>OX344723.1:122535907-125371741 GCA_947034835.1 Ballota nigra
GTTAATACTTTGTGACTAAGGAAGAAACTCCATTTTCAATAATGTATCCTTTTGAAATATTAAAACTCAAATTGAGTGTAAATTAATAACTTAGTGGTTAAGGAATTAACTCATTTTTCAATAATGAATCCATTTGAATTCTTAAAACTCAAATTGAATGTAAATTAGGTTATAACTTAGTGATTAAGGAAGAAACTCCATTTTCAATAATGTATCCCTTTGAAATCTAAAAACTCAAATTGAGTGTAAATTAGTTTATAACTTAGTGATTAAGGAAGAAACTCCATTTTCAATAATGTATCCCTTTGAAATCTTAAAACTCAAATTGAGTGTAAATTAGGTGATAACTTAGTGATTAAGGAAGAAACTCCATTTTCAATAATTTCAATAATGTATCCCTTTGAAATCTTAAAACTCAAATTGAGTGTAAATTAGTTTATAACTAAGTGATTAAGGAAGAAACTCCATTTTCAATATTGTATCCCTTTGAAATCTTAAAACTCAAATTGAGTGTAAATTAGTTTATAACTTAGTGATTAAGAAAGAAACACGGTTTTCAATAATGTATCATTGTGAAATCTTAAAACTCAAATTGAGTGTAAATTAGGTTAATACTTGGTGATTAAGGAAGATACTCGATTTTCTATAATGTATCCATTTGAAATATTAAAACTCAAATTGAGTGTAAATTAGTTAGTAACTTAGTGATTAAGGAATTAACTCATTTTTCAATAATGAATCCATTTGAAATCTTAAAACTCAAATTGAGTGTAAATTAGGTGATAACTTAGTGATTAAGGAATTAACTCATTTTTCAATAATGAATCTATTTGAAATCTTAAAACTCAAATTGAGTGTAAATTAGGTGATAACTTAGTGATTAAGGAAAAACTCCATTTTCAATAATGTATCCCTTTGAAATCTTAAAACTCAAATTGAGTGTAAATTAGTTTATAACTTAGTGATTAAGAAAGAAACTCGGTTTTCAATAATATATCCTTGTGAAATTTTAAAACTCAAATTGAGTGTAAATTAGGTTAATACTTGGTGATTAAGGAAGAAACTCGATTTTCTATAATGTATCCTTTTGAAATATTAAAACTCAAATTGAGTGTAAATTAGTTAATAACTTAGTGATTAAGGAATTAACTCATTTTTCAATAATGAATCCATTTGAAATCTTAAAACTCAAATTGAGTGAAAATTAGGTGATAACTTAGTGATTAAGGAATTAACTCATTTTTCAATAATGAATCTATTTGAAATCTTAAAACTCAAATTGAGTGTAAATTAGGTGATAACTTAGTGATTAAGGAAGAAACTCCATATTCAATAATGTATCCCTTTGAAATCTTAAAACTCAAATTGAGTGTAAATTAGTTTATAACTTAGTGATTAAGTAATAAACTCCATTTTCAATAATGTATCCCTTTGAAATTTTAAAACTGAAATTGAGTGTAAATTAGTTTATAAGTTAGTGATTAAGGAAGAAACTCCATTTTCAATAATGTATCCCTTTGAAATCTTAAAACTCAAATTGAGTGTAAATTAGTTTATAACTTAGTGATTAAGAAAGAAACTCGGTTTTCAATAATATATCCTTGTGAAATTTTAAAACTCAAATTGAGTGTAAATTAGGTTAATACTTGGTGATTAAGGAAGAAACTCGATTTTCTATAATGTATCCTTTTGAAATATTAAAACTCAAATTGAGTGTAAATTAGTTAATAACTTAGTGATTAAGGAATTAACTCATTTTTCAATAATGAATCCATTTGAAATCTTAAAACTCAAATTGAGTGTAAATTAGGTGATAACTTAGTGGAAATTAGGTTATTTTATTAATAGAAAAAGAAAAAGGTGGATCCCACAACCCGGGATCAAGGAACAAAACAAAGTAATAGAACTAGGGCGGGAACGCAGTCCCTAATGTAACATAGCTAGGGAGGGAACGCAGTCCCAATAGGACTGACCGAAAAAATACTAGAAATAAACGGGGGACGCAGCCCCAAAATACTAACCTGAAAAATAAACCAAAAAATTAACACCTGCAATATACATTATTCATATCCAAAGATAAAAAACGTAATAAAAATTCCGGACAGGAGCCCTGCCAAAGATGATCACCATACAACTTGACTAGCGCATCCGCCGGACCATTGCCTTCACGAAAAATATGGGAGTACTTGATCTCCATGTGTTCCGCAAGTGCTCTAGTTGTACTCCATCTACTTCGAAGACGCCAAGGAATCAACGGAATCTCCCCTTTAAGAGTACGTATGGCCAACACCGAATCAGACTCGACCCAAAGCTTCGTCCATCCCCGAACAAAAGCAAACTCGATTGCCTCAAAAATAGCCAAGAGTTCCGCTTCCAAAGGAAAACCCCATCCATTAGCCTTGGAAAACGCAGCCATGAAGAAACCCCTAGAGTTTCTGAAGATGGCTCCTGCATAAAGTAAATTTGGGGGGGATTTGACACCACCATCCACGTTCACTTTAATCCAACCTGGAGGAGGAGGATACCACGATATATAAGTCGGCGCTTTGAGTTTTTTAGGACATAAGGGAATACGAAGAGCCCTAGTAATAAGGAGCTCGGCGAAGGTCCCATTTGAGCTCCCACCCACAAAAGGAGCCGACTCGCGAATGTGGCCTAATGCTAATGCAAGGCATCTATGCGAAGAGACTTGCTGCCCCCTATGGACTACGCCGTTGCGAAAAGTCCATAAAGACCAAATCGTGGTGATAAAAGCCAAACGCCAAAGCTTAGCAATCTGGTCGCTCAACGTAGCTCTTCTAGCCTGCATAAACAAGTGAACAAAACCCTCATCATAACACAAGTGCAAGTTGAAAATAGCAGCAATGGAACTTAACACCTATTTCGAGAAAGAGCAACTAGAAAAAAGATGATCTTGCGTCTCATCATGTGAACGACAAAGGTGGCAAATGGATGGACCAAGATAACCAAATTTCTGCACCCAATCCCCAGTTGGAATTTTCCCCCAGATAGCACGCCAGATTAATGTGGAACGACTCGTGGGAACAAAAGAGGCCCATTAGGTGATAACTTAGTGATTAAGGAAGAAACTCCATTTTCAATAATGTATCCCTTTGAAATCTAAAAACTCAAATTGAGTGTAAATTAGTTTATAACTTAGTGATTAAGGAAGAAACTCCATTTTCAATAATGTATCCCTTTATAATCTTAAAACTCAAATTGAGTGTAAATTAGTTTATAACTTAGTGATTAAGAAAGAAACACGGTTTTCAATAATGTATCATTGTGAAATCTTAAAACTCAAATTGAATGTAAATTAGGTTAATAATTGGTGATTAAGGAAGAAACTCGATTTTCTATAATGTATCCTTTTGTAATATTAAAACTCAAATTGAGTGTAAATTAGTTAGTAACTTAGTGATTAAGGAATTAACTCATTTTTCAATAATGAATCCATTTGAAATCTTAAAACTCAAATTGAGTGTAAATTAGGTGATAACTTAGTGATTAAGGAAAAACTCCATTTTCAATAATGTATCCCTTTGAAATCTTAAAACTCAAATTGAGTGTAAATTAGTTTATAACTTAGTGATTAAGAAAGAAACTCGGTTTTCAATAATGTATCATTGTGAAATCTTAAAACTCAAATTGAGTGTAAATTATGTTAATACTTGGTGATTAAGGAAGAAACTCGATTTTCTATAATGTATCCTTTTGAAATATTAAAACTCAAATTGAGTGTAAATTAGTTAGTAACTTAGTGATTAAGGAATTAACTCATTTTTCAATAATGAATCCATTTGAAATCTTAAAACTCAAATTGAGTGTAAATTAGGTGATAACTTAGTGATTAAGGAAAAACTCCATTTTCAATAATGTATCCCTTTGAAATCTTAAAACTCAAATTGAGTGTAAATTAGTTTATAACTTAGTGATTAAGAAAGAAACTCGGTTTTCAATAATATATCCTTGTGAAATTTTAAAACTCAAATTGAGTGTAAATTAGGTTAATACTTGGTGATTAAGGAAGAAACTCGATTTTCTATAATGTATCCTTTTGAAATATTAAAACTCAAATTGAGTGTAAATTAGTTAGTAACTTAGTGATTAAGGAATTAACTCATTTTTCAATAATGAATCCATTTGAAATCTTAAAACTCAAATTGAGTGAAAATTAGGTGATAACTTAGTGATTAAGGAATTAACTCATTTTTCAATAATGAATCTATTTGAAATCTTAAAACTCAAATTGAGTGTAAATTAGGTGATAACTTAGTGATTAAGGAAGAAACTCCATATTCAATAATGTATCCCTTTGAAATCTTAAAACTCAAATTGAGTGTAAATTAGTTTATAACTTAGTGATTAAGTAATAAACTCCATTTTCAATAATGTATCCCTTTGAAATTTTAAAACTGAAATTGAGTGTAAATTAGTTTATAAGTTAGTGATTAAGGAAGAAACTCCATTTTCAATAATGTATCCCTTTGAAATCTTAAAACTCAAATTGAGTGTAAATTAGTTTATAACTTAGTGATTAAGAAAGAAACTCGGTTTTCAATAATATATCCTTGTGAAATTTTAAAACTCAAATTGAGTGTAAATTAGGTTAATACTTGGTGATTAAGGAAGAAACTCGATTTTCTATAATGTATCCTTTTGAAATATTAAAACTCAAATTGAGTGTAAATTAGTTAATAACTTAGTGATTAAGGAATTAACTCATTTTTCAATAATGAATCCATTTGAAATCTTAAAACTCAAATTGAGTGTAAATTAGGTGATAACTTAGTGATTAAGGAAGAAACTCCATTTTCAATAATGTATCCCTTTGAAATCTAAAAACTCAAATTGAGTGTAAATTAGTTTATAACTTAGTGATTAAGGAAGAAACTCCATTTTCAATAATGTATCCCTTTATAATCTTAAAACTCAAATTGAGTGTAAATTAGTTTATAACTTAGTGATTAAGAAAGAAACACGGTTTTCAATAATGTATCATTGTGAAATCTTAAAACTCAAATTGAATGTAAATTAGGTTAATAATTGGTGATTAAGGAAGAAACTCGATTTTCTATAATGTATCCTTTTGTAATATTAAAACTCAAATTGAGTGTAAATTAGTTAGTAACTTAGTGATTAAGGAATTAACTCATTTTTCAATAATGAATCCATTTGAAATCTTAAAACTCAAATTGAGTGTAAATTAGTTAGTAACTTAGTGATTAAGGAATTAACTCATTTTTCAATAATCAATACATTTGAAATCTTAAAACTCAAATTGAGTGAAAATTAGGTGATAACTTAGTGATTAAGGAATTAACTCATTTTTCAATAATGAATCTATTTGAAATCTTAAAACTCAAATTGAGTGTAAATTAGGTGATAACTTAGTGATTAAGGAAGAAACTCCATATTCAATAATGTATCCCTTTGAAATCTTAAAACTCAAATTGAGTGTAAATTAGTTTATAACTTAGTGGTTAAGTAATAAACTCGGTTTTCAATAATGTATCCCTTTGAAATTTTAAAACTGAAATTGAGTGTAAATTAGTTTATAAGTTAGTGATTAAGGAAGAAACTCCATTTTCAATAATGTATCCCTTTGAAATCTTAAAACTCAAATTGAGTGTAAATTAGTTTATAACTTAGTGATTAAGAAAGAAACTCGGTTTTCAATAATATATCCTTGTGAAATTTTAAAACTCAAATTGAGTGTAAATTAGGTTAATACTTGGTGATTAAGGAAGAAACTCGTTTTTCTATAATGTATCCTTTTGAAATATTAAAACTCAAATTGAGTGTAAATTAGTTAATAACTTAGTGATTAAGGAATTAACTCATTTTTCAATAATGAATCCATTTGAAATCTTAAAACTCAAATTGAGTGTAAATTAGGTGATAACTTAGTGATTAAGGAAGAAACTCCATTTTCAATAATGTATCCCTTTGAAATCTAAAAACTCAAATTGAGTGTAAATTAGTTTATAACTTAGTGCAAATGAAGGCAATATTATAAATGAAAAAAGAAAAGAGTCCAGGGTGACCTCACAACCCGAGGTCTAGGAACCAGAAGAGAGAAATAAAAGGTGGGCCGCATTAAAAACCCCGCTGTAAACCTCCCTTGAGGACAAACCAGCGTAGGCGAAAAAGCGTTACCAACCACCCAGTATTTCGGTTCCAAATAGGAAGAAGCTCAGAATACAAAGCCAAACAAAGACCCAGCTCTCAACCCAAAGGGCCGAATAGAGACGAGTCTTAGACCAAGCTCTCAACCCCAAAAGGATTGAATAGAGACTGGTCAAAACAAGTACAAAAAATACCAAAAACCTAAATGGGGACGCAGCCCCTAGATGCGGAAATAGCTCCTATGCATGTCCTCAAACACAAAATTACTAAGAAAAGTCGGACAAGAACCGAGCCACCCATGCTTATAATGCAAAGCTGCTAAAGCATCAGCGGCCCTATTTCCCTCTCTGTACACATGAGTAAACCGAACCTGCATTGTCACCATGTAACGCATCACCTGAGTCCATAGGCCCCACAGTCTCCAGGGTATAAACTGAATCTCTCGCTTCATGGTCTGAATGGCCAAAGTGGAATCCGATTCCACCCATAAGGTCCTCCAATTCCTGTGATATGCAAACTCAATGGCCAAGAGAATCGCAGTAATCTCAGCCTCAAGGGGGTAACCCCAACCCCCAATATCCGAAGTCGCAGCAACGAAGGACCCCCTCGAATCCCGGAAGATAGCACCCATCGATAAAGGACCAGGAGCACGAATAACACTACAGCGAATCTCGATAGTAGGACGAAGTGGCCGTGGCCGAATTGATGTTCGAAAAGTTCGAGTAACAATCAAATCCTGAAGCGAACCATTCGCCGATCCTCCTGAAAATGCAGCAGAATCACAGGTATTTGAGATAATTAACGCCCAAGCACCTCTAATAGAGTGGCGAACGCCATCATGAAGGGAACGGTTCCGACACCACCAAACTGCCCATATGGTTGTGACGAAAGCCAGTCTCCATAACCGGCTAACCTGCTCGCTAAAGTTAAATGTAATCGCTTGCAAAAGGATAGAGTAAAAACCATCATCACAGCGAATATCCACATCAAAAGTATGCATCAAATAACTATATATAGACCTAGTAAAGGAACAATGAGAAAGGATATGATCTTGTGTATCATCACCCGCAAAGCATAGGCTACAAATAGTAGGACCAACCATACCGGTGCGACGGAACCAGCCCGAGGTCGGAAGACGACCCCAAGCTGCTCTCCAAAGTAACGTAGATCTGCAAGGGGGAATAAAGGATGACCAAATCCACGAGGCCCAAGGAGGCTTGGGAAAACGCTGCCGAATCTCATCATAAGCAATACTCGGCGTAAACTCTCCAGAAACTGTATTTCCCCAAACAATTCGGTCCCCCCCATCTGCCAACCGAATCTGAAGGATATCATGAACCACCGTTGGGAATTCCATAATGAAATCAAACGGAAAATGCCAACTTCCATCAAAATAAAAATCTCTGACTTCACCAACCAAGAAATGCCGAAAAGCAACAGGGACACCAATGTGATCAGAAATAGAGTATCCAATCCAATTATCGTGCCAAAAGCTCACAGAAGAATTCCGACCGACCAACCAACGTGCTCCCTGACTGATATACGGGATATGGCGAGCGATCCCAGAACAAATGGAAGAGGTGATGCGCCCCGAGGTAGTGGATGCCCTCGGTTCTCGGTTAGGCCTAAAGTAGCGCCTGTGTAGCAGCTCGAAATCAGGAGTCTGTGCACGGAATATGTCCCAGGCCAACTTGCAAGTGTAGGAATCATTTGCTAATGTCAAGGAACGAACGCCTAAACCACCCTCTGCCGTGGGCGTACAACAGCGTTTCCAAGGTATAGAGCAAGCACTATTCGTTTTATTAATATCACCCGTCCAGAGAAAATTTTTCATTGCCTTCTCAATCCTGGCAACCTGAGCTCTAGGCCAACGGTATAACATCATAGTATGCACTAAGGAGGAAGAGATGACCGAATTAAGTAGACATTTCCGGCCCGCAAGGGAGAGAGAACTTCCCTTCCAGCGTGCAAACTTCGACAACACGGAGTCTACCAAACTAGCCAAAAGGGCAGCTCTCGGCGCTCCACGAAAAAGAGGGACACCGAGATAGACAAAGGGGAGGGATCCCTCGTGTATACCAGTGAGCTGTAGAATTCGTCGACGGGTAGACAAAGCAACCGAACTACCATAGAAAATATGTGACTTAGTCGGATTAAAAGTCTGTCCAGATACAGCCCCATAAATATCCAGAATACGTTTCAAGCATCGAGCATTATTCACCGTTGCCTTCGTAAAGATCATTATGTCATCAGCATAAAAAAGAAAGGCCGGGGAACCGCGAATACCAGAGAGACAAGAATTAATGCCAGCAGCTTGGATCCAGCGACCCAAGGCTTCCTCGGCAAAGCAAAACAAAAGAGGTGACAACGGATCACCTTGCCGAACACCCCGTGAGCATGGAAAGAAACCATGAACTTCCCCATTAATAATGATAGAGAGACGAGCAGAGTGAAGGATCATACTCACCATTTGCTGAAATCTATTGGAAAAGCCCATACGACGAAGCACCGCGTGCAAGAAGTCCCAGTCAACTGTATCAAAGGCCTTAGATATATCAATCTTAAACGCCATGTTTCCCTCCTTCGCCTTATTATTCAGTTTATTCACAGCATCAGAAGCAAGGGCAATACAAGTGTGAATTCTTTTTCCAGGAACAAACCCAAATTGGAACGGGGATAGTAAGCGGGCAGCCAGCGGACCCAACCTAGTGGCGACAATCTTGGTAAAAATCTTATACAAATAGTTGCCCATTACAATTGGACGGAAATCCCGAATTCTGTTAGCCCCAAGGATTTTAGGGATAAGAGTTACCAAGCTAGCATTAAAACCGGAAGGCATGTGAAGAGTCGAGAAGATAGACTGGATAGCCTCTGTAACATCCGAATAAATAATATCCCAACAATGCTGATAGAATGATCCCGGAAAGCCATCAGGCCCAGGAGAACTGGAGCCGTCCATATCAAAGACCGCCAACTTAACCTCATCAAGAAGAGGAATAGCCGTGAGGAAACCGTCCTCGCCATCCTGCAGAGTCACAAAAGGCAAAATATCCAGCTGCCCAACAGTAAGAGTTAAGGAATCACTCTTAGTGAAAAGAGTCTTGTAGTAGTCCCCAATGTGTTGCACAATAGCGTCTTTCGCCGAGGTCAAAGAATCCCCAATCATTAACTCCTGGATAGGTCTGTGTGGTTTCCGAATTTTATGAGCAATGTGGAAAAAAGCCGTATTGCGATCCCCATCCTTAAGCCAATGAGTGCGGCTTCTTTGAGCAAAATATTCTTGTTTGCGAGCAAGGAGGTTAGACAGACGAACCAAACAATCGACCTCCCTGTGGAAGCGAGAATCCGAGTCTCCAAAATTATAAATATCCTGCTGGGTCTCCTTAAGCTGCACCGTGGCTTCCTCAATTTCATTGAAAATATTACGGAAAATAGATTTATTCCATGCACGAAGAACTTGTTTAAGACGGCGAAGTTTAGTGACCACCTTGAGAGTAGGAGAAGTGACCGAAACAGCAGAGTTCCAAGATTGGCGAACAGTATCCTGGAAAGCATCATGGAGGAACCACATGTTTTGAAAGTAGAAGGATGAAGAGCGCCGAGGCTGTTCCGCCGTGAGCTTAAGGATAATGGGATGGTGATCCGAGGAATGTCGACAAAGAATCTCAAGAGAAACATGGGTCCATAATTTTAAAAAATCTGGTGTCGCCAGGGCTCGATCGAGACGTGCAGCGAGCAAGCCGTGTCCTTCACGACGTGTAGACCACGTAAAAACTTGATCACCCGTGTCTAACTCCAGAAGACATGCCTCGTCAATGAAAGATACGAATTCCGCCGAAGGAAGGGTACGACAAGTTGTGGGGCTGATTCTTTCATGTGCACCTCTCACGACATTAAAATCCCCCATGAAGCAAGTGTTCGGAGTCAAATTGTCTATGAGGTTGAGCCAAAGCTGACGCCTCAAAATGTAGTTGTTGCGAGCATGTATGAATGCAAAAGTACATTCCCGCAGACCCGTGCCTACTCTAACAACAATACATTGATCCGTCTGGAGAAGAAGAACAACTGAATTAACAATAGCATCACTACAAATAAGCCAAATATTTGGACAGGAATCACGTCGTTCATTATGATATAAGAAGGACATGTTAAAAGAACGCCAAAAGGAAGCAGGGATAGAAGAAACACGTATCTTTGGCTCATATATAGCTAGAAAATCCGGCCGATGTTGTTGGCACAGAGAACAAAGGGCAGTTTGTGTGAGTTCATTCCCCAACCCCTGAACATTCCAGGATAAACAAATCATGGAGATGTGGACTGACCGTGCTTCGGCGGTTCATTTTCCTCCTCCATAATGTCACTCCAAGACTTATTAGCAACCAAATGTAGCTCGTTCACCCGACGACTTTTCTCATCAACCTGTAAATCCTCTTTAGCATGAGATCGGAGTAGATTCACAACGTCCTCCGGTTGTTTTTCCCCCGACACAACAAGCGCTGTACTTGCATGGTCAACAGAATTCTGCCCCATATTCTTGCTAGCATCCGCGGCTGCATGGGGAAGGGTAGAATCTGCATGTCTAATTGGCGAAGGAGGTTTACTCCGAAGGGCCTTCTTCACAGAAATCCCAGCTGGTAAAGAAGTGTTTATCGAGACTCCAAGAGGAAGAGACGTCTCAATGTAAGATTTTTTAAAGATGCCTGATTTGCGAACAATAGGCTCTCCCTGACTGCCCTGAATAGTCTCCACAGAAGGCGCATTTAAATCAGCAGTGATGGGCTCCGAATCATCCACCCCAACAGCCAAAGCATCAAAAACATTCGTCGTAGGGACATTCGCTAATTCTCCAGAGGAAGGCGCATTAGGATCCTTATTTAGATGGTTTTCAACAGTATTCTTAAGAGATTGGCTCTCCCTTTCAGCAGCAAGGTCAGCTGCTAAACGTATTATTTCCTCCTTCTTAGTCTCCGCCGGATTGGTCGAAATATGTTGTGTCCCTCGATCCATGGGCTTTCTTGTTCGACTGCGTCCACGGCTTGACCTACGGGAGGGGACCGTATTCCGGGCCGTAGCGCGTTTACAGTTACCCAACGTGTGTCCCAAAATACCACATTCACGACAAAAAGGCGGAAGCTTTTCGTAGGTAATATTGGTGGCAGACAAATGAGAACCCCTTCTGTACATGACCTGATGATGCAAATCCTTAGATAAATCTATTTCCACGAGCATACGAGCATAAATACCGAAAAGCTTATTAGAGGTGTTAATGTCTATCTGTACCAAAGTTCCAATAGTTGAGGCCAGAGCCTCCAGAATTCGTGGCTGCCAATACTCAATCGGCAAATCCAAAAATCGGACCCAAACCTGAGCTAACGAAGTCTTGACCTTGCCGGGGTTAAAGTTTTGAGACCAAGCCTGAAGACGGAAGGTACCGTGGTCAAAAGTGTAGGAAGAGCGAGATGCGACCTTCCTTTTGTCCTCATCCTCCTCAAACATCACCGTGTAATACCCTTTACCGAGAGGAATCATCTTCAACTTTCCATGCAACTTCCAAATGTCTCTCAATTTGTTTTTCAGCGCTAGAAGAGGAAGGAGAGGTTTCCCTGGAAGGGTTAACATCCGTCCAATAAGGGCGTTCTGAAATTCCTTGACCCCCTGCTGGTAATCTTCCTCGGGAATATCAATTAAAAGATACTCATTATGGACAGTAGGCTTGATTGGGTCACGGAGATTCGGCTGCTTATTAGGACGCCAATTAGTTGCAGCAACCTCTGCAAAGGATTTACCACCCGGGGGACGAGAAACGCCCCGTGCTTGCGTATCCTGCACATGAGTCGGGGAAACCACAGGAGGATCCGTTGTAATAGAAGGTGTAATAGACGGGTGCATATTAGGGAACTTACAGAGTGGGCCGCATTAAAAACCTCGCTGTAAACCTCCCTTGAGGACAAACCAGCGTAGGCGAAAAAGCGTTACCAACCACTAAAAACTTCGGCTCCAAATAGGAAAAGCCCAGAATACAAAGCAATAGAAGGGTTTAGCTCTCAGCCCGAAGGACTGAATAGAGACAAACCCAAGGCCAAGCTCTCAGCTCCAAATAGAACTGAATAGAGACTGGCCTCAAACAACAAAACAACGAAACAAAGCAAAGTAGAGAAGCCAACCTAAACCCTACAATATTCAAAGTTCATATCAGAGTAAATAAAGGGAGCAAGAAAACTTGGGCAAGAGCCAACCCAAGTCCGCCGAGCATGCAAAGCAGCCAGGGCATCAGCTGCCCGATTTCCTTCCCGAAAGACGTGTGTAAAGCATATGCTCATCGAAGCTGCACAATACATAACTTGGCTCCATAAACCCTGTAACCGCCAAGGAACAAAAGGAATTTCACGCTTCATAGTTTGAATCGCAAGTGTAGAATCGGACTCCACCCAAAGCTGTCTCCAACCACGCGTGTAAGCATACTCAATTGCCAACAAAATAGCAGCAATCTCGGCCTCAAGCGGATAACCCCAGCCAAAAGAATCAGAGGTAGCAGCAACAAACAAACCTCTAGAATTCCGAAAAATCGCCCCCACATGCAATGGGCCCGGCGCACAAGTTACACTACCATCTACATTGACTTTATACCAACCAGGGATCGGCGGCAACCATCTCACATATATCGGCGTGCGTGGTGACCGGGGCATCAAACGAATGCGAAAGGCACGCGTCACCAATAGATCACGGAGCGAACCATTAGAAGTGCCCTTAGCTAGAGCAGCCGAGTCACTAACATTGGCAATGATGAGCGCCAAACAACGACGAACCGAAGGCTTAACACCCTCGTGGTAGGACCTATTTCGAAACCACCAAACAGCCCATATAGTGGTGACAAAAGCAAGCCGCCAGAGTTTCGCCACCTGCTCGCTAAAGTGAAAACTCATAACTTGCAACAACACAGAGTAGAAACCATCATCAAGATTCAAAATAACATCAAAAGTAGAGGCTAAAAAAGCATAAATCTGCTTAATAAAAGGACAAGCAGAAAGGATATGGTCCTGTGTGTCCTCCCCCTGCTGACAAAGTAAGCAGATTGTAGGACCCGAATACCCGATCTTCCTAAACCAACTGGATGTAGGAAGCTGACCCCACGCTGCCCTCCAAAGTAAGGTCGAACGACATGGAGGAATGAAAGGAGCCCAAATCCAAGCAGCCCAAGGCGGTTTGTGAAAGTGTTGACTAATCTCATCATACGCAATCCTAGAAGTCAACTCCCCAGAAACAGTGTTTTCCCAAACCAACGTGTCATTCTCGCGGGAAAGACGCACCTGGAGAATATCATTCACAATAGTCGGGTATGCAACGACGAAGTCCAGGGAAAAATGCCAAGAATCATCAAAAAAGAAGTCCCTAACTTCCCCCTGAAAGAGCTGCCGAGCAGAGCTAGGGATACCCACCCTATCCGCAATCGTGTAACCAAGCCAATTCTCATGCCAAAAGCTCACACGCGAAGTGCTACTGACTATCCATCTTGCACCATCAACAATTCGTGGAACGTGTCGTGCAATACCAGGAGCAATGGAAGAAGCCCTACTGTAAGAGAAACGGGGAAGACGGTGTACAGTAAAGTAGCGAGCATGCAAGCACTCAAAATCAGGAGAGGGATTCCTGTAAATATCCCAAGCCAATTTACAACCAAAAGAATCGTTAGCCACAGTAATAGAGCGTAAACCCAGACCACCTTCAGAAGTAGGAGCACAACAACGCTTCCAGGAAATAGTACATGTACCCTTTTTGTTAATATCACCAGTCCACAAGAAATTTCTCATAGCCCGCTCAAGGAGTTTGATACTTGATCTAGGCCAACGATATATCATCATAGTGTGAACAAGAGAAGCACAGATAACCGAGTTAATCAGACATTTGCGACCAGCCAAAGATAAAGAATGACCTTTCCACGTACCGAATTTCCCCATAATAGAATCCACAAGACTCGCAAAATAGGCAGCCTTTGGGGCCCCTCTGAAGAGAGGAACCCCAAGATAAGTAAAAGGAAACTCACCCTCCTGAATGCCAATCACACGGTAGATCTGACGGCGAACAAACGTCCGAACCGAATCACCATAATAAACGTGAGACTTACTAGGACTGTACAGTTGGCCCGATATCGATCCATAATCCTGAAGAATCCTCTTCAAACAGGCCGCATCCTTTGCGCTCGCCTTTGCAAACACCAGAATATCATCAGCATAAAAAAGGAAGGGGGGCGAGCCACGAAGCACCCGCAAAGCCTTCCGATCAACCTCCCATTGCAAATACCTACCCAGAGCCTCCTCCGCAAGACAAAAAAGAAGAGGGGATAAAGGATCACCTTGCCGGACTCCTCTTGAGCAGGAGAAAAAACCACGAGGCTCACCATTAAGGAGAATGGAAAGACGAGCAGAATGCAAAATCATGTCCACCATATCACAAAACCTTTTGGGGAAGCCCATTCGAATAAGAACCGCTTGCAGAAAACCCCAATCAATCGTATCAAAGGCTTTAGAAATATCAACCTTTATAGCCATATTTCCAAGTTTAGCCTGACATTTCAATTTGTTAATAGCATCCGAGGCAAGAGAAATACAGGTATGAATACGTTTCCCAGGAATGAAGCCAAATTGATACGGAGAGAGAAATCTAGTCACGAAAGAGCCCAATCTTGTTGCAACAATAATTTCAATAATTTCAATAATGTATCCCTTTTAAATCTTAAAACTCAAATTGAGTGTAAATTAGCTTATAACTTTGTGATTAAGGAAGAAACTCCATTTTCAATATTGTATCCCTTTGAAATCTTAAAACTCAAATTGAGTGTAAATTGGCATATAACTTAGTGATTAAGAAAGAAACACGGTTTTCAATAATGTATCATTGTGAAATCTTAAAACTCAAATTGAGTGTAAATTAGGTTAATACTTGGTGATTAAGGAAGATACTCGATTTTCTATAATGTATCCATTTGAAATATTAAAACTCAAATTGAGTGTAAATTAGTTAGTAACTTAGTGATTAAGGAATTAACTCATTTTTCAATAATGAATCCATTTGAAATCTTAAAACTCAAATTGAGTGTAAATTAGGTGATAACTTAGTGATTAAGGAATTAACTCATTTTTCAATAATGAATCTATTTGAA
Organism: Ballota nigra; assembly: GCA_947034835.1. Lineage (NCBI taxonomy): Eukaryota > Viridiplantae > Streptophyta > Magnoliopsida > Lamiales > Lamiaceae > Ballota > Ballota nigra. The sequence continues at coordinate 122,551,194 of OX344723.1, forward strand.
ATCTTAAAACTCAAATTGAGTGTAAATTAGGTGATAACTTAGTGATTAAGGAAAAACTCCATTTTCAATAATGTATCCCTTTGAAATCTTAAAACTCAAATTGAGTGTAAATTAGTTTATAACTTAGTGATTAAGAAAGAAACTCGGTTTTCAATAATGTATCATTGTGAAACCTTAAAACTCAAATTGAGTGTAAATTATGTTAATACTTGGTGATTAAGGAAGAAACTCGATTTTCTATAATGTATCCTTTTGAAATATTAAAACTCAAATTGAGTGTAAATTAGTTAGTAACTTAGTGATTAAGGAATTAACTCATTTTTCAATAATGAATCCATTTGAAATCTTAAAACTCAAATTGAGTGAAAATTAGGTGATAACTTAGTGATTAAGGAATTAACTCATTTTTCAATAATGAATCTATTTGAAATCTTAAAACTCAAATTGAGTGTAAATTAGGTGATAACTTAGTGATTAAGGAAGAAACTCCATATTCAATAATGTATCCCTTTGAAATCTTAAAACTCAAATTGAGTGTAAATTAGTTTATAACTTAGTGATTAAGTAATAAACTCCATTTTCAATAATGTATCCCTTTGAAATTTTAAAACTGAAATTGAGTGTAAATTAGTTTATAAGTTAGTGATTAAGGAAGAAACTCCATTTTCAATAATGTATCCCTTTGAAATCTTAAAACTCAAATTGAGTGTAAATTAGTTTATAACTTAGTGATTAAGAAAGAAACTCGGTTTTCAATAATATATCCTTGTGAAATTTTAAAACTCAAATTGAGTGTAAATTAGGTTAATACTTGGTGATTAAGGAAGAAACTCGATTTTCTATAATGTATCCTTTTGAAATATTAAAACTCAAATTGAGTGTAAATTAGTTAATAACTTAGTGATTAAGGAATTAACTCATTTTTCAATAATGAATCCATTTGAAATCTTAAAACTCAAATTGAGTGTAAATTAGGTGATAACTTAGTGATTAAGGAAGAAACTCCATTTTCAATAATGTATCCCTTTGAAATCTAAAAACTCAAATTGAGTGTAAATTAGTTTATAACTTAGTGATTAAGGAAGAAACTCCATTTTCAATAATGTATCCCTTTATAATCTTAAAACTCAAATTGAGTGTAAATTAGTTTATAACTTAGTGATTAAGAAAGAAACACGGTTTTCAATAATGTATCATTGTGAAATCTTAAAACTCAAATTGAATGTAAATTAGGTTAATAATTGGTGATTAAGGAAGAAACTCGATTTTCTATAATGTATCCTTTTGTAATATTAAAACTCAAATTGAGTGTAAATTAGTTAGTAACTTAGTGATTAAGGAATTAACTCATTTTTCAATAATGAATCCATTTGAAATCTTAAAACTCAAATTGAGTGTAAATTAGGTGATAACTTAGTGATTAAGGAAAAACTCCATTTTCAATAATGTATCCCTTTGAAATCTTAAAACTCAAATTGAGTGTAAATTAGTTTATAACTTAGTGATTAAGAAAGAAACTCGGTTTTCAATAATGTATCATTGTGAAATCTTAAAACTCAAATTGAGTGTAAATTATGTTAATACTTGGTGATTAAGGAAGAAACTCGATTTTCTATAATGTATCCTTTTGAAATATTAAAACTCAAATTGAGTGTAAATTAGTTAGTAACTTAGTGATTAAGGAATTAACTCATTTTTCAATAATGAATCCATTTGAAATCTTAAAACTCAAATTGAGTGTAAATTAGGTGATAACTTAGTGATTAAGGAAAAACTCCATTTTCAATAATGTATCCCTTTGAAATCTTAAAACTCAAATTGAGTGTAAATTAGTTTATAACTTAGTGATTAAGAAAGAAACTCGGTTTTCAATAATATATCCTTGTGAAATTTTAAAACTCAAATTGAGTGTAAATTAGGTTAATACTTGGTGATTAAGGAAGAAACTCGATTTTCTATAATGTATCCTTTTGAAATATTAAAACTCAAATTGAGTGTAAATTAGTTAATAACTTAGTGATTAAGGAATTAACTCATTTTTCAATAATGAATCCATTTGAAATCTTAAAACTCAAATTGAGTGAAAATTAGGTGATAACTTAGTGATTAAGGAATTAACTCATTTTTCAATAATGAATCTATTTGAAATCTTAAAACTCAAATTGAGTGTAAATTAGGTGATAACTTAGTGCACGTAAATATTGATTTTATTAAAGGAAAAGAAAAGGCGTCCCACAACCCGGGACTTGGTCTCTTATAGAACAGTGTGGGCCTCATTAAAAACCTCACCGTAAACCTCCCTTGAGGATAAACCGGTGTAGGAGAAAAAGAGTTGCCAACCACAATGTTCTCCAAAGACCAATAATAGGAATGCCCAGAATACAAGGCAAAAAAGGTTCCAGACCCAGCTCGGGATACTCGAAAGAATGGAACCTTGGATCAAGCTCTCAGTCTCAAGGACTGAATAGAGACTGACCCAAAATCAACATAAAACAGAGTGCCAAAGTAGTTAAAACCTAAACTATTTCCGAAAGTAAGTAACATAAAGATCCCTAAACATTAAATCCTGAATTTCAGCCGGAGGATCGTCCACCCAAATGGCGCTTTTGCGAGACTTGGCCAAGTAGTCAGCCACAGCATTACCCTCGCGCCATATGTGCGAGAACCGAACGTCCATTCTCTCAATCATCGGGTACGTAACACTCCATAAACTTCTAAGGCGCCAAGGGACCAACGGAATCTTTCTTTGCAAAGTAACTTAGTGATTAAGGAAGAAACTCCATATTCAATAATGTATCCCTTTGAAATCTTAAAACTCAAATTGAGTGTAAATTAGTTTATAACTTAGTGATTAAGTAATAAACTCCATTTTCAATAATGTATCCCTTTGAAATTTTAAAACTGAAATTGAGTGTAAATTAGTTTATAAGTTAGTGATTAAGGAAGAAACTCCATTTTCAATAATGTATCCCTTTGAAATCTTAAAACTCAAATTGAGTGTAAATTAGTTTATAACTTAGTGATTAAGAAAGAAACTCGGTTTTCAATAATATATCCTTGTGAAATTTTAAAACTCAAATTGAGTGTAAATTAGGTTAATACTTGGTGATTAAGGAAGAAACTCGATTTTCTATAATGTATCCTTTTGAAATATTAAAACTCAAATTGAGTGTAAATTAGTTAATAACTTAGTGATTAAGGAATTAACTCATTTTTCAATAATGAATCCATTTGAAATCTTAAAACTCAAATTGAGTGTAAATTAGGTGATAACTTAGTGATTAAGGAAGAAACTCCATTTTCAATAATGTATCCCTTTGAAATCTAAAAACTCAAATTGAGTGTAAATTAGTTTATAACTTAGTGATTAAGGAAGAAACTCCATTTTCAATAATGTATCCCTTTATAATCTTAAAACTCAAATTGAGTGTAAATTAGTTTATAACTTAGTGATTAAGAAAGAAACACGGTTTTCAATAATGTATCATTGTGAAATCTTAAAACTCAAATTGAATGTAAATTAGGTAAATAATTGGTGATTAAGGAAGAAACTCGATTTTCTATAATGTATCCTTTTGTAATATTAAAACTCAAATTGAGTGTAAATTAGTTAGTAACTTAGTGATTAAGGAATTAACTCATTTTTCAATAATGAATCCATTTGAAATCTTAAAACTCAAATTGAGTGTAAATTTGTTAGTAACTTAGTGATTAAGGAATTAACTCATTTTTCAATAATCAATACATTTGAAATCTTAAAACTCAAATTGAGTGAAAATTAGGTGATAACTTAGTGATTAAGGAATTAACTCATTTTTCAATAATGAATCTATTTGAAATCTTAAAACTCAAATTGAGTGTAAATTAGGTGATAACTTAGTGATTAAGGAAGAAACTCCATATTCAATAATGTATCCCTTTGAAATCTTAAAACTCAAATTGAGTGTAAATTAGTTTATAACTTAGTGATTAAGTAATAAACTCGGTTTTCAATAATGTATCCCTTTGAAATTTTAAAACTGAAATTGAGTGTAAATTAGTTTATAAGTTAGTGATTAAGGAAGAAACTCCATTTTCAATAATGTATCCCTTTGAAATCTTAAAACTCAAATTGAGTGTAAATTAGTTTATAACTTAGTGATTAAGAAAGAAACTCGGTTTTCAATAATATATCCTTGTGAAATTTTAAAACTCAAATTGAGTGTAAATTAGGTTAATACTTGGTGATTAAGGAAGAAACTCGATTTTCTATAATGTATCCTTTTGAAATATTAAAACTCAAATTGAGTGTAAATTAGTTAATAACTTAGTGATTAAGGAATTAACTCATTTTTCAATAATGAATCCATTTGAAATCTTAAAACTCAAATTGAGTGTAAATTAGGTGATAACTTAGTGATTAAGGAAGAAACTCCATTTTCAATAATGTATCCCTTTGAAATCTAAAAACTCAAATTGAGTGTAAATTAGTTTATAACTTAGTGATTAAGGAAGAAACTCCATTTTCAATAATGTATCCCTTTATAATCTTAAAACTCAAATTGAGTGTAAATTAGTTTATAACTTAGTGATTAAGAAAGAAACACGGTTTTCAATAATGTATCATTGTGAAATCTTAAAACTCAAATTGAATGTAAATTAGGTTAATAATTGGTGATTAAGGAAGAAACTCGATTTTCTATAATGTATCCTTTTGTAATATTAAAACTCAAATTGAGTGTAAATTAGTTAGTAACTTAGTGATTAAGGAATTAACTCATTTTTCAATAATGAATCCATTTGAAATCTTAAAACTCAAATTGAGTGTAAATTAGGTGATAACTTAGTGATTAAGGAAAAACTCCATTTTCAATAATGTATCCCTTTGAAATCTTAAAACTCAAATTGAGTGTAAATTAGTTTATAACTTAGTGATTAAGAAAGAAACTCGGTTTTCAATAATGTATCATTGTGAAATCTTAAAACTCAAATTGAGTGTAAATTATGTTAATACTTGGTGATTAAGGAAGAAACTCGATTTTCTATAATGTATCCTTTTGAAATATTAAAACTCAAATTGAGTGTAAATTAGTTAGTAACTTAGTGATTAAGGAATTAACTCATTTTTCAATAATGAATCCATTTGAAATCTTAAAACTCAAATTGAGTGTAAATTAGGTGATAACTTAGTGATTAAGGAAAAACTCCATTTTCAATAATGTATCCCTTTGAAATCTTAAAACTCAAATTGAGTGTAAATTAGTTTATAACTTAGTGCAAATTAGGCGATATTATAAAGGAAAAAAGAAAAGAGGACAGGGGTGACCCCACAACCCGGGGTCGAGGAACCAAGAAGAGGCAAATGAGTGGGCCGCATTAAAAACCTAGCTGTAAACCTCCCTTGAGGACAAACCAGCATAGGGGAAAAAGCGTTACCAACCACTCAAAGGCCGGCTCCAGATAGGAAAAGCCCAGAAAACAAGGCAAAGCAAAGGTAAAAGGGCACAACCCCAAGGACATGAAAAGAGACAGAACCAAAGACCAAGCTCTCAGTCCTAAAGACTGAAAAGAGACAGGTCTGAAGCACACAAGAACCTAAACTCTACAGAAAACAGAGTTCATGTCTGCAAACAGAAAATGCGAAATAAAGCTAGGACAAGTCCCTATCCATCTATTACAAGCACGTAAAGAAGCTAAGCGGTCCGCTGCCGAATTGCCTTCGCGAAAGATGTGTGTGTATCTGATGTTCATTTGGAGAGCCAAATCTGCCACATGACTCCAAAAGCCATATAACCTCCAAGGAATAAACGGGATTTCTCTCTTCATAGTCTGAATGGCCAACTTAGAATCTGACTCCACCCAAAGATTTCTCCACCCTCTAGTTTATAACTTAGTGATTAAGAAAGAAACTCGGTTTTCAATAATATATCCTTGTGAAATTTTAAAACTCAAATTGAGTGTAAATTAGGTTAATACTTGGTGATTAAGGAAGAAACTCGATTTTCTATAATGTATCCTTTTGAAATATTAAAACTCAAATTGAGTGTAAACTAGTTAATAACTTAGTGATTAAGGAATTAACTCATTTTTCAATAATGAATCCATTTGAAATCTTAAAACTCAAATTGAGTGAAAATTAGGTGATAACTTAGTGATTAAGGAATTAACTCATTTTTCAATAATGAATCTATTTGAAATCTTAAAACTCAAATTGAGTGTAAATTAGGTGATAACTTAGTGATTAAGGAAGAAACTCCATATTCAATAATGTATCCCTTTGAAATCTTAAAACTCAAATTGAGTGTAAATTAGTTTATAACTTAGTGATTAAGTAATAAACTCCATTTTCAATAATGTATCCCTTTGAAATTTTAAAACTGAAATTGAGTGTAAATTAGTTTATAAGTTAGTGATTAAGGAAGAAACTCCATTTTCAATAATGTATCCCTTTGAAATCTTAAAACTCAAATTGAGTGTAAATTAGTTTATAACTTAGTGATTAAGAAAGAAACTCGGTTTTCAATAATATATCCTTGTGAAATTTTAAAACTCAAATTGAGTGTAAATTAGGTTAATACTTGGTGATTAAGGAAGAAACTCGATTTAGTGGGCCGCATTAAAAACCTCGCTGTAAACCTCCCTTGAGGACAAACCAGCGTAGGCGAAAAAGCGTTACCAACCACTAAAAACTTCGGCTCCAAATAGGAAAAGCCCAGAATACAAAGCAATAGAAGGGTTTAGCTCTCAGCCCGAAGGACTGAATAGAGACAAACCCAAGGCCAAGCTCTCAGCTCCAAATAGAACTGAATAGAGACTGGCCTCAAACAACAAAACAACGAAACAAAGCAAAGTAGAGAAGCCAACCTAAACCCTACAATATTCAAAGTTCATATCAGAGTAAATAAAGGGAGCAAGAAAACTTGGGCAAGAGCCAACCCAAGTCCGCCGAGCATGCAAAGCAGCCAGGGCATCAGCTGCCCGATTTCCTTCCCGAAAGACGTGTGTAAAGCATATGCTCATCGAAGCTGCACAATACATAACTTGGCTCCATAAACCCTGTAACCGCCAAGGAACAAAAGGAATTTCACGCTTCATAGTTTGAATCGCAAGTGTAGAATCGGACTCCACCCAAAGCTGTCTCCAACCACGCGTGTAAGCATACTCAATTGCCAACAAAATAGCAGCAATCTCGGCCTCAAGCGGATAACCCCAGCCAAAAGAATCAGAGGTAGCAGCAACAAACAAACCTCTAGAATTCCGAAAAATCGCCCCCACATGCAATGGGCCCGGCGCACAAGTTACACTACCATCTACATTGACTTTATACCAACCAGGGATCGGCGGCAACCATCTCACATATATCGGCGTGCGTGGTGACCGGGGCATCAAACGAATGCGAAAGGCACGCGTCACCAATAGATCACGGAGCGAACCATTAGAAGTGCCCTTAGCTAGAGCAGCCGAGTCACTAACATTGGCAATGATGAGCGCCAAACAACGACGAACCGAAGGCTTAACACCCTCGTGGTAGGACCTATTTCGAAACCACCAAACAGCCCATATAGTGGTGACAAAAGCAAGCCGCCAGAGTTTCGCCACCTGCTCACTAAAGTGAAAACTCATAACTTGCAACAACACAGAGTAGAAACCATCATCAAGATTCAAAATAACATCAAAAGTAGAGGCTAAAAAAGCATAAATCTGCTTAATAAAAGGACAAGCAGAAAGGATATGGTCCTGTGTGTCCTCCCCCTGCTGACAAAGTAAGCAGATTGTAGGACCCGAATACCCGATCTTCCTAAACCAACTGGATGTAGGAAGCTGACCCCACGCTGCCCTCCAAAGTAAGGTCGAACGACATGGAGGAATGAAAGGAGCCCAAATCCAAGCAGCCCAAGGCGGTTTGTGAAAGTGTTGACTAATCTCATCATACGCAATCCTAGAAGTCAACTCCCCAGAAACAGTGTTTTCCCAAACCAACGTGTCATTCTCGCGGGAAAGACGCACCTGGAGAATATCATTCACAATAGTCGGGTATGCAACGACGAAGTCCAGGGAAAAATGCCAAGAATCATCAAAAAAGAAGTCCCTAACTTCCCCCTGAAAGAGCTGCCGAGCAGAGCTAGGGATACCCACCCTATCCGCAATCGTGTAACCAAGCCAATTCTCATGCCAAAAGCTCACACGCGAAGTGCTACTGACTATCCATCTTGCACCATCAACAATTCGTGGAACGTGTCGTGCAATACCAGGAGCAATGGAAGAAGCCCTACTGTAAGAGAAACGGGGAAGACGGTGTACAGTAAAGTAGCGAGCATGCAAGCACTCAAAATCAGGAGAGGGATTCCTGTAAATATCCCAAGCCAATTTACAACCAAAAGAATCGTTAGCCACAGTAATAGAGCGTAAACCCAGACCACCTTCAGAAGTAGGAGCACAACAACGCTTCCAGGAAATAGTACATGTACCCTTTTTGTTAATATCACCAGTCCACAAGAAATTTCTCATAGCCCGCTCAAGGAGTTTGATACTTGATCTAGGCCAACGATATATCATCATAGTGTGAACAAGAGAAGCACAGATAACCGAGTTAATCAGACATTTGCGACCAGCCAAAGATAAAGAATGACCTTTCCACGTACCGAATTTCCCCATAATAGAATCCACAAGACTCGCAAAATAGGCAGCCTTTGGGGCCCCTCTGAAGAGAGGAACCCCAAGATAAGTAAAAGGAAACTCACCCTCCTGAATGCCAATCACACGGTAGATCTGACGGCGAACAAACGTCCGAACCGAATCACCATAATAAACGTGAGACTTACTAGGACTGTACAGTTGGCCCGATATCGATCCATAATCCTGAAGAATCCTCTTCAAACAGGCCGCATCCTTTGCGCTCGCCTTTGCAAACACCAGAATATCATCAGCATAAAAAAGGAAGGGGGGCGAGCCACGAAGCACCCGCAAAGCCTTCCGATCAACCTCCCATTGCAAATACCTACCCAGAGCCTCCTCCGCAAGACAAAAAAGAAGAGGGGATAAAGGATCACCTTGCCGGACTCCTCTTGAGCAGGAGAAAAAACCACGAGGCTCACCATTAAGGAGAATGGAAAGACGAGCAGAATGCAAAATCATGTCCACCATATCACAAAACCTTTTGGGGAAGCCCATTCGAATAAGAACCGCTTGCAGAAAACCCCAATCAATCGTATCAAAGGCTTTAGAAATATCAACCTTTATAGCCATATTTCCAAGTTTAGCCTGACATTTCAATTTGTTAATAGCATCCGAGGCAAGAGAAATACAGGTATGAATACGTTTCCCAGGAATGAAGCCAAATTGATACGGAGAGAGAAATCTAGTCACGAAAGAGCCCAATCTTGTTGCAACAATAATTTCAATAATTTCAATAATGTATCCCTTTGAAATCTTAAAACTCAAATTGAGTGTAAATTAGCTTATAACTTTGTGATTAAGGAAGAAACTCCATTTTCAATATTGTATCCCTTTGAAATCTTAAAACTCAAATTGAGTGTAAATTAGTTTATAACTTAGTGATTAAGAAAGAAACACGGTTTTCAATAATGTATCATTGTGAAATCTTAAAACTCAAATTGAGTGTAAATTAGGTTAATACTTGGTGATTAAGGAAGATACTCGATTTTCTATAATGTATCCATTTGAAATATTAAAACTCAAATTGAGTGTAAATTAGTTAGTAACTTAGTGATTAAGGAATTAACTCATTTTTCAATAATGAATCCATTTGAAATCTTAAAACTCAAATTGAGTGTAAATTAGGTGATAACTTAGTGATTAAGGAATTAACTCATTTTTCAATAATGAATCTATTTGAAATCTTAAAACTCAAATTGAGTGTAAATTAGGTGATAACTTAGTGATTAAGGAAAAACTCCATTTTCAATAATGTATCCCTTTGAAATCTTAAAACTCAAATTGAGTGTAAATTAGTTTATAACTTAGTGCAAATGTAGGCGATTTTATTAAAGAAAAAGAGAAAAAAGAGTGAAGGGTGACCTCACAACCCGAGGTCAAGGAATCCGAAACGAGAAGTAAGGGTGGGTCGCATTAAAAACCCCGCTGTAAACCTCCCTTGAGGACAAACCAGCGTAGGCGAAAAAGCGTTACCAACCACCCAAAACTTCGATTCCAAGTAGGATAAAGCTCAGAATACAAAGCCAAACAAAGGCTTAGCTCTCAGCCCAAAGGACTGAATAGAGACAAGCCTTAGACCAAGCTCTCAGCCCAAAAAGGCTGAATAGAGACTGGCCTGAACAAGTACAAAGAACAAAAAGGGGACACAGCCCCTAGAAACGAAAGTAACTCTTGTACATATCATCAAAAAGAATGTTACTAAGAAAACTCGGACAGGGACCAAACCACCTGTGTGTGTAATGCAAGGAGGCCAAAGCATCAGCAGCCCTATTTCCCTCCCTATACACATGAGTAAACCGAACTTGCATTAAATCCATGTAACGCATCACCTGAGTCCAAAGACCCCACAATCTCCAAGGAATAAACTGAATCTCCCGTTTCATGGTCTGAATGGCCAAAGTGGAATCCGATTCCACCCAAAGACACCTCCAATTCCTGTGATAAGCATGCTCAATAGCCAGCAAGATCGCAGAAAGTTCAGCCTCAAGGGGATAACCCCAACCACCTATATCCGAAGTTGCAGCAACAAAGAGTCCTCTCGAATTCCGGAAAATAGCACCCATCGATAAAACACCAGGAGCAAGAAAAACACTACCATCAACATTCACCTTGTACCATCCAAGGGGAGGAGGAATCCAACGAACCTCAATATTGGGGCGAATAGGCCGCGGCCGAAGTGTTGTGCGAAAAAGCCTAGTAACAACCAGATCTTGAAGTGTACCATTTGAGGAGCCTCCTGAAAAAGCCGCCGAGTCGCAAGTGCTTGAGACAATTAACGCCCAAACACCCCGAATAGAGGGGCGAACCCCGTCATGCAGGGACCGGTTTCGACACCACCAAACTGCCCAAATAGCTGTGATAAAAGCAAGTCTCCATAATCTGCTAACCTGCTCGCTAAACTGAAATTTAATTGCTTGCAAAAGAACAGAATAGAAACCATCATCACAACAAATATCCACATCAAAAGTATGCATCAAGTAACTATAAATTGACTTAGTGAAGGAACACTGTGAAAGGATATGATCTTGTGTATCGTCACCCGTAAAGCACAGGTTACAAATAGTAGGACCAACCATACCGGTGCGACGGAACCAGCCCGAAGTCGGTAGACGACCCCAAGCTGCTCTCCATAGTAACGTAGAACGACAAGGGGGAATAAAAGAGGACCAGATCCATGAAGCCCAAGGAGGCTTGGGAAAGCGCTGTCGAATCTCATCATAAGCAATACGTGAAGTAAGCTCCCCAGAAACCGTATTACTCCAAACAAGTCTATCCCCATCTTCAGCTAACCGAATCTGAAGAATATCATGAACCACCTCTGGAAATACCAAAATAAAATCAATCGGAAAATGCCAACTCCCATCGAAATGGAAATCTCTGACTTCACCAACCAAGATATGCCGAAAATCCGCAGGAACACCAATATGATCAGCAATAGAATAACCAATCCAGTTATCATACCAAAAGCTCACAGAAGAGTTCCGCCCAATTAACCAACGAGCTCCCTGTGTGACATAAGGGATGTGACGAGCTATCCCAGGACATATAGAAGAAGTAATCCGCCCCGAAGTGGTAGAAAGTCTAGCCTCCCGATTAGGTTTAAAATAGCGCCTATGCAGCAACTCGAAGTCAGGGGTCTGAGCTCTGTACAAATCCCAAGCTAGCTTGCAATTATATGAATCATTCGCCAGAGTCAAAGAACGAATGCCTAAGCCACCCTCTGCCGTGGGTGTACAGCATCGTTTCCAAGGAATAGAGCAGGCACTATTCTGTTTATTAACATCACCCGTCCAGAGAAAATTCTTCATTGCTCTTTCAATCCTAGCAACCTGCGCTCTAGGCCAACGGTAGATCATCATCGTATGTACTAAGGAGGAAGAGATGACCGAATTCAGTAAACATTTCCGGCCCGCAAGGGAGAGTGAACTCCCCTTCCAACGTGCAAACTTCGACAAAATTGAATCCACCAAACTGGTAAAATAAACAGCCTTTGGCGCCCCACGAAACAGAGGAACACCGAGATAAACAAAGGGGAGAGAACCTTCATGAATACCGGTAAGATGAAGAATACGTCTACGAATAGACAGGGGAACCGAAATCCCATAGAAAATGTGTGATTTTGCTGGACTAAACATCTGTCCAGACAAACCCCCATAGTCATCCAGAATGCGCTTCAAGCAACGAGCATTACGCACAGTAGCCTTGGCAAAGAACAATATATCATCAGCGTAAAAAAGATAAGCCGGGGAACCCCTAATGCCGGAAAGACGGGAGGTATGGCCAGCAAGTTGAGTCCAGCGACCCAGGGCCTCTTCTGCCAAACAGAACAAAAGAGGGGATAACGGGTCACCCTGCCGAACACCCCTGGAGCAAGGAAAAAAGCCATGTACATTCCCATTAACGATAATGGAAAGACGAGCGGAGTTGAGGATCATTTCCACCATTCGCTGAAAACGTTGGGAGAAGCCCATTCTACGAAGCACCGCCTGCAAGAAGTCCCAGTCAATCGTATCAAAAGCCTTCGATATATCGATTTTAATAGCCATATTCCCGGCTGTAGCCTTATTATTCAGCTTATTAACAGCATCAGAGGCAAGGGCAATACAAGTATGGATTCGTTTCCCGGGAACGAACCCAAACTGAAAGGGGGATAACAACCGTGCAGCCAAAGGACCCAATCTGGTGGCGACAATCTTGGTGAATACCTTATACAGGTAGTTACCCATCACAATGGGGCGGAAATCCTGAATCCTGTTTGCTCCGAGGCTTTTGGGAATAAGAGTGACCAGACTAGCATTGAAACCCGCTGGCATGTAGAGAGTCGAAAAGATAGACTGAATTGCCTCCGTAACATCAGAGTAAACAATCTCCCAATAGTTTTGGTAGAAAGACCCTGGAAAACCATCAGGCCCTGGAGAGCTGGAGCCGTCCATATCAAAAACCGCCAATTTGACTTCATCAAGGAGAGGAGTTGCCGTGAGAAAAGTGTCCTCGCCATTCCTTAACGTCTCAAAAGGCAAGTCATCGAGCTGCCCAGAAACGGGAATGATCGTGTCCCCCTTCGTGAAAAGAGTCTTGTAATAGTTTTCTATGTGTTGCACAATGGCATCGTTGTCCGAAGTTAAAGAATCCCCGATCATTAGCTCCTGAATAGGCCTTGGCTGTTTCCGAAGCTTATGAGCAATGTGGAAAAAAGCCGTATTACGATCCCCGTCCTTGAGCCACTGAGTACGCCCTCTCTGAGCAAAATAATCCTGTTTACGAGCAAGGAGCATATTCAGGCGAACCATGCAATCAACTTCCCTGTTGAAGCGGGAATCCGAATCCCCAAAAAGATATATATCCTGTTGAGCCTCTTTAAGTTGCAAAGTAGCATCCTCGATTTCAGTGAATACATTTCTGAAAACAGATTTATTCCAGGCGCGAAGAACCTGCTTAAGACGGCGAAGTTTAGTGACCACCTTGAGAGTGGGTGAAGTGACCGAAACTGGGGAGCTCCAGGATTGTCGCACTGTGTCCTGGAAGTTATCATGGAGGAACCACATGTTTTGAAAGTAGAAAGATGAAGAATGCCGGGGCTGGTCCTTTGTGAGTCTAAGAATAATCGGATGGTGATCGGAAGAATGTCGACAAAGAATCTCAAGGGAAGTAGAGGCCCACAAATTCAAAAAGTCCGAAGTCGCCAGGGCCCGGTCAAGACGAGCAGCAAGCAAGCCCTGACCATCACGACGTGTAGACCAAGTGAAAATTTGATCACCTGTGTCCAACTCCAACAAACTGGCCTCATCAATAAAAGCGACGAACTCCTCCGAAGGTAGGTAACGGCACGTCGTAGTACTACGTCTTTCATGATTGCCCCTTACCACGTTAAAATCCCCCATAAAGCAAGCATTTGGGGTCAGAAACTCCAAAAGGTCGGCCCAAAGTTGGCGTCTCAAGATGTAATTGTTGCGAGCGTGAATGAAAGCAAAAGTGCATTCCCTCAAACCCTCGGCAACTTTAACAACAATACATTGATCAGTCTGAAGAAGCAAAGCAACCGAATTAAAAATGGCATCACTGCAGATAATCCAAATATTCGGACAAGATTCACGTCTTTCGTTATGACATAAGAAAGACATGTTAAAAGAACGCCAGAAAGAAGCAGGGAGAGAAGAAACCCGTATCTTAGGCTCGTAAATAGCTAGAAAATCCGGTCTGTGTTGTTGGCACAAGGAACGAAGGGCAGTTTGTGTGAAGTCGTTCCCCAACCCCTGAACATTCCAAGATAAACAAATCATGGAGACGGGTCTTGACCGTGCTTCGGCGGTTCATTCTCCTCCTCCATAATATCACTCCACGATTTACTAGCAACCAAATGCAACTCATTTACACGACGACTCTGCTCATCAACCTGCAGATCCTCTTTTGCATGAGAACGAAGCAGTTTCAGAACATCCTCCGGTTGTTTTTCCTCCGAAATGACAAGTGCTTTGTTGGCTTGATCTTCAGAAATCTGCCCTGTGGTTTGGCCTTCATCAGTGGAAGCATGGGAAGGGTTAGGATCTGCATGTGTACTGGGCAAAGTAGGTTTACTCCGTGTGGCCTTCTTCACATAAATCCCGGTAGGTAAGGATGTTTTTATCGAGACGCCAAGAGGAAGAGACGTTTCAATGTAAGATTCCTTAAAGATACCTGATTTGCGAACAATAGGTTCTCCCTGACTACCCTGAACATTTTTCAAAGTATCCACGTTCAAGTCGGAAGTATTGCTCTCAGAGCCAACTTCCTCAGAAACCAAAGCCTCAAAACCATTCACCGTAGGGACATTCACCATTACGTTGCCATGGGGCAGAAATGAGTCCGACACAGGGGCTGGTCCCTCAGAGTAAGAAACATCAGGGTCCTTGTTAAGCAGCTGCTCAACAGTAGTTTTAAGGGATTGACTCTCCCTTTCAGCCGCAAGGTCATTAGCTAACAGTATAACGTCCTCCTTCGAAGCCATCTCTGACTTGTTCGAGACATGCTGTTTCCCTCGATCATTGGGAGGCTTCCTCGTACGACTGCGTCCACGACTAGACCTACGTGAAGGGGTCGTCGTCCGGACCGTTGCTCTCTTACAGTTACTCAAAGAGTGGCCCAAAATGCCACAATCACGACAAAAGGCCGGAAGCTTCTCATAAGTAATATTCGTGGCGGATAGATGAGTTCCCCGTCTGTACATAACCTGATGATGCAACTCTTTTGAAAGGTCAATTTCTACGAGCATACGTGCATAAATACCAAAAAGCCTATTTGAGGTATTAATGTCAATTTGTACCAGGGTTCCAATGGTAGAAGCCAAAGCTTCCAAAATCCTGGGCTGCCAGTATTCAATCGGTAAGTCCGAAAAACGGACCCAAACCTGAGCCAAAGAAGTCTTCACCTTGCTAGGGTTAAAATTCTGAGCCCAAGCTTGAAGACGGAAAGTACCCGAGTCAAAAGTATAGGAGGAACGAGATGCAACAAGCCGTTTGTCCTCCTCCTCCTCAAACATCACTGTGTAATACCCTTTACCAAGAGGAATCATCTTCAATTTCCCATGCAAACGCCATATCTCTTTCAACTTATTCTTTAGCGCCAAGAGAGGAAGAAGAGGTTTCCCTGGTAAGGTTAACATACGCCCAATGAGGGCATTCTGGAATTCCTTGACCCCTTGCTGATAGTCTTCCTCAGGAATATCTATTAAAAGATATTCATCATGAACAGTAGGCTTTATTGGGTCACGTAAAGTAGTCCGGAAAATTGGACGCCGAGTAGACGCAGCGACCTCTGCGAAAGATTTACCCCCTTGGGGACGGGAAAAGGCGTCCCTATCACCAGCAAGACCATCTTGCGGTTGAGAATCCTGCATATAAACCGAAGAAGCCACAGGAGGAGCCGTTTCAAGAGTATTTGAAATAGACGGATTCTTATTAGGGGACTTACAGAGTGCGCCGGAAATATTGGTAGTATTTCCGGCTGTAATCGGGATTGCGCCAGGAGGGCTGAGCCCTTGCATGTTCCCGAATTTACCAACGTTCTCAACAGGACCAACATTCTCAACAATCGGTAACCCTAAAAATCCCTGCAAAGAAGCAGACACGGAGGAAGCAGGCGCATCGGGGTTCATGTGAGAAAGACCATGAGTTGATGACTTACAGGATGCGCCGGAAACATAGCCAAGCTCGTTTCCGGCTGTAGTCGGGAGTGCGCCAGTAGGGTTAGTATACCCTTGCATAGTCCCGATCAAAGCAGAATCATTTGAAGGCCTAGACAAGCCCTGCGCGTACGAAGAGACAGCAGTAGTATGTGTTGGGGGTATCATAGTAACCAAATCCAGATTAGAAGACTTACAAGATGCGCCGGAAACGGATTCAATCACGTTTCCGGCTGAAGTCGAGTGTGCGCCAGAAGGATTCAGGAATCCTAACGTAGTCCTCGACTCAATTGGCCCTCGTGGAAACCCTAGATCATGAGAACCATGCACGATGTTCGTACCATATTGATCGATACCCAAAAAATTAGGGTTTGAGTGAACGATCACAGGACTTGATCCATCAGGAAGACGACTGGGATTTTTGTATGCCAGGAACCAGATGAAATAAGGGAATCGTCTTTCAATTTCCGACCAAATTGGATCATCGTCGAAAAACCGGGGAGCGGGTGGAAGTGATTCGAGTACGGGTTGTGGGATTTCAAGGTATTGCTTGATTTGTGGGGAGTATAAAATCAGACGGTCGATAACCTCCGTTCCACCCGTAAAAGCCGGTGACGGCGCGATCGCCGTTGTCGGTGTAGTGGAAGGGAGTAAGCCGGACATAGTAAAGTCTAGAGAGAGAAAAATCTAGAGAGAGAAAGTTCCATTAGGTTAATACTTAGTGATTAAGGAAGCTAGTTTATAACTTAGTGATTAAGAAAGAAACTCGGTTTTCAATAATGTATCATTGTGAAACCTTAAAACTCAAATTGAGTGTAAATTATGTTAATACTTGGTGATTAAGGAAGAAACTCGATTTTCTATAATGTATCCTTTTGAAATATTAAAACTCAAATTGAGTGTAAATTAGTTAGTAACTTAGTGATTAAGGAATTAACTCATTTTTCAATAATGAATCCATTTGAAATCTTAAAACTCAAATTGAGTGAAAATTAGGTGATAACTTAGTGATTAAGGAATTAACTCATTTTTCAATAATGAATCTATTTGAAATCTTAAAACTCAAATTGAGTGTAAATTAGGTGATAACTTAGTGATTAAGGAAGAAACTCCATATTCAATAATGTATCCCTTTGAAATCTTAAAACTCAAATTGAGTGTAAATTAGTTTATAACTTAGTGATTAAGTAATAAACTCCATTTTCAATAATGTATCCCTTTGAAATTTTAAAACTGAAATTGAGTGTAAATTAGCTTATAACTTAGTGATTAAGGAAGAAACTCCATTTTCAATAATGTATCCCTTTGAAATCTTAAAACTCAAATTGAGTGTAAATTAGTTTATAACTTAGTGATTAAGAAAGAAACTCGGTTTTCAATAATATATCCTTGTGAAATTTTAAAACTCAAATTGAGTGTAAATTAGGTTAATACTTGGTGATTAAGGAAGAAACTCGATTTTCTATAATGTATCCTTTTGAAATATTAAAACTCAAATTGAGTGTAAATTAGTTAATAACTTAGTGATTAAGGAATTAACTCATTTTTCAATAATGAATCCATTTGAAATCTTAAAACTCAAATTGAGTGTAAATTAGTTTATAACTTAGTGATTAAGGAAGAAACTCCATTTTCAATAATGTATCCCTTTGAAATCTAAAAACTCAAATTGAGTGTAAATTAGTTTATAACTTAGTGATTAAGGAAGAAACTCCATTTTCAATAATGTATCCCTTTATAATCTTAAAACTCAAATTGAGTGTAAATTAGTTTATAACTTAGTGATTAAGAAAGAAACACGGTTTTCAATAATGTATCATTGTGAAATCTTAAAACTCAAATTGAATGTAAATTAGGTTAATAATTGGTGATTAAGGAAGAAACTCGATTTTCTATAATGTATCCTTTTGTAATATTAAAACTCAAATTGAGTGTAAATTAGTTAGTAACTTAGTGATTAAGGAATTAACTCATTTTTCAATAATGAATCCATTTGAAATCTTAAAACTCAAATTGAGTGTAAATTAGGTGATAACTTAGTGATTAAGGAAAAACTCCATTTTCAATAATGTATCCCTTTGAAATCTTAAAACTCAAATTGAGTGTAAATTAGTTTATAACTTAGTGATTAAGAAAGAAACTCGGTTTTCAATAATGTATCATTGTGAAATCTTAAAACTCAAATTGAGTGTAAATTATGTTAATACTTGGTGATTAAGGAAGAAACTCGATTTTCTATAATGTATCCTTTTGAAATATTAAAACTCAAATTGAGTGTAAATTAGTTAGTAACTTAGTGATTAAGGAATTAACTCATTTTTCAATAATGAATCCATTTGAAATCTTAAAACTCAAATTGAGTGTAAATTAGGTGATAACTTAGTGATTAAGGAAAAACTCCATTTTCAATAATGTATCCCTTTGAAATCTTAAAACTCAAATTGAGTGTAAATTAGTTTATAACTTAGTGATTAAGAAAGAAACTCGGTTTTCAATAATGTATCCTTGTGAAATTTTAAAACTCAAATTGAGTGTAAATTAGGTTAATACTTGGTGATTAAGGAAGAAACTCGATTTTCTATAATGTATCCTTTTGAAATATTAAAACTCAAATTGAGTGTAAATTAGTTAATAACTTAGTGATTAAGGAATTAACTCATTTTTCAATAATGAATCCATTTGAAATCTTAAAACTCAAATTGAGTGAAAATTAGGTGATAACTTAGTGATTAAGGAATTAACTCATTTTTCAATAATGAATCTATTTGAAATCTTAAAACTCAAATTGAGTGTAAATTAGGTGATAACTTAGTGATTAAGGAAGAAACTCCATATTCAATAATGTATCCCTTTGAAATCTTAAAACTCAAATTGAGTGTAAATTAGTTTATAACTTAGTGATTAAGTAATAAACTCCATTTTCAATAATGTATCCCTTTGAAATTTTAAAACTGAAATTGAGTGTAAATTAGTTTATAAGTTAGTGATTAAGGAAGAAACTCCATTTTCAATAATGTATCCCTTTGAAATCTTAAAACTCAAATTGAGTGTAAATTAGTTTATAACTTAGTGATTAAGAAAGAAACTCGGTTTTCAATAATATATCCTTGTGAAATTTTAAAACTCAAATTGAGTGTAAATTAGGTTAATACTTGGTGATTAAGGAAGAAACTCGATTTTCTATAATGTATCCTTTTGAAATATTAAAACTCAAATTGAGTGTAAATTAGTTAATAACTTAGTGATTAAGGAATTAACTCATTTTTCAATAATGAATCCATTTGAAATCTTAAAACTCAAATTGAGTGTAAATTAGGTGATAACTTAGTGATTAAGGAAGAAACTCCATTTTCAATAATGTATCCCTTTGAAATCTAAAAACTCAAATTGAGTGTAAATTAGTTTATAACTTAGTGATTAAGGAAGAAACTCCATTTTCAATAATGTATCCCTTTGAAATCTTAAAACTCAAATTGAGTGTAAATTAGTTTATAACTTAGTGATTAAGAAAGAAACACGGTTTTCAATAATGTATCATTGTGAAATCTTAAAACTCAAATTGAATGTAAATTAGGTTAATAATTGGTGATTAAGGAAGAAACTCGATTTTCTATAATGTATCCTTTTGTAATATTAAAACTCAAATTGAGTGTAAATTAGTTAGTAACTTAGTGATTAAGGAATTAACTCATTTTTCAATAATGAATCCATTTGAAATCTTAAAACTCAAATTGAGTGTAAATTTGTTAGTAACTTAGTGATTAAGGAATTAACTCATTTTTCAATAATCAATACATTTGAAATCTTAAAACTCAAATTGAGTGAAAATTAGGTGATAACTTAGTGATTAAGGAATTAACTCATTTTTCAATAATGAATCTATTTGAAATCTTAAAACTCAAATTGAGTGTAAATTAGGTGATAACTTAGTGATTAAGGAAGAAACTCCATTTTCAATAATGTATCCCTTTGAAATCTTAAAACTCAAATTGAGTGTAAATTAGTTTATAACTTAGTGATTAAGAAAGAAACTCGGTTTTCAATAATATATCCTTGTGAAATTTTAAAACTCAAATTGAGTGTAAATTAGGTTAATACTTGGTGATTAAGGAAGAAACTCGATTTTCTATAATGTATCCTTTTGAAATATTAAAACTCAAATTGAGTGTAAATTAGTTAATAACTTAGTGATTAAGGAATTAACTCATTTTTCAATAATGAATCCATTTGAAATCTTAAAACTCAAATTGAGTGTAAATTAGGTGATAACTTAGTGATTAAGGAAGAAACTCCATTTTCAATAATGTATCCCTTTGAAATCTAAAAACTCAAATTGAGTGTAAATTAGTTTATAACTTAGTGATTAAGGAAGAAACTCCATTTTCAATAATGTATCCCTTTATAATCTTAAAACTCAAATTGAGTGTAAATTAGTTTATAACTTAGTGATTAAGAAAGAAACACGGTTTTCAATAATGTATCATTGTGAAATCTTAAAACTCAAATTGAATGTAAATTAGGTTAATAATTGGTGATTAAGGAAGAAACTCGATTTTCTATAATGTATCCTTTTGTAATATTAAAACTCAAATTGAGTGTAAATTAGTTAGTAACTTAGTGATTAAGGAATTAACTCATTTTTCAATAATGAATCCATTTGAAATCTTAAAACTCAAATTGAGTGTAAATTAGGTGATAACTTAGTGATTAAGGAAAAACTCCATTTTCAATAATGTATCCCTTTGAAATCTTAAAACTCAAATTGAGTGTAAATTAGTTTATAACTTAGTGATTAAGAAAGAAACTCGGTTTTCAATAATGTATCATTGTGAAATCTTAAAACTCAAATTGAGTGTAAATTATGTTAATACTTGGTGATTAAGGAAGAAACTCGATTTTCTATAATGTATCCTTTTGAAATATTAAAACTCAAATTGAGTGTAAATTAGTTAGTAACTTAGTGATTAAGGAATTAACTCATTTTTCAATAATGAATCCATTTGAAATCTTAAAACTCAAATTGAGTGTAAATTAGGTGATAACTTAGTGATTAAGGAAAAACTCCATTTTCAATAATGTATACCTTTGAAATCTTAAAACTCAAATTGAGTGTAAATTAGTTTATAACTTAGTGATTAAGAAAGAAACTCGGTTTTCAATAATATATCCTTGTGAAATTTTAAAACTCAAATTGAGTGTAAATTAGGTTAATACTTGGTGATTAAGGAAGAAACTCGATTTTCTATAATGTATCCTTTTGAAATATTAAAACTCAAATTGAGTGTAAATTAGTTAATAACTTAGTGATTAAGGAATTAACTCATTTTTCAATAATGAATCCATTTGAAATCTTAAAACTCAAATTGAGTGTAAATTAGGTGATAACTTAGTGATTAAGGAAGAAACTCCATTTTCAATAATGTATCCCTTTGAAATCTAAAAACTCAAATTGAGTGTAAATTAGTTTATAACTTAGTGATTAAGGAAGAAACTCCATTTTCAATAATGTATCCCTTTATAATCTTAAAACTCAAATTGAGTGTAAATTAGTTTATAACTTAGTGATTAAGAAAGAAACACGGTTTTCAATAATGTATCATTGTGAAATCTTAAAACTCAAATTGAATGTAAATTAGGTTAATAATTGGTGATTAAGGAAGAAACTCGATTTTCTATAATGTATCCTTTTGTAATATTAAAACTCAAATTGAGTGTAAATTAGTTAGTAACTTAGTGATTAAGGAATTAACTCATTTTTCAATAATGAATTCATTTGAAATCTTAAAACTCAAATTGAGTGTAAATTAGGTGATAACTTAGTGATTAAGGAAAAACTCCATTTTCAATAATGTATCCCTTTGAAATCTTAAAACTCAAATTGAGTGTAAATTAGTTTATAACTTAGTGATTAAGAAAGAAACTCGGTTTTCAATAATGTATCATTGTGAAATCTTAAAACTCAAATTGAGTGTAAATTATGTTAATACTTGGTGATTAAGGAAGAAACTCGATTTTCTATAATGTATCCTTTTGAAATATTAAAACTCAAATTGAGTGTAAATTAGTTAGTAACTTAGTGATTAAGGAATTAACTCATTTTTCAATAATGAATCCATTTGAAATCTTAAAAGTCAAATTGAGTGTAAATTAGGTGATAACTTAGTGATTAAGGAATTAACTCATTTTTCAATAATGAATCTATTTGAAATCTTAAAACTCAAATTGAGTGTAAATTAGGTGATACCTTAGTGATTAAGGAAGAAACTCCATATTCAATAATGTATCCCTTTGAAATATTCAAAACTCAAATTGAATGTAAATTAGGTTAATACTTTGTGATTAAGGAAGAAACTCCATTTTCAATAATGTATACTTTTGAAATATTAAAACTCAAATTGAGTGTAAATTAGTTAATAACATAGTGGTTAAGGAATTAACTCATTTTTCAATAATGAATCCATTTGAAATCTTAAAACTCAAATTGAGTGTAAATTAGGTGATAACTTAGTGATTAAGGAAGAAACTCCATTTTCAATAATGTATCACTTTGAAATCTTAAAACTCAAATTGAGTGTAAATTAGTTTATAACTTAGTGTAAATTAGGTTATTTTATTAATAAAAAATAAAAGGGGGACCCCACAGCCCAGGGTCAGGGAGAAGAAATAAAGATCAGAGTCATACAAACATATCAAATTAAACTGTAAATAAAAGGCCAAAACATCCGGCCAAAATCAGGGATGCAACCCCAATAAAACTAAAACAAAAAATAAAGTACTAAATTAAAACCTGCAAAATGAACCATTCATATCCATGCAAAGTAAAGAGACAAGAAAATTCGGGCAGTGTCCCGTCCAAAGTCCGGGTTCACGCCGTTTTACCAGTGCGTCCGCCACGGCATTACCTTCGCGTAGTATGTGGGAGTAAAAAATATCCATTTGATCAGCAAGTACCATAGTAGTACACCATAGACTTCGAAGTCTCCAGGGGATAAGTGGAACTTCCTTTTTAAGTGTTCGAATAGCCCATATCGAATCCGATTCAACCCATAGCCTCCTCCAGCCTCGAACAAAGGCAAATTCGAT
Source organism: Ballota nigra (assembly GCA_947034835.1). Taxonomy (NCBI): domain Eukaryota; kingdom Viridiplantae; phylum Streptophyta; class Magnoliopsida; order Lamiales; family Lamiaceae; genus Ballota; species Ballota nigra. Next base: position 122,574,589 of record OX344723.1, read on the forward strand.
TGCCTCCAAAATAGCAGTGAGTTCTGCTTCCAAAGGAAAACCCCAACCAGTAACCTCGGAAAAGGCTGCCATAAAAAAACCCCTAGAATTACGAAAGACAGCCCCTGTATATAAAGTATTAGGAGGCAACTTCACACCACCATCAACGTTCACTTTGGTCCAGCCTGGAGGGGGAGGACGCCAAACAACCTCAATTGGGTAGCGAGCTTTCCTTGGTCGAAGTGAAACACCAAATGCTCTCGTGATAAGAAGGTTTTCGAAGGAACCATCAGAGTGACCTCCTGCCAAGGGTGCCGATTCCCGTATATGAGATAAAGCCATTGCCAAGCACCGATGAAATGAAACAAACTGCCCATCATGGACGACACGGTTTCGGAATGTCCACAACGTCCAAACTGTCGTCGTGAAAGCCAGACGCCACAATCTAGTAACTTGATCACTCAAGGAGACCCGTCTAGCCTGAGCAAAAAGATGATCAAAACCTTCATCATAAGACAAATGAAGATTGAAAATATTAGCAATGGAATTAAACACCTGTTTGGAGAATGAACAACGTGAAAGAATGTGATCCTGTGTTTCCCCTTGTGAAAGACAAAAGGGACAAATAGTAGGACCCGAAACACCAAATTTTAGAAGCCAATCACTAGTAGGAATCTTCCTCCCAATAGCTCTCCACAACAAAGTAGACCTGCTCATAGGAATAAAATCAGCCCATATCCATTGCCCCCAACCAACCTTAGGCATTGGTTGACGAAGCGCATCAAAAGCAAGTCTCGAGGTAAGCTCTCCTGACACCGACTGTGACCAAATTAGCGTATCCTCCTCACTGGACACTCGTATACTAAGAATGTCCCGCACAACATCCGTACACCTCAAAATGAATATCGGGGCAAAATGCCAACAATTATCATAGAAAAAATCTCCAACCGTGGCAACAAGAGAAAACGCTACATGATCTGGAATACCGAGACGATCAACAATCCTGTACCCTAGCCAATTGCCATGCCAAAAACTAACTTTTGAATCACGACCAACCACCCATCTAGCATCATCTAACAAAGCTGCCCAATGATGCCTTAAACCCGGGCCAATGGACGTAGGAAAATACCGGGTACGGAACACTCCATTACGTAAAAAACGACCATGCAACTCGGCAAATTCATGTGTCTTATTACCATAAATATCCCAAGCAAGTTTATAGGTATAAGAATCATTAGCAATACGTAAAGAACGTACCCCAAGCCCACCTTCAACACGGGGGGTGCAGCATTTTTTCCATGCTATCGTGCAAGAGCCACTTTTTTTATTCACATCCCCGGTCCAAAGAAAATTACGCATGGCCGATTCCAAACTTGAGACAAGAGGAGCAGGCCATTTATATACCATCATTGAATGTACCGTAGAAGATGCAATGACAGAGTTTATCAAACACAATCTGCCAGCAAAGGATAGCGACGAACCCTTCCAACGACTAAATTTTGCCCTGATAGAATCTGCAATGGGAGCTAAGTGCTGAACTTTCGGAGCACCCTTAAATAAGGGGACGCCTAAGTAAAAAAATGGCAACGAGCCTTCAATGATCCCCGTAGAACGAGATACCAGCAGACGAAAAGCATTTGGAGCCGTACGACCAAAATAAACCCGAGATTTAGGAGGACTGAAAAGCTGTCCCGAAGCCGCGCCATAAACAGCTAATAAATCCATCAGACACTCCAAGTTGGAAGGGGAGGCTCTCGCCAAAATAAGGATATCATCGGCATAAAATAAATAAGGCACAACCCCCTTAATAGGAACTAAACGCCTGGCATCTATAGCATGATCGAGCAACTTCCCGAGGCCTTCTTCAGCAAGACAAAAGAGAAGAGGCGAAAGGGGATCCCCTTGTCTAACTCCCCTGGAACAACTAAAGAAACCCCGAGCTGTCCCGCCTAGAATAATCGATAATCTCGAAGAAGAGAGAATATTATGCACCATACGAATGAATCTGCTCGAAAAACCCATACGGGCAAGCACCGCAAAGAGAAACTCCCATGCAATTGTATCAAAGGCTTTCATCATATCTATTTTCAAAGCCATCCCACTGCCCACTCGCGAATTGTCCAACTGATTAACAGCCTCAGAAGCAAGGGCAATACACGTGTGAATGCGTCTACCAGGCACGAACCCAAATTGGTAGCGAGTAAGATGTCTTCCCACAAAGCTGCCCAATCTGGTAGTAAGTATTTTCGTGAAGATTTTAAATAAAAAATTACCCATGACAATGGGCCTATAATCCTGAATAAGCTTCGCCCCCGGTTTCTTAGGAATAAGAGTTACAAAATTAGAGTTCAAACCAATCGGCATGTCCAGGTGTAAGAAGAAGTAACGAACCGCCTCTAGAACATCCCTCGAAATGATATCCCAGCAATTATGATAGAAATGACCCGAGAAGCCATCAGGGCCAGGGGAACTAGACGGCTCCATATCAAAAACCGCCTTTCGAACTTCGTCCTCAACGGGTAGGGCAGTTAGGAAATCATTCTCCTCCATAGAAAGTTGTGTAAACGGCAATTCTTGCAGCATATGAAGAGAGTCTGAATGCCCCGAATCAGCAGTGAATAAGTTGGTATAGTACGCAACTATATGATCTGCAATCAATGTAGGATCCTCACATTCCCGGCCATCAATAAGCAGCAACTTGATACCAGAATTTTGCCCCTTCGTCTTATGAATAGCATGGAAAAAAGTCGAGTTGCGATCCCCGTGTTTAAGCCAACTTAGGCGATTCCTCTGAGAGTAGAAATCATGCCTACAACGTAAAATCTTATTAAGAGAAACCATACACTCAACTTCCCTCCGAAAACGATCATCTGAATCTCCGTGCAAACTAATCTCAAGCTGAATTTGATTTAACGCCAATTCCGCCTCTTCTTGTTGCCGATATATGTTGCCAAAAGTGTCCCGATTCCAAATTTTGAGAATGCCTTTTAGTCTACGAAGTTTCATCATCACAAGCTTAATGGGATCCACACTAGGAGTCGGTGAACTCCAAGAGTGACGGATCAAAGGCATAAAAGTTTCATGATGTATCCACATTTGCTGAAATCGAAATGGGAATATAGCTGGAGTTAACACATCATTGAGATGAAGAAGTAAAGGATGGTGATCAGAGGAGAGTCTGTGTAAAACATCCACAGAGATAGAAGACCAAAGATTCAAGAACCCGGAAGAAACCAGCGCCCTATCCAGTTTTGCGGCCAAGAATTGTCCATTACGTCTTGTGGACCAAGTAAAGTTATTCCCAGAAGCAGGGACGTCCATAAGAGAAGCATTATCAATAAATGCTTCGAACTCCGAAATCGGGAGCAGGCTTGAAGGAGAAGCACCGACCCGTTCATGAGACCCCCGGGTCACATTAAAATCACCAATTGCACAAAGATTTGTATCTACTATGGACGTGAGATCCAACCACAAACTCCTACGCTGAATGTAATCGTTGCATGCATGGATGAAAGCAAAACTCCAATTACGAGCAGCCAACTGAACTTTAACAACGATGCATTGATTGCTAACGAAAGTAATAGCGGCCGATGCACGATACTGAGCTTTACAAAAAACCCAAATATTAGGACGCATACCCTGTCTGGAGTTCTCCCCCAAAAAAGAGAGATTAAGAGAGGTCCAGTAAGACTCTGGAATAGAAGTGATCAAAATTTTCGGTTCCAGCAGAATAACCCAATCTGGCTTATGCCTCAGACAATAAGCACCGAGCGAGTGACAGGTGTTTTCATTGCCAAGGCCTTGAACGTTCCAAGTCAGCACTATCATGGAGCATCAAGAAGACCGTGCTTCGGCGGTCCAGTGATATCAGCGTCGTCATTCTCACAATCAGCCCATCTACGTTGTCCCACCGTTACCATCTCATCAATTTTGACACCTGTGGATTCAGCCAAAAAAGGTTCTTTCGCCATAGCATGAAGCTCAGTTGTGACGGCGTGCAACTCTGCAGAATCACTCGCCGTTGAGGATGAAGGAATCCCCCGTAGAGGTTTCTTTAAGTGGGCCCCTAAGGATTTAGAGCTACCCGGCATGGGCTGTTTTCCTTGGAGTTGTGTCTTCTTAAGATTCGCAGATTTACTCGCAGCCTTTTTAACCTGCAAAGGAAAGGAAGTGCCAGCAGAATGTTTTTGAATTTTACCATAGTGAGTGGCATTAGGGTCATTGGACTTACAAGATGCGCCGGAAACGGAATGAGGCACGTTTCCGGCTGTAGTCCTTGGGGCGCCAATAGGGCTATGCCCTTGCTTATTGTTATCATGATCAAAGGCACCTGGTTGCTCCTCCAAATCATAAGAATTCACTTTCAAAATATCAAATCTATTAGCCGATGTCAAAATATCAGGGCTGCCTCCACTTGGATCCTGATAAGGAACAATTTGTAAGGCAGATGGGTCGTACACTCGTGAGACAAAGTCCGTAGCATGGCCACCAGAACCTTGTCGAGTTGACCAAGTTGGATGAGCATCATCCACTGTATCACCAGACGGAGGGGGGGCTGGTGGGGCGGTGGATTTCTCCCTTTGTGCCTTTCGTCGCCTACTTCGACTTCTACCTCTAGAAGGAAGGTTTCGGTTCTCAGGTTGTGCTTGACGTTTGTTGCACGTGGCAAAGGAGTGGCCAAGAGTAGAACATTCTTTGCAAAAGAGAGGAAGTTTCTCATAAACAATCGGAGCAAGGGAATATTTTCCTCCTCTACGATACGCAATTTTGTCATCCAATTCAGTTTTCTGCATGTCTATTTCAATAAGCATACGGGCATAAAGGCCCAAGGTTCGATTAATAGTACCTTGGTCTATACGGATAAGGGTACCCAATGTAGAAGCCATAGCACCAAGAATTCTAGGTTGCCAATATTCCATGGGGAGATCAAGAATACGAACCCATACTTGGGCTGTTGTGGCCTTCATAGTAGCGGGATTAAAGTTAGGGACCCAATGCTGAAGACGAAAGAAACCCGAATCTAGTTGCCAAACTCTTCTTTCGGAAAGACGTGTACGAACAAGCTCATCCGAAACCAAGACCGTATAAAAACCCTTCCCATGAGCAATCAGCTTGAGGTCTTTAATCGACATCCTCCAAGCATCAATAAGTTTATTTTTTAATTCAAGAGTAGTGGCCAAAGGTTTTCCCGGTGCAGTGACCATCTTGCCAATGAAAGCATTTTGGAATTCAGCAATTCCTTTTTGGTAATCTTCCTCATCTATTTCCACGATATTCAGATTTTCTTGACGTGTAATGCGGGGTGCGGGCCTGGTGGAGGGCTGACGCCTATTCGCAGGTGCCTTTCCATTATTAATTTCCGGAGGCTTCGCACCAACAGTATCAGCAAAGGAGGTACGGGCAGCCTTCATGTCCTGCACAACAGGAGAAGCAGCAGCATTCCCCGTATTCAAAAAAGAATCAGAGGTTTTTTTAGAAATGGTCGACGTACCATATGCGCCGGGAAATGCAGGGAACGCATTCCCGGCTGTAGTCGTAGGATCGCCAAGAGGGCAAGAAGGGGGCCCTTGCATTAGATCCTTCTGGGAATTAACATCCAGACTAGCCGATTCGGTATTCTGCAAAGGGAGAATAGAGACAGCAGCTAATTGTGTCGAAGGAGAGTTAGAAATGCCATTAAGAACCATAGACGTACCAGATGCGCCGGAAACAATAGAGTGATTGTTTCCGGCTGCAATTGAATGGGCGCCAAATGGGCTGAGATCATGCCCAAGCGTAAATTTCTCGTTCGGTCGTTCGTCTAATTGCGCCGGGGAATGAGAGGATGCCGACCGAAATTGGGGTTTGTAAGCCAAATATCGCAGAAATTGGGGATGGCGATTCTCAATCGCCAAAAGTACCAAATCTTGAGTACCATCCGTTCGTTGACTGAAGTCAGATGGTGGATCGGGCAGTGATGCAAGAATATGTTGTGGAATATCAAGGTATTCAGAAATTTGGTCGTGGAAGAATAAAATCCGTTTGATTACCGCACGTTCAAATTCAGGATCATGAACGGAGGGGATGGCCGGAATTTGATCGGCCATCATTGGTAGTCGCCGGAAATCCGTTTAGCTTAAGTTAGTGATTAAGGAAGAAACTCCATATTCAATAATGTATCCCTTTGAAATCTTAAAACTCAAATTGAGTGTAAATTAGTTTATAACTTAGTGATTAAGGAAGAAAATCCATTTTCAATAATGCATCCCTTTGAAATTTTAAAACTCAAATTGAGTGTAAATTAGTTTATAACTTAGTGATTAAGGAAGAAACTCCATTTTCAATAATGTATCCCTTTGAAATCTTAAAACTCAAATTAAGTGTAAATTAGTTTGTAACTTAGTGATTAAGGAAGAAACTCAGTTTTCAATAATGTATCCTTTTGAAATATTAAAACTCAAATTGAATGTAAATTAGGTTAATACTTTGTGATTAAGGAAGAAACTCCATTTTCATTAATGTATCCTTTTGAAATATTAAAACTCAAATTGAGTGTAAATGAATAACTTAGTGATTAAGGAATTAACTCATTTTTCAATAATGAATCCATTTGAAATCTTAAAACTCAAATTGAGTGTAAATTAGGTGATAACTTAGTGATTAAGGAATTAACTCATTTTTCAATAATGAATCTATTTGAAATCTTAAAACTCAAATTGAGTGTAAATTAGGTGATAACTTAGTGCACGTAAAATAGAGATTTTATTAAAAAGAAGGAAAAAGGCGCTCCACAACCCGGAGCAGCGATCAAGAGAGAAGAAATGGATGGGCCGCATTAAAAACCTCACCGTAAACCTCCCTTGAGGACAAACCGGTGTAGGGGAAAAAGCGTTACCAACCACCCATTTCTTCGAAACGCAATAGGAAAGCAGCCCAGAATACAAGGCCCAAAAGAGTCCCATCTCCAGTCAACAGACTGAAGAGGCGGACCCTCGACCAAGCCTCAGCCACCAAAATGGCCGAAAAGAGACTGATCGTACAAAGCAAAAACAAGTCCAAAAACAGAATCCAGCAGCTAATAAACAGTAATACCCAAATCATGAGCGGAAATACAACTCATGTAAATCTGAAAACAAGAGCTTCGATATATTAGGGGGAGGATCCCCCAACCAAATACCCGACGTCCTCAACTTCGCCAACATATCCGCCACCCTATTGCCTTCTCTCCATATGTGTGAATAACGAATCTCCATGTCATGGACCAGAGCCATAGTAATACTCCATAAGCCTCTAAGTCTCCAAGGGATAATGGGCACAGTCTTCCACATCGTCTGAATAGCTAAAATAGAGTCCGATTCGATCCAAACCCTCTTCCAACCCTTACCGTAGGCAAACCGAATTGCCAATAAAATGGCAGCAATCTCAGCCTCAAGAGGATAACCCCAACCATAACTCATAGCAAAAGCAGCTTCAAAAAGACCCATAGAATTCCTGAAAACAGCACCCACAAACATATTGTTAGGAGAGGAAGTAACACTACCATCCGTGTTAATCTTGTACCAATCCGATGGAGGAGGCAACCATCGAAAAGGCGTAGGAGGCCTTGATGGTTTCGGGCGTGGGCCAACTCCCAAAGTGCTGAGAATGCGGACGTCCACATCGGAGCCATCCGTGCAGCCGCGAGTAAGGCCGTTGGCTTCACGCAAAGCAGTACGTATCACCATAAGACACGCACGACGCGAGGGCCGAACATCATCAAAAACCACCCTGTTACGCATCCACCAAATAGTCCAAACACCAGTAACAATTGCTACCCTCCAAAGATCCATCACCTGAGCACCGAACCTACAATCACATAAATGCTTGAACAAAGCCACGAAAGTCGTGTGGGAATTCAAACTAACATGAAATAGAGTAGCAATATCATCAAATAAAGCACGAGTAAACATGCAGGAGGAAAGGATATGATCTTGAGTCTCCTCATGGCAGAAACATAAAGGACAGATAGAAGGGCCCTGAATACCGAAACAAGCAAGCCAATCTGAAGTAGGGAGCTTTTGCCAAAGGGCTCTCCATATAACAGTAGTGCGGCATGGCGGAATAAAAGGAGACCAAATCCATTTCTCCCAACTAACAGAAGGAAAAGGCTGCCTGATAGCATCATAGAGTAACCTCGAAGTAAGCTCTCCTGAAACCGATTTCGACCAAATCACCTTATCGTGCTCCAGCGACATTTCAACTTGCAGAATATCACGAACTATATCAGTGTAGGCCAGCACAAAAGTCAACTCGAGATGCCAATATCCATCAAAATAGAAATCCCCCACCTTTGCCGTGAGATGTTTTGCAACCGAGGGGGGTAAACCAATCTTCTCCACTATCGTATACCCGAGCCAATTATCATGCCAAAAGCTAACAGTAGAATCTACCCCAACCAACCAACGAGCTGACTCCATAAGCGTCGATATATGACGGCGAACACCTGGCCAAATGGAGGATTTTCTGTTGAAAGTACGTGGCTGCCCCGACTTCTTAAAGAACCGATCATATAAGAAATTAAAATCCGAAGTTGGCCTGGAATAGATATCCCAAGCAAGCTTCCCGGTATAAGACTCATTAGCAATTCGAATTGATCTAATGCCAAGTCCACCTTCCTCCTTAGGCGAACAACAACGCGCCCAACGAACCGCGCAAGACGAATGATGCTTGTGAATATCCCCCGACCAGACAAAGTTTCGGATAGCCCGGTCAATTACATCCAGTAGAGAAGCAGGCCACTTGTACACCATCATAGTGTGAACAAGTGAGGATGAGATCACCGAATTCACAAGGCAAACACGCCCAGCGAGAGACAAAGTACTTCCTTTCCAACGAGCAAACTTCGCCAAAATCGCATCCGTAACAGATGCAAGATGAGCAGCCTTTGGAGCCCCCACAAAAATAGGTACGCCAAGATAAATAAAAGGAAGCGACCCCTCCGGAATACCAGTTGCATTAATCATGCAATTCTTGATTCCAATCCTAGTTGACGGACCGTAGAAAACACGGGATTTAGAGGGACTGTAAAGCTGACCCGAGATGTCACCATAATTCACCAAAACATCCTTTATGGCATCAATATCACGTTTCGAAGCCCTGGCAAAGATCATGATATCATCCGCGTAAAAGAGATATCGTGGAAAACCCTTAATTGGGGATAATCTCCCTGAGCAATCGAACATTTGCAGCCAACGACCCAAAGCCTCCTCAGCAATTCAGAAAAGGAGAGGAGACAGGGGGTCACCCTGACGAACACCACGAGAGCAGCCGAAGAAGCCGTGAGGATCCCCATTAATGAGGATAGAAAGCCTCGCTGAACGAAGAATAGCCGAAACCAACTGATTGAATTTAGGACTAAATCCCATGCGATCCAAAACAGCCATTAGAAAAATCCAGTCCACCGTATCGAAGGCTTTAATCATGTCAATCTTTAGAGCCATATGGCTAGACGCCCGGCGGATCCCAATCTGGTTGACAGCCTCCGAAGCAAGAGCAATACAAGTGTGAATTCTCTTACCCGGGATGAAGCCATATTGCAAGTTCGATAGATTTTCCATTATGAAACTTCCCAGGCGTGAGGCTAAAATTTTAGTTAGCACTTTAAAAAGAAAATTCCCCATAACAATTGGTCTGAAGTCCTGGACTTTGTTCGCACCAACGGATTTAGGAATTAGGGTCACCAGATTAACATTTAGCCCCTCTGGAATATAACCCTGCAAGAAAAAGTACGTAACAGCCCACATCCTCACAGACAATATCCCAACATGTCTGGTAAAAAAGACCCGGGAAGCCGTCCGGGCCCGGAGAACTGTCCCCATCCATATCAAAAACAGCAGCCCTAATCTCCTCCCGCGAAGGCAGCAGCGTGAGATTTGTATTGTTAACATCTGAAACCGTGGTGAAGGGAAGCCGATTCAAAAAGGAGAAATCTTTATCAGGATCGGTAGCCGAAAAGAGGGCCTCATAGTATTCGGTAATGTGAGTGGCGATCCGTTCCCTATTGTTAACGAGAACACCATCAATTAGAAACTCCTTAATTTGTGCATGGCTAGTTTTAGACGTGTGAGCAATGTGGAAGAACTTCGAGTTGCGATCACCATCCTTTAACCACTGCAATCGATTGCGTTGAGAGTAAAAAGCTTGTTTCTTAGCAAGCAGGTCATTGAGGGCAACATGGCAAGCAACCTCCTCATTAAAATAATCAGCAGTATCACCATGAACATGTATACGGTCCTGAATCCGCTGAAGTTTACTTGTAGCCATGGCAATCTCCGTGAAAATATTACGAAAAGACGACTTATTCCAAGCAGAAAGATGCAACTGAAGACGCTTAAGCTTAAGCATAACACGTCTAATAGGATCACACGGCAGCAAAGAAGCTGACCAAGAGCTACGAACTGTCGGCAAAAATTGTTCATGTTGAGCCCACATTGTTTGGAACCTGAATCTCGGTTTTGGTCGGGGAGCATCTGTATGCAGAGTAATAAGCAGTGGGTGGTGGTCAGAAGAAGTTCTGTAAAGAATTTCACACTTCATAGACGTCCAGCCGTCAACAAAATCTTGCGTGACAAGAGTTCGATCCAGGCGCGCAGCAAGAAAGCCACGTATAGCATGTCGTGTAGACCAAGTGTAAATCTGCCCAGGAGTTTCCATCTCAATAAAGCCGCCCTCACTAATAAATTCCGAGAACTCTCTCGAGTCAATGGAACGGTTGGTCATGGAGGTAGATCGCTCATGCAAACCGAGCACCACATTAAAATCTCCAACTATACAAGTTGGCCTGGCAGCAAAAGAAAGTAAATCAATCCAAAGAGTGCGTCTAAGAATATAACTATTTTTTGCATGAACAAAAGCAAAACTGAAAGAAAGGTGATGGAAGAAGATCACCATGCATTGCTCTGTCGAAAGAAGAATTTGAGCGTGCCGCAATATGTCCTGTTTTCCCAGAACCCATATATTAGTCCTACCAACCCTTCGAGTGTTGCCTCCAAAATATTGTAGGTTTATCATCCGCCAAAAAGAGAGAGGTATGGAAGATACGTTGACTTTCGGTTCATAAATTGCCAGTAAATCCGGTTTGTGGCTGTGACAAAACGAAGCAAGAGCGTTCTGCGTATGCTCGTTTCCAAGCCCCTGTACGTTCCAGGAAAGGATAATCATTGATCCAAGTTCAAGCCGTGCTTCGGCGGCTGATTATTCTCCATGTCTGATTGATCCGCCCAGGATCCCGAACCAACTAATCCCAATTCATGAGACTTATCCAGCGTATCTGTAATGATAAAGGGGGCCTTAGCCGTGGACGCCAAGCTATCTAGTAACTCAATCGGCGAACTACTGACGCCTTCCGCAGGAACTAGGAGGTTCCCTCTACTCGCGGACTTCAACGACACTCCCGTTGGAAGAGAAGCATCCACGTGTGTGGGGTGTGTAGGAACTTTCTTAGCATTACGAGCAAGTAGCTTAACGGCCGAATGAAGACTCTTCCCTTCACTCTTCCCCTGCTCAACCTGAATCTCTGTATCACTCCCTTCAAGGTCACCTGAGGTCTGCAATGGGGCAGGTTCATGTCCCTCATCAAGAGACCGAAAAGAATTAGAAGTGGGAATTTGAATCTCCTGTTGAATATTATTGGGGGGCAAAGCATTTTCCGCGGTGAACTCATCGCTCAACTGCATTCCTTCCTACTCCTTGGAAGCAGAATGTTCCAAATCTTTGTGAAATTCCTCGCTACTGTGTTGTGCCACTAATTCCGCGGCAACCTGAAGGGCTTCATCCTTGGTGAATTGTAAATGATGATCCCCCTGAGTAGTTTGATGGCCGGAAGACTGGTGTAAGCCATCTCTCCGTGACTTGCTTCGTCCCCTACTCCGACGTCGTGTAGGACCAGAAGCCTGCTTTGATTTGGCTTTATTGCAAGTAGCAAGAGTATGTCCCATAATGCAACACTCTTTGCAGAAAGCAGGAAGTCTTTCATAAACAATATTGGCAACTTGGATATGAGTACCCCTCCTATAGGCAATTTGACGTTGCTGTTCCTTCAGAAGGTCCACCTCCACCAGCAGCCTAGCATAAAGGCCAAAAGTGTGATTGGCCGTACTCTCATCAATTCTTACTAACGTACCAATGGCCGAGGCCATAGCCTCCAAGATACGCGGTTGCCAATATTCGACCGGTAGGTCCATAATTCTAATCCATACCTGAGCCACCGAGGATTTCACATTATTCGGATTGAAATCGGGTACCCAATTTTGCAATCGGAAAGAGCCCGTGTCCAGAGACCATGATCGCCTGAGAGACAGACATTCCCTATCCTCAACATTTTCTAACATCACCGTATAATAACCTTTTCCCAGTGGAATCATTTTGAGACGACCACTTAAGGACCACACCTTCCTTAACTTCTCTTTCAACATTAGGAGCGAGCACATCGGCTTCCCCGGTAGTGTAATAACTCTACCAATAAAAGCGTTTTCAAATTCCTGGATCCCCCGTTGATAATCTTCTTCTGGGATGTCGACCAAGTAATACTTTCCTTGGTGTAGCTGCGGTGTTTCTTTAGGAGAAAAAAGGCGAGGGGCCGGCGTACGCATACTGGCAACCTCCGCAAAAGACTTAGCCCTATTCTGGCCAGGGGGATTCTGGGCGGAAATCCCATCCAAAATTGCTGGGGAGGGGACCTCTGAGGCAATGGCATTGGCGTCAGCCAACTTTCCGAGATCACTCACGGTATACTCCCGATCGGTTCCTTTCTGCAAAGAAGAAGACAGAATAGCAGAATCTTGGTCTCTGAGGTTTGAATTGGAAACCAAGGAAGTATGAGACTTACTAAGTGTGCCGGAAACGTAGGGAACGTTTCCGGCTGTAGTCGGGAGTGCGCCAGTAGGGACAAAGGGCCCTTGCTTATTCCCGATCGGGTCCGTAGACGGGTTGATCAAAACCCCCAATTCCGTTACGGTGGAGCCCTGTAACGTAGAAGAAGCAACAGTAGCATATGTTGTTTTATCCGAAATATCCAGATTATCGTTAGGGGACTTACCATATGCGCCGGAAACGATCTCATCGTTTCCGGCTATCATATTAAGGAAGAAACTCCATATTCAATAATGTATCCCTTTGAAATCTTAAAACTCAAATTGAGTGTAAATTAGTTTATAACTTAGTGATTAAGGAATAAACTCCATTTTCAATAATGTATCCCTTTGAAATTTTAAAACTCAAATTGAGTGTAAATTAGTTTATAAGTTAGTAATTAAGGAAGAAACTCCATTTTCAATAATGTATCCCTTTGAAATCTTAAAACTCAAATTGAGTGTAAATTAGTTTATAACTTAGTGATTAAGAAAGAAACTCGGTTTTCAATAATGTATCCTTGTGAAATTTTAAAACTCAAATTGAGTGTAAATTAGGTTAATACTTGGTGATTAAGGAAGAAACTCGATTTTCTATAATGTATCCTTTTGAAATATTAAAACTCAAATTGAGTGTAAATTAGTTAATAACTTAGTGATTAAGGAATTAACTCATTTTTCAATAATGAATCCATTTGAAATCTTAAAACTCAAATTGAGTGTAAATTAGGTGATAACTTAGTGATTAAGGAAGAAACTCCATTTTCAATAATGTATCCCTTTGAAATCTAAAAACTCAAATTGAGTGTAAATTAGTTTATAACTTAGTGATTAAGGAAGAAACTCCATTTTCAATAATGTATCCCTTTGAAATCTTAAAACTCAAATTCTGTGTAAATTAGTTTATAACTTAGTTATTAAGAAAGAAACACGGTTTTCAATAATGTATCATTGTGAAATATTAAAACACAAATTGAATGTAAATTAGGTTAATACTTTGTGATTAAGGAAGAAACTCGATTTTCTATAATGTATCCTTTTGAAATATTAAAACTCAAATTGAGTGTAAATTAGTTAGTAACTTAGTGATTAATGAATTAACTCATTTTTCAATAATGAATCCATTTGAAATCTTAAAACTCAAATTGAGTGTAAATTAGGTGATAACTTAGTGATTAAGGAAGAAACTCCATTTTCAATAATGTATCCCTTTGAAATCTAAAAACTCAAATTGAGTGTAAATTAGTTTATAACTTAGTGCTCGTAAAAAGACTTTATTAAAAGAGAAAGAAAAACCCCCCAGCCCGGGGAGGATAGAGTGTAGAGTGCAAGTGGGCCGCATTAAAAACCTCACCGTAAACCTCCCTTGAGGATAAACCGGTGTAGGCGAAAAAGCGTTACCAACCACTTACTCCCTCCATCTACCAAAGGAGTTGCCCAGAATACAAAGCAGGAAGGCGTGCACACCGGACAAAATGCCCAGAAGGCACCACCTCAAACAGGCTCTCAGCCGCGAAGGGCTGAAAAGAGTCTGAACGTACAAAGCATAGTAGACAGAAAGGCCCGAAATACATGGGCAAGAAATCATCTAAAATAAACCTCATGAAGGTCAGCCAACAATAACCCCTGAACACAGTCAGGGGGGTCTGAATCCCAAAAACCCGAAATTCTAAGTTTAGATAAACAATCAGCAACCGTGTTACCTTCCCTCCATATATGAGTGTAACGGATCTCCATACTCTGAGCAAGATGCATAGCAATACTCCAAAGACCTTGTAGCCGCCAAGGAATCAAAGGAATCTTTTTCACCAACGTATCCACCGCCATTGTAGAATCAGACTCAACCCAGAGGCGTCTCCATCCTTTCCCATGTGCGAAGATAATAGCAAGAAGTATTGCTGCAATTTCCGCTTCGAGCGCAAATCCCTTCCCATGAATCTCGCAAAAGCCCGCCACAAAATAACCACGGGTGTCCCGAAAGACGACACCAATAGATATCTCGCCGGGTGCATTAATAACACTGCCATCAGTATTGGCCTTGTACCAAGTCGCAGGAGGGGGAAACCAACGAAAGCCCATCTTCGGTCTGTTGCGCCGAAAGCGCAGCTCAACACCCAAAGCGGCCGCCGTATGAGTCGCCGAGGCCGCGCCCAACGAGTATTTGCCGCACAGAAGATTAGCCTCCCGGATGGACGTGAGAACGAACGTCCTGCAAGCATGAATGGAGGGTATGACCTCCTCAAAGATCGCGCGATTGCGCATCCACCAAATGGACCAGATTGCCGTAACAAGCCCCACCTGCCAGAGCTCAAAAATTTGTTCATCAACTTGAGAGGGTTCAATCTGCATTATGAATTCCGCAATATCCAGATGATAATTCAACTCCATATTAAAAAGATTAGCAATGTAATTAAACAAGGATTTCGCAAAGCCGCAATGTAAAAGGATATGATTTTGGGTTTCATCATGGCGGCGACAAAAGGGGCAGATCGAAGGACCCTGAATGCCGTATTTTTGCAGCCAATCCGAGGTCGGCCACTTATGCCATAAAGCTTTCCATACCACTATGCTCCTACAAGGAGGTATAGTCTTCCTCCAAACACGCGTTGTCCACTCCACTTTGGGAAAAGCATGTCGAATGTTATCAAACAGCAGTCTTGAAGTAAGCTCCCCGGAAACCGTGTCGGACCAAATAACCCTGTCCGCCTCAATTGCCACGTGAGTGTTCAGGATATCGCGTACAATGTCTGTGTACGCAAGCACAAAAGTAAGTTCCAAATGCCACCGACCATCGAAATAGAAATCTCCCACAGAAGCCGTTAAAGAAGCCGCCAATTGATGCGGCAGGCCTATCCGCTCCACAATTGGGTAACCCAACCAATTATCGTGCCAAAAGCTCACCGTGGAATTAGAGCCCACAATCCAACGGGTATTTTCTGAAATACGAGAGAAATGTGATCGTATACCAGGCCATATGGAAGACTTGCCGCGAAATTTTCTCGGTTGTTTCTTCTTAAAATATCGGGAATGAAGAAAACGGAAATCCGGAGTAGGAACCGAAAAGATGTCCCAAGCTAATTTACCAGTATAAGAGGCGTTCGCCATGCGAATAGATCTGATTCCAAGTCCGCCCTCATCTTTTGGCGAGCAGCATCTCGCCCATCTAACAGAACATGAGGTGTGTCTCTTATTTATATCTCCCGTCCACACAAAGTTACGCATGGCTTTATCAATTCTGTCTAACAAAGTGACCGGCCAGCGGTAGATCATCATGGAGTGTACCAAAGACGAAGTAATAACCGAATTAACTAAGCAAACCCGGCCAGCCATTGATAAAGTGCTTCCTTTCCAGGTAGCAAACCGTGCAAGGATCGAATCCGCAATTGGAATAAGGTGACAAGCTTTCGGAGCCCCGACGAAGAGAGGAACCCCAAGGTAGACAAAGGGTAACTCTCCTCCAGTAATGCCTAACTTTCGATGCGAATAAGCTTTGGTTCCAACATCAGTCGAAGGACTGAAATAAACCCGGGATTTAGAGGGGCTATAGAGTTGACCAGAGAGTTTCCCATAATCATCCAACAACTTTTTTAAATGTTTAATGTCCTGCCTCGAAGCATTAGCAAAAATCATGAGGTCATCCGCGTAGAATAGGAATCTCGGGAAGCCCCTGATCACGGAGAGCAAACCCATTTCGTCATACCACTGCAACAAACGCCCCAGAGCTTCTTCCGCCAAACAAAAAAGCAAGGGCGATAAGGGATCCCCTTGCCGGACCCCGCGAGAGCAGCCAAAAAAACCCGTAGGTTCCCCATTAACAAGGATAGAAAGCCGGGCCGAAGAGAGAATAGCTTGCACAAGTTGCAAGAATCTGGGAGTACATCCCATACGTATAAGCACAGCACATAAAAAATCCCAGTTGACAGTGTCAAACGCCTTCGTCATATCAACCTTAAGAGCCATACAATGTCGCTTATGGCTAGTCCCAATCTGATTAATAGCATCCGAGGCCAGCGCAATACAAGTGTGGATGCGTTTCCCAGGAACGAACCCATATTGCCATTCCGAAAGATAATTCTTAATGCAGGACCCGAGTCGGGTGGCGACAATTTTGGTGAAGATTTTAAAAAGATAGTTGCCCATAATAATCGGCCTAAAGTCATGCACTCTCCGCGCGCCAGCGAATTTAGGAATCAAGGTGACCAGGTTCACGTTGAGGCCCTCCGGTATAGTAAGATGCGTGAAGAAGTGCATGACTGCTTCCTCAACATCCCGACCGATAATGCTCCAGCATGTTTGGAAGAAAGAACCCGGGAAACCATCCGGACCCGGCGAACTAGAGCCATCCATATCAAAAATAGCAGCTTTTATCTCCTCAAGAGAGGGGATAGCCGTGAGCATATCATTATGGTCCGACGACATTTCCTTGAAAGGCAAGGAATTAAGCAGATTAAAGTTCGAAACTCCATTTTCAATAATGTATCCCTTTTCAATAATGTATCCCTTTGAAATCTTAAAACTCAAATTCTGTGTAAATTAGTTTATAACTTAGTGATTAAGAAAGAAACACGGTTTTCAATAATGTATCATTGTGAAATCTTAAAACTCAAATTGAATGTAAATTAGGTTAATACTTGGTGATTAAGGAAGAAACTCGATTTTCTATAACGTATCCTTTTGAAATATTAAAACTCAAATTGAGTGTAAATTAGTTAGTAACTTAGTGATTAAGGAATTAACTCATTTTTCAATAAGGAATTCATTTGAAATCTTAAAACTCAAATTGAGTGTAAATTAGGTGATAACTTAGTGATTAAGGAAAAACTCCATTTTCAATAATGTATCCCTTTGAAATCTTAAAACTCAAATTGAGTGTAAATTAGTTTATAACTTAGTGATTAAGAAAGAAACTTGGTTTTCAATAATGTATCATTGTGAAATCTTAAAACTCAAATTGAGTGTAAATTATGTTAATACTTGGTGATTAAGGAAGAAACTCGATTTTCTATAATGTATCCTTTTGAAATATTAAAACTCAAATTGAGTGTAAATTAGTTAATAACTTAGTGATTAAGGAATTAACTCATTTTTCAATAATGAATCCATTTGAAATCTTAAAACTCAAATTGAGTGTAAATTAGGTGATAACTTAGTGATTAAGGAATTAACTCATTTTTCAATAATGAATCTATTTGAAATCTTAAAACTCAAATTGAGTGTAAATTAGGTGATAACTTAGTGATTAAGGAAGAAACTCCATATTCAATAATGTATCCCTTTGAAATATTCAAAACTCAAATTGAATGTAAATTAGGTTAATACTTTGTGATTAAGGAATAAACTCCATTTTCAATAATGTATCCTTTTGAAATATTAAAACTCAAATTGAGTGTAAATTAGTTAATAACTTAGTGGTTAAGGAATTAACTCATTTTTCAATAATGAATCCATTTGAAATCTTAAAACTCAAATTGAGTGTAAATTAAGTGATAACTTAGTGATTAAGGAAGAAACTCCATTTTCAATAATGTATCCCTTTGAAATCTAAAAACTCAAATTGAGTGTAAATTAGTTTATAACTTAGTGCAAATAAAAGGCGATGATATAAATGAAAAGAAAAAAGGAAAGAACAGGGTGACCCCACAGCCCGGGGTCGAGGAGCCAAAAAGAGAAGTAATGAGTGGGCCGCATTAAAAACCTCGCCGTAAACCTCCCTTGAGGACAAACCGGCGTAGGGGAAAAAGCGTTACCAACCACTTAATACTTCGGCCCCAAGTAGGAAAAGCCCTAAATACAAGGCTAAGAAAAGGCCTAAAGACCAAGCTCTCAGCCTAGAAAAGACTGAATAGAGACTGGCCCAAAACAAGAAAACCCAGGATACAAGGGCTAAAAAGGGGTGAAACAACCCTTAAATACGACAATATGTCTTATGCAAGTCATCATACAGAATGTTACCAATAAAATCAGGGTATATATCAAACCATCTCCCCGAGTAATGTAAAGAAGCCAAAGCGTCCGCCACTCTATTGCCTTCCCGAAATATATGAGAGTAACAGATGAACATACTATCAATGAAGGACATCACCTGACTCCAAAGCCCCCAAAGACGCCATGGCACCAAAGGTATCTGACGCCGCATAGTTTGAATGGCAAGTAACGAATCTGACTCAATCCAAAGACACTTCCAACCATGAGAAAAAGCAAATTCAAGAGCTAGAAGAATAGAAGCGATCTCCGCCTCCAAGGGGTATCCCCAACCACCAACATCCGAAGTAGCTGCAACAAACGTCCCCATAGAATTTCGGAAAACTGTACCCATCGTCAAAATACCCGGGGACATCAGCACACTACCATCCACGTTCACCTTCAGCCACCCGAAAGGAGGTGGGATCCAGCGTAAGTAGACAGGGGTACGAACACTGCGTGGTATCAGTTTGACTTTGAAAGTCCTCGTCACTAGAAGATCCCTAAGGGAGCCATTTGAAGTTCCCTTAATCAACGCAGCCGAATCCCTCGTACCTGAAATAATCAAAGCCAAACATCTCCTAATGGACGGAGCCACTCCATCATGAAAGGATCTATTCCTAAACCACCAAACCGTCCAAATAGATGTAATGAATGCAATCCGCCAAAGCTTACCCACCTGTTCACTGAACTGAAAGTTAATAACGTGAGCAAGGATAGTATGGAAACCCTCATCCAAAGGGAAATGCACATCAAAGGTTCGCATCAAAAAAGCATAAATAGATTTTGTAAAAGCACACTCAGAAAGGATATGGTCTTGCGTGTCACAGGCGGCAAAACAAAGCGAGCACATGGTAGGACCAAACGACCCCGTCCTTTGGAACCAACTCATGGTGGGCAATCGACCCCAAGCCGCCCTCCAAAAAAGCGTGGAGCGACAAGGGGGAATAAAAGAAGACCAGCCCCATGCTGCCCATGCAGGCTTGGGAAATCTTTGCCTAATCTCGTCATAAGCCAATCCCGAAGTTAACTCACCAGAAACCGTGTCTGTCCAAATAAGTCTATCATCGCCATCAGCCACTCTAATCTGAAGGATGTCATGCACTATGTCGGAGAAAGCCAAAACGAAGTCCAAGGTGAAATGCCAACTCCCATCAAAGTAAAAATCCTGAACCTCCCCAATAAGACCTGACCGAACACCTTGAGGAAGACCAATGTGATCCGAAATGGAATAGCCCAACCAGTTATCATGCCAAAAACTAACCCGGGATGTAGAACCTATCAACCAGCGAGACCCCTGCACTATACGATCAACGTGCCTCCTAATACCAGGGCTAATCGAGGAGGCAATGTATCTAGCAAACTTAGGCTTGCGTCCAGCCTTAAAGTATCGGCGGTGCAGCAACTCAAACTCCGGAGATTGGGCCCTATAGACATCCCAGGCTAATTTACACGTGAAAGAGTCATTTGCAAGTGTAATAGAACGGATTCCTAAACCCCCCTCCTCGGTGGGCGTACAACAGCGTTTCCAAGGGATTGAACAAGAACTATTTCGTTTATTGATGTCACCCGTCCACAGAAAGTTCTTCATTGCCCGGTCAATTTTCAAGAGAAGAGATCTAGGCCAGCGATATACCATCATAGTATGTACCAGGGATCCTGCTATAACCGAATTAATCAAACATTTACGACCCGCAAGAGACAAAGTGCGACCCTTCCATCCGCTGAATTTAGCAAGGATAGAGTCCACCAACCCAGAAATATAAAGAGCCTTAGGGGCACCCCGAAATAAAGGAACTCCCAAGTAAATGAAGGGAAGAGATCCTTCCTGAATACCCGTAATACGAAGGATCCTGGTGCGCAATGACCTATTAACCGATTTCCCATAATATGCATGGGACTTATTTGGGCTGTAAAGTTGGCCAGAGATGGAGCCGTAAAGATCAAGCACACGTTTCAAGCATCTAGCATTTTTGGAGGTAGCCTTCATGAAGACCAAAATGTCATCCGCATAGAATAAAAATGGTGGCGAATCCCGTATTATAGAAAGATTCGAGGAGGCAATCTCAAACTGCAACCAACGCCCCAGGGCTTCCTCGGCCAAACAAAAAAGAAGAGGGGAGAGAGGGTCCCCTTGACGGACCCCCCTAGAGCAAGGAAAAAATCCGCAAACCTCTCCGTTCACAATGATAGAGAGTCTAGCCGAATGAAGTACCAAATCAATCATCTGCTGGAAACGAATAGAGAAACCCATGCGGCGGAGAACCGCTTTTAGAAAGCCCCAATCAATAGTATCAAATGCCTTGGTGATGTCAATTTTGACTGCCATATTACCTTCCTTAGCTGTCGTATTCAGCTTATTGATTGCGTCAGAGGCTAGTGCAATGCAAGTATGAATTCGCTTTCCCGGGATAAATCCAAACTGGAAAGGCGTGAGGAGCTTAGCCACAAATGCACCCAACCTGGTGGCAATGATCTTGGTATAAATCTTGTAAAGAAAGTTGCCCATGACAATAGGACGAAAATCATGAAGCCTATTGGCCCCCGGCTTCTTGGGAATCAACGTAACTAAGCTGGCATTAAAACCAACCGGCATTTCACACCCAGAAAAGATGTGTTGTATCGCTTCAGTAATATCACCATGGATAGTGTCCCAGCAATGTTGAAAGAAAGAGCCCGGAAAACCATCTGGCCCAGGAGAGCTTGTGCCATCCATGTCAAAAACAGCCCGTTTAACCTCATCCACCAACGGCATGGCTGTAAGAAAAGCCTCCTCTCCCTCGGAAATGGAAACAAAGGGGAGATGGTCGAGGTGCACAATGGGTAAGGCCGTGTCCACCCTCGTAAACAGCTCCGTGTAATAATTAACCACAAAAGAACCAATGGCACTAGGATCAGTGACATGATTACCATCAACAATTAAATCAGAGATAAAATTCCCTTTACGACGTACTTTATGGGCCACATGGAAAAAAGCCGAATTGCGATCCCCATCTTTAAGCCACTGCAATTTAGCACGTTGAGAAATGAATTCATGCTTACGTGTGAGGAGATCATTTAGCTTGATTAAACAAACGACCTCCCTGTCAAAACGATCCTCTGTGTCTCCAAAGGTATAGATATCCTGCTGAACACTATTAAGTTCTTCCGTCGCCTCCTCAATTTCCGAAAATATATTCCTAAAGACCGAAGAATTCCAGGCCTTCAACTGGTGCTTGAGACGACAGAGATTGTAGATAGTGCGAAGAGTCGGGGTAGCAGCCCCAAGCGGAGCAGACCAAGATTGAAGGACAAAATCCGAGAATTGCTCATGTTTAAGCCACATGGATTGAAAACGAAATTGCGCAGGCCGTCTTGGAGGAGCCTGAGCAGTAAGGGTCAAAAGAAGAGGATGGTGATCCGACGAATGCCGACAAAGAATATCCATAGAGGAAGAGGTCCAGAGATCCAAGAAATCTTGAGTGGCAAGAGCACGGTCAAGACGGGCAGCAATAAGTCCCTGATTCGCCCGCCTTGTAGACCAAGTGAAAATATGCTCATCAGTATCCCATTCCAGCAGGTTGGCTTCATCAATAAAAGCAGAGAACTCCTCAGTAGGAAGGCTTCGGAAAGCCAGGTTACGACTTCTCTCGTGAGAGCCCTTGACCACATTAAAATCGCCCATAAAGCAGACTTTGCGATCTGGAATCCCCAAACGATCAGCCCAAAGAGGTCGTCGCAAAGTGTAAGAATTCCGGGCATGGACAAATGCCAGAGTGTATTGCTTTCCCTCCCAATTCAAAGAAACAGCAATGCATTGATCCGTCTGAAAGAGAAGTGTAACAGAATTAACCAGTAATTCCTGACAAAGGACCCAGATATTAGGACGAGAATCATCACGGGAATTATGAAATAAAAAAGAGAGTCTGACAGAACGCCAAAAAGAAACTCCATTTTCAATAACTTAGTGATTAAGGAAGAAACTCCATTTTCAATAATGTATCCCTTTGAAATCTTAAAACTCAAATTCTGTGTAAATTAGTTTATAACTTAGTGATTAAGAAAGAAACACGGTTTTCAATAATGTATCATTGTGAAATCTTAAAACTCAAATTGAATGTAAATTAGGTTAATACTTGGTGATTAAGGAAGAAACTCGATTTTCTATAATGTATCCTTTTGAAATATTAAAACTCAAATTGAGTGTAAATTAGTTAGTAACTTAGTGATTAAGGAATTAACTCATTTTTCAATAATGAATCCATTTGAAATCTTAAAACTCAAATTGAGTGTAAATTAGGTGATAACTTAGTGATTAAGGAATTAACTCATTTTTCAATAATGAATCTATTTGAAATCTTAAAACTCAAATTGAGTGTAAATTAGGTGATAACTTAGTGATTAAGGAAGAAACTCCATATTCAATAATGTATCCCTTTGAAATCTTAAAACTCAAATTGAGTGTAAATTAGTTTATAACTTAGTGCACGTAAAATAGAGATTTTATTAAAAAGAAGGAAAAAGGCGCTCCACAACCCGGAGCAGCGATCAAGAGAGAAGAAATGGATGGGCCGCATTAAAAACCTCACCGTAAACCTCCCTTGAGGACAAACCGGTGTAGGGGAAAAAGCGTTACCAACCACCCATTTCTTCGAATCGCAAAAGGAAAGCAGCCCAGAATACAAGGCCCCAAAAGAGTCCCTACTCCAGTCAACAGACTGAAGAGGCGGACCCTCGACCAAGCCTCAGCCACCAAAATGGCCGAAAAGAGACTGATCGTACAAAGCAAAAACAAGTCCAAAAACAGAATCCAGCAGCTAATAAACAGTAATACCCAAATCATGAGCGGAAATACAACTCATGTAAATCTGAAAACAAGAGCTTCGATATATTAGGGGGAGGATCCCCCAACCAAATACCCGACGTCCTCAACTTTGCCAACATATCCGCCACCCTATTGCCTTCTCTCCATATGTGTGAATAACGAATCTCCATGTCATGGACCAGAGCCATAGTAATACTCCATAAGCCTCTAAGTCTCCAAGGGATAATGGGCACAGTCTTCCACATCGTCTGAATAGCTAAAATAGAGTCCGATTCGATCCAAACCCTCTTCCAACCCTTACCGTAGGCAAATCGAATAGCCAATAAAATGGCAGCAATCTCAGCCTCAAGAGGATAACCCCAACCATAACTCATAGCAAAAGCAGCTTCAAAAAGACCCATAGAATTCCTGAAAACAGCACCCACAAACATATTGTTAGGAGAGGAAGTAACACTACCATCCGTGTTAATCTTGTACCAATCCGATGGAGGAGGCAACCATCGAAAAGGCGTAGGAGGCCTTGATGGTTTCGGGCGTGGGCTAACTCCCAAAGTGCTGAGAATGCGGACGTCCACATCGGAGCCGTCCGTGCAGCCGCGAGTAAGGCCGTTGGCTTCACGCAAAGCAGTACGTATCACCATAAGACACGCACGACGCGAGGGCCGAACATCATCAAAAACCACCCTGTTACGCATCCACCAAATAGTCCAAACTCCAGTAACAATTGCCACCCTCCAAAGATCCATCACCTGAGCACCGAACCTACAGTCACATAAATGCTTGAACAAAGCCACGAAAGTCGTGTGGGAGTTCAAACTAACATGAAATATAGTAGCAATATCATCAAATAAAGCACGAGTAAACATGCAGGAGGAAAGGATATGATCTTGAGTCTCCTCATGGCAGATACATAAAGGACAGATAGAAGGGCCCTGAATACCGAAACGAGCAAGCCAATCGGAAGTAGGGAGCTTTTGCCAAAGTGCTCTCCATATAACAGTAGTGCGGCATGGCGGAATAAAAGGAGACCAAATCCATTTCTCCCAACTAACAGAAGGAAAAGGCTGCCTGATAGCATCATAGAGTAACCTCGAAGTAAGCTCTCCTGAAACCGATTTCGACCAAATCACCTTATCGTGCTCCAGCGACATTTCAACTTGCAGAATATCACGAACTATATCAGTGTAGGCCAGCACAAAAGTCAACTCGAGATGCCAATATCCATCAAAATAGAAATCCCCCACCTTTGCCGTGAGATGTTTTGCAACCGAGGGGGGTAAACCAATCTTCTCCACTATCGTATACCCGAGCCAATTATCATGCCAAAAGCTAACAGTAGAATCTACCCCAACCAACCAACGAGCTGACTCCATAAGCGTCGATATATGACGGCGAACACCTGGCCAAATGGAGGATTTTCTGTTGAAAGTACGTGGCTGCCCCGACTTCTTAAAGAACCGATCATATAGGAAAATAAAATCCGAAGTTGGCCTGGAATAGATATCCCAAGCAAGCTTCCCGGTATAAGACTCATTAGCAATTCGAATTGATCTAATGCCAAGTCCACCTTCCTCCTTAGGCGAACAACAACGCGCCCAACGAACCGCGCAAGACGAATGACGCTTGTGAATATCCCCCGACCAGACAAAGTTTCGGATAGCCCGGTCAATTACATCCAGTAGAGAAGCAGGCCACTTGTACACCATCATAGTGTGAACAAGTGAGGACGAGATCACCGAATTCACAAGGCAAACACGCCCAGCGAGAGACAAAGTACTTCCTTTCCAACGAGCAAACTTCGCCAAAATCGCATCCGTAACAGATGCAAGATGAGCAGCCTTTGGAGCCCCCACAAAAATAGGTACGCCAAGATAAATAAAAGGAAGCGACCCCTCCGGAATACCAGTTGCATTAATCATGCAATTCTTGATTCCAATCCTAGTTGACGGGCCGTAGAAAACACGGGATTTAGAGGGACTGTAAAGCTGACCCGAGATGTCACCATAATTCACCAAAACATCCTTTATGGCATCAATATCACGTTTCGAAGCCCTGGCAAAGATCATGATATCATCCGCGTAAAAGAGATATCGCGGAAAACCCTTAATTGGGGATAATCTCCCTGAGCAATCGAACATTTGCAGCCAACGACCCAAAGCCTCCTCAGCAATGCAGAAAAGGAGGGGAGACAGGGGGTCACCCTGACGAACACCACGAGAGCAGCCGAAGAAGCCGTGAGGATCCCCATTAATGAGGATAGAAAGCCTCGCTGAACGAAGAATAGCCGAAATCAACTGATTGAATTTAGGACTAAATCCCATGCGATCCAAAACAGCCATTAGAAAAGTCCAGTCCACCGTATCGAAGGCTTTAATCATGTCAATCTTCAGAGCCATATGGCTAGACGCCCGGCGGATCCCAATCTGGTTTACAGCCTCCGAAGCAAGAGCAATACAAGTGTGAATTCTCTTACCCGGAATGAAGCCATATTGCAAGTTCGATAGATTTTCCATTATGAAACTTCCCAGGCGTGAGGCTAAAATTTTAGTTAGCACTTTAAAAAGATAATTCCCCATAACAATTGGTCTGAAGTCCTGGACTTTGTTCGCACCAATGGATTTAGGAATTAGGGTCACCAGATTAACATTTAGCCCCTCTGGAATATAACCCTGCAAGAAAAAGTACGTAACAGCCGCGGCTACATCCTCACAGACAATATCCCAACATGTCTGGTAAAAAAGACCCGGGAAGCCGTCCGGGCCCGGAGAACTGTCCCCATCCATATCAAAAACAGCAGCCCTAATCTCCTCCCGCGAAGGCAGCAGCGTGAGATTTGTATTGTTAACATCGGAAACCGTGGTGAAGGGAAGCCGATTCAAAAAGGAGAAATCTTTATCAGGTCCGGTAGCCGAAAAGAGGGCCTCATAGTACTCGGTAATGTGAGTGGCAATCCGTTCCCTATTGTTAACGAGAACACCATCAATAAGAAACTCCTTAATTTGTGCATGGCTAGTTTTAGACGTGTGAGCAATGTGGAAGAACTTCGAGTTGCGATCACCATCCTTTAACCACTGCAATCGATTGCGTTGAGAGTAAAAAGCTTGTTTCTTAGCAAGCAGGTCATTGAGGGCAACATGGCAAGCAACCTCCTCATTAAAATAATCAGCAGTATCACCATGAACATGTATACGGTCCTGAATCCGCTGAAGTTTACTTGTAGCCATGGCAATCTCCGTGAAAATATTACGAAAAGACGACTTATTCCAAGCGGAAAGATGCAACTGAAGACGCTTAAGCTTAAGCATAACACGTCTAATAGGATCACACGGCAGCAAAGGAGCTGACCAAGAGCTACGAACTGTCGGCAAAAATTGTTCATGTTGAGCCCACATTATTTGGAACCTGAATCTCGGTTTTGGTCGGGGAGCATCTGTATGCAGAGTAATAAGCAGTGGGTGGTGGTCAGAAGAAGTTTTGCAAAGAATTTCACACTTCATAGACGTCCAGCCGTCAACAAAATCTTGCGTGACAAGAGTTCGATCCAGGCGCGCAGCAAGAAAGCCACGTATAGCATGTCGTGTAGACCAAGTGTAAATCTGCCCAGGAGTTTCCATCTCAATAAAGCCGCCCTCACTAATAAATTCCGAGAACTCTCTCGAGTCAATGGAACGGTTGGTCATGGAGGTAGATCGCTCATGCAAACCGAGCACCACATTAAAATCTCCAACTATACAAGTTGGCCTGGCAGCAATAGAAAGTAAATCAATCCAAAGAGTGCGTCTAAGAATATAACTATTTTTTGCATGAACAAAAGCAAAACTGAAAGAAAGGTGATGGAAGGAGATCACCATGCATTGCTCTGTCGAAAGAAGAATTTGAGCGTGCCGCAATATGTCCTGTTTTCCCAGAACCCATATATTAGGCCTACCAACCCTTCGGGTGTTGCCTCCAAAATATTGTAGGTTTATCATCCGCCAAAAAGAGAGAGGTATGGAAGATACGTTGACTTTCGGTTCATAAATTGCCAGTAAATCCGGTTTGTGGCTGTGACAAAACGAAGCAAGAGCGTTCTGCGTATGCTCGTTTCCAAGCCCCTGTACGTTCCAGGAAAGGATAATCATTGATCCAAGTTCAAGCCGTGCTTCGGCGGCTGATTATTCTCCATGTCTGATTGATCCGCCCAGGATCCCGAACCAACTAATCCCAATTCATGAGACTTATCCAGCGTATCTGTAATGATAAAGGGGGCCTTAGCCGTGGACGCCAAGCTATCTAATAACTCAATC
Organism: Ballota nigra; assembly: GCA_947034835.1. NCBI lineage: Eukaryota > Viridiplantae > Streptophyta > Magnoliopsida > Lamiales > Lamiaceae > Ballota > Ballota nigra. The sequence goes on from OX344723.1 coordinate 122,602,485, forward strand.
GGCGAACTACTGACGCCTTCCGCAGGAACTAGGAGGTTCCCTCTACTTGCGGACTTCAACGACACTCCCGTTGGTAGAGAGGCATCCACGTGCGTGGGGTGTGTAGGAACTTTCTTAGCATTACGAGCAAGTAGCTTAACGGCCGAATGAAGACTCATCCCTTCACTCTTCCCCTGCTCAACCTGAATCTCTGTATCACTCCCTTCAAGGTCACCTGAGGTCTGCAATGGGGCAGGTTCATGTCCCTCATCAAGAGACCGAAAAGAATTAGAAGTGGGAATTTGTATCTCCTGTTGAATATTATTGGGGGGCAAAGCATTTCCCGCGGTGAACTCATCGCTCAACTGCTTTCCTTCCTGCTCATTGGAAGCAGAATGTTCCAAATCTTTGTGAAATTCCTCGCTACTGTGTTGTGCCACTAAGTCCGCGGCAACCTGAAGGGCTTCATCCTTGGTGAATTGTAAATGGTGATCCCCCTGAGTAGTTTGAGGGTCGGAAGACTGGTGTAAGCCATCTCTCCGTGACTTGCTTCGTCCCCTACTCCGACGTCGTGTAGGACCAGAAGCCTGCTTTGATTTAGCTTTATTGCAAGTAGCAAGAGTATGTCCCATAATGCAACACTCTTTGCAGAAAGCAGGAAGTCTTTCATAAACAATATTGGCAACTTGGATATGAGTACCCCTCCTATAGGCAATTTGACGTTGCTGTTCCTTCAGAAGGTCCACCTCCACCAGCAGCCTAGCATAAAGGCCAAAAGTGTGATTGGCCGTACTCTCATCAATTCTTACTAACGTACCAATGGCCGAGGCCATAGCCTCCAAGATACGCGGTTGCCAATATTCGACCGGTAGGTCCATAATTCTAATCCATACCTGAGCCACCGAGGATTTCACATTATTCGGATTGAAATCAGGTACCCAATTTTGCAATCGGAAAGAGCCCGTGTCCAGTGACCATGATCGCCTGAGAGACAGACGTTCCCTATCCTCAACATTTTCTAACATCACCGTATAATAACCTTTTCCCAGCGGAATCATTTTCAGACGACCACTTAAGGACCACACCTTCCTTAACTTCTCTTTCAACATGAGGAGCGAGCACATCGGCTTCCCCGGTAGTGTAATAACTCTACCAATAAAAGCGTTTTCAAATTCCTGGATCCCCCGTTGATAATCTTCTTCCGGGATGTCGACCAAGTAAAACTTTCCTTGGTGTAGCTGCGGTGTTTCTTTAGGAGAAAAAAGGCGAGGGGCCGGCGTACGCATACTGGCAACCTCCGCAAAAGACTTAGCCCTATTCTGGCCAGGGGGATTCTGGGCGGAAATCCCATCCAAAATTGCTGGGGAGGGGACCTCTGATGCAATGGCATTGGCGTCAGCCAACTCTCCGAGATCACTCACGGTATACTCCCGATCGGTTCCTTTCTGCAAAGAAGAAGACAGAATAGCAGAATCTTGGTCTCTGAGGATTGAATTGGAAACCAAGGAAGTATGAGACTTACTAAGTGTGCCGGAAACGTAGGGAACGTTTCCGGCTGTAGTCGGGAGTGCGCCAGTAGGGACAAAGGGCCCTTGCTTATTCCCGATCGGGTCCGTAGACGGGTTGATCAAAACCCCCAGTTCCGTTACGGTGGAGCCCTGTAACGTAGAAGAAGCAACAGTAGCATATGTTGTTTTATCCGAAATATCCAGATTATCGTTAGGGGACTTACCATATGCGCCGGAAACGATGAGATCGTTTCCGGCTATCATCGGGGGTGCGCCAGTAGGGACGGAAGTCCCTTGCTTTTTCCCGAAGTGAGAGATTTGGACATTCCCATATGACTGAGGGGAGAGAGAAACGATCGCAGGGTCCCCTGCGATATCTGGTTCGCTAGGGCTTGTATTCCATGCAGGGCTAGGGTTTGCCGCAGGGCTAGGGATTGCAGGCCTTAACAAAGGCGGCGAAAGATTAACGTAAGCCAGGTATCTATGAAGAAAGGGATACCGACGATCAAGTTCTATAGAGACTGGATCAAGGGATCCATCAGCACGGGTGAATAACTCCGGTGAAGCCTCCGGAAAAGTCACGAGAACATGCCTAGGGATATTAAGGTAGTTGTTGATATGGGTGGAGTATTGAATAATACGGGCTAAAATATCTTTCTCTTCCACCGGTGGAAGCGGGTCCGGCGAAGAGAAGTGTTCCGGCATGGTAGTAGCCGGCGGGTCAAGCGAGAATTTTAGAGAGAGAAAATTTCATCCTAAGCTCTTAGCTTATCACTTTGTGATTAAGGAATCAGGTTAATACTTAGTCTAGTTTATAACTTAGTGATTAAGGAATAAACTCCATTTTCAATAATGTATCCCTTTGAAATTTTAAAACTCAAATTGAGTGTAAATTAGTTTATAAGTTAGTGATTAAGGAAGAAACTCCATTTTCAATAATGTATCCCTTTGAAATCTTAAAACTCAAATTGAGTGTAATTTAGTTTATAACTTAGTGATTAAGAAAGAAACTCGGTTTTCAATAATGTATCCTTGTGAAATTTTAAAACTCAAATTGAGTGTAAATTAGGTTAATACTTGGTGATTAAGGAAGAAACTCGATTTTCTATAATGTATCCTTTTGAAATATTAAAACTCAAATTGAGTGTAAATTAGTTAATAACTTAGTGATTAAGGAATTAACTCATTTTTCAATAATGAATCCATTTGAAATCTTAAAACTCAAATTGAGTGTAAATTAGGTGATAACTTAGTGATTAAGGAAGAAACTCCATTTTCAATAATGTATCCCTTTGAAATCTAAAAACTCAAATTGAGTGTAAATTAGTTTATAACTTAGTGATTAAGGAAGAAACTCCATTTTCAATAATGTATCCCTTTGAAATCTTAAAACTCAAATTCTGTGTAAATTAGTTTATAACTTAGTGATTAAGAAAGAAACACTGTTTTCAATAATGTATCATTGTGAAATCTTAAAACTCAAATTGAATGTAAATTAGGTTAATACTTGGTGATTAAGGAAGAAACTCGATTTTCTATAATGTATCCTTTTGAAATATTAAAACTCAAATTGAGTGTAAATTAGTTAGTAACTTAGTGATTAAGGAATTAACTCATTTTTCAATAATGAATCCATTTGAAATCTTAAAACTCAAATTGAGTGTAAATTAGGTGATAACTTAGTGATTAAGGAATTAACTCATTTTTCAATAATGAATCTATTTGAAATCTTAAAACTCAAATTGAGTGTAAATTAGGTGATAACTTAGTGATTAAGGAAGAAACTCCATATTCAATAATGTATCCCTTTGAAATCTTAAAACTCAAATTGAGTGTAAATTAGTTTATAACTTAGTGATTAAGGAATAAACTCCATTTTCAATAATGTATCCCTTTGAAATTTTAAAACTCAAATTGAGTGTAAATTAGTTTATAAGTTAGTGATTAAGGAAGAAACTCCATTTTCAATAATGTATCCCTTTGAAATCTTAAAACTCAAATTGAGTGTAAATTAGTTTATAACTTAGTGATTAAGAAAGAAACTCGGTTTTCAATAATGTATCCTTGTGAAATTTTAAAACTCAAATTGAGTGTAAATTAGGTTAATACTTGGTGATTAAGGAAGAAACTCGATTTTCTATAATGTATCCTTTTGAAATATTAAAACTCAAATTGAGTGTAAATTAGTTAATAACTTAGTGATTAAGGAATTAACTCATTTTTCAATAATGAATCCATTTGAAATCTTAAAACTCAAATTGAGTGTAAATTAGGTGATAACTTAGTGATTAAGGAAGAAACTCCATTTTCAATAATGTATCCCTTTGAAATCTAAAAACTCAAATTGAGTGTAAATTAGTTTATAACTTAGTGATTAAGGAAGAAACTCCATTTTCAATAATGTATCCCTTTGAAATCTTAAAACTCAAATTCTGTGTAAATTAGTTTATAACTTAGTGATTAAGAAAGAAACACTGTTTTCAATAATGTATCATTGTGAAATCTTAAAACTCAAATTGAATGTAAATTAGGTTAATACTTGGTGATTAAGGAAGAAACTCGATTTTCTATAATGTATCCTTTTGAAATATTAAAACTCAAATTGAGTGTAAATTAGTTAGTAACTTAGTGATTAAGGAATTAACTCATTTTTCAATAATGAATCCATTTGAAATCTTAAAACTCAAATTGAGTGTAAATTAGGTGATAACTTAGTGATTAAGGAAAAACTCCATTTTCAATAATGTATCCCTTTGAAATCTTAAAACTCAAATTGAGTGTAAATTAGTTTATAACTTAGTGATTAAGAAAGAAACTCGGTTTTCAATAATGTATCCTTGTGAAATTTTAAAACTCAAATTGAGTGTAAATTAGGTTAATACTTGGTGATTAAGGAAGAAACTCGATTTTCTATAATGTATCCTTTTGAAATATTAAAACTCAAATTGAGTGTAAATTAGTTAGTAACTTAGTGATTAAGGAATTAACTCATTTTTCAATAATGAATCCATTTGAAATCTTAAAACTCAAATTGAGTGTAAATTAGGTGATAACTTAGTGATTAAGGAATTAACTCATTTTTCAATAATGAATCCATTTGAAATCTTAAAACTCAAATTGAGTGTAAATTAGGTGATAACTTAGTGATTAAGGAAGAAACTCCATATTCAATAATGTATCCCTTTGAAATCTTAAAACTCAAATTGAGTGTAAATTAGTTTATAACTTAGTGATTAAGGAATAAACTCCATTTTCAATAATGTATCCTTTTGAAATTTTAAAACTCAAATTGAGTGTAAATTAGTTTATAAGTTAGTGATTAAGGAAGAAACTCCATTTTCAATAATGTATCCCTTTGAAATCTTAAAACTCAAATTGAGTGTAAATTAGTTTATAACTTAGTGATTAAGAAAGAAACTCGGTTTTCAATAATGTATCCTTGTGAAATTTTAAAACTCAAATTGAGTGTAAATTAGGTTAATACTTGGTGATTAAGGAAGAAACTCGATTTTCTATAATGTATCCTTTTGAAATATTAAAACTCAAATTGAGTGTAAATTAGTTAATAACTTAGTGATTAAGGAATTAACTCATTTTTCAATAATGAATCCATTTGAAATCTTAAAACTCAAATTGAGTGTAAATTAGGTGATAACTTAGTGATTAAGGAAGAAACTCCATTTTCAATAATGTATCCCTTTGAAATCTAAAAACTCAAATTGAGTGTAAATTAGTTTATAACTTAGTGATTAAGGAAGAAACTCCATTTTCAATAATGTATCCCTTTGAAATCTTAAAACTCAAATTCTGTGTAAATTAGTTTATAACTTAGTGATTAAGAAAGAAACACTGTTTTCAATAATGTATCATTGTGAAATCTTAAAACTCAAATTGAATGTAAATTAGGTTAATACTTGGTGATTAAGGAAGAAACTCGATTTTCTATAATGTATCCTTTTGAAATATTAAAACTCAAATTGAGTGTAAATTAGTTAGTAACTTAGTGATTAAGGAATTAACTCATTTTTCAATAATGAATCCATTTGAAATCTTAAAACTCAAATTGAGTGTAAATTAGGTGATAACTTAGTGATTAAGGAAAAACTCCATTTTCAATAATGTATCCCTTTGAAATCTTAAAACTCAAATTGAGTGTAAATTAGTTTATAACTTAGTGATTAAGAAAGAAACTCGGTTTTCAATAATGTATCCTTGTGAAATTTTAAAACTCAAATTGAGTGTAAATTAGGTTAATACTTGGTGATTAAGGAAGAAACTCGATTTTCTATAATGTATCCTTTTGAAATATTAAAACTCAAATTGAGTGTAAATTAGTTAATAACTTAGTGATTAAGGAATTAACTCATTTTTCAATAATGAATCCATTTGAAATCTTAAAACTCAAATTGAGTGTAAATTAGGTGATAACTTAGTGATTAAGGAAGAAACTCCATTTTCAATAATGTATCCCTTTGAAATCTAAAAACTCAAATTGAGTGTAAATTAGTTTATAACTTAGTGATTAAGGAAGAAACTCCATTTTCAATAATGTATCCCTTTGAAATCTTAAAACTCAAATTCTGTGTAAATTAGTTTATAACTTAGTGATTAAGAAAGAAACACTGTTTTCAATAATGTATCATTGTGAAATCTTAAAACTCAAATTGAATGTTAATTAGGTTAATACTTGGTGATTAAGGAAGAAACTCGATTTTCTATAATGTATCCTTTTGAAATATTAAAACTCAAATTGAGTGTAAATTAGTTAGTAACTTAGTGATTAAGGAATTAACTCATTTTTCAATAATGAATCCATTTGAAATCTTAAAACTCAAATTGAGTGTAAATTAGGTGATAACTTAGTGATTAAGGAAAAATTCCATTTTCAATAATGTATCCCTTTGAAATCTTAAAACTCAAATTGAGTGTAAATTAGTTTATAACTTAGTGATTAAGAAAGAAACTCGGTTTTCAATAATGTATCCTTGTGAAATTTTAAAACTCAAATTGAGTGTAAATTAGGTTAATACTTGGTGATTAAGGAAGAAACTCGATTTTCTATAATGTATCCTTTTGAAATATTAAAACTCAAATTGAGTGTAAATTAGTTAATAACTTAGTGATTAAGGAATTAACTCATTTTTCAATAATGAATCCATTTGAAATCTTAAAACTCAAATTGAGTGTAAATTAGGTGATAACTTAGTGATTAAGGAAGAAACTCCATTTTCAATAATGTATCCCTTTGAAATCTAAAAACTCAAATTGAGTGTAAATTAGTTTATAACTTAGTGATTAAGGAAGAAACTCCATTTTCAATAATGTATCCCTTTGAAATCTTAAAACTCAAATTCTATGTAAATTAGTTTATAACTTAGTGATTAAGAAAGAAACACGGTTTTCAATAATGTATCATTGTGAAATCTTAAAACTCAAATTGAATGTAAATTAGGTTAATACTTGGTGATTAAGGAAGAAACTCGATTTTCTATAATGTATCCTTTTGAAATATTAAAACTCAAATTGAGTGTAAATTAGTTAGTAACTTAGTGATTAAGGAATTAACTCATTTTTCAATAATGAATCCATTTGAAATCTTAAAACTCAAATTGAGTATAAATTAGGTGATAACTTAGTGATTAAGGAATTAACTCATTTTTCAATAATGAATCTATTTGAAATCTTAAAACTCAAATTGAGTGTAAATTAGGTGATAACTTAGTGATTAAGGAAGAAACTCCATATTCAATAATGTATCCCTTTGAAATCTTAAAACTCAAATTGAGTGTAAATTAGTTTATAACTTAGTGATTAAGGAATAAACTCCATTTTCAATAATGTATCCCTTTGAAATTTTAAAACTCAAATTGAGTGTAAATTAGTTAATAAGTTAGTGATTAAGGAAGAAACTCCATTTTCAATAATGTATCCCTTTGAAATCTTAAAACTCAAATTGAGTGTAAATTAGTTTATAACTTAGTGATTAAGAAAGAAACTCGGTTTTCAATAATGTATCCTTGTGAAATTTTAAAACTCAAATTGAGTGTAAATTAGGTTAATACTTGGTGATTAAGGAAGAAACTCGATTTTCTATAATGTATCCTTTTGAAATATTAAAACTCAAATTGAGTGTAAATTAGTTAATAACTTAGTGATTAAGGAATTAACTCATTTTTCAATAATGAATCCATTTGAAATCTTAAAACTCAAATTGAGTGTAAATTAGGTGATAACTTAGTGATTAAGGAAGAAACTCCATTTTCAATAATGTATCCCTTTGAAATCTAAAAACTCAAATTGAGTGTAAATTAGTTTATAACTTAGTGATTAAGGAAGAAACTCAATTTTCAATAATGTATCCCTTTGAAATCTTAAAACTCAAATTCTGTGTAAATTAGTTTATAACTTAGTGATTAAGAAAGAAACACGGTTTTCAATAATGTATCATTGTGAAATCTTAAAACTCAAATTGAATGTAAATTAGGTTAATACTTGGTGATTAAGGAAGAAACTCGATTTTCTATAATGTATCCTTTTGAAATATTAAAACTCAAATTGAGTGTAAATTAGTTAGTAACTTAGTGATTAAGGAATTAACTCATTTTTCAATAATGAATCCATTTGAAATCTTAAAACTCAAATTGAGTATAAATTAGGTGATAACTTAGTGATTAAGGAATTAACTCATTTTTCAATAATGAATCTATTTGAAATCTTAAAACTCAAATTGAGTGTAAATTAGGTGATAACTTAGTGATTAAGGAAGAAACTCCATATTCAATAATGTATCCCTTTGAAATCTTAAAACTCAAATTGAGTGTAAATTAGTTTATAACTTAGTGATTAAGGAATAAACTCCATTTTCAATAATGTATCCCTTTGAAATTTTAAAACTCAAATTGAGTGTAAATTAGTTTATAAGTTAGTGATTAAGGAAGAAACTCCATTTTCAATAATGTATCCCTTTGAAATCTTAAAACTCAAATTGAGTGTAAATTAGTTTATAACTTAGTGATTAAGAAAGAAACTCGGTTTTCAATAATGTATCCTTGTGAAATTTTAAAACTCAAATTGAGTGTAAATTAGGTTAATACTTGGTGATTAAGGAAGAAACTCGATTTTCTATAATGTATCCTTTTGAAATATTAAAACTCAAATTGAGTGTAAATTAGTTAATAACTTAGTGATTAAGGAATTAACTCATTTTTCAATAATGAATCCATTTGAAATCTTAAAACTCAAATTGAGTGTAAATTAGGTGATAACTTAGTGATTAAGGAAGAAACTCCATTTTCAATAATGTATCCCTTTGAAATCTAAAAACTCAAATTGAGTGTAAATTAGTTTATAACTTAGTGATTAAGGAAGAAACTCCATTTTCAATAATGTATCCCTTTGAAATCTTAAAACTCAAATTCTGTGTAAATTAGTTTATAACTTAGTGATTAAGAAAGAAACACGGTTTTCAATAATGTATCATTGTGAAATCTTAAAACTCAAATTGAATGTAAATTAGGTTAATACTTGGTGATTAAGGAAGAAACTCGATTTTCTATAATGTATCCTTTTGAAATATTAAAACTCAAATTGAGTGTAAATTAGTTAGTAACTTAGTGATTAAGGAATTAACTCATTTTTCAATAATGAATCCATTTGAAATCTTAAAACTCAAATTGAGTATAAATTAGGTGATAACTTAGTGATTAAGGAATTAACTCATTTTTCAATAATGAATCTATTTGAAATCTTAAAACTCAAATTGAGTGTAAATTAGGTGATAACTTAGTGATTAAGGAAGAAACTCCATATTCAATAATGTATCCCTTTGAAATCTTAAAACTCAAATTGAGTGTAAATTAGTTTATAACTTAGTGATTAAGGAATAAACTCCATTTTCAATAATGTATCCCTTTGAAATTTTAAAACTCAAATTGAGTGTAAATTAGTTTATAAGTTAGTGATTAAGGAAGAAACTCCATTTTCAATAATGTATCCCTTTGAAATCTTAAAACTCAAATTGAGTGTAAATTAGTTTATAACTTAGTGATTAAGAAAGAAACTCGGTTTTCAATAATGTATCCTTGTGAAATTTTAAAACTCAAATTGAGTGTAAATTAGGTTAATACTTGGTGATTAAGGAAGAAACTCGATTTTCTATAATGTATCCTTTTGAAATATTAAAACTCAAATTGAGTGTAAATTAGTTAATAACTTAGTGATTAAGGAATTAACTCATTTTTCAATAATGAATCCATTTGAAATCTTAAAACTCAAATTGAGTGTAAATTAGGTGATAACTTAGTGATTAAGGAAGAAACTCCATTTTCAATAATGTATCCCTTTGAAATCTAAAAACTCAAATTGAGTGTAAATTAGTTTATAACTTAGTGATTAAGGAAGAAACTCCATTTTCAATAATGTATCCCTTTGAAATCTTAAAACTCAAATTCTGTGTAAATTAGTTTATAACTTAGTGATTAAGAAAGAAACACTGTTTTCAATAATGTATCATTGTGAAATCTTAAAACTCAAATTGAATGTAAATTAGGTTAATACTTGGTGATTCAGGAAGAAACTCGATTTTCTATAATGTATCCTTTTGAAATATTAAAACTCAAATTGAGTGTAAATTAGTTAGTAACTTAGTGATTAAGGAATTAACTCATTTTTCAATAATGAATCCATTTGAAATCTTAAAACTCAAATTGAGTGTAAATTAGGTGATAACTTAGTGATTAAGGAAAAACTCCATTTTCAATAATGTATCCCTTTGAAATCTTAAAACTCAAATTGAGTGTAAATTAGTTAATAAGTTAGTGATTAAGGAAGAAACTCCATTTTCAATAATGTATCCCTTTGAAATCTTAAAACTCAAATTGAGTGTAAATTAGTTTATAACTTAGTGATTAAGAAAGAAACTCGGTTTTCAATAATGTATCCTTGTGAAATTTTAAAACTCAAATTGAGTGTAAATTAGGTTAATACTTGGTGATTAAGGAAGAAACTCGATTTTCTATAATGTATCCTTTTGAAATATTAAAACTCAAATTGAGTGTAAATTAGTTAATAACTTAGTGATTAAGGAATTAACTCATTTTTCAATAATGAATCCATTTGAAATCTTAAAACTCAAATTGAGTGTAAATTAGGTGATAACTTAGTGATTAAGGAAGAAACTCCATTTTCAATAATGTATCCCTTTGAAATCTAAAAACTCAAATTGAGTGTAAATTAGTTTATAACTTAGTGATTAAGGAAGAAACTCAATTTTCAATAATGTATCCCTTTGAAATCTTAAAACTCAAATTCTGTGTAAATTAGTTTATAACTTAGTGATTAAGAAAGAAACACGGTTTTCAATAATGTATCATTGTGAAATCTTAAAACTCAAATTGAATGTAAATTAGGTTAATACTTGGTGATTAAGGAAGAAACTCGATTTTCTATAATGTATCCTTTTGAAATATTAAAACTCAAATTGAGTGTAAATTAGTTAGTAACTTAGTGATTAAGGAATTAACTCATTTTTCAATAATGAATCCATTTGAAATCTTAAAACTCAAATTGAGTATAAATTAGGTGATAACTTAGTGATTAAGGAATTAACTCATTTTTCAATAATGAATCTATTTGAAATCTTAAAACTCAAATTGAGTGTAAATTAGGTGATAACTTAGTGATTAAGGAAGAAACTCCATATTCAATAATGTATCCCTTTGAAATCTTAAAACTCAAATTGAGTGTAAATTAGTTTATAACTTAGTGATTAAGGAATAAACTCCATTTTCAATAATGTATCCCTTTGAAATTTTAAAACTCAAATTGAGTGTAAATTAGTTTATAAGTTAGTGATTAAGGAAGAAACTCCATTTTCAATAATGTATCCCTTTGAAATCTTAAAACTCAAATTGAGTGTAAATTAGTTTATAACTTAGTGATTAAGAAAGAAACTCGGTTTTCAATAATGTATCCTTGTGAAATTTTAAAACTCAAATTGAGTGTAAATTAGGTTAATACTTGGTGCAAATGAAGTCGATTTTATAAAAGTGGAAACGAAAAAAGAGCAGGGTGACCTCACAACCCGAGGTCTAGGAATCAGAAGCGAGAAGTAAAAGGTGGGCCGCATTAAAAACCCCGCTGTAAACCTCCCTTGAGGACAAACCAGCGTAGGCGAAAAAGCGTTACCAACCACCCATTACTTCGATTCCAAGTAGGATAAAGCCCAGAATACAAAGCCAAACCAAGGCTTAGCTCTCAGCCCAATGGGCCGAATAGAGACAAGCCTAAGACCAAGCTCTCAGCCCAAAAAGGCTGAATAGAGACTGGTCTGAATAAATACAAAAAAACCAAAAAACAAAATAAGGGGACGCAGCCCCTAGATACGAAAGTAATTCCTGTTCATATCATCAAAAAGAATGCTACCAAGAAAATTCGGATAATGACCGAACCACCTGGCTTTGCAATGCAAGGAGGCCAAAACATCAGCAGCCCTATTTCCCTCTCTGTACACATGAGTAAACCTTATTTGCATTGTGTCCATATAACGCGTCACCTGAGTCCAAAGGCCCCACAATCTCCATGGGATAAACTGAATCTCTCGCCTCATAGTCTGAATGGCCAAAGTGGAGTCCGATTCCACCCAGAGACTCGTCCAATTCCTGTGATAAGCATGCTCAATAGCCAACAAGATCGCAGTAATCTCAGCCTCAAGGGGATAACCCCAACCTCCGATATCCGAAGTAGCAGCAACAAAAAATCCCCTCGAATTCCGGAAAATAGCACCCATCGATAAGACACCAGGGGCAAGAAAAACACTACCATCAACATTCACCTTGTACCATCCAGGGGGAGGAGGTGTCCAGCGAACCTCAATAACGGGTCGAATAGGCCTCGGACGAAGGGTGGTACGAAAAACCCTAGTAACAAGCAGATCTCGAATAGAACCATTGGAAGAGCCTCCTGAACGAGCCGTGGAGTCGCAAGTGCTGGAGACAATCAATGCCCAAACACCCCGAATAGAAGGACGGACCCCTTCATGCAGGGATCGGTTCCGACACCACCAAATAGCCCATATGGCTGTGATAAAAGCAATTCTCCATATTCTGCTAACCTGCTCGCTAAATTGAAATGTGATTGCTTGCAAAAGAATAGAAAAGAAACTATCATCACAACAAATATCCACATCAAAAGTATGCATCAAGTAACTATAAATCGACTTAGTGAAAGAACACTGAGAAAGGATATGATCTTGTGTATCATCACCCGCAAAGCATAAGTTACAAATGGTAGGACCAACCATGCCTGTGCGACGGAACCAACCGGAAGTTGGAAGACGACCCCAAGCTGCTCGCCAAAGTAAAGTAGAACGGCAAGGGGGTATAAAGGAGGACCAAATCCACGAAGCCCAGGGAGGCTTTGGAAAGCGTTGCCGAATCTCATCATAAGCAATACGCGAAGTAAACTCCCCAGAGACCGTGTTACTCCAAACAAGTCTATCCCCATCATCAGCTAAACGAATCTGAAGAATATCATGAACCACTTCTGGAAACTCCAAAATAAAGTAAATCGGAAAGTGCCAACTCCCATCGAAGTAGAAATCTCGAACTTCACCGACCAAGATATTCCGAAAGGCAGCAGGAACACCAACATGATCAGCGATAGAATAACCAATCCAGTTATCGTGCCAGAAGCTCACAGTAGAATTCCGTCCAATTAACCAACGTGCACCCTGTTGGACGAACGGGATGTGTCGAGCGATCCCAGGGCGTATAGAGGACGTAATGCGCCCCGAAGTGGTAGAAGTCCTAGCCTCCCGATTCGGTTTAAAATAGCGCCGATGCAGCAATTCAAAATCAGGGGATTGTGCTCTGTATAAATCCCAAGTCAGCTTGCAAGTATAAGAATCATTCGCCAGGGTCAAAGAACGAATGCCTAAACCGCCCTCTGTCGTGGGCGTGCAGCAACGTTTCCAAGGTATAGAGCAAGCACTATTCTGTTTATTTACATCACCCGTCCAGAGAAAATTCTTCATGGCCCTCTCAATCCTTGCAACCTGCGCTCTAGGCCAGCGGTAGATCATCATCGTATGTACTAAGGAGGAAGAAATGACCGAATTCAGTAAACATTTCCGACCCGCAAGGGAGAGAGAACTCCCCTTCCAACGTGCAAACTTCGACAAAATTGAATCCACCAGACTAGTAAAATAAACATCCTTTGGCGTTCCACGAAACAAAGGGACACCGAGATATACAAAGGGAAGAGAACCTTCATGGATACCGGTGAGATGGAGAATCTGTCTACGAATAAACAAGGGAACCGAATTCCCATAGAAAATATGTGATTTGGCCGGGCTAAAAATCTGCCCAGACAAAGCCCCATAAGCATCCAGAATGTGTTTCAAGCAACGAGCATTATGCACTGTAGCCTTAGCAAATAACAATATGTCATCAGCATAAAAAAGATAGGCCGGGGAGCCTCTAATGGTGGAAAGACGGGAGGTGTGGACGGCAAACTGAACCCAGCGGCCCAAAGCCTCCTCCGCCAAGCAAAACAAAAGAGGTGACAAAGGGTCACCCTGCCGAACACCCCTGGAACAAGGAAAGAAGCCATGTACACCTCCATTAATGACGATGGAAAGACGAGCTGAAGTGAGGATCAAATCCACCAGGTTAATACTTGGTGATTAAGGAAGAAACTCGATTTTCTATAATGTATCCTTTTGAAATATTAAAACTCAAATTGAGTGTAAATTAGTTAATAACTTAGTGATTAAGGAATTAACTCATTTTTCAATAATGAATCCATTTGAAATCTTAAAACTCAAATTGAGTGTAAATTAGGTGATAACTTAGTGATTAAGGAAGAAACTCCATTTTCAATAATGTATCCCTTTGAAATCTAAAAACTCAAATTGAGTGTAAATTAGTTTATAACTTAGTGATTAAGGAAGAAACTCCATTTTCAATAATGTATCCCTTTGAAATCTTAAAACTCAAATTCTGTGTAAATTAGTTTATAACTTAGTGATTAAGAAAGAAACACGGTTTTCAATAATGTATCATTGTGAAATCTTAAAACTCAAATTGAATGTAAATTAGGTTAATACTTGGTGATTAAGGAAGAAACTCGATTTTCTATAATGTATCCTTTTGAAATATTAAAACTCAAATTGAGTGTAAATTAGTTAGTAACTTAGTGATTAAGGAATTAACTCATTTTTCAATAATGAATCCATTTGAAATCTTAAAACTCAAATTGAGTATAAATTAGGTGATAACTTAGTGATTAAGGAATTAACTCATTTTTCAATAATGAATCTATTTGAAATCTTAAAACTCAAATTGAGTGTAAATTAGGTGATAACTTAGTGATTAAGGAAGAAACTCCATATTCAATAATGTATCCCTTTGAAATCTTAAAACTCAAATTGAGTGTAAATTAGTTTATAACTTAGTGATTAAGGAATAAACTCCATTTTCAATAATGTATCCCTTTGAAATTTTAAAACTCAAATTGAGTGTAAATTAGTTTATAAGTTAGTGATTAAGGAAGAAACTCCATTTTCAATAATGTATCCCTTTGAAATCTTAAAACTCAAATTGAGTGTAAATTAGTTTATAACTTAGTGATTAAGAAAGAAACTCGGTTTTCAATAATGTATCCTTGTGAAATTTTAAAACTCAAATTGAGTGTAAATTAGGTTAATACTTGGTGATTAAGGAAGAAACTCGATTTTCTATAATGTATCCTTTTGAAATATTAAAACTCAAATTGAGTGTAAATTAGTTAATAACTTAGTGATTAAGGAATTAACTCATTTTTCAATAATGAATCCATTTGAAATCTTAAAACTCAAATTGAGTGTAAATTAGGTGATAACTTAGTGATTAAGGAAGAAACTCCATTTTCAATAATGTATCCCTTTGAAATCTAAAAACTCAAATTGAGTGTAAATTAGTTTATAACTTAGTGATTAAGGAAGAAACTCCATTTTCAATAATGTATCCCTTTGAAATCTTAAAACTCAAATTCTGTGTAAATTAGTTTATAACTTAGTGATTAAGAAAGAAACACTGTTTTCAATAATGTATCATTGTGAAATCTTAAAACTCAAATTGAATGTAAATTAGGTTAATACTTGGTGATTCAGGAAGAAACTCGATTTTCTATAATGTATCCTTTTGAAATATTAAAACTCAAATTGAGTGTAAATTAGTTAGTAACTTAGTGATTAAGGAATTAACTCATTTTTCAATAATGAATCCATTTGAAATCTTAAAACTCAAATTGAGTGTAAATTAGGTGATAACTTAGTGATTAAGGAAAAACTCCATTTTCAATAATGTATCCCTTTGAAATCTTAAAACTCAAATTGAGTGTAAATTAGTTTATAACTTAGTGATTAAGAAAGAAACTCGGTTTTCAATAATGTATCCTTGTGAAATTTTAAAACTCAAATTGAGTGTAAATTAGGTTAATACTTGGTGATTAAGGAAGAAACTCGATTTTCTATAATGTATCCTTTTGAAATATTAAAACTCAAATTGAGTGTAAATTAGTTAGTAACTTAGTGATTAAGGAATTAACTCATTTTTCAATAATGAATCCATTTGAAATCTTAAAACTCAAATTGAGTGTAAATTAGGTGATAACTTAGTGATTAAGGAATTAACTCATTTTTCAATAATGAATCTATTTGAAATCTTAAAACTCAAATTGAGTGTAAATTAGGTGATAACTTAGTGATTAAGGAAGAAACTCCATATTCAATAATGTATCCCTTTGAAATCTTAAAACTCAAATTGAGTGTAAATTAGTTTATAACTTAGTGATTAAGGAATAAACTCCATTTTCAATAATGTATCCCTTTGAAATTTTAAAACTCAAATTGAGTGTAAATTAGTTTATAACTTAGTGATTAAGGAAGAAACTCCATTTTCAATAATGTATCCCTTTGAAATCTTAAAACTCAAATTGAGTGTAAATTAGTTTATAACTTAGTGATTAAGAAAGAAACTCGGTTTTCAATAATGTATCCTTGTGAAATTTTAAAACTCAAATTGAGTGTAAATTAGGTTAATACTTGGTGATTAAGGAAGAAACTCGATTTTCTATAATGTATCCTTTTGAAATATTAAAACTCAAATTGAGTGTAAATTAGTTAATAACTTAGTGATTAAGGAATTAACTCATTTTTCAATAATGAATCCATTTGAAATCTTAAAACTCAAATTGAGTGTAAATTAGGTGATAACTTAGTGATTAAGGAAGAAACTCCATTTTCAATAATGTATCCCTTTGAAATCTAAAAACTCAAATTGAGTGTAAATTAGTTTATAACTTAGTGATTAAGGAAGAAACTCCATTTTCAATAATGTATCCCTTTGAAATCTTAAAACTCAAATTCTGTGTAAATTAGTTTATAACTTAGTGATTAAGAAAGAAACACTGTTTTCAATAATGTATCATTGTGAAATCTTAAAACTCAAATTGAATGTAAATTAGGTTAATACTTGGTGATTAAGGAAGAAACTCGATTTTCTATAATGTATCCTTTTGAAATATTAAAACTCAAATTGAGTGTAAATTAGTTAGTAACTTAGTGATTAAGGAATTAACTCATTTTTCAATAATGAATCCATTTGAAATCTTAAAACTCAAATTGAGTGTAAATTAGGTGATAACTTAGTGATTAAGGAAAAACTCCATTTTCAATAATGTATCCCTTTGAAATCTTAAAACTCAAATTGAGTGTAAATTAGTTTATAACTTAGTGATTAAGAAAGAAACTCGGTTTTCAATAATGTATCCTTGTGAAATTTTAAAACTCAAATTGAGTGTAAATTAGGTTAATACTTGGTGATTAAGGAAGAAACTCGATTTTCTATAATGTATCCTTTTGAAATATTAAAACTCAAATTGAGTGTAAATTAGTTAATAACTTAGTGATTAAGGAATTAACTCATTTTTCAATAATGAATCCATTTGAAATCTTAAAACTCAAATTGAGTGTAAATTAGGTGATAACTTAGTGATTAAGGAAGAAACTCCATTTTCAATAATGTATCCCTTTGAAATCTTAAAACTCAAATTGAGTGTAAATTAGTTTATAACTTAGTGATTAAGGAAGAAACTCCATTTTCAATAATGTATCCCTTTGAAATCTTAAAACTCAAATTCTGTGTAAATTAGTTTATAACTTAGTGATTAAGAAAGAAACACGGTTTTCAATAATGTATCATTGTGAAATCTTAAAACTCAAATTGAATGTAAATTAGGTTAATACTTGGTGATTAAGGAAGAAACTCGATTTTCTATAATGTATCCTTTTGAAATATTAAAACTCAAATTGAGTGTAAATTAGTTAGTAACTTAGTGATTAAGGAATTAACTCATTTTTCAATAATGAATCCATTTGAAATCTTAAAACTCAAATTGAGTATAAATTAGGTGATAACTTAGTGATTAAGGAATTAACTCATTTTTCAATAATGAATCTATTTGAAATCTTAAAACTCAAATTGAGTGTAAATTAGGTGATAACTTAGTGATTAAGGAAGAAACTCCATATTCAATAATGTATCCCTTTGAAATCTTAAAACTCAAATTGAGTGTAAATTAGTTTATAACTTAGTGATTAAGGAATAAACTCCATTTTCAATAATGTATCCCTTTGAAATTTTAAAACTCAAATTGAGTGTAAATTAGTTTATAAGTTAGTGATTAAGGAAGAAACTCCATTTTCAATAATGTATCCCTTTGAAATCTTAAAACTCAAATTGAGTGTAAATTAGTTTATAACTTAGTGATTAAGAAAGAAACTCGGTTTTCAATAATGTATCCTTGTGAAATTTTAAAACTCAAATTGAGTGTAAATTAGGTTAATACTTGGTGATTAAGGAAGAAACTCGATTTTCTATAATGTATCCTTTTGAAATATTAAAACTCAAATTGAGTGTAAATTAGTTAATAACTTAGTGATTAAGGAATTAACTCATTTTTCAATAATGAATCCATTTGAAATCTTAAAACTCAAATTGAGTGTAAATTAGGTGATAACTTAGTGATTAAGGAAGAAACTCCATTTTCAATAATGTATCCCTTTGAAATCTAAAAACTCAAATTGAGTGTAAATTAGTTTATAACTTAGTGATTAAGGAAGAAACTCCATTTTCAATAATGTATCCCTTTGAAATCTTAAAACTCAAATTCTGTGTAAATTAGTTTATAACTTAGTGATTAAGAAAGAAACACGGTTTTCAATAATGTATCATTGTGAAATCTTAAAACTCAAATTGAATGTAAATTAGGTTAATACTTGGTGATTAAGGAAGAAACTCGATTTTCTATAATGTATCCTTTTGAAATATTAAAACTCAAATTGAGTGTAAATTAGTTAGTAACTTAGTGATTAAGGAATTAACTCATTTTTCAATAATGAATCCATTTGAAATCTTAAAACTCAAATTGAGTATAAATTAGGTGATAACTTAGTGATTAAGGAATTAACTCATTTTTCAATAATGAATCTATTTGAAATCTTAAAACTCAAATTGAGTGTAAATTAGGTGATAACTTAGTGATTAAGGAAGAAACTCCATATTCAATAATGTATCCCTTTGAAATCTTAAAACTCAAATTGAGTGTAAATTAGTTTATAACTTAGTTATTAAGGAATAAACTCCATTTTCAATAATGTATCCCTTTGAAATTTTAAAACTCAAATTGAGTGTAAATTAGTTTATAAGTTAGTGATTAAGGAAGAAACTCCATTTTCAATAATGTATCCCTTTGAAATCTTAAAACTCAAATTGAGTGTAAATTAGTTTATAACTTAGTGATTAAGAAAGAAACTCGGTTTTCAATAATGTATCCTTGTGAAATTTTAAAACTCAAATTGAGTGTAAATTAGGTTAATACTTGGTGATTAAGGAAGAAACTCGATTTTCTATAATGTATCCTTTTGAAATATTAAAACTCAAATTGAGTGTAAATTAGTTAATAACTTAGTGATTAAGGAATTAACTCATTTTTCAATAATGAATCCATTTGAAATCTTAAAACTCAAATTGAGTGTAAATTAGGTGATAACTTAGTGATTAAGGAAGAAACTCCATTTTCAATAATGTATCCCTTTGAAATCTAAAAACTCAAATTGAGTGTAAATTAGTTTATAACTTAGTGATTAAGGAAGAAACTCCATTTTCAATAATGTATCCCTTTGAAATCTTAAAACTCAAATTCTGTGTAAATTAGTTTATAACTTAGTGATTAAGAAAGAAACACGGTTTTCAATAATGTATCATTGTGAAATCTTAAAACTCAAATTGAATGTAAATTAGGTTAATACTTGGTGATTAAGGAAGAAACTCGATTTTCTATAATGTATCCTTTTGAAATATTAAAACTCAAATTGAGTGTAAATTAGTTAGTAACTTAGTGATTAAGGAATTAACTCATTTTTCAATAATGAATCCATTTGAAATCTTAAAACTCAAATTGAGTATAAATTAGGTGATAACTTAGTGATTAAGGAATTAACTCATTTTTCAATAATGAATCTATTTGAAATCTTAAAACTCAAATTGAGTGTAAATTAGGTGATAACTTAGTGATTAAGGAAGAAACTCCATATTCAATAATGTATCCCTTTGAAATCTTAAAACTCAAATTGAGTGTAAATTAGTTTATAACTTAGTGATTAAGGAATAAACTCCATTTTCAATAATGTATCCCTTTGAAATTTTAAAACTCAAATTGAGTGTAAATTAGTTTATAAGTTAGTGATTAAGGAAGAAACTCCATTTTCAATAATGTATCCCTTTGAAATCTTAAAACTCAAATTGAGTGTAAATTAGTTTATAACTTAGTGATTAAGAAAGAAACTCGGTTTTCAATAATGTATCCTTGTGAAATTTTAAAACTCAAATTGAGTGTAAATTAGGTTAATACTTGGTGATTAAGGAAGAAACTCGATTTTCTATAATGTATCCTTTTGAAATATTAAAACTCAAATTGAGTGTAAATTAGTTAATAACTTAGTGATTAAGGAATTAACTCATTTTTCAATAATGAATCCATTTGAAATCTTAAAACTCAAATTGAGTGTAAATTAGGTGATAACTTAGTGATTAAGGAAGAAACTCCATTTTCAATAATGTATCCCTTTGAAATCTAAAAACTCAAATTGAGTGTAAATTAGTTTATAACTTAGTGATTAAGGAAGAAACTCCATTTTCAATAATGTATCCCTTTGAAATCTTAAAACTCAAATTCTGTGTAAATTAGTTTATAACTTAGTGATTAAGAAAGAAACACGGTTTTCAATAATGTATCATTGTGAAATCTTAAAACTCAAATTGAATGTAAATTAGGTTAATACTTGGTGATTAAGGAAGAAACTCGATTTTCTATAATGTATCCTTTTGAAATATTAAAACTCAAATTGAGTGTAAATTAGTTAGTAACTTAGTGATTAAGGAATTAACTCATTTTTCAATAATGAATCCATTTGAAATCTTAAAACTCAAATTGAGTATAAATTAGGTGATAACTTAGTGATTAAGGAATTAACTCATTTTTCAATAATGAATCTATTTGAAATCTTAAAACTCAAATTGAGTGTAAATTAGGTGATAACTTAGTGATTAAGGAAGAAACTCCATATTCAATAATGTATCCCTTTGAAATCTTAAAACTCAAATTGAGTGTAAATTAGTTTATAACTTAGTGATTAAGGAATAAACTCCATTTTCAATAATGTATCCCTTTGAAATTTTAAAACTCAAATTGAGTGTAAATTAGTTTATAAGTTAGTGATTAAGGAAGAAACTCCATTTTCAATAATGTATCCCTTTGAAATCTTAAAACTCAAATTGAGTGTAAATTAGTTTATAACTTAGTGATTAAGAAAGAAACTCGGTTTTCAATAATGTATCCTTGTGAAATTTTAAAACTCAAATTGAGTGTAAATTAGGTTAATACTTGGTGATTAAGGAAGAAACTCGATTTTCTATAATGTATCCTTTTGAAATATTAAAACTCAAATTGAGTGTAAATTAGTTAATAACTTAGTGCACGTAAAAGATATTTTATAAAAATAAAAGGAAAAAGAACGTCCCACAACCCGGGACTAGGATAAAAGGAAAGAGTGGGCCTCATTAAAAACCTCACCGTAAACCTCCCTTGAGGATAAACCGGTGTAGGCGAAAAAGAGTTGCCAACCACTCCTACCCCTCATCCAGAAATAGGAATAGCCCAGAATACAAGGCAAGAAGAGTGCAGTCCCAGCTCGGCGAACTAGAAAGATTGCAACCCGTGACCAAGCTCTCAGCCCCATGGACTGAATAGAGACTGGCCCAAAACAAACCACAAAAAATAGTGACAAGGTTCCAAACAAACCAAAAAGAAACCACAACCAAAACAAAAATCCATCTGAAGCTAAGAACGACAATAAATAGTATACAAGTCCTCATGTAAAGCATGACGAATGCCGTCCGGAGGAGTATCGAGCCACACTCGCCGAGTCCTCAATTTAGCCAGACCATCCGCCACCCTGTTTCCTTCCCGCCAAATGTGAGTAAAAGAAATTTCCATGTCTTTCATAAAAAACTGTATCTGAGACCAAAATGCCCTGAGTTTCCAAGGAATCAAAGGTGTAGATCCCTTCATAGTGCTAATCGCAAGAGTGGAGTCAGACTCAACCCAAAGGTACCTCCAACCTTTGTGATATGCAAATTCAATGGCCAAAAGGATAGCAGCAATCTCCGCCTCCAGAGCAAATCCAAGACCACATGGAAAACAGAACGCCGCCAAGAAAGCCCCCCTCGAATCGCGGAAAGCCGCGGCCGCATGCATTACGCGCGGGGCAGTCAAGACACTGCCATCCGTGTTGACCTTCCACCTACCAGCGGGCGGAGGCAACCAGCGGAAGGTAAACGAGGGGCGTGGGGGTGTACAGCGTGGATGAAAGCCAATGGTGGCAGCAATAAGAGCTTCCCGTGTGCTACTCGTGGAGCTTGGTCGCACAAGAGGGGCAGCCTCTTTGATCGCAGAAAGAACCAAAACCTTGCAAGCATGCAACGAAGGATTGGCGTCCTCAAAAACTACTTTGTTCCTTGTCCACCAAATCGCCCAAATGGCCGTGAAAAGACCAACAAGCCAGAGCTCACGAAACTGATCACTAAGATCACAGGCGCTAGCATGCATAAGGAAATCAGCAAAGTTATCATGGAAAGACAAATTAATATTGAAAAGCATAGCCGTATAATTAAGCAATGATAACGTAAAGGCACAGGAGGTAAGGATATGCGATGTCGTCTCTTCCTGTGTGCGGCATAAGTAACACATCGAGGGGCCAAAGATCCCGAACCGTGCAAGCCAATCCGAGGTAGGGTAGTTAATAACTTAGTGATTAAGGAATTAACTCATTTTTCAATAATGAATCCATTTGAAATCTTAAAACTCAAATTGAGTGTAAATTAGGTGATAACTTAGTGATTAAGGAAGAAACTCCATTTTCAATAATGTATCCCTTTGAAATCTAAAAACTCAAATTGAGTGTAAATTAGTTTATAACTTAGTGATTAAGGAAGAAACTCCATTTTCAATAATGTATCCCTTTGAAATCTTAAAACTCAAATTCTGTGTAAATTAGTTTATAACTTAGTGATTAAGAAAGAAACACGGTTTTCAATAATGTATCATTGTGAAATCTTAAAACTCAAATTGAATGTAAATTAGGTTAATACTTGGTGATTAAGGAAGAAACTCGATTTTCTATAATGTATCCTTTTGAAATATTAAAACTCAAATTGAGTGTAAATTAGTTAGTAACTTAGTGATTAAGGAATTAACTCATTTTTCAATAATGAATCCATTTGAAATCTTAAAACTCAAATTGAGTATAAATTAGGTGATAACTTAGTGATTAAGGAATTAACTCATTTTTCAATAATGAATCTATTTGAAATCTTAAAACTCAAATTGAGTGTAAATTAGGTGATAACTTAGTGATTAAGGAAGAAACTCCATATTCAATAATGTATCCCTTTGAAATCTTAAAACTCAAATTGAGTGTAAATTAGTTTATAACTTAGTGATTAAGGAATAAACTCCATTTTCAATAATGTATCCCTTTGAAATTTTAAAACTCAAATTGAGTGTAAATTAGTTTATAAGTTAGTGATTAAGGAAGAAACTCCATTTTCAATAATGTATCCCTTTGAAATCTTAAAACTCAAATTGAGTGTAAATTAGTTTATAACTTAGTGATTAAGAAAGAAACTCGGTTTTCAATAATGTATCCTTGTGAAATTTTAAAACTCAAATTGAGTGTAAATTAGGTTAATACTTGGTGATTAAGGAAGAAACTCGATTTTCTATAATGTATCCTTTTGAAATATTAAAACTCAAATTGAGTGTAAATTAGTTAATAACTTAGTGATTAAGGAATTAACTCATTTTTCAATAATGAATCCATTTGAAATCTTAAAACTCAAATTGAGTGTAAATTAGGTGATAACTTAGTGATTAAGGAAGAAACTCCATTTTCAATAATGTATCC
Source organism: Ballota nigra (assembly GCA_947034835.1). Lineage (NCBI taxonomy): Eukaryota > Viridiplantae > Streptophyta > Magnoliopsida > Lamiales > Lamiaceae > Ballota > Ballota nigra. Next base: position 122,626,536 of record OX344723.1, read on the forward strand.
CTTTGAAATCTAAAAACTCAAATTGAGTGTAAATTAGTTTATAACTTAGTGATTAAGGAAGAAACTCCATTTTCAATAATGTATCCCTTTGAAATCTTAAAACTCAAATTCTGTGTAAATTAGTTTATAACTTAGTGATTAAGAAAGAAACACGGTTTTCAATAATGTATCATTGTGAAATCTTAAAACTCAAATTGAATGTAAATTAGGTTAATACTTGGTGATTAAGGAAGAAACTCGATTTTCTATAATGTATCCTTTTGAAATATTAAAACTCAAATTGAGTGTAAATTAGTTAGTAACTTAGTGATTAAGGAATTAACTCATTTTTCAATAATGAATCCATTTGAAATCTTAAAACTCAAATTGAGTATAAATTAGGTGATAACTTAGTGATTAAGGAATTAACTCATTTTTCAATAATGAATCTATTTGAAATCTTAAAACTCAAATTGAGTGTAAATTAGGTGATAACTTAGTGATTAAGGAAGAAACTCCATATTCAATAATGTATCCCTTTGAAATCTTAAAACTCAAATTGAGTGTAAATTAGTTTATAACTTAGTGATTAAGGAATAAACTCCATTTTCAATAATGTATCCCTTTGAAATTTTAAAACTCAAATTGAGTGTAAATTAGTTTATAAGTTAGTGATTAAGGAAGAAACTCCATTTTCAATAATGTATCCCTTTGAAATCTTAAAACTCAAATTGAGTGTAAATTAGTTTATAACTTAGTGATTAAGAAAGAAACTCGGTTTTCAATAATGTATCCTTGTGAAATTTTAAAACTCAAATTGAGTGTAAATTAGGTTAATACTTGGTGATTAAGGAAGAAACTCGATTTTCTATAATGTATCCTTTTGAAATATTAAAACTCAAATTGAGTGTAAATTAGTTAATAACTTAGTGATTAAGGAATTAACTCATTTTTCAATAATGAATCCATTTGAAATCTTAAAACTCAAATTGAGTGTAAATTAGGTGATAACTTAGTGATTAAGGAAGAAACTCCATTTTCAATAATGTATCCCTTTGAAATCTAAAAACTCAAATTGAGTGTAAATTAGTTTATAACTTAGTGATTAAGGAAGAAACTCCATTTTCAATAATGTATCCCTTTGAAATCTTAAAACTCAAATTCTGTGTAAATTAGTTTATAACTTAGTGATTAAGAAAGAAACACGGTTTTCAATAATGTATCATTGTGAAATCTTAAAACTCAAATTGAATGTAAATTAGGTTAATACTTGGTGATTAAGGAAGAAACTCGATTTTCTATAATGTATCCTTTTGAAATATTAAAACTCAAATTGAGTGTAAATTAGTTAGTAACTTAGTGATTAAGGAATTAACTCATTTTTCAATAATGAATCCATTTGAAATCTTAAAACTCAAATTGAGTATAAATTAGGTGATAACTTAGTGATTAAGGAATTAACACTTTTTTCAATAATGAATCTATTTGAAATCTTAAAACTCAAATTGAGTGTAAATTAGGTGATAACTTAGTGATTAAGGAAGAAACTCCATATTCAATAATGTATCCCTTTGAAATCTTAAAACTCAAATTGAGTGTAAATTAGTTTATAACTTAGTGATTAAGGAATAAACTCCATTTTCAATAATGTATCCCTTTGAAATTTTAAAACTCAAATTGAGTGTAAATTAGTTTATAAGTTAGTGATTAAGGAAGAAACTCCATTTTCAATAATGTATCCCTTTGAAATCTTAAAACTCAAATTGAGTGTAAATTAGTTTATAACTTAGTGATTAAGAAAGAAACTCGGTTTTCAATAATGTATCCTTGTGAAATTTTAAAACTCAAATTGAGTGTAAATTAGGTTAATACTTGGTGATTAAGGAAGAAACTCGATTTTCTATAATGTATCCTTTTGAAATATTAAAACTCAAATTGAGTGTAAATTAGTTAATAACTTAGTGATTAAGGAATTAACTCATTTTTCAATAATGAATCCATTTGAAATCTTAAAACTCAAATTGAGTGTAAATTAGGTGATAACTTAGTGATTAAGGAAGAAACTCCATTTTCAATAATGTATCCCTTTGAAATCTAAAAACTCAAATTGAGTGTAAATTAGTTTATAACTTAGTGATTAAGGAAGAAACTCCATTTTCAATAATGTATCCCTTTGAAATCTTAAAACTCAAATTCTGTGTAAATTAGTTTATAACTTAGTGATTAAGAAAGAAACACGGTTTTCAATAATGTATCATTGTGAAATCTTAAAACTCAAATTGAATGTAAATTAGGTTAATACTTGGTGATTAAGGAAGAAACTCGATTTTCTATAATGTATCCTTTTGAAATATTAAAACTCAAATTGAGTGTAAATTAGTTAGTAACTTAGTGATTAAGGAATTAACTCATTTTTCAATAATGAATCCATTTGAAATCTTAAAACTCAAATTGAGTATAAATTAGGTGATAACTTAGTGATTAAGGAATTAACTCATTTTTCAATAATGAATCTATTTGAAATCTTAAAACTCAAATTGAGTGTAAATTAGGTGATAACTTAGTGATTAAGGAAGAAACTCCATATTCAATAATGTATCCCTTTGAAATCTTAAAACTCAAATTGAGTGTAAATTAGTTTATAACTTAGTTATTAAGGAATAAACTCCATTTTCAATAATGTATCCCTTTGAAATTTTAAAACTCAAATTGAGTGTAAATTAGTTTATAAGTTAGTGATTAAGGAAGAAACTCCATTTTCAATAATGTATCCCTTTGAAATCTTAAAACTCAAATTGAGTGTAAATTAGTTTATAACTTAGTGATTAAGAAAGAAACTCGGTTTTCAATAATGTATCCTTGTGAAATTTTAAAACTCAAATTGAGTGTAAATTAGGTTAATACTTGGTGATTAAGGAAGAAACTCGATTTTCTATAATGTATCCTTTTGAAATATTAAAACTCAAATTGAGTGTAAATTAGTTAATAACTTAGTGATTAAGGAATTAACTCATTTTTCAATAATGAATCCATTTGAAATCTTAAAACTCAAATTGAGTGTAAATTAGGTGATAACTTAGTGATTAAGGAAGAAACTCCATTTTCAATAATGTATCCCTTTGAAATCTAAAAACTCAAATTGAGTGTAAATTAGTTTATAACTTAGTGATTAAGGAAGAAACTCCATTTTCAATAATGTATCCCTTTGAAATCTTAAAACTCAAATTCTGTGTAAATTAGTTTATAACTTAGTGATTAAGAAAGAAACACGGTTTTCAATAATGTATCATTGTGAAATCTTAAAACTCAAATTGAATGTAAATTAGGTTAATACTTGGTGATTAAGGAAGAAACTCGATTTTCTATAATGTATCCTTTTGAAATATTAAAACTCAAATTGAGTGTAAATTAGTTAGTAACTTAGTGATTAAGGAATTAACTCATTTTTCAATAATGAATCCATTTGAAATCTTAAAACTCAAATTGAGTATAAATTAGGTGATAACTTAGTGATTAAGGAATTAACTCATTTTTCAATAATGAATCTATTTGAAATCTTAAAACTCAAATTGAGTGTAAATTAGGTGATAACTTAGTGATTAAGGAAGAAACTCCATATTCAATAATGTATCCCTTTGAAATCTTAAAACTCAAATTGAGTGTAAATTAGTTTATAACTTAGTGATTAAGGAATAAACTCCATTTTCAATAATGTATCCCTTTGAAATTTTAAAACTCAAATTGAGTGTAAATTAGTTTATAAGTTAGTGATTAAGGAAGAAACTCCATTTTCAATAATGTATCCCTTTGAAATCTTAAAACTCAAATTGAGTGTAAATTAGTTTATAACTTAGTGATTAAGAAAGAAACTCGGTTTTCAATAATGTATCCTTGTGAAATTTTAAAACTCAAATTGAGTGTAAATTAGGTTAATACTTGGTGATTAAGGAAGAAACTCGATTTTCTATAATGTATCCTTTTGAAATATTAAAACTCAAATTGAGTGTAAATTAGTTAATAACTTAGTGATTAAGGAATTAACTCATTTTTCAATAATGAATCCATTTGAAATCTTAAAACTCAAATTGAGTGTAAATTAGGTGATAACTTAGTGATTAAGGAAGAAACTCCATTTTCAATAATGTATCCCTTTGAAATCTAAAAACTCAAATTGAGTGTAAATTAGTTTATAACTTAGTGATTAAGGAAGAAACTCCATTTTCAATAATGTATCCCTTTGAAATCTTAAAACTCAAATTCTGTGTAAATTAGTTTATAACTTAGTGATTAAGAAAGAAACACGGTTTTCAATAATGTATCATTGTGAAATCTTAAAACTCAAATTGAATGTAAATTAGGTTAATACTTGGTGATTAAGGAAGAAACTCGATTTTCTATAATGTATCCTTTTGAAATATTAAAACTCAAATTGAGTGTAAATTAGTTAGTAACTTAGTGATTAAGGAATTAACTCATTTTTCAATAATGAATCCATTTGAAATCTTAAAACTCAAATTGAGTATAAATTAGGTGATAACTTAGTGATTAAGGAATTAACTCATTTTTCAATAATGAATCTATTTGAAATCTTAAAACTCAAATTGAGTGTAAATTAGGTGATAACTTAGTGATTAAGGAAGAAACTCCATATTCAATAATGTATCCCTTTGAAATCTTAAAACTCAAATTGAGTGTAAATTAGTTTATAACTTAGTGATTAAGGAATAAACTCCATTTTCAATAATGTATCCCTTTGAAATTTTAAAACTCAAATTGAGTGTAAATTAGTTTATAAGTTAGTGATTAAGGAAGAAACTCCATTTTCAATAATGTATCCCTTTGAAATCTTAAAACTCAAATTGAGTGTAAATTAGTTTATAACTTAGTGATTAAGAAAGAAACTCGGTTTTCAATAATGTATCCTTGTGAAATTTTAAAACTCAAATTGAGTGTAAATTAGGTTAATACTTGGTGATTAAGGAAGAAACTCGATTTTCTATAATGTATCCTTTTGAAATATTAAAACTCAAATTGAGTGTAAATTAGTTAATAACTTAGTGATTAAGGAATTAACTCATTTTTCAATAATGAATCCATTTGAAATCTTAAAACTCAAATTGAGTGTAAATTAGGTGATAACTTAGTGATTAAGGAAGAAACTCCATTTTCAATAATGTATCCCTTTGAAATCTAAAAACTCAAATTGAGTGTAAATTAGTTTATAACTTAGTGATTAAGGAAGAAACTCCATTTTCAATAATGTATCCCTTTGAAATCTTAAAACTCAAATTCTGTGTAAATTAGTTTATAACTTAGTGATTAAGAAAGAAACACGGTTTTCAATAATGTATCATTGTGAAATCTTAAAACTCAAATTGAATGTAAATTAGGTTAATACTTGGTGATTAAGGAAGAAACTCGATTTTCTATAATGTATCCTTTTGAAATATTAAAACTCAAATTGAGTGTAAATTAGTTAGTAACTTAGTGATTAAGGAATTAACTCATTTTTCAATAATGAATCCATTTGAAATCTTAAAACTCAAATTGAGTATAAATTAGGTGATAACTTAGTGATTAAGGAATTAACTCATTTTTCAATAATGAATCTATTTGAAATCTTAAAACTCAAATTGAGTGTAAATTAGGTGATAACTTAGTGATTAAGGAAGAAACTCCATATTCAATAATGTATCCCTTTGAAATCTTAAAACTCAAATTGAGTGTAAATTAGTTTATAACTTAGTTATTAAGGAATAAACTCCATTTTCAATAATGTATCCCTTTGAAATCTTAAAACTCAAATTGAGTGTAAATTAGTTTATAAGTTAGTGATTAAGGAAGAAACTCCATTTTCAATAATGTATCCCTTTGAAATCTTAAAACTCAAATTGAGTGTAAATTAGTTTATAACTTAGTGATTAAGAAAGAAACTCGGTTTTCAATAATGTATCCTTGTGAAATTTTAAAACTCAAATTGAGTGTAAATTAGGTTAATACTTGGTGATTAAGGAAGAAACTCGATTTTCTATAATGTATCCTTTTGAAATATTAAAACTCAAATTGAGTGTAAATTAGTTAATAACTTAGTGATTAAGGAATTAACTCATTTTTCAATAATGAATCCATTTGAAATCTTAAAACTCAAATTGAGTGTAAATTAGGTGATAACTTAGTGATTAAGGAAGAAACTCCATTTTCAATAATGTATCCCTTTGAAATCTAAAAACTCAAATTGAGTGTAAATTAGTTTATAACTTAGTGATTAAGGAAGAAACTCCATTTTCAATAATGTATCCCTTTGAAATCTTAAAACTCAAATTCTGTGTAAATTAGTTTATAACTTAGTGATTAAGAAAGAAACACGGTTTTCAATAATGTATCATTGTGAAATCTTAAAACTCAAATTGAATGTAAATTAGGTTAATACTTGGTGATTAAGGAAGAAACTCGATTTTCTATAATGTATCCTTTTGAAATATTAAAACTCAAATTGAGTGTAAATTAGTTAGTAACTTAGTGATTAAGGAATTAACTCATTTTTCAATAATGAATCCATTTGAAATCTTAAAACTCAAATTGAGTATAAATTAGGTGATAACTTAGTGATTAAGGAATTAACTCATTTTTCAATAATGAATCTATTTGAAATCTTAAAACTCAAATTGAGTGTAAATTAGGTGATAACTTAGTGATTAAGGAAGAAACTCCATATTCAATAATGTATCCCTTTGAAATCTTAAAACTCAAATTGAGTGTAAATTAGTTTATAACTTAGTGATTAAGGAATAAACTCCATTTTCAATAATGTATCCCTTTGAAATTTTAAAACTCAAATTGAGTGTAAATTAGTTTATAAGTTAGTGATTAAGGAAGAAACTCCATTTTCAATAATGTATCCCTTTGAAATCTTAAAACTCAAATTGAGTGTAAATTAGTTTATAACTTAGTGATTAAGAAAGAAACTCGGTTTTCAATAATGTATCCTTGTGAAATTTTAAAACTCAAATTGAGTGTAAATTAGGTTAATACTTGGTGATTAAGGAAGAAACTCGATTTTCTATAATGTATCCTTTTGAAATATTAAAACTCAAATTGAGTGTAAATTAGTTAATAACTTAGTGATTAAGGAATTAACTCATTTTTCAATAATGAATCCATTTGAAATCTTAAAACTCAAATTGAGTGTAAATTAGGTGATAACTTAGTGATTAAGGAAGAAACTCCATTTTCAATAATGTATCCCTTTGAAATCTAAAAACTCAAATTGAGTGTAAATTAGTTTATAACTTAGTGATTAAGGAAGAAACTCCATTTTCAATAATGTATCCCTTTGAAATCTTAAAACTCAAATTCTGTGTAAATTAGTTTATAACTTAGTGATTAAGAAAGAAACACGGTTTTCAATAATGTATCATTGTGAAATCTTAAAACTCAAATTGAATGTAAATTAGGTTAATACTTGGTGATTAAGGAAGAAACTCGATTTTCTATAATGTATCCTTTTGAAATATTAAAACTCAAATTGAGTGTAAATTAGTTAGTAACTTAGTGATTAAGGAATTAACTCATTTTTCAATAATGAATCCATTTGAAATCTTAAAACTCAAATTGAGTATAAATTAGGTGATAACTTAGTGATTAAGGAATTAACTCATTTTTCAATAATGAATCTATTTGAAATCTTAAAACTCAAATTGAGTGTAAATTAGGTGATAACTTAGTGATTAAGGAAGAAACTCCATATTCAATAATGTATCCCTTTGAAATCTTAAAACTCAAATTGAGTGTAAATTAGTTTATAACTTAGTGATTAAGGAATAAACTCCATTTTCAATAATGTATCCCTTTGAAATTTTAAAACTCAAATTGAGTGTAAATTAGTTTATAAGTTAGTGATTAAGGAAGAAACTCCATTTTCAATAATGTATCCCTTTGAAATCTTAAAACTCAAATTGAGTGTAAATTAGTTTATAACTTAGTGATTAAGAAAGAAACTCGGTTTTCAATAATGTATCCTTGTGAAATTTTAAAACTCAAATTGAGTGTAAATTAGGTTAATACTTGGTGATTAAGGAAGAAACTCGATTTTCTATAATGTATCCTTTTGAAATATTAAAACTCAAATTGAGTGTAAATTAGTTAATAACTTAGTGATTAAGGAATTAACTCATTTTTCAATAATGAATCCATTTGAAATCTTAAAACTCAAATTGAGTGTAAATTAGGTGATAACTTAGTGATTAAGGAAGAAACTCCATTTTCAATAATGTATCCCTTTGAAATCTAAAAACTCAAATTGAGTGTAAATTAGTTTATAACTTAGTGATTAAGGAAGAAACTCCATTTTCAATAATGTATCCCTTTGAAATCTTAAAACTCAAATTCTGTGTAAATTAGTTTATAACTTAGTGATTAAGAAAGAAACACGGTTTTCAATAATGTATCATTGTGAAATCTTAAAACTCAAATTGAATGTAAATTAGGTTAATACTTGGTGATTAAGGAAGAAACTCGATTTTCTATAATGTATCCTTTTGAAATATTAAAACTCAAATTGAGTGTAAATTAGTTAGTAACTTAGTGATTAAGGAATTAACTCATTTTTCAATAATGAATCCATTTGAAATCTTAAAACTCAAATTGAGTATAAATTAGGTGATAACTTAGTGATTAAGGAATTAACTCATTTTTCAATAATGAATCTATTTGAAATCTTAAAACTCAAATTGAGTGTAAATTAGGTGATAACTTAGTGATTAAGGAAGAAACTCCATATTCAATAATGTATCCCTTTGAAATCTTAAAACTCAAATTGAGTGTAAATTAGTTTATAACTTAGTGATTAAGGAATAAACTCCATTTTCAATAATGTATCCCTTTGAAATTTTAAAACTCAAATTGAGTGTAAATTAGTTTATAAGTTAGTGATTAAGGAAGAAACTCCATTTTCAATAATGTATCCCTTTGAAATCTTAAAACTCAAATTGAGTGTAAATTAGTTTATAACTTAGTGATTAAGAAAGAAACTCGGTTTTCAATAATGTATCCTTGTGAAATTTTAAAACTCAAATTGAGTGTAAATTAGGTTAATACTTGGTGATTAAGGAAGAAACTCGATTTTCTATAATGTATCCTTTTGAAATATTAAAACTCAAATTGAGTGTAAATTAGTTAATAACTTAGTGATTAAGGAATTAACTCATTTTTCAATAATGAATCCATTTGAAATCTTAAAACTCAAATTGAGTGTAAATTAGGTGATAACTTAGTGATTAAGGAAGAAACTCCATTTTCAATAATGTATCCCTTTGAAATCTAAAAACTCAAATTGAGTGTAAATTAGTTTATAACTTAGTGATTAAGGAAGAAACTCCATTTTCAATAATGTATCCCTTTGAAATCTTAAAACTCAAATTCTGTGTAAATTAGTTTATAACTTAGTGATTAAGAAAGAAACACGGTTTTCAATAATGTATCATTGTGAAATCTTAAAACTCAAATTGAATGTAAATTAGGTTAATACTTGGTGATTAAGGAAGAAACTCGATTTTCTATAATGTATCCTTTTGAAATATTAAAACTCAAATTGAGTGTAAATTAGTTAGTAACTTAGTGATTAAGGAATTAACTCATTTTTCAATAATGAATCCATTTGAAATCTTAAAACTCAAATTGAGTATAAATTAGGTGATAACTTAGTGATTAAGGAATTAACTCATTTTTCAATAATGAATCTATTTGAAATCTTAAAACTCAAATTGAGTGTAAATTAGGTGATAACTTAGTGATTAAGGAAGAAACTCCATATTCAATAATGTATCCCTTTGAAATCTTAAAACTCAAATTGAGTGTAAATTAGTTTATAACTTAGTGATTAAGGAATAAACTCCATTTTCAATAATGTATCCCTTTGAAATTTTAAAACTCAAATTGAGTGTAAATTAGTTTATAAGTTAGTGATTAAGGAAGAAACTCCATTTTCAATAATGTATCCCTTTGAAATCTTAAAACTCAAATTGAGTGTAAATTAGTTTATAACTTAGTGATTAAGAAAGAAACTCGGTTTTCAATAATGTATCCTTGTGAAATTTTAAAACTCAAATTGAGTGTAAATTAGGTTAATACTTGGTGATTAAGGAAGAAACTCGATTTTCTATAATGTATCCTTTTGAAATATTAAAACTCAAATTGAGTGTAAATTAGTTAATAACTTAGTGATTAAGGAATTAACTCATTTTTCAATAATGAATCCATTTGAAATCTTAAAACTCAAATTGAGTGTAAATTAGGTGATAACTTAGTGATTAAGGAAGAAACTCCATTTTCAATAATGTATCCCTTTGAAATCTAAAAACTCAAATTGAGTGTAAATTAGTTTATAACTTAGTGATTAAGGAAGAAACTCCATTTTCAATAATGTATCCCTTTGAAATCTTAAAACTCAAATTCTGTGTAAATTAGTTTATAACTTAGTGATTAAGAAAGAAACACGGTTTTCAATAATGTATCATTGTGAAATCTTAAAACTCAAATTGAATGTAAATTAGGTTAATACTTGGTGATTAAGGAAGAAACTCGATTTTCTATAATGTATCCTTTTGAAATATTAAAACTCAAATTGAGTGTAAATTAGTTAGTAACTTAGTGATTAAGGAATTAACTCATTTTTCAATAATGAATCCATTTGAAATCTTAAAACTCAAATTGAGTATAAATTAGGTGATAACTTAGTGATTAAGGAATTAACTCATTTTTCAATAATGAATCTATTTGAAATCTTAAAACTCAAATTGAGTGTAAATTAGGTGATAACTTAGTGATTAAGGAAGAAACTCCATATTCAATAATGTATCCCTTTGAAATCTTAAAACTCAAATTGAGTGTAAATTAGTTTATAACTTAGTGATTAAGGAATAAACTCCATTTTCAATAATGTATCCCTTTGAAATTTTAAAACTCAAATTGAGTGTAAATTAGTTTATAAGTTAGTGATTAAGGAAGAAACTCCATTTTCAATAATGTATCCCTTTGAAATCTTAAAACTCAAATTGAGTGTAAATTAGTTTATAACTTAGTGATTAAGAAAGAAACTCGGTTTTCAATAATGTATCCTTGTGAAATTTTAAAACTCAAATTGAGTGTAAATTAGGTTAATACTTGGTGATTAAGGAAGAAACTCGATTTTCTATAATGTATCCTTTTGAAATATTAAAACTCAAATTGAGTGTAAATTAGTTAATAACTTAGTGATTAAGGAATTAACTCATTTTTCAATAATGAATCCATTTGAAATCTTAAAACTCAAATTGAGTGTAAATTAGGTGATAACTTAGTGATTAAGGAAGAAACTCCATTTTCAATAATGTATCCCTTTGAAATCTAAAAACTCAAATTGAGTGTAAATTAGTTTATAACTTAGTGATTAAGGAAGAAACTCCATTTTCAATAATGTATCCCTTTGAAATCTTAAAACTCAAATTCTGTGTAAATTAGTTTATAACTTAGTGATTAAGAAAGAAACACGGTTTTCAATAATGTATCATTGTGAAATCTTAAAACTCAAATTGAATGTAAATTAGGTTAATACTTGGTGATTAAGGAAGAAACTCGATTTTCTATAATGTATCCTTTTGAAATATTAAAACTCAAATTGAGTGTAAATTAGTTAGTAACTTAGTGATTAAGGAATTAACTCATTTTTCAATAATGAATCCATTTGAAATCTTAAAACTCAAATTGAGTGTAAATTAGGTGATAACTTAGTGATTAAGGAAAAACTCCATTTTCAATAATGTATCCCTTTGAAATCTTAAAACTCAAATTGAGTGTAAATTAGTTTATAACTTAGTGATTAAGAAAGAAACTCGGTTTTCAATAATGTATCCTTGTGAAATTTTAAAACTCAAATTGAGTGTAAATTAGGTTAATACTTGGTGATTAAGGAAGAAACTCGATTTTCTATAATGTATCCTTTTGAAATATTAAAACTCAAATTGAGTGTAAATTAGTTAATAACTTAGTGATTAAGGAATTAACTCATTTTTCAATAATGAATCTATTTGAAATCTTAAAACTCAAATTGAGTGTAAATTAGGTGATAACTTAGTGATTAAGGAAGAAACTCCATATTCAATAATGTATCCCTTTGAAATCTTAAAACTCAAATTGAGTGTAAATTAGTTTATAACTTAGTGATTAAGGAATAAACTCCATTTTCAATAATGTATCCCTTTGAAATTTTAAAACTCAAATTGAGTGTAAATTAGTTTATAAGTTAGTGATTAAGGAAGAAACTCCATTTTCAATAATGTATCCCTTTGAAATCTTAAAACTCAAATTGAGTGTAAATTAGTTTATAACTTAGTGATTAAGAAAGAAACTCGGTTTTCAATAATGTATCCTTGTGAAATTTTAAAACTCAAATTGAGTGTAAATTAGGTTAATACTTGGTGATTAAGGAAGAAACTCGATTTTCTATAATGTATCCTTTTGAAATATTAAAACTCAAATTGAGTGTAAATTAGTTAATAACTTAGTGATTAAGGAATTAACTCATTTTTCAATAATGAATCCATTTGAAATCTTAAAACTCAAATTGAGTGTAAATTAGGTGATAACTTAGTGATTAAGGAAGAAACTCCATTTTCAATAATGTATCCCTTTGAAATCTAAAAACTCAAATTGAGTGTAAATTAGTTTATAACTTAGTGATTAAGGAAGAAACTCCATTTTCAATAATGTATCCCTTTGAAATCTTAAAACTCAAATTCTGTGTAAATTAGTTTATAACTTAGTGATTAAGAAAGAAACACGGTTTTCAATAATGTATCATTGTGAAATCTTAAAACTCAAATTGAATGTAAATTAGGTTAATACTTGGTGATTAAGGAAGAAACTCGATTTTCTATAATGTATCCTTTTGAAATATTAAAACTCAAATTGAGTGTAAATTAGTTAGTAACTTAGTGATTAAGGAATTAACTCATTTTTCAATAATGAATCCATTTGAAATCTTAAAACTCAAATTGAGTATAAATTAGGTGATAACTTAGTGATTAAGGAATTAACTCATTTTTCAATAATGAATCTATTTGAAATCTTAAAACTCAAATTGAGTGTAAATTAGGTGATAACTTAGTGATTAAGGAAGAAACTCCATATTCAATAATGTATCCCTTTGAAATCTTAAAACTCAAATTGAGTGTAAATTAGTTTATAACTTAGTGATTAAGGAATAAACTCCATTTTCAATAATGTATCCCTTTGAAATTTTAAAACTCAAATTGAGTGTAAATTAGTTTATAAGTTAGTGATTAAGGAAGAAACTCCATTTTCAATAATGTATCCCTTTGAAATCTTAAAACTCAAATTGAGTGTAAATTAGTTTATAACTTAGTGATTAAGAAAGAAACTCGGTTTTCAATAATGTATCCTTGTGAAATTTTAAAACTCAAATTGAGTGTAAATTAGGTTAATACTTGGTGATTAAGGAAGAAACTCGATTTTCTATAATGTATCCTTTTGAAATATTAAAACTCAAATTGAGTGTAAATTAGTTTATAACTTAGTGATTAAGGAATTAACTCATTTTTCAATAATGAATCCATTTGAAATCTTAAAACTCAAATTGAGTGTAAATTAGGTGATAACTTAGTGATTAAGGAAGAAACTCCATTTTCAATAATGTATCCCTTTGAAATCTAAAAACTCAAATTGAGTGTAAATTAGTTTATAACTTAGTGATTAAGGAAGAAACTCCATTTTCAATAATGTATCCCTTTGAAATCTTAAAACTCAAATTCTGTGTAAATTAGTTTATAACTTAGTGATTAAGAAAGAAACACGGTTTTCAATAATGTATCATTGTGAAATCTTAAAACTCAAATTGAATGTAAATTAGGTTAATACTTGGTGATTAAGGAAGAAACTCGATTTTCTATAATGTATCCTTTTGAAATATTAAAACTCAAATTGAGTGTAAATTAGTTAGTAACTTAGTGATTAAGGAATTAACTCATTTTTCAATAATGAATCCATTTGAAATCTTAAAACTCAAATTGAGTATAAATTAGGTGATAACTTAGTGATTAAGGAATTAACTCATTTTTCAATAATGAATCTATTTGAAATCTTAAAACTCAAATTGAGTGTAAATTAGGTGATAACTTAGTGATTAAGGAAGAAACTCCATATTCAATAATGTATCCCTTTGAAATCTTAAAACTCAAATTGAGTGTAAATTAGTTTATAACTTAGTGATTAAGGAATAAACTCCATTTTCAATAATGTATCCCTTTGAAATTTTAAAACTCAAATTGAGTGTAAATTAGTTTATAAGTTAGTGATTAAGGAAGAAACTCCATTTTCAATAATGTATCCCTTTGAAATCTTAAAACTCAAATTGAGTGTAAATTAGTTTATAACTTAGTGATTAAGAAAGAAACTCGGTTTTCAATAATGTATCCTTGTGAAATTTTAAAACTCAAATTGAGTGTAAATTAGGTTAATACTTGGTGATTAAGGAAGAAACTCGATTTTCTATAATGTATCCTTTTGAAATATTAAAACTCAAATTGAGTGTAAATTAGTTAATAACTTAGTGATTAAGGAATTAACTCATTTTTCAATAATGAATCCATTTGAAATCTTAAAACTCAAATTGAGTGTAAATTAGGTGATAACTTAGTGATTAAGGAAGAAACTCCATTTTCAATAATGTATCCCTTTGAAATCTAAAAACTCAAATTGAGTGTAAATTAGTTTATAACTTAGTGATTAAGGAAGAAACTCCATTTTCAATAATGTATCCCTTTGAAATCTTAAAACTCAAATTCTGTGTAAATTAGTTTATAACTTAGTGATTAAGAAAGAAACACGGTTTTCAATAATGTATCATTGTGAAATCTTAAAACTCAAATTGAATGTAAATTAGGTTAATACTTGGTGATTAAGGAAGAAACTCGATTTTCTATAATGTATCCTTTTGAAATATTAAAACTCAAATTGAGTGTAAATTAGTTAGTAACTTAGTGATTAAGGAATTAACTCATTTTTCAATAATGAATCCATTTGAAATCTTAAAACTCAAATTGAGTATAAATTAGGTGATAACTTAGTGATTAAGGAATTAACTCATTTTTCAATAATGAATCTATTTGAAATCTTAAAACTCAAATTGAGTGTAAATTAGGTGATAACTTAGTGATTAAGGAAGAAACTCCATATTCAATAATGTATCCCTTTGAAATCTTAAAACTCAAATTGAGTGTAAATTAGTTTATAACTTAGTGATTAAGGAATAAACTCCATTTTCAATAATGTATCCCTTTGAAATTTTAAAACTCAAATTGAGTGTAAATTAGTTTATAAGTTAGTGATTAAGGAAGAAACTCCATTTTCAATAATGTATCCCTTTGAAATCTTAAAACTCAAATTGAGTGTAAATTAGTTTATAACTTAGTGATTAAGAAAGAAACTCGGTTTTCAATAATGTATCCTTGTGAAATTTTAAAACTCAAATTGAGTGTAAATTAGGTTAATACTTGGTGATTAAGGAAGAAACTCGATTTTCTATAATGTATCCTTTTGAAATATTAAAACTCAAATTGAGTGTAAATTAGTTAATAACTTAGTGATTAAGGAATTAACTCATTTTTCAATAATGAATCCATTTGAAATCTTAAAACTCAAATTGAGTGTAAATTAGGTGATAACTTAGTGATTAAGGAAGAAACTCCATTTTCAATAATGTATCCCTTTGAAATCTAAAAACTCAAATTGAGTGTAAATTAGTTTATAACTTAGTGATTAAGGAAGAAACTCCATTTTCAATAATGTATCCCTTTGAAATCTTAAAACTCAAATTCTGTGTAAATTAGTTTATAACTTAGTGATTAAGAAAGAAACACGGTTTTCAATAATGTATCATTGTGAAATCTTAAAACTCAAATTGAATGTAAATTAGGTTAATACTTGGTGATTAAGGAAGAAACTCGATTTTCTATAATGTATCCTTTTGAAATATTAAAACTCAAATTGAGTGTAAATTAGTTAGTAACTTAGTGATTAAGGAATTAACTCATTTTTCAATAATGAATCCATTTGAAATCTTAAAACTCAAATTGAGTATAAATTAGGTGATAACTTAGTGATTAAGGAATTAACTCATTTTTCAATAATGAATCTATTTGAAATCTTAAAACTCAAATTGAGTGTAAATTAGGTGATAACTTAGTGATTAAGGAAGAAACTCCATATTCAATAATGTATCCCTTTGAAATCTTAAAACTCAAATTGAGTGTAAATTAGTTTATAACTTAGTGATTAAGGAATAAACTCCATTTTCAATAATGTATCCCTTTGAAATTTTAAAACTCAAATTGAGTGTAAATTAGTTTATAAGTTAGTGATTAAGGAAGAAACTCCATTTTCAATAATGTATCCCTTTGAAATCTTAAAACTCAAATTGAGTGTAAATTAGTTTATAACTTAGTGATTAAGAAAGAAACTCGGTTTTCAATAATGTATCCTTGTGAAATTTTAAAACTCAAATTGAGTGTAAATTAGGTTAATACTTGGTGATTAAGGAAGAAACTCGATTTTCTATAATGTATCCTTTTGAAATATTAAAACTCAAATTGAGTGTAAATTAGTTAATAACTTAGTGATTAAGGAATTAACTCATTTTTCAATAATGAATCCATTTGAAATCTTAAAACTCAAATTGAGTGTAAATTAGGTGATAACTTAGTGATTAAGGAAGAAACTCCATTTTCAATAATGTATCCCTTTGAAATCTAAAAACTCAAATTGAGTGTAAATTAGTTTATAACTTAGTGATTAAGGAAGAAACTCCATTTTCAATAATGTATCCCTTTGAAATCTTAAAACTCAAATTCTGTGTAAATTAGTTTATAACTTAGTGATTAAGAAAGAAACACGGTTTTCAATAATGTATCATTGTGAAATCTTAAAACTCAAATTGAATGTAAATTAGGTTAATACTTGGTGATTAAGGAAGAAACTCGATTTTCTATAATGTATCCTTTTGAAATATTAAAACTCAAATTGAGTGTAAATTAGTTAGTAACTTAGTGATTAAGGAATTAACTCATTTTTCAATAATGAATCCATTTGAAATCTTAAAACTCAAATTGAGTATAAATTAGGTGATAACTTAGTGATTAAGGAATTAACTCATTTTTCAATAATGAATCTATTTGAAATCTTAAAACTCAAATTGAGTGTAAATTAGGTGATAACTTAGTGATTAAGGAAGAAACTCCATATTCAATAATGTATCCCTTTGAAATCTTAAAACTCAAATTGAGTGTAAATTAGTTTATAACTTAGTGATTAAGGAATAAACTCCATTTTCAATAATGTATCCCTTTGAAATTTTAAAACTCAAATTGAGTGTAAATTAGTTTATAAGTTAGTGATTAAGGAAGAAACTCCATTTTCAATAATGTATCCCTTTGAAATCTTAAAACTCAAATTGAGTGTAAATTAGTTTATAACTTAGTGATTAAGAAAGAAACTCGGTTTTCAATAATGTATCCTTGTGAAATTTTAAAACTCAAATTGAGTGTAAATTAGGTTAATACTTGGTGATTAAGGAAGAAACTCGATTTTCTATAATGTATCCTTTTGAAATATTAAAACTCAAATTGAGTGTAAATTAGTTAATAACTTAGTGATTAAGGAATTAACTCATTTTTCAATAATGAATCCATTTGAAATCTTAAAACTCAAATTGAGTGTAAATTAGGTGATAACTTAGTGATTAAGGAAGAAACTCCATTTTCAATAATGTATCCCTTTGAAATCTAAAAACTCAAATTGAGTGTAAATTAGTTTATAACTTAGTGATTAAGGAAGAAACTCCATTTTCAATAATGTATCCCTTTGAAATCTTAAAACTCAAATTCTGTGTAAATTAGTTTATAACTTAGTGATTAAGAAAGAAACACGGTTTTCAATAATGTATCATTGTGAAATCTTAAAACTCAAATTGAATGTAAATTAGGTTAATACTTGGTGATTAAGGAAGAAACTCGATTTTCTATAATGTATCCTTTTGAAATATTAAAACTCAAATTGAGTGTAAATTAGTTAGTAACTTAGTGATTAAGGAATTAACTCATTTTTCAATAATGAATCCATTTGAAATCTTAAAACTCAAATTGAGTATAAATTAGGTGATAACTTAGTGATTAAGGAATTAACTCATTTTTCAATAATGAATCTATTTGAAATCTTAAAACTCAAATTGAGTGTAAATTAGGTGATAACTTAGTGATTAAGGAAGAAACTCCATATTCAATAATGTATCCCTTTGAAATCTTAAAACTCAAATTGAGTGTAAATTAGTTTATAACTTAGTGATTAAGGAATAAACTCCATTTTCAATAATGTATCCCTTTGAAATTTTAAAACTCAAATTGAGTGTAAATTAGTTTATAAGTTAGTGATTAAGGAAGAAACTCCATTTTCAATAATGTATCCCTTTGAAATCTTAAAACTCAAATTGAGTGTAAATTAGTTTATAACTTAGTGATTAAGAAAGAAACTCGGTTTTCAATAATGTATCCTTGTGAAATTTTAAAACTCAAATTGAGTGTAAATTAGGTTAATACTTGGTGATTAAGGAAGAAACTCGATTTTCTATAATGTATCCTTTTGAAATATTAAAACTCAAATTGAGTGTAAATTAGTTAATAACTTAGTGATTAAGGAATTAACTCATTTTTCAATAATGAATCCATTTGAAATCTTAAAACTCAAATTGAGTGTAAATTAGGTGATAACTTAGTGATTAAGGAAGAAACTCCATTTTCAATAATGTATCCCTTTGAAATCTAAAAACTCAAATTGAGTGTAAATTAGTTTATAACTTAGTGATTAAGGAAGAAACTCCATTTTCAATAATGTATCCCTTTGAAATCTTAAAACTCAAATTCTGTGTAAATTAGTTTATAACTTAGTGATTAAGAAAGAAACACGGTTTTCAATAATGTATCATTGTGAAATCTTAAAACTCAAATTGAATGTAAATTAGGTTAATACTTGGTGATTAAGGAAGAAACTCGATTTTCTATAATGTATCCTTTTGAAATATTAAAACTCAAATTGAGTGTAAATTAGTTAGTAACTTAGTGATTAAGGAATTAACTCATTTTTCAATAATGAATCCATTTGAAATCTTAAAACTCAAATTGAGTATAAATTAGGTGATAACTTAGTGATTAAGGAATTAACTCATTTTTCAATAATGAATCTATTTGAAATCTTAAAACTCAAATTGAGTGTAAATTAGGTGATAACTTAGTGATTAAGGAAGAAACTCCATATTCAATAATGTATCCCTTTGAAATCTTAAAACTCAAATTGAGTGTAAATTAGTTTATAACTTAGTGATTAAGGAATAAACTCCATTTTCAATAATGTATCCCTTTGAAATTTTAAAACTCAAATTGAGTGTAAATTAGTTTATAAGTTAGTGATTAAGGAAGAAACTCCATTTTCAATAATGTATCCCTTTGAAATCTTAAAACTCAAATTGAGTGTAAATTAGTTTATAACTTAGTGATTAAGAAAGAAACTCGGTTTTCAATAATGTATCCTTGTGAAATTTTAAAACTCAAATTGAGTGTAAATTAGGTTAATACTTGGTGATTAAGGAAGAAACTCGATTTTCTATAATGTATCCTTTTGAAATATTAAAACTCAAATTGAGTGTAAATTAGTTAATAACTTAGTGATTAAGGAATTAACTCATTTTTCAATAATGAATCCATTTGAAATCTTAAAACTCAAATTGAGTGTAAATTAGGTGATAACTTAGTGATTAAGGAAGAAACTCCATTTTCAATAATGTATCCCTTTGAAATCTAAAAACTCAAATTGAGTGTAAATTAGTTTATAACTTAGTGATTAAGGAAGAAACTCCATTTTCAATAATGTATCCCTTTGAAATCTTAAAACTCAAATTCTGTGTAAATTAGTTTATAACTTAGTGATTAAGAAAGAAACACGGTTTTCAATAATGTATCATTGTGAAATCTTAAAACTCAAATTGAATGTAAATTAGGTTAATACTTGGTGATTAAGGAAGAAACTCGATTTTCTATAATGTATCCTTTTGAAATATTAAAACTCAAATTGAGTGTAAATTAGTTAGTAACTTAGTGATTAAGGAATTAACTCATTTTTCAATAATGAATCCATTTGAAATCTTAAAACTCAAATTGAGTGTAAATTAGGTGATAACTTAGTGATTAAGGAAAAACTCCATTTTCAATAATGTATCCCTTTGAAATCTTAAAACTCAAATTGAGTGTAAATTAGTTTATAACTTAGTGATTAAGAAAGAAACTCGGTTTTCAATAATGTATCCTTGTGAAATTTTAAAACTCAAATTGAGTGTAAATTAGGTTAATACTTGGTGATTAAGGAAGAAACTCGATTTTCTATAATGTATCCTTTTGAAATATTAAAACTCAAATTGAGTGTAAATTAGTTAATAACTTAGTGATTAAGGAATTAACTCATTTTTCAATAATGAATCTATTTGAAATCTTAAAACTCAAATTGAGTGTAAATTAGGTGATAACTTAGTGATTAAGGAAGAAACTCCATATTCAATAATGTATCCCTTTGAAATCTTAAAACTCAAATTGAGTGTAAATTAGTTTATAACTTAGTGATTAAGGAATAAACTCCATTTTCAATAATGTATCCCTTTGAAATTTTAAAACTCAAATTGAGTGTAAATTAGTTTATAAGTTAGTGATTAAGGAAGAAACTCCATTTTCAATAATGTATCCCTTTGAAATCTTAAAACTCAAATTGAGTGTAAATTAGTTTATAACTTAGTGATTAAGAAAGAAACTTGGTTTTCAATAATGTATCCTTGTGAAATTTTAAAACTCAAATTGAGTGTAAATTAGGTTAATACTTGGTGATTAAGGAAGAAACTCGATTTTCTATAATGTATCCTTTTGAAATATTAAAACTCAAATTGAGTGTAAATTAGTTAATAACTTAGTGATTAAGGAATTAACTCATTTTTCAATAATGAATCCATTTGAAATCTTAAAACTCAAATTGAGTGTAAATTAGGTGATAACTTAGTGATTAAGGAAGAAACTCCATTTTCAATAATGTATCCCTTTGAAATCTAAAAACTCAAATTGAGTGTAAATTAGTTTATAACTTAGTGATTAAGGAAGAAACTCCATTTTCAATAATGTATCCCTTTGAAATCTTAAAACTCAAATTCTGTGTAAATTAGTTTATAACTTAGTGATTAAGAAAGAAACACGGTTTTCAATAATGTATCATTGTGAAATCTTAAAACTCAAATTGAATGTAAATTAGGTTAATACTTGGTGATTAAGGAAGAAACTCGATTTTCTATAATGTATCCTTTTGAAATATTAAAACTCAAATTGAGTGTAAATTAGTTAGTAACTTAGTGATTAAGGAATTAACTCATTTTTCAATAATGAATCCATTTGAAATCTTAAAACTCAAATTGAGTATAAATTAGGTGATAACTTAGTGATTAAGGAATTAACTCATTTTTCAATAATGAATCTATTTGAAATCTTAAAACTCAAATTGAGTGTAAATTAGGTGATAACTTAGTGATTAAGGAAGAAACTCCATATTCAATAATGTATCCCTTTGAAATCTTAAAACTCAAATTGAGTGTAAATTAGTTTATAAGTTAGTGATTTAGGAATAAACTCCATTTTCAATAATGTTTCCCTTTGAAATTTTAAAACTCAAATTGAGTGTAAATTAGTTTATAAGTTAGTGATTAAGGAAGAAACTCCATTTTCAATAATGTATCCCTTTGAAATCTTAAAACTCAAATTGAGTGTAAATTAGTTTATAACTTAGTGATTAAGAAAGAAACTCGGTTTTCAATAATGTATCCTTGTGAAATTTTAAAACTCAAATTGAGTGTAAATTAGGTTAATACTTGGTGATTTAAGGAAGAAACTCGATTTTCTATAATGTATCCTTTTGAAATATTAAAACTCAAATTGAGTGTAAATTAGTTAATAACTTAGTGATTAAGGAATTAACTCATTTTTCAATAATGAATCCATTTGAAATCTTAAAACTCAAATTGAGTGTAAATTAGGTGATAACTTAGTGATTAAGGAAGAAACTCCATTTTCAATAATGTATCCCTTTGAAATCTAAAAACTCAAATTGAGTGTAAATTAGTTTATAACTTAGTGATTAAGGAAGAAACTCCATTTTCAATAATGTATCCCTTTGAAATCTTAAAACTCAAATTCTGTGTAAATTAGTTTATAACTTAGTGATTAAGAAAGAAACACTGTTTTCAATAATGTATCATTGTGAAATCTTAAAACTCAAATTGAATGTAAATTAGGTTAATACTTGGTGATTAAGGAAGAAACTCGATTTTCTATAATGTATCCTTTTGAAATATTAAAACTCAAATTGAGTGTAAATTAGTTAGTAACTTAGTGATTAAGGAATTAACTCATTTTTCAATAATGTATCCTTTTGAAATATTAAAACTCAAATTGAGTGTAAATTAGTTAATAACTTAGTGATTAAGGAATTAACTCATTTTTCAATAATGAATCCATTTGAAATCTTAAAACTCAAATTGAGTGTAAATTAGGTGATAACTTAGTGATTAAGGAAGAAACTCCATTTTCAATAATGTATCCCTTTGAAATCTAAAAACTCAAATTGAGTGTAAATTAGTTTATAACTTAGTGATTAAGGAAGAAACTCCATTTTCAATAATGTATCCCTTTGAAATCTTAAAACTCAAATTCTGTGTAAATTAGTTTATAACTTAGTGATTAAGAAAGAAACACGGTTTTCAATAATGTATCATTGTGAAATCTTAAAACTCAAATTGAATGTAAATTAGGTTAATACTTGGTGATTAAGGAAGAAACTCGATTTTCTATAATGTATCCTTTTGAAATATTAAAACTCAAATTGAGTGTAAATTAGTTAGTAACTTAGTGATTAAGGAATTAACTCATTTTTCAATAATGAATCCATTTGAAATCTTAAAACTCAAATTGAGTATAAATTAGGTGATAACTTAGTGATTAAGGAATTAACTCATTTTTCAATAATGAATCTATTTGAAATCTTAAAACTCAAATTGAGTGTAAATTAGGTGATAACTTAGTGATTAAGGAAGAAACTCCATATTCAATAATGTATCCCTTTGAAATCTTAAAACTCAAATTGAGTGTAAATTAGTTTATAACTTAGTGATTAAGGAATAAACTCCATTTTCAATAATGTATCCCTTTGAAATTTTAAAACTTAAATTCAGTGTAAATTAGTTTATAAGTTAGTGATTAAGGAAGAAACTCCATTTTCAATAATGTATCCCTTTGAAATCTTAAAACTCAAATTGAGTGTAAATTAGTATATAACTTAGTGATTAAGAAAGAAACTCGGTTTTCAATAATGTATCCTTGTGAAATTTTAAAACTCAAATTGAGTGTAAATTAGGTTAATACTTGGTGATTAAGGAAGAAACTCGATTTTCTATAATGTATCCTTTTGAAATATTAAAACTCAAATTGAGTGTAAATTAGTTAATAACTTAGTGATTAAGGAATTAACTCATTTTTCAATAATGAATCCATTTGAAATCTTAAAACTCAAATTGAGTGTAAATTAGGTGATAACTTAGTGATTAAGGAAGAAACTCCATTTTCAATAATGTATCCCTTTGAAATCTAAAAACTCAAATTGAGTGTAAATTAGTTTATAACTTAGTGATTAAGGAAGAAACTCCATTTTCAATAATGTATCCCTTTGAAATCTTAAAACTCAAATTCTGTGTAAATTAGTTTATAACTTAGTGATTAAGAAAGAAACACTGTTTTCAATAATGTATCATTGTGAAATCTTAAAACTCAAATTGAATGTAAATTAGGTTAATACTTGGTGATTAAGGAAGAAACTCGATTTTCTATAATGTATCCTTTTGAAATATTAAAACTCAAATTGAGTGTAAATTAGTTAGTAACTTAGTGATTAAGGAATTAACTCATTTTTCAATAATGTATCCTTTTGAAATATTAAAACTCAAATTGAGTGTAAATTAGTTAATAACTTAGTGATTAAGGAAATAACTCATTTTTCAATAATGTATCCTTTTGAAATCTTAAAACTCAAATTGAGTGTAAATTAGGTGATAACTTAGTGATTAAGGAAGAAACTCCATTTTCAATAATGTATCCCTTTGAAATCTTAAAACTCAAATTGAGTGTAAATTAGTTTATAACTTAGTGATTAAGGAAGAAACTCCATTTTCAATAATGTATCCCTTTGAAATCTTAAAACTCAAATTCTGTGTAAATTAGTTTATAACTTAGTGATTAAGAAAGAAACACAGTTTTCAATAATGTATCATTGTGAAATCTTAAAACTCAAATTGAATGTAAATTAGGTTAATACTTGGTGATTAAGGAAGAAACTCGATTTTCTATAATGTATCCTTTTGAAATATTAAAACTCAAATTGAGTGTAAATTAGTTAGTAACTTAGTGATTAAGGAATTAACTCATTTTTCAATAATGAATCCATTTGAAATCTTAAAACTCAAATTGAGTATAAATTAGGTGATAACTTAGTGATTAAGGAATTAACTCATTTTTCAATAATGAATCTATTTGAAATCTTAAAACTCAAATTGAGTGTAAATTAGGTGATAACTTAGTGATTAAGGAAGAAACTCCATATTCAATAATGTATCCCTTTGAAATCTTAAAACTCAAATTGAGTGTAAATTAGTTTATAACTTAGTGATTAAGGAATAAACTCCATTTTCAATAATGTATCCCTTTGAAATTTTAAAACTTAAATTCAGTGTAAATTAGTTTATAAGTTAGTGATTAAGGAAGAAACTCCATTTTCAATAATGTATCCCTTTGAAATCTTAAAACTCAAATTGAGTGTAAATTAGTTTATAACTTAGTGATTAAGAAAGAAACTCGGTTTTCAATAATGTATCCTTGTGAAATTTTAAAACTCAAATTGAGTGTAAATTAGGTTAATACTTGGTGATTAAGGAAGAAACTCGATTTTCTATAATGTATCCTTTTGAAATATTAAAACTCAAATTGAGTGTAAATTAGTTAATAACTTAGTGATTAAGGAATTAACTCATTTTTCAATAATGAATCCATTTGAAATCTTAAAACTCAAATTGAGTGTAAATTAGGTGATAACTTAGTGATTAAGGAAGAAACTCCATTTTCAATAATGTATCCCTTTGAAATCTAAAAACTCAAATTGAGTGTAAATTAGTTTATAACTTAGTGATTAAGGAAGAAACTCCATTTTCAATAATGTATCCCTTTGAAATCTTAAAACTCAAATTCTGTGTAAATTAGTTTATAACTTAGTGATTAAGAAAGAAACACGGTTTTCAATAATGTATCATTGTGAAATCTTAAAACTCAAATTGAATGTAAATTAGGTTAATACTTGGTGATTAAGGAAGTAACTCGATTTTCTATAATGTATCCTTTTGAAATATTAAAACTCAAATTGAGTGTAAATTAGTTAGTAACTTAGTGATTAAGGAATTAACTCATTTTTCAATAATGAATCCATTTGAAATCTTAAAACTCAAATTGAGTATAAATTAGGTGATAACTTAGTGATTAAGGAATTAACTCATTTTTCAATAATGAATCTATTTGAAATCTTAAAACTCAAATTGAGTGTAAATTAGGTGATAACTTAGTGATTAAGGAAGAAACTCCATATTCAATAATGTATCCCTTTGAAATCTTAAAACTCAAATTGAGTGTAAATTAGTTTATAACTTAGTGATTAAGGAATAAACTCCATTTTCAATAATGTATCCCTTTGAAATTTTAAAACTTAAATTCAGTGTAAATTAGTTTATAAGTTAGTGATTAAGGAAGAAACTCCATTTTCAATAATGTATCCCTTTGAAATCTAAAAACTCAAATTGAGTGTAAATTAGTTTATAACTTAGTGATTAAGGAAGAAACTCCATTTTCAATAATGTATCCCTTTGAAATCTTAAAACTCAAATTCTGTGTAAATTAGTTTATAACTTAGTGATTAAGAAAGAAACACTGTTTTCAATAATGTATCATTGTGAAATCTTAAAACTCAAATTGAATGTAAATTAGGTTAATACTTGGTGATTAAGGAAGAAACTCGATTTTCTATAATGTATCCTTTTGAAATATTAAAACTCAAATTGAGTGTAAATTAGTTAGTAACTTAGTGATTAAGGAATTAACTCATTTTTCAATAATGTATCCTTTTGAAATATTAAAACTCAAATTGAGTGTAAATTAGTTAATAACTTAGTGATTAAGGAATTAACTCATTTTTCAATAATGAATCCATTTGAAATCTTAAAACTCAAATTGAGTGTAAATTAGGTGATAACTTAGTGATTAAGGAAGAAACTCCATTTTCAATAATGTATCCCTTTGAAATCTAAAAACTCAAATTGAGTGTAAATTAGTTTATAACTTAGTGATTAAGGAAGAAACTCCATTTTCAATAATGTATCCCTTTGAAATCTTAAAACTCAAATTCTGTGTAAATTAGTTTATAACTTAGTGATTAAGAAAGAAACACAGTTTTCAATAATGTATCATTGTGAAATCTTAAAACTCAAATTGAATGTAAATTAGGTTAATACTTGGTGATTAAGGAAGAAACTCGATTTTCTATAATGTATCCTTTTGAAATATTAAAACTCAAATTGAGTGTAAATTAGTTAGTAACTTAGTGATTAAGGAATTAACTCATTTTTCAATAATGAATCCATTTGAAATCTTAAAACTCAAATTGAGTATAAATTAGGTGATAACTTAGTGATTAAGGAATTAACTCATTTTTCAATAATGAATCTATTTGAAATCTTAAAACTCAAATTGAGTGTAAATTAGGTGATAACTTAGTGATTAAGGAAGAAACTCCATATTCAATAATGTATCCCTTTGAAATCTTAAAACTCAAATTGAGTGTAAATTAGTTTATAACTTAGTGATTAAGGAATAAACTCCATTTTCAATAATGTATCCCTTTGAAATTTTAAAACTTAAATTCAGTGTAAATTAGTTTATAAGTTAGTGATTAAGGAAGAAACTCCATTTTCAATAATGTATCCCTTTGAAATCTTAAAACTCAAATTGAGTGTAAATTAGTTTATAACTTAGTGATTAAGAAAGAAACTCGGTTTTCAATAATGTATCCTTGTGAAATTTTAAAACTCAAATTGAGTGTAAATTAGGTTAATACTTGGTGATTAAGGAAGAAACTCGATTTTCTATAATGTATCCTTTTGAAATATTAAAACTCAAATTGAGTGTAAATTAGTTAATAACTTAGTGATTAAGGAATTAACTCATTTTTCAATAATGAATCCATTTGAAATCTTAAAACTCAAATTGAGTGTAAATTAGGTGATAACTTAGTGATTAAGGAAGAAACTCCATTTTCAATAATGTATCCCTTTGAAATCTAAAAACTCAAATTGAGTGTAAATTAGTTTATAACTTAGTGATTAAGGAAGAAACTCCATTTTCAATAATGTATCCCTTTGAAATCTTAAAACTCAAATTCTGTGTAAATTAGTTTATAACTTAGTGATTAAGAAAGAAACACGGTTTTCAATAATGTATCATTGTGAAATCTTAAAACTCAAATTGAATGTAAATTAGGTTAATACTTGGTGATTAAGGAAGTAACTCGATTTTCTATAATGTATCCTTTTGAAATATTAAAACTCAAATTGAGTGTAAATTAGTTAGTAACTTAGTGATTAAGGAATTAACTCATTTTTCAATAATGAATCCATTTGAAATCTTAAAACTCAAATTGAGTATAAATTAGGTGATAACTTAGTGATTAAGGAATTAACTCATTTTTCAATAATGAATCTATTTGAAATCTTAAAACTCAAATTGAGTGTAAATTAGGTGATAACTTAGTGATTAAGGAAGAAACTCCATATTCAATAATGTATCCCTTTGAAATCTTAAAACTCAAATTGAGTGTAAATTAGTTTATAACTTAGTGATTAAGGAATAAACTCCATTTTCAATAATGTATCCCTTTGAAATTTTAAAACTTAAATTCAGTGTAAATTAGTTTATAAGTTAGTGATTAAGGAAGAAACTCCATTTTCAATAATGTATCCCTTTGAAATCTAAAAACTCAAATTGAGTGTAAATTAGTTTATAACTTAGTGATTAAGGAAGAAACTCCATTTTCAATAATGTATCCCTTTGAAATCTTAAAACTCAAATTCTGTGTAAATTAGTTTATAACTTAGTGATTAAGAAAGAAACACTGTTTTCAATAATGTATCATTGTGAAATCTTAAAACTCAAATTGAATGTAAATTAGGTTAATACTTGGTGATTAAGGAAGAAACTCGATTTTCTATAATGTATCCTTTTGAAATATTAAAACTCAAATTGAGTGTAAATTAGTTAGTAACTTAGTGATTAAGGAATTAACTCATTTTTCAATAATGAATCCATTTGAAATCTTAAAACTCAAATTGAGTATAAATTAGGTGATAACTTAGTGATTAAGGAATTAACTCATTTTTCAATAATGAATCTATTTGAAATCTTAAAACTCAAATTGAGTGTAAATTAGGTGATAACTTAGTGATTAAGGAAGAAACTCCATATTCAATAATGTATCCCTTTGAAATCTTAAAACTCAAATTGAGTGTAAATTAGTTTATAACTTAGTGATTAAGGAATAAACTCCATTTTCAATAATGTATCCCTTTGAAATTTTAAAACTTAAATTCAGTGTAAATTAGTTTATAAGTTAGTGATTAAGGAAGAAACTCCATTTTCAATAATGTATCCCTTTGAAATCTAAAAACTCAAATTGAGTGTAAATTAGTTTATAACTTAGTGATTAAGGAAGAAACTCCATTTTCAATAATGTATCCCTTTGAAATCTTAAAACTCAAATTCTGTGTAAATTAGTTTATAACTTAGTGATTAAGAAAGAAACACTGTTTTCAATAATGTATCATTGTGAAATCTTAAAACTCAAATTGAATGTAAATTAGGTTAATACTTGGTGATTAAGGAAGAAACTCGATTTTCTATAATGTATCCTTTTGAAATATTAAAACTCAAATTGAGTGTAAATTAGTTATAACTTAGTGATTAAGGAATTAACTCATTTTTCAATAATGTATCCTTTTGAAATATTAAAACTCAAATTGAGTGTAAATTAGTTAATAACTTAGTGATTAAGGAATTAACTCATTTTTCAATAATGAATCCATTTGAAATCTTAAAACTCAAATTGAGTGTAAATTAGGTGATAACTTAGTGATTAAGGAAGAAACTCCATTTTCAATAATGTATCCCTTTGAAATCTAAAAACTCAAATTGAGTGTAAATTAGTTTATAACTTAGTGATTAAGGAAGAAACTCCATTTTCAATAATGTATCCCTTTGAAATCTTAAAACTCAAATTCTGTGTAAATTAGTTTATAACTTAGTGATTAAGAAAGAAACACAGTTTTCAATAATGTATCATTGTGAAATCTTAAAACTCAAATTGAATGTAAATTAGGTTAATACTTGGTGATTAAGGAAGAAACTCGATTTTCTATAATGTATCCTTTTGAAATATTAAAACTCAAATTGAGTGTAAATTAGTTAGTAACTTAGTGATTAAGGAATTAACTCATTTTTCAATAATGAATCCATTTGAAATCTTAAAACTCAAATTGAGTATAAATTAGGTGATAACTTAGTGATTAAGGAATTAACTCATTTTTCAATAATGAATCTATTTGAAATCTTAAAACTCAAATTGAGTGTAAATTAGGTGATAACTTAGTGATTAAGGAAGAAACTCCATATTCAATAATGTATCCCTTTGAAATCTTAAAACTCAAATTGAGTGTAAATTAGTTTATAACTTAGTGATTAAGGAATAAACTC
Source organism: Ballota nigra (assembly GCA_947034835.1). Lineage (NCBI taxonomy): Eukaryota > Viridiplantae > Streptophyta > Magnoliopsida > Lamiales > Lamiaceae > Ballota > Ballota nigra. Next base: position 122,656,529 of record OX344723.1, read on the forward strand.
CATTTTCAATAATGTATCCCTTTGAAATTTTAAAACTTAAATTCAGTGTAAATTAGTTTATAAGTTAGTGATTAAGGAAGAAACTCCATTTTCAATAATGTATCCCTTTGAAATCTTAAAACTCAAATTGAGTGTAAATTAGTTTATAACTTAGTGATTAAGAAAGAAACTCGGTTTTCAATAATGTATCCTTGTGAAATTTTAAAACTCAAATTGAGTGTAAATTAGGTTAATACTTGGTGATTAAGGAAGAAACTCGATTTTCTATAACGTATCCTTTTGAAATATTAAAACTCAAATTGAGTGTAAATTAGTTAATAACTTAGTGATTAAGGAATTAACTCATTTTTCAATAATGAATCCATTTGAAATCTTAAAACTCAAATTGAGTGTAAATTAGGTGATAACTTAGTGATTAAGGAAGAAACTCCATTTTCAATAATGTATCCCTTTGAAATCTAAAAACTCAAATTGAGTGTAAATTAGTTTATAACTTAGTGATTAAGGAAGAAACTCCATTTTCAATAATGTATCCCTTTGAAATCTTAAAACTCAAATTCTGTGTAAATTAGTTTATAACTTAGTGATTAAGAAAGAAACACGGTTTTCAATAATGTATCATTGTGAAATCTTAAAACTCAAATTGAATGTAAATTAGGTTAATACTTGGTGATTAAGGAAGTAACTCGATTTTCTATAATGTATCCTTTTGAAATATTAAAACTCAAATTGAGTGTAAATTAGTTAGTAACTTAGTGATTAAGGAATTAACTCATTTTTCAATAATGAATCCATTTGAAATCTTAAAACTCAAATTGAGTATAAATTAGGTGATAACTTAGTGATTAAGGAATTAACTCATTTTTCAATAATGAATCTATTTGAAATCTTAAAACTCAAATTGAGTGTAAATTAGGTGATAACTTAGTGATTAAGGAAGAAACTCCATATTCAATAATGTATCCCTTTGAAATCTTAAAACTCAAATTGAGTGTAAATTAGTTTATAACTCAGTGATTAAGGAATAAACTCCATTTTCAATAATGTATCCCTTTGAAATTTTAAAACTTAAATTCAGTGTAAATTAGTTTATAAGTTAGTGATTAAGGAAGAAACTCCATTTTCAATAATGTATCCCTTTGAAATCTAAAAACTCAAATTGAGTGTAAATTAGTTTATAACTTAGTGATTAAGGAAGAAACTCCATTTTCAATAATGTATCCCTTTGAAATCTTAAAACTCAAATTCTGTGTAAATTAGTTTATAACTTAGTGATTAAGAAAGAAACACTGTTTTCAATAATGTATCATTGTGAAATCTTAAAACTCAAATTGAATGTAAATTAGGTTAATACTTGGTGATTAAGGAAGAAACTCGATTTTCTATAATGTATCCTTTTGAAATATTAAAACTCAAATTGAGTGTAAATTAGTTAGTAACTTAGTGATTAAGGAATTAACTCATTTTTCAATAATGTATCCTTTTGAAATATTAAAACTCAAATTGAGTGTAAATTAGTTAATAACTTAGTGATTAAGGAATTAACTCATTTTTCAATAATGAATCCATTTGAAATCTTAAAACTCAAATTGAGTGTAAATTAGGTGATAACTTAGTGATTAAGGAAGAAACTCAATTTTCAATAATGTATCCCTTTGAAATCTAAAAACTCAAATTGAGTGTAAATTAGTTTATAACTTAGTGATTAAGGAAGAAACTCCATTTTCAATAATGTATCCCTTTGAAATCTTAAAACTCAAATTCTGTGTAAATTAGTTTATAACTTAGTGATTGAGAAAGAAACACGGTTTTCAATAATGTATCATTGTGAAATCTTAAAACTCAAATTGAATGTAAATTAGGTTAATACTTGGTGATTAAGGAAGTAACTCGATTTTCTATAATGTATCCTTTTGAAATATTAAAACTCAAATTGAGTGTAAATTAGTTAGTAACTTAGTGATTAAGGAATTAACTCATTTTTCAATAATGAATCCATTTGAAATCTTAAAACTCAAATTGAGTATAAATTAGGTGATAACTTAGTGATTAAGGAATTAACTCATTTTTCAATAATGAATCTATTTGAAATCTTAAAACTCAAATTGAGTGTAAATTAGGTGATAACTTAGTGATTAAGGAAGAAACTCCATATTCAATAATGTATCCCTTTGAAATCTTAAAACTCAAATTGAGTGTAAATTAGTTTATAACTTAGTGATTAAGGAATAAACTCCATTTTCAATAATGTATCCCTTTGAAATTTTAAAACTTAAATTCAGTGTAAATTAGTTTATAAGTTAGTGATTAAGGAAGAAACTCCATTTTCAATAATGTATCCCTTTGAAATCTAAAAACTCAAATTGAGTGTAAATTAGTTTATAACTTAGTGATTAAGGAAGAAACTCCATTTTCAATAATGTATCCCTTTGAAATCTTAAAACTCAAATTCTGTGTAAATTAGTTTATAACTTAGTGATTAAGAAAGAAACACTGTTTTCAATAATGTATCATTGTGAAATCTTAAAACTCAAATTGAATGTAAATTAGGTTAATACTTGGTGATTAAGGAAGAAACTCGATTTTCTATAATGTATCCTTTTGAAATATTAAAACTCAAATTGAGTGTAAATTAGTTAGTAACTTAGTGATTAAGGAATTAACTCATTTTTCAATAATGTATCCTTTTGAAATCTTAAAACTCAAATTGAGTGTAAATTAGTTAATAACTTAGTGATTAAGGAAATAACTCATTTTTCAATAATGTATCCATTTGAAATCTTAAAACTCAAATTGAGTGTAAATTAGGTGATAACTTAGTGATTAAGGAAGAAACTCCATTTTCAATAATGTATCCCTTTGAAATCTAAAAACTCAAATTGAGTGTAAATTAGTTTATAACTTAGTGATTAAGGAAGAAACTCCATTTTCAATAATGTATCCCTTTGAAATCTTAAAACTCAAATTCTGTGTAAATTAGTTTATAACTTAGTGATTAAGAAAGAAACACAGTTTTCAATAATGTATCATTGTGAAATCTTAAAACTCAAATTGAATGTAAATTAGGTTAATACTTGGTGATTAAGGAAGAAACTCGATTTTCTATAATGTATCCTTTTGAAATATTAAAACTCAAATTGAGTGTAAATTAGTTAGTAACTTAGTGATTAAGGAATTAACTCATTTTTCAATAATGAATCCATTTGAAATCTTAAAACTCAAATTGAGTATAAATTAGGTGATAACTTAGTGATTAAGGAATTAACTCATTTTTCAATAATGAATCTATTTGAAATCTTAAAACTCAAATTGAGTGTAAATTAGGTGATAACTTAGTGATTAAGGAAGAAACTCCATATTCAATAATGTATCCCTTTGAAATCTTAAAACTCAAATTGAGTGTAAATTAGTTTATAACTTAGTGATTAAGGAATAAACTCCATTTTCAATAATGTATCCCTTTGAAATTTTAAAACTTAAATTCAGTGTAAATTAGTTTATAAGTTAGTGATTAAGGAAGAAACTCCATTTTCAATAATGTATCCCTTTGAAATCTTAAAACTCAAATTGAGTGTAAATTAGTTTATAACTTAGTGATTAAGAAAGAAACTCGGTTTTCAATAATGTATCCTTGTGAAATTTTAAAACTCAAATTGAGTGTAAATTAGGTTAATACTTGGTGATTAAGGAAGAAACTCGATTTTCTATAATGTATCCTTTTGAAATATTAAAACTCAAATTGAGTGTAAATTAGTTAATAACTTAGTGATTAAGGAATTAACTCATTTTTCAATAATGAATCCATTTGAAATCTTAAAACTCAAATTGAGTGTAAATTAGGTGATAACTTAGTGATTAAGGAAGAAACTCCATTTTCAATAATGTATCCCTTTGAAATCTAAAAACTCAAATTGAGTGTAAATTAGTTTATAACTTAGTGATTAAGGAAGAAACTCCATTTTCAATAATGTATCCCTTTGAAATCTTAAAACTCAAATTCTGTGTAAATTAGTTTATAACTTAGTGATTAAGAAAGAAACACTGTTTTCAATAATGTATCATTGTGAAATCTTAAAACTCAAATTGAATGTAAATTAGGTTAATACTTGGTGATTAAGGAAGAAACTCGATTTTCTATAATGTATCCTTTTGAAATATTAAAACTCAAATTGAGTGTAAATTAGTTAGTAACTTAGTGATTAAGGAATTAACTCATTTTTCAATAATGAATCCATTTGAAATCTTAAAACTCAAATTGAGTATAAATTAGGTGATAACTTAGTGATTAAGGAATTAACTCATTTTTCAATAATGAATCTATTTGAAATCTTAAAACTCAAATTGAGTGTAAATTAGGTGATAACTTAGTGATTAAGGAAGAAACTCCATATTCAATAATGTATCCCTTTGAAATCTTAAAACTCAAATTGAGTGTAAATTAGTTTATAACTTAGTGATTAAGGAATAAACTCCATTTTCAATAATGTATCCCTTTGAAATTTTAAAACTTAAATTCAGTGTAAATTAGTTTATAAGTTAGTGATTAAGGAAGAAACTCCATTTTCAATAATGTATCCCTTTGAAATCTAAAAACTCAAATTGAGTGTAAATTAGTTTATAACTTAGTGATTAAGGAAGAAACTCCATTTTCAATAATGTATCCCTTTGAAATCTTAAAACTCAAATTCTGTGTAAATTAGTTTATAACTTAGTGATTAAGAAAGAAACACTGTTTTCAATAATGTATCATTGTGAAATCTTAAAACTCAAATTGAATGTAAATTAGGTTAATACTTGGTGATTAAGGAAGAAACTCGATTTTCTATAATGTATCCTTTTGAAATATTAAAACTCAAATTGAGTGTAAATTAGTTAGTAACTTAGTGATTAAGGAATTAACTCATTTTTCAATAATGAATCCATTTGAAATCTTAAAACTCAAATTGTGTGTAAATTAGGTGATAACTTAGTGATTAAGGAAAAACTCCATTTTCAATAATGTATCCCTTTGAAATCTTAAAACTCAAATTGAGTGTAAATTAGTTTATAACTTAGTGATTAAGAAAGAAACTCGGTTTTCAATAATGTATCCTTGTGAAATTTTAAAACTCAAATTGAGTGTAAATTAGGTTAATACTTGGTGCACGTAAAATAGAGATTTTATTAAAAAGAAGGAAAAGGCGCTCCACAACCCGGAGCAGCGATCAAGAGAGAAGAAATGGATGGGCCGCATTAAAAACCTCACCGTAAACCTCCCTTGAGGACAAACCGGTGTAGGGGAAAAAGCGTTACCAACCACCCATTTCTTCGAATCGCAATAGGAAAGCAGCCCAGAATACAAGGCCCCAAAAGAGTCCCAACTCCAGTCAACAGACTGAAGAGGCGGACCCTCGACCAAGCCTCAGCCACCAAAATGGCCGAAAAGAGACTGATCGTACAAAGCAAAAACAAGTCCAAAAACAGAATCCAGCAGCTAATAAACAGTAATACCCAAATCATGAGCGGAAATACAACTCATGTAAATCTGAAAACAAGAGCTTCGATATATTAGGAGGAGGATCCCCCAACCAAATACCCGACGTCCTCAACTTTGCCAACATATCCGCCACCCTATTGCCTTCTCTCCATATGTGTGAATAACGAATCTCCATGTCATGGACCAGAGCCATAGTAATACTCCATAAGCCTCTAAGTCTCCAAGGGATAATGGGCACAGTCTTCCACATCGTCTGAATAGCTAAAATAGAGTCCGATTCGATCCAAACCCTCTTCCAACCCTTACCGTAGGCAAACCGAATAGCCAATAAAATGGCAGCAATCTCAGCCTCAAGAGGATAACCCCAACCATAACTCATAGCAAAAGCAGCTTCAAAAAGACCCATAGAATTCCTGAAAACAGCACCCACAAACATATTGTTAGGAGAGGAAGTAACACTACCATCCGTGTTAATCTTGTACCAATCCGATGGAGGAGGCAACCATCGAAAAGGCGTAGGAGGCCTTGATGGTTTCGGGCGTGGGCTAACTCCCAAAGTGCTGAGAATGCGGACGTCCACATCGGAGCCGTCCGTGCAGCCGCGAGTAAGGCCGTTGGCTTCACGCAAAGCAGTACGTATCACCATAAGACACGCACGACGCGAGGGCCGAACATCATCAAAAACCACCCTGTTACGCATCCACCAAATAGTCCAAACTCCAGTAACAATTGCCACCCTCCAAAGATCCATCACCTGAGCACCGAACCTACAATCACATAAATGCTTGAACAAAGCCACGAAAGTCGTGTGGGAGTTCAAACTAACATGAAATATAGTAGCAATATCATCAAATAAAGCACGAGTAAACATGCAGGAGGAAAGGATATGATCTTGAGTCTCCTCATGGCAGAAACATAAAGGACAGATAGAAGGGCCCTGAATACCGAAACGAGCAAGCCAATCGGAAGTAGGGAGCTTTTGCCAAAGTGCTCTCCATATAACAGTAGTGCGGCATGGCGGAATAAAAGGAGACCAAATCCATTTCTCCCAACTAACAGAAGGAAAAGGCTGCCTGATAGCATCATAGAGTAACCTCGAAGTAAGCTCTCCTGAAACCGATTTCGACCAAATCACCTTATCGTGCTCGAGCGACATTTCAACTTGCAGAATATCACGAACTATATCAGTGTAGGCCAGCACAAAAGTCAACTCGAGATGCCAATATCCATCAAAATAGAAATCCCCCACCTTTGCCGTGAGATGTTTTGCAACCGAGGGGGGTAAACCAATCTTCTCCACTATCGTATACCCGAGCCAATTATCATGCCAAAAGCTAACAGTAGAATCTACCCCAACCAACCAACGAGCTGACTCCATAAGCGTCGATATATGACGGCGAACACCTGGCCAAATGGAGGATTTTCTGTTGAAAGTACGTGGCTGCCCCGACTTCTTAAAGAACCGATCATATAGGAAAATAAAATCCGAAGTTGGCCTGGAATAGATATCCCAAGCAAGCTTCCCGGTATAAGACTCATTAGCAATTCGAATTGATCTAATGCCAAGTCCACCTTCCTCCTTAGGCGAACAACAACGCGCCCAACGAACCGCGCAAGACGAATGACGCTTGTGAATATCCCCCGACCAGACAAAGTTTCGGATAGCCCGGTCAATTACATCCAGTAGAGAAGCAGGCCACTTGTACACCATCATAGTGTGAACAAGTGAGGACGAGATCACCGAATTCACAAGGCAAACACGCCCAGCGAGAGACAAAGTACTTCCTTTCCAACGAGCAAACTTCGCCAAAATCGCATCCGTAACAGATGCAAGATGAGCAGCCTTTGGAGCCCCCACAAAAATAGGTACGCCAAGATAAATAAAAGGAAGCGACCCCTCCGGAATACCAGTTGCATTAATCATGCAATTCTTGATTCCAATCCTAGTTGACGGGCCGTAGAAAACACGGGATTTAGAGGGACTGTAAAGCTGACCCGAGATGTCACCATAATTCACCAAAACATCCTTTATGGCATCAATATCACGTTTCGAAGCCCTGGCAAAGATCATGATATCATCCGCGTAAAAGAGATATCGCGGAAAACCCTTAATTGGGGATAATCTCCCTGAGCAATCGAACATTTGCAGCCAACGACCCAAAGCCTCCTCAGCAATGCAGAAAAGGAGGGGAGACAGGGGGTCACCCTGACGAACACCACGAGAGCAGCCGAAGAAGCCGTGAGGATCCCCATTAATGAGGATAGAAAGCCTCGCTGAACGAAGAATAGCCGAAATCAACTGATTGAATTTAGGACTAAATCCCATGCGATCCAAAACAGCCATTAGAAAAGTCCAGTCCACCGTATCGAAGGCTTTAATCATGTCAATCTTCAGAGCCATATGGCTAGACGCCCGGCGGATCCCAATCTGGTTTACAGCCTCCGAAGCAAGAGCAATACAAGTGTGAATTCTCTTACCCGGAATGAAGCCATATTGCAAGTTCGATAGATTTTCCATTATGAAACTTCCCAGGCGTGAGGCTAAAATTTTAGTTAGCACTTTAAAAAGATAATTCCCCATAACAATTGGTCTGAAGTCCTGGACTTTGTTCGCACCAATGGATTTAGGAATTAGGGTCACCAGATTAACATTTAGCCCCTCTGGAATATAACCCTGCAAGAAAAAGTACGTAACAGCCGCGGCTACATCCTCACAGACAATATCCCAACATGTCTGGTAAAAAAGACCCGGGAAGCCGTCCGGGCCCGGAGAACTGTCCCCATCCATATCAAAAACAGCAGCCCTAATCTCCTCCCGCGAAGGCAGCAGCGTGAGATTTGTATTGTTAACATCGGAAACCGTGGTGAAGGGAAGTCGATTCAAAAAGGAGAAATCTTTATCAGGTCCGGTAGCCGAAAAGAGGGCCTCATAGTACTCGGTAATGTGAGTGGCGATCCGTTCCCTATTGTTAACGAGAACACCATCAATAAGAAACTCCTTAATTTGTGCATGGCTAGTTTTAGACGTGTGAGCAATGTGGAAGAACTTCGAGTTGCGATCACCATCCTTTAACCACTGCAATCGATTGCGTTGAGAGTAAAAAGCTTGTTTCTTAGCAAGCAGGTCATTGAGGGCAACATGGCAAGCAACCTCCTCATTAAAATAATCAGCAGTATCACCATGAACATGTATACGGTCCTGAATCCGCTGAAGTTTACTTGTAGCCATGGCAATCTCCGTGAAAATATTACGAAAAGACGACTTATTCCAAGCGGAAAGATGCAACTGAAGACGCTTAAGCTTAAGCATAACACGTCTAATAGGATCACACGGCAGCAAAGGAGCTGACCAAGAGCTACGAACTGTCGGCAAAAATTGTTCATGTTGAGCCCACATTGTTTGGAACCTGAATCTCGGTTTTGGTCGGGGAGCATCTGTATGCAGAGTAATAAGCAGTGGGTGGTGGTCAGAAGAAGTTCTGCAAAGAATTTCACACTTCATAGACGTCCAGCCGTCAACAAAATCTTGCGTGACAAGAGTTCGATCCAGGCGCGCAGCAAGAAAGCCACGTATAGCATGTCGTGTAGACCAAGTGTAAATCTGCCCAGGAGTTTCCATCTCAATAAAGCCGCCCTCACTAATAAATTCCGAGAACTCTCTCGAGTCAATGGAACGGTTGGTCATGGAGGTAGATCGCTCATGCAAACCGAGCACCACATTAAAATCTCCAACTATACAAGTTGGCCTGGCAGCAAAAGAAAGTAAATCAATCCAAAGAGTGCGTCTAAGAATATAACTATTTTTTGCATGAACAAAAGCAAAACTGAAAGAAAGGTGATGGAAGGAGATCACCATGCATTGCTCTGTCGAAAGAAGAATTTGAGCGTGCCGCAATATGTCCTGTTTTCCCAGAACCCATATATTAGGCCTACCAACCCTTCGGGTGTTGCCTCCAAAATATTGTAGGTTTATCATCCGCCAAAAAGAGAGAGGTATGGAAGATACGTTGACTTTCGGTTCATAAATTGCCAGTAAATCCGGTTTGTGGCTGTGACAAAACGAAGCAAGAGCGTTCTGCGTATGCTCGTTTCCAAGCCCCTGTACGTTCCAGGAAAGGATAATCATTGATCCAAGTTCAAGCCGTGCTTCGGCGGCTGATTATTCTCCATGTCTGATTGATCCGCCCAGGATCCCGAGCCAACTAATCCCAATTCATGAGACTTATCCAGCGTATCTGTAATGATAAAGGGGGCCTTAGCCGTGGACGCCAAGCTATCTAATAACTCAATCGGCGAACTACTGACGCCTTCCGCAGGAACTAGGAGGTTCCCTCTACTTGCGGACTTCAACGACACTCCCGTTGGTAGAGAGGCATCCACGTGCGTGGGGTGTGTAGGAACTTTCTTAGCATTACGAGCAAGTAGCTTAACGGCCGAATGAAGACTCTTCCCTTCACTCTTCCCCTGCTCAACCTGAATCTCTGTATCACTCCCTTCAAGGTCACCTGAGGTCTGCAATGGGGCAGGTTCATGTCCCTCATCAAGAGACCGAAAAGAATTAGAAGTGGGAATTTGTATCTCCTGTTGAATATTATTGGGGGGCAAAGCATTTCCCGCGGTGAACTCATCGCTCAACTGCTTTCCTTCCTGCTCCTTGGAAGCAGAATGTTCCAAATCTTTGTGAAATTCCTCGCTACTGTGTTGTGCCACTAAGTCCGCGGCAACCTGAAGGGCTTCATCCTTGGTGAATTGTAAATGATGATCCCCCTGAGTAGTTTGAGGGTCGGAAGACTGGTGTAAGCCATCTCTCCGTGACTTGCTTCGTCCCCTACTCCGACGTCTTAGGTTAATACTTGGTGATTAAGGAAGAAACTCGATTTTCTATAATGTATCCTTTTGAAATATTAAAACTCAAATTGAGTGTAAATTAGTTAATAACTTAGTGATTAAGGAATTAACTCATTTTTCAATAATGAATCCATTTGAAATCTTAAAACTCAAATTGAGTGTAAATTAGGTGATAACTTAGTGATTAAGGAAGAAACTCCATTTTCAATAATGTATCCCTTTGAAATCTAAAAACTCAAATTGAGTGTAAATTAGTTTATAACTTAGTGATTAAGGAAGAAACTCCATTTTCAATAATGTATCCCTTTGAAATCTTAAAACTCAAATTCTGTGTAAATTAGTTTATAACTTAGTGATTAAGAAAGAAACACGGTTTTCAATAATGTATCATTGTGAAATCTTAAAACTCAAATTGAATGTAAATTAGGTTAATACTTGGTGATTAAGGAAGAAACTCGATTTTCTATAATGTATCCTTTTGAAATATTAAAACTCAAATTGAGTGTAAATTAGTTAGTAACTTAGTGATTAAGGAATTAACTCATTTTTCAATAATGAATCCATTTGAAATCTTAAAACTCAAATTGTGTGTAAATTAGGTGATAACTTAGTGATTAAGGAAAAACTCCATTTTCAATAATGTATCCCTTTGAAATCTTAAAACTCAAATTGAGTGTAAATTAGTTTATAACTTAGTGATTAAGAAAGAAACTCGGTTTTCAATAATGTATCCTTGTGAAATTTTAAAACTCAAATTGAGTGTAAATTAGGTTAATACTTGGTGATTAAGGAAGAAACTCGATTTTCTATAATGTATCCTTTTGAAATATTAAAACTCAAATTGAGTGTAAATTAGTTAATAACTTAGTGATTAAGGAATTAACTCATTTTTCAATAATGAATCCATTTGAAATCTTAAAACTCAAATTGAGTGTAAATTAGGTGATAACTTAGTGATTAAGGAAGAAACTCCATTTTCAATAATGTATCCCTTTGAAATCTAAAAACTCAAATTGAGTGTAAATTAGTTTATAACTTAGTGATTAAGGAAGAAACTCCATTTTCAATAATGTATCCCTTTGAAATCTTAAAACTCAAATTCTTTGTAAATTAGTTTATAACTTAGTGATTAAGAAAGAAACACGGTTTTCAATAATGTATCATTGTGAAATCTTAAAACTCAAATTGAATGTAAATTAGGTTAATACTTGGTGATTAAGGAAGAAACTCGATTTTCTATAATGTATCCTTTTGAAATATTAAAACTCAAATTGAGTGTAAATTAGTTAGTAACTTAGTGATTAAGGAATTAACTCATTTTTCAATAATGAATCCATTTGAAATCTTAAAACTCAAATTGAGTATAAATTAGGTGATAACTTAGTGATTAAGGAATTAACTCATTTTTCAATAATGAATCTATTTGAAATCTTAAAACTCAAATTGAGTGTAAATTAGGTGATAACTTAGTGATTAAGGAAGAAACTCCATATTCAATAATGGATCCCTTTGAAATCTTAAAACTCAAATTGAGTGTAAATTAGTTTATAACTTAGTGATTAAGGAATAAACTCCATTTTCAATAATGTATCCCTTTGAAATTTTAAAACTCAAATTGAGTGTAAATTAGTTTATAAGTTAGTGATTAAGGAAGAAACTCCATTTTCAATAATGTATCCCTTTGAAATCTTAAAACTCAAATTGAGTGTAAATTAGTTTATAACTTAGTGATTAAGAAAGAAACTCGGTTTTCAATAATGTATCCTTGTGAAATTTTAAAACTCAAATTGAGTGTAAATTAGGTTAATACTTGGTGATTAAGGAAGAAACTCGATTTTCTATAATGTATCCTTTTGAAATATTAAAACTCAAATTGAGTGTAAATTAGTTAGTAACTTAGTGATTAAGGAATTAACTCATTTTTCAATAATGAATCCATTTGAAATCTTAAAACTCAAATTGAGTGTAAATTAGGTGATAACTTAGTGATTAAGGAAAAACTCCATTTTCAATAATGTATCCCTTTGAAATCTTAAAACTCAAATTGAGTGTAAATTAGTTTATAACTTAGTGATTAAGAAAGAAACTCGGTTTTCAATAATGAATCCTTGTGAAATTTTAAAACTCAAATTGAGTGTAAATTAGGTTAATACTTGGTGATTAAGGAAGAAACTCGATTTTCTATAATGTATCCTTTTGAAATATTAAAACTCAAATTGAGTGTAAATTAGTTAGTAACCTAGTGATTAAGGAATTAACTCATTTTTCAATAATGAATCCATTTGAAATCTTAAAACTCAAATTGAGTGTAAATTAGGTGATAACTTAGTGATTAAGGAAAAACTCCATTTTCAATAATGTATCCCTTTGAAATCTTAAAACTCAAATTGAGTGTAAATTAGTTTATAACTTAGTGATTAAGAAAGAAACTCAGTTTTCAATAATGTATCCTTGTGAAATTTTAAAACTCAAATTGAGTGTAAATTAGGTTAATACTTGGTGATTAAGGAAGAAACTCGATTTTCTATAATGTATCCTTTTGAAATATTAAAACTCAAATTGAGTGTAAATTAGTTAATAACTTAGTGATTAAGGAATTAACTCATTTTTCAATAATGAATCCATTTGAAATCTTAAAACTCAAATTGAGTGTAAATTAGGTGATAACTTAGTGATTAAGGAAGAAACTCCATTTTCAATAATGTATCCCTTTGAAATCTAAAAACTCAAATTGAGTGTAAATTAGTTTATAACTTAGTGATTAAGGAAGAAACTCCATTTTCAATAATGTATCCCTTTGAAATCTTAAAACTCAAATTCTGTGTAAATTAGTTTATAACTTAGTGATTAAGAAAGAAACACGGTTTTCAATAATGTATCATTGTGAAATCTTAAAACTCAAATTGAATGTAAATTAGGTTAATACTTGGTGATTAAGGAAGAAACTCGATTTTCTATAATGTATCCTTTTGAAATATTAAAACTCAAATTGAGTGTAAATTAGTTAGTAACTTAGTGATTAAGGAATTAACTCATTTTTCAATAATGAATCCATTTGAAATCTTAAAACTCAAATTGTGTGTAAATTAGGTGATAACTTAGTGATTAAGGAAAAACTCCATTTTCAATAATGTATCCCTTTGAAATCTTAAAACTCAAATTGAGTGTAAATTAGTTTATAACTTAGTGATTAAGAAAGAAACTCGGTTTTCAATAATGTATCCTTGTGAAATTTTAAAACTCAAATTGAGTGTAAATTAGGTTAATACTTGGTGATTAAGGAAGAAACTCGATTTTCTATAATGTATCCTTTTGAAATATTAAAACTCAAATTGAGTGTAAATTAGTTAATAACTTAGTGATTAAGGAATTAACTCATTTTTCAATAATGAATCCATTTGAAATCTTAAAACTCAAATTGAGTGTAAATTAGGTGATAACTTAGTGATTAAGGAAGAAACTCCATTTTCAATAATGTATCCCTTTGAAATCTAAAAACTCAAATTGAGTGTAAATTAGTTTATAACTTAGTGATTAAGGAAGAAACTCCATTTTCAATAATGTATCCCTTTGAAATCTTAAAACTCAAATTCTTTGTAAATTAGTTTATAACTTAGTGATTAAGAAAGAAACACGGTTTTCAATAATGTATCATTGTGAAATCTTAAAACTCAAATTGAATGTAAATTAGGTTAATACTTGGTGATTAAGGAAGAAACTCGATTTTCTATAATGTATCCTTTTGAAATATTAAAACTCAAATTGAGTGTAAATTAGTTAGTAACTTAGTGATTAAGGAATTAACTCATTTTTCAATAATGAATCCATTTGAAATCTTAAAACTCAAATTGAGTATAAATTAGGTGATAACTTAGTGATTAAGGAATTAACTCATTTTTCAATAATGAATCTATTTGAAATCTTAAAACTCAAATTGAGTGTAAATTAGGTGATAACTTAGTGATTAAGGAAGAAACTCCATATTCAATAATGTATCCCTTTGAAATCTTAAAACTCGAATTGAGTGTAAATTAGTTTATAACTTAGTGATTAAGGAATAAACTCCATTTTCAATAATGTATCCCTTTGAAATTTTAAAACTCAAATTGAGTGTAAATTAGTTTATAAGTTAGTGATTAAGGAAGAAACTCCATTTTCAATAATGTATCCCTTTGAAATCTTAAAACTCAAATTGAGTGTAAATTAGTTTATAACTTAGTGATTAAGAAAGAAACTCGGTTTTCAATAATGTATCCTTGTGAAATTTTAAAACTCAAATTGAGTGTAAATTAGGTTAATACTTGGTGATTAAGGAAGAAACTCGATTTTCTATAATGTATCCTTTTGAAATATTAAAACTCAAATTGAGTGTAAATTAGTTAGTAACTTAGTGATTAAGGAATTAACTCATTTTTCAATAATGAATCCATTTGAAATCTTAAAACTCAAATTGAGTGTAAATTAGGTGATAACTTAGTGATTAAGGAAAAACTCCATTTTCAATAATGTATCCCTTTGAAATCTTAAAACTCAAATTGAGTGTAAATTAGTTTATAACTTAGTGATTAAGAAAGAAACTCGGTTTTCAATAATGAATCCTTGTGAAATTTTAAAACTCAAATTGAGTGTAAATTAGGTTAATACTTGGTGATTAAGGAAGAAACTCGATTTTCTATAATGTATCCTTTTGAAATATTAAAACTCAAATTGAGTGTAAATTAGTTAGTAACTTAGTGATTAAGGAATTAACTCATTTTTCAATAATGAATCCATTTGAAATCTTAAAACTCAAATTGAGTGTAAATTAGGTGATAACTTAGTGATTAAGGAAAAACTCCATTTTCAATAATGTATCCCTTTGAAATCTTAAAACTCAAATTGAGTGTAAATTAGTTTATAACTTAGTGATTAAGAAAGAAACTCAGTTTTCAATAATGTATCCTTGTGAAATTTTAAAACTCAAATTGAGTGTAAATTAGGTTAATACTTGGTGATTAAGGAAGAAACTCGATTTTCTATAATGTATCCTTTTGAAATATTAAAACTCAAATTGAGTGTAAATTAGTTAATAACTTAGTGATTAAGGAATTAACTCATTTTTCAATAATGAATCCATTTGAAATCTTAAAACTCAAATTGAGTGTAAATTAGGTGATAACTTAGTGATTAAGGAAGAAACTCCATTTTCAATAATGTATCCCTTTGAAATCTAAAAACTCAAATTGAGTGTAAATTAGTTTATAACTTAGTGATTAAGGAAGAAACTCCATATTCAATAATGTATCCCTTTGAAATCTTAAAACTCAAATTGAGTGTAAATTAGTTTATAACTTAGTGATTAAGGAATAAACTCCATTTTCAATAATGTATCCCTTTGAAATTTTAAAACTCAAATTGAGTGTAAATTAGTTTATAAGTTAGTGATTAAGGAAGAAACTCCATTTTCAATAATGTATCCCTTTGAAATCTTAAAACTCAAATTGAGTGTAAATTAGTTTATAACTTAGTGATTAAAAAAGAAACTCGGTTTTCAATAATGTATCCTTGTGGAATTTTAAAACTCAAATTGAGTGTAAATTAGGTTAATACTTGGTGATTAAGGAAGAAACTCGATTTTCTATAATGTATCCTTTTGAAATATTAAAACTCAAATTGAGTGTAAATTAGTTAATAACTTAGTGATTAAGGAATTAACTCATTTTTCAATAATGAATCCATTTGAAATCTTAAAACTCAAATTGAGTGTAAATTAGGTGATAACTTAGTGATTAAGGAAGAAACTCCATTTTCAATAATGTATCCCTTTGAAATCTAAAAACTCAAATTGAGTGTAAATTAGTTTATAACTTAGTGATTAAGGAAGAAACTCCATTTTCAATAATGTATCCCTTTGAAATCTTAAAACTCAAATTCTTTGTAAATTAGTTTATAACTTAGTGATTAAGAAAGAAACACGGTTTTCAATAATGTATCATTGTGAAATCTTAAAACTCAAATTGAATGTAAATTAGGTTAATACTTGGTGATTAAGGAAGAAACTCAATTTTCTATAATGTATCCTTTTGAAATATTAAAACTCAAATTGAGTGTAAATTAGTTAGTAACTTAGTGATTAAGGAATTAACTCATTTTTCAATAATGAATCCATTTGAAATCTTAAAACTCAAATTGAGTATAAATTAGGTGATAACTTAGTGATTAAGGAATTAACTCATTTTTCAATAATGAATCTATTTGAAATCTTAAAACTCAAATTGAGTGTAAATTAGGTGATAACTTAGTGATTAAGGAAGAAACTCCATATTCAATAATGTATCCCTTTGAAATCTTAAAACTCAAATTGAGTGTAAATTAGTTTATAACTTAGTGATTAAGAAAGAAACTCGGTTTTCAATAATGAATCCTTGTGAAATTTTAAAACTCAAATTGAGTGTAAATTAGGTTAATACTTGGTGATTAAGGAAGAAACTCGATTTTCTATAATGTATCCTTTTGAAATATTAAAACTCAAATTGAGTGTAAATTAGTTAGTAACTTAGTGATTAAGGAATTAACTCATTTTTCAATAATGAATCCATTTGAAATCTTAAAACTCAAATTGAGTGTAAATTAGGTGATAACTTAGTGATTAAGGAAAAACTCCATTTTCAATAATGTATCCCTTTGAAATCTTAAAACTCAAATTGAGTGTAAATTAGTTTATAACTTAGTGATTAAGAAAGAAACTCGGTTTTCAATAATGAATCCTTGTGAAATTTTAAAACTCAAATTGAGTGTAAATTAGGTTAATACTTGGTGATTAAGGAAGAAACCCGATTTTCTATAATGTATCCTTTTGAAATATTAAAACTCAAATTGAGTGTAAATTAGTTCGTAACTTAGTGATTAAGGAATTAACTCATTTTTCAATAATGAATCCATTTGAAATCTTAAAACTCAAATTGAGTGTAAATTAGGTGATAACTTAGTGATTAAGGAAAAACTCCATTTTCAATAATGTATCCCTTTGAAATCTTAAAACTCAAATTGAGTGTAAATTAGTTTATAACTTAGTGATTAAGAAAGAAACTCAGTTTTCAATAATGTATCCTTGTGAAATTTTAAAACTCAAATTGAGTGTAAATTAGGTTAATACTTGGTGATTAAGGAAGAAACTCGATTTTCTATAATGTATCCTTTTGAAATATTAAAACTCAAATTGAGTGTAAATTAGTTAATAACTTAGTGATTAAGGAATTAACTCATTTTTCAATAATGAATCCATTTGAAATCTTAAAACTCAAATTGAGTGTAAATTAGGTGATAACTTAGTGATTAAGGAAGAAACTCCATTTTCAATAATGTATCCCTTTGAAATCTAAAAACTCAAATTGAGTGTAAATTAGTTTATAACTTAGTGATTAAGGAAGAAACTCCATTTTCAATAATGTATCCCTTTGAAATCTTAAAACTCAAATTCTTTGTAAATTAGTTTATAACTTAGTGATTAAGAAAGAAACACGGTTTTCAATAATGTATCATTGTGAAATCTTAAAACTCAAATTGAATGTAAATTAGGTTAATACTTGGTGATTAAGGAAGAAACTCGATTTTCTATAATGTATCCTTTTGAAATATTAAAACTCAAATTGAGTGTAAATTAGTTAGTAACTTAGTGATTAAGGAATTAACTCATTTTTCAATAATGAATCCATTTGAAATCTTAAAACTCAAATTGAGTATAAATTAGGTGATAACTTAGTGATTAAGGAATTAACTCATTTTTCAATAATGAATCTATTTGAAATCTTAAAACTCAAATTGAGTGTAAATTAGGTGATAACTTAGTGATTAAGGAAGAAACTCCATATTCAATAATGTATCCCTTTGAAATCTTAAAACTCAAATTGAGTGTAAATTAGTTTATAACTTAGTGATTAAGGAATAAACTCCATTTTCAATAATGTATCCCTTTGAAATTTTAAAACTCAAATTGAGTGTAAATTAGTTTATAAGTTAGTGATTAAGGAAGAAACTCCATTTTCAATAATGTATCCCTTTGAAATCTTAAAACTCAAATTGAGTGTAAATTAGTTTATAACTTAGTGATTAAGAAAGAAACTCGGTTTTCAATAATGTATCCTTGTGAAATTTTAAAACTCAAATTGAGTGTAAATTAGGTTAATACTTGGTGATTAAGGAAGAAACTCGATTTTCTATAATGTATCCTTTTGAAATATTAAAACTCAAATTGAGTGTAAATTAGTTAGTAACTTAGTGATTAAGGAATTAACTCATTTTTCAATAATGAATCCATTTGAAATCTTAAAACTCAAATTGAGTGTAAATTAGGTGATAACTTAGTGATTAAGGAAAAACTCCATTTTCAATAATGTATCCCTTTGAAATCTTAAAACTCAAATTGAGTGTAAATTAGTTTATAACTTAGTGATTAAGAAAGAAACTCGGTTTTCAATAATGAATCCTTGTGAAATTTTAAAACTCAAATTGAGTGTAAATTAGGTTAATACTTGGTGATTAAGGAAGAAACTCGATTTTCTATAATGTATCCTTTTGAAATATTAAAACTCAAATTGAGTGTAAATTAGTTAGTAACTTAGTGATTAAGGAATTAACTCATTTTTCAATAATGAATCCATTTGAAATCTTAAAACTCAAATTGAGTGTAAATTAGGTGATAACTTAGTGATTAAGGAAAAACTCCATTTTCAATAATGTATCCCTTTGAAATCTTAAAACTCAAATTGAGTGTAAATTAGTTTATAACTTAGTGATTAAGAAAGAAACTCAGTTTTCAATAATGTATCCTTGTGAAATTTTAAAACTCAAATTGAGTGTAAATTAGGTTAATACTTGGTGATTAAGGAAGAAACTCGATTTTCTATAATGTATCCTTTTGAAATATTAAAACTCAAATTGAGTGTAAATTAGTTAATAACTTAGTGATTAAGGAATTAACTCATTTTTCAATAATGAATCCATTTGAAATCTTAAAACTCAAATTGAGTGTAAATTAGCTTAAAACTTAGTGATTAAGGAAGAAACTCCATTTTCAATAATGTATCCCTTTGAAATCTAAAAACTCAAATTGAGTGTAAATTGGCATATAACTTTGTGATTAAGGAAGAAACTCCATATTCAATAATGTATCCCTTTGAAATCTTAAAACTCAAATTGAGTGTAAATTAGTTTATAACTTAGTGATTAAGGAATAAACTCCATTTTCAATAATGTATCCCTTTGAAATTTTAAAACTCAAATTGAGTGTAAATTAGTTTATAAGTTAGTGATTAAGGAAGAAACTCCATTTTCAATAATGTATCCCTTTGAAATCTTAAAACTCAAATTGAGTGTAAATTAGTTTATAACTTAGTGATTAAAAAAGAAACTCGGTTTTCAATAATGTATCCTTGTGGAATTTTAAAACTCAAATTGAGTGTAAATTAGGTTAATACTTGGTGATTAAGGAAGAAACTCGATTTTCTATAATGTATCCTTTTGAAATATTAAAACTCAAATTGAGTGTAAATTAGTTAATAACTTAGTGATTAAGGAATTAACTCATTTTTCAATAATGAATCCATTTGAAATCTTAAAACTCAAATTGAGTGTAAATTAGGTGATAACTTAGTGATTAAGGAAGAAACTCCATTTTCAATAATGTATCAATTTGAAATCTAAAAACTCAAATTGAGTGTAAATTAGTTTATAACTTAGTGATTAAGGAAGAAACTCCATTTTCAATAATGTATCCCTTTGAAATCTTAAAACTCAAATTCTGTGTAAATTAGTTTATAACTTAGTGATTAAGAAAGAAACACGGTTTTCAATAATGTATCATTGTGAAATCTTAAAACTCAAATTGAATGTAAATTAGGTTAATACTTGGTGATTAAGGAAGAAACTCGATTTTCTATAATGTATCCTTTTGAAATATTAAAACTCAAATTGAGTGTAAATTAGTTAGTAACTTAGTGATTAAGGAATTAACTCATTTTTCAATAATGAATCCATTTGAAATCTTAAAACTCAAATTGAGTGTAAATTAGGTGATAACTTAGTGATTAAGGAAAAACTCCATTTTCAATAATGTATCCCTTTGAAATCTTAAAACTCAAATTGAGTGTAAATTAGTTTATAAATTAGTGCAAATCAGGGTTATTTTATTAAATAAAAGAAAAAAGGTGGACCCCACAACCCAGGGTCAGGGAGAAGCAAAAACCAAGACATCAAAAACCAAAACGAGGCCAAACAGACGGCCGAAGAAGGGGAGCAGACCCCAAAACACAATCAATCCAAAGCAAAGTAAAATACAATAAAACATCCTATCAAGTTCTAAAATAAGTCTCGTTCATATCAGAGAAGAGAAAGGGCTCCAAGAACGTAGGGCAACTCCCAGTCCAGACACCAGGGGAGCGAGCTTTGACCAGTGCGTCCGCAGCCTTATTGCCCTCACGAAGAATGTGGGTGTAGCGCAACTCCATGCGCGAAGCAAGCGCCATGGCAGTACTCCAGCAAGCTCGGAGTCTCCAAGGAATGAATGGTATTTCCTTCTTCAAAGTTCGAATAGCTAGCAAGGAGTCGGATTCAATCCAAAGTCTGTGCCATCCACGCACAAAAACAAACTCAATAACCGCAAAAATGGCAGCCAGTTCAGCCTCGATGGGAAAGCCCCAACCAACGGACTCTGAGAAGGCCGCAATGAAGAAACCACGAGAGTTCCGGAAAATCGCACCTCCAAACATGAAATTAGGAGGCGAAGAAACACCCCCGTCAACATTAGCTTTGATCCAGGATGGAGGCGGAGGCACCCAAACAACCTGGATCAAGGGCTTATACCTCCTTGGTCTCAAGGAGAACCCCAATTCACGTGCAATGAGGAAATCAGCGAAGGAGCCATTCGAATCTCCACGTGCAAGGGGCGCTGATTCCCTGAGGCTCGCCATTGCCAACGCAATACACCTATTAATGGAAGCAGGTGCATCGTCAAACATGACACGGTTGCGGAAAAACCACAGCGTCCAAATGGTCGTCACAAAAGCCAACCTCCAAATGTTGCCAAGTTGCTTACTATGGGTGAAAGATCGTGCCTGCACAAACAGATCATTAAACCCGTCTTCAAAGTGTAGCTCAATGTTAAAAATGTTAGCAATGTATGTAATGACATATCTCGAGAAGTGACAGAGGGAAAAAATGTGGTCACGAGTTTCCTCATGTGCTCGACAAAAAGGACAAATCGAAGGGCCATGCACTCCGTAACGCGGGAGCCAGTCCGAAGTCGGAATTTTCCCCCATGCAACTCTCCAAACAGTCGCCGACCTGCACTTTGGGATGCAAGCATCCCATAACCAAGAAGCCCAACGTCTCCCAGGCATCGGCTGGCGTAAGCGATCATAGGCAAGCCGTGAAGTGAGTTCCCCCGTAACCGATTTTGACCAAACCAACTTGTCTTCCTCGCAAGATATTCTGATACTGAGGATATCTCTAACGATATTAGTGCATCCATGATAAAGGAAGGCCCAAAATGCCAGCAGTTATTGTAAAAATAATCCCCAACCGTAGCCGTTAATTGCTTAGCAAACTCATGTGGAATTCCCAGTTTATGTACAATAGTGTAGCCCAACCAGTTGTCGTGCCAAAAGCTAACCTTCGAATCCCTGCCAACAATCCAACGTCCCTCCTCCAGGAGGCGGGAAAAATGGTGTCGAAGACCAGGAAGTATTGTTGAGGATCGCCTCGAGGAAACGATCCCACGAGGAGTAAAAAATCTAGTCTTCAAATATTGAAATTCCGGAGACGTGCACTTCAAAACATCCCATGCAAGTTTACACAGGTAAGATTCATTAGCCACCCGAAGCGAACGGACTCCCAAACCCCCCTCAGAAATCGGGGAGCAACATTGCTTCCAAGATACCGAGCATGAAGAATTACGTTTGTTGACATCCCCGGTCCAAAGAAAATTCCTCATGGCAGCCTCAAGATCAGAGATCAAAGTGGAGGGCCACTTGTAAATCATCATCGAGTGAACAGCCGAGGAGGAAATGACTGAGTTTAAGAGGCACAGACGGCCAGCCATGGAGAGAGAACTCCCTAACCATCTGTTGAATTTCTTCTTGATAGAATCCACTATAGTGTTGAGGTGCCGAGCTCTAGGGATGCCCTTGAAAATAGGAACGCCCAAGTAGACAAATGGGAGCGAGCCCTCCGGTATGTTAGTGGAATGAATCCAGCTCCTCCGTAAAGCCTGAGAGACGGATCGGCCGAAATAAACTCTTGATTTGTTGGGGCTGAAAAATTGGCCCGAAGCCTCGCCATATTGAGTCAGAATCTCCTTAATGCAGCCAAAATTGCTAGCAGAAGCCTTCGCCGTAATGAGAATGTCATCGGCGTAAAAAAGATAGGGAGCCACGCCACGTATAGGCGTGAGAGTACCATGCGCAATCGCACGATCGATGAGCCTTCCCAGCCCCTCCTCCGCAAGACAAAAAAGCAGGGGCGATAGGGGGTCGCCCTGCCGAACCCCCCTTGAGCAACTAAAAAAACCCTGAGCCTGTCCGTCCAAAAGAATCGAGAGGCGTGCCGAAGAGAGAACAGCCTCGACTAAAGCCCTGAAATGAAGGGAGAAATTCATATGGCGGAGAATCTCGAAAAGAAAACCCCAGTCAATGGTATCAAAAGCCTTCATGATGTCAATTTTAACGACCATGTTGCCTAAAGTGCTAGGCATTTCAATTTTGTTGATCGCCTCCGAAGCGAGGGCGATGCAAGTATGTATACGACGTCCGGGAACAAACCCAAACTGGAAATTCGTAAGCAGCTCCCCCACAAAGCTGCCCAGACGGGTAGAGATAATTTTGGAGAAGATTTTGAACAAAAAATTCCCCATAACAATGGGGCGGAAATCCCCAATATTCACCGCATCCGACTTCTTGGGTATAAGCATAACAAAGTTGAAGTTGAGACCCACCGGAAGGGTTCTAAAGCGGAAAAAAAATTGGACCGCACTAATCACATCCTTGAATATAATATCCCAACTTGCATGGAAGAAAGATCCCGAAAAGCCATCCGGCCCAGGAGAACTGGACGGCTCCATATCGAAGACAGCTTTGCGGATTTCCTCATCATGAGGAATGGCAATCAAAAGCTCATTTTGATCGTCTGAGATGTGAGAAAACTGAATATCATTCATGAGCCCATCATGCGCATGGACGTCCGGGTTGGCAGCAAAGAGGGTCTCATAGTAGTGTAAAATATGAGCCGCGATAGTATCCTTGTCAGAATTCAAAGTGCCGTCAACCATCAAATTATTGATGCCTTTGTGAGGAGACTTAAGTTTATGGAGGGAATGGAAGAACTTGGTATTTCTGTCACCATCCTGCAACCATTGCATCCGATTCCTCTGCATAAAAAACTCCCTCTTACGGTCCAGAAGAGTATTCAGGGAAACCATGCAGTCAATCTCCTCGTTAAAACGTGCCTCGGTGTCGCCATGTATGGAGATGTTCTGTTGAACTAAATTGAGTGCTGCTTCTGCATCATCAATCTGAGTAAATAAATTTTTGAAGACGGTGCGATTCCAAACTTTTAAAGCAAACTTTAGTCGACGAAGTTTATTCATCACAATCCGAATGGGGTCATCGCCCTGCAAAGGTGCGTGCCAAGAATTCCGAACCACATCCAGGAAGGTCGGATGAGAGGTCCACATGCTCTGAAAACGAAAGGGAAAGGGGAAGCGAATGCCTGCCGATGTCTCCAAAGTAAGGAGCAGGGGATGGTGATCAGAGGATAAACGGTGTAACACTTCCAAAGAAATGGAAGACCAAGAGTCCACAAAACCTTGCGTAACCAACACACGGTCAAGACGTGCAGCTAAGTACTGGGAGCCACGGCGGGTTGACCAAGTGTAAGCATTCCCAGCGGCCGGGATATCCAGAAGACAAGCTTCATCAATAAAGGCCTCAAACTCTAAAGAAGGCAGAGACCGGTGAGAGGGGGGGGGAATACGTTCATGGGCTCCGCGAACGGCATTGAAATCACCCATGATACAAGAGTTATTCTGGAGGACGGTTGAAATATCCATCCATAATTGTCGTCGGCGAGTATAGTCTGTGCTCGCATGAACAAAGGTGAAATTCTGAGAAGCGGCTGCATGGGTGAAAGAAATGGCAATGCATTGTGAGGTGACGAGGGTAACATGAGCATGCTCAACATAATCCGAGCGACAGCAAACCCAAATGTTGGGCCGAGAGTGGGGTCTATAGTTCTCCACAAGAAATGAGAGGTTGGCGGATCTCCAAAAAGAAGGTGGTATTGAGGTAGCTAGGATTTTGGGCTCAAGAATGGCAACCCAATCCGGATGATGCCGTTGGCAAAACGAACCGAAGGCCAAGCGAGTCTGTTCGTTGCCAAGGCCTTGAGCATTCCAGGATAACACAATCATTGAGGGGCAGGGAGACCGTGCTTCGGCGGTCGTTGTGCAGGCTCCTCCTCCGAGGAATCTCCCCAGGCTGTCTTGCCAACATGTTCCATTTCGGCAATCTTGTGACCACTAGGGTCAATGATAAAGAGCTCCTTCGCGTCAGCATGTAATTCCTCTGCCGTGGCAAGCAAGGCAGTCATTTGGGAAGTGGACGTCTCCTCCATTGGCAAAGTGGCTTCGGGAATCGACAGGTTGTTCCTGATAGCTTTCTTGACCGGAATTCCCAGGGGCATTGAGGCATCTTTATGCTTTTTCTGTTTAGCCGCAACCTGCAAAGGCAAAGGAAGGCCAACAGAATGGTGTATAGGATTGGTATTCGAAGGTATATGCGGAATAGTAGGCTTACAAGATGCGCCGGGAATGGTCGAGATCTCATTCCCGGCTGTAGTCGGTTGTTCGCCAGCAGGGCTAGCAGAGCGCCCTTGCGTTTCAACCGTATTTTCGCCCTCGTAATCAAGGGCAGCGAAGCTGTTGGACATCGAAATGACATCATTGGTTCCGGTGTGGAGAACCAAAGTAGTACAAGAATTTATTTCCGTGGTGGTGCCAACCAAACCATCCTCTTGCTGTCTCATCTCATTTTCCATATCCGTGCGAAGAGCCTCGGCATCCTCACTGCCAATATTTGCCTCTTTAAGATTAGAAATGTCCTCCTTAGTCAAGGCAAAGTTGGTATTCTCCGTGACCGGTTGGTTCTTTTTGGACCTACTTCGACCTCTGCTGCGTCTTCTAGCAGGGGCAGGGGGGACTGAACTTTTCTGCTTTGATTTGTTGCAATTAGCAAAGGAGTGGCCAATAACACCACACTCCTTGCAAAAAGCCGGCAAGCGTTCGTAAATAATACCAGCCAAGGACATTTTTGCACCACGGCGATAAGCAATTTGCTGCGGGGGGTCCTTCAACAAGTCAATATCAATGAGCATCCTGGCATAAAGACCGAAAGTACGGTTAAGAGTGCTGGGATCAATTTGGATTAGGGTACCAAGGGCGGATGCCATTGCCTCTAGAATACGCGGTTGCCAATATTCAATCGGCAAATCAGTAATACGGACCCAAACTTGTGTTGTGGATGTCTTGACTTTGTTTGGATTGAAATCCGGAACCCAATTTTGGAGGCGGAATGTCCCGGTGTCAAGGGGCCAAACTCGTCTAACGGCGATACGGTGTCTATCTTGGATGCTTTCCAGGAGGACTGTATAATAACCC
This sequence comes from Ballota nigra, assembly GCA_947034835.1. Taxonomy (NCBI): domain Eukaryota; kingdom Viridiplantae; phylum Streptophyta; class Magnoliopsida; order Lamiales; family Lamiaceae; genus Ballota; species Ballota nigra. Next base: position 122,682,538 of record OX344723.1, read on the forward strand.
TTCCCCAAGGGTATCATCTTCAATCGGCCATCGAGGTTCCAAGCTGCACGTAACTTTTCTTTGAGAGACAGTAACGAAGATAGTGATTTCCCGGGCAATGTCACCATGCGGCCAATAAAAGCATTCTCAAATTCACGAACTCCCTTTTGGTATTCATCTTCATCGACATCAATGAGAAAATACTGGCCATCCTGTGAGAATAAAGGCGGTTTTGTCGGGCGCGTAGGAGCATGAACAACCGGTGGCGTCCCCACCGCCTCCGCGAAAGTTTTTCCCTCCGAGTGGGATTCAAATGTGGGAGCAGGAGTGCGGATGTCCTTTGACTGACCGCTAGGTTGGTTACCAGATTCCTGCAAAACAGACGGCAGAACGACAGCCGGGGTCCCAAAGTAAAGGGAGGGTGTGGTGTTATGAAAACTCGACTTACAGAGTGCGCCGGAAACGATCGTGGGTTCGTTTCCAGCTGTAGTCGGGAGGGCGCCAAGGGTTACCCCAACATTCAACGAACTAGGGTTTTGCGATTGGATTATGCCCGCGGCCAAAGAGGGTTCAACCTGTTCAGACGGGGAAGGAGGCACAGTAACATGATTCAAGGCATAAATATTATCAGAAGTTTGCACGTTAGACTTACGGAGTGCGCCGGAAACGATCGTTGAGTCGTTTCCGGCTGTAAAAGAGCGATCGCCAGTAGGGCTGGTTTGCCCTTGCATGAAACCGCCAAAGTTCATCACGGTCTGATTGGATCGGATTGGAGGAACCCTATCAGCATGACCGGAGCGAGATTCAGGGGTATGGAACTTTGATTTGTAGGCTATGTAACGTATGAAGCCCGGATACCGCCGATCGATATCGAGCAGAACGTGATCCACAGAGCCATCAACAAGTGTGCAAAAATTAGCAGGTATAGCAGGTAGGGTTTCGATGATGTGGTTGGGGAAATCCAGGAACTCTGTGATTTGGTCGTGGAAAAAAATAATCCGATCAAGAACTCGGCGTTCGAAATCGGCATGGACGTGTTGATCTTGATGTGGGTGCAATGGGGAGTTATTATCCGGCATAGTGGACGGGAAACTAGAGAGAAGGGAGAGAGAAAAATCTAGACAGAGAAAGTGTCATGGTCATTCTTCAATCAGAGAATTCGTAGTGTATTAGGAATAACTGTGTGTAGTTTATAAATTAGTGATTAAGAAAGAAACTCGGTTTTCAATAATGTATCCTTGTGAAATTTTAAAACTCAAATTGAGTGTAAATTAGGTTAATACTTGGTGATTAAGGAAGAAACTCGATTTTCTATAATGTATCCTTTTGAAATATTAAAACTCAAATTGAGTGTAAATTAGTTAATAACTTAGTGATTAAGGAATTAACTCATTTTTCAATAATGAATCCATTTGAAATCTTAAAACTCAAATTGAGTGTAAATTAGGTGATAACTTAGTGATTAAGGAAGAAACTCCATTTTCAATAATGTATCCCTTTGAAATCTAAAAACTCAAATTGAGTGTAAATTAGTTTATAACTTAGTGATTAAGGAAGAAACTCCATTTTCAATAATGTATCCCTTTGAAATCTTAAAACTCAAATTCAGTGTAAATTAGGTTAATACTTGGTGATTAAGGAAGAAACTCGATTTTCTATAATGTATCCTTTTGAAATATTAAAACTCAAATTGAGTGTAAATTAGTTAATAACTTAGTGATTAAGGAATTAACTCATTTTTCAATAATGAATCCATTTGAATTCTTAAAACTCAAATTGAGTGTAAATTAGGTGATAACTTAGTGATTAAGGAAAAACTCCATTTTCAATAATGTATCCCATTGAAATCTTAAAACTCAAATTGAGTGTAAATTAGTTTATAACTTAGTGATTAAGAAAGAAACACGGTTTTCAATAATGTATCATTGTGAAATCTTAAAACTCAAATTGAATGTAAATTAGGTTAATACTTGGTGATTAAGGAAGAAACTCGATTTTCTATAATGTATCCTTTTGAAATATTAAAACTCAAATTGAGTGTAAATTAGTTAGTAACTTAGTGATTAAGGAATTAACTCATTTTTCAATAATGAATCCATTTGAAATCTTAAAACTCAAATTGAGTGTAAATTAGGTGATAACTTAGTGATTAAGGAATTAACTCATTTTTCAATAATGAATCCATTTGAAATCTTAAAACTCAAATTGAGTGTAAATTAGGTGATAACTTAGTGATTAAGGAAGAAACTCCATATTCAATAATGTATCCCTTTGAAATCTTAAAACTCAAATTGAGTGTAAATTAGTTTATAACTTAGTGATTAAGGAATAAACTCCATTTTCAATAATGTATCCCTTTGAAATTTTAAAACTCAAATTGAGTGTAAATTAGTTTATAAGTTAGTGATTAAGGAAGAAACTCCATTTTCAATAATGTATCCCTTTGAAATCTTAAAACTCAAATTGAGTGTAAACTAGTTTATAACTTAGTGCACGTAAATGTAAATTTTATTAAAAGAAAAAGAAAAACCCCACAACCCGGGGAAATAGAATGTAGAGTGTAAGTGGGCCGCATTAAAAACCTCACCGTAAACCTCCCTTGAGGACAAACCGGTGTAGGCGAAAAAGCGTTACCAACCACTTACCCCCTCCATCTACCAAGGGAAATGCTCGGAATACAAAGCAAGAAAGCGTGAGCAACGGTCAAAAAACCGTAGGACGCAACCACAATCTATCTCACAGCCGCAAAGGACTAAAAGAGAAAGATCGTCCCAACCAAAGCCAAAAACCACAAGGTCCAAACAAACTAAAACAACCAAAGCCAAAAAAGTGACCCGAAATACAAGGTCCAAGCAAAAGAAAGAAGAATTACCAGAAGGAGGAAACTCAAAAGAATTAAATGCTACGAAAATAAGTCTCAAACAAATCCTTCCTCAGTAAGTCGTGTATGGCGTCAGGCGGACGACCAGCCCAAATACCAGGCGAACGGGATTTCGCCAAAAAATCAGCAACACCATTCCCCTCTCTCCAAATGTGTGAATAACGAATGTCCATGTCGTTAGCCAATCTCATCGTGGTGGCCCATAAACTCCGCAATCTCCACGGAATCAAAGGGATACGTCTCCGCATGGTATGCACCGCCATCATGGAGTCCGATTCGACCCATAAACGTGACCAACCGTGCTTGTAGGCGAACTCAATAGCAAGTAAGATAGCTGCAATTTCAGCCTCAAGCGCATATCCGCAACCAAATTCAGAGCAAGTCGCAGCAAGGAAGAAACCCAACGAGTCACGGAAAACCGCACCCACCGTAATCGGCCCCGGCGCCGTGATAACACTCCCGTCAGTGTTGACTTTAGTCCAGGTGTCCGGAGGAGGGATCCACCTAAAAGGAACCAGTTTACGTGAAGGGTTATATCTAGGGCACACCCCTAGCAACTGGGCAATCAAAGTATCACCCGCATCCCGGTTAGCAAAGCTAGAAATCAAAGGGGCCGCCTCCCTAATAGCAGTAATAACGATGGCACGACATGCACGCAAAGAAGGGGAAGTATCATCAAAGACAATTCTGTTTCGCATCCACCAAATGGCCCAAACAGTAGCAACAAAAGCAACTCGCCAAAGATCACGAAGTTGTTCTCCAAGGGGACAAGATTTAGCCTGCACAAGAAGAGTGGCCAAATCCAAGCTAGCATTAATTTCCATGTTGAAGAGAGCAGCAACAGAGGTAATCAAAGTGTTGGCAAAAGAGCAGGTGAAAAGGATATGAGATTGAGTTTCCTCGTGATTCTTGCAGAAAGGGCATATCGAAGGACCGAAAACCCCGAAACGTGCAAGCCAATCAGCCGTAGGAAGCTTCCCCCACATCGCACGCCATAACGTAGTCGAGCGGCAAGGCGGAATAAACTTACTCCAAATCAAGGTAGCCCAATCAGTAGTAGGGAAATCTTGCCTGATCTCATCGTACAGAAGCTTAGAGGTAAGCTCACCAGAAACCGTCGTAAGCCATACCACTCTATCAGGTTCAGGAGAAACACGGATGCTCAGGATATCTCTAACAATGTCCTTATAAGCGACCACAAAAGAAATCTCAAAGTGCCAACATCCTTCAAAAAAGAAGTCCCCCACTTTGGCAGTTAACAACCGAGCAATAGCAAACGGAATGCCAATGCGCTCTACAAGGGAGTAGCCCAACCAATTATCATGCCAAAAGCTAACCGTAGAATTCACGCCCACAATCCAACGCGCCTTCTCAGCAATTCTTGAAAAATGCCCTCTGATGCCCGGACCAATGGAAGAAATAATATTGAGGCTCTTTGGGTGACCAGATTTTTTAAAATGGCGAGTATACAAAAAATCAAAATCCGGAGATGGCCGTGAAAAAATGTCCCAAGCTAGTTTCCCCGTATAAGAAGCATTGGCGAGTTTGAGAGATCTAATGCCTAATCCACCTTCTGACTTAGGAGAACAACAACGAGCCCACCGAATTGTGCACGAAGAGCCACATTTAGCAATATTCCCAGTCCAAACAAAATTCCTCATAGCATTGTCCAATCTGGTAAGCAAACTTGCGGGCCATTTATAAACCATCATGGAGTGGACCATTGACGAAGAAATTACGGAGTTAACGAGACAAACACGACCTGCCAAAGACAGTGTTTGACCCTTCCATCTAGAAAACTTGGAGAGGATGGAATCAGCAAGTGAAGCAAGATGAACCTCCTTTGGTGCCCCAACAAAAATCGGAACGCCAAGATATTGAAAAGGTAAAGAACCTTCAGTGATGTGCGTAATTCGATGCATGTAAGCACGAACTGCCGTAGGGGCCGAAGGCCCAAAGAAGACTCTAGACTTGGGAGGGCTATAAATCTGACCCGAGAGAGAACCATAATCATCGAGCAATTTTTTAATATGGTCGACATCCTTCTTCAAAGCCCTAGCAAAGATCATGATATCATCCGCATAAAAAAGGAATCGAGGGTGGCCCCGAATAGACGAGAGAAGGCCATCTTGTTCGTATCGCTTTATCCAGCGTCCAAGGGCCTCTTCCGCAATGCAAAAGAGTAAGGGTGAAAGGGGGTCACCCTGTCGAACTCCACGTGCACAACCAAAAAATCCTGTAGGCTCCCCATTTAAGAGAATTGAGAGCCGAGCAGAGGAAAGGATAACATGCACAAGCTGTTGGAATCTGTGAGAAAAACCCATGCGTTGAATCACAGCCAAAAGAAAGTCCCAATGCACCGTGTCAAACGCCTTCGTCATATCGATTTTGATCGCCATGCAGCTGTTAACTCTTCGCAAACTAATCTGATTAACAGCTTCCGATGCCAGAGCAATGCATGTGTGTATACGTTTTCCGGGAATAAAACCGTATTGAGACTCAGATAGGTAACGGGCAATAAAAGACCCGAGTCTGGTCGCAACAATCTTCGTGAAGACTTTAAAGATATAATTTCCCATCACCAGGGGTCTAAAGTCCTGAATCCTGGTAGCCCCATTCATTTTGGGTATAAGAGTGACCAAGCTAGTGTTGAATCCCTGTGGCATACGGAGATGTTCAAAAAAATATCGAACAGCCCGCTCCACATCATGGGAGATGATGTGCCAACACTTCTGAAAGAAAGAGCCTGGGAATCCGTCAGGGCCAGGAGAGCTCGCACCATCCATATCGAAAACCGCGGTCTTGATTTCATCCAGAGGAGGAATAGCCATGAGAAGCTCATTGTCGTGGGCAGAGACCTGCTCAAAGGGGAGCTGGTCAAGCATGGAAAAGTCCCTTTCGTCGTGTGCATGGAGAGAAAACAGATCCACATAATAGTCAATGACCACCGCACTAATTCTGTTCGGGTCAGTCAAGGTCTCGCCCTCGACTTCGAGCTGAAGAATCCCCTTATTCGTCTGTTTCGTCTTATGCATTATGTGGAAAAATTTAGAGTTACGATCGCCGTCTGTGAGCCATTGTAGGCGATTTCGTTGCACATAAAACTCTTGTCGCCTGGACAGCAAACTGTTAAGCCTGATTTGGCATTCAACTTCTTCATTCAAGAGGTGCTCTGAATCCCCATCCTGATGTATGGTGCGTTGCACCTTGAGCAGTCGCTCAGACGCGTCATCTATTTCCACAAAAATGTTACGGAAAACAGATTTATTCCAAGCAGAAAGACAGAATCCAAGACGCTTGAGTTTCTGCATGATAGCGTTAATCGGGTCCCAATGGGTCAAATACTGATTCCAGGATTTCTCCACAGTGGGCAAGAAGTCATGATGCTGAAGCCACATATCCTGGAAATGGAATTTGCCGCGGGAGCGGATAGCAGAGGACGAGAGACCCAGAAGAAGTGGGTGATGATCAGAACAATGGCGGCAAAGAATGGAGAGATCGACCCCCTTCCATAACTCCATGAAGCCCGTCGAAATCAGAGCTCTGTCAAGTCTAGCCGCCAAAAAGCCGAGGCGAGCGTGTCTGGAAGACCAAGTGAAGATATGATTTGGCGTTGCCACTTCGACCAAGTTCCCCTCATCAATAAACTCAGAGAATTCTCGCGTAGCAACTGTCTGATTGTTTGTGGAAGAAGACCGTTCATGGAGACCCCTCACCACATTAAAGTCGCCAAGTGCACATAAGTTATGCCCTGAGAAGGAGAGCAAATCAAACCATAAAGAACGTCTCTGAACATAAGAGTTTTTTGCATGCACAAACGCAAAATAACAAGGTAAAGAAGGAAACGAGATCACCATGCATTGTTCTGTACAGAGGACAAGGTCGGCTTGTGAGAAAAGATCCTGCTTGCCGAGAATCCAGATATTGGGTCTTTTATCACACCTAGTGTTGGAGGCAAAAAACTTCAAGTTCACAACTTTCCAAAAAGAAGCCGGTATGGAGGTTATCCGGATTTTGGGTTCATAGATGGCCACCCAATCCGGTTTGTGGCTGAAGCAGAACGAAGCAAAAGCGTTACGGGATTGTTCGTTCCCCAGCCCCTGTATATTCCAGGAGAGAATATTCATTTAACACCATTGGAGCCGTGCTTCGGCGGCTGATTTTCAAGGGCTTCTACTTGGTCCGCCCAAGATCCGGAACCAATCAAAGCTAATTCATCAGACTTGGGCAGGGCATCTGTGATGACAAGGGGGGCCAAATTAGGATCCTGAAGCTCCGCTACAACTTCAGGGACCGAAGCAGAGGTAGAAGCAGGTTCAACTAGGTTATTTCGAAGTGCCTTCTTAACCCGTATACCTGTAGGAAAGGAAGCATCTCTATATCCAGGGGGGAATTTACTCAACCTTTGAAACGCAACAGCTGACTTCCCCTGGGCCGTTTCTTTTTCCTGGGAAGAAATAGTAGCAGAGCTATCCTTAGCCGTCCCTGGATTGACAACAACATGAGGCTCACCATCAGCATCTTCCTCAACCCTTAAAACTTCATATCTATTTTCTGCCCCAAGATCCTTTGCCTCCTCTTCTCTGTCCGGATTCTCCACTGGTGTAGAAAATACCATGTCGTTCCTTGCATCTTCATCCTCCATTTCCATTGTCGCCACCACCGTATCCACAGCAAAAACACTTGCATTCTTTGCCACCGGGGCATCCTCCTCCTTGCCACCATAAATAACACCTTCCGTCGAAGTAGCAGGTTTCCATTTGTCCGAGGCTGGTCTTCGTCCCCTACTACGACTTCTAGTGATTAAGAAAGAAACTCGGTTTTCAATAATGTATCCTTGTGAAATTTTAAAACTCAAATTGAGTGTAAATTAGGTTAATACTTGGTGATTAAGGAAGAAACTCGATTTTCTATAATGTATCCTTTTGAAATATTAAAACTCAAATTGAGTGTAAATTAGTTAGTAAAATAGTGATTAAGGAATTAACTCATTTTTCAATAATGAATCCATTTGAAATCTTAAAACTCAAATTGAGTGTAAATTAGGTGATAACTTAGTGATTAAGGAAAAACTCCATTTTCAATAATGTATCCCTTTGAAATCTTAAAACTCAAATTGAGTGTAAATTAGTTTATAACTTAGTGATTAAGGAATAAACTCCATTTTCAATAATGTATCCCTTTGAAATTTTAAAACTCAAATTGAGTGTAAATTAGTTTATAAGTTAGTGATTAAGGAAGAAACTCCATTTTCAATAATGTATCCCATTGAAATCTTAAAACTCAAATTGAGTGTAAATTAGTTTATAACTTAGTGATTAAGAAAGAAACACGGTTTTCAATAATGTATCATTGTGAAATCTTAAAACTCAAATTGAATGTAAATTAGGTTAATACTTGGTGATTAAGGAAGAAACTCGATTTTCTATAATGTATCCTTTTGAAATATTAAAACTCAAATTGAGTGTAAATTAGTTAGTAACTTAGTGATTAAGGAATTAACTCATTTTTCAATAATGAATCCATTTGAAATCTTAAAACTCAAATTGAGTGTAAATTAGGTGATAACTTAGTGATTAAGGAATTAACTCATTTTTCAATAATGAATCTATTTGAAATCTTAAAACTCAAATTGAGTGTAAATTAGGTGATAACTTAGTGATTAAGGAAGAAACTCCATATTCAATAATGTATCCCTTTGAAATCTTAAAACTCAAATTGAGTGTAAATTAGTTTATAACTTAGTGATTAAGGAATAAACTCCATTTTCAATAATGTATCCCTTTGAAATTTTAAAACTCAAATTGAGTGTAAATTAGTTTATAAGTTAGTGATTAAGGAAGAAACTCCATTTTCAATAATGTATCCCTTTGAAATCTTAAAACTCAAATTGAGTGTAAATTAGTTTATAACTTAGTGATTAAGAAAGAAACTCGGTTTTCAATAATGTATCCTTGTGAAATTTTAAAACTCAAATTGAGTGTAAATTAGGTTATTACTTGGTGATTAAGGAAGAAACTCGATTTTCTATAATGTATCCTTTTGAAATATTAAAACTCAAATTGAGTGTAAATTAGTTAATAACTTAGTGATTAAGGAATTAACTCATTTTTCAATAATGAATCCATTTGAAATCTTAAAACTCAAATTGAGTGTAAATTAGGTGATAACTTAGTGATTAAGGAAGAAACTCCATTTTCAATAATGTATCCCTTTGAAATCTAAAAACTCAAATTGAGTGTAAATTAGTTTATAACTTAGTGATTAAGGAAGAAACTCCATTTTCAATAATGTATCCCTTTGAAATCTTAAAACTCAAATTCTGTGTAAATTAGTTTATAACTTAGTGATTAAGAAAGAAACACGGTTTTCAATAATGTATCATTGTGAAATCTTAAAACTCAAATTGAATGTAAATTAGGTTAATACTTGGTGATTAAGGAAGAAACTCGATTTTCTATAATGTATCCTTTTGAAATATTAAAACTCAAATTGAGTGTAAATTAGTTAGTAACTTAGTGATTAAGGAATTAACTCATTTTTCAATAATGAATCCATTTGAAATCTTAAAACTCAAATTGAGTGTAAATTAGGTGATAACTTAGTGATTAAGGAAAAACTCCATTTTCAATAATGTATCCCTTTGAAATCTTAAAACTCAAATTGAGTGTAAATTAGTTTATAACTTAGTGATTAAGAAAGAAACTCGGTTTTCAATAATGTATCCTTGTGAAATTTTAAAACTCAAATTGAGTGTAAATTAGGTTAATACTTGGTGATTAAGGAAGAAACTCGATTTTCTATAATGTATCCTTTTGAAATATTAAAACTCAAATTGAGTGTAAATTAGTTAATAACTTAGTGATTAAGGAATTAACTCATTTTTCAATAATGAATCCATTTGAAATCTTAAAACTCAAATTGAGTGTAAATTAGGTGATAACTTAGTGATTAAGGAAAAACTCCATTTTTCAATAATGAATCCATTTGAAATCTTAAAACTCAAATTGAGTGTAAATTAGGTGAAAACTTAGTGATTAAGGAATTAACTCATTTTTCAATAATGAATCTATTTGAAATCTTAAAACTCAAATTGAGTGTAAATTAGGTGATAACTTAGTGATTAAGGAAGAAACTCCATATTCAATAATGTATCCCTTTGAAATCTTAAAACTCAAATTGAGTGTAAATTAGTTTATAACTTAGTGATTAAGGAATAAACTCCATTTTCAATAATGTATCCCTTTGAAATTTTAAAACTCAAATTGAGTGTAAATTAGTTTATAAGTTAGTGATTAAGGAAGAAACTCCATTTTCAATAATGTATCCCTTTGAAATCTTAAAACTCAAATTGAGTGTAAATTAGTTTATAACTTAGTGATTAAGAAAGAAACTCGGTTTTCAATAATGTATCCTTGTGAAATTTTAAAACTCAAATTGAGTGTAAATTAGGTTAATACTTGGTGATTAAGGAAGAAACTCGATTTTCTATAATGTATCCTTTTGAAATATTAAAACTCAAATTGAGTGTAAATTAGTTAATAACTTAGTGATTAAGGAATTAACTCATTTTTCAATAATGAATCCATTTGAAATCTTAAAACTCAAATTGAGTGTAAATTAGGTGATAACTTAGTGATTAAGGAAGAAACTCCATTTTCAATAATGTATCCCTTTGAAATCTAAAAACTCAAATTGAGTGTAAATTAGTTTATAACTTAGTGATTAAGGAAGAAACTCCATTTTCAATAATGTATCCCTTTGAAATCTTAAAACTCAAATTCTGTGTAAATTAGTTTATAACTTAGTGATTAAGAAAGAAACACGGTTTTCAATAATGTATCATTGTGAAATCTTAAAACTCAAATTGAATGTAAATTAGGTTAATACTTGGTGATTAAGGAAGAAACTCGATTTTCTATAATGTATCCTTTTGAAATATTAAAACTCAAATTGAGTGTAAATTAGTTAGTAACTTAGTGATTAAGGAATTAACTCATTTTTCAATAATGAATCCATTTGAAATCTTAAAACTCAAATTGAGTGTAAATTAGGTGATAACTTAGTGATTAAGGAAAAACTCCATTTTCAATAATGTATCCCTTTGAAATCTTAAAACTCAAATTGAGTGTAAATTAGTTTATAACTTAGTGATTAAGAAAGAAACTCGGTTTTCAATAATGTATCCTTGTGAAATTTTAAAACTCAAATTGAGTGTAAATTAGGTTAATACTTGGTGATTAAGGAAGAAACTCGATTTTCTATAATGTATCCTTTTGAAATATTAAAACTCAAATTGAGTGTAAATTAGTTAATAACTTAGTGATTAAGGAATTAACTCATTTTTCAATAATGAATCCATTTGAAATCTTAAAACTCAAATTGAGTGTAAATTAGGTGATAACTTAGTGATTAAGGAAAAACTCCATTTTTCAATAATGAATCCATTTGAAATCTTAAAACTCAAATTGAGTGTAAATTAGGTGATAACTTAGTGATTAAGGAATTAACTCATTTTTCAATAATGAATCTATTTGAAATCTTAAAACTCAAATTGAGTGTAAATTAGGTTATAACTTAGTGATTAAGGAAGAAACTCCATTTTCAATAATGTATCCCTTTGAAATCTTAAAACTCAAATTGAGTGTAAATTAGTTTATAACTTAGTGATTAAGGAATAAACTCCATTTTCAATAATGTATCCCTTGTAAATTTTAAAACTCAAATTGAGTGTAAATTAGCTTATAAGTTAGTGATTAAGGAAGAAACTCCATTTTCAATAATGTATCCCATTGAAATCTTAAAACTCAAATTGAGTGTAAATTAGTTTATAACTTAGTGATTAAGAAAGAAACACGGTTTTCAATAATGTATCATTGTGAAATCTTAAAACTCAAATTGAATGTAAATTAGGTTAATACTTGGTGATTAAGGAAGAAACTCGATTTTCTATAATGTATCCTTTTGAAATATTAAAACTCAAATTGAGTGTAAATTAGTTAGTAACTTAGTGATTAAGGAATTAACTCATTTTTCAATAATGAATCCATTTGAAATCTTAAAACTCAAATTGAGTGTAAATTAGGTGATAACTTAGTGATTAAGGAATTAACTCATTTTTCAATAATGAATCTATTTGAAATCTTAAAACTCAAATTGAGTGTAAATTAGGTGATAACTTAGTGATTAAGGAAGAAACTCCATATTCAATAATGTATCCCTTTGAAATCTTAAAACTCAAATTGAGTGTAAATTAGTTTATAACTTAGTGATTAAGGAATAAACTCCATTTTCAATAATGTATCCCTTTGAAATTTTAAAACTCAAATTGAGTGTAAATTAGTTTATAAGTTAGTGATTAAGGAAGAAACTCCATTTTCAATAATGTATCCCTTTGAAATCTTAAAACTCAAATTGAGTGTAAATTAGTTTATAACTTAGTGATTAAGAAAGAAACTCGGTTTTCAATAATGTATCCTTGTGAAATTTTAAAACTCAAATTGAGTGTAAATTAGGTTAATACTTGGTGATTAAGGAAGAAACTCGATTTTCTATAATGTATCCTTTTGAAATATTAAAACTCAAATTGAGTGTAAATTAGTTAATAACTTAGTGATTAAGGAATTAACTCATTTTTCAATAATGAATCCATTTGAAATCTTAAAACTCAAATTGAGTGTAAATTAGGTGATAACTTAGTGATTAAGGAAGAAACTCCATTTTCAATAATGTATCCCTTTGAAATCTAAAAACTCAAATTGAGTGTAAATTAGTTTATAACTTAGTGATTAAGGAAGAAACTCCATTTTCAATAATGTATCCCTTTGAAATCTTAAAACTCAAATTCTGTGTAAATTAGTTTATAACTTAGTGATTAAGAAAGAAACACGGTTTTCAATAATGTATCATTGTGAAATCTTAAAACTCAAATTGAATGTAAATTAGGTTAATACTTGGTGATTAAGGAAGAAACTCGATTTTCTATAATGTATCCTTTTGAAATATTAAAACTCAAATTGAGTGTAAATTAGTTAGTAACTTAGTGATTAAGGAATTAACTCATTTTTCAATAATGAATCCATTTGAAATCTTAAAACTCAAATTGAGTGTAAATTAGGTGATAACTTAGTGATTAAGGAAAAACTCCATTTTCAATAATGTATCCCTTTGAAATCTTAAAACTCAAATTGAGTGTAAATTAGTTTATAACTTAGTGATTAAGAAAGAAACTCGGTTTTCAATAATGTATCCTTGTGAAATTTTAAAACTCAAATTGAGTGTAAATTAGGTTAATACTTGGTGATTAAGGAAGAAACTCGATTTTCTATAATGTATCCTTTTGAAATATTAAAACTCAAATTGAGTGTAAATTAGTTAATAACTTAGTGATTAAGGAATTAACTCATTTTTCAATAATGAATCCATTTGAAATCTTAAAACTCAAATTGAGTGTAAATTAGTTTATAACTTAGTGATTAAGGAAAAACTCCATTTTTCAATAATGAATCCATTTGAAATCTTAAAACTCAAATTGAGTGTAAATTAGGTGATAACTTAGTGATTAAGGAATTAACTCATTTTTCAATAATGAATCTATTTGAAATCTTAAAACTCAAATTGAGTGTAAATTAGGTGATAACTTAGTGATTAAGGAAGAAACTCCATATTCAATAATGTATCCCTTTGAAATCTTAAAACTCAAATTGAGTGTAAATTAGTTTATAACTTAGTGATTAAGGAATAAACTCCATTTTCAATAATGTATCCCTTTGAAATTTTAAAACTCAAATTGAGTGTAAATTAGTTTATAAGTTAGTGATTAAGGAAGAAACTCCATTTTCAATAATGTATCCCTTTGAAATCTTAAAACTCAAATTGAGTGTAAATTAGTTTATAACTTAGTGATTAAGAAAGAAACTCGGTTTTCAATAATGTATCCTTGTGAAATTTTAAAACTCAAATTGAGTGTAAATTAGGTTAATACTTGGTGATTAAGGAAGAAACTCGATTTTCTATAATGTATCCTTTTGAAATATTAAAACTCAAATTGAGTGTAAATTAGTTAATAACTTAGTGATTAAGGAATTAACTCATTTTTCAATAATGAATCCATTTGAAATCTTAAAACTCAAATTGAGTGTAAATTAGGTGATAACTTAGTGATTAAGGAAGAAACTCCATTTTCAATAATGTATCCCTTTGAAATCTAAAAACTCAAATTGAGTGTAAATTAGTTTATAACTTAGTGATTAAGGAAGAAACTCCATTTTAAATAATGTATCCCTTTGAAATCTTAAAACTCAAATTCTGTGTAAATTAGTTTATAACTTAGTGATTAAGAAAGAAACACGGTTTTCAATAATGTATCATTGTGAAATCTTAAAACTCAAATTGAATGTAAATTAGGTTAATACTTGGTGATTAAGGAAGAAACTCGATTTTCTATAATGTATCCTTTTGAAATATTAAAACTCAAATTGAGTGTAAATTAGTTAGTAACTTAGTGATTAAGGAATTAACTCATTTTTCAATAATGAATCCATTTGAAATCTTAAAACTCAAATTGAGTGTAAATTAGGTGATAACTTAGTGATTAAGGAAAAACTCCATTTTCAATAATGTATCCCTTTGAAATCTTAAAACTCAAATTGAGTGTAAATTAGTTTATAACTTAGTGATTAAGAAAGAAACTCGGTTTTCAATAATGTATCCTTGTGAAATTTTAAAACTCAAATTGAGTGTAAATTAGGTTAATACTTGGTGATTAAGGAAGAAACTCGATTTTCTATAATGTATCCTTTTGAAATATTAAAACTCAAATTGAGTGTAAATTAGTTAATAACTTAGTGATTAAGGAATTAACTCATTTTTCAATAATGAATCCATTTGAAATCTTAAAACTCAAATTGAGTGTAAATTAGGTGATAACTTAGTGATTAAGGAAAAACTCAATTTTTCAATAATGAATCCATTTGAAATCTTAAAACTCAAATTGAGTGTAAATTAGGTGATAACTTAGTGATTAAGGAATTAACTCATTTTTCAATAATGAATCTATTTGAAATCTTAAAACTCAAATTGAGTGTAAATTAGGTGATAACTTAGTGATTAAGGAAGAAACTCCATATTCAATAATGTATCCCTTTGAAATCTTAAAACTCAAATTGAGTGTAAATTAGTTTATAACTTAGTGATTAAGGAATAAACTCCATTTTCAATAATGTATCCCTTTGAAATTTTAAAACTCAAATTGAGTGTAAATTAGTTTATAAGTTAGTGATTAAGGAAGAAACTCCATTTTCAATAATGTATCCCTTTGAAATCTTAAAACTCAAATTGAGTGTAAATTAGTTTATAACTTAGTGATTAAGAAAGAAACTCGGTTTTCAATAATGTATCCTTGTGAAATTTTAAAACTCAAATTGAGTGTAAATTAGGTTAATACTTGGTGATTAAGGAAGAAACTCGATTTTCTATAATGTATCCTTTTGAAATATTAAAACTCAAATTGAGTGTAAATTAGTTAATAACTTAGTGATTAAGGAATTAACTCATTTTTCAATAATGAATCCATTTGAAATCTTAAAACTCAAATTGAGTGTAAATTAGGTGATAACTTAGTGATTAAGGAAGAAACTCCATTTTCAATAATGTATCCCTTTGAAATATAAAAACTCAAATTGAGTGTAAATTAGTTTATAACTTAGTGATTAAGGAAGAAACTCCATTTTCAATAATGTATCCCTTTGAAATCTTAAAACTCAAATTCTGTGTAAATTAGTTTATAACTTAGTGATTAAGAAAGAAACACGGTTTTCAATAATGTATCATTGTGAAATCTTAAAACTCAAATTGAATGTAAATTAGGTTAATACTTGGTGATTAAGGAAGAAACTCGATTTTCTATAATGTATCCTTTTGAAATATTAAAACTCAAATTGAGTGTAAATTAGTTAATAACTTAGTGATTAAGGAATTAACTCATTTTTCAATAATGAATCCATTTGAAATCTTAAAACTCAAATTGAGTGTAAATTAGGTGATAACTTAGTGATTAAGGAAGAAACTCCATTTTCAATAATGTATCCCTTTGAAATCTAAAAACTCAAATTGAGTGTAAATTAGTTTATAACTTAGTGATTAAGGAAGAAACTCCATTTTCAATAATGTATCCCTTTGAAATCTTAAAACTCAAATTCTGTGTAAATTAGTTTATAACTTAGTGATTAAGAAAGAAACACGGTTTTCAATAATGTATCATTGTGAAATCTTAAAACTCAAATTGAATGTAAATTAGGTTAATACTTGGTGATTAAGGAAGAAACTCGATTTTCTATAATGTATCCTTTTGAAATATTAAAACTCAAATTGAGTGTAAATTAGTTAGTAACTTAGTGATTAAGGAATTAACTCATTTTTCAATAATGAATCCATTTGAAATCTTAAAACTCAAATTGAGTGTAAATTAGGTGATAACTTAGTGATTAAGGAAAAACTCCATTTTCAATAATGTATCCCTTTGAAATCTTAAAACTCAAATTGAGTGTAAATTAGTTTATAACTTAGTGATTAAGAAAGAAACTCGGTTTTCAATAATGTATCCTTGTGAAATTTTAAAACTCAAATTGAGTGTAAATTAGGTTAATACTTGGTGATTAAGGAAGAAACTCGATTTTCTATAATGTATCCTTTTGAAATATTAAAACTCAAATTGAGTGTAAATTAGTTAATAACTTAGTGATTAAGGAATTAACTCATTTTTCAATAATGAATCCATTTGAAATCTTAAAACTCAAATTGAGTGTAAATTAGGTGATAACTTAGTGATTAAGGAAAAACTCAATTTTTCAATAATGAATCCATTTGAAATCTTAAAACTCAAATTGAGTGTAAATTAGGTGATAACTTAGTGATTAAGGAATTAACTCATTTTTCAATAATGAATCCATTTGAAATCTTAAAACTCAAATTGAGTGTAAATTAGGTGATAACTTAGTGATTAAGGAAGAAACTCCATTTTCAATAATGTATCCCTTTGAAATCTAAAAACTCAAATTGAGTGTAAATTAGTTTATAACTTAGTGATTAAGGAAGAAACTCCATTTTCAATAATGTATCCCTTTGAAATCTTAAAACTCAAATTCTGTGTAAATTAGTTTATAACTTAGTGATTAAGAAAGAAACACGGTTTTCAATAATGTATCATTGTGAAATCTTAAAACTCAAATTGAATGTAAATTAGGTTAATACTTGGTGATTAAGGAAGAAACTCGATTTTCTATAATGTATCCTTTTGAAATATTAAAACTCAAATTGAGTGTAAATTAGTTAATAACTTAGTGATTAAGGAATTAACTCATTTTTCAATAATGAATCCATTTGAAATCTTAAAACTCAAATTGAGTGTAAATTAGGTGATAACTTAGTGATTAAGGAAGAAACTCCATTTTCAATAATGTATCCCTTTGAAATCTAAAAACTCAAATTGAGTGTAAATTAGTTTATAACTTAGTGATTAAGGAAGAAACTCCATTTTCAATAATGTATCCCTTTGAAATCTTAAAACTCAAATTCTGTGTAAATTAGTTTATAACTTAGTGATTAAGAAAGAAACACGGTTTTCAATAATGTATCATTGTGAAATCTTAAAACTCAAATTGAATGTAAATTAGGTTAATACTTGGTGATTAAGGAAGAAACTCGATTTTCTATAATGTATCCTTTTGAAATATTAAAACTCAAATTGAGTGTAAATTAGTTAGTAACTTAGTGATTAAGGAATTAACTCATTTTTCAATAATGAATCCATTTGAAATCTTAAAACTCAAATTGAGTGTAAATTAGGTGATAACTTAGTGATTAAGGAAAAACTCCATTTTCAATAATGTATCCCTTTGAAATCTTAAAACTCAAATTGAGTGTAAATTAGTTTATAACTTAGTGATTAAGAAAGAAACTCGGTTTTCAATAATGTATCCTTGTGAAATTTTAAAACTCAAATTGAGTGTAAATTAGGTTAATACTTGGTGATTAAGGAAGAAACTCGATTTTCTATAATGTATCCTTTTGAAATATTAAAACTCAAATTGAGTGTAAATTAGTTAATAACTTAGTGATTAAGGAATTAACTCATTTTTCAATAATGAATCCATTTGAAATCTTAAAACTCAAATTGAGTGTAAATTAGGTGATAACTTAGTGATTAAGGAAAAACTCCATTTTCAATAATGTATCCCTTTGAAATCTTAAAACTCAAATTGAGTGTAAATTAGTTTATAACTTAGTGATTAAGAAAGAAACTCGGTTTTCAATAATGTATCCTTGTGAAATTTTAAAACTCAAATTGAGTGTAAATTAGGTTAATACTTGGTGATTAAGGAAGAAACTCGATTTTCTATAATGTATCCTTTTGAAATATTAAAACTCAAATTGAGTGTAAATTAGTTAATAACTTAGTGATTAAGGAATTAACTCATTTTTCAATAATGAATCCATTTGAAATCTTAAAACTCAAATTGAGTGTAAATTAGGTGATAACTTAGTGATTAAGGAAAAACTCAATTTTTCAATAATGAATCCATTTGAAATCTTAAAACTCAAATTGAGTGTAAATTAGGTGATAACTTAGTGATTAAGGAATTAACTCATTTTTCAATAATGAATCTATTTGAAATCTTAAAACTCAAATTGAGTGTAAATTAGGTGATAACTTAGTGATTAAGGAAGAAACTCCATATTCAATAATGTATCCCTTTGAAATCTTAAAACTCAAATTGAGTGTAAATTAGTTTATAACTTAGTGATTAAGGAATAAACTCCATTTTCAATAATGTATCCCTTTGAAATTTTAAAACTCAAATTGAGTGTAAATTAGTTTATAAGTTAGTGATTAAGGAAGAAACTCCATTTTCAATAATGTATCCCTTTGAAATCTTAAAACTCAAATTGAGTGTAAATTAGTTTATAACTTAGTGATTAAGAAAGAAACTCGGTTTTCAATAATGTATCCTTGTGAAATTTTAAAACTCAAATTGAGTGTAAATTAGGTTAATACTTGGTGATTAAGGAAGAAACTCGATTTTCTATAATGTATCCTTTTGAAATATTAAAACTCAAATTGAGTGTAAATTAGTTAATAACTTAGTGATTAAGGAATTAACTCATTTTTCAATAATGAATCCATTTGAAATCTTAAAACTCAAATTGAGTGTAAATTAGGTGATAACTTAGTGATTAAGGAAGAAACTCCATTTTCAATAATGTATCCCTTTGAAATCTAAAAACTCAAATTGAGTGTAAATTAGTTTATAACTTAGTGATTAAGGAAGAAACTCCATTTTCAATAATGTATCCCTTTGAAATCTTAAAACTCAAATTCTGTGTAAATTAGTTTATAACTTAGTGATTAAGAAAGAAACACGGTTTTCAATAATGTATCATTGTGAAATCTTAAAACTCAAATTGAATGTAAATTAGGTTAATACTTGGTGATTAAGGAAGAAACTCGATTTTCTATAATGTATCCTTTTGAAATATTAAAACTCAAATTGAGTGTAAATTAGTTAATAACTTAGTGATTAAGGAATTAACTCATTTTTCAATAATGAATCCATTTGAAATCTTAAAACTCAAATTGAGTGTAAATTAGGTGATAACTTAGTGATTAAGGAAGAAACTCCATTTTCAATAATGTATCCCTTTGAAATCTAAAAACTCAAATTGAGTGTAAATTAGTTTATAACTTAGTGATTAAGGAAGAAACTCCATTTTCAATAATGTATCCCTTTGAAATCTTAAAACTCAAATTCTGTGTAAATTAGTTTATAACTTAGTGATTAAGAAAGAAACACGGTTTTCAATAATGTATCATTGTGAAATCTTAAAACTCAAATTGAATGTAAATTAGGTTAATACTTGGTGATTAAGGAAGAAACTCGATTTTCTATAATGTATCCTTTTGAAATATTAAAACTCAAATTGAGTGTAAATTAGTTAGTAACTTAGTGATTAAGGAATTAACTCATTTTTCAATAATGAATCCATTTGAAATCTTAAAACTCAAATTGAGTGTAAATTAGGTGATAACTTAGTGATTAAGGAAAAACTCCATTTTCAATAATGTATCCCTTTGAAATCTTAAAACTCAAATTGAGTGTAAATTAGTTTATAACTTAGTGATTAAGAAAGAAACTCGGTTTTCAATAATGTATCCTTGTGAAATTTTAAAACTCAAATTGAGTGTAAATTAGGTTAATACTTGGTGATTAAGGAAGAAACTCGATTTTCTATAATGTATCCTTTTGAAATATTAAAACTCAAATTGAGTGTAAATTAGTTAATAACTTAGTGATTAAGGAATTAACTCATTTTTCAATAATGAATCCATTTGAAATCTTAAAACTCAAATTGAGTGTAAATTAGGTGATAACTTAGTGATTAAGGAAAAACTCAATTTTTCAATAATGAATCCATTTGAAATCTTAAAACTCAAATTGAGTGTAAATTAGGTGATAACTTAGTGATTAAGGAATTAACTCATTTTTCAATAATGAATCTATTTGAAATCTTAAAACTCAAATTGAGTGTAAATTAGGTGATAACTTAGTGATTAAGGAAGAAACTCCATATTCAATAATGTATCCCTTTGAAATCTTAAAACTCAAATTGAGTGTAAATTAGTTTATAACTTAGTGATTAAGGAATAAACTCCATTTTCAATAATGTATCCCTTTGAAATTTTAAAACTCAAATTGAGTGTAAATTAGTTTATAAGTTAGTGATTAAGGAAGAAACTCCATTTTCAATAATGTATCCCTTTGAAATCTTAAAACTCAAATTGAGTGTAAATTAGTTTATAACTTAGTGATTAAGAAAGAAACTCGGTTTTCAATAATGTATCCTTGTGAAATTTTAAAACTCAAATTGAGTGTAAATTAGGTTAATACTTGGTGATTAAGGAAGAAACTCGATTTTCTATAATGTATCCTTTTGAAATATTAAAACTCAAATTGAGTGTAAATTAGTTAATAACTTAGTGATTAAGGAATTAACTCATTTTTCAATAATGAATCCATTTGAAATCTTAAAACTCAAATTGAGTGTAAATTAGGTGATAACTTAGTGATTAAGGAAGAAACTCCATTTTCAATAATGTATCCCTTTGAAATCTAAAAACTCAAATTGAGTGTAAATTAGTTTATAACTTAGTGATTAAGGAAGAAACTCCATTTTCAATAATGTATCCCTTTGAAATCTTAAAACTCAAATTCTGTGTAAATTAGTTTATAACTTAGTGATTAAGAAAGAAACACGGTTTTCAATAATGTATCATTGTGAAATCTTAAAACTCAAATTGAATGTAAATTAGGTTAATACTTGGTGATTAAGGAAGAAACTCGATTTTCTATAATGTATCCTTTTGAAATATTAAAACTCAAATTGAGTGTAAATTAGTTAGTAACTTAGTGATTAAGGAATTAACTCATTTTTCAATAATGAATCCATTTGAAATCTTAAAACTCAAATTGAGTGTAAATTAGGTGATAACTTAGTGATTAAGGAAAAACTCCATTTTCAATAATGTATCCCTTTGAAATCTTAAAACTCAAATTGAGTGTAAATTAGTTTATAACTTAGTGATTAAGAAAGAAACTCGGTTTTCAATAATGTATCCTTGTGAAATTTTAAAACTCAAATTGAGTGTAAATTAGGTTAATACTTGGTGATTAAGGAAGAAACTCGATTTTCTATAATGTATCCTTTTGAAATATTAAAACTCAAATTGAGTGTAAATTAGTTAATAACTTAGTGATTAAGGAATTAACTCATTTTTCAATAATGAATCCATTTGAAATCTTAAAACTCAAATTGAGTGTAAATTAGGTGATAACTTAGTGATTAAGGAAAAACTCCATTTTTCAATAATGAATCCATTTGAAATCTTAAAACTCAAATTGAGTGTAAATTAGGTGATAACTTAGTGATTAAGGAATTAACTCATTTTTCAATAATGAATCTATTTGAAATCTTCAAACTCAAATTGAGTGTAAATTAGGTGATAACTTAGTGATTAAGGAAGAAACTCCATATTCAATAATGTATCCCTTTGAAATCTTAAAACTCAAATTGAGTGTAAATTAGTTTATAACTTAGTGATTAAGGAATAAACTCCATTTTCAATAATGTATCCCTTTGAAATTTTAAAACTCAAATTGAGTGTAAATTAGTTTATAAGTTAGTGATTAAGGAAGAAACTCCATTTTCAATAATGTATCCCTTTGAAATCTTAAAACTCAAATTGAGTGTAAATTAGTTTATAACTTAGTGATTAAGAAAGAAACTCGGTTTTCAATAATGTATCCTTGTGAAATTTTAAAACTCAAATTGAGTGTAAATTAGGTTAATACTTGGTGATTAAGGAAGAAACTCGATTTTCTATAATGTATCCTTTTGAAATATTAAAACTCAAATTGAGTGTAAATTAGTTAATAACTTAGTGATTAAGGAATTAACTCATTTTTCAATAATGAATCCATTTGAAATCTTAAAACTCAAATTGAGTGTAAATTAGGTGATAACTTAGTGATTAAGGAAGAAACTCCATTTTCAATAATGTATCCCTTTGAAATCTTAAATCTCAAATTGAGTGTAAATTAGTTTATAACTTAGTGATTAAGGAAGAAACTCCATTATCAATAATGTATCCCTTTGAAATCTTAAAACTCAAATTCTGTGTAAATTAGTTTATAACTTAGTGATTAAGAAAGAAACACGGTTTTCAATAATGTATCATTGTGAAATCTTAAAACTCAAATTGAATGTAAATTAGGTTAATACTTGGTGATTAAGGAAGAAACTCGATTTTCTATAATGTATCCTTTTGAAATATTAAAACTCAAATTGAGTGTAAATTAGTTAGTAACTTAGTGATTAAGGAATTAACTCATTTTTCAATAATGAATCCATTTGAAATCTTAAAACTCAAATTGAGTGTAAATTAGGTGATAACTTAGTGATTAAGGAAAAACTCCATTTTCAATAATGTATCCCTTTGAAATCTTAAAACTCAAATTGAGTGTAAATTAGTTTATAACTTAGTGATTAAGAAAGAAACTCGGTTTTCAATAATGTATCCTTGTGAAATTTT
Source organism: Ballota nigra (assembly GCA_947034835.1). Taxonomy (NCBI): domain Eukaryota; kingdom Viridiplantae; phylum Streptophyta; class Magnoliopsida; order Lamiales; family Lamiaceae; genus Ballota; species Ballota nigra. The sequence continues at coordinate 122,705,544 of OX344723.1, forward strand.
AAAACTCAAATTGAGTGTAAATTAGGTTAATACTTGGTGATTAAGGAAGAAACTCGATTTTCTATAATGTATCCTTTTGAAATATTAAAACTCAAATTGAGTGTAAATTAGTTAATAACTTAGTGATTAAGGAATTAACTCATTTTTCAATAATGAATCCATTTGAAATCTTAAAACTCAAATTGAGTGTAAATTAGGTGATAACTTAGTGATTAAGGAAAAACTCCATTTTTCAATAATGAATCCATTTGAAATCTTAAAACTCAAATTGAGTGTAAATTAGGTGATAACTTAGTGATTAAGGAATTAACTCATTTTTCAATAATGAATCTATTTGAAATCTTAAAACTCAAATTGAGTGTAAATTAGGTGATAACTTAGTGATTAAGGAAGAAACTCCATATTCAATAATGTATCCCTTTGAAATCTTAAAACTCAAATTGAGTGTAAATTAGTTTATAACTTAGTGATTAAGGAATAAACTCCATTTTCAATAATGTATCCCTTTGAAATTTTAAAACTCAAATTGAGTGTAAATTAGTTTATAAGTTAGTGATTAAGGAAGAAACTCCATTTTCAATAATGTATCCCTTTGAAATCTTAAAACTCAAATTGAGTGTAAATTAGTTTATAACTTAGTGATTAAGAAAGAAACTCGGTTTTCAATAATGTATCCTTGTGAAATTTTAAAACTCAAATTGAGTGTAAATAAGGTTAATACTTGGTGATTAAGGAAGAAACTCGATTTTCTATAATGTATCCTTTTGAAATATTAAAACTCAAATTGAGTGTAAATTAGTTAATAACTTAGTGATTAAGGAATTAACTCATTTTTCAATAATGAATCCATTTGAAATCTTAAAACTCAAATTGAGTGTAAATTAGGTGATAACTTAGTGATTAAGGAAGAAACTCCATTTTCAATAATGTATCCCTTTGAAATCTAAAAACTCAAATTGAGTGTAAATTAGTTTATAACTTAGTGATTAAGGAAGAAACTCCATTTTCAATAATGTATCCCTTTGAAATCTTAAAACTCAAATTCTGTGTAAATTAGTTTATAACTTAGTGATTAAGAAAGAAACACGGTTTTCAATAATGTATCATTGTGAAATCTTAAAACTCAAATTGAATGTAAATTAGGTTAATACTTGGTGATTAAGGAAGAAACTCGATTTTCTATAATGTATCCTTTTGAAATATTAAAACTCAAATTGAGTGTAAATTAGTTAGTAACTTAGTGATTAAGGAATTAACTCATTTTTCAATAATGAATCCATTTGAAATCTTAAAACTCAAATTGAGTGTAAATTAGGTGATAACTTAGTGATTAAGGAAAAACTCCATTTTCAATAATGTATCCCTTTGAAATCTTAAAACTCAAATTGAGTGTAAATTAGTTTATAACTTAGTGATTAAGAAAGAAACTCGGTTTTCAATAATGTATCCTTGTGAAATTTTAAAACTCAAATTGAGTGTAAATTAGGTTAATACTTGGTGATTAAGGAAGAAACTCGATTTTCTATAATGTATCCTTTTGAAATATTAAAACTCAAATTGAGTGTAAATTAGTTAATAACTTAGTGATTAAGGAATTAACTCATTTTTCAATAATGAATCCATTTGAAATCTTAAAACTCAAATTGAGTGTAAATTAGGTGATAACTTAGTGATTAAGGAAAAACTCCATTTTTCAATAATGAATCCATTTGAAATCTTAAAACTCAAATTGAGTGTAAATTAGGTGATAACTTAGTGATTAAGGAATTAACTCATTTTTCAATAATGAATCTATTTGAAATCTTAAAACTCAAATTGAGTGTAAATTAGGTGATAACTTAGTGATTAAGGAAGAAACTCCATATTCAATAATGTATCCCTTTGAAATCTTAAAACTCAAATTGAGTGTAAATTAGTTTATAACTTAGTGATTAAGGAATAAACTCCATTTTCAATAATGTATCCCTTTGAAATTTTAAAACTCAAATTGAGTGTAAATTAGTTTATAAGTTAGTGATTAAGGAAGAAACTCCATTTTCAATAATGTATCCCTTTGAAATCTTAAAACTCAAATTGAGTGTAAATTAGTTTATAACTTAGTGATTAAGAAAGAAACTCGGTTTTCAATAATGTATCCTTGTGAAATTTTAAAACTCAAATTGAGTGTAAATTAGGCTAATACTTGGTGATTAAGGAAGAAACTCGATTTTCTATAATGTATCCTTTTGAAATATTAAAACTCAAATTGAGTGTAAATTAGTTAATAACTTAGTGATTAAGGAATTAACTCATTTTTCAATAATGAATCCATTTGAAATCTTAAAACTCAAATTGAGTGTAAATTAGGTGATAACTTAGTGATTAAGGAAGAAACTCCATTTTCAATAATGTATCCCTTTGAAATCTAAAAACTCAAATTGAGTGTAAATTAGTTTATAACTTAGTGATTAAGGAAGAAACTCCATTTTCAATAATGTATCCCTTTGAAATCTTAAAACTCAAATTCTGTGTAAATTAGTTTATAACTTAGTGATTAAGAAAGAAACACGGTTTTCAATAATGTATCATTGTGAAATCTTAAAACTCAAATTGAATGTAAATTAGGTTAATACTTGGTGATTAAGGAAGAAACTCGATTTTCTATAATGTATCCTTTTGAAATATTAAAACTCAAATTGAGTGTAAATTAGTTAGTAACTTAGTGATTAAGGAATTAACTCATTTTTCAATAATGAATCCATTTGAAATCTTAAAACTCAAATTGAGTGTAAATTAGGTGATAACTTAGTGATTAAGGAAAAACTCCATTTTCAATAATGTATCCCTTTGAAATCTTAAAACTCAAATTGAGTGTAAATTAGTTTATAACTTAGTGATTAAGAAAGAAACTCGGTTTTCAATAATGTATCCTTGTGAAATTTTAAAACTCAAATTGAGTGTAAATTAGGTTAATACTTGGTGATTAAGGAAGAAACTCGATTTTCTATAATGTATCCTTTTGAAATATTAAAACTCAAATTGAGTGTAAATTAGTTAATAACTTAGTGATTAAGGAATTAACTCATTTTTCAATAATGAATCCATTTGAAATCTTAAAACTCAAATTGAGTGTAAATTAGGTGATAACTTAGTGATTAAGGAAAAACTCCATTTTTCAATAATGAATCCATTTGAAATCTTAAAACTCAAATTGAGTGTAAATTAGGTGATAACTTAGTGATTAAGGAATTAACTCATTTTTCAATAATGAATCTATTTGAAATCTTAAAACTCAAATTGAGTGTAAATTAGGTGATAACTTAGTGATTAAGGAAGAAACTCCATATTCAATAATGTATCCCTTTGAAATCTTAAAACTCAAATTGAGTGTAAATTAGTTTATAACTTAGTGATTAAGGAATAAACTCCATTTTCAATAATGTATCCCTTTGAAATTTTAAAACTCAAATTGAGTGTAAATTAGTTTATAAGTTACTGATTAAGGAAGAAACTCCATTTTCAATAATGTATCCCTTTGAAATCTTAAAACTCAAATTGAGTGTAAATTAGATTATAACTTAGTGATTAAGAAAGAAACTCGGTTTTCAATAATGTATCCTTGTGAAATTTTAAAACTCAAATTGAGTGTAAATTAGGTTAATACTTGGTGATTAAGGAAGAAACTCGATTTTCTATAATGTATCCTTTTGAAATATTAAAACTCAAATTGAGTGTAAATTAGTTAATAACTTAGTGATTAAGGAATTAACTCATTTTTCAATAATGAATCCATTTGAAATCTTAAAACTCAAATTGAGTGTAAATTAGGTGATAACTTAGTGATTAAGGAAGAAACTCCATTTTCAATAATGTATCCCTTTGAAATCTAAAAACTCAAATTGAGTGTAAATTAGTTTATAACTTAGTGATTAAGGAAGAAACTCCATTTTCAATAATGTATCCCTTTGAAATCTTAAAACTCAAATTCTGTGTAAATTAGTTTATAACTTAGTGATTAAGAAAGAAACACGGTTTTCAATAATGTATCATTGTGAAATCTTAAAACTCAAATTGAATGTAAATTAGGTTAATACTTGGTGATTAAGGAAGAAACTCGATTTTCTATAATGTATCCTTTTGAAATCTTAAAACTCAAATTGAGTGTAAATTAGTTAGTAACTTAGTGATTAAGGAATTAACTCATTTTTCAATAATGAATCCATTTGAAATCTTAAAACTCAAATTGAGTGTAAATTAGGTGATAACTTAGTGATTAAGGAAAAACTCCATTTTCAATAATGTATCCCTTTGAAATCTTAAAACTCAAATTGAGTGTAAATTAGTTTATAACTTAGTGATTAAGAAAGAAACTCGGTTTTCAATAATGTATCCTTGTGAAATTTTAAAACTCAAATTGAGTGTAAATTAGGTTAATACTTGGTGATTAAGGAAGAAACTCGATTTTCTATAATGTATCCTTTTGAAATATTAAAACTCAAATTGAGTGTAAATTAGTTAATAACTTAGTGATTAAGGAATTAACTCAATTTTCAATAATGAATCCATTTGAAATCTTAAAACTCAAATTGAGTGTAAATTAGGTGATAACTTAGTGATTAAGGAAAAACTCCATTTTTCAATAATGAATCCATTTGAAATCTTAAAACTCAAATTGAGTGTAAATTAGGTGATAACTTAGTGATTAAGGAATTAACTCATTTTTCAATAATGAATCTATTTGAAATCTTAAAACTCAAATTGAGTGTAAATTAGGTGATAACTTAGTGATTAAGGAAGAAACTCCATATTCAATAATGTATCCCTTTGAAATCTTAAAACTCAAATTGAGTGTAAATTAGTTTATAACTTAGTGATTAAGGAATAAACTCCATTTTCAATAATGTATCCCTTTGAAATTTTAAAACTCAAATTGAGTGTAAATTAGTTTATAAGTTAGTGATTAAGGAAGAAACTCCATTTTCAATAATGTATCCCATTGAAATCTTAAAACTCAAATTGAGTGTAAATTAGTTTATAACTTAGTGATTAAGAAAGAAACACGGTTTTCAATAATGTATCATTGTGAAATCTTAAAACTCAAATTGAATGTAAATTAGGTTAATACTTGGTGATTAAGGAAGAAACTCGATTTTCTATAATGTATCCTTTTGAAATATTAAAACTCAAATTGAGTGTAAATTAGTTAGTAACTTAGTGATTAAGGAATTAACTCATTTTTCAATAATGAATCCATTTGAAATCTTAAAACTCAAATTGAGGGTAAATTAGGTGATAACTTAGTGATTAAGGAATTAACTCATTTTTCAATAATGAATCTATTTGAAATCTTAAAACTCAAATTGAGTGTAAATTAGGTGATAACTTAGTGATTAAGGAAGAAACTCCATATTCAATAATGTATCCCTTTGAAATCTTAAAACTCAAATTGAGTGTAAATTAGTTTATAACTTAGTGATTAAGGAATAAACTCCATTTTCAATAATGTATCCCTTTGAAATTTTAAAACTCAAATTGAGTGTAAATTAGTTTATAAGTTAGTGATTAAGGAAGAAACTCCATTTTCAATAATGTATCCCTTTGAAATCTTAAAACTCAAATTGAGTGTAAATTAGTTTATAACTTAGTGATTAAGAAAGAAACTCGGTTTTCAATAATGTATCCTTGTGAAATTTTAAAACTCAAATTGAGTGTAAATTAGGTTAATACTTGGTGATTAAGGAAGAAACTCGATTTTCTATAATGTATCCTTTTGAAATATTAAAACTCAAATTGAGTGTAAATTAGTTAATAACTTAGTGATTAAGGAATTAACTCATTTTTCAATAATGAATCCATTTGAAATCTTAAAACTCAAATTGAGTGTAAATTAGGTGATAACTTAGTGATTAAGGAAGAAACTCCATTTTCAATAATGTATCCCTTTGAAATCTAAAAACTCAAATTGAGTGTAAATTAGTTTATAACTTAGTGATTAAGGAAGAAACTCCATTTTCAATAATGTATCCCTTTGAAATCTTAAAACTCAAATTCTGTGTAAATTAGTTTATAACTTAGTGATTAAGAAAGAAACACGGTTTTCAATAATGTATCATTGTGAAATCTTAAAACTCAAATTGAATGTAAATTAGGTTAATACTTGGTGATTAAGGAAGAAACTCGATTTTCTATAATGTATCCTTTTGAAATATTAAAACTCAAATTGAGTGTAAATTAGTTAGTAACTTAGTGATTAAGGAATTAACTCATTTTTCAATAATGAATCCATTTGAAATCTTAAAACTCAAATTGAGTGTAAATTAGGTGATAACTTAGTGATTAAGGAAAAACTCCATTTTCAATAATGTATCCCTTTGAAATCTTAAAACTCAAATTGAGTGTAAATTAGTTTATAACTTAGTGATTAAGAAAGAAACTCGGTTTTCAATAATGTATCCTTGTGAAATTTTAAAACTCAAATTGAGTGTAAATTAGGTTAATACTTGGTGATTAAGGAAGAAACTCGATTTTCTATAATGTATCCTTTTGAAATATTAAAACTCAAATTGAGTGTAAATTAGTTAATAACTTAGTGATTAAGGAATTAACTCATTTTTCAATAATGAATCCATTTGAAATCTTAAAACTCAAATTGAGTGTAAATTAGGTGATAACTTAGTGATTAAGGAAGAAACTCCATTTTCAATAATGTATCCCTTTGAAATCTAAAAACTCAAATTGAGTGTAAATTAGTTTATAACTTAGTGATTAAGGAAGAAACTCCATATTCAATAATGTATCCCTTTGAAATCTTAAAACTCAAATTGAATGTAAATTAGTTTATAACTTAGTGATTAAGGAATAAACTCCATTTTCAATAATGTATCCCTTTGAAATTTTAAAACTCAAATTGAGTGTAAATTAGTTTATAAGTTAGTGATTAAGGAAGAAACTCCATTTTCAATAATGTATCCCTTTGAAATCTTAAAAGTCAAATTGAGTGTAAATTAGTTTATAACTTAGTGATTAAGAAAGAAACTCGGTTTTCAATAATGTATCCTTGTGGAATTTTAAAACTCAAATTGAGTGTAAATTAGGTTAATACTTGGTGATTAAGGAAGAAACTCGATTTTCTATAATGTATCCTTTTGAAATATTAAAACTCAAATTGAGTGTAAATTAGTTAATAACTTAGTGATTAAGGAATTAACTCATTTTTCAATAATGAATCCATTTGAATTAAAACTCAAATTGAGTGTAAATTAGGTGATAACTTAGTGATTAAGGAAAAACTCCATTTTCAATAATGTATCCCATTGAAATCTTAAAACTCAAATTGAGTGTAAATTAGTTTATAACTTAGTGATTAAGAAAGAAACACGGTTTTCAATAATGTATCATTGTGAAATCTTAAAACTCAAATTGAATGTAAATTAGGTTAATACTTGGTGATTAAGGAAGAAACTCGATTTTCTATAATGTATCCTTTTGAAATATTAAAACTCAAATTGAGTGTAAATTAGTTAGTAACTTAGTGATTAAGGAATTAACTCATTTTTCAATAATGAATCCATTTGAAATCTTAAAACTCAAATTGAGTGTAAATTAGGTGATAACTTAGTGATTAAGGAATTAACTCATTTTTCAATAATGAATCTATTTGAAATCTTAAAACTCAAATTGAGTGTAAATTAGGTGATAACTTAGTGATTAAGGAAGAAACTCCATATTCAATAATGTATCCCTTTAAAATCTTAAAACTCAAATTGAGTGTAAATTAGTTTATAACTTAGTGATTAAGGAATAAACTCCATTTTCAATAATGTATCCCTTTGAAATTTTAAAACTCAAATTGAGTGTAAATTAGTTTATAAGTTAGTGATTAAGGAAGAAACTCCATTTTCAATAATGTATCCCTTTGAAATCTTAAAACTCAAATTGAGTGTAAATTAGTTTATAACTTAGTGATTAAGAAAGAAACTCGATTTTCAATAATGTATCCTAGTGAAATTTTAAAACTCAAATTGAGTGTAAATTAGGTTAATACTTGGTGATTAAGGAAGAAACTCGATTTTCTATAATGTATCCTTTTGAAATATTAAAACTCAAATTGAGTGTAAATTAGTTAATAACTTAGTGATTAAGGAATTAACTCATTTTTCAATAATGAATCCATTTGAAATCTTAAAACTCAAATTGAGTGTAAATTAGGTGATAACTTAGTGATTAAGGAAGAAACTCCATTTTCAATAATGTATCCCTTTGAAATCTAAAAACTCAAATTGAGTGTAAATTAGTTTATAACTTAGTGATTAAGGAAGAAACTCCATTTTCAATAATGTATCCCTTTGAAATCTTAAAACTCAAATTCTGTGTAAATTAGTTTATAACTTAGTGATTAAGAAAGAAACACGGTTTTCAATAATGTATCATTGTGAAATCTTAAAACTCAAATTGAATGTAAATTAGGTTAATACTTGGTGATTAAGGAAGAAACTCAATTTTCTATAATGTATCCTTTTGAAATATTAAAACTCAAATTGAGTGTAAATTAGTTCGTAACTTAGTGATTAAGGAATTAACTCATTTTTCAATAATGAATCCATTTGAAATCTTAAAACTCAAATTGAGTGTAAATTAGGTGATAACTTAGTGATTAAGGAAGAAACTCCATTTTCAATAATGTATCCCTTTGAAATCTAAAAACTCAAATTGAGTGTAAATTAGTTTATAACTTAGTGATTAAGGAAGAAACTCCATTTTCAATAATGTATCCCTTTGAAATCTTAAAACTCAAATTCTGTGTAAATTAGTTTATAACTTAGTGATTAAGAAAGAAACACGGTTTTCAATAATGTATCATTGTGAAATCTTAAAACTCAAATTGAATGTAAATTAGGTTAATACTTGGTGATTAAGGAAGAAACTCGATTTTCTATAATGTATCCTTTTGAAATATTAAAACTCAAATTGAGTGTAAATTAGTTAATAACTTAGTGATTAAGGAATTAACTCATTTTTCAATAATGAATCCATTTGAAATCTTAAAACTCAAATTGAGTGTAAATTAGGTGATAACTTAGTGATTAAGGAAGAAACTCCATTTTCAATAATGTATCCCTTTGAAATCTAAAAACTCAAATTGAGTGTAAATTAGTTTATAACTTAGTGATTAAGGAAGAAACTCCATTTTCAATAATGTATCCCTTTGAAATCTTAAAACTCAAATTCTGTGTAAATTAGTTTATAACTTAGTGATTAAGAAAGAAACACGGTTTTCAATAATGTATCATTGTGAAATCTTAAAACTCAAATTGAATGTAAATTAGGTTAATACTTGGTGATTAAGGAAGAAACTCGATTTTCTATAATGTATCCTTTTGAAATATTAAAACTCAAATTGAGTGTAAATTAGTTAGTAACTTAGTGATTAAGGAATTAACTCATTTTTCAATAATGAATCCATTTGAAATCTTAAAACTCAAATTGAGTGTAAATTAGGTGATAACTTAGTGATTAAGGAAAAACTCCATTTTCAATAATGTATCCCTTTGAAATCTTAAAACTCAAATTGAGTGTAAATTAGTTTATAACTTAGTGATTAAGAAAGAAACTCGGTTTTCAATAATGTATCCTTGTGAAATTTTAAAACTCAAATTGAGTGTAAATTAGGTTAATACTTGGTGATTAAGGAAGAAACTCGATTTTCTATAATGTATCCTTTTGAAATATTAAAACTCAAATTGAGTGTAAATTAGTTAATAACTTAGTGATTAAGGAATTAACTCATTTTTCAATAATGAATCTATTTGAAATCTTAAAACTCAAATTGAGTGTAAATTAGGTGATAACTTAGTGATTAAGGAAGAAACTCCATATTCAATAATGTATCCCTTTGAAATCTTAAAACTCAAATTGAGTGTAAATTAGTTTATAACTTAGTGATTAAGGAATAAACTCCATTTTCAATAATGTATCCCTTTGAAATTTTAAAACTCAAATTGAGTGTAAATTAGTTTATAAGTTAGTGATTAAGGAAGAAACTCCATTTTCAATAATGTATCCCATTGAAATCTTAAAACTCAAATTGAGTGTAAATTAGTTTATAACTTAGTGATTAAGAAAGAAACACGGTTTTCAATAATGTATCATTGTGAAATCTTAAAACTCAAATTGAATGTAAATTAGGTTAATACTTGGTGATTAAGGAAGAAACTCGATTTTCTATAATGTATCCTTTTGAAATATTAAAACTCAAATTGAGTGTAAATTAGTTAGTAACTTAGTGATTAAGGAATTAACTCATTTTTCAATAATAAATCCATTTGAAATCTTAAAACTCAAATTGAGTGTAAATTAGGTGATAACTTAGTGATTAAGGAATTAACTCATTTTTCAATAATGAATCTATTTGAAATCTTAAAACTCAAATTGAGTGTAAATTAGGTGATAACTTAGTGATTAAGGAAGAAACTCCATATTCAATAATGTATCCCTTTGAAATCTTAAAACTCAAATTGAGTGTAAATTAGTTTATAACTTAGTGATTAAGGAATAAACTCCATTTTCAATAATGTATCCCTTTGAAATTTTAAAACTCAAATTGAGTGTAAATTAGTTTATAAGTTAGTGATTAAGGAAGAAACTCCATTTTCAATAATGTATCCCTTTGAAATCTTAAAACTCAAATTGAGTGTAAATTAGTTTATAACTTAGTGATTAAGAAAGAAACTCGGTTTTCAATAATGTATCCTTTTGAAATTTTAAAACTCAAATTGAGTGTAAATTAGGTTAATACTTGGTGATTAAGGAAGAAACTCGATTTTCTATAATGTATCCTTTTGAAATATTAAAACTCAAATTGAGTGTAAATTAGTTAATAACTTAGTGATTAAGGAATTAACTCATTTTTCAATAATGAATCCATTTGAAATCTTAAAACTCAAATTGAGTGTAAATTAGGTTATAACTTAGTGATTAAGGAAGAAACTCCATTTTCAATAATGTATCCCTTGTAAATCTTAAAACTCAAATTGAGTGTAAATAAGCTTATAACTTAGTGATTAAGGAAGAAACTCCATATTCAATAATGTATCCCTTTGAAATCTTAAAACTCAAATTGAGTGTAAATTAGCATATAACTTAGTGATTAAGGAAGAAACTCCATTTTCAATAATGTATCCCTTTGAAATTTTAAAACTCAAATTGAGTGTAAATTAGTTTATAAGTTAGTGATTAAGGAAGAAACTCCATTTTCAATAATGTATCCCTTTGAAATCTTAAAAGTCAAATTGAGTGTAAATTAGTTTATAACTTAGTGATTAAGAAAGAAACTCGGTTTTCAATAATGTATCCTTGTGGAATTTTAAAACTCAAATTGAGTGTAAATTAGGTTAATACTTGGTGATTAAGGAAGAAACTCGATTTTCTATAATGTATCCTTTTGAAATATTAAAACTCAAATTGAGTGTAAATTAGTTAATAACTTAGTGATTAAGGAATTAACTCATTTTTCAATAATGAATCCATTTGAATTAAAACTCAAATTGAGTGTAAATTAGGTGATAACTTAGTGATTAAGGAAAAACTCCATTTTCAATAATGTATCCCATTGAAATCTTAAAACTCAAATTGAGTGTAAATTAGTTTATAACTTAGTGATTAAGAAAGAAACACGGTTTTCAATAATGTATCATTGTGAAATCTTAAAACTCAAATTGAATGTAAATTAGGTTAATACTTGGTGATTAAGGAAGAAACTCGATTTTCTATAATGTATCCTTTTGAAATATTAAAACTCAAATTGAGTGTAAATTAGTTAGTAACTTAGTGATTAAGGAATTAACTCATTTTTCAATAATGAATCCATTTGAAATCTTAAAACTCAAATTGAGTGTAAATTAGGTGATAACTTAGTGATTAAGGAATTAACTCATTTTTCAATAATGAATCTATTTGAAATCTTAAAACTCAAATTGAGTGTAAATTAGGTGATAACTTAGTGATTAAGGAAGAAACTCCATATTCAATAATGTATCCCTTTAAAATCTTAAAACTCAAATTGAGTGTAAATTAGTTTATAACTTAGTGATTAAGGAATAAACTCCATTTTCAATAATGTATCCCTTTGAAATTTTAAAACTCAAATTGAGTGTAAATTAGTTTATAAGTTAGTGCAAATGAAGGCGATTTTATTAAAGAGAAAGAGAAAACGAGGCGACCCCACAGCCCGGGGTCTAGGAACCGAAAACGAAGAAGTACTTAGTGGGCCGCATTAAAAACCTCGCTGTAAACCTCCCTTGAGGACAAACCAGCGTAGGGGAAAAAGCGTTACCAACCACCAAGTACTTCGGTTCCAAATAGGAGAAACCCAGAATACAAGGCAAAAGAAAGGTTTGGCTCTCAGCCCGTAGGACTGAATAGAGACAAACCTTAGGCCAAGCTCTCAGCCCCAAATGGAACTGAATAGAGACTGACCTTAACCAAAAACAACTAACCAAAACAACCACCCTAAATCCTACAATATTCACAGTTCATATCAGAGTAAACAAAAGGTGCAACAAAGCTCGGGCAAGTACCAACCCAAGTCGAACGAACATGCAAAGAAGCCAACACATCAGCAGCTCGATTTCCTTCCCGAAATATGTGTGTAAAGCATATGCTCATCGAAGCAGCATAAAACATAACTTGACTCCATAAACCACGTAATCTCCATGGAACAAACAAAATTTCTCGCTTCATAGTCTGAATCGCTAGTGTAGAATCTGACTCCACCCAAAGCCGCCGCCAGCCACGCTTATAAGCATACTCAATTGCCAGCAAAATAGCAGCAACCTCAGCTTCAAGCGGGTAACCCCAACCAAGAGAATCAGAGAGAGCAGCAACAAACATACCTCTAGAATTACGGAAAATCGCCCCAACCTGCAACGGTCCGGGTGCACGTGTCACACTACCATCCACATTGACCTTATACCAACCAGGAACCGGCGGTATCCATCGCACATAAACCGGCGTGCGTGGTGGTCGTGGCGTCAATCGAAGTCGAAAGGCTCGCGTCACCAAAAGATCACAAAACGAGCCATTCGAAGTACCCCTAGCAAGAGCAGCCGAGTCACTAACATTGGCAATGATAAGCGCCAAACAACGACGAATAGAAGGCCTATCCCCTTCGTGAAAGGCCTTATTCCGAAACCACCAAACAGCCCAAACAGAGGTGACGAAAGCAAGTCTCCAAAGTCTTCCCACCTGCTCGCTAAAAGTAAAACCCAAAGCTTGCAATAACACAGAAGAGAAACCATCATCAAGACCCAAAACAACATCAAAAGTAGAAGCTAAGAAAGCATAAATTTGCCTAATAAAAGGACAAGCAGAAAGGATATGATCCTGTGTATCCTCTCCCTGTTGACAAAGGGAGCAAATCGTGGGTCCGGAGAACCCGATCTTCCTAAACCAACCCGATGTAGGGAGTTGACCCCACGCTGCTCGCCAAAGCAAGGTTGAACGGCATGGAGGAATGAATGGAGCCCAAATCCAAGATGCCCAAGGCGGCTTGTGAAAATGTTGACTAATCTCATCATATGCCATCCTGGAAGTGAACTCCCCAGAAACAGTATTCTCCCAAATCAAAGTGTCTTTCTCACGGGATAGGCGAACCTGGAGAATATCATGCACAATAGTCGGGTATGCAATGATGAAGTCCCGGGAAAAATGCCATGAATCATCAAAAAAGAAGTCACGAACTTCTCCCTGAAAAAACTGCCGAAAAGAACTAGGGATGCCCACCCTATCAGCAATCGTGTAACCAAGCCAATTCGCATGCCAAAAACTCACACGCGAATCTGCACAAACAAGCCATCGTGCACCATCAACAATTCGTGGAATGTGTCTTGCAATACCAGAAGCAATGGAAGACGCCCTGCTGTAAGAGAAGCGTGGCATACGGTGTACAGTAAAGTAGCGAGCATGCAAGTACTCAAAATCAGTAGAGGGATTCCTATAAATATCCCACGCCAGCTTACACCCAAAGGAATCATTAGCCACAGTAATAGAACGTAAACCCAGACCACCTTCAGAAGTAGGAGCGCAACAACGCTTCCAAGAGACAGTACAAGCACCCTTCTTGTTGATATCACCAGTCCATAAGAAATTCCTCATAGCCCGTTCAAGGATCGTGATACTCGCTCTGGGCCAACGGTACAACATCATAGTATGAACAAGTGAAGCACAGACGACCGAATTAATCAAACACTTGCGACCAGCCAAAGACAAAGAATGACCTTTCCACTTGCTGAATTTCCCCATAATAGAGTCAACAAGAGTCGAAAAATAAGCAGCCTTCGGGGCCCCCCTGAAAAGAGGAACTCCAAGATACAAAAAAGGAAAAGCACCCTCCTGAATCCCAAGCACATGGAATATCTGACGGCGAGTAGATGCCGGTATCGAGTCACCATAGTAAATATGAGACTTGCTAGGGCTGTACAACTGACCCGAGATCGAACCGTAGGCATGAAGAACTCTCTTCAAACAACTTGCATCCTTTGCACTCGCCTTGGCAAACATCAAAATATCATCAGCATAAAAAAGGAAGGGAGGCGAGCCTCGAAGCACTCGCAGAGCTTTCCGATCAACCTCCCACTGCAAAAACCGTCCCAGGGCCTCCTCCGCAAGACAAAAAAGAAGAGGGGATAAAGGGTCGCCTTGACGTACACCCCTTGAGCAGGAGAAAAAACCTCGAGGCTCCCCATTAATGAGAATGGAGAGTCGAGCAGAATGTAGAATCATGTCCACCATATCACAAAACCTTTTGGAAAAGCCCATGCGATTAAGAACCGCTTGCAGAAACCCCCAATCAATTGTATCGAAAGCTTTTGAAATATCAACTTTTAAAGCCATATTTCCAAGCTTAGCGTGGCTCTTCAATTTATTAACAGCATCCGACGCAAGAGCAATACAGGTATGAATACGCTTTCCAGGAATGAAACCAAATTGAAACGGAGAGAGAAATCTAGACACAAAAGAACCCAGACGTGTTGCAACTATTTTAGTGAAAACCTTGTATAAGAAATTACCCATCACAATCGGACGAAAGTCTTGAATTCTGTTCGCACCAGGCTTCTTAGGAATAAGCGTAACCAAACTTGCATTGAAACCGACCGGCATAACCAACGTGCGGAAAATATGCTGCATAGCCTCAGTGATATCCGCATAAATTATCGACCAACAAGCTTGGAAAAAGGAACCCGGAAAACCATCCGGCCCCGGAGAACTAGAACCCTCCATATCAAAAACCGCTGCTCTAACTTCATCAAGAAGGGGAATAGCCGTGAGAAACTCCCCCTCCCCTTCAGGAATGCAAGAAAAAGGTAGGGCATCAAGCTGCGTCGAAACTGGAATGACTTCGACATCCTTAGCAAACAAATTGCTATAATACTCCACAACATGGGTAGCAATAGATGACAAATCAGTGATCAAACTGTCATTAATCATTAACTCCGAGAGCAGAAAACCACTCTTCCTCACTTTATTAGCAATATGGAAGAAAGATGAGTTCCGATCCCCGTCCTTTAGCCATTGTAGCCGACCCTTTTGCGAATAAAACTCCTGTCGCCTAGCCAATAATTCATTGAGATGAATTAAACAGTCAATCTCACAAGCAAAACGATCATCACTATCACCGTTGGAATGGATCTCCTGCTGAATATTATTTAGGCTTTGTGTAGCAGCATCAATCTCATTAAAAACATGACGGAAAACAGAAACGTTCCAATGTCGGAGTGCAACACGTAATCGCCTCAGCTTCGAGGTGATCCGAAGCACCGGGGATCCCGCATGAGTCGGAAGAGCCCAGGAATGTCGAACAAAGTCCAAAAAACCATCATGGCGAAGCCACATAGTTTGAAAGCGGAAAATCTGTCGGGATTTTGGACGTTCCGCCATGAGCGTTAGGAGAAGTGGGTGATGATCAGAAGAGTGTCTCGGGAGTATATCAAGGTTGGCAGAAGTCCATAAATTCAAAAAGTCCGTAGTAGCCAAAGCACGATCGAGGCGAGCAGCAACGAAACCATGATCAGCCCGTCTACTAGACCAGGTATAAACGTGATCATTAGTGCCCAATTCCACCAAATTAGCTTCATCAATGAAAGCAACAAATTCCGCTGAAGGAAGACTGCGGTAGGTCATATTTTTACTCCGTTCGTGTGAACCAGTGACCACATTAAGGTCCCCAATAATACAGAGATAAGGGTCCGAGATGTGTAATAAACTCCGCCATAAATCTCGCCGAAGAATATACGAGTTGCGAGCATGAACAAACACCATCGTGTAGACATGCAATCCCAAACCCACCGTCGCAGCAATACATTGATCAGTCTGAAAAAGAAGGTTAGTGGAGTTAACCAATTCATCCTTACAAAAAACCCATATATTGGGAAGAGAACCAGCACGAACATTAGAGAATAGAAAAGCCATGCGAATAGAATGCCAAAAATGAGCCGAAATAGAAGAAATCCTTATCTTAGGTTCATAGATGGCCAAGTAGTCCGGTCTATATTTGTGGCATAGAGAACGAAGGGCATTTTGAGTTTGATCGTTCCCTATCCCCTGAAGGTTCCATGATAAACAGATCATGAGGGCAAGGCTTGACTGTGCTTCGGCAGTCCGTCATCATCATCGTCATCTCCCCATCGTCTAGACGCCGCAGAATGCAACTCATGCACACGGCTACTCCGCTCATCAACACATAACCTCTCCTTGTCTTCAACATGCGTGGAGGCCAAACCCTCTCCAGAGTTCACAATGGCTAAATCCAACGACTGATTCTCACCAGGGTCAAAAGTTTGCGAGTCCGAATCCATCTCAGCAGAAGGAGGTGCCGCAAGGGGGGTATCACGAAGAGCCTTCTTCCTAGCAATACCAGTAGGGAGAGAAGTGTTGATTGAGACTCCAAGTGGAACCGAAGTCTCAATATAGGTGGTTTTAAGGATTCCAGGTTTACGAACCAACGGAGCAGGATGGGCGGCGTGTGGTAGAGGATTCGCCGAGTTGCCATCAGCCTCATGAGTAGGTGCCATTGCCAAGTTGCCGTCAGCCTCATGAGTATGTGCCATTGCCAAGTTGCCGTCAGCCTCATGAGGATTGGTCAAAGCATCAAAGGCATTGGAAGTAGCAAATGGGGTAACCGCTGAGTTCTCAACTCCCAACTTTGGCAAAGAAGCGGTCATGGCGTCCTTAGATAGCGACCCGTGTAAAGACTCCTTAAGAGCCTGACTCTCACGTTCAGCAGCTAGTTCCCCAGCCAGAGTGTCAATATCCTCCTTCGTGACCTCACCCGCTTTAACTGAGGCTTGCTGTTTGCCGCGATCATTATTTCGTTTTCGGGAACGACTACGGCCACGGCTCGCACGACGGGAGGGGGCCGTAGACTGAATCTTAGATTTTTTGCATGAGCTCAAGAGATGTCCCAAAACCCCACATTCACGACAGAAAGGCGGTAACTTTTCATAGGTTATGGTAGTGGCTGAGAGATGAGAACCCCTTCTATACATAACCTGTTGATGCAACTCCTTTGATAAATCAATTTCAATTAACATGCGGGCATATAGGCCGAACAAACGGTTGGAGGTGTTAGTATCAATCTGCACCAAAGTACCAATGGTCGATGCTAAGGCTTCAAGGATTCTCGGCTGCCAATACTCAATTGGTAATTCCGAAAAACGAACCCACACTTGCGCAACCGAGGTTTTGACTTTACCCGGGTTGAAGTTCGGGGACCAAGCTTGTAGACGAAAAGTGCCTGTATCAAGGGGATAGGACGATCGAGCCTCAATTCTCCTCTTCTCCCCTTCGTCCTCAAACATAACTGTAAAGTAACCCTTCCCAAGCGGGATCATCTTCAATCGACCCTGTAGCTGCCACAATGTTTTCAGCTTATCCTTCAATATCAAAAGCGGGATCAAAGACTTCCCCGGTGATGTGATCATCCTACCAATTAGAGCATTCCGAAATTCTTGCAACCCTTGTTGATAATCTTCCTCCGGTATATCTATGAGGAGATACTCATCATGGAGAGTCGGTTTAATTGGGTCACGGAACAAAGGAGGGCGGACCTCCATCCTCTGTTTTGAACTAACAGCCTCCGCAAAGGATTTAGCAGCAGTGGGGCGAGTAGCATGAACAGGTGGGGCATCCACCGGAAGTTGAGAGGCCTGCATGTAATCAGAAGAAACAGCAGGAGCAGCCACCTTAATCTGATCGGACAAATTCAATATCGTACTAGGAGACTTACAGAGTGCGCCGGAAATAACAGAATTATTCCCGGCTGTAGTCGGGGGTGCGCCAGTAGGGCAAACCTGCCCTTGCTTATTCCCGATCATGTTTAAGTTATCCACGACAAAGGGAACCCCTTCAAGGTTCCGCCCTGAGCCCTGCAAAATCGAATTCTCAACAGTAGGATGCCCTTGGGAATTATGATCAATAAACCCATTCACAAGTGACTTACACGATGCGCCGGAAACCGAGCAGGGCTCGTTTCCGGCTAAAATCGGGAGTGCGCCAGTAGGGTCAATGAACCCTTGCTTTGTCCCGATCATATGGACATCCGCCAAACTAGGCGAGACCGTAGGGGGCAAAGTGGGTGAAATCTGCAAGTTTGAGCACAAAGCAGCGGTAACATGTGGGGAATTTGTTGTAGAAACCGAACCAGGGACAGGAAACTTACAAGATGCGCCGGATACGGACTGAGTCACGCATCCGGCTGTAGTCGAGGTTGTGCCAAAAGGGTTCAAAAACCCTAACGTCGGGCCCGACTGTTGTGAATCACGCGTAAACCCTAAATTGGGATTGCCATGCACGAGATTGGACCCGTATTGGTTAATACCCAAAGTAGCGGGATTAGGGCTGGAATGGATCGACCCTTCTGGAATACGATCAGGGATCTTGTAAGCCAAAAAGCGAAGGAAGAGAGGAAAGCGTCGTTCGATCTCTTGCAGAATAGGATCCGCTTCAAAGGAGGGCGGCGCGTGAGGGAAGGTTTCCAGGACGGCACGTGGGAGTTCAATATACTGTTTGATTTGTGGAGATAGTAAGACCATACGATCAATCACCTCCTTGTCACCGGCAGGAAGATCAATCGCCGGTGATGGCGTGGAGGTATTGACGCCGGACATGGAAGATAGAGGTAAAAGTCAATCACGGGGGTGGAAGGCAAACGAGAGCCATAGTTTATAAGTTAGTGATTAAGGAAGAAACTCCATTTTCAATAATGTATCCCTTTGAAATCTTAAAACTCAAATTGAGTGTAAATTAGTTTATAACTTAGTGATTAAGAAAGAAACTCGATTTTCAATAATGTATCCTAGTGAAATTTTAAAACTCAAATTGAGTGTAAATTAGGTTAATACTTGGTGATTAAGGAAGAAACTCGATTTTCTATAATGTATCATTTTGAAATATTAAAACTCAAATTGAGTGTAAATTAGTTAATAACTTAGTGATTAAGGAATTAACTCATTTTTCAATAATGAATCCATTTGAAATCTTAAAACTCAAATTGAGTGTAAATTAGGTGATAACTTAGTGATTAAGGAAGAAACTCCATTTTCAATAATGTATCCCTTTGAAATCTAAAAACTCAAATTGAGTGTAAATTAGTTTATAACTTAGTGATTAAGGAAGAAACTCCATTTTCAATAATGTATCCCTTTGAAATCTTAAAACTCAAATTCTGTGTAAATTAGTTTATAACTTAGTGATTAAGAAAGAAACACGGTTTTCAATAATGTATCATTGTGAAATCATAAAACTCAAATTGAATGTAAATTAGGTTAATACTTGGTGATTAAGGAAGAAACTCAATTTTCTATAATGTATCCTTTTGAAATATTAAAACTCAAATTGAGTGTAAATTAGTTCGTAACTTAGTGATTAAGGAATTAACTCATTTTTCAATAATGAATCCATTTGAAATCTTAAAACTCAAATTGAGTGTAAATTAGGTGATAACTTAGTGATTAAGGAAGAAACTCCATTTTCAATAATGTATCCCTTTGAAATCTAAAAACTCAAATTGAGTGTAAATTAGTTTATAACTTAGTGATTAAGGAAGAAACTCCATTTTCAATAATGTATCCCTTTGAAATCTTAAAACTCAAATTCTGTGTAAATTAGTTTATAACTTAGTGATTAAGAAAGAAACACGGTTTTCAATAATGTATCATTGTGAAATCTTAAAACTCAAATTGAATGTAAATTAGGTTAATACTTGGTGATTAAGGAAGAAACTCGATTTTCTATAATGTATCCTTTTGAAATATTAAAACTCAAATTGAGTGTAAATTAGTTAATAACTTAGTGATTAAGGAATTAACTCATTTTTCAATAATGAATCCATTTGAAATCTTAAAACTCAAATTGAGTGTAAATTAGGTGATAACTTAGTGATTAAGGAAGAAACTCCATTTTCAATAATGTATCCCTTTGAAATCTAAAAACTCAAATTGAGTGTAAATTAGTTTATAACTTAGTGATTAAGGAAGAAACTCCATTTTCAATAATGTATCCCTTTGAAATCTTAAAACTCAAATTCTGTGTAAATTAGTTTATAACTTAGTGATTAAGAAAGAAACACGTCTTTCAATAATGTATCATTGTGAAATCTTAAAACTCAAATTGAATGTAAATTAGGTTAATACTTGGTGATTAAGGAAGAAACTCGATTTTCTATAATGTATCCTTTTGAAATATTAAAACTCAAATTGAGTGTAAATTAGTTAGTAACTTAGTGATTAAGGAATTAACTCATTTTTCAATAATGAATCCATTTGAAATCTTAAAACTCAAATTGAGTGTAAATTAGGTGATAACTTAGTGATTAAGGAAAAACTCCATTTTCAATAATGTATCCCTTTGAAATCTTAAAACTCAAATTGAGTGTAAATTAGTTTATAACTTAGTGATTAAGAAAGAAACTCGGTTTTCAATAATGTATCCTTGTGAAATTTTAAAACTCAAATTGAGTGTAAATTAGGTTAATACTTGGTGATTAAGGAAGAAACTCGATTTTCTATAATGTATCCTTTTGAAATATTAAAACTCAAATTGAGTGTAAATTAGTTAATAACTTAGTGATTAAGGAATTAACTCATTTTTCAATAATGAATCTATTTGAAATCTTAAAACTCAAATTGAGTGTAAATTAGGTGATAACTTAGTGATTAAGGAAGAAACTCCATATTCAATAATGTATCCCTTTGAAATCTTAAAACTCAAATTGAGTGTAAATTAGTTTATAACTTAGTGATTAAGGAATAAACTCCATTTTCAATAATGTATCCCTTTGAAATCTTAAAACTCAAATTGAGTGTAAATTAGTTTATAACTTAGTGATTAAGGAAGAAACTCCATTTTCAATAATGTATCCCATTGAAATCTTAAAACTCAAATTGAGTGTAAATTAGTTTATAACTTAGTGATTAAGAAAGAAACACGGTTTTCAATAATGTATCATTGTGAAATCTTAAAACTCAAATTGAATGTAAATTAGGTTAATACTTGGTGATTAAGGAAGAAACTCGATTTTCTATAATGTATCCTTTTGAAATATTAAAACTCAAATTGAGTGTAAATTAGTTAGTAACTTAGTGATTAAGGAATTAACTCATTTTTCAATAATGAATCCATTTGAAATCTTAAAACTCAAATTGAGTGTAAATTAGGTGATAACTTAGTGATTAAGGAATTAACTCATTTTTCAATAATGAATCTATTTGAAATCTTAAAACTCAAATTGAGTGTAAATTAGGTGATAACTTAGTGATTAAGGAAGAAACTCCATATTCAATAATGTATCCCTTTGAAATCTTAAAACTCAAATTGAGTGTAAATTAGTTTATAACTTAGTGATTAAGGAATAAACTCCATTTTCAATAATGTATCCCTTTGAAATTTTAAAACTCAAATTGAGTGTAAATTAGTTTATAACTTAGTGATTAAGGAAGAAACTCCATTTTCAATAATGTATCCCTTTGAAATCTTAAAACTCAAATTGAGTGTAAATTAGTTTATAACTTAGTGATTAAGAAAGAAACTCGGTTTTCAATAATGTATCCTTGTGAAATTTTAAAACTCAAATTGAGTGTAAATTAGGTTAATACTTGGTGATTAAGGAAGAAACTCGATTTTCTATAATGTATCCTTTTGAAATATTAAAACTCAAATTGAGTGTAAATTAGTTAATAACTTAGTGATTAAGGAATTAACTCATTTTTCAATAATGAATCCATTTGAAATCTTAAAACTCAAATTGAGTGTAAATTAGGTGATAACTTAGTGATTAAGGAAGAAACTCCATTTTCAATAATGTATCCCTTTGAAATCTAAAAACTCAAATTGAGTGTAAATTAGTTTATAACTTAGTGATTAAGGAAGAAACTCCATTTTCAATAATGTATCCCTTTGAAATTTTAAAACTCAAATTCTGTGTAAATTAGTTTATAACTTAGTGATTAAGAAAGAAACACGGTTTTCAATAATGTATCATTGTGAAATCTTAAAACTCAAATTGAATGTAAATTAGGTTAATACTTGGTGATTAAGGAAGAAACTCGATTTTCTATAATGTATCCTTTTGAAATATTAAAACTCAAATTGAGTGTAAATTAGTTAGTAACTTAGTGATTAAGGAATTAACTCATTTTTCAATAATGAATCCATTTGAAATCTTAAAACTCAAATTGAGTGTAAATTAGGTGATAACTTAGTGATTAAGGAAAAACTCCATTTTCAATAATGTATCCCTTTGAAATCTTAAAACTCAAATTGAGTGTAAATTAGTTTATAACTTAGTGATTAAGAAAGAAACTCGGTTTTCAATAATGTATCCTTGTGAAATTTTAAAACTCAAATTGAGTGTAAATTAGGTTAATACTTGGTGATTAAGGAAGAAACTCGATTTTCTATAATGTATCCTTTTGAAATATTAAAACTCAAATTGAGTGTAAATTAGTTAATAACTTAGTGATTAAGGAATTAACTCATTTTTCAATAATGAATCCATTTGAAATCTTAAAACTCAAATTGAGTGTAAATTAGGTGATAACTTAGTGATTAAGGAAGAAACTCCATTTTCAATAATGTATCCCTTTGAAATCTTAAAACTCAAAATGAGTGTAAATAAGCTTATAACCTAGTGATTAAGGAAGAAACTCCATATTCAATAATGTATCCCTTTGAAATCTTAAAACTCAAATTGAGTGTAAATTAGCATATAACTTAGTGATTAAGGAATAAACTCCATTTTCAATAATGTATCCCTTTGAAATTTTAAAACTCAAATTGAGTGTAAATTAGTTTATAAGTTAGTGATTAAGGAAGAAACTCCATTTTCAATAATGTATCCCTTTGAAATCTTAAAAGTCAAATTGAGTGTAAATTAGTTTATAACTTAGTGATTAAGAAAGAAACTCGGTTTTCAATAATGTATCCTTGTGGAATTTTAAAACTCAAATTGAGTGTAAATTAGGTTAATACTTGGTGATTAAGGAAGAAACTCGATTTTCTATAATGTATCCTTTTGAAATATTAAAACTCAAATTGAGTGTAAATTAGTTAATAACTTAGTGATTAAGGAATTAACTCATTTTTCAATAATGAATCCATTTGAATTAAAACTCAAATTGAGTGTAAATTAGGTGATAACTTAGTGATTAAGGAAAAACTCCATTTTCAATAATGTATCCCATTGAAATCTTAAAACTCAAATTGAGTGTAAATTAGTTTATAACTTAGTGATTAAGAAAGAAACACGGTTTTCAATAATGTATCATTGTGAAATCTTAAAACTCAAATTGAATGTAAATTAGGTTAATACTTGGTGATTAAGGAAGAAACTCGATTTTCTATAATGTATCCTTTTGAAATATTAAAACTCAAATTGAGTGTAAATTAGTTAGTAACTTAGTGATTAAGGAATTAACTCATTTTTCAATAATGAATCCATTTGAAATCTTAAAACTCAAATTGAGTGTAAATTAGGTGATAACTTAGTGATTAAGGAATTAACTCATTTTTCAATAATGAATCTATTTGAAATCTTAAAACTCAAATTGAGTGTAAATTAGGTGATAACTTAGTGATTAAGGAAGAAACTCCATATTCAATAATGTATCCCTTTGAAATCTTAAAACTCAAATTGAGTGTAAATTAGTTTATAACTTAGTGATTAAGGAATAAACTCCATTTTCAATAATGTATCCCTTTGAAATTTTAAAACTCAAATTGAGTGTAAATTAGTTTATAAGTTAGTGATTAAGGAAGAAACTCCATTTTCAATAATGTATCCCTTTGAAATCTTAAAACTCAAATTGAGTGTAAATTAGTTTATAACTTAGTGATTAAGAAAGAAACTCGGTTTTCAATAATGTATCCTTGTGAAATTTTAAAACTCAAATTGAGTGTAAATTAGGTTAATACTTGGTGATTAAGGAAGAAACTCGATTTTCTATAATGTATCCTTTTGAAATATTAAAACTCAAATTGAGTGTAAATTAGTTAATAACTTAGTAATTAAGGAATTAACTCATTTTTCAATAATGAATCCATTTGAAATCTTAAAACTCAAATTGAGTGTAAATTAGGTGATAACTTAGTGATTAAGGAAGAAACTCCATTTTCAATAATGTATCCCTTTGAAATCTAAAAACTCAAATTGAGTGTAAATTAGTTTATAACTTAGTGATTAAGGAAGAAACTCCATATTCAATAATGTATCCCTTTGAAATCTTAAAACTCAAATTGAGTGTAAATTAGTTTATAACTTAGTGATTAAGGAATAAACTCCATTTTCAATAATGTATCCCTTTGAAATTTTAAAACTCAAATTGAGTGTAAATTAGTTTATAAGTTAGTGATTAAGGAAGAAACTCCATTTTCAATAATGTATCCCTTTGAAATCTTAAAACTCAAATTGAGTGTAAATTAGTTTATAACTTAGTGATTAAGAAAGAAACTCGGTTTTCAATAATGTATCCTTGTGAAATTTTAAAACTCAAATTGAGTGTAAATTAGGTTAATACTTGGTGATTAAGGAAGAAACTCGATTTTCTATAATGTATCCTTTTGAAATATTAAAACTCAAATTGAGTGTAAATTAGTTAATAACTTATTGATTAAGGAATTAACTCATTTTTCAATAATGAATCCATTTGAAATCTTAAAACTCAAATTGAGTGTAAATTAGGTGATAACTTAGTGATTAAGGAAGAAACTCCATTTTCAATAATGTATCCCTTTGAAATTTTAAAACTCGAATTGAGTGTAAATTAGCTTCTAACTTAGTGATTAAGGAAGAAACTCCATTTTCAATAATGTATCCCTTGTAAATCTTAAAACTCAAATTGAGTGTAAATTAGTTTATAACTTAGTGATTAAGAAAGAAACTCGGTTTTCAATAATGTATCCTTGTGAAATTTTAAAACTCAAATTGAGTGTAAATTAGGTTAATACTTGGTGATTAAGGAAGAAACTCGATTTTCTATAATGTATCCTTTTGAAATATTAAAACTCAAATTGAGTGTAAATTAGTTAATAACTTAGTGATTAAGGAATTAACTCATTTTTCAATAATGAATCCATTTGAAATCTTAAAACTCAAATTGAGTGTAAATTAGGTGATAACTTAGTGATTAAGGAAGAAACTCCATTTTCAATAATGTATCCCTTTGAAATCTAAAAACTCAAATTGAGTGTAAATTAGTTTATAACTTAGTGATTAAGGAAGAAACTCCATTTTCAATAATGTATCCCTTTGAAATCTTAAAACTCAAATTCTGTGTAAATTAGTTTATAACTTAGTGATTAAGAAAGAAACACGGTTTTCAATAATGTATCATTGTGAAATCTTAAAACTCAAATTGAATGTAAATTAGGTTAATACTTGGTGATTAAGGAAGAAACTCAATTTTCTATAATGTATCCTTTTGAAATATTAAAACTCAAATTGAGTGTAAATTAGTTAGTAACTTAGTGATTAAGGAATTAACTCATTTTTCAATAATGAATCCATTTGAAATCTTAAAACTCAAATTGAGTATAAATTAGGTGATAACTTAGTGATTAAGGATTCAGAAACTCCATTTTCAATAATGTATCCCTTTGAAATCTAAAAACTCAAATTGAGTGTAAATTAGTTTATAACTTAGTGATTAAGGAAGAAACTCCATTTTCAATAATGTATCCCTTTGAAATCTTAAAACTCAAATTCTGTGTAAATTAGTTTATAACTTAGTGATTAAGAAAGAAACACGGTTTTCAATAATGTATCATTGTGAAATCTTAAAACTCAAATTGAATGTAAATTAGGTTAATACTTGGTGATTAAGGAAGAAACTCGATTTTCTATAATGTATCCTTTTGAAATATTAAAACTCAAATTGAGTGTAAATTAGTTAATAACTTAGTGATTAAGGAATTAACTCATTTTTCAATAATGAATCCATTTGAAATCTTAAAACTCAAATTGAGTGTAAATTAGGTGATAACTTAGTGATTAAGGAAGAAACTCCATTTTCAATAATGTATCCCTTTGAAATCTTAAAACTCAAATTGAGTGTAAATTAGTTTATAACTTAGTGATTAAGGAAGAAACTCCATTTTCAATAATGTATCCCTTTGAAATCTTAAAACTCAAATTCTGTGTAAATTAGTTTATAACTTAGTGATTAAGAAAGAAACACGGTTTTCAATAATGTATCATTGTGAAATCTTAAAACTCAAATTGAATGTAAATTAGGTTAATACTTGGTGATTAAGGAAGAAACTCGATTTTCTATAATGTATCCTTTTGAAATATTAAAACTCAAATTGAGTGTAAATTAGTTAGTAACTTAGTGATTAAGGAATTAACTCATTTTTCAATAATGAATCCATTTGAAATCTTAAAACTCAAATTGAGTGTAAATTAGGTGATAACTTAGTGATTAAGGAAAAACTCAATTTTCAATAATGTATCCCTTTGAAATCTTAAAACTCAAATTGAGTGTAAATTAGTTTATAACTTAGTGATTAAGAAAGAAACTCGGTTTTCAATAATGTATCCTTGTGAAATTTTAAAACTCAAATTGAGTGTAAATTAGGTTAATACTTGGTGATTAAGGAAGAAACTCGATTTTCTATAATGTATCCTTTTGAAATATTAAAACTCAAATTGAGTGTAAATTAGTTAATAACTTAGTGATTAAGGAATTAACTCATTTTTCAATAATGAATCTATTTGAAATCTTAAAACTCAAATTGAGTGTAAATTAGGTGATAACTTAGTGATTAAGGAAGAAACTCCATATTCAATAATGTATCCCTTTGAAATCTTAAATCTCAAATTGAGTGTAAATTAGTTTATAACTTAGTGATTAAGGAATAAACTCCATTTTCAATAATGTATCCCTTTGAAATTTTAAAACTCAAATTGAGTGTAAATTAGTTTATAAGTTAGTGATTAAGGAAGAAACTCCATTTTCAATAATGTATCCCTTTGAAATCTTAAAACTCAAATTGAGTGTAAATTAGTTTATAACTTAGTGATTAAGAAAGAAACTCGGTTTTCAATAATGTATCCTTGTGAAATTTTAAAACTCAAATTGAGTGTAAATTAGGTTAATACTTGGTGATTAAGGAAGAAACTCGATTTTCTATAATGTATCCTTTTGAAATATTAAAACTCAAATTGAGTGTAAATTAGTTAATAACTTAGTGATTAAGGAATTAACTCATTTTTCAATAATGAATCCATTTGAAATCTTAAAACTCAAATTGAGTGTAAATTAGGTGATAACTTAGTGATTAAGGAAGAAACTCCATTTTCAATAATGTATCCCTTTGAAATCTAAAAACTCAAATTGAGTGTAAATTAGTTTATAACTTAGTGATTAAGGAAGAAACTCCATTTTCAATAATGTATCCCTTTGAAATCTTAAAACTCAAATTCTGTGTAAATTGGTTTATAACTTAGTGATTAAGAAAGAAACACGGTTTTCAATAATGTATCATTGTGAAATCTTAAAACTCAAATTGAATGTAAATTAGGTTAATACTTGGTGATTAAGGAAGAAACTCGATTTTCTATAATGTATCCTTTTGAAATATTAAAACTCAAATTGAGTGTAAATTAGTTAATAACTTAGTGATTAAGGAATTAACTCATTTTTCAATAATGAATCCATTTGAAATCTTAAAACTCAAATTGAGTGTAAATTAGGTGATAACTTAGTGATTAAGGAAAAACTCCATTTTCAATAATGTATCCCTTTGAAATCTTAAAACTCAAATTGAGTGTAAATTAGTTTATAACTTAGTGATTAAGAAAGAAACTCGGTTTTCAATAATGTATCCTTGTGAAATTTTAAAACTCAAATTGAGTGTAAATTAGGTTAATACTTGGTGATTAAGGAAGAAACTCGATTTTCTATAATGTATCCTTTTGAAATATTAAAACTCAAATTGAGTGTAAATTAGTTAATAACTTAGTGATTAAGGAATTAACTCATTTTTCAATAATGAATCCATTTGAAATCTTAAAACTCAAATTGAGTGTAAATTAGGTGATAACTTAGTGATTAAGGAAAAACTCCATTTTCAATAATGTATCCCTTTGAAATCTTAAAACTCAAATTGAGTGTAAATTAGTTTATAACTTAGTGATTAAGAAAGAAACTCGGTTTTCAATAATGTATCCTTGTGAAATTTTAAAACTCAAATTGAGTGTAAATTAGGTTAATACTTGGTGATTAAGGAAGAAACTCGATTTTCTATAATGTATCCTTTTGAAATATTAAAACTCAAATTGAGTGTAAATTAGTTAATAACTTAGTGATTAAGGAATTAACTCATTTTTCAATAATGAATCCATTTGAAATCTTAAAACTCAAATTGAGTGTAAATTAGGTAATAACTTAGTGATTAAGGAAGAAACTCCATTTTCAATAATGTTTCCCTTGTAAATC
Source organism: Ballota nigra (assembly GCA_947034835.1). Taxonomy (NCBI): domain Eukaryota; kingdom Viridiplantae; phylum Streptophyta; class Magnoliopsida; order Lamiales; family Lamiaceae; genus Ballota; species Ballota nigra. The sequence continues at coordinate 122,734,508 of OX344723.1, forward strand.
TTAAAACTCAAATTGAGTGTAAATTAGCTTATAACTTAGTGATTAAGGAATAAACTCCATTTTCAATAATGTATCCCTTTGAAATATTAAAACTCAAATTGAGTGTAAATTAGTTTATAAGTTAGTGATTAAGGAAGAAACTCCATTTTCAATAATGTATCCCTTTGAAATCTTAAAAGTCAAATTGAGTGTAAATTAGTTTATAACTTAGTGATTAAGAAAGAAACTCGGTTTTCAATAATGTATCCTTGTGGAATTTTAAAACTCAAATTGAGTGTAAATTAGGTTTATACTTGGTGATTAAGGAAGAAACTCGATTTTCTATAATGTATCCTTTTGAAATATTAAAACTCAAATTGAGTGTAAATTAGTTAATAACTTAGTGATTAAGGAATTAACTCATTTTTCAATAATGAATCCATTTGAATTAAAACTCAAATTGAGTGTAAATTAGGTGATAACTTAGTGATTAAGGAAAAACTCAATTTTCAATAATGTATCCCATTGAAATCTTAAAACTCAAATTGAGTGTAAATTAGTTTATAACTTAGTGATTAAGAAAGAAACACGGTTTTCAATAATGTATCATTGTGAAATCTTAAAACTGAAATTGAATGTAAATTAGGTTAATACTTGGTGATTAAGGAAGAAACTCGATTTTCTATAATGTATACTTTTGAAATATTAAAACTCAAATTGAGTGTAAATTAGTTAGTAACTTAGTGATTAAGGAATTAACTCATTTTTCAATAATGAATCCATTTGAAATCTTAAAACTCAAATTGAGTGTAAATTAGGTGATAACTTAGTGATTAAGGAATTAACTCATTTTTCAATAATGAATCTATTTGAAATCTTAAAACTCAAATTGAGTGTAAATTAGGTGATAACTTAGTGATTAAGGAAGAAACTCCATATTCAATAATGTATCCCTTTGAAATCTTAAAACTCAAATTGAGTGTAAATTAGTTTATAACTTAGTGATTAAGGAAGAAACTCCATTTTCAATAATGTATCCCTTTGAAATCTTAAAACTCAAATTCTGTGTAAATTAGTTTATAACTTAGTGATTAAGAAAGAAACACGGTTTTCAATAATGTATCATTGTGAAATTTTAAAACTCAAATTGAATGTAAATTAGGTTAATACTTGGTGATTAAGGAAGAAACTCGATTTTCTATAATGTATCCTTTTGAAAATTTAAAACTCAAATTGAGTGTAAATTAGTTAGTAACTTAGTGATTAAGGAATTAACTCATTTTTCAATAATGAATCCATTTGAAATCTTAAAACTCAAATTGAGTGTAAATTAGCTTATAACTTAGTGATTAAGAAAAAACTCCATTTTCAATAATGTATCCCTTTGAAATCTTAAAACTCAAATTGAGTGTAATTAGCATATAATTTAGTGATTAAGAAAGAAACTCGGTTTTCAATAATGTATCCTTGTGAAATTTTAAAACTCAAATTGAGTGTAAATTAGGTTAATACTTGGTGATTAAGGAAGAAACTCGATTTTCTATAATGTATCCTTTTGAAATATTAAAACTCAAATTGAGTGTAAATTAGTTAATAACTTAGTGATTAAGGAATTAACTCATTTTTCAATAATGAATCCATTTGAAATCTTAAAACTCAAATTGAGTGTAAATTAGGTGATAACTTAGTGATTAAGGAAGAAACTCCATTTTCAATAATGTATCCCTTTGAAATCTAAAAACTCAAATTGAGTGTAAATTAGTTTATAACTTAGTGATTAAGGAAGAAACTCCATTTTCAATAATGTATTCCTTTGAAATCTTAAAACTCAAATTCTGTGTAAATTAGTTTATAACTTAGTGATTAAGAAAGAAACACGGTTTTCAATAATGTATCATTGTGAAATCTTAAAACTCAAATTGAATGTAAATTAGGTTAATACTTGGTGATTAAGGAAGAAACTCGATTTTCTATAATGTATCCTTTTGAAATATTAAAACTCAAATTGAGTGTAAATTAGTTAGTAACTTAGTGATTAAGGAATTAACTCATTTTTCAATAATGAATCCATTTGAAATCTTAAAACTCAAATTGAGTGTAAATTAGGTGATAACTTAGTGATTAAGGAAAAACTCCATTTTCAATAATGTATCCCTTTGAAATCTTAAAACTCAAATTGAGTGTAAATTAGTTTATAACTTAGTGATTAAGAAAGAAACTCGGTTTTCAATAATGTATCCTTGTGAAATTTTAAAACTCAAATTGAGTGTAAATTAGGTTAATACTTGGTGATTAAGGAAGAAACTCGATTTTCTATAATGTATCCTTTTGAAATATTAAAACTCAAATTGAGTGTAAATTAGTTAATAACTTAGTGATTAAGGAATTAACTCATTTTTCAATAATGAATCCATTTGAAATCTTAAAACTCAAATTGAGTGTAAATTAGGTGATAACTTAGTGATTAAGGAAAAACTCCATTTTCAATAATGTATCCCTTTGAAATCTTAAAACTCAAATTGAGTGTAAATTAGTTTATAACTTAGTGATTAAGAAAGAAACTCGGTTTTCAATAATGTATCCTTGTGAAATTTTAAAACTCAAATTGAGTGTAAATTAGGTTAATACTTGGTGATTAAGGAAGAAACTCGATTTTCTATAATGTATCCTTTTGAAATATTAAAACTCAAATTGAGTGTAAATTAGTTAATAACTTAGTGATTAAGGAATTAACTCATTTTTCAATAATGAATCCATTTGAAATCTTAAAACTCAAATTGAGTGTAAATTAGGTAATAACTTAGTGATTAAGGAAGAAACTCCATTTTCAATAATGTATCCCTTTGAAATCTTAAAACTCAAATTGAGTGTAAATTAGCTTATAACTTAGTGATTAAGGAATAAACTCCATTTTCAATAATGTATCCCTTTGAAATTTTAAAACTCAAATTGAGTGTAAATTAGTTTATAACTTAGTGATTAAGGAAGAAACTCCATTTTCAATAATGTATCCCTTTGAAATCTTAAAAGTCAAATTGAGTGTAAATTAGTTTATAACTTAGTGATTAAGAAAGAAACTCGGTTTTCAATAATGTATCCTTGTGGAATTTTAAAACTCAAATTGAGTGTAAATTAGGTTTATACTTGGTGATTAAGGAAGAAACTCGATTTTCTATAATGTATCCTTTTGAAATATTAAAACTCAAATTGAGTGTAAATTAGTTAATAACTTAGTGATTAAGGAATTAACTCATTTTTCAATAATGAATCCATTTGAATTAAAACTCAAATTGAGTGTAAATTAGGTGATAACTTAGTGATTAAGGAAAAACTCAATTTTCAATAATGTATCCCATTGAAATCTTAAAACTCAAATTGAGTGTAAATTAGTTTATAACTTAGTGATTAAGAAAGAAACACGGTTTTCAATAATGTATCATTTTGAAATCTTAAAACTGAAATTGAATGTAAATTAGGTTAATACTTGGTGATTAAGGAAGAAACTCGATTTTCTATAATGTATACTTTTGAAATATTAAAACTCAAATTGAGTGTAAATTAGTTAGTAACTTAGTGATTAAGGAATTAACTCATTTTTCAATAATGAATCCATTTGAAATCTTAAAACTCAAATTGAGTGTAAATTAGGTGATAACTTAGTGATTAAGGAATTAACTCATTTTTCAATAATGAATCTATTTGAAATCTTAAAACTCAAATTGAGTGTAAATTAGGTGATAACTTAGTGATTAAGGAAGAAACTCCATATTCAATAATGTATCCCTTTGAAATCTTAAAACTCAAATTGAGTGTAAATTAGTTTATAACTTAGTGATTAAGGAAGAAACTCCATTTTCAATAATGTATCCCTTTGAAATCTTAAAACTCAAATTCTGTGTAAATTAGTTTATAACTTAGTGATTAAGAAAGAAACACGGTTTTCAATAATGTATCATTGTGAAATTTTAAAACTCAAATTGAATGTAAATTAGGTTAATACTTGGTGATTAAGGAAGAAACTCGATTTTCTATAATGTATCCTTTTGAAAATTTAAAACTCAAATTGAGTGTAAATTAGTTAGTAACTTAGTGATTAAGGAATTAACTCATTTTTCAATAATGAATCCATTTGAAATCTTAAAACTCAAATTGAGTGTAAATTAGGTGATAACTTAGTGATTAAGAAAAAACTCCATTTTCAATAATGTATCCCTTTGAAATCTTAAAACTCAAATTGAGTGTAAATTAGTTTATAACTTAGTGATTAAGAAAGAAACTCGGTTTTCAATAATGTATCCTTGTGAAATTTTAAAACTCAAATTGAGTGTAAATTAGGTTAATACTTGGTGATTAAGGAAGAAACTCGATTTTCTATAATGTATCCTTTTGAAATATTAAAACTCAAATTGAGTGTAAATTAGTTAATAACTTAGTGATTAAGGAATTAACTCATTTTTCAATAATGAATCCATTTGAAATCTTAAAACTCAAATTGAGTGTAAATTAGGTGATAACTTAGTGATTAAGGAAGAAACTCCATTTTCAATAATGTATCCCTTTGAAATCTAAAAACTCAAATTGAGTGTAAATTAGTTTATAACTTAGTGCAATTGAAAGGCTTTATTAATAAGAAAAAGAAAAAGAGAGTAAGGGTGATCCTACAACCCAGGATCAAGGAGCCAACAGAAACGAGTGTTGAGTGGGCCGCATTAAAAACCCCGCTGTAAACCTCCCTTGAGGACAAACCAGCGTAGGCGAAAAAGCGTTACCAACCACACAACACTCCGGCTCCAAAAAAGTAAAGCCCAGAATACAAGGCAAACAAAAGCATAGCCCTCTAGTCAAAGAGAAAAGAGGCAGCGAAAATAGGGTTAAAACGACCCTTAATGTCTACAATATTGCGTGTTCATATCCTCGAATAAAAATGTAGTAAGAAAATCTGGACAAAACCCTTCCCATCTAACATTATCATGAAGAGACGCAAGATTATCAGCAGCACGATTACCCTCACGAAAGATATGAGAGTAGATGATCGTCATTCCCGACGAAACGTACATAACTTGACTCCAGAGTGCCTGCAAACGCCAAGGGATGAAAGGAATTGATCGTTTCATCGTTTGGACAGCAAGAGTAGAGTCAGACTCGACCCACAAACGGCTCCAACCTCTGTGGGCAGCATACTCCACGGCAAGCAGGATCGCCGCAAGTTCAGCCTCCAACGGAAAGCCCCGGCCGAACGTGTGTGAAAATGCAGCAACGAACATGCCCCGACTATTGCGAAACAAAGCGCCCGTGTGTAACGGACCTAGCGAACCCGAAACTCCACCATCTACATTGACCTTGTAACATCCAGGAGGAGGGGGAATCCACCTAAGAAATCTTAAACTCCATTTTCAATAATGTATCCCTTTGAAATCTTAAAACTCAAATTCTGTGTAAATTAGTTTATAACTTAGTGATTAAGAAAGAAACACGGTTTTCAATAATGTATCATTGTGAAATCTTAAAACTCAAATTGAATGTAAATTAGGTTAATACTTGGTGATTAAGGAAGAAACTCAATTTTCTATAATGTATCCTTTTGAAATATTAAAACTCAAATTGAGTGTAAATTAGTTAGTAACTTAGTGATTAAGGAATTAACTCATTTTTCAATAATGAATCCATTTGAAATCTTAAAACTCAAATTGAGTGTAAATTAGGTGATAACTTAGTGATTAAGGATTCAGAAACTCCATTTTCAATAATGTATCCCTTTGAAATCTAAAAACTCAAATTGAGTGTAAATTAGTTTATAACTTAGTGATTAAGGAAGAAACTCCATTTTCAATAATGTATCCCTTTGAAATCTTAAAACTCAAATTCTGTGTAAATTAGTTTATAACTTAGTGATTAAGAAAGAAACACGGTTTTCAATAATGTATCATTGTGAAATCTTAAAACTCAAATTGAATGTAAATTAGGTTAATACTTGGTGATTAAGGAAGAAACTCGATTTTCTATAATGTATCCTTTTGAAATATTAAAACTCAAATTGAGTGTAAATTAGTTAATAACTTAGTGATTAAGGAATTAACTCATTTTTCAATAATGAATCCATTTGAAATCTTAAAACTCAAATTGAGTGTAAATTAGGTGATAACTTAGTGATTAAGGAAGAAACTCCATTTTCAATAATGTATCCCTTTGAAATCTAAAAACTCAAATTGAGTGTAAATTAGTTTATAACTTAGTGATTAAGGAAGAAACTCCATTTTCAATAATGTATCCCTTTGAAATCTTAAAACTCAAATTCTGTGTAAATTAGTTTATAACTTAGTGATTAAGAAAGAAACACGGTTTTCAATAATGTATCATTGTGAAATCTTAAAACTCAAATTGAATGTAAATTAGGTTAATACTTGGTGATTAAGGAAGAAACTCGATTTTCTATAATGTATCCTTTTGAAATATTAAAACTCAAATTGAGTGTAAATTAGTTAGTAACTTAGTGATTAAGGAATTAACTCATTTTTCAATAATGAATCCATTTGAAATCTTAAAACTCAAATTGAGTGTAAATTAGGTGATAACTTAGTGATTAAGGAAAAACTCAATTTTCAATAATGTATCCCTTTGAAATCTTAAAACTCAAATTGAGTGTAAATTAGTTTATAACTTAGTGATTAAGAAAGAAACTCGGTTTTCAATAATGTATCCTTGTGAAATTTTAAAACTCAAATTGAGTGTAAATTAGGTTAATACTTGGTGATTAAGGAAGAAACTCGATTTTCTATAATGTATCCTTTTGAAATATTAAAACTCAAATTGAGTGTAAATTAGTTAATAACTTAGTGATTAAGGAATTAACTCATTTTTCAATAATGAATCTATTTGAAATCTTAAAACTCAAATTGAGTGTAAATTAGGTGATAACTTAGTGATTAAGGAAGAAACTCCATATTCAATAATGTATCCCTTTGAAATCTTAAAACTCAAATTGAGTGTAAATTAGTTTATAACTTAGTGATTAAGGAATAAACTCCATTTTCAATAATGTATCCCTTTGAAATTTTAAAACTCAAATTGAGTGTAAATTAGTTTATAAGTTAGTGATTAAGGAAGAAACTCCATTTTCAATAATGTATCCCTTTGAAATCTTAAAACTCAAATTGAGTGTAAATTAGTTTATAACTTAGTGATTAAGAAAGAAACTCGGTTTTCAATAATGTATCCTTGTGAAATTTTAAAACTCAAATTGAGTGTAAATTAGGTTAATACTTGGTGATTAAGGAAGAAACTCGATTTTCTATAATGTATCCTTTTGAAATATTAAAACTCAAATTGAGTGTAAATTAGTTAATAACTTAGTGATTAAGGAATTAACTCATTTTTCAATAATGAATCCATTTGAAATCTTAAAACTCAAATTGAGTGTAAATTAGGTGATAACTTAGTGATTAAGGAAGAAACTCCATTTTCAATAATGTATCCCTTTGAAATCTAAAAACTCAAATTCAGTGTAAATTAGTTTATAACTTAGTGATTAAGGAAGAAACTCCATTTTCAATAATGTATCCCTTTGAAATCTTAAAACTCAAATTCTGTGTAAATTGGTTTATAACTTAGTGATTAAGAAAGAAACACGGTTTTCAATAATGTATCATTGTGAAATCTTAAAACTCAAATTGAATGTAAATTAGGTTAATACTTGGTGATTAAGGAAGAAACTCGATTTTCTATAATGTATCCTTTTGAAATATTAAAACTCAAATTGAGTGTAAATTAGTTAATAACTTAGTGATTAAGGAATTAACTCATTTTTCAATAATGAATCCATTTGAAATCTTAAAACTCAAATTGAGTGTAAATTAGGTGATAACTTAGTGATTAAGGAAGAAACTCCATTTCCAATAATGTATCCCTTTGAAATCTAAAAACTCAAATTGAGTGTAAATTAGTTTATAACTTAGTGATTAAGGAAGAAACTCCATTTTCAATAATGTATCCCTTTGAAATCTTAAAACTCAAATTCTGTGTAAATTAGTTTATAACTTAGTGATTAAGAAAGAAACACGGTTTTCAATAATGTATCATTGTGAAATCTTAAAACTCAAATTGAATGTAAATTAGGTTAATACTTGGTGATTAAGGAAGAAACTCGATTTTCTATAATGTATCCTTTTGAAATATTAAAACTCAAATTGAGTGTAAATTAGTTAATAACTTAGTGATTAAGGAATTAACTCATTTTTCAATAATGAATCCATTTGAAATCTTAAAACTCAAAATGAGTGTAAATTAGGTGATAACTTAGTGATTAAGAAAGAAACTCCATTTTCAATAATGTATCCCTTTGAAATCTAAAAACTCAAATTGAGTGTAAATTAGTTTATAACTTAGTGATTAAGGAAGAAACTCCATTTTCAATAATGTATTCCTTTGAAATCTTAAAACTCAAATTCTGTGTAAATTAGTTTATAACTTAGTGATTAAGAAAGAAACACGGTTTTCAATAATGTATCATTGTGAAATCTTAAAACTCAAATTGAATGTAAATTAGGTTAATACTTGGTGATTAAGGAAGAAACTCGATTTTCTATAATGTATCCTTTTGAAATATTAAAACTCAAATTGAGTGTAAATTAGTTAGTAACTTAGTGATTAAGGAATTAACTCATTTTTCAATAATGAATCCATTTGAAATCTTAAAACTCAAATTGAGTGTAAATTAGGTGATAACTTAGTGATTAAGGAAAAACTCCATTTTCAATAATGTATCCCTTTGAAATCTTAAAACTCAAATTGAGTGTAAATTAGTTTATAACTTAGTGATTAAGAAAGAAACTCGGTTTTCAATAATGTATCCTTGTGAAATTTTAAAACTCAAATTGAGTGTAAATTAGGTTAATACTTGGTGATTAAGGAAGAAACTCGATTTTCTATAATGTATCCTTTTGAAATATTAAAACTCAAATTGAGTGTAAATTAGTTAATAACTTAGTGATTAAGGAATTAACTCATTTTTCAATAATGAATCCATTTGAAATCTTAAAACTCAAATTGAGTGTAAATTAGGTGATAACTTAGTGATTAAGGAAAAACTCCATTTTCAATAATGTATCCCTTTGAAATCTTAAAACTCAAATTGAGTGTAAATTAGTTTATAACTTAGTGATTAAGAAAGAAACTCGGTTTTCAATAATGTATCCTTGTGAAATTTTAAAACTCAAATTGAGTGTAAATTAGGTTAATACTTGGTGATTAAGGAAGAAACTCGATTTTCTATAATGTATCCTTTTGAAATATTAAAACTCAAATTGAGTGTAAATTAGTTAATAACTTAGTGATTAAGGAATTAACTCATTTTTCAATAATGAATCCATTTGAAATCTTAAAACTCAAATTGAGTGTAAATTAGGTTATAACTTAGTGATTAAGGAAGAAACTCCATTTTCAATAATGTATCCCTTTGAAATCTTAAAACTCAAATTGAGTGTAAATTAGCATATAACTTAGTGATTAAGGAATAAACTCCATTTTCAATAATGTATCCCGTGTATATCTTAAAACTCAAATTGAGTGTAAATTAGCTTATAACTTAGTGATTAAGGAAGAAACTCCATTTTCAATAATGTATCCCTTTGAAATCTTAAAAGTCAAATTGAGTGTAAATTAGTTTATAACTTAGTGATTAAGAAAGAAACTCGGTTTTCAATAATGTATCCTTGTGGAATTTTAAAACTCAAATTGAGTGTAAATTAGGTTTATACTTGGTGATTAAGGAAGAAACTCGATTTTCTATAATGTATCCTTTTGAAATATTAAAACTCAAATTGAGTGTAAATTAGTTAATAACTTAGTGATTAAGGAATTAACTCATTTTTCAATAATGAATCCATTTGAATTAAAACTCAAATTGAGTGTAAATTAGGTGATAACTTAGTGATTAAGGAAAAACTCAATTTTCAATAATGTATCCCATTGAAATCTTAAAACTCAAATTGAGTGTAAATTAGTTTATAACTTAGTGATTAAGAAAGAAACACGGTTTTCAATAATGTATCATTGTGAAATCTTAAAACTGAAATTGAATGTAAATTAGGTTAATACTTGGTGATTAAGGAAGAAACTCGATTTTCTATAATGTATACTTTTGAAATATTAAAACTCAAATTTAGTGTAAATTAGTTAGTAACTTAGTGATTAAGGAATTAACTCATTTTTCAATAATGAATCCATTTGAAATCTTAAAACTCAAATTGAGTGTAAATTAGGTGATAACTTAGTGATTAAGGAATTAACTCATTTTTCAATAATGAATCTATTTGAAATCTTAAAACTCAAATTGAGTGTAAATTAGGTGATAACTTAGTGATTAAGGAAGAAACTCCATATTCAATAATGTATCCCTTTGAAATCTTAAAACTCAAATTGAGTGTAAATTAGTTTATAACTTAGTGATTAAGGAAGAAACTCCATTTTCAATAATGTATCCCTTTGAAATCTTAAAACTCAAATTCTGTGTAAATTAGTTTATAACTTAGTGATTAAGAAAGAAACACGGTTTTCAATAATGTATCATTGTGAAATTTTAAAACTCAAATTGAGTGTAAATTAGGTTAATACTTGGTGATTAAGGAAGAAACTCGATTTTCTATAATGTATCCTTTTGAAAATTTAAAACTCAAATTGAGTGTAAATTAGTTAGTAACTTAGTGATTAAGGAATTAACTCATTTTTCAATAATGAATCCATTTGAAATCTTAAAACTCAAATTGAGTGTAAATTAGGTGATAACTTAGTGATTAAGAAAAAACTCCATTTTCAATAATGTATCCCTTTGAAATCTTAAAACTCAAATTGAGTGTAATTAGCATATAATTTAGTGATTAAGAAATAAACTATATTTTCAATAATGTATCCTTGTGAAATTTTAAAACTCAAATTGAGTGTAAATTAGGTTAATACTTGGTGATTAAGGAAGAAACTCGATTTTCTATAATGTATCCTTTTGAAATATTAAAACTCAAATTGAGTGTAAATTAGTTAATAACTTAGTGATTAAGGAATTAACTCATTTTTCAATAATGAATCCATTTGAAATCTTAAAACTCAAATTGAGTGTAAATTAGGTGATAACTTAGTGATTAAGGAAGAAACTCCATTTTCAATAATGTATCCCTTTGAAATCTTAAAACTCAAATTGATTGTAAATTAGGTTATAACTTAGTGATTAAGGAAGAAACTCCATATTCAATAATGTATCCCCTTGAAATCTTAAAACTCAAATTGAATGTAAATTAGGTTATAACTTAGTGATTAAGGAATAAACTCCATTTTCAATAATGTATCCCTTTGAAATTTTAAAACTCAAATTGAGTGTAAATTAGTTTATAAGTTAGTGATTAAGGAAGAAACTCCATTTTCAATAATGTATCCCTTTGAAATCTTAAAAGTCAAATTGAGTGTAAATTAGTTTATAACTTAGTGATTAAGAAAGAAACTCGGTTTTCAATAATGTATCCTTGTGGAATTTTAAAACTCAAATTGAGTGTAAATTAGGTTAATACTTGGTGATTAAGGAAGAAACTCGATTTTCTATAATGTATCCTTTTGAAATATTAAAACTCAAATTGAGTGTAAATTAGTTAATAACTTAGTGATTAAGGAATTAACTCATTTTTCAATAATGAATCCATTTGAAATCTTAAAACTCAAATTGAGTGTAAATTAGGTGATAACTTAGTGATTAAGGAAGAAACTCCATTTTCAATAATGTATCCCTTTGAAATCTAAAAACTCAAATTGAGTGTAAATTAGTTTATAACTTAGTGATTAAGGAAGAAACTCCATTTTCAATAATGTATCCCTTTGAAATCTTAAAACTCAAATTCTGTGTAAATTAGTTTATAACTTAGTGATTAAGAAAGAAACACGGTTTTCAATAATGTATCATTGTGAAATTTTAAAACTCAAATTGAATGTACATTAGGTTAATACTTGGTGATTAAGGAAGAAACTCGATTTTCTATAATGTATCCTTTTGAAAATTTAAAACTCAAATTGAGTGTAAATTAGTTAGTAACTTAGTGATTAAGGAATTAACTCATTTTTCAATAATGAATCCATTTGAAATCTTAAAACTCAAATTCAGTGTAAATTAGGTGATAACTTAGTGATTAAGGAAAAACTCCATTTTCAATAATGTATCCCTTTGAAATCTTAAAACTCAAATTGAGTGTAAATTAGTTTATAACTTAGTGATTAAGAAAGAAACTCGGTTTTCAATAATGTATCCTTGTGAAATTTTAAAACTCAAATTGAGTGTAAATTAGGTTAATACTTGGTGATTAAGGAAGAAACTCGATTTTCTATAATGTATCCTTTTGAAATATTAAAACTCAAATTGAGTGTAAATTAGTTAATAACTTAGTGATTAAGGAATTAACTCATTTTTCAATAATGAATCCATTTGAAATCTTAAAACTCAAATTGAGTGTAAATTAGGTGATAACTTAGTGATTAAGGAAGAAACTCCATTTTCAATAATGTATCCCTTTGAAATCTAAAAACTCAAATTGAGTGTAAATTAGTTTATAACTTAGTGATTAAGGAAGAAACTCCATTTTCAATAATGTATCCCTTTGAAATCTTAAAACTCAAATTCTGTGTAAATTAGTTTATAACTTAGTGATTAAGAAAGAAACACGGTTTTCAATAATATATCATTGTGAAATTTTAAAACTCAAATTGAATGTAAATTAGGTTAATACTTGGTGATTAAGGAAGAAACTCGATTTTCTATAATGTATCCTTTTGAAAATTTAAAACTCAAATTGAGTGTAAATTAGTTAGTAACTTAGTGATTAAGGAATTAACTCATTTTTCAATAATGAATCCATTTGAAATCTTAAAACTCAAATTCAGTGTAAATTAGGTGATAACTTAGTGATTAAGGAAAAACTCCATTTTCAATAATGTATCCCTTTGAAATCTTAAAACTCAAATTGAGTGTAAATTAGTTTATAACTTAGTGATTAAGAAAGAAACTCGGTTTTCAATAATGTATCCTTGTGAAATTTTAAAACTCAAATTGAGTGTAAATTAGGTTAATACTTGGTGATTAAGGAAGAAACTCGATTTTCTATAATGTATCCTTTTGAAATATTAAAACTCAAATTGAGTGTAAATTAGTTAATAACTTAGTGATTAAGGAATTAACTCATTTTTCAATAATGAATCCATTTGAAATCTTAAAACTCAAATTGAGTGTAAATTAGGTGATAACTTAGTGATTAAGGAAGAAACTCCATTTTCAATAATGTATCCCTTTGAAATCTAAAAACTCAAATTGAGTGTAAATTAGTTTATAACTTAGTGATTAAGGAAGAAACTCCATATTCAATAATGTATCCCCTTGAAATCTTAAAACTCAAATTGAGTGTAAATTAGTTTATAACTTAGTGATTAAGGAATAAACTCCATTTTCAATAATGTATCCCTTTGAAATTTTAAAACTCAAATTGAGTGTAAATTAGTTTATAAGTTAGTGATTAAGGAAGAAACTCCATTTTCAATAATGTATCCCTTTGAAATCTTAAAAGTCAAATTGAGTGTAAATTAGTTTATAACTTAGTGATTAAGAAAGAAACTCGGTTTTCAATAATGTATCCTTGTGGAATTTTAAAACTCAAATTGAGTGTAAATTAGGTTAATACTTGGTGATTAAGGAAGAAACTCAATTTTCTATAATGTATCCTTTTGAAATATTAAAACTCAAATTGAGTGTAAATTAGTTAATAACTTAGTGATTAAGGAATTAACTCATTTTTCAATAATGAATCCATTTGAAATCTTAAAACTCAAATTGAGTGTAAATTAGGTGATAACTTAGTGATTAAGGAAGAAACTCCATTTTCAATAATGTATCCCTTTGAAATCTAAAAACTCAAATTGAGTGTAAATTAGTTTATAACTTAGTGATTAAGGAAGAAACTCCATTTTCAATAATGTATCCCTTTGAAATCTTAAAACTCAAATTCTGTGTAAATTAGTTTATAACTTAGTGATTAAGAAAGAAACACGGTTTTCAATAATGTATCATTGTGAAATTTTAAAACTCAAATTGAATGTACATTAGGTTAATACTTGGTGATTAAGGAAGAAACTCGATTTTCTATAATGTATCCTTTTGAAAATTTAAAACTCAAATTGAGTGTAAATTAGTTAGTAACTTAGTGATTAAGGAATTAACTCATTTTTCAATAATGAATCCATTTGAAATCTTAAAACTCAAATTCAGTGTAAATTAGGTGATAACTTAGTGATTAAGGAAAAACTCCATTTTCAATAATGTATCCCTTTGAAATCTTAAAACTCAAATTGAGTGTAAATTAGTTTATAACTTAGTGATTAAGAAAGAAACTCGGTTTTCAATAATGTATCCTTGTGAAATTTTAAAACTCAAATTGAGTGTAAATTAGGTTAATACTTGGTGATTAAGGAAGAAACTCGATTTTCTATAATGTATCCTTTTGAAATATTAAAACTCAAATTGAGTGTAAATTAGTTAATAACTTAGTGATTAAGGAATTAACTCATTTTTCAATAATGAATCCATTTGAAATCTTAAAACTCAAATTGAGTGTAAATTAGGTGATAACTTAGTGATTAAGGAAGAAACTCCATTTTCAATAATGTATCCCTTTGAAATCTAAAAACTCAAATTGAGTGTAAATTAGTTTATAACTTAGTGATTAAGGAAGAAACTCCATTTTCAATAATGTATCCCTTTGAAATCTTAAAACTCAAATTCTGTGTAAATTAGTTTATAACTTAGTGATTAAGAAAGAAACACGGTTTTCAATAATATATCATTGTGAAATTTTAAAACTCAAATTGAATGTAAATTAGGTTAATACTTGGTGATTAAGGAAGAAACTCGATTTTCTATAATGTATCCTTTTGAAAATTTAAAACTCAAATTGAGTGTAAATTAGTTAGTAACTTAGTGATTAAGGAATTAACTCATTTTTCAATAATGAATCCATTTGAAATCTTAAAACTCAAATTCAGTGTAAATTAGGTGATAACTTAGTGATTAAGGAAAAACTCCATTTTCAATAATGTATCCCTTTGAAATCTTAAAACTCAAATTGAGTGTAAATTAGTTTATAACTTAGTGATTAAGAAAGAAACTCGGTTTTCAATAATGTATCCTTGTGAAATTTTAAAACTCAAATTGAGTGTAAATTAGGTTAATACTTGGTGATTAAGGAAGAAACTCGATTTTCTATAATGTATCCTTTTGAAATATTAAAACTCAAATTGAGTGTAAATTAGTTAATAACTTAGTGATTAAGGAATTAACTCATTTTTCAATAATGAATCCATTTGAAATCTTAAAACTCAAATTGAGTGTAAATTAGGTGATAACTTAGTGATTAAGGAAGAAACTCCATTTTCAATAATGTATCCCTTTGAAATCTTAAAACTCAAATTGAGTGTAAATTAGTTTAATACTTGGTGATTAAGGAAGAAACTCGATTTTCTATAATGTATCCTTTTGAAATATTAAAACTCAAATTGAGTGTAAATTAGTTAATAACTTAGTGATTAAGGAATTAACTCATTTTTCAATAATGAATCCATTTGAATTCTTAAAACTCAAATTGAGTGTAAATTAGGTGATAACTTAGTGATTAAGGAAAAACTCCATTTTCAATAATGTATCCCATTGAAATCTTAAAACTCAAATTGAGTGTAAATTAGTTTATAACTTAGTGATTAAGAAAGAAACACGGTTTTCAATAATGTATCATTGTGAAATCTTAAAACTCAAATGAATGTAAATTAGGTTAATACTTGGTGATTAAGGAAGAAACTCGATTTTCTATAATGTATCCTTTTGAAATATTAAAACTCAAATTGAGTGTAAATTAGTTAGTAACTTAGTGATTAAGGAAATAACTCATTTTTCAATAATGAATCCATTTGAAATCTTAAAACTCAAATTGAGTGTAAATTAGGTGATAACTTAGTGATTAAGGAATTAACTCATTTTTCAATAATGAATCTATTTGAAATCTTAAAACTCAAATTGAGTGTAAATTAGGTGATAACTTAGTGATTAAGGAAGAAACTCCATATTCAATAATGTATCCCTTTGAAATCTTAAAACTCAAATTGAGTGTAAATTAGTTTATAACTTAGTGATTAAGGAATAAACTCCATTTTCAATAATGTATCCCTTTGAAATTTTAAAACTCAAATTGAGTGTAAATTAGTTTATAAGTTAGTGATTAAGGAAGAAACTCCATTTTCAATAATGTATCCCTTTGAAATCTTAAAACTCAAATTGAGTGTAAATTAGTTTATAACTTAGTGATTAAGAAAGAAACTCGGTTTTCAATAATGTATCCTTGTGAAATTTTAAAACTCAAATTGAGTGTAAATTAGGTTAATACTTGGTGATTAAGGAAGAAACTCGATTTTCTATAATGTATCCTTTTGAAATATTAAAACTCAAATTGAGTGTAAATTAGTTAATAACTTAGTGATTAAGGAATTAACTCATTTTTCAATAATGAATCCATTTGAAATCTTAAAACTCAAATTGAGTGTAAATTAGGTGATAACTTAGTGATTAAGGAAGAAACTCCATTTTCAATAATGTATCCCTTTGAAATCTAAAAACTCAAATTGAGTGTAAATTAGTTTATAACTTAGTGATTTAGGAAGAAACTCCATTTTCAATAATGTATCCCTTTGAAATCTTAAAACTCAAATTCTGTGTAAATTAGTTTATAACTTAGTGATTAAGAAAGAAACACGGTTTTTAATAATGTATCATTGTGAAATCTTAAAACTCAAATTGAATGTAAATTAGGTTAATACTTGGTGATTAAGGAAGAAACTCGATTTTCTATAATGTATCCTTTTGAAATATTAAAACTCAAATTGAGTGTAAATTAGTTAGTAAGTTAGTGATTAAGGAATTAACTCATTTTTCAATAATGAATCCATTTGAAATCTTAAAACTCAAATTGAGTGTAAATTAGGTGATAACTTAGTGATTAAGGAAAAACTCCATTTTCAATAATGTATCCCTTTGAAATCTTAAAACTCAAATTCAGTGTAAATTAGGTTAATACTTGGTGATTAAGGAAGAAACTCGATTTTCTATAATGTATCCTTTTGAAATATTAAAACTCAAATTGAGTGTAAATTAGTTAATAACTTAGTGATTAAGGAATTAACTCATTTTTCAATAATGAATCCATTTGAATTCTTAAAACTCAAATTGAGTGTAAATTAGTTAGTAACTTAGTGATTAAGGAATTAACTCATTTTTCAATAATGAATCCATTTGAAATCTTAAAACTCAAATTGAGTGTAAATTAGGTGATAACTTAGTGATTAAGGAATTAACTCATTTTTCAATAATGAATCTATTTGAAATCTTAAAACTCAAATTGAGTGTAAATTAGGTGATAACTTAGTGATTAAGGAAGAAACTCCATATTCAATAATGTATCCCTTTGAAATCTTAAAACTCAAATTGAGTGTAAATTAGTTTATAACTTAGTGATTAAGGAAGAAACTCCATTTTCAATAATGTATCCCTTTGAAATCTTAAAACTCAAATTCTGTGTAAATTAGTTTATAACTTAGTGATTAAGAAAGAAACACGGTTTTCAATAATGTATCATTGTGAAATTTTAAAACTCAAATTGAATGTAAATTAGGTTAATACTTGGTGATTAAGGAAGAAACTCGATTTTCTATAATGTATCCTTTTGAAAATTTAAAACTCAAATTGAGTGTAAATTAGTTAGTAACTTAGTGATTAAGGAATTAACTCATTTTTCAATAATGAATCCATTTGAAATCTTAAAACTCAAATTGAGTGTAAATTAGGTGATAACTTAGTGATTAAGAAAAAACTCCATTTTCAATAATGTATCCCTTTGAAATCTTAAAACTCAAATTGAGTGTAAATTAGTTTATAACTTAGTGATTAAGAAAGAAACTCGGTTTTCAATAATGTATCCTTGTGAAATTTTAAAACTCAAATTGAGTGTAAATTAGGTTAATACTTGGTGATTAAGGAAGAAACTCGATTTTCTATAATGTATCCTTTTGAAATATTAAAACTCAAATTGAGTGTAAATTAGTTAATAACTTAGTGATTAAGGAATTAACTCATTTTTCAATAATGAATCCATTTGAAATCTTAAAACTCAAATTGAGTGTAAATTAGGTTATAACTTAGTGATTAAGGAAGAAACTCCATTTTCAATAATGTATCCCTTTGAAATCTTAAAACTCAAATTGATTGTAAATTAGGTTATAACTTAGTGATTAAGGAAGAAACTACATTTTCAATAATGTATCCCCTTGAAATCTTAAAACTCAAATTGATTGTAAATTAGGTTATAACTTAGTGATTAAGGAAGAAACTCCATTTTCAATAATGTATCCTTTTGAAATTTTAAAACTCAAATTGAGTGTAAATTAGCTTAAAACTTAGTGATTAAGGAAGAAACTCCATTTTCAATAATGTATCCCTTTGAAATCTTAAAAGTCAAATTGAGTGTAAATTAGTTTATAACTTAGTGATTAAGAAAGAAACTCGGTTTTCAATAATGTATCCTTGTGGAATTTTAAAACTCAAATTGAGTGTAAATTAGGTTAATACTTGGTGATTAAGGAAGAAACTCGATTTTCTATAATGTATCCTTTTGAAATATTAAAACTCAAATTGAGTGTAAATTAGTTAATAACTTAGTGATTAAGGAATTAACTCATTTTTCAATAATGAATCCATTTGAAATCTTAAAACTCAAATTGAGTGTAAATTAGGTGATAACTTAGTGATTAAGGAAGAAACTCCATTTTCAATAATGTATCCCTTTGAAATCTAAAAACTCAAATTGAGTGTAAATTAGTTTATAACTTAGTGATTAAGGAAGAAACTCCATTTTCAATAATGTATCCCTTTGAAATCTTAAAACTCAAATTCTGTGTAAATTAGTTTATAACTTAGTGATTAAGAAAGAAACACGGTTTTCAATAATGTATCATTGTGAAATTTTAAAACTCAAATTGAATGTAAATTAGGTTAATACTTGGTGATTAAGGAAGAAACTCGATTTTCTATAATGTATCCTTTTGAAAATTTAAAACTCAAATTGAGTGTAAGTTAGTTAGTAACTTAGTGATTAAGGAATTAACTCATTTTTCAATAATGAATCCATTTGAAATCTTAAAACTCAAATTCAGTGTAAATTAGGTGATAACTTAGTGATTAAGGAAAAACTCCATTTTCAATAATGTATCCCTTTGAAATCTTAAAACTCAAATTGAGTGTAAATTAGTTTATAACTTAGTGATTAAGAAAGAAACTCGGTTTTCAATAATGTATCCTTGTGAAATTTTAAAACTCAAATTGAGTGTAAATTAGGTTAATACTTGGTTATTAAGGAAGAAACTCGATTTTCTATAATGTATCCTTTTGAAATATTAAAACTCAAATTGAGTGTAAATTAGTTAATAACTTAGTGATTAAGGAATTAACTCATTTTTCAATACTGAATCCATTTGAAATCTTAAAACTCAAATTGAGTGTAAATTAGGTGATAACTTAGTGATTAAGGAAGAAACTCCATTTTCAATAATGTATCCCTTTGAAATCTAAAAACTCAAATTGAGTGTAAATTAGTTTATAACTTAGTGATTAAGGAAGAAACTCCATTTTCAATAATGTATCCCTTTGAAATCTTAAAACTCAAATTCTGTGTAAATTAGTTTATAACTTAGTGATTAAGAAAGAAACACGGTTTTCAATAATGTATCATTGTGAAATTTTAAAACTCAAATTGAATGTAAATTAGGTTAATACTTGGTGATTAAGGAAGAAACTCGATTTTCTATAATGTATCCTTTTGAAAATTTAAAACTCAAATTGAGTGTAAATTAGTTAGTAACTTAGTGATTAAGGAATTAACTCATTTTTCAATAATGAATCCATTTGAAATCTTAAAACTCAAATTCAGTGTAAATTAGGTGATAACTTAGTGATTAAGGAAAAACTCCATTTTCAATAATGTATCCCTTTGAAATCTTAAAACTCAAATTGAGTGTAAATTAGTTTATAACTTAGTGATTAAGAAAGAAACTCGGTTTTCAATAATGTATCCTTGTGAAATTTTAAAACTCAAATTGAGTGTAAATTAGGTTAATACTTGGTGATTAAGGAAGAAACTCGATTTTCTATAATGTATCCTTTTGAAATATTAAAACTCAAATTGAGTGTAAATTAGTTAATAACTTAGTGATTATGGAATTAACTCATTTTTCAATAATGAATCCATTTGAAAGCTTAAAACTCAAATTGAGTGTAAATTAGGTGATAACTTAGTGATTAAGGAAGAAACTCCATTTTCAATAATGTATCCCTTTGAAATCTAAAAACTCAAATTGAGTGTAAATTAGTTTATAACTTAGTGATTAAGGAAGAAACTCCATTTTCAATAATGTATCCCTTTGAAATCTTAAAACTCAAATTCAGTGTAAATTAGGTTAATACTTGGTGATTAAGGAAGAAACTCGATTTTCTATAATGTATCCTTTTGAAATATTAAAACTCAAATTGAGTGTAAATTAGTTAGTAACTTAGTGATTAAGGAATTAACTCATTTTTCAATAATGAATCCATTTGAAATCTTAAAACTCAAATTGAGTGTAAATTAGGTGATAACTTAGTGATTAAGGAAAAACTCCATTTTCAATAATGTATCCCTTTGAAATCTTAAAACTCAAATTGAGTGTAAATTAGTTTATAACTTAGTGATTAAGAAAGAAACTCGGTTTTCAATAATGTATCCTTGTGAAATTTTAAAACTCAAATTGAGTGTAAATTAGGTTAATACTTGGTGATTAAGGAAGAAACTCGATTTTCTATAATGTATCCTTTTGAAATATTAAAACTCAAATTGAGTGTAAATTAGTTAATAACTTAGTGATTAAGGAATTAACTCATTTTTCAATAATGAATCTATTTGAAATCTTAAAACTCAAATTGAGTGTAAATTAGGTGATAACTTAGTGATTAAGGAAGAAACTCCATATTCAATAATGTATCCCTTTGAAATCTTAAAACTCAAATTGAGTGTAAATTAGTTTATAACTTAGTGATTAAGGAAGAAACTCAGTTTTCAATAATGTATCCCTTTGAAATCTTAAAACTCAAATTCTGTGTAAATTAGTTTATAACTTAGTGATTAAGAAAGAAACACGGTTTTTAATAATGTATCATTGTGAAATCTTAAAACTTAAATTGAATGTAAATTAGGTTAATACTTGGTGATTAAGGAAGAAACTCGATTTTCTATAATGTATCCTTTTGAAATATTAAAACTCAAATTGAGTGTAAATTAGTTAGTAACTTAGTGATTAAGGAATTAACTCATTTTTCAATAATGAATCCATTTGAAATCTTAAAACTCAAATTGAGTGTAAATTAGGTGATAACTTAGTGATTATGGAAAAACTCCATTTTCAATAATGTATCCCTTTGAAATCTAAAAACTCAAATTGAGTGTAAATTAGTTTATAACTTAGTGATTAAGAAAGAAACTCGGTTTTCAATAATGTATCCTTGTGAAATTTTAAAACTCAAATTGAGTGTAAATTAGGTTAATACTTGGTGATTAAGGAAGAAACTCGATTTTCTATAATGTATCCTTTTGAAATATTAAAACTCAAATTGAGTGTAAATTAGTTAATAACTTAGTGATTAAGGAATTAACTCATTTTTCAATAATGAATCTATTTGAAATCTTAAAACTCAAATTGAGTGTAAATTAGGTGATAACTTAGTGATTAAGGAAGAAACTCCATATTCAATAATGTATCCCTTTGAAATCTTAAAACTCAAATTGAGTGTAAATTAGTTTATAACTTAGTGATTAAGGAAGAAACTCAGTTTTCAATAATGTATCCCTTTGAAATCTTAAAACTCAAATTCTGTGTAAATTAGTTTATAACTTAGTGATTAAGAAAGAAACACGGTTTTTAATAATGTATCATTGTGAAATCTTAAAACTTAAATTGAATGTAAATTAGGTTAATACTTGGTGATTAAGGAAGAAACTCGATTTTCTATAATGTATCCTTTTGAAATATTAAAACTCAAATTGAGTGTAAATTAGTTAATAACTTAGTGATTAAGGAATTAACTCATTTTTCAATAATGAATCTATTTGAAATCTTAAAACTCAAATTGAGTGTAAATTAGGTGATAACTTAGTGATTAAGGAAGAAACTCCATATTCAATAATGTATCCCTTTAAAATATTCAAAACTCAAATTGAATGTAAATTAGGTTAATACTTTGTGCAAATCAGGTTATTTTATTAATAAAAAAGAAAAAGGTGGACCCCACATCCCAGGGTCAGGGTAAAGCAAAAATGAGTGTCAAACAAACATCAAGTATAGAAAGGCCAAACAATCGGCCAAAACTAGGGATGTAACCCCGTAAAACCCAACTTCTAATGCATAAAAATAGAAAACTGAATTAAACCCGACAATAAACATTGTTCATATCCATAAAAAGAAAAGGAAGTAGAAAATCTGGACAAGTACCTGACCAAAAGCGAGTCTCGTGCCTCTTCACCAGTGTATCTGCAGCTGCATTTCCTTCACGGAATATATGAGTATAAAAAATCTCCATTTGCTCAGCAAGCACCATTACCGAGCTCCACATACTTCTAAGCCTCCATGGTATGAACCGGATATCCCGCTGAAGTGTACGGATCGCCCAAGTGGAATCAGACTCAATCCATAACCTCCGCCACCCTCGAACAAAAGCGAATTCTATCGCCTCTAGTATAGCCAAAAGCTCCGCCTCCAAGGGGAAACCCCAACCAGCAGCCCCTGAGAAGGCCGCCATAAAGAAGCCCCTGGAATTGCGGAAGATAGCACCCGTATAAAGAATATTAGGAGGAGAATGAACTCCCCCATCCACATTCACCTTAGTCCAACCTGGAGAGGGAGGGCGCCAAACTACATCAATCGGAGTACGGGTCTTCCTTGGACGAAGTGACGCACCAAAGGCTCTAGTAATAAGAAGGTCCCCAAAAGAACCATCCGAGTGACCACCTGTGAGGGGAGCGGACTCCCAAATATGAGCCAAAGCCAGCGCCAAGCACCTCCGGAAGGAAACGAGCTGGCCATCATGAACCACACGGTTCCGAAATGTCCAAAGGGACCATACTGAGGTTGCGAACGACAAACGCCACAGTCGAGAAACTTGATCACTCAAAATTATTTGTCTCGCCTGAGTAAAAAGACGATCAAAACCTTCATCATAACACAAATGAATATTGAAAATAGAAGCAATGGAACTAAACACCTGTTTCGTAAAAGGGCAGGAGGAAAGAATATGATCTTGTGTTTCCCCAGCATAGGAACACAAAGGACACATAGAAGGGCCTGCAATACCATATTGTTGCAACCAATCCCCAGTGGGAATCTTCCCCCAAATAGCTCTCCATAATAAAGTGGAACGGGTCAAAGGTATGTAATCAGCCCAAATCCAGTTACCCCAACCAACTCTAGGAAAAGGTTGCCTTAAGGCATCAAAAGCGAGTCTCGAAGTAAGCTCGCCTGACACTGACTTCGACCAAAAGAGCTTATCCCCCTCGCAAGAGACCCTGATGCTCAGAATATCTCTAACAATATCAGTACACGCCAAGATGAATATCGGAGCAAAATGCCAACACCTGTCATAGAAAAAATCCCCTACTGTCGCGACAAGAGAGTTCGCCACATGAGGAGGGACCCCAAGGCGATCAACAATCCGATACCCAAGCCAATTATCATGCCAGAAACTCACCTTTGAATTCTCACCAACCACCCATCTAGCATCATCGAAAATGGACGCCCAATGACTCCTCATACCCGGACCAACAGAAGTGGAAAAATACCGGGTACGTGCCTCACGAAAGTTACGAAAAAAACGAGTATGTAATTCCGAAAAATCAAGATTTTCATTACGAAACACATCCCAAGCAAGTTTATAAGTATAGGAAGCATTCGCAATGCGTAAAGAGCGTACCCCAAGACCCCCCTCAGAACGGGGGGTACAGCATCTCTTCCAGGCAACAGAACAAGAACCACTCTTCTTATTAATATCCCCGTTCCAAAGAAAATTGCGCATGGCCGACTCAAGTTTAGTCACGAGGGGAGAAGGCCACTTGTATAACATCATCGAGTGAACAGTAGAGGCCGCGATCACAGAATTAATCAAACAAAGTCGACCCGCAAAGGAGAGCGACGCACCCTTCCAACGACTAAATTTAGCTCTAATAGAGTCAGCAATTGGGGCCAGGTGCTGAAGTTTCGGAGCTCCCTTGAATAAGGGTACACCAAGATAAACAAAAGGCAGAGAACCCTCAATCATACCCGTACGCCGAGTAACTTGCCTACGAAAGTGTGGAGAACTGGATTTTCTGAAATAGCAATTGCACTATTGTTGTCACAGAAAATAGGGACTTCATTGGCAAAGATGTTGTAATCTCTCAGTTGTTGTCTTAGCCAGGAAGAGATGACCGAATTCAGTAAACATTTCCGGCCCGCAAGGGAGAGTGAACTCCCCTTCCAACGTGCAAACTTCGACAAAATTGAATCCACCAAACTGGTAAAATAAACAGCCTTTGGCGCCCCACGAAACAGAGGAACACCGAGATAAACAAAGGGGAGAGAACCTTCATGAATACCGGTAAGATGAAGAATGCGTCTACGACTAGACAGGGGAACCGAATTCCCATAGAAAATGTGTGATTTTGCTGGACTAAACATCTGTCCAGACAAACCCCCATAGTCATCCAGGATGCGCTTCAAGCAACGAGCATTACGCACAGTAGCCTTGGCAAAGAACAATATATCATCAGCGTAAAAAAGATAAGCCGGGGAACCCCTAATGCCGGAAAGACGGGAGGTATGGCCAGCAAGTTGAGTCCAGCGACCCAGGGCCTCTTCTGCCAAACAGAACAAAAGAGGGGATAACGGGTCACCCTGCCGAACACCCCTGGAGCAAGGAAAAAAGCCATGTACATTCCCATTAACGATAATGGAAAGACGAGCGGAGTTGAGGATCATTTCCACCATTCGCTGAAAACGTTGGGAGAAGCCCATTCTACGAAGCACCGCCTGCAAGAAGTCCCAGTCAATCGTATCAAAAGCCTTCGATATATCGATTTTAATAGCCATATTCCCGGCTGTAGCCTTATTATTCAGCTTATTAACAGCATCAGAGGCAAGGGCAATACAAGTATGGATTCGTTTCCCGGGAAAACCCAAACTGAAAGGGGGATAACAACCGTGCAGCCAAAGGACCCAATCTGGTGGCGACAATCTTGGTGAATACCTTATACAGGTAGTTACCCATCACAATGGGGCGGAAATCCTGAATCCTGTTTGCTCCGAGGCTTTAGGGAATAAGAGTGACCAGACTAGCATTGAAACCCGCTGGCATGTAGAGAGTCGAAAAGATAGACTGAATTGCCTCCGTAACATCAGAGTAAACAATCTCCCAACAGTTTTGGTAGAAAGACCCTGGAAAACCATCAGGCCCTGGAGAGCTGGAGCCGTCCATATCAAAAACCGCCAATTTGACCTCATCAAGGAGAGGAGTTGCCGTGAGAAAAGTGTCCTCGCCATTCCTTAACGTCTCAAAAGGCAAGGCATCGAGCTGCCCAGAAACGGGAATGATCGTGTCCCCCTTCGTGAAAAGAGTCTTGTAATAGTTTTCTATGTGTTGCACAATAGCATCGTTGTCCGAAGTTAAAGAATCCCCGATCATTAGCTCCTGAATAGGCCTTGGCTGTTTCCGAAGCTTATGAGCAATGTGGAAAAAAGCCGTATTACGATCCCCGTCCTTGAGCCACTGAGTGCGCCCTCTCTGAGCAAAATAATCCTGTTTACGAGCAAGGAGCATATTCAGGCGAACCATGCAATCAACTTCCCTGTTGAAGCGGGAATCCGAATCCCCAAAAAGATATATATCCTGTTGAGCCTCTTTAAGTTGCAAAGTAGCATCCTCGATTTCAGTGAATACATTTCTGAAAACAGATTTATTCCAGGCGCGAAGAACCTGCTTAAGACGGCGAAGTTTAGTGACCACCTTGAGAGTGGGTGAAGTGACCGAAACTGGGGAGCTCCAGGATTGTCGCACTGTGTCCTGGAAATTATCATGGAGGAACCACATGTTTTGAAAGTAGAAAGATGAAGAACGCCGGGGCTGGTCCTTTGTGAGTCTAAGAATAATCGGATGGTGATCGGAAGAATGTCGACAAAGAATCTCAAGGGAAGTAGAGGCCCACAAATTCAAAAAGTCCGAAGTTGCCAGGGCCCGGTCAAGACGAGCAGCAAGCAAGCCCTGACCATCACGACGTGTAGACCAAGTGAAAATTTGATCACCTGTGTCCAACTCCAACAAACTGGCCTCATCAATAAAAACGACGAACTCCTCCGAAGGTAGGTAACGGCACGTCGTAGTACTACGTCTTTCATGATTGCCCCTTACCACGTTAAAATCCCCCATAAAGCAAGCATTTGGGGTCAGAAACTCCAAAAGGTCGGCCCAAAGTTGGCGTCTCAAGATGTAATTGTTGCGAGCGTGAATGAAAGCAAAAGTGCATTCCCTCAAACCCTCGGCAACTTTAACAACAATACATTGATCAGTCTGAAGAAGCAAAGCAACCGAATTAAAAATGGCATCACTGCAGATAATCCAAATATTCGGACAAGATTCACGTCTTTCGTTATGACATAAGAAAGACATGTTAAAAGAATGCCAGAAAGAAGCAGGGAGAGAAGAAACCCGTATCTTAGGCTCGTAAATAGCTAGAAAATCCGGTCTGTGTTGTTGGCACAAGGAACGAAGGGCAGTTTGTGTGAAGTCGTTCCCCAACCCCTGAACATTCCAAGATAAACAAATCATGGAGACGGGTCTTGACCGTGCTTCGGCGGTTCATTCTCCTCCTCCATAATATCACTCCACGATTTACTAGCAACCAAATGCAACTCATTTACACGACGACTCTGCTCATCAACCTGCAGATCCTCTTTTGCATGAGAACGAAGCAGTTTCAGAACATCCTCCGGTTGTTTTTCCTCCGAAATGACAAGTGCTTTGTTGGCTTGATCTTCAGAAATCTGCCTTGTGGTCTGGTCTTCATCAGTGGAAGCATGGGAAGGGTTAGGATCTGCATGTGTACTGGGCAAAGTAG
The DNA here is from genome assembly GCA_947034835.1 of Ballota nigra. Lineage (NCBI taxonomy): Eukaryota > Viridiplantae > Streptophyta > Magnoliopsida > Lamiales > Lamiaceae > Ballota > Ballota nigra. The sequence continues at coordinate 122,761,765 of OX344723.1, forward strand.
GTTTATTCCGTGTGGCCTTCTTCACATAAATCCCGGTAGGTAAGGATGTTTTTATCGAGACGCCAAGAGGAAGAGACGTTTCAATGTAAGATTCCTTAAAGATACCTGATTTGCGAACAATAGGTTCTCCCTGACTACCCTGAACATTTTTCAAAGTATCCACGTTCAAGTCGGAAGTATTGCTCTCAGAGCCAACTTCCTCAGAAACCAAAGCCTCAAAACCATTCACCATTCACCATTACGTTGCCATGGGGCAGAAATGAGTCCGACACAGGGGCTGGTCCCTCAGAGTAAGAAACATCAGGGTCCTTGTTAAGCAGCTGCTCAACAGTAGTTTTAAGGGATTGACTCTCCCTTTCAGCCGCAAGGTCATTAGCTAACCGTATAACGTCCTCCTTCGAAGCCATCTCTGACTTGTTCGAGACATGCTGTTTCCCTCGATCATTGGGAGGCTTCCTCGTACGACTGCGTCCACGACTAGACCTACGTGAAGGGGTCGTCGTCCGGACCGTTGCTCTCTTACAGTTACTCAAAGAGTGGCCCAAAATGCCACAATCACGACAAAAGGCCGGAAGCTTCTCATAAGTAATATTCGTGGCGGATAGATGAGTTCCCCGTCTGTACATAACCTGATGATGCAACTCTTTTGAAAGGTCAATTTCTACGAGCATACGTGCATAAATACCAAAAAGCCTATTTGAGGTATTAATGTCAATTTGTACCAGGGTGCCAATGGTAGAAGCCAAAGCTTCCAAAATCCTGGGCTGCCAGTATTCAATCGGTAAGTCCGAAAAACGGACACAAACCTGAGCCAAAGAAGTCTTCACCTTGCCAGGGTTAAAATTCTGAGCCCAAGCTTGAAGACGGAAAGTACCCGAGTCAAAAGTATAGGAGGAACGAGATGCAACAAGCCGTTTGTCCTCCTCCTCCTCAAACATCACTGTGTAATACCCTTTACCAAGAGGAATCATCTTCAATTTCCCATGCAAACGCCATATCTCTTTCAACTTATTCTTTAGCGCCAAGAGAGGAAGAAGAGGTTTCCCTGGTAAGGTTAACATACGCCCAATGAGGGCATTCTGGAATTCCTTGACCCCTTGCTGATAGTCTTCCTCAGGAATATCTATTAAAAGATATTCATCATGAACAGTAGGCTTTATTGGGTCACGTAAAGTAGTCCGGAAAATTGGACGCCGAGTAGACGCAGCGACCTCTGCGAAAGATTTACCCCCTTGGGGACGGGAAAAGGCGTCCCTATCACCAGCAAGACCATCTTGCGGTTGAGAATCCTGCATATAAACCGAAGAAGCCACAGGAGGAGCCGTCTCAAGAGTATTTGAAATAGACGGATTCTTATTAGGGGACTTACAGAGTGCGCCGGAAATATTGGTAGTATTTCCGGCTGTAATCGGGATTGCGTCAGGAGGGCTGAGCCCTTGCATGTTCCCGAATTTACCAACGTTCTCAACAGGACCAACATTCTCAACAATCGGTAACCCTAAAAATCCCTGCAAAGAAGCAGACACGGAGGAAGCAGGCGCATCGGGGTTCATGTGAGAAAGACCATGAGTTGATGACTTACAGGATGCGCCGGAAACATAGCCAAGCTCGTTTCCGGCTGTAGTCGGGGGTGCGCCAGTAGGGTTAGTGTACCCTTGCATAGTCCCGATCAAAGCAGAATCATTTGAAGGCCTAGACAAGCCCTGCGCGTACGAAGAGACGGCAGTAGTATGTGTTGGGGGTATCATAGTAACCAAATCCAGATTAGAAGACTTACAAGATGCGCCGGAAACGGATTCAATCACGTTTCCGGCTGAAGTCGAGTGAGCGCCAGAAGGATTCAGGAATCCTAACGTAGTCCTCGACTCAATTGGCCCTTGTGGAAACCCTAGATCATGAGAACCATGCACGATGTTCGTACCATATTGATCGATACCCAAAAAATTAGGGTTTGAGTTAACGATCACAGGACTTGATCCATCAGGAAGACGACTGGGATTTTTGTATGCCAGGAACCGGATGAAATAAGGGAATCGTCTTTCAATTTCCGACCAAATTGGATCATCGTCGAAAAACCGGGGAGCGGGTGGAAGTGATTCGAGTACGGGTTGTGGGATTTCAAGGTATTGCTTGATTTGTGGGGAGTATAAAATCAGACGGTCGATAACCTCCGTTCCACCCGTAGAAGCCGGAGACAGCGATCGCCGTTGTCGGCGTAGTGGAAGGGAGTAAGCCGGACATAGTAAAGTCTAGAGAGAGAAAAATCTAGAGAGAGAAAGTTCCATCTAGCTTGCTAGCTTTTTTCTTAAGTTATAACTTAGTGATTAAGGAAGAAACTCCATTTTCAATAATGTATCCCTTTGAAATCTTAAAACTCAAATTGTGTGTAAATTAGTTAATAACTTAGTGATTAAGGAAGAAACTCCATTTCCAATAATTTATCCTTTTGAAATCTTAAAACTCAAATTGAATGTAAATTAGGTTAATCTTTGGTGATTAAGGAAGAAACTCAATTTTCAATAATGTATCCTTTTGAAATATTAAAACTCAAATTGAGTGTAAATTAGTTAATAACTTAGTGATTAAGGAATTAACTCATTTTTCAATAATGAGTCCATTTGAAATTTTAAAACTCAAATTGAGTATAATTAGGTGATAACTTAGTGATTAAGGAAGAAACTCCATTTTCAATAATGTATCCCTTTGAAATCTTAAAACTCAAATTGAGTGTAAATTAGTTTATAACTTAGTGATTAAGGAAGAAACTCAGTTTTCAATAATGTATCCCTTTGAAATATTAAAACTCAAATTGAGTGTAAATTAGGTTATAACTTAGTGATTAAGGAAGAAACTCAGTTTTCAATAATGTATCCTTTTGAAATATTAAAACTCAAATTGAATGTAAATTAGGTTAATACTTTGTGATTAAGTAAGAAACACCATTTTAAATAATGTATCCTTTTGAAATCTTAAAACTCAAATTGTGTGTAAATTAGTTAATAACTTAGTGATTAAGGAATTAACTCATTTTTCAATAATGAATCCATTTTAAATCTTAAAACTCAAATTGAGTGTAAATTAGGTTATAACTTAGTGATTAAGGAAGAAACTCCATTTTCAATAATGTATCCCTTTGAAATCTTAAAACTCAAATTGAGTGTAAATTAGTTTATAACTTAGTGATTAAGGAAGAAACTCAGTTTTCAATAATGTATCCTATTGATATCTTAAAACTCAAATTGAGTGTAAATTAGGTTATAACTTAGTGATTAAGGAAGAAACTCAGTTTTCAATAATGTATCCTTTTGAAATATTAACACTCAAATTGAATGTAAATTAGGTTAATACTTTGTGATTAAGGAAGAAACTCCATATTCAATAATGTATCCTTTTGAAATATTAAAACTCAAATTGAGTGTAAATTAGTTAATAACTTAGTGGTTAAGGAATTAACTCATTTTTCAACAATGAATCCATTTGAAATCTTAAAACTCAAATTGAGTTTAAATTAGGTGATAACTTAGTGATTAAGGAAGAAACTCCATTTTCAATAATGTATCCCTTTGAAATCTTAAAACTCAAATTGAGTGTAAATTAGTTTATAACTTAGTGATTAAGGAAGAAACTCCATTTTCAATAATGTATCCCTTTGAAATCTTAAAACTCAAATTGAGTGTAAATTAGTTTATAACTTAGTGATTAAGAAAGAAACTCGATTTTCAATAATGTATCCTTGAGAAATCTTAAAACTCAAATTGAGTGTAAATTAGGTTAATACTTGGTGATTAAGGAAGAAACTCGATATTCAATAATTTATCCTTTTGATCAAATTGAGTGTATATTAGTTAATAACTTAGTGATTAAGGAATTAACTCATTTTTCAATAATGAATCCATTTGAATTTTAAAACTCAAATTGAGTGTAAATTAGGTGATAACTTAGTGATTAAGGAAGAAACTTCATTTTCAATAATGTATCATTTTGAAATCTTAAAACTCAAATTGAGTGTAAATTAGTTTATAACTTGGTGATTAATGAAGAAACTCAGTTTTCAATAATGTATCCTTTTGAAATCTTAAACCTCAAATTGTGTGTAAATTAGTTAATAACTTAGTGATTAAGGAATTAACTCATTTTTCAATAATGAATCCATTTGAAATCTTAAAACTCAAATTGAGTGTAAATTAGGTTAATACTTGGTGATTAAGGAAGAAACTCCATTTTCAATAATGTATCATTTTGAAATATTAAAACTCAAATTGAGTGTAAATTAGTTAATAATAACTTAGTGATTAAGGAATTAACTCATTTTTCAATTATGAATCCATTTGAAATCTTAAAACTCAAATTGAGTGTAAATTAGGTTATAACTTAGTGATTAAGGAAGAAACTCCATTTTCAATAATGTATCCCTTTGAAATCTTAAAACTCAAATTGTGTGTAAATTAATTTATAACTTAGTGATTAAGGAAGAAACTCCATTTTCAATAATGTATCCCTTTGAAATCTTCAAACTCAAATTGTGTGTAAATTAGTTAATAACTTAGTGATTAAGGAATTAACTCATTTTTCAACAATGAATCCATTTGAAATCTTAAAACTCAAATTTAGTGAAAATTAGGTTAATACTTGGTGATTAAGGAAGATACTCCATTTTCAATAATGTATCCTTTTGAAATATTAAAACTCAAATTGAGTGTAAATTAGTTAATAATAACTTAGTGATTAAGGAATTAACTCATTTTTCAATAATGAGTCCATTTGAAATTTTAAAACTCAAATTGAGTATAATTAAGTGATAACTTAGTGATTAAGGAAGAAACTCCATTTTCAATAATGTATCCCTTTGAAATCTTAAAACTCAAATTGAGTGTAAATTAGGTGATAACTTAGTGATTAAGGAAGAAACTTCATTTTCAATAATGTATCATTTTGAAATCTTAAAACTCAAATTGTGTGTAAATTAATTTATAACTTAGTGATTAAGGAAGAAACTCCATTTTCAATAATGTATCCCTTTGAAATCTTCAAACTCAAATTGTGTGTAAATTAGTTAATAACTTAGTGATTAAGGAATTAACTCATTTTTCAACAATGAATCCATTTGAAATCTTAAAACTCAAATTGAGTGAAAATTAGGTTAATACTTGGTGATTAAGGAAGATACTCCATTTTCAATAATGTATCCTTTTGAAATATTAAAACTCAAATTGAGTGTAAATTAGTTAATAATAACTTAGTGATTAAGGAATTAACTCATTTTTCAATAATGAGTCCATTTGAAATTTTAAAACTCAAATTGAGTATAATTAAGTGATAACTTAGTGATTAAGGAAGAAACTCCATTTTCAATAATGTATCCTTTTGAAATCTTAAAACTCAAATTGAGTGTAAATTAGTTTATAACTTAGTGATTAAGAAAGAAACTCAGTTTTCAATAATGTATCCTTTTGAAATCTTAAAACTCAAATTGAGTGTAAATTTGTTTATAACTTAGTGATTAAGGAAGAAACTCAGTTTTCAATAATGTATCCTTTTGAAATATTAAAACTCAAATTGAATGTAAATTAGGTTAATACTTTGTGATTAAGTAAGAAACACCATTTTAAATAATGTATCCTTTTGAAATCTTAAAACTCAAATTGTGTGTAAATTAGTTAATAACTTAGTGATTAAGGAATTAACTCATTTTTCAATAATGAATCCATTTTAAATCTTAAAACTCAAATTGAGTGTAAATTAGGTTATAACTTAGTGATTAAGGAAGAAACTCCATTTTCAATAATGTATCCCTTTGAAATCTTAAAACTCAAATTGAGTGTAAATTAGCTTATAACTTAGTGATTAAGGAAGAAACTCAGTTTTCAATAATGTATCCTTTTGATATCTTAAAACTCAAATTGAGTGTAAATTAGGTTATAACTTAGTGATTAAGGAAGAAACTCAGTTTTCAATAATGTATCCTTTTGAAATATTAACACTCAAATTGAATGTAAATTAGGTTAATACTTTGTGATTAAGGAAGAAACTCCATATTCAATAATGTATCCTTTTGAAATATTAAAACTCAAATTGAGTGTAAATTAGTTAATAACTTAGTGGTTAAGGAATTAACTCATTTTTCAACAATGAATCCATTTGAAATCTTAAAACTCAAATTGAGTTTAAATTAGGTGATAACTTAGTGATTAAGGAAGAAACTCCATTTTCAATAATGTATCCCTTTGAAATCTTAAAACTCAAATTGAGTGTAAATTAGTTTATAACTTAGTGATTAAGGAAGAAACTCCATTTTCAATAATGTATCCCTTTGAAATCTTAAAACTCAAATTGATTGTAAATTAGGTTATAACTTAGTGATTAAGAAAGAAACTCGATTTTCAATAATGTATCCTTGAGAAATCTTAAAACTCAAATTGAGTGTAAATTAGGTTAATACTTGGTGATTAAGGAAGAAACTCGATATTCAATAATTTATCCTTTTGATCAAATTGAGTGTAAATTAGTTAATAACTTAGTGATTAAGGAATTAACTCATTTTTCAATAATGAATCCATTTGAATTTTAAAACTCAAATTGAGTGTAAATTAGGTGATAACTTAGTGATTAAGGAAGAAACTTCATTTTCAATAATGTATCCTTTTGAAATATTAAAACTCAAATTGAATGTAAATTAGGTTAATACTTTGTGATTAAGTAAGAAACACCATTTTCAATAATGTATCCTTTTGAAATCTTAAAACTCAAATTGTTTGTAAATTAGTTATTAACTTAGTGATTAAGGAATTAACTCATTTTTCAATAATGAGTCCATTTGAAATTTTAAAACTCAAATTGAGTTTAATTAGGTGATAACTTAGTGATTAAGGAAGAAACTCCATTTTCAATAATGTATCCCTTTGAAATCTTAAAACTCAAATTGAGTGTAAATTAGATTATAACTTAGTGATTAAGGAAGAAACTCAGTTTTCAATAATGTATCCTTTTGAAATCTTAAAACTCAAATTGAGTGTAAATTTAGTTATAACTTAGTGATTAAGGAAGAAACTCAGTTTTCAATAATGTATCCTTTTGAAATCTTAAAACTCAAATTGAATGTAAATTAGGTTAATACTTTGTGATTAAGTAAGAAACACCATTTTAAATAATGTATCCTTTTGAAATCTTAAAACTCAAATTGTGTGTAAATTAGTTAATAACTTAGTGATTAAGGAATTAACTCATTTTTCAATAATGAATCCCTTGTAAATCTTAAAACTCAAATTGAGTGTAAATTAGGTTATAACTTTGTGATTAAGGAAGAAACTCCATTTTCAATAATGTATCCCTTTGAAATCTTAAAACTCAAATTGAGTGTAAATTGGCATATAACTTAGTGATTAAGGAAGAAACTCAGTTTTCAATAATGTATCCTATTGATATCTTAAAACTCAAATTGAGTGTAAATTAGGTTATAACTTAGTGATTAAGGAAGAAACTCAGTTTTCAATAATGTATCCTTTTGAAATATTAACACTCAAATTGAATGTAAATTAGGTTAATACTTTGTGATTAAGGAAGAAACTCCATATTCAATAATGTATCCTTTTGAAATATTAAAACTCAAATTGAGTGTAAATTAGTTAATAACTTAGTGGTTAAGGAATTAACTCATTTTTCAACAATGAATCCATTTGAAATCTTAAAACTCAAATTGAGTTAAAATTAGGTGATAACTTAGTGATTAAGGAAGAAACTCCATTTTCAATAATGTATCCCTTTGAAATCTTAAAACTCAAATTGAGTGTAAATTAGTTTATAACTTAGTGATTAAGGAAGAAACTCCATTTTCAATAATGTATCCCTTTGAAATCTTAAAACTCAAATTGAGTGTAAATTAGTTTATAACTTAGTGATTAAGAAAGAAACTCGATTTTCAATAATGTATCCTTGAGAAATCTTAATACTCAAATTGAGTGTAAATTAGGTTAATACTTGGTGATTAAGGAAGAAACTCGATATTCAATAATTTATCCTTTTGATCAAATTGAGTGTAAATTAGTTAATAACTTAGTGATTAAGGAATTAACTCATTTTTCAATAATGAATCCATTTGAATTTTAAAACTCAAATTGAGTGTAAATTAGGTGATAACTTAGTGATTAAGGAAGAAACTTCATTTTCAATAATGTATCATTTTGAAATCTTAAAACTCAAATTGAGTGTAAATTAGTTTATAACTTAGTGATTAATGAAGAAACTCAGTTTTCAATAATGTATCCTTTTGAAATCTTAAACCTCAAATTGTGTGTAAATTAGTTAATAACTTAGTGATTAAGGAATTAACTCATTTTTCAATAATGAATCCATTTGAAATCTTAAAACTCAAATTGAGTGTAAATTAGGTTAATACTTGGTGATTAAGGAAGAAACTCCATTTTCAATAATGTATCATTTTGAAATATTAAAACTCAAATTGAGTGTAAATTAGTTAATAATAACTTAGTGATTAAGGAATTAACTCATTTTTCAATTATGAATCCATTTGAAATCTTAAAACTCAAATTGAGTGTAAATTAGGTTATAACTTAGTGATTAAGGAAGAAACTCCATTTTCAATAATGTATCCCTTTGAAATCTTAAAACTCAAATTGAGTGTAAATTAATTTATAACTTAGTGATTAAGGAAGAAACTCCATTTTCAATAATGTATCCCTTTGAAATCTTCAAACTCAAATTGTGTGTAAATTAGTTAATAACTTAGTGATTAAGGAATTAACTCATTTTTCAACAATGAATCCATTTGAAATCTTAAAACTCAAATTGAGTGAAAATTAGGTTAATACTTGGTGATTAAGGAAGATACTCCATTTTCAATAATGTATCCTTTTGAAATATTAAAACTCAAATTGAGTGTAAATTAGTTAATAATAACTTAGTGATTAAGGAATTAACTCATTTTTCAATAATGAGTCCATTTGAAATTTTAAAACTCAAATTGAGTATAATTAAGTGATAACTTAGTGATTAAGGAAGAAACTCCATTTTCAATAATGTATCCCTTTGAAATCTTAAAACTCAAATTGAGTGTAAATTACTTTATAACTTAGTGATTAAGAAAGAAACTCAGTTTTCAATAATGTATCCTTTTGAAATCTTAAAACTCAAATTGAGTGTAAATTAGGTTATAACTTAGTGATTAAGGAAGAAACTCAGTTTTCAATAATGTATCCTTTTGAAATATTAAAACTCAAATTGAATGTAAATTAGGTTAATACTTTGTGATTAAGTAAGAAACACCATTTTAAATAATGTATCCTTTTGAAATCTTAAAACTCAAATTGTGTGTAAATTAGTTAATAACTTAGTGATTAAGGAATTAACTCATTTTTCAATAATGAATCCATTTTAAATCTTAAAACTCGAATTGAGTGTAAATTAGGTTATAACTTAGTGATTAAGGAAGAAACTCCATTTTCAATAATGTATCCCTTTGAAATCTTAAAACTCAAATTGAGTGTAAATTAGTTTATAACTTAGTGATTAAGGAAGAAACTCAGTTTTCAATAATGTATCCTATTGATATCTTAAAACTCAAATTGAGTGTAAATTAGGTTATAACTTAGTGATTAAGGAAGAAACTCAGTTTTCAATAATGTATCCTTTTGAAATATTAACACTCAAATTGAATGTAAATTAGGTTAATACTTTGTGATTAAGGAAGAAACTCCATATTCAATAATGTATCCTTTTGAAATATTAAAACTCAAATTGAGTGTAAATTAGTTAATAACTTAGTGGTTAAGGAATTAACTCATTTTTCAACAATGAATCCATTTGAAATCTTAAAACTCAAATTGAGTTTAAATTAGGTGATAACTTAGTGATTAAGGAAGAAACTCCATTTTCAATAATGTATCCCTTTGAAATCTTAAAACTCAAATTGAGTGTAAATTAGTTTATAACTTAGTGATTAAGGAAGAAACTCCATTTTCAATAATGTATCCCTTTGAAATCTTAAAACTCAAATTGAGTGTAAATTAGCTTATAACTTAGTGATTAAGAAAGAAACTCGATTTTCAATAATGTATCCTTGAGAAATCTTAAAACTCAAATTGAGTGTAAATTAGGTTAATACTTGGTGATTAAGGAAGAAACTCGATATTCAATAATTTATCCTTTTGATCAAATTGAGTGTAAATTAGTTAATAACTTAGTGATTAAGGAATTAACTCATTTTTCAATAATGAATCCATTTGAAATCTTAAAACTCAAATTGAGTGTAAATTAGGTGATAACTTAGTGATTAAGGAAGAAACTCCATTTTCAATAATGTATCCTTTTGAAATATTAAAACTCAAATTGAATGTAAATTAGGTTAATACTTTGTGATTAAGTAAGAAACACCATTTTCAATAATGTATCCTTTTGAAATCTTAAAACTCAAATTGTTTGTAAATTAGTTATTAACTTAGTGATTAAGGAATTAACTCATTTTTCAATAATGAGTCCATTTGAAATTTTAAAACTCAAATTGAGTTTAATTAGGTGATAACTTAGTGATTAAGGAAGAAACTCCATTTTCAATAATGTATCCCTTTGAAATCTTAAAACTCAAATTGAGTGTAAATTAGATTATAACTTAGTGATTAAGGAAGAAACTCAGTTTTCAATAATGTATCCTTTTGAAATCTTAAAACTCAAATTGAGTGTAAATTAGGTTATAACTTAGTGATTAAGGAAGAAACTCAGTTTTCAATAATGTATCCTTTTGAAATATTAAAACTCAAATTGAATGTAAATTAGGTTAATACTTTGTGATTAAGTAAGAAACACCATTTTAAATAATGTATCCTTTTGAAATCTTAAAACTCAAATTGTGTGTAAATTAGTTAATAACTTAGTGATTAAGGAATTAACTCATTTTTCAATAATGAATCCATTTTAAATCTTAAAACTCAAATTGAGTGTAAATTAGGTTATAACTTTGTGATTAAGGAAGAAACTCCATTTTCAATAATGTATCCCTTTGAAATCTTAAAACTCAAATTGAGTGTAAATTACCTTATAACTTAGTGATTAAGGAAGAAACTCAGTTTTCAATAATGTATCCTATTGATATCTTAAAACTCAAATTGAGTGTAAATTAGGTTATAACTTAGTGATTAAGGAAGAAACTCAGTTTTCAATAATGTATCCTTTTGAAATATTAACACTCAAATTGAATGTAAATTAGGTTAATACTTTGTGATTAAGGAAGAAACTCCATATTCAATAATGTATCCTTTTGAAATATTAAAACTCAAATTGAGTGTAAATTAGTTAATAACTTAGTGGTTAAGGAATTAACTCATTTTTCAACAATGAATCCATTTGAAATCTTAAAACTCAAATTGAGTTAAAATTAGGTGATAACTTAGTGATTAAGGAAGAAACTCCATTTTCAATAATGTATCCCTTTGAAATCTTAAAACTCAAATTGAGTGTAAATTAGTTTATAACTTAGTGATTAAGGAAGAAACTCCATTTTCAATAATGTATCCCTTTGAAATCTTAAAACTCAAATTGAGTGTAAATTAGTTTATAACTTAGTGATTAAGAAAGAAACTCGATTTTCAATAATGTATCCTTGAGAAATCTTAATACTCAAATTGAGTGTAAATTAGGTTAATACTTGGTGATTAAGGAAGAAACTCGATATTCAATAATTTATCCTTTTGATCAAATTGAGTGTAAATTAGTTAATAACTTAGTGATTAAGGAATTAACTCATTTTTCAATAATGAATCCATTTGAATTTTAAAACTCAAATTGAGTGTAAATTAGGTGATAACTTAGTGATTAAGGAAGAAACTTCATTTTCAATAATGTATCCTTTTGAAATATTAAAACTCAAATTGAATGTAAATTAGGTTAATACTTTGTGATTAAGTAAGAAACACCATTTTAAATAATGTATCCTTTTGAAATCTTAAAACTCAAATTGTTTGTAAATTAGTTATTAACTTAGTGATTAAGGAATTAACTCATTTTTCAATAATGAGTCCATTTGAAATTTTAAAACTCAAATTGAGTTTAATTAGGTGATAACTTAGTGATTAAGGAAGAAACTCCATTTTCAATAATGTATCCCTTTGAAATCTTAAAACTCAAATTGTTTGTAAATTAGTTATTAACTTAGTGATTAAGGAATTAACTCATTTTTCAATAATGAGTCCATTTGAAATTTTAAAACTCAAATTGAGTTTAATTAGGTGATAACTTAGTGATTAAGGAAGAAACTCCATTTTCAATAATGTATCCCTTTGAAATCTTAAAACTCAAATTGTGTGTAAATTAATTTATAACTTAGTGATTAATGAAGAAACTCCATTTTCAATAATGTATCCCTTGAAATCTTAAAACTCGAATTGTGTGTAAATTAGTTAATAACTTAGTGATTAAGGAATTAACTCATTTTTCAACAATGAATCCATTTGATATCTTAAAACTCAAATTGAGTGTAAATTAGGTTAATACTTGGTGATTAAGGAAGATACTCCATTTTCAATAATGTATCCTTTTGAAATATTAAAACTCAAATTGAGTGTAAATTAGTTAATAATAACTTAGTGATTAATGAATTAACTCATTTTTCAATAATGAATCCATTTGAAATCTTAAAACTCAAATTGAGTGTAAATTAAGTTATAACTTAGTGATTAAGGAAGAAACTCCATTTTCAATAATGTATCACTTTGAAATCTTAAAACTCAAATTGTGTGTAAATTAATTTATAACTTAGTGATTAAGGAAGAAACTCCATTTTCAATAATGTATTCCTTTGAAATCTTAAAACTCAAATTGTGTGTAAATTAGTTAATAACTTAGTGATTAAGGAAGAAACTCCATTTCCAATAATTTATCATTTTGAAATCTTAAAACTCAAATTGAATGTAAATTAGGTTAATCTTTGGTGATTAAGGAAGAAACTCGATTTTCAATAATGTATCCTTTTGAAATATTAAAACTCAAATTGAGTGTAAATCAGTTAATAACTTAGTGATTAAGGAATTAACTCATTTTTCAATAATGAGTCCATTTGAAATTTTAAAACTCAAATTGAGTATAATTAGGTGATAACTTAGTGATTAAGGAAGAAACTCCATTTTCAATAATGTATCCCTTTGAAATCTTAAAACTCAAATTGAGTGTAAATTAGTTTATAACTTAGTGATTAAGGAAGAAACTCAGTTTTCAATAATGTATCCTTTTGAAATCTTAAAACTCAAATTGAGTGTAAATTAGGTTATAACTTAGTGATTAAGGAAGAAACTCAGTTTTCAATAATGTATCCTTTTGAAATATTAAAACTCAAATTGAATGTAAATTAGGTTAATACTTTGTGATTAAGTAAGAAACACCATTTTAAATAATGTATCCTTTTGAAACCTTAAAACTCAAATTGTGTGTAAATTAGTTAATAACTTAGTGCAAATGTAGGCGATTTTATTAAAGAAAAAGAGAAAAAAGAGTGAAGGGTGACCTCACAACCCGAGGTCAAGGAATCCGAAACGAGAAGTAAGGGTGGGTCGCATTAAAAACCCCGCTGTAAACCTCCCTTGAGGACAAACCAGCGTAGGCGAAAAAGCGTTACCAACCACCCAAAACTTCGATTCCAAGTAGGATAAAGCTCAGAATACAAAGCCAAACAAAGGCTTAGCTCTCAGCCCAAAGGACTGAATAGAGACAAGCCTTAGACCAAGCTCTCAGCCCAAAAAGGCTGAATAGAGACTGGCCTGAACAAGTACAAAGAACAAAAAAGGGGACACAACCCCTAGAAACGAAAGTAACTCTTGTACATATCATCAAAAAGAATGTTACTAAGAAAACTCGGACAGGGACCAAACCACCTGTGTGTGTAATGCAAGGAGGCCAAAGCATCAGCAGCCCTATTTCCCTCCCTATACACATGAGTAAACCGAACTTGCATTGAATCCATGTAACGCATCACCTGAGTCCAAAGACCCCACAATCTCCAAGGAATAAACTGAATCTCCCGTTTCATGGTCTGAATGGCCAAAGTGGAATCTGATTCCACCCAAAGACACCCCCAATTCCTGTGATAAGCATGCTCAATAGCCAGCAAGATCGCAGAAAGTTCAGCCTCAAGGGGATAACCCCAACCACCTATATCCGAAGTTGCAGCAACAAAGAGTCCTCTCGAATTCTGGAAAATAGCACCCATCGATAAAACACCAGGAGCAAGAAAAACACTACCATCAACATTCACCTTGTACCATCCAGGGGGAGGAGGAATCCAACGAACCTCAATATTGGGGCGAATAGGCCGCGGCCGAAGTGTTGTGCGAAAAAGCCTAGTAACAACCAGATCTTGAAGTGTACCATTTGAGGAGCCTCCTGAAAAAGCCGCCGAGTCGCAAGTGCTTGAGACAATTAACGCCCAAACACCCCGAATAGAGGGGCGAACCCCGTCATGCAGGGACCGGTTTCGACACCACCAAACTGCCCAAATAGCTGTGATAAAAGCAAGTCTCCATAATCTGCTAACCTGCTCGCTAAACTGAAATTTAATTGCTTGCAAAAGAACAGAATAGAAACCATCATCACAACAAATATCCACATCAAAAGTATGCATCAAGTAACTATAAATTGACTTAGTGAAGGAACACTGTGAAAGGATATGATCTTGTGTATCGTCACCCGTAAAGCACAGGTTACAAATAGTAGGACCAACCATACCGGTGCGACGGAACCAGCCCGAAGTCGGTAGACGACCCCAAGCTGCTCTCCATAGTAACGTAGAACGACAAGGGGGAATAAAAGAGGACCAGATCCATGAAGCCCAAGGAGGCTTGGGAAAACGCTGTCGAATCTCATCATAAGCAATACGTGAAGTAAGCTCCCCAGAAACCGTATCACTCCAAACAAGTCTATCCCCATCTTCAGCTAACCGAATCTGAAGAATATCATGAACCACCTCTGGAAATACCAAAATAAAATCAATTGGAAAATGCCAACTCCCATCGAAATGGAAATCTCTGACTTCACCAACCAAGATATGCCGAAAATCCGCAGGAACACCAATATGATCAGCAATAGAATAACCAATCCAGTTATCATACCAAAAGCTCACAGAAGAGTTCCGCCCAATTAACCAACGAGCTCCCTGTGTGACATAAGGGATGTGACGAGCTATCCCAGGACATATAGAAGAAGTAATCCGCCCCGAAGTGGTAGAAAGTCTAGCCTCCCGATTAGGTTTAAAATAGCGCCTATGCAGCAACTCGAAGTCAGGAGTCTGAGCTCTGTACAAATCCCAAGCTAGCTTGCAATTATATGAATCATTCGCCAGAGTCAAAGAACGAATGCCTAAGCCACCCTCTGCCGTGGGTGTACAGCATCGTTTCCAAGGAATAGAGCAGGCACTATTCTGTTTATTAACATCACCCGTCCAGAGAAAATTCTTCATTGCTCTTTCAATCCTAGCAACCTGCGCTCTAGGCCAACGGTAGATCATCATCGTATGTACTAAGGAGGAAGAGATGACCGAATTCAGTAAACATTTCCGGCCCGCAAGGGAGAGTGAACTCCCCTTCCAACGTGCAAACTTCGACAAAATTGAATCCACCAAACTGGTAAAATAAACAGCCTTTGGCGCCCCACGAAACAGAGGAACACCGAGATAAACAAAGGGGAGAGAACCTTCATGAATACCGGTAAGATGAAGAATGCGTCTACGACTAGACAGGGGAACCGAATTCCCATAGAAAATGTGTGATTTTACTGGACTAAACATCTGTCCAGACAAACCCCCATAGTCATCCAGGATGCGCTTCAAGCAACGAGCATTACGCACAGTAGCCTTGGCAAAGAACAATATATCATCAGCGTAAAAAAGATAAGCCGGGGAACCCCTAATGCCGGAAAGACGGGAGGTATGGCCAGCAAGTTGAGTCCAGCGACCCAGGGCCTCTTCTGCCAAACAGAACAAAAGAGGGGATAACGGGTCACCCTGCCGAACACCCCTGGAGCAAGGAAAAAAGCCATGTACATTCCCATTAACGATAATGGAAAGACGAGCGGAGTTGAGGATCATTTCCACCATTCGCTGAAAACGTTGGGAGAAGCCCATTCTACGAAGCACCGCCTGCAAGAAGTCCCAGTCAATCGTATCAAAAGCCTTCGATATATCGATTTTAATAGCCATATTCCCGGCTGTAGCCTTATTATTCAGCTTATTAACAGCATCAGAGGCAAGGGCAATACAAGTATGGATTCGTTTCCCGGGAACGAACCCAAACTGAAAGGGGGATAACAACCGTGCAGCCAAAGGACCCAATCTGGTGGCGACAATCTTGGTGAATACCTTATACAGGTAGTTACCCATCACAATGGGGCGGAAATCCTGAATCCTGTTTGCTCCGAGGCTTTAGGGAATAAGAGTGACCAGACTAGCATTGAAACCCGCTGGCATGTAGAGAGTCGAAAAGATAGACTGAATTGCCTCCGTAACATCAGAGTAAACAATCTCCCAACAGTTTTGGTAGAAAGACCCTGGAAAACCATCAGGCCCTGGAGAGCTGGAGCCGTCCATATCAAAAACCGCCAATTTGACCTCATCAAGGAGAGGAGTTGCCGTGAGAAAAGTGTCCTCGCCATTCCTTAACGTCTCAAAAGGCAAGGCATCGAGCTGCCCAGAAACGGGAATGATCGTGTCCCCCTTCGTGAAAAGAGTCTTGTAATAGTTTTCTATGTGTTGCACAATAGCATCGTTGTCCGAAGTTAAAGAATCCCCGATCATTAGCTCCTGAATAGGCCTTGGCTGTTTCCGAAGCTTATGAGCAATGTGGAAAAAAGCCGTATTACGATCCCCGTCCTTGAGCCACTGAGTGCGCCCTCTCTGAGCAAAATAATCCTGTTTACGAGCAAGGAGCATATTCAGGCGAACCATGCAATCAACTTCCCTGTTGAAGCGGGAATCCGAATCCCCAAAAAGATATATATCCTGTTGAGCCTCTTTAAGTTGCAAAGTAGCATCCTCAATTTCAGTGAATACATTTCTGAAAACAGATTTATTCCAGGCGCGAAGAACCTGCTTAAGACGGCGAAGTTTAGTGACCACCTTGAGAGTGGGTGAAGTGACCGAAACTGGGGAGCTCCAGGATTGTCGCACTGTGTCCTGGAAATTATCATGGAGGAACCACATGTTTTGAAAGTAGAAAGATGAAGAACGCCGGGGCTGGTCCTTTGTGAGTCTAAGAATAATCGGATGGTGATCGGAAGAATGTCGACAAAGAATCTCAAGGGAAGTAGAGGCCCACAAATTCAAAAAGTCCGAAGTTGCCAGGGCCCGGTCAAGACGAGCAGCAAGCAAGCCCTGACCATCACGACGTGTAGACCAAGTGAAAATTTGATCACCTGTGTCCAACTCCAACAAACTGGCCTCATCAATAAAAGCGACGAACTCCTCCGAAGGTAGGTAACGGCACGTCGTAGTACTACGTCTTTCATGATTGCCCCTTACCACGTTAAAATCCCCCATAAAGCAAGCATTTGGGGTCAGAAACTCCAAAAGGTCGGCCCAAAGTTGGCGTCTCAAGATGTAATTGTTGCGAGCGTGAATGAAAGCAAAAGTGCATTCCCTCAAACCCTCGGCAACTTTAACAACAATACATTGATCAGTCTGAAGAAGCAAAGCAACCGAATTAAAAATGGCATCACTGCAGATAATCCAAATATTCGGACAAGATTCACGTCTTTCGTTATGACATAAGAAAGACATGTTAAAAGAATGCCAGAAAGAAGCAGGGAGAGAAGAAACCCGTATCTTAGGCTCGTAAATAGCTAGAAAATCCGGTCTGTGTTGTTGGCACAAGGAACGAAGGGCAGTTTGTGTGAAGTCGTTCCCCAACCCCTGAACATTCCAAGATAAACAAATCATGGAGACGGGTCTTGACCGTGCTTCGGCGGTTCATTCTCCTCCTCCATAATATCACTCCACGATTTACTAGCAACCAAATGCAACTCATTTACACGACGACTCTGCTCATCAACCTGCAGATCCTCTTTTGCATGAGAACGAAGCAGTTTCAGAACATCCTCCGGTTGTTTTTCCTCCGAAATGACAAGTGCTTTGTTGGCTTGATCTTCAGAAGTCTGCCTTGTGGTCTGGCCTTCATCAGTGGAAGCATGGGAAGGGTTAGGATCTGCATGTGTACTGGGCAAAGTAGGTTTATTCCGTGTGGCCTTCTTCACATAAATCCCGGTAGGTAAGGATGTTTTTATCGAGACGCCAAGAGGAAGAGACGTTTCAATGTAAGATTCCTTAAAGATACCTGATTTGCGAACAATAGGTTCTCCCTGACTACCCTGAACATTTTTCAAAGTATCCACGTTCAAGTCGGAAGTATTGCTCTCAGAGCCAACTTCCTCAGAAACCAAAGCCTCAAAACCATTCACCGTAGGGACATTCACCATTACGTTGCCATGGGGCAGAAATGAGTCCGACACAGGGGCTGGTCCCTCAGAGTAAGAAACATCAGGGTCCTTGTTAAGCAGCTGCTCAACAGTAGTTTTAAGGGATTGACTCTCCCTTTCAGCCGCAAGGTCATTAGCTAACCGTATAACGTCCTCCTTCGAAGCCATCTCTGACTTGTTCGAGACATGCTGTTTCCCTCGATCATTGGGAGGCTTCCTCGTACGACTGCGTCCACGACTAGACCTACGTGAAGGGGTCGTCGTCCGGACCGTTGCTCTCTTACAGTTACTCAAAGAGTGGCCCAAAATGCCACAATCACGACAAAAGGCCGGAAGCTTCTCATAAGTAATATTCGTGGCGGATAGATGAGTTCCCCGTCTGTACATAACCTGATGATGCAACTCTTTTGAAAGGTCAATTTCTACGAGCATACGTGCATAAATACCAAAAAGCCTATTTGAGGTATTAATGTCAATTTGTACCAGGGTTCCAATGGTAGAAGCCAAAGCTTCCAAAATCCTGGGCTGCCAGTATTCAATCGGTAAGTCCGAAAAACGGACCCAAACCTGAGCCAAAGAAGTCTTCACCTTGCCAGGGTTAAAATTCTGAGCCCAAGCTTGAAGACGGAAAGTACCCGAGTCAAAAGTATAGGAGGAACGAGATGCAACAAGCCGTTTGTCCTCCTCCTCCTCAAACATCACTGTGTAATACCCTTTACCAAGAGGAATCATCTTCAATTTCCCATGCAAACGCCATATCTCTTTCAACTTATTCTTTAGCGCCAAGAGAGGAAGAAGAGGTTTCCCTGGTAAGGTTAACATACGCCCAATGAGGGCATTCTGGAATTCCTTGACCCCTTGCTGATAGTCTTCCTCAGGAATATCTATTAAAAGATATTCATCATGAACAGTAGGCTTTATTGGGTCACGTAAAGTAGTCCGGAAAATTGGACGCCGAGTAGACGCAGCGACCTCTGCGAAAGATTTACCCCCTTGGGGACGGGAAAAGGCGTCCCTATCACCAGCAAGACCATCTTGCGGTTGAGAATCCTGCATATAAACCGAAGAAGCCACAGGAGGAGCCGTCTCAAGAGTATTTGAAATAGACGGATTCTTATTAGGGGACTTACAGAGTGCGCCGGAAATATTGGTAGTATTTCCGGCTGTAATCGGGATTGCGCCAGGAGGGCTGAGCCCTTGCATGTTCCCGAATTTACCAACGTTCTCAACAGGACCAACATTCTCAACAATCGGTAACCCTAAAAATCCCTGCAAAGAAGCAGACACGGAGGAAGCAGACGCATCGGGGTTCATGTGAGAAAGACCATGAGTTGATGACTTACAGGATGCGCCGGAAACATAGCCAAGCTCGTTTCCGGCTGTAGTCGGGGGTGCGCCAGTAGGGTTAGTGTACCCTTGCATAGTCCCGATCAAAGCAGAATCATTTGAAGGCCTAGACAAGCCCTGCGCGTACGAAGAGACGGCAGTAGTATGTGTTGGGGGTATCATAGTAACCAAATCCATATTAGAAGACTTACAAGATGCGCCGGAAACGGATTCAATCACGTTTCCGGCTGAAGTCGAGTGTGCGCCAGAAGGATTCAGGAATCCTAACGTAGTCCTCGACTCAATTGGCCCTCGTGGAAACCCTAGATCATGAGAACCATGCACGATGTTCGTACCATATTGATCGATACCCAAAAAATTAGGGTTTGAGTTAACGATCACAGGACTTGATCCATCAGGAAGACGACTGGGATTTTTGTATGCCAGGAACCGGATGAAATAAGGGAATCGTCTTTCAATTTCCGACCAAATTGGATCATCGTCGAAAAACCGGGGAGCGGGTGGAAGTGATTCGAGTACGGGTTGTGGGATTTCAAGGTATTGCTTGATTTGTGGGGAGTATAAAATCAGACGGTCGATAACCTCCGTTTCACCCGTAGAAGCCGGAGACAGCGCGATCGCCGTTGTCGGCGTAGTGGAAGGGAGTAAGCCGGACATAGTAAAGTCTAGAGAGAGAAAAATCTAGAGAGAGAAAGTTCCATAGTGATATCCTTTAGAAATCCAAAAACTCTTAGTTAATAACTTAGTGCAAATGAAAGCGATTTTATTAAGAAGAAAAAGAAAACAGAGGTGACCCCACAACCCGGGGTCAAGGAGCCAAAAACAAAGAAGCAATTAGTGGGCCGCATTAAAAACCTCGCTGTAAACCTCCCTTGAGGACAAACCAGCGTAGGCGAAAAAGCGTTACCAACCACTAAAAACTTCGGCTCCAAATAGGAAAAGCCCAGAATACAAAGCAATAGAAGGGTTTAGCTCTCAGCCCGAAGGACTGAATAGAGACAAACCCAAGGCCAAGCTCTCAGCTCCAAATAGAACTGAATAGAGACTGGCCTCAAACAACAAAACAACGAAACAAAGCAAAGTAGAGAAGCCAACCTAAACCCTACAATATTCAAAGTTCATATCAGAGTAAATAAAGGGAGCAAGAAAACTTGGGCAAGAGCCAACCCAAGTCCGCCGAGCATGCAAAGCAGCCAGGGCATCAGCTGCCCGATTTCCTTCCCGAAAGACGTGTGTAAAGCATATGCTCATCGAAGCTGCACAATACATAACTTGGCTCCATAAACCCTGTAACCGCCAAGGAACAAAAGGAATTTCACGCTTCATAGTTTGAATCGCAAGTGTAGAATCGGACTCCACCCAAAGCTGTCTCCAACCACGCGTGTAAGCATACTCAATTGCCAACAAAATAGCAGCAATCTCGGCCTCAAGCGGATAACCCCAGCCAAAAGAATCAGAGGTAGCAGCAACAAACAAACCTCTAGAATTCCGAAAAATCGCCCCCACATGCAATGGGCCCGGCGCACAAGTTACACTACCATCTACATTGACTTTATACCAACCAGGGATCGGCGGCAACCATCTCACATATATCGGCGTGCGTGGTGACCGGGGCATCAAACGAATGCGAAAGGCACGCGTCACCAATAGATCACGGAGCGAACCATTAGAAGTGCCCTTAGCTAGAGCAGCCGAGTCACTAACATTGGCAATGATGAGCGCCAAACAACGACGAACCGAAGGCTTAACACCCTCGTGGTAGGACCTATTTCGAAACCACCAAACAGCCCATATAGTGGTGACAAAAGCAAGCCGCCAGAGTTTCGCCACCTGCTCGCTAAAGTGAAAACTCATAACTTGCAACAACACAGAGTAGAAACCATCATCAAGATTCAAAATAACATCAAAAGTAGAGGCTAAAAAAGCATAAATCTGCTTAATAAAAGGACAAGCAGAAAGGATATGGTCCTGTGTGTCCTCCCCCTGCTGACAAAGTAAGCAGATTGTAGGACCCGAATACCCGATCTTCCTAAACCAACCGGATGTAGGAAGCTGACCCCACGCTGCCCTCCAAAGTAAGGTCGAACGACATGGAGGAATGAAAGGAGCCCAAATCCAAGCAGCCCAAGGCGGTTTGTGAAAGTGTTGACTAATCTCATCATACGCAATCCTAGAAGTCAACTCCCCAGAAACAGTGTTTTCCCAAACCAACGTGTCATTCTCGCGGGAAAGACGCACCTGGAGAATATCATTCACAATAGTCGGGTATGCAACGACGAAGTCCAGGGAAAAATGCCAAGAATCATCAAAAAAGAAGTCCCTAACTTCCCCCTGAAAGAGCTGCCGAGCAGAGCTAGGGATACCCACCCTATCCGCAATCGTGTAACCAAGCCAATTCTCATGCCAAAAGCTCACACGCGAAGTGCTACTGACTATCCATCTTAGTTAATAACTTAGTGATTAAGGAATTAACTCATTTTTCAATAATGAATCCATTTTAAATCTTAAAACTCAAATTGAGTGTAAATTAGGTTATAACTTAGTGATTAAGGAAGAAACTCCATTTTCAATAATGTATCCCTTTGAAATCTTAAAACTCAAATTGAGTGTAAATTAGTTTATAACTTAGTGATTAAGGAAGAAACTCAGTTTTCAATAATGTATCCTATTGATATCTTAAAACTCAAATTGAGTGTAAATTAGGTTATAACTTAGTGATTAAGGAAGAAACTCAGTTTTCAATAATGTATCCTTTTGAAATATTAACACTCAAATTGAATGTAAATTAGGTTAATACTTTGTGATTAAGGAAGAAACTCCATATTCAATAATGTATCCTTTTGAAATATTAAAACTCAAATTGAGTGTAAATTAGTTAATAACTTAGTGGTTAAGGAATTAACTCATTTTTCAACAATGAATCCATTTGAAATCTTAAAACTCAAATTGAGTTTAAATTAGGTGATAACTTAGTGATTAAGGAAGAAACTCCATTTTCAATAATGTATCCCTTTGAAATCTTAAAACTCAAATTGAGTGTAAATTAGGTTATAACTTAGTGATTAAGGAAGAAACTCCATTTTCAATAATGTATCCCTTTGAAATCTTAAAACTCAAATTGAGTGTAAATTAGTTTATAACTTAGTGATTAAGAAAGAAACTCGATTTTCAATAATGTATCCTTGAGAAATCTTAAAACTCAAATTGAGTGTAAATTAGGTTAATACTTGGTGATTAAGGAAGAAACTCGATATTCAATAATTTATCCTTTTGATCAAATTGAGTGTAAATTAGTTAATAACTTAGTGATTAAGGAATTAACTCATTTTTAAATAATGAATCCATTTGAATTTTAAAACTCAAATTGAGTGTAAATTAGGTGATAACTTAGTGATTAAGGAAGAAACTTCATTTTCAATAATGTATCATTTTGAAATCTTAAAACTCAAATTGAGTGTAAATTAGTTTATAACTTAGTGATTAATGAAGAAACTCAGTTTTCAATAATGTATCCTTTTGAAATCTTAAACCTCAAATTGTGTGTAAATTAGTTAATAACTTAGTGATTAAGGAATTAACTCATTTTTCAATAATGAATCCATTTGAAATCTTAAAACTCAAATTGAGTGTAAATTAGGTTAATACTTGGTGATTAAGGAAGAAACTCCATTTTCAATAATGTATCATTTTGAAATATTAAAACTCAAATTGAGTGTAAATTAGTTAATAATAACTTAGTGATTAAGGAATTAACTCATTTTTCAATTATGAATCCATTTGAAATCTTAAAACTCTAATTGGATGTAAATTAGGTTATAACTTAGTGATTAAGGAAGAAACTCCATTTTCAATAATGTACCCTTTTGAAATCTTAAAACTCAAATTGTGTGTAAATTAATTTATAACTTAGTGATTAAGGAAGAAACTCCATTTTCAATAATGTATCCCTTTGAAATCTTCAAACTCAAATTGTGTGTAAATTAGTTAATAACTTAGTGATTAAGGAATTAACTCATTTTTCAACAATGAATCCATTTGAAATCTTAAAACTCAAATTGAGTGAAAATTAGGTTAATACTTGGTGATTAAGGAAGATACTCCATTTTCAATAATGTATCCTTTTGAAATATTAAAACTCAAATTGAGTGTAAATTAGTTAATAATAACTTAGTGATTAATGAATTAACTCATTTTTCAATAATGAATTCATTTGAAATCTTAAAACTCAAATTGAGTGTAAATTAAGTTATAACTTAGTGATTAAGGAAGAAACTCCATTTTCAATAATGTACCCCTTTGAAATCTTAAAACTCAAATTGTGTGTAAATTAATTTATAACTTAGTGATTAAGGAAGAAACTCCATTTTCAATAATGTATTCCTTTGAAATCTTAAAACTCAAATTGTGTGTAAATTAGTTAATAACTTAGTGATTAAGGAAGAAACTCCATTTCCAATAATTTATCCTTTTGAAATCTTAAAACTCAAATTGAATGTAAATTAGGTTAATACTTGGTGATTAAGGAAGAAACTCGATTTTTCAATAATGAGTCCATTTGAAATCTTAAAACTCAAATTGAGTATAATTAGGTGATAACTTAGTGATTAAGGAAGAAACTCCATTTTCAATAATGTATCCCTTTGAAATTTTAAAACTCAAATTGAGTGTAAATTAGTTTATAACTTAGTGATTAAGGAAGAAACTCAGTTTTCAATAATGTATCCTTTTGAAATCTTAAAACTCAAATTGAGTGTAAATTAGGTTATAACTTAGTTATTAAGGAAGAAACTCAGTTTTCAATAATGTATCCTTTTGAAATATTAAAACTCAAATTGAATGTAAATTAGGTTATTACTTTGTGATTAAGTAAGAAACACCATTTTAAATAATGTATCCTTTTGAAATCTTAAAACTCAAATTGTTTGTAAATTAGTTATTAACTTAGTGATTAAGGAATTAACTCATTTTTCAATAATGAATCCATTTGAATTTTAAAACTCAAATTGAGTGTAAATTAGGTGATAACTTAGTGATTAAGGAAGAAACTCCATTTTCAATAATGTATCATTTTGAAATATTAAAACTCAAATTGAGTGTAAATTAGTTTATAACTTAGTGATTAAGGAAGAAACTCAGTTTTCAATAATGTATCCTTTTGAAATCTTAAACCTCAAATTGTGTGTAAATTAGTTAATAACTTAGTGATTAAGGAATTAACTCATTTTTCAATAATGAATCCATTTGAAATCTTAAAACTCAAATTGAGTGTAAATTAGGTTAATACTTGGTGATTAAGGAAGAAACTCCATTTTCAATAATGTATCATTTTGAAATATTAAAACTCAAATTGAGTGTAAATTAGTTAATAATAACTTAGTGATTAAGGAATTAACTCATTTTTCAATTATGAATCCATTTGAAATCTTAAAACTCAAATTGAGTGTAAATTAGGTTATAACTTAGTGATTAAGGAAGAAACTCCATTTTCAATAATGTATCCCTTTGAAATCTTAAAACTCAAATTGTGTGTAAATTAATTTATAACTTAGTGATCAATGAAGAAACTCCATTTTCAATAATGTATCCCTTGAAATCTTAAAACTCGAATTGTGTGTAAATTAGTTAATAACTTAGTGATTAAGGAATTAACTCATTTTTCAACAATGAATCCATTTGAAATCTTAAAACTCAAATTGAGTGTAAATTAGGTTAATACTTGGTGATTAAGGAAGATACTCCATTTTCAATAATGTATCCTTTTGAAATATTAAAACTCAAATTGAGTGTAAATTAGTTAATAATAACTTAGTGATTAATGAATTAACTCATTTTTCAATAATGAATCCATTTGAAATCTTAAAACTCAAATTGAGTGTAAATTAAGTTATAACTTAGTGATTAAGGAAGAAACTCCATTTTCAATAATGTATCACTTTGAAATCTTAAAACTCAAATTGTGTGTAAATTAATTTATAACTTAGTGATTAAGGAAGAAACTCCATTTTCAATAATGTATTCCTTTGAAATCTTAAAACTCAAATTGTGTGTAAATTAGTTAATAACTTAGTGATTAAGGAAGAAACTCCATTTCCAATAATTTATCCTTTTGAAATCTTAAAACTCAAATTGAATGTAAATTAGGTTAATCTTTGGTGATTAAGGAAGAAACTCGATTTTCAATAATGTATCCTTTTGAAATATTAAAACTCAAATTGAGTGTAAATTAGTTAATAACTTAGTGATTAAGGAATTAACTCATTTTTCAATAATGAGTCCATTTGAAATTTTAAAACTCAAATTGAGTATAATTAGGTGATAACTTAGTGATTAAGGAAGAAACTCCATTTTCAATAATGTATCCCTTTGAAATCTTAAAACTCAAATTGAGTGTAAATTAGTTTATAACTTAGTGATTAAGGAAGAAACTCAGTTTTCAATAATGTATCCTTTTGAAATCTTAAAACTCAAATTGAGTGTAAATTAGGTTATAACTTAGTGATTAAGGAAGAAACTCAGTTTTCAATAATGTATCCTTTTGAAATCATAAAACTCAAATTGAATGTAAATTAGGTTAATACTTTGTGATTAAGTAAGAAACACCATTTTAAATAATGTATCCTTTTGAAATCTTAAAACTCAAATTGTGTGTAAATTAGTTAATAACTTAGTGATTAAGGAATTAACTCATTTTTCAATAATGAATCCATTTGAAATCTTAAAACTCAAATTGAGTGTAAATTAGGTTAATACTTGGTGATTAAGGAAGAAACTCCATTTTCAATAATGTATCCTTTTGAAATATTAAAACTCAAATTGAGTGTAAATTAGTTAATAATAACTTAGTGATTAAGGAATTAACTCATTTTTCAATTATGAATCCATTTGAAATCTTAAAACTCAAATTGAGTGTAAATTAGGTTATAACTTAGTGATTAAGGAAGAAACTCCATTTTCAATAATGTATCCCTTTGAAATCTTAAAACTCAAATTGTGTGTAAATTAATTTATAACTTAGTGATTAATGAAGAAACTCCATTTTCAATAATGTATCCCTTGAAATCTTAAAACTCGAATTGTGTGTAAATTAGTTAATAACTTAGTGATTAAGGAATTAACTCATTTTTCAACAATGAATCCATTTGAAATCTTAAAACTCAAATTGAGTGTAAATTAAGTTAATACTTGGTGATTAAGGAAGATACTCCATTTTCAATAATGTATCCTTTTGAAATATTAAAACTCAAATTGAGTGTAAATTAGTTAATAATAACTTAGTGATTAATGAATTAACTCATTTTTCAATAATGTATCCTTTTGAAATATTAAAACTCAAATTGAGTGTAAATTAGTTAATAACTTAGTGATTAAGGAATTAACTCATTTTTCAATAATGAGTCCATTTGAAATTTTAAAACTCAAATTGAGTATAATTAGGTGATAACTTAGTGATTAAGGAAGAAACTCCATTTTCAATAATGTATCCCTTTGAAATCTTAAAACTCAAATTGAGTGTAAATTAGGTTATAACTTAGTGATTAAGGAAGAAACTCAGTTTTCAATAATGTATCCTTTTGAAATCTTAAAACTCAAATTGAGTGTAAATTAGGTTATAACTTAGTGATTAAGGAAGAAACTCAGTTTTCAATAATGTATCCTTTTGAAATATTAAAACTCAAATTGAATGTAAATTAGGTTAATACTTTGTGATTAAGTAAGAAACACCATTTTAAATAATGTATCCTTTTGAAATCTTAAAACTCAAATTGTGTGTAAATTAGTTAATAACTTAGTGATTAAGGAATTAACTCATTTTTCAATAATGAATCCATTTTAAATCTTAAAACTCAAATTGAGTGTAAATTAGGTTAATACTTGGTGATTAAGGAAGATACTCCATTTTCAATAATGTATCCTTTTGAAATATTAAAACTCAAATTGAGTGTAAATTAGTTAATAATAACTTAGTGATTAATGAATTAACTCATTTTTCAATAATGAATCCATTTGAAATCTTAAAACTCAAATTGAGTGTAAATTAAGTTATAACTTAGTGATTAAGGGAGAAACTCCATTTTCAATAATGTATCACTTTGAAATCTTAAAACTCAAATTGTGTGTAAATTAATTTATAACTTAGTGATTAAGGAAGAAGCTCCATTTTCAATAATGTATTCCTTTGAAATCTTAAAACTCAAATTGTGTGTAAATTAGTTAATAACTTAGTGATTAAGGAAGAAACTCCATTTCCAATAATTTATCCTTTTGAAATCTTAAAACTCAAATTGAATGTAAATTAGGTTAATCTTTGGTGATTAAGGAAGAAACTCGATTTTCAATAATGTATCCTTTTGAAATATTAAAACTCAAATTGAGTGTAAATTAGTTAATAACTTAGTGATTAAGGAATTAACTCATTTTTCAATAATGAGTCCATTTGAAATTTTAAAACTCAAATTGAGTATAATTAGGTGATAACTTAGTGATTAAGGAAGAAACTCCATTTTCAATAATGTATCCCTTTGAAATCTTAAAACTCAAATTGAGTGTAAATTAGTTTATAACTTAGTGATTAAGGAAGAAACTCAGTTTTCAATAATGTATCCTTTTGAAATCTTAAAACTCAAATTGAGTGTAAATTAGGTTATAACTTAGTGATTAAGGAAGAAACTCAGTTTTCAATAATGTATCCTTTTGAAATATTAAAACTCAAATTGAATGTAAATTAGGTTAATACTTTGTGATTAAGTAAGAAACACCATTTTAAATAATGTATCCTTTTGAAATCTTAAAACTCAAATTGTGTGTAAATTAGTTAATAACTTAGTGATTAAGGAATTAACTCATTTTTCAATAATGAATCCATTTTAAATCTTAAAACTCAAATTGAGTGTAAATTAGGTTAATACTTGGTGATTAAGGAAGATACTCCATTTTCAATAATGTATCCTTTTGAAATATTAAAACTCAAATTGAGTGTAAATTAGTTAATAATAACTTAGTGATTAATGAATTAACTCATTTTTCAATAATGAATCCATTTGAAATCTTAAAACTCAAATTGAGTGTAAATTAAGTTATAACTTAGTGATTAAGGAAGAAACTCCATTTTCAATAATGTATCACTTTGAAATCTTAAAACTCAAATTGTGTGTAAATTAATTTATAACTTAGTGATTAAGGAAGAAACTCCATTTTCAATAATGTATTCCTTTGAAATCTTAAAACTCAAATTGTGTGTAAATTAGTTAATAACTTAGTGATTAAGGAAGAAACTCCATTTCCAATAATTTATCCTTTTGAAATCTTAAAACTCAAATTGAATGTAAATTAGGTTAATCTTTGGTGATTAAGGAAGAAACTCGATTTTCAATAATGTATCCTTTTGAAATATTAAAACTCAAATTGAGTGTAAATTAGTTAATAACTTAGTGATTAAGGAATTAACTCATTTTTCAATAATGAGTCCATTTGAAATTTTAAAACTCAAATTGAGTATAATTAGGTGATAACTTAGTGATTAAGGAAGAAACTCCATTTTCAATAATGTATCCTTTTGAAATCTTAAAACTCAAATTGAGTGTAAATTAGTTTATAACTTAGTGATTAAGGAAGAAACTCAGTTTTCAATAATGTATCCTTTTGAAATCTTAAAACTCAAATTGAGTGTAAATTAGGTTATAACTTAGTGATTAAGGAAGAAACTCAGTTTTCAATAATGTATCCTTTTGAAATATTAAAACTCAAATTGAATGTAAATTAGGTTAATACTTTGTGATTAAGTAAGAAACACCATTTTAAATAATGTATCCTTTTGAAATCTTAAAACTCAAATTGTGTGTAAATTAGTTAATAACTTAGTGATTAAGGAATTAACTCATTTTTCAATAATGAATCCATTTGAAATCTTAAAACTCAAATTGAGTGTAAATTAGGTTAATACTTGGTGATTAAGGAAGAAACTCCATTTTCAATAATGTATCATTTTGAAATATTAAAACTCAAATTGAGTGTAAATTAGTTAATAATAACTTAGTGATTAAGGAATTAACTCATTTTTCAATTATGAATCCATTTGAAATCTTAAAACTCAAATTGAGTGTAAATTAGGTTATAACTTAGTGATTAAGGAAGAAACTCAATTTTCAATAATGTATCCCTTTGAAATCTTAAAACTCAAATTGTGTGTAAATTAATTTATAACTTAGTGATTAATGAAGAAACTCCATTTTCAATAATGTATCCCTTGAAATCTTAAAACTCGAATTGTGTGTAAATTAGTTAATAACTTAGTGATTAAGGAATTAACTCATTTTTCAACAATGAATCCATTTGAAATCTTAAAACTCAAATTGAGTGTAAATTAAGTTAATACTTGGTGATTAAGGAAGATACTCCATTTTCAATAATGTATCCTTTTGAAATATTAAAACTCAAATTGAGTGTAAATTAGTTAATAATAACTTAGTGATTAATGAATTAACTCATTTTTCAATAATGTATCCTTTTGAAATATTAAAACTCAAATTGAGTGTAAATTAGTTAATAACTTAGTGATTAAGGAATTAACTCATTTTTCAATAATGAGTCCATTTGAAATTTTAAAACTCAAATTGAGTATAATTAGGTGATAACTTAGTGATTAAGGAAGAAACTCCATTTTCAATAATGTATCCCTTTGAAATCTTAAAACTCAAATTGAGTGTAAATTAGTTTATAACTTAGTGATTAAGGAAGAAACTCAGTTTTCAATAATGTATCCTTTTGAAATCTTAAAACTCAAATTGAGTGTAAATTAGATTATAACTTAGTGATTAAGGAAGAAACTCAGTTTTCAATAATGTATCCTTTTGAAATCTTAAAACTCAAATTGAATGTAAATTAGGTTAATACTTTGTGATTAAGTAAGAAACACCATTTTAAATAATGTATCCTTTTGAAATCTTAAAACTCAAATTGTGTGTAAATTAGTTAATAACTTAGTGATTAAGGAATTAACTCATTTTTCAATAATGAATCCATTTTAAATCTTAAAACTCAAATTGAGTGTAAATTAGGTTAATACTTGGTGATTAAGGAAGATACTCCATTTTCAATAATGTATCCTTTTGAAATATTAAAACTCAAATTGAGTGTAAATTAGTTAATAATAACTTAGTGATTAATGAATTAACTCATTTTTCAATAATGAATCCATTTGAAATCTTAAAACTCAAATTGAGTGTAAATTAAGTTATAACTTAGTGATTAAGGGAGAAACTCCATTTTCAATAATGTATCACTTTGAAATCTTAAAACTCAAATTGTGTGTAAATTAATTTATAACTTAGTGATTAAGGAAGAAGCTCCATTTTCAATAATGTATTCCTTTGAAATCTTAAAACTCAAATTGTGTGTAAATTAGTTAATAACTTAGTGATTAAGGAAGAAACTCCATTTCCAATAATTTATCCTTTTGAAATCTTAAAACTCAAATTGAATGTAAATTAGGTTAATCTTTGGTGATTAAGGAAGAAACTCGATTTTCAATAATGTATCCTTTTGAAATATTAAAACTCAAATTGAGTGTAAATTAGTTAATAACTTAGTGATTAAGGAATTAACTCATTTTTCAATAATGAGTCCATTTGAAATTTTAAAACTCAAATTGAGTATAATTAGGTGATAACTTAGTGATTAAGGAAGAAACTCCATTTTCAATAATGTATCCCTTTGAAATCTTAAAACTCAAATTGAGTGTAAATTAGTTTATAACTTAGTGATTAAGGAAGAAACTCAGTTTTCAATAATGTATCCTTTTGAAATCTTAAAACTCAAATTGAGTGTAAATTAGGTTATAACTTAGTGATTAAGGAAGAAACTCAGTTTTCAATAATGTATCCTTTTGAAATATTAAAACTCAAATTGAGTGTAAATTAGGTTAATACTTTGTGATTAAGTAAGAAACACCATTTTAAATAATGTATCCTTTTGAAATCTTAAAACTCAAATTGTGTGTAAATTAGTTAATAACTTAGTGATTAAGGAATTAACTCATTTTTCAATAATGAATCCATTTTAAATCTTAAAACTCAAATTGAGTGTAAATTAGGTTAATACTTGGTGATTAAGGAAGATACTCCATTTTCAATAATGTATCCTTTTGAAATATTAAAACTCAAATTGAGTGTAAATTAGTTAATAATAACTTAGTGATTAATGAATTAACTCATTTTTCAATAATGAATCCATTTGAAATCTTAAAACTCAAATTGAGTGTAAATTAAGTTATAACTTAGTGATTAAGGAAGAAACTCCATTTTCAATAATGTATCACTTTGAAATCTTAAAACTCAAATTGTGTGTAAATTAATTTATAACTTAGTGATTAAGGAAGAAACTCCATTTTCAATAATGTATTCCTTTGAAATCTTAAAACTCAAATTGTGTGTAAATTAGTTAATAACTTAGTGATTAAGGAAGAAACTCCATTTCCAATAATTTATCCTTTTGAAATCTTAAAACTCAAATTGAATGTAAATTAGGTTAATCTTTGGTGATTAAGGAAGAAACTCGATTTTCAATAATGTATCCTTTTGAAATATTAAAACTCAAATTGAGTGTAAATTAGTTAATAACTTAGTGATTAAGGAATTAACTCATTTTTCAATAATGAGTCCATTTGAAATTTTAAAACTCAAATTGAGTATAATTAGGTGATAACTTAGTGATTAAGGAAGAAACTCCATTTTCAATAATGTATCTTTTTGAAATCTTAAAACTCAAATTGAGTGTAAATTAGCTTATAACTTAGTGATTAAGGAAGAAACTCAGTTTTCAATAATGTATCCTTTTGAAATCTTAAAACTCAAATTGAGTGTAAATTTAGTTATAACTTAGTGATTAAGGAAGAAACTCAGTTTTCAATAATGTATCCTTTTGAAATCTTAAAACTCAAATTGAATGTAAATTAGGTTAATACTTTGTGATTAAGTAAGAAACACCATTTTAAATAATGTATCCTTTTGAAATCTTAAAACTCAAATTGTGTGTAAATTAGTTAATAACTTAGTGATTAAGGAATTAACTCATTTTTCAATAATGAATCCATTTTAAATCTTAAAACTCAAATTGAGTGTAAATTAGGTTAATACTTGGTGATTAAGGAAGATACTCCATTTTCAATAATGTATCCTTTTGAAATATTAAAACTCAAATTGAGTGTAAATTAGTTAATAATAACTTAGTGATTAATGAATTAACTCATTTTTCAATAATGAATCCATTTGAAATCTTAAAACTCAAATTGAGTGTAAATTAAGTTATAACTTAGTGATTAAGGAAGAAACTCCATTTTCAATAATGTATCACTTTGAAATCTTAAAACTCAAATTGTGTGTAAATTAATTTATAACTTAGTGATTAAGGAAGAAACTCCATTTTCAATAATGTATTCCTTTGAAATCTTAAAACTCAAATTGTGTGTAAATTAGTTAATAACTTAGTGATTAAGGAAGAAACTCCATTTCCAATAATTTATCCTTTTGAAATCTTAAAACTCAAATTGAATGTAAATTAGGTTAATCTTTGGTGATTAAGGAAGAAACTCGATTTTCAATAATGTATCCTTTTGAAATATTAAAACTCAAATTGAGTGTAAATTAGTTAATAACTTAGTGATTAAGGAATTAACTCATTTTTCAATAATGAGTCCATTTGAAATTTTAAAACTCAAATTGAGTATAATTAGGTGATAACTTAGTGATTAAGGAAGAAACTCCATTTTCAATAATGTATCCCTTTGAAATCTTAAAACTCAAATTGAGTGTAAATTAGTTTATAACTTAGTGATTAAGGAAGAAACTCAGTTTTCAATAATGTATCCTTTTGAAATCTTAAAACTCAAATTGAGTGTAAATTAGGTTATAACTTAGTGCACGTAAATAGAGCGATTTTATTAATGAAAGAAGGAAAAAAGGTGCCCCACAACCCGGGGCAGACGAATAAAACAGAAAGAATGGGTGGGCCGCATTAAAAACCTCACCGTAAACCTCCCTTGAGGATAAACCGGTGCAGGGGAAAAAGCGTTACCAACCACCCACTCTTCCGAATCGTCATAGGAAAGTGCCCAGAAAACAAGGCACGGAAGGGGCCCCTCCTCCAGTCAGCAGACTGATAGGTTATAACTTAGTGATTAAGGAAGAAACTCAGTTTTCAATAATGTATCCTTTTGAAATATTAAAACTCAAATTGAATGTAAATTAGGTTAATACTTTGTGATTAAGTAAGAAACACCATTTTAAATAATGTATCCTTTTGAAATCTTAAAACTCAAATTGTGTGTAAATTAGTTAATAACTTAGTGATTAAGGAATTAACTCATTTTTCAATAATGAATCCATTTTAAATCTTAAAACTCAAATTGAGTGTAAATTAGGTTAATACTTGGTGATTAAGGAAGATACTCCATTTTCAATAAAGTATCCTTTTGAAATATTAAAACTCAAATTGAGTGTAAATTAGTTAATAATAACTTAGTGATTAATGAATTAACTCATTTTTCAATAATGAATCCATTTGAAATCTTAAAACTCAAATTGAGTGTAAATTAAGTTATAACTTAGTGATTAAGGAAGAAACTCCATTTTCAATAATGTACCCCTTTGAAATCTTAAAACTCAAATTGTGTGTAAATTAATTTATAACTTAGTGATTAAGGAAGAAACTCCATTTTCAATAATGTATTCCTTTGAAATCTTAAAACTCAAATTGTGTGTAAATTAGTTAATAACTTAGTGATTAAGGAAGAAACTCCATTTCCAATAATTTATCCTTTTGAAATCTTAAAACTCAAATTGAATGTAAATTAGGTTAATACTTGGTGATTAAGGAAGAAACTCGATTTTTCAATAATGAGTCCATTTGAAATCTTAAAACTCAAATTGAGTATAATTAGGTGATAACTTAGTGATTAAGGAAGAAACTCCATTTTCAATAATGTATCCCTTTGAAATTTTAAAACTCAAATTGAGTGTAAATTAGTTTATAACTTAGTGATTAAGGAAGAAACTCAGTTTTCAATAATGTATCCTTTTGAAATCTTAAAACTCAAATTGAGTGTAAATTAGGTTATAACTTAGTGATTAAGGAAGAAACTCAGTTTTCAATAATGTATCCTTTTGAAATATTAAAACTCAAATTGAATGTAAATTAGGTTAATACTTTGTGATTAAGTAAGAAACACCATTTTAAATAATGTATCCTTTTGAAATCTTAAACTCAAATTGTTTGTAAATTAGTTAATAACTTAGTGATTAAGGAATTAACTCATTTTTCAATAATGAATCCATTTGAATTTTAAAACTCAAATTGAGTGTAAATTAGGTGATAACTTAGTGATTAAGGAAGAAACTCCATTTTCAATAATGTATCATTTTGAAATCTTAAAACTCAAATTGAGTGTAAATTAGTTTATAACTTAGTGATTAAGGAAGAAACTCAGTTTTCAATAATGTATCCTTTTGAAATCTTAAACCTCAAATTGTGTGTAAATTAGTTAATAACTTAGTGATTAAGGAATTAACTCATTTTTCAATAATGAATCCATTTGAAATCTTAAAACTCAAATTGAGTGTAAATTAGGTTAATACTTGGTGATTAAGGAAGAAACTCCATTTTCAATAATGTATCATTTTGAAATATTAAAACTCAAATTGAGTGTAAATTAGTTAATAATAACTTAGTGATTAAGGAATTAACTCATTTTTCAATTATGAATCCATTTGAAATCTTAAAACTCAAATTGAGTGTAAATTAGGTTATAACTTAGTGATTAAGGAAGAAACTCCATTTTCAATAATGTATCCCTTTGAAATCTTAAAACTCAAATTGTGTGTAAATTAATTTATAACTTAGTGATTAATGAAGAAACTCCATTTTCAATAATGTATCCCTTGAAATCTTAAAACTCGAATTGTGTGTAAATTAGTTAATAACTTAGTGATTAAGGAATTAACTCATTTTTCAACAATGAATCCATTTGAAATCTTAAAACTCAAATTGAGTGTAAATTAGGTTAATACTTGGTGATTAAGGAAGATACTCCATTTTCAATAATGTATCCTTTTGAAATATTAAAACTCAAATTGAGTTTAAATTAGTTAATAATAACTTAGTGATTAATGAATTAACTCATTTTTCAATAATGAATCCATTTGAAATCTTAAAACTCAAATTGAGTGTAAATTAAGTTATAACTTAGTGATTAAGGAAGAAACTCCATTTTCAATAATGTATCCCTTTGAAATCTTAAAACTCAAATTGTGTGTAAATTAATTTATAACTTAGTGATTAAGGAAGAAACTCCATTTTCAATAATGTATTCCTTTGAAATCTTAAAACTCAAATTGTGTGTAAATTAGTTAATAACTTAGTAATTAAGGAAGAAACTCCATTTCCAATAATTTATCCTTTTGAAATATTAAAACTCAAATTGAGTGTAAATTAGTTAATAATAACTTAGTGATTAATGAATTAACTCATTTTTCAATAATGAATCCATTTGAAATCTTAAAACTCAAATTGAGTGTAAATTAAGTTATAACTTAGTGATTAAGGAAGAAACTCCATTTTCAATAATGTACCCCTTTGAAATCTTAAAACTCAAATTGTGTGTAAATTAATTTATAACTTAGTGCGCGTAAAGATAATTTTATTAAAAAGACGAAAGGAAAAAAAGAAGTCCCACAACCCGGGACTTGGTCATTCATAGAACAACGTGGGCCTCATTAAAAACCTCACCGTAAACCTCCCTTGAGGATAAACCGGTGTAGGCGAAAAAGAGTTGCCAACCACATTGTTCTCCAAAGACCAGTAATAGGAATGCCCAGAATACAAGGCAAAAAGGTTCCAGACCCAGCTCAGCTTACTTGAAAGGATGGAACCTTGGATCAAGCTCTCAGCCTCAAGGACTGAATAGAGACTGACCCGAAAAACAACAGATAACAGTTCACCAAAAGGAGAATAAGATCCGCATGCCAAAAATACAAAAGTAGTACGGCATCAGAAACTAAGTGCGACAATATGTAACAAATAAATCCTCATGTAGCATGCTGAGAATGTCGTTAGGTGGTTGATCAATCCAGACTCTCGATTTAGTGATTAAGGAAGAAACTCCATTTTCAATAATGTATTCCTTTGAAATCTTAAAACTCAAATTGTGTGTAAATTAGTTAATAACTTAGTGATTAAGGAAGAAACTCCATTTCCAATAATTTATCCTTTTGAAATCTTAAAACTCAAATTGAATGTAAATAAGGTTAATACTTGGTGATTAAGGAAGAAACTCGATTTTTCAATAATGAGTCCATTTGAAATCTTAAAACTCAAATTGAGTATAATTAGGTTAATACTTTGTGATTAAGTAAGAAACACCATTTTAAATAATGTATCCTTTTGAAATCTTAAAACTCAAATTGTGTGTAAATTAGTTTATAACTTAGTGATTAAGGAAGAAACTCAGTTTTCAATAATGTATCCTTTTGAAATCTTAAAACTCAAATTGAGTGTAAATTAGGTTATAACTTAGTTATTAAGGAAGAAACTCAGATTTCAATAATGTATCCTTTTGAAATATTAAAACTCAAATTGAATGTAAATTAGGTTAATACTTTGTGATTAAGTAAGAAACACCATTTTAAATAATGTATCCTTTTGAAATCTTAAAACTCAAATTGTTTGTAAATTAGTTAATAACTTAGTGATTAAGGAATTAACTCATTTTTCAATAATGAATCCATTTGAATTTTAAAACTCAAATTGAGTGTAAATTAGGTGATAACTTAGTGATTAAGGAAGAAACTCCATTTTCAATAATGTATCATTTTGAAATCTTAAAACTCAAATTGAGTGTAAATTAGTTTATAACTTAGTGATTAAGGAAGAAACTCAGTTTTCAATAATGTATCCTTTTGAAATCTTAAACCTCAAATTGTGTGTAAATTAGTTAATAACTTAGTGATTAAGGAATTAACTCATTTTTCAATAATGAATCCATTTGAAATCTTAAAACTCAAATTGAGTGTAAATTAGGTTAATACTTGGTGATTAAGGAAGAAACTCCATTTTCAATAATGTATCATTTTGAAATATTAAAACTCAAATTGAGTGTAAATTAGTTAATAATAACTTAGTGATTAAGGAATTAACTCATTTTTCAATTATGAATCCATTTGAAATCTTAAAACTCAAATTGAGTGTAAATTAGGTTATAACTTAGTGATTAAGGAAGAAACTCCATTTTCAATAATGTATCCCTTTGAAATCTTAAAACTCAAATTGTGTGTAAATTAATTTATAACTTAGTGATTAATGAAGAAACTCCATTTTCAATAATGTATCCCTTGAAATCTTAAAACTCGAATTGTGTGTAAATTAGTTAATAACTTAGTGATTAAGGAATTAACTCATTTTTCAACAATGAATCCATTTGAAATCTTAAAACTCAAATTGAGTGTAAATTAGGTTAATACTTGGTGATTAAGGAAGATACTCCATTTTCAATAATGTATCCTTTTGAAATATTAAAACTCAAATTGAGTGTAAATTAGTTAATAATAACTTAGTGATTAATGAATTAACTCATTTTTCAATAATGAATCCATTTGAAATCTTAAAACTCAAATTGAGTGTAAATTAAGTTATAACTTAGTGATTAAGGAAGAAACTCCATTTTCAATAATGTATCCCTTTGAAATCTTAAAACTCAAATTGTGTGTAAATTAATTTATAACTTAGTGATTAAGGAAGAAACTCCATTTTCAATAATGTATTCCTTTGAAATCTTAAAACTCAAATTGTGTGTAAATTAGTTAATAACTTAGTGATTAAGGAAGAAACTCCATTTCGAATAATTTATCCTTTTGAAATCTTAAAACTCAAATTGAATGTAAATTAGGTTAATCTTTGGTGATTAAGGAAGAAACTCGATTTTCAATAATGTATCCTTTTGAAATATTAAAACTCAAATTGAGTGTAAATTAGTTAATAACTTAGTGATTAAGGAATTAACTCATTTTTCAATAATGAGTCCATTTGAAATTTTAAAACTCAAATTGAGTATAATTAGGTGATAACTTAGTGATTAAGGAAGAAACTCCATTTTCAATAATGTATCCCTTTGAAATCTTAAAACTCAAATTGAGTGTAAATTAGTTTATAACTTAGTGATTAAGGATGAAACTCAGTTTTCAATAATGTATCCTTTTGAAATCTTAAAACTCAAATTGAGTGTAAATTAGGTTATAACTTAGTGATTAAGGAAGAAACTCAGTTTTCAATAATGTATCCTTTTGAAATATTAAAACTCAAATTGAATGTAAATTAGGTTAATACTTTGTGATTAAGTAAGAAACACCATTTTAAATAATGTATCCTTTTGAAATCTTAAAACTCAAATTGTGTGTAAATTAGTTAATAACTTAGTGATTAAGGAATTAACTCATTTTTCAATAATGAATCCATTTTAAATCTTAAAACTCAAATTGAGTGTAAATTAGGTTATAACTTAGTGATTAAGGAAGAAACTACATTTTCAATTATGCATCCCTTTGAAATCTTAAAACTCAAATTGAGTGTAAATTAGTTTATAACTTAGTGATTAAGGAAGAAACTCAGTTTTCAATAATGTATCCTATTGATATCTTAAAACTCAAATTGAGTGTAAATTAGGTTATAACTTAGTGATTAAGGAAGAAACTCAGTTTTCAATAATGTATCCTTTTGAAATATTAAAACTCAAATTGAATGTAAATTAGGTTAATACTTTGTGATTAAGTAAGAAACACCATTTTAAATAATGTATCCTTTTGAAATATTAAAACTCAAATTGAGTGTAAATTAGTTAATAACTTAGTGGTTAAGGAATTAACTCATTTTTCAACAATGAATCCATTTGAAATCTTAAAACTCAAATTGAGTTTAAATTAGGTGATAACTTAGTGATTAAGGAAGAAACTCCATTTTCAATAATGTATCCCTTTGAAATCTTAAAACTCAAATTGAGTGTAAATTAGTTTATAACTTAATGATTAAGGAAGAAACTCCATTTTCAATAATGTATCCCTTTGAAATCTTAAAACTCAAATTGAGTGTAAATTAGTTTATAACTTAGTGATTAAGAAAGAAACTCGGTTTTCAATAATGTATCCTTGAGAAATCTTAAAACTCAAATTGAGTGTAAATTAGGTTAATACTTGGTGATTAAGGAAGAAACTCGATATTCAATAATGTATCCTTTTGATCAAATTGAGTGTAAATTAGTTAATAACTTAGTGATTAAGGAATTAACTCACTTTTCAATAATGAATCCATTTGAATTTTAAAACTCAAATTGAGTGTAAATTAGGTGATAACTTAGTGATTAAGGAAGAAACTCCATTTTCAATAATGTATCATTTTGAAATCTTAAAACTCAAATTGAGTGTAAATTAGTTTATAACTTAGTGATTAAGGAAGAAACTCAGTTTTCAATAATGTATCCTTTTGAAATCTTAAACCTCAAATTGTGTGTAAATTAGTTAATAACTTAGTGATTAAGGAATTAACTCATTTTTCAATAATGAATCCATTTGAAATCTTAAAACTCAAATTGAGTGTAAATTAGGTTAATACTTGGTGATTAAGGAAGAAACTCCATTTTCAATAATGTATCATTTTGAAATATTAAAACTCAAATTGAGTGTAAATTAGTTAATAATAACTTAGTGATTAAGGAATTAACTCATTTTTCAATTATGAATCCATTTGAAATCTTAAAACTCAAATTGAGTGTAAATTAGGTTATAACTTAGTGATTAAGGAAGAAACTCCATTTTCAATAATGTATCCCTTTGAAATCTTAAAACTCAAATTGTGTGTAAATTAATTTATAACTTAGTGATTAAGGAAGAAACTCCATTTTCAATAATGTATCCCTTTGAAATCTTCAAACTCAAATTGTGTGTAAATTAGTTAATAACTTAGTGATTAAGGAATTAACCCATTTTTCAACAATGAATCCATTTGAAATCTTAAAACTCAAATTGAGTGACAATTAGGTTAATACTTGGTGATTAAGGAAGATACTTCATTTTCAATAATGTATCCTTTTGAAATATTAAAACTCAAATTGAGTGTAAATTAGTTAATAATAACTTAGTGATTAATGAATTAACTCATTTTTCAATAATGTATCCTTTTGAAATATTAAAACTCAAATTGAGTGTAAATTAAGTTATAACTTAGTGATTAAGGAAGAAACTCCATTTTCAATAATGTATCCTGATTGCCAAATTCGTTTAAGCACAAATTTGAACTCACTCGCAAGTGTACGAGATCGTTGTTATAGTAAGGCAATTGACCAAGTAATAAAATTTATCGAACCCAAAGGAAGCAAGTGGTTAGCTAAGTCGATTCAAGTTGGAATGCAAGGAAATTAAAAAACAAGATCGGGATTAACTACGCTACTAAACAAGGAAATTAAAAACAAGCAAACTAGCAAGCAATAAAGAAAATGTAACTAACTTCGAGACGAAGTGCAAGTGGGAATTGATATGCCCTAAATGGTTTCCGTTATGTGATCCTTAGGTTCAAACATTGAATTATGCCAAAATCTTAATTGTTCATGGATTATAACAAGTAACACTTCACCTAAACATTCAACAGACTATCAAACGTTTAAGGCTTATTGACGGTATCCTACGTTCTAACTCTCTCTCGACGAGTTAGCACGAGATACACACATCTAAGCACTTTTTGCTCATACACAAAGGTTTCATCAAATCAATGTAACTCTCGTCTACACTAAAGTGAATTCACACATCAATATGAACAATTCATGCATAGAGCAAAGCTAAATTCCAATCAATAAGGATATAATTCCACAAACTATCAAAATTAGGCATAAATCAACAACCCAAACCTAATTCTCACATAACTTCCACTATTCAAGGCATAAGAAGGTGGTGATGCTTAGGATATCTTCAACCTAGTGAAACTCAAGTAGGATTGTCAAGCCAATTCTATGCATCAATTTGGATTTACTAGGAGACCTCACCAATTACCTAAACAACCATCCAAGCAATTGATGTCTAATGATGTGGTTCTTTGCGATTAACTCTCTCTCGACGAATCAAACGCAAAATAGACGCATTCAATCATAAATCTCACACTCGTTCATCTAATCATGCTCATGTAACTCTCGTCTACGCTAAACATGCCTCAACAAACAAGCTACAAGAGATTAACAATCAAAGCTCAAAACAAATCCATCATTAGAAGCATAATCCAAATATCAACATAGAATAGGCAAAGAGCAACCCCAACTCAAGATTTCACATGGTATCTAACATCCCAAGCATCAAAACAATTAGCTCATGGTTTCACAATGAAAAACCATAGCTAAACAAGAACAAAATATTAAACACATAATTAAATAGAAATAAAATTGCATAAAAATGAAAAGAAGTCACCTCTTGAGAGATTACAAACTTGAAATAGAACTTGAATCTGCAATTCTATGTTAAATTACTCTAATGATTGAAAGAAAATAACAATCTAAAAATGAAGGTGAAATAAAACTAAATTGGTGTGTGGGGTGTGTGCCCCCTAAGGGGGTTATGGTGGTGTGTTCTCCTCTGTGTGTGATCCCCTAAAAATCTGAGAAATGAGGGTATTTATAGTGTGAGATGAGGGCTTGAGAGGAGTGGGTCGAAAATGAGATTAAAAATGGTAAAAACGGGCATAATTCGGACCTTGCACGACCTGGTGTGGTCGTGCAAAACTGCACGACCGTGTGCCTTCGAGAAAAATGCGTAGCTTCCCAAAATTATTGCTGCACGAATAGCTTCATGGTCGAGCTCGGATTGCACGAGCTAAATAGCGAAAATGAAACCACGACTTTGTAAATTAAAAGGAATTACAGAAACCTTTTCAACACTTTTAACGTGGGCCCCGGTCCTTTTCTTTTTCTTTGCTCCAGACGTGGCACGTGCCCAAGATGTGGGCCCAGCTTCCATCCCTTTCGGCTCTCTCTCTCAGCTATGTGGTGGTTTCCGGCGTCGAGCATTTACGGGCGGTGATGCTACTTCAATTCCGGTACGGCGGGCTTCAGGCGTCCATGGCTGCTGCTCCGGCGAGGTGAGCTTTCCAGTTTCCGGCAATGCTTTATCGTCTTCTGCAAATTCTGACGGGGCTTTGCTGTGCTTTTCTGGGCGGAGCTTCGTTTCCCGGCGAAAATTGCAGCAGCGGCACGAAGCTCTCGGTTCAATTCCAGATTTTCCGGTGTGCGTGACTTCGTTTTGAGGCTTCGAAGCTTTTCCGGCCCTGTTCGATTTCGGCAACAAAGGTAGCGGCTTCGAATTTCCGTCTGTCTTCTACGGTGGCGAACAACGGCAAGGTGCAGCGGCGGCTTCTTCATTTCCGGCGTGGAAGTGTGCGAGATTCCGGCGATGCGAGCTCTGAATTTCCGGTGGGAGTGACTTTCCAGCTTGAATACTTTCTCTCTCTCTCTCTTCGAATATTGCTGGAGGACGTGGGTTTCCAATTCTTATCCCTTGGTCAAAATTGGAACATGGATGGAAAGTGGGCCCCAGCTGCTATTTTCCTCTTCCAATTTAGTTGAATTCACGAGGGTTCGCTGCATCAACTTTGCTTTCCATTTGATTTCATAGGTCATGGGCTGCATCTTTACTTAGTGGGCTTCAATGTACATGGGCCGCATAACTTAAATGCAATGGCCTTGATTAGTAACGGCCCGACCATTTTCTCAGGCCCAATTCCTACTTTTCCACACGTTCCTTGCCTCTTTCGGTCACGAGCTTTGATCCCTTTCTCGACTCGTTTCTTCAACCGACTTCAATTAACACGTGTTTGTTTCTAAAAATCCTTAATTTTCTGCAAAATAAATCACAAACACCTTTCTCGACAATTAAGCACATTTAGTCAATTTAATGTAAATAATTGCAGAAACTCAATAAAATAAACAAATAAAATGCACGAATTTCAAGCAATATTCACACTAATCATATCCCTTTGAAATCTTAAAACTCAAATTGTGTGTAAATTAATTTATAACTTAGTGATTAAGGAAGAAACTCCATTTTCAATAATGTATTCCTTTGAAATCTTAAAACTCAAATTGTGTGTAAATTAGTTAATAACTTAGTGATTAAGGAAGAAACTCCATTTCCAATAATTTATCCTTTTGAAATCTTAAAACTCAAATTGAATGTAAATTAGGTTAATACTTGGTGATTAAGGAAGAAACTTGATTTTCAATAATGTATCCTTTTGAAATATTAAAACTCAAATTGAGTGTAAATTAGTTAATAACTTAGTGCAAATTAGGTTATTTTATTAATAAAAAAGAAAAGAGAGGGCCCACAACCCCGGGCCAGGGGAGGAAAAGAAAGGACTAAAAAGTCCAAGCAAGTACAAACACCATCATAAACAAACGTAAGGCCAAAACACACGGCCAAAAAAGGGTGTGTAAACCCATAAGTCCAAAAACAAACCAAAGTAAATCAACTGTAAAACTCAAAACCTGAAAAAAGAGGCATTCATATCCATACACAATAAAGAAGAAAGGAAATTCGGGCATTTACCAATCCAAGTGTTAGTCTCACGCCGCTTAACCAAGGCATCCGCAGCTGCATTTCCTTCGCGGAAAGTATGGGTGAATCGGACCTCCATACGGGAGGCCATGGACGTCGCATAACTCCAGAAGCTTCTGAGGCGCCAGGGGATCAAAGGAAGCTCTTTCTTAGTTAATAACTTAGTGATTAAGGAATTAACTCATTTTTCAATAATAAGTCCATTTGAAATCTTAAAACTCAAATTGAGTATAATTAGGTGATAACTTAGTGATTAAGGAAGAAACTCCATTTTCAATAATGTATCCCTTTGAAATCTTAAAACTCAAATTGAGTGTAAATTAGTTTATAACTTAGTGCACATGAAAT
Source organism: Ballota nigra (assembly GCA_947034835.1). Classification (NCBI taxonomy): domain Eukaryota; kingdom Viridiplantae; phylum Streptophyta; class Magnoliopsida; order Lamiales; family Lamiaceae; genus Ballota; species Ballota nigra. The sequence continues at coordinate 122,806,545 of OX344723.1, forward strand.
AGAGATTTTATTAAAAGAAAGGAAAAAAGGTGCTCCACAACCCGGAGCAGCGATCAAGAGAGAAGAAATGGATGGGCCGCATTAAAAACCTCACCGTAAACCTCCCTTGAGGACAAACCGGTGTAGGGGAAAAAACGTTACCAACCACCCACTTCTTCGAATCGCAATAGGAAAATAGCCCAGAATACAAGGCCCAAAAGAGTCCCACCTCCAGTCAACAGACAGAAGAGGCGGATCCTCGACCCAGCACTCAGCCACCAAAAGGGTCATAAAGAGACTGAACGTACAAAGCAAAAACAAGTCCGAAGTCATAATCCAGCAACTAATAAACTGTAACCCCCAAATTACGTGCGGAAATACAACTCATGTAAATCTGAAAACAAGAGTTTCGATATATTAGGGGGGGGATCCCCCAACCAAAAACCCGACGACCTCGACTTTGCCAAAGCATCCGCCACCTTGTTGCCTTCTCTCCATATATGCGAGTAACGAATATCCATGTCATGAACTAAAACCATAGTGATACTTGATTAGGCATGAAATTGTCATGATTCGTAGCTTGAAATACCCAATCTTGGTCGAGTTTATCGAGTATTTAGAGTCAATTGAGCATTATTTCTACACATTGATGAATTTGTCTCTTTGATGCTCATAGGTGAATAGAGGACAAAAAACGGAGTTCGTAGGACTTTGAATCGACTCAAACGGATGCCCGGATGAGAAGATATCGAAGAAATACGATTGGTATTAGTGCGGACGAGGAAAAGTATTAGTTGGATGAGTTGGAAGTCACTCGAGTGACTAGGTCGAGCGCCACCGCTCGAGCGCATTGCTCGAGCGCCTAAACGTACAGAACTTTTCTTGCGCTCGAGCAGCTCGAGCGCCACCGCTCGAGCGAATTGCTCGAGCGCCCAAAACATACAGTGTGATTTCAGCGCTCGACCAGCTCGAGCGGAACCGCTCGAGCGATTGTGTCATTCGAGCTACACTGCTCGAGTGGGACCGCTCGAGCGTTTTGCTCGAGCAACCTTGGATTTTTACCTCCGGATGCGTATTTTCGGCCCATTAACTCCCGTTTCGACCCGTGCCTATATATACCTCTTCCAAACATGTTTTGAAGGACCCCCGAACGTTAGAAATAATTTTAGACTTAGTTTTTGGAGAGGAAAGAGACGAGCAAGCTTTATTTACGTTTTGTTGAGGTTTTTCATACGAATTTTTAGTTTATTGTCGTTTATTAGTTCTTTACGTTAGTTCGATTCCTTTAAACACTTTGAAACTTCGTTTTAAGTAATTAAATTTCAGTTCTTAGAATTATTTTCTTTTAAAACCCTAGTTCATGTTTCTTGTTTTCTTAATTCAATTCATTATGTTAATGTTCGTTGTTTCTTCTATTGCTTTTATTTTTGTTAAAACCATGTCCGGCTAAAACCCTTGCATGCTTAGGGTAGGATGAACTCGTAGAAGTAGGATGTGGGTACGTAATTAGGGTAATTTGTGACGTTAGTTTTAATTCTTTTGATTAATGAATTCTTATAATTAATCTGAACTTTACCTTTGAATTTAGTACGAAAGTGTTAGAGAGAGGACGACCGCATCACTCAATAATAATTAGTAGTCTTAACGAGAAGGTTTAGGAAAGGTTAATTCATCTACCGGTTTAGCGAAGGAGGACGACCGCATCACCTTAGTTAAATTAGGGTCTCATTAATTAAGCACAATCTAGTAACTTGTTAGTAGATTCGTGAAGTCGAGTGTTAGGGTAAAGTATTAGGGTTTAGAATCTTGAGCTTTCACCTTGCATTCTTAGACTTAGGTTAATTCTTGTGTGTCACAGTTATTTTGATTATGTACCTGCTCCGTTAGTATACGTAGGGATTCCTATCCTGAGCATCACCATCTCATACTTGCATATACACCTTAGATACTTAGTTTAATTTTCCTTTTGCATTCGTAGGATAATTGAGTTTAGTTTAATTAATCTTTCCAAAAAACCCAAAAACACACACTCATATTAACTACGACGCGTAGATCTTCAGGGATCTATTCGCATATACACCATCCCTTGGGTTCGATACTACTTGGTCATTATACTTACTCTTACTACAGTGAACCCGTCCGCTTGCGGGTGAGCGACTAGTAGAAGTTAGTAAAATCGCTTCAAGTCAATGGCGCCGTTGCCGGAGATGGCGTTATATGCTTTTGAATAGGACTTGTAGATAGCTTAGTAGTTAGTAGTGGGTGATTTATTTTCTGTTTTTATTTTTTATTTGTATTCAATCGGCAGTTGCGTTTTGACCCTTCTGCTAGTGTGTCAGGTTTATGAAAACACGCTCACAAGGCAATACGAGCGAAGAGAGAATACCGTTGGACCCTGAGACAATAGCCAGAAGGAACCGAGCTTTCTTGAGAAGGATGAACGCTGCCGACTTAGGAAAGGAACCAATGGATATCAATAATGAGTTGGACGATGCTGCCAACGATTTCAATCAGGCAGTAGACCGAGTTGAAGGCACTGGAGTTAGTGGTAGCCAGAATCAAATTCCATTAGGGGATAGCCAGAGTCTAAACCCGGATACACAAAACGTAGGGAATCCAGCTCAGAACCTTGTCCATAATCCTCATAACAACCCTGCTTACCCACAAAACCCAAATAACCCTTTTAACAACCCAGTATACCAACATTACCCATACCCACCTTATCCTTACCCACCATATCCATACCATCCACCACCAGTCTATAATCAACCACTTGTTTACCCACCACCACCCCAACAAGTACCAGTACCTGCTGCTAATCCTTACCACGTTCCTCAGAACGTAGATCACAATATGGCTATTCGAGGGAGGTTTGCAGCGCAGCCACAGCGGTACTATGATGGAGTGGCTTTGCCTCCAGTTGAGGCGAACAACTTCTCGATATCCCCGGGGATTTTAAAGTTGCTTACCGAGAATCAGTTCAAGGGGGTGATCGGGAAGGAGAATCCTCATACACATCTGAGGAGTTTTCTCATGATAGCCTCAACATTTAATTACAATGGCATGTCTGAAGATGCCAAGAGGCTTAGGCTGTTCCCATTCTCATTGACGGGAATAGCCAAGGAGTGGTACGATAATACGCTCCCGCGGGGAGGTATTACCACTTGGGCCGAGCTCGAGCGTCTGTTCCTCGAGCGATTCTACCCTCCATCTAGGACGATCAAGGCTAGAATTGAGATCTCATCCTTTCGCCAGAAGCAAGGAGAGGACCTACGTTAAGCGTGGGAGAGATACTCAAACATGCTGATTGAGTGCCCGCAGCACGGGTACAATGAGGGAGACATTATGGTGTTCTTCTACAGTGGTGCCAACAGGCGGGGCAAGACCATTTAGACGCTTGTGCGGGCGGAGCATTCTTGAACCAAGGCATAGAGAGGTGTAGGGAAATCGTGGACAACATTGTCACGAATGCCGGTGCTTGGAGTGGAGATGCAGATTTTCAGAGAGTGCGTCAGGTTGAAGAGGGAGAAGGAACGAGAAGGCTATTGATGGCCATGATGGAAAAGATCAACAACCTCGAGTTGGGGAAGAGTTTGGGTGGAGAGCATGCAGTGGAGAATGAGAGAGTAGACCAACCAAGTGGGCAGCAAGAGGTAGCCAATTACATGGGATGTCCGTATTACAACCAGAATGGCTACCAAGGTGGAAACCAGTATGGAAGACCTTCTTATGGCCAACCATTTGTACCTCCAGGCCCACAGCCACTTCAAAATCAATGGAGGAACACACAAGGAGTTCAAGGAGGCCAGCAGCCTCCTCAAAACACATGGAGGAAGAATGAGAACTTTTCTTATGCTAACCCAAAAGCTGGTGTTACTGTTCCTGCAGGTGTTGATCCGGGGTCTAAACCTCCTGGTGGAGAAGGCGGTGCATCAACCGAGGAGATGTTGAGAGCGATCCTTCAGAAGGTGGAGGAAGGGAGCAAGCGGTTGTCATCCTTGGAGTATGATGTGAAGGAGTTGCATAAGAAGGGTGATCAACGTGATCAAGAGCTCCAGAAGATGAATGTTGAGTGGACTAGAAGAACTCAACAAGAGAACAATCGAAGGTTCACTTCTTTAGAGTTCCAGATGAGCCAGATTGCAAAGTCAGTGAATAGAATGCCGAAGGGGAACTCGAAAGAGCAGTGCAAGGCGATCCAGCTAAGAAGTGGAACCAACTATGAAGGTCCTCAGATGCCTGCTGATTCTGAGACGCCCCAAGTTGAGAAGGGGATTGAAAGTGAAGGGATTGAGAAGCATAAAGATATGGATGAGTCCCAGAAGGGGAAAGACTTTGAGGAGATAGAGAGAGTTCCTAAGTGGAAAAAGGCAAAGGAAGCAAGGGATAAAGTGAAAGAAACAGAAAGAGATGAATGGGGGGTACCCAAATCTGTGATACCCGTCCCATATCCACAGCGCTTCATGAAAAAGAAGCTTGATGAAAAATTTGCAAAATTTCTTGATGTTTTTAAACAACTTCACATTAACATTCCTTTTTATGATGCTTTGGAACAGATGCCGCATTATGCAAAGTTTCTGAAGGACTTGATTGCGAAAAGGCGGCGAGTGGATGAGCCGAAGTTGGTGCAACTGAACCACGAGGTGAGTGCATTAGTGCACAAGGTGCTTCCTTCAAAGCTGAAGGATCCCGGTAGTTTCACGATCCTATGTGATATCGGGAACGGGATCAAGAAGGGAGCGTTGTGCGACCTCGGAGCGAGCATAAATCTCATGCCCTTGTCGCTTTTCAAGAAGTTGGAAGGTGGTGAACTTCAACCCACAATGATGACGCTTCAACTAGCCGACCGGTCTATTACTAGACCTCAAGGTGTGGTTGAAGACGTCCTAGTGAGAGTTGGAGATCACATTTTTCCAGCCGACTTTGTAGTGCTAGAGATGGAGGAAGATGAGCACGTGCCCCTGATCTTGGGAAGACCGTTCTTAGCTACGGCGGGGATGGTGCTAGATGTGGCAAACGGGAAGATTACGCTGAAGGTTGATGATCAAGAAGTGAAGATCTCCCTATATGAAGCCATGAAACACCCGAGGGAGGATGAGAGCTTGTATTGCATGGATGCAATTGATCCTCGTGTTGAAGACACGCCTTCTATCCCTAATCCTTCTGATATTCATGATTTTGTTAGTCCTTCACGTGATTATTTAACCCATGGGCATTATGATCTTGACTCTTTTGATAGGGATAAAGTGAAGAAGTTGAAGGATGAAGAGGTGAAGAAAGTGGATGTGGTCCAGTTAGAAGAGAAATGAGGAGTTAAGAAGAAGAAGTCAAAATTCAAGAAATTGTTTAGTAAGACTCCTCCAGATAAAGGTGAGAAGGAGTTGAGACATATACCACTTGAGGTGGGGAAGGAAGCAAAAGGGCTCATGATGGTGGGGCATCAAGGAAAGGAGTTCAAACACCACTCTTATGAGAGTGGGGGAGGTAAATTTGAGTATGATGTCCCATAAGCTCCTTTGAGCTTGGTCCGGCATGAGGACCTTAAAAATAGCGCTGAATGGGAGGCAACCCATTTTTATTTGCTTTCATTTATTTTTAGTGTCTTTTTATATTATTAGGGAGTATTTTGAGTCGTATGTTTAACCTCGTACTTGAGAGTTTTATTTTGTAGGCTTGTCTCTAAAGGAGTAAAGGTATCATGGAGTTATTCAGATTGAAGGAACCAACTTGAGACAAGGGAATGTGCAAAGCTATTGAGAGAAATTGAATTATTTGGTTGAGGTAACCCACAACCCCAAACTTAGACCTCTAGCAAGGTCGAAGTTTGGGGGGTGGAGTTTTTTATTTGTTTTATGATTACATTGCACATGCATGCATGCCCTTATCTTTGAGTTGAGTTTGATTGGTTATTGGTTAGTTGAGATACTCCTTGGGGTGATTTTGATTTGACTCGCGATTGCATATTTCATGCCTATCAATCATCTTATGCTTGTTGATTGCTATCTTTGAGTATGATTTGATGAGTAGAGTGAGTTGTAAGAGTGAGTTAGAAATTCTTTTGTGTGAGTGTTTGAGTTTGAGCTGATTTGAGAAAGAACTTGTATGCTTGTGAATTTTTCTTTTGAGTACTTGTGTGATGAGAGTGAGAATGCACTAGGACTAGCATGGATGTGAAAGCTGTGAGATTTGAGCCTTATGAGATTTAAATGCATAAATTGATCTCTTCGTTTGTGAGTGGATCGTCACCTTAGAGGATGCTAGAACTTGTGTGTGCTCTTGCTTCTTGATTGTGTCTAGTTTGATATGCCGAATGTGATCTTAGGCCATCTTTGTTTTTATTGAGTCACTTAGCCAAAAATTTTCCTTACCAATGACATTGAATCCCTTGTTAGCCCCTTTGAGCCTAAAGCCTATTTTATTTGCTAGCACATATGAACACTATTCCAATTCCTAAGCCTTTTTATCCCAATTTGAGTGGAGAATAGGAAAGTGTGAATGTGAAGGGAGTGAATTGAGTGAAAAAGGAAAAGGTTGTTTGTTGAGTGAATATGAGAAGAAGGTGTGATGAAGTTTTGAGATGTGGGAAAAAGAGAAAGAAAATTGAGAATGAGCAAAAAGAAAAAAATGAGCTCATGTGTTTGTGCGGAAAAAAAAAGAGAAAAAAAAAAGTGATTGAAAAAAAAAAAGTGAAAGAGTGAGAAAGAAAAAAATTTGAAGTGTTGAGAGTATGGAGTTGAAAGGGTGTTGATTGAAAATGTTTGAAGTAGTCTGTTCCTAATCTCGAAGTGCCAAAGTTTGATTTTCTATTCTCCATTCACTTTAGTCACTTTACCTTATATTGTTATCCCACCTGTCCAAAGAGCCTACATTACAACCTTGAGAAAAGTCCTTTTTGATTCGGCATTGATTTCTAGAGTATGGTCGGAGTTGAGAGTGCTTACAAGCCTATGGCTGCCGATATGTGTGATTGATTGTTGAGTGAGTCCTTTATCATTGATATACACTTGTGAGGGAGTGAAACACATCGTTGAGTGCACATCCATGTTTGATCTTGGTGGGTCTTGTTGTTGTTGCATGAGTACGATAAAAGAAAGTGAGTGGGTGATTGACTTTTGAAGCTCGATTTCATTTGTTTGCATGATTTGATTCGTTGACTCATTCCTAACAATTTCACTTGACTTATTCTTTCGTTGCTTGAGGACAAGCAACATGGTAAGTTTGGGGGGGGTTGATTAAGCGTGAAATTGTCATGATTCGTAGCTTGAAATACCCAATCTTGGTCGAGTTTATCGAGTATTTAGAGTCAATTGAGCATTATTTCTACACATTGATGAATTTGTCTCTTTGAATAGGTGAATAGAGGACAAAAAACGGAGTTCGTAGGACTTTGAATCGACTCAAACGGATGCCCGGATGAGAAGATATCGAAGAAATACGATTGGTATTAGTGCGGACAAGGAAAAGTATTAGTTGGATGAGTTGGAAGTCACTCGAGTGACTAGGTCGAGCGCCACCAATCGAGCGCATTGCTCGAGCGCCTAAACGTACAGAACTTTTCTTGCGCTCGAGCAGCTCGAGCGCCACCGCTCGAGTGAATTGCTCGAGCGCCCAAAACATACAGTGTGATTTCAGTGCTCGACCGGCTCGAGCGGAACCGCTCGAGCGATTGTGTCATTCGAGCTACACTGCTCGAGCGGGACCGCTCGAGCGTTTTGCTCGAGCAACCTTGGATTTTTACCTCCGGATGCGTATTTTCGGCCCATTAACTCCCGTTTCGACCCGTGCCTATATATACCTCTTCCAAACATGTTTTGAAGGACCCCCGAACGTTAGAAATAATTTTAGACTTAGTTTTTGGAGAGGAAAGAGACGAGCAAGCTTTATTTACGTTTTGTTGAGGTTTTTCATACGAATTTTTAGTTTATTGTCGTTTATTAGTTCTTTACGTTAGTTCGATTCCTTTAAACACTTTGAAACTTCGTTTTAAGTAATTAAATTTCAGTTCTTAGAATTATTTTCTTTTAAAACCCTAGTTCATGTTTCTTATTTTCTTAGTTCAATTCATTATGTTTATGTTCGTTGTTTCTTCTATTGCTTTTATTTTTGTTAAAACCATGTCCGGCTAAAACCCTTGCATGCTTAGGGTAGGATGAACTCGTAGAAGTAGGATGTGGGTACGTAATTAGGGTAATTTGTGACGTTAGTTTTAATTCTTTTGATTAATGAATTCTTATAATTAATCTGAACTTTACCTTTGAATTTAGTACGAAAGTGTTAGAGAGAGGACGACTGCATCACTCAATAACAATTAGTAGTCTTAACGAGAAGGTTTAGGAAAGGTTAATTCATCTACCGGTTTAGCGAAGGAGGACGACCGCATCACCTTAGTTAAATTAGGGTCTCATTAATTAAGCACAATCTAGTAACTTGTTAGTAGATTCGTGAAGTCGAGTGTTAGGGTAAAGTATTAGGGTTTAGAATCTTGAGCTTTCACCTTGCATTCTTAGACTTAGGTTAATCTTGTGTGTCACAGTTATTTTGATTATGTACCTGCTCCGTTAGTATACGTAGGGATTCCTATCCTGAGCATCACCATCTCATACTTGCATATACACCTTAGATACTTAGTTTAATTTTCCTTTTGCATTCGTAGGATAATTGAGTTTAGTTTAATTAATCTTTCCAAAAAACCCAAAAACACACACTCATATTAACTACGACGCGTAGATCTTCAGGGATCTATTCGCATATACACCATCCCTTGGGTTCGATACTACTTGGTCATTATACTTACTCTTACTACAGTGAACCCGTCCGCTTGCGGGTGAGCGACTAGTAGAAGTTAGTAAAATCGCTTCAAGTCAATACTCCATAAGCCTCTAAGTCTCCAAGGGATAATGGGCAGAGTCTTCCACATCGTCTGAATGGCCAAAATAGAATCAGACTCAATCCAAATCTTCTTCCAACCTTTACCATAGGCAAACCGAATTGCTAATAAAATGGCAGCAATCTCCGCCTCAAGAGGATAACCCCAACCATAATTCATGGCAATAGCAGCTTCGAAAAGACCCATGGAGTTCCTGAAAACAGCACCAACATACATAGTGTTAGGAGAGGAAGAGACACTACCATCCGTGTTAATCTTGTACCAATCGTTTGGAGGAGGCAACCAACGAAAAGGCTTAGGCAGCCTTGGTGGTTTCGGCCGAGGGGTAAGACCCAAGATTCCAAGAACACGGACGTCCCCATGGGAGCCATCAGTGCATCCGCGAGTAAGGCCATAGGACTCACGCAAAGCAGTAGTAATCACGATAAGACACGCACGACGCGAGGGCCGAACATTATCAAAAACCACCCTGTTTCGCATCCACCATATAGTCCAAACACCAGTAACAATCGCAACCCTCCAAAGATCCATAACTTGATCACTGAACCTACACTCACACAAATGAGTGAACAAAGCCAAGAAAGTCGTGTGAGAATTCAAGCGAACAAGAAAAAGTTTAGCAATATCATCAAATAAAGTACAAGTAAAAGTGCAAGAGGAAAGGACGTGGTCCTGAGTCTCTTCGTGACAGGAACATAAAGGGCAGATAGACGGGCCTTGAATACCAAAGCGAGCAAGCCAATCAGAAGTAGGGAGTTTGTTCCAAAGCGCTCTCCATATAACAGTAGTACGACACGGCGGAATAAAGGGAGACCAAATCCATTTTGCCCAATCAACCGAAGGAAAAGGTTGCCTGATAGTAGTATCATAAAGCAATCTCGAAGTAAGTTCACCGGAGACTGTAGGCGACCACACCACCTTATCCGGCGCATGCGACATCTCAATTTGCAAAATATCACCAACAATATCCGTGTAGGCCATAACAAAAGTAAACTCCAGATGCCAACATCCGTCAAAGTAGAAGAAACTTAGTGATTAAGGAAGAAACTCAGTTTTCAATAATGTATCCTTTTGAAATCTTAAAACTCAAATTGAGTGTAAATTAGTTTATAACTTAGTGATTAAGGAAGAAACTCAGTTTTCAATAATGTATCCTTTTGAAATCTTAAAACTCAAATTGAGTGTAAATTAGGTTATAACTTAGTTATTAAGGAAGAAACTCAGTTTTCAATAATGTATCCTTTTGAAATATTAAAACTCAAATTGAATGTAAATTAGGTTAATACTTTGTGATTAAGTAAGAAACACCATTTTAAATAATGTATCCTTTTGAAATCTTAAAACTCAAATTGTTTGTAAATTAGTTAATAACTTAGTGATTAAGGAATTAACTCATTTTTCAATAATGAATCCATTTGAATTTTAAAACTCAAATTGAGTGTAAATTAGGTGATAACTTAGTGATTAAGGAAGAAACTCCATTTTCAATAATGTATCATTTTGAAATCTTAAAACTCAAATTGAGTGTAAATTAGTTTATAACTTAGTGATTAAGAAAGAAACTCAGTTTTCAATAATGTATCCTTTTGAAATCTTAAACATCAAATTGTGTGTAAATTAGTTAATAACTTAGTGATTAAGGAATTAACTCATTTTTCAATAATGAATCCATTTGAAATCTTAAAACTCAAATTGAGTGTAAATTAGGTTAATACTTGGTGATTAAGGAAGAAACTCCATTTTCAATAATGTATCATTTTGAAATATTAAAACTCAAATTGAGTGTAAATTAGTTAATAATAACTTAGTGATTAAGGAATTAACTCATTTTTCAATTATGAATCCATTTGAAATCTTAAAACTCAAATTGAGTGTAAATTAGGTTATAACTTAGTGATTAAGGAAGAAACTCCATTTTCAATAATGTATCCCTTTGAAATCTTAAAACTCAAATTGTGTGTAAATTAATTTATAACTTAGTGATTAATGAAGAAACTCCATTTTCAATAATGTATCCCTTTGAAATCTTAAAACTCAAATTGTGTGTAAATTAGTTAATAACTTAGTGATTAAGGAATTAACTCATTTTTCAACAATGAATCCATTTGAAATCTTAAAACTCAAATTGAGTGTAAATTAGGTTAATACTTGGTGATTAAGGAAGATACTCCATTTTCAATAATGTATCCTTTTGAAATATTAAAACTCAAATTGAGTGTAAATTAGTTAATAATAACTTAGTGATTAATGAATTAACTCATTTTTCAATAATGAATCCATTTGAAATCTTAAAACTCAAATTGAGTGTAAATTAAGTTATAACTTAGTGATTAAGGAAGAAACTCCATTTTCAATAATGTATCCCTTTGAAATCTTAAAACTCATATTGTGTGTAAATTAATTTATAACTTAGTGATTAAGGAAGAAACTCCATTTTCAATAATGTATTCCTTTGAAATCTTAAAACTCAAATTGTGTGTAAATTAGTTAATAACTTAGTGATTAAGGAAGAAACTCCATTTCCAATAATTTATCCTTTTGAAATCTTAAAACTCAAATTGAATGTAAATTAGGTTAATACTTGGTGATTAAGGAAGAAACTCGATTTTCAATAATGTATCCTTTTGAAATATTAAAACTCAAATTGAGTGTAAATTAGTTAATAACTTAGTGATTAAGGAATTAACTCATTTTTCAATAATGAGTCCATTTGAAATTTTAAAACTCAAATTGAGTATAATTAGGTGATAACTTAGTGACTAAGGAAGAAACTCCATTTTCAATAATATATCCCTTTGAAATCTTAAAACTCAAATTGAGTGTAAATTAGTTTATAACTTAGTGATTAAGGAAGAAACTCAGTTTTCAATAATGTATCCTTTTGAAATCTTAAAACTCAAATTGAGTGTAAATTAGGTTATAACTTAGTGATTAAGGAAGAAACTCAGTTTTCAATAATGTATCCTTTTGAAATATTAAAACTCAAATTGAGTGTAAATTAGTTAATAACTTAGTGGTTAAGGAATTAACTCATTTTTCAATAATGAATCCATTTGAAATCTTAAAACTCAAATTGTGTGTAAATTAGTTAATAACTTGGTGATTAAGGAATTAACTCATTTTTCAATAATGAATCCATTTTAAATCTTAAAACTCAAATTGAGTGTAAATTAGGTTATAACTTAGTGATTAAGGAAGAAACTCCATTTTCAATAATGTATCCCTTTGAAATCTTAAAACTCAAATTGAGTGTAAATTAGTTTATAACTTAGTGATTAAGGAAGAAACTCAGTTTTCAATAATGTATCCTATTGAAATCTTAAAACTCAAATTGAGTGTAAATTAGGTTATAACTTAGTGACTAAGGAAGAAACTCAGTTTTCAATAATGTATCCTTTTGAAATATTAAAAATCAAATTGAATGTAAATTAGGTTAATACTTTGTGATTAAGGAAGAAACTCCATTTTCAATAATGTATCCTTTTGAAATATTAAAACTCAAATTGAGTGTAAATTAGTTAATAACTTAGTGGTTAAGGAATTAACTCATTTTTCAACAATGAATCCATTTGAAATCTTAAAACTGAAATTGAGTTTAAATTAGGTGATAACTTAGTGATTAAGGAAGAAACTCCATTTTCAATAATGTATCCCTTTGAAATCTTAAAACTTAAATTGAGTGTAAATTAGTTTATAACTTAGAGATTAAGGAAGAAACTCCATTTTCAATAATGTATCCCTTTGAAATCTTAAAACTCAAATTGAGTGTAAATTAGTTTATAACTTAGTGATTAAGAAAGAAACTCGGTTTTCAATAATGTATCCTTGAGAAATCTTAAAAGTCAAATTGAGTGTAAATTAGGTTAATACTTGGTGATTAAGGAAGAAACTAGATATTCAATAATGTATCCTTTTGATCAAATTGAGTGTGAATTAGTTAATAACTTAGTGATTAAGGAATTAACTCATTTTTCAATAATGAATCCATTTGAATTTTAAAACTCAAATGGAGTGTAAATTAGGTGATAACTTAGTGATTAAGGAAGAAACTCCATTTTCAATAATGTATCATTTTGAAATCTTAAAACTCAAATTGAGTGTAAATTAGTTTATAACTTAGTGATTAAGGAAGAAACTCAGTTTTCAATAATGTATCCTTTTGAAATCTTAAACCTCAAATTGTGTGTAAATTAGTTAATAACTTAGTGATTAAGGAATTAACTCATTTTTCAATAAAGAATCCATTTGAAATCTTAAAACTCAAATTGAGTGTAAATTAGGTTAATACTTGGTGATTAAGGAAGAAACTCTATTTTCAATAATGTATCATTTTGAAATATTAAAACTCAAATTGAGTGTAAATTAGTTAATAATAACTTAGTGATTAAGGAATTAACTCATTTTTCAATTATAAATCCATTTGAAATCTTAAAACTCAAATTGAGTGTAAATTAGGTTATAACTTAGTGATTAAGGAAGAAACTCCATTTTCAATAATGTATCCCTTTGAAATCTTAAAACTCAAATTGAGTGTAAATTAGTTTATAACTTAGTGATTAAGGAAGAAACTCAGTTTTCAATAATGTATCCTTTTGAAATCTTAAATCTCAAATTGAGTGTAAATTAGGTTATAACTTAGTGATTAAGGAAGAAACTCAGTTTTCAATAATGTATCCTTTTGAAATATTAAAACTCAAATTGAATGTAAATTAGGTTAATACTTTGTGATTAAGTAAGAAACACCATTTTAAATAATGTATCCTTTTGAAATCTTAAAACTCAAATTGTGTGTAAATTAGTTAATAACTTAGTGATTAAGGAATTAACTCATTTTTCAATAATGAATCCATTTTAAATCTTAAAACTCAAATTGAGTGTAAATTAGGTTATAACTTAGTGATTAAGGAAGAAACTCCATTTTCAATAATGTATCCCTTTGAAATCTTAAAACTCAAATTGTGTGTAAATTAGTTTATAACTTAGTGATTAAGGAAGAAACCCAGTTTTCAATAATGTATCCTATTGAAATCTTAAAACTCAAATTGAGTGTAAATAAGGTTATAACTTAGTGATTAAGGAAGAAACTCAGTTTTCAATAATGTATCCTTTTGAAATATTAAAACTCAAATTGAATGTAAATTAGGTTAATACTTTGTGATTAAGGAAGAAACTCCATTTTCAATAATGTATCCTTTTGAAATATTAAAACTCAAATTGAGTGTAAATTAGTTAATAACTTAGTGATTAAGGAATTAACTCATTTTTCATCAATGAATCCATTTGAAATCTTAAAACTCAAATTGAGATTAAATTAGGTGATAACTTAGTGATTAAGGAAGAAACTCCATTTTCAATAATGTATCCCTTTGAAATCTTAAAACTCAAATTGATTGTAAATTAGGTTATAACTTAGTGATTAAGGAAGAAACTCCATTTTCAATAATGTATCCCTTTGAAATCTTAAAACTCAAATTGATTGTAAATTAGTTTATAACTTAGTGATTAAGAAAGAAACTCCATTTTCAATAATGTATCCCTTTGAAATTCTAAAACTCAAATTGAGTGTAAATTAGTTTATAACTTAGCGATTAAGAAAGAAACTCGGTTTTCAATAATGTATCCATGTGAAATTTTAAAACTCAAATTGAGTGTAAATTAGGTTAATACTTGGTGATTAAGGAAGAAACTCGATTTTCTATAATGTATCCTTTTGAAATATTAAAACTCAAATTGAGTGTAAATTAGTAAATAACTTAGGGATTAAGGAATTAACTCATTTTTCAATAATGAATCCATTTGAAATCTTAAAACTCAAATTGAGTGTAATTAGGTGATAACTTAGTGATTAAGGAAGAAACTCCATTTTCAATAATGTATCCCTTTGAAATCTTAAAACTCAAATTTAGTGTAAATTAGTTTATAACTTAGTGCAAATTGGTTATTTTATTAATAGAAAATAAAAAGGTGGACCCTACAACCCAGGGTCAGGGGAAAAAAAAAACATACGTAAAAGGACTGTACAAGTGTGAACCAAATCCAAAGCCAAACAAGGAAAGGATGGTCACTAGTCCAACCAAGAAAGACAAGAACCAAAATTAAATTCTACAATATTCATTATTCATATCCAAAACTAGAAAACGTAAAAGAAAAACAGGACAAGAACCGTGCCAAACAAAATTACCATGAAGCTTAACGAGAGCGTCAGCAGGCCGATTACCTTCACGAGAAATATGAGAAAACTGAATCTCCATTTGAGCAGCGAGCGCCAAGGTCGTACTCCAGAAGCTCCTTAACCTCCACAGAATCATCGGAATATGGCCCTGTAAAGTACGGACCGCCAAAAGGGAGTCCGATTCCACCCAAAGTTTGGTCCAACCACGAACAAAGGCAAATTCAATAGCGCTAAAAATAGCCATGAGCTCAGCCTCCAAGGGGAAACCCCAGCCACACGCTTCAGAAAAAGCAGCCATGAAGAAGCCTCTTGAATTGCGAAAAATAGCGCCAATATAGAGTGTGTTTGGTGGGGATCGTACCCCACCGTCCACATTCACTTTAGTCCAACCAGGCGGAGGTGGCCTCCAAGAGACATACGAAGGTTTGCGAACCCGCCGAGGCCGTAAAACAGCACCAAAATACCGTGTAATAATAAGATCAGAAAGGGAACCATTAGACTCTCCCCCCATCAAAGGCGCGGATTCGCAAATATGGGCCAAACAAAAAGCCAAGCATCTATGAAGAGAAACTGGATGATTGTCATGGACAACACGATTTTGAAAGGTCCAAACCGCCCACATCATGGTAGTGAAAGTAAGCCTCCAAAGGCTAGCAATTTGGACGCTCATCGACACATTTCTTGCCTGCAGAAATAAGTGATCAAAACCATCCAAAAAATTCAACGTTAAATTAAATATACCAGCCATGGAACTAAACACCTGGATGGAGAAAGGACAAAGGGAGAAAATATGATCCCGAGTTTCTTCATGAGTGCGACAAAGAGGGCACATGTTAGGGCCCACTATTCCAAAACGGTGTAGCCAATCCCCAGTCGGAACCTTACCCCAGATAACTCTCCAAAGTAAGGTTGAACGGCTCACCGGAATGTGTGCATTCCAGATCCATTTACCCCATCCCACAGTCGGCATAGGCTGCCGAAGAACATCAAAAGCAAGGCGAGAGGTAAGCTCACCGGAGACCGATCTCGACCAAAAAACTGAGTCATTCTCACAAGAGACCCTGATACTCAAGATATCACGAACAACGTCGGTACATTGAAGCAAGAAAATTGGGGCAAAGTGCCAGCAGTTATCAAAAAAATAGTCTCCCACTTTCGCATCTAGTCGAGCCGCCACCTGAGAAGGAATGTCTAGACGATCCACAATCTTGTAGCCAAGCCAATTATCGTGCCAGAAACTGACTTTAGAATCACGACCAATCACCCATCTAGCATCAGACAACAACATGGGTAAATGCTTCTGTACCCCTGGGCGGATAGACGATGAGAAAAAGCGGGAACGAATGTGTCCCCCATCTCGAAAAAACCGATCATGAAGAGGTGCAATACCCCCCGTTTTGTGACGAAAGATATCCCAAGAAAGCTTACAGGTAAAAGATTCATTCGCAACACGTAAAGAACGAATCCCAAGACCCCCCTCCTCTTTAGGAGTACAACATCGTTTCCAAGCCACAGAGCATGAGTTGCTTTTCTTGTTAACATCTCCAGTCCAAAGGAAATTTCGCATGGCCGACTCAAGATCCGACACTAAGGGAGCAGGCCATTTATAGACCATCATCGAATGAACGGAAGAGGCCGCTATCACCGAGTTAATCAAACACAATCTACCCGCAAAAGAAAGGGAAGCCCCTTTCCAACGACTGAATTTCGCCTTGATTGTGTCCGCGATAGGCGCTAGAAGCTGGACCTTAGGTGCACCCTTAAACAGCGGTACACCAAGGTAATTGAATGGCAAAGACCCTGGAACAAAACCCGTACGCCTGGAGACCAATAAACGAAAACGAGAAGGGACGGTAGCTCCAAAGTAAACCCTGGATTTAGAAGGGCTAAAAAGCTGGCCCGAAGCGCGACCATAAGTATCCAAGATATCCAACGAACACTGAAAATTAGCCCGTGTTGCTGTCATAATAATCATAATATCATCGGCGTAGAATAAAAAGGGAGCCACACCCTTAATCGGAGAAAGTCTGCCACTGGCGATCGCATGAGATAGGAGGCGACCCAAACCCTCCTCAGCCAAACAAAAAAGCAAAGGTGAAAGGGGATCACCCTGTCTCACACCCCTGGAGCACCCAAAATAACCCTTAGCCTCCCCATTCAAGAGAACTGAAAGTCGTGAAGACGAGAGAATCACGTTCACCATACGGATAAATCTTATTGAAAAACCCATACGGCCAAGAACAGCAAAAAGAAATTCCCAAGCAACAGTGTCA
Source organism: Ballota nigra (assembly GCA_947034835.1). Lineage (NCBI taxonomy): Eukaryota > Viridiplantae > Streptophyta > Magnoliopsida > Lamiales > Lamiaceae > Ballota > Ballota nigra. The sequence goes on from OX344723.1 coordinate 122,823,856, forward strand.
AACGCCTTCACCATATCAATCTTCCAAGCCATACCACCACCAGAACGATCCAATTGATTAATGGCCTCAGAAGCCAAAGCTATGCAAGTATGGATCCGTCTCCCAGGAACAAACCCAAATTGGGACATAGACAGATGTTTCCCCACAAAACTACCAAGCCTAGTAGTTATAATCTTCGTGAAAATTTTAAAGAGAAAATTACTCATGACAATGGGTCGAAAATCCTGAATTACCCTTGCATCAACTTTCTTAGGGATTAGCGTGACAAAATTAGAATTCAGTCCAATAGGCATAGTAAGATGCGTGAAAAAATGACGGACAGCAGCATACACATCAAAAGAAATTATGTCCCAACAGGCATGATAAAAATAACCTGAGAAGCCATCCGGGCCAGGAGAACTAGTGGGGTCCATGCTAAAAACAGCTTGACGCACCTCCTCCTCATCCGGCAGAGCAACAAGAAGGTCATTCTCCGAGGGAGTCACATGCGAAAAAGGGAGCTCCTCAAGAAACTGCAAAGACGAAGAAGAATCTGTGGGCGCCGAAAAAAGAGCAGAATAAAAACTGACAATGTGCTCCTCAAGAACGTCTAAATCCTCACAGACAACTCCATCGATCAACAAGCTACGAATGTCCGAACGATGCCCCTTCGTTTTATGTACCGCATGAAAGAACGTAGAATTCCGATCACCATATTGAAGCCATTGAAGACGGTTCCGTTGAGAGAAAAAATCATGTTGGCGACGTAAAAGAAGATTAAGACGTACCATGCAATCAACCTCCTTTGAAAAAAGCAAATCTGAATCACCATGCATGCTAATATCCAATTGTACTTGACATAGGGCCCTCTCCGCCTCCTCCAGTTGACGAAATAAATTCTGAAAAGTCTCACGATTCCACACTTTGAGCTTCCCCTTGAGGCGACGCAGTTTCATCATCACCACCCGAATAGGATCCACACCAAAAATCATAGGTGTCCAAGAAGAACGAACCGTATCCAAGAACGAAGCATGATGAATCCACATCTTCTGGAAACGAAAGGGAGAAACTGTAGCAGCAGGTAATTCCAAAAGAGTAAGGAGCAACGGGTGATGATCGGAAGAAAGCCTGTGAAGGATCTCCAACGAAACAGAATGCCAGTCACACACAAAGGCCGAAGAAGCCAAAGCCCGATCCAGTTTAGCAGCCAAAAACCGAGAGTGTCGTCTCGTGGACCAAGTAAAAGGATTTCCAGAAGCGGGAAGATCCAGCAAAAGAGCATTATCAATAAAAGTGTCAAACTCTCTCATCGGCAAAGTGGACGAAGGTGAAGCACCAACTCTCTCATGGGCGCCCCGGACAACATTGAAATCGCCCATAACACATAGCTTATTATCAGAAATAGCCGTTATATCAGCCCAGAGCTCTCTACGCACGACGTAGTCATTACTAGCATGCACAAAAACAAAGCTCCAGGCAAGAGGTCCTAGCTGAACTTTAACAACAATACATTGTGAGGTTACAAGGGAAACAGAAGCTGTGGGCCGCAAATGGTGGTTACAAAGTACCCAAATATTTGGGCGCATGTTTGGACGAACATTCTCAGCAAGAAAGGAAAGTTTGAGAGAGTTCCAGTAAGAAGCGGGAATCGAAGAAACCAAAACCTTGGGTTCAAAAACAACCAACAAATCTGGTTTATGCCTATGACAATAAGCCCCGAGAGAGTCCCGGGTCTGGTCATTGCCGAGGCCTTGGGCATTCCATGTTAACACTATCATTGAGGTGGAGGAAGACCGTGCTTCGGCGGTCCGTTAGCAGACTCCTCAAATTCAAGTTCATCAGCCCAACTTCGGCTACCCACCAAAATCATTTCTGAAATTTTGTTCCCATGATCGGTCCCAACAAAATGCTCCTTAGCCGTGGATGCTAAGTCAATGGAAATGGCATGAAGATCGGCGGGGTCAACCTGGGAGGGTAGGCGGGGACCCCGCAAGGCATGCTTAATTGGGACGCCAACAGGCATAGTGGCGTCTGTATAACCATGCATCTTTCCAGCTTTCGCGGCCTTTTGAACCTGCATAGTAAGAGGAGGGACAGAAGTAACCCGAGACAAAGGATTATCAGACGGAGCACACGGGTCAAAGGACTTACAAGATACGCCGGAAACGGCATGATCCACGTTTCCGACTGTAGTCAGGATAACGCCATCAGGGCTAGGTGAAGGCCCTTGCGTGTCAGAATTTCCGAGTGAGACATCCATTGAAGTGTCAGAAGCATGCTCTCCAACAAGAGCAGCAAATTGATTAGATGATAGGACATCATCGCTAGCTCCAGGATGTACAATCATCGTCATGCATGTATTAGAGATAGGAACACTATCATCATTCGAAACTGAATTGGTACGGTCTATATCCATAGAAAGACCAACACCATCCTCACTCCCAATGTTAGACTCCTTTAAGGCAGAAATATCGTCCTTGGTGAAGGCAAAATTCGTATCCTCCGTCATTGTGGTGTGTGGCGGATGGGTATGCGTAGTAGGGTTTAATGACGGACCTTCTGTATGGCGTTTTTGAGTCCGCCGTGGGCGACTGTGGCTTCGTCCTCTGGAAGTGGGCCACGAAAGCACATTCATCTTCTTACATGCCGCTAAAGAGTGACCAATCACTTGGCACTCACGACAGAACGGGGGAAGACGTTCATAGATGATATTCGTGTGAGATAAATGATCACCTCTACGAAACAGAACCTGCTGGTGTAGCTCCTTTGAAAGATCAAGTTCAATGAGCATTCGAGCATACAACCCAAAAGTACGATTGGCAGTGGCATCGGCCACGCGAACCAAAGTGCCAATAGTTGATGCCAAGGCCTCCAAAATCCGAGGCTGCCAGTATTCTATAGGTAAGTCATTGAAGCGAACCCAAACTTGTGCAGTTGAGGATTTCACATTGTTCGGATTAAAATTCGGGGTCCAATCCTGTAGACGAAAGGTGCCCGCGTCGAATGAAAAAGACCTTCGTGCAGCAAGACGTACTCTATCATCATTATTTTCAAGCATGACCGTGTAATAACCCTTACCAAGAGGAATCAATTTGAGCCTACCAGATAGACTCCAAATAACCCGGAGCTTTTCCTTTAAAGACAACAGTGTAAGAGGGGGCTTCCCAGGAGACTTGATCATGCGGCCGATAAAAGAATTCTGAAATTCCCGGACTCCCACCAAGTAATCCTCCTCCGGAATATCAATCAAAAGGAACTGACCATGAGGGGTGGGCCGAATAGGATCCCGAAATTGCGCAACCCGTGAAGGCATAGCTCGATTATTAAGTACATCCGCAAAAGACCTGGGCTTTCCTGATGTGACGTTTACAACGGGATCATCAACAGTGCGATCAAAAAATTGAGGACTCCAATTTCTCGTGGCAATATGATCCTGCGAAGAAGATGAAGGAACCGAAGTATGCTGCGAAACAGATAAAATCATAGAATCCGTTGTATTAAAAGACGTACCAAGTGCACCGGAAACATGATTAACGTTTCCGGCTGTAGTCTGGATTGTGCCAGTAGGGACAACGGTCCCTTGCAAATTCCCGGTCTCATTAAACGACGTAGGAAGCGTAATAGATTGAGGTAAATCCTCAGCAAAACCCTGCAAAGCAATAGAGGACACAGCAGCACAAGTACCATACTGCGAATTATCCAAAGAAGGGAACGTGGACTTACTATATGCGCCGGAAACGGGCCAACGGGCCAAGACACGTTTCCGGCTGAGGTCGGGGTCGTGCCAAGAGGGACAACCTGCCCTTGCGTATTCCCGACAAAATAGGTTTGAGTACTTTTCGGAGGAACCGCTGAGGTCGCAGCGATTGGAGGGGAAGGTAAATCAGCCATCGCGACGCTTGAACCGTTAGGGCTTGTGGATGCGCCATGAATTGACAGAAAATCTTGGGCAGGGGCAACATAGGCAAGGAATCGTAAGAAATTGGGGTAACGACGATCGATTTCCAACGAAATAGGATCAATTGATCCATCCGGACGTGAATAATAGGTTGATGGCGCGGGCGGAATCGAGGACAAAACCTCTTGCGGAATGTCCAAATACTTGTTGATTTGAGTGGAGTAATTCACGATACGTGCCAGGACATCACGTTCATCGGCGTGGACGAACGGCGGTCGGAGGAGATGGCCGGCGGTTGATTCCGACATGATCGGTCAAAAGTGGTAGAGAGAGAATTTTTTCATGGTTCCTGATTAGAGTCCTAGTTTATTAGTTTATAACTTAGTGATTAAGGATGAAACTCCATTTTCAATAATGTATCCCTTTGAAATCTTAAAACTCAAATTGAGTGTAAATTAGTTTATAACTTAGTGATTAAGAAAGAAACTCGGTTTTCAATAATGTATCATTGTGAAATCTTAAAACTCAAATTGAGTGTAAATTTGGTTAATACTTGGTGATTAAGGAAGAAACTCGATTTTCTATAATGTATCCTTTTGAAATATTAAAACTCAAATTGAGTGTAAATTAGTTAATAACTTAGTGGTTAAGGAATTAACTCATTTTTCAATAATGAATCCATTTGAAATCTTAAAACTCAAATTGAGTGTAAATTAGGGGATAACTTAGTGATTAAGGAAGAAACTCCATTTTCAATAATGTATCCCTTTGAAATCTTAAAACTCAAATTGAGTGTAAATTAGTTTATAACTTAGTGATTAAGGAAGAAACTCCATTTTCAATAATGTATCCCTTTGAAATCTTAAAACTCAAATTGAGTGTAAATTAGTTTATAACTTAGTGATTAAGAAAGAAACTCGGTTTTCAATAATGTATCCTTGAGAAATCTTAAATCTCAAATTGAGTGTAAATTAGGTTAATACTTGGTGATTAAGGAAGAAACTCGATATTCAATAATGTATCCTTTTGATCAAATTGAGTGTAAATTAGTTAATAACTTAGTGATTAAGGAATTAACTCATTTTTCAATAATGAATCCATTTGAATTTTAAAACTCAAATGGAGTGTAAATTAAGTGATAACTTAGTGATTAAGGAAGAAACTCCATTTTCAATAATGTATCATTTTGAAATCTTAAAACTCAAATTGAGTGTAAATTAGTTTATAACTTAGTGATTAAGGAAGAAACTCAGTTTTCAATAATGTATCCTTTTGAAATCTTAAACCTCAAATTGTGTGTAAATTAGTTAATAACTTAGTGATTAAGGAATTAACTCATTTTTCAATAATGAATCCATTTGAAATCTTAAAACTCAAATTGAGTGTAAATTAGGTTAATACTTGGTGATTAAGGAAGAAACTCCATTTTCAATAATGTATCATTTTGAAATATTAAAACTCAAATTGAGTGTAAATTAGTTAATAATAACTTAGTGATTAAGGAATTAACTCATTTTTCAATTATAAATCCATTTGAAATCTTAAAACTCAAATTGAGTGTAAATTAGGTTATAACTTAGTGATTAAGGAAGAAACTCTATTTTCAATAATGTATCCCTTTGAAATCTTAAAACTCAAATTGTGTTTAAATTAATTTATAACTTAGTGATTAAGGAAGAAACTCCATTTTCAATAATGTATCCCTTTGAAATCTTAAAACTCAAATTGTGTGTAAATTAGTTAATAACTTAGTGATTAAGGAATTAACTCATTTTTCAACAATGAATCCATTTGAAATCTTAAAACTCAAATTGAGTGTAAATTAGGTTAATACTTGGTGATTAAGGAAGATACTCCATTTTCAATAATGTATCCTTTTGAAATATTAAAACTCAAATTGAACTAATAATAACTTAGTGATTAATGAATTAACTCATTTTTCAATAATGAATCCATTTGAAATCTTAAAACTCAAATTGAGTGTAAATTAAGTTATAACTTAGTGATTAAGGAAGAAACTCCATTTTCAATAATGTATCCCTTTGAAATCTTAAAACTCAAATTGTGTGTAAATTAATTTATAACTTAGTGATTAAGGAAGAAACTCCATTTTCAATAATGTATTCCTTTGAAATCTTAAAACTCAAATTGTGTGTAAATTAGTTAATAACTTAGTGATTAAGGAAGAAACTCCATTTCCAATAATTTATCCTTTTGAAATCTTAAAACTATAATTGAATGTAAATTAGGTTAATACTTGGTGATTAAGGAAGAAACTCGATTTTCAATAATGTATCCTTTTGAAATATTAAAGCTCAAATTGAGTGTAAATTAGTTAATAACTTAGTGATTAAGGAATTAACTCATTTTTCAATAATGAATCCATTTGAAATCTTAAAACTCAAATTGTGTGTAAATTAGGTGATAACTTAGTGATTAAGGAAGAAACTCCATTTTCAATAATGTATCCCTTTGAAATCTTAAAACTCAAATTGAGTGTAAATTAGTTTATAACTTAGTGATTAAGGAAGAAACTCCATTTTCAATAATGTATCCCTTTGAAATCTTAAAACTCAAATTGAGTGTAAATTAGTTTATAACTTAGTGATTAAGGAAGAAACTCAGTTTTCAATAATGTATCCTTTTGAAATCTTAAATCTCAAATTGAGTGTAAATTAGGTTATAACTTAGTGATTAAGGAAGAAACTCAGTTTTCAATAATGTATCCTTTTGAAATATTAAAACTCAAATTGAATGTAAATTAGGTTAATACTTTGTGATTAAGTAAGAAACACCATTTTAAATAATGTATCCTTTTGAAATCTTAAAACTCAAATTGTTTGTAAATTAGTTAATAACTTAGTGATTAAGGAATTAACTCATTTTTCAATAATGAATCCATTTGAAATCTTAAAACTCAAATTGAGTGTAAATTAGGTTATAACTTAGTGATTAAGGAAGAAACTCCATTTTCAATAATGTATCCCTTTGAAATCTTAAAACTCAAATTGAGTGTAAATTAGTTTATAACTTAGTGATTAAGGAAGGAACTCAATTTTCAATAATGTATCCTTTTGAAATCTTAAAACTCAAATTGAGTGTAAATTAGGTTAATACTTGGTGATTAAGGAAGAAACTCGGTTTTCTATAATGTATCCTTTTGAAATATTAAAACTCAAATTGAGTGTAAATTAGTTAATAACTTAGGGATTAAGGAATTAACTCATTTTTCAATAATGAATCCATTTGAAATCTTAAAACTCAAATTGAGTGTAATTAGGTGATAACTTAGTGATTAAGGAAGAGACTCCATTTTCAATAATGTATCCCTTTGAAATCTTAAAACTCAAATTGAGTGTAAATTAGTTTATAACTTAGTGATTAAGGATGAAACTCCATTTTCAATAATGTATCCCTTTGAAATCTTAAAACTCAAATTGAGTGTAAATTAGTTTATAACTTAGTGATTAAGAAAGAAACTCGGTTTTCAATAATGTATCATTGTGAAATCTTAAAACTCAAATTGAGTGTAAATTTGGTTAATACTTGGTGATTAAGGAAGAAACTCGATTTTCTATAATGTATCCTTTTGAAATATTAAAACTCAAATTGAGTGTAAATTAGTTAATAACTTAGTGGTTAAGGAATTACATATTTTCAACAATGAATCCATTTGAAATCTTAAAACTCAAATTGAATGTAAATTAGGTTAATACTTGGTGATTAAGGAAGAAACTCGATATTCAATAATGTATCCTTTTGATCAAATTGAGTGTAAATTAGTTAATAATTTAGTGATTAAGGAATTAACTCATTTTTCAATAATGAATCCATTTGAATTTTAAAACTCAAATGAAGTGTAAATTAGGTGATAACTTAGTGATTAAGGAAGAAACTCCATTTTCAATAATGTATCATTTTGAAATCTTAAAACTCAAATTGAGTGTAAATTAGTTTATAACTTAGTGCACGTAAAATAGAGATTTTATTAAAGAAAAGAAAAAAGAGGCTCCACAACCCGGAGCAGCGATCAAAAGTAAGAAATGGATGGGCCGCATTAAAAACCTCACCGTAAACCTCCATTGAGGACAAACCGGTGTAGGCGAAAAAGCGTTACCAACCACCCATTTCTACGGATCGCAGTAGGAAACCAACCCAGAATACAAGGCACAAAAGCGTCCATCCTCCAGTCAACAGACTGCAGAGGCGGACACTCGGTCAAGCTCTCAGCCGCAAAAAGGCTGAATAGAGACTGACCGTAACCAAAACCAAAACTAATACTAAAGTCCAAAAGTCAACAACCAATAATACCACCACAACCAAGTCATGAACGGAAATACAACTCATGTAAATCTGAAAATAAGGGCTTCGAGATGCTAGAGGGGGGAGTCACCAACCAAATACCCGGCTCTCTTAATTTTGCCAAAACATCCGCCACCCTGTTGCCTTCCCTCCATATATGCGTGTAACGAATCTCCATATCATGGACAAGTCGCATAGTGATACTCCATAAGCCTCTAAGTCTCCAGGGTATGAAGGGCAACTTCTTCCACATCGTTTGGATTGCCAAAATAGAATCAGATTCAATCCAAACCTTCTTCCAACCCTTACCAAAGGCAAAACGAATTGCCAATAGAATGGCAGCAATCTCCGCCTCTAGAGGATAACCCCAGCCATAACTTATAGCAAAAGCAGCTTCGAAAATCCCCATTGAATTCCTAAAAACAGCACCCACAAACAAAGTATTAGGAGAGGAAGAAACACTACCATCCGTGTTAATCTTGTACCAATCGGCTGGGGGAGGCAACCACCGAAAGGGTGTAGGCTGCCTTAGTGGTTTGGTACGAAGGCCGAGGCCCACATTGCCGAGAATGAGGGCATCCATGTTCGAACCGTCCGTGCAACCCCGGGAGAGCCCAGAAGCTTCCCGAATAGCCGCAATAATCACGATGAGGCACGCCCGACGCGAAGGATGATCCTCATCGAACACCACTCTGTTCCGCATCCACCATATAGACCAAACACAAGTAACAATTGCAACCTTCCAGAGATCCATAACTTGATCACTGAACCTACAACCACACAAGTGAGCAAACAAATCCGAGAAAGTCGTATGAGGGCTCAAGCGAATAAGAAAAAGGTTAGCTACAGCATCAAGTAAATCACGTGTGAACGTGCAAGAAGAAAGGATATGATCTTGTGTCTCCCCATGGCAGGAGCATAAAGAGCAAATAGACGGACCCTAAATACCGAATCGAGCAAGCCAGTCCGAGGTAGGAAGTTTATTCCAAAGCGCCCTCCATATAACCGTAGAACGACACGGCGGGATGAAAGGAGACCAAATCCACTTGTCCCAATTGACCGAAGGAAAGGGTTGTCTGATAGCATCATAAAGAAGCCTCGAAGTAAGCTCGCCCGAAACTGTGCGAGACCAAATCACCTTGTCCGGCTCCGTCGACATCTCGACTTGCAACATATCCCGAACAATATCCGTGTAAGCCAAAACAAAAGACATCTCAAGATGCCAACACCCGTTAAAAAAGAAGTCCCCCACCGTAGCCGTGAGCTGCGTCGCAACTGAAGGAGGCAAACCAATCTTTTCCACTATCGTATACCCAAGCCAATTATCATGCCAGAAACTGACTTTTGAATCTATCCCAACCAACCAGCGGGCCGACTCCATAAGCATCGAGATATGACGGCGGACACCAGGCCATATGGAAGACTTCCTGTTGAAGTTCCGCGGCTGCCCCGTTTTCTTGAAGAACCGGTCGTATAAAAAACTGAAATCCGCAGTAGGCCGTGAGTAAATATCCCATGCAAGCTTCCCGGTATAAGACTCGTTAGCTATACGCAAGGATCTAATGCCAAGACCCCCTTCCTCTTTAGGCGAGCAGGAACGTGCCCAACGAATCGCACAAGAGGAATGCCGCTTGTGGATATCACCGGACCAGACGAAGTTCCTAATAGCACGGTCAAGAACCCCAAGCAAGGTTATCGGCCATTTGTACACCATCATGGTGTGATCAAGTGAAGAGGTGATTACCGAATTCACGAGGCAAATACGACCAGCTAGGGACAGAGTACTTCCCTTCCAACGAGCAAATTTCGCCAAAATCGCATCCGCCGTAGGAGCAAGGTATGCCGCTTTTGGAGCACCCACAAAAATAGGTACTCCGAGATAGGTAAAGGGAAGCGATCCCTCCGGAATGCCAGTAGCACCGATCATATGATTCTTGATACCAATCCTAGTCGACGGCCCATAGAAAACCCGAGACTTAGAAGAACTGAATAGCTGACCCGAGAGCGCACCATAACTCTCCAAAATCTCCTTTATCGCATCAATGTCCCGGTTGGAAGCCCTGGCAAAAATCATAATATCGTCTGCATAGAAAAGGTACCGAGGAAAACCCTTGATCGGGGATAATCTACACGAGCGATCAAACATCTGCAGCCAACGACCCAAAGCCTCCTCCGCAATACAGAAAAGGAGAGGAGATAAAGGATCACCCTGACGCACCCCACGAGAGCATCCAAAGAAGCCATGGGGTTCCCCATTGATGAGAATCGAGAGTCTCGCAGAGTGAAGAATAACCGAGACCAGCTTGTTGAACTTAGGACAGAACCCCATGCAATCCAAAACAGCCGCAAGAAAAGACCAGTCCACCGTATCAAAAGCTTTTATCATATCAATCTTCAGGGCCATGTGGCAATTCACTCGGCGGATCCCAATCTGATTCACAGCCTCGGACGCCAGAGCAATACAAGTATGAATTCTTTTGCCCGGGATAAAACCATATTGCGAATTTGAAAGAGTACCCGCAAGAAACCCTCCCAGGCGTGTGGCCAGAATTTTGGTGAGCACTTTGAATAGATAGTTCCCCATAACAATAGGCCGGAAATCCTGTATTTTGTTCGCCCCAACTGATTTAGGAATTAAGGCCACAAGGTTAACATTCAGACCCTCTGGAAGATATCCCCGCAAGAAAAAATACCAAACAGCATCAGCAACATCCTCTTGAATAATGTCCCAACATTTCTGGTAAAAAGAACCAGGAAAACCGTCCGGGCCCGGAGAGCTGTCCCCATCCATGTCAAAGACAGCAGCTCTAATCTCCTCCCGGGAAGGCAGCGCCGTAAGGGTGGCATTACAAGCATCGGAAACCCTGGTGAAAGGAAGACTCCTCAAGATGGAGAAATCTTTAGTAGCGTCACTAGCAGTAAACAGGTTCACATAGTAATCGAGAATATGAGAACTAATCTGTCCCAAGTGGCTAACAAGAACATCACCGACAAGAAACTCTTTAATGTGGGCGTGGCTAGTTTTAGAAGTTTGAGCAATGTGAAAGAATTTAGAGTTGCGATCCCCATCTTTTAACCACTGCAGTCTATTACGCTGAGAATAAAACTCATGTTTTCTAGCAAGAAGCCCATTAAGCTCCACGTGGCAGGATATCTCCTCATTGAAGCGAGCATCCGAATCACCGTGGGCATGAATCACCTGCTGAACTTCATGAAGTTTTCGAGTGGCCAAGGTGATCTCGGAAAATAAATTCCCAAAGATATTTCTATTCCAAGAGGAGAGACGCAATTGCAGACGCTTGAGTTTCAGCATAACCCGTCGAATGGGGTCACATGGAAGCAAAGGTGCTGACCAAGAGCTACGAACTTCCGACATGAAAGTATCATGTTGGGACCACATTGCCTGGAACCTGAACCGAGGCTTGGGTCTGGGAGCATCCGTGAGCAACGTAATAACCAGCGGATGGTGGTCAGAAGAAATCCGGCAAAGAATCTCACACCTCATGGACGACCAACGATCACCAAAATTTTGCGTAACAAGAGCCCGGTCAAGTCGCGCAGCCAAAAAACCACGAACAATGTGCCGTGTAGACCAAGTATAGGTCTGCCCAGGAGTCTCCATCTCAATCAAATTGCCCTCGTTAATAAATTCCGAAAATTCTCTCGAGTCAATGGAACGGTTGGCCATAGAGGTAGTTCTCTCATGCAGGCCAAGAACCACATTAAAATCCCCAACAATACAGATTTCCCTGGCGGAGAAAGAGAGTAAATCAATCCAAAGAGAGCGTCGAAGAATGTAAGTGTTTTTTGCATGAACGAAAGCAAAGCAGAGAGAAAGGTGATGGAAGGAAATCACCATGCATTGCTCAGTCGAAAGAAGAATTTGAGCATGTTGCAAAATATCCTGTTTACCAAGGATCCATATGTTAGGTCTGCCAACTCTACGAGCATTGCATCCAAGAAACTGCATATTTAACATCCTCCAGAACCCAGAAGGAATGGAAGAAATATTAACTTTTGGTTCATAAATTGCCATTAAATCCGGTTGGTGGCTGTGGCAAAACGAGGCAAGTGCGTTCTGAGTCTGCTCGTTTCCAAGCCCCTGTGCGTTCCAGGAAAAAATAATCATTGATCAAGGTTCGAGCCGTGCTTCGGCGGCTGAATATTTTCCATGTCTGACTGATCCGCCCAGGAGCCGGAACCAACAAATCCCATTTCATGAGACTTATCCACAGCATCAGTAATGACAAAAGGAGCTTTTGCCGTGGAGGCCAGGTTGTCCAATAAGTCCACCGGCGAGTTTTGTACTTCTGTCGCCGGAATTAGGAGATTCCCTCTACTTGCAGACTTCAGTGACACCCCTGTTGGTAAGAAAGCGTCCATGTGTTTGGAGTCCATAGTAGCCTTTTTATTATTTCGAGCAAGTATCTTGACGGCCGAGTGAAGACTTCTCCCATCCCCCTTCCCTTGCTCAAGCTGTGTCTCTGTAGGGTGTTCTTCGGGAGCCCCTGGGTTCTGCAAGAGGCTAGGATCGTATCCCTCCTCAAGAGACTGAAAGGAGTTGGAAACGGGGATTCCAGTCTCCTGCTGGGCGGTATTATGATCTGGAATCCTTTCCACGTTCCCGGTATCATCAGAAGGTTCTAGACGAATTCCTTCCTCTTCCTTAGACCCAAATTGGTCTAAATCCTTTTGAAACTCCTCACTACCATGTTGCGCAGCTAATTCAGCAGCAACCTGGAATGCTTCTTCCTTGGTAAAGTGTAAATTCGGTTCCCCCTGTGTGTGATGAGGGTTAGCGGACCTGTCTTGTGTCTCCCTCCGAGATTTGCTTCGGCCCCGACTCCGACGCCTAGAGGTTCCAGGAGCCTGCTTTGCCTTAGTTTTATGGCAATTAGCAAGAGAATGGCCCATAATGCAACATTCTTTGCAGAAAGTGGGAAGTCTTTCATAAGTAATATTGGCAACTTGAATATGAGCATTTCTCCTGTAGGCAATTTGACTCTGCTGCTCCTTCAAGAGATCCACCTCCACCAGCAACCTGGCATAGAGACCAAAAGTATGGTTGGCCGTACACTCGTCAATCTTTACCAATGAACCAATGGCCGAGGCCATGGCCTCCAAAATACGTGGCTGCCAATACTCGACCGGCAAGTCCATAATCCTTATCCACACCTGAGCCACAGAAGACTTCACATTATTTGGGTTAAAATCCGGAACCCAATTTTGCAAGCGGAAGGAACCCGTGTCCAAAGACCATGACCGCCGAAGAGACAGACGCTCCCTATCCTCCACATTTTCTAACATCACCGTATAATAACCTTTTCCCAAAGGAATCATTTTAAGACGTCCGCTTAAATCCCACACCTTGCGTAATTTCTCCTTAAGCATGAGGAGTGAGCACAAAGGCTTCCCTGGTAGAGTGGAGACCCTACCAATGAAAGCGTTCTCAAATTCCTGAATCCCACGTTGATAATCTTCCTCTGGAATGTCTACCAAGTAAAACTTTCCTTGATGCAAGTTCGGGGTCTCTTTGGCAGAAAACAGCCGTGGAGCCGATGTGCGCATACTGGCAGCTTCCGCAAAGGTCTTAACCCTATTCTGCCCAGAGAGAATAGGGGGATGCTGGGGAGGAATCCCACCCGTCTTCGCAAGTTGAGGATATTCGGAATCCATATCATGAGTTCCATCCGCAATACTTGCCGTGCCATTGAGCTCAGAATTCAAGGGATCAACCGCTTTCTGCAAAGAAGAAGACAAAATAGCAGAATCCTGGTCTCTAAGACATGTATTCGAAACCACGGAAGCATGAGACTTACTAGTTGCGCCGGAAACATAGGGTACGTTTCCGGCTGTAATCGGGAGTGCGCCAGTAGGGACGACGGCCCCTTGCTTATTCCCGATCAGATCGAAAGACGGGCAAACGCCAAGGTCCGCTACGTGAGAAACCTGCAACTCAGATGGAGCAACAGCAGCATATGTCGTTTGATTCTGAGTATTCAAAGTATTGTTAGAGGACTTACCATATGCGCCGGAAACGATGTGATCGTCTCCGGCTGTAATCGGGGATGCACCAGTAGGGAAAGGGTTCCCTTGCTTATTCCCGATTTGGTCCCGTTGGATAGAATCCGGCAACTGAGACGAGAGTGATATAATCGCGGGATCCCCTGTAAAGACTGGATCGCTAGGGTTCATGATCCATGCAGGATTAGGGGACATCGTTGGAGGGGTCCCAGCGCTAGGGTTTGCGGCCCATAATGAAGACGGCGTATGATTGATGTAAGCCAGGTATCTGTGAAGAAAGGGGTATCTTCGGTCGATTTCAATGGAGATCGGATCGAGAGACCCGTCCGCGAGGGTGAAGAAATCCGGCGAAGCTTCCGGGAAGGTCGCAAGAATATGCTTGGGTATGTCTAAATATTTGTTGATATGGACGGAGTATTGGATAATACGGGTAAGGAAATCCTTCTCATCCGCCGTTAAGCGCAAATCCGGCGAAGAGAGGCGTTCCGGCATAGTAGGCGCCGGCAGTCTATAGAGAGAGTATTTTAGAGAGAGAAATTTTCATCTTGGCTAACTTAGTTGGCTTTTAACCAGTTTATAACTTAGTGATTAAGGAAGAAACTCAGTTTTCAATAATGTATCCTTTTGAAATCTTAAACCTCAAATTGTGTGTAAATTAGTTAATAACTTAGTGATTAAGGAATTAACTCATTTAATGAATCCATTTGAAATCTTAAAACTCAAATTGAGTGTAAATTAGGTTAATACTTGGTGATTAAGGAAGAAACTCCATTTTCAATAATGTATCATTTTGAAATATTAAAACTCAAATTGAGTGTAAATTAGTTAATAATAACTTAGTGATTAAGGAATTAACTCATTTTTCAATTATAAATCCATTTGAAATCTTAAAACTCAAATTGAGTATAAATTAGGTTATAACTTAGTGATTAAGGAAGAAACTCCATTTTCAATAATGTATCCCTTTGAAATCTTAAAACTCAAATTGTGTGTAAATTAATTTATAACTTAGTGATTAAGGAAGAAACTCCATTTTCAATAATGTATCCCTTTGAAATCTTAAAACTCAAATTGTGTGTAAATTAGTTAATAACTTAGTGATTAAGGAATTAACTCATTTTTCAACAATGAATCCATTTGAAATCTTAAAACTCAAATTGAGTGTAAATTAGGTTAATACTTGGTGATTAAGGAAGATACTCCATTTTCAATAATGTATCCTTTTGAAATATTAAAACTCAAATTGAGTGTAAATTAGTTAATAATAACTTAGTGATTAATGAATTAACTCATTTTTCAATAATGAATCCATTTGAAATCTTAAAACTCAAATTGAGTGTAAATTAAGTTATAACTTAGTGATTAAGGAAGAAACTCCATTTTCAATAATGTATCCCTTTGAAATCTTAAAACTCAAATTGTGTGTAAATTAATTTATAACTTAGTGATTAAGGAAGAAACTCCATTTTCAATAATGTATTCCTTTGAAATCTTAAAACTCAAATTGTGTGTAAATTAGTTAATAACTTAGAGATTAAGGAAGAAACTCCATTTCCAATAATTTATCCTTTTGAAATCTTAAAACTATAATTGAATGTAAATTAGGTTAATACTTGGTGATTAAGGAAGAAACTCGATTTTCAATAATGTATCCTTTTGAAATATTAAAGCTCAAATTGAGTGTAAATTAGTTAATAACTTAGTGATTAAGGAATTAACTCATTTTTCAATAATGAATCCATTTGAAATCTTAAAACTCAAATTGAGTGTAAATTAGGTGATAACTTAGTGATTAAGGAAGAAACTCCATTTTCAATAATGTATCCCTTTGAAATCTTAAAACTCAAATTGAGTGTAAATTAGTTTATAACTTAGTGATTAAGGAAGAAACTCCATTTTCAATAATGTATCCCTTTGAAATCTTAAAACTCAAATTGAGTGTAAATTAGTTTATAACTTAGTGATTAAGGAAGAAACTCAGTTTTCAATAATGTATCCTTTTGAAATCTTAAATCTCAAATTGAGTGTAAATTAGGTTATAACTTAGTGATTAAGGAAGAAACTCAGTTTTCAATAATGTATCCTTTTGAAATATTAAAACTCAAATTGAATGTAAATTAGGTTAATACTTTGTAATTAAGTAAGAAACACCATTTTAAATAATGTATCCTTTTGAAATCTTAAAACTCAAATTGTTTGTAAATTAGTTAATAACTTAGTGATTAAGGAATTAACTCATTTTTCAATAATGAATCCATTTGAAATCTTAAAACTCAAATTGAGTGTAAATTAGGTTATAACTTAGTGATTAAGGAAGAAACTCCATTTTCAATAATGTATCCCTTTGAAATCTTAAAACTCAAATTGAGTGTAAATTAGTTTATAACTTAGTGATTAAGGAAGAAACTCAATTTTCAATAATGTATCCTTTTGAAATCTTAAAACTCAAATTGAGTGTAAATTAGGTTAATACTTGGTGATTAAGGAAGAAACTCGATTTTCTATAATGTATCCTTTTGAAATATTAAAACTCAAATTGAGTGTAAATTAGTTAATAACTTAGGGATTAAGGAATTAACTCATTTTTCAATAATGAATCCATTTGAAATCTTAAAACTCAAATTGAGTGTAATTAGGTGATAACTTTGTGATTAAGGAAGAGACTCCATTTTCAATAATGTATCCCTTTGAAATCTTAAAACTCAAATTGAGTGTAAATTAGTTTATAACTTAGTGATTAAGGATGAAACTCCATTTTCAATAATGTATCCCTTTGAAATCTTAAAACTCAAATTGAGTGTAAATTAGTTTATAACTTAGTGATTAAGGATGAAACTCCATTTTCAATAATGTATCCCTTTGAAATCTTAAAACTCAAATTGAGTGTAAATTAGTTTATAACTTAGTGATTAAGAAAGAAACTCGGTTTTCAATAATGTATCATTGTGAAATCTTAAAACTCAAATTGAGTGTAAATTTGGTTAATACTTGGTGATTAAGGAAGAAACTCGATTTTCTATAATGTATCCTTTTGAAATATTAAAACTCAAATTGAGTGTAAATTAGTTAATAACTTAGTGGTTAAGGAATTAACTCATTTTTCAACAATGAATCCATTTGAAATCTTAAAACTCAAATTGAATGTAAATTAGGTTAATACTTGGTGATTAAGGAAGAAACTCGATTTTCAATAATGTATTGTTTTGAAATATTAAAACTCAAATTGAGTGTAAATTAGTTAATAACTTAGTGATTAAGGAATTAATTCATTTTTCAATAATGAGTCCATTTGAAATCTTAAAACTCAAATTGAGTATAATTAGGTGATAACTTAGTGATTAAGGAAGAAACTCCATTTTCAATTATGTATCCCTTTGAAATCTTAAAACTCAAATTAAGTGTAAATTAGTTTATAACTTAGTGATTAAGGAAGAAACTCAGTTTTCAATAATGTATCCTTTTGAAATCTTAAAACTCAAATTGAGTGTAAATTAGGCTATAACTTAGTGATTAAGGAAGAAACTCAGTTTTCAATAATGTATCCTTTTGAAATATTAAAACTCAAATTGAATGTAAATTAGGTTAATACTTTGTGATTAAGTAAGAAACACCATTTTAAATAATGTATCCTTTGAAATCTTAAAACTCAAATTGTTTGTAAATTAGTTAATAACTTAGTGATTAAAGAATTAACTCATTTTTCAATAATGAATCCATTTGAAATCTTAAAACTCAAATTGAGTGTAAATTAGGTTATAACTTAGTGATTAAGGAAGAAACTCCATTTTCAATAATGTATCCCTTTGAAATCTTAAAACTCAAATTGAGTGTAAATTAGATTATAACTTAGTGATTAAGGAAGACACTCAATTTTCAATAATGTATCCTTTTGAAATCTTAAAACTCAAATTGAGTGTAAATTTAGTTATAACTTAGTGATTAAGGAAGAAACTCATTTTTCAATAATGTATCCTTTTGAAATATTAAAACTCAAATTCAATGTAAATTAGGTTAATACTTTGTGATTAAGGAAGAAACTCCATTTTCAATAATGTATCCTTTTGAAATATTAAAACTCAAATTGAGTGTAAATTAGTTAATAACTTAGTGGTTAAGGAATTAACTCATTTTTCAACAATGAATCCATTTGAAATCTTAAAACTCAAATTGAGTGTAAATTAGGTGATAACCTAGTGATTAAGGAAGAAACTCCATTTTTAATAATGTATCCCTTTGAAATCTTAAAACTCAAATTGAGTGTAAATTAGTTTATAACTTAGTTATTAAGAAAGAAACTCGGTTTTCAATAATGTATCCTTGAGAAATTTTAAAACTCAAATTGTGTGTAAATTAGGTTAATACTTGGTGATTAAGGAAGAAACTCGATATTCAATCATGTATCCTTTTGATCAAATTGAGTGTAAATTAGTTAATAACTTAGTGATTAAGGAATTAACTCATTTTTCAATAATGAATCCATTTGAAATCTTAAAACTCAAATTGAGTGTAAATTAGGTGATAACTTAGTGATTAAGGAAGAAACTCCATTTTCAATAATGTATCCCTTTGAAATCTTAAAACTCAAATTGAGTGTAAATTAGTTTATAACTTAGTGATTAAGGAAGGAACTCAATTTTCAATAATGTATCCTTTTGAAATCTTAAAACTCAAATTGAGTGTAAATTAGGTTATAACTTAGTGATTAAGGAAGAAACTCAGTTTTCAATAATGTATCCTTTTGAAATCATAAAACTCAAATTGAGTGTAAATTAGTTAATAACTTAGTGGTTAAGGAATTAACTCATTTTTCAACAATGAATCCATTTGAAATCTTAAAACTCAAATTGAGTGTAAATTAGGTGATAACTTAGTGATTAAGGAAGAAACTCCATTTTTAATAATGTATCCCTTTGAAATCTTAAAACTCAAATTGAGTGTAAATTAGTTTATAACTTAGTTATTAAGAAAGAAACTCGGTTTTCAATAATGTATCCTTGAGAAATCTTAAAACTCAAATTGTGTGTAAATTAGGTTAATACTTGGTGATTAAGGAAGAAACTCGATATTCAATAATGTATCCTTTTGATCAAATTGAGTGTAAATTAGTTAATAACTTAGTGATTAAGGAATTAACTCATTTTTCAATAATGAATCCATTTGAAATCTTAAAACTCAAATTGAGTGTAAATTAGGTGATAACTTAGTGATTAAGGAAGAAACTCCATTTTCAATAATGTATCCCTTTGAAATTTTAAAACTCAAATTGAGTGTAAATTAGTTTCTAACTTAGTGATTATGGAAGAAACTCAGTTTTCAATAATGTATCCTTTTGAAATCGTAAACCTCAAATTGTGTGTAAATTATTTAATAACTTAGTGATTAAGGAATTAACTCATTTTTCAATAATGAATCCATTTGAAATCTTAAAACTCAAATTGAGTGTAAATTAGGTTAATACTTGGTGATTAAGGAAGAAACTCCATTTTCAATAATGTAACTCAAATTGAGTGTAAATTAGTTAATATTAACTTTGTGATTAAGGAATTAACTCATTTTTCAACAATGAATCCATTTGAAATCTTAAAACTCAAATTGAATGTAAATTAGGTTAATACTTGGTGATTAAGGAAGAAACTCGATTTTCAATAATGTATTGTTTTGAAATATTAAAACTCAAATTGAGTGTAAATTAGTTAATAACTTAGTGATTAAGGAATTAATTCATTTTTCAATAATGAGTCCATTTGAAATCTTAAAACTCAAATTGAGTATAATTAGGTGATAACTTAGTGATTAAGGAAGAAACTCCATTTTCAATTATGTATCCCTTTGAAATCTTAAAACTCAAATTAAGTGTAAATTAGTTTATAACTTAGTGATTAAGGAAGAAACTCAGTTTTCAATAATGTATCCTTTTGAAATCTTAAAACTCAAATTGAGTGTAAATTAGGCTATAACTTAGTGATTAAGGAAGAAACTCAGTTTTCAATAATGTATCCTTTTGAAATATTAAAACTCAAATTGAATGTAAATTAGGTTAATACTTTGTGATTAAGTAAGAAACACCATTTTAAATAATGTATCCTTTGAAATCTTAAAACTCAAATTGTTTGTAAATTAGTTAATAACTTAGTGATTAAAGAATTAACTCATTTTTCAATAATGAATCCATTTGAAATCTTAAAACTCAAATTGAGTGTAAATTAGGTTATAACTTAGTGATTAAGGAAGAAACTCCATTTTCAATAATGTATCCCTTTGAAATCTTAAAACTCAAATTGAGTGTAAATTAGTTTATAACTTAGTGATTAAGGAAGGAACTCAATTTTCAATAATGTATCCTTTTGAAATCTTAAAACTCAAATTGAGTGTAAATTAGGTTATAACTTAGTGATTAAGGAAGAAACTCAGTTTTCAATAATGCATCCTTTTGAAATATTAAAACTCAAATTGAATGTAAATTAGGTTAATACTTTGTGATTAAGGAAGAAACTCCATTTTCAATAATGTATCCTTTTGAAATATTAAAACTCAAATTGAGTGTAAATTAGTTAATAACTTAGTGGTTAAGGAATTAACTCATTTTTCAACAATGAATCCATTTGAAATCTTAAAACTCAAATTGAGTGTAAATTAGGTGATAACCTAGTGATTAAGGAAGAAACTCCATTTTTAATAATGTATCCCTTTGAAATCTTAAAACTCAAATTGAGTGTAAATTAGTTTATAACTTAGTTATTAAGAAAGAAACTCGGTTTTCAATAATGTATCCTTGAGAAATTTTAAAACTCAAATTGTGTGTAAATTAGGTTAATACTTGGTGATTAAGGAAGAAACTCGATATTCAATAATGTATCCTTTTGATCAAATTGAGTGTAAATTAGTTAATAACTTAGTGATTAAGGAATTAACTCATTTTTCAATAATGAATCCATTTGAAATCTTAAAACTCAAATTGAGTGTAAATTAGGTGATAACTTAGTGATTAAGGAAGAAACTCCATTTTCAATAATGTATCCCTTTGAAATCTTAAAACTCAAATTGAGTGTAAATTAGTTTATAACTTAGTGATTAAGGAAGTAACTCAATTTTCAATAATGTATCCTTTTGAAATCTTAAAACTCAAATTGAGTGTAAATTAGGTTATAACTTAGTGATTAAGGAAGAAACTCAGTTTTCAATAATGTATCCTTTTGAAATCATAAAACTCAAATTGAGTGTAAATTAGTTAATAACTTAGTGATTAAGGAATTAACTCATTTTTCAACAATGAATCCATTTGAAATCTTAAAACTCAAATTGAGTGTAAATTAGGTGATAACTTAGTGATTAAGGAAGAAACTCCATTTTTAATAATGTATCCCTTTGAAATCTTAAAACTCAAATTGAGTGTAAATTAGTTTATAACTTAGTTATTAAGAAAGAAACTCGGTTTTCAATAATGTATCCTTGAGAAATCTTAAAACTCAAATTGTGTGTAAATTAGGTTAATACTTGGTGATTAAGGAAGAAACTCGATATTCAATAATGTATCCTTTTGATCAAATTGAGTGTAAATTAGTTAATAACTTAGTGATTAAGGAATTAACTCATTTTTCAATAATGAATCCATTTGAAATCTTAAAACTCAAATTGAGTGTAAATTAGGTGATAACTTAGTGATTAAGGAAGAAACTCCATTTTCAATAATGTATCCCTTTGAAATTTTAAAACTCAAATTGAGTGTAAATTAGTTTCTAACTTAGTGATTATGGAAGAAACTCAGTTTTCAATAATGTATCCTTTTGAAATCGTAAACCTCAAATTGTGTGTAAATTATTTAATAACTTAGTGATTAAGGAATTAACTCATTTTTCAATAATGAATCCATTTGAAATCTTAAAACTCAAATTGAGTGTAAATTAGGTTAATACTTGGTGATTAAGGAAGAAACTCCATTTTCAATAATGTAACTCAAATTGAGTGTAAATTAGTTAATATTAACTTTGTGATTAAGGAATTAACTCATTTTTCAACAATGAATCCATTTGAAATCTTAAAACTCAAATTGAATGTAAATTAGGTTAATACTTGGTGATTATGGAAGAAACTCGATTTTCAATAATGTATTGTTTTGAAATATTAAAACTCAAATTGAGTGTAAATTAGTTAATAACTTAGTGATTAAGGAATTAATTCATTTTTCAATAATGAGTCCATTTGAAATCTTAAAACTCAAATTGAGTATAATTAGGTGATAACTTAGTGATTAAGGAAGAAACTCCATTTTCAATTATGTATCCCTTTGAAATCTTAAAACTCAAATTAAGTGTAAATTAGATTATAACTTAGTGATTAAGGAAGAAACTCAGTTTTAAATAATGTATCCTTTTGAAATCTTAAAACTCAAATTGAGTGTAAATTTGGTTATAACTTAGTGATTAAGGAAGAAACTCAGTTTTCAATAATGTATCCTTTTGAAATATTAAAACTCAAATTGAATGTAAATTAGGTTAATACTTTGTGATTAAGTAAGAAACACCATTTTAAATAATGTATCCTTTGAAATCTTAAAACTCAAATTGTTTGTAAATTAGTTAATAACTTAGTGATTAAAGAATTAACTCATTTTTCAATAATGAATCCATTTGAAATCTTAAAACTCAAATTGAATGTAAATTAGGTTATAACTTAGTGATTAAGGAAGAAACTCCATTTTCAATAATGTATCCCTTTGAAATCTTAAAACTCAAATTGAGTGTAAATTAGGTTATAACTTAGTGATTAAGGAAGTAACTCAATTTTCAATAATGTATCCTTTTGAAATCTTAAAACTCAAATTGAGTGTAAATTAGGTTATAACTTAGTGATTAAGGAAGAAACTCAGTTTTCAATAATGTATCCTTTTGAAATATTAAAACTCAAATTGAATGTAAATTAGGTTAATACTTTGTGATTAAGGAAGAAACTCCATTTTCAATAATGTATCCTTTTGAAATATTAAAACTCAAATTGAGTGTAAATTAGTTAATAACTTAGTGGTTAAGGAATTAACTCATTTTTCAACAATGAATCCATTTGAAATCTTAAAACTCAAATTGAGTGTAAATTAGGTGATAACTTAGTGATTAAGGAAGAAACTCCATTTTTAATAATGTATCCCTTTGAAATCTTAAAACTCAAATTGAGTGTAAATTAGTTTATAACTTAGTTATTAAGAAAGAAACTCGGTTTTCAATAATGTATCCTTGAGAAATCTTAAAACTCAAATTGTGTGTAAATTAGGTTAATACTTGGTGATTAAGGAAGAAACTCGATATTCAATAATGTATCCTTTTGATCAAATTGAGTGTAAATTAGTTAATAACTTAGTGATTAAGGAATTAACTCATTTTTCAATAATGAATCCATTTGAAATCTTAAAACTCAAATTGAGTGTAAATTAGGTGATAACTTAGTGATTAAGGAAGAAACTCCATTTTCAATAATGTATCCCTTTGAAATTTTAAAACTCAAATTGAGTGTAAATTAGTTTCTAACTTAGTGATTATGGAAGAAACTCAGTTTTCAATAATGTATCCTTTTGAAATCGTAAACCTCAAATTGTGTGTAAATTATTTAATAACTTAGTGATTAAGGAATTAACTCATTTTTCAATAATGAATCCATTTGAAATCTTAAAACTCAAATTGAGTGTAAATTAGGTTAATACTTGGTGATTAAGGAAGAAACTCCATTTTCAATAATGTAACTCAAATTGAGTGTAAATTAGTTAATATTAACTTTGTGCAAATTAGGAAAATCATATATATAAGTTAATATTAACTTTGTGATTAAGGAATTAACTCATTTTTCAACAATGAATCCATTTGAAATCTTAAAACTCAAATTGAATGTAAATTAGGTTAATACTTGGTGATTAAGGAAGAAACTCGATTTTCAATAATGTATTGTTTTGAAATATTAAAACTCAAATTGAGTGTAAATTAGTTAATAACTTAGTGATTAAGGAATTAATTCATTTTTCAATAATGAGTCCATTTGAAATCTTAAAACTCAAATTGAGTATAATTAGGTGATAACTTAGTGATTAAGGAAGAAACTCCATTTTCAATTATGTATCCCTTTGAAATCTTAAAACTCAAATTAAGTGTAAATTAGTTTATAACTTAGTGATTAAGGAAGAAACTCAGTTTTCAATAATGTATCCTTTTGAAATCTTAAAACTCAAATTGAGTGTAAATTAGGCTATAACTTAGTGATTAAGGAAGAAACTCAGTTTTCAATAATGTATCCTTTTGAAATATTAAAACTCAAATTGAATGTAAATTAGGTTAATACTTTGTGATTAAGTAAGAAACACCATTTTAAATAATGTATCCTTTGAAATCTTAAAACTCAAATTGTTTGTAAATTAGTTAATAACTTAGTGATTAAAGAATTAACTCATTTTTCAATAATGAATCCTTTTGAAATCTTAAAACTCAAATTGAGTGTAAATTAGGTTATAACTTAGTGATTAAGGAAGAAACTCCATTTTCAATAATGTATCCCTTTGAAATCTTAAAACTCAAATTGAGTGTAAATTAGCTTATAACTTAGTGATTAAGGAAGTAACTCAATTTTCAATAATGTATCCTTTTGAAATCTTAAAACTCAAATTGAGTGTAAATTAGGTTATAACTTAGTGATTAAGGAAGAAACTCAGTTTTCAATATTGTATTCTTTTGAAATATTAAAACTCAAATTGAATGTAAATTAGGTTAATACTTTGTGATTAAGGAAGAAACTCCATTTTCAATAATGTATCCTTTTGAAATATTAAAACTCAAATTGAGTGTAAATTAGTTAATAACTTAGTGGTTAAGGAATTAACTCATTTTTCAACAATGAATCCATTTGAAATCTTAAAACTCAAATTGAGTGTAAATTAGGTGATAACCTAGTGATTAAGGAAGAAACTCCATTTTTAATAATGTATCCCTTTGAAATCTTAAAACTCAAATTGAGTGTAAATTAGTTTATAACTTAGTTATTAAGAAAGAAACTCGGTTTTCAATAATGTATCCTTGAGAAATTTTAAAACTCAAATTGTGTGTAAATTAGGTTAATACTTGGTGATTAAGGAAGAAACTCGATATTCAATAATGTATCCTTTTGATCAAATTGAGTGTAAATTAGTTAATAACTTAGTGATTAAGGAATTAACTCATTTTTCAATAATGAATCCATTTGAAATCTTAAAACTCAAATTGAGTGTAAATTAGGTGATAACTTAGTGATTAAGGAAGAAACTCCATTTTAAATAATGTATCCCTTTGAAATCTTAAAACTCAAATTGAGTGTAAATTAGATTATAACTTAGTGATTAAGGAAGTAACTCATTTTTCAATAATGTATCCTTTTGAAATCTTAAAACTCAAATTGAGTGTAAATTTAGTTATAACTTAGTGATTAAGGAAGAAACTCAGTTTTCAATAATGTATCCTTTTGAAATCATAAAACTCAAATTGAGTGTAAATTAGTTAATAACTTAGTGATTAAGGAATTAACTCATTTTTCAACAATGAATCCATTTGAAATCTTAAAACTCAAATTGAGTGTAAATTAGGTGATAACTTAGTGATTAAGGAAGAAACTCCATTTTTAATAATGTATCCCTTTGAAATCTTAAAACTCAAATTGAGTGTAAATTAGTTTATAACTTAGTTATTAAGAAAGAAACTCGGTTTTCAATAATGTATCCTTGAGAAATCTTAAAACTCAAATTGTGTGTAAATTAGGTTAATACTTGGTGATTAAGGAAGAAACTCGATATTCAATAATGTATCCTTTTGATCAAATTGAGTGTAAATTAGTTAATAACTTAGTGATTAAGGAATTAACTCATTTTTCAATAATGAATCCATTTGAAATCTTAAAACTCAAATTGAGTGTAAATTAGGTGATAACTTAGTGATTAAGGAAGAAACTCCATTTTCAATAATGTATCCCTTTGAAATTTTAAAACTCAAATTGAGTGTAAATTAGTTTCTAACTTAGTGATTATGGAAGAAACTCAGTTTTCAATAATGTATCCTTTTGAAATCGTAAACCTCAAATTGTGTGTAAAT
Organism: Ballota nigra; assembly: GCA_947034835.1. Classification (NCBI taxonomy): domain Eukaryota; kingdom Viridiplantae; phylum Streptophyta; class Magnoliopsida; order Lamiales; family Lamiaceae; genus Ballota; species Ballota nigra. Next base: position 122,850,151 of record OX344723.1, read on the forward strand.
TATTTAATAACTTAGTGATTAAGGAATTAACTCATTTTTCAATAATGAATCCATTTGAAATCTTAAAACTCAAATTGAGTGTAAATTAGGTTAATACTTGGTGATTAAGGAAGAAACTCCATTTTCAATAATGTAACTCAAATTGAGTGTAAATTAGTTAATATTAACTTTGTGATTAAGGAATTAACTCATTTTTCAACAATGAATCCATTTGAAATCTTAAAACTCAAATTGAATGTAAATTAGGTTAATACTTGGTGATTATGGAAGAAACTCGATTTTCAATAATGTATTGTTTTGAAATATTAAAACTCAAATTGAGTGTAAATTAGTTAATAACTTAGTGATTAAGGAATTAATTCATTTTTCAATAATGAGTCCATTTGAAATCTTAAAACTCAAATTGAGTATAATTAGGTGATAACTTAGTGATTAAGGAAGAAACTCCATTTTCAATTATGTATCCCTTTGAAATCTTAAAACTCAAATTAAGTGTAAATTAGTTTATAACTTAGTGATTAAGGAAGAAACTCAGTTTTAAATAATGTATCCTTTTGAAATCTTAAAACTCAAATTGAGTGTAAATTTAGTTATAACTTAGTGATTAAGGAAGAAACTCAGTTTTCAATAATGTATCCTTTTGAAATAATAAAACTCAAATTGAATGTAAATTAGGTTAATACTTTGTGATTAAGTAAGAAACACCATTTTAAATAATGTATCCTTTGAAATCTTAAAACTCAAATTGTTTGTAAATTAGTTAATAACTTAGTGATTAAAGAATTAACTCATTTTTCAATAATGAATCCATTTGAAATCTTAAAACTCAAATTGATTGTAAATTAGGTTATAACTTAGTGATTAAGGAAGAAACTCCATTTTCAATAATGTATCCCTTTGAAATCTTAAAACTCAAATTGAGTGTAAATTACCTTATAACTTAGTGATTAAGGAAGTAACTCAATTTTCAATAATGTATCCTTTTGAAATCTTAAAACTCAAATTGAGTGTAAATTAGGTTATAACTTAGTGATTAAGGAAGAAACTCAGTTTTCAATAATGTATCCTTTTGAAATCATAAAACTCAAATTGAGTGTAAATTAGGTTAATACTTTGTGATTAAGGAAGAAACTCCATTTTCAATAATGTATCCTTTTGAAATATTAAAACTCAAATTGAGTGTAAATTAGTTAATAACTTAGTGGTTAAGGAATTAACTCATTTTTCAACAATGAATCCATTTGAAATCTTAAAACTCAAATTGAGTGTAAATTAGGTGATAACTTAGTGATTAAGGAAGAAACTCCATTTTTAATAATGTATCCCTTTGAAATCTTAAAACTCAAATTGAGTGTAAATTAGTTTATAACTTAGTTATTAAGAAAGAAACTCGGTTTTCAATAATGTATCCTTGAGAAATTTTAAAACTCAAATTGTGTGTAAATTAGGTTAATACTTGGTGATTAAGGAAGAAACTCGATATTCAATAATGTATCCTTTTGATCAAATTGAGTGTAAATTAGTTAATAACTTAGTGATTAAGGAATTAACTCATTTTTCAATAATGAATCCATTTGAAATCTTAAAACTCAAATTGAGTGTAAATTAGGTGATAACTTAGTGATTAAGGAAGAAACTCCATTTTCAATAATGTATCCTTTTGAAATCTTAAAACTCAAATTGAGTGTAAATTAGATTATAACTTAGTGATTAAGGAAGTAACTCATTTTTCAATAATGTATCCTTTTGAAATCTTAAAACTCAAATTGAGTGTAAATTTAGTTATAACTTAGTGATTAAGGAAGAAACTCAGTTTTCAATAATGTATTCTTTTGAAATCATAAAACTCAAATTGAGTGTAAATTAGGTAATAACTTAGTGGTTAAGGAATTAACTCATTTTTCAACAATGAATCCATTTGAAATCTTAAAACTCAAATTGAGTGTAAATTAGGTGATAACTTAGTGATTAAGGAAGAAACTCCATTTTTAATAATGTATCCCTTTGAAATCTTAAAACTCAAATTGAGTGTAAATTAGTTTATAACTTAGTTATTAAGAAAGAAACTCGGTTTTCAATAATGTATCCTTGAAAAATCTTAAAACTCAAATTGTGTGTAAATTAGGTTAATACTTGGTGATTAAGGAAGAAACTCGATATTCAATAATGTATCCTTTTGATCAAATTGAGTGTAAATTAGTTAATAACTTAGTGATTAAGGAATTAACTCATTTTTCAATAATGAATCAATTTGAAATCTTAAAACTCAAATTGAGTGTAAATTAGGTTATAACTTAGTGATTAAGGAAGAAACTCCATTTTCAATAATGTATCCCTTTGAAATTTTAAAACTCAAATTGAGTGTAAATTAGTTTCTAACTTAGTGATTATGGAAGAAACTCAGTTTTCAATAATGTATCCTTTTGAAATCGTAAACCTCAAATTGTGTGTAAATTATTTAATAACTTAGTGATTAAGGAATTAACTCATTTTTCAATAATGAATCCATTTGAAATCTTAAAACTCAAATTGAGTGTAAATTAGGTTAATACTTGGTGATTAAGGAAGAAACTCCATTTTCAATAATGTAACTCAAATTGAGTGTAAATTAGTTAATATTAACTTTGTGATTAAGGAATTAACTCATTTTTCAACAATGAATCCATTTGAAATCTTAAAACTCAAATTGAATGTAAATTAGGTTAATACTTGGTGATTAAGGAAGAAACTCGATTTTCAATAATGTATTGTTTTGAAATATTAAAACTCAAATTGAGTGTAAATTAGTTAATAACTTAGTGATTAAGGAATTAATTCATTTTTCAATAATGAGTCCATTTGAAATCTTAAAACTCAAATTGAGTATAATTAGGTGATAACTTAGTGATTAAGGAAGAAACTCCATTTTCAATTATGTATCCCTTTGAAATCTTAAAACTCAAATTAAGTGTAAATTAGTTTATAACTTAGTGATTAAGGAAGAAACTCAATTTTCAATAATGTATCCTTTTGAAATCTTAAAACTCAAATTGAGTGTAAATTAGGCTATAACTTAGTGATTAAGGAAGAAACTCAGTTTTCAATAATGTATCCTTTTGAAATATTAAAACTCAAATTGAATGTAAATTAGGTTAATACTTTGTGATTAAGTAAGAAACACCATTTTAAATAATGTATCCTTTGAAATCTTAAAACTCAAATTGTTTGTAAATTAGTTAATAACTTAGTGATTAAAGAATTAACTCATTTTTCAATAATGAATCCATTTGAAATCTTAAAACTCAAATTGAGTGTAAATTAGGTTATAACTTAGTGATTAAGGAAGAAACTCCATTTTCAATAATGTATCCCTTTGAAATCTTAAAACTCAAATTGAGTGTAAATTAGATTATAACTTAGTGATTAAGGAAGTAACTCATTTTTCAATAATGTATCCTTTTGAAATCTTAAAACTCAAATTGAGTGTAAATTAGGTTATAACTTAGTGATTAAGGAAGAAACTCAGTTTTCAATAATGTATCCTTTTGAAATATTAAAACTCAAATTGAATGTAAATTAGGTTAATACTTTGTGATTAAGGAAGAAACTCCATTTTCAATAATGTATCCTTTTGAAATATTAAAACTCAAATTGAGTGTAAATTAGTTAATAACTTAGTGGTTAAGGAATTAACTCATTTTTCAACAATGAATCCATTTGAAATCTTAAAACTCAAATTGAGTGTAAATTAGGTGATAACCTAGTGATTAAGGAAGAAACTCCATTTTTAATAATGTATCCCTTTGAAATCTTAAAACTCAAATTGAGTGTAAATTAGTTTATAACTTAGTTATTAAGAAAGAAACTCGGTTTTCAATAATGTATCCTTGAGAAATTTTAAAACTCAAATTGTGTGTAAATTAGGTTAATACTTGGTGATTAAGGAAGAAACTCGATATTCAATAATGTATCCTTTTGATCAAATTGAGTGTAAATTAGTTAATAACTTAGTGATTAAGGAATTAACTCATTTTTCAATAATGAATCCATTTGAAATCTTAAAACTCAAATTGAGTGTAAATTAGGTTATAACTTAGTGATTAAGGAAGAAACTCCATTTTCAATAATGTATCCCTTTGAAATCTTAAAACTCAAATTGAGTGTAAATTAGATTATAACTTAGTGATTAAGGAAGTAACTCATTTTTCAATAATGTATCCTTTTGAAATCTTAAAACTCAAATTGAGTGTAAATTTAGTTATAACTTAGTGATTAAGGAAGAAACTCAGTTTTCAATAATGTATTCTTTTGAAATCATAAAACTCAAATTGAGTGTAAATTAGTTAATAACTTAGTGGTTAAGGAATTAACTCATTTTTCAACAATGAATCCATTTGAAATCTTAAAACTCAAATTGAGTGTAAATTAGGTGATAACTTAGTGATTAAGGAAGAAACTCCATTTTTAATAATGTATCCCTTTGAAATCTTAAAACTCAAATTGAGTGTAAATTAGTTTATAACTTAGTTATTAAGAAAGAAACTCGGTTTTCAATAATGTATCCTTGAAAAATCTTAAAACTCAAATTGTGTGTAAATTAGGTTAATACTTGGTGATTAAGGAAGAAACTCGATATTCAATAATGTATCCTTTTGATCAAATTGAGTGTAAATTAGTTAATAACTTAGTGATTAAGGAATTAACTCATTTTTCAATAATGAATCCATTTGAAATCTTAAAACTCAAATTGAGTGTAAATTAGGTGATAACTTAGTGATTAAGGAAGAAACTCCATTTTCAATAATGTATCCCTTTGAAATTTTAAAACTCAAATTGAGTGTAAATTAGTTTCTAACTTAGTGATTATGGAAGAAACTCAGTTTTCAATAATGTATCCTTTTGAAATCGTAAACCTCAAATTGTGTGTAAATTATTTAATAACTTAGTGATTAAGGAATTAACTCATTTTTCAATAATGAATCCATTTGAAATCTTAAAACTCAAATTGAGTGTAAATTAGGTTAATACTTGGTGATTAAGGAAGAAACTCCATTTTCAATAATGTAACTCAAATTGAGTGTAAATTAGTTAATATTAACTTTGTGATTAAGGAATTAACTCATTTTTCAACAATGAATCCATTTGAAATCTTAAAACTCAAATTGAATGTAAATTAGGTTAATACTTGGTGATTATGGAAGAAACTCGATTTTCAATAATGTATTGTTTTGAAATATTAAAACTCAAATTGAGTGTAAATTAGTTAATAACTTAGTGATTAAGGAATTAATTCATTTTTCAATAATGAGTCCATTTGAAATCTTAAAACTCAAATTGAGTATAATTAGGTGATAACTTAGTGATTAAGGAAGAAACTCCATTTTCAATTATGTATCCCTTTGAAATCTTAAAACTCAAATTAAGTGTAAATTAGTTTATAACTTAGTGATTAAGGAAGAAACTCAGTTTTAAATAATGTATCCTTTTGAAATCTTAAAACTCAAATTGAGTGTAAATTAGGCTATAACTTAGTGATTAAGGAAGAAACTCAGTTTTCAATAATGTATCCTTTTGAAATATTAAAACTCAAATTGAATGTAAATTAGGTTAATACTTTGTGATTAAGTAAGAAACACCATTTTAAATAATGTATCCTTTGAAATCTTAAAACTCAAATTGTTTGTAAATTAGTTAATAACTTAGTGATTAAAGAATTAACTCATTTTTCAATAATGAATCCCTTTGAAATCTTAAAACTCAAATTGAGTGTAAATTAGGTTATAACTTAGTGATTAAGGAAGAAACTCCATTTTCAATAATGTATCCCTTTGAAATCTTAAAACTCAAATTGATTGTAAATTAGGTTATAACTTAGTGATTAAGGAAGTAACTCAATTTTCAATAATGTATCCTTTTGAAATCTTAAAACTCAAATTGAGTGTAAATTAGGTTATAACTTAGTGATTAAGGAAGAAACTCAGTTTTCAATAATGTATCCTTTTGAAATATTAAAACTCAAATTGAGTGTAAATTAGGTTAATACTTTGTGATTAAGGAAGAAACTCCATTTTCAATAATGTATCCTTTTGAAATATTAAAACTCAAATTGAGTGTAAATTAGTTAATAACTTAGTGGTTAAGGAATTAACTCATTTTTCAACAATGAATCCATTTGAAATCTTAAAACTCAAATTGAGTGTAAATTAGGTGATAACTTAGTGATTAAGGAAGAAACTCCATTTTTAATAATGTATCCCTTTGAAATCTTAAAACTCAAATTGAGTGTAAATTAGTTTATAACTTAGTTATTAAGAAAGAAACTCGGTTTTCAATAATGTATCCTTGAGAAATCTTAAAACTCAAATTGTGTGTAAATTAGGTTAATACTTGGTGATTAAGGAAGAAACTCGATATTCAATAATGTATCCTTTTGATCAAATTGAGTGTAAATTAGTTAATAACTTAGTGATTAAGGAATTAACTCATTTTTCAATAATGAATCCATTTGAAATCTTAAAACTCAAATTGAGTGTAAATTAGGTGATAACTTAGTGATTAAGGAAGAAACTCCATTTTCAATAATGTATCCCTTTGAAATCTTAAAACTCAAATTGAGTGTAAATTAGATTATAACTTAGTGATTAAGGAAGTAACTCAATTTTCAATAATGTATCCTTTTGAAATCTTAAAACTCAAATTGAGTGTAAATTAGGTTATAACTTAGTGATTAAGGAAGAAACTCAGTTTTCAATAATGTATCCTTTTGAAATCATAAAACTCAAATTGAGTGTAAATTGGGTAATAACTTAGTGGTTAAGGAATTAACTCATTTTTCAACAATGAATCCATTTGAAATCTTAAAACTCAAATTGAGTGTAAATTAGGTGATAACTTAGTGATTAAGGAAGAAACTCCATTTTTAATAATGTATCCCTTTGAAATCTTAAAACTCAAATTGAGTGTAAATTAGTTTATAACTTAGTTATTAAGAAAGAAACTCGGTTTTCAATAATGTATCCTTGAGAAATCTTAAAACTCAAATTGTGTGTAAATTAGGTTAATACTTGGTGATTAAGGAAGAAACTCGATATTCAATAATGTATCCTTTTGATCAAATTGAGTGTAAATTAGTTAATAACTTAGTGATTAAGGAATTAACTCATTTTTCAATAATGAATCCATTTGAAATCTTAAAACTCAAATTGAGTGTAAATTAGGTGATAACTTAGTGATTAAGGAAGAAACTCCATTTTCAATAATGTATCCCTTTGAAATTTTAAAACTCAAATTGAGTGTAAATTAGTTTCTAACTTAGTGATTATGGAAGAAACTCAGTTTTCAATAATGTATCCTTTTGAAATCGTAAACCTCAAATTGTGTGTAAATTATTTAATAACTTAGTGATTAAGGAATTAACTCATTTTTCAATAATGAATCCATTTGAAATCTTAAAACTCAAATTGAGTGTAAATTAGGTTAATACTTGGTGATTAAGGAAGAAACTCCATTTTCAATAATGTAACTCAAATTGAGTGTAAATTAGTTAATATTAACTTTGTGATTAAGGAATTAACTCATTTTTCAACAATGAATCCATTTGAAATCTTAAAACTCAAATTGAATGTAAATTAGGTTAATACTTGGTGATTATGGAAGAAACTCGATTTTCAATAATGTATTGTTTTGAAATATTAAAACTCAAATTGAGTGTAAATTAGTTAATAACTTAGTGATTAAGGAATTAATTCATTTTTCAATAATGAGTCCATTTGAAATCTTAAAACTCAAATTGAGTATAATTAGGTGATAACTTAGTGATTAAGGAAGAAACTCCATTTTCAATTATGTATCCCTTTGAAATCTTAAAACTCAAATTTAGTGTAAATTAGTTTATAACTTAGTGATTAAGGAAGAAACTCAGTTTTAAATAATGTATCCTTTTGAAATCTTAAAACTCAAATTGAGTGTAAATTTGGTTATAACTTAGTGATTAAGGAAGAAACTCAGTTTTCAATAATGTATCCTTTTGAAATATTAAAACTCAAATTGAATGTAAATTAGGTTAATACTTTGTGATTAAGTAAGAAACACCATTTTAAATAATGTATCCTTTGAAATCTTAAAACTCAAATTGTTTGTAAATTAGTTAATAACTTAGTGATTAAAGAATTAACTCATTTTTCAATAATGAATCCTTTTGAAATCTTAAAACTCAAATTGAGTGTAAATTAGGTTATAACTTAGTGATTAAGGAAGAAACTCCATTTTCAATAATGTATCCCTTTGAAATCTTAAAACTCAAATTGAGTGTAAATTAGTTTATAACTTAGTGATTAAGGAAGTAACTCAATTTTCAATAATGTATCCTTTTGAAATCTTAAAACTCAAATTGAGTGTAAATTAGGTTATAACTTAGTGATTAAGGAAGAAACTCAGTTTTCAATAATGTATCCTTTTGAAATATTAAAACTCAAATTGAATGTAAATTAGGTTAATACTTTGTGATTAAGGAAGAAACTCCATTTTCAATAATGTATCCTTTTGAAATATTAAAACTCAAATTGAGTGTAAATTAGTTAATAACTTAGTGGTTAAGGAATTAACTCATTTTTCAACAATGAATCCATTTGAAATCTTAAAACTCAAATTGAGTGTAAATTAGGTGATAACTTAGTGATTAAGGAAGAAACTCCATTTTTAATAATGTATCCCTTTGAAATCTTAAAACTCAAATTGAGTGTAAATTAGTTTATAACTTAGTTATTAAGAAAGAAACTCGGTTTTCAATAATGTATCCTTGAGAAATCTTAAAACTCAAATTGTGTGTAAATTAGGTTAATACTTGGTGATTAAGGAAGAAACTCGATATTCAATAATGTATCCTTTTGATCAAATTGAGTGTAAATTAGTTAATAACTTAGTGATTAAGGAATTAACTCATTTTTCAATAATGAATCCATTTGAAATCTTAAAACTCAAATTGAGTGTAAATTAGGTGATAACTTAGTGATTAAGGAAGAAACTCCATTTTCAATAATGTATCCCTTTGAAATTTTAAAACTCAAATTGAGTGTAAATTAGTTTCTAACTTAGTGATTATGGAAGAAACTCAGTTTTCAATAATGTATCCTTTTGAAATCGTAAACCTCAAATTGTGTGTAAATTATTTAATAACTTAGTGATTAAGGAATTAACTCATTTTTCAATAATGAATCCATTTGAAATCTTAAAACTCAAATTGAGTGTAAATTAGGTTAATACTTGGTGATTAAGGAAGAAACTCCATTTTCAATAATGTAACTCAAATTGAGTGTAAATTAGTTAATATTAACTTTGTGATTAAGGAATTAACTCATTTTTCAACAATGAATCCATTTGAAATCTTAAAACTCAAATTGAATGTAAATTAGGTTAATACTTGGTGATTAAGGAAGAAACTCGATTTTCAATAATGTATTGTTTTGAAATATTAAAACTCAAATTGAGTGTAAATTAGTTAATAACTTAGTGATTAAGGAATTAATTCATTTTTCAATAATGAGTCCATTTGAAATCTTAAAACTCAAATTGAGTATAATTAGGTGATAACTTAGTGATTAAGGAAGAAACTCCATTTTCAATTATGTATCCCTTTGAAATCTTAAAACTCAAATTAAGTGTAAATTAGTTTATAACTTAGTGATTAAGGAAGAAACTCAGTTTTCAATAATGTATCCTTTTGAAATCTTAAAACTCAAATTGAGTGTAAATTAGGCTATAACTTAGTGATTAAGGAAGAAACTCAGTTTTCAATAATGTATCCTTTTGAAATATTAAAACTCAAATTGAATGTAAATTAGGTTAATACTTTGTGATTAAGTAAGAAACACCATTTTAAATAATGTATCCTTTGAAATCTTAAAACTCAAATTGTTTGTAAATTAGTTAATAACTTAGTGATTAAAGAATTAACTCATTTTTCAATAATGAATCCTTTTGAAATCTTAAAACTCAAATTGATTGTAAATTAGGTTATAACTTAGTGATTAAGGAAGAAACTCCATTTTCAATAATGTATCCCTTTGAAATCTTAAAACTCAAATTGAGTGTAAATTAGGTTATAACTTAGTGATTAAGGAAGTAACTCAATTTTCAATAATGTATCCTTTTGAAATCTTAAAACTCAAATTGAGTGTAAATTTAGTTATAACTTAGTGATTAAGGAAGAAACTCAGTTTTCAATAATGTATCCTTTTGAAATCATAAAACTCAAATTGAATGTAAATTAGGTTAATACTTTGTGATTAAGGAAGAAACTCCATTTTCAATAATGTATCCTTTTGAAATATTAAAACTCAAATTGAGTGTAAATTAGTTAATAACTTAGTGGTTAAGGAATTAACTCATTTTTCAACAATGAATCCATTTGAAATCTTAAAACTCAAATTGAGTGTAAATTAGGTGATAACCTAGTGATTAAGGAAGAAACTCCATTTTTAATAATGTATCCCTTTGAAATCTTAAAACTCAAATTGAGTGTAAATTAGTTTATAACTTAGTTATTAAGAAAGAAACTCGGTTTTCAATAATGTATCCTTGAGAAATTTTAAAACTCAAATTGTGTGTAAATTAGGTTAATACTTGGTGATTAAGGAAGAAACTCGATATTCAATAATGTATCCTTTTGATCAAATTGAGTGTAAATTAGTTAATAACTTAGTGATTAAGGAATTAACTCATTTTTCAATAATGAATCCATTTGAAATCTTAAAACTCAAATTGAGTGTAAATTAGGTGATAACTTAGTGATTAAGGAAGAAACTCCATTTTCAATAATGTATCTTTTTGAAATCTTAAAACTCAAATTGAGTGTAAATTAGATTATAACTTAGTGATTAAGGAAGTAACTCAATTTTCAATAATGTATCCTTTTGAAATCTTAAAACTCAAATTGAGTGTAAATTAGGTTATAACTTAGTGATTAAGGAAGAAACTCAGTTTTCAATAATGTATCCTTTTGAAATCATAAAACTCAAATTGAGTGTAAATTAGTTAATAACTTAGTGGTTAAGGAATTAACTCATTTTTCAACAATGAATCCATTTGAAATCTTAAAACTCAAATTGAGTGTAAATTAGGTGATAACTTAGTGATTAAGGAAGAAACTCCATTTTTAATAATGTATCCCTTTGAAATCTTAAAACTCAAATTGAGTGTAAATTAGTTTATAACTTAGTTATTAAGAAAGAAACTCGGTTTTCAATAATGTATCCTTGAAAAATCTTAAAACTCAAATTGTGTGTAAATTAGGTTAATACTTGGTGATTAAGGAAGAAACTCGATATTCAATAATGTATCCTTTTGATCAAATTGAGTGTAAATTAGTTAATAACTTAGTGATTAAGGAATTAACTCATTTTTCAATAATGTATCCATTTGAAATCTTAAAACTCAAATTGAGTGTAAATTAGGTTATAACTTAGTGATTAAGGAAGAAACTCCATTTTCAATAATGTATCCCTTTGAAATTTTAAAACTCAAATTGAGTGTAAATTAGTTTCTAACTTAGTGATTATGGAAGAAACTCAGTTTTCAATAATGTATCCTTTTGAAATCGTAAACCTCAAATTGTGTGTAAATTATTTAATAACTTAGTGATTAAGGAATTAACTCATTTTTCAATAATGAATCCATTTGAAATCTTAAAACTCAAATTGAGTGTAAATTAGGTTAATACTTGGTGATTAAGGAAGAAACTCCATTTTCAATAATGTAACTCAAATTGAGTGTAAATTAGTTAATATTAACTTTGTGATTAAGGAATTAACTCATTTTTCAACAATGAATCCATTTGAAATCTTAAAACTCAAATTGAATGTAAATTAGGTTAATACTTGGTGATTATGGAAGAAACTCGATTTTCAATAATGTATTGTTTTGAAATATTAAAACTCAAATTGAGTGTAAATTAGTTAATAACTTAGTGATTAAGGAATTAATTCATTTTTCAATAATGAGTCCATTTGAAATCTTAAAACTCAAATTGAGTATAATTAGGTGATAACTTAGTGATTAAGGAAGAAACTCCATTTTCAATTATGTATCCCTTTGAAATCTTAAAACTCAAATTAAGTGTAAATTAGTTTATAACTTAGTGATTAAGGAAGAAACTCAGTTTTAAATAATGTATCCTTTTGAAATCTTAAAACTCAAATTGAGTGTAAATTTAGTTATAACTTAGTGATTAAGGAAGAAACTCAGTTTTCAATAATGTATCCTTTTGAAATAATAAAACTCAAATTGAATGTAAATTAGGTTAATACTTTGTGATTAAGTAAGAAACACCATTTTAAATAATGTATCCTTTGAAATCTTAAAACTCAAATTGTTTGTAAATTAGTTAATAACTTAGTGATTAAAGAATTAACTCATTTTTCAATAATGTATCCATTTGAAATCTTAAAACTCAAATTGAGTGTAAATTAGGTTATAACTTAGTGATTAAGGAAGAAACTCCATTTTCAATAATGTATCCCTTTGAAATCTTAAAACTCAAATTGAGTGTAAATTAGGTTATAACTTAGTGATTAAGGAAGTAACTCAATTTTCAATAATGTATCCTTTTGAAATCTTAAAACTCAAATTGAGTGTAAATTAGGTTATAACTTAGTGATTAAGGAAGAAACTCAGTTTTCAATAATGTATCCTTTTGAAATCTTAAAACTCAAATTGAATGTAAATTAGGTTAATACTTTGTGATTAAGGAAGAAACTCCATTTTCAATAATGTATCCTTTTGAAATATTAAAACTCAAATTGAGTGTAAATTAGTTAATAACTTAGTGGTTAAGGAATTAACTCATTTTTCAACAATGAATCCATTTGAAATCTTAAAACTCAAATTGAGTGTAAATTAGGTGATAACTTAGTGATTAAGGAAGAAACTCCATTTTTAATAATGTATCCCTTTGAAATCTTAAAACTCAAATTGAGTGTAAATTAGTTTATAACTTAGTTATTAAGAAAGAAACTCGGTTTTCAATAATGTATCCTTGAGAAATCTTAAAACTCAAATTGTGTGTAAATTAGGTTAATACTTGGTGATTAAGGAAGAAACTCGATATTCAATAATGTATCCTTTTGATCAAATTGAGTGTAAATTAGTTAATAACTTAGTGATTAAGGAATTAACTCATTTTTCAATAATGAATCCATTTGAAATCTTAAAACTCAAATTGAGTGTAAATTAGGTGATAACTTAGTGATTAAGGAAGAAACTCCATTTTCAATAATGTATCCCTTTGAAATTTTAAAACTCAAATTGAGTGTAAATTAGTTTCTAACTTAGTGATTATGGAAGAAACTCAGTTTTCACTAATGTATCCTTTTGAAATCGTAAACCTCAAATTGTGTGTAAATTATTTAATAACTTAGTGATTAAGGAATTAACTCATTTTTCAATAATGAATCCATTTGAAATCTTAAAACTCAAATTGAGTGTAAATTAGGTTAATACTTGGTGATTAAGGAAGAAACTCCATTTTCAATAATGTAACTCAAATTGAGTGTAAATTAGTTAATATTAACTTTGTGATTAAGGAATTAACTCATTTTTCAACAATGAATCCATTTGAAATCTTAAAACTCAAATTGAATGTAAATTAGGTTAATACTTGGTGATTATGGAAGAAACTCGATTTTCAATAATATATTGTTTTGAAATATTAAAACTCAAATTGAGTGTAAATTAGTTAATAACTTAGTGATTAAGGAATTAATTCATTTTTCAATAATGAGTCCATTTGAAATCTTAAAACTCAAATTGAGTATAATTAGGTGATAACTTAGTGATTAAGGAAGAAACTCCATTTTCAATTATGTATCCCTTTGAAATCTTAAAACTCAAATTAAGTGTAAATTAGTTTATAACTTAGTGATTAAGGAAGAAACTCAGTTTTAAATAATGTATCCTTTTGAAATCTTAAAACTCAAATTGAGTGTAAATTAGGCTATAACTTAGTGATTAAGGAAGAAACTCAGTTTTCAATAATGTATCCTTTTGAAATATTAAAACTCAAATTGAATGTAAATTAGGTTAATACTTTGTGATTAAGTAAGAAACACCATTTTAAATAATGTATCCTTTGAAATCTTAAAACTCAAATTGTTTGTAAATTAGTTAATAACTTAGTGATTAAAGAATTAACTCATTTTTCAATAATGAATCCATTTGAAATCTTAAAACTCAAATTGATTGTAAATTAGGTTATAACTTAGTGATTAAGGAAGAAACTCCATTTTCAATAATGTATCCCTTTGAAATCTTAAAACTCAAATTGAGTGTAAATTACCTTTTAACTTAGTGATTAAGGAAGGAACTCAATTTTCAATAATGTATCCTTTTGAAATCTTAAAACTCAAATTGAGTGTAAATTAGGTTATAACTTAGTGATTAAGGAAGAAACTCAATTTTCAATAATGTATCCTTTTGAAATATTAAAACTCAAATTGAATGTAAATTAGGTTAATACTTTGTGATTAAGGAAGAAACTCCATTTTCAATAATGTATCCTTTTGAAATATTAAAACTCAAATTGAGTGTAAATTAGTTAATAACTTAGTGGTTAAGGAATTAACTCATTTTTCAACAATGAATCCATTTGAAATCTTAAAACTCAAATTGAGTGTAAATTAGGTGATAACTTAGTGATTAAGGAAGAAACTCCATTTTTAATAATGTATCCCTTTGAAATCTTAAAACTCAAATTGAGTGTAAATTAGTTTATAACTTAGTTATTAAGAAAGAAACTCGGTTTTCAATAATGTATCCTTGAGAAATCTTAAAACTCAAATTGTGTGTAAATTAGGTTAATACTTGGTGATTAAGGAAGAAACTCGATATTCAATAATGTATCCTTTTGATCAAATTGAGTGTAAATTAGTTAATAACTTAGTGATTAAGGAATTAACTCATTTTTCAATAATGAATCCATTTGAAATCTTAAAACTCAAATTGAGTGTAAATTAGGTGATAACTTAGTGATTAAGGAAGAAACTCCATTTTCAATAATGTATCCCTTTGAAATTTTAAAACTCAAATTGAGTGTAAATTAGTTTCTAACTTAGTGATTATGGAAGAAACTCAGTTTTCAATAATGTATCCTTTTGAAATCGTAAACCTCAAATTGTGTGTAAATTATTTAATAACTTAGTGATTAAGGAATTAACTCATTTTTCAATAATGAATCCATTTGAAATCTTAAAACTCAAATTGAGTGTAAATTAGGTTAATACTTGGTGATTAAGGAAGAAACTCCATTTTCAATAATGTAACTCAAATTGAGTGTAAATTAGTTAATATTAACTTTGTGATTAAGGAATTAACTCATTTTTCAACAATGAATCCATTTGAAATCTTAAAACTCAAATTGAATGTAAATTAGGTTAATACTTGGTGATTAAGGAAGAAACTCGATTTTCAATAATGTATTGTTTTGAAATATTAAAACTCAAATTGAGTGTAAATTAGTTAATAACTTAGTGATTAAGGAATTAATTCATTTTTCAATAATGAGTCCATTTGAAATCTTAAAACTCAAATTGAGTATAATTAGGTGATAACTTAGTGATTAAGGAAGAAACTCCATTTTCAATTATGTATCCCTTTGAAATCTTAAAACTCAAATTAAGTGTAAATTAGTTTATAACTTAGTGATTAAGGAAGAAACTCAATTTTCAATAATGTATCCTTTTGAAATCTTAAAACTCAAATTGAGTGTAAATTAGGTTATAACTTAGTGATTAAGGAAGAAACTCAGTTTTCAATAATGTATCCTTTTGAAATATTAAAACTCAAATTGAATGTAAATTAGGTTAATACTTTGTGATTAAGTAAGAAACACCATTTTAAATAATGTATCCTTTGAAATCTTAAAACTCAAATTGTTTGTAAATTAGTTAATAACTTAGTGATTAAAGAATTAACTCATTTTTCAATAATGTATCCTTTTGAAATCTTAAAACTCAAATTGAATGTAAATTAGGTTATAACTTAGTGATTAAGGAAGAAACTCCATTTTCAATAATGTATCCCTTTGAAATCTTAAAACTCAAATTGAGTGTAAATTAGGTTATAACTTAGTGATTAAGGAAGTAACTCAATTTTCAATAATGTATCCTTTTGAAATCTTAAAACTCAAATTGAGTGTAAATTAGGTTATAACTTAGTGATTAAGGAAGAAACTCAGTTTTCAATAATGTATCCTTTTGAAATATTAAAACTCAAATTGAATGTAAATTAGGTTAATACTTTGTGATTAAGGAAGAAACTCCATTTTCAATAATGTATCCTTTTGAAATATTAAAACTCAAATTGAGTGTAAATTAGTTAATAACTTAGTGGTTAAGGAATTAACTCATTTTTCAACAATGAATCCATTTGAAATCTTAAAACTCAAATTGAGTGTAAATTAGGTGATAACCTAGTGATTAAGGAAGAAACTCCATTTTTAATAATGTATCCCTTTGAAATCTTAAAACTCAAATTGAGTGTAAATTAGTTTATAACTTAGTTATTAAGAAAGAAACTCGGTTTTCAATAATGTATCCTTGAGAAATTTTAAAACTCAAATTGTGTGTAAATTAGGTTAATACTTGGTGATTAAGGAAGAAACTCGATATTCAATAATGTATCCTTTTGATCAAATTGAGTGTAAATTAGTTAATAACTTAGTGATTAAGGAATTAACTCATTTTTCAATAATGAATCCATTTGAAATCTTAAAACTCAAATTGAGTGTAAATTAGGTGATAACTTAGTGATTAAGGAAGAAACTCCATTTTCAATATTGTATCCCTTTGAAATCTTAAAACTCAAATTGAGTGTAAATTAGTTTATAACTTAGTGATTAAGGAAGGAACTCCATATTCAATAATGTATCCTTTTGAAATC
This sequence comes from Ballota nigra, assembly GCA_947034835.1. Classification (NCBI taxonomy): domain Eukaryota; kingdom Viridiplantae; phylum Streptophyta; class Magnoliopsida; order Lamiales; family Lamiaceae; genus Ballota; species Ballota nigra. The sequence goes on from OX344723.1 coordinate 122,867,059, forward strand.
TTAAAACTCAAATTGAGTGTAAATTAGGTTATAACTTAGTGATTAAGGAAGAAACTCAGTTTTCAATAATGTATCCTTTTGAAATCATAAAACTCAAATTGAGTGTAAATTAGTTAATAACTTAGTGGTTAAGGAATTAACTCATTTTTCAACAATGAATCCATTTGAAATCTTAAAACTCAAATTGAGTGTAAATTAGGTGATAACTTAGTGATTAAGGAAGAAACTCCATTTTTAATAATGTATCCCTTTGAAATCTTAAAACTCAAATTGAGTGTAAATTAGTTTATAACTTAGTTATTAAGAAAGAAACTCGGTTTTCAATAATGTATCCTTGAGAAATCTTAAAACTCAAATTGTGTGTAAATTAGGTTAATACTTGGTGATTAAGGAAGAAACTCGATATTCAATAATGTATCCTTTTGATCAAATTGAGTGTAAATTAGTTAATAACTTAGTGATTAAGGAATTAACTCATTTTTCAATAATGAATCCATTAGAAATCTTAAAACTCAAATTGAGTGTAAATTAGGTGATAACTTAGTGATTAAGGAAGAAACTCCATTTTCAATAATGTATCCCTTTGAAATTTTAAAACTCAAATTGAGTGTAAATTAGTTTCTAACTTAGTGATTATGGAAGAAACTCAGTTTTCAATAATGTATCCTTTTGAAATCGTAAACCTCAAATTGTGTGTAAATTATTTAATAACTTAGTGATTAAGGAATTAACTCATTTTTCAATAATGAATCCATTTGAAATCTTAAAACTCAAATTGAGTGTAAATTAGGTTAATACTTGGTGATTAAGGAAGAAACTCCATTTTCAATAATGTAACTCAAATTGAGTGTAAATTAGTTAATATTAACTTTGTGATTAAGGAATTAACTCAATTTTCAACAATGAATCCATTTGAAATCTTAAAACTCAAATTGAATGTAAATTAGGTTAATACTTGGTGATTATGGAAGAAACTCGATTTTCAATAATGTATTGTTTTGAAATATTAAAACTCAAATTGAGTGTAAATTAGTTAATAACTTAGTGATTAAGGAATTAATTCATTTTTCAATAATGAGTCCATTTGAAATCTTAAAACTCAAATTGAGTATAATTAGGTGATAACTTAGTGATTAAGGAAGAAACTCCATTTTCAATTATGTATCCCTTTGAAATCTTAAAACTCAAATTAAGTGTAAATTAGTTTATAACTTAGTGATTAAGGAAGAAACTCAGTTTTAAATAATGTATCCTTTTGAAATCTTAAAACTCAAATTGAGTGTAAATTTAGTTATAACTTAGTGATTAAGGAAGAAACTCAGTTTTCAATAATGTATCCTTTTGAAATATTAAAACTCAAATTGAATGTAAATTAGGTTAATACTTTGTGATTAAGTAAGAAACACCATTTTAAATAATGTATCCTTTGAAATCTTAAAACTCAAATTGTTTGTAAATTAGTTAATAACTTAGTGATTAAAGAATTAACTCATTTTTCAATAATGAATCCATTTGAAATCTTAAAACTCAAATTGATTGTAAATTAGGTTATAACTTAGTGATTAAGGAAGAAACTCCATTTTCAATAATGTATCCCTTTGAAATCTTAAAACTCAAATTGAGTGTAAATTAGTTTATAACTTAGTGATTAAGGAAGTAACTCAATTTTCAATAATGTATCCTTTTGAAATCTTAAAACTCAAATTGAGTGTAAATTAGGTTATAACTTAGTGATTAAGGAAGAAACTCAGTTTTCAAAAATGTATCCTTTTGAAATATTAAAACTCAAATTGAATGTAAATTAGGTTAATACTTTGTGATTAAGGAAGAAACTCCATTTTCAATAATGTATCCTTTTGAAATATTAAAACTCAAATTGAGTGTAAATTAGTTAATAACTTAGTGGTTAAGAAATTAACTCATTTTTCAACAATGAATCCATTTGAAAGCTTAAAACTCAAATTGAGTGTAAATTAGGTGATAACTTAGTGATTAAGGAAGAAACTCCATTTTTAATAATGTATCCCTTTGAAATCTTAAAACTCAAATTGAGTGTAAATTAGTTTATAACTTAGTTATTAAGAAAGAAACTCGGTTTTCAATAATGTATCCTTGAGAAATCTTAAAACTCAAATTGTGTGTAAATTAGGTTAATACTTGGTGATTAAGGAAGAAACTCGATATTCAATAATGTATCCTTTTGATCAAATTGAGTGTAAATTAGTTAATAACTTAGTGATTAAGGAATTAACTCATTTTTCAATAATGAATCCATTTGAAATCTTAAAACTCAAATTGAGTGTAAATTAGGCTATAACTTAGTGATTAAGGAAGAAACTCAGTTTTCAATAATGTATCCTTTTGAAATATTAAAACTCAAATTGAATGTAAATTAGGTTAATACATTGTGATTAAGTAAGAAACACCATTTTAAATAATGTATCCTTTGAAATCTTAAAACTCAAATTGTTTGTAAATTAGTTAATAACTTAGTGATTAAAGAATTAACTCATTTTTCAATAATGATTCCATTTGAAATCTTAAAACTCAAATTGAGTGTAAATTAGGTTATAACTTAGTGATTAAGGAAGAAACTCCATTTTCAATAATGTATCCCTTTGAAATCTTAAAACTCAAATTGAGTGTAAATTACCTTATAACTTAGTGATTAAGGAAGTAACTCAATTTTCAATAATGTATCCTTTTGAAATCTTAAAACTCAAATTGAGTGTAAATTAGGTTATAACTTAGTGATTAAGGAAGAAACTCAGTTTTCAATAATGTATCCTTTTGAAATATTAAAACTCAAATTGAATGTAAATTAGGTTAATACTTTGTGATTAAGGAAGAAACTCCATTTTCAATAATGTATCCTTTTGAAATATTAAAAGTCAAATTGAGTGTAAATTAGTTAATAACTTAGTGGTTAAGGAATTAACTCATTTTTCAACAATGAATCCATTTGAAATCTTAAAACTCAAATTGAGTGTAAATTAGGTGATAACTTAGTGATTAAGGAAGAAACTCCATTTTTAATAATGTATCCCTTTGAAATCTTAAAACTCAAATTGAGTGTAAATTAGTTTATAACTTAGTTATTAAGAAAGAAACTCGGTTTTCAATAATGTATCCTTGAGAAATCTTAAAACTCAAATTGTGTGTAAATTAGGTTAATACTTGGTGATTAAGGAAGAAACTCGATATTCAATAATGTATCCTTTTGATCAAATTGAGTGTAAATTAGTTAATAACTTAGTGCACGTAAAAGATATTTTATTAAAAAAGAAGAAGAAAAAGAGTCCCACAACCCGGGACAAGGATAAAAGGATAGAGTGGGCCTCATTAAAAACCTCACCGTAAACCTCCCTTGAGGAAAAACCGGTGTAGGCGAAAAAGAGTTGCCAACCACTCAAATCCCCTATCCGAAGTAGGGAAAGCCCAGAATACAAGGCAAGAAGGGCGCACACCCAGCTCGGCGAACTAGAAAGAGTGCAACCCGTGACCAAGCTCTCAGTCCCAAGGACTGAATAGAGACTGGCCCAAAAATGAAGAAACTGTTCCAAAACAAACTACAACAGAGAAAACGCAAAACCCATACTAACCACAAGAACTAGGACATGCCAGAAATTAAGAACGACAGTAATTAACATATAAATCTTCATGCAGCACACGACGAATGTCCTCCGGGGGATTATTGAGCCAAACTCTCCGTGTCCTCAGTTTGGCTAAAATGTCCGCGGCTCTATTTCCTTCCCGCCGAATATGAGAGAAAAAAATCTCCATGTCGCGCATGAAGAACTGCACTTGAGTCCAGAATGCTCTGAGTTTCCAAGGGACAAAAGGTGTAATCCCTTTCATGGTGTCGATTGCCAGTGTCGAGTCCGACTCGACCCAGAGGCGCCTCCAACCTTTGTGATATGCAAATTCAATAGCCAGGAGAATTGCAACAATTTCAGCCTCAAGGGCAAAGACATGGCCGCTGCGAGAACAGAATGCCGCCAAGAAAAGTCCTCTTGGGTCACGGAAAACCGCACCCGCATACATAGCGTCCGGTGCATTAGTTAATAACTTAGTGATTAAGGAATTAACTCATTTTTCAATAATGAATCCATTTGAAATCTTAAAACTCAAATTGAGTGTAAATTAGGTGATAACTTAGTGATTAAGGAAGAAACTCCATTTTCAATAATGTATCCCTTTGAAATTTTAAAACTCAAATTGAGTGTAAATTAGTTTCTAACTTAGTGATTATGGAAGAAACTCAGTTTTCAATAATGTATCCTTTTGAAATCGTAAACCTCAAATTGTGTGTAAATTATTTAATAACTTAGTGATTAAGGAATTAACTCATTTTTCAATAATGAATCCATTTGAAATCTTAAAACTCAAATTGAGTGTAAATTAGGTTAATACTTGGTGATTAAGGAAGAAACTCCATTTTCAATAATGTAACTCAAATTGAGTGTAAATTAGTTAATATTAACTTTGTGATTAAGGAATTAACTCATTTTTCAACAATGAATCCATTTGAAATCTTAAAACTCAAATTGAGTGTAAATTAGGTGATAACTTAGTGATTAAAGAAGAAACTCCATTTTCAATAATGTATCCCTTTGAAATCTTAAAACTCAAATTGAGTGTAAATTAGGTAATAACTTAGTGGTTAAGGAATTAACTCATTTTTCAACAATGAATCCATTTGAAATCTTAAAACTCAAATTGAGTGTAAATTAGGTGATAACTTAGTGATTAAAGAAGAAACTCCATTTTCAATAATGTTTCTCTTTGAAATCTTAAAACTCAAATTGAGTGTAAATTAGGTAATAACTTACTGATTAAGGAAGAAACTCAGTTTTCAATAATGTATCCTTTTGAAATATTAAAACTCAAATTGAATGTAAATTAGGTTAATACTTTGTGATTAAGTAAGAAACACCATTTTTAATAATGTATCCTTTGTCAATAATGTATCCCTTTGAAATCTTAAAACTCAAATTGTGTGTAAATTAGTTAATAACTTAGTGATTAAGGAAGAAACTCAATTTTCAATAATTTATTCTTTTGAAATCTTAAAACTCAAATTGAATGTAAATTAGGTTAATACTTGGTGATTAAGGAAGAAACTCCATTTTCAATCATGTATCCTTTTGAAATCTTAAAACTCAATTTGTGTGTAAATTAGTTAATAACTTAGTTATTAAGGAAGAAACTCCATTTCCAATAATTTATCCTTTTGAAATCTTAAAACTCAAATTGAATGTAAATTAGGTTAATACTTGGTGATTAAGGAAGAAACTCGATTTTCAACAATGTATCCTTTTGAAATATTAAAACTCAAATTGAGTGTAAATTAGTTAATAACTTAGTGATTCAGGAATTAACTCATTTTTCAATAATGAATCCCTTTGAAATCTTAAAACTCAAATTGAGTGTAAATTAGGTGATAACTTAGTGATTAAGGAAGAAACTCCATTTTCAATAATGTATCCCTTTGAAATCTTAAAACTCAAATTGAGTGTAAATTAGTTTATAACTTGGTGATTAAGGAAGAAACTCAGTTTTCAATAATGTATCCTTTTGAAATCTTAAAACTCAAATTGAGTGTAAATTAGGTTATAACTTAGTGATTAAGGAAGAAACTCAGTTTTCAATAATGTATCCTTTTGAAATATTAAAACTCAAATTGAAAGTAAATTAGGTTAATACTTTGTGATTAAGTAAGAAACACCATTTTCAATAATGTATCCTTTTGAAATCATAAAACTCAAATTGAGTGTAAATTAGGTAATAACTTAGTGCGAATTAGGTTATTTTATTAAGTGAAAGAAAAAAGGGGGACCCACAACCCCGGGTTAGGGGAAAAGGAAAGTCAAACAATCAGTGTACCAGAATAGCAAAAAATAGGCCCAACACATGGCCAAATAGGGGAATGCAACCCCATGAACCAATATCCAAAATGAATGCACACATTAAAACCTATAATAAGTATTGTTCATATCTCTACAAAGTAAAGGAGCAAGAAAGTCAGGGCAAAAACCTGTCCAAGTATGAGTCTCTCGACGTTTGACCAGCACATATGCAGCCGTATTACCCTCCCTGTAAATGTGTGTGACCATAATCTCCATCTGAGAAGCAAGGGCAGAGGTAGAACTCCATGTACTACGGAGACGCCAGGGGACAAAGGGTATATCCCGTCTCATAGTTCTGATCGCCATCTCCGAGTCCGATTCAATCCATAATTTCCGCCAACCACGAACAAAGGCTAACTCAATCGCCCGCAGGATGCTAAGGAGCTCAGCTTCTAGTGGGAAACCCCAGCCCACAACTTCAGAATATGCAGCCATAAAAAAGCCTCTGGAATTCCGAAAAATTGCACCCAAGTAGAGCGTGTTGGGAGGAGAAAGGACGCCACCATCAACATTCACCTTACACCAACCCGGAGGTGGTGGTTGCCAAGAGATCGAAATAGGGACGCGTGATTTTCGAGGACGAAGAGGGACACCCAGGGCTTTGGTGGTTATGAGTTCGGCCAAAGTGCCGCCCGAAGCACCACCAACATTAATGACGGATTCCTTGATGCTGGCGATAACGAAAGCAGTGCAGCGCTGCCAAGAGACTGAATGACCATCATGGAAGACTCTATTACGAAATCCCCACAGAGCCCAAATGGTGGTGACAAAAGCAAGACGCCAAAGAAGGACGAGTTGAGTACTAGGAGAGTATTTGGTAGCCTGTATAAGTAAATGATCTAGACCAGAATCAAAGCCTAGAGAAATATCAAAAATATCAGCAACATACTTAATCACACATCTAGAAAAACCACAAGAAGAAAGGACATGATCTTTGTCTTCTTGATGAGCAAGGCAAAATATGCAAACTGAAGGGCCTTCAATACCAAACTTTCGAATCCAATCCCCAGTCGGGATTTTTCCCTAGAGAGCCGCCAAAGCAAGGTAGATCGACAACGAGGAATATGAGAGTTCCAAATCCAGGTGGGCAAGATGGCCGAGAGAGAGGTTGTCTTAAATCATCATAGGCCAACCGGGAAGTAAGCTCGCCAGAAACCGACTTCGACCAAACAACAATGTCATCTTCAGCAGATACTCTTAAGCTCAAGATATCACGGACAATATCAGTGTGCTTAACAACAAAAATAGGACCAAAATGCCAGCAATTATCATAGAAGTAATCGCCAACCTTGGCAGTGAGTAATCGAGCATAGGTAGAAGGGATTCCGATCCTGTCAGCAATCGTATATCCCAGCCAGTTATCATGCCCAAAACTGACCTGAGAACCACTGCCAATGATCCAACGAGCATCCGATAAAAGCGGACCAAAATGTATCCTCAATCCCGGCAAGATCGAAGAAGAAACATGGTAGCTAGGCAATCGGCCAAAAGGCCGAATAAATCTGTCCCGCAAACCACCAAAATCCGCCGTCTTCGAACTAAGAATATCCCAGGCCAACTTACATATATATGACTCATTAGCAAGGCGAAGTGACCGAACACCAAGCCCGCCCTCCAAAATGGGGGAGCAATACCTCTTCCAGGCCACAGTACAGGAGTTGCTTTTCTTCAGCATATTACCTGTCCACAAAAAATTACGTATCGCAGCCTCCAAATCTGAAATGAGAGGGGCAGGCCACTTATAAATCATCATAGAGTGGACCGCAGAGCTAGCAATCACAGAGTTGATCAAGCAAAGGCGTCCAGCTAGGGACAAAGAAGAGCCCTTCCAGTTGCTAAACTTCCCTTTAATCCTATCAACAATAGGCAAAAGGTGTTGGGATTTGGGAGCTCCAAAAAACAACGGAACCCCAAGATAATCGAAGGGCAAACTGCCCTCAAGAATACCAGTATCCCTGGAAACTCTAAGGCGGAAATTCCGATTGACGGACTTGCCATAAAAGACACGAGACTTTGGAGGACTATAACACTGACAAGAAGCGATGCCATAATTCGAAAGCAACTCCATCAAACAAGCAAGGTTGGAGCGCGTAGTCGTAACAACAATAAGGATGCCATCCGCGTAAAACAGGAATGGGGCAGTATTTTCAATCGGGACAAGTCTGCGAGTGGAAATCTCATGGACGATCATTCGGCCAAGGGCCTCTTCAGCCAGACAAAAGAGAAGAGGAGACAACGGGTCGCCTTGACGGACCCCCCGAGAACACCCAAAATACCTTTGGCTTGACCTCCAAAAAGGATGGAGAGACGGGATGAAGTAAGAATCGCGTTAATCATAGATATAAATCTGTCCGAGAAATGCATGCACCGCATTATAGAGAAAAGAAAATTCCACTCAACTGTGTCGAAGGCCTTCACCATATCAATTTTCAAAGCCATACCACCAGCAACCTTAGAAAGACCAAGCTTGTTTATTGCTTCAGAAGCGAGAGCAATGCATGTGTGAATGCGACGTCCAGGGACAAACCCGTATTGATAGCAGGAGAGGATAGAATCCACGAAGCTGCCAGCCTAGTGGTAATGATCTTTGTAAAAATCTTGAACAAGAAGTTGCTCATCACGATGGGGCGGAAGTCCTGAACCAAAGTCACAACCGACTTCTTGGGAATCAGAGTAACAAGGCTAAAATTCAGGCCAACCGGGATCACCAAATGAATGAAAAAGTGGCGTACCGCATCACTAATATCGTGTGCCACAATATCCCAGCAGCTGTGAAAGAAGGTGCCCGAGAATCCGTCCGGACCTGGAGAGCTGGAAGCATCCATGTTGAAAACAACCCCTTTGATCTCCTCCTCGCAAGGAATAGAAATCAACAAATCATTTGATTAAGGAAGAAACTCAGTTTTCAATAATGTATCCATTTGAAATATTAAAACTCAAATTGAAAGTAAATTAGGTTAATACTTTGTGATTAAGTAAGAAACACCATTTTCAATAATGTATCCTTTTGAAATCTTAAAACTCAAATTGAGTGTAAATTAATTTATAACTTAGTGATTAAGGAAGAAACTCCATTGTCAATAATGTATCCCTTTGAAATCTTAAAACTCAAATTGTGTGTAAATTAGTTAATAACTTAGTGATTAAGGAAGAAACTCCATTTCCAATAATTTATCCTTTTGAAATCTTAAAACTCAAATTGAATGTAAATTAGGTTAATACTTGGTGATTAAGGAAGAAACTCGATTTTCAATAATGTATCCTTTTGAAATATTAAAACTCAAATTGAGTGTAAATTAGTTAATAACTTAGTGATTAAGGAATTAACTCATTTTTCAATAATAAATCCATTTGAAATCTTAAAAGGAACTTGAACGAACGCCGTTAGGCTGCCCAATTTGGGACTCGTAAGATTGCTAGCCTTTTTCTCTTTAATTTTCGTAGTGTTTGAGATAGGATTTGAATTATTTTAAAGACTTTGTAAAATCGAGATTATTGTTTTGGGCTTGGAAGCCAATACTATTAAAGTAATTGTTTAGTATTGTAGAGGGACTTGGATATTGTTGATTTTGTGAGTATTGAATTAGCTATCTCTTGTGGTAAATTAGATGGTTAGTGCTATGGTTGTGGTTTAGCTGAATGATGAAATAAGATTGGTGTGATTTTTAATACTCGGCTGGGATCGTTTTACTAAGTTGAAGTTTTCGTCCCCACTATTCAAAAATTAGGAACAAAGGAGAAGTTTTATTTTCTTTATATTCTTGGTCTTGTTTATTTGAGACAAAAACTAGTAGCTTTAGATTTTAAAAGTAGTACCTTTTGATATTAAAATTGTTGTTAGTTGTTTTTGGTAAAAGGTTGAAAGGGATAAAAGAGTTTTTATATCCAATTTAGTAAATACATGAAAAGAGTATTTTCAAAAAATTAATATTATCCTTTTATCAAAAGTGACACTAATTAACTTTGGAAGTATTACTAAAAGAAGAATATATTTATATATTATTTTAGTTTTATATTACAAACTTCTTCGAGTTAAAGTTTATTATTATGTTAATAATAAAGGGAATTTTATTTATAAAATATAATGATATTCAAGAGTTCTTTTAAAATAAAATATAGATTTTAGAAAGAATAAAATTAAATTTGAGACTTTTATTATATTAATATATTACTTAAATAAATTTATTTTCTTTTAATTATTTTCAAGAAAAATATTATATGGTTATACTTTTAAGTTATAAAAGTCTTAGATTATTAAGAGATAGTTTTATAGAAATCGAAATAATCATACAACAAGGAAATTAGTAAGTACACTCCCCCAATACACCAACCTTTTAGAAATGGTGTATTTACCAAGATAGTGTGTGTTTTTAAGTAGGTCTATTTCAATAGGTCTATAAGATAACGACCTCCTCGATTCTTGTAACACATACTCTGAAGTTTTCCTAATAATTCGAAGGTCAACTTTTAATTAAATAATTTCATATTAGGACTATGTGCTATCACTCTTGGGACGTCTCTACAACGCGAGTTATCTCCCAAGGAATTTCAAGACAATTGTAACTTAGCTATAAAGTTAAAAAGTGGGTGATGATCGGTTGATTGATCTGCTTATAATACGTTGTGTTGGTATACTCTGAACTCAACTAAATCAATCTAAAACAACTAATCCAGTATAAATGTATCCCTATTATATAACTGTTTGAATTATGTGATATAATTATATATGATACCATATGTCTATTGTTTTATTCAAATCAATCACTGTTGCATGATTAAGGGCATTATGTGAGCATGAATCATTTCAATTGCAAACCGAGTAAATTTCTCTCCTCAGTTCAAAATGTCAGTTTTATAAAAGGACGGAAAGTCAGTAAGTACGGAGTTGTGGTTCGGGTATTAAATCCAATCTCCGGAGAGCTGTCGGGGACGCCCTCGGAATCAAGGTTGTTGATTCAAACAGATCTGGTCCCCGGGTCAGATGCCTACGTTGCGCACTGGGAATAAGGCCATTGATGGTTTGCATTATTTATTTTGTCAGTGGTTGGAAGGAGTAAGGTTTTTGGAAGTGGAACAAGTCGAGTATGGTCGTACGAAAATGGTTTGGAAGAGATTTACAATATGTGGAAAGTGATTTTGGCAGATTGGGCCGATACGTGAAAATGGTTTTGGGCTTTGCCCCTTACTTCTGTGATATATGTTATTCATATTTATATGTCAACTGCTTAAATAAATTATATACTTTTTCAATGAGTACAATTTAATATACTTCGAATTTACCAATCCCATGACGATGCAAATCACCCATATGTGAGAATTCAAATCTCATGTCCCTCCTTTTTACAATCCTTGCAGATTATGATTTCGTGGAGCAAGGACAGTAATAGAGACGACACGGAGTTCCCCACTTAAATAAACTGTTACTATTAATAATATGCTACCTTAAAATAAATGTTATCGCTACTACTTTTCAGACGATATAATTCCTATGTATTTCGTAAACTAAAACCCTACATGTACTTTCATAAAATACTAGACACATATATATTACACTCATTTCTTCCGCTGCATAAAACTCATCATCTTTCATTTTATTATCCCCTTTAGTATCCAAAATTTTATAGTTCGGATTTTAGACACAAGTAATACCTCGAATCTGAGATATTTATGTGTTTTGGATTCGGGGTGTTACAGAATCTACCTAAATAGGGAGATCAAATTCGGCACCAACTACTTCCAACTTGTTAAGGTGCGCCATCATCTCGAGAATGTGCTCTCTCACGGGCGTTCCCTCCATCATTTTCAACCTGACCAAGTCATGTCCGGTGGACTGAACAGTCATGGGGTTCTGATGCAAAACATCTCTTCAAGGCTTTGCATGATTTCTGCAGCGGATTCAATGCCAATATGAAATGCATCTCAAATCTTCAGGCAGTCATGTCAAGATGATGCACTTTATTGGTTTATTGGCATGCTCCTAGTAATCACATACCACATTTTCCCCATTGCTTGATTTTTCAGTAGGCTTGTCGGGTTTATTAACGCGAATAACCCACTTGTGTTTTTGTGCAGCAAGGGCAAAGTTTAAATTACATTTCCAACGACATAATTCTCTCCAGAAAGTTTGTTAACTTAAAGTATACTAAACAGTGGATTAAAAGGTTGCGGCTTATTGAAATGAGAATAAAACATACATTTGTATTAATATCTAGATAAACACGAAATTATCACATAATTCGATCACATCAATTATATTGAAACCTTAAAACAATATAATTGTGCATCAGCCAACATCTCAAAACAGTTTAAATATGCCACGTTGAGTGTGGTCTGTTATTTAAACACATTCAAGCATGTTACAAACAAGAACAGTTACAAACCTTTAATTCAAAATTAATAGTCGGCTCCCACTCTGACCACATAAAATAAATTGACAGAGACTCTGTTGGGGAGTAAGTTAATATCAATTTCTTATGCCTTAGTAATAGCTATAATTCAATACAGGATTATTATTTCGCTTTGAGCAAGCCACTCATTAGGAGGGTCAATACCACCACTAGCAATAATCCACAATCATCCTTTCAGAATTTATTCATGTGAAATACATCTTTTTGGCAGATCCGTAGGTGGAAATGTATTTAAAAAAAACTTCACAAATAAATAAATTATGGAGGTAAAAAAAATCCAATTTTATTATTCGAAATAAAATTTTCGATTAATAATAAAATTCATACTTAGTAATTTTCGAAAGTAGATTTTTCTTAGGACTACTAAATAATCATGCAAACACATATTATCAAATAATAAATGCATGAAAATAAAACATCCATCAAAATAAAAAAAATAACACACATTGAAGCACTCAAATCCAATAGTCACGGTTTAATTTTTCTTCATGTCTTGATGCGAGAAATTATCCTAGCAGCTCTCATCGTTCGTCTCGAAAAGCTCCCACTGGAACAACAACAATTCATCTGAATCGTCATTCGTTTAGGGTCGGGATGACGTTCGGCATCATACATAAAAAATAAACACAAAAATACGGTTGCGTGGGTCGAGACCCGGTGCGCATCGGCCTACGGAGGTGGGCCGCGTGTCTCTCGGAGCCCAACACGGGCGAGCGGCACCCACCGGGCGAGCCGTGCCCGAGGCGCACCCCCCAGCGTTGCCTCGGCGCCCGTCGCGCATGGGCTCCATACGCGTCGCACCGTCCGTGCTCATTTCTCACCCCCTTGCACGATCCTTGTCCAATGCACACGCCAACGCGTGCATACGCCATCCGGGTACGCCGTTCTTAATTCATCGTCTCCATCTTTGTTCCGATTCGGTTCCAATTTATTTACAAAAAATAAATAAACCTAGATCTAGACTAGTCTTTACATTGATCAAATCAAACAAAAAAAACTAATGTACTCGTGAATTTTCTCATGAGAAAAACAAATTCGAACTAATCGAATTAAAAATAATAATTCACATGCATGACTAAATAAAAAACTAAAACCATGACAATTGGATACCTGCAAAAAAATCTAACAATTATACTATCCAATTTCAAATTAATGTTTAACAATTTAAATTTCAATTTAAAGATTAGAGCCCGAAACCATGGTTCTGATACAAGTTGTTAGGGAAATCGGGGTGTCCGGTTCTATTTGGGATGAAATTTAAATACAAATTTAAATTCAATTATTACTATCAACCAAGGGTGCAGATGGCATTTGGCGCTCGGCATGCGGTATATGGCCGCCAAGGTTTTTATTTTTTTTAGTTTTTTTCTTCTTTTTTTATTATTAAATATATTTTGTTTAATATTTATCAAAGTAATAAAGTTCCATGTTTGCAACTTAATTTGTTTATTATCCAATTTAATAATTAAAGTAATTAAGTAAAATTATTAAATTAAACACATCTCCAACAAAATGTCCAAATTAATAAACTACCACAATTCACAATCCACATACGTGCAACTTGTTATTTTCCTTTTATTTTTTCTTTTTAATTATATAATATTTTAAAGTTATTAAAAATAAAAAAATAAATAAAAAAACCCAAGGCATTGCCTACCGCCGAGGCCGCCTAGGCGCCGCCAAATGCGGTTTTCGCCAAATACGACCGCTTTGCATTAATCATCGGCGGTAGGTGCTGACAAGCGCCTAGGCGGGCGCCTAGACGGCCTCGGCGGCCGCCATTTACATCACTGCTATCAACGTCCAACAAGAAGATCGGGACAAGTGAAACGATCCTATCAACCGTAAAAGCCTTCTCAAGTATTCCCTCTTCGCCTTAATCGTTCGCCGGTAGAAAACGCCCACGAATAATTTAATAATCTAAGGAAAGAAGAAAATATTTATTACTCTCGATTTTTCCAACTCATGGAACTTGTAAACTGGAGATGAAATAATCATCCCCTATATATAGGACTAGGGTGGTCAAAATTTTTGGATGAATATGGGAGAAGATAATCTTTCTTGGCCTCCAAGAAATCTTGAATATATCCCATATATTATTTTATCCATAATAAAATATTCCACAAAATTCTCACCCTCCTAATGTATGGGTAATTTTTGAACTTTAGGGAGAAGAAATACTAGATTTGGATTTTCTTGAATTTATGAGATAATCTTGTATTCCAAGAATACATATCTTCCATAATATCTTTCCAAGAAAATAAACAAAATCTTTTATCTCTTAAACCCAAATTTCAAAAATATTGAGAAAAATAAAAAAATTATATTTTCTTTTATTTAAATCACCTTATCATTATTGGACTACTTGAGGGGCCTTTAGGAGAATTAAAATTGGATCTCCAATGAGCTTCTTAATTTCAATATTGAGCCCCAATATAATTCAGCACATTAATATTAATTAATACCACTATCAAATTAATATTGCACTATCCATCTTAATCCATATTACGATAATTTGGGCTCCAGATTATTATTTTCCGTGTTTAAGATTATCTAGTCCATTAATTAATTAAGCTTCTGAATAGCTCTAAATAAATTAACTTCTTGTGTCTTGGAGTAAAGTAATTTCCACTTGCAAGATTTGGTACGATAAAACTTCTGAGCCCATCAAGGGGACAAATCACACAAGGCGTACTCGCACACGTTTCTCCGTATTAAATCTTAGCAACCATCGTATGATTAATATTACTGTTCAAAACACTAGGTTCGAAGTTACGATGATTCTCACCCGACATGTAGCAAATTCTTGACCGTTGTGTTTGCGTTGTGGGAGATTTTAATACTGTTAGAAATTCATGAGAAATGGTGGGAAGAAACGAGTGTTTGATGTAAGAGATATGGTGGCTTTCGATTGTTTTATTAATCAATGCAACCTCCTTGATTTGCCGTTGAATGGAAGGAAGCTTAACTTGTAAGAGCAAACTCGATCGAATGCTTGTGAACGATGAGTGGATGGTGAAATGGCCTAACCAGATTTTGAGAGGGGCTGGTAGAACAGTTTCTTATCACTGTCCTATATTCCTTGAACAACGAGTGAAAGATTGGGGGCCCAAACCCTTCAAATTCATAAATTGTTAGATCACTCACCCGGATTTCAATAATTTCGTGAAGGAGAAGTGGTCAAACTACTCTTGTGGTGGATTTGGAGGGTTCATCCTTAAAGAAAAATTGAAATTGTTAAAAGTTGATCTTAAAGAATGGAATAAAGAAGTGACCGGCTCGATTGATTCCAAAAGTTTAGAAAAAAAGATGTAAATTGTGATTCTGGATTGCATTGATGACGCTCTCGATTTAGACGAAAGGAAGTGATAAAGAGGAATAGAGTCTCAGCGGAATTGGTGAGATATCTCAATTTGGAAGGAAAACCTACTTCAGCAAAAAGTGAAGACTCTAGAGGGGGATCTCAACTCGAAATTTTTTCATGGATGGATTAAGCGAAAACTCAAGAAGAATGAATTAGTTGGCCTGATGGTGAATGATTCTTGGATTGAGTCGTTGGAGAGGATTAAAAATGATGTTTATGCACATTTTAAACAACATTTTAGCTCTTGTCTTGTATCACGCCCTGTTTTTTCGGATGAGCTTTTCCACAAGAGGTTAGATGCTTGCAACAACCTACTCCTGGAAGCTGATTTCTCTACCATTGAAGTTAAAGAAAGAGGCAATCTGGTCATATGAGTCTAACAAGAGCCCAGGATCGTATGGTTTCACTTTTGCATTTTTCAAAGAAATTCGGGAATTACTTAAAGATGAAGTCATGACTATGATGAAGGAGTTCCACAGGTACGGGAAGATCGTGAGAGATATGAATCCATCCTTCATAGTTTTAATCCCTAAAAAGGATCATAGTCAGTGTCTTGATGATTTTTGAACGATTTCTTTGATTGGGAGTTTATATAAAATTATCGCAAAGGTCCTGGCCGTGAGACTAAGCAAGGTTTTGGATTCTGTCATTTCTGAAAACCAATCTGCCTTTGTTGGAAGAAGACAAATTCTTGATGGAATTGTAATTCTGAACGAGATCTTGGACGAGGCAAAGAAAAAGAAGCTGAAAAGGGTAGTCTTTAAAGTCGATTTCGCTTAGGCCTATGACTCAGTGGAATGGAGTTTTCTTAATGTGATGATGGAGGGACTGAATTTTGGCTCGAGATGGAGAGCATGAATTTAGAATGTGTTTCAACGGTGCCTGCGTCTGTCCTAGTCAACGGAGGTCCGCCAAGAGAATTTAAACCTGAAAGGGGCCTTAGGCAGGGTGATCCCTTCCCCCTTTCTCTTTCTTATTTCAGCTGAGGGATTGAGCTTATTAATTCGGAAAGCAGTTGAATGTGGCATTTATGAAGCAGCAGAAGTAGGTTGCGAAAAGGTGATAGTTTCACACCTACAGTATGCAAACGACTTGGTGTTCACATGCCCGGGGAGGTGGGAAAATATTAAAGTCATACAATTAGAAACTTTGAATTGTTATCTGGGCTTAAAGTGAACTTCA
The DNA here is from genome assembly GCA_947034835.1 of Ballota nigra. Taxonomy (NCBI): domain Eukaryota; kingdom Viridiplantae; phylum Streptophyta; class Magnoliopsida; order Lamiales; family Lamiaceae; genus Ballota; species Ballota nigra. The sequence continues at coordinate 122,883,921 of OX344723.1, forward strand.
GTAAATGCTGTATTTTGGGGATGAACTTGGCTGAATCAGAGACTGAACAAATGGCGGACTTTCTATAGTGTGAAGTGGGAAAAATCCCATTTTCCTACTTGGGCCTTAAGGTAGGAATCAATCACCAAGGCTTCGTCTTGGACCTTTTTGGTGGACAAAGTGCGGAAATATCTTGATTCTTTGAGTGGGAAGCACATCTCTTTTGGAGGTCGTATCACTTTGATTTAAGCGGTGCTTTCTGCCATGCCGATTTACTGTCTTCCCATTTTTTGTATTCCCAAAAAAAATGTGCTTCAGCTTATAAGACTACAATGATCTTTCCTTTGGGGGGGGATGTAAGAGTAAGAAAAAAATTCCATGGGTGAGTTGGAGTTTTGTTTGCTCAAATAAAAAGGTGGGGGGACTGGGTATCAAGGATGTGGGGTTGTGTTGGGACAACGCCAGTTTTGAGTTGATCTCAAATACCCTGAAAAGATGAATATGCTAAGTGTTTTAATAGTCAGGCTAGTCTTGTTAGAATAAAATATTTTATATTTACATGTACACAATAAGACTACTCATTGTTGTCACTCAAGACTGAAGCCTGAAGAACACAAGAGCATCATCACTGAGCTTAAGTTAGTTTTGTAAGCTGGCTAACTGAGTGTCAGGATGAAGAGCATGATCCTTAGATCATTGCTCACTCAGCCTGAAGGGAACAGGACTGCACTGAGTGATTTGGGAAAAGACTTGGAGTAGGATTCAAGCACGCAAAAGGAATATCAGCGCTCGAACACGTACATAGATGAGAACAAACCTGAACTCAGAAAGGACAAGACTGAACTGAAAAATGAGTTCTGACATTCTCACCTACCTGATGACGTGGACTAATTAGAGCAAGACAAGTCATGTAAGGACACTGACTTGAACCTGACATCCCTGCAGTTTTCAACGGGCATGCATTTAATGCATTTACAAAATCCATGCAAGGACGGCTACTGCATGAAGATATGTTTGTTTGAATTATCCTACAAGAAAGGTGACTAGGAGGCTATCTCTCCAACGGATAGTTTTCAAGTTTTCCTATAAACACAGAAGACCTTGGACTCAAACAAGGTTACGGGAAATTTCGAAGCCAGAAATTACTCAAGACTCTCAACGTTCAAAGCATTCATAGCATTCAAAGAAGCACTCGAAAAACCTAGAATTTTCCAAGTGTTTCTCAAGTCTAGAGTATATTATGTATTCCACTGAGCGAAATATATACATATCCTAAGCTTAGAGTGATAATTCAATCCTTAGCATAGGTTTTCCTTGTAAGGATTATCACAAATAGTTAGAATCCAACTAAAACCAAAACCCTAAAGATGAGTCAGTGATAGGTTTGTTGGTTGAAGTTAGTTAGTTGGTTAGAAGGAAGAGTACTAGAACTCCAAGTCTAGGGATCAGTGAGCTGGTCATTGTGCACCATGGCACGTTAAAAAATAAGTCAATCCTTTAGTGGATTCTCATGTTGAATCAGAATCGTGGACGTATGAGCTTGAGTCTCTGAACCACGTTATATCGCTCTGAGTTCTTTACTTGCTTTGATATCGTGCTTATTTGTTTATCATTGTCATTATCATTCATTGCATGTTTTGTTAGTGTTGAATCAATCACCTGACCATCGAACTCATTACACTGCCCTTCTAACCACAGCTTCGTAAAAGGAAAATCAGTTTTCAAAAAGCAATCTAAAACAAGTATTTAAACTTTCAGGGTTCACACATTTTCGCACTAAGACATAAATAGATAGTTAGTCAACTAACTTGTCACAGTGCAGTTAGTAGGTGTATTATCTATTCAGTGTCTATCACCACTCTGAGTTAAGGGGACTCAGCTTTGAAAAGAAAGTTGAAAATTTGTATACATGTATCCCCATACATGCATCACTCAAATTTGTACGGGACCAACAAGTGGTATCAGAGCCTTGGTTCAAAAGACCACTGACTTTGAATACTAAAAGTTTCAGAGGAGAAACTGTTGGTGGTCGCTGAACAGATCTTTGTTTGAATTTTTTTGAAAACTCTGCATCATGGCTTCAAGGAGGCTCGAAGCTTCTTTGTCTGAATTTTTTGTTTCTAGCTTTGTCTTCTGGAGATTTAGATTGGAAGCGCATTTGGATGCAATTCATGACCAGATGCCTCGAGTAATCAAGGACGGACCCATCAAGATCATCATTCCATATGTCAGAGGACTAGGATATGATCATCTCCCCATTGGAGCCCCAGTGCCGAAGGACAGGAGCCAACTGACCAATGACGAGATCAAGATGATCGGGCTGGACAACATGGCCAAGAATATTATTCTTCATACGGCGTCGTTCGAGGAGTCAGCGAGGCTGATGCATTTGAAGACTGCGAATGAGGTATGTGATGAGTTGAACCAAATGTGCGAAGAATCAGAGAAGATTAGGGAGAACAAGAGAAATATTATCATTCAGAAGTTCGAGAGTTTTGAGATGCTACCTGAAGAGACTATTGATCAGTTGGAGTCAAGATTCATCAAAATGATGAATGGGTTGGTGCTATTTGGGAAGGAAGTCCCTAAGAGAGAAGTTGCTTCTAATATCCTTAATGCTCTCCCTGAGAGATGGGATAACAGTGTTATCATGCTCAAGAACACTCATGATATGAGCAACATTACTTCAGCTCTACTTTTCTCAGAGCTCAAGGTGTTAGAATTTGATCTTAACAAGAGAAAGAAGAAAGTAGCAGTTGAAGAAGAGGAGAAAGCCCCAGAGAAGAGTTCAAAGATAAGTCAAAACCTACAGATCTCCATCAAAGTCACTGATGGAAATAAGTAAAGAAGAACTCGCTGAAGAGTACAGTATGATGGCCAGACGTTTTGAGATAGGAAAACTGATGGAAGCCACAATAGTTCCAGAAGGTATGAAGACCGGAGGAACACTGACTAGAGATGCGATCGAGGTGAAGAAATGAGGTATTCTGACCCAAAACCTGATCGTGAGGGGTTAGAATAGAGACGTGCTCGTGACAATAAGTACTCAGGGAAGAACGAAAGCTCATCAAGACGGAGGGAACCTAAATCAAGAAGGAACCCTGAAGCAAGAAGAGAAGGAGATGAGCCAACAAAATGTTACAACTGTAACAAGAGTGGACATTATCAATATGATTGTCCGGAGTTGAGTGCATGGGAGAGAGAAGACAGGAGGACTAAGAGAGACCACATATATGCGGATAGGAGAGCCATGCTCGCTGAAGACGCATCAGACTCGAATGGTCCTGAGGAGAGGTCGCCTGAACTCTTTTCCGACGATGAGTACGATGATCTGTGCCTTATGGCTGGGGAAGAGCCTGAGGTAAGTTCTAACTCTGTGTATGGTTGATACACTGGTCAAAATCCTGAGTTTAGCTCAGAGTCAGTTAGAGAAATGAACCTTCAGGTCTATTTAGATCAATTGATGGTTAATTTCTCCCGACTGCAGAAAACTAATGTCTTCATGGCTAAGGAGAACGAGAAATTGAGTATTGAGGTTCTAAACCTGACTGATCAATTGACTCAGTCAAATCAAAAGGAGTCAGCTCAGATTGTGAGGCTAACTCAGGAGATTGACAAGATCAACTCTGAGCGCCTTCTAAGAGAGAAGATTCTTAAGGAACTGGCTGAGGACCAACTGGTCAAGCAGGAAGAGATAAAGGCACTCAAGAGTAAGTTTTGCCAGACATGAAATCCTGAGAAAAAAGTGAGGACGCTCTCAAGAAGAAAGTAGCAGGAATGAATAAATCCTCAGTGGTTGTGGAGGAAATAAATAGCTGCCAGAAACTTGGGAATGAATGATCTGGGATTGGCTTTAATCCCAGGAAATCCTCACAGGGTGAGTCTCACATTGCGTCAGGGAGCAACACTGAGAGGGTGTTTGTTCAGGCAGGCCAGAGCACAAAGAAGGTTGTGTTTAAGGCCCTCAAAATTGATAAGGGCAAGGAAATTGTTGAGACCAAAACCCAAGGGAAAGGCTAAGCAACCTGAACGGGCCCCTGAGAGCTCAGGCCAGAAAACTTCTCAGCGCAAGCCGAGGAGAGCTCAGGCCAAGAACACTCAGACTGCTCAACGGGGGTACTATCATGCTTGGCAATACCCTCAAGGACGGTCGAATATGATGACACCTCCATGGTTTTGGCATCCTGAAGCCTATAACTGTTTCCAGTTCCCTCACTTGCCAAGGGGGAATAGGAAACAGGGCCCTTCTTAGGAACAAATCCCAAGGTCCGCTGCACATAGGCCTAGGAAGAACAGGAAGCCAGCCCCAAAGGCTAACACTCAGGCTCCTGTGACTCCGAAGCCTGACACTCATACACCATCTTCCTCTCAGGCTAAGAAGAAGAAAGTTGTGTATGTGAATGTTAATGGGAGACATATTTACTCCTCCAAGGCAATCAGAGTGGTTAAGCAAGTCTGGATCCCAAAAGGTACATTTGACACCATAGAATCCAACACCCAACGGGTACCTAAAGCCTGATTTTGTTGCAGGCAACTGTGGGCTACAGGAGGAGGAAGGATGACTCAATCAAAATTGTTTGGTACTTAGACAGCGGATGCTCAAGGCACATGACCGGAATGAAGAGTCTCCTTCAAGATTTTCATGCTAAGGATGACCCACAGATAACCTTTGGTGACAACTCAAAAGTTTTAACTAAAGGTTTTGGTACTTTGGTGATAGGTACAGTCAGGCTGGAGAATGAGTCCTATGTTGAAGGACTGAAGCACAACCTCTTGTCAGTGAGTCAGTTCTGTGACAAAGGTTTCAGTGGTGAGTTTTCATCGAACATTTGTTTAGTCAAGAACAAATCAACACTTCAAGTGCTTCTTACAAGTATTAGGAAAGGTAGTCAAGAACAAATCAACACTTCAAGTGCTTCTTAAAAGTATTAGGAAAGGTAATGTTTATTTAGCTGATTGGAGCAGCACTATTCCTGATACTTGTTTTGTTGCTAAAAGCTCTTCAGAGCTCAGTTGGTTATGGCATAAAAGATTAAATCATCTGAACTTCAAGATTCTTAACAAAATTTTTAGACTTTCACTTGTTAAAGGTTTAGCTAATAAAGTTTTTAGCAAGGATCATGTGTGCAAGACTTGTCGGGAAGGGAAGCATGTCAGAGCAACATTCAAAGAGAAAGCTACCTTCTCCACTAACAGAGTTCTTCAGCTCTTGCACATAGATTTGTTTGGCCCTGTAACACTTGTGAGTATGAATGGTAGGAAATATACCCGTGTGGTCATTGATGAATATTCTATGTATACTTGGGTTATTTTCTTGTTGAGTAAGAAGGAAACACGGGTGAAGCTTCCAGAGTTGCTCAGGAGACTCAGCAATGAGCAGAATCAGTCTATTGTGAAAATTAGATCTGACAAAGGCACTGAGTTTATAAATTCATATATTTCTGACTTTTGCAATGAACTTGGTATAGCTCATGATACTTCTGCAACTAGAACCCCACAACAAAACGGTGTCGCTGAGTGATTAGACGTGAAATTGTTATGATTTGAAGCTCGATTTGCCCGTGTTTTGATCGAATTCGATGGGTATTTAGAGTCAATTGAGTACTATTTTTATAAACTAATGAACTTTCCTCTTTGATGCTTATAGATGGATAGAGGACCAAAAATAGAGTTCGTAGCACTTTGAATCGACTCAAACGGGCTCCCGGATGAGAAGATATTGAAGAAATACAAAAAGTATTAGTTCGAGCGAGCAAAAGTATCATTTGGCCCGAAGGAAGAGGTGCTCGAGCGGGCGCTCAAGTGGATTCAAGTCGAGCACCAGGCGCTCGAGTAAAGGAGGTTGAGTGCCACTTATGTTCTGGAAGATTCAAGCACTCGAGCACTTGAGCGGGCGCTCGAGTGGACGCGGGTGCTCGAGCGGCAATTTGGCTCAGCAAGTTTCGAGCGCTCGAGTGCCATCACTCGAGCACTAGGCGCTCGAGTAACCCCATCACTCGAGCACTTACGTGTGATTTGGGCCCAACACTATCCAAATCGGCCCATGCCTATATATATCCCTTTCCAAGCACGATTTTACTAACCACTTGATACATAGAGATAGATTTTAAAGGAGAAGAGCTTGGGAAGGAGATTGGAAGAGTTTTATAAGTTGTAATCGAGGTTTTGATTACGAATTCATTGTTTTAGTATTTCTTTTGAACTTCTTAGATTAATTCTTTCTTTCTTTGTTCTTGGAGACTAAAAACCCTAGCTTTTCATATTATTAGAGATTGACTTTCAGACTTTGATTTATTCGTTGTTTATGTTCTTTAATTTAGTTGTTAATTCAAGTTTGTTTATATTTATCGTTCGTATTATTGCTTATGTAGTTTCCATCACCATGTTAGGCTAGAACCTTTGCATTCTTGGGATAGGATGAACTCGTAGAAGTAGGACGTTGGTACGTAATTAGGATAATTTGTAATGTTTAGGTTTAATTCTCTTAATCATTGAATATTTCTAATAAGACCTAGAATTATCTTTGAACTTAGTACGAAAATTGTTAGAGAGAAAATGACTTTATCACTCTTTAATAACGATTAGGTTTAACGAAAGGGTTTTGGAAGGGATTTATAATCTACCGGTTTATCTAGCGACCGCATCACTTTAGTTAAATTAGGGTCTCATTAATTAAGCATGATCCATATAACTTGATTAGTGGATTAGTGAAGTAGGTTGATAGGACAAAGTATTAGGATTAATTCTTGAGCTTTTATTCTTTCAATCGTGTATGCTTAGAATCATTACTTGCACATCACAATTATTTTAGTTATCGTACCAACTCCGTCAGTATACATAGAAATTCTTATCCTGAGCATCACCATCTCATATATCTTATTTAAACTCAGTTATTTGCTTAGTTTAATTTCATTATTTGCATTAAGAGTAGTATAATATAAAGTAGTTTAATAGAATTTTTAAGCCCGAACATACATTCATATTAGCTACGAGACGTAGATCTCCAGGGATTTACTCGCATATATACCTTCCCTTGCGTTCGATACTACTTGGTCTCTATACTTGCCCATACCACAGGGATCCCATACTCTTGTGGGGTAACTATTAGTATAGCTAGTATATTGCGTTCAAGTCACTGAGAGAAGAAACAAGACACTGAAAGAAGCTGTCAGGGCCATGTTGGCTGAGTCAGGATTTCCCAAGAAGTTCTGAGTTGAGGCGATCAACACTGCATGCTATACTCAAAATAGATCCATGCTGAACAAACAACATGCTCAAACCCCGTATGAGACATGGAACAAGAGGAAGCCTCGTATCTCTTATTTCCATATATTTGGATATAGGTGTTTCATCCTCAACAATGGGAAGACCCAATTAAAGGTCTTTGATAGTAAATCTGATGAAGAAATATTCTGAAGTCAGAGTCTATAATTGTAGGACCCTTGTTGTGGAAGAATCACCACATGTTGTGTTTGATGAATCTGTCACTGAGTCTAGGGTAAAAGTATTGGATCCTGGCTCTAAGGAGGTCACAAGAAGGGTGACAAGTCTGAGCTTGAAGAATCAACCTGATCCAAAGGTCAAAGCTGTGCCTATTTCATGCTGGGATGATGACGAGGATCAGGATGACAATTTAAATGTCACTCATAGACCCAGCACATCAGGGTTAGGTTGAGTCTTAGACTGAGGAACCGACTCAACCTGAGTTAAGTACTGTCAATGAAGATGCGGTCGCAGCTGAGAGGGCTACTGAGTCACCTTATCAAGGGGGAATCGATGTCCCTGACATTGAGCTTGTAATCCCTTTGGTGAAGACTCAGTTTCATTCCATTTTGTTCAGTTTCCTGAATTTATAGATCTTATAGACACTAACATTACAGGCACTTCAAGGACGACTCCAAGCAAAAGATCATGGCTAGAGGATCATTCCATTGATCAAGTCACTAGTGATCCAACTGAGGGAGTCAGGACCAGACGGTTCCATGGTGAGAGCGTTTTATTCTGTTGTTTTCTCTCTGAGCAAGAGCCTTGGAATATAGAAGAAACTCTCACTGACTCGAACTGTATCATAGCCATGCAAGAGGAGTTGAATCAGTTCACAAGGAATCGGGTTTGGAAACTGGTAGATAGACCTATGTATCAAGGTGTGATTGGTACCAAATGAGTCTTCAATAACAAGAAGGATGAGAATGAAGTTGTAGTGAGGAACAAGGCAAGGCTGGTAACAAAGGGGTATTGTTAGTCTAAAGGAATAGACTATGATAAGATTTTTGCTCCAGTGGCTAGGCTAGAGGATATCAGGTTGTTCCTTGCGTATGCAACATATAAGAAATTCAAAGTGTATCAAATGGACGTGAATAGTGTGTTTCTTAATAGTATCCTGAATGTAGAAGTATATGTGTTACAACCCCCAGGGTTTGAGGTTGGAGACAAGGTATACCAATTGAAGAAAACACTGTATGGACTTAAGCAAGCTCCTAAAGCTTGGTATGATACTCTTTCACATGACCATGAACAAGAAGGGAACTGTGGATAGGACATTGTTCAGGATCACTGAAGGTGATGACATTCTCTTGGTCCAAATATATGTGGATGACATCATATTTGGATCACCAAATCATCAGTTCTGTGAGAAATTCTCTAAGTTGATAACTGATAAATTTGAGATGTCTATGATGGGAGAGATGAACTTCTTTTTGGGATTGCAAGTCAAGCAAACTGATCAAGGGATTTTCATCAATCAAGTCACGTATACGAGAAACTTGATTCAGAAGTTTGGAGTTAAGAATTGCAATCCAGCTAGGATCCCAATGAACACAAATTGGAAGATGGATCCTGACACTGATGTGGTATCAGTGAATCAGACTGAGTACAGAGTGCTGATAGGTTCGTTGTTGTACCTGATTGCAAGTAGGCCTGACATTACGTTTGCAGTTGGTGTGTGCGCTAGCATCAGTCTGACCCTAAGAAAAGTCATCTTGAGGCAGCAAAAATGATACTGAAATATTTGAAAATGACAGTCAAATTAGGACTTTGGCATCCTTTAGATGACAACCTAGAAATGACTGGTTATTTAGATGCGGATTAAGGAGGTTGTAGGATTGATAGAAATTGACCTCAGGGACATGTCAGTTTTTAGGGAGTAAATTGATCTCTTGGTTTTCGAAGAAGCAGAATTCAATGACAACATCCACAACAGAGGCTGAGTATATAGCAGCAGGTAGTTGTTGTGCTCAGATTTTATGGTTGAGGCAACAATTGAGAGACTAACAAGTGTTTGCAAATGAAGTTCCAATTTATTGTGACAACAGTGCCATAGCAATCACTCAGAACCCAGTGCTTCACACAAGGTGCAAGCATGTGGATATTATGTATCACTTCATAAGAGATCATGTGGAGAAGAAAGATATAAGGATGGAGAAGATTCACAGTACTACAGAGAGCTGACATTTGACTAAGCCCTTGGCTGAATCAAGATTTATGGAACTATCAGTAGAGTTAGAACTCTTAGATCCGGGGGAGCAGTCAGTGTAGAATCTAGGGGGAACTCAGGTTCAGAGTCGATAGGGGAACTCAGGATCAAACTTGACTCAACGAGGTACCAGGGTGCTACAATATCGCCCTGACTGGTATGTACTTTTCAAACCTGACCTTTTTTGAATTTGAACCGTCACACTGAATCTTTCATCCTGAGAATCGCAGTAAACGCTGACCGTTATCATTTAAAGCGCAACTTTTGACATTTAAACCCATGCGTGTCAGAGCATTTAATGCGCGCAGTTACTTTTTCATATACGTGTCCTTATTTATCATAATATAACTGACGTGTACAAAGATAAACTCTTTCATTTCAAAACCCTTTCGAATTCAGGATTAATCTCAACCACACGTCAGAGTAACTGTTTGATTCATATCAACTTGAGAAGTCATTTGAGAGATTTTCGCTTTCAAATACATAATCTTGCACACTGAGTTTTCTCTCAATCACTCGAACACTACCTGCAAATTTCTCAAGCTTTTCAAAAACACAAATGGCTTCCTCAAACACTGCTTAGACCGTGGTTGACTACTAAACTGTAGTCCAGAAAAACCAAGTGAACATTGAACAGATCATCTCGATGGAAGGACCTTGCTTGAAGGTGAAGGAGATCAAGCCTATGTTCGAGTGGATCTCCAAGGCCGGATTGAAGACGTACTTTTCCAAGAAGCTGCAGGCGGTGGTTCCAGAGGCGGTGGTGGATGCCTACATCCACATGTTCCAAAGGGATGGTGATTTGTTCACCAACGTCACAGTCTTGGTGCCCAATGGGAAGAATGACAAGGGCGAGACTGTGTACGTAGAGGAGGATAGAGAGATTGACCTCCGTGCAGCGGTGAAGAAGGTGTTTGTCATTCCATGCACCGGCGACAATCCCACGGTGTATCCAGACAACAACAAAGGTACAAAGTCAGGGTCGTCAGGTTCTGGGCCCGTATGCACAAGGACAACTTTAAGCCTGAGTACTGGGCTTTTGTTGATATAGTCAGCAAGATTGTCATGGGGAACATGCGTTCCCATGAGCAAGTTAGTAAGGATAAGATTAAAATCATGGCGGCTATAATTGATCAGGCTGGGATCAATTGGGAGCAATACTTTCTTGACTTGCTGGCTGAGGAGTCAAAGCTGAAGGTTGATAGAAATGAGGAGGATAAGAACATCTCTATCAAAGGAGTTCTTCATTTTGGGACACGGCTCTCAATGCTCATCACTCATGTTTGTCGTGAGTGCTCTTTCGATGTGGAGGTGGACATGCCATCAAAGAGAATTATGTTCTCCACTGAGAAAGACACCTACTCCAGCTTGGGCTTGGATGACCCTAGTGCTCCTCAAAAGGTCAGAGAAAGAAGGCAGCGCCCAAGAGCAAGAAAGTTGTAAGCAATCTACTGGAGAGAGTAGATTCATTGTTGGAGAAGTCGCAGGAGACAACTGCGGTGGTGGAGGCTGAGAGGGTAGAGTCGAGGAAGGCGAAGGAGGCTGAGAAGAAGAGGGTGGAAGGGAAGATGACTAAGGTGAGGATAGTCATGAAGGAGAAGACAACTGCCACTGGGAAGGCAGTGAAGGAGTCAGCCTCCAAGACGACCTCTGAGGAGGTTGAGGGGACTGATGATGAGGTCATTGAGGAGGTTGTGAAGCAAAGGTCATTCAAGAGGCTAAGAAAAGGTGTGAATGGTGGAAAGGGATCTCCCGCAAAGCCGAGGAGGGAGCTAAGCCCAGTGAAGGAGGTCACTAAGCCCGCTTCAAGTGAAGCCTCTGATCTTAATCAGGTCAGGGAAGTTATTGAGACTGTCTCACTGCTACAGCCTGAACTTCCAAACCCCAACTCCACTGAACCCCAAGCCACTGAACCAAACACTACCTCCACTCCCACTGAACAAAACACTGGCCCTATCCTACCCCAGTCAGAGTCAAATCTTCCCAACCCCACCCAGCCTGACACTGAAGCTAACTTACCCACACCCTCAGACTTTCCCATTTCCTCAAAAGATCCCAAAGAATCCACTTCATCCCAACCTTCAAATCCAAAAGACCCTAACCCATCTGACTTTTATATCGTCGACCCTGAGGAGGAAGATGATGATATCTCGCCGCACTTAGTGGAGAACATGATCAGGGTGCGAGCGTCGGATTGGGTAGACAAGTGTTTACCTGGCCTTGAGCAATACCTAACCCTGTGTAGCCATGTGACAGAACTTAAAGCTTGGCTGGAGTATAAGCAAGCGAATATGCAAGATCAAAGGATGATGGTTGAGGCTCGAGGATAGGACTTCTGGGTCCAAGAGGAGGCTCGATTGTGCTCTTATTTCAATCTGACCCAATGGTTAGAAATTCTTGACATCAAGGCGCTGGTGGGAAGGATGAAGATAGCCAAGGAAGGGAAGTTCTTGGACACTCCAAAGAAAAAAAGGAATGATGATGATGACGACGATGAGGAAGGAGGTGATGGAGGCCATGGTAGGCAGGCTAGTGAGAAGCTGGTCAATGAGACAACGAAGGAGTTGGATGAGATGTCCACTGAGCATGAAGCTCAGGGGGGAGAAGGTGAAAAGGGGTCTGGCTCCAAGGGTGAAGCAGTTGATGAGTCCATTTTGAATGGTTCATCTGCCAATGAAGCAACTGGCGATGAAGGGATTCCCTGCCCTGAGTCACAAGAGAAAATTGCTGAGGTACCCAAGGTGACTCCTAGTTCTGACGGGTTTATCCCTGAAGTTCGAGATGGCTTAGTTGATCCTGAGCAGGCGACTATGACCACTCCACAACTGCCACCAGTGCATCCTGAAGGGGGGACTGGTCAGGCAGGGGCTGACAAGGGAAAGCAACCAGTGTCTGAGACAGAAGGTGATGAAGATGATGAGATAGTGATCATTGACATCCGCAAAGGCAAGTTCACTGATATCATCACAGTGAAGCAAGATAAGACCACAGAGAACCTCGCTGAGTTGGAGAATAAGATTCAAATGCTTGAGTCTGAACACTCCAACAAGGACAAGGCTATCCAGAAGCAAATCAGGTGGATGAAGTCAGCACTAAAGACAGTTGCCAACAACAAGCTTAAACACTTGGAGAAGGCGATGAAGGTCATTATCACTTTCAGTGAAGACGAAGAAGTTGTTTGCCAGAGCTTTGACTCAAATGAAGGAGCAGAATGAACAGATGTTGCTCAAGGCGGTGGAGCAGTTAACATCTCAGTCGACTAGACTGCTCACCAAGGCCCTAAACGACTCAGCGGATAGGATGGCCCTAGAGTCAGAGAAGTTCATTTTTTAGTTAGGGAAGACGGCGGCTAGGCTGGCGAACACTCTTGCACAACTCTATGGAGGTCTTTGACAAGAAACTGAAGTCAAACCTTTCTCAGTTATCATATACGGGGGATGGAATAGCAACATGAGTTGACTTGATGAAGGAGCACTTGAAGGAAGTTCAGTCTCTTACATCCTTTGTGGTCAACACTGGGAAGGACACCATCAAGGAAGCAGTGCCTAAGTCTCTCCCTCCCGCCAAGGATGATGACAAAAGGGGGAAAAACGTTGTGACGAAGAAAAGATCTAACCCTGAGGCATTGGAGGAGGAAAATGTGCTAATTATGAAGATGACTCGTTTGGCGGCTCAGGCTAATGACCCTTCAAAATAAGTTCCTCAACTTCCACCAATTCCAGAAGCTTCAGTGCACTCGCCCATCGACACTAGGAAGAATCTTATCACTTTTGATGGTGATCAGGTTGCAAGTCTTTGCTCAGAGGCCTGGGGAGTTGCACAAGAGAAGACTGAAGCTCAGCGTCGGGCTGAAATTTCTGTCAAAGAGAAGCAGCGCATACTGGAAAGGAAAGTGGAGAAGCTGACTGAAATCAACGCACTGCAACAACGCAATTTAGATGATGCAATGATCAGTCTGCTAAGGAGAAAGAAGGAGAAGCCTGAACCAAGGAAGTACAGGAAGGCGGCAGCACCAAGAGCTAAAAAGTTACAAGTTCCAAAGGAGTCTTCAACTAAGTCAATGCTCATTGATTCATTTATCTCAAGGGCACTGAAAGAGTTTTGGGAGGATGCGCGGAATGAATTCATCAGGCTCTGGTATGTATTCAAGAAGTGAGGCGACTCTGAAGACATTGATGCTCACTTTACTGACTTCATGGTGGACAACTATCCTGAGTTGTTTAAGCTGATCATGGACGAGGCTGACAACGCCAAAGTTCAAATCAAGGCCCCTGAACTTATCATCCACAATCCACCTCTCATTCTGAATTCAACTATGTATGACTCAAGGGCTATCATGAAGGAAATGCTGAAGATCGCCAAGGCTGAAGGGTACATTAATCAACTGGACATGATCGAAAAGTTGAAGGAGAGAGTCTACACTGGATATGGAGTCAAACCTGAGATGCATATGATCTAGTTGTACTCTTGCAAAATTTATAAATGAAATCTATTACATTTGCCCACAGACAAAAACTCGTTGTCTTTTTTGTTGTTATTTAAATTTTTTATTTTATCAACAATTGCTCTAACACTGACCTTGTCTTATAGATAGGACTTATTTTCCACTAAGTGTTTTGTGGATCTTTTCAGTGTTTTGGCATCATTAAAAAGGGAGAAATTGTTGGGACAATGTCAGTTTTGAGTTGATCTCAAATACCCTGAAAGATTCATTTGCCTAAGTGTTAGAATAGTCAGGCGTCAGGCTAGTCTTGTTAGGATAGAATAATTTATATTCACATGTACATATTGAAGCCTAAAGAACACAAAAGCACCATCACTGAGCTTGAGTTAGTTTTCTAAGCTGACTAACTGAGCGTCAGGATGAAGAGAATGATCCTGAAATCATTGCTCACTGAGCCTGAAGGGAACAGGACTGCACTGAGTGATTTGGGAAAAGACTTGGAGTAGGATTCAAGCAAGCAAAAGGAATGTCGGCGCTGGAACACGTACGTAGATGAGGACAATTTGAACTCAAAAAGGACAAGACTGAACTGAAGAACGGGTTATGACATTCTCACCTACCTGATGACATGGACCAATCAAAGCAAAATAAGTCGTGTACGAACACTGACTTGAACCTGATATCCCTGCAGTTTTCAATGGGCATGCATTTAATGCATTTACCAAATCTATGCAAGGACGGCAGCATGAAGATATGTCTGTATGAATTATCTTACAAGAAAGGTGACTAGGAGGCAAACTCTCCAACAGATACTTTTCAAGTTTGCCTATAAATACTGAAGACCTAGGACCCAAACAAAGTTACGAAAAATTTTGAAGCCAGAAATTACTCAAGACTCTCAGCGTTCAAAGCATTCAAAAACCTAAATTTTTCCTAGTGTTTCTTTATGTCTAGAGTCTATTATGTATTCCACTGAGCGAAATATAAATATATTATATATATATATATATATATATATATATATATATATATATATCCTAAGCTTAGGTTTGCCTTGTAAGGATTATCACAAATAGTTGGAAACCAAACTGAAACCTAAGCTTAGGTTTGCCTTGTAAGGATTATCACAAATAGTTGGAATCCAAACTGAAACCAAAACCCTAAAGTTGAGTCAGTGATAGGTTTGTTGGTTGAAGTTAGTTAGTTGGTTAGAAGGAAGAGTACTAGAACTCAAAGTCTAGGGATCAGTGAGCTGGTCATGTGCACCTTGGCACGTTAAAAACAAGTGAATCCTTTAGTGGATTCTCCTGTTGAATCAGGATCATGGACGTAGGAGCTTGAGTCTCTGAACCATGTTATATCGCTCTAAGTTCTTTACTTGCTTTGATATCGTCTTATTTGTTTATCATTATCATTATCATTCATTACATGCTTTGTTAGTGTTGAATCAATCAGTCTGACCATCGAACTCATTGCATTGCCATTCTAACCACAGCTTCGTAAAAGGAAAATCAGTTTTTAGAAAGCAATCTAAAACAAGTCTTTAAACTTTCAGGGCTCACACATTTTCGCATTAAGACATAAATAGATAGTTAGTCAACTGATTTGCCTCAATGCAGTTAGTAGGTGTATTATATATTCAGTGTCTATCACCACTCTGAGTTAAGGAGACTCGACTTTGAAAAGAAAGTTGAAAATTTGTATACGTGTATTCTCCCCCCCCCCCCCCCCCCCCCCATACACGTATCACTCAAACTTGTATGGAACCAACAGGTTGTTTAATTTGATGTTTATTAGAAAGTGGGTGTGGAGGCTTTTAAATGAGCCAACTAGATTGTGGGCAAGAGTTTTGAAATCTAAATATGGCGAGACCCCTTTTTGTTTTGATGTTGGGGGTAATAGGAGTGTTGGGAGGGTAGATATGGTGGATTAGTGTCGGGCTAGTGGAAAGATTTATGTAAAGTGTTATCGGGCTGTGGGGGGAGGGGAATGAAGGAGGAGCTTGTAAGGGAGGTTGGGAATGGGGAGGGCACGTTTATCTGGTCGGATGTATGGTTAGGTGTGAACCCCCTCAAGTCAACCTTTAACAAATTGTTTAGGTTGTGCTTGAATCAAGAGGGAAGGGTTAGTGAATTTGGAAAATAGGTGGACGGGGAATGGAGCTGGGAGTTTCGTTGGAGGAGGAAGTTAAGAGGGAGAGTGATATGCTTAATAATTTGTCTTTACTTGGCAGGTGCAAGCTACAACAAGAGTGTGTTGATTGGTGGAAATGGTCTCTAGCCCCCAATAGAATTTTTTCCACTAGTCAGGCATACAAGAAACTTACGAGTGAATAGGCGATTATAACGGATGTGAATGCTCAAAAGGCTTTTTAATCGTTTGTGAAAATGCTACGCCCCCAGGAGAGTGCAAGAAATTGTGTGGAAGATTCTCAAGGAAAGAATAACTACCAAAGATAATCTGCTTAGAAGAGGGGGCGATTATGTATTAGGTGACTTATCTTGTGTTTTATGTGGTGATGAAGAGGAAAGTCAGTCTCATTTATTCTTTGGTTGCAACTTTGTTCGCGAGATATGGTGTTCTTGCTATAGGTGGCTAAATATTGAAATGGTACTTCATAAGGACCCGATTACTCACTTTCTACAACATGGAAATATGTTTGGCAAAGAAAAGAAATCGAGAGTGGCGACTACACTTTGGTTGTGCGTCATTTGGTCTATTTGGAAGGTGAGAAATGATTTAACCTTCAACGGAGCTATTTCAAACCCTATGAGACTGGCAGACACAATTAGGGGGAAAGTTTGGTCCTGGTGCAGTATTCATGTTCCCAAGTTAAGGAGATATTCTTATGGAAATTGGATTGGAGATCCAAAAAAGGTGTGTACTAGTATTTAGTTAAAGAATGAGTGTTAAGATGTAGAGAGGATTCGAGATTTTTGTATTTTATGTAATCGGATACTGTTGTAAGGGTTGGAGTACCTCTTGTACTCTTTTTGTTTTTTTTAATATATTTCTTTTATGATAAAAAAATCTAAAATCGAACGAGGAAAAGAATTAATATAGTGACATTTACAGATAATGTTGTATTGGATACTTGATATAGCGAGTAATGAGTTAGATTAAGGACTAACCGATATTTAGTGAGAGTGTCAAATAGGAATTGTACCATCCTCAGAACCTGTTGAAACAAACTGCAGATACATTGTGTGTGTGGCCATCTAGTGTCTGGACACAACTCTTTGTTTGATAATCTCAAACCTATTTCCAAATTATCCAGATGATTTAGATTTTGTGAATAGAAACTCATAATACTAGAGGTATCAAGGCAAATAAAGCAGTGTGATCGTCAGAATTAAATAAGGTTTATCACCACCAGTTAGATAATCCACACAATTGACTTCTTTTAAGTGAGCATCTAGCGTGAAATTTAGGTCAGGAGAGTGAAGATTCCATATCTACAAAAGTGAACGCACTTAGAAATCTTATCAAGTCAACATAACATTTTGAACATTGACATGGGTACAATTCCACTCATACCTTAATTGTGCGGTCAAGTGATGCACTAGCAAAGGTATTGGTGTTTCTTTTTTATTAAACGTCACTTGCATCACGTAATGGGAATGACCTTCAAATATTTGAGTGCATACCCATCCTTTTTTCCATGTCCCAAAGCTTTATGAGCATGTCGTCGGAGGATGACAACACATACGGAAGGGTGGGATGAACTGCCACACCTCTACTATAATTGGTATGGGCCTAATATACTTTGACCTTATTCATAGTATTGTAATTATGCACACGAATGAACAAGTCATCAGCACCAACAACCACCCACTGCTTTCGTGCAATAAATTTCGCAAATCTAACTGTAAAATTTTAAAGTGGATTTCAATTAGTTTTCCCTGCACAAAATTCAGAATATTATTGAACTTACATTGATTGAAAAAGAAAATGATTATTGTACAATGTTCATTATGCTAAGACAGAAGTTTTGAGAGGACTCACAAATCCAGTAGAATTGTAATTCCTAGTTGTCTTAGCACTACCAAAAGCCTCCAGTTTATAGCTTGTTTGCAAGATTTTAGATCCTAATCCATCATTTTCTCCACCAAGTGCTGTCAAATATTGCATTGCAATCTTAGCTTGTTTCAGTCTTACCATCATACATTTTATTCTAACTGTGCCAAAGCACTAAACCCCATAAAGAAGTATAAAGTCAGAAAAGGAAAGGGACAAAAAACTGAAAATCAGCATTCGGCAGCTAACCATATAATGAGAGACTGGTTACTTTCATTTGAAAAATTCAAAAGAACGTGAAAAGAAAATGATATTAGTACCTCATCTTAAAAGTAATATGTAAAATTAGTGAACATTTATCAATACTTAAGGTATTGTTTAGCACCTGTCATCATTGCCTTGTATGATGCATCAGCGACAACGTAAACATGAGGGATGTCAAAAAACTTGACTCTATACGCAGAAACAAGGTCATTCCCATACAATTGAACATCTTTGAAAGGGTTGGCTGATACCAAGACAGAGACCTCTTACTCTAGGTAAAACAAAGACATTAAAATGGTTCAAATCAAATGAAAGGTTTAATTATACAGAGTAAAGGAATTTATCAAATACTACTTACATGTATTTTATCTTCCAAATATTTGTACCGAAGATTGAAGAACTAAAGGCTCATTCAAATAATTAAGTTGCAATCATCAACTCCATCAAGAATCTGTGGATTAGCTGGTAGGAGGTCCTGTTTGGGAACTGTCACAACGTATAGTGATACATTGGTATATTATTCCCTTTAACAGCAACACAAGTATGTAAAATGTGACAAATCAAATGGACTAATGGATGGAATAGGTCCAAGGCAATTTGAAATCGGGTGAAATATCGTTAATTATTCAAGGAAAAAGAAAATGATATAGATAAAAAGATTTTGAAAACCAAGCAATGGCTGAAAACTTACGTTGGAGATCTGAAGGAGCTGGTAGAAAATGTGGTAGGAGCGCTCTCCTTCACCCAACTGAACAACTCGTGACTGATCCAATGTGATATAAAGTATTAAAAACATTTTTCTATTATGAGAAGACAAAAGTTTAGGTGAAAATCTGTAAATTTAGATACAAACACTGGCCTTTTTGAGAAAGACTATACCACAATTGAGGAATCAATATTTGAAATGCACAAAACTGCATAAGCAAGTCAGAGATCTCGGACCACAACTTAGTAAATGGATATCAATTAGTTTCTCATGCACAAAATTCAGAATATTAATAAACTTACGCTGATTGCACAAGAATAAAGATTACTGTACAATGCTTATTATGCTAAGAAAGAAGTTCTGAGAGGACTCACAAATCGAGTAGAATTGTCATTCCTAGTTGTCTTAGCACTAAAAAAAGCCTCCAGTATACAGCTTGTCTGCAAGATTTTAGATCCTAATCCATCGTTTTCTCCACCAAGTGCTGTCAAATATTACATTGCAATCTTAGTTGTTTCAGTCTTACCAGCGCCACTTTCACCACTACGATCATAAGAAGAAATAATTTCTTTAAGATTCATATATTATATTCTAACTGTGCCAAAGCACCAAACCACATAAAGAAATATAGAGTAGGACAAAAAACTAAAAATCGGCAGCTAACCTTATAATGATAGACTGGTTACTTTCATCTGAAAATTTCAAGAGAATGCGAAAAAAGAAAATTATATTAGCACCTCATCATAAAAGTAATATGTAAAATTAGCGAACATTTCTCAATACTTAAGGTATTGTTTAGCACCTTTCATCATTGTGTTGTATGTTGCATCAGCGACAGGGTAAACATGAGGGTTGCCGAAAAGCTTGACTCTATAGGCAGAAACAAGGTCGTAGTTGTTTGTTTGACTATATATGCAGAAACGAGGTCCTTTTTCCCAATCCCAAAGCTTGACTCCAAAATAACCTAAATTAAATAGAAAAATAAAATATCAAAGTATATGGAGACTAAAACAATTGTGAGTGAAAAATATAATAGTGTAGCAAAATATTAATCACAAAATAACCAATTTAAACACTTAATTTACGCACAAATTTCCACTTATCAAATCTTCTTACACTTAAACATTTGTTTGTCCTCAAGCAAAAAGAATTGCAACACATGAGGAACAAAATCCAATAGACAACCATGTCAACAAAATCGCAAACTAACATGTAGCACTCAAGAATTCATAACAAGAAAAATTGAAACACTCCTCTATAGTCCTTGAATCAGATTTTTGAGCCAAAATCATAAGTTGTTTGCCCCTCTAAATAAACCAAGATTTTCAATTCACAGTTACTACACAAAATTTCGTCAATCCTTGGGTACGCATACCATATCCATAATCCCCTAAGAAACTCAACCTCGGGTCACTTGACTCAATTTTCTTTTAAAGTTCAAATCTTTATTGGTATCCTTCTCCAATTCGTTCTTACTTTTTTTTTCCCTCTTTCTTCCTTTATAAGAGCTGCAGCTCCACTCCACCTCTATGTTTTAGCTTTCTCGACTTAGCCTCTAGGGTGGGCAGCTGTTTCAGCCTTCTTTCTTTTCTTTTCTTTTTTCTCTTTCTTTATAAGAGCTGCAGCTCCACTCCACCTCTATGTTTTAGCTTTCTCGACTTAGCCTCTAGGGTGGGCAGCTGTTTCAGCCTTCTTTTTTTTCTTTTTTTTTTCTCTTTCTTTTTTTATAAGAGCTGCAACTCCACTCCACCTCTATGTTTTAGCTTTCTCGACTTAGCCTCTAGGGTGGGCAGCTGTTTCAGCCATTTTTTTTCTTTTTTTTTTCTCTTTCTTTATAAGAGTTGCAGCTCCACTCCACCTCTATGTTTTAGCTTTCTTGACTTAGCCCCTAGAGGTAGGCAGCTGTTTCAGCCTCTTTCTTTTCCAACTCTTTTTCCTTCAATTTTTTTTCAACTTAACTCCTTTTTTCCTCCAATCAAAATCATGTTCTTTTTTTCAACTTAAGACACCAATAAAGATTTTTCCCTTCTCAAGAAAATCAATATAAGTTCACCAAAAATCAAGCACTCAAGTACACCACTTCAAGGTATTAAGAAACCAAGGATCAATTCATTTTCACAGAATAAGACAAGAATATCAATCAGGCTACTAATCAAGAGTTGCAACTTACGATTTCAGCAATTTAACGAAAATCAACAAAGAATGTCAAAGAAATCAATTTAAACATGCTTCAAACACCCAACAGAGTTTCCAACTCAAAACATGCACGCAGTTTAATATCAGTGATAACTACACTAACAATAAATAACCACAATATAACCCCACACTTAAATATTTGTTAGACCTCAAACAATAAGAATAAAAGAATAGTGGATGGGGGGGGGGGGAGTTGTAGAAATCACCGGATTGAAGTTCAGTCTGAGGTGGTCTCGATTAACTTCGGCGGCCTCTTCTCTACTTCTCTAAATTCAATCTCTGGACCTGTATCTTATTCAAAGAAAAAATAAAAATATCAACAGAAAAACAAAAATAACACGAAAAATTCAATCAAATTAACAATTAAATGCATATGTAAGAATCACATTCAATCTGAGCACAAAATTCGGTCAAGAAAATGAGAAAGAGGTTTTTAAGAACCCACTGAAAATATTGGTCATGCTCTAGAAAAACAAGTGAATGTTAAAGTCTATAACTAGCCAACCAAAAAAAAATGGCATTGTTTACCTTTGCAATCTCTAGCTTGCCTAGCCGTATGGCTAACTCAAATTTATAGTCTGGATCTTTAGCAACTTCAAATGCATCTTCTATCATCCCTCGTGATTAAACAATACTTGTTGATCTATCAGCATGTTGCACGTATTCAGTTGATGAAGGAAATTTACCCCTACAACGGATTATTTACACTTTAGTAAAAATCTATAATAATAATAATAATAACCATATAAAAGCAGCAGCATCTGTCAAACTAAAGGTCAACTGTAGCGAGTGAACAGTAACGCGTTGTGTGGTGAAACTATGCATTCCATTTGCTGATTTCGGCGTGAACAATGCTATCACAATTTTTTTCTGATTTTTATATTTTTGTGCCAACTGGCGAGTAATGCTATTTTATTATTATTTCGTCATAATTGTGTCAGCAAATCAGTTCATTTACAAATACATAAGAGAGTTAAAGAGGGATAGCACAGTGTTTGTTGAACATAATCCACAAGTACTCAGCAAAATTTTATTCTGAATAGAATCCCCTTCAAATATCACATGGCATGTAGTGGAAGCATTGGAACACTATTTGTTGCAGATGATTACTACACACTCGTGTATTTGAGCTACCAATACTTGGCTATAGACATAAATTTGATATTTTTTGCGCAACAGTTTATATGGGCAGTTTTGCATTGGTTCTCTTGAATATAATTATTGTTGTAAAGCTTGCTTTGTTCACAGTTTTTCAGCAAACCCTTTTCTGATTAGCAATAAATTACAAACCATTAAAAATTGAAATAAAAAGCACTAATTTAAAGAATGGCATGCCTCATCGTTCCCTTTACCTTACCTAAAGCATGCATAACTCTAAATAAATCTATTGTATACCACTAAA
Source organism: Ballota nigra (assembly GCA_947034835.1). Classification (NCBI taxonomy): domain Eukaryota; kingdom Viridiplantae; phylum Streptophyta; class Magnoliopsida; order Lamiales; family Lamiaceae; genus Ballota; species Ballota nigra. The sequence goes on from OX344723.1 coordinate 122,906,401, forward strand.
AAGCACAACTATGTGCAGACCTATGAAAAACTTAGGCATGCAGACAGCAAAAAAAATAATTAGAAAATTCATGATATGAAGTCCAATCGTCTCCCTCACAACTTTACAAGTACATCTATAAATAGTGTCATGCCTCTTTCGCAGCTCACATTACTCACCATCGCATCCCTCAGTACACACAATCTCTATAGTGATAGTTATATATTTGCTCCAGTAATATTTCATTCTCTTCATCATCTACATTCACAATAATGATGCTCATCTAACAAGTATTATATTACTGTTGCAGAGATCATTGAATGTGTCATTTCGTGTGTTTGAACATACATGCTGAGTATCTACAGGAAATAATAGATCCAATTATAGTCTAAAATGTGTATTCCATGAGATAGATGATTCTACATTTGACTTATTGCATTAGTTATTTGCACACGTTTACTTACAAATTCAATCATTAATCTTCTTTAAAAAGATGCATTTGATGCAGGGAGAAAAGAGAAAGTTGTCAAGAAACTTGCCGGGACTAAGTTGGCATGTTTTTTTTCCTCACCATTAATCGAGGGAAGACAAGTCACAGATAAAAAACAAAGACAATTGACAGCATTATATATAGTTCTACAGCAGATTATACATCTAGTGCCTATAAGTTTTTTTCACATGTGTGTGTATCAATACATATTACCTCCGGGCCGGAGGTAGTACATGTCTAATGTAGAATTCAGTTTTAGCTTATAAGTCAAACATATTTTACTGTCAATTTAGTTTATTTTTTTCAGTAGATCTCCATTCATAACAAAATCATCACAGAAGACATTACTATAACTGGCACAGGAGAGAAAGTTGCAAATGGAAATGAACCAAGTTCTAACAGCCTTTCAAGAAAACAAGCAAGAATTGGCAATACACAATCTGATTGTTATGTAAACAATATAAAAATTATGTGACATGCATAGTTGTCCTGTTTTCATATAATGGATTTTAAGATTTAGTAGATATAATATAATACTTAAACAAGCAAGAATTTTGTGTGATCCAAAAAACCAATAACAGGTGAGCTACAATATAACTTTATTGACTTCAAAACAAAAACACACAACATTAATTTAGACTTCCAGCTTACCATCATGTAATGTTGATGCTTTATTCCATGGGCAACATCATCATAAGGTAAGAGTATGGACCATCAAATTGCCTCCCCAAAAGTATGACCTGCACGGTCCATAGGTTTTTGAAAGATTTATATTTCATTTGCAGCAGTTTATGTATATTCTGTTAACGCTAATAGTATACTCATTATCTGTACCTCATATCATATAATAAATAGTCAAGAGTAAAATCTTTCCACTAAGAGAGTGTTGACTGCTTATAAACTCTTTAAAAGTGCTCAGTAAAAATATAAAAATTAGATCTTATTTTATCCCAAAATAAGATATTAGAAGCTAATACACTGTTTTATAAATGTGGGATGTCCGGTTTCGTTTTCAGCTTTTCAATGTTTTGGGATTTAAAACTTTGTATTGGTTTTGGTGTAGAAGTGAAAAAATGATTCTAAAATTTTGGTCCCAAGTAAGAAATAAAAATATGTTTAGCTAGGTATATATTGATGGGGCGGAGGAAGTAACTACCAAATTATTTATTAAGATTCGAAAACACTGATATCAGTGTTTTTAATGAAACTGAGATGAAACAAACAAGACTTCCATTTTCAAATAGTAGAATACTTGTGAATATAAAAGCAAACAAGCCCTCGAGGAATGCTATTCTTATATAAACAGACTCCTTATGAGCTCCATCATATTATCATTATTAGCATCTTATGAGCTCCGTCATCTTATTTTATCCAAACACTTCAACAAATTATTTTAAAAAAATTAATAGAGTACCTTGTAAGCTCTAAAAACATCTTATATATGTAGTGAGAGCTTTAAAATAAACCTAGTTAAACACCCTAAATCACTAACCAATCAATAAGTAACCCCAACTTGGAAAGGATAGAAGATAGTTACCCATCTTGCGAAAGTACAGGAAATTGCTGAAGCAAAATAAGCAGAAGTTTCACTACATATCAGAACCTGCACACAAATATATAAATTAGTCCTCTAAGAGGCAGTAAAAAAATAAAATTGAAGGGAAGTTACGCCTAAGACAAACTTAGGAAACCCAAATTTTATGTGATTTTTTTCTTCAAATATCACTATTGTATATATAAATAGTCATTGTTGTGCATACAAAATGTAATTTTTGTGTGATTTTTAGATGAACAACACACAAACTCAAACATTTCAGTGACACTTTTTATATGTAACATTAATGACACTAAAAAGGATGACCACACACTAAAGTCACGTGTTCAAAGTACCTTCCCCGTAAAATTTCAGCCAATTGCTTCGAAATATATTGAATAACTAATAGGGGAAATTACATATGAATTTAAATTTCAAATCCAAAATATAAAAGGGTATAAAATAAAATAAAACAGATCTAAAATTTTATTATACTTGTAGGGCAATTTTTTTTTTTAACAATGGGTCTATAATTTTTGCCCACATGATTAGCGAGACTGATTGTCCACTGTTTAAATCAGCAACTGTTTTCCATATAAGTGTGCCACAAATCACAAATAGTGGAGCTCTGTTTTCATAGCAACATCATAAATTTATGTTTGTGGATTGGATATATCAAATTTCCCTTTCTGTTAAAGAATTATGACCAGTTTGTGAAATATGATCAATAACTAAATGTGAATACTTTCTACTTTAATTAAACCAGCTTTGACGGGTGGAAAATAAATATACATTTCAGCATGCTGTTGATTTATATGGGATTGGAGGAATGTAAACTCAAGAAGTTACCTTAACTGAATAACAATGAAAATGCAAAAATCACATGAGAACGTTAGGCTGAAATCCAAAATGAACTCCGAGCCTCTGATAACCAAAAAAATCAAACATAATTAAGTAAACCAATATTTTAAAAAGAGCATCCATATTGAAATCCAACTAATTTTTCACAAATGTATAAGTTCTTTTGAAGAGTAAAAGGACAAAATGGTATAAAGATATTAAACAAGGCAAATCAATTAAATGCAAGAAGCATTAGATTTAAGTATAAAGATTATTACCTTTCCGCCGGAGAACAGTAAATACATCTCGATCAAATCTCCAGGAGATTAATACATCTTGATCAGATCAATAACTGCTTAGTGAAAATCAAAGTCTTTGATCAGATAAGAAGCTTCCTTCACTCAGACAACTGCTATCTCAAAGAATACCCTCAACCCCCACCAAAACCAATAAAAAAAAAAAAGCAAATAAAATTTGAATCACACGCACACAGAGCAATCATCAAAAAATTTCCAAATCAAAACACGTCCTTGAATAAAAATATTCAACTAATCAAAACTAGCGCACAATAATTTAATCGAGAGGTAGAAAGGAGGGGGAATTACATCGAGAGAGCAGCCGATGGTAGTGACGATAGCAGCTGTGACGTAAGAACGCGTAATGATCGGCAACTGCTTGTATCATTCTTCCACCGGTTGTGCCATTGAATTCTTCCTTAAAAATTCTACCCAGCAATCGCCCAAAGAGCAAAACACCAAACCCTAGCCGATTTCCCCTACGGAAGGGAGGGGAAATATAAAAGCTCCGCTATCACTCACCTCTAATAGGAACCTAATTTCCTGGAAATTCGACCGCGCGGCAAATTTGGGAAACGCAGGCCGATGGAGAAAGTCAAACTGAAGCGACATGAACAGAGGGAGGTGACGGAGAGAGGAATTGAAGCAATTCTATCGAATTCTACAATTTGTGGAGCCATTGAGAGGCGAAAACAGTGTCGGAGAATGAGAGGGCTACATAGAACTAAGGTCCATAGCTGGACGACGGTGAGACGGCGATTGGATTGAGATTTAGCGGCGGCGCTTTCTACCCAGCATTCGCCCAAATAGCAAAACACCAAACCCTAGCCGATTTCCCCCACGGAAGGGTAATCGCAAAAATAAACCTAATATACCTCCAAGCAGAATCAAAGTGGCTTTTCAACTAGATGGAATTGAAATCTCAACACCCAATCAATCATACGAATTCACAGAGACGTGATGATATGATCGAGAACAAATAAAGAGAGGGGACGCTAATTTCTCTCTCTTGGCTTCCTTGGTTTCTAATATATGCGCCTTGGATATTAGAGAGCTAGCCGTTGTGTGAGTTCAAGATGTGCTTGCGTTTCTTTTTTCTTTTTTTTTTTTTTATCAAATGTGCTTGCGTTTCTAATAAATAGAGGGGACGCTAATTACTCATATGTGCTTGCGTGCGCCAAAGCAAACGACGTCGTTAGCGAGTTCAAGATATGAAGCTTCTATTGACACACCAATGGATCACAATATTAGGTGAGAGTACAATACTCTAATGCTGCAACCTTACTGGTAATATAAAATCTCCCTGGAAATACCAAAACATCTCGAAATTACCAGGTTATATTCTCTTTGTTGTCGATCCTGAATCGGACGAGGACCCGAATAACACAGAATTTGACTATACTAACTCTGTATTATGGCCTAATTGCTAATTAGCCCAATGCTATTAATTATGTGTATTTTGTCTCAATTAATTCAAATACTTTAAAATATTTTAAAATTTACTGAAGCCGTTTATTTTCTACTATTATTCAAATTTTAAATCTTACGAGCATATTCTATTTAATATAAAAGGCAATTAAAAATACAACATATCTTACATTTCGTCGTAAAATTAAATTTGAGATGCTTCAATTCTATTTGACATCCAACTAAATAAAAAGAAGCTGCTTAATTTTATTTGAAGAATTGTTTAATAATATAAAAATTGACTCATTCTTGTTTACTTATTGTTTGTTTGTTAATTTTTTTTTTAAATTACAATCTAATCAAAAGTTTTAAATTTTGGTTTTTTTTAACAATTTCTTTTAACTTCTATAATTATATATATATATATATATATATATATATATATATATATATATATATATATCAAATCCTTTATATTGGCAAAACAATTTTTGCCTATGTGGCATCCCTCTTTTTAACCAATTTCATCATCTTTTGCTCCATATTGATTTTAGGTGTCCCACTTTCTTGGCCATTGATTCATTCTATCTTTTAAACTCGGCCGTAGATCTTTGCCATCTTTCCCTATAAATTTGTTCATTTGTCATTCATATTTTTCATCTTCATTGCTCTCATCCTCTTATATTTCTCCTTTTCTCTTTGTCTTGCGATTGTGTTTCCGTCTTGGCGATTTCGGACGATTAGGCGATCGATCATTCTCTCATCCTCTTATATTTCTCATTTTCTCTTTGTCTTGCGATTGTGTTTCCGTCTTGGCGATTTTGGATGATTAGTCGATCGATCATGTCGCTGTGTATTTCTTTTCTTTTTTCATTTTTCATATTCGTTTGTACCGTGTAATTGTTTGCCGTGCATCTATTTCCGTCGAAAATGGATGTAATATAATGTATTTATCTTCAAATTCTAATGAAATATTCTTATTTAATTTAATTGATGTCCATGTACACAAGAAATATGTGTGTGGTGTTCTTATTTAATTTAATTGATGTCCATGTACACAAGAAATATGTGTGTGGTGTTCGTCAAAGGCCATCTATGAGACATGTTATTGAATCTTTGAGGACCAATTTCCGTGAGGTTTGATGCTCATTGCCCTTGACGTGTTTTTGGCGCAACGACTTTTTTTTCATAGTGTATCAACGATTAACTTGGTTAAGAATCGGAAAATCAATCCGTCGTGATTGTTTGATAATGTAATTTCCGTGTCGATCGTGCCACGTTCCTTTGTATCTGAATTTTGATCATCGTATCAATATATTGTTAGAAACTAATATTTTGATTTTGAGAATCCACTCTCGATGAATGTCAATCGGATTGTCCGTGGCACACCATCGTATTCGTGATAGTCATATATACTCGACACCAATGTATTGCATGTTCCAACGTATTTGCGAAGTTGCTACAATCGTATCTTTGTGTGTTGGCACCGGTTTAATAAAAAAATTATGTTTTGTATGTGTGCTATTCAATCAATATTGTTTCCGTATCTAAGTCTATCGCCGCAATCTTGGATAAAAAATTAATTGTGTTTTAATCTCCTAATTAGAATAAATATGTAATTAATTTTGTTTAAACCTCTTAATTGGATTAAATGTGTCGTATAGAGGTAGTTGAAACATATGTTTGTGAATGAATGTGGTCGTTTCCATGTTTTTCGAAATTGATCCTCTAATTTTTTTTCATTTTCGCATCAAGGTCTTGTGCGACTCTGTTCACAACAACGGGCTCATGCTCGGAGTAATCCATGATCTAATTAATATGCATTATTTTAATTTAATTAAACGTGGCAATTAAATTCTTTTAAATTTAATTTAATTAAATGTGGCAATTAGTTATGTTATTTAATTTTATTAAATGTGGCAATTAATCATGTATAAATCTTCTTATTGTTTTAAATGTGTCTTTAAGATGTATTTGCGGAATTGGTCCTCTGTGAATGAATGTGGTCGTTTTCCTATTTGAGGAATTGGGTCTATATTTTTTATTATTTATTATCGTTTTCATATTTGAGAAGTTGGTTAATATACATTATTTTAAGTTAAGTAATATAAACATCTATTTTGTGTCATAAAAATGTTTAAAGTATGATTAATATGGGTGAATTATAAAATTGAGATTGAATAAAATTTATCTCATCCTAAATTATTAGTTTGTTTAATTTTATTAATTGTGCAATTAATTGTATTTAAGCCTTCTAATTTGACTAAATGTGTCATATAAGTATAGTTGAATTGTTTTAAAGTCTAATAATTATTAATCATTTCTATTAATTGTTGTGTTAAATTCGATTTAATTTGAATGCTTCATAAATCGGATTTAATTAATTTTTTTATTTTCCGGCTTTTTAATAATTTGGTCCTATAATCACGAGTGTGTATTTTTTTTAATAAATGTGATCGTATTCATGCTTGTGTAATTGATGTTTAACCTTAGTGTATTCTACAAATAATATTAATGAAAATGATAATAATTTATTCAATGGATGTTTTTTCTTCTTTATATTTAATTAAAATGCTCCACAATTAGAAAATCATTGGATTGTGCGAATATTGCTATTTTCTATCGTTTTATTATTTTGGTCCTATAATCTTGATATTGAAAATTTCATTGGTTTCGTGAGTTTAGTGTGTATGGTTGTTAATGAATGTGGACGTGTTCATGCTTGTGAAATTGGTGTTTAATATTAATGTATTCTACAATTACCATGAATGATAATGATAACAATTTAATTATTATGCTCCATAAATTGTATTTAGCTCAATGAATTGTTTTATAGGTTCATAGTTACTAAATTTTGAATGTTAAATTCAATTTACTTTTGAATACTATTTAATGATTGATTTTATTAAAAATTAATTGAGTTTAAGTCTCCTCATTATTATCATTGCTGTTTTAACGAAATTGGACGATAATTGTGTGTGATGTATCCAGATTTTTTTTGGTCCTCTAATTTTTTATATTCTATTTTTTCCGTGGTCCTCTAATTTTTGATATTTTATTTCAACGGCTCATATTTGATATTCTATTTCAACGGCTCATTTCGTGTAACATTTAGTACATGTGATGTGTAAAGGAAGATTGTAACCAGAATTAAGTGTAATTTAATGGAGGATTACAGCCGGCAAATATTCAACGAAATTATTGAAATTTAAGTGGGGGACTTTGAAATTTGGATCAATCAAATAATATTAAAAGAGAGAGAAATGCAAAATTTCTTAAGGGTCAAATATTTATATAAATTTATAGATAAAACGAGTGGATAAATTAAAAGGCAAAATAACAGAATTTGCTTGAATATTTTACAATATGCTCTTCCACGAGGATGGCATTACAGGACTTCAGAGCATTGGAAGTTTGATTTCTTTACATCAATCGCTATCGCATATTATCGCCTTCATATGTAATATATGAATTACAATAATAGTAGAATGATAAAATATTTGTGTGAATTAGATTTATTAAAATTTATAATAATCTATATATAAAATATTTTTAAGAACATGATAATAACCAAAATTATTTAAAAATGAAGCTAACCCCATCTCAAGCTGTTATTCGAAAACCCGTGATATTATTACATTGTAAAAATTAATTTTATTTAAACCTCTTAATTGGATCTATGAATGAATGTGGTCGTTTTTATGTTTGCGAAATTGGTCCTCTATTTTGTTTTCTTCTAGCATCAAGGCCTTAGCCGTCTATGTTCACAGCAAGGGACTTAAGCTCGGAACTAAGATGGGTGATTTGTAAAATTGAGAGCAAATACAATTTGTCTCGTCCTAAATTATTATGTTATTTAATTTTATTAAATGTGCAACTAATTGTGTTTAAATCTCCTAATTTGACAAAATGTGTCATATAAATGTAGTTGAATTGTTTTAAAGTCTAATAATTAATAAGCATTCCTATTAATTGTGGTGTTAAATTCGATTTAGTTTGAATGCTACATAAATTGGATTTAATGAATTTTGCTATTTTCTGGCTTTTTATTATTTTGATCCTACAAACTTGATATTTTGGTGTTTAACATTAATGTATTCTACAATTAACATGAATGGTAATGATAATTATTTGATTAGAATACTCCATAAATTATATTTAGTTCAATGGATTTTTTTAGGGGCTCATAGTTGCTAAATTCTGAAAGTTAAATTCAATTTATTTTCCAATACTATTTAATGATTGAATTTATTAGTAAATAATTGATTTTAAGTCTCTTTATAAAAAAATTGTTTTGGATGAAATTTATGTGTAATTTATCCTTTTTTTTTTTTTTGTCCTCTAATTTTTACTTTTAATTTTTTTTTTTTTTTTTTTGCTATGGCAATATGGTTATTATATGTTGGTTTCTACTAACATTGAATTTTTCTTTAAGTCATCTTGTACTTGGTTCATTTGATTAATTTATACGTGTGATGCCTATATAAAATTGTCCCCTATATAAATTACACTTTTCCATTGTTAATCTCCATTGATATTTTATTCCATGGATTCAATGAATTGCTAATTATTAGGCATTTCTAAATAATTATTTTGCTACTTTCCGGCTTTTTATTATTTTGGTCTTACAATCTTGATATTGGAAAGTACATTGGTTTCATGAGTTGAGTATGTACGTTTGTCAATGCTTGGTAAATTGGTGTTTAACATTAATGTATTCTACAATTAACATGTGTTGTAAATCCGGAAGATTTTATATTCCAAATCTGGGAGATTTGGTGTGGACATTACTTAAGGACCAAGAATTATATTGGGTCTGACCCATTAGATTAGGGTTTTACTATTATATATATCTTATTGTATTCATGAATTATGTACTCATATACGTACTCATACTAGTGGAACTCCTGGTTTGGATCGCCCCCAGACGTAGTCCTTCCGGACGAACTGGGTCAACAAATCGTGTCTCTTTATTTACACGCTAAATTACAACACATTATCAGCACGAGTCTCTAATCGAGATTATACGGTACGTTTTTTATTTATTTTATATTATATGAATCACTTGATCGTTCATGTACTTTACCAATTGATTTCGTTCCTGAATTTTCCTGTGCATAATTATATTACGTGAAAATTATTTTTGTGATTTAAATCAATAATCAACGACCGTCGCCCGTAGTCGAACGGCCGTCCTCGCGCCGCCCGCCGCCGCTGCCACCGCCGCCGACCAGGTGCCGCGCAGCGTCGCGCCTCCCGTCGCACGCAGCGCCGAGCGCCGAGCACCGCCCGCAGCGTCGCGCCCGGTGCAGCGCGCGCTCGCGCCCCCCCTCGTCGCACGCAACGACCGCCGAGCGCCGCCCGCACGGCGCGCACGCCCGCAGCGTCGCGCCCGGTGCCGCGCGGCCTCGCGCCTCCCGTCGCCCGCATCGGCCAGCACCGACCGCCGCCCGCACGGTGCGCCCGCCCGCAGCGTCGCACCCCCTCGTCGCCCGCATCGGCCAGCGCCGACCACCGCCCACCGCCCGCACGGCGCGCACGCTCGCAGCGTCGCGCCCGGTGCCGCGCGGGCTCGCACCTCCCGTCGCCATCATCGGCCAGCGCCGCCCGCACCCGTGCCCGTCGCGCTCGTGCCGCGCGCGCCCGCGCCCGTCGCGCCAGGCGCCGCGCGCACCTGCGCCCGTCGCGCCCGCGCCCGTCGTGCCCGGCGCTGCGTGCATCCGCACCCATCGCGCCCGATGCCGCGCGCCCGTGCCCGTCGAGACCGAAGCCACGTGCAAACTCGCACGCCGGTGCCCGTTGCCGCACGCACACGATCGACCTACGTGCGTCGACCCCGTCCGCTGTGCGCAACCAACGCGACGTTATTTCATGGATTTTAATGATTACCTTAACCCGATTCGTTTGTGTTCTTGATAACATAAAATCCATGTTTTAGTTTTATTAATGAATCCTGAAAATATTTCGTTAAATTGCGTTAATGTACATGAAATAATTATTCTAATGATTATTTCCTCTGTCCATTAAACCGTATATTTTCTGCAAATCATTTTCATGTGATTATCGTTATTTATCGTTATTGCATGTTTGAGTGATTTTATTATCCTACGTGCTTTAACACTGCGCACATAGTTTATAGTCCGCTATTTATGCCCGGGTAGGCGGCGCCCGGTACTTGTTGGACCGTAAATTTATGCCTTGGGTAGACGGCGCCCAGTATGTGCATTTATGTGCCTTAGGATAATCAAATGAGTCCTCTTTTCCTTTTCTCATTGTCTATGCGTCTTGTTCATCCCCCTCACCGTGTCGCTTCTCTTGTAGTGAATCATGTCTGAAATCACTATGAAAGAATTCGATGAGCTTGCTCTCGACGGTAGCAACTACCCGACATGGGTGCTAGATATAGAGTACTATCTAGCCTCAAATGGGTTAAGCGAAACTGTCATGGAAGGTTCAAAGTCTACTGACGCCCAGAAGGCGAAGGTATTGATTTTCCTTAGGAACCACAAGGTCTGAAATTCCAATATGTCTCAGAAAAGGACCCCGAAATATTGTGGAAAACCCTGAAGGAACGTTTCCAGCAATATGATTTTGCACTCCATCACAACATGAGAGGCTGAACGTCAGTTATGCGGACCTGAAGTCCATAACGATGCACAGCTCTGCATTGCAGCGTGTTGTGACCAACCTGATCCAGAGTTCTGTATCAATGCTTCATGATAGCGACCCTGTACGCCTGCAGCGATACGGGCATAAACCCTCTTATGGTCGTCGCAATCGTGGAAGGGGGAAAGCGAGTAAGAAATCCCGAACTAACGACCGAAGCCGTAGTTCGCTCGGTGGCCACAAGACCTGGTTTAACGCTCCTGATAAACCTAGCTCTCAGAGAATGATTGAGCAATCCTGCTTCAGATGCGGTTGCAAGGGCCATTGGTCCCGCACGTGTCGTACTCCCAAACACTTGGTCGAGGCGTACTTAAAGATACAAAAGGATGACAAAGGGAAGGCCCAAGTTGATGAACCTATGGATGACCACCTGCCCGAAGCAGATTTTGACCTAGATAGTGATGATCTCTTGGGCCCGTAGCTCGAGATTTAGGATAAACGAGTAGATTCGCGTATTTAATTATCCCTGCAGTTTGTTTTCTGAATAAAACGAGTGCTTATCATGTTATGGATCCTTTCTTTCGGATATTTAATGAATGAATTTATTAGCTTTGATATGTTTGCTTTAGTAGCTGTCCATGTGTTTATTCGGATATTGCTATTCTTATTTATGGCTTGTAAACAACTCAGCTATTAGGTTTGGACTATTTCCTCTTGCATGATGGATGCCGATAGTGATTTATATCTGGTAGATAGCGCCACCACACATACGATCCTAAGGGATAGGAAGTATTTTCATAACTTGATTAATCGTAAAGGGAGTATAAGTACAATTGCGAATGACAGTACATTGATAGTGGGCTCCGGAAGAGCTTCCATTGTCCTCCCCATGGGTACTGAATTAATTATAGATAATGCTTTATTGTTCCCACAATCTAAGCGTACCCTACTCAGTTTTAGAGACATTAGAAATAACGGGTACCACATAAACGGGTATCATATTGAAACTAAAACTGAGAATGATAACGAATACCTTTTGATGACTAGTACTCGAGGTAACCGTAAGCAAGTTATAGAAAAACTTCCATCCCTCTCCTCCGGTTTGTACTATTCCTACATCCGGCCGTCTAGTTCCCATCTAGCGATGAGTATGAAATTCCATGACCCAAATTCTTTTAAATTGTGGCATCAGCGGTTAGGTCATCCGGGACAAACAATGATACGTAGGATTCTATCTAATTCAACTGGTCATAATATTTCGAATAATAGAATCCCTCCCGTAGATGAGTATTTCTGTGATGCATGTTCTAAGGGTAAGTTGATAGTGCGCCCGTCGCGCACTAAGGTTGGACTAGAGTCTCCGGTTTTCCTAGAGCGAATTCAAGGTGACATTTGTGGACCGATTCACCCAGCATCAGGACCATTCCGTTATTTCATGGTCCTTATTGATGCCTCCACTAGGTGGACATTCGCATGCTTGTTGTCCACCCGCAATCAAGCTTTTGCGAAGCTCATTGCGAAAACTATCGAGCTTAGAGCTCAATTCCCGGATTATCCAATTAAATCAATTCGTATGGATAACACAGCTGAGTTTAGCTCGAAGGCCTTTACAGATTACTGTATGGCCCTGAGAATTAAAGTGGAGCATTCGGTCCCCTACGTCCATACCCAAAATGGTCTTGCTGAGGCGCTAATAAAACGTATCAAATTTATCGCGAGACCATTGCTAATGAATTCTAAACTACCCACCTCATGCTGGGGGCATGCAGTCCTTCATGCATCACACTTGATTCAAATCCGTCCTACTGCATATAATGATCATTCCCCCCTACAGTTAGTGCGTGGGAAAGAACCTAGCATTTCCCATCTGCGTATTTTCGGATGTGCGGTATACGTACCGATTACGATACCCAAGCGAACCTCTATGGGCCCACAAAGGAAACTCGGTATTTACGTAGGATTTAACTCTCCATCCATCGTGAAATACCTCGAGCCTTTGTCCGGGAATCAATTAACGGCCCGGTTCGCTGATTGCACGTTCGATGAAGATTACTTCCCGGCATTAGGGGGAGATCCGAATTCAAAATTGAATGAATGCCGGGAACTTACGTGGAACGTAAGTAATCTTCAGTATCTAGATCCGCGCACTAATCAATCTGAACTAGAAGTTCAGAAGATCATTAACCTGCAGAACTTAGCAAATAACCTGCCAGACGCGTTCACTGACCATAGAGGTGAGACTAGATCGCATATACCAGCAGTAAATGCTCCCCAAAGGGTTAAGGTCCCAAGCAAAATGAGTACTCATGCCCCCACACGCCAAAAGCGTAAGGGAACCTCAAGAGATAGTAACACACCTAAACGAAAGGCTAACAAATCTGGTCAGTCGAATGGAAAATCTCTGGAAGAGATCCGTCTAGATAATCCCAAGTCTCTAAGAGACGAGAGTCCTAGTGATGAAGCACGTGCACAAAATATTCCATGCACTAGGACCGTGGAACGACCAGACCCAGATATAATGGGAAATAAGGAAGGTCTGGTTGACGTAAATGTCGAAGTCTCTGTGAATTTCACAGATACGGGAGAAACATATAATAGAAATATTACTGTCGTCGACGACACATTTGCAGCGTCAATAGCTCTTTCCATTATTAATGATCTAGATCCTGAACCCAAAACAATCGCAGAGTGCCGGAAGCGCCACGATTGGGTTAAATGGAAAGAGGCAATTGATGCGGAGCTCGCCTCGCTTAACAAAAGACAAGTATTTGGCTCAATCGTTCGTACACCCGCGCGCGCTATCCCTGTAGGATATAAATGGGTCTTTGTACGAAAACGAAATGAGAACAATACTGTGGAGAGGTACAAAGCGAGGCTGGTAGCACAAGGGTTTTCGCAGAGACCCGGGATTGATTTCGATCAAACCTATTCTCCCGTCATGGACTCAATAACGTTCCGCTATTTGATATCTTTGGCAATTAAGTTGAATCTCCAGATGAGATTAATGGACGTAGTAACCGCGTACTTATACGGATCACTAGATGCCGACATTTATATGAAAATCCCAGATGGATTTGACATTCCTCAGTTAAGGGATGGTGAAAATCGCAGTATGTATAGCATACAACTGCGTAAGTCGTTGTATGGCCTGAAGCAATCGGGCCTTATGTGGTACAACCGACTTAGTGAATTCCTTCAGATGAAGGGATACACGTTCGATAAAGCTTTCCCATGCGTATTCACGAAGAAATCGCAAGACGGTTTTTGCATCATATCCGTATATGTTGATGACCTAAACATAATCGGAACATGAAAAGAGATTGAAGAAGCCAGTTCAATCTTGAGAGCTGAATTCGAAATGAAGTCCTTGGGTAAAACCAAGTACTGCCTCGGCTTGCAGATCGAGCACCTCCCAGAAGGAGTCCTTGTTCATCGTCGACCTACGTGAAAAAGGTATTGGAGAGATTTCACATGGATAAGTCTCATCCACTTAGCACCCCGATGGTAGTCCGATCCCTTGAAGTGGATAAGGACCCATTTAAACCAAGAGAAGATTCAGAAGAAATTCTGGGACCAGAAGTTCCTTATCTTAGCGCTGTTGGAGCTTTGCTCTATCTTGCAAATTGCACCCGGCCGGACATTGCATTTGCAGTTAACTTGCTTGCGAGATATAGCGCTTCTCCCACGAGGAGACATTGGAATGGTGTTAAGCATGTTCTACGATACCTCCAAGGATCTCAAGATCTTGGACTGTTTTATCGTAAGAACCAAGACAAAACCTTAGTAGGTTATGCGGATGCTGGCTATTTGTCTGATCCCCACAACGCCATATCCCAGACTGGTTACATTTTTCTCTGTGGTGGAACTGCAATCTCGTGGAGATCGGTTAAACAATCCATGGTTACCACGTCTTCAAACCACTCAGAGATCATAGCTTTATTTGAAGCCGCACGAGAATGTGTTTGGTTAAGGTCCTTGGTAAAACACATTGGTGATTCGTGTGGTATCGCCAAGGGCGATACACCTCCCACCGTTATATTTGAAGACAACGCTGCTTGCATCGCACAAATGAGTAATGGGTACGTCAAGGGAAACCTGACGAAACATATTTCACCTAAGTTTTTCTACCCATACGAACTCCAGAAGAGTGGCGTAATTACCATCCAAAATGTGCAATCTAGTAACAATCTTGCAGATTTGTTTACTAAATCCTTACCTACGTCTACTTTTGAAAAGTACGTTCGTGGTATTGGGATGCAAAGACTTAAAGTGTTGTTGTCTTCAGGGGGAGCGGTAACATCGAAATAAATTTGGAAGATTTAGATCTAGAAGATCAATAACATTCCTCCCACTTATTATCATGGCCGATCCTCAGCACGTGGAGTTTTTATAACAAGACATTTATGTCGTAATGTCCAAGGGGGAGTGTTGTAAATCCGGAAGATTTTATATTCCAAATCTGGGAGATTTGGTGTGGACATTACTTAAGGACCAAGAATTATATTGGGCCTGACCCATTAGATTAGGGTTTTACTATTATATATATCCTATTGTATTCATGAATTATGTACTCATATACGTACTCATACTAGTGGAACTCCTGGCTTGGATCGCCCCCAGACGTAGTCCTTCCGGACGAACTGGGTCAACAAATCGTGTCTCTTTATTTACACGCTAAATTACAACAACATGAATGGTAATGATAATAATTTCATTAGAATACTCCATAAATTATATTTAGTTCAATGAATTGTTTTAGGGGCTCATAGTTACTAAATTCTGAAAGTTAAATTCAATTTATTTTTTAATACTATTTAATGATTGAATTTATTAGAAAATAATTGATTTTAAGTCTCTTTATTAAAAAATATTGTTTTGGACGAAATTTATGTGTAATTTATCCAAATTTTTTTAGGTCCTCTAATTTTTACTTTTAATATTTATTTTTTCTTTTGCTATAGCAAGATGGTTATTATATGTTGTCGTCTACTAACATTGAATTTTGCTTTAAGCCATCTTGTGCTTGGTTCATTTGATTAATTTATATATATGATGCCTATATAAAATAGTCCCCTATTATTAGGATTTAATTTGAGGGTTACATAAATTGTATTTACTTCAAATTAAATGTGATTTAATCTTATAGTTATTGGGCATTCTTATTTTTTGGAATGTTAATTTCGATTCATCGTTAGGCTCCGTATCGTGGTTGTTGTTTAATTTTATAATGGAGTAGTAAAATTGATTTGGGCAATTAACTTTTCAGCTTTTTTTTTTTGGTCCTTCAATATTGATAACCTAATGTCCATTGATATTTAATTCTCCTTAGAGATAGTTTGTTATTCTAGAGGTGTAATTATAATTTAATGATTATAATTCAATGTCTCTTGATAATTTAGTGTCCCTTGATATTAAAATCCCCTTGGTGTTGGTTAGGTCTTAAAATAGTATATGACCAACTAATTTGTATAATTGCTCTTTTAAAGATATAGTTTTTTCTGTTTTTTCCAAATTAAAAAAAAAAATCGACAATGGTCCTACATGGATTGTATTATAACTTAATGCCCACTAATTATTAAGTGTCACTTGAAGATAATTCGAATGAATATAATCATGTCTGGTCCCTTCACAATCATATAGACACCTTTTCATCCTTGGATTTATTTGAAGGCATCATAAATTGTATTAATTCTAAATTAATTGTGTTGAAGGCTAAATAAATTGTATTAATTCCTCTTATTTAGATTTAATTTGAAGGCAACATAAATTGTATTTAATTCAAATGAATTATGGCTAAATTCTCATAATTATTGGGCATTCTTATTTTTTGAAATGGTAATTTGATGCATTATTAGTGTTTGTGTTCTTTTGAATTATGATAAAATAACAAGTTCACAAATAATTTAGTTCCAGAAGGTTACGTAATACTAAAAGAAAATTAAAGCTACACACTTTGTAATTTAGATTAAATTATCGCTCCACGCTAAAAATTTGATAAAATAAAATAAGTTTTAAATTCATTAATTTAGATGATAATTAAAAAAATATTCTGATAGTTAAATATTTTAACTCCACGACCAATTTTTAACCCTAGGAATTCCAACAATTGAACACAAAGCATACATTAGGCTTTTTAATTTACAAGTTCAGAGTCCATGATATTAGGCTTTTAAATTTTAGTGTGCATATTATTAGACTTGTCAAATTATTGGGCATTCTTATTTTTTGAAATAGTAATTTGATGCATTATTGGTGTTTGTGTTTTTTTGGATTATGATGATTTTTATATTTGATCAAGGTTAATCTTTAAAATTGAGCGCTAAATAATATGATATGATGCATGTGTTGGTTAAATGCTTCATTTTTAAACATGAGCTAAAATATCAGTTCATATTTTAATTAAACCTATATTTATATATTTTAATCCAAGACAGTGGACCATTTTTTACAGGTGTGTGCTAAATAATAGTGGATATTTTAGATCGTCAATAATATATTTATGGTAACAGATAATTATCCATCACACGTCTAAGGAGCTAATGTCTTTGATAGTTTAATATTTTAATTTTAAACATTAGCTAAAAAATCGGTGCACATATTTAGGTAATAATAAAAAGTTACAGGACCATACTTTAACTCGGATAAGTTAGCGGTCCATTTTTTTTTTCTGGCAAGTATGTTTAAGTTGCAATAAGGCAAGTAGATGTATGCATTCATCATATATGTTGACAATTTCTTATTATTTTTAGTCCTATAATTTTTATAATTGGATAATTTTTCCATATTAGTTTTAGTCCAATAAATTCTTATATGTAGTGTCTCCTTGCATGTTAATATCATATTAGTTGTCATTGCATTTTTTCATATTTATACAATTTAGTGTACATGTTTTTAATATGAATAAGGGGCCAGATTTATTTAAATTAGGTAACTAGGCAATAATAATATGTCAAATATATAGTTTAAAAATTGAGTCAAATTATATTCACCTTTATATTATATTCTATATTTCTTTGGTCAACTGGTTTTTAAGAATGTGCCCTAAATAATTATCATCTATTTTTTATTTTTCCTGACAAGTGGGTTTAAGTTGCAAGAAGGCGAGAAAATGCGTTCATTCATCATAC
Source organism: Ballota nigra (assembly GCA_947034835.1). Lineage (NCBI taxonomy): Eukaryota > Viridiplantae > Streptophyta > Magnoliopsida > Lamiales > Lamiaceae > Ballota > Ballota nigra. The sequence continues at coordinate 122,924,680 of OX344723.1, forward strand.
ATGTTGACAATTTCTTATTAGATTTAGTCCGATAATTTTTATAATTGGATAATTTACCCATATTTTCCCATATTAGTTTTAGTTTGATAAATTCCCATATGTTAAAATAGTAATTGCATGTTAATATCCATATTTAACTGTCATTGCAAATTTCCATATTCATACAAGTTAGTGCACACGTTTTTAATATGAATAAGGGGTCAAATCTATTTAAATTAAGTAATTAGGCAATAATAATATACCAAATATATAATTTAAAAATTGGGTCAAACCTTTATATTGTATTCTATATTTATTTTGTTAACTGGTTTTTAAGAATGTGCTCTAAATAATTAACAGGTATTATAATTTAGGACCTAATATACTACTATTATATATTTTAATTGAACTAATCTAACTATATATATTCGAATTAAATTAACACTACTATTACATATTAAACTAATATTATAATTAAGTATCAAAGTGTAACTTCTTGCAATATTGGATTTGGTCAACTGGTTTTTAAGAATGTGAAGGAAGTGTTTTAGATCATCCTGAATATATTTTTATTAACAATTAATTATTAGCTACTATAATTAAGGACCTGATGTACTACTATTATATATTTTAATTGAACTAATACTATATATGTATTTGCATTAAACTAATACTACTATTACATAAATAAACTAGATTTTTTTTATATTTGAAAATAATAGGAAAATAATTAATTCTCATTACAGTGTACTCAATTTATTTGATCAAATCTGGCCTTTAAAATTGTGCGTTAAATAATATGGTCTAATGTATGTGTTGGTTAAACAACAACTAAATAATCAGTGCATATTTTATTTCAATTTATATTTATATATTTTAGTTCAAGATATCGGACCATTTTTTATTTTTCCTGACAAGTCGCGTTGAGTTGCAAGTAGGGATGTAGTTGCAATTAAATATTCGCCAAGATTAATGTTGGTCCTTTTAAAAAATTCTTAACTTTCAATTTATAGAAAATGATTGTTATTTGTGAGTAGGCAAATTCAGCAGAAATTTATTTGCGTCTATTTAGATAGCATTTTATTGTCGATTTTAGCGCCAATAGTAAAGATACTATACATGTTTTTATATTGGTCCTCTAACTTTTTCAATTGATAAAAAAAATTGAAGGACCAATATCGAACGATTTGGTTATGGATTTGTGATTAGATAATAGATTCTTTTCACTATTATGTCAGATTAAGGGGCCGAGTTTTTTAAGCGGAATACTATTAGTTTTTAAAAAATATTGTGTTACATAAACCATAATTAGTCCAAAATTTATTTAACAATGTAATAATTTGAATTTAGGCCAATAACTTTTAATTTATGTGAGCAATAACTTTTATTTTCTGAAGATTGACATTGTGTCTTGAAGTCCTGAATTAATACCCCTTTTTCCTTTTTTTTTATTACAATACTCTCGGTGGCGCATTTGTGGATATTTATTTCTCAACCGTTGTATTTCTTGTATAATTTTGTGATGCATCATTTTGTGCAGTTGATAATAAATTTCTTTGTTTTTCTTCGCTATTGGTGTGCTATACATTTTTTGAGTTGCAAGGTTGGAGTTGAATAATTATTATGTTCTTTTGTACGTGTGTTCTTGCATGGTGAATATAAAAAGGTTGAAATATAAATGATGTACTTGGTTTGAATAGTATTTCGTGTGTAAATATAATTGTTATTAAAATAAAAAAAAATATGTTCTACTACCAGTAGAAAATAATATTGCAATTTGGGTTAATCATTTTATTTAAAAAAATGTTAGAGTTATACTAATTAATTAACTGATATTTGTCAAAACTAAAAATTCTAAATTGTTATATTTATGTAAGGATGAAATATCAATGTACAAACCAAACTATACTTATAAGATTTTATGTACCAAACTACACCAATGTTGAATAACTACACCAAACTACACTTATTAGATTTTATGTACCATATGAACAAATTGAAATTTTTAGGATGATACCCAATTATATAATTTTAAATTAGTAATGTATGCCTAAAGACAAAAAAATAGAAGCCTGGTGAAACTAAGCCATATATTATAAATGTACAATGATTACATCACAATGCACTCATTATGTTTATTGTACCATATCCAATTATATAATTTTAAATTATCATTACTACACATAGATTATCAAAGTTTTTGGCGTGGATGAGACTCAAAGTCTCGTGCTAAAGAGTGTGGAGGTTCGAGTCCTCTTCAAGTCATAATATTGAGTTGACTATGTCTGAACATAGCCTTTAGGGCTTATTCCCCATCAACTGCAGTTATTGTAAAGAGCAGTAGTCACCTCTTCCTCTAAAGTAAGGAGTGAGACATTATTCCCATTAACTGGCAATGCGCATTTCACAATAGTTATGGAATATAGAATAGCTCTCATAAGCTCTCTCTTTCGTCCCATTAGGTAGCGTAATAGAGGTGATCATAATGCAAAAAGTCTAACGTATATGGAGTTTCATTTGAAGTATGTTTGGGACAATAAGAAATACTCTTTGGTGAAAATGAGTGACAATAGATTTGCATTGGGGAGATTGTATAATGTTCCACCAAGTGCTGGCGAATTTTTTTATTTAGGGATCCTGCTACCGCACAACAATGGGGCTGGGTCGCATGAAGAGACCCGAACCATCAGTGTTGTTGTGTACCCTACTTTCAAGGATGAATGTTATTCTTTCGGATTATTGGAAGATGATCAGGAATATATCGATGGAATATATCCAAAATTTGTTTTCAATTTTGTTGTTGTCGTCGTCTATGACCTCTCCTAAAAATGTGTTTGAAAGAATATTGGATTGTTCATCTGACGATATTCAGTTTAGGCAGCGACAACTACTAAATCAGTCAAGTATTCGTACTAAGTTTAAACATCTAAATTTGTTTTCTATGTATGTTGAATTACATTTGATATGGTATATTTTTCTAAAACATACTTGGTATTAGCTGATGAAGGGTCGAGAAACCATACTTTGGTTGAGATTGAAAAGTTACTGCAGATGAATGGCTGTACCCTGGCTATGTTCCCTTCTATGCCTCAACCAATTCAGCATTTGGTGACAAGTGGTATCAATAAATTAATGCGTGAGGAACTGTGTTATGATCGTGCGGTGTTGAGGGGTGAATTTTATGGGTTGAGTGTAATGCTTATGCCTGAGCAAAGAAATTTATTTAAGGAGATACTTTATGCAGTTTTGCATAGTAGGGGTGGAATTTACTTCTTGTATGGCTATGGTGGCACTGGAAAAAATTCATCTAGAGAACATTGTCCGTTTCTATACGGTCAGAGGGTCATGTTGTTATGAATGTTGCATCCAGTGGAATTGCAGTGCTTCTTCTACCCGGTGGTCGCACTGCGCACTCTATATTTGCTATTCCAATAAATATTGAAGAGACATCTACTTGTAATGTTAATTCTAGGTCTGAATTATCTGAGCTATTGATAAAGGCAAAGCTAATTATATGGGATGAGGTCCCGATTGTTAACAAGTTTTGTTTTGAAGCATTGGATCGTACTTTGCGAGATATTGATATGAGGGCTAACGGTTCAATGAATGATTTGTCGTTTGGAGGAAAGACAGTTGTTCTCGGTGGGAATTTCAGGTAGATTCTACCAGTTATACCAAAAGGGAGTAGAGAGGATGTTGTTCATTCTACGATTAATTTATCTTACCTTTGGCAATATTGCAAGGTGAATTAGTTTATTATAATATATTTGGGCAAAAATTAATAGTACATACACTATTCCTTTGATATATTCTTTATTTGGTTGTTTTTCAGGTACTCACGGTAACCAGAAATATGCGGTTGGAATGTGGTGTACACGGTGTGGATAGAGGCTTGGAGATTGCTAAATTTTCCGATTAGATTCTCAAAATATGCGATGACAAACTTGGAGAAGGTAGGGATGGGTTTTCTGAAATCGAGATTCCTTTGAATACTTTGATTTATGATGAAGTTGATCCTGTTTTGGCTATCATTAATAGTAGATTTTTTATGAAGTTGGTCCTATTTTGGCTATCACATAAATACTTTGAAGATAGGGTTATTCTTGCACCTACACACAGGGATATGGATTGTATCAATGATAAGATCATTTCCATGATTCCCGGAGATACAAAAATTTATTTGAATTCGGACAGCGTGTGTAAAACAGAATTTCGTCCAAGTGGTCAAGGAGAATTGATTTCAGTTAATTTTTTTAACTCCCTAAGGTGTTCTGGAATGTCATGTCATCGTTTGGTTCTTAAGGAAGATGTTCAATTGTTCTTCTACAGAATATCGACCAGAAATCTGGATTGTGTAACGGTATAAGGTTGATTGTCGTGAGGCTTGAAAATCATGTGATCGAAGCTGAAATTATATCTGGTCGAAATATTGGGAACAAGGTTTTGCCTTCCAAAGATGACTTTGATTAATTCAGATATAACCATGCATGTAAATTTTACTAGAAGACAGTTTCCTGTTTTGTTTTGCTTTGCAATGACTATTGACAAGAGACAGGGTCAATCTCTTTTCAATGTTGGATTGTAACTACCCAAACCAGTGTTTGTGCACGGCCATCTATACGTCGCAGTTTTGAGGGTTAAAAGGAGGTATGGCTTGAAGATTTTATGTCTTGATTCCGAAGGAAAGCTTCAAAGTACACAACCAATGTTGTTTACAGAGAGGTTTTTAGAAATTTATGAAATATTATTAAATATTACATATCTTGGTGTTGTTTGTCGTTTAGGTGTGTGTGTATTTGGTTGAGTTACTCTGGTGTGTTCGAATTTCTATAGTTGATAATATACAATGTTTTCAGAAATATTATTATTAAAGGTGTTGTGAAGTGCATCTTGCGAAATAAAGCGGTGAATGTGGCGATTGTTTAATAAAGTGGATGGTATAAAAAGAAAGGTTTTTTTATCGTTTGTATAAGATGCATTTGTAGTTTATTAATTACATATACATTGAAGAAATGATTGGTGTAGAATTAAATCAAAGTAGTTTTTTTAAGTCTGCGAAATTTCGCGGGTCTGTGACTAGTATATATATATTTGCAATTCAAACTAATGGATAGATTTGTTCTTGCTCCGTGTCACCTACATGACAATAAATAATTAATTGCATTAAATGATTATATTGGTTTGGATGACAATAAAGCACACGCGTGAGACAAGCGTGTGTAACACGAACCAATAGAAGTGATGAAGTTGTTACGACGTATGCGTGTGAAATTTTTTTATCTTCATACATTCCATTTTATCTATAAAAAAAAAAACTCAATAAAAATATATTTGTATTTAAGTCCACTTTATACACTAACAAGCAAAATCACTCATTTTCTACTCCCTCCGTCCCGAATCTTTTTTCACATTTTCCTTTTTAGGACGTTTCAACTCTTTTTCATATCCTTAAAAAGAAAATAATCAATACTCACAAAAGTCAATAAAGTATATTTTATTATTTAACTTTACACTCACACAACTCCACTTTTATTAAGTATTGTGCAAACTCACATATGAAATAAGATTCGAGACGGAGGGAGTATGTTTTAATAATCAATAAAGTATGGGGTGTTTACTTACGGTTGGGTCCATCCGGATGGGGGATGGACTTTCCCCCATCCCAGCCACTTTTTGCATTTGCACATTCCACTCTCCATCCAAATATAAATTCACCCCTATTATACATCTACACCCCTAAAACCATCACATCACAACTTTTTCTTACACCAATCCATCCTCTCTTCTATTTTTTTTTTTACGATAAAGATGGGGATCCAAACTCTGGTCGACCAGAATTGCCTTTTTATTTAATTTTTATTTAATTAATTATGGATGATTAACTTAATGACAGAACTACCCCTATACTATTTTGGCTCCAAACTTGCTACATATTGGCACCAAAAATCTTACCATTTTCCTTCAACACATGCATGCAATCATTATATATAAGCATGCAAGACATATAGTTTCCCAAGAAAAAAATTATCATTACACATTAAACCCTAATTTTTGTCATCATCTTTATAAAAAAATAAGCATTATTATCATAACACACATTAATCCCTATTTCAAATTTAATTAAGAAATTAGGGTTTATATTTTCAATTTTATTTATAATTTTGTCCGTTTTTATTTAATTAAAAAATTATCATCATTACACATTAAACCCTACCTATTCCAAATTTAAATAACAAATTTTTGAAATTAAGGTTTAGCTCAAATTTTTGTCATCGTCTTCATAAAAAATAACCATTATCATCATAACACACATTAATCCCTATTTCAAATGTAATTAAGAAAATAGGGTTTACATTTTATGGTTTTCGATTTTATTTTTAATTTTTTGTCTTTTTTTATTTAATTAAAAATTTATCATCATTACACATTAAACCCTACCTATTTAAAACTCTACCAGTTATTTTTTTTCTAACATTACACATTATCTAATTAGCGTTGAGTAATGGGAAGAATTAATTGAAACTGGGTAATGAATATAGGTAAATAAAACGCCGGTGTGGGATACAAGGATGAATATGCTTTAAGGTTATATGCTAATATGGTGGGAGTAAATATCGTGAGTAATGTTAATTAATATAAAAAATTTGGTAAAATATTGCCTAAAATATCTAATTTCCAACATTTGGTAAAATATCTCAATACCGAATTATATTGATGGTGTTTCGAAAATTTGGTAAGATTTAGTAATTAAATTGGTTAAAATATCTCACCTAATTAAGTTTCAAAATATCTTATAATTGTTAAGAATTATTAAAAAATTGTCAACACTAATTAAAAAAATTGGCAACATTTCAAAATATTAAGTTTTGGCAACATTAATTAAAAAAAATTGATTAAAAAGGTAATCGTTAAGAATTATTTGAAAATAGACTTGTAATGTTAGAAAAAAAATTGGTATTACTACCAATCACTATTGGTAACACTATCAATGTCTATTGGTAATACTACTAAAGACTTGGTAATATTACCCTAAACCCTCACGGTAAACGCTAATTCGAATGATTAAAAAGGTACTAGTTAAGAATTAATTGAAAATAGAATATGTTGATAGGCGAGCAGAAATGACATTTGGGCGACCAGGATTAGCGCAAATCACTTAAGGATTAAAGTGGAATTAACTCATGATTTACCTAAAATATCCGGCGAGCAGAACCTACATGCGATCAAGACGTATAGGCGAACAAAACCATATCAAAAGCCACATGACGAGCTCAATCGGCATCCTGCTGACCAGATCCAACCACAGTGCCAAAATAACAATCAAGTAAGACAAAAGACCATCAGAATCAGACTAAAGACTCCTCAAGGACAAGTCCAACGTGACGAACAGCTCTTGACTGCGAGCAAGTCCAACATATAAGGATAGAATTTAGTTAAGATAAGGTCAAATTAGCCAAAGGACAGGTGTCGAGCATGCAGGCCTGGTGGGCCAAAGGTCGTGCCACCTCCTGCTGGGCAAAAGTCTATAAATACTTAGATTTTTTCAGCTAATAAAAACAAGCACAAATTATTATACACGTCCAAACTTCGATTACGAATCCAAAGCAGCTCGATTAACTTACAATCGAACTTAAAACACGTAAGCTCTCATACGATTCTAATCCACCTAAACCCGAAAATTCGTATTCATTAATTACGTTAGTGATCAATCACACGTAATTGTTTGATGATCAATTAACCATCTAAAACAGCCATTAATCTTCAAGATTATAACTGATCGTCAACAAATTGGCGCTAGAAGGAGGGTTCGAACCTTCGAATCGTTGAGTACGGGAAGATTACCCCAAGATTAAAGAACAAGATTTGAACTTTTGAAGAAAAATTCAAGAACATCAAGAACAATACTTGATATCTTCTGTGAACATGCCTCAATCACGAGAGACACAATATTCACAACATATAACCCGGGATTCACACTCCCGAATGTCCCAAGCTGGTGGGCGAGCAGAAACAACCAAGAAAATCAAACTAATGTTGCTCGCCAGTTAATACCACCAGAGTTGGACGCTATTGCCCGCAACCCTGACGAATTGGCGCGCACAATTGCCATGCTCCAGGCTTTACAAAGACAACAAGCCCAACCTGGCCCATCATATGTGCGAGCAAGGTGTAGCCCCACAAAGACTGGCGAACATGATAAGGCTAGGAGGGATCATTTGAATGAGGCTGATAGCGCCCAAGCTCGTAAGGCCAAGGGCAAAGAAAAACAACATGTCGAGGCCGCCAGTCAGGGAGGTTCGACTCAGAATCCGGCCATGGCAGCAAGTCAGGGCACACGCCAGAGTGCTCTTGAAAGATTGGGTCGTCGTGGCCGGGGAATCATGGAAGTCCAACCCATTGCTGGAGCAGCTCGCCCAGCTGCAGTACCTGCTCGCCAATCAGTCCTTGACAGGCTGACTAGGTCAGCTTTTGGTCGCCTTGGCCCAAATACAGAGCCCAATCCAAGGAGGCCAATCCAGGGGGTTCCCGCTCCCAATGAGGGACTGGAGCGAACAGACGGCTGTGCGCCTCTGCTCGCCGAACAGCCTCAGAGTCAGGGAGGATCCTTGGAGGAGCTCGCCTCCATGACAAAGGCCATCGAGAGCATGCAGGGCCAGCTAGATCAACAGAGAGGATACGGGAACAGGACTCTTCCAGTCTCACATTTATCTGTGGTAATTCTGAAGGCTCCAATTCAGCAAAAGATCCAGTTTCCAGCAAGTATCCAATATGAGGGCACGGCGGATCCCCGGGTGCATCTGATGAAGTATACCAATTATATGGTATCAATGGGGGCAAGTGACGCAACGCAATGTCGTAACTTTCCTTTAACTCTCGGGGATCGTATCCAAAAGTGGTTTTCGGCTTTGCCACCAGCTTCAATTCATTCATTTGCCCAGCTGGGCAAAGAGTTCTTATCCCATTTCTCTACGGACGGGTCTTATCTATCCCAAAGACATCGGTTATCTGACTTGAAAAAAACTGACGACGAGTCAGATCGATTGTATCTGGAAAGATTCGACAAGGTCTTGTTAGAAGGGGAGTCTGTCAGTGAAGATACCAAGATTGTGGCCGTCCTAGCTGGACTCAAGAAGGGCACTGAACTCTGGAAAGATGTGCACTTAAGATGCCCGAAGACATATGTCGAGTTTCGGGATCGGGCAGGCGTTTTTGTCTCCATGCATGAAGCCCTGCAAAAGGACATGGGAGACAAAGGAGAGCAGAAAGAGGGTGCGAAGAAGCCTGGAACTAGTTATCGAGCTCCCAAAAACATGAAGGTGTTTACTGAAGGAACAGAGCTGAAGGACAAACTGAACCACATTCTTACCGTATCAATCGATACAGTTTACAATAACGCTCGAGACAAAGAATTGCTAACACCTCCCCGTAAGATACGTCAAGATACGAGCAAGTTGAACCAGAATAAATATTGTGCCTACCACTAGAGCGTAGAACACTTTACGAGCGAATGTCGTGACTTGCTAAAGCAGTTGTGGCATTTTTACAAAGAGGGAAAGCTATCCGAATTCGTGAAAAGGCAGCCCGGCAAAAGAAACAGAGACGAAGATTCTGATGAAGAAGACCAGGAACAGGCACCTCATCGAAATCGAGCTGGACGACCAGCTCAGGCGCCAGCTGGAGGGCCGGTTCCAGACATCCAAATGATGGAACCTGCAGAGCCCATAGGTGGTTACTCTGATGGACGACCACCAATTTCTAATCGAAAAAGAAAGGCAGAATTACGAGCAATCGGACATGTACAAGAAATGGGGATTATTCCACCCACTATGCAAGCGTCGGAATTAACTTTTACCGACAGAGATTTGGAAGGAGTACTGACCCCTCACAACGATTCGCTTGTGATATGTGCCAAGATTATGGAGACCAGGGTGCATAGATTACTGGTGGATACTGGAGCCTACACTAATGTCCTTTTCAAAAAGACGCTTGACCAAATGGGAGATTATGCAGGCTACATCAGAGACACAAATCACCGTATTCTAGGGTTCGAAAATGTAGTGACGATCCCATTGGGAATAGTAACTTTTGCCATACAACTTGTGACGGTCAAAGAGCCCGAGATAAATATCGCAAGAATGGTGGATTTCTTGGTTGTTGATCAAGAATCAACATATAATGGATTCTTGGGTCGGCCTTTCTTAAATGAATTCAGGGCCGCCTGTTCTACATATCATTATTGCATAAAATTCCCAACAGCAAGTGGAGTTGGCACGGTAAAGGGAGACCAGAGAAAAGCTCGAGAATGTCTTCTGCAAATTCAGTCAAGACAAGGACAAGTATCTATGATGGAAGCGTCAACCTGAAATGAACCCTCAATCTTGGAAATGAACCCTCAATCGTGGAAGACATTCTTGGAGCTCAAAACGATAAGATGGACATTGACGACCAATCTTCACCCACCGGCGACCAAATGCTGCAGGGCGACGAGCAAAACCTGCCAAAAGCAATGTTACTCCCTGTGGCCGACGGTTTGTGCCCAAATGATAACCAGGGGAGTCCGACTTTGGTGGCCAAGTCTAACCCAGAACCCGCAGACAATTTTGACCCCCGGTTGGGTGTTGAACCCATGGACATCGAGGATCAGCTAAGTCCGGAAGGACCAATAGTTGACCCTCGATGGAAGGGACAGAAACGGTGGGCAACTCCAGTTGAAGAATTGGAGACCATCAAGATTGATCCTGTACAGGATGATCTTGAACTTTACATCGGGTCTGAACTCCCCGAGCCTTACAAAACGCGCATGACGGACTTTCTGAAGGCTAACTTGGACATCTTCGCATGGTCCCATGCTGATATGGTGGGAATCGACCCGAAGGATGCCTGTCACAGGTTGAATATCAACCCCGTCCGAAAACCTGTTCACCAGAAACGGCGAAAATATGGACTAGACAAGTATCAAGCTCTAAACGAAGAAGTCAAAAAGTTGCTGGACAACGATTTAATTAAACAAGCGTTATGTCCACAATGGGTTGCAAATCCTGTCCTGGTACGGAAGCCGAACGGAACCTGGAGGCTATGCATAGATTTCACAGATCTTAATGCAGCATGCCCGAAGGACAACTTTCCGCTCCCGCATATCGATCAACTGGTGGACAATACTGCCGGTCACGAAATGTTCACATTCATGAATGCCTTCGCAGGATACCACCAGATCCCAATGCACCCAGATGACCAAGAGAATACGGCCTTTTACACTAACAAAAATTTGTTATGCTGGAAGAGAATGTCGTTTGGTCTAATCAATGCCGGAGCAACCTACCAGAGGCTGGTCAACAAAATGTTTGACGAACATATTGGGGAAACGGTAGAAGTAGACATAGTCGTCAAGAGTACACATAAAGAAGATCACCTCCATCATCTTTCCCAGGTGTTCGACATACTTCGAAGATACAATATGAAGTTAAATCCAAAGAAAAGTAGTTTTGGAGTACATTCTGGAAAGTTCTTGGGCCATCTGGTCAGCAAACGTGGAATCGAAGCTAATCCAGCAAAGGTGAAGGCGATTGTCGATATGGAGCCACCACGTTCTATTAAAGAAGTACAAAGGTTGACCGGTTGCCTAGCTGCTTTAAACAGGTTCATATCACGATTGGGGGACAAGTGCCGTCTATTTTTTTAGGCCATCAAAAAGGGCAACTTTGCCTGGACGGAAAGCTGCCAGAAAGCCTTTGATCAATTGAAAGAATATCTGGGAGATGTAAAAATTCTGTCAAAACCAATTCCCGGTGAAAAGTTATATCTATACCTGGCAGCGTCTGACACGGCCATAAGTTCGGTGTTAGTTCGGGCGGATGGCAAGTTTCACCTGCCAATCTACTATGTCAGCCAGGCCCTGCATGATGCTGAGGTGAAGTACTCACCAACCGAAAAGCTGGCATATGCTCTTGTCATGAGTGTCAGAAAGTTAAGACCATACTTTTTCGATCATCAAGTCGAAGTTTTGACAACTTTCCCACTCAGAGAAATACTACACCGACCCGACACCGCTGGCCGTCTTCTAAGGTGGTCAATAGAGATAAGCCAGTTTGGCGTGACATATGCACCTCGAACCGCGATTAAGGGACAATCGTTAGCCGACTTTATAGTCGAGTTAACCTTTCCACAAAATCCAACGAGAGGGCTAGATCACCCATGGCATCTTTATGTGGATGGTTCGTCAACAAACCTGGCCTCGGGGGCAGGGATAGTGCTCATCAGTCCCGACCGGCAAGTATTCACTTCAGCAGTCAGATTTGAATTCATGGCCACCAACAATGAAGCTGAGTATGAGGCCCTCATTGCAGGTCTTCACTTGTCATTAACAGTTGGAGTAAAATGACTCCAAATTTTCGGAGACTCCCAACTCATTGTAAGCCAAGTACGAGGTGAGTACGAGGCCAGAGACGAGCAAATGATCGAGTATCAACGAATAGTTGCTCACTTGGTATCTCTGTTAGACCAAGTATTTATCCAGCAGATACCACGATCGAGCAACACACAAGCTGACGCCCTAGCAAGATTAGCAACAAGCGATGGGCCAGCAGATCTGACGAACATTGTCATTACCAGAAAAGTCCAACCATCAACAATGGACTACGAAGTAAACCAAGTAGTCGAACACAACAACGATGATGATTGGAGAAATCCTATAGCCAAATACTTGAAAGACGGGGAGTTGCCAAGCGACTCATTTGAAGCTGAAAGAATCAAGAAACAAGCAACCAGATATACTCTGGTAGACGAACAACTTTACAAAAGAGGCTTCTCACTCCCGCTACTCAAGTGTTTGTCTAGGGGGCAAGGAAGGACAGTCCTGGAGGATATACATTCTGGAGTTTGTGGAAATCACACTGTGGGGCAAGCTTTGGCCTACAAAACTGTAAGGCAAGGTTATTATTGGCCAACTTTACGGAAATACGCAATCCAGTTAGCCAAGGCTTGCCACCAGTGTCAGGTTTTTGCTCCGAATATCTATGCCCCGGCCCAGGAGCTTGTATCGGTTTATAGTCCATAACCATTTGCAAGATGGGGAATTGACATTATTGGTCCTTTCCCGGCAGGAGTGGGAAATGTTCGATTTACCGTCATAGCAGTCGATTATTATACGAAGTGGGCAGAAGCGAAAGCCATGGTGAAAATCACACAACAGAACATGATCAACTTCATATGGCAGAACATCATCTGTCGCTTTGGAATTCCATGAACAATCGTGACAGATAATGGCCCGCAGTTTGACGGAAAGGAATTGAGAGACTTCTGTACAAAGTGGGGGATCAGGAAACACTATTCGACTCCCTACCATCCCCAGTCAAACGGGCAAATTGAAGCTGTAAATAAGATCATCAAGCATACATTGAAAATACGTCTGGCAGAAAGCAAAAGTAGCTGGTCAGAAAAACTCCCTGAAGTCTTGTGGGCATATAGGGTTTCTCCCAGGTCAAGCACCGGAGAAACACCTTTTGCAATGGCTTTCGGGACAGAGGCAGTGATACCAATTGAATTAAAGATTAACACAGTCAGGACGACCAGCTTTGATGAACAAGCAAATCATTCTGCTTTGGCCACTGAAACAGATTTGCTCGAAGAAAGAAGATTACATGCTGAGCTAAAGAATGCCACGTACAAGCAAAGAGCAGAGCGTTACTATAATTCCCAAGTCAAGATAAGAAAATTCGAAGTTGGTGACCTCGTTCTAAGAAAGAAGCTTGCCCCACCTCCAGGCATATTTGGCCCGACTTGGGAGGACCCATACAGGGTAACAGACAAGTTACCCAATGGAGCATATGACATAGAGGACTTAGATGGCAACTCGGCCCAATATTCCTGGAATGCAGCTAATCTAAGAAAATACTTTCAGTAGGCGACCAGTTTTGCCTCATGAGAGAGTGAAGTTGAGATGGGCGAGCTACTAAGTCCACTGGGCGAACTGGAATGGCAGAGATACAAGATGGATCCAAAAACTTGCCTAATTTTTTGAAATTTTCACCAAGTATAAGTGGTCGAACAGAGTTGAATTGGGTTAAGTCTGGTCGCGGGCTAGAAGGCCAATATCTTGTATGGTTTTATTTCCTCTTAAGAAGTCTAAAGGATGCCTTGACAAATTGTATAGTAGTCGAGAACTTTGACTCCTGATGTAAATAATGTTTTTTATTGGTTGGAGGCTTAACATTGTCTTTGTCGAGCAGATCCAACCTAGCTAGTACAGGATTACGTTTTTGGTCGCTTTCAGCACTTGTAATTTTTTAAGATCTTTTCAATGTTAAGTTGTTCGTTTAAGCAAAAATGTAGGCTCAAGGCGCAAGTTGATTATACAACCAAGCCCATTGAAGGCTGTTCGTTTTTAAATGAACATAGCCTAAGGCCAAAAGCCCATTAAATCCTAAGGCCAAAAAGTTCTTAAGGAACAAGGCCCGACTACATTAAGATTTGTTGAAGCAGAGATAAAGATGCAAAAAACAATTAATGTAAGATAAAAGACGAGCAATTGAGCAAAATATATTCATTGAAGATAAGGCTTAATCGCCCAAAAATTACAATGAAGACGAACAACTACAACAACAAAAAGAAAGAAAGAGTACAAGTCCCTAGCTAATCCTGTCCGCTAAGATCCTTGCCCGGCAGGTGGAGAGATGTTGTCATCTTTGAGATCTTCGAGAGGAGAACCTTCGAGGGCAGGGTCAACTGGGACCACTTGGGTTAGCTCGGCAATCAGCCCCTCAGCATCAGCACGCTCTTTTAGAGCTCTTTCATTTTGATCGGCGGGCAGGATTTGCTCGCCCTCGGCAGCATTGCCCTCCTCATCTTCCTCGTCCTCTGGAGGACTTGTGATAATTATCTCCGGACCAATGAAGTCAAGCTTGACCCCATATTCAGGCAGGTCGCCAATCTGGAGAGTTGTGCCCGGGGCAGGAGGGTTCGATTTAACAAAGTTGCACAACTCCTTGTCGATCTCTTCGATGATTGCAGCAGCTTTAAACTCATGTGCGATACGGATGCTCTCTGCATAGCCAGTCACATATCCCAGAATCGAGCTCACCTCCATCTTAGGAATAAGTTCCTCTTGGGTAATGGAGTTGGCGAGCTGAGATTCAAGGTCTGCAATTTTGGCCGTCGCCTCGGTCGCGAATTTCTCGGCGACCTCCTTCTGCTGCTGAGCGCGAGCAAGATCTGCTCGCATCTGCTCGACCTCGGCCATCTTGACCTTCAGTTCTTCGGAGACTTTGACGTGTAGGTCCAGAGCACACTGCTCGCTTATTTGATGAGCTTTTGCTTTGTTCTCGAGGTCGGCAATGGTTTTTTTCGTCTCTACCTTAGCATAATCACGTTCTTTGGCAATACGGCTGACCGTGGCCGCATGCTGGCGTGAGTCCTTCTCGAGGTCCTCAACCTGGTCGACCAAACGTTGCACGGCCGCCAAGGTGTTGCCCGCCTCGACCTGGCCATATCGCGAGGCGCCTGTGTCTTGACGGTCTCGTTTAGCTCCTTAGTCCAGCTACGAGCAACGACCTCAGAGGCGCGGCGAACAAAAGAGTCCGGAATTTCACGCAGGTTGGTCGACACCTTTGAGCAGGCGAAACGATGCACTAAGTTAGATCGCCCTGGATACTGCTCGGGCGAGTAACTGAAAAGAAATATTTAGTTAGTAAAAAAAATGGATGAAAATGATGAAAAAGAAAATGCCAAGTGTTCTGGGCGAGCAAAGTTGTACCTATCAAGACGACCCTTGTCCCATCCGAGGTAGGTGGGGTCAGATGAAGGGCCGGATCCTTCGCGAACAGTGACGACCAGAGCTTGCTCGCCGGGACGCTCCACGGAGGGAGTTTGCTCGCTATAGCCTTCGGATGGCCGGACAGCCACCGTCACTTTCTCTTGAGCCGTCTTCGCTCGTTTGGCCACCTTCTCAGTATCGGAGACGGGAGTGCCGTCTCCATGAAGAAGTCTCTTCGTCCTCGGAACTAAGGTCTTAGGCGGACTGGCCACTGGAGCGGGTGGCTGTGCCGAGCTCGGCCCTCCAGTTTGCCTTGGGTCGCCTTTTCCACCCTTGGCCGCTAGGGCGATAATCTTCGAGAGGGGATCCGATTTCTTGCGTCCTTTTTTGGTCGGCATCTCCCAGACCCGATTATTGAGCTCAAAGAAGGAAGGGTGAAGAGCAACTGTGGTGAGCTGATCTGTGAAGGACATAAAAAACATGTTAATACTAAGTATAATGTCGATCAGATCTGTTCGCCCAACAAGGAAAGATACTTACCCTCTGGGATACGAGCTAGAGCCTCAAGATGGTGAGGATAAGTTGTGAGATGGGCAACTCACAGTGTATCCTCGGCGAAGAGATGGCCAATGCTGCGATCTTCTCGGCGACGGAGAGCGATCAAACACGAATGAACAGGAATTGATCGCTGATGCTATTCTTCACAGTTCGCCACCCCAAGTTCTTGGGACCTGAAACAAAGGAAAAAGGAAATTAAAATTAGTCCAACCACTTCAAAGATATAGAAGAGGTAAGACTCACGCTTTAATTCCCTAAACTCCGCCGGGGTCTCAATTCGTTCAGAACTCCCTGAAGAGCGAGTAGAAGCACGCCAGTCGCCTCCAACCCAGAACCAGTCATGCTTCCAGTCTCACACCTTCCCAGGGATGTCCTCAACCAGTTTCTGGCCTGGTCGCGCCTTCAGATAGTACCAGCCCGCCTCTTCCCCGGTGCAGCCGGTCATCATCATCAGGTAGCCAACCTCTTCGGCGGACAGCCTATTGGGATACCCCTCCAGGGCGAACATCACCATCAGAGCCATCAAATTTATCCACCCAACTGGAGTAAGTTGGGTGATAGCCAAGTTCACGTCTTGTAGGAATTGGCCGACCAAAGGATGCAACGGCAAAGAAACTCCAGCATTCAGGGTGGCGAGGTTGATCGCCGTCAATCCGCGTGGTGGGCGATCAGCTCTGTCGTCCACCAAAGGAGCATACATCGGGATGTCAAAGGGAATCTTGTAATCCCTCCGAATCCCGGCCAAGTCCTCCTCGGTAATGGCGGACACGATACAGCTCGCTGCGAACTCGGTCGCTTTAAGCTTCCGTACTCCGCGAGCAGGAATGACGAAGCGATTGGAGTGCTCCTTTTCGTACTCATTCCAGTCAACACGGCGAGCAACCGCGACTGGAACCCGATGCTCGATCAGTCTGGGCGCAGGGAAGTTAATGTCTTTTAGATAGGCCCAGGTTAGTTCGTCAAGGTTCACCGGCTGAAGTACCTCGACCTCTTCGTCCTTGTTTTCGTGGAGGTCCGAGCTCGTTTCCTCCAAGAGCTGGCGAGCAGGATTTGCTCGCTCCTCTCTTTCTCCGAAGGGACGAGCTCCAGAATTAACCGAGCGTGCAACCGAAGCCGCCTCAGGATCGGATTCCAGGTTGACTATGGGAAGATTCTCTTCGATGGGCCGTTTTTTAGGATTTCGGGGAGGAAAAGAACCGGTCTCAGAGTGCGACGCCATCCAATAAGTTAAGGGAAAGAAGTTAGTATTTTGCAGATTCCGGCAAGGGAAAAACACGGCGGTTTAGAATTTTCCACGGCAGAGTAGGGATTTTTGGTGAGTCTAGAACGCACACAACACAAGAAAAGAAGAAAGAGAAGAAGAAAGCAAAGAAGAAACTACCTTGACGTCGTTTGAAGGTCGCCGGAAACTAGAAACGATCGCCGGAATTTTGAAAGAGGAAAGAAGGAGGAATTCGCGCTTGAGGAACAGTGTGAAAATGAAAAAAATGAAAAAAAATTTCCTTATATATTTTCTGGAAAAACGGGGTACCGGGCGAACAAAGTTGAAAGTTGAAGGACCAAAGTGCAAATTCTGGGCGCGTGCAGCACCTGTCCGACAAAGCGGGAAGACGCGTCGCCTCGGGATTGTGTGAGCGTGGGCGGCAGCAATCATTCCGCCCACGTCACACCTCGAGTCGTACCCAAACCTTGGGATCCCAACCGTCCCCGACCCAAGTCTGCTCGACCAATGTTGTCCGCCCGTAAAAAGTTGCTCGCCCCCGCGACATTCTTGCTCGCACCAGTGACACCTAAAAGTTGCCAACCCAAAAAGTGCTCATTCACCATCTTCACAATTTATTGATCGGCAAGGGGGCAATTGTTGATTGGCGAGCAGAAATGACATTTGGGCGACCAGGATTAGCGCAAATCACTTAAGGATTAAAGTGGAATTAACTCATGATTTACCCAAAATATCCGGCGAGCGATACCTACATGCGATCAAGATGTATAGGCGAACAAAACCAGATCAAAAGCCACATGACGAGCTCAATCGGCATCCTGCCGACCAGATCCAACCACATTGCCAAAATAACAATCAAGTAAGACAAAAGACCATCAGAATCAGACTAAAGACTCCTCAAGGACAAGTCCAACGTGACGAACAGCTCTTGACTGTGAGCAAGTCCAACAGATAAGGATAGAATTTAGTTAAGATAAGGTCAAATTAGCCAAAGGACAGGTGTCGAGCATGCAGGCCTGGTGGGCCAAAGGTCGTGCCACCTCCTGCTGGGCAAAAGTCTATAAATACTTAGATTTTTTCAGCTAATAAAAACAAGCACAAATTATTATACACGTCCAAACTTCGATTACGAATCCAAAGCAGCTCGATTAACTTACAATCGAACTTAAAACACGTAAGCTCTCATACGATTCTAATCCACCTAAACCCGAAAATTCGTATTCATTAATTACGTTAGTGATCAATCACACGTAATTGTTTGATGATCAATTCGTATTCATTAATCTTCAAGATTAGAACTGATCGTCAACAGAATAGTAATGTTAGAAAAAAAAATTAGTATTACTACCAATCACTATTGGTAACACTATCAATGTCTATTGATAATACTACTAAAGACTTGGTAATATTACCCTAAACCCTCACGGTAAACCCTCACCGTAAACTCTAATTCGAATGATTAAAAAAGTAATTGGTAAGAATTAGTTGAAAATAGACTTGTAATGTTAGAAAAAAATAATTGGTATTACTACCAATCACTATTGGGCTACAATTCAACTATTTTATTCATTTAAAAACTACTTTATTCACCAGTCACCATATTCTCAAGACTACTTTAACCATATAAATACTACATTTCAACTCTCGCATTAAACTCCGTGTAAAGTCAAACGGGAAAACAAAATTGGGTCAAAAGAAGTAAAATTTTACAAAAAGTGATAATATTGTTGTTGAAAGTGACTTATCACTTCTCTTTAAAAACATTGTCACATTTTACTATAATCTTATCACTTTTTTTTTTAATTTGGTCGGTCTCATACAAATTTTTTATCTTAGCTAAATGAGTAGGTTTTTTGTTGCACTATGTCATTCAAATGCACTTTTAAAAAGTGCAACTGTTTTCACTAAAAAAAAAATTTCACTAGCACTTTTTAATTAAAATAACTGCACTTTTTAAAAACACACTTGGGATGTAGTACGGTGCACCTAATACTTAAGAAATTATGTCTAACCATACATATTCAACATAAATAGATGAAGAGCTAAAACAAGTCTATGTATTAATCAATAGCAAGATTTGAAATAGAGGCTTATTTGCCTATTTGGTCACAAGCGTCATAAATATCAGTATACACTTCCTCCTAAAGGGTGTTTGATTGAGCTTATGAGCTTTTTAAAACAACTTATAAGCTGTTTAAAAACTTTTTAAAATAACTTATAAACACTATTAATATATTTGACAAAATAAGATGTTCAACAACTTATAAGATTATAAAATAAGCTTCTAGCAGCTTATAAGCTGTAGAAAATTAAATTGAGACATCCCACCTTATTTTCCTAAATACGTCCATCCACAACCACCCACCCCACCCACATCTACCTTAACAAAAATTATAAGTTATATTAGTCAAACACTTTAGCAACTTATAATTAAGCTACTTAAATTTAATTTTCAATTTTTAAATAAGTTTAGCAAAACGGGCTCCTACTCCCACTAACTTTACTAAGCTGTTTTTTGATCGATCGTAGAGCCTTGGGGCGAAATCCTCATTCCCTCTGTCCCACCACTATTAACTTTTCATTTTGTTATTTTCATCCGTCTCAATATTAAGTTTCCGTTTATTTTTCTAGAAATAAAAATATAATATTATATTCCTATACTTTATTCATATCTCTTATCTTTCCACCACACACTCGTACTATATCTATATTTCTCTTAAAACTTGTACCCCAAAGCAATGAAAAGTTAATAATGGAACGGAGGTATCCCTGCCCTCTCTTTTGTTGGATCAAAACTAAACGCCACTCTCCTTAGGTGACAATTATTCCACAAATCTGATTCATAAATTGTCTCAAAACTCATGCACCAATACAATTTAATGTCATTGAAATTAATCTATTTATGTCCTTGCATCTAGAAAAAATTGGTCCCGTTAATTTGCACAATTTTTAATGCGATATATTTTAGTGAATGAGTATATAGTAGATATATCATGTTATCGCTGCAAACCCAGAGATATTATTACGGGGAAGGATGAACAAAAATCCAGACCTCTTATTCAAAATTATTTCAACTCTTCCCCCAAGTGGAAGTGCCAAACCATTTGACCTTCACTCATTCCAATATAAAGAATTAGTCAATCAAATAATAGATAGTAAGTGAGAATCTTCTACGGTCAGTAAGGCTTCCGCCCTTCCTGACGTCAGTAAACCCTCTGATTACCATTAGATCGAAGATCCAACATATAATTTTTTTTTAATGGATTGCACTTTGCATTAAAGAGTTTGCACTCTGCATATTGCAATCGCACTGCATCATCCTACTAATAAATTAAATTAATCATAAATATATAATAGCAAAATGAATTCCTTAAATAGTTTTGGAGGGAGAAATTGTGGACCATTGATCACATTTTTAAGATTTGATCGTAACCATCCATTTTTTTTATAATTATGGTAATCTTGACTATCAATTAGTAATTAATTTCAATTAGAATTTAATTATTGCTACATCCATGGATCCATTATACTTTGTATCTATTTATATGGATCTTCACTCCATTCTTCACTGTGGTTCACAAATTCCTTTTACACTTATTTATGCAAGAAAGAACCCCATGCATATACTTGCCGTCACTTTTGGAATCGATCCTTTCACGTTATTAGAATTTTATTATATAAGCATGTTCCGATCCTTGCAATTGATCATTACCGTCAATCTTGCTCATTCATCAAGAAGAAGTTTATTACATCAAATTAGCTTGTGATTTCAATGATTAATTGGGTAAGAGAAAGTATGCACACCTACTTGATGATGAAGCATCCGGAAAACTTGGCCGTTTGGTGAGTCCTTTAAGATCAAAACGGAAAAGTCTCGAAATTTAGGATATGAACATCAAATAATATGTGGATGTGTATTTTAAATTTTGTATTATTTTTCTGTACAGATTTTAGTGGGTGTATATTCGTAAAATATTTAAATTTGAAGATCTGAATATTTTATAATATATTTATAGAGATTTTAAGATTTTTCATGACATTTAATATAAATATGTTGATTTATTGAAGATTCATTGTAATTTTTCAGAGGTTTGAAAATGTATCGTCAATCATCAATAAATTCAATCTTGAACATGTATTGATACACATTCCTTGCATAACTTGGAAATAAATTTAAAAAAGAAATATATTTAATAAATAATGCATGTTATTACAGTCTTGATCGGTGAGAAGTTATTAATTTAAACAAATGAAAATTTTCAATCCATATACACTATAAGTTACTCAAATTTTTATTAAAAAAATGATTATATAGTACATTAAATAAATAAATAAAAAATATCTTAAAAGCATTAACGTATCATCCTAGGATAATGCAATTATAACTATTTCTTACGTAATTTTGCATTACTGCCAGATATTCATCACTGTTAATAATTAATTAATTTTTTTTTCATATATTTGTAATATATAGTCTGCTTCTTTTCCAAGTCAAAAAGTTCGTATCGTTATGGCCGATCCGACTTCATGAAATTACTGCCAGAAATATGTTGTTTACATTTTAGTTTTGGCGTGCCTTCATCATTAAAATAAAAATAAAAATTAGAGTTAAATACTATTATTGTTAAATCTTAATTTGTATTAACGTACACTATATTTCTACAAATAGACTACACCTTAATTAATAATCATGGAATCATAATCAATCATCTCCTTAAATAATGATCATGACATTGACCAATTATCTACTTTATCAACGATCATGGATCATAATTAGTTAGCTTGAAGAATGCTATTTATCACATGCTTTGCATGCGTGTAAAATCATCAACTAATTAATCTATAAATATATAATACATCCTAATTGTTCTTTTATAGTAAAAGAAAAACATCGTCATAATAAATAATGACCACAATTAAATGTTGAATTTCCTTTTCAATATATCCACTAATTAAAGTTGAAATGTTTGACTATTGAAACTTAAAAATTAATGCTATTTTTAAAAAAAATTGCATATATTATTTGTATTAATAAATTGTATTTCTTGAGTTTGTATCTTATGTATATATCTGATATTTATAATATTAATGCTTTTTGATGTGTTTGGATTGAGTTTATCTTTTATAGTCCAAATTTAGTTCCGATGTTTGTATAGATTTACAGAAAAATAGAAGTATTAAATTTAATATCTTTACTATTACAATAAAAAATAACTTTCCTAAATTTTTCTAATACCACAAGTAATATTCTATTATAAGGAAACACACAATTAACAGATGTAAGTAGTTAATAGACTCAATTCATATAACTGAGTGATATATTATCATAGATTGCTTGGTCAGTATACAACTAATAATATATGAGAGAGCAAGAATGGATATTAAGTGATCAATGGCAACTCACAGAGTTGCCTTTTCTGGACAGTATTTTTCATTTTTTTAAGTGTGCATCGTCAATGGATGAAGAAGATGACATATTTTGTAATTGATTTGATTTGCCCATGTTGATAAATATTAATTTTTTAACTATATTTAATATCACGTGAAAATATTATAAGACAATTGCTTCATTAGCTCACGTCAAATAATCAACTAACAATGTTAAAATTATAGACCTAAAATTGATAGTTTAAAAAAAAGATTTAAAAACCAAATATTGAAATTATTAATATTTAAAATCAAATTTAAAAAAATTATTTATAGATAAATTTATTATAATGGAAACTACTACACCCACTATTTTACCAAGTGCATCCCTTGCCGTGGATTAGATATCCATTGGAGCAGGACTATTAAATGTTCGTGAAATCATTGAGCTTTATGTGTAATAAAATAATATTGAATTTAAACATCGTTCACTGAGATAATAATATATTGATGATTTTTTTTTAAACTTAATGAATTGTAAATATAATACTTCTTATGTCCAAAGTTAGAATGTATGACTTCTTTTTCTTGGGTCTTGAGAAATATCAATTATTGATGTATAAAATAGTGAGATGAGTAAAAGTGAAAGGTACCGTTAGAAAGTGAGGTCCATTTATAAATAAAGTCTTTGTTTTATGAATAAACTTATGAAAACAACTAATATTGTTTAGTGAAAATAATTAATACCCTTCAATGGTTCATGTATGAATCAATTTAACTCTATACTTTATCATTTTAAAATTTACATAATTTATGCATTTATTCATCAATTTAATGTTATATTAATTAGTTGTTTTGGTTTTCCTAAATAGAATGTCTAAATAATTTTTATTAAATCTTATTAAATTATGACTCGGTATCTTAATTATATTATGCATTTACTGTTCTTATTAATTTTTGTCAAATCTTAATTTTTCTATGACTCGATGTCCTGTCTGCGGATTGACTAAGTCAAAGGACTCACATCACACTGTTCATTAGCGAAAGGACATGTTTATAGCAATAAATTTTTACTCGGCATGGATCAGTACCTCTAGAGTTGATAGCAACTTAAAACTTTGAACTTGTTTATAGATAAATTTTTCCTAAGTCTCAGGCCTATACCACCAGTCAATCCTTGGGGTATTTATATTCTTAATTTTGTTTATGGTCATACGAATTAATATAATTGTCAGTTTTTTTAACATCATTATAGATTACTGCATATATTACTCAATTCTTTACGCTATAAAACGAGGATAAAAAATTCCAAACTATAAAAATTGAGACGATCAGTAAAACATGAATTCAATTATGTACACTAATAAAATTAGTACAGTTGATGGTGACTTATATTGATGGTGTGAAAGTCTTATAACTAGAACCAAGAATAATCTTGCAAAGAGTCCAAAAGTTTTCATGTACTTAATATAAATTGTGATCAATTACAATCTTATTTCAAAAAAAAGATTGTAATTATGTGTGAATCTTTGTAGGTAAATTTTGTGCATATCTTATTTTGTACACATAACTACCATATAATAAATTTTTGAGAGACATGAAAAAAGATTTACCATAACTACCATATATTTCGTTGTGTGAATCTTTTTTATTTTTTATTGGGGCAAATTGAGGTCAAACAAGCCCGAACAAATACAAATCGGACCAAAATTTAGCTTGAAATTAAGTCAATTCGGCCAATTAGCCCAATTTAGGTTGATTTTGCCTCAATTCGCCATTTTCCAATGTTATTGTCCTCAATCTTGCAACCCGAAAAATTATCATCCTTATTTTGTCATCCCAATAAGTCATTGTCCTTAAATGTGAACACAAAAGATCTAAATGTCGAGTTTAAATTTTTTATTAATTTAATTCACATACCGTTTTAATTAATTTTCTTTAGTTGGTAATGTAAATTCTTCCTAGTATAATAATTTTATAAGCAATTGAGAAAGGAAGAGATGTGTAGAAAATAATCATATTATATATTGATGAATTCGTAGTTGAGTTTTGTTGAATTGAGAGATTAATTATGCAAAATGAATTTAATACTTGGGTTATTTTACTTCTTTTCGTTTGCGTTGTCGATTTGATTTTAATGGGTAATTTGCAAGGAAAAAAATGTGAATAAAATTAATTTTCACAATAATATCATTGTGTTCATGTATTTACTATTTGCTTTTGTGAAAACATGCAAGGTTTTGGTGAAATTATTTACTTATTTTCAATATAAACATAAATAGTTTTTTTAATTATTTAAATATTATGTGAGCAAAATTTAGATATGTGAAGTCTATATATAGTTTTCAATATTGTCTATCTATAAATAAACACTATAACATATATTGTCCTTAAGTGTGTGTATTAATATAATCTTCTACGTACCTTTATGTAAACTAAACACTTTGTTTTCAAGAACAAGCAGTATATTTTTACTAACAAAAATTCTAGCATACACTCAAGTGAATAGCATGTACTTGAATTTTAAGCTCAATTTTCACTTCAATTGATTTTTTTTTTCAAAACACACCAAACTATGTGTTTTTTCAGTTTGGGTAATACTGATTAGTTCTTGGGACATCACTGATTACTTCTTGGGGTATTACTGATTTTTGCTTAGGGTATTTTTTTCAAAATCTAAGTTCATACCATGCACTCAAGTGCACACTAAAACTACCTTTTAAAAAAGAAAAAAAATCCACAAATATTCACATAAAACACAATCTAAAAAATATGGGTAATTGTATATAAAATCACAATTTTTTTCACAAATCACAATCTAATTAAACTTTTGAATTTTTGCAAATAATATTTCAATTTAATATTTTTTGCAATTTTAACCAACAATTATATTTTTTTAGGTTGCAGGCCAGCAAAGCATGAGTTTTTTTACACAATATTATCTTGCAAGAGGTTGACTCAACAATTTATAACTGATACATATACTATTGTTGAGTCTGGAAAACTTTTATACATTAAAAATCATGAAAAGAAACTTTATTGTGATGTGTATTTTGGTGTTGAAGATGCATATTTTAGTGGTGAGATGGATGAATGGAATGATGGTAAATGTATCGTATTGTCTCCTTCATATGGTAAAGGGCCACGATACACAATCTAGAATTATCATAATGATATGGCGATTTGTCATTGGAATGATTATCAACAATTTTTCAGAACAATCACATGTAACCAAAAGTAACCTGAAATTATTCATTTTATGTCAGCCAAAGGAAAAAGTGTTGAAGATCGTTTGAATATAGTATGTAGAATATTTAAGGTAAATTTGAATGCAATGATTCGTGACATTCATCTAAACAAGATTTTCAGCAATGTTATGAAGGTGCCAAAAATTGCAATCTGTTTTTATTTAATTTTACAGTATATTATTTTAATTAATTATTAAGATAAACTAATTGTGTAAGTATCTACTATGTTTTGTATGTATTATTTTGTAGTTTTGTATATTGTTGAGTTTCAGAAGCGTGGGTTTGCCTCAACATATCTTGGTTTTTCTTGAAAACATAATGATGCTCCTTCGGGTGATGATATTGATCAGGTAATTTAAGCTGAATTGTCAAATGAGACTAAAGAAAAATAATACTTTGATGATGAACGTGATTTTATTATGCATGATCCTTGTGGTCCAACGGTTAAGTATTCACCTTGCGTGTCATGAAGGCGAAAGTAAAAAAATAATTCCAAAGGTATTTGCTTCTGAGAGTTTGTTTGATGTCATGGATATCTTATTTATAGGAGAAATGACTACGAAAAATTCTGAAGAAAAAGGGTATTGATTTGGATAATAGGTATGTTGTTCCTCACAATCGATACATTCTTTTAAATACGATATGCACAATAATATAATTGGTGCAATTAGTCAAGAGCTATTAAATACTTATTCAAGTATATCAACAAATGTCATGATTATGTGATTGCTACCTTTGTTGAAAATTCTTGGGATTTTAATGGTTCTACATATGTTGGTAAATATTTACGTATTATGATGTAGATATATTTCTTATGTGAAGTTGCTTGAAGATTGTTTGGGTTTGAAATTAAATATAGGGTATCCATCGGTTGAACGTTTGTATTTTCATCTACCAAATAAGCAGGATATTATATTTAGGGATACCAAATTCTTGAATTTTGTGTTGGATAGACCAAGTTTGAAAACTAACATGTTTTTAGCTTAGTTTAAGTTAAATAAGGTGTCTAAAATAGCAAGTAAGTTAACATAAACTGAAATTCCTCAACTTTTTTTTTTAAATTAAAAGATAGGTAGTGGATAGAGGTAGAGAAGATTTGTTATTGATCGTATTTATTATGTACCACCTGATGCTGGTGCGGTCTATTATTTGAGGGATTTGTTGAATGTTGTTACTGATCCTACGTGTTTTGATGATATAAAAAAGTTTAATGGCGTAATGCATGCCACATTTTGTGATGCCTATTTCGCTTGAGGTTTGTTAGATGATGATAGAGAATGCTTTGATGGTTTTGAACAAGATAACATTTGAGCTTCTGCATCGTTAATGAGATATATTTTTGCTACTCTTCTCACATTTGGTTCTCTAAGTAATCTGCATGATATATGGTAAAGATGTTGGAAGTATCTTACTGATGATATTTTATGCAAGAGAAGAGATAATTATGCGTTTTCCAAGTATTTTTATTTAAGATGTTATATTTAAAATTATGATATCTAAGATATTACCCTTCAAATTTATATGCCGACAATTCTATTGAATATTTCATATTCTATGTAGATAAAACAAAACTCAAGGTCAATTATTTTTCCATGTTGGAGTACTCTAAAAAAATTATGTATTTAGCCATGGTTGGCTCTCTATGTTGTAGTTTTAAGGATTACCAGTCGAGCGGGGTTGAAGATAATGTTGTGTCATAATGATAATGTTGAATGTAGTACTACAAAAAAATGTAGTATTTCAAGAATTTTTTAGAAATGTATAGAGTTGTGTAATGACATTATCATTTTAAGTAATGTACTCCATGTTATTTGAATGGATGCATTATATAACTTAAAATGTCGGATGCATATTAATTTGTTTAATAAATAATTGTGTTTTTTTTTAAATAACTATGTGTGTATGTTAATTTCCATTAATGTAAAATTTATTAGTATTTTTTTTTTTTTGTAATGTTGATGTTTAAATTATTGACTGTAGAAAAAATATTTCCTAACATTCTTGGTGATTACTCCCCCCTTTTATCAAATTTTTATCCACTTTCTTTTTTGGATTGTCCACCAATCTTTTATTCATTTTTTTTAGAAATAAACATCACTCACAAACCAATAAATGGTCCCACAATACCCCCATGATACTCTTAATTTACCTATTTTATCTATTTTGTCAATACAATACTATTTTTTTTAATTAAATCTTGTGTCAAACAGTAAGAGGGTAAAAGATTTATGGATGGAGGAAGTATCTAATACTAATTTCATAGAAAAATAGGTTACTCATATGAAATAGATTATTTTTTTAAAAAAAAATTGTGCATTAGTATTAAGAGATGTAAAGTTAAGGTTATATTGGTATATTCCACTTTATTAAATACAACTTATTTTATTGTTAAATGGTATATTGAATAATGTAGCATAAAGAAGTATAAATAAAAGATGTGTGTAAGTGTTTAATTGTAGATGATATAATTGTTTTTCTTTAGTAATGAGCAATATAAAAAGAAACAAAAGAGTGATGTATTTATAAAGGTTTTAATTTGTATAACTTAATCAAAGAGATCATTTGACTTAGATAGTTATGTACAACTAGAAAATATATGTATTAAATAATGTTGTGTTAAAACAATATGAGTAAAAATTGTTACGTCTATAAAATATAGAATAAAAATATACGGAATTGATCACATGCCCACAGGTGGACACAAAATTATATACCCACCGCGAATATTTTAATGACACATAAACAAGTATAAGCAATCAACTAAAATAATAGTGGTCCCTTGCTTATGTGTCATTAACACATTCACGGTGAGTATATAATTTTGTGTCCACCGGTGGGCATGTGATCATTTCCGTAAAAATATAAATGCATATGTAATTTTTTTTTAGGAAAACACGACCATGTGTGTAGGTAATAATAAATGAATAACGGTATTTCATGGTTAATTAATAAGTGTGAGCAATGAAAGTATTTGAGAGTCCATTTTTAGAGATTATTCAACTCATTATCAAGTGTATCTTTGATTCCTTCGAATTTTAATTTCTTAAAATCGGGTGATTCTCACTGTTCTAGGCATTATTGTTACAAATCTTTTCCCAAAATTGAGATCTATCATACTTCGGTCGGTTGTAGTACTCATTCAAGTAGTGAAATACATTGCAGCATCATCTTTATATATGTGTAGACGTCATATTTTATTTTTGAAACTAGAAAATATATTTTTAAATAAATTTATATTATAATATACAACAATATCTAAGGAATGTACATATGTTATACTTCGATATAATCAATTTTGATGAAAATTAAATTATTCTGATTCTCATTTTTGTTAATGTTAGTGATATAACATTGATTACATATTGTTAATGTTATAAGTTTTAGAAACATTTTGTTAGTGTTATAAGTTCAAGAAACATTGTCATATTGCCGTAATAGTAATACTGAGTATGATTAATTTATCACATACAACAGATACTATAAAATTACCTTGATATCATCACTACCATCATGATTTAACAAAATATAATAAACAATGTAAAATTACATGAATGTCATCATCTACTATAAGAGTTGTAGTATTTTGTTAACAATCATTTATCATATGTCGACCCCTTTTTCATGTTAATATATTAATACAATATATTTCATATTTTAATTTCAAATAATAATTGGGTAATTACTTAATCAGATTAAAATAAAAAGAATTTGGTACCTTTCTAATATGTTTTAGTCTTGTTAATGTTTTCAATAAGCAATTACCAATCTGTGTGAGATCTGGCCCGCATTTTGAACTCATCAACTCTACAACTAGGATGAATATTTGTGGTGTTAATTAACTAAAATTGAAATTAGATTAAAACAATACAATATTTACCTTTGAAAAAATTGCGTGTTACCAATAAATTAACAACATTTTGTTTATGGGACTGGTCAGATCACTTTATCTCAGACATGCAGCAGAAATACACGAAACAATTAAATAGTCTAATGTGTGAAGCTTTTATACTTCAGTGAGTTTTTCCGAATCCTGGTCGGTTTCACTATTCATCCGATTGATCTACTTTGCAACTGGGAATAATTTTAGAGTTATAAAGAATTAAAATTTAATTAGGATTAAATGAAATTAATATTTTGTAAAAAAAATAAAAAAAAATAAACCGATTAAATCACCTTAAATTGAACATGCAACCGAAATTTTCTATGAAATTAGACCGATGCCTTTGTAATCCTTTCATTATCCATCCAGTTGTCACCAGTCGGAAACTGATCCTCTTTTTGGGTCTAACTTGAAAATGTCTAACTTGAATTTGTTTTAAGAACAAAAAAACATATATCAATTTGAAGGTTCGAAATCTACCTTAAATTTCATAAAGAAATTTGCTTTGTGATTCTAATTTATATGGTTTTCCAAATCTGATGAATTTTTTTTCGTATAGTGGAATTGCAGGCAGTAACCTTCGACTTTGGTTATCAATAGCTTTGTTAATTTATTTACTCATTTAATTGGGTGATGGGAGACAGATTGATAGTGGAAGAAAGAAGAAAATCGTTCCACTTACAATATGGACGAGTAAATAGAATTGATCTATATCTAATAATAAAAGAATTTGGACGGATCTAAGACTTTGAATGTGGGAGACGATAATTCATTACCCATCTTCCATGTTGATTCTTAGGCATACACGAGTGTTCTCAAATATATATGGGAAAGTGTGAAAGAATTATTCAATATGTCAATAAATTACTATTAATGTAATTGATCTTTGTGTTTACTTTTTGCAAAAACTTATATGAGACAATACAAATTAACATTCACCCATACCAAATTGTTAATGTGTCAATGCCCAAATTATACTTTATCCCATTGTCTCATGGGATGAGACCGTCTCACACAAGATATGTTTTTTTTTTTTATATAAGAAAATAGATACTCCCCCTGTCCCTTATTGTCTATCCCATTTATCCATTCACACAAACCAATTTTATTTATTTATTAGGATATCAAAAGACACTTACACGCTTTTTTATTATGCATATTTATTACAAAATGATGATCAGATTTATAATTTATTAGGGACATTGTTGGAAAAAGTAGGTAAAAAAGACATTGATATTAATGGAGTGACAATTAAAAAAGGGAAACTGTTTTGAATAAAAATTGACCAATTAAAAAGGGACGGAGGGAGTATTTTTTTTAAATATTATATTGTGGATTAATGTTTAAGTATTTTAATTATATGCTGAATTTATGTATGATTGTCTCATATTTTTAGACAATGCATATTAACAACCACATCTATTAAAATGTTAATGTGTTATGTCAAATTTATAAGAAAATTGTTTATGATAAATTAATCAAGAAAATATTTTAAATTATTGAATATTTAATCGGGAATATCACAAATTTCATCAGGAGTATATTTGATATGGGATTAAAAAAAAGTTAAGGGTTAACTTTAAAAAAAAAAAAAGTAATTTATAAGTTTTATAATTAAAAATAAGGTATTATCATAGTAAAAAAATTACAATAAATTCCGTCCGTGCGAAGCACGGGTTGGACGATCACTAGTAAATATAACATTACAAAATACCCTTTTTAGTTTAAAGTAATTTATAATATTAATTAATTAACATTTAATATTGCAATAACACCATTTTACATATTATTTAAATTAAAATTAAAAATAATATATTTTAATATAATAACATAAAAGGGGTTTACGACCACCGTCTTGTCCGCCGCGTCGCCGCACCTAATCCGTCAACACTTCCATCGCGATGCCGCACCGCGCATCGACAACTCCGCCCTGCACCTAGAGCGTCGACAACTATTCTCAGAAGGGTTAGGTATATTTAGGAGTATGGAAAACCCTTGGGCAAATTGAATTCTAGGTTTAATTATCAATCAATTAGGTTTAAACGTGAATGCAAGCTTTTAATATTTAGATAAGATAGAGTTTAGATTCTGTTTACTTGATGCTGGTTTTCGAGCAGCACGAAAACTCAATAAATTTGCTTGTTCCTTTCATCCTTTACAGGGGATCGTAGTTGATATTTGCGCAGACAATTAAATACATTGAAAAAAACTAAATAAAACTTTGCTTGTTAATATAATACGATTGCTTGCTATTCTCATGAGCATCGAACATTGGGCCACTGTGAATGCCGAAAAGGAGAGGATCTCGGTCGCCATATTTTTAAACCCAAAAATAGATCCAAAAGAAATCGAAGGGGAGATGACTCTTTGATGTGCTTCAGGCGGAGACGAAGAATGAGGATGAAAGTCACAATTAATACGAAAAAGAACTGATAAAAAAAATAAACGATCAAGAAAAAAAATGGGAGAAGAAGAAGAGAATATATGAAGAAGAAGATGGAGGGTAAACATATTAAAGGAATTAAGATGAAACTTATGTTTTGATTTAATTTCAGAATTTAAATGATTTTTAAAAACTCTAATTTTTTTTAATTATTATAAAAAAAGACGTAAGATAAAAATAATTACTTTTAAAATAAAAACACTGTAAGGATATATTTGTAATTTTATAATATTTTTCTATTAAAAAATTAATTTTACTCCGGGCGAAGCTAAATCGCAAATGGAGAAATTAAATGATGTGGCAAGTTCTAATTGGTTTACTGACGTCGGGAAGGGTGAAAGCCTTCCTAACCGTAGAAAAGCCCTAGTAAGTGGGTCGGTTTGAAAATAAATGAATTGCTAGTCATAACATATTAGTCTTGTCAGACTTAAACCTAAATTGAAATTAAAAAGGGTCCAGGCAATTTTCTTCCCCTTCATCAACGAATAAAATTAAGGAAAAATGAAGTTTTTTTATCCTTTAAATTTAGTTGACTTTATTTTTGGTCCTGTTAACTTTGGATTTTTTAATTTAGTTCTATGACTAACAAAAAAAATTGAGTTTTGTCCTAATACCTGCTATTCCCAGTCACTCAAGCGGTAAAAACTTAAGTAACACAATTTTCTTTAAATTATTGTAAAATCTAATGTGACACAATATTTTTTCTTTAAATTAGTTAAAATACCAACATGTACCCGGTTTTTAATTTTAAAATGAATACTTGTAGCTAATAACGTGAGCTCACTTGTAACTAAACATTTCTCATATTATCTTCAAAACTAGTGATCGTAAATCCCGTGATTCGCACGACCGGAATTTGTTAAATTATATAAACTATAATAATTACCGAATTTTAATTATAAGACTAAAAATCTACAAATTTTTTTTAAAATGTACCTAAATTTTTTCTTGAACTCAAATTAACGATATTTCTCATTAAATTTTTCATATTCCATTTATAATATTCAATATTTTAAAACAGTTTCATGATAAGTTTATCATTAGTCATTTTCATATAAAATTTACTCCTAGGATAGGATATAAATTGGACCTATCACACTAACATTGCAATGTAGGTGTATTTAAATTTGTATTATCTAGTTCCACGAGACAATCTGACGCAATTATAAGCTATAGTTAAATACTTTAAATAATAATCTACAATATATAACTTTTTTTTATATAATACCTTTTATTTTAAAAAGAAAAAAAATTAAATGTCAAGATCAAACACATAAGAGGAATTTATGACTTATTGAATATTTGTAAAAATTAATTTTATTGATTAAAAGAATGAGATGACACTCTACAAATAATTAAAAAAATGTAACCACTTTTTTTTAAACTACGACCCCTACCCACACTTCACGCGGAAGTCATTTTCATAATTAAAATTTTAATATAATCCCTTATGTCTTTTTATGTTTAACAAATGTCACAATTTCTTCGGCCAATGATTTACCACAAACTTTTTAATACAACATTTTCTTTATATGAAAAAATATTTATTTTTATAGTAGGTCTTGTGTGAGATGGATCATAAGTTGGACATGTTGTATTAACACTTTAGAAGAGATGTGTGTTATTTTGCGGCTTTGCGCTAGTTTGTGAACCGTCTCACCGTGAGGCCATCTCACACAAGTTTTTCTTATTTTTATTATAAAATAGATATTTATAAAGAATAACAACTTATTTTATAATTCTTACCATCAACTCATTTTAATCAAATGATGTG
This sequence comes from Ballota nigra, assembly GCA_947034835.1. NCBI lineage: Eukaryota > Viridiplantae > Streptophyta > Magnoliopsida > Lamiales > Lamiaceae > Ballota > Ballota nigra. The sequence goes on from OX344723.1 coordinate 122,958,899, forward strand.
TCTTATCTAAATCGTAAATATAACCTAAACCTGTAAAATCTAAAATTATTTACAATATACCATTTAATAACCACGAAAGGCAATAGATTATGCATCTTCTATGATCAATAGTTATAAGTTATAACATCAATTACTAATAAAATTACAGTAATAACGGAATACTCAAATGTATACTTATGTAAAATATTTCACCATTTCTTGTAAAACATAGCAATATACAAAAGACACAACAATTTACATTAGTCTTATAATAAATTAATGATAAAAATTTTGTAATTGATTTAATACAATATATGTATAGTATTTCATATCGTTATGTACTAAATAAATTTTCTAACATATATTTAAAAATTAACATGCACATAGAATAATTAATATTCGATAAAATAACAAAATATTATACTGTTGTTGAAATTGATAAAAAAAAACCAACAATTGGACTTAATTAAAAAGATCTAATCAAGTAGGCAAATAATTTTTTTCAAGGACCATAACTTGAGGGTGACAATACGAAGACTATAACTCTTCGAGCTTGCAAAATGAAGATCATAACTCTTCAAGGTAGCAATTGAAGGACAATAACTTTTGAAAATAACAAATTCAGGCCAAATCGATTCGAAACTACCCAAATCAAACCCAAATTTAATCAGAAATCAAGCCAATTAGCACGACTTGGTTTTAGTTTTTGACCTCAATTCGTGGCTTTTGAAATTATTGTTCTTAAATCTTTCTCCCAGAGAGTTAACATTCTAATTTTGCCACCACCCTTAAGTTACAGTTCTTAAAAATTATTTCCTATCAAGCACACAACCTTGGTTCACAAATAACAAAAAATATTCTTACTCTAAAATCAATACCATTATACTTGTTAAAAATAATTTAATCGTCTTTACAAAATCCAACACTCTATCAAATTTAAACCAAGCTTTAGTGAGCAAAAGCATGCACAAATTCGTTCCACCAATAAACATGTATTGATAAGAAATTGGGCGAAATATCCATTACATAAATATAATAAAATTTAATTCAATATCCAGTACTTTAAACATTATAGCATTTCATAGAAAGTCCAGTAATTTCAACAACATTTATTGGTTCTAATTTTCCTTCAATATAATTTTCAAATAATCTATTTGACTTTCAGTAGAAATATTTGGAAGAAAACTTAATTTCCTATGCATGATAGTATTTTTCATCATTCAAACGGAAACTAATAAAAGAATATAACAAAAAGAAAAAAAGACTATCGCATTGACATAAAAATATATAATACGGATAAATGAATTACCTTGCTTTGGTGGTTTCTTTCACATTCAAATTTCAATCATTTAGTCTAATATACACTCTTGGTGTAAATATGTTAATCCTGCTTTTCACCAATGGATTAAGAAGGTGGGGGAGTAAATATATTATGTGGTATTATTAAAATTGAATGAGATTAGTGGTTGAATATAATGGATATATTTAGTAAATATTATAGAATAAGGTGGGTGAATTTTGAAGTAGGTGAACTTAGTGAAATAATTGTGCTAGAACTACTCATTTTATAATTCTCTACATCAACTCATCTTAATCTTAGATATAATTTGAGTTTGTTCAATTTAAAATTATTTATAATATAATCTATATATATAAAAGGAGGGTGTTTCTTCCCATAAGCCGCCATGTGTTAATTTTAACATGCTCTTATCGTGACATGTGTTATCCAATTCATGCCACGTGTTGTGATATGTGTCGTCCAACTCATGCCACGTGTGTAATAATATATTTAAAAAAATCAAAACTAAAACTTTGTCTCTCCATATTCTTATAGCATTGATCGGAATCTTTTAAAAAATGAAAAAACAAATTTGTCTTTCCATATTTCAAACAGTATTGATCGAACTTTTAATAATATTCAGACGGTTATTTCCATTCTTCACATCTCCCGTGAATTTCCACACTCTCCATTTTCAGAGCTTCATATATGTCGTTGCCTTTGCACGCACATCGCAAGCTTTTGTCACATTTTCTTGCTCTCCCCCTTTATCGCCTCTTCATTTGCGATCTACACCTTAGCATCGGCTAGGGTCTGCGACCTCTGCTGTTGATTCGGGTTCACAAGTAGCAGCCGCCGTCGATTCGGGTTCGCAAGTAGCAACCTTCATATGGATATGTTGAATCTGTAATTATGATATATTTTTTTTGAATCAATACGTATGAGTTTTTGTAAGTCTCTGTAGTTTTGAATTCTTTTTATGCTACAGATATCTGAATCAAATTTAAACCTCTAAAGTTGAGCCTCCACATTCTTTTGGTCGTTACGAGGAAATTAATGGTTCTTGAAGTGTCTTATTCTAGCAAGTTCTGCAATTTGGGAATGTATTTCAATTTTTGCAGCATAGCTATTTCAGTTGATTCATATTTGCAAATTAGTTGATTTGTGATTCTTACGAGGGAGAAATATGTAAAAGAGGTAGAATAGAATTTAATGATGATAATTGTTGAGCGATGATAAACTCTTTTGTGCCACTTTTAGCTTTCAAGTGATGAAGTTGTAGAACTGAATGATACTTTGGTCACAGAGAACTAACTAACTCCTTGATATCAAGACGATAACTGCTCCCAAAGTTACTCCCGTCGAATCTTAGGAAAATTATTCCTACAGATCATAAGAGTGCGCATATAGTGCATCACCGTCTCAGTACAACAGGTCTGTTGTAGATATCCACTACATCGATTTCAGGTAACCATACACTCTTTTTGTTATGATGTGGAAGGGTATATAAGTGGCAATCCTTAACTTTGACCATGGTTTTGGGTTAAGGCTCCCTAACTTATATTCCTAACACATGTAATTGACAAAAATGGAGTGGAAGAAAGGTGAGAGAATGCGTTCATTGAAAAATAAGGTTAGAAAACTATGAGAAGATAAGCCACAAAAATTGAGTTCTTCGTCGTGCAGTCTGCATTGTGAGTTCTTAAGAATGATTATATTTGAGTTCTTCATCTAAATTATTGTGAATTTAGATAATTGTTTCTGCTAACAATCAATTATAATTATTGTTGATTATAGTTTTCAACTACTATTGAATTCTGGGTTTGTGTTATTGTTGGGAATAACAAAATTTGCAATTGATAACTACACTTTACTTTTAATCACAACTGTGGTAGGATATTGCAAGCACTTTAAGAATTATTTGTTGTTATGAGATTTTACCACCACTGTACTGCTTTGTAAAAATGCATAGAGTAATATCTAATGTAATTTGTTTCATTTGAATTTTTATAGAAGGAGAGAAAAAAATGATAAATACTTCAATTGATATGTTTGTGGTTATACAAAAATTTATATTGTGGTGTATTTTGATTTAATGTGCTGCTATAATATGTTGATGAGAGTGAGCTTAAGCTGATTTAGGGGCCGTTTGATTTGTTAAAAAGGAATGAGAAATGAATATACTCCATAAAAATATGATGTTTGGTAGATGGTGAGGAATGAATATTTATATTAAAAATTGTGAGATGAAAAAAAATAAAAATAAAATTGTTTAAGAATGAAAGTCATTCCTCCCAAAATTGGGAGGAATGGTTCGTTCCTTAGTTTTAGTATATGAATATTAATTTCAAGGAATGATACCATCCCACAAAAACACATTTGTTTGATTCCATTCTCACTCTCTTCTTCTAAAGCCTTTGATTTTATTAAGATTCTGCAAAAAATTACTTAAATGTCACTCAAGAGAATGATTCATGTAATTTTATGTTGAATTGACTTGAGAGCTTACATCTATTTCTCTATGTATTTATCTACGGAATGCTCTTAACGCTTTTTCACAAAAGGAATATGATTTTTATGGCAATTACTAATTAGTTTGTTTCACCGTCACACCCATTGTCCTAAATCTCTCTAATGATTCTGAATAGCTGGAATTAAGGTTATTTTCTTTGCAACTCTAGAGGTGTGCTCAAGAGTTTAGACCTCTACTGGTTGAGATTAAAACTACAGAAGGTGCAGCTCAACAAATTGAAGATGGGAAATCAAATATGATATATTCTTTAACAACTGAAATGCTCTTAATAGAGTGATCCAACACCTAGAAAAAAAAAGAGCCCTTCTGTCGAAGACATGCTGAGAATATCCAACACAAGCTCAAGAACAAAAGAAGGAAAATGTCGAACTTCCATTGATTAGAGCAGTAACATATCAATTTCACGTAGACCATATTGTAGAAGATAACTGCTTTTTGTCCTACTTGGTAGGCTTAATACGTAGAGACAAGGTGGATAGTGGGGGGAAGGATAAATAAAACCTGGGTATTTGAATAGAGTGTATAGGTCTAGACTTAACTTATGTGGTGAGAGAATGCATAATGCATGATAAGGCTTTTGTTAAGGATCTTGATTTTTTTTTTCACTATTGATATTTTGTTTGGTTATTTACCCCACAACTCAGGTTTGCGTCAATTTAAATTTTTGACTGCGTTTATTCACTGTTGCAGCTTTGACATCTATAATTGGCTTCTATATTGCATATGTTTTAGTTGTCCAATAATAGTGGCTCCTTAACATTTCATAAAGAGTATGTATAGTTTCACTAAAGAGTATTAGTTGTTTTCACTGAAGGGTATTAGTTATTTTCACTAAAGAGAGTCTCAGTTGGTCACTGACGAGAAAAAACAAACAGAGACTTTTCAGTGTAAATAAGTAATAATCTTCAATAAAAACAACTAATACTCTGTAGTAAAAACAACAAATATCTTTCAATGATTCATATGTAAATTAGTTTCACTTTATACTTTATCTTTCATAAATACATTTTTACCAATAAAAAGACTTATAAACATTATCTGCCCATTGTACATCTTCCATTGATACTACTATGAAAACATATAGTAGTATGGTCTTTAATTCTAGAAAGCCAACTCTTTAAAACGTTATTATAAGAAATAATTTAAAATTAGTGACATATTCCAACGATTTTAACATAATAAAATTTAATTTTGAAATAAAAACACTTATAAATTTGAAAATTCGTTTCATTCAAAGAAATTATACTTACATAATTTATTTTGGTCTTTCTCAATTCTAGCCTAATACACAAGTAATTTAACATTTAATGTGATTCACGGGTGGTTCAAAAAAGTTAAACAAGTAACAAGGTTCAAGATTGTTTAGAAAACTAGGGGTGATCAGTAAATTTTAAAAATCGCTCAAACCGTCGTATCAAGCCGCATTACACTGCTATTAATAATCTTTTACAATAAATCACGATGATTCTTTTTGCTTTAAACCGCAGTGTTAAGTTGGTGCAATTGTAATTTTTCATTGCAAACCGCACCCATCGCACCACAGAGTTAAACTTATAATTTTATTCGACATCATATTCCTAACCTCATTCCTCAACTAAGTACACAAGATAATAAACTATGTTCATGAATTTGCAAATTCAAAATTTTAGCCTTTACAAATAATAATCTCATTGTTTTATACTTATATTGTAGTATTCAATCTTTCAACATGTTTTCTAAGAGTGATATCTCCACAAATTAATCAGGTTATAATGTTCGAAAATATTATTTCATTTATTATCTCTAACTACGTTTTTCAAAGTGAAACCATGCTATAAAAACATTGATTCAATAAAATGTAATATCATTAGATTAGATTGACATTAATTTCTTCCTACAAATTTTTGTGTTCATAAAATTCGTCAAATTGCAAATAACCGATTGATACCATTCAACGCCGCATGTCAATTTGGAATATAAAAATCATGGTTTTAAATTTTACAATAAATAGAACCACATGTAGCAAGTCAATTTAAGTTTTATAAAAAAAAATTGTAAACCACACTGTAATCACTCCTATATAAAAAATAAAAAAACTAATTAAAACAGGCCCGTGCATTACACGGGCAAAAAACTAGTATTAGACGAATGCACAAGGCATTAGAACATATCTCTTTTCAATAACCTTGTTTTTTAGTTAATTTAACACTCATCCACTCATAACCAAAATATAAATAAAAAACAAAAACAATTTATAAAAAAGATAAAACTTAGTAACTAATAAATTTTAAATAAATACAAATAATAAACTAAATTGGTCTCATTACAAAATCCACTTGAATGACTCAACAACATTAACATGTATTGAAACATGATCAAACATACCAGAGGACTTCAAAATCTATCAATCTTTCCAACATTAATAGGGAAATTAATGGTAAAAAATTTGACATTGGATTTGAATTAAATTAATATGGAAAAGTATATATAATCAACATTTAGATCTTTCAAGTTCACATTTAAGGATAGTAACTTATAGGGGTTGTCAAATTGAGGAACATAAGTTTTTAGGTTGACAAATTAAGGTTAATAAATTTAAAAGGTGGCAAATTTAGGCAAAATTAACAAAAAATTAAGCTAATTCGCTCGATTTAACTTGGGTCAGACTGAATATGACTCGATATTGGTTAATTTGGACTAATATGGATTTAATTTTCCACTTTTAGAAGTCACGATCTTTAAATTGTCAACTTAAAAAAATTATTATCCTCATTTTGTCAGCTTGAAAAGTTAATGATCCTTATCTTGTCACTCCTACTAATTAAGGTCCTTAAAAAGAAATATTCAATAAAAAATACAGTTTGAAGTATACATAAAAAAAAAATTCAAAAGGTGATTACATCAACCAAAATAAGTGATGCAGAATGGGGTTAGACGACCTCCTCCCTACCCGATTTCTGCAAAATCAGTGATTCTAGATATTTTCGGGCAGTAGGCGGCACTATTATATAAAAAAGAATTACAAAAAAATCTCTAGGTGCCGCCTAGATGGGCCTAGGCGCTAGACGGCTAGAAAATGCTCGATTTTATGTACACTCATAGTTATCATATACTCCCTTCGTCCCCTACATACTTTCATTTTTGGAACATCACCCAATAACTTTTATATCCAAAAAATAGAAATAAGCACTGTCACTTTACTCACTTTATTTCAAAACACTTTTCATTTATTGGTCTAAAAAGTTAATAAAACATTTTTTCTTAAAAGTTTGTCACCCCACATATGAAAATTAATTGATAAATTAATTTTGAGACACTTGAAAGAAATAAATTGATGGATATCATATATCTTAGTGTCACATCCAATGCACCGTAGTTCAATATTGAACATAAAATATTTGTGAAATAATTAGATTAATAAATTTATTGTAGTGTACTTTTGGTAAAAATTCATATAAGTAAGAACGAAAATAATAAGTTATTGTTGAAGATTGAAATGCCCTCCATGATAATGTTATTTTAGGCATCGTGCTTTGAATAAAGATATGCACAAAATATACCTACAAAAAAAAAGTGAGAAGTCATTGATATATTTGCAGAAGACGCAGACTGAAATAAAAAAGTCTTCTACTTGTAACTAACTATATGTAGGGAATTATTTTGGATATCTAAACAACTGGATAAGATTTTTGTGATTTTTAAATATCATCTCCTGTCATCGAATCGCAAGTATGTTCACATTCTATCCACACAAATATATAATCATTTTCCTTGAAAACAAATTAAACTCTTTTAAGAAAAAATAGTGTACGATATAAGATTATTACACAATTTATATTGAATACCTTAATATTTTTGGACTCTTTGCAAGGTTGTTGGTGGTTTAGTTATGAAAAGACGCTTGATTAACAAAACTTCAATGTTAATAGGAATGAAAATTTATTTTTCACCTATGTCCCCATAACAAAAATGATATATTGGGGGAAAGATTGTTCCAATAGTGGTTGTATTGCTAGTGTCATGCCCCAATTTTGAAATAGAAGTGGACAACAAATATTTGTTGGTGGTTGTTGGTGGAGGAATAAGGAAGTGATTGAGGAGAATGCTTGTAGGTGTGAAATAGGGTAACCAAAATGGAGTAGTGATTACCTCATTTAGAGGGGGAGATAATGATTTTGTTCCAATAAACCACCTTAATTGCACTAATTGTAAACTCATTCTCATTATCATTGAAGAGTTGCTAATCAAGCGCCACCCCAAAGCTTTCACACCATCAATATAAGACACCATCGATTGTGTAGCATATCCAAAAAATGAAACAAAATACATGTTTTAAGATTCGTCTCAATTCTTATATTTTAGAATTTTTTTTATCTTTGGGTTATAGTGGAAAAAACCAAACAATTATACGTTATAATCTATAAATAAGATAAAATATACTTACGATTATATTAATTCGATAGTTATTTAGTAAATATGTATAGCCATAATTTAAAATTAAGAATATAATAACCCCAAGGAGTTGATCGGTGGTGTAGGGAGGAGACTTAGGAGTGTGCTCCTCCATAGATCTTAGATTTGAAACCTTCAAGTTGCTATCAACTCTTGAGAGGATAGTCCATACAAAGCAAAAGTGTTCAGAATATAAATAAGTACTCCTGCTAGTGGATGGTGGATGGTGGATTGTGGGTCCCTTCAATTAGTCGGACTTGAACCAGATGCTGAGTCATAATTTTTTTTATGAATATAAGATATAAATTTGCAAAAATAATAATTCTAAAATAATAAATATTTATCTCTCTCATATAATACCACGACAATGTTTTAGGAGATGAAATGGGTAAAATAGATATATTTTCTTATTAAAATATATGTTCAAAGTACGAATTAAAGAATGTGATTTTGATTTTGAGGTGGTATAATTGAAAAAAAAAAGATAAAATTCTTAAGGATTAAGTGATATATCATATATGTACAAAGAAGTTTGTATATGGAAACTCATATAAATGTGTGTAATGAATAGCAGTTGCGTGATACAATCTCTTTTATGAATTAACTTTAATTATGATATTTAAGTTATATTTTTATTTAAAATTAACATTATTAGATTTCATACAAATCATTAACATGCTTTAATCATTAACATATAATGTATATAATCATTAACACATGACGATAATTTTGGAAATGAGGTAATCTCCAGGAACTCTAAAATAGGCACCTTGGATGAAGGAACATGCGGCAAGCAATTAACGTTAGATGTAAATTCCAAAGATTTTCTAAAGGAATATTCAAATAATGAGGAAAATGAAGTTTTGTTAATGAATAAAGCCGAGTCAGATATTTGAAAAGTAGTAGGGGTTATCGAAAATAATTATGAAGGGGCCCATACACTGAATGGAGAAAAGCAAACAAACAAAATAGAGGCCCATTTTAATTCTAGCATGGATAAAAAGCCCAACCCCAAGTATAGTTAAAAATGCGGAACACAAAAACATCGTTGAAGGCCCAACGGGAATTAATTCAAATATACATGGTGGTCATGAAAGCAGTAAAAGCCCTTTTATAAATAATGGAGGACTCGATGGGATCGGTATTCCCCCTTGGGAATTAGGGTATACCTAACTTGTTCGTAAAATACTAGCTTTTACTAGCAATTACCCCATAAGAGTATGAGATCACTGTAATATATGTAAGTTTATAGACCAAGTAGTATTGAACCCGTGAGAGGATTTGTATGCGAGTAAATCCCTGAAAATCTACGCGTCGTAGCTAATATGAATGCAATTTTTTTTAAGACTAATATCTAAAATTATTTTCTACGAATTACTATCTAGAAAACATAAATATAACTATACTAACTTCGGTTTGAAGAGCAAACAAGATGATGATGCTTTGGATAGAATTCCCTATGTATACTAACGGAGTTGGTACGTTAACTAAAATATTTGTGATGTTCCAAGTTAAAATCTCTCAAGTGTACTATAAACTAGGCAATCAACTTCCCTGTTCTAGCACAAGAGATGTAAGAATTAAAGCTGGGAAATAATCTCAATACTCCACTCTAACAATCTACTTCACTAACCCACTAATTAAATTATATGAGCTGTGCTTAATTATTAAGGCCCTAATTTAACTAAGGTGATTCAGTCATCCTCCCTAGATAAACCTTTTGATTATAAACCCCTTCAAAAACCCTCTCCTTAAGCCTATTCGATGATAAAGAGTGATGCGGTTGTCCTCCCCTTAACAATTTGCGTATTTAATTCTATGATTATTCTAGGGTTTATTATAATTTTTCAATAATTAAAAGAACTAAAACTATACATCACGAATTATCCTAATATCGTACCAACATCCTAATTATACGAGTTCATCCTATCCTAAGCATACAAGAGTTTAGTCTAGCATGGTGATTACGTAAACACAAGCAATAATAATAACAATCAAAGACATAATTAAAGAAATCAAGAAATTTAAGAACATAAATCAACTATGAATTGGATTGAAATCAAATCTGGAAAATCAAACTCAAAATCTGGAATTTAGATCTAGATCTATCAAAGAATCCAAAAAACAAAAGTAGAAAACAAAATCGTTCAAAGAATTAATCGTTCTATGGAATCCGTATGATAAAAACCTCATTTCTTCTCTTGAAATCCTTGCTCAACACCCAAAATCACCTTCTTGCCTTGTTCCCTTTCGAAAAATGAGTCTAGATGTATAAAATAAGGGTATGGGAATCTATTTATATGAATTGGGTCAAAATTCCATACGAGAGCTCGAGCTGGGCCTGTGGTCAAGCGTCTGGCGCTCGAGCCATGGGCGGTCGAGCGACCTTTGTTTCCAGTGCTCCCGTGGCGCTTGAGCTGGAGAGTTGAGCGCCTCGCGCTCGATCCCTGGCTCGAGTGGTGCAATTTCTCCAGCGTCCAAGACCCACTCGACCCGTGCTTGAGTAGTGCTCGAGCAAGCTTCTTCCTTTTAGTGTCAAATGATAATTTTTCACCCGAACTAATACTTTTCGTATTTCCTTCGTATCTTCTCATCCGAGAGTCCGTTTGAGTCGATTCAAAGTCCTACGAACTCCATTTTTTGCCCTCTTTCCTAAAATGAACACCAAAGAGGCAAATTGATGAGTTTATGAAGATATTACTCAAATAACTCTAAATACTCACCAAAAATACTTAATAAGTGGACTAATCGGGCAACAAAACATCATAATTTCACGTCTAATCAACCCCACCGAACTTACCATATTGTTTATCCTCAAGCAATGAAATAATAAGTAAAGTGAAATTGTTAAAAATAAATCAGAGTACCAAATCATGAGAGTATTATTTTAAACCTTCAATGATCGATCACCCGCATACAAACTTCTCCCCATTTCTCCTACTCATGGGTAATTAATAAAAACCCAACAAATCAAAATATGGATGTGCTCTCGGCGGTGTGTTTCAGTCCCTCACAAGTGTTTATCAATAAATAGGGACACTCTCAATCAACCATTCACACAAATTAGTGACCATAAGCTTGTAAGCACTCTCAACTTCAACCACATACTAGAATTCATGCCGAATAAATAGAACTTGTTCAAGGGTGTAATGTACGGCTCTTTGGACAGGTGGGATAAATGTATAGGATGAACTGGCTCAAGTGAATGGAGAATAGAAAATCATGGCTTCGGTATTTCAATACACGGAACAAAATTCTTCTAATATCATCATACAATACACTTTCAATTCCCTTTAATTTCAACACCTCAACTCTTTTCTTAACTCTTTTTTTTTTCAATATTTTTCCTACTTTTTTTCTCTTTCCCAATCTATATATGAGCTCGTATTTTCTTTTGCTCATTCTCAAATTTTTATTCTTCCCCACTACTCACAAATTCATTACCCCCCCTTTCTCGTGCTCACTCAACCATACACAATTCTACATCAACCAACTCTACCCCCTTTCATTCACAACTTTTCCTATTCTCCTCTCAAATTGGGACAAAAAGAGTTTTAGAAATTGGATAAGCTCAAATGTGCTAGCAAATAAATAGGCTCAAGCTCAAACGGGCTAACAAGGAATCAATATAATTGGTCGGGAAAATTTTGGCTAAGTGACTTATCAAATCAATAAATGGCCTTAGATCACTTTTGACATTTCATACTAGATACAATCTAGAAGCTAGAGTACCCACAAGTTCTAGCACCTCTAAGGTGAAGATCCACTCACAAAGAATGTGATTGTCTTAATGAATTTTAATCTCGTTTAAGGCTCAAATCTCACAACTTTTTCACATCCATGCTAAACCTAGTGGCTTATGTCTTTCACCTCACAAGTATTAAAAGGAAAAATCGTAAGTGCACGACTTCCCTTTCAAATCCACTCTACTCACAACACTCACACTTTCTAGTCCTAACTCAATTCCACAATCACCAACTCACTAATTCATACTCAATGATAAACAATCAATAAGCAATCAAGGAAGAGTTAATAAACATGAAATAAACAGTGCCCAATACATTCACACAACAAACTCAAGTTTCACCAACAATACATACATTCCCCAACATACGAAATATATGAAAAGGAAAACTCGGAATGGAAAGAACGTACCTTTGGTGGAAGGTAACTACGGTAAAACATGTAAAACACTCCACCCCCAAACTTAGACTTTGCGAAGCGAACTAAGTTTTGGGGTTCGGGTCTACCTCATATTCATATTTCCCGGTTGACACTTAGTGTTCTAGCACCCTTCTTTTGTTCCTTGAAGTACTCCACGCTATCATCACTTGCAAACCTTTGCACACCCAACAGAGACCTGCATTCCAAACACTCAAACACGAGATTACGCACCACAAGATCACACAAACAATAAAAAGAAATCAAAACACACACGAAAGCAAGTAAAAATGGGTTGCCTTCCATTCAACTCTATTTTTAAGGTCCTAATGCCTGACCGAGCTCAAAAAAGCTCAAGACTCATTAAGCTCGATGTTATCTCCTGTATCCTCGTAAGAGCGGTGATAGAATTTCTTCACTCGGAGGCATTTACCTTGCACGCTCGTCCATCTTTTGATAGTGGTTTCAATTACTTTTTCTTTTTCGCTTCCAACGGAGGTGCCTTGTCGAACATCTTCTCAAAAGTCGTCTCCTCCAAGTCCACTCCTCCTTTTTCCTCAACTTGCTTCACATTCACACAATTCAATTCCTTGTTGTCTTCTCCAATCGGATACTTCATTGCCTCATAGATGGAAATCTTCACTTCTTGATCATCCACCTTCACCGTGATTTTTCCATTTACTACATCTAATACCATCCCAGGCTGTAGGCAAGAAAGCCCTTCCCAAAATCAAAGGCACGTGCTCGTCCTCCTCCATATCAAGAACCACGAAATCAGCTGGAAAAACGTGATCACCCACCTTCACAAGAACATCCTCAACCACACCTTGAGGTCTTGTGATAGACCTATCGGCGAGTTGGAGAGTCGTCATTGTCGGTTGAAGATCTCCACCATCCAACTTCTTAAATAGCGACAATGACATCAAATTTATGTTGGCTCCTAGATCGCACAATGCCCCCTTCTAAATTCCATTCCCGATATCACATAAGATCGTGAAACTACCGGGATCCTTCAGCTGAACTAACTCTGGCCCGTCAACTCCCCTCTTCTTGGAGATCAAACCTTTCAGGAATTTTACATAATTCGACATCTGCTCTAATGCATCGTAGAACGGAATATTGATGTGTAACTTTTTGAAGACTTCAAGAAACTTCGCGAACTTCTCATCCAATTTCTTCTTCATAAATCTCTGAGGATAAGGAACTAGAATCACAGACTTGGGACCCCACTCATCTCGTTCCTTTTCCTTGATATGTTTCTTAGCCTCCTTTGCCTTCTTCCACTTAGGAACTCGCTCTTCTTCCACTTTTCTTTCCCATCATCCATCTTTTTCCTCTCGCTTTCTTCCTCAACCTCTCTACGAATTTCCTTCACTTCAGCAGGTAGTGGAGGACCAGCATACTTAGTGCCACTTATCAGCTCAATAGTCTTTGAATGCTCTTTAGAATTCACTTTAGGCATAGAAGGAAATTTACCTGCCTCTCTATTCTGCGATTTTGCGATCTGGCTCATCTGAATTGAATCTCCTATTATTCTCTTGCTGGATCCGGTTGAGGTCTTGATCCCTCCTTAGAGTGTCTTGATCTCTCTGATCAATCTTCTTACTCATCTCTTTCATGTCATACTCTAGCGAGGATAATCTCTTACTCCCCTCTTCCATCTTCTGCAGAATCGCTCGTAACATCTCATCGGTTGAGGCACCACCTTCTCCACCTGGGAGTTTCGAACCTGGATCAACGCCTAGTGGTACAGTTATCCCAACTTTTGGATTACTCTAAGAGAAGTTATCATTCTTTCTCCACTGTTTCTGATTAGACGAAGAAAAACGAGGTAGAAACGAGGTAGAAACCTTACGATTCTGGATCATTAACATTTTATTTAAGTGGGGAACTCCGTGTCGTCTCTATTACTGTCCTTGCTCCACGAAATCATAACCTGCAAGGGGTTAGGAAAAAAGGGCGTGAGAATTGAATTCTCACATATGGGTGATTTGCAACATCATGGGATTGGTAAATCCGAAATATATTAAGTTATACTCATTGATAAAAAGTTTATTTTATTTAAACAGTTGACGTATATAAAAGATTATAAAAATTTAAACGGCAGTTAAGCATATTTCGCATGGTATAAATGAAATAACACAAGTTGATTCACATTAGGGCAAAGCCCAAAGTCATATCACGTATTATCACAAACTGACAAACCATAAACGTACGACAATTCCACTTCCAACAAAGTTACTCTTTTCAACTCCAACAAATCAACAAAGTTACTCTTTTCAACTCCAACCAAAACTTACTCCATCCATCCACACAAGCTCACATCATCCAACCTTATAACATCCCTCAAAATAAGCAAGTATCAATGGTCTTCTTCCCAGTGCGCCAAACGACAGCTGACCGGGGACCAGATCTACTTGATCAACAACCTTGATTCCGAGGGCGTCCCCGACAGCAGCCCCGGAGGTCGGATTTAAAACTCGATCCCGACTCCGTACATACTGACCTTCCACAAAACTGACTCAATAAACTTTACAAAGAATAATACTTGACTGATAACTGAACTGATTCATGCTCACGTAAGGTGTTTACTCATGCAGTGGTGATCGATTCACAAAACAACAGGCTAATATATAACATATGTAGTTATATCACATAATCCAAACAGTTATATAGATAGGTGTTACATTTATGTTGGATTAGATATTTTGATTTGATTTAGTCGAGTTCAGAAAATACCGGCACGACGTTATTATTAGCAGATCAATCAACGGATCATCACCCACCTGATTGTTTCGAGTCCCGAGAATGATGTGTAGGCAGAGGGTCGAAAACCTCGTGCGCGTTCCAACTAGTACCGAATCCTAGTAGGAAGATATTTAATTAAAAGTTGACCTTTGAAAACGTTTAGGAAAACTTGAGAGTTTGTGTTACGAGAATCGAGAAAGTTGTGGTCTTATAAACTCAAAAAGGACTTGCTTAAGGGTCACACCCTATTTTGGTAAGTACACTACTTCTAAAAAGGTGAGTGTATTTACTAGTATACTTGTGGTATGACTATCTCGATTACTACAAAAACAATATTTTGATAAGTACACCCCTTTTTAAGAGGAGGTGTATTAGGGGAGTGTATTTACTAAAATCAGTAGTGTAACAGGGGGTGTATTTACTGAAAGCAGTGGTGTAACAGGACGGTGTATTTACTGATTTCTGTAACAGTGGGTGTATTTACTGAATTTAGGGGTGTCCTTAATAAAGGCCCTTTAAGGAAGAAAATATAAGAATTCATCTTGGAATTACTTAGAAAAATATTAATAAAATTAAAGAAAAGGTTTTTCTTTCTTAAGAATTCTATTTCTCATTTTAAAAGAAATCTTGAATATAATTAATCATATTTTATAAATAAAAACCCTTTATTAATCTTATTAATAAACTTAGACTTTCTAAGAAGTTTATAAAAAGTACTTTTCTTTTCTAATATTAGTGATACTTCTAAAGTTGGTTTGTAATACTTCTTAAACAAAGGATTATATTAATTTTTCCAAGAAACTATTTTGATATTAGCTTTGGATGTTTAAAGAACTTATCTCGTGTTTCCAATTTTTCTTAAAGTCGCACAAGGTAGAAGACGAATTTCCATTTGTCTACGGATTCAAAACAAATGTGTTAACAATTGAAAATCATCATCCAACAATAATACCAACCCTTTAATTCAAAGATACTAATGGACTATGCTAATATCACCGTTCAATTAAACTAAAACCCACAATTCCATAAAGAAATTCAACTAAGTCAAAAGGATACTAAACTTCCAAAACAGTAATACTTTATCATTCAACCACTAGTACCAAAACACTAATCCAAAGTCCAAACTCATGGTTTGTGAAGAAAAGAAAACAGGGGAAATAATATAATACTCAACTCCCTATTCCAAAGAATGATACAAGAGGGCAAAAACAATAATACTAAATAAGTTAACTAAAGATACTAAAACATTAAACCAAGCTTAACAGTAAGTTTTTCTTTCATTTCCAAGTTCCAAACTTCTAACAAATTAACAAAATAACCCAGAATCTACCCATTGAAGAAAAACGAGGTAGAAACCTTACGATTCCGGTTCGAGGTGTTAAACGGGCGGCCTAACGGCGTCGATTAGGATATCGATAATTCGTTCGAAGAATTGGGTAGCCTAACGGCGTCGTTCGGGAATTCGGAAAAGTGAATTGGGCAGCCTAACGGCGTCGGTTGGAATTTCCAGAAATTCGGCAACAGCAACCGGTTCAACGGCGTCAAATTGAACGGAAAATTTAAACGACAAAAAGGCTTTGGTTAGAAATTGAGTTTAATCTGTACAAATCGAATTACCCGAAATTGAAATTGAATGAATTCGGGAACGGATAGAAAAGAGGGGACTCACTTAAAACGGCGTTGGACGGAACGGGGCGTCGCGACGGCGGCGCTGGGTTCGAGGAGGCGATGGCGAGCGTCGCTCGACGGTGGTCGTGGCTGGAGAGGAGAGGCGCAGCGACGGGAGCTGGGACAGAGGCGCGACGGCTGGGCGTCGATCGCTGATCGATCCGCCGGAGAAGGAAGAGAGGTGGAGGTGGCGGTTTCGATCGGTGCTAGGGCGGATGGTGGCGGCTTCCGTCGACGGAGAGAAGGCTGGCACGATGGCGATTCGCGGCGGTGCTTGCGGCTGAAAACAGAGGCGCGACGGGCGGCGCTCGTGCGAAGGGGGCGGGGCTCGAGCGGTGTTTGAGAGGCGGCGCGACGGCCGACCGGAGGAGGCGCTGCTCGCCGGAAGGAAGAAGGAGAAGGCTAGACGGTGGTTATAGAGAGAGACGAGAGAAAAAATGAGATTGTTAGAGAGAGAGAGAGATTTGGGAATTTTGATTTTTAGAGAAATGGGACGTACGCGTTTTGCTTCTTGGAGGAGAGAAGAGATATTTTAATTTTCAATTTCTTAATTACTTAATTTAAAAGGAAGGAGTAATTATGTGGGTGAGATAAATTGCTCTAATTAAAATTAATTCTAAAATGAAAGTAATTTATGTGGCCAAAAACTAACCCCCTTTAATTCTGATATTTTCGTTCCCACTTGATACGGTTTAGGGATCGTTTGGTTCACGAGCTTAATCCCGATTTGAGAATTAATACTGTTTTAAAATTCAATTAATATTTTATTGTATTTTAATTATACTCAATAAATTATACGGATCGAAATCCTAATTAAAACTTGAATATTAAATTTCTCGTAGTCCTTTATTCGCTTTGAAAGATTCGATTCTTTCGACGAATTTAGGAATTTGTAAAAAGGGTATATATTTAGATTACACAAAAGCACACAAAATAATAAAATAAAAAGAAACAAAGATAAGAAAATAAAATAAGGTTTCTAGGAATATAAAAGGTATAAAACGGGACGGGGTATTACATGGAGTCCATTTTTCGTTGTCTTTGTAATGCAGGAAAATTGTGGCGGCCTTTTGCAATTAATGTTTATAAAAAAAGGCCTATATGTAACTCTCCCTAATATATTTAGATTAATGTGATCTTTTAATGATAAAACACAAATATTTATAAAGAGTACAGTAAGAAATAATTATTTTATTAGAATATGTGTATACATCGGAAATGACATATATTCTGAATAGGAGTGAATATAATTTTTTATAAATTACCCTTTAAATTTTTTAAATATTTCGATAAGACAAACATTTATATAAAATATTTAATGAATAACAAATCCATGAAATATAGCTCAAATAGAAAAATTCATCAATCCTAACAGGTTCGGGTCCGACCAAATCAAATTAATCGTTCCAAAAAAATCATGCAAAGATAAAACATAAAAAATTGTTCTGTCCTGTGATTACCAGATATATCATACATATTTACTCTTAATGTATGCCATTAACACATACATGTTTTTATAGTACTCCCTCCTTACTGCGATACTTTCACACTTGTCTTATTTGAACGTCCTACAATTACTTTCACACTCAAGAAAAAGAAATATATTATCTCACAAAAGTCATTAAAGCATAACATCACCATTATTTTATTCAACCCCACATTCACATACACATTTTCTCTTAAAAAATGTGTCACATCGAAGTGTGAATAAAAAGTTGGAACAGAGGGAGTAATACATTTGAGAGCAATTTTTTCTATTAAGTCTTAATTGAATCTTTTTTTAGAATTTTTTTTACCAATTCAATCCACTTAGGATGCGTAAGTTTTTTTATCCATTCTTTAATATGCTAAGATTATAATTATTATTTTCGTGTCCCGCAAAAATATATATATTCCCTCCATCCCACACTTGTTTGCTACTTTACTGTTTGCACAAGTTTTAATAAAGACAAAGTCTAATATGCAATATTGCACAAAGTCTGACCCCTGCAATATGCTCAAATCCTACCCGGTTGCTTTCTATATAAATCAAAATTCACAGGTCAAAGGCGGGTCAAATGGGTCGCCTATTTTTTATACTGCTGAACATTGTGTAACTGTATGAACAAACTAGTGTTACTGCTTTAAATAGAAAATTTCAAAATTCACGGGTCAAAGGCTGGTCAAACAAATGCCCATTTTTCATACTGCTAAAAATTATGTTACTGTATGAACAAACGAGTGTTACTGCATGAGAAAAAGTGTGTTACTAGCTCATATTGTAACACTGATCAATTCTTGGAGTAACACTCATTTGTTTATGTAGTAACACATGAACAAATGTGTGCTACTGCGTTAAATAGAAATTCCAAAATTTGCTGGTCAAACGATCGCCCATTTTTCATACTTCTGAAAATTGTGTTACTGTATGACAAACGAATGTTACTGCATGAGCAAAAGTGTGTTACTAGCTTATATCGTAGCACTGATTAGTTCTTGTAGTAACATTCATTTGCTCATGTACACATGAATTACTTAATCATATAGTCTTTTTATCGTTCTGATTCTTCCAATTTCATATGGTAACACATGAATAAGAATTATGATATTATGATTATCTAATATTTTTAAGATTTTTTTGGTGTTTATCAAATTTTTCTTCTTCATGATTTAAACCTCTGTTTTTTGCGATTCCACACTGTTTCTGTTATAGTAACACATACGTACTCTTACAGTAACACTCGCTTGCCCTTAAAGTAACACAAACTTGTGAGCGAGTTTTTTCTGTTTGCTTTTGCACGATTTTTTTGGGAAGATCTGTTAAACCCGCAAATTTTATTATGCTGACCCGAATCTCAATGTTGACCCGCGAATTTCTAGAATCCTTCTTTATTTGCACGGAATTGCACCGTGCAATATTGCACAAGAGACCTAATCTTTAATAAAAGCGTTGTTTATTAATATTTAAAGTGATAAAATAGATGTTCTGGTTAGTGTGTGTATGGAGAATATAATATTAAAATGGAGCTCTCTTGTGAAATATTTCACAGGTGAAATATACCTAAAATAGACATATATTAAAAACATCATGAGTTGGGTCGCTCTGGGTAAAAATTCGCGGATCTTGGCCGGGTCGAGTCTGGTTTGGTGGGTTTTTTCCAAAATCTTGCGCAAGTCAAGTTTCAGGATTTTTGCTCCCAGTTTGTGTACTGCATGGGCAAATATATGTTACTATATGTGCAAATGTGTGTTACTAGTCATTAAAATACAGAGTTTTCTACTTTAAAATAACAATAATGACAAATATATATTTTTACAAGAACAAATATGTGTTTTTCTAATTTATTTCTCATCCCTTTAAATTTAAATTTATTATTTTATATATTAAAACATATTTGCTCCAACAATAACATACATTTTCTCTAACATCAAATACATTTTTGCTCCAACATTAACACACATTTGCTATAACATTAACACACTTTGCTTCAATAGTAACACATATTTCCTCTAACAGTAACACACATTTGCTTCAATAGTAACACACATTTACTCTAACATTAACACACATTTGCAGTAACACATATTTACTCTAATAATAACATACATTTGCTCCAATAGTAACACATATTTTTAGTAACACACATTTGCTTCAATAGTAACACACATTTGCAGTAACACATATATACTCTAACAGTAACATACATGTGCTCCAATTGTAACACATATTTGTAGTAACATACATTTGCTCCAATAGTAACACACATTTGCAGTAACACATATCTACCCTAACAATAACATACATTTGCTCCAATAGTAACACATATTTGAAGTAACATACATTTGCTCCAATGGTAACACACATTTGCAGTAACACATATTTACCCTGACAGTAATATACATTTGCTCCAATTGTAACACGAACAGGAAGTTGGACAGTCAGGTTGGGATTTATTCCAAGTGAAGGCAACAACTTTGAGTTGCAGGATCCCGAACCATAAGGCAATCTAAATCCTTTGCAACTAATTTACAAAAGGCACTATAGGTCTTGTATGAAGAACATGAACAAATTCCTCATCATTATAACATATTCCTTTTAATTGAAACTAAGAAAAAATGTGAGGGAATACTTCTAATAAATCAGAAATTGAATCCAGAAATAGACAGACCGCGAATCTAATCCACCTCATCAAACATTTATAGAAACCTACAAATACACGACATAAAAAATTGAATCCAGAAATTGAATCTAAAAATGGAATGAAAAATGCATGCACCAATTTTCCAATTACACGACTATGAAACCTACAATTATAGAACATAAATATCTGGAGGAGGATCTGCAGGGGGGATCCATCGCCGGCTACTCCCTGCTCTGGCTGCTGCTATGGGCCACACTCATGGGCCTTCACAAAACCCGTATAGAAATATGGATTATTCTTCGGATCCTAGGTTTGTAGAATATTTCATATAACAATTTGTGAATATTAAAAGATGTTTCTTTTTCTTTCCAAAAATGGATACAACAAACAAGTATGACACATACCTATTTAACAATGTAGCAAACAAGTGTGGGGCGGAGGGGATATTATATTTGTGATAAAATAAATATTTATTAAAAATAGAATATAAATTTAATTATTTTCTAAATTTGTATGTATTGATCTAAAATGACAATCCACTATTTATTGATCTAAAATGAGAATCCAACTTCAATTTATGGGGTGAGCATAATTAGAAATGTGATTATAAGAATTCAATTTTTTCCTCAACGATCTTCCCTCTCATTTTTATCGCTCTCATTCAAACACAACCCATCCAACCCCAACTTCAAAAAATCCCTTTCTCTCTCTCTCTCTCTCTCTCTCTCTCTCTCTCTCTCTCTCTCTCTCTCTCTCTCCCTTTCTCACTCTCTCTCTGTACAACAGTGGGTTAATTTCATAAAGAGCGAAAATGGTTGAGTCTAAACCCTCTAAAGTTTCTCTATCTACTTTTTATGACGCTGATACTAGCAATAATAGCCAGAATTGTGTAATGATTGATGAAGAGCTTTTGATCGACGCAAATCAGCTTGCTATTGGGGCAATGATCAGTGAGGGAAACTATTCCATTGTCTATGAAGGACTGTAAGTCCTTTTTTTCTCTTCCTAATTTAGATTAAACTTCCACTTTCTTCAACAATAATCTTGATTGTTCTGCCTAATGTTCTTGGATTGCCCATGCATGATAATCTTTCTGCACTTGATTTGTTGTCTATTTCGTGCTCTTAAATGTCAATTTCATTAAAACTTTTTTCTTTTTGTTCTGTTAATTCTTTTTTGCAATATATTATTATTTTTCTTTTTTAATCTCTAATTGACTAAAAATACCCATTTCCTGCTTTGTTATTATTCTTATTGGGGATTGCACTGACCATCATTGAAATGGTTGGAGCAAGAAGTGAAGGCTAAACATAAGCTTGAAGAAAACTCCCATGGATTCATAACAAGTTACTTGCATAAATTTAAGCATCGTGTTATTTTCTCATTACTTTTTCAAGCAACATTTTGATTCTCGGTTAAGATGGAAGGACTGAAATCATGTTGAATTGTTACTTGGGTGCCATTAAAATTCTGAATTGATGAAGAAAGTAAAAATGTACAAGAATGACCTGCTTTTGATGAAATAAAAGAAAGAATAAAGTTTATAAGAAGTAATGGTACATGTTTCGGTTATGTGGCTCAGGAATCTGGATTTGCCCATTTTTCTGCTACTTATATTAAATTAATGCTTGAATATGGAGTACAAGTCTACATAGATTTTCGAGCTGAATTTGTTAAAACATAATCATCTGCTTAAAATCAACATTTGCTTTGGCGTAATTTTTTTGAGAAATTTTATTTTACCAGTGGATGCGTAAGTTTTCTACCCCTTCTTTAATATGTTAACATTATAAATATTATTTTCGTGTCTCGTAAAAAAATACATATTATTTTTCAAAAAATATATTATATATTTAATTATGTTCTAAATATGTATGTATTGATCTAAAAGGAGAATACACTATTTATTGATCTAAACTAAGAATCCAACTTTAATTTATGGGGTGAGCATAAATAGAAAGATGATTATAAGAATTCAATTTTTTCCTCAAATTGGAAGATCTTCCCTCTTGTTTTTTTACCCTCATTCAAATACAACCCCCTAACCCCAACATAAAAAATTCTCTCTCCCTCAATACAACTGTGGGTTAATTTTATAAATGGCTAAAATGGTTGAGCCTAAACCCTCTGAAGTTTCTCTATCTACTTTTTATGGCGCCAATACTAGCAATAATGGCCAGAATTGTGTAATGATTGATGAGGAGCTTTTGATTGACACAAATCAGCTTGCTATTGGGGCAATGATCAGTGAGGGGAAGTATTCAGTTGTCTATGAAGGATTATAAGTCCTTTTTTCCCCTAATATAGATAAAACTTCCACTTATTTCAACAATAATCTTGATTGTTATGCCTAATGTTCCTGGATTGTCATGCATGATAATCTTTCTGCACTTTTTTAGTTGTTTATTTCTTGCTCTTAAATGTCTATTTTGTTACACTTCTTTCTTTTATTTATATGTTATGTTGATTATTTTTTACAATAATTTATTATTTTCTTATTTTAATCTATCAATGCTTAAAAATACCCATTTCCTGCTACGTTATTCTCCAAATGCTCTCGTTGCATCCATTTCTTATTTATGTATTGCATTGACAATCATTGAAATGGTTAGAGCAAGAAGTGAAGGCTAAACATAAGCTTGAATGAAATTCCCATGGATACATGAGAAGATAAGAAGTTTAATTGCATAAATTGAAGCATCGGGCTATTTTCTTATATATTTTGTGAGCAACATTTTGGTTCTAGGTAGAGATAAAAGTATTGAAACCGTGTTGAATTGTTATTTGGGTGTCAATTACTGAAGAAAGTAAAAATGCAAGAATGACTTACTTTTGAAGAATAAAGGAAAAAATAAAGTTAGTAACGTCCCTTGTAGTCTTATCCCTTCCCGTCTTTCACTTGCTATAGATTATATAGTTTCCATCTAGAAGAGACCTTAACAAAAGGACAGGTAACTACATACATCTGCAGTTTTGCAGACTCTTTTTTTAGTTTAGAAAATGCAATGGAATTCTTTTTTTAGTTATCCGAAAAGGATTGCTTACCGACTTTATAACTTTGTCATTGATTATATATATATATATATATATATATATATATATATGTGGATCTTTCAAATTAAGTTGACCCGACTTTTATAACTCTATGCAGTCGTGCATAATGGCCATTTATTGTCATTAAGTTGGGACTTCGGCCTACTTAATGTGCAAATCTACAAAAGCAATGTGGAGAAGAGTTTATATTTCATTTAACCTTCCATAGAAGATAGATCCTTGTGATTATACTAAATTGCATGTGTGATTGAACACTATTGTTTTTCTAAAATTTGCCACATGCAGCAAAATAAGGCTTGCAAGAAGTAATGGTACATACTCCCTCCGTCCATAAAATATAGTTCTGGTTGCCTTATTTGGCCGTCTACAAAAATAGTCATGTTTCCTAAAATGGAAATAATAAATTTTATCTACACTTTTCAACATACACACATAGCATTTTTAAAATAATTTATTTTGTACTTGATGTGACACAATATTCTTACTTTTCACATATTACATCAACTTTCTTAATAATCGTGCATAAAACAACATGACTATATTTCATGGACGGAGGGAATATTTCGGTTATGTGGCCTCAGAAAAAGAATTTCTGCTACTTATTATGGAGTAGAAGTCCACATAGATTTTCGAGCTGAATTTTTAAAAACATAATCATCTACCTAAAATCTCATTTGCTTAACATAGTACAACATCAAAGTTTACAGTTTGACCAAACAACATCCTGTAAAATACAATATATATATATAAAATAAATTATAAGAGATGTAGGCCAATGAGTTCACTTATTACTGGAATTGGCTATCTTTTTTTTCATGGAAATGGCTACTAGAGGGAGGACAATTGTGACTTAGAATTTGTTAAAAAAAAAAAATTAATTTTGAATGTTGGAATCATGAAATTAGTAAGCTTAGTAATTTAATTAGTAATACAATTGCAGTAGCTAATTGCAAATGACCAATGGATGGATAATTGAACCTTAATTAAAAAAGTAATATCTAAGGCTGAACTCACAGACTGCTCATTTATTGGATAAAAAAAGATTATTATATCCTGAAACCTTTTCATAGAAGCTAATATATTGGCTGAACTAGCATCTTATTTGGACAGGGTTAACCCATAAGGAAACGTAGGATAAGGATGAACAAAATTTGATAACTCTAACTTATAAAATGGTCATGAGAAAAAGTGAATAATCTTAAGATGCTACTTATCATTAGCTAATAAAGAATTAACTAAAATGTTCTTGATATTGGACAATTGTTATCTTGGACAAGCATTTATGCAAGTCCAGATCAAGATTAAATTAGATTATCAAATAAGACCACTTTTAATGAACAAGTTAATGACAACATTAACTGAATTGAAATCAAAGCTTATGTGAGTTTGATGGCTAATGAACTGTTGTGCGTATGCGTGTAGATTAATTTTTGTTTATCTTGGTAGGAAACAGAGCTATTATATTGAGATATTTTTTAGACAAAGTAAGTGCAGGGGATAATGAGCCCATTAAAAGAGAAAGTCATACATTTAGAACATTATTCTCAAGTCTCTAGCAGTATTAGGAGATACATCATTTTGTTGTTGTATCAAGTTCACAAAAAGGGACCGTTCAAAGGGGCAAATTGCATTTTGGTCCCATAAGAATAGGCAGTTTATAAAATAGGTCATTTTCACATTTTTGGTCCTGTAGTTTTATTCAATATTTTTGTCTCAAAAGAATGTATACATTGCAATTTTAGTCCAAAATATTAACGAAAATGACCAAATTTTCAAAAAATGGAAAAAAAAATGTGGGACCAAAATTGTTATTGAAAAATTTTCACGGAGCCAAATTTGCAATTTCGCCCGGTTCAAAGTGTAAAATATCTAAAAAGCATCATTTTTGCTAGGTTATCTAACTCAAAATTCTTATAGAAAATTGTTCTTTTATAGAACTTATTTTTTTATTTTAATTTTTTTTTTAGGTACAGATCCATTCATGTGGCCGTAAAAGTTATACAGCCAGACATGCCTGAAGTTGTGAGTCCAAAACTCCAGGAGAAGTTCTGGAGGGAGGTTTCAATTCTTTCAAGAGTAAATCATGGGAATATTGTAAAGCATATATCCAAATGAGAGTGTGGTTTATTTCTCTTCATACATTTACTTGTGCTTGACATGCATGTATTTAGGAGGCGCTTGGTTAACAATTCCTCAATGACAATGAGAATGAAAATTATTTTCCATATGCCCCTATAATAAAAATGATATGTTGGGAGAAAACTTGTTACAATTATTACTCCAATACTAGTGTCATACCCTAAATTTGGAATAGAAGTAGACAACAAATGGTTGTTGGTAGAGGAATGGAGGAGTGATTGAGGAGGAGGAGGATTGTAGGAAGATAATAGGATAATCAAAATGGAGTAGTGATTACCTTATTTAGGAGAGGAGATGGTGATTTTATTCTCATTAACCATCATAATTACACTAATTTTCAATCGCATTTCCATTACCATTGAAGAGTTACTATCCAAGCGCCCTCTTATTGATTCTATAGGAATTTCTTTTATGAATATTAAAAAATGCATTAGGTTTTTGTATATGATCGTGAGTTTAGATTTTCTAGGATTTGATAAGGTGAGATTTTGAAAATATTGGTGAGAGTTGATTGGTTGTGTAATGGAAAATTATCAGGGGAAATAATGTGTAAAGTAAATTAAAAAGTGGAGAGAAAATGCTGAGTCGAGTAAATAATAAGTAGAAAGTGGTAGATAGATGATTGATTATGTATTATAAATTGTGCTTGAAAAAAAAGTAAAATAAGTGTATTATAGATATTATAAATTACACGCTGAAATTGGGTTAGATAAATGAGGATTTGAATTTGAAACAATAATTTGTGGTGCCACACCATAAACAAACACCCCTTTGGATGGGAGAATTTGATTAAGGATTTCAAATCCTTAGTGGGAAATTAGTTGATTATTTGGATGGATATGAATTCGAAACCTATCACTCTCCTTTCGAGTAATTTTTGACTGATTTTGGTGAATCTTTAATTCAGTCTAAATTAAATTGATTTGAAATTCATTCTTTTAATCCATTACAATTCTAATTCCTCAATCCAAATGCAAGCTTAGAATTAACAAGTAGCCCTTTAGTTTCAGTTAATCTATAATATATTAGCACTCCATCCGTTATGATTTAGATTATCCCTGTCAAATAGTGTAAGTTTTAATGAAAAAATTAGTCGTTATTGTTAAAAGGTACAAAGTTGAGAGTTTATTAGTCCGTCTTTTTTATGTTTAGTTCATTGGTGAAGGGTATTATTGAAAAATATAGTACAGTGAGATATAAATAAGTGATATTTGAAAGTAATTAGTTTTGGAGATAAACTATTTTTTTTTTGATAGCTTGAAATAATTTGAATTGTAACAGAGAGCGTATCATTTATTAAAAATGTTTTAATCATAACTTTTTAGGTTTTCAATGTCTTGCAACTATCTCATGGTGCCTAATGTGTATAGAGGGAGTATAAAGAATCCATCCATCTTTGTTTGCACTTACTCTTATTTCTTCCAAATTTCAATAAAAAAAGGCTAAGAGACAAAGTATTGTATAAACATAGTTTATAATAAATTTATTATGAAACCGTTTTAAAGTATTAAATAATTGATCAGGAGTATCATTAATCTAGGTCAGTAGTATTATATCGTATTATTGAAAATTTTCTTGAACCCAAATTAATGATACCACTGATAATATTATCGATACTTCTAGTCAAATATTCGATACTTTAAAATAGTTTCATGATAAACTATTTTTATATGAGTATGTATAGAGTGAAATTGATTTATATATGAATTACTGAAGGGTATTAGTTGTTTCCACTGAAGAATATTAGTTGTTTTTACTGAAGAGTATTACTAGTTTACACTGAAGAGTCTTAGTTCATTTTCACCGAACAACTAAAACTCTTTAGTGTAAATCAGTAATACTCTTTAGTAAAAACAACTAATATTTTTTAGTGAAAATTATTAATACCCTTCACGGATTTATGTATAAACTAGTTTCACTCTATACTTTGTTTTTTATATATAACCTACTCTTCTTAAGTTTATTTTAAAGAGGGTGAAAGGTAGAGCATATAAATCTAAGAGTAGGTCTTGTATGAGATCGTCTCATGCCATGAGACAATAGAAATGAGTATAACTAGGGCATTGACCCATTAACACTTTGGTAGGGGTAGGTGTTAATTTGTATTGTCTCATGCCATGAGACGGTCTCATACAAGTTTTTGTCTAAATGTAATTTGATAGTGTTTGGTTTGCAGTTGATTGGCGTGACTATGGAGCCAATTATGATGATAATCACAGAGCTAATGAAAGGTGGCACACTGCAGAAGTTTTTGTGGGGCGTTCGTCCAAACTGTCCGGATCTGAAGCATTCCATATCTTTTGCTTTGCATATTTCTCGAGCAATGGAATATCTTCATCGGAATAGAATTATCCACCGTGATTTAAAACCAAGTAATTTTCATACTTTTTATTTTTGGTATTTTTTTTTTCTTGTATACTTCCTGCGTTATGATGTTCCAAATATGTCTTCCTTGGATTACAAAATGGACATTTATAGTTTCCCAATGATTTGATAGTATATCTGCAGTTAGAGTCTGTTCAAGTATATCTGCGGTTAGAGTCTATTTAACTAAATTTATTTGAAATATCTCATAAGCTCTAATATTATAGAGTTATTTTAAGAGCTCATAGAATTTAATTTTTAAATACTTTATAAATTGCTAAAGTGTTTAGCTAATAAGATTTATAAGATCTTTAAAAAATTATAATAAATATTTTTTAAATTTAAATTTTAATATAAAATAATTTTTTTCATTTTTTATATTTAAGTAGAGGAAAATAAGTTGGAAAATCTCAACTTATTTTTTACCGCTTATAAGTTGTTAGGGGCTTATTGATTTTATAAGTTGTTGAATATTTTATTTTGTCAAATACATTGGTAATACTTATAAGCGTTTAAACAACTTATAAACGATTTTAAAAATGTTATAAGCTCAGTCAAATACCTTCTAAATCTACCCTTTATTATTCACCCCTCAATTGGCGTAGTTAGGAAAGAAACAAAATTTCATAGTTTTCATAATTATTAAGCTAGGCTCTTGTAATTATCCCTTATAATTATGTAGCATGATAAGGAATATTCTAGATACTCTGAGAATATTCCTAATAGATGATAAAATCAAATCAATTCATAGCATTTAGAATTGATATGTAAATATTCTGTAATATCTTTTCCTTGTAAAGGTTGTTGTAATCTTATTTATACTAGTGGAAATTATCACACCATTCATGGTGAAAATTAAATCTATTCTTCTTCTTTCATATGGTATCACCAGTAAACATCTTAAAAACCCTATAATTTATTCCCAGCCGTCTTATATTTTCTTCACAACCAACAAAATAGTATTCTTTTCTTCTCAATATTTCCCAGCCGCAAGCACTATTCCCAGAAGTAAGATCCTTTCCTAGCCATAAATCCCTTCTCTTTTTCTTTTTTTTTTTCTCAACGCGGACGCCGACATCATTTTCCCATGGCCTCTTCCACCTCCAACACTTCTTCCCAAATTCCGATCGCTACACTCATACATATGGTGACGATCAAATTAACTTTCACAAACTATTTGTTGTGGAAATCTCAGGTTGAATCCATGCTTCTTTGTGACAATCTCCTCTCTTTTGTTCACGGCACCAGCGTTGCACCACCGTCCACTATTACGGACGCCGATAAGAATGATATTCCGAATCCGGACTTCACTGCGTGGAACGACCGCCACAATCGTGCGGTCAGTCTTCTCCTCTCTTCCCTAACTGAGGAATCCATGGCCGAAGTTGTTGGCATCAAACGTGCTCGCGACATCTGGGTCGCTCTAGAGGCAGCGTTTAGCCATGCCTCTCCATCCCGGGCTCATCATCTCCGTGACGAGCTCCAATTACTCAAACGTGGTTCTACTTCTGTTTCCGATTATGGGCGACAATTTAAGGGCCTGTGTGATCAATTGGCTGCCATTGGCCACCCCGTGCCAGATGTTGATAAGTGTCATTGGTTCCTTCGCGGTCTGGGACCTCAGTTCCGTGGATTTGCTGATCTCCGTATGACCCTGCTGCCTAATCTTGGCTTTGCCGAACTCTTCCAGCAAGCCCGTACATACGAGCTCAATGACCGAGCAATGGCCGCTGCTGAGTCCCAACTACAGGCGGCTTTCTTCGCCAACAAAGGTCCTGGCCGTGGTTCCGATCGCAACACTAGTCGGGGTTCCTTTAACAATCCCAAAGGTTCCCAATTTAATTATGGGCGTGGACGTGGGAATCATGCAGGTAATTCTTCTGGTGGGTCATCCCTTTCAAGTTTTAATAACCATGCAGGTTCTCAGACAGGTAGACGACCTCCACGTTGCCAAATTTGTCGAGGGCCACATTATGCTCCTCATTGTCCCTCCAGATATGTTCGTGATCCACCTTCCTCGGCTGCTAATTTGGTTCAGGCTTTTGATGCTCAATGCAACGTGACTCCTACTCAACCTGATTGGTACGTCGACACTGGGGCTTCGGCCCATATGACGTCTTCTCCTGCTGCATTGGATGCTTTCGAACCTTATAATGGTAATGGTCGCGTCATCGTTGGTAACGGTGATGCTCTTTCTATTTCACATTTAGGTTCGAAATTTATTAATAATAAATTACCTTTACTTGATGTGCTTGTTGTTCCTCATATAACGAAAAATTTGCTTTCCATTAGTAAATTAACTACGGATCTGCCTGTAGATGTAATGTTTTCTAACAAATCTTTTGTCATTCAGACTCGAGCGTCAAAGGAGATTCTAGCAAGAGGAACGTGTAGGGAAGACCTTTATGTTTTGGAACATGGCAACTCTGCATTGATTGCAGCTTTACTTTCTACTTCTTTAAAATCGTCCTTTGAGCTTTGGCATAATCGTTTAGGGCACATTCCTGTTTCATTAATTCAGTTGTTAAATAAAATGGGTCATTTGGCCGTTACGTCTATTTTGCCAAAACCTACTGTGTGTTCATCTTGTCAGTTAGCTAAAAGCAAGCGTTTACCTTTTTCTCTTAATGACAAACGTGCGTTAAACGTGCTTGATTTAGTTCACTGTGATCTTTGGGGGCCTTCCCCCACTTTGTCTTTAGATGGTTTTAATTACTATGCTCTATTTGTTGATGATTATTCTCGTTTTTCTTGGCTTTATCCATTGCGCGCAAAATCTGATTTTTTTGATGTCCTTCAGCGTTTTATTAACTTGGTGTGTAATCAGTTCAATACTAATGTTAAAGTTTTTCAAAGTGATGGGGGCACTGAATTTACTAATAATCGTGTGCGTAACTTTTTTTCTGAACGTGGAATATTACATCGCTTTTCTTGCCCTTATACACCCCAGCAAAATGGACGCGCTGAGCGCAAACATAGACAAATCACTGAAACTGGTCTTTCTATGCTTTTTCATGCTCATGCTCCGATACATTTTTGGCTTGATGCTTTTTCAACAGCTGTTTACATTGTTAATAGGTTGCCCACCCCTTTGCTTGAAAATAAATCTCCTTTTGAGGTTCTTTTTGGTTCTACCCCGAATTATGCTAATTTTAAGGTATTTGGATGTCGAGTATATCCGTATCTTAGAGATTATGCTCCGAATAAATTGGCACCTCGTAGTCATCCTTGTATTTTTCTTGGATATAGTAGCATGCATAAGGGTTTTAGATGTTTTGATCCTGACGCTTCCCGCAGTTATATTACACGACATGCTCAGTTTGACGAATCATGTTTGCCTTTTATGACTTCGTCTATTTCTACTAACACTTCTTCTCTTGAATATTCACGATTTTTTGAGCCACAGGTACTCTCACCTATATTGCCTTCACCCAACCTACGTCAACCCGATCCTATCTCGCCGACATCCAATTCTTCTCCGTGTAACATTTGCCTCCTCTTTCTGACTTGGACCCAGCGCCAAATGGGGACACGACTCAATCAAATTTTTTACCGCCCACTCCTAATGATGAGCCACATGCGGGCACTGACGTTCCTGTTGTTATTGATCCCCACGCTGCATCCCCACCTCCATCAAACGTAGACCATCCTCATGATGCCGTGCTGGATTCCCACAGCCCACCATCAGCTCTTATACCTTATACAGGTTCTATTGTTCCTAACCATATTTCCCCTCCTATTAATTTACATCCCATGCAAACTCGTGCAAAATCCGGTATTGTCAAACCTAAGTACTTTGTCGACATGACCTCTACTGCTTTACTGTCATCCTTATCTTCTTCGCAGGAACCCAAGGGTTTTAAATCGGCACTTAAATTTCCTCATTGGCAAAAAGCCATGCGTGAAGAGATGGATGCGCTTCATCTGAATGATACTTGGGATCTGGTTCCTCGTCCACTAACTGACAACATTGTTGGCTCTAAATGGGTTTTCCGAACAAAGTTCAAGTCCGATGGATCCATTGACCGGTATAAAGCTCGCTTGGTCGCTCAGGGTTTTACTCAGATTCCAGGGTTTGATTTTTCCCATACATTTAGCCCGGTCGTTCGCTCTGCCACTGTTCGGGTTATTCTTGCCCTTGCTGTTCATCGCAATTGGCCGTTGCACCAGCTCGATGTCAAGAATGCTTTTCTCCATGGCATTCTTGAGAAACCAGTTTACATGGCCCAACCCCCAGGCTTCGTTGACTCTCAATTTCTAAATCATGTTTGTAGATTAAAGAAAGCTCTCTATGGTCTTCGACAGGCTCCTCGTGCTTGGTTCGATCGCTTCAGCTCCTTTCTTACCAGCTTAGGTTTTACCCGTAGCAGGGCGGACACTTCTCTTTTTTACTTACATCGCTTAGATTGTACAATCTTTTTATTATTATATGTCGATGATATCATAGTAACTGGTAGTAACAAAGGTATTTTGCAGGCTTTCATTCGTCGCGTCCATTCTGAATTTGCAGTCAAAGACATGGGTTCTCTCAGCTACTTTCTTGGTTTAGAGATCTCCCACTCTGATACTGGTCTGTTCATTGGGCAGGCTAAGTATGCTCATGATATACTCACTCGAGCTTCCATGCTCGACTCAAAACCAATTTCCACTCCACTAGTTGCTGGTGCTTCTCTTGTTCGCACCGGTGAGCCTTTCAAGGATGTTACGCTATATCGTTCGCTTGTTGGTGCTCTTCAGTACCTTACGATCACTCGCCCAGATTTATCATATGCTATTAATCATGTCAGTCAATTTCTTCAGGAACCAACAGTTGATCATTTTTTGGCTGTTAAGCGAATTCTTCGCTATGTTAAGGGCACTATTCATTATGGCCTCACTTTTTCCCGCTCATCAGATTACTCGATCCTTGGTTATTCTGATGCTGATTGGGCCAGCTGTGTGGATACTCGACATTCCACCTATGGGTACTCCATTTATCTAGGAGGAAATCTGGTCTCCTGGAGTGCCAAGAAATAGCCGACTGTCTCTCGTTCTAGCTGCGAGTCAGAATATCGTGCACTAGCCAATGCTGCTCAAGAGATAATTTGGCTGCACTTACTTCGTGAGCTTCGTGCACTACCCCCCTCACGACCTATTCTTCTTTGTGATAATAAGAGCGCCTTGTTCTTAAGTCAAAATCCCATTGCCCATAAGCGAGCCAAGCACATTGATATTGATTATCATTTTATTCGTGAGCTTGTCCAAAATAAAAAGTTAGAAACGAAGTTTATACCCTCTGAACTTCAGGTCGCTGATATATTTACAAAAAGTCTTGCTCGTCCACTCTTTGAGTTCCTTCGTTCCAAGCTGCGTGTTGACGAAAATCCCACACTCCGCTTGAGGGGGGGTGATAAGGAATATTCTAGATACTCTGAGAATATTCCTAATAGATGATAAAATCAAATCAATTCATAGCATTTAGAATTGATATGTAAATATTCTGTAATATATTTTCCTTGTAAAGGTTGTTGTAATCTTATTTATACTAGTGGAAATTATCACACCATTCACGGTGAAAATTAAATCTATTCTTCTTCTTTCATATAGCATAAAAGGGGAAATAATTTGGGTATTCATTACTGATTGAGATATCTCAACTGGCTATGTAGGCAATCTACTTCTTACAGAAGATAAAACAAAAATTAAGATAGCTGATTTTGGATTGGCCAGAGAGGAGTCTGATGACGAAATGACAACTGAGGCGCTCCTGAGGTATTTTTTATGAGTATGTATAGAGTGAAATTGGTTTATATGAATCACTAAAGAGTATTAATTATTTTCATTGAAGAGTATTAGTTGTTTTTACTGAAAAATATTACTGGTTTACAATGAAACGTCTTAGTTCATTTTCACCGAACAACTAAGACTCTTTAGTGTAAATCAGTAATACTCTTCAGTAAAAACAACTAATACTCTTCAGTAAAAACAACTAATACCTTTCACGAATTTATGTATAAACTAGTTTCACTCTATATTTTTCTTTTTCTATTTATTTATTTATTTTTATTTAATTTGATATAGGCAAATTTGATTCTTATTTTTCATTATTAATACAGTTGTTTAGTGTGGAAGATCTTCATTTGGGTGTAAAGAAGCACTATAATCACAAAGTTGATGTGTATAGTTTCTCTATGGTTCTGTGGGAACTTCTCACTAATAGCACCCCTTTCAAGGGCCGGAACAACATAATGGTGGCATATGCTGCAGCTATGGTATGCCTTCTTGTACTACATCCGTTCCTAAAAAAAAATGTCCCGATTTTGTCTTATTAGATCGTTTCCAAAAATATGGTTCTATTGCCTAATATGTAAATAATAAATTTTATTTACACTTTTCAGCATACACACGTAACATTTTAAAAATAAGTTATTTTGTACCTGATATGACACGATATTCTTACTTTTAATATATTGTATCAATTTTCTTAATAACCATGCAAAAAGTAACAAGATCAAATTTTGGGGACGAAGGAGTATAATACAACAATTTTGATTTAGTTTGTATTTCTCATAATTACACACAATATACTCAGGGTCTGATTGTTTAGGGGTAATGATTATATGATAATAAAAATTAAAGGGGGCGCTTGGTTAACCATTTTTCAATGGTAATGAGAATGAAAATTTATTTCCATCTATGTCCTCATAAGAAAAATGATATGTTAGGGGAAAAATGTTCCAATAGTGACACCATTGCTAGTGTCATGCCCCAATTTTGGAATAGAAGTAGACAATAAATTGTTGTTGGTGGAGGAAGAGGGGAGTGATTGAGGAGGATGATTTTAGGAAGAGAATAGGGTAATCAAAATGGAGTAGTGATTACCTTATTTAGGAGGAGATGTAGTGATTTTGTTCTCATGAACCATGCTAATCACAAAATTTTCAATCTCATTCCCATTACCATTGAAGAGTTATTAACCAAACGCCCCCTAAAAGTGATCATGGAGTCATTCAAATAAGGGGTAATGAATGATGAGTATGTATAAAGTAAAATTGGTTCATATATGAATCATTGAAGGATATTAGTTGTTTTCACTGAAGAGTATTACTTCTTTTCTATGAAGAGTCTTAGTTTGTTTTCAGTATACAACTAATACTCTTAAGTGAAAACAATTAATATCCTTCAACGATTCATGTATAAACCATTTTCACTCTGTTATTTCTCATGAATGAGGTGTTATATGATAAGTAAATTATAACACATGTTTAATCTTATAACAATGTATTGATAATATCAAACACTATTAATTGAATTATTCTCATTACCCTACAATCGTTACCCCTAATCAATCGGCCCCTCACTTTTTTAAAATCAGTACAAAAACAAATAGATTTAGTAGTTAAAATTAGATGGATGGAGTATAATTTAACTAGATTGCAATATGAGGAATAATTCATCCCATCTTTTCTTATTCAATTAATAATGCATGGATTGTAGAACCGGAGGCCGAATATGGATAACATCCCTGCACAGATGGCTCCTCTCCTACAATCCTGTTGGGCAGAGAATCCAGAAGATCGGCCCGAGTTTTATCAAATCACGGAATTTCTCAACAACTATTTGATCCAACTCACAAATTCTTTACCAAGTTTAATGTTGGCAAGTATTAAAGCAGAGAGAGAAGAGCCTATAGCTACAGATTGCTTGACGATGGACATGAGGCCTAAGGAAACAAAGAGAATCCAAAGGAGTCGTTGCCTCAGGTTCTTGCTTTGTTTTGGACAATGTGTTGAATAAGTGGCCTGTGTATAGGAATTTCATTTCCTTCCTTGTAAATAACTAGTGATCGTAAAACCCGTGCTTCGCACGGTCGGAATTCTTTTATATTGTTTAACCTATAATGATGAACATATTTTAATAATAAAATAAAAAATATACAAATTTTTTAAATATAATATAACTAAAAAAATTTGGACTCAAATTAACGTTACTTCTCATTCAGTTTTATATATTTTATTTATAATATCCAATACTTTAAAACAATTTTATGATATGTTTATAATTAATCATTTTCATATAAAACTGACTCCTGGGATAGGATATGAATTGAACCTATCACGCTAATATTTCAACGTGGATGTATTTAAATTTGTATTATCTAGTTTCAAGAGACAATCTCACACAATATTAAGTTATACTTAAAATATTTTAAACAATAATCTACAATATAATATTTTTTTAAATAACACCTTTTCTTTGAAGAAGAAAAATAAATAAATATTAAGATCAAACACATAATATTAATGTATGATTTAATGAATATTTGTAAAAATTAATTTTATTGGTTAAAAGAATGAGATGAATACCTACAAATAATTAAAAGAAATTGATAATCAAGTCAAATCAACTATAACAACTCTTTTTAAAAGGATTACATTTATTACTATATATGAAAAAAAAAGATCTGCCTCAATATTGAAAATAACATAAAATATTTGTAACATGATCATTAATCACTCTTCTGAGTCCAACCGATATTAGATGACGACCATGATCATTCTTGAAAGAAACAGTCCAACATTTGTCCTGACACCTAACCTCACCATCTGGGTAAAATCAATAATAATTTTTTTATATGTTTTTCCTAGAATGCAGTTGGTATAGGCTATAAGATAAAATATATATGTATGTCAGTAGTGATATAGAACCCACCATCTGATTTTTTTACGGAACCAGATACAACTCATGCCAACTCATTATCCATGTAATTAATTAATTCCTCTTAAATCAAATAATATATATATATATAATCAAATTAACCCTATAAATAAGGATAAAATCTTATAATATACATATCAAAAGATTCTAATAACTATATATACTCGGCTGATTTTTAGACCCCCAACACCAACCCACCCCGCCAACCCCCACCCCTCTACAAAAAAAAAAAAAAAAAATCAATCTCGCGAACTTATATCTATATATACATTAAGTGATTCTTGTATGTACCCAAGTGCATGATATGCATTTGGATTTAAAAAGAAAATACTATAAGTAGTACTCAGTAATACCCAGGGAAGTAATCAGTAATACCTCAATTGTAAAAAAAATATAGTTTGGCATGTACGGTGTGTTTTGTTCGTAATACCCCAAATAGTAATCAATAATACTCAAAATAATTTGGTATATAATTCTAATTGAAAAAAATCAAAATTCAACTTAAAATTCAAGTGCATATAATTTATTTGAGTGCATATAAAATTTTGTGATATACGTTTTTTTTTTGTTAAAAGAAAAATACTCTAAGTAGTACTCAGTAATACCCAGAGAAATAATCAGTAATACATCAATTGTAAAAAAAATATAATTTGGCATGTACGGTGTGTTTTGATCGTAATACCCCAAATAGTAATCAATAATACTCAGATGTGACATACGTATTATTTTTTAAGGGAAATAATGGAGGAAATGAGATGATGCATGGTACAAAATTTAAGTCCCCAAAAGAGGACTACACGTATGAGGCTGGAATAACAGTTTCAAAGCATAATAAACTCATGTTGGGGAGAAAAGTATTTTATTTTATCTTTACGTCCCTTAATTTTCCAGTTGCATTGTTGCAATTGTATTGATTTTCAGAATGAATTATGTAGTTGAACTGATCATTTGTTTGATTATTCAATGAATGTAAGATGATCGATCTCAGCATATACAAATATTAAATAGAGAAAAATTAAGGGACGTAAAGATAAAAATAATACGTATATCACATTTTAGTATTATTGATTACTATTTGGGCTATTACGATCAAAACACACCACACATGCCAAATTATATTTTTTTTACAATTGAGGTATTACTGATTATTTCTCTGGTATTACTGAGTACTACTTAGAGTATTTTTCTTTTAACAAAAAAAAAGTATGTATATCACAAATTTTTATATGCACTCAAATAAATTATATGCACTTGAATTTTAAGTTCAATTTTGATTTTTTCAATTAGAATTATATAACAAATTATTTTGAGTATTATTGATGACTATTTGGGGTATTACGATCAAAACACACGTACATGCCAAACTATATTTTTTTACAATTGAGGTATTACTAATTATTTCTCTGGGTATTACTGATACTACTTAGAGTATTTTCTTTTTAAATTCATGCACTTGGATACATACAAGAATGACTTAATGTATATATAGATATAAGTTCGTGAGATTGATATTCTTTTTTTTTGTAGAGGGGTGGGGGTTGGCGGGGTGGGTTGGTGTTGGGGGTCTAAAAATCAGTCGAGTATATATAGTTATTAGAATCTTTTGATATGTATATTATAAGATTTTATTCTTATTTATAGGGTTAATTTGATTATATATATATTATTTGATTTAAGAGGAATTAATTAATTACATGGATAATGAGTTGGCATGCCAACTCATTAATCTGGTTCCGTAAAAAACCAAATGGTGGGTTCTATATCACTATTGACATACAATATATATATATATATATATATATATATATAAGAAAAAAAACTCATTTATTACACACTAACTTATTAGTGTTTTAATTTATATCTTGTAAAAAAAACAAATACACGTAAGAAAAAATAATGCATAAACTTACCAGTCTTCCCTTTTTATGTCCAATAAAGAAAGGTTTTGGATAAATTTGAGTACTTTGATATCACTTTCACGAACCTATAATAAATTACACATTATTACAAATAATTAATTATGAAATCAAAAGATGTAAACCAAATATAGTTAACAAAACTAAAAAATTTACAATTTTATTTTAAGAAATTTATGGTAAAAAAATTTATTTGTTCTTTTTTTAAACTAATAACTAAACTTATAACATTTTTTTTAACAAAATCATTAACATTATAACAATATATGAGAGAGAGAGAGAGAGAGAGAGAGAGAGAGAGAGAGAGAGAGAGAGAGAGAGACCATTGTTTCATCAAAATAGATTGTCATAAATTTTTACATATATAATAAACAAATGTTTGAACAATTTGCCTTTTTTTAACATTAAATTTATTATTATTTTCAACATAAATAAAAATTTTACGTGATACAAAATAAAATAATTAATAGTATATTAATGACATACAAAAGATATGTGATATATTCTTTACAAACATTCCATTAAAAAAAGCTTCTATAAATTAGTTTGAATTAAAAAAAAAAACGGCTATTAAACCCTCGAAATTCCTAAACATACCCAGAAATATTTTTAAACTAAAATGCACATATGTTAGATGACAATATTACTATCAACTGATAGTATTCGTTAACCCTTTTCAATTAAATCTTACCAGATTTATGTGCCATTATACCCAAATATTTGGCCTTCAGTCCTCATGCCCTTTTGCTCAAAAAGTCATATTTGAACGCGTCATTTGCTCTGAGAATACAAAAGTAAGGTTAACGGTAGAGTCATAGTCTGTTGGACATTTTTGCTTACCATGTTGCTGCTTCTGGTCTGGCAAAAAATACTTGTTTTATTTTTCCTCTTTCCCTTGGCTGCAAAATATTTTACACCCGACATATCCAAATAAATATAAATCTCATCATACAACGTTTATATTCAGTATGTTTTTAGTCCTTTAACTTTACCCAACTTTGGTTTCAATCCTTAACTTTTTCACTTTGAAATTAGTAATTTAAGTACACATTTATTTTGAATTTGTTCCATTTACTTGCTATCACAGAAACCTTAAGAATACAGGTAATGTAAAAATTTTCAATTAATTATTTTTTAGAAAAAGATACATTAAAACTGAAGAAAAAATTCTTTAATTTTTTTATTGATTCTTAAAACACCTGAAAAATAATCAACTAAATATTAAAAATAAATACTAATTTTTTAAAATTAAAATTTGATAATTATTAAAATAAATTAACTGATTTTTTAAAAATAAACTTAAAGAACAATTAAATTATAAAGACAAATATGAAAATAGTTTATGATAAGCTTATCAGTAAATAATTTTAAAGTCTCAAATATTTAGTTAGGAGTATCAATAATCTCATCAAGAGTATCATTATTCAGGGTCAGTGGTATTATGTTGCAATTGTTATAAATTTTCTCGAATCCAGATTAATGATACTCCTAATTAACTTTTTGATACTTCTGGTCAAATATTCGATACTTTATAATGATCAATTTTTATGAACCGTTCTGTAATTATTCCATAATAATAAAATCAATATTAAATGTAAAATTATAAAAATATTTTTATATTAATAATAATAACAAACACATAAACAAACTTAAATAATAAAAAAAGACATATGGTTATAATAAAAAATCACCATACTCAACTCATCATAACCAGTCAGTGAATTATTCCTAAACCTTAATATCCACATAAAATATAAATTTTCATACAATAACAAAATATTATATTTTTCTTGAATTTGAGTAACACAAATAAAAGAACCAACAATGTGACTTAATTAAAAAGATCAATATGAAATAATCAACCTAAATACATAAAAATGAAAATTATTTGTTCTCCGACATCAATACCATTATACTTTTTAAAAATAATTTTATCATTTTTACACAATCAATATTTTCTAACAAATTTATCATTTCAGGATTCTATTATTCACTTGAGTGGCATACTGACCAGCTTAGATCTGGTTTGATCTCAGAGGTGTTTCTTTAGTGATTCAGAATTGACTCAAATATTTAGCCTTGAATGACTTTAGTTGAGTGATAACTCAACTAAATACCTGTAAAGTATAGATTATCTTAGATTGACCAAGTCAGTGACATCAATTATTTCAAGGTTTTGAAATTCGATTCAAAACATACATTGTCCAACATTCATTTCTTATTCCCTCTGTCTAATAGACACTTTTGTACAAAACATTAATCATTTTCTTAATTCGGCTAAATCTGACCAAAAGTTAATTTATTAATTATGTAATTGATTTTTAAAATATATAATAAGTAATGCATAAATAGAGAATAACTGTTAATGGAAGTGTTGCTTGTTATACTGGAAAAATCTATTAGAATCAATTCACCTGGCCACTGGGCTCCTCACTTTAGTTAGTGACCCAGGTTCGATCCCCTTTGGGGACAAATTAAAGGGAGTTATAAGGTGGCTTGAAAATTTCTTGGAGTACTTGGGGGCTTGGTAAACTAACTTCTAACTACTAACAACTAAGATTTACTGATATAAAAAAAATAGATCATTCAATATTAATTTTTTATTGGAATTTCTATTAAATTCATATTCTTATTGTAACAATTCAAATCATAATTGAGTATGCATAGTTTGAAACTTGTTCATACATAAACTATGAAATATCTTTAAATAGAGCAATTCACAATCTTTAATGTAACCAAGTAATATCATATAATTAAATAATTAATACTCTTCGAACATTTCAACTCATACTCTTTGAAAATAAATTTTACCCTTAGAAAGTAATACCCTACTAATACCCTTTAAATTCACTCTATACTTTGTCATTTAATATTTATGCATGAAGGAAGATGAAAAGATATGTTATCTAATTTTATGATAAGTAGAGGGTGAAGTATGATACAAATTTTTCCTTGATTATCTAAATTAATATAAATAATTATTATAAAAAAATACAAAAAAAATATATTAAAACAAAAATCTTCTAAAAAGGACAAAATATAGAGTGAAATTGGTTCATATATGAATCATTGAAATGTATTAGCTGTTATCCCTAAAGATTATTAGTTGTTTTCACTGTAAAATATTACTTATTTACACTGAAGAATCTTAATTTTTTAGTGAAATCTAACAAAGACTCTTCAGTGATAACAACTAATATCCATCAGTAAAAATAACTAATACTATTTA
The DNA here is from genome assembly GCA_947034835.1 of Ballota nigra. Lineage (NCBI taxonomy): Eukaryota > Viridiplantae > Streptophyta > Magnoliopsida > Lamiales > Lamiaceae > Ballota > Ballota nigra. Next base: position 123,001,218 of record OX344723.1, read on the forward strand.
GTGAAAACAACTAATACCCTTAATGATTCATATATGAACCAATTTCACTTATATATACCGCTAAAATCAGAAGTGCATCTAACCAAGCATGCAGAATTTGTGGTATTCTAGATCATAAACTAATTAATTTAGATGAACCACAATTCCTCAATAATTATCTCTTAACATTTTGAAAATATATAATTAAAATTTACTGCTTACGTTAAGAGATCATATTTATGGAATAAACTTCATAATAAATTAGCATACATATTTTACAGGTAAGAAATTAAACATTTATAGATACAAAGAAAAAACAAAAAAACACACTTCAATCTATTAAATTAAATTTCAAAACAATCACACACAAAATAATACTCCCTCCGTCCACGAGTAAGTTTCCCACTTCTTTTTGTTGAATGGTTTAAGAATGTGTATTTGTTTATTAATATATGGTGGGTCACATGTTGAGTTTTTGGATAAAGTAATGAATAGTGTTGAAAAGTAAAGTGAATGAGTGGCATTTTTGTAATATTGTGTGAGTTTGAAGGTTAAAGTTTATATATAATAGAGTGTTGTTATTTCCATTTATGGAATGAGAAACTTACTCGTGGACGGCCCGAAAAGGAAAGTGGGAAGTTTACTCATGGACGGAGGGAGTATAAGATTTCATCAATAAACTTTGTCAAATCTTCAAACATCATTTTTTTTAAATATATAAGATCAACCTTATCAAGAGAAAAACGTGAAGTTAGTACTTCTGTTATGACTATCATATCTTCATATTTATTGTGTTGTGTAGATTGTATCTATATATAGATTTAAAATATTAATGAAAACTAATTTACTCTGCTTAATTTTTATATATGGTATCAATTATATCTTCTCTAAAAAGATGTATTGAATCAGAATGTATATAATCGTATCATGTTAACAACCATCAAATGTCCATAGCCTCAACTATTTTTTTTTCCGACTCTAATATATTATTGTTATGGTATCAAATAAACAGATTAGAGGAATGAGAAGCAATAAACTTAGTGAGCAAAGATTTTGGTTAATATTTTCATTCATAATCCCCAACAAAAAATATAAATAAAAAATCATTGAAATTAATATGTAAAGATGGAATAAAAATTGTGTGAGACCGTCTCATGACATGAGACAACACAAATTAACACACACCCTTGTTAAAGTGTTGATATAATATGCCCAATGTATACCCATCCCACCATCTCATGACATGAGACGGTCACACACAAAACCTACTCTATAAAGATAAATAACTAATTTTAAAGCATAAAATTAATTATAAAAAATATTTCAACCGTCTCAACTATTTAGAGTAATTTTTTAAAAATAAATATCTCAATTATATAGATTGGTTAACATACAGACTAATTTCTCTTGTCGTTAATTTACTATTATATTTATATTTAAAAGATGCACTAAATATGTTTTGAAATCATAATACTTATTCAATATGTTGTAATAGAAATTTAATTTTCTAATATTTTTTTTTTATTTTGGTTTTGTAAGTTTTTGTGAAAAATCCAATCAACCTACATAATTGGGTGAAAATATCATACTTCCACCAGTAGACACAAACTTATATGTCCACCACGAATGTGATAACGAAATATAAGCACAATTAAGTAATCAATTAAAATAATAGTGAGTCATCTACTTATGTGTCATTATCACATACATGATTGACATATAAGTTTGTGTCCACCAGTGGGTACATGATCATTTTCGTATACTTGAGATGGATGGAGTATGCATTTAACCCAATAACTACATTAGATATATACATGTTATAAATTAAAAAAAAATTACAACACAGAACTGTAATAATGTATTTTTTTACTAATTATACATCTAATTCTTCGTAAAACTGTACATTATAATTATATTAATATAATTATTTTTATATATACATACATACATAGACAGTTTTAACGATGTTCACTTTAGTATAGGTTCACTGGTCATTTAAATTGAGAATTTAATTTATTTGTTAACAAAGGAGTAAATATGCTTCTTTAGTTGACATCTTATTTACTTTATTGAGTAAGAAATTAAAAGTATTTTTTAATTAGTTAAATTTAAAACTTTAATTACGTTGAACCAATTATGTTATATTTTCATATTGAATTTTATATAACATTGGTTTTACATGAACCATTTTTATTATGAAATTGATTTACAACTAATACTCCCTCCGTCCCAATTTTGATTAATAATTTCAAAATGGCACAATTTTTAAGAAATGAATTGTTTATTAATACTTTTGAGTATAAAATAGTTTTTTAGTATAAAGTAGTTTTTTAAAGGTTGAGTTTGGAAAAGTGGTATTATTTTTTGCCATTTTATGAAATGGGTATACAAAAAAAAACCTTTCTTTTTGGGGCTTTTGGGTAAAAAAAAATTGGGACGGAGGGAGTACCTTATAAGTAAAAAAATTAATGAAAAAATTAAACCGGTGTTTTGGAACATATAATCTGCTTTTAGAAATATTTTTTTTCAAAAGTTAGTGAGAGCTAACTTTTGAAAAAAATACTTCTAGAAGCAGTTTTTAGTATTTCAAACACTACATAGTATCATTCAAAACTAATACTACCTTATAATATAAACCTATAATATCCTTTAATAAAAAAGTTAATACCCTTCCAACCAATTTCAATACAAAAATTATTCACACAAAACTTTGTCTACATTTAATATGTACAAAGGACAACCTAAAATAAGATTGTTTATGCTACAAAATTACTAAATATATGAAGTATTTTCATTCCATTTTTGAAATAATAAAATATGAAAAAATGAATTGTGATTTTTTTTTTACCTAACACAAACATGTACTAATGTAATACTTTGTAATCACATGATAAAACTTTAAAATTCAACTTCTGATTAACTAAAATTCCCTCTTGTCCCCATTTAATTGCACCATTTACTATTTACACAAAGTTTAATGTGAGGGTTGTTTAATTAGTATTACATAAATTAATATAGGGGTATAATGAGAGCTTGGCACATATCTTAGTATGAGAATTGGATTTGTAAGAGTAAAATAATGACATATGGTATGTAATTTTGAGGACAAAGTAAAGAGGGAAAATGGTTCATACATGAATTATATGAAGGGTATTAGTTATTTTCACTAAAGAATATTTGTTATTTTCATTATAAGGTATTAGTTTTGGATGCTATTAGTTATTTTCACTGAAAGGTATCAGTTGAAAGATTAAAAACACATTAGTTGTTTAACTAAAGGGTATTAATTGGTCACACTAAAGGATATTAGTTGGTTACACTAAAGGATATTAGTTAGTGTTGGTCCCGTTTTCTTTCACAAACAAGGACAATATGGGAAATTAGGAGAAATTTTTGTTTGAACACTGATGTTATGCAAGTCAGTAAAGCAATAAAGAACACAACAATGTAAAGTGGTTCGGAGGCTCAAGCTCCTACATCCACTGCCTGATTTAACAGGAAATCCACTACCCGGGATTCTTGTTTTTAACGTGCCAAGGTGCACTCACAACTGGACTCACACCCCCCCGCGGAGCTGCCTCTCGAACTGGCCTCACATCCCTCTTCACTCAGGGACTGCCTCTCCTCACCTCACTGCAACACCTAACACTATTCTGGAAAGGGTTTAGTTTGGTTTGGTTCTCTCCAACTAGGTGAGGTTTTCCCTTACATGGTTTTAGCCTCTGAGCTAAGGTTGGGAAAACCTCTCTAAGCTTAGGATGTATATGATAGGCTCGAGTATACAAACTGGAACACTCAAATATGACTATGAAGAACTCAGGTCAGTGTTCTTGATGGAGATGGTGCCTCCTTATGCCTCCCTTGAAACGCACCACTCTCTCACCACCAGCTCTTTTCTTTCTTATTCGCACTTGCACACTTACAAATGAAGCTTGAGTTTGTATTTATAGTGTGGATTTGAATGTTACCGTTGGAGAGAGTAACATTCAAATCCATACTATCTCTGGAGTGAAATCCTCCTTTTCAGTAAAGTATGGCCTTGTCAGCTTTTGTCAGATTCGCTGCCTTGACTTGATTGGTCCACGTGGACTGAGTCCAACGGCTCTTTTCTTCAGGGTACTTGATCAGGGTAGTCCTGACTTCAGGCGACTTGTCTTCAGCTGACTTGTAATCCTCTCAGGATACCTTTCTTCAGTAGACTTGAAGTCTTCTTAGGAACCATCATTGGACTTTAAGTCTTCTCAGTGGACTTCCTTCAGTAGACTTGAAGTCCACTCAGGGGAGTTGACATAAGGCTATTTGTCAAGCTTCCCAGCCTGAGTAGCCTGACTCCTTCAGGTCCTACTAGGCACAACACTGATCCTCTCAATCATGCTCTTCACTGAGTAGTCCACTGACCAGCTTAGAAAGTCAGGTTTATACTCAGTGGGACTTCCTTCAGGCTTCTCTTCAGGTTCAGGTCTTCTGACATGGCTTCAGACTGTTCTCCTTGTGATGTCATCTTGACTTCCTCAGGCTATATTAGTGAGTTCCCCCTCACTGAGTTCCCCCTCAGTAGAGTTCTTCCCTCAGCTGAGTTCCTCTCAGCAGAGTTCCCCCTCACTGAGTTTCCCCTCAGTAGAGTTCCCCCTCACCGAGTTCCCCCCTCAGCTGAGTTCTTCTTCCACTGAAAACCTGTTCTGCTGAGAAACAAACTAGCCTGACCTGAAACTAAAAGATGCTATCCTGACTGCTTCAAACCTATTACATGTGGTTTTGGAAAATCATCAAAACTAAAATATATCCCAACAGTTAGTTACACTAAAATGTATTGTAAAGTGATTCATGTGTGATCCAATTTCAATCTATATATAAATGTTTAAAGGGACAGTTTAATGATAAAATATTGCATTTAATTTGGGGCAGACTTTTAGGTAAATGGTGTGTATATTTGAAGACTGTGGAAGTAATTCCTATTTTACATTCCATGAATGCATCACAATTTAATTTAATTAATTGGTTAATTGAAAATAAAATCACAACAATTACGCAAATTGTAATCTAATCTAAACTTTTGAATTTTTGTAAACAAAACTTTAACGTAACATTTGTTTGAATTTCGAACCAATAAATAATCTCGGTTCATTAACCGGAATTGTGATATTATCTTTAGTTAATTTAATTTATTATAACTTTTTGAAAATTGATATTTTCTTAAATAAAAAATGATATCTTTTTAAATAAAGGATGATTTATTAAGTAACTTTATTTGCACTTACATAATATTATTTGGCAAAAACTTGTTTGAGACCGTTCCATGGCATGAGGCAATAAAAATTAAACTCAATCTCAAAGTGTTAATGCTTTAATGCGTTCATGCCTAATTTATACTACATCTCACTGTTTCATGACATGAGACAATCTTACAAAAGACCTACTCATATATTATTTTATTTGGTTTCCAAGATCAATTTATTAATTTGAGACTTCAATTAGATTCCAGGTTAACAATTGAGATTCAAAATCTTTAGGGTATGTTTGCTTTGTTTGATTAATTAGGAAGGATTGATGTTTTAATCTCGTTTGGTTCATGTGACGCCGGCTCGAAATAAGTGATCATAGGGATAATTGACACATGGAGGAAGTGCACTAATTGCTTATAAACGAAAAATAATATTTATCAATCCTATCCATAAATGAAGGTTAATTATTTGTTTATGTCAATCCTATCATAAACGAATTGTTAACCTTGAATTAACTCAAAATATCTGTTTATGTCAAGTTTCCTATAAGAAGTACCCAAACTACCTGACATTACAAACATTATGTCAAACCATAGAGAAAATCAAGCATAACAAATATTGCAATTTCAAAATCAAAGAGAAATAAGAGAAATTAGCGATTTCACAGTTTGAGAAAAATTAGCGGCTTCCATTATGGAGATAATTGGGTCAATAGTAATTATAGTGGATCTCCACGGTGATAGAAAATATAATATTAAATTGTCTGTTTTTGTAATTTTGGGATTGAGTCACCCTAATTATCTCCAATAATTGAGAAATATACGTACAATTTTGAGATTAATCAAATTTTCATTAATCAAGGAAATGTGTAACTATTCCTAAGATACAACAATTTATTATAAATTAAAAACAAAGTTTTGAATACACAATTTATTAATTGGAGACTTTTTATATATTATTAAATTAAAACAAAAATTTATATATATGTACACAATTTGATATTTGAATCATTAATTCTGTGAATTAAAAAAAAAAAAAATGGGACAATTATTTCGAAATCCATAAATCATGGAATTATTTTAAATAACACACCTAATAATTATTTTCCCGAAATACAATATTATATTATAAAATATAATATAAATTAGTTTTGGTAATACCATCAAATTTCCTACCATCTTAGGTCTTTATACCATATTTAAAATGAAATACAAATAAATAAAAGTCAATTTAATAAAACAAAAGGAAGGCATAAATCATGTAAAACAAAATTTCTGTGCAATTATATTTACAAAAAACGACCACTTAACAAAAGGGAAAAGGAAAAAATAATCTCCTTAAAAAAAGACCAATTAACAAATGGGAAAAGGAAAAAATAAATTAACTTGTTATGGAGACTTAACAAAAAATATTGACCAAAAAAATAATCACTTCACTTCGATTAGAATATGTTACAAAATAAGTTTAATTTATTTAAATCTTTTTAATATAAAGGTGTGCAACTTAAATGGGCATGATCGGAAATAATTTGTCAAGTCATAATTAATTACGTTATTAAATTTTTACTATAATACATACTACCAAATTATTACAGATTTAAACCTACTCAAATCATCACAAATTGACCATTAACCCAAGGACCATAGGATTCATTACCTCTAACAAAAGGCATTCATCTATTATAATTGCCCCTAGCAAAAGACACATCAAACGATCAAACCCAAATTTAATTGACATTATGAAATGCATGATATGTGTCCATTAAATTTTAATACACCTAAAAATATCAATCTCACTTAAACCAAATTTCTGGAATTTTACCTACTGACTTTGGTGTTGTTTTCCCTGATTTAATCTCTTTAATTACTGTTAAATTTGTCTTTTTATGTCACTAATATGTGAGATTCCTGTTAAACCTGAATTTAATCATTGTTAAAAAATTTAGTTTCTGAAATGATAAGAGGTCTTTTTTTTTCTTTTTTTTTTCTTTGATGATAATTTTGGAAAAATTAATTAGAATTTTCAGAGTAAGTGTTTACATGGTTAGGCGTTGAGATGGGCAAATATATAGTTGGGCACAATTGAAGGGAAATATACTATTTTCAACGGTTTTGTTAAAGTTAAATTCCTTTACCATCCATTTAAAGATGACTGAAGACCCATTTCTTTCTCGTCCTCGACGGAAGTGATTTGCTACTGATGACATTAGTATTTATTTTTTATACAGAAGAACTAAAATATCCCAAAAGAAAAGAAAACAGAAAACTGTAACAAAAAAGGAAAATGGATAAATTATTGGAATTCACTTTAAACCAAACGCGCACGATCAACTAATTTGCCAAACAACAATTACTTAAATTACTAACTTTTTGTTATGACACATACTACCAAATTATAATACATTTAAATCGCCCTATCAAAAACACGTACTTCAAAAATAAATTTTCAATCCATACATTGTCTGATTTCAAACACATACATATATTTTATTATGAATTCACAATTACATGATTAATACAATTTGAATACGAAATAGTTTATGAACCATACAAAGAATATGTGAAAACAACACTCTAACCGATCACTACAAAGGCATCAGGAATTCAGAACTACGTCCATGGCTATGTGACACGAACCACGTGCTGCAAGAAGTGGATGGCAGTCCAAAAATTGGTCGAGCTTGAATCGGTCCACAATCTGCTAAAAAAACGCAACGCCAACATTCAAACTAAGAATTAACGTCCACACTACTAAAGAAACCAGGGAAAAATGCAAGAGTAGAATGGTTGAAATCAAACAACAAAAAAGAGTATAAATAGTGGTTTTTAACACTGAATCTTTAGCTGAAAATTAGGAGTCAATTAATAAAATATAACAGATATACCATAATAGTATACCAATTAAGAATATACGACACAGATCAAAAGATGAAAAAACGATCAAAGGCCAATAATGTTTCCCGCTCAAATCTAAAAAAGGCAGAAGTGTTTCTATTATATAGATTATAGATAGCTCAACTACATCTCCTTTTTATTTTGGTTGTCACTTTGTTAATACAGTGACAAATCGCATGCTTAGGGTGTGTTTGGTAGGGGATATAAGGCATGGATAAGAAGTTATACGACTGTTTGGTAGGTCGTATAATTTATCTATACGACCCGTCATAATATGTGATTTGTTTTAACAATGTTTATTTAAAAGAAAATAAAAAAATCAGATTTATCTACCTTTCTTTCTCCCCCAAACGAGTTTTCATGAATTTTTTTCACCGACACCATTCAATTTTTTCAGATCTTGTTTTTTTTTTTTGTCGTTTATGAAGTTCAGGGATCAACTGTTGATGAATTTGATGATTTTTTTTATAAATGTATTTGAGTTTTTTGCACTTTTGGTCTCATTGGACATGTAATATTTTACTTTCAGTTCCACCCAAAATACTTTTGGTTCCATAGGAATATTTTTTGGCACTTTTAGTCCCAAACGTTCCAAAACTTGCAAAATTAGTCCCAAACTTAACGGAACCTAACGGCTACTAACGGACTTGCACTTTTGGTCTCATAGGATTAAAACAAAAGATTTTTTATTTTTTTTACCAATGTAATTTTATTAAAATAAATATAATTACAATATACATACAAATTTATTTTTATTTTACAATAATTTATATATATATATATATAATTTTAATAAAAAAATTAATTCGAGAGTAAAAATAGATTCCTTTTTGTGAAATTTCTTACATTGTCTTCTTCTGCTGTTTGTGGGTTTGCAGAGATTTGTCTGTAAAGCAGCACAAGAAGATGGAGATACAGAAGGCCACATATTTAAAAACAGTGTTTATTTTACTTGATATTAACACATATATAGCTGATGTTAAGGTGTTTTGATAAAGACTGTTGTACTATGGAATAAGTAGTGAACATTGTCGATTAATCAAATATTTTACTACAATTTACCCAGCCTCAAGAATGACTACAAAACAGCCATTCTTACACCTCCATGATTTTAATCTATTCATTTTACCGTTGGTTAATCTATTATTTCTGGTTTAGAAACCGCCCCACCCCAACAAAAAAAAAAAAAAAAACCCTTTGGCAGGTCATATTTGGCAATTCCCATATCATTACAAGATAGATATATGAACAGAGCAAGTTTTAAGGTTCTTGATATGATCAAAATCAGAAGTTTGAAGATTATGAAACTGAAAACTTGATGAGAATCGAAGATAAAACACTAACACTTTCTGCATTTGAATGCTTTAATTTATCTGATAATACTCTTGTGAATGGAAAAACCAGCGAAGCAAGAGAGTCCGACGTTGAAATTAAGAGATAATTTGAGGCTTTTGACTGAAGGCGAAACGGAAATGAAAATGAAAACGAAATAGAAGACATAGAGTTAACTCCAGTGAACACGTGGAAGAGGGAATACACATATATGGCATAACTTTTAGTAATCGGCAACCGCAAGAAAACTGGCCGACCCATCCGTATTCTCCCTTTATATATAGGATAAGAGAATTTATACAGAGAGAGAGAGACAAGGTGTGAACAATGGATTGTAAAAGGATTTCATTGAAACATTTCATCAAACATGTGGTAGGCATACTCCATAAAACATCTCATCCTCACCATTTAACACCAATCAAATAACATATGTATTTAGAGTTAAAATTTGAATTCAACGAAACTTGTCTCAAAATCACTGGAAAGAAACTATGCAGCAGGAAGGACAGAATGAAACATCAAAATATACTGCTAAAAAAATTAAAATCAACCTACAAGAACAATTAGATAAAGAAAATACCTTTCTTAGTGTAGACTGAAGGGATGAGAAGGATCGAAATCAGTTGGATATCGAAAAACCAGTGAAGCAAGAGAATGAAAACTGAAGGCGATGAAAATAGAAGAGATGAAACTGACGTTACCGCTGAACACGTGGAAATGGAGGTACACGTACATGACATATCTTTCGGTAACCGGCAATCGGAAGAAAACTGGCCGGCCCATCCGTATCCTCCCTTTATATATAGGTTAAGATAGATTATACTGATAATTTATGTGTGCTCCAGAATTTTAGCAATTGTTTGAATCAGTGTCTTACAGAGTTCTAGGCTTAAGATGAGCACTACTAGTTCAGAGATAACGTCAAGCTACGATTTCTTGTCTGTTTCAGTATTCTTCTAAGTTCTAACAAGCATTGGTTGAGTTTTTTAGTATTCATATGTATTCCTCTTCTCCTTAAATGAACTATCTATGAAAAAAATTATATGGAGAATTAAAAAGTATAAGTACAAATAATTTGATTAAATAAAGACAATAATATAAAATATAAAAATAAAAGTGAAGTAATTGTATTTCCAAAAAAAATGATAATTTTATTGAAGGACTACGTAAAAAGAAAGAGTAGGTCTATTGTACAATATTGCACCGTACAATATCATACAAATAAGAAAAGATTCTAAAAATTCGCGGGTCAACATTAAGATTCGGGTCAACATAATAAAATTTACGGGTCAAACAGATCTTCCAAAAAAAATTGCGCAAAACCAAACAGAAAAATTTGCTCTCAGGTCTGTGTTACTTTAAAGGCAAGTGAGTGTTACTGTAAGAGTACATATGTGTTATTATATATCAGAAACAGTGTGGCATCGCGAAAAAACAGAGGTTTAAATCATGAAAAAAAAAAAACTAAATAAACACAAAAAAATCTTAAAATTATTAGATAATCATAACATCATAATTCTTATTCATGTGTTACCATATGAAATTGGAAATATCTGAACGATAAAAAAATTATATGATTAAGTAATTCATGTGTTACTATATGAACAAATGAGTGTTACTACAAGAAGTAATCAGTGATACTATATGAACTAGTAACACATTGTTGCTCATGCGGTAACACACATTTGTTCATACAATAACACAATATTCAACAGTATGAAAAATGGACGATCATTTGACCCGCGAATTTTGGAATTTTCTATTTAAAACAGTAAAACACATTTGTTCATGTGTTACTACATCAACAAATGAGTGTTATTACAAGAACTAATCAGTGTTACGATATGAACTAGTAACACACTTTTGCTCATGCAGACACTCGTTTGTTCATACAGTAACACAGTTTTCAGCAATATAAAAAATGGGCGACCCATTTGACCCGCCTTTGACACGCGAATTTTGATTTAATTTATATAGAAAGCATCCGTCAACCGGGTAGGGTTTGAGCATATTGCACGAGTCAGACTTTGTGCAATATTGCATATTAGACTTTGTCAAAAAGAAATATGAAACGGGCATGAAGCACGTAGGGGGAACATTACATAACATTAATATAACTTTAAAAAAAATATATATAATATAATTTTTACGGGAATTATATAGAGTCCATCTATGGGCACAATATTCGTGTCCACCGCCTATATGATCATTTAAGTGGCAAAAGCCACATAATCATTTATTTATTTCCTTTAATCACCATATACATTAAGTATTTGTTTAGATTTTATCAATATATACATTTATTTTATTTTATACCATAAATAAAATAATTATTTTTCCTAATTAATTAATAGAAAATTCATCTCCCCTCTCTCTCTCTGATCTATCTATCATCTGCATGAGTTCTCAGTTTTCTTTCAACTATTTTCTTATGATAAAATATAGAGTTAAAATGGTTCATACATACACCATTGAAGAATATTAGTTTTTTGCACGAAAGAGAATTAATTATTTTTACTGAAGGGTATTAGTTGTTTTCACTGAAATGTATTAGTTGTTTTAATTGAAGAGTATTAGTTGTTTATTGAAAATAAACTAAGAATATTTAGTGAAAACAACTAGTACTCTTCAATAAAAACAACTAATATTCTTTAGTGAAAATAATTAATACCCTTCAATGATTCATGTATGAACCAATTTTACTTTATACATACTCTTTTTTATTTTTTTTAGAAAAAGCTTAGGAATACTTAATTATAAAAAATAAAGATAAGAAGGCCAAAGAATTTTTTTTTTCAGAAATGTTGTGACCAAAATTGAATTTTCTAAAACTTCTGAGACACATTTGGATCACCTGGGTCCGGATATCGGGCTCAAAATCTTTTTTTTTTGACCCGATTGAAGAAATTCAACAATTTTTTTAGGGCGCTGCTATTCACCCACATAAAAATAATTTGTTCACCCACCTTTTATTTTTTTACAAGAATATAATCCCTCCATTTTAAAATAAATGTTTTTTTTTTGCCATTTTGTATCTTTTACAAAATAAATGTCATTTTAGCCTTTGAAACAATTTTCAATACATATAAAGTAGTCTATAGGTTGTGTTGAACCAATGAAATCAATTTAAAAAAAAGAGTTATATAGGGGTAATTATGATAAATATTAGGTGTCTTAATTTGTGTGAAGAAACCTAAAAAGACATTTATTTTGAAATGGATAGAGTATTTAATTAAAAATATCAATATACCCTTTATAAAATATAAACATTAAATTTATTATATACTCATGCTTTCAACAACCAACCAAAGTCTCAGAATTTACACAAATTTTTCTACTCCTTCACACACAGTTGCACCATTAAATAAGAAAAGGGTAAAAAATGGGGTATAATCATAAACGTATAAATCACAGAGACACAATTTAAATAAGATTAAAATATTTTTCTCTCTATAAATTGATACACCATAAAAATAAAAATAAATTAAAGTTTTCTTCAAACGGTCAGGAAGGGGGTCATGCAAAAGTGGGGAAAATTAGGGCATACTAGTTAATTTTGGGAGGAGGAGAGGTTGGATTGGAGGCGCATGAATATGGGGGTGTACTAGTTGTTGGGGTGATTTGCATAAACAGGAAGAAAGAAAATAGAGAAGGGATAGTTTCAATTTTACATGGTTTAGGAGGGGGTTGTGAAAGGAAATAAGAACATGGGGGAGGGGATTGATGGTGCTTCTGTAAAAAAAAAAAGGTTTTGTGCTACTCGTTTAATTTCAAATAGGTGGGTTTGTATATTTAGTGGATGATGTAAATATTATATTAAAGTTATAGTTGTAAATTTTAAAGGGGTGCAGTAAGAAAAACAAAAGAATAAGTAATATATATGGTGGGTTAACTAAGTCTTGCACTACAAAAAACTATTGAATTAAAGAAGGTTTTGAAGAGGGAATTGAGTTTAAAGGGTATTGAAGAGGGAAATTTTTCCTCTTCAAAATGGTGGTCGCGAATCTGTAGGCGGGGAAAAATGCATTCCCTCGAAAATAATGAGGGTTTTGAAGAGGGATGGCGTGTGGGACCGGACGAGGGAAAATTTCACGACAAAAAATCCCTCGGCTTAGTCCTCGTGGAGGGCGAGAGAAGTCAACCCTCAAGAAGAGTGCACGAGGGAACTTCCCTCGACAAACCTGACGGCGCTGACACAATATGGGCGAGGGAATTAACCCTCGGCTGACATGGCGAGGGTAATTCCCTCGTGTAGTTCCCTCACGTAAGTGTGTATCCGAAAAAATAATTTTTCGTGCCCAAGCCCCCCGCGAAACCGCTAGGCCACAACCCACCACACTATCATATACGGAGAATGTCATATTTGCCCCCTATTGGGGGCTGGAAATTAGGCGAATTTTCGTCCAAGGAGGATTCGAACACGCGGCCTCCTTGTATGCAGAGGACTTGCGTGTTTTACCATGCCGTTTGGGCAAGACTATTTAATTGTTATGTTTGCCTTTGTATATGTATATGTCTCATATATTTTATGTTATATATTTTAAATGTAATACTACTTAATAATTGTTTGTTATACTCTATTTAAAAAATATTATTACATATAAAATTAAACTATCACTTGTTTATATTATTTTCCTTATTTATCTAAATGTGTACATATATACACTTATAATTTAAAATATTTTCAGTAAAATTGTAAAATAAATTCTTTTTCACTATTTACTAACAGGTGTACATATATACACTTATATTGATGGTTTTTTTAATCAATATAATTTTAAAATAAATACTTTTTAAATTCTTTTTTATTATTTACTAACATGTGTACATATATACACTTATATTGATCTTTTTTTAAAACAATAACATTTTAAAATAAATACATTTTAAATTCTTTTTCACTATTTACTAACATATGTACATATATACACTTATATTGATCGTTTTTTTTAAATCAATAAAATTTTAAAATAAATTCTTTTTAAATTCTTTTTCACTATTTACTAATATGTGTAGATATATACACTTATGTTGATCATTTTTTTAAATCACTAAAATTTTAAATTAAATTCTTTTTCACTATTTACTAACATGTGTACATATATGCACTTATATTGATCGTTTTTTAAATCAATAAAATAATATTCTATTAAATAATTCTCATGCATAAACCAGTTGTAGAGATTAATTAATCAACAATATTCATAACTAATAATCAACAATAATAATAATATCGTCAAACACATGCTCAAATATCCAGACATATAAATCCAAACAAACAGTAAAATCGCAAACCAACATATATAGTTCCAAAACATGCTCAAATATTCATGACATTACTCTCATCATCATCACCGACTAGATCATCGCCTCTTTCATTTGTAGAATAATTACCACTCGGAGGGTAACCAGAATATGCACCTCTTTCAAGTAGGTCTACAATCCCAGTTGGAGAGATGGAATTACGATGAGACGGGGAAGGACCGGAAGCTAGAGGATGAGTAGAAGAGGCATGAGGGTAAGGGACGGCGAGAAAACCACTAGGAGGAACGCCACTAGAAGGACCGATGGGAGGATAAGGGGCGGCGGTAGGATAAGGGGCGTAACCAGGGGTGGGAGGATAAGAAGGATAAGCTGGGTAAGGAGGATATGAACTAGCTGGTTGGGAAAACCCACTAGGTAGGTTTCCCTGTTGGCCTTTCATCCACGCTACCATCTGGTTGTGCACTTCCTGGTGCAAGTTTTCGTTATACTACCTTTGTTTCTCTGCTAGCATTCTTTCATATCTCGCGCGCTCTTTAGCCAACAAACGATCAACATCTCTTTGGTCATAGCCGTCAATGTGTGTGCCAGATGATATCCTGCCTGGGCCAGATTGTATGTGCATCGTCTTCATTTGACAAGACCTCTAACTTTTCCGTGGTCTGGCATCACTGTCTCAGCATACACTTGACTCAATCGGTTCAAGTGCTCATCGTCGTCTGTTGGAGGCAGTAATTGCAAGACTCGTTCCTCCACGGAACCCTAGATATACAAAAATTGTGACAATGAAAAAGTATACAAGCGTGTTACTTATATTCAATTTATAATGTTAATGTAAAACACTTACAATTATTTCAACAATTCTCCTATACGTGTACTCCCCCTTCCCCACAGTTGTGGAAATGTTGCACCAATTCCCATTTAGTTGGGAGCCTGTTATATTTCTTCTCCTGTATTCCATATATTATAAAATATGTATAATCAAGTAATTAAAATCACGATAAAATTATAGTGCAGGAATTACTTACGTATTCCTAAGACCATTGTGCGGCTCATTTTGCCCCTCCTTTGTGTTTTGAGGGACCTCTTTCTTTGGCCGCAGACAAGCGGTTTGTCATGCACTGGTTGCTTTTTCTAATGACTTCGGGCAATTCCCAGTACTGGAGTAGTGTAGTCCAGAATGTCATCTCCCACAGTGGTATTTTTCCTTCAGTTCGATGGATCCTCTTCCAAAGACTGAGGAGATCGGTAAATCGTTCTCTAGACATCTGGATGAACAACTTTTTAATTACCACAATATTTTCCCTCCTCGGATCCCAGTAGGTCTCCCTCTGAAGAAAATATATACAATCACATTTATTTTAATTAAGTAAAAATGTACATACATATAACAAAATGAATGTATACCTGGAATGTTTCCCACCACTCTTTCCTCCTTTCTTCTGACACCAACTTATATGTGAACCCGTCCATCTTCATTCGACCGGACATGATGTTCCGAATCAACTTCGAAACAGCATTCGAGTGCATCGATCTGTAGAAAGGTTGTTTCACATTGATATATTTTTTAATAAAATCAAATAAAAAGATAAAGTTATATTTAACATACACATTGTGATACGTATAGATGCGTAGCACATTCGGATGAGGTGCATGGTTGGTGAGCTCTTCTGCAGTTTCCGGAATGACAGGGTCGTCCTCAACCGTTTCTGGTATCTTCCTGATTCTGCAAATTAGGAACCGATACTCTTCCGGTTTGTGAGGACGATCCCCAAAAGCTTCATCGACCCCTATTTGCTTCCGATGTTTTCATCTGTATTTAACAATTACAGTTATAACATGTGTACAAGATATTTTATATAACGACTAAAAACTGTTGTACCAGTTCTCTCTCTTGGTCCGACTTTGGTGTACGAGAGGATGACCGCCGGCCACCGAACAAGTTACGGATATTTCTACCTCCAGCCATCTGTATACATAGCAATTAAGACATTAATTAAAAATTAAAAATTAAAACATGTATACATAACAATTAAAACAAGAAAACACATCAATACATCAAGCGTACACAAAAACAATATCAATTCATCAATCTTCTTCATCTTCATCTTCATCATCATCATCTTCTTCATCTTCTTCCTCTTCTTCATTCTCTACCTTAATCAGTGCAGCGTCTAAATCAGCCAAAACGACAGGATGATCTATTTGCACATTCATCTGAGATATTATATCGTCCTCTTGAAATGGAGGAAGCTCTGGTTCACTCTTGTTGGGATATGGTTAGATGTTTTGAAGATGTTAAAACAAGAACTTGTAATAGGACTAGCTGAACATGTTAGTCAGCTACAGATTAGTCTAGGTCTAGAATAGGTCTTTGGTTAAGGGGGAAGAAATCTGTGCAGGCCAGATGAGGTGACCAGAGGACCAGAGGAGCTCTGACCAGAGGACCAAATGTTCAGAGGTGACCAGATGAGGTGACCAGACTAGAGGTGACCAGATGAGGTGACTAGACCAGAGCAGAAGAGTCTCCAGAGCAGATGAGCTCTGACCAGAGGAGTCTGCCAGAGGAGCCTGGCCAGAGAAGTCTACCAGAAGACATCTCCTAGATGAGGTTCAGAGCAGAAGTGTTACCTGACCAGATGAGACCAGACCAGACGAGTGCTGACCAAATTAAGGGAGACGGATTAGTTCACCCACATGGAGGCTGCATGTAATCTGGAGACAAGGAGATTTTGGAGATCAATGATGGAGAAGAAGGCAATCTGGAAGTCAACTGTTGGAGGATATGATTGATTGCTTGATTGAAGTCAACTAATCAATCATATAATTAATCTTTGATTGATTGTATTCCTCCAATTATGGTTGTTTGAATTGCTAGCTCTCCAACGGCTAGTTAATTCCTACAACTATAAATAGGAGTGCATAGTGATGAGTTCTATACAAGAGTCGGGCAAGAACACAAAGCACACGAACTCTCCACTCACTTACATTTGTCCTTCCAAGTTTATATACTCTTTAGGAGTTTTTAGTTGGAATCTTTACTCAACCTATTCACCACATTGAAAGGTTGGAGTAATCAAGTGTAGGAAGGAGCTAGTACTTCACAATTCCAGTAGTTCGTAAGTTGGTTGGAGAGAGAGTCCCTTTTTGAGAAAGGGAGAGTGGACGTTGGACAAGTTGGTCCGAACCACTTTAAATTTGGTGTTCTTTACTTTATGTTATTTAGATTTCTGCACCTTAATTTTAGCACTTAATTTAGAAGTTGGTTTTCATTAAAAATATTTCAAAATGCTTTCCGCTGGATAACCTTTTTGGGACCAACAAGTGGTATCAAAGTTGTGTGTCCTACAGACCACTGTTTTGAAATTATCTCGGTGGTCACCAGGGCAGATCCATTTTTTTTAAAACCCAAATATTTGTTGTGCTAACAATTTTTGCAGAAATGGGCTCAAAGAGAAGCAGTAGAAGAGACACTAGGAGTTACTCCAAAAGAGGCTTCACAGATGAGGAAGAAGAGGTGTCCACTTCTGGCTCATCATCCAATTTTGGACCAGACGAAGAGATATGTCTAGTAACGGATGAGGTATGTAATCGAACTTTCTCTTCTTTTTCTGGACAATCAGAGGAGTCTGATATGCAGAAGATGCTATTAGATCTCCAGACCTCTATACAACTTTGTTAAAAATTGGAAGATGAGAACTCAAAGCTGAAAGCAGAAAATCAGAAGCTTTCACAATGTCTAGGCAACTCAGCTGATCTACCAGCTGAACAAAATCATACACTGGTCGAAGAGTCTTCTGACTTGACAACCAGGTGTACTGAACAAGTTAAGTTGATATAAAGGTTGGTTGTTGAAAATGTTGAGAAAGACAATGAATATTAAAGCTAAGTTTGATGAACTCTTCCACCAAAACAAAATTATAAAAGAAAGTGAGGACAAGCTCAAGATGAGAGTGGAGCAGCTGACTACAGCAAATAATGTTGTGTCACACATAGCTGTCTTATCTCAAAGAGAGCATGATAAGACATGTCTTGGTTATTCCAAACCTAAATCCTCACATGTTCAGAAAGAAGAACAACCCAGAAATTTTATTGATAAAGGCAAGAGGTCAGCTGACCAGGCAACTCAGCCTAATGGGCAGATGAGTACTAAAACTTAAAAACCCAAAAGGCAGAAGGGGAATTTTAAGAAGGGTTATACCCAGAATAAAAGACCTCAGCCAGGCCAGCAGAGTAGAAGACAGTCTGGATCTTCTCAAAAGAGGCAGAACCAGATGACTCCTACTCACCTGCAGAAGACTTTCAAGTCATCTGCCAGACCAGCTGGAACTTTTTATGGTTCTAGAAAGACTTATCCTTATCAACAAAATTTCAAGACTGTTGCTTTAAGACAAGTTACTTCTTCTACTGGACAAGCTCATAAGAGAAGAAGAGCCTCTAGAAGAAATAACCATGTCAAAGGTTCTTTTGTTGAGTATGTTTTTGTGGACTTATATGGAAGAAAGATAAGATCACCTGATTCAAAAAGGGATAATCTATTCTTGTGCTTCCTAAAAATTGTGCTAACCCCCCTGGACCCAGAAGGGTACCAAAAACTTGATTGCCTGCAGATACACAAGAAGACCAGTTGATGGTTTGCCCCAATATCAGCTGAGCATACTTTGAGAAGGAAGATCAGTTGACCCAGCCTGCTAGATTCTTTATCTTGTTATTTCAAATTTTTCTTGTCTTGTTTTATTTCAGTTCTTTTAGTTTTAACATCATCAAAAAAGGGGAAATTGTTGGGATATAGGTTAGATGTTTTGAAGATGTTAAAACGAGAACTTGTAATATGACTAGCTGAACATGTTAGTCAGCTACAGATTAATCTAGGTCTAGAATATGTCTTTGGTTAAGGGGGAAGAAATCTGTGCAGACCAGATGAGGTGACCAGAGGACCAGAGGAGCTCTGACCAGAGGACCAAATGTTCAGAGATGACCAGATGAGAGGTGACCAGACTAGAGGTGACCAGATGAGGTGATTAGACTAGAGCAGAAGAGTCACTAGAGCAGATGAGTCTCCAGACCAGATCAGCTCTGATCAGAGGAGTCTGCCAGAGGAGCCTGGCCAGAGAAGTCTGCCAGAAGACCTCTCCCAGATGAGGTTCAGAGCAGAAGAGTTACCTGACCAGATGAGACCAGACCAGACCAGACGAGTGCTGACCAGATTAAGAGAGATGAATTAGTTTACCCACATAGAGGCTGCGTGTAATATGGAGACAAGGAAATTTTGGAGATCAATGATGGAGAAGAAGGCAATCTGGAAGTCAACTGTTGGAGGATATGATTGATTGCTTGATTGAAGTCAACTAATCAATCATATAATCAATCTTTGATTGATTATATTCCTCCAATTATGGTTGTTTGAATTGCTAGCTCTCCAATGGCTAGTTAATTCCTACAACTATAAATAGGAGTGCATAGTGATGAGTTCTATACAAGAGTCGGGCAAGAACACAAAGCACACGAACTCTCCACTCACTCACATTTGTCCTTTCAAGTTTATATACTCTTTAGGAGTTTTTAGTTGGAATCTTTACTCAACCTATTCACCACATTGAAAGGTTGGAGTAAGCAAGTGTACGAAGGAGCTGGTACTTCACAATTCCAGTAGTTCGTAAGTTGTCTGGAGAGAGAGAGTCCCCTTTTGAGAAAGGGAGAGTGGACGTAGGGCAAGTTGGTCCGAACCACTATAAATATGGTGTTCTTTACTTTATGCTCTTTAGATTTCTGCACCTTAATTTTAGCACTTAATTTAGAAGTTGGTTTTCATTAAAAATATTTCAAAACGCTTTCCGCTGGATAACCTTTTTGGGACCAACAACTCTTTCTATCGATTTTTACTAAGGATCGCGCCTTGGTGGTGCAAACTGCCTACCACTCTCGACCCGGTTGGACAGATACACCGGGGTACTAGCAATAGTAAACCTGAGTAACTTGACTTGCTAGTACGAATGGATCATAATGACCGTATCGTCCTCTTGGATTAACGTCCACGAGTTTATAATTTGGATGTATTCTTGTTCCCCCCCGGTACAGTAGGATCAAACCATTGGCATTTGAACAGAACAACTTTTTTTTTTTTCAGTAAGTCTGGGGTATTCCAAAACCACTACTTCCTTGAGTATCCGTAGAAATCATTTTCATTGGAATCATAGTTTGTTCCTTTAATGCAAACTCCACTGTTCATGGTTGCTTTAGAGGCACCATAATCTCGTGTGTGAAATTTGAAACCATTCACGTAATACACAGTGTATGTGGTGACACTACTGCTAGGAGTATAAACTGATCCTGAATACAATTTCTCTTCACCTATATATACATAATTTACAATACATTCCATTAAGCACATAGTTTATATATAAAAGTTAATAATTACAAGTTACTTATACATATCACTTACAAGTTGTTCAAACCACGATGCAAATTCCATTTGAAGCACATTATCTTTTTCAGCACTTGATAGATTCGGTTGAACAATTTGTAGTTGCTCGAAAAATACACTACGTACAATTGAGGCACAAATTAGAAGATCACTAACATGTTAAGTTTCCACTAAGAGGTAGGTTAACTTACTCAATATACGGTTGCACCTCATTGCAATTTTGTAACAAGTACGTGTGAGCTACTTGCTTCTCTAAGTCTACAATCCATCTTTTACCCTTCTTTCCAAGTCGTGTACTAGAAGGCGCAAATATCAAAAGATTACCTTCCACTGCTTCGGCTACTTCACGACCGCTGAAATTGCGAGGTACATTGTGTCGCCTCATCAGCACATGGTCCTCAAAATAATTGGAACAAAACATTGATGCTTCTTTTGTTAAATAAGCATTTGCAATTGAAGCTTCCACATGCGCCTTGTTACCCATGCTTAACTTTAAATTGTGAAGGTACCTAATTCGAGGTCCATGGATGAGCTACTATAATTCTCCAACAATATTATATTAAAAATAAACAGGTTAATTAATAGATTACCTCTCAAATGGATACATCCATCTGTATTGTACTGGACCAGCGATCTTTGCCTCGTATACAAGATGGACATGTAGATGCTCCATTGAATTAAAGAAGCTGGTTGGAAATATTCGTTCCAACTTGTACAAGATGTCTGGGATATCATGGTCCAACCGAGTCATGTTTTCCACTGTAATGGTCCTAGATGTTAACTCCATAAAAAATAAACTAATTTCAGTGATAGCTTTCCAAACGTTGGTCGGTAGTAATTCACAAAAAGCAATTGGAAGCAATCTCTGCATAAACACGTGACAATCATAACTCTTCATCCCAAATATCTTCAATTTTGTCCAGTCTACGCATCGAGACATGTTGGACACATAATCATCAGAGAATTTCAACTCATCTACCCACTTGCAAACAATATCTCTCTGCCTCTTATCAAGTGAATAAGCAGCTTTGTGGTACTTTCCTGTATGTGGACATTTCTGCAATGAGGGTCGACAACAGTATTCATTGAGCTCATTCCTAGATTTATCTGTGTCCTTCGTTTTCCCTTCCACATTCATCACCGTGTAGAAGAGATTATCAAACACATTTTTTTTATGTGCATCATATTCAAATTGTGTTGGATCAACAGGGAACTCCAATACGGTAAATCCCAGAAAATACTCTTCTTCTTCTAACCCTCATCTAAAACTTTGTTGTGAGCATCAACACCCTAATCTGTAACTTTCATTAATCCAATCCAATTAATTTCCTCAAGGATCGAAACACCTGTACGGATGGGCGGTGGATCATCATCAACTGTTTTGTTCTTTCTGAATTTAGTCTTGTTCCTTCGATACAGATGATATCTGGGTAAGAACTTACGATGGTTGTCAAACCACGACTTCTTGCAACTGAGCCTCAAAGTGAAAGTATCGGTGTATTCTGCACAATATGGACAAGCAAGCCTTCCAGATGTGCTCCATCCAGAAAATATGGAGAAGGCTAGAAAGTCACTTATGGTCCAAATTAGTGCAGCTCGCATAAAAAAATTCCGCGTTGTAGCAATATCATATGTTACCACTCCATATTCCCATAAAATTATCAAATCACGGATCAATGGTTGTAAAAATATGTCCAATTTATCCTTTGGATATTTTGGACCAGGAACCAGAACCGTAAGAAACATGAAATTATCCTTCATGCACATCCATGGCGGTAGATTGTACGGTGTCAGTATCACCGGCCATTAGGAGTATTGTTTCCCTGACTGCCCAAACGACTGAAAACGGTCAGTGCTCAAGCCCAACCTCACGTTCCGAATTGGTAATGCAAATTCAGGATACGACTGGTCCAAGTGTTTCCAAGCCTGAGAATCTAAAGGGTGACGCATAACACCGGACTGGTCATTATTAGAGCAACTTGCATGCAATGTCATGTCCTTAGCATTTGCATTGGACTGATATAATCTTTACAGTCTAAGAATGATGGGAAAGTAGAACATCTCCTTAAAAGGACTCTTCTTTTTCAGTCGACCATTCACATCACGTCTAGCGGGTTTGAACCGTGGCCAACAGAAAAACTTACAATGTTCAAGATCGATGTCTGCACCCTAATTTTCCTGCACAACAATCGATCCTCTCCACCGGAAGCCCCATCTCACCCATTAACTGTTTGCTATCGGAAAACTTTCTGGGTACCAAATTATCTGGAGGACAGATCTTATCCGGAGGACAGATCTCACGAACCAAGTCAATGATTTGATTATAACCCCTTTTAGATAGTCTATTTTCAGTTTTAACGTTCAGCATTCGGACATTGAATGACAGCTGCGAGTGCGATTCCCAACCAGGATACAAATTCCGATCCACTACACGAAGCATATCATAAAATTGTGCAGTATACTGATTAGGGGGTTCCTCAACAGACGGCTCATCATCCACATTTCTAAAGTGGGGACGGAAGTTAAGTCCGTGATCATATCGTGGTACTAGCTAGATCCTGTTGTCTCATCAACCGGCCTGTATGAAGCCGACGCATGATCATTGTATTGATGCACAATTTGATCCCAATTTTCCTCACCGTGAAAAACTCAATTGTAATAATTTGGCATAAAACCATTTCTATACAAATGAGGTTTCACATCATCGAGATACTGAAACGTCTTATTCCTACATTTAAATTTGTTGCAAGGACACCTAATCTTTCCTCGATTCATCCAAATTGGGTTACTAGTGATGAAGTCTACGAATGAATCGAGTCCATTAATAAATTTAGGAGTTATCATGCCATTAATCGATCTTGGACCATACATCTAACGTAAATGGCTTAAATAATCCATATTAATTTGTTTAATATTCAAAAGTCTAATTAATAATTAATTTTATTTAAATTCTTCTATATTTTAAGTATTACAATAAATAATATTTAATTTCTAAAAATTTTGGCAGAGTTTCGTTTTGTTTTATCATATCCCCAATAAATCAAAATCCTACGTGCATCCATTTCCGACTTAATTAATTAATCAAGTCGAAACGCACATATTCTACAACAAATTAACAATAATCAACACCTCCTTCAACTCCAACATGTATCATCTTCATCAAAAATTCCAAATATTATATTAATTTTTTTTTAAAAAACATAATAAATATATGCATATTATAATATATACACATACATAAATTATATGATATATATATATATATGTCAGCTATATATGTATATGCATTAATATATATATATATATATATATATATATATATTAATTAATCACATGCATATACATAATTAATTAATAATTAACCACAAACAAATAATTTAACAACTTCACCTCATTTTATACTAGCAATTCTCATATATATGCATGCATGTAATATATATTTAATTAATTATATGCATGCCACAAATTATAATATTTAACCGATTAAAATGAATTTTTTTACCGTAGAAATCTGAAACGTGAACGTGTAGAGCAAATTTTGAGTGCGGAGTGGTAGATTTTGCCGGAGTTCCGTCTGATCCGGCGGTGGTGGTAGGCTTTCTGTGGTGGAGCTTTTCCTTCTTCGATTATTTGTGCTGCTGCAAATGGAGGTAGATGGTGGTGTAAATGCTTGTTTGGACGAGGGTATTATCCCTCATGAACTCTAGATTCCCTCGGGTCCCACCTGCTTCATAAGGCTGCTGGTGCATGCAAAGCTTGACCGAATTCAAATTGGACGAGGGAGCATCCCTCGGGAAATTGGATCTGAAGCAAGATGAGGGAAAAATCCCTCGTGAACTTGTCGAGCGCTGTCATCCCTCTTCACTGTGCCTGTGTCAGTGTCAGCCGAGGGAAATTCCCACGAGAACATGCATATGGCACAATCCCTCGTCCATTACCTCTTGAGTTTCTTGTGGGACCAAGTTTTCATCGTCAATTCCCTTTTCACGGACGAGGGTTTTTGTTTCCTAGTGAATTCACTCGTAAAATAATTTCCCTCGTGAAATTCCTCTTAAAAAATGAGGGCCTAAGTTTCCTCTTTAATCCTCCTCTTTAAAAATGACTTTTTTTGTAGTGTTTATTATCGTGAGTGTTAATAGCTGCGCCCTTTTTCATATGGATTTGAAATTTGGTCAAGTTTTGATGAAAGGGGGAAGGAGAAAAATTTGAGATGACCTTATCTCGTAATCTATTTGACCAGAAAATAGATTATGCTCCTGCGGAAGTATCTACTCGTTACAGAATCTTAGGTGTCAAAGTGTGGATTTCATATAGTCAAAAAAGAAAGGGGCGTGCTATAATCCAAAACGTACGAAATATACTAAATATCGTAAAGGCAGATGTAGTAGGGGTTGCAAAGCGGACGGTACACAACTTGGTTTTGGAAGATATGGCACTAAAAGTTGTAGAGCAGGTCGTCTTTCATATCGAGCCATTGAAGCAGCGCGCCGGGCTATAATCGGACACTTCCATCGTGCTATGAGCGGACAATTCCGAAAAAATGGGAAGATATGGGTAAGAGTTTTTGGGATATCCCTATTACCGGAAAACCTACAGAAGTCAGAATGGGAAGAGGAAAAGGAAATCCTACGGGTTGGATTGCTCGTGTGTCCACGAGACAAATCCTATTTAAAATGGATGGTGAGAGTTTATCAAATGCTCGACAAGCCGCTACATTAGCGGCACATAAACTATGTTTGTCAACTAAGTTTGTTCGGTGGTCGTAAGCTAATTCGTTACTGGGGGGAAACCGGCCCGGGATTCAAAAGAATTAGGCAAAGTCTTTCTTCCTGAACGACGAAAGTAACTACTTGACTTTCGTATACTAGCTATTTTAAGATCTACCTTATCTTGTCTTGCTTATTTAAGCAAAAGGCGATCCACTATCGGTTGTAGTCTTCTTGATCTATCAAGTCAAAAGGGCGAGGCTCCTAGCACTGGGAGGAAGGGGAGTGGGTAAGCGGGCCCCTTCGTAGCTAATCGGTCTATTTAAGGAAGGGATTCGCCCTATCCACCAAGCGTTAACTGCTACATGAGAGTACAACTAACCTAAGCAGGAAGAGCATATTGAATTAACAGACGGGAATCAAACTCTACGTCTCGCGAAACAGCGACCCTTCATGCAGTGGATCCTCTTTCGAATGTCAGATCATGCATGCTCAGAGCTCACAGTCACAAGAACCGAACACTAAGCTAAAGCGGTTGTTGGGGAACGAGTGGCTAGCCCGTTTGGTACCCACATCTCCGGCTCCTGCAGAGATGACCATCATTCATTTGACGCCAGCTGCTACACTGACACGGGTAGGGGACATGCAACGCCTAAATTGTGGAGCAAAAAAGGTAAGCTCAGCAGAGGCTTAAACGTATAATCAGTGTTGAACACAGGAATTTACATCTGATGTTCAATAGACGTCAAAGCCAGGTGCATGGAGCCCAGTTTACCATCTCCGTACTTTCGGAAGAAGAGCATGAAGCTTCCAGCGTAATGACGGCCGAGGTGCCTACAAACCAAAGCATTGTTCCTATCCGATCAGGGACTGGAAGTGGTAAGAGCTCTCAGTGGCTTCCTCCCTAGACTGGTAAGGCAGATAAGGAGGCTAACTGTAATCGCTTGCATGTCGGCCTCTCTTACATAACAAGGTTGGTACACAGAACTATCATGCCAGACTCCAGACTAAAGGTGCTTGTAATACCCTAGGTTTTCATGATCTTATCTGCTTTACTAAATGCTTTATAATTCTTCATAAATCTATGTGACACATTTACATTCGAATTTATGCAAAGGCATGTTCATGTGTTTTATTTACTCGATATTTACAATTAACGTATTATTTGCTCAATACATGCTTATTCTTGAGACTTTATAATTTTTATATGTTCTTTATTTTATGTCTTAAAGTATTTGATTTAGAAATTAATGTAGTCCTTAAGTATAGTAGTTTATTTCATAAGTTATAAGTTGAAAAATGAACGTTTCTTTAAGAAACAAATTGTGTATCGATTACTCGATATATTTTTATGATTAGTATATAGACTTTGTAATTTATTTAGAGTCTAGAAGAGTTTTAATTTTATTTCATAAGATAGTATAAGTAAATTTTATTAGAATTATCCAATAATCACAATTTCTACTTATTAAATTCATAGTATATATGTGTTATTTCTACAAAATACAAGACTACTCTTATACTTCTTATAATTTTCGAAATTTTGAGAAGAATTAGGAGAATTAGAGAAGCTTCAAGACTAAGATTAAGATAAGATAAGATAAGATAAAATAATTAGAAAGAAAAGTCAAAATTAACTACTAACCTAAAAGTGCCATGTGTTTAACTTACTTAACCTCCAAGATTATCCAAAATCTTCCACATTCTTCCTAAAGTGGAGGTTAAGAGGGGGTTTTGAGTAGCCTCCAAGCACATCTTCTCCTATAAATACATATCCTTCATGCAAAAATATTCATAAGAAAAAGTTTAAAACAAATATTACTACTACACTTATAGAAAGGAGGAGAAGAGATTTCTTGTAGCAACCTCTCTAAGTAAGCTTCTCTTCGTGATTGAGTAATTATTTAAGTGGTAGTATGAAGTTTATGCATGATATGTGAATTAAATGATAGGAAAATGAGTTTTGATGAGTAAATTGCATGTTATCCATGTTTTACTTCATGTTTGAATGTTTAATTCAATTTCTTCATGAGTTATGACCAAAATCATGTTTATTACTTGATTATCTATGCTTTAGAAGTAGAAATCATGAAATTATATGGTTTTAAGTGAGTTTAAGATGATATGTTCTTCATGTATGCATAAAACCGAATTTCTGGACCAACTTTGGGGTAAATTTTGTTTTGACCAATTCATTCTGTGGAAAATTCTGAAAATTTTATATGTGAAAACAGACTTTCGAAGGAACTTATTTTTTAAATTTCATAGCTTTTGGAGTAGTATTAGATGCATGGTGATTTTTCAAAATTTGAACTAGGATTTTGGACTCTATAGCAGGAACAGTAGAAATTTGCTATGATCCGAGAATAATCGGTTAGGTTTATATAGGAAACCAAAGTATGTTGATAAATTACATGAAGTTGGGAGTACATGGTTAAAGTTTCATGAGTATTGGACTTATGGTTGATTTATGGTGAATTTGTTAAATTAAGTGACCAGAATCTGTAACAGTGTGCTCTTCACGAAATATTTGATGTTTGGTAAAGAGTTTGAGAAATCTGAAAATATGGTGATAAACTTTATTGATTTGGAAATCTACTGTTAATATTTCATAATTTTTGAATGTATGGATAATTTAATATAAATTTTCAAATTTAGGTGTGTAATCTGCCAAAATCGAAATTTTTGAAAGGTTCGAAATGGTCCGATTACATTTTTACAGTCGATATTTATTTATAACTTGTTATTTGATAATTTTATACACTTAATTGATATTTGGGTGTTAGTATACAATATTTGAATATGTATGGAGTTTTGAATTCAAGTCTTACAATTTACAAAAGTGAAGGGATAAGTAACAATGTTTCTATTTTAAAAAATTTACTTGTAGGTACAAACCTGCAAGGTGGGGAATCACTTCGCTCTTCACCGAGTGTTCTATTATTATTTAATTGCACTTATTAAACATTGAATGTTAAATTTGAGTCTGGCCCGCTATCGATTGGCCCCACATATAAGTCCAACTTTATGTTGGCAAGCATATAGTCCGGTCGTTCCGGCGCCACGGGTTGGTCACGCCACCCAAGCATATACCCGGTGAAATTCCGGGGGCTCACATGTTATAAACAATTGATGTATAGTTTGTGCAATTAACAAGAGGTTTCCCACTAAGTGTTTTCAAGCACTTATCTGTTCCACTTTTAAATTTTACAGATGCTGTGGATCCGGACGTGGGTGAATGAAATCGGCAGGCTGTGAAGTTTCCTCAAAGACTTTATTTTTTCAAGAATAATATTTTAAATTTTGGTTTGTAAACTAAGCTACGAGCACACTTATTTACTACTTCTGCTGTGTAAATGTGTGGCGTGTGTATATTTTAATACAAAGTGCTATTTTAGTGATGTTCCTACTTGTGCCACATCATATTTTTCGTACTATATTAAGTGGGGACGTCACAGGTGGTATCAGAGCAGGTTCGCCTGCTAAAAGTATTTTAAAAAAGAGTGTGTTATAAAATTTTAAAAGGAAACAGCCGCACCGAGATCATTCTCCACGACGGGATCAGGTAAATGTTTTATATGTGCTTAAATTATGTTATTTATTTGAAATTGTGATTGATTATTTGAAAGTTTATATAGTTATTGCATTACATTGTTGTTTGAATAGAACTATAAGTCGTATGGAAAACCAAAACAACTCATATATGAGCGAGGATCTAGCTTCCGTTCTAAGGGGGTTAGCCCAGCAACTAGGCCAGCAAAGCCAATCATCCCAAACACCTGTATCTTCAGCCCAAAACCATGATATTGTTAGTCAGTTTAAGAAATTCAGACCCTCAACCTTAACCGGAAAAGAAAACCCTATGGAAGTAGAAAACTGGATTCGGAGCTTGGAGAAGATATTCGCTTATCTTAAGTGCACCGATGAGCAGAAAGTTTCTTGCGCTATATTTTAGCTGACTGAAGATGCAGATTATTGGTGGGAAGCTCACTGTAGGACAATGACTGAAGAAGAACGAACTACAATTACTTGGGAAAAATTCGTAGAAGCAGTGGTTAAGAATTATATACCACAGTCATTCTTAGATCAGAAAGAGACTGAATTTCTACAGTTGAAACAAGGGAACCTGACAGTACAGGAATATGAAAGGAAATTTAATCAATTGGGAAGATATGCTTCTCATTTGATTAACACTGATGAAAGGAAAGCAAAAAGATTTATGCAGAATTTACGACCGGAAATCAGTACTATCTTAGTGGCACAAGATATTAAGTCTTATGCCTCGGCATTCGAGAAAGCTCAGATGACAGCAGCATATATGAAATCAGAGGATGTAAGAACGCTGGAATCACAACAAAATAAAAGAAAGTGGGTTGGTGCGAAACAAGGAGGAAATTTTAAGCAAGTCAAAAGGACGGAGATAGTACCACATCAACAACAGAGGCCACCTAAGTGCAGAAATTGTGGGAAGGAACACTTTGGGCAATGCCTGAAGGGAATAGGAATCTGTTACAGATGTAAGGAACCGGGACATGTCATAACTAATTGTCCAAAGTGGAAAGAACAACAGAAGATGGCACCTGCTCGAGTGTTTGCCATGAGTCAGCCAGGAGGTGACAGAAAATCAGGAAGTGAGGCAGGTATGTTCAAAATATTCCAAATACATGTTTTCACGTTATTCGATACTGGTGCTACACATTCATTCATCTCTACAAAGATGTTTGAACAAATTGAGACTTCCCATATTATGGTAGAAGAAAATTTCCTAGAAGTAAACAATCCCTCTGGTAGTACGAAACAATCCTTAGGACTGTGTAGGAATGTGAAGATTGATTTTGAGCATGCAATACTCCCGGCAAATCTACATATAATAGAAATGAAGGACTTTGATATTATCTTGGGAATGGACTGGCTTATAGCTAATCATGCTCTTATCAAGTGTCAAGAAAAAGAAATATCAGTACGGAGATCAGAGGATGTGAACTTTACACTATATGGTACTAGAATTGAAACTATACCTCAAGTAATTTCAGCAATGAAAGCCCGAAAATTATTGAGGAAAGGAAAGAATACGACATTTCTAGTAAATATTGTAGCAACAGAATCCAATGGTCCAACACTGGATGATGTGCCGATAGTATGTGAATACAAGGATGTATTTCCAGACTATTTGTCAGGATTACCCCCAGATCGTCAGTTGGAGTTCACTATTGATTTGATACCTGGAGCCGCGCCTGTTTCTAAAACACCTTACAGAATGGCACCAAAGGAGTTACAGGAGTTGAAGGTGCAATTGCAAGAATTATTGGACATGGGCTTTATTCGACCAAGTGTGTCACCATGGGGTGCACCAGTATTATTTGTGAAAAAGAAAGATGGATCGTTGAGGATGTGCATCAATTATCTAGAACTGAATAAGCTCACTATCAAGAATAAATATCCACTTCCCAGAATCAAAGATCTGTTTGATCAGTTAAGAGGAGCTTGTGTATTTTCAAAAATTGATTTGAGATCGGGATATCATCAGATAAAGATTAAAGAAAGCGATATTCCGAAGACAGCATTTAGAACCCGATATGGTCATTATGAGTTCGTAGTATTACCTTTTGGACTCAGTAACACGCAAGCTATATTCATGGATTTGATGAATCGGGTATTTCATCAATATTTAGATCAATTTGTGATCGTCTTTATTGATGATATTCTAGTATATTCAAGAAATCAGAAGCAGCATGCAGAACATCTTCGAATTACATTGGAAACTCTGAGAAAAGAGAAATTGTATGCTAAATTCAAGAAGTGCGAATTCTGGTTGGATAAAGTTGTATTTTTTAGACATACGGTTTCAGCTTTTGGAATAGAAGTTGACCCAACAAAGGTAGAAGCTGTAAACCAATGAAAGACACCAACTAATGTAAACGAAGTCAGGAGTTTTCTTGGTTTAGCCGGGTATTATTGAAGATTCATTGAAGGGTTTGCTCGGATTGCAAAACCTTTGACTCAGTTGACTCGGAAAGAAACAAAGTTTGAATGGACAGAAGAGTGTGATAGGAGTTTTCAAGAACTCAAGCAAAGATTAACAACGGCCCCAGTTCTTACAATTCCTGAAGGTACATAAGGATTTATTGTATACAGTGATGCTTCTAAACAAGGCTTGGGATGTGTACTTATGCAGAATGGGAAAGTAGTAGCATATGCATCAAGACAATTAAAACCACATGAGCAGAACTATCCTACGAATGATTTAGAGCTAGCAGTAGTTGTGCATGCACTCAAGATTTGGCGGCATTACTTGTATGGAAGTAAATGCCATATCTACACAGATCATAAGAGTTTAAAGTATATTTTCGAACAGAAGGAATTGAACATGAGGCAAAGAAGATGGTTAGAGCTGGTAAAAGATTATGATTGTGAAATATTATACCATCCAGGAAAGGCAAATGTAGTGGCTGATGTCTTAAGTCGCAAAGCGAAGATAAAGATCAATGCCATGGTTGTGAAACCAACATTGAAGGAAAAAATAGCAAAGGCTCAAATGGATGATACATTCTTAAGGAAGATGAAGCAAAAGATCGAGGAAGGAAAAGCAAAATATTTTTCAGTACTTGAAGATGGTACATTAGTATGTCGAGAAAGAATATGTGTACCAGAATTAGAAGAACTCAAGAAAGAAATATTGGAGGAAGCACATTCTACACCAATACAGTTCATCCTGGAGGAACAAAGATGTATCAAGAATTAAAAAAATTGTTCTGGTGGAGAAATATGAAAAGAGATATTGGGAATTTCGTACAGAAATGTTTGACATGTCAGCAGGTGAAAGCTGAGCATCAAAGACCATCAGGATTATTAAAGCCACTTGAGATTCCTTAATGGAAATGGGAACATATTACAATGGATTTTGTGGTAGGATTTCCCAAGTCGATACAAGGAAATGAAGCTATTTGGGTAATTGTCGACAGATTGACCAAGACGGCACATTTCTTACCAATAAAGATGACGTTCACATTGGATAAATTGACTCAGATTTATATTAAAGAAATTATTCGATTACATGGAGTTCCAATTTCTATTGTGTCAGATAGAGATCCGCGATTTACATCAAGATTCTGGTATAGTCTTCAAGAAGCTATGGGCACCAAGTTGGAATTCAGTACAACTTTTCATCCTCAAACAGATGGTCAATCGAAAAGAACAATTCATACTTTGGAAGATATGTTGAGAGGTTGTATCATCGATTTCGGAGGAAGTTGGGAAAGATACTTACCTTTAGTAGAATTTGCCTATAACAATAGTTATCAAGCTACAATTGAAATGGCACCGTACGAAGCATTGTACGGAAGGAAGTGTAGATCTCCACTTTGTTGGGATGAAATCGGAGAAAAGAAATTATTAGGACCGGAATTGGTGGAAGAAACTAACAAGGTGGTAAAGAAAATTAAAGAAAAGATGCAAGCGGCTCAAGATCGATAAAAAATGTATGCGGATAGGCGAAGGAAAGAATTAAGTTTTGAGATTGGAGACAAGGTATTCTTGAAGGTATCTCCACTGAAATGAATTTTCCGCTTCGGGAAAAGAGGAAAGTTGAAGCCTAGGTATATTGGACCTTATGAGATATTGGAAAGAATTGGAGATTTGGCTTATAGGCTAGCATTACCACCATCATTGGCAGGAGTACACGATGTATTCCATATCTCGATGCTCCGAAAGTATGTACCTGACCCTACCCACATAGTAAACCAACCTGAATTAGAAATTGATGCCAACTTAACCTATGAAGAAGTCCCTATAGCCATACTTAATAGAAAGCTTCATAGGTTAAGGAATAGAGTTATTCCTATGGTTAAGGTCCAGTGGAATAGACATGGGGTAGAAGAAGCTACATGGGAACGAGAGGATGAAATCTTAGCAAAGTACCCCTACCTCAATATTCACGGTAACACTTGAAATTTCGAGGACGAAAATTATTTAAGGGGGTTAGACTGTAATACCCTAGATTTTCATGATCTTATCTGCTTTACTAAATGCTTTATAATTCTTCATAAATCTATGTGACACATTTACATTCGAATTTATGCAAAGGCATGTTCATGTGTTTTATTTACTCGATATTTACAATTAACGTATTATTTGCTCAATACATGCTTATTCTTGAGACTTTATAATTTTTATATGTTCTTTATTTTATGTCTTAAAGTATTTGATTTAGAAATTAATGTAGTCCTTGAGTATAGTAGTTTATTTCATAAGTTATAAGTTGAAAAATGAACGTTTCTTTAAGAAACAAATTGCGTAACGATTACTCGATATATTTTTATGATTAGTATATAGACTTTGTAATTTATTTAGAGTCTAGAAGAGTTTTAATTTTATTTCATAAGATAATATAAGTAAATTTTATTAGAATTATCCAATAATCACAATTTCTACTTATTAAATTCATAGTATATATGTGTTATTTCTACAAAATACAAGACTACTCTTGTACTTCTTATAATTTTCAAAATTTTGAGAAGAATTAGGAGAATTAGAGAAGCTTCAAGACTAAGATTAAGATAAGATAAGATAAAATAATTAGAAAGAAAAGTCAAAATTAACTACTAACCTAAAAGTGCCATGTGTTTAACTTACTTAACCTCCAAGATTATCCAAAATCTTCCACATTCTTCCTAAAGTGGAGGTTAAGAGGGGGTTTTGAGTAGCCTACAAGCACATCTTCTCCTATAAATACATATCCTTCATGCAAAAATATTCATAAGAAAAAGTTTAAAACAAATATTACTACTACACTTATAGAAAGGAGGAGAAGAGATTTCTTGTAGCAACCTCTCTAAGTAAGCTTCTCTTCTTTATTGAGTAATTATTTAAGTGGTAGTATGAAGTTTATGCATGATATGTGAATTAAATGATAAGAAAATGAGTTTTGATGAGTAAATTGCATGTTATCCATGTTTTACTTCATGTTTAAATGTTTAATTCAATTTCTTCATGAGTTATGACCAAAATCATGTTTATTACTTGATTATATATGCTTTAGAAGTAGAAATCATGAAATTATATGGTTTTAAGTGAGTTTAAGATGATATGTTCTTCATGTATGCATAAAACCGAATTTCTGGACCAACTTTGGGGTAAATTTTGTTTTGACCAATTCATTCTGTCGAAAATTCTGAAAAATTTATATGTGAAAACAGACTTACGAAGGAACTTAGTTTTTAAATTTCATAGCTTTTGGAGTAGTATTAGATGCATGGTGTTTTTTCAAAGTTGAACTAGGATTTTGGACTCTATAGCAGGAACAGTAGAAATTTGCTATGATCCGAGAATAATCGGTTAGGTTTATATAGGAAACCAAAGTATGTTGATAAATTACATGAAGTTGGGAGTACATGGTTAAAGTTTCATGAGTAATGGACTTATGGTCGATTTATGGTGAATTTGTTAAATTAAGTGACCAGAATCTGTAACAGTGTGCTCTTCACGAAATATTTTATGTTTGGTAAAGAGTTTGAGAAATCTGAAAATATGGTGATAAACTTTATTGATTTGGAAATCTACTGTTAATATTTCATAATTTTTGAATGTATGGATAATTTAATATGAATTTTCAAATTTAGGTGTGTAATCTGCCAAAATCGAATTTTTTTAAAGGTTCGAAATGGTCCGATTACATTTTTACAGTCGATATTTATTTATAACTTGTTATTTGATGATTTTATACACTTAATTGATATTTGGGTGTTAGTATACAATATTTGAATATGTATGGAGTTTTGAATTCAAGTCTTACAATTTACAAAAGTGAAGGGATAAGTAACAATGTTTCTATTTTAAAAAATTTACTTGTAGGTACAAACCTGCAAGGTGGGGAATCACTTCGCTCTTCAACGAGTGTTCTATTATTATTTAATTGCACTTATTAAACGTTGAATGTTAAATTTTGAGTCTGGCCCGCTATCGACTGGCCCCACATATAAGTCCAACTTTATGTTGACAAGCATATATTCCGGTCGTTCCGGCACCACGGGTTGGTCACGCCACCCAAGCATATACCCGGTGAAATTTCGGGGGCTCACATGTTATAAACAATTGATGTTTAGTTTGTGCAATTAACAAGAGGTTTCCCATTAAGTGTTTTCAAGCACTTATCTCTTCCACTTTTAAATTTTTACAGATGCTGTGGATCCGGATGTGGGCGAATGAAATCGGCAGGCTGTGAAGTTTCCTCAAAGACTTTATATTTTCAAGAATAATATTTTAAATTTTGGTTTGTAAACTAAGCTACGAGCACACTTATTTACTACTTTCGCTGTGTAAATGTGTGGCGTGTGTATATTTTAATACAAAGTGCTATTTTAGTGATGTTCCTACTTGTGCCACATCATATTTTCCGTACTTTATTAAGTGGGGACGTCACAGTGCCAATCAATGCAAATGATTGAGAGCATTCCCATTACAGTAGCGTGAAAGCGATACAGTAAGCGGACAAGGCGGTAAAGTGAACAACACTTTCCGAACACTAACCCAGGAAAGTAAGCATTCACAATAAAGACTAATAACAATGAGTGAAGCAAACTTTTGACCAAAGTCGAGGGGAAATAAGAACCATTTGAGGGATCATCGCCTACTTCTCATGGACTAGCCCACGACGCTATTTAGTGATCTAAAACCTTGGAGAGGAGACCAGTCTCCGGAAACCATTTTTTAAGGAATTCAGATTAAAGGGTTCACTCTAAAGCTCAATCATCATTTAGGGTTTTATTCAAGGGGATTTCCCAATGGGAAACTCAAGAACGACTGCCAAAGCCGCTGCTGATGAAGATCAGACCAGAAGCAAAAAGATCGTAGACCAGGTAGAAAGAGAAGCTGCAGAAGTTTGGGAATATTTTACTAGTTTATTCAATATCCAAATTCCTGATACTGGTGAGGTGGACAGATTCTTTTCATATTGGTTCTCATCCATGAAACCAGGCGGTAAGCAGCACTCCACTATGTCCTTGACTTCATACGGTGAGACATCTGCCCCAAACCATTTCTCTTCATCTTTCATAACACATTGTAGAAATCGCCAAGTACCAGCCATGGATATGAAAGATGCATGGTCCACTATATTATTCCATAAAGGTATTCTGCTAACAATCGAATGAAAAGCATACACAAAATGAACATGGAATGTGATCGAGCTTACCTTACACGTAGCTGTGCAATGAATTACTTGGGGAGAAATCTCCACAGGCTCCAAAGTCACTTTGGATGGATCCCACAACACCAAGATTCTACCCGCCCCGTGAGTATGGAAATTATTTAGTTCCAACCAGCCTTGGAATTGATTTCTCATGATATGTTGTATCTTCTCTTGATTGAGTTTAGTCTCCAGAACTCTAATCATGTCAATGTTATGTTGCCTAATGAGGTTTCGAACCCCATTCTGTTTCTGTTTAAGGCTCAAGGAGACCTTATGTTCCAGCATGCGATCTTCATGATGACATAAGAAGGGGCAGACCCTTGAACACAAAAAAGATAGATTAGCACGCCTTTGTCCTCGGTACCTGCGCAGTTTTAGTACTAGAATGCAAGACGAGAAAACCCTATTCATGTAAGGCTGATCCCCCATTACTCCCTTTCTTGGCCATAAGTATGTGTTGGCTTGTGCCTATGCAATGAATGAGATCATCCCGATGTTTCACATGACATGGAGGAAAGGTTCCACTAGGCAACCGGACCTCTACATTTGCAGAGTTCTCTGCATGCATTTGTGGATTCACTTCCACCAAATAAAAAAGAATATGAATGAAATTATCATTATACGACACCGTTTTCTCCATTGACTCCACGGTCAAAATCAACGGCTTCAGGCGAGGTGGGTCTAGGTAGTGCGGGTAGAAAGCTTCTAATCTGAGTTCCGCTGGGTACAGATTCACTGTGAAGTTTTACGTTTGGTATGGGTTGCCCCCCACCCCATTTGGCAAGAGCGCTACTGTAGAGTCTGGGAATTTTGATCAGGTTTTGCACCACGAAAGACCAACTTCTCAACCAGAGTGACTTGAGGATCCGGCTGTAGTGGAGGATACATATTAAACCGTTGCATTGAATGACTGCGGATTAGGAGCAGTTGTAACCATGGGACAAGAATCCGCTCTTCAAGAAGATGACTCTATCTATTCCTACCGCTAACTGAGCTACTGCTAACTTCACTAATCCTTACGAGTACGAGCGAGTTATGACAAGTATTCCACTCGCTCGAATCAGAATATCTATACTCTCAAACCAAGACCAACAGGCTTCAATGAAAGCACTAATGCTTACTTGCTCTAACGAGATAGAAGGAATGCAGCGATGCATCTCTCCTTGGTGTAATCGTCGAAGGCCAAAAACGTGGCCTCATTTAAGACCGTGATAATGGTCTTGGGACCTTCAAAGATCCCACGCCATGAAGTCGACACGGAGCGCAGTAATACTTGAAAGAACTAGTGAGTCATGGTGTTTTTTTATACATTCACAGCCTGACATCCGCCGTGTTGCCGGCTGGGCGACTCAGAAGTGACTCCCCTCCTAAGTCCATATCCCAGCGCTAAGCCAATGTCGACAACAACTCTCCTAAATTATGGGGAACTTGTCCCACCATGGGGGCACATCTCGGTGACTAACCCGAGATATCGATGCTACCGTTAAAACGGGACATCGACCAGGGTTGACCAGTCCATATCGCTTTCCCAACCGGGCAGGTTGCCTTTCTTTGGACATGAAACCTACTCACTCTAACTTTACAACGTTTTCTCTCAGGTGCGCATACAGTCTTATAGACTACACCCATACAGAGGATTTGGATAGGCGAGTCAAGGCCTTTGTGTGAAAACTCTATCTGTCTAAAATAGAGATGGGGAAGGTGTTTAGTCAGTAAGGCAATCTCGATTCAAGTAGAAGCAACTCCATCAAAAAGCCTTCTTTCATTTTCTCTTCTTTCAGCTCTCTATTTCTTAAGCCAAGCAAAGACCAATCCAAAGCTTATGGGAAAGAAAACTCCTAAATGCGACCATTCTCTTATATACGATACCACCAGACGCACCTTGGAACTTCCATCGGTCAATCCAGAAATGGACCTTTTGCCTGCCTGTCCTGACTTATCTACTAAATTTCTTTGGTGATCTCGACTCTCGACTTGAGCTGTAGGTCTCGGTCAGTGATGACTTCTGGCTCTTAAGCACCTTTCATCTTCTCTTAAGATATTAAGTGAACCTTCCAACTGCCAACCAGGAGACATTTAAGCGAATAAAGCGATTTTAGCACGCACGATAAGTAGCTACCGCTCAAAGAAATTTACATTTTATACGCCCGTTCAGGCACTTCAGGATTGATCCTGGAAAGCCAACTGGTAATTGTTTCCAATTATCACAAAGCAAATAAGTAGAGGTACAATCCCCTCCAGATTCTATTCAAAATGAAAAGCGGGTCTTGCTTCGTGGAAGGCATAATCCGCGTGAAAGCTTAAGTAAGAAAGCCCAGCCAGTGAATTAGATAAGGAAGTGAGGATGACCAACGCAACCCAACCTCCATGTGAGGGCTCGGCAAGCCCGTGAAAGGTTCTGTCTTCTTTTGTGTCTAGTCGAGTCCTTGTTTTGACCCTTGGAATGCTTTTATATTTTCATTCAATTTCTCCCCCTGTGGGAAAGGTTAGATCGACGATTTCTATTCATAAAGGGACATTTCAATGGATCCAGTTCCATCTTATATAGTGAGAAAACTGAGCTCAATTGCTCGCGCCTGGTGGAATTGCATTCATAAGCCAATCCAACTAGATCTTATCAGCTCCAATCTAAAGGCATTTAGCAGAGGAGAGCTAAAGCTAAGGAATCGGCGATATAGTAGGTGTCCAAGTGTTCTACCGAAGTCAGAGTGAGAAAAGTTGCTCTTGCTAGGGCGTGTGCCCGGAGAGATGAGTAGTCAAATCGCTGAGATCTCCCACTCCTCTGGCACTTCCCCGACTCCTAAGGGTCAATATAGTGGTATAAAATAAAACATGGCATTTACGAGGCCGATAACGCCTATTTTGGAGATTATACCTTGTTGGGAAAATGTATAAGACTTAGGTTTTGATTAGATGCTAAAATGTTCCTCCTAAGGTGTTTTGTAAGAAAATCATTCAGTAGAGTTAGTGTTTAGTTAATCAGTTCAATTGTTAAGGAACTAAAGTGCAGTTAGTAAATTCTAGAGTGTATTGAAGAATGAAGTCTACTGAAGTCAAAGTCTGCTGAAGACGAAGTCCACTGAAGACAAGTAGTCTGAGAAACAGTCTAAGTCTTGAATGTTTTCTAAGTGCATTCTCACTAAGACTAAAGCCATCAGGAGAGGACCAAGGTCCACTGATGAGAACTAACAAAGCACATTCAATGCTAAACATATTAAAAGCTATTAGTTAATCTGGTTGGAACAAGGCAAAACGAATTTCAGTAAAGCTTACAATAAATGAAGGAATAAGAAGGTTCTCTCAGAGGAGTTTCACCTTAAATCAAGACAAGAATCTGGGCAAGCAGACTGAAGGTCCAATGAGAAGATGACACGTCAGTGCACCTTACTGACAGCCTACCTGCTCCAGACTGACAAGTACCAAAAGTCTTTCCCTAGCAATCTACAGAAAGTTGGTGAACAGGCATGGTCTTTCAGCCGTTTCTTGACAAGACTTAAAGTTTCAAATAGAGCCGTTTGAGCCAATCAGATACAAAAAGACTTACTTGAGAAGATTCAAATCCAACGGGAAGATTTTCAAGGAAGCCTATAAATACAGAAGGGCGTGCTCATTTCTATGCACGGGAAACTCACATGATTAAAGCTATCTCTACATTCATAACAACTAGAAGCACTCGAAATTACCATTGTTTCCCAAGTATTTCACATTTGTAGAGAGCCTAACAAACCTTCTGTAACCAAGCTTAAAAGCTATATCCAAATCTTAGAAAGAGATAATCCAATCCTAAGCCTTGAGCTAAATTTGTAAGGATTATCTCAAAATAGTTGGAACCAAAACCCTACTCAAAACCCTACTCAGTGTTTAGGTTGAGAGCTAGTGTTAAGTGGTGTTAGTAAGCTGATTGTTGTATCAGTCTGAAAGCTGGTTTGTTTTGGGAACTAGGACCTGGAATTTCCTAGTGATCAATCATCCTAAGAAAGGATTAGTTGATTAGTTCAACTTGGCACTATAACACAAGGAATTCCAAGTGAAAGGAATTCTCCTGTTTAATCAGGACAGTGGACGTAGGAGATTCTTCTCTGAACCACTTTATATCTTGTGTACTTACTTT
Source organism: Ballota nigra (assembly GCA_947034835.1). Classification (NCBI taxonomy): domain Eukaryota; kingdom Viridiplantae; phylum Streptophyta; class Magnoliopsida; order Lamiales; family Lamiaceae; genus Ballota; species Ballota nigra. Next base: position 123,042,333 of record OX344723.1, read on the forward strand.
CTGCTATTTCCTAAGTGTGGGTTATTCTCAAGTTTATCAAAGTAAAATGAGTTTTCTAAAGGGCTCACTAATCCGCATCTGAAAGCTAATTAGATAGTATTTCAACTGAAAGTCTTGAGCCTTCAGTGGAGGTATTATCTCAGTAAGCTTTCACAAGTAACTCTCAGCAGACCTCAAGTCCACTGACGAGCTACTGTCTTAAGTAACCTAATAAGTTTTACAAGAAGTTTTAATTTGTAACCACAGGTGTATTCCCCCCCATACACCTGTCTTCTCGTTTCGGGACCAACAATTGGTATCAGAGCAGTGGTTCAATAGACCATTGTTCTAAGTATACCTTGTGCTTAAAGGTATTTTCAAGGTCATCTGAATTGATCTTTTGATAAACTTGTTCTTATACTATGGCTGACAATGCAGCCAGGGTAGCACCACCAGCAGAGAACAACATGGGAGTTAATCTCTTGAACCATATGTCTCATCACAAGCTTCCACAATTCTCAGTGGAAAACTATGACTTCTGGAAGATCAGAATGAGAGCTCATCTTGCCTGTGTGCATGATGAAATGCTAAGGGTTATTATTAAAGGTCCATTTATTTTTATGACACCTAACCCTAGAACTAGAGCTGAGACTATTGCAGATCCTAGAGAAGAATGGCCCAAGGATGAAGATAACTTCACTGCAGATGAGAGGAGGAGAAACAACCTCAACTTCATAGCCATGAACATTCTCTACACCACCATTCCAGATTCTGTAATGGGAAGAGTGATCCACTGCAAGACTGCAAAGGAACCATAGGACACTCTTGCTCTCATGTGTAAAGGAACTGACAAGATAAAGGAGAACAAGCTTTCAGTAGCTGTTCAAAAGTATGAGCAGTTCACCATGGAGCCCACTGAGACTATTGACCAGCTTGATGAGAGGTTCACTGACATCATGAATGAAATAAATTCTCTGGGAAAAGTCTATACCAAAAGGGAAGTTGCCTTAAAGATCCTGAGAGGTCTAACCTCAAGATGGGATGTGTACTCTGTGATGATGCAGAATACCAAGGATCTATCCAGCATGTCTATGCAACAGGTATTCTCTGAACTTAAGGCTTATGAGTTTGATCTGAACAGGAAAAGGGCTCCTGATGAGACCTCGGCTGAGAAGGGAGTTGTCTTCAAAGCTAAGGAGACTGAGCCAAAATCCCCAAAGCCTCAGAAGAGTACAAAGGCAAGCAAATCTCAAAGTAAGGCTGAGATGCAGGAGGAACTCAGCCTGATGGCTAGAAGGTTTGAGAAACTTAACAGCCGTTTTGGCAAATATAAGAGATTTTACAGGGATAACAGAGAAGGAAGAAGTTATCCTAAAAAAGACACCAGAGAAGGAGAGAAAAGCTCAACTGAGCCAGATAAGAGAAAAGAATTCAAGTACTATTCCAGAAGTGAAGGATCATCATCAAAGACCAAGAAGTCTACTGAGGAAAGAAATGATGATGCCAATAGATGTTTTCAATGCAAGAAAGTTGGGCATTTTCAATATGATTGTCCTTAACTGAGCACCAAGGAAAAGAAGGAAAGGCAAGCCAAAAGAGACAGAAGATATGGAGAAAGAAAAGCCATGGTGGCTGAGGATGTTGATGAAGATCTGGAGTCATCTGATGGTCTGTTCTCAGACAGTAATGATAATGACATGTGCCTCATGGCACGAGAAGAACCAGAGGTATAATCTAAACCATCCAATTCTCTAGGACACTCACCTGAGCTAAGCTCAGAGTCAACTGAGGAACTCAATCTTCAGTCCGCTTTGGAACAATTGATGATTGATTTCTCAAGGTTGCAAGAAGCAAGTTTTTGTCTCCAAGATGAAAATAAAAATCTCCTGAGAGAAAACACTAAGTTAATTGAGTCTGGGAATCAGGCAGATCTTAACTCAGCTAAGTCTACCATTGAATTGACAAAAGAGGTTGAAACCCTCAAGAGTCAAGGAAATAGCAAAGATCAACTGATTAAAGATCTTACTGAATCTAAGACAAGGTTAACAGAAGAGAAATTGAAATTGGATAGCCAAGTAAAGGAATCTCTCCTGAAAATTGATGTCTTACAAAAATCTGAAGAGACTTTGTTAAAAAGGATTGATGCTATCAACAAACCCTCTCTTGCCATAGAGGAGATTCAAAACTTTCAAATCAATCCTGATTGCAAATGTGGGATAGGCTTTATTTCAAAACCTTCAAAAGATCCTCTAAGTGTTGCTTCTTCAAGTGGCACAAAGAGAGTTTTTGTTAAGTCTGTGACCTTTCAACCACAGATTTTGGATAAGGGAAAAAGACCAGCTGAGGTCCAATAAAAGAGAAGTCAAACTGAGCCAAAACCAAATGGAAAGGCTCAGGTGACTAATCAGAATAGATCTCAGCAGAGGTACTATCAGCTTAGATCTTCACAGATGAAGCAACCTCAGCTGAGAGTACCCAGGCATGAGCGTTCCTCAAAGAATGACTCATACAGAAGACCTATTCCTTTTGTGCCTAAAGGAAAAGGCCCTTCATACTCTTATCAACAAAAACTCAGGCCAAGTGCACCCAAGCCTAAAAGAAAGAATGTAAAGAAGGTTCATGTTCCTTCAAAGGCTGACACCCATAGAAAGTTTACTCCCAAGGCACCAAGGGAGATAACAATCTATGTAGATGTTTATGGAAGACAAATTAGCCAATCTAAAGTGATTAGAACTGTGAGGCAAATTTGGATTTCGAAAGGTACAGCTAACCTGGTAGGACCCAACACCAAATGGGTACCTAAAGCTTGATTTTGAATGCAGGGCTCAGTGGACCTCAACAAAGGAGATGCTCTAAAATCTTCAGTCTGGTACTTGGACAGTGGATGTGCTAGGCACATGACTGACAACAAAGATCTCCTGACAGAATTTGTTGAGAGAGAAGGTCCACAAGTCACCTTTGGTGAAAACTCTCAAGGAGCCACTAAAGGTTATGGTACTTTAATCATTGGCTCAGTAAGAGTAAGCAATGTATCCTTTGTCAGTGGACTTAAGCATAATCTTCTGTCCATAAGTCAATTCTGTGATAAAGGATACGGTGTTGAATTTGCATGTAACCTGTGTTTTGTTAAGAATATATCTTCACAACAGGTACTACTAACTGGGTCAAGGAAGGGAAATATCTATCTTGCAGATTGGAAGTCTTGCACACCAAATGCATGTCTTATTGCTAAGAGCTCAACTGACACTAATTGGCTGTGGCACAAAAGACTAAGTCATCTGAACTTCAAGATGATGAACATGATAGCAAGACATGGTCTGGTAGAAGGAATGCCAAATGAAGTATACAACAAAGAACATATTTGCAAAGCCTGTCAGGAGGGAAAGCAAGTGAAAGCATTTTTCAAAAGCAAAGTAGCAACCTCTACTGACAGAATACTTCAACTGTTACATATGGATCTCTTTGGTCTAGTAACCCTTGTAAGTATCAATGGGAGAAAATATACACTTGTTGTTGTTGATGATTTCTCCAGGTACACATGGGTGATATTCCTAACAAGCAAAAAGGAGACTCAACTGAGGCTGCCAGAGTTCCTGAAGAAAGTTAGCAATGAAAAGAGTTTGAACATTGTAAAGATAAGATCAGATAAGGGCACTGAATTCATTAACTCTATTATATCTGATTATTACAAAGAGTTAGGTATTGCACATGAGACATCAGCTGCAAGAACTCCACAACAAAATGGGGTAGCTGAAAGAAGAAATAGAACTCTCAAGGAGGCAGCAAGAACAATGCTTGCTGAAGCTCAAGTTCCTAAAAGATTTTGGGCTGAAGCTATGAACACTGCCTGCCACACTCAAAATAGATCCATGGCAACCAAACATCAGGGAAAAACTCCATATGAGTTATGGAATGGCAGAAAACCACAGGTATCTTACTTTCATATCTTTGGTTGCAAGTGTTTCATTCACAACAATGGGAAAACTCAACTGAAAGCTTTTGATAGCAAAGCTGATGAAGGAATTTTCTTAGGATATTCACAAATCAGTAGAGCCTTCAGAGTTTACATATTGTAGAACTCTTGTTGTGGAAGAAATACCTCATGTGGTCTTTGATGAATCTACTTTTGAGTCCAGGAGTAAGGAAAATGAGGAGGTAATAAGCAAAAGACTAACCAGACTGACCATCAAGTCTAAAGGCTATCCTGAGAATTGTGTTGATACATACATCCCAACCTGGGATAATTTAGATGATCAACAATTCAAGGAGGTCACCCAAAGTCAAACCACTCCTCAAAGCTCACCTGAGAGCTCTCCTGAACAAGCAACTGAGCTGATGAACACTATCCCAGTTCAAGAGGTAAGTAATGTCAATGAAGATGTGGTCACAGTTGAGACATCCACTGAACCCATCATTTAAGGGGGAACCAATGAGATTACCATTGAGAATGAGAATACCTTGAATGATGACTCAGGACTTCAACCCTCTGTCTTATTTCCTGAATTTGATTTTATTCCTATATCTAGTGACTCAATTTCAGAAGAGTTAAACTCCACTGAAGGGCATCAGCCTAGGAGAACATGGCTCTCAGATCACCCTGTTGAGCAAATCCTAGGTGATCCTACCTCAGGAGTCAAAACTAGAAGTTTTCATGGGGAAAGTGCTTTGTTTTGTTGTTTCTTATCAAACCAGGAACCAAGTTCCATAGCAGAAGCACTTCAAGATTCCAACTGGATCATTGCCATGAAAGAAGAGCTCAACCATTTCACAAGGAATCAAGTATGGGAGTTGGTGGACAGACCATATCACTGCAATGTGATAGGAACTAAGTGGGTATTCAAGAACAAGAAGGATGAAAATGATGTCATAGTCAGAAACAAAGCCAGACTTGTTGCAAAGGGCTATTCTCAAGTTGAAGGATTTGACTATGATGAAACATTTGCCACAGTAGCCAGATTGGAGGCAATAAGGTTATTTCTTGCATATACTGCTCACAAGAAATTCAAGGTGTACCAGATGGATGTTAAGAGTGCCTTCTTGAATGGAGTACTCAATGAAGAAGTCTATGTGGAGCAACCCCCAGGTTTTGAAGAAAGTCACAAAGTATATAGACTGAGAAAAGCTCTGTATGGACTGAAACAGGCTCCAAGAGCTTGGTATGATACTTTGTCACAATTCCTTTTGGATCATGGTTTCATCAAAGGAAGAGTAGATAGAACTCTATTCAGGATCACAAAAGGAGAGGACACTTTTCTTGTACAAATCTATGTGGATGATATCATTTTTGGTTGTCCCAATCAAGTCCTCTGTGAAAAGTTTTCTCAACTGATGAAGGGAAAATTTGAAATGTCAATGATGGGAGAAATGAACTTCTTCCTAGGACTTCAAGTTAAGCAGTCTCCTGAAGGAATCTTCATCAACCAAGCCAAATATACAAGGGAGCTGATCAACAAATTTGGATGCCAGACCAGCAAAGTAGCAAGAGTTCCACTCAACACCAACACCAAGATGGAACCAGATGAAGATGGTGAATCAGTAGACCAGACTCACTACAGAGCTATTATTGGATCTCTACTGTATCTCACAGCAAGCAGGCCTGATATCACTTTTGCAGTTGGGATTTGTGCAAGATATCAAACTAATCCAAAGAAAAGTCATCTGGAAGCTGCTAAAAGAATTCTCAAATACCTTAAGGGTAATGTGAATATGGGATTGTGGTATCCATCAGATGAAAATCTGGAACTCACAGGATACTCAGATGCTGACTATGGAGGATGCAGAATTGACAGGAAATCAACCTCAGGCACTTGTCAATTCTTGGGAAGTAAGCTGATCTCTTGGTTCTCCAAGAAACAAAACTCAGTAGCCACAAGCACTACTGAAGCTGAGTATATGGCAGCTGGAAGTTGTTATGCTCAAATTCTTTGGCTAAGACAACAACTGAGAGATTACAATATCTTTGCCAATGAAGTCCCTATTTTCTGTGACAACAATAGTGCAATTGCTATTTCAGAAAATCCAGTTCTCCACACAAGATGCAAACATGTGGATATAAGGCATCATTTCATCAGAGATCATGTGGAGAAGAAGGACATCAAAATGCTCAAAATCCATACTGACAAGCAGAAGGCAGATATCTTCACTAAACCTTTGGCTGAAGCAAGGTTTCAAGAGTTGTCAGTAGAGCTTGGACTCCTAGATCCAGGAGAGTAATGCAAGGATTCATCTCAGAAGAGTTATTTTTTTTTAACTCAGTGGAGGTTCATTTTCAGAGGAGGATCCTTCTCAGTGGAGACTCCTCATCTCAGAAGAGTCTTGATTCTCAGACGAGGTCAAACCTCAGTGGAGGTCAAAAGTTTATACTTATGATATTTTCAAAAGCCTCTTAGTTTTTATTATATATCTGGTTTCAATAAAATTACTAATGAGTGCTTTCTGAAAATTAAAACTTTCTTACACTTTTTCGAAGAGATTTTGGTATGGCAAGCATTTAATGCGCGTTGTACAAGTCAGGTTCACTTTTACAGTTACCTATCTCACGCGCCTTAAAACCCGGATGATGTGACCTTCCGGCTACCAACCCTTTCAATCTAAACCTTCCATTTTTGGCGGTTCTTTTCTAACCGTCAAGATCTCTTAAAAACTCCCCACTAACCTCTTGGACTATCCACGATCTCAAATCGAATTAATCCCAGACGTTAATCTCTCCTATCAATCTCACCGTTCATTACACATATAAAACCCCAAACTTACGCTTGTAAACCTTTTCGAAATCACTCACAAGCAAACTCTTTCTATCTGTCCAAATACACTCTGCAAATTTTTCTCTCAATCCCTATCTTTCAAATGGCAAAATTAAACCTAAGTTTTCTTACCAATAAAGAGAATTTCTGGTATGAACCCATCGTGGTTTTTGATAACCCTGAGATAGAATCCAAGCCAGAATTTTCTCACATCAAAGAGGCCCTAGAAATGATTAAAACTGCTGGGTTAGAGAAGTTTCTAACAGTTCATCCTAAGAATTATTTTGACAGGCAGGTTCTTGAGTTTTTCTGTCATATATCCAACTCTGATTCAAGAATCAGGTCTCATCTCATTTTACAAAGGAAGAAGAAGGTGATGAGAGACGATATGAAGATCGTTGAACACCAGAAGATTAGAAAGGAGATTCGCATAAGTGGAGATGACTTGAAGGAGCTATTCGACCTCCCCTCTGAAGGTCCGAATCTAGATACGTGTATTGCGGATGAGAAGGAAGAATGGGTTAATTCCATTATGCAAAAGAAGGTGAAATACAGTCCAACAATGAACAGAAATGTGCTCATGCCGGTATACAATGTTCTCTGTGAAGTTGTTGGAAAATGTATACTGGGAAACTAGGGAAGCACGGAGCAGGTGAGCAAGCCCAAGCTCAGATTGATGAAGGCAAGTGGAGAGTAAGGAGAAGACATACAATTGGCAACAGTTCTTTCTGAGGGCGTTGAATAAAGAGCACTCAAAGCTCCAACCTGACAAAACTCCCCAACTATCAAGTAAGCTAAATTTTGCAATAAAAATCTCCTACATGATAGAGAATGTAGATCTGGGAATAGACTGGATTCCAGATAGGAAGTGGAGTAATCTAAAGGCCTTGTTCATGTCTGGAAAAGCTCTAAAGACAAGAATGATTAAGCCTGCTGAGGAGAGCCCAGAGGCAGTTGAAGAGGAAGAAGCTGACCCTGCTGAAGGGAAGAAAACCAAACTAAAGAGAAGGCTGGTTAAATTGAGTGATAAGATGGCCCAACACAAGGAGGCCGAGGCAGAAAAGGCTTCTAAGAAGGAGAAGAAGAGGTCTACTGAGGTTGAGAAGGAGAGTGCCTCTAAGAAAGTCAGAGTCACAAACTCTACAGATGAGTCTTCATCAGGTAACCCTGACTCTTCTCCCAACAAAATCTCAACTGAGTCTGACTCAGATCCCCCTGCCCCTACCCCCATCAAACCCAAAACCAAACCTCGCACCCCTGCCAAAACCAAACGCATCTCCAAAATAACTAAAACCCCCACTGAAGGCTCTCAACAGCCTGAAAGTGGATCCCAAACCACCACCCCATCTGAAGTAAGCTCAACCCCTACTGAACCCATCCCCTCAACCCCCCCGAACCCCTACCCTCCACCCCCACTGAACAAAATACTACCTCTACTGATACCCAACCCCAAACCTCATCTGAACCGAACCCTCCTGAAACTCACCCAACTCACCTGGAGTCTATCCCAGAAGAGCCAACAGACAGCAGATCCCCTACCCCTAAACCTTCCTTCAGACGATGAAGGAGAGTATTCATTCTTAGACGCTCTTAAGGATGAGGTGGCCTACTCTCTGGAGTCTAAGTATCCTGAGCTTAATGGGTTTCCCACCCTGAAAGCAATATTCTTGAGATTGAGACTCCTTGTCCAGCTCAAAGACAGAAGACTTGGTGAAATTCTATTGGCTGTCAGAGGCAGCAATGCAGAGGACTGGAAGAAGGAGGAGGTGGAAGTGATGCAATTTGCCGGTATGACCAAAACCAGACTTCTCTGTGATGAGAAGATCTTTGAGAGTCTGGTTATGGATAAAATAGCTGAGGCAAGGAAGGCAGATGCAGTGGAGAAGGTTGATGGAGGTGACAAAGAGAAGCCAGCTGAGGTGTTAACTGAAGGAGGAGCCGAGATTGTGCAAACTGTTGAGGCAGGTGATAAAGAGAAGGAGAAAGAGGAGGAGGAGAAGGATAAGGAAAGTGTACAAGGAGGAGGTGCTTCACCTAGGCAAGGTGATGGTGAAGCAGCCAAGGATGTATCGATGGCAAGGGATACCGAGGCACAAAATTTGCCACAGGAGAGCTCAGTAGAGGTGTCTACTGAAGTTCTCCCACAACAGCCCTCGGTGGTGGCTAAGGAGTCAACTGAGGTGTCTGGTACTGTTGGAGTTGAAAATGACAAACAAAAAGAAACTGAGGTGGAGATTACTGGAGTTGTCAGTGGAGAGATTAGAGCAATCATCCCTGTAAAGGGTGAATTGGCTTAAAAGAATAAAGTCGAAAAAGAGAGTGAGAGTGAGAAAAGAGAGAAGAAAGAGGAGGAGAGAGTCCCAATGGAAGTAGAAGCTTCAGGAGACTTAGGTTGTGAGGCTGAGGGAGATAAAGCTAACCTTATTTGTCATGCAGGTACTCAAACTGTTGAGATTCCCCTAGTAGAGGTCAATCTAACTCCCCTGAGTGATGCTGTTATCTCCATTCAAGATGAAAAGCTTTCTGCTCTTCAAGCACAACTGAGGGATGTCCAGGAGAAAGTGCAAGAAGAAGTGGATGAGATGGTCATCCTCTCAGACCATGTTGATGAACTCATGGAATCCACAACAACATCACTTCAAAATCTTACTCTTAAAGTTGAAGATTCTCAGCAGATGGTGATTGATGTTGATGAAGGACAGAGTGTGCTTGTTGTAGAGGCATTGAAGAAGCTTGAGCAGAAGGAGGAAGAGGCCAGAACCCAATTTCTTAAAGATTCAGTGGAGAATGTCTCCATCAACCTAAAGTCCTCAGTAGAGGCTTTCTCAGCGGACCTACTTGGGAAGGTTGAAGGGTTGTGGAATTCAAAGCTGACAGAATTCGAGGCCAAGCATGCAGAATTGGGAGCTAAGCTAGGAGAAGTTCTGAAGAAGGCAGCAGAGGACTTCCCCACACAGGAGAAGACAAATGTGCTAATTGATGAGAAGTTAGCACAGTTTGTACAATTTGGGCAAACGGCTGGAGCAGCCTTGGAAAGACTGGAGGATGAAGTTGATCATTGCTCAACTGAGTTGAAAGCCTTAGCTCATGATCAACTGAAGCTCAATATCACTATGGCTGAATGTATGATTAATGTCGGAAAGGGGGAAAAGAGGATAAACACTAAGGATATGAAGCTTGATACCAAGAACAAAATGAAGATTATCCTTGAGACCCCTGACTTTGAGAAAGGCCAACAGGTGAAGAGCACTTTGAAGAAGGTGGATGCAGAAGCTCAGAAGATTGCAGAGGCCAAGAAAGGGAAGGAGACTGTATCAGAGGACCACTCAAAGTTCAAGGAAACTCATCTGAAGGAAAAGAAAGAGAGAGCTGCAAAGAAGGGGGAAACCACCAAGAGAAAGGCGTCTGATGTCCTCTCAGCAGAGGTTACAAAGAAGACCAGAACCTCAGAGAGGTTAGCAGCTAAGTCCACTAGCTCATCTGACGAAGTTGAGGTACTCCCCATTCTTAACCCTGAACCTCTTTCTTCTGAACCTCCTAAGTCTACCCCCACAAGAGTCACAGAGCTCACTGAGCTTATCAAAGAGGCTGAAGGGATGAATGAAAGAGCACAGAAGCTGGCTGCTCTTCAGCAAGAAAGGAGGGATAAGGTGGTTGGAAAGATGGAGACTATTGCTGAGATGGCAGAAAGGAAGAGGAAGGAGAGGCTGACCACCTTTGATAAGACTACTTCAAAGAAGTTCAGGAGTGGTTATCAAAGATGGGCTGCTAAGCTTAAAAAGGACAAAATGACCTTCTCAAAAGCCAAATACCCTCATCTTGATACTTGGGTTCCTAAGAAGCTCAATGATGCTTGGGAAACTGCTAAAAGGGAATTTGTGTATTCCTTTTATGTCAGTGGAGAATTAGGAAGAGATAATGCTCAAGAGGTTTTCAACTCATGGTTGTTTGAAGCCTATCCAAAACTCTATCCTGAGATCAGTGATGCTTGGAATGATGCCTTCCCAGATCATGCCTTGAAGGCTCCTGAGCCAATTGTCTACTGGCCTCCTCAAGATGCAACTGGTGATGTGGATAGAGAAAGGATCACTGAAGAGTGGATATCCTTATGTGAACATCTTGGACTCAGAGGACATTCAAAGGAAGTGATGGAGAGGAAGAACGAGCTGAAGGTCAGAGTATTCAAGCAGTATGGTCTTGAACCCATTTTTGAATCCATCTGAGAAGTTAAGTATCTTTGCTGGGCATTTGTTTATAAGTCCCAGATGGTTTTAAGTTTGAATCTTTGTTAAGTAGAATTCATGTAATCTGTACTTCACTATTTATCATGAAATGAACTCTACTGATGTTTTGCCCAAAATAATATCTCATTATCATTTAAGCTTATGTACTTGAATATTTCTTACTTAAAAAATCCTTGAACCTTGTATGTCATCTGAAGAACCTCATCTGAATGAAGATATGTAATAAGATAGGTTCCGGCATAATCAAAAATGGGGAAATTGTTGGGAAAATGTATAAGACTTAGGTTTTGATTAGATGCCAAAATGTTCCTCCTAAGGTGTTTTGTAAGAAAATCATGCAGTAGAGTTAGTGTTTAGTTAATCAGTTCAATTGTTAAGGAACTGAAGTGCAGTTAGTAAATTCTAGAGTGTATTGAAGAATGAAGTCTACTGAAGTCAAAGTCTGCTGAAGACGAAGTCCACTGAAGACAAGTAGTCTGAGAAACAGTCTAAGTCTTGAATGTTTTCTAAGTACATTCTCACTAAGACTAAAGCCATCAGGAGAGGACCAAGGTCCACTGATGAGAACTAACAAAGCACATTCAATGCTAAACATATTAAAAGCTGTTAGTTAATCTTGTTGGAACAAGGCAAAACGAATTTCAGTGAAGCTTACAATAAATGAAGGAATAAGAAGGTTCTCTCAGAGGAGTTTCACCTTAAATCAAGACAAGAATCTGGGCAAGCAGACTGAAGGTCCAATGAGAAGATGACACGTCAGTGTACCTTACTGACAGCCTACCTGCTCCAGGCTGACAAGTACCAAAAGTCTTTCCCTAGAAATCTACAGAAAGTTGGTGAACAGGCATGGTCTTTCAGCCATTTCTTGACAAGACTTAAAGCTTCAAATAGAGCCGTTTGAGCCAATCAGATACAAGAAGACTTACTTGAGAAGATTCAAATCCAACGGGAAGATTTTCAAGGAAGCCTATAAATACAGAAGGACGTGTTCATTTCTATGCACGGGAAACTCACAAGATCAAAGCTATCTCTACATTCATAACAACTAGAAGCACTCGAAATTACCATTGTTTCCCAAGTGTTTCACATTTGTAGAGAGCCTAACAAACCTTCTGTAACCAAGCTTAAAAGCTATATCCAAATCTTAGAAAGAGATAATCCAATCTTAAGCCTTGAGCTAAATTTGTAAGGATTATCTCAAAATAGTTGGAACCAAAACCCTACTCAAAACCCTACTCAGTGTTTAGGTTGAGAGCTAGTGTTAAGTGGTGTTAGTAAGCTGATTGTTGTATCAGTCTGAAAGTTGGTTTGTTTTGGGAACTAGGACCTGGAATTTCCTAGTGATCAATCATCCTAAGAAAGGATTAGTTGATCAGTGCACCTTGGCACTATAACACAAGGAATTCCAAGTGAAAGGAATTCTCCTGTTTAATCAGGACAGTGGACGTAGGAGATTCTTCTCTGAACCACTTTATATCTTGTGTACTTACTTTCTGCTATTTCCTAAGTGTGTGTTATTCTCAAGTTTATCAAAGTAAAACGAGTTTTCTAAAGGGCTCACTAATCCGCATCTGAAAGCTAATTAGATAGTATTTCAACTGAAAGTCTAGAGCCTTCAGTGGAGGTATTATCTCAGTAAGCTTTCACAAGTAACTCTCAGCAGACCTCAAGTCCACTGATGAGCTACTGTCTTAAGTAACCTAATAAGTTTTACAAGATGTTTTAATTTGTAACCACAGGTGTATTCCCCCCCATACACATGTCTTCTCGTTTCGGGACCAACATACCTTCGGTAGCAAAACTTGCGTTAAATCGATGAATTTTGGTCATTGATTTGATTTTGACTTTTTAGCTCAGAAATCATCATATGGCATCTATTCTGCCAGAACTCCTTGGCCTGTGTAGTTTGGTGGAGGCTCATTAGCAAAGCTCCCCCCTCTTAGTAAGTACACTTCTAGTCGGCTCCTTCCTTGACTGGAGAAGTGGAACGATCGAAGAAGGTCGCACCATCAATAAGGGTCGTATGCTTACTCTTCTTTCCAATTGGACTTCTACTTCTCAATCTGTAGTCGAGCCGTAAGCGGAAAAGGCCTAAGGGTCAGATCTCTCCAACTCGGGCACATTCCGAACCTGGGCAAATCCATCGAGGAAGCTCCTTCCCGGATCCGACAGGTAGGCCTTTACTCTATTTTCCTTCTTAGGTCGGATATAGCGGGCCATTAAGCAACAGAACTCCAGATTCTCTTTCTGTTGAGGCAACATCTTCGAACTTCTCCCGACTCCACTGATGACTATCTACTAACTCCCTATCCCTCTCCTTGACGTATTTCCGGTTCCCTACATTAGTCAATATTCGATTCGAGTGAAACTCCTCTTTCTTCGCTAACAACTATTGGTTTTGGCTTAGTCGATCAAAGAGTCAGAGTCTCCTTTCCTTAGGAATAGATATGCAGAAAGCCATCCAAATAGTGCAACCAGATTGACTGAGCCCTTGGGGGCTGTGTGTTTGTTACAAAGATCCAGAGAAGGTAGGCAGGCAAGAAAAAGAGAGTAGACACTGGTCAGAAGTAGGAGACCGGGGGAGATGGCATCAAAGGACATTCTCTCAGTGAGACGGCCCCCTTGGTACATCTTCTTCAGGGATTGGAGGCTTGGCGTAGTTATGGGGCTTCACCTCCCAAGTAGAATTCTATAATCAAAGAAGTCAACTTAAGGTATGGACTTTTAACTCGTACTAACCCATTGTATGAAAGCCATATTACAAAACACTAGTAGGTGCCCACCAAAGACTTATTGAAAAGCTAAGCCGGAAAGAGCAGAAATGGAACTATGCGATCGACGAGTGATTTCGAGATCTGCCTTTGGCTTTGCCGCTTTCTCTACCTACCCGACTCCCGACACTCCTGATTCTCTCTTTTTTTGTGTTCTATCTTGCGCGAGGTACCTAAGCTACTGTGGGGGAGGCCAATCCTAAAGTGACAGCTGTTGTCTATGAAAAAGCTACTTACCCGAGAAGAGATGAGACCAAATACAATAAGAAAAGGGCTTTAGAGCGACGTATACGACTGATGAAAGATAATGCCCACTATGGGGCAGGCTAACTCCCATTTTTCTTTTGACTTAGTGGCTCACGCCTTACCTCAGATTTTGGAAAGGTTGCACTCCTAACAGGCTTTAGAGCGCGAAGCTTTATGATGCTAACTCCCACTATGGTTGAGGCGGACGGGGGTCAAGTTACATAAATGAGAGAGGCTATCCGGTGATCAAGGGTGGAGGTAAGGCACAAGGTAAGCTTTAGCTTCTGTTTCCGGTTTGATGTTTGTGGCGAGGCAAGGGTTTACCGATTTAATTTATAACCAATCACCATTGGATTGGAAAGCACCCCCGGAGAGAAAGTAAACTGAAGAAGGAAAGACATCAATCAATCATAGTGGGAAGTGCCGCAAGCTATTTACTAAGAGGGCGCTATTTAAGGGGCACGCTTGACAGCAAGCATTTGTAGCAGCAGCCTAGCTCAAAGCTCCCTGCATTTCCCGAAGGAATTTTCAATAACCTTGCCTCGAGACCTTAGGATAGGGCAAGCGGTGCTGCTCCATATTAGGTAGGGGACTAAGTAGGTTTGAGTTTGTTTTTTGCTCAAGACGGCCATGTTAGTTACGTGGAGGCTATCCCTACTTCAATCAACTATAAATAAGATAATACGTTGAAGAGGTCGAAAAGACTAGTTGAGTGGTGGGTCTATACAGAAGTACGCCAAGCCATTCGCCGGACAAAACCCTTTCTCACGCTATCTTCCACTAAAGTACTCGAACCTATAGATTCGACTCTAGTTTTCAATGAGGTTTGCTTTATAGTACTTACTTTTTCGTTTCCTGCTCCCATTATTATTATTATTTTATATGTTCCACTTGACTGCCCGAGGACTCACTGGATGGTGATGGCAGAGGACTTGAGCCCTGATACTGGTGTAGTAGTAGGCTTACTACCACACTCTCATAGATTCCCTTTCCCACCCTGCCCTTTGATTTTGATTCTAGTGGAGATTGGGCCTATCGCCTACCCGCTACCTGCATACTCGCATGATATAGAACCACGACCGTAGCTTGCTGGTTTTTCCCCTGCTCTTTCACTGCCTCTAGTGTAGCTCCGACTGCGCCTGGAACCACTCGCTCGCCGGCCGCAACAAAGCTTGCAAGATAGTATGGAGAGGAAAGGGCAATGGAATTGGCGAGAATGACTTATCTTGAAACTGCTCGGAAAGAGCTAAAGCTCTCCTCACACGCATTCACACCCTCTGGAAGCCCTCCGGCGATATATAACCTATAGACATGTGTTCAAATTTCTTCTGTCTTAGAATGGAAGATAAAGAAGCAATGACTCATGCCCTCAGGCTTGGCTCTTGGTTGATTAACAATCATTATATTATATATAGTTAGTATATATAGTTAGACGATGGCGCCCGAGGTTCTGCCCGTTGACGGATACTGTCCAAACAACCATTGTGTGGGTAGAGTTCAAGAATTGTCCATCCACTGAATTCCATCCTTTATCTACTCTTTCATTGGTCTAGTCAGTCTTTAGAAAATTCTTCTTTTATCCTTGCTCTTGAACAAGAACATGAATGGAATCGAAAGGTCTTCGAACCTTTCAAATGATTCCATCTACCCACTTTGTTCGAACATCTTTCCTCGGATTCATGGCATTGGAACCTTCTTTTTCAAAACTTGACTCTCCAGGAAAGGTAGTATTGCCAAGTCAGCGGGTCAAGCAAGGTTCTGCAAGACTTTCACTTACTCGACTTATTGCTAGAAAGCTAACCCTATCCCTTTTTTCTATTGAAAGAGCCTTGCTAAGGCTTGACTGAACTCTTCGACTACTCAACTATATAAGCAAAAAGAAATGACTCAACAGAAGGTACTCGGCTTCTGTGCTGGACTTGGATACAGTTTATTCTTTCTTGCTTTTCCAAGCGATCAATGATGAGCCAAGGAAAAATAACCACCGCTTGGTTTTGACATTTAAGTGACCTGCCCTACTAAACATCGATGGAAAGCTTCGATTTGACCACCTCTATCTACCCAACTAGTCCTATTTGATCTAAAAAATCCAGCTTGGAAACTGTATCTACCGCAAAAAACCCTCTATCTCCAAGCCCCTTGTATAGGTTGGGCAAGCTTTGATGCCTCTACTCCCAATAAGTTGCGGGTTGAGATCGTGGAACTATCGCCCGAAAAGTCACTGGTCCTTATTGTTCATAAGGATAATAGTTCTTCTTAGGTCAGGGACGGCCGGACCGGGGCCAGACCCTTCCAACGAGACATCATCAGCTAACTTGGCTGCATCTTCGAACATGAAACGTTCCACTCTGCCTTTAAAAGAATGGTCAGTAGAAGAAGAAAGAATTGGGTCATCAGGAGAAAATGAATTGGCCGTTGTTCTTCCATGAAAGGCTCCCCTGTGTTAGCAACTTAGCGACATTAGCTACCAAAATGCCTTTCCATTGGCCTAAGCCTAAGGTAGTGAGCTTCGGAGGTCAAACTACTTACACGAGACTTACCGGTGTCCTAGGGTGTTACAGGTGTTGGTTGGCCGAGGTGAAAGCCTTTGTTATAAACTCGCTAAGGAGAGAGAGAGGCAAAACCCAAAATATGGGACTCCGAGGCAAAAACTGGAAACCTAGGGTGAAAAGATAGACTTTCTTTTGGTTGGCTGTTGGTTACCGCCTTGCCATGCTTTCTTTTTGGATGGTTAGTTATCTAGTATTTTAGTTTAGCCTTCACATTATCTTTGATTGCTTTGAGTTGAGCTTTGGTCCATTCTTTAAAGGTCGGTATACAGATGTTCAAAGTCGACATCTTTGGGACTTATAAACATTGGACTTTTCTTTTAGGATTTGATTCACTCTCTTCGCTCCTAAGGGACATTAGTGGCCCGTTTCAAAGCGGTTTTTATCGGGATTTTTTTGTTTCTGTTCTGGATCTGGTAGTGAGATCTCTGCCTCCGTTTGACGAAGCCTGGGAATTCTGTTCTTGGACGAGATCCTTCTACCCTGTCTCGAGGAGGACAATTCCGCTTAGGCTGGGTCGCCATCATGGTTCTCTTTTGGATGCTCAACTGGGCTTGTTCGTCCCAGATCTTTGGACTCCGAAAGTCCTGGAAGACGGGCAGAAATGGAGACGGACGCAGACCAGCCATATGCAGCGGAAACGACCACAGCCTCAAGGGAGACAAAAAGAGAAATCAATGATGCAATGTATTCAAGATCTTGGTGCTTTTTTTAATGTTTTCACGTCGCATTTTTCCGAGGATTTCTTTATCGCTCATTCACAAAGGACCATTTATTGGACCATCATTTTTCGAAACTACGTATTCTATTTACTTTCCAAAATAGGTCCATTTTTATGTCCGAAACCCCGTAAATTTAGATGAATTTCAGGATTCGTCGGCGATCAACTCATCACAACAGGTCAAATCGTACCTGGCTCCGCGGATGTATCTATCAATGCATTCAGAGGGGCTGCCCCTGCGTATTGTGACTGAGCAACATCGCAGTTGGGTGCTGCCATGGTAAATAGGTGGAGGACGACAGATCCTACTCCGTCTGAGTAATCGACTACGGCCCGTTCATTCATTATTGAATAAACATTGGCCCCTTCTAAAGACAGAAGTCAGTAGATTCAAGAATTTCTCTAGCACTTGCTCCCGGCAGTTGGTCCTTACAACATCACGTCACGATCAGTACGTACGCATGGCACCGTGCACCATGTATTGCGCCAACCAAGCAACAAAGAAGATAAAAAAGAATGAGATTACGGCAGGGTAGAGGAGAGAGACTTGATCGATTAGTTAGAGTCTTTGGCGGTGCCATGAAGAGAGATCTATAGCTTTCTTCCGGCTGGGGGGAGCAGTTCAACTAGCGGCTTCTCTCTTTTTCATCTGCTGTGTTACTTTTTGCTTACAATGATAGGATAATCTCACCATATACCTTTTCATTTATATCACAATAGGGCATGAGTCAGCTCATAGGGCGGAGAAGGCTCTTATCCCAGTGTTATTCCACCAAAGCAAAGACAGATTAAGCAGAGGCAGGTGGAAAGAAGGACCTCGAAGGGAGTTAACAAGCCGAGCAATGGTATAATAGGTACTCGATCTGCGGATCACCCAAAGTATGCTACTGTCAAGCTACCTGCCACCATTGCCTGATATGGCATGAGCACTCTTTCTCTATTCAATCACAAAAGGAGAGAAGGAAAACCAAAGGGATCTATAACTTTGTATCCCTAACTAATAAGGCAGGGCAAGTTCGCATAGGAGATAAGATTCTTATTCCAATTTATTACATCCCAGGAGGAAGGTAGGTCCCAGATGGAAAGTCAATTCCAAGAGGAATGTATGCAGATGCGGAAATGAATTGTTGATGAGTACCTGCTTGTCGTAGGGTAGGAGCGAGAAAGGAAGAACTTTTTCTTATTTACGCCTGTAAAAGCAATTTCACCACCGAAGTGAAGAAGAATAAAGAAGTGGTGCAACTGAATGAATAGTTGGATTCCTTACTAGGCTTTTATCCCTTTTCTAGGAACTAGTCAATTAAGGTGGGGTTCTTGTTAGTCTATGTCTACCCTTCTTCAATGGTCTATCTGCTTGTGCTCTATAGAATAGATAAGATAATAGGGTCCCCCTAGCCCTAATAGAATGTTCTCCTTTTTCGATCCAAATCGAGCTACTACTTAGATTCCAGAATAGCCAATAGAGTACGGTTAAGACGAGTTCTCAGCCATTGATCGTCTTTCATTGGAAGTTTCCTTTGATGTCGGTGCTAACTAAAAAAAAATCAGTCTATTTTTTTTTCTTTAGTTAGTGAGCAATCATACGGACATAACGGAAGGTATGCATAGCAGGGAGTTTGTTTTCAAGTCCTGTGCTGCGACTTTGAAAGTGAAAGCTTTGACCTACTCCCGCTCTGGAATACGTTATGAACCCACCCACGTCTTTTGAATGAGATTTTGACTTGGGTACCTTTCATCCATTCCATTGTAGGAAAGGGAAATATCGCTGACTCAGTAGACGCTTAAGTACTTTAGTAGGCAGGCTTGTTGCCACTCCATTCATATGTATGGTAACTGAGGCTGCCTCGTTGTCTGATGTTAGTATCCCCTCATCGTCGTCGACAACTTCTGGCACGGAATTGGATGTTCGTCTTCCATGTATTGGCTTTCAGAGTGCCGATAAAACTCTATCTGTAGATAGCTCTTGGGGTTCAGAGATAGCACTTCAAATAGTGAGTAGTTGAGAGTGTTCTAGAATATATATATCACGTACTCTAATTGGAGTTCAAGGCATTATTGAACTTACGAGATCCTTCTTTTCATTTGAATTTGATCTAGAGGTTTGCCGCTAAGTCGGATGATGTCCCCGAAGATAAATAGAGAACTTGGTTTTTCGCTGCAGGGATAGGATAGGGCGGGGGTAGCCGCTTTTTCATTCCTGGAGGTGAAGTCCTTATTATCTCCTCCTTCTGGTAATAGAAATCTGTCCAACCTCTATCGGTCATCTGGAAAGGGTCCTCTTTTGCTTCTTCGATTCTCGGCCATATGTCCTCTTCTCCTTTTGACCCTTGTTTGATTGGGAAAGGCTGGGCGGAGCTGTGGATGCTGAGTCCTTTCCGAAGAGAAATGATTCACTATCTCTGTCTCGAAGTCACTATTTTATCCAGTGAAAACTCAAACTATTTATTACTCAAAACTGCCCCCAACCGGCTTAAACTATTAGGTAGGCTTTCAATTCAAGATATTCAATCCAGGCCTGGATTTAGTGCTTAAGGACTAACCTATGTTGCTTATGATGACCTATTATATTTATGTCGAACCAGTTATTTCTTAGAATTAGACCAGTCGACATTCGTTTATATGCCTCCAATAAAGAAAGATAAGACCCTCTACAAACAAAGCTTTCCGACTTGGCTGTATCGGTCGAGCCAGCTTTCCGAGAATAACTAGTATTTCTTTCATGGACAAATCCATGTTTTGGATTTAAGCTGCGTTTACTACAAATGGGCTGAGTCCAGATGAAAGGAAACTTTCACGTCCGATAGAGAAGTGGGAGATTGATTCGGTTAAGTAGTTAAGGCCATTAACCTTTACTTTAATACATTGGAATCGCTAGTAATCGTGGATCAGCATTGCAGCTATTTCGGAGTGGGGGTCATTCTCCTAAGAATAATAAAGAGTAAAGTAGTACTTTGTTCGAATCAACGTGTGTCACGAATGAGATTGGTTCTCTTTTTATCCTCTTGGGGATCTGACTCCCCATTTCATAAAGAGAAAATGGCCCTATTACACTCTACACCCATGGTCAGGTAAGCGCTTATGCTGCTTGACGCAACTACCACTGGAAAGCATCAAACAAGTAAGCAAGAGTTCCACGCGCTTATTCACTGACTAAGCCAACTACTTACTAAAGTTTGTTGGTAGGTCGGGTTCCCTTCAAAAGGGGCTTCGTAGCTGACACCAAACACATAGCTAAGCTGGCGAAAAAAGGCGAACAGAGACCTAAAATATAGACAGAGGCTAAGAGGATCTCGTATCAAGGCTGTATGTATGGAAAAACCAAGGCAAGTTGGAAGCAGCCATCCTTCCCGCAGGGGATAAACAATCAACATCAACTATATGAGAGGCTAATCAATTACGAGTGGAATCTGCGGGAAGAAGCGTAAGAAAAGGTATCAAATAACGAGCCGGAGTGGAGACCTGAAGAATACTCCCTCTCAGTCGAATAAAGTATACAGACCTGATAGGGTAAATAAAGAAAGGAGAAGTAAAAAATAAGATCTCACTCAAGGGAGGATATGAGTAAAGCATCCCAAGGTTGGACGAGGTGATAGCAAACTCTCCCCCAGGTACGAATCCAGATCTACTAGTCATCTCCAAAAATAAAATGTCTTAAAGTCGGGGCAGTAGGCCCGATAGCGAATAATGGACGAAAGGCCGATCCAACAATAAAGCGTATAGAAGAAGACTGGATGTCCATCAAGCTCTATGTTTACAGGCAAACCACATAGAATAGTCGGTCTCGTACCCAACCCAAGTGTATATCCCTATAAGAGACTAAGTGTGCAAAAAATGGGCTTCCAGAGTCAATCCTAGTCCGTATAGCCAAGAGTGGATCATGAGGCATAGTCAAGCCAGAAAGGTGGTTATGTAAAGGATCTAGTAGGAAGCAAAGAATGGTGAAAGCGTCGATCCTAATCGGTACAATGCAACGAGAAGGAGTATGTCTGATAGACATCTAATGCTAATGGTGATTCCCCAGGCCCCAAAATCCAGAGGTATGCTCCCGGTAAAAGAAGTAAAGATGCAACTGGATAATCTTTTTATGGATCTGGAAAAGGATGTAGAGAGTCCCTCCTCATATTCGTTCGTTCAAGCTAGTCTTCTGCTTTTCTCTCTTCTCGTATGATATGCCTTCGGAAGAGAGCTAGAAATCATCCGCTCTGGAATGATATG
Source organism: Ballota nigra (assembly GCA_947034835.1). Lineage (NCBI taxonomy): Eukaryota > Viridiplantae > Streptophyta > Magnoliopsida > Lamiales > Lamiaceae > Ballota > Ballota nigra. The sequence continues at coordinate 123,063,801 of OX344723.1, forward strand.
ATCTCGAGTGATCGAATTGGACACTGAACCATTGAGAATTCTCTATAGTTGGAAAAGAGTTATGTAAGAGTTTCCTTTAGGTGTCCTGAAGGAAATCCTCATCTTCTGGTGCCATGCGGATTTTATTGTAGCCCATGTATCCGTCCATAAAGGACAAGACTGAATACCCCGTAGTGGCATCCATCAGTCACTCCATAATCGGAAGAAATGATCGAAGATATTCGGGAAGAGTAGGACAAGACGCTCAGATGCGCTTTATCCGCCTCTTTGAGGTAATCCCTAGTCTTAGTTATAGAAGTAGGAATGTGCTCTTTGCCTTATCCGGATCTATCTACACTGTCTCAGCTCGTGCAAAGCGGTAACTATCTGAAGGAAGGGTACTGAGTTGATCCTAGCATCAAACTCTAAGCGCTAGTTGAACCTTTTTCAGTCTCTTCTCTGGTATATAAATATCTATACCAGAGATTCCTTTTAGCTCTACCTTTTCAGAGACAGGATAATTCCTTCTGTACTTACAAGAATGCTACTTAGGGATAAGAATCTCTTGACTCGGGAGTATCTGAATCTATTCTTTCTGTGTCCCACAATGGAATGGATTCGGCGAAGGAATCCCCTTCCTTTAAATGACAGGTGACTGGGTAAGAGTAAGATAAGACCTAGTTCAGAGAAAAGTTTCGGTCCAATAAGCCGAAAAGATTCTTTTAGATACAGGCACAATATGTGTTGTCAATTCAAAAGGTTGTGGGATATGCTATTAAGGATAGGCAAAAATACCCAAGATATGGTCAATCTATGTATAGGCTGACTGCTAATCTCAAGGCATTGAAAAACAAACTAAAGGAGTGCAGCATGAAGACTTTCTCTGACCTTACTGACCATTCGCCTTAAAGCACTTTCGGAAGTTACAGCCACTGCGATGGCATCAAGAAAGACTTTTTTTTAAGACATAGACTGTAGCTTCGGCATTATTTTCTCTTCGAAAATGAAGTGCACTTACTTTGCATGGAAGGAAGGCTTGAAAAGGACTAACAAGTTGCCCAAACCCCCGTATTTTTCATTGAAAAGGTTCCATATCACAGGTATTTTTGATTGAAAAGGTAATGACCCTTTCCATAGAAGTGGGAAGGTCTAAAATAGACGAACAAACAAGTCGCCTAATTCCCGTGTTTTTTTATTGAAAAAGGCTTCTTGTTCCGTGTTTGGTTGGTAGTCATAAGACATCTCCTTCCTGACTCCATTCACTCGTTCAGTCCTTTCCTACTTTGCTTCTTGGCCACAGAATATGATCCGAGTATGTCCTGATTGAGAGATCTAATAAATAGAATAAGAATAATATAACACGAAGGGGACCTACCTGCTATAGTATAAGTAGGATGCCCTTTAGTTTTCGTTTAGGACGCTACTTTCGCTAAAGCGAACTTTTTAAAGTAAGGATTTAAGAGAGGGACTTGAAGGGGGGTCGATATACTATAATTTTTATTGTGAACCAGCTTATCTTCCTTGACTTCGGTCAAGTGACTTAAAATCTCTTCCTTTTCGGACACGGAATGAATATTTCCTATTTCTCCGATATTACTTTTTTTTGTATTCGCTGCATCAAGGTGACAGGATTCGAACCTATGGCCCTCTGTACCCAAAACAGATGCGCTGACCAGACTGCGCTACACCTCGTCTCACAATCCCGGAGCATATAGATCCACCCGATCGATGAAGACTCAAATCGAACTCGCCCATCCTTTTGGGCACAGGGATGCGAGAACCCATCCGAATAATCAACCATTTTTTTTAGAAAATCTGCCTCCAGCAAGACTAGATAGGGGGACGCAGCCGTATAGTGCAGGATCGCTCTAATTTTTTGGCTTACTCTTTCACTTGAATTGAAAAACCTGGCTTGCTCCCGCGGCTACGTTTGGACCCTTCGCCCGCTTAGAAGTGGATTCTAACCACTGACACAAGGATTTCCTTTGCTAGAACCAGCTGAGCTACCTGAACCACTTTCCTAAAGTCTGTTTTCTTCATCGAATAGCGCCCTACCTTACCACTTAACTAGTATAACTAGTAGGGGGAAAAAAAGCCCTTGACTAATAAGAATATATAGGCTTTTTCGCTTGTTCGTCAAGCTTTCGAGTAGCTCTTTCAACTGCCGCCTAATCCCCCGCTCAAGAACCGAGAGCCGTCCAGGGACTTGCCGGCCGGAGGGAGCTTGCTTCTTGCTTATAGAAAGAAGATAGGCCGGTCAAAGAAAAACAAGGCGCAACTCCTTCGGATCCTAGTCACTAAGTAGTGCTATTCGGGGGACTGGAGTCCACCAAGAGGTTATTTCTCTCATGTAATTAGGGCAGAGCATGGCTCGGTTCGGTAACTGAACCGAACAGAAAATCCATAACCGAAATAAACCGAATTATATATAAAACTAACCGAAACCGAACCGAAATTTCTTAAAACCAAAAAATACCAAAATCGAAAATTTAGTTTCGGTTTCGTTAAATAACCAAAAAAATTGAAATATAGTGGTCTTTTAAATTGGGTCATATTTCTACACTTATAACTTGCTAACAACACAAGCCCATATATATGAATAGATTCCAACCAAAACAAATAACCCAAAATAAATAAATTCAAAATAAATAAAAGGATACAACCACATTAAAATATCAAAATACTCATAAATTTATATTCCATCCATAGTCTATCTAGCAATAGTGCAATACAACCAAAATAAACATTATCCAATAACACAAACCAAAAATAAACATTATCTAGAAATACAACCAAAAGAGACGATGACAACAAATTTGAAAATGAGTAAATGTAACTAGGGTTAGAAATTAGATACTTATATATTATATATATGTGTGTGTGTGTGTGTATATATATATATCTCATTTCGGTTCGGTTTCAGTTATTTTGGTAGTTTGACCTACATAACCAAAACCGAAACCGAAAGCCAAAATTTCTAATATTTAAAACTGATACCGAACCAAAAACCAATATAACCTAACCAAATTGATATTTCGGTTTGGTTCGGCTCGGTTTTTCGGTTTTAACCAAACTCTGCTCTCCCCTACACGTAATTTTGCCCGCCCATTTCCTTTAATTTCTGTGCCAGAGGAAATGGGATTCGAACCCATGATACAATAAGATTGTATGTCGATTTAGCAAACCAATTCCTTAAGCCACTCAGCCATACCTCCAAGTTGTTGATCGGAATTGAATTAGATGCGCCGGGTTTGGTTGGTTGCCCGAAGGGCTATCTGATCCGATCAACTGCCTAAGCCGTAGCGCGCTAAAGCGCGTACTCTTCTTCTATGAGCGAGACTCTATCCAGATCTGCCACTCGTTGGGCGACACCTTCTTTTCTATGAACAGCCCACCACTGAATGATGAACTTTCCAGTTGTTTTCGCCCCCGACCCGAGAAAAGACACGGTCAAGCCAAGCCCTTACCCGCCTGAATGGAATTCATATCTCCTTCGTCTGGTCGAGAATGGAGAAAGCCCGGAGAACCAGGCTTGCTTAGCTTACAAACGACTCCACAGGGCAGAGGCTATCTTAACGAATACTAGTCCTGGATCATTGGGTAGCACAGGCCTTAGACCAGTTATGGTAAATTTCTTGAACCAACTAGCAGCCAGTGAACCATGTTTGTGCAATCACTCAACAGTCTTTTACTGACACAAAGCAGAAATGAAGAGTGTAGCTTGAGTTTGGAGTGTCTTTGTAAAAGATATGACAATGCTTGCGAAAGTAAATTGGGCGTGAGAGATTGAGAGACTTGCCTAAGCTGGTGATCATGAAGAAGAATCGAGAACTAATGGTGTAGAGATAGATAGAGGAGACAAGAGAATAATTTTCTTTTATAGATATTTTATATGTGATATAAAATCTAAAAAATATATAGTGATTAAATCTAAACAAATTCTAAAATATATATATGGTGATTAAAGGAAATAAATAAATATGATGAGTAACTCTCTTGTGCACTTGGTGTATGGTGCACTCACTCAACAGTTGACACTGTTTACACTGAAAAGTATGATTTGATTACCCTGAAATGTTTGGTTAGAATACACTGAAAATCAATTTTAAGTGTAAACTTTTCAGTGTAATCTAACATCACTTTTCAGTGTAACTAGCTTACACTTTCCAGTGTCAACAACTTTAACTGTTGAGTGAGTGCATCGTGCATCAGGTTTATATGAGAGTGTGTCTAATATGATTATGTGGCTTTGTCATTTAGATGACCAAGTAAGCGGTGAACACGAATATTATACCCATTTGTGGGCTCTATATCATTTTCAATAATTTTTAAATGTATATGAATGAAATTATAAACACAATATAAACACGAACGGTAACTCAGGGCACAATTAGAACTATGAATTAAAGTTAACTTGAACTAGTAGTTACCCATAAACTATAAATTTATAATAAAATTGGGATAGTGTATACAATTAAATGAGTTTATGCATAAACTTAGATCCAAATAGAACTTAGGATCAAAATACAACCCACAACTCAAGCTCATTACTACCATGTAACATCTCTAATTTTATAATTAATTATATATAATATTCATAAATTTTAAAATATTGAGTTTTATTAAAATCAACAACAATGCATTTCTTAAAAAAATCATAAAAGATATTTTCCAAAATATTTATTTTTATCTACAAAAAAGGTATTCTGTATTTTTTAAATTTTAAAAATTAAATAATAAAGATTTTTGTGGAAGATAATATTTTAATTCCTAAATCTTATTTGATAAGGTTTTCATTTCTTTTAAAATCTTAAATATATTCATATCTAAGCCAAAGCCCAAGCTCAAATATATGCCTATATATATATGTGTATAATTCCAAAGTTTTTGTTATAAATGTAGCAAATTTATTATACCAAATCTAGAAGATTTGATGTGGACATTACTAATGGACTTAATAACCTAAATGGACTTTAGGTTTAGACTAGGTCTTTTCTATTATAAATAAATCATTGTACTCATAATTGTATACACGCATACACACATATTAGTGAAACTCCTGGCTTGGTATGCCCACAGACATAGTCGTTACCAACGAACTGGGTAAACAAATTCGCGTCTGTATTTTACGCTCTCGATTTACAACACGTTATCAGCACGAGACTCTGCCCGAGGCTAATCGATAATTAATTGTCGTATCAAATTATTTGATCCATGCGTATCATGTTTTATATGCACTTGAATTATGGCATCAATTATTATTTGTGTTTGCAATTAATTTGATCAAATTGAATTGAGAAAAAAAATTAGTTTAAAATAAGCGCACAACAGTCGCTGCCTGCGCCGCCTCGCCCGACGCCCATGGCTCGGTGCCCGCAGTGACCCATTGCCCGGCACCTACGGCCCAGCGCCCGTCGCCCGGTGCCCACAGCGCCCGCGGCCCGGCACCCGCAACACCCGCAGTGCCCGTCGCCCGGTGCCCACGCAGCTGCCACCCGCGTATCGCTCGACCGTCATGTAGTACCCACGTACGCCCATCGTGCCCCCATGCCTACCACCCCCGCTCGTGCACCTGTGTGTCCGACGCCGCCCCCGCGCGCCCGTCGCTGCGCATGGCCACGAGCCTCCGGATGCCGTGCAACCCTAGCCACTTTTGTGCCAAATCAAGGCCAAGTGCGACCTGGACCATATTTTTTATTTTATTTGGGCCTCATATAATTTTAATAATATTTTTGTGCCCTCAAATTTATTTATCGAGTTTTCGAATAATACTTGAAATATTAAAAAGTAATATTTTTTGCATATTAATTAAGCATGAAATTTTTTTCGAATTAATTTTAATATTAGTTTTTGATAAATTTATTATTTTATATGCTGAATTGATATATGCGCATGCTTTTATGATTTAATTATCTTGCATGCATTATTACTTTTGCACATAGCCTCCATATTATAGTCCGCATATATTGCCCGGGTAGGCGACGCCCGGTACTTGTCGGACCGTAAATCTTGTTTTGGGTAGACGACACCCAATTTTTGCTTCTATGTGCTCTCGAATAATCAAATAAATCCTTATTTTTCCACTTTCAAATTGGTCACAACCCATACCATGTCACTTTAAAATTGTAGTGTATAATGTCTGATATTACCAAAAGAGAATTCGCTGAGCTTGCTCTTGATGGTAGTAATTACCTGACATGGGCGCTAGATGTTGAGATCCATCAAGCCTCAATTAAGTGGGCTATTGTCGATGATTCAGAATCAACTAATGCCCAGAAGGCGAAAGCATTGATTTTCCTTAGACATCATCTTAATCAGGACCTGAAAAATGAATATCTCACTGAGAAAGACCCCGAAATGATGCGGAAGTCCTTGAAGGACCGTTTCCAACAACAAAACGATATACTCCTCCCTCAGACTCAATATGACTGGTTGAAACTCCGTTTCCAAGACTTTAAGTCTGTGACTGAGTACAACTCAGCTCTACATCATCTTTTATCTCAGTTAAATCTATGCAAGCAAGATATAATTGAGGCCGAGTTGATCCAGAAAATGCTATCAACTTTCCACGCTAGCAACCTTGTACTCCAGTAGCAGTATAGGGCTAAGAACTACACTGTACATTCTGAGCTAATTTCTGCACTTTTAGTGGCAGAAAAGCACAACCAACTCCTTATAAAAATCATAACTCGAGACCGGTTGGCTCACAAGCAGTGCCCAAAGCACATGCTCTAGCTTAAAGTGGTACAAATAGTCCCAAACGTGGAAGGGGAAGAGGAAGTAAACGAACTCGTAACAAAGGCCGAGGTCGTAGTAAATCCGGTGGTCCAGGTACCTCAAATGACAATCAAGCTTAGGCTCGTAGAAAGGCACCTAACACGAATTCCGCTTCTAAAAAATCTGGCACTCAAGATAAGGTTGAGCAGTCCTGCTTTATTTTATGGATGATATAATATTTATGTTTTAGCTTTGATATGTTTACCTTAACGATGTCCATTAATTTACTTGGATATTTCTATTCTTATACATGGCTTGTAAACATATCAGCTATTAGGTTTGGGCTTTTTCCTCTGGCATGATGGATGTAAATAGTGATTTATGTTTGGTGGATAGCGCCACCACACATACAATCTTAAGAGATAGGAAGAATTTTTATAACTTGGTAGAACGTAGGGAGAGTGTAACTACGATAGCCAATGATAATATTATGATAGTGGGCTCCGGAAGAGCTTCCATTGTCCTCCCCATGGGTACCGTACTCATAATTGATAATGCTTTATTGTTCCCTCAATCCAAGCGTACCCTGCTCAGTTTTAAAGATATAGATCTAACGGCTATCACATTGAAACTGAAATTGAGAATAATAACAAATACCTTTTGATGACTATTACTCGAGGTAGCCGTAAAGAAGTTATAGAAAAGTTTCCTTTCTTCTCTTCCGGATTGTACTATTCCTACATCCGGCCGTCCAATCTCCATCTAGTTATGAGTATGAAATTTCATGACCCGAACTCTTTAAAATTATTGCCTCAGCAGTTAGGTCATCCAGGACAAACTATGATACGTAGGATTCTATCTATTTCCATTGGTCATAATATTTCGAATAATAGAATCCCTCCTGTTGATGAATTCATATGTTGTTGATAGGCGAGCAGAAACGTCATTAGGGCAAACAGAATTAACTCAAAGTACTCACTCTTAAGACAAAGTTAAGCCAATAAAATTAGGCTGAGCTGGAAACGTCAGACGAACAGGATTTTCCGCCTAGCAACTTTAATCAGGCGAGTAGCTTTAACCTAAAGGCCATGTGGACCCAGTTGACACCCCGACGAGCATATCCTGCACATTGGTGAACAGATTGGCTGCAATATCACGATAACAAATTATCAAGAATAAAGACCATCAAAATCAAACTAAAGACCCCTCAAGGATAAATCCAACAGGGTGAACAACTCCTGAATGCGAACAAGTCCAGTGTAGAAGGATATAATTTAGTTTAGATAAGGTCAAAATAGTTTAAGCCAAAGTGTCACACATGCACACTAGGGAGGTCAAAGGTCATGTACACCTCCTGCTAGGTAAACTTGTATAAATACTTAGATTTTTTCAGCTAATAAAATAAGCACAAATTAATATACACGTCCAAACTTCGACTATATACACCCAAGTAGCTCGATTCTCTTATATACGAATTAAATACATAATCAATACACGTGTTAATTCTACCCCAATCCAAATTTTCGTATTCACTAATTACGTTAGTGATCAATCACACGTAATTGTTTGGTGATCTAATTAACGATTAAAAATAGCCACTAATCCTTGTGATTAGAATCGATCATCAACAAATTGGCGCTAGAAGGAGGGTGTCAAACCTCCGATTAAAGTTTAGAGAGTGATTAATCAAGAACTTCAACCTCAAGACTTGAAAATTTGAAGATTAGTGCAAAGGTGTTCTTGGTGTTTTTGGTGTTCTTCATTTGAAGTGTAAACCTTTAAAGACTAATACTCATACATCGATTAAAGATTCCTTAGTCTCACGAGACCCAACATTCCCAGCATATGACCAGGGATTCACATTCAAGAGCATCCTAGGTTGGCAGGCGAGCAGAAGTAGCTCGTCGCGCACAAGAAAATCATCCATTGGCCAATCAACCAATGCCACCCGAGCTAGACGCATTTGTTCACAATCCTAATGAACTAGCTCAGACTATGGAAATACTTCAAGCATTACAAAGACGACAGGGGCAACCTGGCCCATCTCATACCCGAGCAAGGCTTAGCCCAACAAAAGCTCGTGAGCATGAGAAGGCCAGAGATGACCATCAAAATGAGGCAGACAGTGCCCAAGTTCGTAAGATGAAGGGCAAGGAGAAACAGCTCACCGAAGCTACCAGCCATGGAGAATCAACCCCAAACCAAGCTCTGGGGGTTAGTAAGGGCACACGCCAAAGTGCACTGAACAGATTAAGTCGCCATGGTCAGGGAGCAACGGAGGTCCATCCAAGAGCAGAAGTAGCTCGCCCGGCCTACTTACCAGCCCGCCAGTCAGTCCACGAAAGGCTGACTAGGTCAGCTTTTGGTCGCCTACGCCCAAATGCAGAGCCCAACCCTAGGAGTCCAGTCTAGGGGGTTCCTATACCAAGCGAAGGACTGCGGCGAACAGATGGTCATGCACCTTTGTTTGCCCAACAACCTCCAAGTCAAGGGGGATCCCTGGAGGAATTGGTCTCCATGAGGAAAGCAATTGAAAGCATGCAGGGTCAGTTGGACCTGCAAAGAGGTTATGGGAATACTTTTTTCCTACCTCACCATTATCTTCAGTGATTCTTAAAGCTCCCATTCAAAAGAAGATCCAATTCCCAGCAAGTATACAATATGAAGGCATGGCGGATCCCCGGGTGTATTTGATGAAGTACTCTGATTATATGATATCAATGGGGGCAAGTGATGCAACCCAATGCCGAAACTTTCCATTGACCCTGGGGGACCGTGTCCATAAATGGTTTTCGGCTCTGCCACCAGCTTCAATTCATTCGTTTACCCAGCTAGGCAAAGAATATTTTTCCCATTGAGGACACTAAGATCGTGGCCGTTTTGGCTGGATTAAAGAAAGGCACCGAACTTTGGAAGGATGTACATCTCAGATGCCCGAAAACTTATGCTGAATTTTGCGATAGGCAGGAGTCTTCGTCTCAATGCGTGAGGCCTTACAAAAGGATATGGGGGACAAAGGCGACCAGAAAGAGAATACAAAAAAAGACTGGTGGTGGATGTTATCGTGCCCCTAAAACATGAAAGCATTTAATGAAGGGGCAAAATTGAAGGAGAAGCTGAATTATGTGCTTACCATATCGATTGATGCAATATACAACAATGTCCAGGAAAAAGAATTACTTACCCCTCCGTGGAAGATTCGTCAAGATGCTAGCAAGTTAAACCCGAACAAGTATTGTGCTTACCACCAAAGTGTGGGACATTTTACTAGTGAGTGTCGTGACTTGTTAAAGCAATTATGGTGATTCTATGAGGAGGGCAAGTTATCTGAGTTTGTAAAGAGACAACCCGGCAAAAGGAATAGAGACGATGATTCCGAAGAACGAGCAAGCTCCTCGTTGGAATCGTGCTGGGCGACTAGCCCCAACACCAGCAGGAGGACCAGTCCCTGAGATTCAAATGATAGAATCTTCCGGGCCAATTGGTGGTTGTTCTGATGGACGACCACCAATATCAAATCGTAAGAGATGCCATAGCTCAGGTCCAAGAAATGGGGGTCAATCCATCAATTCTTCAAACAGTAGAATTGACCTTCACAGATAAGGATTTGGATGGGATTGTGATGCCCCATAACGATTCCCTCGTAATTTGTGCAAAGATAATGGGGACCACCGGAGTCTACACCAACATCATCTTCAAGAAGACGCTTGATCAGCTAGGCGATTATGCTAGCTACATTTAGGATTCTAATCACCGAATTTTAGGCTTTGGAAATGATGTAACTGAACCGATAGGGATAATTAGGTTGTCTGTACAGCTGGTGTCGACCAAGGATCCCGAGAAGGATATAACTAGAATGGTGGATTTCCTGGTTGTAGATCAAGAATGCACCTACAATGGGTTCCTTGGCCGACCATTTCTAAATGAATTTAAAGCTGCAGTTTCAACCTACCACTACTGTATTAAATTTCCCACAGCTAGTGGGGCAAGAACATTGAGGGGCGATCAGAGAAAAGCTTGAGAATGCCTCCTACAAATACATACAATTGAAGAATAGGAATTAACGGTAAAAGCATCATCCTGCCATTCTGGTAATGAACCATCTGTTCTTGAAGACATCCTGGGAGATCAGAATGACCAAGTGGAAATCGATGAACAACCCATGCCTATGGGCGACCAGAACCTGTCAGAGGGCGGACAGATCCTGCCGGTACCAGAACCGTTAATCACCAATGGCGAACATAATGCAATCTTAACAACTAACATTATCCCCAATGTAATGGATGATATTGATCCCCGCCTGGGCGTTGAACCTATGAACATCGAGGATGAACTAAATCTAGAAGGACCAATATTGATCCACGGTGGAAGGGACAAAAACGGCGAGCAACTCCAGTTGAAGAACTGAAAGCCCTCAAAATTAACCCTGACCGTGACAATCTTGAACTCTATATTGGATCTGAACTTCCTGAGCCTTACAGAACTCGTATGGTGGAATTTCTCAAAGCCAACCTTGATTTTTTTGCATGGTCACATGCTGATATGGTGGGAATTGACCCAAAGAATATCTGTCATAAATTAAATATTAATCCAGCCCGAAGACCAGTCCATCAAAAACGGCGGAAATACGGGCCAGACAAGTATCAAGCCCTTAATGAAGAAGTAAAAAAATTATTGGACAATGATTTAATCAGACATGCGCTATGTCCACAATGGGTTGCGAATCCCGTTCTAGTGCGGAAGCCGAATGGAACCTGGAGGCTATGCATAGGTTTTACAGATCTGAATACAGCATGCCCGAAGGATAACTTTCCGCTTCCACACATTGATCAACTGGTGGATAGCACAACAGGGCATGAAATGTTCACAATTATGTATGCATTCACTGGCTACCACCAAATCCCGATGCACCCGGACGATCAAGAAAATACGGCCTTCTACACCAACAAGAACTTGCTTTGCTGGAAAAGAATGTCTTTCGGGTTAATCAATGCAGGAGCAACTTACCAAAGGCTGGTGAACAAAATGTTTGATGAACATATCGGGGATACGGTGGAGGTATATGTTGACGACATAGTCATCAAAAGTACTCGAAAAGAAGATCACCTCCAGCATTTATCCCAGATGTTCGACATTCTTAAAAAATACAACATGAAGCTGAATCCAAAGAAAAGCAGTTTCGGGGTACATTCGGGAAAATTCCTGGGACATCTGGTTAGTAAATGTGGAATTGAAGCTAATCCTGCCAAAGTCAAAGCCATAACTGATATGAAACCTCCTCATTCTGCCAAAGAGGTACAAAGGTTGACAGGATGCCTAGCTGCACTGAACAGGTTTATATCACGTTCAGGTGATAAGTGTGGTCCATTCTTTGAGGTAATCAAAAAAGGAAAATTTGAATGGACAAGAAGTTGCCAGAAGGCTTTCAATCAATTAAAAGACTACCTAGGAGATGCAAAGATTCTATCAAAACCAGTCCCGGGAGAAAAACTTTACTTATATTTGGTAGCATTAGAAATAGCGATAAGTTCGGTTCTGGTCCGAGCAGAAGGCAAATTTCATCTTCCCATCTACTATGTCAGCCAAGCATTACACGAAGCTGAGGTGAAATATTCACCCACAGAAAAACTGGCATATGCCTTAGTCATAAGTGTTAGAAAGTTAAGGCCGTACTTTTACGATCATCAAGTTGAAGTACTCACTACTTTCCTACTCAGACAAATACTACATCGACCAGATACAGCAGGCCACTTACTCAAATGGTCCATTGAGATTAGCCAATTTGGAGTGACCTATGCACCTCGAACAGCGATAAAGGGTCAAGCATTAGCCGATTTTAAAGTCGAGCTAACTTTTCCCCAAAATCGACGAGAGGGCTAGACCACCCATGGCATCTCTATGTGGACGGATCATCAATGAACCTGGCCTTAGGGGCATGAGTCGTTCTCATTAGCCCCGATCGATAAGTATTTACTTCGGTATTCAGATTTAAATTCATGGCCACCAACAATGAAGCCGAATACGAAGCCCTCATTGCAGATCTCAATTTATCATTAGTTGTTGGGGCTAGGCAACTCCAAATCTTTGGCGATTCTCAACTCATTGTAAGCCAAGTACGAGGTGAATACGAGGCTAGAGATGAACATATGATCGAATATCAAAGAATTGTTGCACATTTGATATCAATGTTAGATCAAGTGTATATCCAGCAAGTACCTCGAACAAGCAACACACAAGCTGATGCCCTAGCAAGGTTAGCAACAAGTGATGGGCCAGCAGATCTAACATCACTAGAAAAATCCAACCTTTGATAGTGGATTACGAATTAAATCAAATGGTTGAACAAAAAGATGATGATGATTGGAGAACTCCTATAGCCAAATACTTGAAAGATGGTGAACTACCAAACAATTCTTTTGAAGCTGCAAGAATAACAAAACAAGCAGTCAGATATACTCTGGTGGACGAGCAGCTTTACAAAAGAGGCTTTTCAGTCCCGCTACTCAAGTGTTTGTCTAGGGGGCAAGGAAGGAATACTCTGGAAGATATACATTCCGGAGCCTGTGGGAATCATGTTGGGGGGCAAGCCTTGGCATACAAAACAGTAAGGCAAGGCTATTACTGGCCGACCTTACGTAAAGATACAATCCAAATTGCCAGAGCCTGCCACTGGTGTCAAATCTTTGCTCCTAGCATTCATTCACCTGCCCAGGAGCTTGTTTCGGTTTTCAGTCCATGGCCATTCGCAGGATGGGGAATGGACATTATTGGACCTTTCCCGTGAGGGAAATGGAACGTACGATTTTCTGTTGTGGCCGTGGATTACTATACAAAATGGGCAGAAGCAGAAGCTCTAGTTAAAGTTACCCAAGAAAAGATGATTGGCTTTATATGGAAGAACATTGTCTGTCGGTTCGGAGTTCCTCAAACACTTGTAACAGACAATAGTCCTCAGTTTGATGGAAAAAAAACTTCGAGACTTCTGCACAAAGTGGGGGATCAGAAAGCACTATTCAACCCCTTATCATCCACAATCAAATGGTCAGGTGGAAGCCGTTAATAAGATAATCAAGCATATTCTTAAAATACGGCTAACAGAAAGTAAAGGCAAGTGGTCTACAGAATTGCCAGACGTACTATGGGCATACAGAGTTTCTCCCAGGTCAAGCACCGGAGAAACACCTTTTGCATTAGCATTTGGAACTGAGGCCATCATTCCAGTTGAATTGAAGACCAAAACATTGAGAACGACCAACTTTGAAGAAGTGGCGAACATCCCTGCCCTATCAATCGAGCTAGATTTGCTCGAAGAAAAAAGAATCACGGCTGAACTAAAAAATGCAACTTACAAATAGAGAGCAGAACGCTACTACAATTCTCAAGTCAAAATAAGAAAGTTTGAAGTTGGTGATCTAGTTTTGAGAAAGAAGCTCGCCCCACCTCCAGGCATATTTGGCCCGACTTGGGAGGGCCCATACAGGGTAACGGACAGGTAACCCAATGGTGCATATAACATAGAAGACTTAGATGGCAACTCGGCCCAATATTCTTGGAATGCAGCTAATTCGAAGAAGTATTTTCAATAGGCGAGCTACTTTGCCTATGAGAAGTGAAAGTGACATTGTTTAGCTGGGCGAGCTACTAAGTTCCTTGGGCGAGCTAAAACGATATGTGCACAAGTAAGATCAAAAACTTGCCTATTTTTTTGAAAAATTCCACCAAGTATTGGTGGTCAAACAGAATTGATTTGGTTAAGTTATTTGCGATCAAATGTTGTTTTCCTCTTGTATAGTTTAAATTCCTTTAAAAGTCCAAGGTTGGCTTGACAAAATGTATAGTAGTCGAGCTACTTTGACTTTGAGGGTAAATTATGTACTTTGATAAGCTGATTGTTTGACAAAATGCATAGAGGTCGAACAACTTCAACTTAGTTTATACTCCCTCCGTCGCAACATTATTCGCACTTTTACTGTTTTCTCGTGTTTTAGCGAGCAAGTTTTTTATTAGTATTTAAAATGATAAAGTAATTTTTAAGTCATTTTGTAATAGAAGAGAGATAGATCTATCAAACCCTACCTTAAAAGTTAATTTATCATTTTAATTACTAATAAACAACTCGCTCGCTAAAACACGAAAATAAAGTTAGTGTGCAAATAATGTTGGGACGGAGGGAGTAATAGTTTATAGATTAGGTCATCTTTTGTACTTGTAATTTTTGGAAGCGAGTTCAATTATAAATTGTTCGTTCAAAGGAGATTCAAGCTCAAGGCACAGTTGATTATACAATCAAGCCCATTAAAGGTTGTTCATTTTTAAATGAGCATAGCCTAAGGCCAAAGCCCTTATTCCAAATTTTGAAGGCAAAGTTCTTAAGGAACAAAGCCCAACTACATTAAGATTGTTAAGAATGAATGAAAGTGCAAAGAACAATTAATGTAAAGAATAAATCGAGCAAAAATTATTTCGTTGATAACAAGGCTTGATCGCCCAAAAAGTTATAAAATAAACTCCTTAAAGGAGCGAACAACAACAACAAAAAAAAATAAAAATAAAAGGTCTAACTAGTCCCATCATCTAAGAGTTCTACCCAGTGGGAGGAGGAATGTCATCGTCCTTAGGATCTTCAAGAGGAGTCCCGGCTGTAAGAGGATCAATGTGAACCTCTTGAGTGAGCTCGGCAATCAGTCCCTCAGCATCAGCTCGCTCCTGAAGAGCTTTCTCGCTTTGCTCGATTTGCTGGGTCTGCTCGCCCTCAGCGACCTCATCCTCCTCGTCGTCTTCTGGGGGATTTGTGATTATAACCCCAGGGTTGATAAAGTCCAGCTTAACCCCATAATCGGACAGATCGCCAATTTGGAGAGTTGTGCCCGGAGCTGGAGGATTATATTCGATGAAATTGGTAAGCTCTTTGCCAATCTCCTCAACCACAGGCTGGGCCTTGAACTCGTTAGCAATCCGGATGCTCTCAGTGTAGCCCGTCACGAAGCCAATGATTGAGACCACCTCCATCTTTGGAATTAATTCTTCTGAAGTGATGGAGTTGGCGAGTTGGCTCTCGAGGTCGGTAATTTTAGCAATCGCTTCTGTCGCGTACTTCTCAGCGACCTCTTTCTGCTTTTGAATACGAGCAAGTTCTGCTCGAATTTGCTCGACCTCGACCATTTTGGCCTTAAGCTCTTTAGAGACTTTGACGTGCAGATCGAGAGCACGCTGCTCGCTTGTTTGGTGAGCCTTAACCTTATTTTCAAGATCGGCCACCATTTTCTTCGCTTCGGCCTTGGCACCATCCCTCTCCTTGGCAATGCGGTTTACAGTAGCCGCGTGATGATGAGCACCCCTCTCCAAATCGTCGACCTGGTCGACCAGCCTCTGTACGGCGACCAGGGACCTACCCACCTCCATGAGACACAAACGATAATAATCATGAGGTGTTTGTGTCTTGACGACCTTATTTAGTTCCTTGGTCTAGGAGCGAGGGACCGTCTCGGAGGTGCGTCGAACAAAAGGGTTCGGGATCTCGTGATAATTGGCAGGCACCTTCGAGCAGGTGTATTGGTGCACCATATCTGATAGCCCCGGATAGTTGTTAGGGTCATAACTGCATGAGAATAGGCCAAGGTGTTAAAAAAAGAGGAAAAAAAGAAAGAAAGTTCAAGTTAAAGAACTTACGAATCGTGACGGTCTTTGTCCCAGCCAAGATAGGTTGGGTCTAAAGGCCTCAGTTGCCTTTCTGGAGTGGCGGCGATCACGTGCTGCTCTGGGCGTAACTCCAGCGAGGGAGTCCGCTCACTTTTGTGTTCAGTAGGGCGAGCAGAAACGGCCCACTCCCATGGCCGACTTTAGCCCTTTTGGCCTCCCTATCAGTGTCTGAGATGGGAGTGCCATCTCCTCGCAACAGTTTCTTTGATTTGAGAGTTGCAGCTACCGACAGACTACTTGCAGGAGCAGGCTTCTTTGCCGAGCTAGATCCACTATCTTGTCGGGATCCTCTTTGCCCGCCTTTGCAGCCAGGGCGATCATTTTTGCCAGCGGGTCTCCCTTCTTCCGTCCACGCTTGGTCGGCATTTCCCACACGTGTTGATCAAGAAGGTGGTAGGAAAGATGAAGGGTGACGGTGACAAGCTGGTCTGCATATTTGAACAAGCAATAATATGTCAATCTCTGTTCATCAGTTTTAAGTTAAAATAAATAAGAAAAGCAAATATGCTCGCCAATTTTAAAGAACCTTACCCTTGGGGACTGGGGCTTGAGCCTCAAGATGGTGAGGATAAGTTGTAAAGTGAGCAACCCTCAATGTGGACTCTAGGAAGAGGTGGTTGATGTTGCGATCTGCTCGACGACGGAGAGCGACCAGGCTGACGGTAAACAGGAATTGGTTTCTGATGTTGTCCTTAGCACTCTGCTATTTGAGGTTCTTGGGACCTCAAACACAAAAAGGAAAAAATTAAAATTAGTCTTACCACTTCAAATAAATAGAAGAGATAAGACTCACGCTTTAGGTCCCTAAACTCCGCCGGGGTATCAATCCGTTCAGAACCACCATAGGGGCGAGCAGAAGCACGCCAATCACCCCCTATCCAGAACCAATCATGCTTCCAGACTCGCACCTTCCCGGGGATATCCTCCACAAGCCTCAGACCTGGCCGCGCTTTGAGGTAGTACCAGCCCGCCTCTTCGCCAGTGCAGGCCGTGATCGTCATAAGATAGCTTACTTCGTCAGCGGACAATTTGTTTGGATATCCCTCTAGGGAGAACAGAACCATCAAGGACATGAGGTTCATCCATCCAACCAGAGTCAGTTGGGTTATGGCTAGGTTTGTCCGCTCCAAAAACCTGTCGACCAGAGAATGCAAAGGCAATGTGATGCCAACATTCAATGTTGCCAGGTTGATCGCGGTGGGCGATCAGCTCTGTCATCCTTTAGAGGTGCGTACATGTGTACGTCATAAGGGATCTTGTAGCCCCTCCTAATCTTGGGCAATTCCTCCTCTCTGACGGCGGACACAATGCAGCTCGCCGCATACTCAGTCGCCCTAAGCTTCCGCTTTTCGTGAGAAAGAATCTCAAAGTGGTTCGAGTATTCCCTTTCATATTCGTCCCAATTAACTCGGCGAGCAACAGCGACCGGGACTTGATGTTCAATTGGGTCCGGCATAGGGAATTGGATAGTCTTCAGATATCACCAAGCCAGTTCATTGGGATGGGCGGACTGTTGCACCTCAATCTCCTCCTCGTCCTCGTGGAGGTCAAAACTGGTCTCTTCCTCAACCTGGCGAGCAGGATTTGCTCGCTCCTCCTTTTCCCCAGATGGGCGAGCTCCCGAATTCACTGAGCGGGCTACCGAGGCCACATCGGGATCAGATTCTAGGTTAACTATTGGGACGGGGAATTCTGCAATCGGCCTTTTTCCAGGATTGCGTGGAGGATATGAACCAGTTTTGGAATGGGAGGACATTTAGAATGAAAAAGCATCAAGCGGTGTTAATGGTGGTTTCCGGCGGAGAGTAAAAAAGATGGCAGTGGTTCAAAATCCCAGATGGCGGAGTTTAGGGTTTTTTGGCGTTTCTCACACCCACAATCACGAAAATAAAGAAGAAGAAGTAGAATATAATAGATTACTACCTTGATTCAAAGGAATCATCGCCGGAGATGAAGTTCTATTGCTGGAAATTTGAAAAGGAAATGAACAGTTTTCGCGCTGAGAATGAACAGTGAAAATGAACAAAAATGACAAGTTTTTTCCTTAAATAGTGTATGAAAAAACGAGGTTTCGGCCGAACAAGTTTGAAAATGTAAGGACCAAATTGCAATTATGAAGGGCGTGCAGTCCTACACCGATAAATTTGGAGGCGCGTTACCTCGATTCCATGTGCGCGTGGACAGTAGTAATCATTCCACCCACGTCACACCTCGAGCCCAACCCTCGACCTTGGGATTCCAACCGTCGCCCATACGAATCAGCTCGGCCAATTGTTTTCCGCTCATGAAAAGTTGATCACGCCATGTTATATCAGCTCGCCTCCATATCATCGGATAGTTACCAACCCATAAGTTGTTCGCCTTACTCTATCATAACATAATGATTGGCAAGGGGGCAATTGTTGATAGGCAAGCAGAAATGTCATTAGGACGAGCAGAATTAACTCAAAGTACTCACTCTTAAGACAAAGTTAAGCCAACAAAATCAGGCTGAGCTGGAAACGTCAGGCGAACAGGATTTTCCACCTAGCAACTTTAAGCAGGCGAGCAGCTTTAACCTAAAGGCCATGTGGACCCAGTTGACACCCCGGCGAGCATATCCTGCACATTGGTGAACAGATTGGCTGCAATATCACGACAATAAATTATCAAGAATAAAGACCATCAAAATCAAACTAAAGACTCCTCAAGGACAAGTCCAACAGGACGAACAACTCTTGAATACGAGCAAGTCCAGTGTAGAAGGATAGAATTTAGTTTAGATAAGGTCAAAATAGTCAAAGCCCAAGTGTCACACATGCACACTAGGGAGGTCAAAGGTCATGTACACCTCCTGCTAGGTAAACATGTATAAATACTTAGATTTTTTCAGCTAATAAAATAAGCACAAATTAATATACACGTCCAAACTTCGACTTTATACACCCAAGCAGCTCGATTCTCTTATATACGAATTAAACACGTAATCAATACATGTGTTAATTCTACCCCAATCAAAAATTTTGTATTCACTAATTACGTTAGTGATCAATCACACGTAATTGTTTGGTGATCTAATGTTGGGACATTGTCAGTTTTGATTAAGATCCCAAAGCCCCTGAAAAGATGACTTGCCTTAGAATGTGTTTGGTCAGGCTAGTCTTGGTTAGGTTTCTTACTTAGTCATTTTACACTTCACAGGTACTCAGTGAGAGGAGCACACACTGATGACAATCAAGATCAAGTGCCCGAAGACACAAGAGCACCATCCTGAACTTACGGCAGTCTATCTAAGCTGGCTGAGTAAGTATCAGTGATGAAGAGTATGACCCTGAGGTCATTACTAATTCAGTCCTGAAGGGAACATGATGATACTGAGTTAATGGGAAAAGACTTGGTGTAGGGCCGAGCAATGCAAAAGGAATGTCAGCGTCAAGACAAGACCGTTGTGCTTGAGACAAAAAGAACTTAATAAGAAAAGCCTGAAGCTAAGGAATGAGTTCTGACATTCTCACCTACCTGATGACGTGGACCAATCCGGGGAGGACACGCACGTACGGACCTGACATGAAGACTGACTTCAAACTGCACTTTCAACGGGCAAGCATTAAATGGAGCATTAAATGCAATTACCAAATCCATGCAAGGACGGCGACTGCACGGGAGATATGTCCATTGAATGTACCCTACGTAGATGGGTAGAAGGTTATCTCCTCCAACGGATAGTTTTCAAATCCATCTATAAATACAGAAGGCCTTGAACCCATTCAAGGTTATGGGAAATTTCCAAGCCAGAAATTACTGAAACTCTCAAGCACACAAAAGCATTCAGCGTTCTAAAAGAAGCACTCGAAACCAGTTAAATTTCCCAAGTGTTTCTTAGTTGAAGAGAGTTATTTTGTATTCCACTGAGCGTGATCGATATATTCATAAGCTTAGAGTGATTATCCATCCTTGGCATAGTCGTGTCGTGTAAGGATAATCACAACCGCTGACTTTGAATACTAATAGTTTCAAAGGTGAAACTGTTGGTGGTCACTGAACAAATCTGAGTTTGCTTTTCTTAAAACTTGCATCATCATGACTTCGAGGAGACTTGAAGCTTCATTACCTGAATTCTATGCCTCTAACTTTGTCTACTAGAAGTTCAGACTTGAGGCACATCTAGATGCCATCAATGACCAAATGCCGTGTGTTATCAAGGAAGGACCTATCAAGATCACCATCCCTAATGTCAGAGGACTGGGTAATGAGCATCTTGACATTGGCGTACAGGTTCCTAAGGAGAGGAAGGATATGACCAATGATGAAATCAAAATGGTAGGACTGGACAATGTGGCCAGAAAAAATAATCTTGCATACGGTGCCTTTTGAGGAGTCAGCAAGGCAGATGAACTTAAAGACGGCAAAGGAGGTCTGTGATGAGCTGACCAGGATGTGTGAAGGGTGGTCAGAAAATATAAAGGAGAATAAGAGGAATATTTCCATTCAGAAGTTCGAAGCTTTTGAGATTCTACCTGATGAGACTATAGACCATATGGAGTCTGTAACGCCCCGAATCCGAAACGCATTAAATATCTTAGATTCGAGGTGCCACTTGTGACTAAAATCCGAACTATAAAATTTTTGATATAAAAGAGGGAAAAATGAGAGACGAGTTTTATGCAGCGGAAGAAATGAGTGGAATAATTTTAATAAGTATCTCACATACATATATGTGTATATAAAGCTTAGTATTAACAGTAACATTTTATTTTATCGGGGAACTCCGTGTCGTCCATATTACTGTCCTTGCTCCACGAAACTATAATCTGCAAGGGTTGTAAAAAGGGGGCGTGAGATTTGAATTCTCACGTATGGGTGATTTGCAACGTCATGGGATTGGTAAATCCGAAATATATTAAATTATACTCATTGATATAGTATTTAATTCATTTAATCAATTGACATAATAATACGAACATCATCTATTATATAAATAACAAGTTCACATAATAATCAGTTGGGCACAACAGGTCTCACATCATATAATTGAAATATCACAAGTTGGTTCACGTTAAGGGGCAAAGCCCACAATCATTTTCACATATAGTAAATCTCTACCAAAACAATATAAACAATTCTCCGTGACCATGCACCTGATCTATTATCAAACATGGCCACATCCACTGCAAACAAATCCTGTGACCATGCACCTGATTTATTATCAAACATGGCCACCCACAACTTCCACAAACGAATCCCGTGACCATGCACCTGATCTATTATCAAACATGGCCACACACAACTTCCACAAACGAATCCCCGTGACCATGCACCTGATTTATTATCAAACATGGCCACGTACCAATTCCTCTTCCTTACAAAAACTGACAATTCAAACTGTAAATATAATTCATACTTAAATAGATTCATGCTCACAAAACGCCCTTATTTCCATGCAGTCATAAACGATTTATATAATTAAATAAACACAACAATCCATATAAGGTATATATATATATATAATAATATCATATAGTTCACACACTTATATAATAGGTTTACATTTATGTTGTATTAGTTGTTTTAGTTTGATTTAGTCGAGTTCGGAGTATACCAGCACAACGTATTATAAGCAGATCAATCAATAGATCATCACCCACCTGTTTGCTCCGGGTCTCGAGAATGATGTATAAACAGATGGTTGAATCCCTCGTGCGTATTCCAACTAGCACATAATTCTAATATGAAAACATTTAATTAAAAGTTGACCCTTGAATTACTGGAAGACTTGAGAGTTTGTGTTACGCGGATCGAAGGTGTACTTACTAATTTTCTTGTGTATGACCATTACAATTTCTATTTATAAAATAATATTCTACTACCCTAAGATTTTATAAAAGCTCTTTATATTTTTAAAGTTATATCCATAATTATATTCTTGAAGAGAATTTAAATAGGAAATTTATTTAATTAATAATAATATAATAAAAGTCCAATTTAATATTTTACTTTCTAAAATTATCATTTCTTAATTTAAAAGAATTTTGAATAAAATTTATATTTTATAAATAAGAATCCCTTTATAAATCTTATTTGATTTTAGAAACACTTGAATAATACATATTAAAATAGCATATATAATATAATTTTTCTTTCTATTATTAGTAATACTTTTAAAATTAATTAGTAACACTTTCAAAATAAAGAATAATACTATTTTCCCAAAAATACCCTTTTTCATTTGTTACTAAATTTTGGATATAAATGACTTATCTTTTTCGATCATTTTTCAAAACTCGATCTTATACGACAATTTTGAGAATAAAAGATATTACCTCTTAAAATCCAGCAGTATTAGTCATTTTCCCCCATAGAAACATGAACAAGATTTCAAAGAAAATATAAAGTTTTTCCTGTTAACAAAGAAGAAGAGTTTCCTTTGCCAACCCATTAGCTATCTTAACACAATCATCATATTAAAAGCCCAATTCCAACTAAGGACAGAAGAACGATAGATAAAACTAAACAGTACAACCGTAGGAACTTAAATTCACCAAACAACTAATTCTTAGAAAATTAACCAAAATCAAAAGTCCATTTACAAACTCATAGGCTCCAATCCAAAAAAAATAATTCTTAAACTTACAAAGTAAAATTGATCAATTCCTATTCCAACTATTACTTGAATTAGAGAGGAGTTAGCCAGTCTTACGATCCCCAAATTCGGCAGCCTAACGACGTAGTTCGGAGACTCGTCAGGTAAATTTCGGCAGCGTAACAACGTGATTCTGGATTTTCTGAAAATAAAACAAGCAGCGGCTACATAAGAAAGGGCAAAGATGGCAACGACACCTCGATTTAGCACAAAATGAATTGTGAGCATTTAATCAAAGGGGCTATGGAATTGAACAAAATAAATTTTGGATTTAAACGAGACTCGCCCAGGGAGGAGGGCGAATCGGCTTCGATCGGAGATGAGAGTGGCGTTTGGCTTCGGCGGGTGGTGGTCGGCGATCGAAGAGGGGCTGCGGTGCTCGGTCGGTGGCGCGGCGTCTGGGAACAGGGCTCGCGATGCTGCTTCGAAGGAAGGAGAGAGCGACGGTGCTCCTTTGCGATGGCGGCACTGCACGATGGGGAGGACGGCACGAGGCAGCTCCGATCGCGACGGTGTTCGTGTCAGTGGTGGGCGATCGGCGGCGGCGCTCCGTTTGGCGTGACGGAGCGGCGGTAGTTGAGGAGTCGAAGCAGGGCGGCGGCGCCCGCGACGGTCATTGGAGGCGACGACGTTTGGCGGTGGTAGATCGATCTGAGAGGGAGCAACTGCGTAGGGCGGCGTCACTTGGTGGTGGCGACTTCGGGTCGCCGGAAAAAGGAAGGAGGAGGAGGGAGGCTCGGCGTGGCCTTTGTGCGAAGGGGCGGCGTTCTTCTTCTTTTGTTTTGGCTGAGAGAGGAGAGAGAAAGAGATATGGGTTTGTGAATTGGAAAGCTGAGATTGAAATTTTGGTTTGGGAATTCATTCTGAGAACTGACGGATTTATAAGGAAAAATTCATTTCTTAATTAATTAATTTTAATAAGAGATAATAATATGTGGCTAGAAATAAAAGTAGAGTTCTTTGATATTTTAGTTCCCACTTGATACGGTTCAGGGATCGTTTAGTTCACGTGTTTAATACCGAATTAAAAATTAATACAGTTTTAAAACTCAATTAATATTTTATTGTATTCTAATTATTCTCAATAAATTATACGTATTGAAAACTTAATTTTTTAATCTTGAATATTAAATTTCTCGTAGTCCCTTATCCGTTTGAAATATTTGATTTCTTTCTTCGAACTTGGGAATTTAAAATAGTGAATATATTTAAATTACACAGTATCACACAAAAATTATAAAATTAAAAGATACACAATAATAATATAAAATAAGGCTTACTAGGAAAATAAAAGGTATAAAACGGGACGGGGTATTACATCCTTACCCCCTTAACAGGAATTTCGTCCCCGAAATTCAGCTTCTAGGTATTGTTCGACTAAATCTCATATGTTCATCTTCAAGTGGTTCCTTCCTCTACATGTCAAAGTTATTGAACTAACACAATGAGTGGTGAAACTTGAAATCGTATTAGGGTATGTAGAGTATGGCAGTATTTTCTAACTATTTCAACTTTTGGAATTAGGTCCCATAATTTTTTTTTTGAGGTTTAATGGTCCTATATTATCTAGTACGTGGTGTTTGTCTTGTTGTCATTCTATTGGTAGTCTAGAGAAAAGAATAATATTGTTACGATATGTATAGGCGTGAGAAAGTTATAAAAACATAACCGGATTAATCAAATTAACACAACGCTAGCACTGTAACACGTGTGGTACATAATTCACCGCTTCGCATCGGGGCCCCAATGG
This sequence comes from Ballota nigra, assembly GCA_947034835.1. Lineage (NCBI taxonomy): Eukaryota > Viridiplantae > Streptophyta > Magnoliopsida > Lamiales > Lamiaceae > Ballota > Ballota nigra. The sequence continues at coordinate 123,088,565 of OX344723.1, forward strand.
TACAGTGCTCACATTCGCACAGTATACTAGGAACCAGTGATGTGTCATTAAGTGATAATCAGATAAAATATGACAGTCAATATAGAGCAAGTAACACACATTTCCAAGTAGCAATTTCATAACATATATATTATATAAAAGTCTTGGGTCTTATGAAGGTCGATCTACTTTCATTACAATCCAAAATGAAGACAAGACTTCTAGGTAACGAGTTACTACTATCCTAGGTGGATTCTAACATAGAAAGGAAATTTCTAGTCAAAATTTTAGTCATGCAGAAACATAATTTAAACATTTAAAGCATAAAAGTTCAAATAGTCACATAATAACATTTATGAAATTTATAAGTCTATGCAATTCACAAAATATTGTATTTTAATAGTAACATAAGCGATATTTCGTGGTTTTTCTACACCTCGTGGGTGTTGTTTTGAGTTCTCGATCTTTTGATTGGAGTTTTGTTATGAAAGTCAACTTATCGCAAGTTTATAAACTTATAGGCACTTTTGATAAATAAAACAAGAACATACCTTCGAGGAGCTTCAGACGGTAATAGGAGACACATTTCCCCTCAAGTGATTTAATTAGTGATTTATACTTACATGATAAGAAAATTTATTTTAAGAAAAGGAAATTTTGGTTTGATGAAAACAATGATTTGGTTTTCGGTCCGAAAGTTTTGAACGTAAGCTCAGATACCACCTGTAACACCCCGAATCCGAAACGCATTAAATATCTCAGATTCGAGGTGCCACTTGTGACTAAAATCCGAACTATAAAATTTTTTATATAAAAGAGGGAAAAATGAGAGACGAGTTTTATGCAGTGGAAGAAATGAGTGGAATAATTTTAATAAGTATCTCACATACATATATGTGTATATAAAGCTTAGTATTAACAGTAACATTTTATTTTAGCAGGGAACTCTGTGTCGTCCCTATTACTGTCCTTGCTCCACGAAACCATAATCTGCAAGGGTTGTAAAAAGGGGGAGTGAGATTTGAATTGTCACGTATGGGTGATTTGCAACGTCATGGGATTGGTAAATCCGAAATATATTAAATTATGCTCATTGATATAGTATTTAATTCATTTAATCAATTGACATAATAATACGAACATCATATATTATATAAATAACAAGTTCACATAATAATCAGTTGGGCACAACAGGTCTCACATCATATAATTGAAATATCACAAGTTGGTTCACGTTAAGGGGCAAAGCCCACAATCATTTTCACATATAGTAAATCTCTACCAAAACAATATAAAAAATTCTCCGTGACCATGCACCTGATCTATTATCAAACATGGCCACATCCACTGCAAACAAATCCTGTGACCATGCACCTGATTTATTATCAAACATGGCCACCCACAACTTCCACAAACGAATCCCGTGACCATGCACCTGATCTATTATCAAACATGGCCTCACACAACTTCCACAAACGAATCCCCGTGACCATGCACCTAATTTATTATCAAACATGGCCACGCACCAATTCCTCTTCCTTACAAAAACTGACAATTCAAACTGTACACATAATTCATACTTAAATAGATTCATGCTCACAAAATGCCCTTATTACCATGCAGTCATAAACGATTTATATAATTAGATAAACACAACAATCCATATAAGGTATATATATATATATATAATAATATCATATAGTTCACACACTTATATAATAGGTTTACATTTATGTTGTATTAGTTGTTTTAGTTTGATTTAGTCGAGTTCGGAGTATACCAGCACAACGTATTATAAGCAGATCAATCAATAGATCATCACCCACCTGTTTGCTCCGGGTCCCGAGAATGATGTATAAACAGATGGTTGAATCCCTCGTGCGTATTCCAACTAGCACAGAATTCTAATATGAAAACATTTAATTAAAAGTTGACCCATGAATTACTGGAAGACTTGAGAGTTTGTGTTACGCGGATCGAGGTGGTCGATGTCTTATAAACTTATTAAAAGGACTTACTTAAAGGTCACACCTTGTTTTGGTAAATACACCACTTCTAAAAAGAGTGGGTGTATTTGAGGTGTACTTACTAATTTTTTTGTGTATGACCATTACAATTTCTATATACAAAATAATATTCTACTACCCTAAGATTTTATAAAAGCTCTTTATATTTTTAAAGTTATATCCATAATTATATTCTTGAAGAGAATTTAAATAGGAAATTTATTTAATTAATAATAATATAATAAAAGTCCAATTTAATATTTTACTTTCTAAAATTATCATTTCTTAATTTAAAAGAATTTTGAATAAAATTTATATTTTATAAATAAGAATCCCTTTATAAATCTTATTTGATTTTAGAAAGACTTGAATAATACATATTAAAATAGCATATATAATATAATTTTTCTTTCTATTATTAGTAATACTTTTAAAATTAATTAGTAACACTTTCAAAATAAAGAATAATACTATTTTCCCAAAAATACCCTTTTTCATTTGTTACTAAATTTTGGATATAAATGACTTGTCTTTTTCGATCATTTTTCAAAACTCGATCTTATACGACAATTTTGAGAATAAAAGATATTACCTCTTAAAATCCAGCAGTATTAGTCATTTTCCCCCGTAGAAACATGAACAAGATTTCAAAGAAAATATAAAGTTTTTCCTGTTAACAAAGGAGAAGAGTTTCCTTTGCCAACCCATTAGCTATCTTAACACAATCATCATATTAAAAGCCCAATTCCAACTAAAGACAGAAGAACTATAGATAAAACTAAACAGTACAACCGTAGGAACTTAAATTCACCAAACAACTAATTCTTAGAAAATTAACCAAAATCAAAAGTCCATTTACAAACTCATAGGCTCCAATCCAAAAACAATAATTCTTAAACTTACAAAGTAATACTGATCAATTCCTATTCCAACTATTACGAGAATTAGAGAGGAGTTAGCAAGTCTTATGAGCCCCAAATTCGGTAGCCTAACGCGTAGTTCAGAAACTCGTCGGGTAAGCGTAACGACATGATTCTGGATTTTCCGAAAACAAAACAAGCAGCGGCTACATAAGAAAGGGCAAAGATGGCAACGACACCTCGATTTAGCACAAAACGAATTGTGAGCATTTAATCAAAGGGGCTATGGAATTGAACAAAATAAATTTTGGATTTAAACGAGACTCACCCAGGGAGGAGGGCGAATCGGCTTCGATCGGAGACGAGAGTGGCGTTTGGCTTCGGCGGGTGGTGGTCGGTGATCGAAGAGGGGAGGCGGTGCTCGGTCGGTGATGCGACGTCTGGGAACAGGGCTCGCGATGCTCCTTTGAAGGGAGGAGAGAGCGACGGTGCTCCTTTGCGATGGCGGCGCTATGCGATGGGGAGGGCGGTACGAGGCGGCTCCAATCGCTACGGTGTTCGCATCAGTGGTGGGCGATCGGAGGCGGCGCTCCGTTTAGCGTGACGGAGCGGCGGCGGTTGAGGAGTCGAAGCAGGGCGGCGGCACTTGGACCGCGGTGGTCGTTGGAGGTGACTGCGTTTGGCAGTGGTCGATCGATCTGAGAGGGAGCAACAGCGTAGGGCGGCGTCACTTGGTGGTGGCGACTTCGGGTCGCCAGAAAAAGGAAGGAGGAGGAGGGAGGCTCGGCGTGGCCTGTGTACGAAGGGGCGGCGTTCTTCTTCTTTTGTTTTGGCTGAAAGAGGAGAGAGAAAGAGATATGGGTTTGTGAATTGGAAAGCTGAGATTGAAATTTTGGTTTGGGAATTCATTCTGAGAACTGACGGATTTATAAGGAAAATTTCATTTCTTAATTAATTAATTTTAATAAGAGATAATAACATGTGGCTAGAAATAAAAGTAGAGTTCTTTGATATTTTAGTTCCCACTTGATACGGTTCAGGGATCGTTTAGTTCACGTTCACGTGTTTAATACCGAATTAAAAATTAATACAGTTTTAAAACTCAATTAATATTTTATTGTATTTTAATTATTCTCAATAAATTATACGGATTGAAAACTTAATTTTTTAATCTTGAATATTAAATTTCTCGTAGTCCCTTATCCGTTTGAAATATTCGATTTCTTTCTTCGAACTTGGGAATTTAAAATAGTGTATATATTTAAATTACACAGTATCACATAAAAATAATAAAATTAAAAGAAACACAATAATAATATAAAATAAGGCTTTCTAGGAAAATAAAAGGTATAAAACGGGATGAGGTATTACAGATGATGAATGAGTTGGTGATGCTGTACAAAGATGTCCCTAAGAGGGATGTTGCTTCTAAGATCCTGAATGCCCTTCCTGAGAGATGGGATAATAGTGTTATTATGTTGAAAAATACTCAGGATATGAGTAACATAACTTCTGCTTTACTTTTTTCAGAGCTTAAAGCGCTGGAATATGATCTCAACAAGAGAAAGAAGAAAGTTAAGCCAAAGGTAGAAGAGAAAGAGAAAACTCCTGAGAAAAGCATAGTATTCAAAGCCAAGTCAGAACCTGTCGAGTCTTCATCAAAGTCACTGATGGAGATGAGCAAGGAAGAGCTTGCTGAGGAGTACAGCCTGATGGCCAGACGCTTTGAAAAGCTTAATTCCATGTTTGGTCGTTATAAGAAATATTATCAGGATACTCGTGACAGGAAACCTGAAGGAACCCACCAAAGCTTAAGGAGATATGAGGAAAGGAGAAATACTGACCAGAGGAGAGATCGTGGCGATGAAAGAAGATATTCAGACCCAAAGCCCGATCGACGAGATGAACAGAGACGTACTCGTGATGATAGGCACTCAGGGAAGCCATAAAGCTCATCAAGACCTTGGGAACCTGACTCAAGAAGGAACCTTGAGCCAAGGAATGAAAGAGGAGATGAGCAAGTTGCGTTTACAGTTGTAACAAGAGTGGGCACTATTAGTACGATTGTCCAGAGTTGAGTGCATGTGAGAGAGAGGACACGAGGGCCAAGAGAGACCAGAGGTACGCTGACCGGAGAGCCATGCTCGCTGAGGAAGCTACAGACTCGGATGGTCCTGAGGAGAGGTCGCCTGAACTCTTTTCTGATGATGAGTACGATGATGTTTGCCTTATGGCAAGAGAGGAACCTGAGGTAACATCTAACTCTGTTTGTGGGTCATACACTGGTCAAAATCCTGAGCTTAGCTCAGAGTCAGCTAGAGAAATGAACCTTCAGATCTGTCTGGATCAATTGATGGCTGATTTCTCCAGGTTGCAGGAGGAGTCGCGATCGGAGTGGTAGCCCTAGGGTCCGTCGCAGGCGTTGCGATTGGAGGGGGAACCGGCGCTGTGCTGACTGAAATAGGAGACGACGAGATGGGAGTTGCCGCATCGGTCTCCATCTCCGCCATGGAAGTCGGGACAGGAGTGAGAAGCGCTTCTCTTGAATATGCGGGAATTGGCAGTTCTACGGTGGCGTGGGATTTGGGCACCAGGAAGAGAGGGGAAAGCATTGATCTACACCACTGTGGAATTGTTGATGGCGGATTCACCAATTTCCAACCATTACAGTGTGGTTCCTCAATTGGAGTTAAGGCCAGATATCTCTCAAACCATTGAATAACTGAGAGGACAATCTTCGATTCAGAGTCATGGATTGAGCGTTGCGCATTGTCTATTGCAAAATCGGTCCACGATTCCTGGGAGGAGTCATAGCCGTGGGAAGATAAAAAGGCAGAGAGCCATGTAAATTCTTCAGATAAGCAGATGAGTGCAATAAAGTGCTCCTCCTTGGAGAGGCAGCGGCCGTCCACCATGGACGGCGGTGGAATGGGGAGCCGCCAAACCCTAATGGCTTTTTCTTAGAGAGAGAAATTTTTCAGGTTAATACTTAGTGATTATGGAAGAAACACCATTTTCAATAATTTATCCTTTTGAAATCTTAAAATTTAAATTGAGAGTAAATCAGGTAATAACTTATTGATTAAAGAATAAACTTATTTTTCAATAATGAATCCATTTGAAATCTTAAAACTCAAATTGATGATAAATTAGGTTATAACTTTGTGATTAATGAATAAACCCCATTTTCAATAATGTATCCCTTTGAAATCTTAAAACTCAAATTGAGTGTAAATTACCTTATAACTTAGTGATTAAGGAAGAAACTCAATTTTCAATAATGTATCCTTTTGAAATCTTTCAAATTGAATGTAAATTAGGTAATAACTTAGTGATTGAGGAAGAAACTCCATTTTCAATAATGTATCCTTTTGAAATCTTAAAACTCAAATTGTGTGTAAATTAAGCAATAACTTAGTGATTAAGGAAGAAACACCATTTTCAATAATTTATCCTTTTGAAATCTTAAAACTCAAATTGAATGTAAATTAGGTCAATACTTAGTGATTAAGGAAGAAAAATCCATTTTCAATAAATGTATCCTTTTGAAATCTTAAAACTTAAATTCAGTGTAAATCAGGTAAAAACTTAGTGATTAAGGAAGAAACTCCATTTTTAATAATGTGTCCTTTTGAAATCTTAAAACTCAAATTGAGTGTAAATTAGAATATAATTTGGTGATTAAGGAAGAAACTCAGTATTCAATAATGTATCCTTTTTAAATATTAAAACTCAAATTGAATGTAAATTAGGTTAATACTTAGTGATTAAGGAAGAAACTCCATTTTCAATAATTTATCCTTTTGAAATCTTAAAACTTAAATTGAGAGTAAACCAGGTACTAACTTAGTGATTAATGAAGAAACTCCATTTTTAATAATGTATACTTTTGAAATCTTAAAACTCAAATTGATTGTAAATTAGCTTATAACTTAGTGATTAAGGAAGAAACTCCATTTTCAATAATGTATCATTTTGAAATATTAAAACTCAAATTGAGTGTAAATTAGGTAATACCTTAGTGATTAAGGAAGAAACTCCATTTTCAATAATGAATCCATTTGAAATCTAAAAACTCAAATTGAGTGTAAATTAGGTAATAACTTAGTGCAAATTAGGTTATTTTATTAATAAAAAAGAAAAGAGAGGGCCCACATTTTCAATAGTGTATCCCTTTGAAATCTTAAAAATCAAATTAAGTGTAAATTAGCTTATAATTTAGTGATTAAGGAAGAAACTCCATTTTCAATAATGTATCCTTTTGAAATATTAAAACTCAAATTGAGTTTAAATTAGCTTATAACTTAGTGATTAAAGAATAAACTCAATTTTCAATAATGAATCCATTTGAATTCTTAAAACTCAAATTGATTGTAAATTAGGTTATAACTTAGTGATTAAGGAAGAAACTCCATTTTCAATAATGTATCCCTTTGAAATCTTAAAACTCAAATTGATTGTAAATTAGGTTATAACTTAGTGATTAAGGAAGAAACTCAGTTTTCAATAATGTATCCTTTTGAAATATTAAAGCTCAAATTGAATGTAAATTAGGTTAATACTTAGTGATTAAGGAAGAAACACCATTTTCAATAATGTATCCTTTTGAAATCTAAAACTCAAATTGTGTGTAAATTAGGTAATAACTTAGTGATTAAGGAAGAAACTCCATTTTCAATAATTTATCCTTTTGAAATCTTAAAACTCAAATTGAATGTAAATTAGGTTAATACTTAGTGATTAAGGAAGAAACTCCATTTTCAATAATTTATCCTTTTGAAATCTTAAAACTTAAATGTAGAGAAAATCAGGTAATAACTTAGTGATTAAGGAATAAACTCATTTTTCAATAATGAATCCATTTGATATCTTAAAACTCAAATTGAGTGTAAATTAGGTTATAACTTAGTGATTAAGGAAGAAACTCAATTTTCAATAATGTATCCCTTTGACATAAAACTCAAATTGAGTGTAAATTAGTTTATAAATTAGTGATTAAGGAAGGAACTCAGTTTTCAATAATATATCCTTTTGAAATCTTAACACTCAAATTGAGTGTAAATTAGGTAATAACCTAGTGATTAAGGAAGAAACTCCATTTTCAATAATTTTTCATTTTGAAATCTTAAATCTCAAATTGAATGTAAATTAGGTTATAACTTAGTGATTAAGGAAAAAACTCAGTTTTCAATAATGTATCCTTTTAAAATATTAAACCTCAAATTGAATGTAAATTAGATTAATACTTAGTGATTAAGGAAGAAGCTTCATTTTCAATAATGTATCCTTTTGAAACTTAAAACTCAAATTGTGTGTAAATTAGGTAATAACTTAGTGATCAAGGAAGAAACTTTATTTTCAATAATTTATCTTTTTGAAATCTTAAAACTCAAATTGAGAGTAAATCAGGTAATAACTTAGTGAATAAGGAATATACTCATTTTTCAATAATGAATCCATTTGAAATCTTAAAACACAAATTGATTATAAATTTGCTTATAACTTAGTGATTAATGAAGAAACTCCATTTTCAATAATGTATCATTTTGAAATATTAAAACTTAAATTGAGTGTAAATTAGCTTATAACTTAGTGATTAAGGAATAAACTCAATTTTTAATAATGAATCCATTTGAAATCTTAAAACTCAAGTTGAGTGTAAATTAGGTTATAACTTAGAGATTAAGGAAGAAACTCCATTTTCAATAATGTATCCCTTTGAAATCTTAAAACTCAAATTGAGTGTAAATTAGGTTATAACTTAGTGATTAAGGAAAAAACTCAGTTTTCAATAATGTATCATTTTAAAATATTAAATCTCAAATTGAATGTAAATTAGATTAATACTTAGTGATTAAGGAAGAAACTCCATTTTCAATAATGTATTCTTTTGAAATCTTAAAACTTAAATTAAATGTAAATCAGGTAATAACTTAGTGCAATTATGGTTATTATATAAATGAAAAGAAAAGAAAGAATAAGGTGACTTCACAACCTGAAGTCTAGGAACCAAAACGAAGAATATCAGGTGGGCCGCATTAAAAACCTCGCCGTAAACCTCCCTTGAGGACAAACCAGCGTAGGCGAAAAAGCGTTACCAACCACCTAATATTCCAGTTCCAAATAGGAAAAGCTCAGAATACAAAGCTAACAAAGGCTTAGCTCTCAACCCAAAGGCTGAATAGAGACAAACCTTAGACCAAGCTCTCAGTCCAAAGGACTGAATAGAGACTGATCTTAAAAAACAACAAGGAAAAACAATTCCTAAAAACGACATAAAGTTTTGTTCATGTCCTCATAAAGAAATGGTTCAAGAAAACTCGGGCAAGGCCCAAACCATCTCGAACTATAGTTCAGGGAAGCCAAATGATCAGCAGCTCTATTACCCTCCCGATATATGTGAGTGAAACAAATGTGCATGCTCTCCATGTAGCTCCAAACATGAGTCCACAGACCCCATAACCTCCAAGGAATAAATGTAATCTCCCGTTTCATCGTTTGAATTGCAAGCTTGGAATCGGATTCCACCCATAGACGGTTCCATCCCTTCGAGTAGGCCAAATCAACGGAAAAAAGAATTGCAGCAAGTTCGGCCTCAAGAGGATAACCCCAACCTCCAAAATCCGCAGAAGCCGCAACAAACATACCCCTAGAGTTCCGAAAAATAGAACCCGTGGATAGAATCCCAGGAGACTGCAAGACAATACCATCAGTGTTCACCTTATACCAACCTGGGGGAGGAGGTATCCAACGGACGTTAATGGCCGTGCGTGTGGGACGCGGCCGCAAAGATGTCCTAAAAGCTCTAGTGACAATCAAATCACGCAACGAACCATCGGATACACCACCTGCAGTAATTGCAGACTCGCAAGAGCTCGAAATGATCAGTGCTAAAGCACCGCTGATGGACGGCACAACACCATCATGAAATGAGCGATTCCGAAACCACCAAATAGCCCAAACTGTCGTAACGAAAGCAGAACGCCATATCCTATTAACCTGCACACTAAACTGAAATGTAGTAGCCTGCAACAGAATATCATAAAAGCCCTTATCCAAATCAAGCACAATATCAAAATTAAGCATAAAAAACTTGTAAATAGCTCTTGTAAAAGAACATTCCGAAAGGATATGGTCTTGGGTGTCACTTCCGGCAAAACAAAGGCTGCACATTGTGGGCCCATGAACCCCTGTACGGCCGAACCATCCCGTGGTGGGTAATCTGCCCCAAGCGGCTCTCCAAACCAAAGTGGAACGACAAGGAGGGATGAATGACGACCAAATCCACGAAGCCCAAGGAGGCTCAGGGAAACGCTGCCTAATATCATCATAGGCAATACTCGAAGTCAGCTCGCCAGAAATCGTGTTCTCCCAAATAATCCTGTCCTCTCCGTTAGATATACGAATCTGTAAAATATCATGAACAACCGTAGGGAAAGCTAAAATGAAGTTCATCGGAAAATGCCAACTACCCGCAAAGTAGAAATCCCTGACCTCCCCAAAAAGATATTTCCTGAAATCGGAAGGAATCCCAATATAGTCAGCAATGGAGTAGCCGACCCAATTGTCGAACCAGAAACTAGCTTTGGAATCGTGACCAATCAGCCAACGAGCACCCTAAGCAAGAGTAGGGATATGGCGAGCAATCCCCGAAGCGATGGAGGATGGAATGCTATATGAGAACTTGGGCGTACGGTTGCGATGAAAGTATCGGCCGTGAAGAGGCTCAAAATCCGCAGAATTAGCACGAAAAATATCCCAAGCTAACTTGCAATTATTGTAAGAGTCATTCGCCAAGGTTAACGAACGAATCCCCAAGCCGCCTTCAGAAGTAGGCGTACAACATCTCTTCCATGGAATCGAACAGCCACTATTTCTTTTATTGATATCCCCCGTCCATAAGAAATTCTTCATTGCACGTTCAATTCTGGTGATCTGGGACCTAGGCCAACGGTAAATCATCATAGTATGAACCAAAGATGAGGTGATAACCGAATTAAGCAAACACTTCCTGCCCGCAAGTGTGAGAGTGCGACCCTTCCATCCCCCAAATTTCGACAAAATAGAGTCCACCAACTTTGAGAAATACACAGCCTTAGGAGCCCTCCGGAACAAAGGGACCCCAAGGTACACGAAAGGAAGACTGCCTTGTTGAATACCGGTGATACGAAGAATTCTCCCACGAGTATACGAAGAGACCGATGAACCATAAAAAATATGAGATTTCCCAGGGCTGTAAACTTGACCCGAGATATCCCCATAAGCATCAAGAATCCGCTTTAAGGTGCGAGCACAAGAAACGGTCGCCTTAGTGAAGACCAAAATGTCATCAGCATAAAAGAGGTAGTGGGGGTCTCCCTTGATGCCCAAAAGATGACCGAGAGAGACTTCATGTTGAATCCATCTTCCCAAGGCCTCTTCCGCAAGACAAAAGAGCAAGGGAGATAAGGGGTCCCCTTGCCGAACGCCCCTGGAACAAGGGAAAAAACCCTGAAATTCCCCATTAATAATAATGGTCAGCCGAGCAGAATGAAGTATCAGTTGCACCATCTGTTGAAACCTCGAAGAGAAACCCAATCTTTTAATAACGGCTTGCAAAAAATCCCAGTCAATTGTGTCAAAAGCCTTGGAAATATCAATCTTCACAGCCATATTCCCCTCCTTAGCCTTGTTATTAAGCGTATTAATCGCATCAGAAGCAAGAGCGATGTAGGTATGAATTCGTTTCCCGGGGACAAAACCAAACTGAAACGGTGACAGAAGTCGTGCTGCAAGTGGTCCCAATCTCGTAGCCAAAATTTTAGTGAAAATCTTATATAGATAGTTCCCCATAACAATCGGTCTGAAATCCTGAATTTTGTTAGCACCCGGCTTCTTGCGGATAAGAGTCACCAAACTTGCATTAAAACCGGCAGGCATAGATAAAGTCAAAAAGATATATTGAATAGCCTTAGTAACATCCGAATAGACAATGTCCCAACAATGCTAAAAAAACAAACCCGGAAAACCATCTGGACCCGGAGAGCTTGACCCGTCCATATCAAACACAGCAGCTTTCACCTCATCAAGTAATGGTATCGCGGTGAGAGAACCCTCCTCGCCTGAATCCAGCACCGTGAAAGGGAGTTCGTCCAAATGGCCAGCAAAAGGACGCACATCATGCCTCTTCGTGAAAAGTTCTCTATAGTAGCTCTCAATGTGTTGGCAAATCCCAGCCTTGTCCGTGACCAACGAGTCCCTAATCAGAAGTTCGGAAATCGGATTAGGGGCTTTCCGAATCTTGCAAGCAATATGGAAAAAAGACGTGTTTCGGTCCCCATCTTTAAGCCACTGAAATCGGCAGGTAATAACTTAGTGATTAAGGAAGAAACTCCATTTTTAATAATGTATCTTTTTGAAATCTTAAAACTCAAACTGAGTGTAAATTAGCTTATAACTTAGTGATTAAGGAAGAAACTCCATTTTCAATAATGTATCCTTTTGAAATATTAAAACTCTAATTGAGTGTAAATTAGCTTATAACTTAGTGATTAAGGAATGAACTCAATTTTCAATAGTGAATCCATTTGAAATCTTAAAACTCAAAAGTGTAAATTAGGTTATAACTTAGTGGAAATTAGGTTATTTTATTAATAAAAAGAAAAAAGGAGGACCCCACAGCCCGGGGTCAGGGTGAAAAGGAAACCAAATACAAGACATACCAGTCCAAGTTCAATGACAATACAAAAGGCCTAAACAAAAAGCCAACCAAGGGGATGCAACCCCTAAAAAAAAAACAGCATACATAGGAAGTAAAACAACATGACCACCTAAATCCTATAATATCTATTGTTCATATCCTTGAATAGAAATGGTGTAAGAAAATCCGGGCATATACCTGTCCAATATCGAATCTCACGCCGTTTGACCAGAGCATCAGCAGCAGCGTTTCCTTCCCTACGAATATGTGTAAGATCACGTCCATATGTATAGTGAGTGCCATAGTCGCACTCTAAAAACCCCTAATCCGCAAAGGAATCAATGGGATTTCTCTTGCGAAAGTTTAAATTGCTATAGTAAAGTCAGATTCCACCCACAGTTTTGTCCATCCTCGAATATAAGCACATTCAATAGCCCCCAGAATCGCAAGAATCTCAGCTTCCAAAGGAAAACCCCAACCAGGAATATCCGAGTATACAGCCATGAAGAATCCTCTCGAATTACGGAAGATGGCACCCATATAAAGAGTACTAGGTGGAGATTTGACCCCACCATCTACGTTAACTTTAGTCCAACCCGGAGGAGGGGAAAACCAAGCAACATAAATAGGCGATTGTTCTTTGAAATAATGTATCCCTTTGAAATCTTAAAACTCAAATTGAGTGTAAATTAGTTTATAACTTAGTGATTAAGAAGAAACTCAGTTTTCAATAATGTATACTTTTGAAATCTTTAAACTCAAATTGAGTGTAAATTAGGTAATAACTTAGTGTAAATTAGGTTATTTTATTAATAAAAAGAAAAAGGAGGGCCCACACCCCCGGGCCAAGGGAGAAACTAGAAATTCATACCAGCATGCCAGAATATCAAACTAACAGAAAGAGGCCCAACAATCGGCCAAAAGAAGGAATGCAACCCCGTAATCAAATGAGTGAAACAGAACAACAAATCAAAGTCTGTATTAAGTTTTGTTCATATCCATACATAATAAAGGAGAAAGAAAATCAGGGCAAATACCTGTCCAAGTATGAGTCTCACGCCTTCAGAGCCAATGACAAAAGCTTCTTTAGCCGTAGTATGTAGGTCCTCCGAAAGGTCATTTAATGAAGTAGAAGTATTCCCATCAAAGGGCACTAGAAGATTCGCACGATGGGCCTGTCTGAGGGGGACTCCCATGGGTTTTGAGGCATCAACAAAAGGCTTTTTCTGAGATCGAACCCCAGCTTGAACCTGCAAAGGTAGGGAGAGGACAGTAGAAAGTTGCTGTGAACTCGTATTATCAACAGAAGTCGAAAAAGGAGGCTTACAAGATGCACCAGAAACGGCATTATTCATGTTCCCGGCTGTAGTCGTTGGATCGCCATCAGGGCTAGAAGAGTGCCCTTGCGTATCAGAATGGTGGGTGAAGCTGTTAGGAATATCTTCTATTTCGTTCCCTTCTCCGAGTGCAGCTATTTGTTGGAGGTCGAAACCTCTAGGGCATAGCTTTGGTGAACAATCAGCGCAGTGCAATGGTTGCTACTATGGTCCTGGGAGTGCATAATATTTTGTTCTTGTAGTTCCAGTTCCATATCCCCCGCAAGAGCGGTTGCATCCTCGCTTCCTATGTTAGCTCCTCTCAGTGCATTGATGTCCTCCTTATCGAAAGCAAAATTGGTATCATCTGTGGCAACAAAGGCATTAGGACGCAGCACCTCAGGCCCGGATCGCCTTTGGGGTATGTGAGATCGGCTTCGGCTACGTCCCCTTGGGGGGGGCGTTGCGGTCTTTTTTCTTCTTGCAGGTTGCCAAAGAGTGGCCAATCACACAACACTCCTTGCAGTATTGTGGGAGACGTTCGTAGGTAATATTAGTGCCTGAAAGATGTTCTTCTATGTGGTATAAAACCTGTTGATGGAGATCTTTGGAGAGATCGATCTCAATGAGCATTCTTGCATATAAACCAAAAGTACGGTTGAGAGTGGAGTCGTCCAACCGAACTAATGTGCCAATAGTTGAGGCCAAGGCCTCCAAAATTCTTGGTTGCCAATACTCGATAGGTAAATCCGTAAAACGAACCCACACCTGACAAAGAGAGGTCTTAACATTGCTAGGGTTAAAATTCGGTGTCCAATCCTGCAAATGAAAAGTGCCAGTATCTAGAGAAAAGGATCTTCTCAGTGTGAGCCTAGCTCTGTCTTCCACGTCTTCCAACATTACTGTGTAGTACCCTTTACCAAGGGGAATCATCTTGAGTCTATCGTTCAGCTTCCAAACCGCTCGAAGTTTCTCCTTGAGTGCTAATAAGGGAAGAAGGGGCTTTCCTGGTGCTGTGATCATGCGTCCAATAAACGAATTTTGAAATTCTCTGACTCCCATCAAATAATCCTCTTCCGGAATATCAATCAAGAGATAATGACCATGAGGAGTTGGTTTAATAGGTTAGCGGAACGGGGCTTGGCTGGTAGTTCTTGGACGGGCGGACGCCACCTCAGCAAAGGTTTTGGCGGGCTCCTTGCCGTTGTTGGAAGAGTTAACGTTCACCGGGACGGAAGCAGGGGGCTTTGGGTCCCACAATTCATTGGGTCATCGGCATCCTGAGATGGAGAAGGCAAAACAGAAGTACCCATAATGAGGGGCGTTCATATGAATCCATTGGTGTAGGAAACATACCAAGTGCGCCGGAAATGTATGGGAGGTTCCCGGCTGTAGTCGGGGGTGTGCCAATAGGGACGAAAGTCCCTTGCTTATTCCCGATCACATCATTATGAGGCGGGCCTGCAAGAACCCTAGATGTCGTGTCATGGGAGACCTGCATATCATGAAACACAACAACAGCAAGTGTAGGTGTATTCAAATTATCCAAACCAGCGGTTGAGGACTTACAATATGTACCGGAAATAGAGCGAGGCTCGTTTCCGGCTGGAGTCGGGCGTGCGCCAACAGGGACGTAGGTCCCTTGCTTATTCCCAGACATAGAACGCTGATCATCCACCAGGGAAACCCTAGGCTGCGAATCATGTCCATCTCTAGGGTTTGGGACTCGTGCGTCAGGGGTAGGATTAGGAAACTGCGGAATAGGGTCCGCCATAACACTACTCGATCCACCATTAGGGTTACGCACAGCGAAATTAAATCGCGGGTCAGATTTGATCGCGGGTAAGTAATTTAAAAAACCGGGATATAGTCGATTGATTGCGTACATGGCCTCATCACGCTGGCCATCGTTCTGTGTAATTAAATTCTTAGACTCTTCAGAAAGCGGTTGAGACTCGAAGAGAGTGCGTGCGTGATCATTGGCATAAAAGGAGATTAGTGGACCGTAGTATTTGAGTAACTCTGCAAGGGCATTGGGAGAATCCGAACCAGCATAAGAGTTCTGGTCGGATTGCATGGATGACGGCGAGAAGACGGTCAATCACGACTGAGAAACGGCCAAAAGGGAGAGAGAATCTAGAGAGAACATTTTTTCCCTAGGTTAATACCTTAGCTTATCTTAGGTAATAACTTAGTGATTAAGGAAGAAACTCCATTTTCAATAATATTTCCTTTTGAAATCTTAAAACTCAAATTGAATGTAAATTAGGTTAATACTTAGTGATTAAGGAAGAAACTCCATTTTCAATAATGTATCCTTTTGAAATCTTAAAACTTAAATTGAGGGTAAATCAGGTAATAACTTAGTGATTAAGGAAGAAAGTCTATTTTTATAATGTATCCTTTTGAAATCTTAAAAACTCAAATTGAGTGTAAATTAGGTTATAACTTAGTGATTAAGGAAGAAACACAGTTTTCAATAATGGATCCTTTTGAAATATTAAAACTCAAATTGAATGTAAATTAGGTTAATACTTAGTGATTAAGGAAGAAACTCCATTTTCAATAATATATCCATTTGAAATCTTAAAACTCAAATTGTGTGTAAATTAGGAAATAACATAGTGCAAATTAGGTTATTTTATTAATAAAAAGAAAAAAGGTGGACCCCACAACCCGGGGTCAGGGGAAAGAACAATTAAAGTAAAGGACCACAGGTGTGAACCAATCCCAAAGCCAACAAGGAAAGGGTGGTCACAAGTCCGAAATCATATACAATCCAACATAAAAATAGGCCACACAAACGGCCAAGGGTGAGCAAACCCCATAAAATAAAAACATGATTATATTCTACAATATTCATTATTCATATCTAAAGCTAGAAAGCGTAACAGAAAATCTGGACAAGTACCCTGCCAATGAAAATTACCATACCTTTTGACAAGTGCATCCGTTGCCCGATTGCCCTCACGAAGAATATGCGAAAACTTGACATCCATCTGCTTGCCTAACTCCATAACCGTGCTCCAAAAACTACAGAGACGCCACGGAATCAGCGGTATTTCACCCCGTAAAGTGCGGGTTGCCAAAAGAGAATCAGATTCAATCCAAAGTTTCGTCCAGCCTCTTACGAAAGCATGTTCAATAGCCCCAAATACAGCCAACAATTCAGCCTCCAGAGGAAATCCCCAACCACCTGCCTCTGAATACGCCGCAAGGAAGAACCCTCTTGAGTTTCTAAAAATAGCACCCGTGTAAAGAGTATTTGGTGGGTTTCTAACACCACCATCAACATTAACCTTGACCCAACCAGGCGGAGGAGGAAGCCATTTCACATAGATAGGGTGCCGAGCTTTCCTGGGGCGAAGTGGAGTCCCGAGAGCCCTAGTGATAAGAAGGTCAGCAAACGTGCCATTTGATTCACCTCCAAGCAACGGGGCAGATTCACGAATATGAGCCAGCGTGAACGTCAGACATCTTTGGAGAGAAACAGGGTGGTCCTCATGCACAATACGATTGCGAAAGGTCCAAAGAGCCCACACTGTCGTTGTAAAAGCAAGTCTCCATAAATTTGTAACTTAAACGCTCATCGAATGACGTCTAGCCTGAAAAAACAAGTGATCAAAACCATCCATATAATACAAATGTAAATTAAATATTCTAGCAATGGAACTGATCACCTGAATTGAAAAGGGACATTGAGCAAAAACATGATCACGTGTTTCACTATGCGAAAGATAAAGTGAGCAAAAGTTTGGTCCGGCAACCCCGAATTTCTGCAACCAATCCCCAGTAGGTACCTTACCCCAAATAACTCTCCAAAGAAAAGTAGAACGGCTCAACGGAATATGGGCATTCCAAATCCAGCGCTCCCAACCTACACGAGGCATAGGCTGACGAAGCACATCAAAGGCAAGATGGGAAGTGAGTTCCTCGGAAACTGAATTCGACCAAACAACCGTGTCCCGCTCACAAGAGATTCTGATACTCAAAATATCCTTCACCACATCTGTACACTGAAGAATAAAAATGGGAGCAAAATGCCAGCAGTTGTCATAAAAGAAGTCCCCCACCGTAGCCACTAAGTTAACCGCCACAGAAAAGGGTATATAGCCAACCGGTCCACAATCCTGTATCCTAACCAATTATCGTGCCAAAAACTAACTTTGGAATCACGACCAACCACCCATCTAGCCTCAGATATCAAAGATGCCAAGTGTTTCTGAACTCCAGGCCTTACGGACGAGAAGAAGTACCGGGTATGAATTGTATTTCCATTCCGAAAGAACCGACCATGCAAATCAGCAAAATCTCTAGATTTGTTGCAAAAAATGTCCCAAGCAAGTTTATAAGTATAAGACTCGTTTGCAATACGCAAAGAACGAATCCCAAGGCCCCCTTCCGTTCGGGGCGTGCAACATCGCTTCCAGGCAACAGAACAAGAGTTGCTGCGTTTATTTACATCCCCAGTCCAAAGAAAATTTCGCATAACAGACTCCAAATCCGAAATTAGAGGAGCGGGCCATTTGTAAACCATCATGGAATGCACCGTAGAAGCAGCCACAACTGAATTAATTAAGCAAAGCCTACCCGCAAAGGAAAGGGAGGAACCTTTCCAACGAGTAAATTTAGACTTGATTGTGTCCGCTAAAGGAGCTAAGTGATGTGACTTGGGAGCTCCTTTAAAAAGGGGAACTCCGAGGTAGTTAAAAGGCAGTGAACCCTCAATGATGCCCGTACGTCTAGAGACTAACGTACATAAGCTAGATGCTACTTTGGTGCCGAAATAAACTCTCGATTTCGGAGGGCTAAAACGTTGTCCAGAAATATATCCGTAAGCATCCAAAATATCTGTCAGACAGTGATGATTTGTACCCGTGGCTTTCATCATGATCATGATGTCATCAGCATATAATAAGAATGGAGCCACTCCTTTAATCGGCACAAGGAAGTGTCTGGCGACTGCGTTATCAATAAGGCTGGCGAGGCCTTCCTCAGCCAAGCAGAAAAGCAAGGGTGAGAGAGGATCTCCTTGCCGTACACCTCTCGAGCAGCTGAAAAAACCTTTTGCCTTACCATCCAAAAGTATCGAAAGCCTCGAAGAAGAGAGGATTGTGTTCACCATGCAAATAAATCTATCGGAAAAACCCATACAATCAAGTACAGCAAAGAGAAAACCCCAGTCAATAGTATCGAACGCCTTAACCATATCAATCTTCCAAGCCATGCCACCCCCACCTCTATCAAGTTGATTAATAGCCTCAGAGGCTAGCGCAATGCAAGTATGAATCCGTCTCCAGGGATAAACCCAAACTGAAAGCTGGAAAGGTGATTACCAATAAAACTACCAAGCCTAGTAGTGATAATTTTTGTGAAAATTTTAAAAATAAAATTACTCATGACAATAGGCCTGAAATCTTGGATGATCTTGGCACCAACTTTCTTTGGTATGAGAGTAACAAAATTCGAATTTAGCCCAGCGGGCAAAGACCCGTGAAGGAAAAATGTCGAACAGCCGAGATCACATCAGAAGGAATGATGTCCCAACAAGCATGGTAGAAATACCCAGAAAAACCATCCGGGACAGGGGAGCTCGAAGGATCCATCTTAAACACTACATTACGCACCTCACCTTCTTCCGGAAGTGCAGTTAGGAAGTCATTCTCCCAAGAAGAAAATTGCGAGAAAGGCAGGCCATCTAGAAGCTGCATGGATGTTGAAGAATCCGATGTAGCCGCAAATAAGTCAGCATAGTATGAGATTATATGGTCGGCAATCAAATCAGGGTTGTCGCATTCCGTGCCTTGAATGACCAGCTTATGAATACCCAAATTACGTCCTTTCGTTTCCTTTCATTTTGTGTAAGGCATGGAAAAAGGTAGAATTCTGATCCCCGTAGTTAAGCCATTGGAGACGGTTCCATTGAGAGAAGAAATCATGTTTGCGACGTAAAAGAGAATTAAGATGAACCATGCTGTCTACCTCTTTAGTAAGGAGGAAATCCGAATCCCCATGAGGAAATCCGAATCCCCATGCAAACTGATATCAAGTTGCACATGATAGAGCACCTGTTCCGCCTCATCAATTTGGCTGAATATATTCCAAAAGGTATTACAGTTCCAGAGCTTCAGGGTCCCCTTAAGCCGACGGAATTTTAACATGACCACCGAATCGGGTCCGAACTTTCAATCATAAAACACCATGAAGAACGAACAAGCTCCATAAAGGATTCGTGTTGAATCCACATTTTTTTTAATGCGAAAACGAGAGATATTTGCAACCGGCGTATCCAAAAGAGTAAGGAGAAGAGGATGGTGGTCGGACGAGAGTCTGTGAAGCACCTCCACAGAAATCGATTGCCATATGTCAACAAAAGCTGTAGTGAAAAGAGTGTGATCCAAACGTGCCGCAGAAAATTGTGTATTACGTCGCGTTGACCAAGTAAACGGATTTCCAGAGGATGGCAGATCCATCAAAAGGGCATTATCAATAAAGGTATCAAATTCCCTCATGGGAAGAGTCGAAGAGGGCGAAGCCCCCACTCGTTCATGAGCACCCCTAACCGCGTTAAATCGCCCATAACACAAATTTTATCATCCTGAATTGCCGTAATATCCAACCAAAGCTCCCGACGTTTGACATAATCATTACTGGCATCCACAAAAACAAAACTCCAGGCTTCTGTATCAGAGCGAAAACGAATCACAATACACTGAGAGGTGATAAGAGAAATAGTCGAACATGACAAAAAGGTATTCTTGCATAGGACCCATATATTCGGACGCATGCCATCTCTCGTATTCTTCACCAAAAAAGAGAGCTGAAGGGAGGTCCAAAAAGAACGTGGAATAGAAGTGTCCAAAATTTTGGGCTTCAGAATAATCACCCAGTCTGGTTTATGTTTATGACAATAAGCACCAAGAGAATCACGTGTATGCTCATTGCGAAGGCCCCTGTGCATTCCAGGTAAGCACAATCATTGAAGAGCTGGGAGATCGTGCTTCGGCGGTCCATTGAGTTCTTCATCGGCCTCAAGATCATCAGCCCATCTGCGACTACCAACCAATATCATTTCAGGAATTCTTGCTCCTCTTTCAACTCCAACAAAAGGTTCTTTTGCCATGGAAGCCAACTCCTCAGTAATAGTTCCCAGCTTGCCAGGATCAATGGTGGGAGTAGAAACACGATTCCCACGCAGAGGTTGTTTGAGTTGAACGCCAACGGACAACGAAGTGGTCGTAACAGCATTCTTCTTTGCGGCTTTCTTAACCTGTAAAGGAAGGGAAGAGGCAGAAGTAACACTGTGCAAAGAGGTACCAGCCGGAAAATCAGGTTCGGAAGACTTACAAGATGCGCCGGAAATGGTAATAATTGCATTTCCGGCTGAATTCAAATTATCGCCATCAGGGTTAAGCGAAAACCCTTGCGTTGCATCTTGAGCCGGTGAAGTATCTTCATCTCCAAGGATTTCAAAAGCATTGGATGTCAAAACCTCATCATGACCACTAGCATGAAGAATCATGGCCATGCATGGATTGCTATCGGGTTCCAAATCCTCCGTCTCCAGCGTATGGGGATCCTGCTTGTTGGGAAAATGTATAAGACTTAGTTTTGATTAGATGCCAAAATGTTCCTCCTAAGTTGTTTTGTAAGTAAATTATTCAGTAGAGTTAGAGTTTAAAATAAACAGTTCTAAGTGTTAAGAACTAGAGTACAATTAGTAATAACTAGAGTGTATTTTAGTATGAAGTCTGCTGAAGATAAAGTCCGCTGAAGTGAAGTCCGCTGAAGACTAAGTGATCTGAGAAAGAAGTCTAAGTCTTGAATGTTATCTAAGTACATTCTCACTAAGACTAAATCTATCAGTAGAGGACGAAGGTCCACTGATAAAGAAACTAACAAAGTACATTTAATGCTAAACATATTTAAAGCTGTTAATTAATCTGGTTGGAACAAGGCAAAATGAATTTCAGTGAAGCTTACAATAAATGAAGGAATAAGAAGGTTCTCTCAGAGGAGTTCCACCTTAAAGCAAGACAAGAATCTGGGCATACAGACTTAAGGTCCAATGAGAAGATGACACGTCAGTGTACTTTACTGACAGCCGACCTACCCCAGCCTGACAAGTACCAAAAGTCTTTCACCTAGCAATCTACAGAAAGTTGGTGAACAAGCATGGTTTTGCAGCCGTTTCTTGACAAGACTTAAAGCTTCAAAAAGAGCCGTTTGAACCAATCAGATACAAGAAGACTTACTTGAGAAGATTCAAATCCAACGGGAAGATTTTCAAGGAAGCCTATAAATACAGAAGGACGTGCACATTTACAAGCACGGGAAACTCACAAGATCAAAGCTATCTCTACATTCATAACCATCTAGAAGCACTCGAAATTATCATTGTTTCCCAAGTGTTTCACAGTTGTAGAGAGCCTAACAAACCTTCTGTAACCAAGCTTAAAGCTATATCCAAATCTTAGAAAGAGATAATCCAATCCTAAGCCTTGAGCTAAACTTGTAAGGATTATCTCAAAATAGTTGGAACCAAAACCTTACTCAAAACCCTACTCAGTGTTTAGGTTGAGAGCTAGTGTTAAGTGGTGTTAGTAAGCTGATTGTTGTATCAGTCTGAAAGCTGGTTTGTTTTGGGAACTAGGACCTGGAATTTCCTAGTGATCAATCATCCTAAGAGAGGAGAAGTTGATCAGTGAACCTTGGCACTATAACACAAGGAATTCCAAGTGAAAGGAATTCTCCTGTTTGATCAGGCCAGTGGACGTAGGAGATTTATCTCTGAACCACTTTACATCTTGTGTACTTACTTTCTGCTATTTCATAAGTGTGTGTTAATCTCAAGTTTATCAAAGTAAAACGAGTTTTCTAAAGGGCTCACTAATCCGCATCTGAAAGCTAATTAGATAGTAGTTCAACTGAAAGTCTTGTGCTTTCAGTGGAGGTATTATCTCAGTAAGCTTTCACAGAGTAACTCTCAGCAGACCTCAAGTCCACTGACGAGCTATTGTCTTAAGTAACCTGATAAGTTTTGAAGAAGTTTTAATTTGTAACCACAGGTGTATTCCCCCCCCCATACACCTGTTTACTCGTTTCGGGACCAACAATTGGTATCAGAGCAGTGGTTCAAAAGACCATTGTTCTAAGTATACCTTGTGCTTAAAGGTATTTTATTAAGGTCACCTGAATTGATCTTTTGATAAACTTGCTTTTATACTATGGCTGACAACACAGCTAGGGTTGCACCACCAGCAGAGAACAACATGGGAGTTAATCCCTTGAACCATATGTCTCATCACAAGCTTCCACAATTCTCAGTGGAAAACTATGATTTCTGGAAGATCAGAATGAGAGCTCATCTTGCCTGTGTGCATGATGAAATGTTAAGGGTTATTACTAAAGGTCCATTTGTGTTTATGACACCTAACCCTAGAACTACAGCTGAAACTATTGCAGATCCTAGAGAAGAATGGCCCAAAGATGAAGATAATTTCACTGCAGATGAGAGGAGGAGAAACAACCTCAACTTCATTGCCATGAACATTCTCTACACCACTATTCCAGATTCTGTAATGGGAAGAGTGATCCACTGCAAGACAGCAAAGGAACTATGGGACACTCTTGCTCTCATGTGTGAAGGAACTGACAAGATAAAAGAGAACAAGCTTTCAGTAGCTGTTCAAAAATATGAGCAGTTCACCATGGAGTCCACTGAGACCATAGACCAGCTTGATGGGAGGTTCACTGACATCATGAATGAGATAAATTCTCTGGGAAAGGTCTACCCTAAAAGAGAAGTTGCCTTAAAGATCCTGAGAGGTCTAACCTCAAGATGGGATGTGTACTCTGTGATGATGCAGAATACCAAGGATCTATCCAGCATGTCTATGCAACAGGTATTCTCTGAACTTAAGGCTTATGAGTTTGATCTGAACAGGAAAAGGGCTCCTGATGAGACCTCAGCTGAGAAGGGAGTTGCCTTCAAAGCTAAGGAGTCTGAGCCAAAATCCCCAAAGCCTCAGAAGAGTACAAAGGCAAGTAAGTCTCAAAGCAAGGCTGAGATGCAGGAGGAACTCAGCCTCATGGCTAGAAGGTTTGAACAACTTAACAGCCGCTTTGGCAAATATAAGAGATTTTACAGGGATAACAGGGAAGGTAGAAGTTATCCACAAAAGACTACCAGAGAAGGAGAGAAAAGCTCATCTGAGCTGGAAAAGAAGAAGGAATACAAGAATTACACCAAGGCTGAAGGATCATCATCAAAGACCAGAGAGTCCACTGAGGAAAAGAATGATGATGCCAACAGGTGTTTTCAGTGCAAAAAGATTGGGCACTTTCAATATGACTGTCATCAACTGAGCACAAAAGAAAGAAGAGAAAGGCAAACCAAAAGAGACAGAAGATATGGAGAAAGGAAAGCCATGATGGCTGGGGATGTTGATGAAAACCTGGAGTCACCTGATGAACTGTTCTCTGACAGCAGTGAAGATGACATGTGCCTCATGGCAAGAGAAGAACCAGAGGTACAATCTAAACCATCCATTTCTCTAGAACACACACCTGAGCTAAGCTCAGAGTCAACTGAGGAACTCAATCTTCAATCCGCTTTGGAACATTTGATGATTGATTTCTCAAGGTTGCAAGAAGCAAGTTTCTGTCTTCAAGATGAGAACAAACAACTCTTGAGTGAAAACTCCAAGTTAATTGAGTCTGGGAATCAAGCAGATCTAAACTCAGCCAAATCTACCATTGAACTGACAAAAGAGGTGGAAACCCTCAGGAGTCAAGGAAATGGTAGAGATCAACTGATAAAAGATCTCAATGAATCTAAGACAAAGTTAACTGAAGAGAATTTAAAATTGGTAAGTCAAATAAAGGATTCTCTCCTGAAAATTGATGTCTTACAAAAATCTGAAGAGACATTGTTAAAAAGGATTGATGCTCTAAACAAACCCTCTCTTGCCATAGAGGAGATCCAAAATTTTCAAACCAATCCAAATAACAAATGTGGGATAGGCTTTATTCCAAAACCTTCAGAAGGTCCTCTGAGTGTTGCTTCTTCAAGTGGCACAAAGAGAGTTTTTGTCAAGTCTGTGACATTTCAACCACAGACTGAGGATAAAGGAAAAAGACCAGCTGAGATCACTCAAAAGAAAAGTCAATCTAAGCCAAAACCAAATGGAAAGGCTCAGGTGACTTATCAGACTAGATCTCAGCAGAGGTACTATCAGCCGAGGTCTTCACAGATGAAGCAACCTCAGCTGAGAGCACCCAGGCATGAGCAGTCCTCATGGAATGACTCATATGGAA
The DNA here is from genome assembly GCA_947034835.1 of Ballota nigra. NCBI lineage: Eukaryota > Viridiplantae > Streptophyta > Magnoliopsida > Lamiales > Lamiaceae > Ballota > Ballota nigra. The sequence goes on from OX344723.1 coordinate 123,113,724, forward strand.
GACCTAGTCCTTTTGTGCCTAAAGGAAAAGGTCCTTCATACCTTTATCAACAAAAACCAAGACCAGGTGCACCCAAGCCAAAGAGAAAGAATGTGAAGAAGGTTTCTGTTCCTTCAAAGGCTGACACCCATAGAAAGTTTACTCCTAAGGCACCTAGGGAGATAACAATCTATGTAGATGTTTATGGAAGACAAATTAGCCAATCTAAAGTAATTAGAACTGTGAGGCAAATTTGGATTCCGAAAGGTACAGTAACCTTGTAGAACCCAACACCAAATGGGTACCTAAAGCTTGATCTGTGATTGCAGGGCTCAGTGGACCTCAACAAAGGAGAAGCTCTTAAATCATCAGTCTGGTATTTGGACAGTGGATGTTCTAGGCACATGACTGGCAACAAAGATCTCCTGACAGAATTTGTTGAGAAAGAAGGTCCACAAGTCACTTTTGGTGACAACTCTCAAGGAGCCACTAAAGGTTATGGTACTTTAATTATTGGCTCAGTAAGGGTAAACAATGTATCCTTTGTCAGTGGACTTAAGCATAATCTTCTGTCCATAAGTCAATTCTGTGATAAGGGATACAGTGTTGAATTTTCATGTAACCTGTGTTTTGTTAAGAATGTATCTTCACAACAGGTATTACTAACTGGGTCAAGAAAGGGAAATATCTATCTTGCAAATTGGAAGTCTTGCACACCAAATGCATGTCTTATTGCTAAGAGCTCAACTGACACTAATTGGTTGTGGCACAAAAGGCTAAGTCATCTGAACTTCAAGATGATGAACAGGATAGCAAGACATGGACTGGTAGAAGGAATGCCAAATGAAGTTTATAACAAAGAACATATCTGTAAAGCCTGTCAGGAGGGGAAGCAAGTAAAGGCATCTTTCAAAAGCAAAGTAGCAACCTCTACTGACAGAGTACTTCAACTGTTACATATGGATCTTTTTGGTCCAGTAACCCCTGTAAGTATCAATGGGAGAAAGTATACACTGGTTGTTGTTGATGACTTCTCCAGGTACACATGGGTAATATTCCTTGCAAGCAAAAAGGAGACTCAACTGAGACTGCCAGAGCTCCTGAAGAAAGTTAGCAATGAAAAGAGCCTGAACATTGTAAAGATAAGATCAGATAAGGGCACTGAATTCATAAATTCTATTATATCTGATTATTGCAAAGAATTAGGTATTTCACATGAGACATCAGCTGCAAGAACTCCACAACAAAATGGAGTAGCTGAAAGAAGAAATAGGACTCTCAAGGAGGCAGCAAGGACAATGTTAGCTGAAGCTCAGGTTCCTAAAAGATTCTGGGCTGAAGCTATTAATACTGCCTGCCACACTCAAAACAGATCCATGGTAACCAAACATCAAGGAAAAACTCCATATGAGTTATGGAATGGCAAAAAGCCACAGGTATCTTACTTTCATATTTTTGGTTGCAAGTGTTTCATTCACAACAATGGGAAAACACAACTGAAAGCTTTTGATAGCAAAGCTGATGAATGAATTTTCTTAGGATATTCCCAAATCAGTAGAGCCTTCAGAGTTTACAACTGTAGAACTCTTGTTGTGGAAGAAACACCTCATGTGGTATTTGATGAATCTACTTTTGAGTCCAGAAGTAAGGAGAATGAGGATGTGATAAGCAAAAGGCTAACTAGACTGAGTATCAAATCAAAAGGATATCCTGAGAATTGTGTTGATACATTCATCCCAACTTGGGACAACCTCAATGATCAACAATTCAAAGAGGACACTCAAAATCAGACCACTCCTCAAAGCTCACCTGAGAGCCCTCCTGAAGATGTAACTGAACTGATGAACACCATCCCAGTTCAAGAGGTAACCAATGTCAATGAAGATGTGGTCACAGCTGAGACATTCACTGAACCCATCATTCAAGGGGGAACCAATGAAATTACCATTGAGGATGAAAATACCTTGAATGATGACTCAGGACTTCAACCCTCTATCTTATTTCCTGAATTCGATTTCATTCCAATATCTAGTGACTCAACTTCAGAAGAGTTAAACTCTACTGAAGGGCATCAGCCTAGGAGAACTTGGCTCTCAGATCACCCTGTTGAGCAAATCCTAGGTGATCCTTCCTCAGGAGTCAAAACTAGAAGTTTTCATGGTGAAAGTGCTTTGTTTTGTTGTTTCTTATCAAACCAGGAACCAAGTTCCATAGCAGAAGCACTTCAAGATTCCAACTGGATTATTGCCATGCAAGAAGAGCTCAACCAGTTCACAAGGAATCAAGTTTGGGAGTTGGTGGACAGACCATATCACTGCAATGTGATAGGAACCAAGTGGGTATTCAAGAACAAGAAGGATGAGAATGATATCATAGTCAGAAACAAAGCCAGGCTAGTTGCAAAGGGCTACTCTCAAGTTGAAGGATTTGACTATGATGAAACATTTGCCCCAGTAGCCAGATTGGAGGCAATAAGGTTATTTGTTGCCTATGCTGCTCACAAGAAATTCAAGGTGTACCAGATGGATGTTAAAAGTGCCTTCTTAAATGGAGTACTCAATGAAGAAGTCTATGTGGAGCAACCCCCAGGTTTTGAAGAAAGTCACAAAGTATATAGACTGAGGAAAGCTCTATATGGACTGAAACAGGCTCCAAGAGCTTGGTATGATACTTTGTCACAATTCCTTTTGGATCATGGTTTTATCAAAGGGAGAGTTGATAGAACACTTTTCAGAATCACAAAAGGAGAGGACACATTGCTAGTTCAAATCTATGTGGATGATATCATCTTTGGATGTCCTAACCAAGTCCTCTGTGAGAAGTTTTCTCAACTGATGAAAGGAAATTTTGAGATGTCAATGATGGGAGAAATGAATTTCTTCCTAGGACTTCAAGTCAAGCAGTCCACTGAAGGAATCTTCATCAACCAAGCCAAATACACAAGGGAGCTGATCAACAAGTTTGGATGCCAGACCAGCAAGGTTGCAAGGGTTCCACTCAACACCAACACCAAGATGGAACCAGATGAAGATGGTGAATCAGTAGACCAGAATCACTACAGAGCCATTATTGGATCTCTACTGTATCTCACAGCAAGCAGGCCTGATATCACTTTTGCAGTTGGGATTTGTGCAAGATATCAAGCCAACCCCAAGAAAAGTCATTTGGAAGCTGCTAAGAGGATTCTCAAATATCTTAAGGGTACTGTGAATATGGGATTGTGGTATCCCTCAGATGACAATCTGGAACTCACAGGATACTCAAATGCTGACTATGGAGGATGCAGAATTGATAGAAAATCAACCTCAGGCACTTGTCAATTCTTGGGAAGTAAACTGGTTTTTTGGTTTTCCAAGAAACAAAATTCAGTAGACACAAGCACTACTGAAGCAGAGTATATGGCAGCTGGAAGTTGTTGTGCTCAAATTCTTGGCATCACTTCATCAGAGATCATGTGGAGAAGAAGGACATCAAAATGCTCAAAATCCACACTGACAAGCAGAAGGCATATATCTTCACTAAACCTTTGGCTGAAGCAAGGTTTCAAGAGTTGTCAGTGGAGCTTGGACTCCTAGATCCAGGAGAGTAAATAAAGGATTGAATCTCAGAAGAGTTACCTTCAACTCAGTTGGTATCTCAGTGGAGGTTCATATTCAGTAGAGGATCCTTCTCAGAAGAAGCTCCTCATCTCAGAAGAGGTTTGAATATCAGACGAGGTCAAACCTCAGTGGAGGTCAAAAGCTTTTTACTTATATTATTTCAAATTTAAAGCCTCTTAGTTTTTAAAGAATATATTTGGTTTCAAAAACTTACTAATGAGTGCTTTCTGGGAAATTAAATCTTTCTTCACTGTTCCGAAGAGATTTTGGTATGACAAACATTTAATGCGCATGGTACAAGTCAGACATGCTTTTTCAATTACCTATCTCACGCGCCCTAAAAGCCGGATGATGTGACTTTCCGGCTACCAACTTTTTCAATCCATACCATCCATATTTGACGGTTCACTCCTAACCGTCTAGATCTATCAAAAACTCCCCACTACCCCTTTTCATCTATCCACGACTTTTTACTAAAATCAATCTCAGTCGTTGATTGCGGGACTAGATCTAACCGTTTATTTCTCAAATAAAAACCCCAAACTTAAGCTTGCAAACCTTTTCGAATACTCTTTCAAGCAATCTCTTACTATCTATCCTACACACTCTGCAATCTTATTTCTCTCAAACCCTCTTGTTCTAATGGCAAAACTAAATCTTAGTTTCCTTACCAATAAGGATAACTTCTGGTATGAACCCATTGTGGTGTTTGATACCCCAGAGATTGAGACAAAACCTGAATTTGCCCATATCAAAGAAGCCCTAGATATGCTCAAATCTGCAGGGTTAGAGAAATTTCTATCGGTTCATCCAGAGAACTGTTTTGACAGACAGGTTCTTGAATTCTACAACAATGTCTCCAACTCAGACACAAGGATCAGGTCTCATCTGATATTGCAAAGGAAGAAGAAAGTTATGAGAGATAACATGGAGGTCACAGAGCACCAAAAGATAAAGAAGGAGATTCGTGTGAGCGGAGAAGTTCTGAAGGAACTATTTGATCTTCCGTCTGAAGGTCCCAATCCAGACACATGCATAGTGGACAAAGAGGAGGAATGGGTCAATACCATTATGCAGAGGAAGGTGAAATATAGCCCAACCATGAATAGAAGTATACTCCTGCCAGTATACAATGTTCTGTGTGAAGTTGTGGGTAAATGCATTCTGGGGAACCAAGGAAGTACTGAGCAAGTGAGCAAGCCAAAGCTCAGACTGATGAAGGCCATTGTGGAAAGCAAAGAAAGGTCCTTCAACTGGCAACAATTCTTTCTGAGGGCCTTGAACAAAGAGAACTCAAAGCTCCAACCAGACAAAACTCCCCAACTATCAAGTAAGCTCAATTATGCTACAAAAATCTCTTACTTGATAGAGAATGTAGACCTGGGAGTGGATTGGATCCCTGATAGGAAATGGAGCAATTTGAAAGCCCTATTCAAGCCTGGAAAGAATCTTGAAGGGAGGATGATTAAGCCTGCTGTGGAGAGCCCAGAGGCAGTTGAGGAAGATGAGGCCAACCCCACTGAAGGGAAGAAGACCAAGCTCAATAGGAGACTGGTCAAATTGAGTGAAAAGATGGCCCAGCACAAGGAGGCCGAGGCAGAAAAAGCCACTAAGAAGAAAAAGAAGAGGTCTCCTGAGGCAGAGAAGGACAGTGCCTCAAAGAAAGTCAGAGTCACAGACTCTACTGATGAATCTTCATCAGGTAACCCTACCTCTTCTCCCAACACTATCTCAACTGAGTCTGACTCAGATGCTCCTGCACCCACCCCCGTCAAACCTAAAACCACTAAACCTCGCACCCTGCTGCCTAAACCAAACGCATCTCCTCATTACCAAAAACCACCACTGATGGCTCTCAAAAGCCAGTAAGTGGATCCCAAATAACCCCCACTGAACCCATCTCCAACCCTACTGAAACAACCCCATCTGAACCCACATCATCAACCCCCACTGACCAAAACCCAACCTCACCTGAAACTCAAACTCAAACCTCATCTGAATTAAACCCTCCTGAAATTCTTTCAACTCAACTGGAGTCTATCCCAGAAGAGCCAACAGAGAGCAGATCCCCTACCCCTTCCCTTCCTTCAGACGATGAAGAAGAGTACTCATTCTTAGACACCCTTAAGGATGAGGTTGCTTACTCTTTGGAGTCTAAATACCCTGAACTTGACAACTTCCCCACACTCAAGGCTATATTCTTAAGGCTGCGACTCATTGTCCAACTCAAGGATATAAGACTTGGTGAAATTCTTCTAGCTGTAAGAGGCAGCAATGCAGAGGAGTGGAAGAAGGAGGAAGCTGAAGTGCTAAACTTTGCTGGGATGCACAAGACCAGACTTCTCTGTGATGAGAAGGTCTTTGAAAGTTTGGTCTTGGAGAAAATTGTTGAGGCCAAGAAGGGAGATGAGGTGGAGAGAGCTGTGTTGGTAAGCAAGAGAAGTCAGCTGAGGTGATAGCTGTAAGAGAGGATGTGAAGGAGAAAGAGGAGGAGAAAGAGGAAAATATACAAGGAGGAGGGACCTCACCAAGGCAAGGTGATGGTGAGGTAGCCAAGGATGTATCCAAGGCAAGGGATACTGAGGCTCAAAATTTGCCACAGGAGAGTCCAGTAGAGGTGTCTACTGAGATTCTCCCACAACAGCCTTCAGTGGTGACTTTAGAGTCAACTGAGGTGTCTGGAAACGAAGAAGTTGAAAAAGAAAAGGAAAAAGCTGAGGGTGGTGAGAAAGATGTGGAAATCACTGGAGTTATGAGTGGTCAAATAAAAGCAATCATTCCTGTAAAGGATGAATTGGCTGAAAAAACCATAGTTGAAAAGGAGAGTGATGAGAGAAGTAAGATGAGTGAGGAGGAGGGAGTTCCAATGGAGTTAGAAGTTACAGGTGACTTAGGTGGTGAGATTGAGGGAGGAAGAACTAACACTGTCTTAAATGCAGGTACTCAAACTGATGAGATCCCCCCAGTCCAGGTCAACCTAACTCCACTGAGGGATGCAGTGCTTAAACTCCAAGATGAAAGACTTCCTACTCTTGAAACTGAGCTTAGAGATCTTCAAGAAGTTGTCCAAGAGGAGGTAGACGAAATGGTCATACTCTCAGACCATGTTGATGAATTGATGGAGTCAACAACTACTTCACTTCAAAATCTAACCCTGAAGGTGCAAGACTCAACTCAGATGGTGTCTGACCTAGTTGAAGGCAACTGTGTTCTCATGCTAGAAGGTCTGAAGAACCTGGAGAAAAAGGAGGAAGAAGCCAGAACTCAATTCCTAAAGGACTCAGTAGAGAACGTATCCATCAACCTAAAGTCTTATGTTGAAGCTTTCTCAGCCGACCTTATTGGGAAGGTTGAAGGGTTATGGAACCAGAAGATGCAGGAGTTCGAGGCAAAGAACGGAGAATTTGGAGCCAAGCTTGGTGAAGTTCTCAAGAAGGCTGCTGAGGACTTCCCAACTCAGGAAAAGACCAATGTGCTAATTGATGAGAAGCTGACCCAATTTGTGAAATTTGGTCAAACTGCTGGAGCTGCACTAGAAAGAATGGAAGATGAAGTTGACCACTGCTCTACTGAACTTAAAGTCATCGCTCACGATCAGTTGAAGTTAAACATCACTGTGGCTGAGTGCATGATTAATGCCGGAAAGGGGGAAAGAAGGATATCTTCTAAGGAGCTGAAGGCTGATCCAAGGAACAAAATGCAAATCATCCTTGAGACCCCGGAGTTCGAAAGAGGTCAACAAATCAAAAGCACCATCGAGAAAGTTGATGCTGAGGCCCAGAAGCTGGCTGGAGAAAAGAAGGGCAAGGAGACAACATCAGAAGACCTCACAAAGTTCAAGGAAGCTCATCTGAAGGAGAAGGAAGAGAGAGCTGCAAAGAAGGGGGAACCTGCCAAGAGAAAGGCAACTGATGTACTCTCAGTAGAGGTAGCTAAAAAGACAAGAACCTCAGGGAGGTTGGCAGCTAAGTCCACAACCTCTACTGATGAAGTTGAGGTACTTCCCATTCTTAACCCTGATCCTTTATCTTCTGAAATTTCCAAGTCTGCACCCACCCGAGTCACGGAGCTCACTGAGCTAATCAAAGAGGCTGGAGGAATGAACGAGAGAGCAAGGAAGCTAACTACCCAACAGCAGGAGAGGAGAGATAAGGTGGTTGGGAAGATGGAAACCATTGCAGAACTGGCTGAGAGGAAGAAGCAGGAGAGGTTAGCCACTTTTGACAAAACTACTTCTAAGAAATTCAGAAGTGGTTATCTAAAGTGGGCTGCCAAACTAAAGAAAGACAAGATCACACCGTCTCAGAACAGATTCCCTCACCATGATGCCTGGGTTCCTAAGAAGCTCAATGATGCTTGGGAGACTGCTAAAAGGGACTTTGTATATTCCTTTTATGTCAGTGGAGAGTTAGGAAGGGACAATGCACAAGAAGTCTTCAACTCATGGTTGTTTGATGCCTATCCCAAACTCTATCCCGAGATCAGTGATGCTTGGAATGATGCCTTCCCTGATCAAGCTCTGAAGGCCCCTGAGCCAATCACATACTGGCCTCCTCAAGATGCAACAGGTGCTGTTGATAGAGAAAGGATCACTGAAGAGTGGACATCCTTATGTGAGCACCTTGGTCTCAGAGGACATTCGAAGGAGGTGATGGAGAGGAAGAATGAGCTGAAGATCAGAGTCTTCAAACAATATGGACTTGAACCTTTGTTTGAGTCCATCTGAGAAAGATGTATCTTTTGCTGGGCATTTGTTTATAAGTCCCAGGTGTGTTTAAATTTGAAACTTTTTGAGAAGTAGACTTCATGTAAAATGTACTTCATCTTTTTATCATGAAATGAACTCTACTGTTGCGTGCCCAAGATAATATCTCATTATCATTTAGGCTTATGTACTTGAATGTTTTACTTACAAAATCCTTGAACTTTATGTCACCTGAAGAACCTCATCTGAAAGAAGATATGTAATAAGATAGGTTCCGGCATAATCAAAAAGGGGGAAATTGTTGGGAAAATGTATAAGACTTAGTTTTGATTAGATGCCAAAATGTTCCTCCTAAGTTGTTTTGTAAGTAAATTATTCAGTAGAGTTAGAGTTTAAAATATACAGTTCTAAGTGTTAAGAACTGGAGTACAGTTAGTAATAACTAGAGTGTATTTTAGTATGAAGTCTGCTGAAGATAAAGTCCGCTGAAGTGAAGTCCGCTGAAGACTAAGTGATCTGAGAAAGAAGTCTAAGTCTTGAATGTTTTCTAAGTACATTCTCACTAAGACTAAATCTATCAGTAGAGGACGAAGGTCAACTGATAAAGAAACTAACAAAGTACATTTAATGCTAAACATATTTAAAGCTGTTAGTTAATCTGGTTGGAACAAGGCAAAATGAATTTCAGTGAAGCTTACAATAAATGAAGGAATAAGAAGGTTCTCTCAGAGGAGTTCCACCTTAAAGCAAGACAAGAATCTGGGCATACAGACTTAAGGTCCAATGAGAAGATGACACGTCAGTGTACTTTACTGACAGCCGACCTACCCCAGCCTGACAAGTACCAAAAGTCTTTCACCTAGCAATCTACAGAAAGTTGGTGAACAAGCATGGTTTTGCAGCCGTTTCTTGACAAGACTTAAAGCTTCAAAAAGAGCCGTTTGAACCAATCAGATACAAGAAGACTTACTTGAGAAGATTCAAATCCAACGGGAAGATTTTCAAGGAAGCCTATAAATACAGAAGGACGTGCACATTTACAAGCACGGGAAACTCACAAGATCAAAGCTATCTCTACATTCATAACCATCTAGAAGCACTCGAAATTATCATTATTTCCCAAGTGTTTCACAGTTGTAGAGAGCCTAACAAACCTTCTGTAACCAAGCTTAAAGCTATATCCAAATCTTAGAAAGAGATAATCAAATCCTAAGCCTTGAGCTAAACTTGTAAGGATTATCTCAAAATAGTTGGAAACAAAACCCTACTCAAAACCCTACTCAGTGTTTAGGTTGAGAGCTAGTGTTAAGTGGTGTTAGTAAGCTGATTGTTGTATCAGTCTGAAAGCTGGTTTGTTTTGGGAACTAGGACCTGGAATTTCCTAGTGATCAATCATCCTAAGAGAGGAGAAGTTGATCAGTGAACCTTGGCACTATAACACAAGGAATTCCAAGTGAAAGGAATTCTCCTGTTTGATCAGGCCAGTGGACGTAGGAGATTTATCTCTGAACCACTTTACATCTTGTGTACTTACTTTCTGCTATTTCATAAGTGTGTGTTAATCTCAAGTTTATCAAAGTAAAACGAGTTTTCTAAAGGGCTCACTAATCCGCATCTGAAAGCTAATTAGATAGTAGTTCAACTGAAAGTCTTGTGCTTTCAGTGGAGGTATTATCTCAGTAAGCTTTCACAGAGTAACTCTCAGCAGACCTCAAGTCCACTGACGAGCTATTGTCTTAAGTAACCTGATAAGTTTTGAAGAAGTTTTAATTTGTAACCACAGGTGTATTCCCCCCCCCCATACACCTGTTGACCCCACGCTGCTCGCCAAAGCAAGGTCGAGCGACATGGAGGAATGAATGGAGCCCAAATCCAAGCTGCCCAAGGCGGCTTGGGAAAATGTTGACTAATCTCATCATACGCAATCCTGGAAGTTAACTCCCCAGAAACAGTATTCTCCCAAATCAAAGTGTCTTTCTCACGGGATAGGCGAACCTGGAGAATATCATGCACAATAGTCGGGTATGCAAGGATGAAGTCCCGGGAAAAGTGCCATGAATCATCAAAAAAGAAGTCCCGAACTTCTCCCTGAAAAAACTGCCGAAAAGAACTAGGGATGCCCACCCTATCAGCAATCGTGTAACCAAGCCAATTCGCATGCCAAAAACTCACACGCGAATCTGTACAAACAATCCATCGTGCACCATCAACAATTCGTGGAATGTGTCGTGCAATACCAGAAGCAATGGAAGACGCCCTGCTATAAGAGAAGCGTGGCAAACGGTGCACAGTAAAGTAGCGAGCATGCAAGCACTCAAAATCAGTAGAGGGATTCCTATAAATATCCCACGCCAGCTTACACCCAAAGGAATCATTAGCCACAGTAATAGAACGTAAACCCAGACCACCTTCAGAAGTAGGAGCGCAACAACGCTTCCAAGAGACAGTACAAGCACCCTTCTTGTTGATATCACCAGTCCACAAGAAATTTCTCATAGCCCGTTCAAGGATCTTGATACTTGCTCTAGGCCAACGGTACAGCATCATAGTATGAACAAGAGAAGCACAGACGACCGAATTAATCAAACACTTGCGACCAGCCAAAGACAAAGAATGACCTTTCCACGTACTGAATTTCCCCATAATAGAGTCAACAAGATTCGAAAAATAAGCAGCCTTCGGGGCCCCTCTGAAAAGAGGAACTCCAAGATACAAAAAAGGAAAAGCACCCTCCTGAATCCCAAGCACACGGAATATCTGACGACGCGTAGACGCCGGTATCGAGTCACCATAGTAAATGTGAGACTTGCTAGGGCTGTACACCTGACCCGAGATCGAACCGTAGTCATGAAGAACTCTCTTCAAACAACTTGCATCCTTTGCACTTGCCTTTGCAAATATCAAAATATCATCGGCATAAAAAAGGAAGGGAGGCGATCCCCGAAGCACTCGCAGAGCCTTCCGGTCAATCTCCCATTGCAAAAACCGTCCCAGGGCCTCCTCCGCAAGACAAAAAAGAAGAGGGGATAGAGGGTCGCCCTGACGAACACCCCTTGAGCAGGAGAAAAAGCCTCGAGGCTCCCCATTAATGAGAATGGAGAGGCGAGCAGAATGCAGAATCATGTCCACCATATCACAAAACCTTTTGGAGAAGCCCATGCGATTAAGAACCGCTTGCAGAAACCCCCAATCAATTGTATCGAAGGCTTTTGAAATATCAACCTTTAAAGCCATATTTCCAAGCTTAGCGTGACTCTTCAATTTGTTAACAGCATCCGAAGCAAGAGCAATACAGGTATGAATACGCTTTCCAGGAATGAAGCCAAATTGAAACGGAGAGAGAAATCAAGACACAAACGAACCCAGACGTGTTGCAACTATTTTAGTGAAAACCTTGTATAAAAAATTACCCATCACAATCGGACGAAAGTCTTGAATTCTATTCGCACCAGGCTTCTTAGTTTATAACTTAGTGATTAAGGAAGAAACACTGTTTTCAATAATGTATCCTTTTGAAATCTTAAAACTCAAATTGAGTGTAAATTAGGTAATAACTTAGTGATTAAGGAAGAAAATCCATTTTCAATAATGTTTCCTTTTGAAATCATAAAACTCAAATTGTGTGTAAATTAGGTAATAACTTAGTGATTAAGCAAGAAACTCCATTTTCAATAATTTATCCATTTGAAATCTTAATACTCAAATTGAATGTAAATTAGGTTAATACTTAGTGATTAAGGAAGAAACTCCATTTTCAATAATTTATCCTTTTGAAATCTTAAACCTTAAATTGAGAGTAAATCAGGTAATAACTTAGTGATTAAGGAATAAACTCATTTTTCAATAATGAATCCATTTGAAATCTTAAAACACAAATTGATTGTAAATTAGCTTATAACTTAGTGATTAAGGAAGAAACTCCATTTTCAATAATGTATAATTTTGAAATATTAAAACTCAAATTGAGGCGGGCCTGCAAGAACCCTAGATGCCGTATCTTGGGAGACCTGCATATCATGAAACACAACAACAGCAAGTGTAGGTGTATTCAAATTATCCAAACCAGCGGTTGAGGACTTACAATATGTACCGGAAACAAAGCGAGGCTCGTTTCCGGCTGGAGTCGGGCGTGCGCCAACAGGGACGTAGGTCCCTTGCTTATTCCCGGACATAGAACGCTGATCATCCACAAACCCTAGGCTGCGAATCATGTCCATCTCTAGGGTTTGGGACTCGTGCGTCAGGGGTAGGATTAGGAAACTGCGGAATAGGGTCCGCCATAACACTACTCGATCCACCATTAGGGTTACGCACAGCGAAATTAAATCTCGGGTCAGATTTGATCGCAGACAAGTAATTCAAAAAACCGGGATATAGTCGATTGATTGCGTACATGGCCTCATCACGCTGGCCATCGATCTGTGTAATTAAATTCTTAGACTCTTCAGAAAGCGGTTGAGACTCGAAGAGAGTGCGTGCGTGATCATTGGCATAAAAGGAGATTAGTGGACCGTAGTATTTGAGTAACTCTGCAAGGGCATTGGGAGAATCCGAACCAGCATAAGAGTTCTGGTCGGATTCCATGGATGACGGCGAGAAGACGGTCAATCACGACTGAGAAACGGCCAAAAGGGAGAGAGAATCTAGAGAGAACATTTTTTCCCTAGGTTAATACCTTAGCTTATCTTAGGTAATAACTTAGTGATTAAGGAAGAAACTCCATTTTCAATAATATTTCCTTTTGAAATTTTAAAACTCAAATTGAATGTAAATTAGGTTAATACTTAGTGATTAAGGAAGAAACTCCATTTTCAATAATGTATCCTTTTGAAATCTTAAAACTTAAATTGAGTGTAAATCAGGTAATAACTTAGTGATTAAGGAAGAAACTCTATTTTTTATAATGTATCCTTTTGAAATCTTAAAAACTCAAATTGAATGTAAATTAGGTTATAACTTAGTGATTAAGGAAGAAACACAGTTTTCAATAATGGATCCTTTTGAAATATTAAAACTCAAATTGAATGTAAATTAGGTTAATACTTAGTGATTAAGGAAGAAACTCCATTTTCAATAATATATCCATTTGAAATCTTAAAACTCAAATTGTGTGTAAATTAGGAAATAACTTAGTGCAAATTAGGTTATTTTATTAATAAAAAGAAAAAAGGTGGACCCCACAACCCGAGGTCAGGGGAAAGAACAATTAAAGTAAAGGACCACAGGTGTGAACCAATCCCAAAGCCAACAAGGAAAGGATGGTCACAAGTCCGAAATCATATACAATCCAACATAAAAATAGGCCACACAAACGGCCAAGGGTGAGCAAACCCCATAAAATACAAACATAATTATATTCTACAATATTCATTATTCATATCTAAAGCTAGAAAGCGTAACAGAAAATCTGGACAAGTACCCTGCCAATGAAAATTACCATACCTTTTGACAAGTGCATCCGCTGCCCGATTGCCCTCACGAAGAATATGCGAAAACTTGGCATCCATCTGCGTGCCTAACTCCATAACCGTGCTCCAAAAACTACAGAGACGCCATGGAATCAACGGTATTTCACCCCGTAAAGTGCGGATTGCCCAAAGAGAATCAGATTCAATCCAAAGTTTCGTCCAGCCTTTTACGAAAGCATGTTCAATAGCCCCAAATACAGCCAACAATTCAGCCTCCAGAGGAAGTCCCCAACCACCTGCCTCTGAATACGCCGCCAGGAAGAACCCTCTTGAGTTTCTAAAAATAGCACCCGTGTAAAGAGTATTTGGTGGGTTTCTAACACCACCATCAATATTAACCTTGACCCAACCAGGCGGACGAGGATGCCATTTCATATAGATAGGGTGTCGAGCTTTCCTGGGGCGAAGTGGAGTCCCAAGAGCCCTAGTGATGAGAAGGTCAGCAAACGTGCCATTTGATTCACCTCCAAGCAACGGGGCAGATTCACGAATATGAGCCAGCGTGAACGTCAGACATCAGTGGAGAGAAACAGGGTGGTCCTCATGCACAATATGATTGCGAAAGGTCCAAAGAGCCCACACTGTCGTTGTAAAAGTAAGTCTCCATAAATTTGTAACTTGAACGCTCATCGAATGACGTCTAGCCTGAAGAAACAAGTGATCAAAACCATCCATATAATACAAATGTAAATTAAATATTCTAGCAATGGAACTGGACACCTGAATTGAAAAGGGACATTGAGCAAAAACATGATCACGTGTTTCACTATGCCGAAGACAAAGTGAGCAAATGTTTGGTTCGGCAACCCCAAATTTCTGCAACCAATCCCCAGTAGGTACCTTACCTCAAATAACTCTCCAAAGCAAAGTAGAACGGCTCAACGGAATATGGGCATTCAAAATCCAGCCCCCCCAACCTACACGAGGCATAGGCTGACGAAGCACATCAAAGGCAAGATGGGAAGTGAGTTCCCCAGAAACTGAATTCGACCAAACAACCGTGTCCCGCTCACAAGAGATTCTGATACTCAAAATATCCTTCACCACATCTGTACACTGAAGAATAAAAATGGGAGCAAAATGCCAGCAGTTGTCATAAAAGAAGTCCCCCACCGTAGCCACCAAGTTAACCGCCACAGAAAAGGGCATAGCCAACCGGTCCACAATCCTGTATCCTAACCAATTATCGTGCCAAAAACTGACTTTGGAATCAAGACCAACCACCCATCTAGCCTCAGATATCAAAGATGCCAAGTGTTTCTGAACTCCTGGCCTTACGGACGAGGAAAAGTACCGGGTACGAATCGTATTTCCATTCCGAAAGAACCGACCATGCAAATCGGCAAAATCTCTAGATTTGTTGCAAAAAATGTCCCAAGCAAGTTTATAAGTATAAGACTCGTTTGCAATACGCAAAGAACGAATCCCAAGGCCCCCTTCCGTTCGGGGCGTGCAACATCGCTTCCAGGCAACAAAACAAGATTTGCTGCATTTATTTACATCCCCAGTCCAAAGAAAATTTCGCATAACAGACTCCAAATCCGAAATTAGAGGAGCGGGCCGTTTGTAAACCATCATGGAATGCACCGTAGAAGCAGCCACAACCAAATTAATTAAGCAAAGCCTACCCGCAAAGGAAAGGGGGGAACCTTTCCAACGAGTAAATTTAGACTTGATTGTGT
The DNA here is from genome assembly GCA_947034835.1 of Ballota nigra. Taxonomy (NCBI): domain Eukaryota; kingdom Viridiplantae; phylum Streptophyta; class Magnoliopsida; order Lamiales; family Lamiaceae; genus Ballota; species Ballota nigra. Next base: position 123,129,157 of record OX344723.1, read on the forward strand.
CCGCTAAAGGAGCTAAGTGATGTGTCTTGGGAGCTCCTTTAAAAAGGGGAACTCCGAGGTAGTTAAAAGGCAGTGAACCCCAATGATGCCCGTACGTCTAGAGACTAACGTACATAAGCTAGATGCTACTTTGGTGCCGAAATAAACTCTCAATTTCGGAGGGCTAAAACGTTGTCCAGAAATATGTCCGTAAGCATCCAAAATATCTGTCAGACAGTGAAAAATTGTACCCGTGGCTTTCATATCATGATGTCATCAGCATATAATAAGAACGGAGCCACTCCTTTAATCGGCACAAGGGAGTGTCTGGCGACTGCGTTATCAATAAGGTGGGCGAGGCCTTCTTCACCCAAGCAGAAAAGCAAGGGTGAGAGAGGATCTCCTTGCCGTACACCTCTCGAGCAGCTAAAAAAACCTTTTGCCTGACCATCCAAAAGTATCGAAAACCTCGAAGAAGAGAGGATTGTGTTCACCATGCAAATAAATCTATCGAAAAAACCCATACGATCAAGTACAGCAAAGAGAAAACCCCAGTCAATAGTATCGAACTCCTTAACCATATCAATCTTCCAAGCCATGCCACCCCCATCTCTATCAAGTTGATTAATAGCCTCAGAGGCTAGCGCAATGCAAGTATGAATCCGTCTCCCCGGGACAAACCCAAACTGAAAGCTGGAAAGGTGATTACCAATAAAACTACCAAGCCTAGTAGTGATAATTTTTGTGAAAATTTTAAAAATAAAATTACTCATGACAATAGGCCTGAAATCTTGGATGATCTTGGCACCAACTTTCTTTCGTATGAGAGTAACAAAATTCGAATTTAGCCCAGCGGGCAAAGATACGTGAAGGAAAAATGTCGAACAGCCGAGATCACATCAGAAGCAATGATGTCCCAACAAGCATGGTAGAAATACCCAGAAAAACCATCCGGGCCAGGGGAGCTCGAAGGATCCATCTTAAACACTACATTACGCACCTCATCTTCTTCCGGAAGTGCAGTTAGGAAGTCATTCTCCCAAGAAGAAAGTTGCGAGAAAGGCAGGCCATCTAGAAGCTGCATGGATGTAGAAGAATCCGATGTAGCCGCAAATAAGTCAGCATAGTATGAGATTATATGGTCGGCAATCAAATCAGGGTTGTCGCATTCCGTGCCTTGAATGACCAGCTTATGAATACCCAAATTACGTCCTTTCGTTTTTTGTAAGGCATGGAAAAAGGTAGAATTCTGATCCCCGTAGTTAAGCCAATGGAGACAATTCCTTTGAGAGAAGAAATCATGTTTGCGACGTAAAAGAGAATTAAGATGAGCCATGATGTCTACCTCTTTAGTAAGGAAAAAATCCGAATCCCCATGCAAACTGATATCAAGCTGCACATGATAGAGCACCCGTTCCGCCTCATCAATTTGGCTGAATATATTCCGAAAGGTATTACGGTTCCAGAGCTTCAGGGTCCCCTTAAGCCGATGCAATTTTAACATGACCAACCGAATCGGGTCCGAACTTTCAATCATAAGACACCATGAAGAACGAACAAGCTCCATAAAGGATTTGTGTCGAACAACCCGAATGTACGATTGGATGTAGCGTCGTCCAGACGGACAAGAGTACCAATGGTAGAAGCCAAGTCATCAAGAATACGAGGCTGCCAGTATTCGATAGGTAGATCAGAGAAACGAACCCAAACCTGGGCAATAGAAGTCTTGACAATATTCGGGTTAAAATTCGAAACCCAGTCTTGAAGACGAAAAGTGCCATTGTCTAAGGAGTAAGATCTCCTCGTGGCAAGCCTGTTTCTGTCATCCAAATCTTCTAGCATAACCGTGTAATAACCCTTACCAAGAGGAATCATCTTAAGTCTACCATTTAACTTCCATATTGCTTTAAGTTTTTCTTTGAGAGACAAAAGAGGGAGCAAAGCCTTCCCAGGAGCAGTGATCATACGCCCAATAAAGGAGTCCTGGAATTCCCGTACACCATTCAAGTAATCCTCTTCCAGGACGTCAATTAGGAGGAACTGACCATGGGGCGTAGGCTTAGGCTCTCGAAATGGAGGATTCCGAGCTTGTCTGGGACGGGCATTCAGCACGTCAGCAAAGGATCTTGTCCTCTCTGCCTCAGGGTTAGGCAAAGAAGCATTAGTAGGGATTTCATGCGATTCAATGGAAGGGACATTGGTTTTCAATGCTGCGTCCTCCTGCAAAGAAGGGGACAAAACAGAAGCCATCTGGACAAACGGACGTGTAGGGGAGTCCAAAGGAGTTGGAGATATACCAAGTGCTCTATAGTCGGGGGTTCGCCAGTAGGATCAGAAGATCCTTGCATATTCTCGATCCACACCGCGGAAGGAGGAGGCGAAACCTGACTTTCCTCCGCGAGCGAAGCCTGCAAAAAGGAAGGCACAGCAGCAACATGTGTTGTAATATTAATAGAATCCACATTAGGCAGTGAAGACATACAAGATGTGCCGGAAACGATGGAGGGATCGTTCCCGGCTGGCATCGGGGATGCGCCAATGGGGGTACATTTCCCCTGCGTTTTTCCAACATTATTATCTTGAATGACCGCCATAGAAGAAGGGGAAAATATGATGATCGCAGGATCACCCGAGAGTGAAGCATCACTGGTATTTACAACCCATGTTGGTTTAGGGATCGCAGATACAGGAGTCCGAGAAATCGAAGCACCCGTAGTCCCTAATTTTGTTGGTGAAAAATTGACATAAGCTAGGTAGAGCTGGCAAAATTGGCCCGGCCCGACGGGCCGGCCCAGCCCGCCCCGCCCGGTATATGGGCCGGGCTGGGCCAAGAATATAGCGGCCCAAAAAAATCGGGCCGTTTTGGCCCGGCCCGACTGGCACGACGGGCCAAATGGACTCGGGCCGGGCTGGCCCGACGGGCCACGGGCTGGCCCGGTCATTATGTTTTTTTTTTTTTTTTAATAATTAAATCTGTTATTACTTTTTACTTATTAGAATTTAGAATATTAATTATTAGAAATAAGTAAAGAAGAAGTAACAAGTTTGTGTAATTTCCTTTCTGACTTTTCCTATAAAATGGATAAGAGAATATGCGGTCCTTAAATATCTAGTAATACTTATTCTTTTTTTACCTTTTTTTTTTTCTTCATATTCCTCATTTCGTGTGCTTTTGAATAGGTAGTAAAATCATGAAGTAATTTGCAACTATCATTACTCACTGCTTTTCCCACAAATCATGAAGTAATTTGCACCTATCATTACTCTCTGCTTTTCTTAATTTCTTTATTTTTGAGTGTACTATTCTTATTTCTGTTAGTTGCATTATTTATTTATAATTCTAAATACATCTTATTAGTTGTATTGCTAATTTATTGAAGTAGTTTAATAATACATCCTAAATGACTCCAGTATATGCTAAGCCTATACTCCAGTATATCAATATGCCCATTCAATCATTAATAAAAAAAAAATTAAACGGGCCGGGCTGGCCCGATAGCCCGTGGGCTAAGGTGGGCTGGGCTGGGCTAAGTTTTTTTGTGGCCCGAATGCAAATGGGTCGGCCCGGCCCGCGAACAGTATTTGGCCCGATGGGCTGGGCCGGGCCGGCCCGGCCCGCCCATTTTGCCACCTCTAAAGCCAGGTAACGATGGAGGAAAGTATATATGCGTTCAATTTCCATGGAAATTGGATCAATTATGCCATCTGATCTAGAGTAAAATTAAGGCGGTGAAGGAGGAAAAGTCGCAAGAATCGGCCGTGGAATGTCCAGATAACGATTAATTTGAGTCGAGAAGTGTACAAGACGGGCTAACACCTCTTTTTCATCCGCATGGGAAGAGTGTCCGGCGAAAAGGGTAAGTCCGGCATGATTGTCACCGGAGATCTAGAGAGAGAAAGTCAAATCCATCTTCTCATTAGTTTTCTAGGTTTTAACTTAGTTTTAGGTTATAACTTCGGGGAAATAACTCAGTGATTAAGGAAGAAACTGCATTTTCAATAATATATCCTTTTGAAATCTTAAAACTCAAATTGAATATAAATTAGGTTAATACTTAGTGATTAAGGAAGAAACTCCATTTTCAATAATTTTCGTCACACTTTCTTTAAAAATTCATAACTTATCAAAGAAAACCGAATTGACTCAAACCAGTGGCAAAAGAAAGCTAACTTGATCTACTTTCATATAGTATAAACACTTTTCCAAAATACGTAATATTTCGAGTTCGAAAATTTGTACAGAAGCTTAATGACACTGTTCACAGTGTGTTTGTTGTGCATACTTTCTCTTGTATCTCCTATTTCACAACTTTCATGCCACTAACATTCTAAGACCTTAATACACATCATTCAAGACTCCCTTTAGCATGTATTTGAACATTCAAAGACAAGATTGCCCTAAGGTTTCATGGTTTATAAGTAGCAACAAAAACAGTAACAGTTCAAGGAAAATATTTCACATTAGTTATGTTTTGAGTTGAAGGGTTTTACAACCTTTGTAGACTTGTCTTCTTAAGCTAGAGGGTCTTATTAACTCTTCAATCCTTTAGTTCTTGATGTGTTTGAGGGCTCCTTGAAAGAACTTCCTTGTTTTGAGCTAAAACAAAACAAGAGTTAAAGTTAGAAATTGGAGATGTAAGATTTCATGAATTTGAAAGAGAGAGGAGAAGAATGAGTTAAGTTATAGGCCTCAAATTTCCTATTCTATGATTTCATTTTGCTTATTTTATCAGTCTATACAGATTCACTTTGATGTTACAGTGCTAGGTGTGCTGCCGGTTTCGATTCGTCCGCCCATAGTTAAGATACCGGCCTTAAATCGCAAAGCGTTTCATTTTCAAAATCTTTAATGAAATATTTCCATTTTAAAGATGATATCATAAGTAATATAATAATAATATTCATAATAGTAATACTAATTTGGTCCGGGGTATTACAAATTGAGTGTAAATTAGGTTATAACTTAGTGATTAAGGAAGAAACTCACTTTTCAATAATGTATCCTTTTGAAATATTAAAACCGAAATTGAATGTAAATTAGGTTAATACTTAGTGATTAAGGAAGAAACTCCATTTTCAATAATGTATCCTTTTGAAATCTTAAAACTCAAATTGTGTTTAAATTAGGTAATAACTTAGTGATTAAGGAAGACACTCTGTTGGTCCCACTAGTTAGATTAATTGCGGAAGCTTTAGTGTTAATGTCTTAACAAACTTCTTTTTACAAGAGCACAAAACCAATAAGAGAATAAGTAAATGAAAGCAATAAAGAACACCAGATATATAGTGGTTCGGATTTGAATATCCTACGTCCACTCTCCCTTTTATCCAAGGGGTCTCACTATCAACCAACCAGGTCTGTGAACCACCATGAGATCAGAAGGATCCTCTTCATTCCGGAGTTCTACAAGTTCACCAGATCTTATAGACTTGTCTTTAGTAAAGCAATATTTATGAGATCTTTTAATAATTCCAGGATATCCTAAACCACTGTTGGTCCCACTAGTTAGATTAATTGCGGAAGCTTAAGTTAAATGTCTTTCAAATTATTTTTACAAGAGAACAATAATCAATATAACAATAAGTAAACGAAAGCAATAAAGAACACAAGATATATAGTGGTTCGGATTTGAATATCCTACGTCCACTCTCCCTTATATCCAAGGGGTCTCACTAACAACCAACTCACTTACTTACTCACTGGAATTGGGAAGTACCAGTTCCTTCTTACAACCTCTTTAGATTTAACTTCAATCTAAAGATCAACAGCCTACAACCTTATCTGGTAGATGAACAGGTTGAGGTTTCAACAACTCCTTTAGAGTAGATAAATATTATGAACAGTAAGAGTGCTTGGAATGAATATCAAAAGCTTGGATCAACTTATGCGCGTATATAGTCTCTCTAGAGCTTTTTCTTGAACTGCACTCTTGTATTTATAGAGGGGATTAGGGCTAGCCGTTGGAGGGCTAATCCAATCAGATCCTCTATATAAGGAAGCCTCAATCAATCAATTCCCTAATTGATTGATTGGGTTGGTGGGATCCTTGGATTGATTATCTTCAAAACTTTCCAATCCTGATCTTGTTGACTTGATTTGAATCACCAACGGTCAATAGCTTCCTCTGCCTAACTCTGATTCTCTCCAGAGAAGGCAAGACCAGACACCAGGCAACCTCGGTGTCTTCTGGTCCTAATCTGGTGAACAACCAGAATACTCAGTAGAAATAGGAGATCAAACTGAGCATCTTTTGTTCCACCAGACTCGTCTGGTCTGGGGAATGTCCTCTGCCTCTGGTCAGATCTCATCTTGTGAAGTCTTCTGGTGGAGTCCTCTGGTGAAGTCCTCTGGTGAGGTCTTCTGGTGACTCTTCTGGTGAAGTCTTCTGGTCTGGCAGTTCCCCCTAGACTAAGTCCTAATCTAGATCATCATCTGGCTAACAGGTCCAGATGGTCCTATTACATCTTCTGGTTTATTTTAACTCATCAAAACTAACAATTTTTATCCTAACAACCACTCTTATCATTAATGCGTTGAGAAGATCCTGAAATAATAGATAGAACATCTGGTTTCAAGGAATCTTCTCTGGGCACAGGTAACTCAATAGTTTGTTCAATTTGTTTTCCCTTGATAAGAGTCTGGTATTTGGCTCTAAGCTCATTGAGCTCATCCTCATGAGAATTCTTTTCCTTCATGATTTGATCTACCAGAGTATCTCTTTCTTTGATCTTATCCTGAAGTTCAGAGACTTCTTTGGAATGATCTTTCATGAGTTATCTGGTGGATTTTTGTTCATGGGATAAGGATTGAACTTCAGTTCTGAGCCTACCATTCTCTTTCTCAAGTTTTTGACATAATTGAACACAATTTTGGAGATCTGATAGCATTTGCTGCATATCAGACTCTCTGGAGTTACCAGATGAGTTAGAGGATTCAGTATATTTGGAATTTGATAAAACTAAGGTAGTTTCTTGTACCTCATTGATGTTTGCCATCAGACATACATCATCATCAGACCCGAAATCAGAAGAAGAAGAACTGGAACTAGTATCCTCCTCCTCTGCTTCTGCCAGCAATGCTCTCTTGTCTGCATATCTCCTATCTCTCTTGATCATTTTCTCTTCTCTTTCCCTAGGAGTAAGTTGAGGACAATCATAACTGTAGTGACCAGTCTTGTTGCATGTGTAGCAGGCATTGTCTCCTCTGGGACTAGGACTTGGCTCTCTCCTCCTCTGGTTGTAGTCTGATCTGGCTGGACTACTCTCTCTCCTCTGGTAGTCAGATCTGCCAGAGCTACCATCCCTCCTCTGATAATCTGATCTCCCAGAACTGCCAGGGTTGTCATCTCTCCTCCTTTCTGGAGTTCTGAATCTGGTCTCCCTTGAGTCTCCAGATGTCTTCTCCTTTTCTGCAGGCTTGAAGGAACTCTTCCTGTCTCCGGTAGACTCCTTCCAATGCCTTTTGTACCTGCCATATTTTGAACTCATTTTATCCAATTTACGGGTTAAAAGTGCTACCTGCTCCTTGAGGCTCAAGTCATCTGCAGTAGACTCCTTTGGCTTGACATCAGGCTTGATGGTTGAAGAGAATGTAACACCTTTCTGACCAGAAGAGGAAACCTCTTATGTTTGATCCTCCTCTTCAAGATCATACTCATAAGCTTTGAGATCAGACAACAGAAGATGATGATCCAGAGTGTTGAGATCCTTGTTGTCCTTGATCACAGTGACTTTAATTCTCCACCTGCTGGTTAGTGAACGCAAGATTTTACTATTAATTTCCTTTTCAGAATAGGTCTTACCTAAGGCACTAGCCTTGTTCAGGAGGTTTGTGAGACGCATATCCAGCTGGTCAATGGTCTCGTCTGGTTTCATCTTGAAAGTGTCAAACGAATGTTGAACAACTTGGAGCTTGTTGTCTTTAATCTTCTCTGTTCCCTCACAGAGAAGTGCAAGTTTGTCCCACATCTCCTTGGCAGTGGCACACGTTCTGACCTTTTCAATCACCTCTTTAGTAAGTGTGTTAATGATCTCGGTTCTTGCCACCTGGTCTAAGTTGTAAAGCTTTCTTTCATCGTTGTCAAGCTCATCTTTCGTTTTGAGGATTCTTTGCCTGGGGACTCTGTCCTCTGCAGCTTTCTGGGCAGTTTCACTCGTTTCTTCCCTGGACTCTGACCTGCCACTATCAATAAGAGTCCAGTAAAATTTAATTTGGCCACTTTCTACCACATCTAACATGCGGTGATGAATAGCTCCAAGATGATTGCTCATCATGAAACTCCAGTGGCTGTAATCCTCAAAAGAGAATTCTAGAAGCTTACGGCTCTTGTAAGAAGATTTTGCAGACATTTTGACAAAAATAAGGATTTTAACAAGAATTTGAACAAAAGCAATAAAGAGCAATGGATCAGCCCGGTGACCACCAAAAGCTTTTCAAAGCAGTGGTCGTTGGACACACTGCTCTGATACCACTTGTTGGTCCCACTAGTTAGATTAATTGCGGAAGCTTTAGTGTTAATGTCTTAACAAACTTCTTTTTACAAGAGCACAAAACCAATAAGAGAATAAGTAAATGAAAGCAATAAAGAACACCAGATATATAGTGGTTCGGATTTGAATATCCTACGTCCACTCTCCCTTTTATCCAAGGGGTCTCACTATCAACCAACCAAATCACTTACTTACTCACTGGAATTGGGAAGTACCAGTTCCTTCTTACAAACTCTTTAGATTTAACTTCAATCTAAAGATCAACAGCCTACAACCTTATCTTGTAGATGAACAGGTTGAGGTCCAACAACTCCTTAAGAGTAGATATATAATATGAACAATAAGAGTGCTAAGAGTGATTATCAAAAGCTTGGATTGTGACTTTTGCGCGTAGGTCTCTCTAGAGCTTTTTCTTGAACTGCACTCTTGTATTTATAGAGGGGATTAGAGAATAGCCGTTGGAGAGCTAATCCAATCAGATCCTCTATTTAGGGAAGCTTCAATCAATCAATTCCCTAATTGATTGATTGGGTTGGTGGGATCCTTGGATTGATTATCTTCAAATACTTTCCAATCCTGATCTTGTTGACTTGATTTGAATCACCAACGGTCAAATGCTTCCTTTGCCAAACTCTGATTCTCTCCAGAGAAGGCAAGACCAGACACCAGGCAACCTCGGTGTCTTCTGGTCCTGATCTGGTGAACAACCAGAATACTCAGTAGAAACAGGGGATCAAACTACTCGTCTGGTCTGGGGAAGGTCCTCTGCCTCTAGTCAGATCTCATCTGGTGAAGTCTTCTAGGTGGAATCCTCTAGTGAAGTCCTCTGGTGGGGTCTTCTGGTGACTCTTCTGGTGAAGTCTCTGGTCTGGCAGTTCCCCCTAAACTAAGTCCTAATCTAGATCATCATCTGGATAACAGGTCCAGATGGTCCCATTACATCTTCTGGTTTGTTTTAACTCATCAAAACTATACAACTTTTATCCTAACACACTCCATTTTCAATAATTTATTCTTTTGAAATCTTAAAATTCAAATTGAATGTAAATTAGGTTAATACTTAGTGATTAAGGAAGAAACTCCATTTTCAATAATTTATCCTTTTGAAATCTTAAAATTTAAATTGAGAGTAAATCAGGTAATAACTTAGTGATTAAGGAATAAACTTATTTTTCAATAATGAATCCAATTGAAATCTTAAAACTCAAATTGAGTGTAAATTAGGTCATAACTAAGTCATTAAGGAAGAAACTCCATTTTCAATAATGTATCCCTTTGAAATCATAAAACTCAAATTGAGTGTAAATTTGTTTATAACTTAGTGATTAAGGAAGAAACTCAGTTTTCAATAATGTATCCTTTTGAAATATTAAAACTGAAATTGAATGTAAATTAGGTTAATACTTAGTGATTAAGGAAGAAACTCCATTTTCAATAATGTATCCTTTTGAAATCTTAAAACTCAAATTGTGTGTAAATTAGGTAATAACTTAGTGATTAAGGAAGAAACTCCATTTTCAATAATTTATCCATTTGAAATCTTAAAATTCAAATTGAATGTAAATTAGGTTAATACTTAGTGATTAAGGAAGAAACTCCATTTTCAATAATTTACCCTTTTGAAATCTTAAAATTTAAATTGAGAGTAAATCAGGTAATAACTTAGTGATTAAGGAATAAACTTATTTTTCAATAATGAATCCAATTGAAATCATAAAACTCAAATTGAGTGTAAATTAGGTTATACTAAGTGATTAATGAAGAAACTCCATTTTAAATAATGTATCCCTTTGAAATCATAAAACTCAAATTGAGTGTAATTTGTTTATAACTTAGTGATTAAGGAAGAAACTCAGTTTTCAATAATGTATTCTTTTGAAATTTTAAAACTCAAATTGAGTGTAAATTAGGTAATAACTTAGTGAATAAGGAAGAAACTCCATTTTCAATAATGTATCCTTTTTAAATCTTAAAACTCAAATTGTGTGTAAATTAGGTTATTACTTAGTGATTAAGGAAGAAACTCAATTTTAAATAATTTATCCTTTTGAAATCTTAAAACTCAAATTGAATGTAAATTAGGTTAATACTTAGTGATTAAGGAAGAAACTCCATTTTCAATAATTTATCCTTTTGAAATCTTAAAACTTAAATTGAGAGTAAATCAGGTAATAACTTAGTGATTAAGGAATAAACTCATTTTTCAATTATGAATCCATTTGAAATTTTAAAACTCAAATTGATTGTAAATTAGCTTATAACTTAGTGGAAATTAGGTTATTTTATTAATAGAAAAAGAAAAAGGTGGATCCCACAACCCGGGATCAAGGAACAAAACAAAGTAATAGAACTAGGGCGGGAACGCAGTCCCTAATGTAACATAGCTAGGGGGGGAACGCAGTCCCAATAGGACTGACCGAAAAAATACTAGAAATAAACGGGGGACGCAGCCCCAAAATACTAACCTGAAAAATAAACCAAAAAATTAACACCTGCAATATACATTATTCATATCCGAAGATAAAAAACGTAATAAAAATTCCGGACAGGAGCCCTGCCAAAGATGATCACCATACAACTTGACTAGCGCATCCGCCGGACCATTGCCTTCACGAAAAATATGGGAGTACTTGATCTCCATGTGTTCCGCAAGTGCTCTAGTTGTACTCCATCTACTTCGAAGACGCCAAGGAATCAACGGAATCTCCCCTTTAAGAGTACGTATGGCCAACACCGAATCAGACTCGACCCAAAGCTTCGTCCATCCCCGAACAAAAGCAAACTCGATTGCCTCAAAAATAGCCAAGAGTTCCGCTTCCAAAGGAAAACCCCATCCATTAGCCTTGGAAAACGCAGCCATGAAGAAACCCCTAGAGTTTCTGAAGATGGCTCCTGCATAAAGTAAATTTGGGGGGGATTTGACACCACCATCCACGTTCACCTTAATCCAACCTGGAGGAGGGGGATACCACGATATATAAGTCGGCGCTTTGAGTTTTTTAGGACATAAGGGAATACGAAGAGCCCTAGTAATAAGGAGCTCGGCGAAGGTCCCATTTGAGCTCCCACCCACAAAAGGAGCCGACTCGCGAATGTGGCCTAATGCTAATGCAAGGCATCTATGCGAAGAGACTTGCTGCCCCCTATGGACTACGCCGTTGCGAAAAGTCCATAAAGACCAAATCGTGGTGATAAAAGCCAAACGCCAAAGCTTAGCAATCTGGTCGCTCAACGTAGCTCTTCTAGCCTGCATAAACAAGTGAACAAAACCCTCATCATAACACAAGTGCAAGTTGAAAATAGCAGCAATGGAACTTAACACCTGTTTCGAGAAAGAGCAACTAGAAAAAAGATGATCTTGCGTCTCATCATGTGAACGACAAAGGTGGCAAATGGATGGACCAAGATAACCAAATTTCTGCACCCAATCCCCAGTTGGAATTTTCCCCCAGATAGCACGCCAGATTAATGTGGAACGACTCGTGGGAACAAAAGAGGCCCAAATCCAATTCCCCCAACCAACCTTCGGCATCGGCTGACGTAATTCATCAAAGGCCAGGCGAGAAGTGAGCTCACCAGACACGGATTTAGACCAGACAACAGAGTCCCCATCGCAAGAAACCCGAATACTCAGGATGTCACGAACCACCGCCGTACATCGCATAATGAAAATAGGGGTAAAGTGCCAACAATCATCAAAGAAGAAATCACCCACAGTTGCAACAAGAGTCTTCGCCACCGGAGGAGGGATGTGGAGACGATCAACAAGCCTATAACCAAGCCAGTTGTCATGCCAAAAACTAACCTTGGAATTACGGCCAATAATATATCTAACATCCTCCATTACAGAGGTCATGTGCTTGCGAATTCCGGGCCCAATAGAGGTGGGAAAATAACGGGATCGAACCTCCCTACCATGAAGCAAAAATCTGTCATGCATTGTGCCAAACTCCAGGGTTCGATTACTATAGATGTCCCAAGCCAATTTATAAACATAGGACTCATTCGCAACACGTAACGAACGAACACCCAACCCACCTTCATCCCGGGGGGTACAACATTTTTTCCAAGCAACCGAGCACGAACCACTCTTCTTGTTTATATCCCCATTCCAAAGGAAATTACGCATGGCCGATTCCAGGTTAGAGATGAGTTCAGACGGCCATTTATAAACCATCATAGAGTGTACAGTCGAGGCAGCAATAACTGAGTTGATGAGACACAACCGCCCAGCAAAGGAAAGAGAGGAGCCTTTCCACCGGCTGAATTTCGCTTTAATCGAGTCCACAATAGTAATTAAGTAAGAAACTCCATTTTCAATAATATATACTTTTGAAATATTAAAACTCAAATTGAGTGTAAATTAGATTATAACTTAGTGATTAAGGAATAAACTCAATTTTCAATAATGAATCCATTTGAAATCTTAAAACTCATATTGAGTGTAAATTAGGTTATAACTTAGTGATTAAGGAAGAAATTCCATTTTCAATAATGTATCCCTTTGAAATCTTAAAACTCAAATTGAGTGTAAATTAGGTTATAACATAGTGATTAAGGAAGAAACTCAGTTTTCAATAATGTATCCTTTTGAAATATTAAAGCTCAAATTGAATGTAAATTAGATTAATACTTAGTGATCAAGGAAGAAGCTCCATTTTCAATAATGTATCCTTTTGAAATCTTAAAACTCAAATTGTGTCTAAATTAGGTAATAACTTAGTGATTAAGGAAGAAACTCCATTTTCAATAATTTATCCTTTTGAAATCTTAAAACTCAAATTGAGAGTAAATCAGGTAATAACTTAGTGATTAAGGAGTAAACTCATTTTTCAATAATGAATTCATTTGAAATCTTAAAACTCAAATTGAGTGTAAATTAGGTTATAACTTAGTGATTAAGGAAGATACTCAATTTTCAATAATGTATCCCTTTGAAATCATTAAACTCAAATTGAGTGTAAATTAGTTTATAACTTAGTGCAAATGAAAGCGATTTTATTAAGAAGAAAAAGAAAACAGAGGTGACCCCACAACCCGGGGTCAAGGAGCCAAAAACAAAGAAGCAATTAGTGGGCCGCATTAAAAACCTCGCTGTAAACCTCCCTTGAGGACAAACCAGCGTAGGCGAAAAAGCGTTACCAACCACTAAAAACTTCGGCTCCAAATAGGAAAAGCCCAGAATACAAAGCAATAGAAGGGTTTAGCTCTCAGCCCGAAGGACTGAATAGAGACAAACCCAAGGCCAAGCTCTCAGCTCCAAATAGAACTGAATAGAGACTGGCCTCAAACAACAAAACAACGAAACAAAGCAAAGTAGAGAAGCCAACCTAAACCCTACAATATTCAAAGTTCATATCAGAGTAAATAAAGGGAGCAAGAAAACTTGGGCAAGAGCCAACCCAAGTCCGCCGAGCATGCAAAGCAGCCAGGGCATCAGCTGCCCGATTTCCTTCCCGAAAGACGTGTGTAAAGCATATGCTCATCGAAGCTGCACAATACATAACTTGGCTCCATAAACCCTGTAACCGCCAAGGAACAAAAGGAATTTCACGCTTCATAGTTTGAATCGCAAGTGTAGAATCGGACTCCACCCAAAGCTGTCTCCAACCACGCGTGTAAGCATACTCAATTGCCAACAAAATAGCAGCAATCTCGGCCTCAAGCGGATAACCCCAGCCAAAAGAATCAGAGGTAGCAGCAACAAACAAACCTCTAGAATTCCGAAAAATCGCCCCCACATGCAATGGGCCCGGCGCACAAGTTACACTACCATCTACATTGACTTTATACCAACCAGGGATCGGCGGCAACCATCTCACATATATCGGCGTGCGTGGTGACCGGGGCATCAAACGAATGCGAAAGGCACGCGTCACCAATAGATCACGGAGCGAACCAATAACGGGATCGAAACTCCATTAAGGAAGAAACTCCATTTTCAATAATTTTTCCTTTTGAAATCTTAAATCTCAAATTGAATTTAAGTTAGGTTAATACTTAGTGATTAAGGAAGAAACTCCATTTTCAATAATGTATCCATTTGAAATCTTAAAACTTAAATTAAATGTAAATCTGGTAATAACTAAGTGATTAATGATGAAACTCCATTTTTAATAATGAATCCATTTGAAATCATAAAACTCAAATTGAGTGTAAATTATGTTATAACTTAGTGCACGTAAAAGATATTTTATTAAAAAGAAGAAGAAAAATGATTATGTTATAACTTAGTGATTAAGGAAGAAACTCCATTTTCAATAATGTATCCCTTTGAAATCTTAAAACTCAAATTGAATGTAAATTAGTTTATAACTTAGTGATTAAGAAAGAAACTCAGTTTTCAATAATATATCCTTTTTATATCTTTAAACTCAAATTGAGAGTAAATTAGGTAATAACTTAGTGATTAAGAAAGAAACTCCATTTTCAATAATATTTCTTTTTGAAATCTTAAAACTCAAATAGAATGTAAATTATGTTAATACTTAGTGATTAAGGAAGAAACTCCATTTTCAATAATTTATCCTTTTGAAATCTTAAAATTTAAATTGAGTGTAAATCAGGTAATAACTTAGTGATTAAGGTAGAAACTCCATTTTTTATAATGTATCCTTTTGAAATCTTAAAACTCAAATTGAGTGTAAATTAGGTTATAACTTAGTGATTAAGGAAGAAACTCAGTTTTTAATAATGTATCCTTTTGAAATATTAAAACTCAAATTGAATGTAAATTTGGTTAATACTTAGTTATTAAGGAAGAAACTCCATTTTCAATAATGTATCCTTTTGAAATCTTAAAACTCAAATTGTGTGTAAATTAGGTAATAACTTAGTGATTAAGGAAGAAACTCCATTTTCCATAATTTATCCTTTTGAAATCTTAAAATTTAAATTGAGAGTAAATCAGGTAATAACTTAGTGATTAAGGAATAAACTTATTTTTCAATAATGAATCCATTTGAAATTTTAAAACTCAAATTGATGGTAAATTAGGTTATAACTTAGTGATTAAGGAAGAAACTCTATTTTCAATAATGTAACCCTTTGAAATCTTAAAACTCAAATTGAGTGTAAATTAATTTATAACTTAGAGATTAAGGAAAAACTCAGTTTTCAATAATGTATCCTTTTGAAATCTTAAAACTCAAATTGAGTGTAAATTAGGTAATAACGTAGTGATTAAGGATGAAACTCCATTTTCAATAATGTATCCTTTTGAAATCTTAAAACCCAAATTGAATGTAAATTTGGTTAATACTTAGTGATTAAGGAAGAAACTCCATTTTCAATAATGTATCCTTTTGAAATCTTAAAACTCAAATTGTGTGTAAATTAGGTAATAAGTTAGTGATTAAGGAAGAAACTCCATTTTCAATAATTTATCCTTTTGAAATCTTAAAACTCAAATTGAATGTAAATTAGGTTAAAACTTGGTGATTAAGGAAGAAACTCCATTTTCAATAATTTATTCTTTTGAAATCTTAAAATTTAAATTGAAAGTAAATCAGGTAATAACTTAGTGATTAAGGAATAAACTCATTTTTCAATAATGAATACATTTGAAATCTTAAAACTCAAATTGAGTGTAAATTAGGTTATAACTTAGTGATTAAGGAAGGAACTCCATTTTCAATAATGTATCCCTTTGAAATCATAAAACTCAAATTGAGTGTAAATTAGTTTATAACTTAGTGATTAAGGAAGAAACTCAGTTTTCAATAATGCATCCTTTTGAAATCTTAAAACTCAAATTGAGTGTAAATTAGGTAATAACTTAGTGATTAAAGAAGAAACTCCATTTTCAATAATTTTTCCTTTTGAAATCTTAAATCTCAAATTGAATGTAAATTTGGTTAATACTTGGTGATTAAGGAAGAAACTCCATTTTAATAATATATCATTTTGAAATCATAAAATTTAAATTAAATGTAAAACAGGTAATAACTTAGTGATTAATGAAGAAACTCCATTTTTAATAATGTATCCTTTTGAAATCTTAAAACTCAAATTGAGTGTAAATTAGCTTATAACATAGTGGAAATTAGGCGATTTATTAAAGGAAAATAAAAAAGTAGCCGACCCCACAACCCGGGATCATGGAACCAAACGAGAAATAAGAAGTGGGCCGCATTAAAAACCTCGCTGTAAACCTCCCTTGAGGACAAACCAGCGTAGGCGAAAAAGCGTTACCAACCACTCCAAATTTCGGTCCCAAATGAGTAAAGCTCAGAATACAAAGCCGAAAAAGGTTTAGCTCACAGCACAAAGGCTGAATAGAGGCAAACCTTAGACCAAGCTCTCAGCCTTAATAAGGCTGAATAGAGACTGGTCTCAAAAAGTAAAAATACCCTAAAAGCAATAACAGAAGGGGAAAAAACACCCTCTAAACTCTACAGTAAGTACAGTTCATATCAGAAAAAATAAATGGGGCCAAAAAATCTGGACAATGGCCAACCCATGTCGAGCGCTCATGCAAGGAGGCTAATCTGTCCGCCGCCCTATTTCCTTCCCGGAATATGTGTGTGTAACGGATACGCATAGAAAGGGTGCAACATAAAACCTGACTCCAGAGACCTCTCAATCTCCATGGAACAAAAGGAATTTCCCTCTTCATTGTTTGAATAGCAAGAGTAGAATCCGACTCAACCCACAACTGAGTCCATCCTCGCATACTAGCATACTCAATCGCCAACAAGATTGCCGCTAATTCAGCCTCAAGTGGATAACCCCAACCGAACGAATTTGAAGTAGCAGCAACAAACATTCCCCTCGAGTTGCGGAAAATCGCACCAACATGTAAAGTGCCCGGAGCATGCGTCACACTTCCATCCACATTAACCTTATACCAACCAGGTAATGGAGGCATCCAACGCACATATAAAGGTGTGCGAGCAACCCTGGGAGTCATCCCAAGACGAAACCTTCTTGTCACCAAAACATCTCTCAAAGAGCCATCAGATACTCCCTTAGCCAGGGCAGCCGATTCGCTAGAGTTAGCAATAATCATCGCAAGACAACGACGAACAGAAGGAGTAGTACCATCATGATAGGATTTGTTTCGGCACCACCAAACAGCCCAAACAGAGGTAACGAAGGCAATTCTCCAGATCCTGCTAACCTGCTCGCTAAAATTAAAATTCATAGCTTGCAATAAAATTTGATAGAAGCCATCATCTAGAGTAAAAGCAATATCAAAAGTATAAGCTAAGAAATCATAAATCTGTCTAATGAAAGAACAATTAGAAAGGATATGATCTTGTGTATCCTCTCCCTGACGACAAAGCGAACACATTGTGGGGCCAACATAACCAATTCTCTTATACCAGCCAGTAGTAGGAAGCTGCCCCCATATTGCTCTCCAAATCAAAGTCGAGCGACATGGAGGAATGAAAGAGGACCAGATCCAAGAGGCCCACTGCGGCTTCGGATAGTGTTGAGCGATCTCATCGTAAGCAATTCTGGAAGTAAATTCCCCTGAAACGGTGTGCTCCCAAATCAAGGTGTCTTTATCCCGAGAAAGACGAACTTGCAATATATCATGCACAATATCCGAATATGTCGTGACAAAATCCAGAGGGAAGTGCCAGCAGCCATCAAAAAAGAAGTCCCTAATAGTTCCCAATAAGTGCTGCCGAAATGAAGGTGGGATACCCACTCTATCCGCAATCGTATAACCTAGCCAATTCTCATGCCAAAAGCTGACTGTCGAATCATAACTAACAATCCATCGAGCACCTTCAACAATCCTAGGAATATGCCTAGAAATACCAGGAGCAATAGACGAGGCTCTATTGTACGAGAACCATGGCCTGCGTTGCTTGGTAAAATATCGGTCATGTAAACACTCGAAGTCCGGCGAAGGAATTCTATAAATATCCCATGCTAACTTGCAACCAAAAGAGTCATTTGCCACAGTGAGGGAACGAATGCCCAGCCCACCTTCCGATGTAGGAGTACAACATCGCTTCCAAGAGATTGTGCAAGAGCCCCGTTTATTAATATCTCCTGTCCACAAAAAATTCCTCATGGCCTGCTCAATAGTCTGAATATGCGATCTAGGCCAACGATAAACCATCATTGTATGAACAAGAGAAGCACAAATGACAGAGTTTATCAAGCATTTACGACCGGCCAAGGATAAAGAGTGACCTTTCCATCTACTAAATTTCACCAAGATGGAATCAACGAGACTCGCAAAGTATTCAGCCTTGCCCTCCTCTGAAAAGCGGAACTCCAAGATATAAAATAGGGAGAACCCCCTCTTGAATTCCTAGCGTACGATTGACCTGCCGACGGGTGACATTATTAACCAAAGCCCCGTAGTAAACATGGGATTTTGTCGGATTATAAACCTGTCCCGAAATAGCAGCATAAACGTGGAGGATCCGTTTCAGGCAAGCTGCATTACTCCTACTCGCCTTAGTGAAAACCAAGATATCATCCGCGTAAAAAAGGAATGACGGGGAACCATTTATAGCTTGCAAATTCTTGCTTTCCACCTCCCATTGAATAAAACGACCAAGGGCTTCTTCAGCTATGCAGAACAACAGAGGCGATAAAGGATCGCCTTGGCGGACACCTCTCGAGCAAGCAAAAAAACCACGTGGCTCCCCATTAATTAGAATGGAGAGGCGAGCAGAATGAAGTAACATGGTGACCATCTCCTGAAACCTCGCAGAAAAACCCATGCGAAGGAGAACACTCTTTAAAAAACCCCAATCAATAGTATCAAAAGCTTTGGAAATGTCCACCTTTATCGCCATATTTCCCAGCTTCGCCTTAGTATTAAGCTTGTTAATGGCATCGGATGCAAGCGCAATAGAGGTATGAATCCTTCTTCCGGGTATGAAACCAAATTGAAATGGTGATAGAAATCTAGCCACAAAACTGCCCAACCTAGTTGCCACGATTTTAGTGAAGATCTTGTACATGTAGTTGCCCATCACAATAGGTCTGTAGTCCTGAATTCTGTTAGCGCCCGGGTGTTTAGGAATAAGCGTCACAAGACTTGCATTGAAACCAAGTGGCATCTCCAAAGTTCTAAAAATGTGCTGAATAGCCTCCGTCACATCCTCATAAATAATAGACCAACATTCCTGAAAGAAAGAACCTGGAAAACCGTCAGGACCCGGAGAACTTGAGCCCTCCATATCGAACACTGCAGATTTAACCTCATCAAGCAAAGGCATGGCTGTAAGGAACGCATCCTCCCCCTCAGAAATCGTGACAAAAGGAAGAGCCTCAAGCTGTGTTGTAATCGGAAGAACTGCAGCATCCTTGGCAAACAAAGTCTGATAGTAGTCAACAATATGATTGGAAATGACAGATAAATCCGTAACCATATGGTCGTCAATTAACATTTCAGAAAGTAAAACCCCGCTCCTTCGCACCTTGTTGGCAATATGAAAGAAGGACGAATTCCGGTCGCCATCTTTCAACCACTGTAACCTGCCCCTTTGGGAGTAATAAGCTTGCCTCCGCGCCAGCAATTCATTGAGGAGTATCAGACAATCAACCTCACGAGCAAAACGGTCATCAGTATCACCAAGGGCATGAATCTCCTGCTGCACATCATTTAATTGTTGAGTTGCAGCATCAATTTCATTAAAAATCTGCCTGAAAACCGAGGCATTCCAGTGTTTGAGAGCAGCACGTAATCTCCTTAACTTCAAGGTGACTCTCAACACAGGAGAACTCACAAGTGTAGGAGTGACCCAAGAGTTGCGGACAAAGTCGAAAAAGCCTTCATGACGGAACCACATCGTTTGGAACTGAAAAACCTGACGGGACTTCTGCCGTTCTGTGGTGAGAGAGAGGAGAAGCGGATGGTGATCAGAAGAATGACGTGGCAAAATGTCCAGAGAAACCGCAATCCAAAGATTCGCAAAGTCTGGGGTGACTAGCGCACGATCAAGGCGGGCAGCAATAAAGCCCCGCGTAACATGACGCGTAGACCAAGTGTAAACCTGATCGCTGGTCTCTAGCTCAATTAAATTTGCCTCATCGATAAAAGCCACGAACTCAGCTGTGGGGAGGCTACGATGACTCATGTTCTTGCTTCGCTCATGCAGACCCGTAACCACATTGAGGTCCCCAATGACGCAAAAATTCCGGTCAGGGATGCGTAAAAGATCCTGCCAAAGCTGCCTACGAAGAATGTATGAGTTTCGAGCATGTACAAAAGCGAACGTGCATGCATGCAAACCCTTGTCAACCGATATCACAATGCATTGATCGGTCTGGAAAAGAAGTTTAGTATGATTAACACAAGCATCCCTACAAAGGATCCAAATATTAGGACGAGAACCATCACGATCATTAATATATATCAAAACCATACTAATAGAACGCCAAAAAGAAACCGGAATAGAAGAAGGCCTTATCTTAGGTTCATAAATAGCCGCAAAATCAGGTCTGTGTTTGTGGCATAGAGAACGAAGGGCATTCTTCGTTTGATCGTTCCCTATCCCCTGTAGATTCCATGATAAACAAATCATGAGGTCCCGGCTTGACTGTGCTTCGGCAGTCCATCATCGTTATCATCGTCACCCCATTTTCTACTTGCCACATAGTGTAACTCATTTACACGGCTGCTTCGTTCATCGACACTTAGAGTTTCTTGAGAGAGGTTATGTGTGGGGATTGTCTCTTCCCCTTGATTCGCAGGCACCATAGCCGAAGAGTGTTTCTCCCCAGGGTCAAGAGCTGGCGGAGATAAGGCTATCCCTGGGGGCAAAGGTGTGGCCGGAGCGTCCCGCAGGGACTTCTTCATAGCAATCCCAGTAGGTAGGGAACTCTTGATCGAGACCCCAAGGGGCAGCGAAGTTTCAACGTATGTATTCTTAAGAATGCCAGATTTACGTGCAATAGGTGCATGCTGGACATTCTGATCAATCTGGACTTGGGTTGTTGTTAAGTCCAGCTCCTGGTTCTCTAATATATCAAAGGCATTTGACGTGGGAACAGCCGTAACATCGTTTCCCAGAACCTTCGACTTTGACGAAGTAATAAGATCCCCGTCACCCGAAGTCGTTGTTTGAACCAGGTCCTTTATAGCTTGACTTTCCCTTTCAGCAGCTATATCACCAGCCAGGTTCGCAACATCCTCCTTCGTAACCTCTCCAGAGCGCATCGAAGCATGCCGTTTGCCACGATTATTATTCCGTTTTCTAGAACGACTTCTCCCTCGGCTCATGCGACGAGAGGGAGATGTAGGGGGCAATTTAGTTTTCTTGCATGTACTCAGGGTGTGTCCCAAAACCCCACATTCACGACAAAATAACGGGAGCCTCTCGTAAGTTATGTTGGTAGCGGAGAGATGAGCCCCCCTCCTATACATAACTTGCTGATGTAACTCCTTTGATAAGTCAATTTCAATTAGCATGCGAGCATAAAGGCCAAAAAGCCGATTTGATGTGTTAATATCAATCCGTACCAACGTGCCAATGGTAGAAGCCAAAGCTTCAAGAATCCGAGGCTGCCAATACTCAATTGGTAACTCCGAGAAACGAACCCAAACTTGTGCCACTGATGTCTTAACTTTACCCGGATTGAAATTCGGAGACCAGGCTTGTAGGCGAAAAGAGCCAGTGTCAAGGGAATAATATGATCGCGCTGCAATTCTCCTCCTATCACCCTCATCCTCAAACATGACTGTATAGTAGCCCTTCCCAAGAGGAATCATCTTCAAACGACCCTGGAGGTTCCACACAGCTTTCAATTTGTCCTTCAACATCAGGAGAGGGACCAGCGGCTTCCCAGGCAAGGTGATCATCCTGCCTATAAGCGCATTCTCAAATTCCTGCAACCCCTGTTGGTAGTCCTCCTCTGGTATATCAATTAGAAGATACTCGTCATGGGGCGTTGGTTTAATTGGCTCCCGAAAATTAGTAGGAAGATTAACCGGCCTCTGTTTTGAACCAGCAATCTCAGCAAAAGATTTGCGTGCAGCTGGTATATGCACGTCATTAACCCCTGTAGCCTCAACCGGACTTTTCGAGACATTCATGTAATCAGGGGAGACAACAGAAGAGGTCGCCTGGACCGCCGGACTCTGCAAAATGGGATTCACAGAGGTAGTATGTCCTTGAAAGTGATAAACAGGAAAGCCATGATCTGGGGACTTACAAGATGCGCCGGAAACAGAGCTCTGCTCGTTTCCGGCTGTAGTCGGGAGTGCGCCAGTAGGGCAAAAAATCCCTTGCTTATTCCCGATCTTTTCAGAGGTTTCCAAAACCCTAGGCAGTCCCTGCATGGAAGGAGACGCAGAAGTAGTTTGCATCGGGGGAACCACATTAATTAAATCCTTAATAGATGACTTACAGGATGCGCCGGAAACAGAGCTCGGCTCGTTTCCGGCTGTAGTCGGGAGTGCGCCAGTAGGGCAAATAATCCCTTGCTTATTCCCGATCTTTTCAGAAGCTTCCAAAACCCTAGGCATTCCCTGCATTGAAGGAGACGCAGAAGTAGTTTGCGTTGGGGGAACCATGGTAATTAAATCCTGAATAGATGACTTACAGGATGCGCCGGGAACAGTTTCATTCACATTCCCGGCTGTAGTCGAGTATGCGCCAGAAGGATTCAAAAATCCTAACGTTGTGCTCGACGCGATATTGGGTGGGAGTGGAGGTCGCATGGTGGTGTCTCCGATTCCACAGGCCTGACCAGAGATATTCGTACCATATTGATTAAACATGGCAGACGAGTGGGTGATCCCAGAAGCCGCCAAAGCTAGGGTTTCTGGGGAAGGCGGAAGTTCCCTCCAGGATTTCGTAAAACTCGAATCCTTTGATGGAGCAGACTGAGTTGAATAAAGGTAACGCAAGAAATATGGAAACCTCTCTTCGACTCCCATGAGAGCCGTATCCAGCGATCCATCGGGGGAGAGACAGAAAGTAGGTGGCGGAGATGGTAGGGTTTGCAAATTCGTAGGGTCAAGCGAGAGATATTCCTTGATTTGAGAGTTGTAGATAATCATACGATCGAAAATACGTTTGTTAAGATCGCCGCGACGGGTGGAGGCTTCGAGTTCCGCCGTAAAGGCGTCAACCGAAGGTAACATGGCGGAAATTCTAGAGAGAAGGTGGAGAAAAAATTTCTAGAGAGAGAAACTCCATAAGGAAGAAACTTAGTGAACATAGTGATTAAGGAAGAAACTCCATTTTCAATAATGTATTCCTTTAAAATCTTAAAACTCAAATTGAGTGTAAATTAGTTTATAACTTAGTGATTAAGGAAGAAACTCTGTTTTCAATAATGTATCCTTTGGAAATCTTAAAACTCAAATTGAGTGTAAATTAGATAATAACTTAGTGATTAAGGAAGAAACTCCATTTTCAATAATGTAGCCTTTTGAAATCTTAAAACTCAAATTGTGTGTAAATTAGGTAATAACTTAGTGATTAAGAAAGAAACTCCATTTTCAATAATTTATCCTGTGACTTAGTGATTAAGGAATAAACACATTTTTCAATAATGAGTCAATTTGAAATCTTAAAACTCAAATTGTGTGGAAATTAGGTAATAACTTAGTGATTAAGGAAGAAACTCCATTTTCAATAATGTATTCCTATGAAATCTTAAAACTCAAATTGAGTGTAAATTAGTTTATAACTTAGTGGTTAAGAAAGAAACTCAGGTTTCAATAATGTATCCTTTTGAAATCTTTAAACTCAAATTGAGTGTAAATTAGGTAATAACTTAGTAATTAAGGAAGAAACTCCATTTTCAATAATATTTCCTTTTGAAATCTTAAAACTCAAATTGAATGTAAATTTGGTTTACTTAGAGATTAAGGAAAAAACTCCATTTTCAATAATGTATCCTTTTGAAATCTTAAAACTTAAATTGAGTGTAAATCAGGTAATAACTTAGTGATTAAGGAAGAAACTCCATTTTTATAATGTATCCTTTTAAAATCTTAAAACTCAAATTGTGTGTAAATTAGGTTATAACTTAGTGATTAAGGAAAAATCTCAACTTTCAATAATATTTCCTTTTGAAATATTAAAACTAAAATTGAATGTAAATTAGGTTAATACTTAGTGATTAAGGAAGAAACTCCATTTTCAATAATGTATCCTTTTGAAATCTTAAAACTCAAATTGTGTGTAAATTAGGTAATAACTTAGTGCAAATGAAGGCAATATTATAAATGAAAAAAGAAAAGAGTCCAGGGTGACCTAACAACCCGAGGTCTAGGAACCAGAAGAGAGAAATAAAAGGTGGGCCGCATTAAAAACCCCGTTGTAAACCTCCCTTGAGGACAAACCAGCGTAGGCGAAAAAGCGTTACCAACCACCCAGTATTTCGGTTCCAAATAGGAAGAAGCTCAGAATACAAAGCCAAACAAAGACTCAGCTCTCAGCCCAAAGGGCCGAATAGAGACGAGTCTAAGACCAAGCTCTCAACCCCAAAAGGATTGAATAGAGACTGGTCAAAACAAGTACAAAAAAATACCAAAAACCTAAATGGGGACGCAGCCCCTAGATGCGGAAATAGCTCCTATGCATGTCCTCAAACACAAAATTACTAAGAAAAGTCGGACAAGAACCGAGCCACCCATGCTTATAATGCAAAGCTGCTAAAGCATCAGCGGCCCTATTTCCCTCTCTGTACACATGAGTAAACCGAACCTGCATTGTCTCCATGTAACGCATCACCTGAGTCCATAGGCCCCACAGTCTCCAGGGTATAAACTGAATCTCTCGCTTCATGGTCTGAATGGCCAAAGTGGAATCTGATTCCACCCATAAGGTCCTCCAATTCCTGTGATATGCAAACTCAATGGCCAAGAGAATCGCGGTAATCTCAGCCTCAAGGGGGTAACCCCAACCCCCAATATCCAAAGTCGCAGCAACGAAGGACCCCCTCGAATCCCGGAAAATAGCACCCATCGATAAAGGACCAGGAGCACGAATAACACTACCATCAACATTCACCTTATACCATCCAGGGGGAGGCGGGATCCAGCGGATCTCGATAGTAGGACGAAGTGGCCGTGGCCGAATTGATGTTCGAAAAGTTCGAGTAACAATCAAATCCTGAAGCGAACCATTGGACGATCCTCCTGAAAATGCAGCAGAATCACAAGTATTTGAGATAATTAACGCCCAAGCACCTCTAATAGAGTGGCGAACGCCATCATGAAGGGAACGGTTTCGATACCACCAAACTGCCCATATGGTTGTGACGAAAGCCAGTCTCCATAACCGGCTAACCTGCTCGCTAAAGTTAAATGTAATCGCTTGCAAAAGGATAGAGTAAAAACCATCATCACAACGAATATCCACATCAAAAGTATGCATCAAATAACTATATATAGACCTAGTAAAGGAACAATGAGAAAGGATATGATCTTGTGTATCATCACCCGCAAAGCATAGGCTACAAATAGTAGGACCAACCATACCGGTGCGACGGAACCAGCCCGAGGTCGGAAGACGACCCCAAGCTGCTCTCCAAAGTAACGTAGATCTGCAAGGGGGAATAAAGGATGACCAAATCCACGAGGCCCAAGGAGGCTTGGGAAAACGCTGCCGAATCTCATCATAAGCAACACTCGGCGTAAACTCTCCAGAAACTGTATTTCCCCAAACAATTCGGTCCCCCCCATCTGCCAACCGAATCTGAAGGATATCATGAACCACCGTTGGGAATTCCATAATGAAATCCAACGGAAAATGCCAACTCTCATCAAAATAAAAATCTCTGACTTCACCAACCAAGAAATGCCGAAAAGCAACAGGGACACCAATGTGATCAGCAATAGAGTATCCAATCCAATTGTCGTGCCAAAAGCTCACAGAAGAATTTCGACCGACCACCCAATGTGCTCCCTGACTGATATACGGGATATGGCGAGCGATCCCAGAACAAATGGAAGAGGTGATGCGCCCCGAGGTGGTGGATGCCCTTGGTTCTCGGTTAGGCCTAAAGTATCGCCTGTGGAGCAGCTCGAAATCAGGAGTCTGTGCACGGAATATGTCCCAGGCCAACTTGCAAGTGTAGGAATCATTTGCTAATGTCAAGGAACGAACGCCTAAACCACCCTCTGCCGTGGGCGTACAACAGCGTTTCCAAGGTATAGAGCAAGCACTATTCGTTTTATTAATATCACCCGTCCAGAGAAAATTTTTCATTGCCTTCTCAATCCTGGCAACCTGAGCTCTAGGCCAACGGTATAACATCATAGTATGCACTAAGGAGGAAGAGATGACCGAATTAAGTAGACATTTCCGGCCCGCAAGAGAGAGAGAACTTCCCTTCCAGCGTGCAAACTTCGACAACACGGAGTCTACCAAACTAGCCAAAAGGGCAGCTCTCGGCGCTCCACGAAAAAGAGGGACACCGAGATAGACAAAGGGGAGGGATCCCTCGTGTATACCAGTGAGCTGTAGAATTCGTCGACGGGTAGACAAAGTAACCGAACTACCATAGAAAACATGTGACTTAGTCGGATTAAAAGTCTGTCCAGATAAAGCCCCATAAATATCCAGAATACGTGTCAAGCATCGAGCATTATT
Organism: Ballota nigra; assembly: GCA_947034835.1. NCBI lineage: Eukaryota > Viridiplantae > Streptophyta > Magnoliopsida > Lamiales > Lamiaceae > Ballota > Ballota nigra. Next base: position 123,156,153 of record OX344723.1, read on the forward strand.
CACCGTTGCCTTCGCAAAGATCATTATGTCATCAGCATAAAAAAGAAATGCCGGGGAACCGCGAATACCAGAGAGATAAGAATTAATGCCAGCAGCTTGGATCCAGCGACCCAAGGCTTCCTCGGCAAAGCAAAACAAAAGAGGTGACAACGGATCACCTTGCCGAACACCCCGTGAGCATGGAAAGAAACCATGAACTTCCCCATTAATAATGATAGAGAGACGAGCAGAGTGAAGGATCATACTCACCATTTGCTGAAATCTATTTGAAAAGCCCATACGACGAAGCACCGCTTGCAAGAAGTCCCAGTCAACTGTATCAAAGGCCTTAGATATATCAATCTTAAACGCCATGTTTCCCTCCTTCGCCTTATTATTCAGTTTATTCACAGCATCAGAGGCAAGGGCAATACAAGTGTGAATTCTTTTTCCAGGAACAAACCCAAATTGGAACGGGGATAGTAAGCGGGCAGCCAGCGGACCCAACCTAGTGGCGACAATCTTGGTAAAAATCTTATACAAATAGTTGCCCATTACAATTGGACGGAAATCCCGAATTCTGTTAGCCCCAAGGATTTTAGGGATAAGAGTTACCAAGCTAGCATTAAAACCGGAAGGCATGTGAAGAGTCGAGAAGATAGACTGGATAGCCTCTGTAACATCCGAATAAATAATATCCCAACAATGCTGATAGAATGATCCCGGAAAGCCATCAGGCCCAGGAGAACTGGAGCCGTCCATATCAAAGACCGCCAACTTAACCTCACCAAGAAGAGGAATAGCCGTGAGAAAACCGTCCTCGCCATCCTGCAGAGTCACAAAAGGCAAATTATCCAGCTGCCCAACAGTAGGAGTTATGGAATCACTCTTAGTGAAAAGAGTCTTGTAGTAGTCCCCAATGTGTTGCACAATAGCGTCTTTCGCCGAGGTCAAAGAATCCCCAATCATTAACTCCTGGATAGGTCTGTGTGGTTTCCGAATTTTATGAGCAATGTGGAAAAAAGTCGTATTGCGATCCCCATCCTTAAGCCAATGAGTGCGGCTTCGTTGAGCAAAATATTCTTGTTTGCGAGCAAGGAGGTTAGACAGACGAACCAAACAATCGACCTCCCTGTGGAAGCGAGAATCCGAGTCTCCAAAATTATAAATATCCTGCTGGGTCTCCTTAAGCTGCACCGTGGCTTCCTCAATTTCATTAAAAATATTACGGAAAACAGATTTATTCCATGCACGAAGAACTTGTTTAAGACGGCGAAGTTTAGCGACCACCTTGAGAGTAGGGGAAGTGACCGAAACAGCAGAGTTCCAAGATTGGCGAACAGTATCCTGGAAAGCATCATGGAGGAACCACATGTTTTGGAAGTAGAAGGATGAAGAGCGCCGAGGCTGATCTGCCGTGAGCTTAAGGATAATGGGATGGTGATCCGAGGAATGTCGACAAAGAATCTCAAGAGAAACATGGGTCCATAATTTTATAAAATCTGGTGTCGCCAGGGCTCGATCGAGACGTGCAGCGAGCAAGCCGTGGCCTTCACGACGTGTAGACCACGTAAAAACTTGATCACCCGTGTCTAACTCCAGAAGACATGCCTCATCAATGAAAGATACGAATTCCGCCGAAGGAAGGGTACGGCAAGTTGTGGGGCTGATTCTTTCATGTGCGCCTCTCACGACATTAAAATCCCCCATGAAGCAAGTGTTCGGAGTCAAATTGTCTATGAGGTTGAGCCAAAGCTGACGCCTCAAAATGTAGTTGTTGCGAGCATGTATGAATGCAAAAGTACATTCCCGCAGACCCGTGCCTACTCTAACAACAATACATTGATCCGTCTGGAGAAGAAGAATAACTGAATTAACAATAGCATCACTACAAATAAGCCAAATATTTGGACAGGAATCACGTCGTTCATTATGATATAAGAAGGACATGTTAAAAGAACGCCAAAAGGAAGCAGGGATAGAAGAAACACGTATCTTTGGCTCATATATAGCTAGAAAGTCCGGCCGATGTTGTTGGCACAGAGAACGAAGGGCAGTTTGTGTGAGTTCATTCCCCAACCCCTGAACATTCCAGGATAAACAAATCATGGAGATGTGGACTGACCGTGCTTCGGCGGTTCATTTTCCTCCTCCATAATGTCACTCCAAGACTTATTAGCAACCAAATGTAGCTCGTTCACCCGACAACTTTTCTCATCAACCTGTAAATCCTCTTTAGCATGAGATCGGAGTAGATTCACAACGTCCTCCGGTTGTTTTTCCCCCGACACAACAAGCGCCGTACTTGCATGGTCAACAGAATTCTGCCCCATATTCTTGCTAGCATCCGCGGCTGCATGGGGAAGGGTAGAATCTGCATGTCTAATTGGCGAAGAAGGTTTACTCCGAAGGGCCTTCTTCACAGAAATCCCAGCTGGTAAAGAAGTGTTTATCGAGACTCCAAGAGGAAGAGACGTCTCAATGTAAGATTTTTTAAAGATGCCTGATTTGCGAACAATAGGCTCTCCCTGACTGCCCTGAATAGTCTCCACAGAAGGCGCTTTTAAATCAGCAGTGATGGGCTCCGAATCATCCACCCCAACAGCCAAAGCATCAAAAACATTCGTCGTAGGGACATTCGCCAATTCTCCAGAGGAAGGCGCATTATGATCCTTATTTAGATGGTTTTCAACAGTATTCTTAAGAGATTGGCTCTCCCTTTCAGCAGCAAGGTCAGCTGCTAAACGTATAATTTCCTCCTTCTTAGTCTCCGCCGGATTGGTCGAAATATGTTGTGTCCCTCGATCCATGGGCTTTCTTGTTCGACTGCGTCCACGGCTTGACCTACGGGAGGGGACCGTATTCCGGGCCGGAGCGCGTTTACAGTTACCCAACGTGTGTCCCAAAATACCACATTCACGACAAAAAGGCGGAAGCTTTTCGTAGATAATATTGGTGGCAGACAAATGAGAACCCCTTCTGTACATGACCTGATGATGCAACTCCTTAGATAAATCTATTTCCACGAGCATACGAGCATAAATACCGAAAAGCTTATTAGAGGTGTTAATGTCTATCTGTACCAAAGTTCCAATAGTTGAGGCCAGAGCCTCCAGAATTCGTGGCTGCCAATACTCAATCGGCAAATCCGTAAATCGGACCCAAACCTGAGCTAACGAAGTCTTGACCTTGCCGGGGTTAAAGTTTTGAGACCAAGCCTGAAGACGGAAGGTACCGTGGTCAAAAGTGTAGGAAGAGCGAGATGCGACCTTCCTTTTGTCCTCATCCTCCTCAAACATCACCGTGTAATACCCTTTACCGAGAGGAATCATCTTCAACTTTCCATGCAACTTCCAAATGTCTCTCAATTTGTTTTTCAGCGCTAGAGAGGAAGGAGAGGTTTCCCTGGAAGGGTTAACATCCGTCCAATAAGGGCGTTCTGAAATTCCATGACCCCCTGCTGGTAATCTTCCTCGGGAATATCAATTAAAAGATACTCATTATGGACAGTAGGCTTGATTGGGTCACGGAGATTCGGCTGCTTATTAGGACGCCAATTGGTGGCAGCAACCTCTGCAAAGGATTTACCACCCGGGGGACGAGAAACGCCCCGTGTTTGCGTATCCTGCACATGAGCCGGGGAAACCACAGGAGGATCCGTCGTAATAGAAGGTGTAATTGACGGGTGCATATTAGGGGACTTACAGAGTGCGCCGGAAATACCGGGAGTATTTCCGGCTGTAATCGGGGATGCGCCAGGAGGGCAGAGCCCTTGCTTATTCCCAAAATTGTCAACAGACCCCACATGTTCATGAACATCAGACGGTAACCCTAAAACTCCCTGCAACAAAGGAGACACAGAGGTAGTGTGCGCAGCAGGATTCACGGGCAAAACAGCAGGAGTGGAAAACTTACAGGATGCGCTGGAAACCGAGACAAGCTCATTTCCGGCTGGAATCGGGAGTGCGCCAATAGGGCAAGCACACCCTTGCATAGTCCCGATCAAATCAGAGTCATTCGTAGCCCCTTGTAAACCCTGCATGGGATTCACGGGCAAAACAGCAGTAGTGTGTGGTGGAGGCGAGACGGTAATTAAATCCGGGGTAGAAGACTTACCAGATGCGCCGGAAACGGTAGCATTCACGTTTCCGGCTGAAGTCGAGTGTGCGCCAGAAGGATTCAGAGATCCTAACGTAATCCTCGACTCCGAGGGTCTGAGCGGAAACCCTAGATCATGAGTACCATGCACGATGTTCGTGCCGTATTGATTGATGCCCAAAAAGTTAGGGCTTGAGTTTGTGATCACAGGACCTAATCCGTCTGGAAGACGATTGGGGTTCTTGTATGCGAGGAATCGAAGGAAGAGGGGGAAGCGTCTCTCAATTTCCACCCATGTCGGGTCGTCATCAAAATATGGTGGCGTAGGCGGAAACGTCTCAAGGACGGGTTGCGGGATTTCCAGGTATTGCTTGATTTGCGGGGAATATTGAATCAACCGGTCAATTACCTCCTTTCCGCCTGTAGATGAGACGGTCGCCGGTGATGGCGAAAGGGAGGGAGGGTTGCCGGTCATCGGAAATTGTAGAGAGAGGTTAGAGAGAAAATTTTAGAGAGAGAAACTCCATCCTTCGGTTATAACTTTAGGTGATAACTTAGTGATTAAGGAAGAAACTCCATATTCAATAATGTATCCCTTTGAAATATTCAAAACTCAAATTGAATGTAAATTAGGTTAATACTTTGTGATTAAGGAAGAAACTCCATTTTCAATAATGTATCCTTTTGAAATATTAAAACTCAAATTGAGTGTAAATTTGTTAATAACTTAGTGGTTAAGGAATTAACTCATTTTTCAATAATGAATCCATTTGAAATCTTAAAACTCAAATTGAGTGTAAATTAGGTGATAACTTAGTGATTAAGGAAGAAACTCCATTTTCAATAATGTATCCCTTTGAAATCTAAAAACTCAAATTGAGTGTAAATTAGTTTATAACTTAGTGATTAAGGAAGAAACTCCATTTTCAATAATGTATCGCTTTGAAATCTTAAAACTCAAATTCAGTGTAAATTAGGTTAATACTTGGTGATTAAGGAAGAAACTCGATTTTCTATAATGTATCCTTTTGAAATATTAAAACTCAAATTGAGTGTAAATTAGTTAGTAACTTAGTGATTAAGGAATTAACTCATTTTTCAATAATGAATCCATTTGAAATCTTAAAACTCAAATTGAGTGTAAATTAGGTGATAACTTAGTGATTAAGGAAAAACTCCATTTTCAATAATGTATCCCTTTGAAATCTTAAAACTCAAATTGAGTGTAAATTAGTTTATAACTTAGTGATTAAGGAAGAAACTCGATTTTCTATAATGTATCCTTTTGAAATATTAAAACTCAAATTGAGTGTAAATTAGTTAGTAACTTAGTGCAATTGAAAGGCTTTATTAATAAGAAAAAGAAAAAGAGAGTAAGGGTGATCCTACAACCCGGGATCAAGGAGCCAAAAGAAACGAGTGTTGAGTGGGCCGCATTAAAAACCCCGCTGTAAACCTCCCTTGAGGACAAACCAGCGTAGGCGAAAAAGCGTTACCAACCACACAACACTCCGGCTCCAAATAAGTAAAGCCCAGAATACAAGGCAAACAAAAGCATAGCCCTCTAGTCAAAGAGAAAAGAGGCAGCGAAAATAGGGTTAAAACGACCCTTAATGTCTACAATATTGCGTGTTCATATCCTCGAATAAAAATGTAGTAAGAAAATCTGGACAAATCCCTTCCCATCTAACATTATCATGAAGAGACGCAAGATTATCAGCAGCACGATTACCCTCACGAAAGATATGAGAGTAGATGATCGTCATTCCCGACGAAACGTACATAACTTGACTCCAGAGTGCCTGCAAACGCCAAGGGATGAAAGGAATTGATCGTTTCATCGTTTGGACAGCAAGAGTAGAGTCAGACTCGACCCACAAACGGCTCCAACCTCTGTGGGCAGCATACTCCACGGCAAGCAGGATCGCCGCAAGTTCAGCCTCCAACGGAAAGCCCCGGCCGAACGTGTGTGAAAATGCAGCAACGAACATGCCCCGACTATTGCGAAACAAAGCGCCCGTGTGTAACGGACCTAGCGAACCCGAAACTCCACCATCTACATTGACCTTGTAACATCCAGGAGGAGGGGGAATCCACCTAAGATAGACAGGAGTGCGAACCGAACGTGGAATCATATTCACCTTGAAAGCTCTAGTGATGAGAAGATCCCGTAAGGAGTTATCGGAAACTAACTTAGTGATTAAGGAATTAACTCATTTTTCAATAATGAATCCATTTGAAATCTTAAAACTCAAATTGAGTGTAAATTAGGTGATAACTTAGTGATTAAGGAATTAACTCATTTTTCAATAATGAATCTATTTGAAATCTTAAAACTCAAATTGAGTGTAAATTAGGTGATAACTTAGTGATTAAGGAAGAAACTCCATATTCAATAATGTATCCCTTTGAAATATTCAAAACTCAAATTGAATGTAAATTAGGTTAATACTTTGTGATTAAGGAAGAAACTCCATTTTCAATAATGTATCCTTTTGAAATATTAAAACTTAAATTGAGTGTAAATTAGTTAATAACTTAGTGGTTAAGGAATTAACTCATTTTTCAATAATGAATCCATTTGAAATCTTAAAACTCAAATTGAGTGTAAATTAGGTGATAACTTAGTGATTAAGGAAGAAACTCCATTTTCAATAATGTATCCCTTTGAAATCTAAAAACTCAAATTGAGTGTAAATTAGTTTATAACTTAGTGATTAAGGAAGAAACTCCATTTTCAATAATGTATCCCTTTGAAATCTTAAAACTCAAATTCAGTTTAAATTAGGTTAATACTTGGTGATTAAGGAAGAAACTCGATTTTCTATAATGTATCCTTTTGAAATATTAAAACTCAAATTGAGTGTAAATTAGTTAATAACTTAGTGATTAAGGAAGAAACTCCATTTTCAATAATTTATCCTTTTTAAATCTTAAAACTCAAATTGAATGTAAATTAGGTTAATACATAGTGATTAAGGAAGAAACTCCATTTTCAATTATTTATCCTTTTGAAATCTATAAATTTAAATTGAGAGTAAATCAGGTAATAACATAGTGATTAAGGAATAAACTCATTTTTCAATAATGAATCCATTTGAAATGTTAAAACTCAAATTGAGTGTTAATTAGGTTATAACTTAGTGATTTAGGAAGTAACTTCATTTTCAATAATGTATCCCTTTGAAATCATAAAACTCAAATTTAGTGTAAATTAGTTTATAACTTAGTGATTAAGGAAGAAACTCAGTTTTCAATAATGTATCCTTTTGAAATCTTAAAACTCAAATTGAGTGTAAATTAGGTAATAACTTAGTGATAAAAGAAGAAACTCCATTTTCAATAATTTTTCCTTTTGAGATCTTAAGTCTTAAATTGAATGTAAATTAGGTTAATACTTAGTGATTAAGGAATAAACTCCATTTTCAATAATATATCATTTTGAAATCATAAAACTTAAATTAAATGTAAATTAGGTAATAACTTAGTGATTAATGAAGAAACTCCATTTTTAATAATGTATCCTTTTGAAATCTTAAAACTCAAATTGAGTGTAAATTAGCTTATAACATAGTGATTAAGGAAGAAACACCATTTTCAATAATGTATCCCTTTGAAATCTTAAAACTCAAATTGTGTGTAAATTAGGTAATAACTTAGTGATTAAGAAAGAAACTCCATTTTCAATAATTTATCCTTTAACTTAGTGATTAAGGAATAAACTCATTTTTCAATAATGAATCCATTTGAAATCTTAAAACTCAAATTGAGTGTAAATTAGGTTATAACTTAGTGATTAAGGAAGAAACTTCATTTTCAATAATGTGTCCCTTTGAAATCATAAAACTCAAATTGAGTGTAAATTAGTTTATAACTTAGTGATTAAGGAAGAAACTCAGTTTTCAATAATGTATCCTTTTGAAATCTTAAAACTCAAATTGAGTGTAAATTAGGTAATAACTTAGTGATTAAAGAAGAAACTCCATTTTCAATAATTTTTCCTTTTGAGATCTTAAGTCTTAAATTGAATGTAAATTAGGTTAATACTTAGTGATTAAGGAATAAACTCCATTTTCAATAATATATCATTTTGAAATCATAAAACTCAAATTAAGTGTAAATTAGTTTATAACTTAGAGATTAAGGAAGAAACTCAGTTTTCAATAATGTGTCCTTTTGAAATCTTAAAACTTAAATTGAGTGTAAATCAGTTAATAACTTAGTGCAAATTAGGTTATTTTATTAAAATAAAAGAAAAGGAGGGCCCACAACCCCGGGCCGGGGGAGAAAAGAAGTAGTTATACAAACATATTGTCAAACAAGGGCCAAAAACACACGGCCAATCATAGGGATGCAACCCCCAAAATATCCATCATCCAACAATATTAAAAAGTTACATAGTATTACCTGAAAAAACTATGGTTCATATCACGAAATAAGTATGGCTCAAGAAATTCTGGACAATTACCTTTCCAAGATCGAATCTCACGTCGCTTGACAAGAGCATCAGCAGCCGCATTCCCTTCTCTCAAAATGTGGGTATACATAATTTCCATGTGCTTTATCAGCTCCCTAATCGTGCTCCATGTACTACGAATCCTCCACGGAATTATCAAAATCTCTCTCTTCAAAGTTCGAATGGCCAAAATTGAATCAGATTCAACCCAAAGCTTCCTCCAACCATGAACATAAGCGAACTCAATTGCTCCAAGGATGGCCAAAATTTCCGCCTCCAGAGGGTATCCCCAACCAACAGAGTCGGAGTAGGCAGCCATAAAAAAACCTCTCGAATTACGGAAAACAGCCCCCGTAAAAAGGATATTAGGGGGAGTTGTAACACCCCCGTCCACATTAACTTTCGTCCAACCCGGAGGAGGAGGACTCCAGGATATGAAAACATGGGAACGATTCTTACGTGGGCGGAGAGAGGCCCCAAAAGCACGGACAACCAGTAGCTCGTCAAAGGTACCATTGGAATTTCCATCCACAAGAGAAGCCGAATCACGAATGTGTGCAAAGGTCCAAGCCAAACACCTTCGTAAGGAAATGGGCTCATCATCATGAACAACCCGATTACGATAAGTCCAAAGAGACCACACCGTTGTAGCAAACGCTAAACGCCAAAGCCTAGCCAATTGAACACTGAAAGAAAAACCTCTAGCCTGCATAAATAAATTATCAAAGCCCTCATTATAATGCAAGGTCAAATTGAATAAACTTGCTATGGAACGAAACACCTGTCGTGAAAAGAAACAAGTCGAAAAGAGGTGGTCCCTTGTCTCTCCCCCAGCCCGACATAAAGGACAAATGGTGGGGCCAGAAACCCCAAATTTCTGAAGCCAATCAGCAGTTGGAACTTTCCCCCAAATAACTCTCCAAAGTAACGTAGAACGGCTCAAAGGAATGAAATCTGCCCATATCCAGCGTCCCCAACCCGTACGTGGAAAAGGATTTCGCAACTCATCATATGCAAGTTTCGAAGTGAGCTCTCCAGAAACAGATTTCGGCCATATCAGTGTATCCGCATCAAAAGAAACCCGTATTCTCAAGATATCCCGAACAACATCCGTGCAGCGTAAAATAAAAATTGGAGCAAAGTGCCAACAATTATTATAGAAAAAATCTCCAACCTGGCCAGTCAATGTTCGTGCAACATGATGTGGGATCTCCAACTTATCAACTATTCTATAACCCAGCCAGTTGTCATGCCAAAAACTAACACGAGACCCCCTACCGATGATCCAACGAGCATCTTCCATTAGGGGAGCCATATGTTTACGGATACCCGGCCCTATGGACGTAGAAAAATATCTACCACGAATTTCATGCCCTTTACGAAAGAAACGGTTGTGTAAGGGGCTGAATTCTTGGGAGCCATTCCTCAAAATGTCCCAAGCAAGTTTATACGTGTATGAGTCATTAGCAAGACGCAAAGAACGAACTCCAAGACCTCCTTCATCACGAGGAGTACAACAGCGTTTCCAAGCCACAGAACATGAACTATTACGCTTCGTGATATCACCTGTCCAGAGAAAGTTACGCATGGCAGCCTCCAAATTGGAAATAAGTGTTGCTGGCCATTTATAAATCATCATAGAGTGAACAGATGAAGCAGCAATAACAGAGTTTATCAGGCAAAGTCTCCCAGCAAGCGAGAGAGAAGATCCTTTCCAACGTCCAAACTTAGCTTTGATAGAGTCGGCGATAGGAGCAAGATGATGGACTTTTGGGGCTCCTTTGAAGAGAGGGACACCCAGATAATTGAACGGAAAATCACCCTCAAGAATACCAGAGAGCCGAGTGACACGATGTCGGAAATGGGCCAAAGTTGACCTCCCAAAGAAAGCCCTCGATTTTGAGGGACTATACCGTTGCCCAGAATACAAACCATACTCATCTAGGAGTTGCATCAAACAATTTAAATTTTGTACCGTCGCCCGAGCCAAAATCAAAATATCATCGGCATAAAATAGGTAGGGAGCCACACCCTTGATGGGGACTAGTCGAGTAGATGCAATAGCCCGATCCAATAATCTACCCAGCCCTTCTTCCGCCAAACAAAATAACAAAGGTGAAAGGGGGTCGCCCTGTCTCACCCCACGGGAGCAACCAAAGTAGCCTTTAGGCTGCCCATTAAAAAGAACCGAGAGTTTAGCCGATGTAAGGATAACCCGAATCATCTGAATAAATCTGCTCGAGAAATTCATACGTGCCAGCACTGAGTATATGAAATCCCAAGCTATGGTATCAAAGGCCTTCACCATATCTATCTTCCAAGCCATCCCCCCACCCTGACGAGGAAGGTCTAAGTGATTAACAGCTTCAGAAGCAAGGGCGATACATGTATGAATCCGCCGGCCCGGGACAAACCCAAATTGAAAGCATGTTAGATGCCGACCAACAAAACTGCCAAGCCGCGTGGTGATAATCTTAGTAAAAATCTTGAAAAAGAAATTCCCCATAACAATAGGCCGGAAATCCTGGATTAATCTAGCATCATTTTTCTTAGGAATAAGTGTGACAAGATTAGAATTTAAACCAGGAGGCAAGGAGAGATGCGTGAAGAAAAAACGCACAGCAACAGACACATCATGACAAATAATATCCCAACAGAAGTGATAGAAATGACCTGAGAAACCATCAGGACCAGGAGAACTGGTAGGATCCATATCAAAAACAGCAGCTCGTATTTCCTCAGCGCTAGGCAAAGCAATTAGAAGAGTATTCTCATCATCCGAAAGCTGAGAAAAAGGTAGACCGGACAGCAGGAGAGTCGGGTCTGAGGTCGTGGAATCCACCGAGAAGAGATGGGAGTAGTAAGAGACGATGTGTGCTTCAATGGTAGCGGAATCCTCACAGACAGAGCCATCTATAATAAGGGAATGGAGACCCTGACGCTGAACTTGTGTCTTCTGAGTAGCATGAAAGAAAGAAGAGTTTCTGTCTCCATGCTTAAGCCATTGCTTAAGAAGAGTTTCAGTTAATAACTTAGTGATTAAGGAAGAAACTCCATTTTGATAATGTATCCTTTTGAAATCTTAAAACTCAAATTTAGTGTAAATTAGGTTATAACTTAGTGATTAAGGAAGAAACACAACTTTCAATAATGTATCCTTTTGAAATATTAAAACTAAAATTGAATGTAAATTAGGTTAATACTTCGTGATTAAGGAAGAAACTCCATTTTCAATAATGTATCCTTTTGAAATCTTAAAACTCAAATTGTGTGTAAATTAGGTAATAACTTAGTGATTAAGGAAGAAACTCCATTTTCAATAATTTATCCTTTTGAAATCTTAAAACTCAAATTGAATGTAAATTAGGTTAATACTTAGTGATTAAGGAAGAAACTCCATTTTCAATAATGTATCCTTTTGAAATCTTAAAACTCAAATTGTGTGTAAATTAGGTATAACTTTGTGATTAAGGAAGAAACTCCATTTTAAATAATTTATCCTTTTGAAATCTTAAAACTCAAATTGAATGTAAATTAGGTTAATACTTAGTGATTAAGGAAGAAACTTCATTTTCAATAATGTATCCCTTTGAAATCATAAAACTCAAATTGAGTGTAAATTAGTTTATAACTTAGTGATTAAGGAAGAAACTCAGTTTTCAATAATGTATCATTTTGAAATCTTAAAACTCAAATTGAGTGTAAATTAGGTAATAACTTAATGATTAAAGAAGAAACTCCATTTTCAATAATTTTTCCTTTTGAGATCTTAAGTCTTAAATTGAATGTAAATTAGGTTAATACTTAGTGATTAAGGAATAAACTCCATTTTCAATAATGTATCCTTTTGAAATCTTAAAACTTAAATTGAGTGTAAATCAGTTAATAACTTAATGATTAAGGAAGAAACTCCATTTTGATAATGTATCCTTTTGAAATCTTAAAACTCAAATTGAGTGTAAATTAGGTTATAACTTAGTGATTAAGGAAGAAACTCAACTTTCAATAATGTATCCTTTTGAAATATTGAAACTAAAATTGAATGTAAATTAGGTTAATACTTAGTGATTAAGGAAGAAACTCCATTTTCAATAATGTATCCTTTTGAAATCTTAAAACTCAAATTGTGTGTAAATTAGGTAATAACTTAGTGATTAAGGAAGAAACTCCATTTTCAATAATTTATCCTTTTGAAATCTTAAAACTCAAATTGAATGTAAATTAGGTTAATACTTAGTGATTAAGGAATAAACTCCATTTTCAATAATTTATCCTTTTGAAATCTTTAAATTTAAATTGAGAGTAAATCAGGTAATAACTTAGTGATTAAGGAAGAAACTCCATTTTCAATAATTTATCCTTTTGAAATCTTAAAACCCAAATTGAATGCAAATTAGGTTAATACTTAGTGATTAAGGAAGAAACTCCATTTTCAATAATTTATCCTTTTGAAATCATTAAATTTAAATTGAGAGTAAATCAGGTAATAACTTAGTGATCAAGGAATAAACTTATTTTTCAATAATGAATCCATTTGAAATCTTAAAACTTAAATTGAGTGTAAATTAGGTAATAACTTAGTGATTAAGGAAGAAACTCCATTTTCAATAATGTAAACCTTTGAAATCTTAAAACTCAAATTAAGTGTAAATTAGTTTATAACTTAGAGATTAAGGAAGAAACTCAGTTTTCAATAATGTGTCCTTTTGAAATCTTAAAACTCAAATTGAGTGTAAATTAGGTAATAACTTAGTGATTAAGGAAGAAACTCTATTTTCAATAATGTATCCTTTTGAAATCTTAAAACTCAAATTGTGTGTAAATTAGGTAATAACTTAGTGATTAAGGAAGAAACTCAGTTTTCAATAATGTATCCTTTTGAAATATTAAAACTCAAATTGAATGTAAATTAGGTTAATACTTAGTGATTAAAGAAGAAACTCCATTTTTAATAATGTATCCTTTTGATATCTTAAAACTCAAATTGTGTGTAAATTAGGTAATAACTTAGTGCACGTAAGAGAGAGATTTTATAAATGAAAGAAAAAAGGGGGGGCCCCACAACCCGGGGCAGCGACCAAAAAAGGAATAAAATGGGTGGGTCGCATTAAAAACCTCACCGTAAACCTCCCTTGAGGATAAACCGGTGTAGGGGAAAAAGCGTTACCAACCACCCATTTCATCTAGTCGCCATAGGAAAATGCCCAGAATACAAGGCAGTAAAGGTAGAATCCCGAACAAGCTCTCAGCCATCAAAAGGACTGTAAAGAGACTAACCGTGAAACAAAACAAAAAGCCCAAGATAGTCGGGAAACTAAAACAACACATCAACGAAAGTATGTCTCATGTAAGTCCGCATGCAAAAGAGGAGTAATACAAGGGGGCGGGGTGCGCTCCCAAGTAGAAGATAGCTGTAATTTCGAGAGGTGATCTGCAACCCGATTGCCCTCCCTCCAAATGTGAGAGTATCTGAGGTCCATGTCATGCATCATCAACATAGTAATACTCCAAAGCCCACGAAGTCTCCATGGCACGATGGGAAGTTTCCTCTGCATAGTGTGAATTGCCTGGTTCGAATCCGACTCCACCCAAAGGTTCCGCCAACCTTTGCAAAAGGCGTAGCGGATGGCAAGCAAAATCGCAGCAATCTCCGCTTCTAGGGGGTAACCCCAACCATACTTCAAAGTGTAACCAGCCTCAAAGAGTCCCATGGAATTCCGAAAAACAGCACTCACGGACATCGAATTGGGAGAAGAAACGACACTGCCATCCGTGTTAACCTTAACCCAACTATCGGGAGGGGGAAGCCACCGAAAAGGCTTGGGCTGCCGCCTAGACACAGTATGGACCGCAATGCCAAGAGTCGAAAGAATCACGGTATCCTCTGGACTAGCCGTGGAGAGACTCCTGCTGAGCAGCGAGGACTCCCGCAAGGCAGTATGTATCAACAATGCGCAAGCACGGGTCGAGGGGTGGACCCCTTCAATGAGCACCTTATTCCTCATCCACCAAATTGCCCAAATACAAGTAACAAAACAAACCCGCCAAAGGTCCTGTATTTGGGCACTAAAACGGAAATCAGCAACCTGAAGAAAGAAATCTAGGAAGCATGAAGTCGGATGTATCTTAACATGGAACAAATTAAAAAATTGAGCAAAGAGACTAGCAGCAAAAGAGCAAGAGAAAAGGATATGATCCAAGGTTTCTTCATGCAGCTCACACAAGGGGCAAATAGACGGCCCAGAAATCCCAAATTTGGCAAGCCAATCCGACGTCGGAAGTTTATTCCAAAGCGCCCGCCAAATAACAGTAGATCGGCAAGGGGGAATAAACGGCGCCCAAATCCAGGGAGCCCATTGAACAACCGGAAAAGGTTGCCGGAGTTCATCATACAATAATCTTGAGGTTATCTCCCCGGAAACCGTCTTCGGCCAAACGATTCTGTCCTCATCGTCCGGTATCTCAAGTTGGAGTATGTCATAAATAATGTCAGAATGAGCGAGCACAAAGGAGGGCTCAAAATGCCAACGGCCATCAAAAAAGAAATCCCCCACAGTCGCACTAAGGTTACGAGCGATGTGCTCCGGCACACCAATCCTCTCAACAATAATATAACCGAGCCAATTCTCGTTCCAGAAGTTCACCGTCGAGTGTGATCCAGCTAACCATCTCGCGGAGCCCAAAATCATATCAACGTGCGACCGAATTCCAGGCCAAATGGAGGACTTACGTCTGAAATTACGGGGCTGGCCCGTTTTGGTGAAGAAACGGTCATAAAGCAGCCGAAAATCCTGGGAAGATCTGGAGAAGATGTCCCAGGCCAGCTTGGCCGTGTAGGAGGCGTTCGCAATCCGAATAGAGCGTATACCGAGGCCACCTTCTTCTTTAGGAGAGCAACAACGTGCCCATCGCACCGAGCAAGAAGAATGACGCCTATGAATATCACCAGTCCAAACAAAATTCCTCATAGCTCTATCAATGGTATTGATCGAAGAAATAGGCCACTTATACACCATCATCGTGTGCACAAGAGAGGAAGAGATCACCGAGTTGACAAGACAAACACGGCCAGCAAAGGAAAGTGTGCTACCTTTCCATCTCGAAAATTTGGCAAGGATAGAATCCGTAATGGTGGCAAAATGAGCTGCTCTAGGAACTCCCATGAAAATCGGCACTCCAAGGTATACAAAAGGGAGGGAACCCTCAATAATACCCGTATCCTGCAGCAAGCGGGATTTAAGTCGAGGATTGGCTGAAGGACCATAGAAGGCCCGAGATTTAGCCGCACTATAATGTTGCCCAGAGAGATTACCGTAATCCTCAAGAATAGATTTCAATGCCTTAATGTCTGACACTGAGTTGCGCATAAAGATCATTATATCATCAGCGTAGAAAAGATAACGAGGAAGGCCTTTAATCGGGGTAAGTTTGGACGTAGAACCGTACCATTGCAACCAGCGGCCAAGGGCTTCTTCCGCGATGCAGAAGAGAAGGGGAGAGAGAGGGTCCCCTTGACGGACACCACGAGTGCAGCCGAAAAAACCCTGAGGTTCCCCATTCACCAGAACAGAAAGCCGAGCCGAATTAAGAATCGACCCGATGATGCGTCGGAATCGAGGCCCGAAGCCCATGCAGGCGAGGACCTCCATAAGAAAAGACCAATCAACAGTGTCAAAAGCCTTGGTCATGTCAATCTTGATTGCCATGCAATCGTTGACCCTCCGAATCCCAATCTGATTAATTGCCTCAGATGCAAGAGCAATACAAGTGTGAATCCGTTTCCCGGGAATGAAGCCATACTGAGAGTCCGAGAGATTAGGAGCGATGAAGGAGCCCAACCGGGAGGCCAAAATCTTAGTGAAGATTTTGAACAGAAAGTTTCCCATAACAATAGGTCGGAAGTCCTGAATTTTATTAGCGCCCATCGTTTTCGGAATCAAAGTGACAAGGTTGTTATTGAGGCCATCCGGAATGTAACCGGTGTCAAAAAAATAAAGAACTGCATCCACAACATCCTCCTTAATAATGTCCCAGCAGCTGTGATAGAAGGAGCCCGGAAATCCGTCCGGCCCCGGCGAGCTGTTCGCATCCATGTCAAAGACCGCCTCCTTAACCTCATCCGCAGTTGGCGGGGCTATAAGAGCTGTGTCATTCATAGAAGAAATAGGCACAAACGGAAGTTGTTTCAGAATCGAGAAGTCACGCTTGCCACCAGTCGCCGTGAAAAGGTTCTCATAGTATTAGGTAATAACTTAGTGATTAAGGAAGAAACTCCATTTTCAATAATTTATCCTTTTTAAATCTTAAAACTCAAATTGAATGTAAATTAGGTTAATACTTAGTGATTAAGGAAGAAACTCCATTTTCAATAATGTATCCTTTTGAAATCTAAAAACTCAAATTGTATGTAAATTAGGTATAACTTAGTGATTAAGGAAGAAACTCCATATTCAATAATTTATCCTTTTGAAATCTTAAAACTCAAATTGAATGTAAATTAGGTTAATACTTAGTGATTAAGGAAGAAACTCCATTTTCAATAATTTATCCTTTTGAAATCTTAAAATTTAAATTGAGAGTAAATCAGGTAATAACTTAGTGATTAAGGAATAAACTTATTTTTCAATAATGAATCCATTTGAAATCTTAAAATTTAAATTGAGTGTAAATTAGGTAATAACTTAGTGTTTAAGGAAGAAACTCCATTTTCAATAATGTATCCTTTTGAAATCTTAAAACTCAAATTGAGTGTAAATTGGTTTATAAATTAGTGATTCAGGAAGAAACTCAGTTTTCAATAATGTATCCTTTTGAAATCTTAAAACTCAAATTGAGTGTAAATTAGGTAATAACTTAGTGATTAAAGAAGAAACTCTATTTTCAATAATTTTTCTTTTTGAGATCTTAAATCTCAAATTGAATGTAAATTAGATTAATACTTAGTGATTAAGGAAGAAACTCCATTTTAAATAATATATCATTTTGAAATCATAAAACTTAAATTAAATGTAAATCAGGTAATAACTTAGTGATTAATGAAGAAACTCCATTTTTAATAATGTATCCTTTTGAAATCTTAAAACTCAAATTGAGTGTAAATTAGCTTATAACATAGTGATTAAGGAAGAAACTCCATTTTCAATAATGTATCCCTTTGAAATCTTAAAACTCAAATTGTGTGTAAATTAGGTAATAACTTAGTGATTAAGAAAGAAACTCCATTTTCAATAATTTATCCTTTAACTTAGTGATTAAGGAATAAACTCATTTTTCAATAATGAATCCATTTGAAATCTTAAAACTCAAATTGAGTGTAAATTAGGTTATAACTTAGTGATTAAGGAAGAAACTTCATTTTCAATAATGTATCCCTTTGAAATCATAAAACTCAAATTGAGTGTAAATTAGTTTATAACTTAGTGATTAAGGAAGAAACTCAGTTTTCAATAATGTATCCTTTTGAAATCTTAAAACTCAAATTGAGTGTAAATTAGGTAATAACTTAGTGATTAAAGAAGAAACTCCATTTTCAATAATTTTTCCTTTTGAGATCTTAAGTCTTAAATTGAATGTAAATTAGGTTAATACTTAGTGATTAAGGAATAAACTCCATTTTCAATAATATATCATTTTGAAATCATAAAGCTTAAATTAAATGTAAATCAGGTAATAACTTAGTGATTAATGAAGAAACTCCATTTTTAATAATGTATCCTTTTGAAATCTTAAAACACAAATTGAGTGTAAATTAGCTTATAACATAGTGACTAAGGAAGATACTCCATTTTCAATAATGTATCCCTTTGAAATCTTAAAACTCAAATTGAGTGTAAATTAGTTTATAACTTAGTGATTAAGGAAGAAACTCAGTTTTTAATAATGTATCCTTTTGAAATCTTTAAACTCAAAGTGAGTGTAAATTAGGTAATTACTTAGTGATTAAGGAATAAACTCCATTTTCAATAATATTTCCTTTTGAAATCTTAAAACTCAAATAGAATTTAAATTAGGTTAATACTTAGAGATTAAGGAAAAAACTCCATTTTCAATAATGTATCCTTTTGAAATCTTAAAACTTAAATTGAGTGTAAATCAGTTAATAACTTAGTGATTAAGGAAGAAACTCCATTTTGATAATGTATCCTTTTGAAATCTTAAAACTCAAATTTAGTGTAAATTAGGTTATAACTTAGTGATTAAGGAAGAAACACAACTTTCAATAATGTATCCTTTTGAAATATTAAAACTAAAATTGAATGTAAATTAGGTTAATACTTCGTGATTAAGGAAGAAACTCCATTTTCAATAATGTATCCTTTTGAAATCTTAAAACTCAAATTGTGTGTAAATTAGGTAATAACTTAGTGATTAAGGAAGAAACTCCATTTTCAATAATTTATCCTTTTGAAAACTTAAAACTCAAATTGAATGTAAATTAGGTTAATACTTAGTGATTAAGGAAGAAACTCCATTTTCAATAATGTATCCTTTTGAAATCTTAAAACTCAAATTGAATGTAAATTAGGTTAATACTTAGTGATTAAGGAAGAAACTCCATTTTCAATAATTTATCCTTTTGAAATCTTTAAATTTAAATTGAGAGTAAATCAGGTAATAACTTAGTGATCAAGGAATAAACATATTTTTCAATAATGGATCCATTTGAAATCTTAAAACCTAAATTGAGTGTAAATTAGGTAATAACTTAGTGATTAAGGAAGAAACTCCATTTTCAATAATGTATCCCTTTGATATCTTAAAACTCAAATTAAGTGTAAATTAGTGTATAACTTAGAGATTAAGGAAGAAACTCAGTTTTCAATAATGTATCCTTTTGAAATCTTAAAACTCAAATTGAGTGTAAATTAGGTAATAACTTAGTGATTAAGGAAGAAACTCTATTTTCAATAATGTATCCTTTTGAAATCTTAAAACTCAAATTGTGTGTAAATTAGGTAATAACTTAGTGATTAAGGAAGAAACTCTATTTTCAATAATGTATCCTTTTGAAATCTTAAAACTCAAATTGTGTGTAAATTAGGTAATAACTTAGTGCAAATGAAAGCGATTTTATTAAGAAGAAAAAGAAAACAGAGGTGACCCCACAACCCGGGGGTCAAGGAGCCAAAAACAAAGAAGCAATTAGTGGGCCGCATTAAAAACCTCGCTGTGAACCTCCCTTGAGGACAAACCAGCGTAGGCGAAAAAGCGTTACCAACCACTAAAAACTTCGGCTCCAAATAGGAAAAGCCCAGAATACAAAGCAATAGAAGGGTTTAGCTCTCAGCCCGAAGGACTGAATAGAGACAAACCCAAGGCCAAGCTCTCAGCTCCAAATAGAACTGAATAGAGACTGGCCTCAAACAACAAAACAACGAAACAAAGCAAAGTAGAGAAGCCAACCTAAACCCTACAATATTCAAAGTTCATATCAGAGTAAATAAAGGGAGCAAGAAAACTTGGGCAAGAGCCAACCCAAGTCCGCCGAGCATGCAAAGCAGCCAGGGCATCAGCTGCCCGATTTCCTTCCCGAAAGACGTGTGTAAAGCATATGCTCATCGAAGCTGCACAATACATAACTTGGCTCCATAAACCCTGTAACCGCCAAGGAACAAAAGGAATTTCACGCTTCATAGTTTGAATCGCAAGTGTAGAATCGGACTCCACCCAAAGCTGTCTCCAACCACGCGTGTAAGCATACTCAATTGCCAACAAAATAGCAGCAATCTCGGCCTCAAGCGGATAACCCCAGCCAAAAGAATCAGAGGTAGCAGCAACAAACAAACCTCTAGAATTCCGAAAAATCGCCCCCACATGCAATGGGCCCGGCGCACAAGTTACACTACCATCTACATTGACTTTATACCAACCAGGGATCGGCGGCAACCATCTCACATATATCGGCGTGCGTGGTGACCGGGGCATCAAACGAATGCGAAAGGCACGCGTCACCAATAGATCACGGAGCGAACCATTAGAAGTGCCCTTAGCTAGAGCAGCCGAGTCACTAACATTGGCAATGATGAGTGCCAAACAACGACGAACCGAAGGCTTAACACCCTCGTGGTAGGACCTATTTCGAAGCCACCAAACAGCCCATATAGTGGTGACAAAAGCAAGCCGCCAGAGTTTCGCCACCTGCTCGCTAAAGTGAAAACTCATAACTTGCAACAACACAGAGTAGAAACCATCATCAAGATTCAAAATAACATCAAAAGTAGAGGCTAAAAAAGCATAAATCTGCTTAATAAAAGGACAAGCAGAAAGGATATGGTCCTGTGTGTCCTCCCCCTGCTGACAAAGTAAGCAGATTGTAGGACCCGAATACCCGATCTTCCTAAACCAACCGGATGTAGGAAGCTGACCCCACGCTGCCCTCCAAAGTAAGGTCGAACGACATGGAGGAATGAAAGGAGCCCAAATCCAAGCAGCCCAAGGCGGTTTGTGAAAGTGTTGACTAATCTCATCATACGCAATCCTAGAAGTCAACTCCCCAGAAACAGTGTTTTCCCAAACCAACGTGTCATTCTCGCGGGAAAGACGCACCTGGAGAATATCATTCACAATAGTCGGGTATGCAACGACGAAGTCCAGGGAAAAATGCCAAGAATCATCAAAAAAGAAGTCCCTAACTTCCCCCTGAAAGAGCTGCCGAGCAGAGCTAGGGATACCCACCCTATCCGCAATCGTGTAACCAAGCCAATTCTCATGCCAAAAGCTCACACGCGAAGTGCTACTGACTATCCATCTTGCACCATCAACAATTCGTGGAACGTGTCGTGCAATACCAGGAGCAATGGAAGAAGCCCTACTGTAAGAGAAACGGGGAAGACGGTGTACAGTAAAGTAGCGAGCATGCAAGCACTCAAAATCAGGAGAGGGATTCCTGTAAATATCCCAAGCCAATTTACAACCAAAAGAATCGTTAGCCACAGTAATAGAGCGTAAACCCAGACCACCTTCAGAAGTAGGAGCACAACAACGCTTCCAGGAAATAGTACATGTACCCTTTTTGTTAATATCACCAGTCCACAAGAAATTTCTCATAGCCCGCTCAAGGAGTTTGATACTTGATCTAGGCCAACGATATATCATCATAGTGTGAACAAGAGAAGCACAGATAACCGAGTTAATCAGACATTTGCGACCAGCCAAAGATAAAGAATGACCTTTCCACGTACCGAATTTCCCCATAATAGAATCCACAAGACTCGCAAAATAGGCAGCCTTTGGGGCCCCTCTGAAGAGAGGAACCCCAAGATAAGTAAAAGGAAACTCACCCTCCTGAATGCCAATCACACGGTAGATCTGACGGCGAACAAACGTCCGAACCGAATCACCATAATAAACGTGAGACTTACTAGGACTGTACAGTTGGCCCGATATCGATCCATAATCCTGAAGAATCCTCTTCAAACAGGCCGCATCCTTTGCGCTCGCCTTTGCAAACACCAGAATATCATCAGCATAAAAAAGGAAGGGGGGCGAGCCACGAAGCACCCGCAAAGCCTTCCGATCAACCTCCCATTGCAAATACCTACCCAGAGCCTCCTCCGCAAGACAAAAAAGAAGAGGGGATAAAGGATCACCTTGCCGGACTCCTCTTGAGCAGGAGAAAAAACCACGAGGCTCACCATTAAGGAGAATGGAAAGACGAGCAGAATGCAAAATCATGTCCACCATATCACAAAACCTTTTGGGGAAGCCCATTCGAATAAGAACCGCTTGCAGAAAACCCCAATCAATCGTATCAAAGGCTTTAGAAATATCAACCTTTATAGCCATATTTCCAAGTTTAGCCTGACATTTCAATTTGTTAATAGCATCCGAGGCAAGAGAAATACAGGTATGAATACGTTTCCCAGGAATGAAGCCAAATTGATACGGAGAGAGAAATCTAGTCACGAAAGAGCCCAATCTTGTTGCAACAATTTTAGTAAAAACTTTGTATAGGAAATTACCCATTACAATCGGCCGGAAGTCTTGAATTCGATTTGCACCAGGCTTTTTAGGAATAAGCGTAACCAAACTTGCATTGAAACCGCTAGGCATAACCAGCGTTCTGAAAATATGCTGCACTGCTTCAGTGATATCCTCATATATTATAGGCCAACATGCGTGGAAGAAGGAACCTGGAAAACCATCCGGGCCCGGAGAACTAGAACCCTCCATGCCAAAAACCGCCGTCCTAACCTCATCGAGAAGGGGAATTGCCGTGAGAAAATCCCCCTCCCCCTCAGGTATACGAAAAAAAGGAAGGACATCAAGTTGCGTCGAAACGGGAATAACCTCAACATCTTTCTTAAACAAATCACTATAATAATCCACAACATGGGTAGCAATAGAGGACAAATCAGTGACCAAAGTGTCATTAATCATCATCTCCGAGAGCAAGAAACCACCCTTCCTCACCTTAGTAGCAATATGGAAAAAAGATGAATTACGATCACCATCCTTAAGCCATTGAAGCCGACTCTTCTGGGAGTAAAACTCCTGCCTCCTAGCCAATAATTCATTGAGATGGGTTAAACAATCAATCTCACGAGCAAACCGATCATCGCTATCACCATCAGAATGAATCTCCTGCTGAATATCATGAAGATTTTGGGTAGCAGCATCAATCTCATTAAAGACATGACGGAAAACTGAAATGTTCCAATGCCGAAGCGCCACGCGTAATCGCTTCAGTTTCGAAGTGACCTGAAGCACCGGAGTCCTTGCATGAGACGGAAGAACCCAGGAGGCTTTAACAAGATCTAAAAAACCCTCATGACGAATCCACATTGTTTGGAAACGGAAAATCTGACGAGACTTCGGACGCTCCATCATGAGCGAAAGGAGGAGGGGATGATGATCAGAAGAGTGTCTCGGAAGTATATCAAGGTTGACAGAAGTCCATAAGGTGACGAAGCCCGTAGTAGCCAATGCACGATCGAGACGGGCAGCAACAAAACCAAGATCAGCCCGTCTACTAGACCATGTATAAATAAGATCATTAGTGTCAAACTCCACCAACTTTGCTTCATCAATGAAAGCAACAAACTCCGCGGAAGGAAGACTACGAAAGGTCATGTTCCTGCTCCGTTCATGTAAGCCAGTAACCACATTGAGGTCCCCAATAATACAAAGATTAGGGTCCAAGATATGCAATAAATTCCGCCATAATTCGCGCCGGAGAATATAGGAATTGCGAGCATGAACAAACGCCATCGTGCAGACATTCAACCCCAAATCCACCGTCACAGCAATACATTGATCAGTCTGGAAAAGAAGTTTAGTAGAGGTAACATATTCATCCTTACATAAAATCCAGATATTAGGAAGGGAACCAGCACGAAAATTGGCAAATAGAAAAGACATATGAATAGAACGCCAAAAATGAGCAGAGATAGAAGAAATCCTTATCTTAGGTTCATAAATGGCTAAGTAATCAGGCCTGAATTTGTGGCATAGAGAACGAAGGGCAGTTTGAGTTTGGTCGTTCCCTATCCCCTGGAGGTTCCATGATAAACAGATCATGAGGTCAAGGCTTGACTGTGCTTCGGCAGTCCATCATCCTCATCATCGTCACCCCATTTTCTAGACGCCGCATAATGCAGCTCATGCACACGGCTACTCTGCTCATCGACACGTAAATTCTCTTTCGCTTCCACATGCGTATCTTCTAAAACCCCTTCAGAACGTACAATGGCCAAGTCCAAAGAATGGTTCGCACTAGGATCGGAGTTATGAGATTCTGAGTTTATTTCAATGGGAGGAGGTGATGCAAGAGGAGTGTCCCGTAGAGCCTTCTTCCTAGCAATACCAGCCGGAAGTGAAGTCTTGATGGAAACACCAAGTGGAAGTGAAGTCTCTATATAAGAGGTCTTAAGAATTCCAGGCTTTCGTACCATAGAAGGAGGGTGAACATTTTGGGAAACAGAGTTCACCAGTATGTCGTCAGTCTCATGTGTTGGATCCCTTTCCAAAACAGCCACCGAATTGTCTAAAGCAGCAAAGGCATTAGACTTAACAACCGGAGCAACCTCGTTATTCTCGAACCCAGACTTTGGAAAAGCGTCATCATTATTGGATAGTGACTCGGTTAAAGACTCCTTAAGGGCCTGACTCTCACGTTCAGCAGCAAGTTCCCCAGCCAAAGTGTCAACATCCGCCTTCGTAACCTCCCCCGTATGATTTGGGGCCTGCCGTTTGCCATGGATCGGATTTCATTTCCGTGAACGACTACGACCACGGCTCGCGCGACGGGAAGGGACCGTAGATTGAACCTTCGATTTCTTGCATGAGCTCAACAAATGACCCAGTACCCCACATTCACGACAAAAAGGTGGTAATTTTTCATAGGTTATGTTAGTGGCTGAAAGATGAGAGCCCCGTCTATACATAACCTGTTGATGCAAATCCTTAGATAGATCAAGTTCGATCAACATACGGGCATAGAGCCCGAACAAACGGTTTGAGGTGTTGATATCAATCTGCACCAAAGTACCAATGGTCGAAGCTAAAGCTTCAAGGATTCTCGGTTGCCAATACTCAATCGGTAAATCCGAAAAGCGAACCCACACTTGAGCCACTGAAGTCTTGACTCTACTCGGATTGAAGTTCGGCGACCAAGCCTGTAGACGAAATGTGCCTGTATCAAGGGAATAAGAAGAACGGGTCTCGATTCTCCTCTTTTCACCTTCGTCTTCAAACATAACAGTAAAATAACCCTTCCCAAGCGGAATCATCTTCAAACGACCTTGCAATTGCCATAATGCTTTCAGCTTATCCTTCAACACCAAGAGAGGTACCAGTGACTTCCCCGGCAAGGTAATCATTCGTCCAATTAGAGCGTTCCGAAATTCTTGCAACCCCTGTTGATAATCTTCTTCAGGAATATCAATAAGGAGATACTCATCATGGGGAGTTGGTTTAATTGGATCACGAAACAGAGGAGGGCGAGTCTCCGTCCATCGTTTTGCACGGCCGGAGCGTCGACCGGAAATTGAGAGTCCTGCAAGGTAACAGGAGAAACAGCAGGAGCAACCCCTTGAATAGGATCGGAGGAAATCAAAGTTGTGCTAGGGGACTTACAGAGTGCGCCGGAAATAACAGGAGTATTTCCGGCTGTAGTCGGGAGTGCGCCAGTAGGGCAATAAGGCCCTTGCATATTCCCGATCATGTGTAAAGTATCCACAGCAGAGGGAATCCCCGCTGAATTTCGACCTGAACCCTGCAAAAATGGATTCTCAACAGTAGTATGCTCCTGGGAGTTATTGCCAAGGGACCCATGCACAGAGGACTTACTCGATGCGCCGGAAACGGAGTACTCGTTTCCGGCTGTAGTCGGGAATGCGCCAGTAGGGCTGATGAGCCCTTGCTTTTTCCCGATCATATGGACGTCCGCCATGGTCGTCGCAACCCTAGGCGGCAAAGGGGGCGTAATCTGCAAGGTTGGGCACACAGCAGTAGTAACAGGTGTAGAATTAATTGCAGAAAACGAACCAGATACAGGGAACGTACAAGATGCGCCGGATACGGTCTGATTCACGCATCCGGCTATAGTCGAGGATGTGCCAAAAGGATTCAAAAACCCTAACGTACTCGACTGTTTCGGATCATGCAAAAACCCTAGAGCGGAATCGCCATGAACAATGTTAGAACCGTATTGGTTAATTCCGAGAATAGCGGAGGTAGGGCTAGACTGGATCGTCCCTGCGGGAAGACGATCAGGAATTTTATATGCCAAAAATCGGAGAAAGAGCGGAAAACGGCGCTCAATTTCTTGGAGAATAGGATCCGATTCAAAGGAGGGCGGCGCTTGCGGGAAGGTGTCCAAAACTGCATGTGGAATTTCAATATATTGTTTGATTTGGGGAGATAATAAAACCATACGATCAATAACCTCCTTTTCACCGGCAGAGAGGGTGATCGCCGGCGAAGGCGTGGAGGTAGTGACGCCGGACATGGCAGAATTTTAGAGAGAGGTGAGAGAGAAATTTTCTAGAGAGAGAAAATCCATCATCTTAGTTAATAGATAATAACTTAGTGATTCATTAGGTAATAACTTAGTGATTAATGAAGAAACTCAGTTTTCAATAATGTATCCTTTTGAAATATTAAAACTCAAATTGAATGTAAATTAGGTTAATACTTAGTGATTAAAGAAGAAACTCCATTTTTAATAATGTATCCTTTTGATATCTTAAAACTCAAATTGTGTGTAAATTAGGTAATAACTTAGTGATTAAGGAAGAAACTCCATTTTCAATAATTTATCCTTTTTAAATCTTAAAACTCAAATTGAATGTAAATTAGGTTAATACTTAATGATTAAGGAAAAAACTCCATTTTCAATAATGTATCCTTTTGAAATCTTAAAACTCAAATTGTATGTAAATTAGGTATAACTTAGTGCACGTAAATAGAGCGATTTTATTAATGAAAGAAGGAAAAAAGGTGCCCCACAACCCGGGGCAGACGAATAAAACAGAAAGAATGGGTGGGCCGCATTAAAAACCTCACCGTAAACCTCCCTTGAGGATAAACCGGTGCAGGGGAAAAAGCGTTACCAACCACCCACTCTTCCGAATCGTCATAGGAAAGTGCCCAGAAAACAAGGCACGGAAGGGGCCCCTCCTCCAGTCAGCAGACTGAAAAGGTGGGCCCTCGAACAAGCTCTCAGGCACAAAAGGTCTGAAAAGAGACTGATCGGAAACCCAAAAACCAAGAAGAAGGGCCGAAATACAAGGCCAACAAAAAACGAACCAAGACGAAAGGCCGAAATACAGGCCGAAAAACAGGCCGAAACAATCATCGAAAATAAGTTTCGTATAAGTCCGAGAGTAAGAAGGACTGTATGCACTTGGGCGGATGGTGTTCCCAAATGTGTGGAGGCCGGAGCCTTGAGAGGCAATCAGCAACCCGATTACCCTCTCTCCAGATATGCGTAAAGCGAACGTCCATCCCCTGGAGAACCTGCATGGTAATACTCCACAAACCGCGTAAACGCCAAGGAACAATAGGTATCTTTTTCTGTAAAGTATGAATAGCAAGAGTTGAATCCGACTCAATCCACAACCTCCTCCATCCCCTCGTGGCAGCGAAACGGACAGCAAGCAAAATCGCTGCCACCTCCGCCTCCAGAGGATAACCCCAACCATATTGCATATAGTAGCCGGCCTCGAAAAGACCCATGGAGTTCCTAAAAACCGCACTCACAAACATAATATTAGGAGAGGAGGAAACACTACCATCAGTATTTACCTTGCACCAGTCAGATGGAGGAGGAAGCCAACGAAACGCAGCAACAGGCTTCGGTTGATTCTGGCGTAAATTAGGTATAACTTAGTGATTAAGGAAGAAACTCCATATTCAATAATTTATCCTTTTGAAATCTTAAAACTCAAATTGAATGTAAATTAGGTTAATACTTAGTGATTAAGGAAGAAACTCCATTTTCAATAATTTATCCTTTTGAAATCTTAAAATTTAAATTGAGAGTAAATCAGGTAATAACTTAGTGATTAAGGAATAAACTTATTTTTCAATAATGAATCCATTTGAAATCTTAAAATTTAAATTGAGTGTAAATTAGGTAATAACTTAGTGCAAATAAAATTTTATTTATTAATAGAAAAAGAAAAAGAGATCCCACAGCCCGGGATCAAGAAACAAGCTGAAGAAAGAGTGGGCCGCATTAAAAACCTCCCCGTAAACCTCCCTTGAGGACAAACCGGGGTAGGCGAAAAAGCGTTACCAACCACTCAACCTTCAAGTTTCAACTAGGAAGAGCCCAGAATACAAGGCAACAAAGGTTAAGCTCCCAACCCAAAGGGCTGAAAAGAGACTAACCTTGGATCAAGCTCTCAGCCCAAACGGACTGAGTAGAGACTGATCCAAAAACCAAAATACAAAGCAAAGAAAAGAGGAGACAAATCCCCTAGAGTTTACAATATTCACAGTTCATATCAGAGTAAATAAAAGGAGCCAGAAAAATGGGGCAAGGGCCTATCCATCTATTACATTCATGTAAAGAAGCTAACAAATCTGCAGGTTTATTTCCTTCCCTATAAATATGTGTATAACGAATGTCCATGGTTAGGGAAACAGACATAACCTGGGTCCATAGTCCCCACAAACGCCATGGGACAAAGGGAATCTCTCTCTTGATGGTTTGAATCGCAATAGTAGAATCCGATTCTACCCACAATTTTTTCCAGCCCCGTAAGTAAGCATATTCCACGGCCAGAAGGATAGCGGCAATTTCAGCCTCAAGCGGATATCCCCAACCAAGAGAGTCCGAAGTGGCAGCCACAAACATACCTCTCGAGTTCCGAAAAAGAGCTCCCGTATGCAACGTGTTAGGAGCAGTCAACACACTACCATCAACATTAACTTTTAGCCAACCTGGAAGAGGAGGAATCCATCTGATGTAGATAGGACATGGGGTCGGTCTAGGCCTGAGATGGATACGGAAGGCCGTTGCGACGAGGAGGTCACGAAGAGAACCATCAGAGGAGCCCTTCGAAAGGGCTGTTGCATCCCGGGAGTTGGCAAGAATCAACGCCAAGCATCTTCGGACAGAAGGGGTGGTACCATTATGAAGGGAATTATTTCTGCAAGTCCATATTGCCCAAACAGAAGTGATAAAAGCAATCCGCCATATCTTGGAAATCTGCTCGCTAAACAAGAATGTCATCGCTTGATTAAGAATCAGGTGGAAACCCTCATCAAACGTGAAAACAATATCAAAGATGTTCCCAAGAAAAGCAAAAATTTGTTTAGTAAATAGACATTCAGAAAGGATATGGTCTTGAGAATCTCCCGCTTGAAAGCATAGGTAATAACTTAGTGTTTAAGGAAGAAACTCCATTTTCAATAATGTATCCTTTTGAAATCTTAGTGTTTAAGGAAGAAACTCCATTTTCAATAATGTATCCTTTTGAAATCTTAAAACTCAAATTGAGTGTAAATTGGTTTATAAATTAGTGATTCAGGAAGAAACTCAGTTTTCAATAATGTATCCTTTTGAAATCTTAAAACTCAAATTGAGTGTAAATTAGGTAATAACTTAGTGATTAAAGAAGAAACTATGTTTTCAATAATTTTTCCTTTTGAGATCTTAAATCTCAAATTGAATGTAAATTAGATTAATACTTAGTGATTAAGGAATAAACTCCATTTTAAATAATATATCATTTTGAAATCATAAAACTTAAATTAAATGTAAATCAGGTAATAACTTAGTGATTAATGAAGAAACTCCATTTTTAATAATGTATCCTTTTGAAATCTTAAAACTCAAATTGAGTGTAAATTAGCTTATAACATAGTGATTAAGGAAGAAACTCCATTTTCAATAATGTATCCCTTTGAAATCTTAAAACTCAAATTGTGTGTAAATAAGGTAATAACTTAGTGATTAAGAAAGAAACTCCATTTTCAATAATTTATCCTTTAACTTAGTGATTAAGGAATAAACTCATTTTTCAATAATGAATCCATTTGAAA
The DNA here is from genome assembly GCA_947034835.1 of Ballota nigra. Taxonomy (NCBI): domain Eukaryota; kingdom Viridiplantae; phylum Streptophyta; class Magnoliopsida; order Lamiales; family Lamiaceae; genus Ballota; species Ballota nigra. The sequence goes on from OX344723.1 coordinate 123,186,181, forward strand.
TCTTAAAATTCAAATTGATTATAACTTAGTGATTAAGGAAGAAACTTCATTTTCAATAATGTATCCCTTTGAATCATAAAACTCAAATTGAGTGTAAATTAGTTTATAACTTAGTGCACGTAAGAGAGAGATTTTATAAATGAAAGAAAAAAGGGGGGGCCCCACAACCCGAGGCAGCGACCAAAAAAGGAATAAAATGGGTGGGTCGCATTAAAAACCTCACCGTAAACCTCCCTTGAGGATAAACCGGTGTAGGGGAAAAAGCGTTACCAACCACCCATTTCATCTAGTCGCCATAGGAAAATGCCCAGAATACAAGGCAGTAAAGGTAGAATCCCGAACAAGCTCTCAGCCATCAAAAGGACTGTAAAGAGACTAACCGTGAAACAAAACAAAAAGCCCAAGATAGTCGGGAAACTAAAACAACACATCAACGAAAGTATGTCTCATGTAAGTCCGCATGCAAAAGAGGAGTAATACAAGGGGGCGGGGTGCGCTCCCAAGTAGAAGATAGCTGTAATTTCGAGAGGTGATCTGCAACCCGATTGCCCTCCCTCCAAATGTGAGAGTATCTGAGGTCCATGTCATGCATCATCAACATAGTAATACTCCAAAGCCCACGAAGTCTCCATGGCACGATGGGAAGTTTCCTCTGCATAGTGTGAATTGCCTGGTTCGAATCCGACTCCACCCAAAGGTTCCGCCAACCTTTGCAAAAGGCGTAGCGGATGGCAAGCAAAATCGCAGCAATCTCCGCTTCTAGGGGGTAACCCCAACCATACTTCAAAGTGTAACCAGCCTCAAAGAGTCCCATGGAATTCCGAAAAACAGCACTCACGGACATCGAATTGGGAGAAGAAACGACACTGCCATCCGTGTTAACCTTAACCCAACTATCGGGAGGGGGAAGCCACCGAAAAGGCTTGGGCTGCCGCCTAGACATAGTATGGACCGCAATGCCAAGAGTCGAAAGAATCACGGTATCCTCTGGACTAGCCGTGGAGAGACTCCTGCTGAGCAGCGAGGACTCCCGCAAGGCAGTATGTATCAACAATGCGCAAGCACGGGTCGAGGGGTGGACCCCTTCAAAGAGCACCTTATTCCTCATCCACCAAATTGCCCAAATACAAGTAACAAAACAAACCCGCCAAAGGTCCTGTATTTGGGCACTAAAACGGAAATCAGCAACCTGAAGAAAGAAATCTAGGAAGCATGAAGTCGGATGTATCTTAACATGGAACACATTAAAAAATTGAGCAAAGAGACTAGCAGCAAAAGAGCAAGAGAAAAGGATATGATCCAAGGTTTCTTCATGCAGCTCACACAAGGGGCAAATAGACGGCCCAGAAATCCCAAATTTGGCAAGCCAATCCGACGTCGGAAGTTTATTCCAAAGCGCCCGCCAAATAACAGTAGATCGGCAAGGGGGAATAAACGGCGCCCAAATCCAGGGAGCCCATTGAACAACCGGAAAAGGTTGCCGGAGTTCATCATACAATAATCTTGAGGTTATCTCCCCGGAAACCGTCTTCGGCCAAACGATTCTGTCCTCATCGTCCGGTATCTCAAGTTGGAGTATGTCATAAATAATGTCAGAATGAGCGAGCACAAAGGAGGGCTCAAAATGCCAATGGCCATCAAAAAAGAAATCCCCCACAGTCGCACTAAGGTTACGAGCGATGTGCTCCGGCACACCAATCCTCTCAACAATAATATAACCGAGCCAATTCTCGTTCCAGAAGTTCACCGTCGAGTGTGATCCAGCTAACCATCTCGCGGAGCCCAAAATCATATCAACGTGCGACCGAATTCCAGGCCAAATGGAGGACTTACGTCTGAAATTACGGGGCTGGCCCGTTTTGGTGAAGAAACGGTCATAAAGCAGCCGAAAATCCTGGGAAGATCTGGAGAAGATGTCCCAGGCCAGCTTGGCCGTGTAGGAGGCGTTCGCAATCCGAATAGAGCGTATACCGAGGCCACCTTCTTCTTTAGTAGTTTATAACTTAGTGATTAAGGAAGAAACTCAGTTTTCAATAATGTATCCTTTTGAAATCTTAAAACTCAAATTGAGTGTAAATTAGGTAATAACTTAGTGATTAAAGAAGAAACTCCATTTTCAATAATTTTTCCTTTTGAGATCTTAAGTCTTAAATTGAATGTAAATTAGGTTAATACTTAGTGATTAAGGAATAAACTCCATTTTCAATAATATATCATTTTGAAATCATAAAGCTTAAATTAAATGTAAATCAGGTAATAACTTAGTGATTAATGAAGAAACTCCATTTTTAATAATGTATCCTTTTGAAATCTTAAAACTCAAATTGAGTGTAAATTAGCTTATAACATAGTGACTAAGGAAGATACTCCATTTTCAATAATGTATCCCTTTGAAATCTTAAAACTCAAATTGAGTGTAAATTAGTTTATAACTTAGTGATTAAGGAAGAAACTCAGTTTTTAATAATGTATCCTTTTGAAATCTTTAAACTCAAACTGAGTGTAAATTAGGTAATTACTTAGTGATTAAGGAATAAACTCCATTTTCAATAATATTTCCTTTTGAAATCTTAAAACTCAAATAGAATGTAAATTAGGTTAATACTTAGAGATTAAGGAAAAAACTCCATTTTCAAAAATGTATCCTTTTGAAATCTTAAAACTTAAATTGAGTGTAAATCAGTTAATAACTTAGTGATTAAGGAAGAAACTCCATTTTGATAATGTATCCTTTTGAAATCTTAAAACTCAAATTTAGTGTAAATTAGGTTATAACTTAGTGATTAAGGTAGAAACACAACTTTCAATAATGTATCCTTTTGAAATATTAAAACTAAAATTGAATGTAAATTAGGTTAATACTTCGGGATTAAGGAAGAAACTCCATTTTCAATAATATATCCTTTTGAAATCTTAAAACTCAAATTGTGTGTAAATTAGGTAATAACTTAGTGATTAAGGAAGAAACTCCATTTTCAATAATTTATCCTTTTGAAAACTTAAAACTCAAATTGAATGTAAATTAGGTTAATACTTAGTGCACGTAAATAGAGCGATTTTATTAAAAGAAAAGAAAAATAAAGGCACCCCACAACCCGGGGTAGACGAGAAAAATAGGAGAATGGATGGGCCGCATTAAAAACCCCACCGTAAACCTCCCTTGAGGACAAACCGGTGTAGGCGAAAAAGCGTTACCAACCACCCACTCTCCCAAATCGTCATAGGAAACAGCCCAGAAAACAAGGCAAGGAAAGAGTCCCGTCTTCAGTCAACAGACTGACGAGGTGGACCCTCGATCAAGCTCTCAGTCACTAAAGGTCTGAATAGAGACTGATCGAAAAAACCAGAAACAAAAATAAAGGGCCGAAATACAAGGCCAGAGAAATCATCTAAAATAAGTCTCAAACAAGTCCGAAAACAGGGAGGACTGTATACAATTGGGCGGATGTTGCTCCCAAATATCTGGGGGTCGAAGTTTAGAAAGACAGTCAGCAACCCGGTTTCCCTCTCTCCATATATGCGAGTATCGGACATCCATATCATGCAAAAGCTGCATAGTAATACTCCACAGCCCACGTAACCGCCAAGGCACGACAGGCAACTTCTTTTGCAAAGTGTGAATAGCGAGAATTGAGTCCGATTCAATCCACAACCTCTTCCAACCCCTGGAATAAGCATAACGAACAGCGAGCAAGATCGCCGCCACCTCCGCCTCCAAAGGATAACCCCAACCATATTGCAAACAGTAGCCAGCCTCAAAAAAACCCATGGAATTCCTAAAAACCGCACTCACAAACATAAAGTTAGGAGAAGAGGAAACGCTACCATCCGTATTAACCTTGTACCAATCGCATGGGGGAGGTAACCAACGAAAAGAAATGACCCGTTTGGTGGGCAAGCGGCGCAAATTAACTCCCAACGAGGAAAGGATCAGCTTGTCCATAGGGGATCCATCAGAGTTGCCCTTCGTGAGGTGAGAGGATTCACGAATAGCAGTGGAAATCAACAGGAAACAAGCACGCGTCGATGGGGAAGCGTCATCAAAAATCACTTTATTCCGCATCCACCAAATAGCCCAAACACCCGTAACAACTGCAAGCTTCCAATATTCCTGAATCTGCTCACTAAGCGTGCAAGCACAAACTTGTGAAAAAAATTCCAGAAAACTGGAAGACGGATGTAAATTAATGCGAAATAAATTAGCCACTTTAGTAAATAAGGTACGAGTAAAAGGGCACGAAGAAAGGATATGGTCTTGATTCTCTTCGTGAGCAAGACAGAGCGGGCAGACAGAAGGTCCTTGAAAGCCAAACTTAAGTAACCAATCTGCCGTAGGAAGCTTGTTCCAAAGAGCACGCCAAATAACAGTAGAACGACATGGGGGTATATACGGTGCCCAGATCCAGGAAGCCCAATCAACAGAAGGAAAAGGCTGCCTAATATCATCATAAAGGAGCCTAGAAGTCACATCCCCAGAGACTGTTTTCGACCAAATAACCTTGTCATCGTCATGCGGCACCTCAATCTGAAGGATATCACGAACAACCTCAGTGTAAGCCAACACAAAGGTTAACTCAAAGTGCCAACAGTCCGCAAAGTAGTAATCCCCAACTGTGGCACTAAGAGCGGAAGCAGCTTCGTCTGACATACCAATCTTATCGATAATGATGTATCCCAACCAATTGTCCTTCCAGAAATTAACCTTTGAGTTATCTCCGACCAACCATCTAGCAGCCATCTTAATGTCGGGAATATGACGACGAATCCCCGGCCAAATAGAAGATTTGCGCCTGAAATTACGAGTGCCACCACGTTTCGTGAAAAAGCGATCATGAAGGTAGTCCAGATCCCTAGTTGGGTGAGAGAAGATATCCCAGGCCAACTTCGCCGTATAAGACTCATTAGCAACTCTAATGGAACGAATTCCAAGCCCCCCTTCTTCCTTAGGCGAACAGCAGCGAGCCCAGCGGACCGAACAAGAGGAAGGGCGCTTATGAATGTCACCAGTCCAAACAAAATTCCTCATAGCGCGGTCAATGGTGGTGAGTAAAGAAACCGGCCATTTATACACCATCATTGTGTGAACCAGGGAAGAAGTAATTACAGAATTAATCAGGCAAGCACGACCAGCGAAAGAAAGCGTATTGCCTTTCCATCTGGAAAATTTGGCAAGGATAGCATCGGCAATAGAGGCAAGGTAAGCCACCTTAGGGGCCCCCATGAAAATAGGCACCCCAAGGTAAGTGAAAGGGAGAGATCCTTCAGTGATCCCAATAACACGTTGCAAATGAGCCTTGACATGTCGCCCCACTGAAGGGCAGAAAAAGGCCTTCGATTTGCTTGGACTGTAGTGTTGGCCAGAGAGGCGCCCGTAGTCCTCGAGAATGTGTTTCAAGGCATCAATGTCTCTGGTCGTGGCTCTAGCAAAAACCATGATGTCGTCTGCATAGAAAAGATAGCGCGGAAAGCCTTTGATTGGGGCAAGCCGTGCCGAAGAGTCAGCCAATTGAAGCCAACGGCCCAAAGCCTCCTCGGCCAAACAAAAAAGAATAGGGGAGAGCGGATCCCCCTGGCGAACCCCCCGGGAGCAGCCAAAGAACCCATGAGCATCACCATTCACAAGAACCGAAAGACGAGCCGAGTGAAGGATGACATGCACGAGTTGCTGAAAGCGAGGGCCGAACCCCATACGAGAAATAACCTCCATAAGAAAGGACCAATCCACCGTATCAAACGCCTTGGTCATATCAATTTTCAGAGCCATGCAACTATTGATACGACGAATACCGATTTGATTAATAGCTTCTGAGGCAATAGCAATACACGTGTGAATCCGTTTCCCAGGAATGAAGCCATACTGAAATTGTGAGAGGCTCCCAGATATAAAAGAGCCCAATCTCGAAGCCAGAATTTTCGTGAAAACCTTGAAGAGAAAATTCCCCATGACAATAGGACGAAAGTCTTGAATCTTATTTGCCCCCAAAACCTTTGGGATAAGGGTGATTAGGTTGTAGTTCAGCCCCTCCGGTATGTAAGCGTTGTGGAAGAAATAGACGACTGCCTCAACTACGTCATTCTCAACAATATCCCAGCAAGTGTGATAAAAGGACCCAGGAAAACCATCAGGCCCTGGAGAGCTGTGCGCATCCATGGCAAACACCGCATCCTTAACCTCTTCTTTGGACGGAAAAGCAGTGAGAGCGTCACTATCGGCCTGAGTGATCCGAGTAAAAGGAAGCCGATCCATAATAGCGTAGTCCCGAACTCCTGGAACCGCCGTGAAAAGATCCGTGTAATAGCTAGTGATGTGGTGACTGATAACCTGCAAGTTCGTGGTAGGGAGATCCTCGATGATGAGCTCCTTAATACCCGCATGCGTGACCTTGGCTTTGTGAACAATATGGAAGAACTTCGAGTTGCGGTCCCCATCCTTAAGCCACAGGTTAATACTTAGTGATTAAGGAAGAAACTCCATTTTCAATAATGTATCCTTTTGAAATCTTAAAACTCAAATTGTGTCTAAATTAGGTATAACCTTGTGATTAAGGAAGAAACTCCATTTTAAATAATTTATCCTTTTGAAATCTTAAAACTCAAATTGAATGTAAATTAGGTTAATACTTAGTGATTAAGGAAGAAACTTCATTTTCAATAATGTATCCCTTTGAAATCATAAAACTTAAATTGAGTGTAAATTAGTTTATAACTTAGTGATTAAGGAAGAAACTCAGTTTTCAATAATGTATCCTTTTGAAATCTTAAAACTCAAATTGAGTGTAAATTAGGTAATAACTTAATGATTAAAGAAGAAACTCCATTTTCAATAATTTTTCCTTTTGAGATCTTAAGTCTTAAATTGAATGTAAATTAGGTTAATACTTAGTGATTAAGGAATAAACTCCATTTTCAATAATATATCATTTTGAAATCATAAAACTTAAATTAAATGTAAATCAGGTAATAACTTAGTGATTAATGAAGAAACACCATTTTTAATAATGTATCCTTTTGAAATCTTAAAACTCAAATTGAGTGTAAATTAGCTTATAACATAGTGATTAAGGAAGAAACTCCATTTTCAATAATGTATCCCTTTGAAATCTTAAAACTCAAATTGAGTGTAAATTAGTTTATAACTTAGTGATTAAGGAAGAAACTCAGTTTTTAATAATGTATCCTTTTGCAATCTTTAAACTCAAATTGAGTGTAAATTAGGTAATTACTTAGTGATTAAGGAAGAATCTCCATTTTCACTAATATTTCCTTTTGAAATCTTAAAACTCAAATTGAATGTAAATTAGGTTAATACTTAGAGATTAAGGAAAAAAACTCCATTTTCAATAATGTATCCTTTTAAAATCTTAAAACTTAAATTGAGTGTAAATCAGTTAATAACTTAGTGATTAAGGAAGAAACTCCATTTTGATAATGTATCCTTTTGAAATCTTAAAACTCAAATTGAGTGTAAATTAGGTTATAACTTAGTGATTAAGGAAGAAACTCAACTTTCAATAATGTATCCTTTTGAAATATTAAAACTAAAATTGAATGTAAATTAGGTTAATACTTAGTGATTAAGGTAGAAACTCCATTTTCAATAATGTATCCTTTTGAAATCTTAAAACTCAAATTGTGTGTAAATTAGGTAATAACTTAGTGATAAAAGAAGAAACTCCATTTTCAATAATTTTTCCTTTTGAGATCTTAAGTCTTAAATTGAATGTAAATTAGGTTAATACTTAGTGATTAAGGAATAAACTCCATTTTCAATAATATATCATTTTGAAATCATAAAGCTTAAATTAAATGTAAATCAGGTAATAATTTAGTGATTAATGAAGAAACTCCATTTTTAATAATGTATCCTTTTGAAATCTTAAAACTCAAATTGAGTGTAAATTAGCTTATAACATAGTGACTAAGGAAGATACTCCATTTTCAATAATGTATCCCTTTGAAATCTTAAAACTCAAATTGAGTGTAAATTAGTTTATAACTTAGTGATTAAGGAAGAAACTCAGTTTTTAATAATGTATCCTTTTGAAATCTTTAAACTCAAACTGAGTGTAAATTAGGTAATTACTTAGTGATTAAGGAATAAACTCCATTTTCAATAATATTTCCTTTTGAAATCTTAAAACTCAAATAGAATGTAAATTAGGTTAATACTTAGAGATTAAGGAAAAAACTCCATTTTCAATAATGTATCCTTTTGAAATCTTAAAACTTAAATTGAGTGTAAATCAGTTAATAACTTAGTGATTAAGGAAGAAACTCCATTTTGATAATGTATCCTTTTGAAATCTTAAAACTCAAATTTAGTGTAAATTAGGTTATAACTTAGTGATTAAGGTAGAAACACAACTTTCAATAATGTATCCTTTTGAAATATTAAAACTAAAATTGAATGTAAATTAGGTTAATACTTCGGGATTAAGGAAGAAACTCCATTTTCAATAATGTATCCTTTTGAAATCTTAAAACTCAAATTGTGTGTAAATTAGGTAATAATTTAGTGATTAAGGAAGAAACTCCATTTTCAATAATTTATCCTTTTGAAAACTTAAAACTCAAATTGAATGTAAATTAGGTTAATACTTAGTGATTAAGGAAGAAACTCCATTTTCAATAATGTATCCTTTTGAAATCTTAAAACTCAAATTGTGTCTAAATTAGGTATAACTTTGTGATTAAGGAAGAAACTCCATTTTAAATAATTTATCCTTTTGAAATCTTAAAACTCAAATAGAATGTAAATTAGGTTAATACTTAGTGATTAAGGAAGAAACTTCATTTTCAATAATGTATCCCTTTGAAATCATAAAACTTAAATTGAGTGTAAATTAGTTTATAACTTAGTGATTAAGGAAGAAACTCAGTTTTCAATAATGTATCCTTTTGAAATCTTAAAACTCAAATTGAGTGTAAATTAGGTAATAACTTAATGATTAAAGAAGAAACTCTATTTTCAATAATTTTTCCTTTTGAGATCTTAAGTCTTAAATTGAATGTAAATTAGGTTAATACTTAGTGATTAAGGAATAAACTCCATTTTCAATAATATATCATTTTGAAATCATAAAACTTAAATTAAATTTAAATCAGGTAATAACTTAGTGATTAATGAAGAAACGCCATTTTTAATAATGTAACCTTTTGAAATCTTAAAACTCAAATTGAGTGTAAATTAGCTTATAACATAGTGATTAAGGAAGAAACTCCATTTTCAATAATGTATCCCTTTGAAATCTTAAAACTCAAATTGAGTGTAAATTAGTTTATAACTTAGTGATTAAGGAAGAAACTCAGTTTTTAATAATGTATCCTTTTGCAATCTTTAAACTCAAATTGAGTGTAAATTAGGTAATTACTTAGTGATTAAGGAAGAAACTCCATTTTCACTAATATTTCCTTTTAAAATCTTAAAACTCAAATTGAATGTAAATTAGGTTAATACTTAGAGATTAAGGAAAAAAACTCCATTTTCAATAATGTATCCTTTTAAAATCTTAAAACTTAAATTGAGTGTAAATCAGTTAATAACTTAGTGATTAAGGAAGAAACTCCATTTTGATAATGTATCCTTTTGAAATCTTAAAACTCAAATTGAGTGTAAATTAGGTTATAACTTAGTGATTAAGGAAGAATCTCAACTTTCAATAATGTATCCTTTTGAAATATTAAAACTAAAATTGAATGTAAATTAGGTTAATACTTAGTGATTAAGGTAGAAACTCCATTTTCAATAATGTATCCTTTTGAAATCTTAAAACTCAAATTGTGTGTAAATTAGGTAATAACTTAGTGATAAAAGAAGAAACTCCATTTTCAATATTTTTTCCTTTTGAGATCTTAAGTCTTAAATTGAATGTAAATTAGGTTAATACTTAGTGATTAAGGAATAAACTCCATTTTCAATAATATATCATTTTGAAATCATAAAACTTAAATTAAATGTAAATTAGGTAATAACTTATTGATTAATGAAGAAACTCCATTTTTAATAATGTATCCTTTTGAAATCTTAAAACTCAAATTGAGTGTAAATTAGCTTATAACATAGTGATTAAGGAAGAAACACCATTTTCAATAATGTATCCCTTTGAAATCTTAAAACTCAAATTGTGTGTAAATTAGGTAATAACTTAGTGATTAAGAAAGAAACTCCATTTTCAATAATTTATCCTTTAACTTAGTGATTAAGGAATAAACTCATTTTTCAATAATGAATCCATTTGAAATCTTAAAACTCAAATTGAGTGTAAATTAGGTTATAACTTAGTGATTAAGGAAGAAACTTCATTTTCAATAATGTGTCCCTTTGAAATCATAAAACTCAAATTGAGTGTAAATTAGCTTATAACTTAGTGATTAAGGAAGAAACTCAGTTTTCAATAATGTATTCTTTTGAAATCTTAACACTCAAATTGAGTGTAAATTAGGTAATAACTTAGTGATTAAAGAAGAAACTCCATTTTCAATAATTTTTCCTTTTGAGATCTTAAGTCTTAAATTGAATGTAAATTAGGTTAATACTTAGTGATTAAGGAATAAACTCCATTTTCAATAATATTTCCTTTTGAAATCTTAAAACTCAAATAGAATGTAAATTAGGTTAATACTTAGAGATTAAGGAAAAAACTCCATTTTCAATAATGTATCCTTTTGAAATCTTAAAACTTAAATTGAGTGTAAATCAGTTAATAACTTAGTGATTAAGGAAGAAACTCCATTTTGATAATGTATCCTTTTGAAATCTTAAAACTCAAATTTAGTGTAAATTAGGTTATAACTTAGTGATTAAGGAAGAAACACAACTTTCAATAATGTATCCTTTTGAAATATTAAAACTAAAATTGAATGTAAATTAGGTTAATACTTCGTGATTAAGGAAGAAACTCCATTTTCAATAATGTATCCTTTTGAAATCTTAAAACTCAAATTGTGTGTAAATTAGGTAATAACTTAGTGCTTAAGGAAGAAACTCCATTTTCAATAATTTATCCTTTTGAAAACTTAAAACTCAAATTGAATGTAAATTAGGTTAATACTTAGTGATTAAGGAAGAAACTCCATTTTCAATAATGTATCCTTTTGAAATCTTAAAACTCAAATTGAATGTAAATTAGGTTAATACTTAGTGATTAAGGAAGAAACTCCATTTTCAATAATTTATCCTTTTGAAATCTTTAAATTTAAATTGAGAGTAAATCAGGTAATAACTTAGTGATCAAGGAATAAACATATTTTTCAATAATGGATCCATTTGAAATCTTAAAACCTAAATTGAGTGTAAATTAGGTAATAACTTAGTGATTAAGGAAGAAACTCCATTTTCAATAAAGTATCCCTTTGAAATCTTAAAACTCAAATTAAGTGTAAATTAGTGTATAACTTAGAGATTAAGGAAGAAACTCAGTTTTCAATAATGTATCCTTTTGAAATCTTAAAACTCAAATTGAGTGTAAATTAGGTAATAACTTAGTGATTAAGGAAGAAACTCTATTTTCAATAATGTATCCTTTTGAAATCTTAAAACTCAAATTGTGTGTAAATTAGGTAATAACTTAGTGATTAATGAAGAAACTCAGTTTTCAATAATGTATCCTTTTGAAATATTAAAACTCAAATTGAATGTAAATTAGGTTAATACTTAGTGATTAAAGAAGAAACTCCATTTTTAATAATGTATCCTTTTGATATCTTAAAACTCAAATTGTGTGTAAATTAGGTAATAACTTAGTGATTAAGGAAGAAACTCCATTTTCAATAATGTATCCTTTTGAAATCTTAAAACTCAAATTGTGTGTAAATTAGGTAATAACTTAGTGATTAAGGAAGAAACTCAATTTTCAATAATGTATCCTTTTGAAATCTTAAAACTCAAATTGTGTGTAAATTAGGTAATAACTTAGTGATTAATGAAGAAACTCAGTTTTCAATAATGTATCCTTTTGAAATATTAAAACTCAAATTGAATGTAAATTAGGTTAATACTTAGTGATTAAAGAAGAAACTCCATTTTTAATAATGTATCCTTTTGATATCTTAAAACTCAAATTGTGTGTAAATTAGGTAATAACTTAGTGATTAAGGAAGAAACTCCATTTTCAATAATTTATCCTTTTTAAATCTTAAAACTCAAATTGAATGTAAATTAGGTTAATACTTAATGATTAAGGAAGAAACTCCATTTTCAATAATGTATCCTTTTGAAATCTTAAAACTCAAATTGTATGTAAATTAGGTATAACTTAGTGATTAAGGAAGAAACTCCATATTCAATAATTTATCCTTTTGAAATCTTAAAACTCAAATTGAATGTAAATTAGGTTAATACTTAGTGATTAAGGAAGAAACTCCATTTTCAATAATTTATCCTTTTGAAATCTTAAAATTTAAATTGAGAGTAAATCAGGTAATTACTTAGTGATTAAGGAATAAACTTATTTTTCAATAATGAATCCATTTGAAATCTTAAAATTTAAATTGAGTGTAAATTAGGTAATAACTTAGTGTTTAAGGAAGAAACTCCATTTTCAATAATGTATCCTTTTGAAATCTTAAAACTCAAATTGAGTGTAAATTGGTTTATAAATTAGTGATTCAGGAAGAAACTCAGTTTTCAATAATGTATCCTTTTGAAATCTTAAAACTCAAATTGAGTGTAAATTAGGTAATAACTTAGTGATTAAAGAAGAAACTATGTTTTCAATAATTTTTCCTTTTGAGATCTTAAATCTCAAATTGAATGTAAATTAGATTAATACTTAGTGATTAAGGAATAAACTCCATTTTAAATAATATATCATTTTGAAATCATAAAACTTAAATTAAATGTAAATCAGGTAATAACTTAGTGATTAATGAAGAAACTCCATTTTTAATAATGTATCCTTTTGAAATCTTAAAACTCAAATTGAGTGTAAATTAGCTTATAACATAGTGATTAAGGAAGAAACTCCATTTTCAATAATGTATCCCTTTGAAATCTTAAAACTCAAATTGTGTGTAAATAAGGTAATAACTTAGTGATTAAGAAAGAAACTCCATTTTCAATAATTTATCCTTTAACTTAGTGATTAAGGAATAAACTCATTTTTCAATAATGAATCCATTTGAAATCTTAAAATTCAAATTGATTATAACTTAGTGATTAAGGAAGAAACTTCATTTTCAATAATGTATCCCTTTGAAATCATAAAACTCAAATTGAGTGTAAATTAGTTTATAACTTAGTGATTAAGGAAGAAACTCAGTTTTCAATAATGTATCCTTTTGAAATCTTAAAACTCAAATTGAGTGTAAATTAGGTAATAACTTAGTGATTAAAGAAGAAACTCCATTTTCAATAATTTTTCCTTTTGAGATCTTAAGTCTTAAATTGAATGTAAATTAGGTTAATACTTAGTGATTAAGGAATAAACTCCATTTTCAATAATATATCATTTTGAAATCATAAAGCTTAAATTAAATGTAAATCAGGTAATAACTTAGTGATTAATGAAGAAACTCCATTTTTAATAATGTATCCTTTTGAAATCTTAAAACTCAAATTGAGTGTAAATTAGCTTATAACATAGTGATTAAGGAAGAAACTCCATTTTCAATAATGTATCCCTTTGAAATCTTAAAACTCAAATTGAGTGTAAATTAGTTTATAACTTAGTGATTAAGGAAGAAACTCAGTTTTTAATAATGTATCCTTTTGCAATCTTTAAACTCAAATTGAGTGTAAATTAGGTAATTACTTAGTGATTAAGGAAGAAACTCCATTTTCACTAATATTTCCTTTTGAAATCTTAAAACTCAAATTGAATGTAAATTAGGTTAATACTTAGAGATTAAGGAAAAAAACTCCATTTTCAATAATGTATCCTTTTAAAATCTTAAAACTTAAATTGAGTGTAAATCAGTTAATAACTTAGTGATTAAGGAAGAAACTCCATTTTGATAATGTATCCTTTTGAAATCTTAAAACTCAAATTGAGTGTAAATTAGGTTATAACTTAGTGATTAAGGAAGAAACTCAACTTTCAATAATGTATCCTTTTGAAATATTAAAACTAAAATTGAATGTAAATTAGGTTAATACTTAGTGATTAAGGTAGAAACTCCATTTTCAATAATTTATCCTTTTGAAATCTTAAAACTCAAATTGTGTGTAAATTAGGTAATAACTTAGTGATAAAAGAAGAAACTCCATTTTCAATAATTTTTCCTTTTGAGATCTTAAGTCTTAAATTGAATGTAAATTAGGTTAATACTTAGTGATTAAGGAATAAACTCCATTTTCAATAATATATCATTTTGAAATCATAAAGCTTAAATTAAATGTAAATCAGGTAATAACTTAGTGATTAATGAAGAAACTCCATTTTTAATAATGTATCCTTTTGAAATCTTAAAACTCAAATTGAGTGTAAATTAGCTTATAACATAGTGACTAAGGAAGATACTCCATTTTCAATAATGTATCCCTTTGAAATCTTAAAACTCAAATTGAGTGTAAATTAGTTTATAACTTAGTGATTAAGGAAGAAACTCAGTTTTTAATAATGTATCCTTTTGAAATCTTTAAACTCAAACTGAGTGTAAATTAGGTAATTACTTAGTGATTAAGGAATAAACTCCATTTTCAATAATATTTCCTTTTGAAATCTTAAAACTCAAATAGAATGTAAATTAGGTTAATACTTAGAGATTAAGGAAAAAACTCCATTTTCAATAATGTATCCTTTTGAAATCTTAAAACTTAAATTGAGTGTAAATCAGTTAATAACTTAGTGATTAAGGAAGAAACTCCATTTTGATAATGTATCCTTTTGAAATCTTAAAACTCAAATTTAGTGTAAATTAGGTTATAACTTAGTGATTAAGGTAGAAACACAACTTTCAATAATGTATCCTTTTGAAATATTAAAACTAAAATTGAATGTAAATTAGGTTAATACTTCGGGATTAAGGAAGAAACTCCATTTTCAATAATGTATCCTTTTGAAATCTTAAAACTCAAATTGTGTGTAAATTAGGTAATAACTTAGTGATTAAGGAAGAAACTCCATTTTCAATAATTTATCCTTTTGAAAACTTAAAACTCAAATTGAATGTAAATTAGGTTAATACTTAGTGATTAAGGAAGAAACTCCATTTTCAATAATGTATCCTTTTGAAATCTTAAAACTCAAATTGTGTCTAAATTAGGTATAACTTTGTGATTAAGGAAGAAACTCCATTTTAAATAATTTATCCTTTTGAAATCTTAAAACTCAAATTGAATGTAAATTAGGTTAATACTTAGTGATTAAGGAAGAAACTTCATTTTCAATAATGTATCCCTTTGAAATCATAAAACTTAAATTGAGTGTAAATTAGTTTATAACTTAGTGATTAAGGAAGAAACTCAGTTTTCAATAATGTATCCTTTTGAAATCTTAAAACTCAAATTGAGTGTAAATTAGGTAATAACTTAATGATTAAAGAAGAAACTCCATTTTCAATAATTTTTCCTTTTGAGATCTTAAGTCTTAAATTGAATGTAAATTAGGTTAATACTTAGTGATTAAGGAATAAACTCCATTTTCAATAATATATCATTTTGAAATCATAAAACTTAAATTAAATGTAAATCAGGTAATAACTTAGTGATTAATGAAGAAACGCCATTTTTAATAATGTATCCTTTTGAAATCTTAAAACTCAAATTGAGTGTAAATTAGCTTATAACATAGTGATTAAGGAAGAAACTCCATTTTCAATAATGTATCCCTTTGAAATCTTAAAACTCAAATTGAGTGTAAATTAGCTTATAACTTAGTGATTAAGGAAGAAACTCAGTTTTTAATAATGTATCCTTTTGCAATCTTTAAACTCAAATTGAGTGTAAATTAGGTAATTACTTAGTGATTAAGGAAGAAACTCCATTTTCACTAATATTTCCTTTTGAAATCTTAAAACTCAAATTGAATGTAAATTAGGTTAATACTTAGAGATTAAGGAAAAAAACTCCATTTTCAATAATGTATCCTTTTAAAATCTTAAAACTTAAATTGAGTGTAAATCAGTTAATAACTTAGTGATTAAGGAAGAAACTCCATTTTGATAATGTATCCTTTTGAAATCTTAAAACTCAAATTGAGTGTAAATTAGGTTATAACTTAGTGATTAAGGATGAATCTCAACTTTCAATAATGTATCCTTTTGAAATATTAAAACTAAAATTGAATGTAAATTAGGTTAATACTTAGTGATTAAGGTAGAAACTCCATTTTCAATAATGTATCCTTTTGAAATCTTAAAACTCAAATTGTGTGTAAATTAGGTAATAACTTAGTGATAAAAGAAGAAACTCCATTTTCAATAATTTTTCCTTTTGAGATCTTAAGTCTTAAATTGAATGTAAATTAAGTTAATACTTAGTGATTAAGGAATAAACTCCATTTTCAATAATATATCATTTTGAAATCATAAAACTTAAATTAAATGTAAATTAGGTAATAACTTATTGATTAATGAAGAAACTCCATTTTTAATAATGTATCCTTTTGAAATCTTAAAACTCAAATTGAGTGTAAATTAGCTTATAACATAGTGATTAAGGAAGAAACACCATTTTCAATAATGTATCCCTTTGAAATCTTAAAACTCAAATTGTGTGTAAATTAGGTAATAACTTAGTGATTAAGAAAGAAACTCCATTTTCAATAATTTATCCTTTAACTTAGTGATTAAGGAATAAACTCATTTTTCAATAATGAATCCATTTGAAATCTTAAAACTCAAATTGAGTGTAAATTAGGTTATAACTTAGTGATTAAGGAAGAAACTTCATTTTCAATAATGTGTCCCTTTGAAATCATAAAACTCAAATTGAGTGTAAATTAGTTTATAACTTAGTGATTAAGGAAGAAACTCAGTTTTCAATAATGTATCCTTTTGAAATCTTAAAACTCAAATTGAGTGTAAATTAGGTAATAACTTAGTGATTAAAGAAGAAACTCCATTTTCAATAATTTTTCCTTTTGAGATCTTAAGTCTTAAATTGAATGTAAATTAGGTTAATACTTAGTGATTAAGGAATAAACTCCATTTTCAATAATATTTCCTTTTGAAATCTTAAAACTCAAATAGAATGTAAATTAGGTTAATACTTAGAGATTAAGGAAAAAACTCCATTTTCAATAATGTATCCTTTTGAAATCTTAAAACTTAAATTGAGTGTAAATCAGTTAATAACTTAGTGATTAAGGAAGAAACTCCATTTTGATAATGTATCCTTTTGAAATCTTAAAACTCAAATTTAGTGTAAATTAGGTTATAACTTAGTGATTAAGGAAGAAACACAACTTTCAATAATGTATCCTTTTGAAATATTAAAACTAAAATTGAATGTAAATTAGGTTAATACTTCGTGATTAAGGAAGAAACTCCATTTTCAATAATGTATCCTTTTGAAATCTTAAAACTCAAATTGTGTGTAAATTAGGTAATAACTTAGTGCTTAAGGAAGAAACTCCATTTTCAATAATTTATCCTTTTGAAAACTTAAAACTCAAATTGAATGTAAATTAGGTTAATACTTAGTGATTAAGGAAGAAACTCCATTTTCAATAATGTATCCTTTTGAAATCTTAAAACTCAAATTGAATGTAAATTAGGTTAATACTTAGTGATTAAGGAAGAAACTCCATTTTCAATAATTTATCCTTTTGAAATCTTTAAATTTAAATTGAGAGTAAATCAGGTAATAACTTAGTGATCAAGGAATAAACATATTTTTCAATAATGGATCCATTTGAAATCTTAAAACCTAAATTGAGTGTAAATTAGGTAATAACTTAGTGATTAAGGAAGAAACTCCATTTTCAATAATGTATCCCTTTGAAATCTTAAAACTCAAATTAAGTGTAAATTAGTGTATAACTTAGAGATTAAGGAAGAAACTCAGTTTTCAATAATGTATCCTTTTGAAATCTTAAAACTCAAATTGAGTGTAAATTAGGTAATAACTTAGTGATTAAGGAACAAACTCTATTTTCAATAATGTATCCTTTTGAAATCTTAAAACTCAAATTGTGAGTAAATTAGGTAATAACTTAGTGATTAATGAAGAAACTCAGTTTTCAATAATGTATCCTTTTGAAATATTAAAACTCAAATTGAATGTAAATTAGGTTAATACTTAGTGATTAAAGAAGAAACTCCATTTTTAATAATGTATCCTTTTGATATCTTAAAACTCAAATTGTGTGTAAATTAGGTAATAACTTAGTGATTAAGGAAGAAACTCCATTTTCAATAATGTATCCTTTTGAAATCTTAAAACTCAAATTGTGTGTAAATTAGGTAATAACTTAGTGATTAAGGAAGAAACTCTATTTTCAATAATGTATCCTTTTGAAATCTTAAAACTCAAATTGTGTGTAAATTAGGTAATAACTTAGTGATTAATGAAGAAACTCAGTTTTCAATAATGTATCCTTTTGAAATATTAAAACTCAAATTGAATGTAAATTAGGTTAATACTTAGTGATTAAAGAAGAAACTCCATTTTTAATAATGTATCCTTTTGATATCTTAAAACTCAAATTGTGTGTAAATTAGGTAATAACTTAGTGATTAAGGAAGAAACTCCATTTTCAACAATTTATCCTTTTTAAATCTTAAAACTCAAATTGAATGTAAATTAGGTTAATACTTAATGATTAAGGAAGAAACTCCATTTTCAATAATGTATCCTTTTGAAATCTTAAAACTCAAATTGTATGTAAATTAGGTATAACTTAGTGATTAAGGAAGAAACTCCATATTCAATAATTTATCCTTTTGAAATCTTAAAACTCAAATTGAATGTAAATTAGGTTAATACTTAGTGATTAAGGAAGAAACTCCATTTTCAATAATTTATCCTGTTGAAATCTTAAAATTTAAATTGAGAGTAAATCAGGTAATAACTTAGTGATTAAGGAATAAACTTATTTTTCAATAATGAATCCATTTGAAATCTTAAAATTTAAATTGAGTGTAAATTAGGTAATAACTTAGTGTTTAAGGAAGAAACTCCATTTTCAATAATGTATCCTTTTAAAATCTTAAAACTCAAATTGAGTGTAAATTGGTTTATAAATTAGTGATTCAGGAAGAAACTCAGTTTTCAATAATGTATCCTTTTGAAATCTTAAAACTCAAATTGAGTGTAAATTAGGTAATAACTTAGTGATTAAAGAAGAAACTATGTTTTCAATAATTTTTCCTTTTGAGATCTTAAATCTCAAATTGAATGTAAATTAGATTAATACTTAGTGATTAAGGAATAAACTCCATTTTAAATAATATATCATTTTGAAATCATAAAACTTAAATTAAATGTAAATCAGGTAATAACTTAGTGATTAATGAAGAAACTCCATTTTTAATAATGTATCCTTTTGAAATCTTAAAACTCAAATTGAGTGTAAATTAGCTTATAACATAGTGATTAAGGAAGAAACTCCATTTTCAATAATGTATCCCTTTGAAATCTTAAAACTCAAATTGTGTGTAAATAAGGTAATAACTTAGTGATTAAGAAAGAAACTCCATTTTCAATAATTTATCCTTTAACTTAGTGATTAAGGAATAAACTCATTTTTCAATAATGAATCCATTTGAAATCTTAAAATTCAAATTGATTATAAATTAGTGATTAAGGAAGAAACTTCATTTTCAATAATGTATCCCTTTGAAATCATAAAACTCAAATTGAGTGTAAATTAGTTTATAACTTAGTGATTAAGGAAGAAACTCAGTTTTCAATAATGTATCCTTTTGAAATCTTAAAACTCAAATTGAGTGTAAATTAGGTAATAACTTAGTGATTAAAGAAGAAACTCCATTTTCAATAATTTTTCCTTTTGAGATCTTAAGTCTTAAATTGAATGTAAATTAGGTTAATACTTAGTGATTAAGGAATAAACTCCATTTTCAATAATATATCATTTTGAAATCATAAAGCTTAAATTAAATGTAAATCAGGTAATAACTTAGTGATTAATGAAGAAACTCCATTTTTAATAATGTATCCTTTTGAAATCTTAAAACTCAAATTGAGTGTAAATTAGCTTATAACATAGTGACTAAGGAAGATACTCCATTTTCAATAATGTATCCCTTTGAAATCTTAAAACTCAAATTGTGTGTAAATAAGGTAATAACTTAGTGATTAAGAAAGAAACTCCATTTTCAATAATTTATCCTTTAACTTAGTGATTAAGGAATAAACTCATTTTTCAATAATGAATCCATTTGAAATCTTAAAATTCAAATTGATTATAAATTAGTGATTAAGGAAGAAACTTCATTTTCAATAATGTATCCCTTTGAAATCATAAAACTCAAATTGAGTGTAAATTAGTTTATAACTTAGTGATTAAGGAAGAAACTCAGTTTTCAATAATGTATCCTTTTGAAATCTTAAAACTCAAATTGAGTGTAAATTAGGTAATAACTTAATGATTAAGGTAGAAACACAACTTTCAATAATGTATCCTTTTGAAATATTAAAACTAAAATTGAATGTAAATTAGGTTAATACTTCGGGATTAAGGAAGAAACTCCATTTTCAATAATGTATCCTTTTGAAATCTTAAAACTTAAATTGAGTGTAAATCAGTTAATAACTTAGTGATTAAGGAAGAAACTCCATTTTGATAATGTATCCTTTTGAAATCTTAAAACTCAAATTTAGTGTAAATTAGGTTATAACTTAGTGATTAAGGTAGAAACACAACTTTCAATAATGTATCCTTTTGAAATATTAAAACTAAAATTGAATGTAAATTAGGTTAATACTTCGGGATTAAGGAAGAAACTCCATTTTCAATAATTTATCCTTTTGAAAACTTAAAACTCAAATTGAATGTAAATTAGGTTAATACTTAGTGATTAAGGAAGAAACTCCATTTTCAATAATGTATCCTTTTGAAATCTTAAAACTCAAATTGTGTCTAAATTAGGTATAACTTTGTGATTAAGGAAGAAACTCCATTTTAAATAATTTATCCTTTTGAAATCTTAAAACTCAAATTGAATGTAAATTAGGTTAATACTTAGTGATTAAGGAAGAAACTTCATTTTCAATAATGTATCCCTTTGAAATCATAAAACTTAAATTGAGTGTAAATTAGTTTATAACTTAGTGATTAAGGAAGAAACTCAGTTTTCAATAATGTATCCTTTTGAAATCTTAAAACTCAAATTGAGTGTAAATTAGGTAATAACTTAATGATTAAAGAAGAAACTCCATTTTCAATAATTTTTCCTTTTGAGATCTTAAGTCTTAAATTGAATGTAAATTAGGTTAATACTTAGTGATTAAGGAATAAACTCCATTTTCAATAATATATCATTTTGAAATCATAAAACTTAAATTAAATGTAAATCAGGTAATAACTTAGTGATTAATGAAGAAACGCCATTTTTAATAATGTATCCTTTTGAAATCTTAAAACTCAAATTGAGTGTAAATTAGCTTATAACATAGTGATTAAGGAAGAAACTCCATTTTCAATAATGTATCCCTTTGAAATCTTAAAACTCAAATTGAGTGTAAATTAGTTTATAACTTAGTGATTAAGGAAGAAACTCAGTTTTTAATAATGTATCCTTTTGCAATCTTTAAACTCAAATTGAGTGTAAATTAGGTAATTACTTAGTGATTAAGGAAGAAACTCCATTTTCACTAATATTTCCTTTTGAAATCTTAAAACTCAAATTGAATGTAAATTAGGTTAATACTTAGAGATTAAGGAAAAAAACTCCATTTTCAATAATGTATCCTTTTAAAATCTTAAAACTTAAATTGAGTGTAAATCAGTTAATAACTTAGTGATTAAGGAAGAAACTCCATTTTGATAATGTATCCTTTTGAAATCTTAAAACTCAAATTGAGTGTAAATTAGGTTATAACTTAGTGATTAAGGAAGAATCTCAACTTTCAATAATGTATCCTTTTGAAATATTAAAACTAAAATTGAATGTAAATTAGGTTAATACTTAGTGATTAAGGTAGAAACTCCATTTTCAATAATGTATCCTTTTGAAATCTTAAAACTCAAATTGTGTGTAAATTAGGTAATAACTTAGTGATAAAAGAAGAAACTCCATTTTCAATAATTTTTCCTTTTGAGATCTTAAGTCTTAAATTGAATGTAAATTAGGTTAATACTTAGTGATTAAGGAATAAACTCCATTTTCAATAATATATTATTTTGAAATCATAAAACTTAAATTAAATGTAAATTAGGTAATAACTTATTGATTAATGAAGAAACTCCATTTTTAATAATGTATCCTTTTGAAATCTTAAAACTCAAATTGAGTGTAAATTAGCTTATAACATAGTGATTAAGGAAGAAACACCATTTTCAATAATGTATCCCTTTGAAATCTTAAAACTCAAATTGTGTGTAAATTAGGTAATAACTTAGTGATTAAGAAAGAAACTCCATTTTCAATAATTTATCCTTTAACTTAGTGATTAAGGAATAAACTCATTTTTCAATAATGAATCCATTTGATATCTTAAAACTCAAATTGAGTGTAAATTAGGTTATAACTTAGTGATTAAGGAAGAAACTTCATTTTCAATAATGTGTCCCTTTGAAATCATAAAACTCAAATTGAGTGTAAATTAGTTTATAACTTAGTGATTAAGGAAGAAACTCAGTTTTCAATAATGTATCCTTTTGAAATCTTAAAACTCAAATTGAGTGTAAATTAGGTAATAACTTAGTGATTAAAGAAGAAACTCCATTTTCAATAATTTTTCCTTTTGAGATCTTAAGTCTTAAATTGAATGTAAATTAGGTTAATACTTAGTGATTAAGGAATAAACTCCATTTTCAATAATATTTCCTTTTGAAATCTTAAAACTCAAATAGAATGTAAATTAGGTTAATACTTAGAGATTAAGGAAAAAAACTCCATTTTCAATAATGTATCCTTTTGAAATCTTAAAACTTAAATTGAGTGTAAATCAGTTAATAACTTAGTGATTAAGGAAGAAACTCCATTTTGATAATGTATCCTTTTGAAATCTTAAAACTCAAATTTAGTGTAAATTAGGTTATAACTTAGTGATTAAGGAAGAAACACAACTTTCAATAATGTATCCTTTTGAAATATTAAAACTAAAATTGAATGTAAATTAGGTTAATACTTCGTGATTAAGGAAGAAACTCCATTTTCAATAATGTATCCTTTTGAAATCTTAAAACTCAAATTGTGTGTAAATTAGGTAATAACTTAGTGCTTAAGGAAGAAACTCCATTTTCAATAATTTATCCTTTTGAAAACTTAAAACTCAAATTGAATGTAAATTAGGTTAATACTTAGTGATTAAGGAAGAAACTCCATTTTCAATAATGTATCCTTTTGAAATCTTAAAACTCAAATTGAATGTAAATTAGGTTAATACTTAGTGATTAAGGAAGAAACTCCATTTTCAATAATTTATCCTTTTGAAATCTTTAAATTTAAATTGAGAGTAAATCAGGTAATAACTTAGTGATCAAGGAATAAACATATTTTTCAATAATGGATCCATTTGAAATCTTAAAACCTAAATTGAGTGTAAATTAGGTAATAACTTAGTGATTAAGGAAGAAACTCCATTTTCAATAAAGTATCCCTTTGAAATCTTAAAACTCAAATTAAGTGTAAATTAGTGTATAACTTAGAGATTAAGGAAGAAACTCAGTTTTCAATAATGTATCCTTTTGAAATCTTAAAACTCAAATTGAGTGTAAATTAGGTAATAACTTAGTGATTAAGGAAGAAACTCAGTTTTCAATAATGTATCCTTTTGAAATCTTAAAACTCAAATTGAGTGTAAATTAGGTAATAACTTAGTGATTAATGAAGAAACTCAGTTTTCAATAATGTATCCTTTTGAAATATTAAAACTCAAATTGAATGTAAATTAGGTTAATACTTAGTGATTAAAGAAGAAACTCCATTTTTAATAATGTATCCTTTTGATATCATAAAACTCAAATTGTGTGTAAATTAGGTAATAACTTAGTGATTAAGGAAGAAACTCCATTTTCAATAATGTATCCTTTTGAAATCTTAAAACTCAAATTGTGTGTAAATTAGGTAATAACTTAGTGATTAAGGAAGAAACTCTATTTTCAATAATGTATCCTTTTGAAATCTTAAAACTCAAATTGTGTGTAAATTAGGTAATAACTTAGTGATTAATGAAGAAACTCAGTTTTCAATAATGTATCCTTTTGAAATATTAAAACTCAAATTGAATGTAAATTAGGTTAATACTTAGTGATTAAAGAAGAAACTCCATTTTTAATAATGTATCCTTTTGATATCTTAAAACTCAAATTGTGTGTAAATTAGGTAATAACTTAGTGATTAAGGAAGAAACTCCATTTTCAATAATTTATCCTTTTTAAATCTTAAAACTCAAATTGAATGTAAATTAGGTTAATACTTAATGATTAAGGAAGAAACTCCATTTTCAATAATGTATCCTTTTGAAATCTTAAAACTCAAATTGTATGTAAATTAGGTATAACTTAGTGATTAAGGAAGAAACTCCATATTCAATAATTTATCCTTTTGAAATCTTAAAACTCAAATTGAATGTAAATTAGGTTAATACTTAGTGATTAAGGAAGAAACTCCATTTTCAATAATTTATCCTTTTGAAATCTTAAAATTTAAATTGAGAGTAAATCAGGTAATAACTTAGTGATTAAGGAATAAACTTATTTTTCAATAATGAATCCATTTGAAATCTTAAAATTTAAATTGAGTGTAAATTAGGTAATAACTTAGTGTTTAAGGAAGAAACTCCATTTTCAATAATGTATCCTTTTGAAATCTTAAAACTCAAATTGAGTGTAAATTGGTTTATAAATTAGTGATTCAGGAAGAAACTCAGTTTTCAATAATGTATCCTTTTGAAATCTTAAAACTCAAATTGAGTGTAAATTAGGTAATAACTTAGTGATTAAAGAAGAAACTATGTTTTCAATAATTTTTCCTTTTGAGATCTTAAATCTCAAATTGAATGTAAATTAGATTAATACTTAGTGATTAAGGAATAAACTCCATTTTAAATAATATATCATTTTGAAATCATAAAACTTAAATTAAATGTAAATCAGGTAATAACTTAGTGATTAATGAAGAAACTCCATTTTTAATAATGTATCCTTTTGAAATCTTAAAACTCAAATTGAGTGTAAATTAGCTTATAACATAGTGATTAAGGAAGAAACTCCATTTTCAATAATGTATCCCTTTGAAATCTTAAAACTCAAATTGTGTGTAAATAAGGTAATAACTTAGTGATTAAGAAAGAAACTCCATTTTCAATAATTTATCCTTTAACTTAGTGATTAAGGAATAAACTCATTTTTCAATAATGAATCCATTTGAAATCTTAAAATTCAAATTGATTATAAATTAATGATTAAGGAAGAAACTTCATTTTCAATAATGTATCCCTTTGAAATCATAAAACTCAAATTGAGTGTAAATTAGTTTATAACTTAGTGATTAAGGAAGAAACTCAGTTTTCAATAATGTATCCTTTTGAAATCTTAAAACTCAAATTGAGTGTAAATTAGGTAATAACTTAGTGATTAAAGAAGAAACTCCATTTTCAATAATTTTTCCTTTTGAGATCTTAAGTCTTAAATTGAATGTAAATTAGGTTAATACTTAGTGATTAAGGAATAAACTCCATTTTCAATAATATATCATTTTGAAATCATAAAGCTTAAATTAAATGTAAATCAGGTAATAACTTAGTGATTAATGAAGAAACTCCATTTTTAATAATGTATCCTTTTGAAATCTTAAAACTCAAATTGAGTGTAAATTAGCTTATAACATAGTGACTAAGGAAGATACTCCATTTTCAATAATGTATCCCTTTGAAATCTTAAAACTCAAATTGAGTGTAAATTAGTTTATAACTTAGTGATTAAGGAAGAAACTCAGTTTTTAATAATGTATCCTTTTCAAATCTTTAAACTCAAACTGAGTGTAAATTAGGTAATTACTTAGTGATTAAGGAATAAACTCCATTTTCAATAATATTTCCTTTTGAAATCTTAAAACTCAAATAGAATGTAAATTAGGTTAATACTTAGAGATTAAGGAAAAAACTCCATTTTCAATAATGTATCCTTTTGAAATCTTAAAACTTAAATTGAGTGTAAATCAGTTAATAACTTAGTGATTAAGGAAGAAACTCCATTTTGATAATGTATCCTTTTGAAATCTTAAAACTCAAATTTAGTGTAAATTAGGTTATAACTTTGTGATTAAGGTAGAAACACAACTTTCAATAATGTATCCTTTTGAAATATTAAAACTAAAATTGAATGTAAATTAGGTTAATACTTCGGGATTAAGGAAGAAACTCCATTTTCAATAATGTATCCTTTTGAAATCTCAAAACTCAAATTGTGTGTAAATTAGGTAATAACTTAGTGATTAAGGAAGAAACTCCATTTTCAATAATTTATCCTTTTGAAAACTTAAAACTCAAATTGAATGTAAATTAGGTTAATACTTAGTGATTAAGGAAGAAACTCCATTTTCAATAATGTATCCTTTTGAAATCTTAAAACTCAAATTGTGTCTAAATTAGGTATAACTTTGTGATTAAGGAAGAAACTCCATTTTAAATAATTTATCCTTTTGAAATCTTAAAACTCAAATTGAATGTAAATTAGGTTAATACTTAGTGATTAAGGAAGAAACTTCATTTTCAATAATGTATCCCTTTGAAATCATAAAACTTAAATTGAGTGTAAATTAGTTTATAACTTAGTGATTATGGAAGAAACTCAGTTTTCAATAATATATCCTTTTGAAATCTTAAAACTCAAATTGAGTGTAAATTAGGTAATAACTTAATGATTAAAGAAGAAACTCTATTTTCAATAATTTTTCCTTTTGAGATCTTAAGTCTTAAATTGAATGTAAATTAGGTTAATACTTAGTGATTAAGGAATAAACTCCATTTTCAATAATATATCATTTTGAAATCATAAAACTTAAATTAAATGTAAATCAGGTAATAACTTAGTGATTAATGAAGAAACGCCATTTTTAATAATGTAACCTTTTGAAATCTTAAAACTCAAATTGAGTGTAAATTAGCTTATAACATAGTGCAAATTTGGTTATTTTATTAATAAAAAAGAAAAAGGAGGACCCAACAACCCAGGGTCAGGGAGAAAGCAAAACATACAAATTCATACAAGAATAATGAGAATTGCGTGTAGAAAAAGACCAAAACAATTGGTCAAAGTCAGGGATGCAACCCCGTAAGGAAAAACTAAACATTCTTCAAGTAAAAAATGTAAACAAACTAAACCCTGCAAAAAGAAGTATTCATATCCATATACAGAAAAGGGACAAGAAAAAGTGGGCAAGTTCCAATCCATAAACCAGGCTCGCGTCGTTTTACCAGTGCATCCGCAGCTCCATTACCCTCTCGGTGTATATGTGTAAAGAGAATCTCCATCTGTGCTGCCATTGCCATCGCAATGCTCCAAAAACCTCTAATCCTCCATGGAATCAAGGTAATCTCCTTTCTCAAGGTACGAATTGCCAAATAAGAATCCGACTCAATCCAAATTCTCTTCCAACCCCGGACATATGCAAATTCAATGGCACCCAAAATCGCCAATAGTTCTGCCTCAAGTGGAAAACCCCAACCTGACGACTCGGAATAAGCTGCCATAAAGAATCCTCTAGAGTTGCGAAAAATAGCTCCAGTAAAAAGATTATTCGGAGGAGATTTAGCTTATAACATAGTGATTAAGGAAGAAACTCCATTTTCAATAATGTATCCCTTTGAAATCTTAAAACTCAAATTGAGTGTAAATTAGTTTATAACTTAGTGATTAAGGAAGAAACTCAGTTTTTAATAATGTATCCTTTTGCAATCTTTAAACTCAAATTGAGTGTAAATTAGGTAATTACTTAGTGATTAAGGAAGAAACTCCATTTTCAATAATATTTCCTTTTGAAATCTTAAAACTCAAATTGAATGTAAATTAGGTTAATACTTAGAGATTAAGGAAAAAAACTCCATTTTCAATAATGTATCCTTTTGAAATCTTAAAACTTAAATTGAGTGTAAATCAGTTAATAACTTAGTGATTAAGGAAGAAACTCCATTTTGATAATGTATCCTTTTGAAATCTTAAAACTCAAATTGAGTGTAAATTAGGTTATAACTTAGTGATTAAGGAAGAAACTCAACTTTCAATAATGTATCCTTTTGAAATATTAAAACTAAAATTGAATGTAAATTAGGTTAATACTTAGTGATTAAGGTAGAAACTCCATTTTCAATAATGTATCCTTTTGAAATCTTAAAACTCAAATTGTGTGTAAATTAGGTAATAACTTAGTGATAAAAGAAGAAACTCCATTTTCAATAATTTTTCCTTTTGAGATCTTAAGTCTTAAATTGAATGTAAATTAGGTTAATACTTAGTGATTAAGGAATAAACTCCATTTTCAATAATATATCATTTTGAAATCATAAAACTTAAATTAAATGTAAATTAGGTAATAACTTAGTGATTAATGAAGAAACTCCATTTTTAATAATGTATCCTTTTGAAATCTTAAAACTCAAATTGAGTGTAAATTAGCTTATAACATAGTGATTAAGGAAGAAACACCATTTTCAATAATGTATCCCTTTGAAATCTTAAAACTCAAATTGTGTGTAAATTAGGTAATAACTTAGTGATTAAGAAAGAAACTCCATTTTCAATATCCTTTAACTTAGTGATTAAGGAATAAACTCATTTTTCAATAATGAATCCATTTGAAATCTTAAAACTCAAATTGAGTGTAAATTAGGTTATAACTTAGTGATTAAGGAAGAAACTTCATTTTCAATAATGTGTCCCTTTGAAATCATAAAACTCAAATTGAGTGTAAATTAGTTTATAACTTAGTGATTAAGGAAGAAACTCAGTTTTCAATAATGTATCCTTTTGAAATCTTAAAACTCAAATTGAGTGTAAATTAGGTAATAACTTAGTGATTAAAGAAAAAACTCCATTTTCAATAATTTTTCCTTTTGAGATCTTAAGTCTTAAATTGAATGTAAATTAGGTTAATACTTAGTGATTAAGGAATAAACTCCATTTTCAATAATATATCATTTTGAAATCATAAAACTTAAATTAAATGTAAATCAGGTAATAACTTAGTGATTAATGAAGAAACTCCATTTTCAATAATGTATCCTTTTGAAATCTTAAAACTTAAATTGAGTGTAAATCAGTTAATAACTTAGTGATTAAGGAAGAAACTCCATTTTGATAATGTATCCTTTTGAAATCTTAAAACTCAAATTTAGTGTAAATTAATTTATAACTTAGTGATTAAGGAAGAAACTCAGTTTTCAATAATGTATCCTTTTGAAATCTTAAAACTCAAATTGAGTGTAAATTAGGTAATAACTTAGTGATAAAAGAAGAAACTCCATTTTCAATAATTTTTCCTTTTGAGATCTTAAGTCTTAAATTGAATGTAAATTAGGTTAATACTTAGTGATTAAGGAATAAACTCCATTTTCAATAATATATCATTTTGAAATCATAAAACTTAAATTAAATGTAAATTAGTTAATAATTTAGTGATTAATGAAGAAACTCCATTTTTAATAATGTATCCTTTTGAAATCTTAAAACTCAAATTGAGTGTAAATTAGCTTATAACATAGTGATTAAGGAAGAAACACCATTTTCAATAATGTATCCCTTTGAAATCTTAAAACTCAAATTGTGTGTAAATTAGGTAATAACTTAGTGATTAAGAAAGAAACTCCATTTTCAATAATTTATCCTTTAACTTAGTGATTAAGGAATAAACTCATTTTTCAATAATGAATCCATTTGAAATCTTAAAACTCAAATTGAGTGTAAATTAGGTTATAACTTAGTGATTAAGGAAGAAACTTCATTTTCAATAATGTGTCCCTTTGAAATCATAAAACTCAAATTGAGTGTAAATTAGTTTATAACTTAGTGATTAAGGACGAAACTCAGTTTTCAATAATGTATCCTTTTGAAATCTTAAAACTCAAATTGAGTGTAAATTAGGTAATAACTTAGTGATTAAAGAAGAAACTCCATTTTCAATAATTTTTCCTTTTGAGATCTTAAGTCTTAAATTGAATGTAAATTAGGTTAATACTTAGTGATTAAGGAATAAACTCCATTTTCAATAATATATCATTTTGAAATCATAAAACTTAAATTAAATGTAAATCAGGTAATAACTTAGTGATTAATGAAGAAACTCCATTTTCAATAATGTATCCTTTTGAAATCTTAAAACTTAAATTGAGTGTAAATCAGTTAATAACTTAGTGATTAAGGAAGAAACTCCATTTTGATAATGTATCCTTTTGAAATCTTAAAACTCAAATTTAGTGTAAATTAGGTTATAACTTAGTGATTAAGGAAGAAACACAACTTTCAATAATGTATCCTTTTGAAATATTAAAACTAAAATTGAATGTAAATTAGGTTAATACTTCGTGATTAAGGAAGAAACTCCATTTTCAATAATGTATCCTTTTGAAATCTTAAAACTCAAATTGTGTGTAAATTAGGTAATAACTTAGTGATTAAGGAAGAAACTCCATTTTCAATAATTTATCCTTTTGAAATCTTAAAACTCAAATTGAATGTAAATTAGGTTAATACTTAGTGATTAAGGAAGAAACTCCATTTTCAATAATGTATCCTTTTGAAATCTTAAAACTCAAATTGTGTGTAAATTAGGTATAAATTTGTGATTAAGGAAGAAACTCCATTTTAAATAATTTATCCTTTTGAAATCTTAAAACTCAAATTGAATGTAAATTAGGTTAATACTTAGTGATTAAGGAAGAAACTTCATTTTCAATAATGTATCCCTTTGAAATCATAAAACTCAAATTGAGTGTAAATTAGTTTATAACTTAGTGATTAAGGAAGAAACTCAGTTTTCAATAATGTATCATTTTGAAATATTAAAACTCAAATTGAGTGTAAATTAGGTAATAACTTAATGATTAAAGAAGAAACTCCATTTTCAATAATTTTTCCTTTTGAGATCTTAAGTCTTAAATTGAATGTAAATTAGGTTAATACTTAGTGATTAAGGAATAAACTCCATTTTCAATAATGTATCCTTTTGAAATCTTAAAACTCAAATTGTGTCTAAATTAGGTATAACTTTGTGATTAAGGAAGAAACTCCATTTTAAATAATTTATCCTTTTGAAATCTTAAAACTCAAATTGAATGTAAATTAGGTTAATACTTAGTGATTAAGGAAGAAACTTCATTTTCAATAATGTATCCCTTTGAAATCATAAAACTTAAATTGAGTGTAAATTAGTTTATAACTTAGTGATTAAGGAAGAAACTCAGTTTTCAATAATGTATCCTTTTGAAATCTTAAAACTCAAATTGAGTGTAAATTAGGTAATAACTTAATGATTAAAGAAGAAACTCTATTTTCAATAATTTTTCCTTTTGAGATCTTAAGTCTTAAATTGAATGTAAATTAGGTTAATACTTAGTGATTAAGGAATAAACTCCATTTTCAATAATATATCATTTTGAAATCATAAAACTTAAATTAAATGTAAATCAGGTAATAACTTAGTGATTAATGAAGAAACGCCATTTTTAATAATGTAACCTTTTGAAATCTTAAAACTCAAATTGAGTGTAAATTAGCTTATAACATAGTGATTAAGGAAGAAACTCCATTTTCAATAATGTATCCCTTTGAAATCTTAAAACTCAAATTGAGTGTAAATTAGTTTATAACTTAGTGATTAAGGAAGAAACTCAGTTTTTAATAATGTATCCTTTTGCAATCTTTAAACTCAAATTGAGTGTAAATTAGGTAATTACTTAGTGATTAAGGAAGAAACTCCATTTTCAATAATATTTCCTTTTGAAATCTTAAAACTCAAATTGAATGTAAATTAGGTTAATACTTAGAGATTAAGGAAAAAAACTCCATTTTCAATAATGTATCCTTTTGAAATCTTAAAACTTAAATTGAGTGTAAATCAGTTAATAACTTAGTGATTAAGGAAGAAACTCCATTTTGATAATGTATCCTTTTGAAATCTTAAAACTCAAATTGAGTGTAAATTAGGTTATAACTTAGTGATTAAGGAAGAAACTCAACTTTCAATAATGTATCCTTTTGAAATATTAAAACTAAAATTGAATGTAAATTAGGTTAATAATTAGTGATTAAGGTAGAAACTCCATTTTCAATAATGTATCCTTTTGAAATCTTAAAACTCAAATTGTGTGTAAATTAGGTAATAACTTAGTGATTAAGGAAAAACTCCATTTTCAATAATTTATCCTTTTGAAATCTTAAAACTCAAATTGAATGTAAATTAGGTTAATACTTAATGATTAAGGAAGAAACTCCATTTTCAATAATGTATCCTTTTGAAATCTTAAAACTCAAATTGTATGTAAATTAGGTATAACTTAGTGATTAAGGAAGAAACTCCATATTCAATAATTTATCCTTTTGAAATCTTAAAACTCAAATTGAATGTAAATTAGGTTAATACTTAGTGATTAAGGAAGAAACTCCATTTTCAATAATTTATCCTTTTGAAATCTTAAAATTTAAATTGAGAGTAAATCAGGTAATAACTTAGTGATTAAGGAATAAACTTATTTTTCAATAATGAATCCATTTGAAATCTTAAAATTTAAATTGAGTGTA
The DNA here is from genome assembly GCA_947034835.1 of Ballota nigra. Classification (NCBI taxonomy): domain Eukaryota; kingdom Viridiplantae; phylum Streptophyta; class Magnoliopsida; order Lamiales; family Lamiaceae; genus Ballota; species Ballota nigra. The sequence continues at coordinate 123,218,985 of OX344723.1, forward strand.
AATTAGATAATAACTTAGTGCAAATAAAAGGCGATGATATAAATGAAAAGAAAAAAGGAAAGAACAGGGTGACCCCACAGCCCGGGGTCGAGGAGCCAAAAAGAGAAGTAATGAGTGGGCCGCATTAAAAACCTCGCCGTAAACCTCCCTTGAGGACAAACCGGCGTAGGGGAAAAAGCGTTACCAACCACTTAATACTTCGGCCCCAAGTAGGAAAAGCCCTAAATACAAGGCTAAGAAAAGGCCTAAAGACCAAGCTCTCAGCCTAGAAAAGACTGAATAGAGACTGGCCCAAAACAAGAAAACCCAGGATACAAGGGCTAAAAAGGGGTGAAACAACCCTTAAATACGACAATATGTCTTATGCAAGTCATCATACAGAATGTTACCAATAAAATCAGGGTATATATCAAACCATCTCCCCGAGTAATGTAAAGAAGCCAAAGCGTCCGCCACTCTATTGCCTTCCCGAAATATATGAGAGTAACAGATGAACATACTATCAATGAAGGACATCACCTGACTCCAAAGCCCCCAAAGACGCCATGGCACCAAAGGTATCTGACGCCGCATAGTTTGAATGGCAAGTAACGAATCTGACTCAATCCAAAGACACTTCCAACCATGAGAAAAAGCAAATTCAAGAGCTAGAAGAATAGAAGCGATCTCCGCCTCCAAGGGGTATCCCCAACCACCAACATCCGAAGTAGCTGCAACAAACGTCCCCATAGAATTTCGGAAAACTGCACCCATCGACAAAATACCCGGGGACATCAGCACACTACCATCCACGTTCACCTTCAGCCACCCGAAAGGAGGTGGGATCCAGCGTAAGTAGACAGGGGTACGAACACTGCGTGGTATCAGTTTGACTTTGAAAGTCCTCGTCACTAGAAGATCCCTAAGGGAGCCATTTGAAGTTCCCTTAATCAACGCAGCCGAATCCCTCGTACCTGAAATAATCAAAGCCAAACATCTCCTAATGGACGGAGCCACTCCATCATGAAAGGATCTATTCCTAAACCACCAAACCGTCCAAATAGATGTAATGAATGCAATCCGCCAAAGCTTACCCACCTGTTCACTGAACTGAAAGTTAATAACGTGAGCAAGGATAGTATGGAAACCCTCATCCAAAGGGAAATGCACATCAAAGGTTCGCATCAAAAAAGCATAAATAGATTTTGTAAAAGCACACTCAGAAAGGATATGGTCTTGCGTGTCACAGGCGGCAAAACAAAGCGAGCACATGGTAGGACCAAACGACCCCGTCCTTTGGAACCAACTCATGGTGGGCAATCGACCCCAAGCCGCCCTCCAAAAAAGCGTGGAGCGACAAGGGGGAATAAAAGAAGACCAGCCCCATGCTGCCCATGCAGGCTTGGGAAATCTTTGCCTAATCTCGTCATAAGCCAATCCCGAAGTTAACTCACCAGAAACCGTGTCTGTCCAAATAAGTCTATCATCGCCATCAGCCACTCTAATCTGAAGGATGTCATGCACTATGTCGGAGAAAGCCAAAACGAAGTCCAAGGTGAAATGCCAACTCCCATCAAAGTAAAAATCCTGAACCTCCCCAATAAGACCTGACCGAACACCTTGAGGAAGACCAATGTGATCCGAAATGGAATAGCCCAACCAGTTATCATGCCAAAAACTAACCCGGGATGTAGAACCTATCAACCAGCGAGACCCCTGCACTATACGATCAACGTGCCTCCTAATACCAGGGCTAATCGAGGAGGCAATGTATCTAGCAAACTTAGGCTTGCGTCCAGCCTTAAAGTATCGGCGGTGCAGCAACTCAAACTCCGGAGATTGGGCCCTATAGACATCCCAGGCTAATTTACACGTGAAAGAGTCATTTGCAAGTGTAATAGAACGGATTCCTAAACCCCCCTCCTCGGTGGGCGTACAACAGCGTTTCCAAGGGATTGAACAAGAACTATTTCGTTTATTGATGTCACCCGTCCACAGAAAGTTCTTCATTGCCCGGTCAATTTTCAAGAGAAGAGATCTAGGCCAGCGATATACCATCATAGTATGTACCAGGGATCCTGCTATAACCGAATTAATCAAACATTTACGACCCGCAAGAGACAAAGTGCGACCCTTCCATCCGCTGAATTTAGCAAGGATAGAGTCCACCAACCCAGAAAAATAAAGAGCCTTAGGGGCACCCCGAAATAAAGGAACTCCCAAGTAAATGAAGGGAAGAGATCCTTCCTGAATACCCGTAATACGAAGGATCCTGGTGCGCAATGACCTATTAACCGATTTCCCATAATATGCATGGGACTTATTTGGGCTGTAAAGTTGGCCAGAGATGGAGCCGTAAAGATCAAGCACACGTTTCAAGCATCTAGCATTTTTGGAGGTAGCCTTCATGAAGACCAAAATGTCATCCGCATAGAATAAAAATGGTGGCGAATCCCGTATTATAGAAAGATTCGAGGAGGCAATCTCAAACTGCAACCAACGCCCCAGGGCTTCCTCGGCCAAACAAAAAAGAAGAGGGGAGAGAGGGTCCCCTTGACGGACCCCCCTAGAGCAAGGAAAAAATCCGCAAACCTCTCCGTTCACAATGATAGAGAGTCTAGCCGAATGAAGTACCAAATCAATCATCTGCTGGAAACGAATAGAGAAACCCATGCGGCGGAGAACCGCTTTTAGAAAGCCCCAATCAATAGTATCAAATGCCTTGGTGATGTCAATTTTGACTGCCATATTACCTTCCTTAGCTGTCGTATTCAGCTTATTGATTGCGTCAGAGGCTAGTGCAATGCAAGTATGAATTCGCTTTCCCGGGATAAATCCAAACTGGAAAGGCGTGAGGAGCTTAGCCACAAATGCACCCAACCTTGTGGCAATGATCTTGGTATAAATCTTGTAAAGAAAGTTGCCCATGACAATAGGACGAAAATCTTGAAGCCTATTGGCCCCCGGCTTCTTGGGAATCAACGTAACTAAGCTGGCATTAAAACCAACCGGCATTTCACACCCAGAAAAGATGTGTTGTATCGCTTCAGTAATATCACCATGGATAGTGTCCCAGCAATGTTGAAAGAAAGAGCCCGGAAAACCATCTGGCCCAGGAGAGCTTGTGCCATCCATGTCAAAAACAGCCCGTTTAACCTCATCCACCGCATGGCTGTAAGAAAAGCCTCCTCTCCCTCGGAAATGGAAACAAAGGGGAGATGGTCGAGGTGCACAATGGGTAAGGCCGTGTCCACCCTCGTAAACAGCTCCGTGTAATAATTAACCACAAAAGAACCAATGGCACTAGGATCAGTGACATGATTACCATCAACAATTAAATCAGAGATAAAATTCCCTTTACGACGTACTTTATGGGCCACATGGAAAAAAGCCGAATTGCGATCCCCATCTTTAAGCCACTGCAATTTAGCACGTTGAGAAATGAATTCATGCTTACGTGTGAGGAGATCATTTAGCTTGATTAAACAAACGACCTCCCTGTCAAAACGATCCTCTGTGTCTCCAAAGGTATAGATATCCTGCTGAACACTATTAAGTTCTTCCGTCGCCTCCTCAATTTCCGAAAATATATTCCTAAAGACCGAAGAATTCCAGGCCTTCAACTGGTGCTTGAGACGACAGAGTTTGTAGATAGTGCGAAGAGTCGGGGTAGCAGCCCCAAGCGGAGCAGACCAAGATTGAAGGACAAAATCCGAGAATTGCTCATGTTTAAGCCACATGGATTGAAAACGAAATTGCGCAGGCCGTCTTGGAGGAGCCTGAGCAGTAAGGGTCAAAAGAAGAGGATGGTGATCCGACGAATGCCGACAAAGAATCTCCATAGAGGAAGAGGTCCAGAGATCCAAGAAATCTTGAGTGGCAAGAGCACGGTCAAGACGGGCAGCAATAAGTCCCTGATTCGCCCGCCTTGTAGACCAAGTGAAAATATGCTCATCAGTATCCCATTCCAGCAGGTTGGCTTCATCAATAAAAGCAGAGAACTCCTCAGTAGGAAGGCTTCGGAAAGCCAGGTTACGACTTCTCTCGTGAGAGCCCTTGACCACATTAAAATCGCCCATAAAGCAGACTTTGCGATCTGGAATCCCCAAAAGATCAGCCCAAAGAGGTCGTCGCAAAGTGTAAGAATTCCGGGCATGGACAAATGCCAGAGTGTATTGCTTTCCCTCCCAATTCAAAGAAACAGCAATGCATTGATCCGTCTGAAAGAGAAGTGTAACAGAATTAACCAGTAATTCCTGACAAAGGACCCAGATATTAGGACGAGAATCATCACGGGAATTATGAAATAAAAAAGAGAGTCTGACAGAACGCCAAAAAGAAGTAGGTATAGAGGAAACCCGTATCTTAGGCTCGTATATTGCTAGAAAGTCCGGCCTGTGTTTCTGACAGAGGGAACATAGGGCCGTTTGAGTGTGGTCGTTCCCCAGCCCCTGTACATTCCAAGATAAACAGATCATGGAGTTGAATTCCGGCCGTGCTTCGGCGGCCCGGTACCCTGAGCGTGTTGAGGTTCCTCTTCCTCCTCATCACCCCATTTTCTACTAGCCACAGTGTACAGCTCATCAACACGTTTGCTGCGCTCATCAATTTGCAAATCAGAATGTGCATGCACACGTAAATGTTCCACCACTTCCTCATGCTGCTTGTTATTCCCATCCTCTGCTAATACTAGTTGTTGGCCGCTGTCCTCATGCGACCCGCTATCCTCGGCTGAAACATCCCCTTGAGGTAAAATAGGTGAACCTCGTAATGCTTGCTTGATGGGTACCCCCACAGGTAAAGAGGACTCAAAGTAGGGTTTTTTAAACAATCCTGGAGGCTTTAAGATGGGATATGGCCGATGTAGAGAAGGAGCCAAATTCCCCTTGCCTGTTATGACCTCATCATTGTCAGTGGGCTTTAACAACGGGGCATGCAAACCCTCACTAACATCTGACTGATTCGGCTGGGGTGGAGTACCCTCCTCCATGAGATCCTCTGTTTCCGAAACCAATGCGGCAAAGGTATTGCTAGTATGGACCATAGCCAAATCCCTCTCCCCATCACTTAGTTTGGAATTAGTTACCTCCATTTCAGTCCCAGTAATGTGAGTGACCGTGTTAATCTGGTTGACAGTTTCTTTGAGAGCCTGACTCTCTCTATCCGCCGCAAGAGAGGCAGTAAGGTTTTCGACATCTTTCTTAGAAACCGTTTGATTCTTAGCATGAAGAGGTCTCCTCGAGCGACTACGTCCTCGACTTGTACGGCGAGAAGGGACTTCCGGCCGCAATTTCGAGCGCTTGCAGTTACTTAAGTTATGGCCCAGCACGCAACATTCACGGCAGAATAAAGGGAGCTTCTCATAAGTTATATTTGTAGCTGATAGATGTGTGCCTTGCCGAAACAAGACCTGCTGATGCAAGTCCTTTGAGAGATCGATTTCAATAAGCATGCGTGCGTACAAGCCAAAGAGTTTGTTGGTAGTGTTGTCATCGACACGAACTAGCGTGCCAATCGCTGAAGCCAGAGCCTCCAAAATTCTGGGCTGCCAGTACTCTATAGGGAGTTCCGAGAAACGGACCCAAACTTGCGCAGAAGATGTCTTGACCGTATTCGGGTTGAAGTTCGGGGACCATGTTTGGACACGGAAAGTACCCGAGTCAAGAACATACGAAGAACGGGCAGTAATGCGATTTCTATCAGTCTCCTCCTCAAACATCACAGTGTAATATCCCTTACCAAGTGGGATCATCTTCATTCGTCCACATAAATTCCAGATGGATTTCAATTTGTCCTTCAGGGAAAGCATGGGGCTCAGCGGCTTTCCCGGCAACGTGATCATCCTCCCGATTAAAGCATTCCGGAACTCTTGTAAACCCTGTTGATAATCCTCCTCAGGGACATCTATCAAAAGAAACTCCCCATGAGGGGTCGGCCTAATAGGCTCCCGAAGTGGGTTGGCTCGGAGAGTAGGGCGCTGTTTAGCTCCCGCTGCTTCCGCAAAAGACTTGCCTCCCATACCCTGTTCATTAGGAGGAGAACTAGCAGGTAATCCATCCTTAGCATTATAAAGACTAGAGGACGTGGGTACGTAGTTACCATTAGGGCCGGAAACATTAACATGAACGTTTCCGGCAGGAGGAGAAAGCCTCGGGTACACCGCCTCCGAAGAAGGGCCATCCCTCATAAGATCAACATTCTCTACATTATGTGCAACGTTCGTGCCCTGCAAGGCAGGGGAGAAAACAGCAGGAGGGCAGTCCTTTGAAGGAATATCATGCACAAGCGGTGTGTGATTGGGAGACTTACACAATGCGCCGGAATCCACCAGGGTGGTATTTCCGGCTGTAGTCGAGGAATCGCCAGCAGGGCCCTTAGGTCCTTGCGTAATCATGTCCGGCAGCGGGGCCTTGTTCTGGTCTCCCTGCGGAAAAGAAACAGGCACCGGGACAGCCGGACCAGAAATACCAGAAATATTTAAATTCGCTAAAGTACGAGAATCCGTGGGGGACTTACGTGATGCGCCGGAAACGACATCGGTCTCGTTTCCGGCTGTAATCATTGGATCGCCAAGAGGGCCTCGAAGCCCCTGCGTATCACCATGCAGCAGATTTGAGCCATATTGATCAAACCCTAACCCTGGAAATTTAGGGTTTGTCGCAGCAAGGGACTCGGGCGACGGCGTCAAAGACATCGGCCGCCAAGTCGGACGTGGTGCAACTGTAGAAGGGAGCGATGCCAAATATCTGAGAAAATACGGGTACCGACGTTCAATTTCCAGCAACACGGCATCCTGTGTTCCATCAATATTAATGTACATATTGGGGGAGGGCATAGGTAGGGCTTCGAGTGAGGCCCTAGGAATGGACAGATAATCCTTGATTTGTGCATGGAACGAAACCAGTTTATCAAAGACCTGGTTCTCAAAGATAGCATCACGACGAGATTGTTCAAGCGCCGGAAGAAGAGAGGAGATCTGAGGGGAAATCTGATCGGAGGACGGAGGATTCCGGCCAGATTCCATAGTGGAGAATCGATCAGAAACTAGGGTTTTGCGGTGGAGAGTTTGGAGAGAGGAAATCCTAGAGAGAGAAACATCTTTTTCAATCCAGCTTAGATAATAACTTAGTGTTTAAGGAAGAAACTCCATTTTCAATAATATATCATTTTGAAATCATAAAACTTAAATTAAATGTAAATCAGGTAATAACTTAGTGATTAATGAAGAAACTCCATTTTCAATAATGTATCCTTTTGAAATCTTAAAACTTAAATTGAGTGTAAATCAGTTAATAACTTAGTGATTAAGGAAGAAACTCCATTTTGATAATGTATCCTTTTGAAATCTTAAAACTCAAATTTAGTGTAAATTAGGTTATAACTTAGTGATTAAGGAAGAAACACAACTTTCAATAATGTATCCTTTTGAAATATTAAAACTAAAATTGAATGTAAATTAGGTTAATACTTCGTGATTAAGGAAGAAACTCCATTTTCAATAATGTATCCTTTTGAAATCTTAAAACTCAAATTGTGTGTAAATTAGGTAATAACTTAGTGATTAAGGAAGAAACTCCATTTTCAATAATTTATCCTTTTGAAATCTTAAAACTCAAATTGAATGTAAATTAGGTTAATACTTAGTGATTAAGGAATAAACTCCATTTTCAATAATGTATTCTTTTGAAATCTTAAAACTCAAATTGTGTGTAAATTAGGTATAACTTTGTGATTAAGGAAGAAACTCCATTTTAAATAATTTATCCTTTTGAAATCTTAAAACTCAAATTGAATGTAAATTAGGTTAATACTTAGTGATTAAGGAAGAAACTTCATTTTCAATAATGTATCCCTTTGAAATCATAAAACTCAAATTGAGTGTAAATTAGTTTATAACTTAGTGATTAAGGAAGAAACTCAGTTTTCAATAATGTATCATTTTGAAATCTTAAAACTCAAATTGAGTGTAAATTAGGTAATAACTTAATGATTAAAGAAGAAACTCCATTTTCAATAATTTTTCCTTTTGAGATCTTAAGTCTTAAATTGAATGTAAATTAGGTTAATACTTAGTGATTAAGGAATAAACTCCATTTTCAATAATGTATCCTTTTGAAATCTTAAAACTCAAATTGTGTCTAAATTAGGTATAACTTTGTGATTAAGGAAGAAACTCCATTTTAAATAATTTATCCTTTTGAAATCTTAAAACTCAAATTGAATGTAAATTAGGTTAATACTTAGTGATTAAGGAAGAAACTTCATTTTCAATAATGTATCCCTTTGAAATCATAAAACTTAAATTGAGTGTAAATTAGTTTATAACTTAGTGATTAAGGAAGAAACTCAGTTTTCAATAATGTATCCTTTTGAAATCTTAAAACTCAAATTGAGTGTAAATTAGGTAATAACTTAATGATTAAAGAAGAAACTCTATTTTCAATAATTTTTCCTTTTGAGATCTTAAGTCTTAAATTGAATGTAAATTAGGTTAATACTTAGTGATTAAGGAATAAACTCCATTTTCAATAATATATCATTTTGAAATCATAAAACTTAAATTAAATTTAAATCAGGTAATAACTTAGTGATTAATGAAGAAACGCCATTTTTAATAATGTAACCTTTTGAAATCTTAAAACTCAAATTGAGTGTAAATTAGCTTATAACATAGTGATTAAGGAAGAAACTCCATTTTCAATAATGTATCCCTTTGAAATCTTAAAACTCAAATTGAGTGTAAATTAGTTTATAACTTAGTGATTAAGGAAGAAACTCAGTTTTTAATAATGTAACCTTTTGCAATCTTTAAACTCAAATTGAGTGTAAATTAGGTAATTACTTAGTGATTAAGGAAGAAACTCCATTTTCAATAATATTTCCTTTTGAAATCTTAAAACTCAAATTGAATGTAAATTAGGTTAATACTTAGAGATTAAGGAAAAAAACTCCATTTTCAATAATGTATCCTTTTGAAATCTTAAAACTTAAATTGAGTGTAAATCAGTTAATAACTTAGTGATTAAGGAAGAAACTCCATTTTGATAATGTATCCTTTTGAAATCTTAAAACTCAAATTGAGTGTAAATTAGGTTATAACTTAGTTATTAAGGAAGAAACTCAACTTTCAATAATGTATCCTTTTGAAATATTAAAACTAAAATTGAATGTAAATTAGGTTAATACTTAGTGATTAAGGTAGAAACTCCATTTTCAATAATGTATCCTTTTGAAATCTTAAAACTCAAATTGTGTGTAAATTAGGTAATAACTTAGTGATTAAGGAAAAACTCCATTTTCAATAATTTATCCTTTTGAAATCTTAAAACTCAAATTGAATGTAAATTAGGTTAATACTTAATGATTAAGGAAGAAACTCCATTTTCAATAATGTATCCTTTTGAAATCTTAAAACTCAAATTGTATGTAAATTAGGTATAACTTAGTGATTAAGGAAGAAACTCCATATTCAATAATTTATCCTTTTGAAATCTTAAAACTCAAATTGAATGTAAATTAGGTTAATACTTAGTGATTAAGGAAGAAACTCCATTTTCAATAATTTATCCTTTTGAAATCTTAAAATTTAAATTGAGAGTAAATCAGGTAATAACTTAGTGATTAAGGAATAAACTTATTTTTCAATAATGAATCCATTTGAAATCTTAAAATTTAAATTGAGTGTAAATTAGATAATAACTTAGTGTTTAAGGAAGAAACTCCATTTTCAATAATGTATCCTTTTGAAATCTTAAAACTCAAATTGAGTGTAAATTGGTTTATAAATTAGTGATTCAGGAAGAAACTCAGTTTTCAATAATGTATCCTTTTGAAATCTTAAAACTCAAATTGAGTGTAAATTAGGTAATAACTTAGTGATTAAAGAAGAAACTCTATTTTCAATAATTTTTCCTTTTGAGATCTTAAATCTCAAATTGAATGTAAATTAGATTAATACTTAGTGATTAAGGAAGAAACTCCATTTTAAATAATATATCATTTTGAAATCATAAAACTTAAATTAAATGTAAATCAGGTAATAACTTAGTGATTAATGAAGAAACTCCATTTTTAATAATGTATCCTTTTGAAATCTTAAAACTCAAATTGAGTGTAAATTAGCTTATAACATAGTGATTAAGGAAGAAACTCCATTTTCAATAATGTATCCCTTTGAAATCTTAAAACTCAAATTGAGTGTAAATTAGTTTATAACTTAGTGATTAAGGAAGAAACTCAGTTTTTAATAATGTATCCTTTTGAAATCTTTAAACTCAAACTGAGTGTAAATTAGGTAATTACTTAGTGATTAAGGATTAAACTCCATTTTCAATAATATTTCCTTTTGAAATCTTAAAACTCAAATAGAATGTAAATTAGGTTAATACTTAGAGATTAAGGAAAAAACTCCATTTTCAATAATGTATGCTTTTGAAATCTTAAAACTTAAATTGAGTGTAAATCAGTTAATAACTTAGTGATTAAGGAAGAAACTCAATTTTGATAATGTATCCTTTTGAAATCTTAAAACTCAAATTTAGTGTAAATTAGGTTATAACTTAGTGATTAAGGAAGAAACACAACTTTCAATAATGTTTCCTTTTGAAATATTAAAACTAAAATTGAATGTAAATTAGGTTAATACTTAGTGATTAAGGAAGAAACTCCATTTTCAATAATTTATCCTTTTGAAAACTTAAAACTCAAATTGAATGTAAATTAGGTTAATACTTAGTGATTAAGGAAGAAACTCCATTTTCAATAATGTATCCTTTTGAAATCTTAAAACTCAAATTGAATGTAAATTTGGTTAATACTTAGTGATTAAGGAAGAAACTCCATTTTCAATAATTTATCCTTTTGAAATCTTTAAATTTAAATTGAGAGTAAATCAGGTAATAACTTAGTGATCAAGGAATAAACATATTTTTCAATAATGGATCCATTTGAAATCTTAAAACCTAAATTGAGTGTAAATTAGGTAATAACTTAGTGATTAAGGAAGAAACTCCATTTTCAATAATGTATCCCTTTGAAATCTTAAAACTCAAATTAAGTGTAAATTAGTGTATAACTTAGAGATTAAGGAAGAAACTCAGTTTTCAATAATGTATCCTTTTGAAATCTTAAAACTCAAATTGAGTGTAAATTAGGTAATAACTTAGTGATTAAGGAAGAAACTCTATTTTCAATAATGTATCCTTTTGAAATCTTAAAACTCAAATTGAGTGTAAATTAGGTAATAACTTAGTGATTAAGGAAGAAACTCTATTTTCAATAATGTATCCTTTTGAAATCTTAAAACTCAAATTGTGTGTAAATTAGGTAATAACTTAGTGATTAATGAAGAAACTCAGTTTTCAATAATGTATCCTTTTGAAATATTAAAACTCAAATTGAATGTAAATTAGGTTAATACTTAGTGATTAAAGAAGAAACTCCATTTTTAATAATGTATCCTTTTGATATCTTAAAACTCAAATTGTGTGTAAATTAGGTAATAACTTAGTGATTAAGGAAGAAACTCCATTTTCAATAATTTATCCTTTTTAAATCTTAAAACTCAAATTGAATGTAAATTAGGTTAATACTTAATGATTAAGGAAGAAACTCCATTTTCAATAATGTATCCTTTTGAAATCTTAAAACTCAAATTGTATGTAAATTAGGTATAACTTAGTGATTAAGGAAGAAACTCCATATTCAATAATTTATCCTTTTGAAATCTTAAAACTCAAATTGAATGTAAATTAGGTTAATACTTAGAGATTAAGGAAAAAACTCCATTTTCAATAATGTATCCTTTTGAAATCTTAAAACTTAAATTGAGTGTAAATCAGTTAATAACCTAGTGATTAAGGAAGAAACTCCATTTTGATAATGTATCCTTTTGAAATCTTAAAACTCAAATTTAGTGTAAATTAGGTTATAACTTAGTGCACGTAAATAGAGCGATTTTATTAAAAGAAAAGAAAAATAAAGGCACCCCACAACCCGGGGTAGACGAGAAAAATAGGAGAATGGATGGGCCGCATTAAAAACCCCACCGTAAACCTCCCTTGAGGACAAACCGGTGTAGGCGAAAAAGCGTTACCAACCACCCACTCTCCCAAATCGTCATAGGAAACAGCCCAGAAAACAAGGCAAGGAAAGAGTCCCGTCTTCAGTCAACAGACTGACGAGGTGGACCCTCGATCAAGCTCTCAGTCACTAAAGGTCTGAATAGAGACTGATCGAAAAAACCAGAAACAAAAATAAAGGGCCGAAATACAAGGCCAGAGAAATCATCTAAAATAAGTCTCAAACAAGTCCGAAAACAGGGAGGACTGTATACAATTGGGCGGATGTTGCTCCCAAATATCTGGGGGTCGAAGTTTAGAAAGACAGTCAGCAACCCGGTTTCACTCTCTCCATATATGCGAGTATCGGACATCCATATCATGCAAAAGCTGCATAGTAATACTCCACAGCCCACGTAACCGCCAAGGCACGACAGGCAACTTCTTTTGCAAAGTGTGAATAGCGAGAATTGAGTCCGATTCAATCCACAACCTCTTCCAACCCCTGGAATAAGCATAACGAACAGCGAGCAAGATCGCCGCCACCTCCGCCTCCAAAGGATAACCCCAACCATATTGCAAACAGTAGCCAGCCTCAAAAAAACCCATGGAATTCCTAAAAACCGCACTCACAAACATAAAGTTAGGAGAAGAGGAAACGCTACCATCCGTATTAACCTTGTACCAATCGCATGGGGGAGGTAACCAACGAAAAGAAATGACCCGTTTGGTGGGCAAGCGGCGCAAATTAACTCCCAACGAGGAAAGGATCAGCTTGTCCATAGGGGATCCATCAGAGTTGCCCTTCGTGAGGTGAGAGGATTCACGAATAGCAGTGGAAATCAACAGGAAACAAGCACGCGTCGATGGGGAAGCGTCATCAAAAATCACTTTATTCCGCATCCACCAAATAGCCCAAACACCCGTAACAACTGCAAGCTTCCAATATTCCTGAATCTGCTCACTAAGCGTGCAAGCACAAACTTGTGAAAAAAATTCCAGAAAACTGGAAGACGGATGTAAATTAATGCGAAATAAATTAGCCACTTTAGTAAATAAGGTACGAGTAAAAGGGCACGAAGAAAGGATATGGTCTTGATTCTCTTCGTGAGCAAGACAGAGCGGGCAGACAGAAGGTCCTTGAAAGCCAAACTTAAGTAACCAATCTGCCGTAGGAAGCTTGTTCCAAAGAGCACGCCAAATAACAGTAGAACGACATGGGGGTATATACGGTGCCCAGATCCAGGAAGCCCAATCAACAGAAGGAAAAGGCTGCCTAATATCATCATAAAGGAGCCTAGAAGTCACATCCCCAGAGACTGTTTTCGACCAAATAACCTTGTCATCGTCATGCGGCACCTCAATCTGAAGGATATCACGAACAACCTCAGTGTAAGCCAACACAAAGGTTAACTCAAAGTGCCAACAGTCCGCAAAGTAGTAATCCCCAACTGTGGCACTAAGAGCGGAAGCAGCTTCGTCTGACATACCAATCTTATCGATAATGATGTATCCCAACCAATTGTCCTTCCAGAAATTAACCTTTGAGTTATCTCCGACCAACCATCTAGCAGCCATCTTAATGTCGGGAATATGACGACGAATCCCCGGCCAAATAGAAGATTTGCGCCTGAAATTACGAGTGCCACCACGTTTCGTGAAAAAGCGATCATGAAGGTAGTCCAGATCCCTAGTTGGGTGAGAGAAGATATCCCAGGCTAACTTCGCCGTATAAGACTCATTAGCAACTCTAATGGAACGAATTCCAAGCCCCCCTTCTTCCTTAGGCGAACAGCAGCGAGCCCAGCGGACCGAACAAGAGGAAGGGCGCTTATGAATGTCACCAGTCCAAACAAAATTCCTCATAGCGCGGTCAATGGTGGTGAGTAAAGAAACCGGCCATTTATACACCATCATTGTGTGAACCAGGGAAGAAGTAATTACAGAATTAATCAGGCAAGCACGACCAGCGAAAGAAAGCGTATTGCCTTTCCATCTGGAAAATTTGGCAAGGATAGCATCGGCAATAGAGGCAAGGTAAGCCACCTTAGGGGCCCCCATGAAAATAGGCACCCCAAGGTAAGTGAAAGGGAGAGATCCTTCAGTGATCCCAATAACACGTTGCAAATGAGCCTTGACATGTCGCCCCACTGAAGGGCAGAAAAAGGCCTTCGATTTGCTTGGACTGTAGTGTTGGCCAGAGAGGCGCCCGTAGTCCTCGAGAATGTGTTTCAAGGCATCAATGTCTCTGGTCGTGGCTCTAGCAAAAACCATGATGTCGTCTGCATAGAAAAGATAGCGCGGAAAGCCTTTGATTGGGGCAAGCCGTGCCGAAGAGTCAGCCAATTGAAGCCAACGGCCCAAAGCCTCCTCGGCCAAACAAAAAAGAATAGGGGAGAGCGGATCCCCCTGGCGAACCCCCCGGGAGCAGCCAAAGAACCCATGAGCATCACCATTCACAAGAACCGAAAGACGAGCCGAGTGAAGGATGACATGCACGAGTTGCTGAAAGCGAGGGCCGAACCCCATACGAGAAATAACCTCCATAAGAAAGGACCAATCCACCGTATCAAACGCCTTGGTCATATCAATTTTCAGAGCCATGCAACTATTGATACGACGAATACCGATTTGATTAATAGCTTCTGAGGCAATAGCAATACACGTGTGAATCCGTTTCCCAGGAATGAAGCCATACTGAAATTGTGAGAGGCTCCCAGATATAAAAGAGCCCAATCTCGAAGCCAGAATTTTCGTGAAAACCTTGAAGAGAAAATTCCCCATGACAATAGGACGAAAGTCTTGAATCTTATTTGCCCCCAAAACCTTTGGGATAAGGGTGACTAGGTTGTAGTTCAGCCCCTCCGGTATGTAAGCGTTGTGGAAGAAATAGACGACTGCCTCAACTACGTCATTCTCAACAATATCCCAGCAAGTGTGATAAAAGGACCCAGGAAAACCATCAGGCCCTGGAGAGCTGTGCGCATCCATGGCAAACACCGCATCCTTAACCTCTTCTTTGGACGGAAAAGCAGTGAGAGCGTCACTATCGGCCTGAGTGATCCGAGTAAAAGGAAGCCGATCCATAATAGCGTAGTCCCGAACTCCTGGAACCGCCGTGAAAAGATCCGTGTAATAGCTAGTGATGTGGTGACTGATAACCTGCAAGTTCGTGGTAGGGAGATCCTCGATGATGAGCTCCTTAATACCCGCATGCGTGACCTTGGCTTTGTGAACAATATGGAAGAACTTCGAGTTGCGGTCCCCATCCTTAAGCCAATTCAATCTGTTACGCTGCGCATAAAACTCCTGACGACGAGCAAGAAGAGAGTTTAATTGCACGTGACATGCAATTTCTGCCTCAAACCGATCTTCGGAATCCCCAAATTGATGAATTTCACGCTGAATTTTCCTCAAATTGTCTGTGGCGAGATCAATTTCATGAAAAATGTTACGAAAAACCCTCTTATTCCAAATCGAAAGGGACCCTTGCAACCGTTTCAGCTTGAGCATAACCATGCGGATAGGGTCGCATGGTAGGAGGTTAATCGCCCAAGAGTGTCTCACAATATCCAGGAAACCATCGTGTTGAGCCCACATATCCTGGTAACGGAAACGCTTCTTCGTAGGAGGAATGGAGTCGGCAAGCTTCAAGAGAAGAGGATGATGATCCGAAGAACTCCGGCAAAGCATCTCAAGACTAACAGAGCTCCAAATGTTCACAAAACTCTGCGAGACCAGCGCCCTATCTAAACGGGCCGCCAAGAAGCCCCGAGTTGCATGGCTGGTGGACCACGTAAAAATTTGGTCCGGCGTCTCCAGCTCAACAAGTTTAGCCTCGTTAATGAATTCGGAAAATTCCCTGGAGGCAATGGAGCGGTTCATCATATTAGTCGTGCATTCATGCAAACCTAGAACCACGTTGAAGTCACCAATGATACACACTTGATGGTCCGTAAGCTGTAGCAAATCAGCCCATAAGTTACGACGGAGAATATAACTATTCTTAGCATGAACAAAAATAAAAATATACGATAGGTGATGAAAGGATATCACCGTGTGCTGTTCAGTTGAGGAGAGTCGGACTTGTTGACCAAGAGCGTGTTTCCCCAGAATCCAAATATTTGGCCTCCCAACAGCGCGCGAGTTATGACCCAGTAATTGAAGATTGATTTCCTTCCAAAACGCAGCCGGGATGGAAGAAGGACGGACTTTCGGTTCATATATAGCCACCAAATCGGGTTTGTGACTATGGCATAACATGGCAAGAGCATTCCGTGTCTGCTCATTACCAAGTCCTTGAGCATTCCAGGATAAAATAATCATTGAGGCTCGTTTGAGCCGTGCTTCGGCGGCTGCGAATGTTCGTTCTCAGATTGATCTGCCCAGGATCCAGAACCAACGAATTTCATCTCTTGCGATTTATCTAGAGCATCTGTAATGACGAAGGGCGTTTTGGCTGTCGATGTTAATTCCTCAACTGCAGGAGGTAGAGGCTGATTTGGTAGAAGAGCATTCTTTCCCACCGGGACAAGAAGATTGTTGCGACGAGCAGTTTTTAGGGGAACGCCCGTTGGCAGAGAAGCATCCGTAGTTGAAACACCCTCAGCGTAAGAACGCGCATGTTTCTTAGCCGCCGCCGCAAAAGGATTGCCCACATTTGAGTTCGGCAAGTGTAAGGCGTGGGAGTGGTTGTGTTCATTTTCTGACGCAAGAGCCTGGAAAGAGTTGGATTGTGGAACCCCTTCTTCTTGAATGTGGGAGGGGTCAGAAGCTGCCGTTTCCGGTTGATTATTCAAGATATTAACATCTTCAACCATGGTCTGTTGGACATCTCTAGCAAGCTCATTTGCGTTATCCTGAGCCACCAAATCCTCTGCTATGCTCCGTGCCTCGTCTCCGGACAAACGGAGATCCCTCTCCGGAAAGGGCCCATCCGGGTTTTGTTGCTTCCCAGGGAAACCCTTCCGGGACCTGCTGCGGCCACGGCTTCGTCTCCTAGAAGTCCCCTGGGGTTGTCTCGCTTTGGTTCTGTTACAAGAGGCAAGTGAGTGCCCCATGATACAGCACTCCTTGCAAAAGGCCGGAAGTCGCTCATATGTTATGGTCGCCACTTGAATGTGTGTACCCCGACGATACGCAACCTGCTGCTGAGGATCCTTGAGAAGATCCACCTCCACAAGTAGACGAGCATATAACCCAAAAGTGTGATTCACTGTGCTATCATCTATACGAATCAGAGTGCCAATTGCCGAGGCCATAGCCTCCAGAATACGAGGTTGCCAATATTCCACCGGCAAATCCATAATTCGTATCCATACTTGGGCCAAGGAAGATTTCACATTATTGGGGTTAAAATCAGGGACCCAATTCTGCATTCTGAAGGAGCCCGTGTCCAGCGACCAAGATCGCCTGAGAGATAAACGATTCCGGTCCTCAGTATTTTCTAGCATCACCGTGTAATAGCCTTTTCCCAAAGGTATCATCTTGAGCCTACCACTCAGAGCCCAAGCCTTACGAAGTTTGTCTTTAAGCGCCACCAAGGAACACATCTGTTTTCCAGGCAGGGTTATCATTCGTCCGATGAACGCATTCTCGAATTCCTGAAGACCCCGCTGGTAGTCTTCCTCTGGAATATCAACCAAGTGAAGTTTTCCTTGGTGTAGTACTGGCGTCTCCCGTGTGGGGAGCGGCCTGGGGACAAATGGCCGGGAGCCGACCACCTCCGCAAAAGACCTAGAAGCCTTATGAGTCTGTGCACCATTAACAACCTCGATGGAGGGAACCTGCAAAACATGAGGGAGAGTAGCAGCTCTCGTTTCGACAGTATCATGGGCATGTGGAAGGGGTAATGACTTACTCAGTGCGCCGGAAACGAGAAAGTGATCGTTTCCGGCTGTAGTCGTGGGAGCGCCAAGGGTGTCCCCAACATGAATTCCCCTTCCAACGTCTTGGTTTGGAGCAGATTCCTGCAGATGCAAACCAGGAGCCACAGTACCAGGCATGGGTAAATCTTGATTAACAAGAGGGAATGTAGACTTACAAGATGCGCCGGAAACAGAAAGGGATTCGTTTCCGGCTGTAGTCATTGGAGCGCCAAGGGTTTCCCCAGCATATTGCCGATTAATGTCGGCCAAGAGCGCGTTCCCATCTGGTGGTTGAGAAGAAGAAACCTGCGAGGAAGAAACCGGCACAACAGTACCATGTACATCGAGAGGCGAAACAAGGTGTGGGGAAAAGGGCTTACAGTATGGGCCGGAAACGCAAGAAGGACCGTTTCCGGCAGTAATCAATAGATCGCCAGTAGGGCTGAGATGCCCTTGCGTAATTTTCCCCTCAAGATTAGAACCATACTGATCAATACGGATGTGTGGGTCAGCGCGCGATCCCCCTACCGTAGGAGGGAGATTAGGGCTCGGGTGAGATCCAGCGGCGCCATCACGTCTCCATGCAGGGCTAGGGTTAGGAGGCGAATTAGTCTCCAACGAAGTGGACGAAGCAGTATAAGCAAGATAACGAAGGAGGAACGGATATCGTCTTTCGATTTCCAGCAAAACTAAATCCGTAGAACCATCTGATCGGATTGTGAATTGTTGTGGTGTTGGTGGGAATTTTTCTAGAACGAACTGGGGGATGTCAAGGTATCGTTTGATTTTAGGGGAGAGTAGGGCGAGTTTGTCAAGGACTTCCTTCTCATCGGCAAAAATAGCCGGCGGAGAGGAGATCGCATCGCCGGCCGTCAAGCGTGCGTCGCCGGAAGCCATGAAAACACGGTGAAAAGGTCAAACGGAGGAGAGAGAAGAGAGCATTTTCTGATTCTGATAATCTAGGTTATAACTTAGTCTAGGTTATAACTTAGTGATTAAGGAAGAAACACAACTTTCAATAATGTATCCTTTTGAAATATTAAAACTAAAATTGAATGTAAATTAGGTTAATACTTCGTGATTAAGGAAGAAACTCCATTTTCAATAATGTATCCTTTTGAAATCTTAAAACTCAAATTGTGTGTAAATTAGGTAATAACTTAGTGATTAAGGAAGAAACTCCATTTTCAATAATTTATCCTTTTGAAAACTTAAAACTCAAATTGAATGTAAATTAGGTTAATACTTAGTGATTAAGGAAGAAACTCCATTTTCAATAATGTATCCTTTTGAAATCTTAAAACTCAAATTGAATGTAAATTTGGTTAATACTTAGTGATTAAGGAAGAAACTCCATTTTCAATAATTTATCCTTTTGAAATCTTTAAATTTAAATTGAGAGTAAATCAGGTAATAACTTAGTGATCAAGGAATAAACATATTTTTCAATAATGGATCCATTTGAAATCTTAAAACCTAAATTGAGTGTAAATTAGGTAATAACTTAGTGATTAAGGAAGAAACTCCATTTTCAATAATGTATCCCTTTGAAATCTTAAAACTCAAATTAAGTGTAAATTAGTGTATAACTTAGAGATTAAGGAAGAAACTCAGTTTTCAATAATGTATCCTTTTGAAATCTTAAAACTCAAATTGAGTGTAAATTAGGTAATAACTTAGTGATTAAGGAAGAAACTCTATTTTCAATAATGTATCCTTTTGAAATCTTAAAACTCAAATTGTGTGTAAATTAGGTAATAACTTAGTGATTAAGGAAGAAACTCTATTTTCAATAATGTATCCTTTTGAAATCTTAAAACTCAAATTGTGTGTAAATTAGGTAATAACTTAGTGATTAATGAAGAAACTCAGTTTTCAATAATGTATCCTTTTGAAATATTAAAACTCAAATTGAATGTAAATTAGGTTAATACTTAGTGATTAAAGAAGAAACTCCATTTTTAATAATGTATCCTTTTGATATCTTAAAACTCAAATTGTGTGTAAATTAGGTAATAACTTAGTGATTAAGGAAGAAACTCCATTTTCAATAATTTATCCTTTTTATATCTTAAAACTCAAATTGAATGTAAATTAGGTTAATACTTAATGATTAAGGAAGAAACTCCATTTTCAATAATGTATCCTTTTGAAATCTTAAAACTCAAATTGTATGTAAATTAGGTATAACTTAGTGATTAAGGAAGAAACTCCATATTCAATAATTTATCCTTTTGAAATCTTAAAACTCAAATTGAATGTAAATTAGGTTAATACTTAGTGATTAAGGAAGAAACTCCATTTTCAATAATTTATCCTTTTTAAATCTTAAAATTTAAATTGAGAGTAAATCAGGTAATAACTTAGTGATTAAGGAATAAACTTATTTTTCAATAATGAATCCATTTGAAATCTTAAAATTTAAATTGAGTGTAAATTAGGTAATAACTTAGTGTTTAAGGAAGAAACTCCATTTTCAATAATGTATCCTTTTGAAATCTTAAAACTCAAATTGAGTGTAAATTGGTTTATAAATTAGTGATTCAGGAAGAAACTCAGTTTTCAATAATGTATCCTTTTGAAATCTTAAAACTCAAATTGAGTGTAAATTAGGTAATAACTTAGTGATTAAAGAAGAAACTATGTTTTCAATAATTTTTCCTTTTGAGATCTTAAATCTCAAATTGAATGTAAATTAGATTAATACTTAGTGATTAAGGAATAAACTCCATTTTAAATAATATATCATTTTGAAATCATAAAACTTAAATTAAATGTAAATCAGGTAATAACTTAGTGATTAATGAAGAAACTCCATTTTTAATAATGTATCCTTTTGAAATCTTAAAACTCAAATTGAGTGTAAATTAGCTTATAACATAGTGATTAAGGAAGAAACTCCATTTTCAATAATGTATCCCTTTGAAATCTTAAAACTCAAATTGTGTGTAAATAAGGTAATAACTTAGTGATTAAGAAAGAAACTCCATTTTCAATAATTTATCCTTTACCTTAGTGATTAAGGAATAAACTCATTTTTCAATAATGAATCCATTTGAAATCTTAAAATTCAAATTGAGTGTAAATTAGGTTATAACTTAGTGATTAAGGAAGAAACTTCATTTTCAATAATGTATCCCTTTGAAATCATAAAACTCAAATTGAGTGTAAATTAGTTTATAACTTAGTGATTAAGGAAGAAACTCAGTTTTCAATAATGTATCCTTTTGAAATCTTAAAACTCAAATTGAGTGTAAATTAGGTAATAACTTAGTGCAATTATGGTTATTTTATAAATGAAAAGAAAGGACGAATAAGGTGACTTCACAACCCGAAGTCTAGGAACCAAAACGAAGAATATCAGGTGGGCCGCATTAAAAACCTCGCCGTAAACCTCCCTTGAGGACAAACCAGCGTAGGGGAAAAAGCGTTACCAACCACCTAATATTCCAGGTCCAAATAGGAAAAGCTCAGAATACAAAGCTAACAAAGGCTTAGCTCTCAACCCAAAGGCTGAATAGAGACAAACCTAAGACCAAGCTCTCAGTCCAAGGACTGAATAGAGACTGATCTAAAAAAAACAACAAAGGAAAATAACTTCTAAAAACGAAAGAAAGTTGTGTTCATATCCTCATAAAGAAATGAATCAAGAAAACTCGGGCAAGTCCCAAACCATCTCGAACTATAGTTCAGGGAAGCCAAATGATCAGCAGCTCTATTACCCTCCCGATATATGTGAGTGAAACAAATTTGCATGCTCTCCATGTAGCTCCAAACATGTGTCCACAGACCCCATAACCTCCAAGGAATAAATGTAATCTCCCGTTTCATCGTTTGAATTGCAAGCTTGGAATCGGATTCCACCCATAGGCGGCTCCATCCCTTCGAGTAGGCCAAATCAATGGAAAAAAGAATTGCAGCAAGTTCTGCCTCAAGAGGGTAACCCCAACCTCCAAAATCCGCAGAAGCCGCAACAAACATACCCCTAGAGTTCCGAAAAATAGAACCCGTGGATAGAATCCCAGGAGACTGCAAGACACTACCATCAGTGTTCACCTTATACCAACCCGGGGGTGGAGGTATCCAACGGATGTTAATGGCCGTGCGTGTTGGACGCGGCCGCAAAGAAGTCCTAAAAGCTCTAGTGACGATCAAATCACGCAACGAACCATCGGATACCCCACCTGCAGCAATCGCAGACTCGCAAGAGCTCGAGATGATCAGGGCTAAAGCACCGCTGATGGACGACACAACACCATCATGAAATGAGCGATTCCTAATCCACCAAATAGCCCACACTGTTGTAACGAAAGCAGAACGCCATATCCTGTTAACCTGCTCACTAAACTGAAATTTAGTAGCCTGCAACAGAATATCATAAAAGCCCTTATCCAAATCAAGCACAATATCAAAATTAAGCATCAAAAACTTGTAGATAGCTCTAGTAAAAGAACATTCCGAAAGGATATGGTCTTGGGTGTCACTTCCAGCAAAACATAGGCTGCACATTGTGGGGCCATGAACCCCTGTACGACCGAACCATCCCGTGGTGGGTAATCTGCCCCAAGCGGCTCTCCAAACCAAAGTGGAACGACAAGGAGGGATGAATGACGACCAAATCCACGAAGCCCAAGGTGGCTCAGGGAAACGCTGCCTAATATCATCATAGGCAATACTCGAAGTCAGCTCGCCAGAGACCGTGTTCTCCCAAATAATCCTGTCCTCTCCGTTAGATATACGAATCTGTAAAATATCATGAACAATCGTAGGGAAAGCTAAAATGAAGTTCATCGGGAAATGCCAACTACCCGCAAAGTAGAAATCCCGGACCTCCCCAAAAAGATGTTTCCTGAAATCGGAAGGAATACCGATATAGTCAGCAATGGAGTAGCCGACCCAATTGTCAAACCAGAAACTAGCTTTGGAATCGTGACCAATCAGCCAACGAGCACCTTGAGCAAGAGTAGGGATGTGGCGAGCAATCCCCGAAGCAATGGAGGACGGAATGCTATATGAGAACTTGGGTGTACGGTTGCGATGAAAGTATCGGCCGTGAAGAGGCTCAAAATCCGCAGAATTAGCACGAAAAATATCCCAAGCTAACTTACAATTGTAAGAATCATTCGCTAAGGTTAACGAACGAATCCCCAAGCCGCCTTCAGAAGTAGGCGTACAACATCTCTTCCATGGGATCGAACAGCTACTATTTCTTTTATTGATATCCCCCGTCCATAAGAAATTCTTCATGGCACGTTCAATTCTGGTGATCTGGGACCTTGGCCAACGGTAAATCATCATAGTATGAACCAAAGAAGAGGTGATAACCGAATTCAGCAAACACTTCCTGCCCGCAAGTGTGAGAGTGCGACCCTTCCAGCCCCCAAATTTCGACAAAATAGAGTCCACCAACTTTGAGAAATACACAGCCTTAGGAGCCCCCCGGAACAAAGGGACCCCAAGGTACACGAAAGGAAGACTGCCTTGCTGAATACCGGTGATACGAAGAATTCTTCCACGAGTATACGAAGAAACCGACGAACCATAAAAAATATGAGATTTCCCAGGGCTGTAAACTTGACCCGAGATATCCCCATAAGCATCAAGAATCCGCTTTAAGGTGCGAGCGCAAGAAGCGGTTGCCTTCGTGAAGACCAAAATGTCATCGGCATAAAAGAGGTAGTGAGGAGACCCCTTGATGCCCAAAAGATGACCGAGAGAGACTTCATGTTGAATCCACCTTCCCAAGGCTTCTTCCGCAAGACAAAAGAGCAAGGGAGATAAGGGGTCCCCTTGCCGAACGCCCCTGGAACAAGGGAAAAAACCCTGAAATTCCCCATTAATAATAATGGTCAGCCGAGCAGAATGAAGTATCAGTTGCACCATCTGTTGAAACCTCGATGAGAAGCCCAATCTTTTAATAACTGCTTGCAAAAAATCCCAATCAATTGTGTCAAAAGCTTTAGAAATATCAATCTTCACAGCCATATTCCCCTCCTTAGCCTTGTTATTTAGTTTATTAACCGCATCAGAAGCAAGAGCGATGCAGGTATGAATTTGTTTCCCGGGGACAAAACCAAACTGAAACGGTGACAGAAGTCGTGCTGCAAGTGGTCCCAATCTCGTAGCCAAAATTTTAGTGAAAATCTTATATAGATAGTTCCCCATAACAATCGGTCTGAAATCCTGAATTTTGTTAGCACCCGGCTTCTTGGGGATAAGAGTCACCAAACTTGCATTAAAACCGGCAGGCATAGATAAAGTCAAAAAGATATATTGAATAGCCTCTGTAACATCCGAATAAACAATGTCCCAACAATGCTGAAAAAACGAACCCGGAAAACCATCTGGACCCGGAGAGCTTGATCCGTCCATATCAAACACAGCAGCTTTCACCTCATCAAGTAATGGTAACGCGGTGAGCGAACCCTCCTCGCCGGAATCCAGCACCGTGAAAGGGAGTTCAGCCAAATGGCTAGCAAAAGG
This sequence comes from Ballota nigra, assembly GCA_947034835.1. NCBI lineage: Eukaryota > Viridiplantae > Streptophyta > Magnoliopsida > Lamiales > Lamiaceae > Ballota > Ballota nigra. The sequence continues at coordinate 123,243,373 of OX344723.1, forward strand.
ACGCACATCATGTCTCTTCGTGAATAGCTCTCTATAGTATGTCTCAATGTGTTGGCAAATCCCAGCCTTGTCCTTGACCAACGAGCCCCCAATCAGAAGTTCGGAAATCGGATTAGGGGCTTTCCGAATCTTGCAAGCAATATGGAAAAAAGACGTGTTACGGTCCCCATCTTTAAGCCACTGAAATCGGCCTTTCTGAGAGAAATATTCTTGCTTGCGAGCAAGAAGATGATTCAGCTGAATCGAGCAATCAACCTCCCTATTGAAACGGTAATCCGAATCACCGTGAACATGAATATCATGCTGGATATCCCGAAGACGAATAGTAGCTTCCTCAATTTCAGTAAAGACATTCCGGAAAACCGATGTGTTCCAATTACGAAGATGATGCCTTAAACGGCGTAACTTTGAAACCACCCGTAGGGTAGGGGAAGGAGCAGCAACCGGGGAGAGCCAAGATTGCCTCACAGTGGCAAGGAAAGAATCATGTTGGAACCACATACTCTGAAAATAGAAAGAAGGGGAGCGTCTCGGCTGATGAGTAATGCATCTCAACAAAATAGGATGATGATCAGAGGAATGACGACATAATATCTCCAGCGAAGAATGAGTCCAGAGCTCAAGGAAACTGGAGGACGCCAGAGCCCTATCCAAACGAGCTGCTAAAAAACCTTGGCCGGCCCGCCGAGTGGACCACGTGAACCTATGGTCCCCAGTATCAAACTCAAGCAAATTCGCCTCATCTATAAAAGCAACGAACTCGTCAGAAGGGAGATTACGATAGACCATGTCGGTACTCCTCTCGTGAGAGCCCCTGACCACGTTAAAATCTCCCATAAAGCAAACATTAGGGTCAGCAATACCCAAAAGGTCAGCCCAAAGGTGGCGGCGCAAGGTGTAGGTGTTACGTGCATGTATGAAGGCCAGAGTACACGCATGAGATTCTAAGGCAACAGTGATTGCAATGCATTGATCAGTCTGAAACAACAAGGTAACTGAATTAACAAGCGTATCCTTGCAAACAATCCAAACATTTGAAAGAGAAGCAGTACGCTCATTTTTAAAAAGGAAAGACATATTGAGAGAACGCCAAAAAGAAAGGGGGATAGAGGAGGATCGTATCTTGGGCTCATAAATAGCCAGAAAATCTGGCCTGTGTTGTTGGCATAGAGAAATGAGGGCATTTTGAGTGAGCTCATTCCCTATGCCCTGAAAGGTAATAACTTAGTGATTAAAGAAGAAACTCCATTTTCAATAATTTTCCTTTTGAGAACTTAAGTCTTAAATTGAATGTAAATTAGGTTAATACTTAGTGATTAAGGAATAAACTCCATTTTCAATAATATATCATTTTTGAAATCATAAAGCTTAAATTAAATGTAAATCAGGTAATAACTTAGTGATTAAAGAAGAAACTCCATTTTAATAATGTATCCTTTTGAAATCTTAAAACTCAAATTGAGTGTAAATTAGCTTATAACATAGTGACTAAGGAAGATACTCCATTTTCAATAATGTATCCCTTTGAAATCTTAAAACTCAAATTGAGTGTAAATTAGTTTATAACTTAGTGATTAAGGAAGAAACTCAGTTTTTAATAATGTATCCTTTTGAAATCTTTAAACTCAAACTGAGTGTAAATTAGGTAATTACTTAGTGATTAAGGAATAAACTCCATTTTCAATAATATTTCCTTTTGAAATCTTAAAACTCAAATAGAATGTAAATTAGGTTAATACTTAGAGATTAAGGAAAAAACTCCATTTTCAATAATGTATCCTTTTGAAATCTTAAAACTTAAATTGAGTGTAAATCAGTTAATAACTTAGTGATTAAGGAAGAAACTCCATTTTGATAATGTATCCTTTTGAAATCTTAAAACTCAAATTTAGTGTAAATTAGGTTATAACTTAGTGATTAAGGTAGAAACACAACTTTCAATAATGTATCCTTTTGAAATATTAAATCTAAAATTGAATGTAAATTAGGTTAATACTTCGGGATTAAGGAAGAAACTCCATTTTCAATAATGTATCCTTTTGAAATCTTAAAACTCAAATTGTGTGTAAATTAGGTAATAACTTAGTGATTAAGGAAGAAACTCCATTTTCAATAATTTATCCTTTTGAAAACTTAAAACTCAAATTGAATGTAAATTAGGTTAATACGTAGTGATTAAGGAAGAAACTCCATTTTCAATAATGTATCCTTTTGAAATCTTAAAACTCAAATTGTGTCTAAATTAGGTATAACTTTGTGATTAAGGAAGAAACTCCATTTTAAATAATTTATCCTTTTGAAATCTTAAAACTCAAATTGAATGTAAATTAGGTTAATACTTAGTGATTAAGGAAGAAACTTCATTTTCAATAATGTATCCCTTTGAAATCATAAAACTTAAATTGAGTGTAAATTAGTTTATAACTTAGTGATTAAGGAAGAAACTCAGTTTTCAATAATGTATCCTTTTGAAATCTTAAAACTCAAATTGAGTGTAAATTAGGTAATAACTTAATGATTAAGGAAGAAACTCCATTTTCAATAATTTTTCCTTTTGAGATCTTAAGTCTTAAATTGAATGTAAATTAGGTTAATACTTAGTGATTAAGGAATAAACTCCATTTTCAATAATATATCATTTTGAAATCATAAAACTTAAATTAAATGTAAATCAGGTAATAACTTAGTGATTAATGAAGAAACGCCATTTTTAATAATGTATCCTTTTGAAATCTTAAAACTCAAATTGAGTGTAAATTAGCTTATAACATAGTGATTAAGGAAGAAACTCCATTTTCAATAATGTATCCCTTTGAAATCTTAAAACTCAAATTGAGTGTAAATTAGCTTATAACTTAGTGATTAAGGAAGAAACTCAATTTTTAATAATGTATCCTTTTGCAATCTTTAAACTCAAATTGAGTGTAAATTAGGTAATTACTTAGTGATTAAGGAAGAAACTCCATTTTCAATAATATTTCCTTTTGAAATCTTAAAACTCAAATTGAATGTAAATTAGGTTAATACTTAGAGATTAAGGAAAAAAACTCCATTTTCAATAATGTATCCTTTTGAAATCTTAAAACTTAAATTGAGTGTAAATCAGTTAATAACTTAGTGATTAAGGAAGAAACTCCATTTTGATAATGTATCCTTTTGAAATCTTAAAACTCAAATTGAGTGTAAATTAGGTTATAACTTAGTGATTAAGGAAGAAACTCAAGTTTCAATAATGTATCCTTTTGAAATATTAAAACTAAAATTGAATGTAAATTAGGTTAATACTTAGTGATTAAGGTAGAAACTCCATTTTCAATAATGTATCCTTTTGAAATCTTAAAACTCAAATTGTGTGTAAATTAGGTAATAACTTAGTGATTAAGGAAAAACTCCATTTTCAATAATTTATCCTTTTGAAATCTTAAAACTCAAATTGAATGTAAATTAGGTTAATACTTAATGATTAAGGAAGAAACTCCATTTTCAATAATGTATCCTTTTGAAATCTTAAAACTCAAATTGTATGTAAATTAGGTATAACTTAGTGATTAAGGAAGAAACTCCATATTCAATAATTTATCCTTTTGAAATCTTAAAACTCAAATTGAATGTAAATTAGGTTAATACTTAGTGATTAAGGAAGAAACTCCATTTTCAATAATTTATCCTTTTGAAATCTTAAAATTTAAATTGAGAGTAAATCAGGTAATAACTTAGTGCACGTAAAATAGAGATTTTATAAAAGTAAAAGAAAAAAGAGGCTCCACAACCCGGAGCAGCGATCAAAAGGAAGAAATGGATGGGCCGCATTAAAAACCTCACCGTAAACCTCCCTTGAGGACAAACCGGTGTAGGCGAAAAAGCGTTACCAACCACCCATTTCTACGGATCGCAATAGGAAACCAACCCAGAATACAAGGCACAAAAGCGTCCCTCCTCCAGTCAACAGACTGCAGAGGCGGACACTCGGTCAAGCTCTCAGCCGCAAAAAGGCTGAATAGAGACTGACCGTAAACAAAACCAAATCTAATACTAAAGTCCAAAAGTCAACAACCAATAATATCACCACAACTAAGTCATGAACGGAAATACAACTCATGTAAATCTGAAAATAAGGGCTTCGAGATGCTAGAGGGGGGAGTCACCAACCAAATACCCGGCTCTCTTAATTTTGCCAAAACATCCGCCACCCTGTTGCCTTCCCTCCATATATGCGTGTAACGAATCTCCATATCATTGACAAGTCGCATAGTGATACTCCATAAGCCTCTAAGTCTCCAGGGTATGAAGGGCAACTTCTTCCACATCGTTTGGATTGCCAAAATAGAATCAGATTCAATCCAAACCTTCTTCCAACCCTTACCAAAGGCAAAACGAATTGCCAATAGAATGGCAGCAATCTCCGCCTCTAGAGGATAACCCCAGCCATAACTCATAGCAAAAGCAGCCTCAAAAATCCCCATAGAATTCCTAAAAACAGCACCCACAAACAAAGTATTAGGAGAGGAAGAAACACTACCATCCGTGTTAATCTTGTACCAATCGGCTGGGGGAGGCAACCACCGAAAGGGTGTAGGCTGCCTTAGTGGTTTGGTACGAAGGCCGAGGCCCACATTGCCGAGAATGAGGGCATCCATGTCCGAACCGTCCGTACAACCCCGGGAGAGCCCAGAAGCTTCCCGAATAGCCGCAATAATCACGATGAGGCACGCCCGACACGAAGGACGAACCTCATCGAACACCACTCTGTTCCGCATCCACCATATAGACCAAACACAAGTAACAATTGCAACCTTCCAGAGATCCATAACTTGATCACTGAACCTACAACCACACAAGTGAGCAAACAAATCCAAGAAAGTCGTATGAGGGCTCAAGCGAATAAGAAAAAGGTTAGCAACAGCGTCAAGTAAATCACGTGTGAAAGTGCAAGAAGAAAGGATATGATCTTGTGTCTCCCCATAGCAGGAGCATAAAGAACAAATAGATGGACCCTGAATACCGAATCGAGCAAGCCAGTCCGAGGTAGGAAGTTTATTCCAAAGCGCCCTCCATATAACCGTAGTACGACACGGCGGGATGAAAGGAGACCAAATCCACTTGTCCCAATTGACTGAAGGAAAAGGTTGTCTGATAGCATCATAAAGAAGCCTCGAAGTAAGCTCGCCCGAAACTGTGCGAGACCAAATCACCTTGTCCGGCTCCGTCGACATCTCAACTTGCAACATATCCCGAACAATATCCGTGTAAGCCAAAACAAAAGACATCTCAAGATGCCAACACCCGTTAAAAAAGAAGTCCCCCACCGTAGCCGTGAGCTGCGTCGCAACTGAAGGAGGCAAACCAATCTTTTCCACTATCGTATAACCAAGCCAATTATCATGCCAGAAACTAACTTTTGAATCAATCCCAACCAACCAACGGGCCGACTCCATAAGCATCGAGATATGACGGCGGACACCAGGCCATATGGAAGACTTCCTGTTGAAGTTCCGCGGCTGCCCCGTTTTCTTGAAGAACCGGTCGTATAAAAAACTGAAATCCGCAGTAGGCCGTGAGTAAATATCCCATGCAAGCTTCCCGGTATAAGACTCGTTAGCTATACGCAAGGATCTAATGCCAAGACCCCCTTCCTCCTTAGGCGAGCAGCAACGTGCCCAACGAATCGCACAAGAGGAATGCCGCCTGTGGATATCACCGGACCAGACGAAGTTCCTAATAGCACGGTCAAGAACCCCAAGCAAGGTTATCGGCCATTTGTACACCATCATGGTGTGAACAAGTGAAGAGGTGATTACCGAATTCACGAGGCAAATACGACCAGCTAGGGACAGAGTACTTCCCTTCCAACGAGCAAATTTCGCCAAAATCGCATCCGCCGTAGGAGCAAGGTATGCCGCTTTTGGAGCACCCACAAAAATAGGTACTCCGAGATAGGTAAAGGGCAGCGATCCCTCCGGAATGCCAGTAGCACCGATCATATGATTCTTGATACCAATCCTAGTCGACGGCCCATAGAAAACCCGAGACTTAGAAGAACTGAATAGCTGACCCGAGAGCGCACCATAACTCTCCAAAATCTCCTTTATCGCATCAATGTCCCGGTTGGAAGCCCTGGCAAAAATCATAATATCATCTGCATAGAAAAGGTACCGAGGAAAGCCCTTGATCGGGGATAATCTACGCGAGCGATCAAACATCTGCAGCCAACGACCCAAAGCTCCTCCGCAATACAGAAAAGGAGAGGAGATAAAGGATCACCCTGACGCACCCCACGAGAGCATCCAAAGAAGCCATGGGGTTCCCCATTGATGAGAATCGAGAGTCTCGCAGAATGAAGAATAACCGAGACCAGCTTGTTGAACTTAGGACAGAACCCCATGCAATCCAAAACAGCCGCAAGAAAAGACCAGTCCACAGTATCAAAAGCTTTTATCATATCAATCTTCAGGGCCATGTGGCAATTCACTCGGCGGATCCCAATCTGATTCACAGCCTCGGACGCCAGAGCAATACAAGTATGAATTCTTTTGCCCGGGATAAAACCATATTGCGAATTTGAAAGAGTACCCGCAAGAAACCCTCCCAGGCGTGTGGCCAGAATTTTGGTGAGCATGTGGCCAGGTAATAACTTAGTGATTAAGGAATAAACTTATTTTTCAATAATGAATCCATTTGAAATCTTAAAATTTAAATTGAGTGTAAATTAGGTAATAACTTAGTGTTTAAGGAAGAAACTCCATTTTCAATAATGTATCCTTTTGAAATCTTAAAACTCAAATTGAGTGTAAATTGGTTTATAAATTAGTGATTCAGGAAGAAACTCAGTTTTCAATAATGTATCCTTTTGAAATCTTAAAACTCAAATTGAGTGTAAATTAGGTAATAATTTAGTGATTAAAGAAGAAACTCTATTTTCAATAATTTTTCCTTTTGAGATCTTAAGTCTTAAATTGAATGTAAATTAGGTTAATACTTAGTGATTAAGGAATAAACTCCATTTTCAATAATATATCATTTTGAAATCATAAAGCTTAAATTAAATGTAAATCAGGTAATAACTTAGTGATTAATGAAGAAACTCCATTTTTAATAATGTATCCTTTTGAAATTTTAAAACTCAAATTGAGTGTAAATTAGCTTATAACATAGTGACTAAGGAAGATACTCCATTTTCAATAATGTATCCCTTTGAAATCTTAAAACTCAAATTGAGTGTAAATTAGTTTATAACTTAGTGATTAAGGAAGAAACTCAGTTTTTAATAATGTATCCTTTTGAAATCTTTAAACTCAAACTGAGTGTAAATTAGGTAATTACTTAGTGATTAAGGAATAAACTCCATTTTCAATAATATTTCCTTTTGAAATCTTAAAACTCAAATAGAATGTAAATTAGGTTAATACTTAGAGATTAAGGAAAAAACTCCATTTTCAATAATGTATCCTTTTGAAATCTTAAAACTTAAATTGAGTGTAAATCAGTTAATAACTTAGTGATTAAGGAAGAAACTCCATTTTGATAATGTATCCTTTTGAAATCTTAAAACTCAAATTTAGTGTAAATTAGGTTATAACTTAGTGGAAATTAGGCGATTTATTAAAGGAAAATAAAAAAGTAGCCGACCCCACAACCCGGGATCATGGAACCAAACGAGAAATAAGAAGTGGGCCGCATTAAAAACCTCGCTGTAAACCTCCCTTGAGGACAAACCAGCGTAGGCGAAAAAGCGTTACCAACCACTCCAAATTTCGGTCCCAAATGAGTAAAGCTCAGAATACAAAGCCGAAAAAGGTTTAGCTCACAGCACAAAGGCTGAATAGAGGCAAACCTTAGACCAAGCTCTCAGCCTTAATAAGGCTGAATAGAGACTGGTCTCAAAAAGTAAAAATACCCTAAAAGCAATAACAGAAGGGGAAAAAACACCCTCTAAACTCTACAGTAAGTACAGTTCATATCAGAAAAAATAAATGGGGCCAAAAAATCTGGACAATGGCCAACCCATGTCGAGCGCTCATGCAAGGAGGCTAATCTGTCCGCCGCCCTATTTCCTTCCCGGAATATGTGTGTGTAACGGATACGCATAGAAAGGGTGCAACATAAAACCTGACTCCAGAGACCTCTCAATCTCCATGGAACAAAAGGAATTTCCCTCTTCATTGTTTGAATAGCAAGAGTAGAATCCGACTCAACCCACAACTGAGTCCATCCTCGCATACTAGCATACTCAATCGCCAACAAGATTGCCGCTAATTCAGCCTCAAGTGGATAACCCCAACCGAACGAATTTGAAGTAGCAGCAACAAACATTCCCCTCGAGTTGCGGAAAATCGCACCAACATGTAAAGTGCCCGGAGCATGCGTCACACTTCCATCCACATTAACCTTATACCAACCAGGTAATGGAGGCATCCAACGCACATATAAAGGTGTGCGAGCAACCCTGGGAGTCATCCCAAGACGAAACCTTCTTGTCACCAAAACATCTCTCAAAGAGCCATCAGATACTCCCTTAGCCAGGGCAGCCGATTCGCTAGAGTTAGCAATAATCATCGCAAGACAACGACGAACAGAAGGAGTAGTACCATCATGATAGGATTTGTTTCGGCACCACCAAACAGCCCAAACAGAGGTAACGAAGGCAATTCTCCAGATCCTGCTAACCTGCTCGCTAAAATTAAAATTCATAGCTTGCAATAAAATTTGATAGAAGCCATCATCTAGAGTAAAAGCAATATCAAAAGTATAAGCTAAGAAATCATAAATCTGTCTAATGAAAGAACAATTAGAAAGGATATGATCTTGTGTATCCTCTCCCTGACGACAAAGCGAACACATTGTGGGGCCAACATAACCAATTCTCTTATACCAGCCAGTAGTAGGAAGCTGCCCCCATATTGCTCTCCAAATCAAAGTCGAGCGACATGGAGGAATGAAAGAGGACCAGATCCAAGAGGCCCACTGCGGCTTCGGATAGTGTTGAGCGATCTCATCGTAAGCAATTCTGGAAGTAAATTCCCCTGAAACGGTGTGCTCCCAAATCAAGGTGTCTTTATCCCGAGAAAGACGAACTTGCAATATATCATGCACAATATCCGAATATGTCGTGACAAAATCCAGAGGGAAGTGCCAGCAGCCATCAAAAAAGAAGTCCCTAATAGTTCCCAATAAGTGCTGCCGAAATGAAGGTGGGATACCCACTCTATCCGCAATCGTATAACCTAGCCAATTCTCATGCCAAAAGCTGACTGTCGAATCATAACTAACAATCCATCGAGCACCTTCAACAATCCTAGGAATATGCCTAGAAATACCAGGAGCAATAGACGAGGCTCTATTGTACGAGAACCATGGCCTGCGTTGCTTGGTAAAATATCGGTCATGTAAACACTCGAAGTCCGGCGAAGGAATTCTATAAATATCCCATGCTAACTTGCAACCAAAAGAGTCATTTGCCACAGTGAGGGAACGAATGCCCAGCCCACCTTCCGATGTAGGAGTACAACATCGCTTCCAAGAGATTGTGCAAGAGCCCCGTTTATTAATATCTCCTGTCCACAAAAAATTCCTCATGGCCTGCTCAATAGTCTGAATATGCGATCTAGGCCAACGATAAACCATCATTGTATGAACAAGAGAAGCACAAATGACAGAGTTTATCAAGCATTTACGACCGGCCAAGGATAAAGAGTGACCTTTCCATCTACTAAATTTCACCAAGATGGAATCAACGAGACTCGCAAAGTATTCAGCCTTGGGGGCTCCTCTGAAAAGCGGAACTCCAAGATATAAAATAGGGAGAACCCCCTCTTGAATTCCTAGCGTACGATTGACCTGCCGACGGGTGACATTATTAACCAAAGCCCCGTAGTAAACATGGGATTTTGTCGGATTATAAACCTGTCCCGAAATAGCAGCATAAACGTGGAGGATCCGTTTCAGGCAAGCTGCATTACTCCTACTCGCCTTAGTGAAAACCAAGATATCATCCGCGTAAAAAAGGAATGACGGGGAACCATTTATAGCTTGCAAATTCTTGCTTTCCACCTCCCATTGAATAAAACGACCAAGGGCTTCTTCAGCTATGCAGAACAACAGAGGCGATAAAGGATCGCCTTGGCGGACACCTCTCGAGCAAGCAAAAAAACCACGTGGCTCCCCATTAATTAGAATGGAGAGGCGAGCAGAATGAAGTAACATGGTGACCATCTCCTGAAACCTCGCAGAAAAACCCATGCGAAGGAGAACACTCTTTAAAAAACCCCAATCAATAGTATCAAAAGCTTTGGAAATGTCCACCTTTATCGCCATATTTCCCAGCTTCGCCTTAGTATTAAGCTTGTTAATGGCATCGGATGCAAGCGCAATAGAGGTATGAATCCTTCTTCCGGGTATGAAACCAAATTGAAATGGTGATAGAAATCTAGCCACAAAACTGCCCAACCTAGTTGCCACGATTTTAGTGAAGATCTTGTACATGTAGTTGCCCATCACAATAGGTCTGTAGTCCTGAATTCTGTTAGCGCCCGGGTGTTTAGGAATAAGCGTCACAAGACTTGCATTGAAACCAAGTGGCATCTCCAAAGTTCTAAAAATGTGCTGAATAGCCTCCGTCACATCCTCATAAATAATAGACCAACATTCCTGAAAGAAAGAACCTGGAAAACCGTCAGGACCCGGAGAACTTGAGCCCTCCATATCGAACACTGCAGATTTAACCTCATCAAGCAAAGGCATGGCTGTAAGGAACGCATCCTCCCCCTCAGAAATCGTGACAAAAGGAAGAGCCTCAAGCTGTGTTGTAATCGGAAGAACTGCAGCATCCTTGGCAAACAAAGTCTGATAGTAGTCAACAATATGATTGGAAATGACAGATAAATCCGTAACCATATGGTCGTCAATTAACATTTCAGAAAGTAAAACCCCGCTCCTTCGCACCTTGTTGGCAATATGAAAGAAGGACGAATTCCGGTCGCCATCTTTCAACCACTGTAACCTGCCCCTTTGGGAGTAATAAGCTTGCCTCCGCGCCAGCAATTCATTGAGGAGTATCAGACAATCAACCTCACGAGCAAAACGGTCATCAGTATCACCAAGGGCATGAATCTCCTGCTGCACATCATTTAATTGTTGAGTTGCAGCATCAATTTCATTAAAAATCTGCCTGAAAACCGAGGCATTCCAGTGTTTGAGAGCAGCACGTAATCTCCTTAACTTCAAGGTGACTCTCAACACAGGAGAACTCACAAGTGTAGGAGTGACCCAAGAGTTGCGGACAAAGTCGAAAAAGCCTTCATGACGGAACCACATCGTTTGGAACTGAAAAACCTGACGGGACTTCTGCCGTTCTGTGGTGAGAGAGAGGAGAAGCGGATGGTGATCAGAAGAATGACGTGGCAAAATGTCCAGAGAAACCGCAATCCAAAGATTCGCAAAGTCTGGGGTGACTAGCGCACGATCAAGGCGGGCAGCAATAAAGCCCCGCGTAACATGACGCGTAGACCAAGTGTAAACCTGATCGCTGGTCTCTAGCTCAATTAAATTTGCCTCATCGATAAAAGCCACGAACTCAGCTGTGGGGAGGCTACGATGACTCATGTTCTTGCTTCGCTCATGCAGACCCGTAACCACATTGAGGTCCCCAATGACGCAAAAATTCCGGTCAGGGATGCGTAAAAGATCCTGCCAAAGCTGCCTACGAAGAATGTATGAGTTTCGAGCATGTACAAAAGCGAACGTGCATGCATGCAAACCCTTGTCAACCGATATCACAATGCATTGATCGGTCTGGAAAAGAAGTTTAGTATGATTAACACAAGCATCCCTACAAAGGATCCAAATATTAGGACGAGAACCATCACGATCATTAATATATATCAAAACCATACTAATAGAACGCCAAAAAGAAACCGGAATAGAAGAAGGCCTTATCTTAGGTTCATAAATAGCCGCAAAATCAGGTCTGTGTTTGTGGCATAGAGAACGAAGGGCATTCTTCGTTTGATCGTTCCCTATCCCCTGTAGATTCCATGATAAACAAATCATGAGGTCCCGGCTTGACTGTGCTTCGGCAGTCCATCATCGTTATCATCGTCACCCCATTTTCTACTTGCCACATAGTGTAACTCATTTACACGGCTGCTTCGTTCATCGACACTTAGAGTTTCTTGAGAGAGGTTATGTGTGGGGATTGTCTCTTCCCCTTGATTCGCAGGCACCATAGCCGAAGAGTGTTTCTCCCCAGGGTCAAGAGCTGGCGGAGATAAGGCTATCCCTGGGGGCAAAGGTGTGGCCGGAGCGTCCCGCAGGGACTTCTTCATAGCAATCCCAGTAGGTAGGGAACTCTTGATCGAGACCCCAAGGGGCAGCGAAGTTTCAACGTATGTATTCTTAAGAATGCCAGATTTACGTGCAATAGGTGCATGCTGGACATTCTGATCAATCTGGACTTGGGTTGTTGTTAAGTCCAGCTCCTGGTTCTCTAATATATCAAAGGCATTTGACGTGGGAACAGCCGTAACATCGTTTCCCAGAACCTTCGACTTTGACGAAGTAATAAGATCCCCGTCACCCGAAGTCGTTGTTTGAACCAGGTCCTTTATAGCTTGACTTTCCCTTTCAGCAGCTATATCACCAGCCAGGTTCGCAACATCCTCCTTCGTAACCTCTCCAGAGCGCATCGAAGCATGCCGTTTGCCACGATTATTATTCCGTTTTCTAGAACGACTTCTCCCTCGGCTCATGCGACGAGAGGGAGATGTAGGGGGCAATTTAGTTTTCTTGCATGTACTCAGGGTGTGTCCCAAAACCCCACATTCACGACAAAATAACGGGAGCCTCTCGTAAGTTATGTTGGTAGCGGAGAGATGAGCCCCCCTCCTATACATAACTTGCTGATGTAACTCCTTTGATAAGTCAATTTCAATTAGCATGCGAGCATAAAGGCCAAAAAGCCGATTTGATGTGTTAATATCAATCCGTACCAACGTGCCAATGGTAGAAGCCAAAGCTTCAAGAATCCGAGGCTGCCAATACTCAATTGGTAACTCCGAGAAACGAACCCAAACTTGTGCCACTGATGTCTTAACTTTACCCGGATTGAAATTCGGAGACCAGGCTTGTAGGCGAAAAGAGCCAGTGTCAAGGGAATAATATGATCGCGCTGCAATTCTCCTCCTATCACCCTCATCCTCAAACATGACTGTATAGTAGCCCTTCCCAAGAGGAATCATCTTCAAACGACCCTGGAGGTTCCACACAGCTTTCAATTTGTCCTTCAACATCAGGAGAGGGACCAGCGGCTTCCCAGGCAAGGTGATCATCCTGCCTATAAGCGCATTCTCAAATTCCTGCAACCCCTGTTGGTAGTCCTCCTCTGGTATATCAATTAGAAGATACTCGTCATGGGGCGTTGGTTTAATTGGCTCCCGAAAATTAGTAGGAAGATTAACCGGCCTCTGTTTTGAACCAGCAATCTCAGCAAAAGATTTGCGTGCAGCTGGTATATGCACGTCATTAACCCCTGTAGCCTCAACCGGACTTTTCGAGACATTCATGTAATCAGGGGAGACAACAGAAGAGGTCGCCTGGACCGCCGGACTCTGCAAAATGGGATTCACAGAGGTAGTATGTCCTTGAAAGTGATAAACAGGAAAGCCATGATCTGGGGACTTACAAGATGCGCCGGAAACAGAGCTCTGCTCGTTTCCGGCTGTAGTCGGGAGTGCGCCAGTAGGGCAAAAAATCCCTTGCTTATTCCCGATCTTTTCAGAGGTTTCCAAAACCCTAGGCAGTCCCTGCATGGAAGGAGACGCAGAAGTAGTTTGCATCGGGGGAACCACATTAATTAAATCCTTAATAGATGACTTACAGGATGCGCCGGAAACAGAGCTCGGCTCGTTTCCGGCTGTAGTCGGGAGTGCGCCAGTAGGGCAAATAATCCCTTGCTTATTCCCGATCTTTTCAGAAGCTTCCAAAACCCTAGGCATTCCCTGCATTGAAGGAGACGCAGAAGTAGTTTGCGTTGGGGGAACCATGGTAATTAAATCCTGAATAGATGACTTACAGGATGCGCCGGGAACAGTTTCATTCACATTCCCGGCTGTAGTCGAGTATGCGCCAGAAGGATTCAAAAATCCTAACGTTGTGCTCGACGCGATATTGGGTGGGAGTGGAGGTCGCATGGTGGTGTCTCCGATTCCACAGGCCTGACCAGAGATATTCGTACCATATTGATTAAACATGGCAGACGAGTGGGTGATCCCAGAAGCCGCCAAAGCTAGGGTTTCTGGGGAAGGCGGAAGTTCCCTCCAGGATTTCGTAAAACTCGAATCCTTTGATGGAGCAGACTGAGTTGAATAAAGGTAACGCAAGAAATATGGAAACCTCTCTTCGACTCCCATGAGAGCCGTATCCAGCGATCCATCGGGGGAGAGACAGAAAGTAGGTGGCGGAGATGGTAGGGTTTGCAAATTCGTAGGGTCAAGCGAGAGATATTCCTTGATTTGAGAGTTGTAGATAATCATACGATCGAAAATACGTTTGTTAAGATCGCCGCGACGGGTGGAGGCTTCGAGTTCCGCCGTAAAGGCGTCAACCGAAGGTAACATGGCGGAAATTCTAGAGAGAAGGTGGAGAAAAAATTTCTAGAGAGAGAAACTCCATAAGGAAGAATAGGAAGAAACACAACTTTCAATAATGTATCCTTTTGAAATATTAAAACTAAAATTGAATGTAAATTAGGTTAATACTTCGTGATTAAGGAAGAAACTCCATTTTTAATAATGTATCCTTTTGAAATCTTAAAACTCAAATTGTGTGTAAATTAGGTAATAACTTAGTGATTAAAGAAGAAACTCCATTTTCAATAATTTATCCTTTTGAAAACTTAAAACTCAAATTGAATGTAAATTAGGTTAATACTTAGTGATTAAGGAAGAAACTCCATTTTCAATAATGTATCCTTTTGAAATCTTAAAACTCAAATTGAATGTAAATTAGGTTAATACTTAGTGATTAAGGAAGAAACTCCATTTTCAATAATTTATCCTTTTGAAATCTTTAAATTTAAATTGAGAGTAAATCAGGTAATAACTTAGTGATCAAGGAATTAACTTATTTTTCAATAATGGATCCATTTGAAATCTTAAAACTTAAATTGAGTGTAAATTAGGTAATAACTTAGTGATTAAGGAAGAAACTCCATTTTCAATAATGTATCCCTTTGAAATCTTAAAACTCAAATTAAGTGTAAATTAGTGTATAACTTAGAGATTAAGGAAGAAACTCAGTTTTCAATAATGTATCCTTTTGAAATCTTAAAACTCAAATTGAGTGTAAATTAGGTAATAACTTAGTGATTAAGGAAGAAACTCTATTTTCAATAATGTATCCTTTTGAAATCTTAAAACTCAAATTGTGTGTAAATTAGGTAATAACTTAGTGATTAAGGAAGAAACTCTATTTTCAATAATGTATCCTTTTGAAATCTTAAAACTCAAATTGTGTGTAAATTAGGTAATAACTTAGTGATTAATGAAGAAACTCAGTTTTCAATAATGTATCCTTTTGAAATATTAAAACTCAAATTGAATGTAAATTAGGTTAATACTTAGTGATTAAAGAAGAAACTCCATTTTTAATAATGTATCCTTTTGATATCTTAAAACTCAAATTGTGTGTAAATTAGGTAATAACTTAGTGTAAATTAGGTTATTTTATTAATAAAAAATAAAAGGGGGACCCCACAGCCCAGGGTCAGGGAGAAGAAATAAAGATCAGAGTCATACAAACATATCAAATTAAACTGTAAATAAAAGGCCAAAACATCCGGCCAAAATCAGGGATGCAACCCCAATAAAACTAAAACAAAAAATAAAGTACTAAATTAAAACCTGCAAAATGAACCATTCATATCCATGCAAAGTAAAGAGACAAGAAAATTCGGGCAGTGTCCCGTCCAAAGTCCGGGTTCACGCCGTTTTACCAGTGCGTCCGCCACGGCATTACCTTCGCGTAGTATGTGGGAGTAAAAAATATCCATTTGATCAGCAAGTACCATAGTAGTACACCATAGACTTCGAAGTCTCCAGGGGATAAGTGGAACTTCCTTTTTAAGTGTTCGAATAGCCCATATCGAATCCGATTCAACCCATAGCCTCCTCCAGCCTCGAACAAAGGCAAATTCGATTGCCTCCAAAATAGCAGTGAGTTCTGCTTCCAAAGGAAAACCCCAACCAGTAACCTCGGAAAAGGCTGCCATAAAAAAACCCCTAGAATTACGAAAGACAGCCCCTGTATATAAAGTATTAGGAGGCAACTTCACACCACCATCAACGTTCACTTTGGTCCAGCCTGGAGGGGGAGGACGCCAAACAACCTCAATTGGGTAGCGAGCTTTCCTTGGTCGAAGTGAAACACCAAATGCTCTCGTGATAAGAAGGTTTTCGAAGGAACCATCAGAGTGACCTCCTGCCAAGGGTGCCGATTCCCGTATATGAGATAAAGCCATTGCCAAGCACCGATGAAATGAAACAAACTGCCCATCATGGACGACACGGTTTCGGAATGTCCACAACGTCCAAACTGTCGTCGTGAAAGCCAGACGCCACAATCTAGTAACTTGATCACTCAAGGAGACCCGTCTAGCCTGAGCAAAAAGATGATCAAAACCTTCATCATAAGACAAATGAAGATTGAAAATATTAGCAATGGAATTAAACACCTGTTTGGAGAATGAACAACGTGAAAGAATGTGATCCTGTGTTTCCCCTTGTGAAAGACAAAAGGGACAAATAGTAGGACCCGAAACACCAAATTTTAGAAGCCAATCACTAGTAGGAATCTTCCTCCCAATAGCTCTCCACAACAAAGTAGACCTGCTCATAGGAATAAAATCAGCCCATATCCATTGCCCCCAACCAACCTTAGGCATTGGTTGACGAAGCGCATCAAAAGCAAGTCTCGAGGTAAGCTCTCCTGACACCGACTGTGACCAAATTAGCGTATCCTCCTCACTGGACACTCGTATACTAAGAATGTCCCGCACAACATCCGTACACCTCAAAATGAATATCGGGGCAAAATGCCAACAATTATCATAGAAAAAATCTCCAACCGTGGCAACAAGAGAAAACGCTACATGATCTGGAATACCGAGACGATCAACAATCCTGTACCCTAGCCAATTGCCATGCCAAAAACTAACTTTTGAATCACGACCAACCACCCATCTAGCATCATCTAACAAAGCTGCCCAATGATGCCTTAAACCCGGGCCAATGGACGTAGGAAAATACCGGGTACGGAACACTCCATTACGTAAAAAACGACCATGCAACTCGGCAAATTCATGTGTCTTATTACCATAAATATCCCAAGCAAGTTTATAGGTATAAGAATCATTAGCAATACGTAAAGAACGTACCCCAAGCCCACCTTCAACACGGGGGGTGCAGCATTTTTTCCATGCTATCGTGCAAGAGCCACTTTTTTTATTCACATCCCCGGTCCAAAGAAAATTACGCATGGCCGATTCCAAACTTGAGACAAGAGGAGCAGGCCATTTATATACCATCATTGAATGTACCGTAGAAGATGCAATGACAGAGTTTATCAAACACAATCTGCCAGCAAAGGATAGCGACGAACCCTTCCAACGACTAAATTTTGCCCTGATAGAATCTGCAATGGGAGCTAAGTGCTGAACTTTCGGAGCACCCTTAAATAAGGGGACGCCTAAGTAAAAAAATGGCAACGAGCCTTCAATGATCCCCGTAGAACGAGATACCAGCAGACGAAAAGCATTTGGAGCCGTACGACCAAAATAAACCCGAGATTTAGGAGGACTGAAAAGCTGTCCCGAAGCCGCGCCATAAACAGCTAATAAATCCATCAGACACTCCAAGTTGGAAGGGGAGGCTCTCGCCAAAATAAGGATATCATCGGCATAAAATAAATAAGGCACAACCCCCTTAATAGGAACTAAACGCCTGGCATCTATAGCATGATCGAGCAACTTCCCGAGGCCTTCTTCAGCAAGACAAAAGAGAAGAGGCGAAAGGGGATCCCCTTGTCTAACTCCCCTGGAACAACTAAAGAAACCCCGAGCTGTCCCGCCTAGAATAATCAATAATCTCGAAGAAGAGAGAATATTATGCACCATACGAATGAATCTGCTCGAAAAACCCATACGGGCAAGCACCGCAAAGAGAAACTCCCATGCAATTGTATCAAAGGCTTTCATCATATCTATTTTCAAAGCCATCCCACTGCCCACTCGCGAATTGTCCAACTGATTAACAGCCTCAGAAGCAAGGGCAATACACGTGTGAATGCGTCTACCAGGCACGAACCCAAATTGGTAGCGAGTAAGATGTCTTCCCACAAAGCTGCCCAATCTGGTAGTAAGTATTTTCGTGAAGATTTTAAATAAAAAATTACCCATGACAATGGGCCTATAATCCTGAATAAGCTTCGCCCCCGGTTTCTTAGGAATAAGAGTTACAAAATTAGAGTTCAAACCAATCGGCATGTCCAGGTGTAAGAAGAAGTAACGAACCGCCTCTAGAACATCCCTCGAAATGATATCCCAGCAATTATGATAGAAATGACCCGAGAAGCCATCAGGGCCAGGGGAACTAGACGGCTCCATATCAAAAACCGCCTTTCGAACTTCGTCCTCAACGGGTAGGGCAGTTAGGAAATCATTCTCCTCCATAGAAAGTTGTGTAAACGGCAATTCTTGCAGCATATGAAGAGAGTCTGAATGCCCCGAATCAGCAGTGAATAAGTTGGTATAGTACGCAACTATATGATCTGCAATCAATGTAGGATCCTCACATTCCCGGCCATCAATAAGCAGCAACTTGATACCAGAATTTTGCCCCTTCGTCTTATGAATAGCATGGAAAAAAGTCGAGTTGCGATCCCCGTGTTTAAGCCAACTTAGGCGATTCCTCTGAGAGTAGAAATCATGCCTACAACGTAAAATCTTATTAAGAGAAACCATACACTCAACTTCCCTCCGAAAACGATCATCTGAATCTCCGTGCAAACTAATCTCAAGCTGAATTTGATTTAACGCCAATTCCGCCTCTTCTTGTTGCCGATATATGTTGCCAAAAGTGTCCCGATTCCAAATTTTGAGAATGCCTTTTAGTCTACGAAGTTTCATCATCACAAGCTTAATGGGATCCACACTAGGAGTCGGTGAACTCCAAGAGTGACGGATCAAAGGCATAAAAGTTTCATGATGTATCCACATTTGCTGAAATCGAAATGGGAATATAGCTGGAGTTAACACATCATTGAGATGAAGAAGTAAAGGATGGTGATCAGAGGAGAGTCTGTGTAAAACATCCACAGAGATAGAAGACCAAAGATTCAAGAACCCGGAAGAAACCAGCGCCCTATCCAGTTTTGCGGCCAAGAATTGTCCATTACGTCTTGTGGACCAAGTAAAGTTATTCCCAGAAGTAGGGACGTCCATAAGAGAAGCATTATCAATAAATGCTTCAAACTCCGAAATCGGGAGCAGGCTTGAAGGAGAAGCACCGACCCGTTCATGAGACCCCCGGGTCACATTAAAATCACCAATTGCACAAAGATTTGTATCTACTATGGACGTGAGATCCAACCACAAACTCCTACGCTGAATGTAATCGTTGCATGCATGGATGAAAGCAAAACTCCAATTACGAGCAGCCAACTGAACTTTAACAACGATGCATTGATTGCTAACGAAAGTAATAGCGGCCGATGCACGATACTGAGCTTTACAAAAAACCCAAATATTAGGACGCATACCCTGTCTGGAGTTCTCCCCCAAAAAAGAGAGATTAAGAGAGGTCCAGTAAGACTCTGGAATAGAAGTGATCAAAATTTTCGGTTCCAGCAGAATAACCCAATCTGGCTTATGCCTCAGACAATAAGCACCGAGCGAGTGACAGGTGTTTTCATTGCCAAGGCCTTGAACGTTCCAAGTCAGCACTATCATGGAGCATCAAGAAGACCGTGCTTCGGCGGTCCAGTGATATCAGTGTCGTCATTCTCACAATCAGCCCATCTACGTTGTCCCACCGTTACCATCTCATCAATTTTGACACCTGTGGATTCAGCCAAAAAAGGTTCTTTTGCCATAGCATGAAGCTCAGTTGTGACGGCGTGCAACTCTGCAGAATCACTCGCCGTTGAGGATGAAGGAATCCCCCGTAGAGGTTTCTTTAAGTGGGCCCCTAAGGATTTAGAGCTACCCGGCATGGGCTGTTTTCCTTGGAGTTGTGTCTTCTTAAGATTCGCAGATTTACTCGCAGCCTTTTTAACCTGCAAAGGAAAGGAAGTGCCAGCAGAATGTTTTTGAATTTTACCATAGTGAGTAGCATTAGGGTCATTGGACTTACAAGATGCGCCGGAAACGGAATGAGGCACGTTTCCGGCTGTAGTCCTTGGGGCGCCAATAGGGCTATGCCCTTGCTTATTGTTATCATGATCAAAGGCACCTGGTTGCTCCTCCAAATCATAAGAATTCACTTTCAAAATATCAAATCTATTAGCCGATGTCAAAATATCAGGGCTGCCTCCACTTGGATCCTGATAAGGAATAATTTGTAAGGCAGATGGGTCGTACACTCGTGAGACAAAGTCCGTAGCATGGCCACCAGAACCTTGTCGAGTTGACCAAGTTGGATGAGCATCATCCACTGTATCACCAGACGGAGGGGGGGCTGGTGGGGCGGTGGATTTCTCCCTTTGTGCCTTTCGTCGCCTACTTCGACTTCTACCTCTAGAAGGAAGGTTTCGGTTCTCAGGTTGTGCTTGACGTTTGTTGCACGTGGCAAAGGAGTGGCCAAGAGTAGAACATTCTTTGCAAAAGAGAGGAAGTTTCTCATAAACAATCGGAGCAAGAGAATATTTTCCTCCTCTACGATACGCAATTTTGTCATCCAATTCAGTTTTCTGCATGTCTATTTCAATAAGCATACGGGCATAAAGGCCCAAGGTTCGATTAATAGTACCTTGGTCTATACGGATAAGGGTACCCAATGTAGAAGCCATAGCACCAAGAATTCTAGGTTGCCAATATTCCATGGGGAGATCAAGAATACGAACCCATACTTGGGCTGTTGTGGCCTTCATAGTAGCGGGATTAAAGTTAGGGACCCAATGCTGAAGACGAAAGAAACCCGAATCTAGTTGCCAAACTCTTCTTTCGGAAAGACGTGTACGAACAAGCTCATCCGAAACCAAGACCGTATAAAAACCCTTCCCATGAGCAATCAGCTTGAGGTCTTTAATCGACATCCTCCAAGCATCAATAAGTTTATTTTTTAATTCAAGAGTAGTGGCCAAAGGTTTTCCCGGTGCAGTGACCATCTTGCCAATGAAAGCATTTTGGAATTCAGCAATTCCTTTTTGGTAATCTTCCTCATCTATTTCCACGATATTCAGATTTTCTTGACGTGTAATGCGGGGTGCGGGCCTGGTGGAGGGCTGACGTAATAACTTAGTGATTAGGGAAGAAACTCCATTTTCAATAATTTATCCTTTTTAAATCTTAAAACTCAAATTGAATGTAAATTAGGTTAATACTTAATGATTAAGGAAGAAACTCCATTTTCAATAATGTATCCTTTTGAAATCTTAAAACTCAAATTGTATGTAAATTAGGTATAACTTAGTGATTAAGGAAGAAACTCCATATTCAATAATTTATCCTTTTGAAATCTTAAAACTCAAATTGAATGTAAATTAGGTTAATACTTAGTGATTAAGGAAGAAACTCCATTTTCAATAATTTATCCTTTTGAAATCTTAAAATTTAAATTGAGAGTAAATAAGGTAATAACTTAGTGATTAAGGAATAAACTTATTTTTCAATAATGAATCCATTTGAAATCTTAAAATTTAAATTGAGTGTAAATTAGGTAATAACTTAGTGTTTAAGGAAGAAACTCCATTTTCAATAATGTATCCTTTTGAAATCTTAAAACTCAAATTGAGTGTAAATTGGTTTATAAATTAGTGATTCAGGAAGAAACTCAGTTTTCAATAATGTATCCTTTTGAAATCATAAAACTCAAATTGAGTGTAAATTAGGTAATAACTTAGTGATTAAAGAAGAAACTCTGTTTTCAATAATTTTTCCTTTTGAGATCTTAAATCTCAAATTGAATGTAAATTAGATTAATACTTAGTGATTAAGGAATAAACTCCATTTTAAATAATATATCATTTTGAAATCATAAAACTTAAATTAAATGTAAATCAGGTAATAACTTAGTGATTAATGAAGAAACTCCATTTTTAATAATGTATCCTTTTGAAATCTTAAAACTCAAATTGAGTGTAAATTAGCTTATAACATAGTGATTAAGGAAGAAACTCCATTTTCAATAATGTATCCCTTTGAAATCTTAAAACTCAAATTGTGTGTAAATAAGGTAATAACTTAGTGATTAAGAAAGAAACTCCATTTTCAATAATTTATCCTTTAACTTAGTGATTAAGGAATAAACTCATTTTTCAATAATGAATCCATTTGAAATCTTAAAACTCAAATTGAGTGTAAATTAGGTTATAACTTAGTGATTAAGGAAGAAACTTCATTTTCAATAATGTATCCCTTTGAAATCATAAATCTCAAATTGAGTGTAAATTAGTTTATAACTTAGTGATTAAGGAAGAAACTCAGTTTTCAATAATGTATCCTTTTGAAATCTTAAAACTCAAATTGAGTGTGAATTAGGTAATAACTTAGTGATTAAAGAAGAAACTCCATTTTCAATAATTTTTCCTTTTGAGATCTTAAGTCTTAAATTGAATGTAAATTAGGTTAATACTTAGTGATTAAGGAATAAACTCCATTTTCAATAATATATCATTTTGAAATCATAAAGCTTAAATTAAATGTAAATCAGGTAATAACTTAGTGATTAATGAAGAAACTCCATTTTTAATAATGTATCCTTTTGAAATCTTAAAACTCAAATTGAGTGTAAATTAGCTTATAACATAGTGACTAAGGAAGATACTCCATTTTCAATAATGTATCCCTTTGAAATCTTAAAACTCAAATTGAGTGTAAATTAGTTTATAACTTAGTGATTAAGGAAGAAACTCAGTTTTTAATAATGTATCCTTTTGAAATCTTTAAACTCAAACTGAGTGTAAATTAGGTAATTACTTAGTGCGAATTAAGCGATATTATTAAAGAAAAAGAAAGACAAAGGAGACCCCACAACCCGGGGTCAAGGAACAAGAAATAAGACACTGAGTGGGCCGCATTAAAAAACCTCGCTGTAAACCTCCCTTGAGGACAAACCAGCGTAGGCAAAAAAGCGTTACCAACCACTCACAGCCTCAGCTCCAAATAAGCACACACCCAGAATACAAGGCGAAACAAAAGAAAAGCTCTCAGCCTCAAGAGACTGAAAAAGACAAACCTAAGACCAAGCGCACAGCCCAGAGGACGAAGAAAGAGACTGGCCCCAAAACAAAAGAGAAGCAGAAAAACCTAAACTCTACAATGTTCAGAGTTCATATCCGCAAAGAGATGAGTAGTAATGAAATCGGGACAAGCCCCTTGCCATCTATTAAAGGTACGTAAAGAAGCTAAAACGTCTGCTGCCCGGTTACCCTCGCGGAAAATGTGAGAATACCGGATGTTCATAAGAGAGGCGCGCTCAGCCACTTGACTCCAAAAACCAAGCAATCTCCAAGGAATAAAAGGAATTTGTCTCTTCATCGTCTGAATAGCTAACGTAGAGTCCGATTCTACCCAAAGGTTCATCCATCCTTTGTCATAGGCAAAATCAATGGCCAAGAGGATCGCTGCAATTTCGGCCTCAAGGGGATAACCCCAACCAAAAGCATCAGAAAGGGCCGCAACAAAGAATCCACGAGAATTCCGGAAAATAGCACCAACACCCAAAATCCCTGGAGCTGTGAAAACACTTCCATCAACATTCACCTTGTGCCATCCCGGGATGGGTGGGATCCATCTCACATAAATAGGAACACGGGGCGGCCTAGGGACAAGCTTGATGCGAAAGGCACGAGCAGCAAGGAGGTCACGTAAAGAACCATTCGAGCAACCCTTAGCAAGAGCTGCCGAGTCCGAAGTGTTAGCAACAATCAAGGCTAAACAGCGTCTGACCGAAGGTGTCTCCCCATCATGAAACATCCGGTTTCGACACCACCAAATGGCCCAAATGGAGGTGACAAACGCAATCCACCACAACCTATTAATCTGAACACTAAAATGGAAACCAATAGCTTGTAACAGAAGTGAGTGAAAGCCCTCATCATAAACAAAATTTACATCAAAAACAGAATTAAAGAAAGTAAAAATCTGTTCAAAGAACCTGCAACCGGAAAAAATGTGATCTTGAGAGTCTTCCCCTGAATAGCAAAGCAGACAAATCGTAGGACCCGTGAAACCCACCCGTTTAAACCAGGAGGAGGTAGGTAACTTGCCCGAAGCCGCTCTCCAAACCAAAGTAGATCTGCATGGCGGTATGAAGGGAGCCCATATCCAGGAAGCCCAGAAAGGTTTGGCAAAATGTTGA
Source organism: Ballota nigra (assembly GCA_947034835.1). Lineage (NCBI taxonomy): Eukaryota > Viridiplantae > Streptophyta > Magnoliopsida > Lamiales > Lamiaceae > Ballota > Ballota nigra. The sequence continues at coordinate 123,267,939 of OX344723.1, forward strand.
CGAATCTCATCATAAGCAATGCTGGAAGTTAACTCCCCAGAAACCGTGTTCTCCCAAACAAGCTTATCCTTCTCACGAGAAAGCCGAACCTGCAAAATGTCCTTGACCAGATCCGGGTAAGCCAAAAGAAACTCCATAGGAAAATGCCAGCAGTCGTCAAAAAAGAAATCCCGAATCTTGCCACGAAGGAAGTGACGAACGGATATAGGGACTCCAATATAATCAGCTAAAATGTATCCAAGCCAATTAGCATGCCAAAAGCTCACCAAAGAATCACAACTAATCACCCAGCGAGCATTCTCCAAAATACGAGGAAACTGCCTCGCTATACCCGAAGCAATGGAAGACGAGTTGTGGTACGAAAATCTAGTATTCCCCTCTCCATCAAAATAACGATCATGCAGCCACGTAAAATCAGAGGAAGGGACACGATAAATATCCCAAGCGAGCTTACACAGAAAATAATCATTAGCCAAGGTCAAGGAGCGAACTCCAAGACCCCCTTCCGAAGTTGGCGTACAGCAACGCTTCCATGAAACAGAACAACCACTATTTCTCTTGTTCACATCACCCGTCCAAAGGAAATTCTTCATAGCTTTTTCCAAAATCTTGATCTGAGCTCTAGGCCAACGGTAAACCATCATCGTATGAACCAAAGAGGCACAAACGACCGAGTTGATCAAGCATTTCCTACCCGCAAAAGAGAGTAGTCGGCCCTTCCAAGTACTGAATTTTGCAATAATCGAATCAACCAACCCCATGAAATAAACAGCCTTTGGAGCCCCCCGAAAAAGGGGGACTCCTAAATAAAGAAACGGCAGGTGGCCCTCGGAAATCTCCAAAGCACGGTGCACCTCACGACGAATGTAAGTGGAGACATTCTTCCCATAATAAACGTTAGACTTGGAAGGACTAAAATTCTGACCGGAGAAGCTACCATAATCATCCAAAATACGGCGCAAGCATCTAGCATTTTTCCCCGTAGCTTTCATAAATAAAAGAATATCATCCGCATAAAAAAGATAAGCCGGAGAACCCTTCCCAACCTGCAACGAAGAGCTCATAACCTCTGCCTGAATCCATCTACCAAAAGCCTCTTCGGCAATGCAAAAAAGAAGTGGCGATAGGGGGTCGCCTTAACGAACTCCCCTAGTGCAACTGAAAAAACCCTTCGGCTCACCATTAATAAGAATCGAGAGACGAGCGGAGTGTAAGATCATGTTCACCATCTCTTGAAAGCGTGTAGAAAAACCAAGCCGAACAAGGACAGCACGCAAGAAATTCCAATCCAGCGTATCAAAAGCTTTTGAGATATCAATCTTCACTGCCATACTGCCCACTTTTGCCTGGTTATTCAGCTTGTTTATCGCATCGGAAGCCAAAGCAATACAAGTATGTATCCTTTTTCCGGGAATGAAACCAAATTGAGAGGGAGAAATAAATTTGTCCACAAAAGTACCCAATCTACTCGCCACAACTTTGGTAAAGACTTTATACAGAAAATTCCCCATTACGATAGGTCTAAAATCTTGAATGTGATTAGCTCCTGCCTTCTTAGGAATTAATGTAACCAGGCTAGCATTAAAACCAGAAGGCATAACGAGAGAGGCGAAAATATGCTGGATAGCTTCCGTAACATCATTGTAAATGATATGCACCGCATGCTTAACCTCATCAACAAGAGGAATAGCCGTCAGAAAAAAATCCTCACCAGCCAAAATAGGAACAAAAGGCAGCCCATCCAAGTGGTAGGTAGTAGGAAGAACCGCATCACTACGAGTAAAAAGATTCTTATAAAAATCTACCACATGCAAAACAATGGCAGAGGTATCCGAGGTCAGCACTCCATCAATTATGAGCTCCGAGATACCATTGCCACCCTTTCGAATTTTATTGGCGACATGAAAATAAGCAAAATTCCTATCGCCATGCAGCCATTGCAAACGACCCTTTTGAGAATAAAACGCCTGCCGCCGTGCCAAAAGAACATTAAGTCTAATCAGGCACTCCACCTCCTTCGCAAAACGGTCATCATTATCCCCGAGAGTGTAAATCTCCTGCTGAATACGATCAATAGCCTGATTAGCCTCCTCAATTTCATTAAAAATCTGCCTAAAAGTAACTTTGTTCCAAATTTTGAGGCCGGATTTAAGTCTCCTGAATTTAGCAGTAACACGAGAGATAGGAAAGGCCCCGACAATCGGGAGTTGCCAAGATTGTCGGACAAAGTCCAGGAAGTTCTCATGCTGCATCCACATTGCCTGGAAGCGAAAACAACGTCTAGGCACCGGTTGATGTGACGAGAGAGTAAGAAGAAGTGGATGATGGTCGGAGGAAGCACGCGGAAGAATCTCCAAAGTGCTGGACACCCACAGGTTAAGAAAACCAATCGACGCTAAACCACGATCCAAACGAGCAGCCACCAGGCCCTAACCCGCCCTTCTAGTGGACCAAGTAAAAACATGATCATCAGTTTCAAAATCAATCAGACTAGCTTCTTCAATAAAGGCCACAAATTCAGTTGAAGGAAGGCTGCGGAACGATAAATTGGAGCTACGTTCATGTGAGCCCCTAACGACATTGAAATCACCAATGCAACAAAGATTGGGACAAGGAAGGCTCAAAATATCCAGCCATAGGCGACGGCGAGGAATATAAGAATTACGAGCATGAATAAACACAAAATTACATTCATGCACGCCGACCGTCAAAGAAAGCACCACACATTGATCCGTCTGAAATAAAAGCTGCAAAGAATTAAGATAGACTTCCTTACAAAGAACCCAAATGTTCGGCCTCATACCCTCTCGAGTATTGTGACAGAAAAAAGATAAATCTATAGAGCGCCATAAAGTATCCGGAAAAGTGGAAATCCTTATCTTAGGCTCATAAATGTGCTGTTGACATAGGGAATGAATAGCAGTTTGTGTTTGTTCATTCCCTATTCCTTGAACGTTCCAGGATAAACAGATCATGGCAAGTAGATTTGACCGTGCTTCGGCGGTTCTTTCTCATCCTCCTCATCACCCCAACTACGCTTGGCCGTGAGGTGCAATTCATTGGCATGACTGCTGCGAGCATCCACACTTAAGTTTTCTTTTGCTTGAGAAGTGATGGAGTCCAGAAAATCCTGGGGAGATTGTTGGGGTTCCCCAACATGTCGAACAGGAACAACAGGCAAGGGATTTGGCTCGGATGTCAAAGGAGAGGGTTCCAAGTGTGGCGAAATGGCCTGAGTCTTCTCACGTAGAGATTTCTTCACCAAAATCCCAGATGGAAGAGAAGACTTAATAGGAACTCCTATTGGAAGTGTAGTCTCAAAGTAGGGCTTCTTGAGAATACTTGTGGGACGCGCAGAATTTGCCTCCTTAGGCAAATCTGTTGAAAGAGTATTAACATGGGGGTCCGTATTGCCTCCAACGAAAGGATCTTCCCCATCCTGAGTTGAGAGGACATCAAAAGCGTTGCTGGTCGTGACTAGCGCAAGTTCGTTATCAACAGGGGACATCTCTTCCTTGTGCCCGTCATTGTCCAAAACCTCGGAATCCCTCTGCCTCAAGTCCTCGGCCAAAGCCTCTTGATTTTCTCTATCAATAGAGATGGAGGCAGCAAAATTCACGACATTGTCACGAGTTAAAACATTCTCATTTTGCTTGGTTCTATTCTTCGGCTTCCTTGAGCTACTTCGGCTACGACCTCTTTGAGAGGCACTACTCCTCTCTCTAGTTTTGTTACATTTGGCAAAAGCATGCCCAATAACTCCACATTCTTTGCAAAAAGAAGGTAGTCGTTCATAAACAATGTTGGTAGCCGATAAATGTCCAGCATGACGATACATAACCTGCGTGTGCAAATCCTTCGCTAAATCAATCTCCACCAACATACGCGCATAGAGACCCATGTTGCGATTAATAGTCATATCATCGACCCGAATCAACGTCCCAATAGTCGAAGCCAAAGCCTCGAGGATTCTGGGCTGCCAGTATTCGATAGGTAGATCAGTAAAACGAACCCAAACCTGGGCTGCTGAAGTTTTCACCGAATTAGGGTTGAAATTTGGGACCCGGGCCTGAAGGCGAAAAGTACCCGTTTCCAAAAGATGGACACGCCGTAAAGCCAACCTGTCTCTATCCGCAACATCCTCCAGGAGAATTGTATAGTAACCCTTTCCCAGCGGAATCATCTTCAAACGCCCCGAAAGTTTCCAAATCGCCCTTAGTTTCTCCTTTAGAGTCAGCACAGGAAGTAAAGCCTTTCCTGGAGCAGTAATCATACGGCCAATATAAGCATTTTGAAATTCCTTAACCCCTGCCAGATACTCCTCCTCTGGAATATCAATTAAGAGTAGTTGGCCGTGCATCGTGGGCTTAATAGGTTCAACAAAACCTGAGGGGGTGCTTTGTGATTTCGATCTGGAAATCGTTGCCTCCACAAACGATTTCATCCCAGCATAGGCAGGTATAGTGGAAGGAGCCATCTCCGGAGAGAGTCTGGGGAAAGCCTCCCGCGATTCATGAAGCTGGACAGACGGCACTTTGGCGGCATGGGAAGTATCCTACGAGGATAATGAAATAGACGCAGAGGATATTTGCTTTTTAAAAAATCGATCAATAGTCACTTGTGAAATCGGCGACTTACTGAGCGCGCCGGAAACAACAATGGGGATGTTTCCGGCTGTAGTCGTAGGGGCGCCTCGGCCAGCATTCAGAACGGCTGGCCTCACATCCGAAAGAGTTCCACGAATTGTGGGGTTAGGTTTTGCCTGATCCTGCGAATAATCCAAAAAACCAGGAGAACTACGTTTTTTTCGATTAAGATCATGAGCATCACATGCAAAAGAAGACTTACATACTGCGCCGGAATCACCCGTGGTGGTGTCTCTGTCTGTAGTCATGGGGGCGCCTCGGTTAGCAGAAACGTTGGCTGACGCTGCCTTATCCGCCGTGAAAGCCCTAGGCGAGACAGGGGTTTCAATCGGATGATGTGTTGGAGGAACCTCCGTAAAATCCCTAGAAGGAGAATTTGGGCTCTCGACAGAGGATTGATGATGCTTATTCACCATCAAGAAGGATGTAAATCCAGGATTCAAATCTTCAATCGCATTCATGACTTCGTCCTTCGAGCCATCCATATGGCAGAGAAGGTGAAACGTCTCAGCCGAAAGAGGTGTAGAAGCATATTGTGGGCGATTAGGATCGGCCTTGAAAACACGCAGCAAGGAATCGAAAAAGGTCAGACGATCGTGAAATTGTTGGAGGAATTCAGAATCCGGACGGTTTGTTACGTCGGATCCCATGGGATAGAGCGTAAATCTAGATAATCTAGGTAATTACTTAGTGATTAAGGAATAAACTCCATTTTCAATAATATTTCCTTTTGAAATCTTAAAACTCAAATAGAATGTAAATTAGGTTAATACTTAGAGATTAAGGAAAAAACTCCATTTTCAATAATGTATCCTTTTGAAATCTTAAAACTTAAATTGAGTGTAAATCAGTTAATAACTTAGTGATTAAGAAAGAAACTCCATTTTGATAATGTATCCTTTTGAAATCTTAAAACTCAAATTTAGTGTAAATTAGGTTATAACTTAGTGATTAAGGTAGAAACACAACTTTCAATAATGTATCCTTTTGAAATATTAAAACTAAAATTGAATGTAAATTAGGTTAATACTTCGGGATTAAGGAAGAAACTCCATTTTCAATAATGTATCCTTTTTGAAATCTTAAAACTCAAATTGTTTGTAAATTAGGTAATAACTTAGTGATTAAGGAAGAAACTCCATTTTCAATAATTTATCCTTTTGAAAACTTAAAACTCAAATTGAATGTAAATTAGGTTAATACTTAGTGATTAAGGAAGAAACTCCATTTTCAATAATGTATCCTTTTGAAATCTTAAAACTCAAATTGTGTCTAAATTAGGTATAACTTTGTGATTAAGGAAGAAACTCCATTTTAAATAATTTATCCTTTTGAAATCTTAAAACTCAAATTGAATGTAAATTAGGTTAATACTTAGTGATTAAGGAAGAAACTTCATTTTCAATAATGTATCCCTTTGAAATCATAAAACTTAAATTGAGTGTAAATTAGTTTATAACTTAGTGATTAAGGAAGAAACTCAGTTTTCAATAATGTATCCTTTTGAAATCTTAAAACTCAAATTTGAGTGTAAATTAGGTAATAACTTAATGATTAAAGAAGAAACTCCATTTTCAATAATTTTTCCTTTTGAGATCTTAAGTCTTAAATTGAATGTAAATTAGGTTAATACTTAGTGATTAAGGAATAAACTCCATTTTCAATAATATATCATTTTGAAATCATAAAACTTAAATTAAATGTAAATCAGGTAATAATTTAGTGATTAATGAAGAAACGCCATTTTTAATAATGTATCCTTTTGAAATCTTAAAACTCAAATTGAGTGTAAATTAGCTTATAACATAGTGATTAAGGAAGAAACTCCATTTTCAATAATGTATCCCTTTGAAATCTTAAAACTCAAATTGAGTGTAAATTAGTTTATAACATAGTGATTAAGGAAGAAACTCATTTTTTAATAATGTATCCTTTTACAATCTTTAAACTCAAATTGAGTGTAAATTAGGTAATTACTTAGTGATTAAGGAAGAAACTCCATTTTCAATAATATTTCCTTTTGAAATCTTAAAACTCAAATTGAATGTAAATTAGGTTAATACTTAGAGATTAAGGAAAAAAACTCCATTTTCAATAATGTATCCTTTTGAAATCTTAAAACTTAAATTGAGTGTAAATCAGTTAATAACTTAGTGATTAAGGAAGAAACTCCATTTTGATAATGTATCCTTTTGAAATCTTAAAACTCAAATTGAGTGTAAATTAGGTTATAACTTAGTGATTATGGAAGAAACTCAACTTTCAATAATGTATCCTTTTGAAATATTAAAACTAAAATTGAATGTAAATTAGGTTAATACTTAGTGATTAAGGTAGAAACTCCATTTTCAATAATGTATCCTTTTGAAATCTTAAAACTCAAATTGTGTGTTAATTAGGTAATAACTTAGTGATTAAGGAAAAACTCCATTTTCAATAATTTATCCTTTTGAAATCTTAAAACTCAAATTGAATGTAAATTAGGTTAATACTTAATGATTAAGGAAGAAACTCCATTTTCAATAATGTATCCTTTTGAAATCTTAAAACTCAAATTGTATGTAAATTAGGTATAACTTAGTGATTAAGGAAGAAACTCCATATTCAATAATTTATCCTTTTGAAATCTTAAAACTCAAATTGAATGTAAATTAGGTTAATACTTAGTGATTAAGGAAGAAACTCCATTTTCAATAATTTATCCTTTTGAAATCTTAAAATTTAAATTGAGAGTAAATCAGGTAATAACTTAGTGATTAAGGAATAAACTTATTTTTCAATAATGAATCCATTTGAAATCTTAAAATTTAAATTGAGTGTAAATTAGGTAATAACTTAGTGTTTAAGGAAGAAACTCCATTTTCAATAATGTATCCTTTTGAAATCTTAAAACTCAAATTGAGTGTAAATTGGTTTATAAATTAGTGATTCAGGAAGAAACTCAGTTTTCAATAATGTATCCTTTTGAAATCTTAAAACTCAAATTGAGTGTAAATTAGGTAATAACTTAGTGATTAAAGAAGAAACTCTATTTTCAATAATTTTTCCTTTTGAGATCTTAAATCTCAAATTGAATGTAAATTAGATTAATACTTAGTGATTAAGAAAGAAACTCCATTTTAAATAATATATCATTTTGAAATAATAAAACTTAAATTAAATGTAAATCAGGTAATAACTTAGTTATTAATGAAGAAACTCCATTTTTAATAATGTATCCTTTTGAAATCTTAAAACTCAAATTGAGTGTAAATTAGCTTATAACATAGTGAGTAAGGAAGAAACTCCATTTTCAATAATGTATCCCTTTGAAATCTTAAAACTCAAATTGTGTGTAAATTAGGTAATAACTTAGTGATTAAGAAAGAAACTCCATTTTCAATAATTTATCCTTTAACTTAGTGATTAAGGAATAAACTCATTTTTCAATAATGAATCCATTTGAAATCTTAAAACTCAAATTGAGTGTAAATTAGGATATAACTTAGTGATTAAGGAAGAAACTTCATTTTCAATAATGTATCCCTTTGAAATCATAAAACTCAAATTGAGTGTAAATTAGTTTATAACTTAGTGATTAAGGAAGAAACTCAGTTTTCAATAATGTATCCTTTTGAAATCTTAAAACTCAAATTGAGTGTAAATTAAGTAATAACTTAGTGATTAAAGAAGAAACTCCATTTTCAATAATTTTTCCTTTTGAGATCTTAAGTCTTAAATTGAATGTAAATTAGGTTAATACTTAGTGATTAAGGAATAAACTCCATTTTCAATAATATATCATTTTGAAATCATAAAGCTTAAATTAAATGTAAATCAGGTAATAACTTAGTGATTAATGAAGAAACTCCATTTTTAATAATGTATCCTTTTGAAATCTTAAAACTCAAATTGAGTGTAAATTAGCTTATAACATAGTGACTAAGGAAGATACTCCATTTTCAATAATGTATCCCTTTGAAATCTTAAAACTCAAATTGAGTGTAAATTAGTTTATAACTTAGTGATTAAGGAAGAAACTCAGTTTTTAATAATGTATCCTTTTGAAATCTTTAAACTCAAACTGAGTGTAAATTAGGTAATTACTTAGTGATTAAGGAATAAACTCCATTTTCAATAATATTTCCTTTTGAAATCTTAAAACTCAAATTGAATGTAAATTAGGTTAATACTTAAGGCAAATTAGGTTATTTTATTAATAAAAAGGAAAAAGGAGGACCCCACTTAGGTTAATACTTAATGATTAAGGAAGAAACTCCATTTTCAATAATGTATCCTTTTGAAATCTTAAAACTCAAATTGTATGTAAATTAGGTATAACTTAGTGATTAAGGAAGAAACTCCATATTCAATAATTTATCCTTTTGAAATCTTAAAACTCAAATTGAATGTAAATTAGGTTAATACTTAGGTGATTAAGGAAGAAACTCCATTTTCAATAATGTATCCTTTTGAAATCTTAAAACTCAAATTGTGTGTAAATTAGGTAATAACTTAGTGATTAAGGAAAAACTCCATTTTCAATAATTTATCCTTTTGAAATCTTAAAACTCAAATTGAATGTAAATTAGGTTAATACTTAATGATTAAGGAAGAAACTCCATTTTCAATAATGTATCCTTTTGAAATCTTAAAACTCAAATTGTATGTAAATTAAGTATAACTTAGTGATTAAGGAAGAAACTCCATATTCAATAATTTATCCTTTTGAAATCTTAAAACTCAAATTGAATGTAAATTAGGTTAATACTTAGTGATTAAGGAAGAAACTCCATTTTCAATAATTTATCCTTTTGAAATCTTAAAATTTAAATTGAGAGTAAATCAGGTAATAACTTAGTGATTAAGGAATAAACTTATTTTTCAATAATGAATCCATTTGAAATCTTAAAATTTAAATTGAGTGTAAATTAGGTAATAACTTAGTGTTTAAGGAAGAAACTCCATTTTCAATAATGTATCCTTTTGAAATCTTAAAACTCAAATTGAGTGTAAATTGGTTTATAAATTAGTGATTCAGGAAGAAACTCAGTTTTCAATAATGTATCCTTTTGAAATTTTAAAACTCAAATTGAGTGTAAATTAGGTAATAACTTAGTGATTAAAGAAGAAACTCTATTTTCAATAATTTTTCCTTTTGAGATCTTAAATCTCAAATTGAATGTAAATTAGATTAATACTTAGTGATTAAGGAAGAAACTCCATTTTAAATAATATATCATTTTGAAATCATAAAACTTAAATTAAATGTAAATCAGGTAATAACTTAGTGATTAATGAAGAAACTCCATTTTTAATAATGTATCCTTTTGAAATCTTAAAACTCAAATTGAGTGTAAATTAGCTTATAACATAGTGATTAAGGAAGAAACTCCATTTTCAATAATGTATCCATTTGAAATCTTAAAACTCAAATTGTGTGTAAATTAGGTAATAACTTAGTGATTAAGAAAGAAACTCCATTTTCAATAATTTATCCTTTAACTTAGTGATTAAGGAATAAACTCATTTTTCAATAATGAATCCATTTGAAATCTTAAAACTCAAATTGAGTGTAAATTAGGTTATAACTTAGTGATTAAGGGAGAATCTTAATTTTCAATAATGTATCCCTTTGAAATCATAAAACTCAAATTGAGTGTAAATTAGTTTATAACTTAGTGATTAAGGAAGAAACTCAGTTTTCAATAATGTATCCTTTTGAAATCTTAAAACTCAAATTGAGTGTAAATTAGGTAATAACTTAGTGATTAAAGAAGAAACTCCATTTTCAATAATTTTTCCTTTTGAGATCTTAAGTCTTAAATTGAATGTAAATTAGGTTAATACTTAGTGATTAAGGAATAAACTCCATTTTCAATAATATATCATTTTGAAATCATAAAGCTTAAATTAAATGTAAATCAGGTAATAACTTAGTGATTAATGAAGAAACTCCATTTTTAATAATGTATCCTTTTGAAATCTTAAAACTCAAATTGAGTGTAAATTAGCTTATAACATAGTGACTAAGGAAGATACTCCATTTTCAATAATGTATCCCTTTGAAATCTTAAAACTCAAATTGAGTGTAAATTAGTTTATAACTTAGTGCAAATTAGTTTATAACTTAGTGATTAAGGAAGAAACTCAGTTTTTAATAATGTATCCTTTTGAAATCTTTAAACTCAAACTGAGTGTATATTAGGTAATTACTTAGTGATTAAGGAATAAACTCCATTTTCAATAATATTTCCTTTTGAAATCTTAAAACTCAAATTGAATGTAAATTAGGTTAATACTTAGAGATTAAGGAAAAAACTCCATTTTCAATAATGTATCCTTTTGAAATCTTAAAACTTAAATTGAGTGTAAATCAGTTAATAACTTAGTGATTAAGGAAGAAACTCCATTTTGATAATGTATCCTTTTGAAATCTTAAAACTCAAATTGAGTGTAAATTAGGTTATAACTTAGTGATTAAGGAAGAAACTCAACTTTCAATAATGTATCCTTTTGAAATATTAAAACTAAAATTGAATGTAAATTAGGTTAATACTTAGTGATTAAGGTAGAAACTCCATTTTCAATAATGTATCCTTTTGAAATATTAAAACTCAAATTGTGTGTAAATTAGGTAATAACTTAGTGATTAAGGAAAAACTCCATTTTCAATAATTTATCCTTTTGAAATCTTAAAACTCAAATTGAATGTAAATTAGGTTAATACTTAATGATTAAGGAAGAAACTCCATTTTCAATAATGTATCCTTTTGAAATCTTAAAACTCAAATTGTATGTAAATTAGGTATAACTTAGTGATTAAGGAAGAAACTCCATATTCAATAATTTATCCTTTTGAAATCTTAAAACTCAAATTGAATGTAAATTAGGTTAATACTTAGTGATTAAGGAAGAAACTCCATTTTCAATAATTTATCCTTTTGAAATCTTAAAATTTAAATTGAGAGTAAATCAGGTAATAACTTAGTGATTAAGGAATAAACTTATTTTTCAATAATGAATCCATTTGAAATCTTAAAATTTAAATTGAGTGTAAATTAGGTAATAACTTAGTGCAAATGAAGGTATTTATTAAGAAGAAGAAAAAACAGGACAAGGGGTGACCCCACAACCCGGGGTCGAGGAACCAAAGTGAAAAGTTAAGGGTGGGCCGCATTAAAAACCTCGCTGTAAACCTCCCTTGAGGACAAACCAGCGTAGGCGAAAAAGCGTTACCAACCACCCTTAACCTCGGCTCCAAATGAGTAAAACCCAGAATACAAGGCAAACAAAAGGTTTAGCTCTCAGCCACCAGGACTGAAAAGAGACAAACCTAAGACCAAGTTCTCAGCCCAAAAGGACTGAATAGAGACTGGCCTAAACAAGAACAAAGAAGGGGAACAAACAACCCCTAAACTCTACAATATTCATAATGCAAGTCCGAAAAAACATACTGAGTAAGAAAATCTGGGCAAGAACTAAGCCATCTATTACAAGCATGAAGTGAGGCAAGAGCATCAGCAGGCCTATTAGCCTCTCTAAAGACATGAGTGTAACGAACAAGCATGGTAGAAGCCAAATCCATGACCTGACTCCATAAGCCTTGGAGACGCCAAGGAACGAGTGGAATCTCCCTCTTCATAGTCTGAATGGCAAGAGTAGAATCCGATTCCACCCAAAGTTGCGACCAACCACGAGCATGAGCAAATTCGATGGCTAAGAGTATTGCTGCGATGAGCAAATTCGATGAGCAAATTCGATGGCTAAGAGTTATTAGGTAATAACTTAGTGTTTAAGGAAGAAACTCCATTTTCAATAATGTATCCTTTTGAAATCTTAAAACTCAAATTGAGTGTAAATTGGTTTATAAATTAGTGATTCAGGAAGAAACTCAGTTTTCAATAATGTATCATTTTGAAATCTTAAAACTTAAATTGAGTGTAAATTAGGTAATAACTTAGTGATTAAAGAAGAAACTCTATTTTCAATAATTTTTCCTTTTGAGATCTTAAATCTCAAATTGAATGTAAATTAGATTAATACTTAGTGATTAAGGAAGAAACTCCATTTTAAATAATATATCATTTTGAAATCATAAAACTTAAATTAAATGTAAATCAGGTAATAACTTAGTGATTAATGAAGAAACTCCATTTTTAATAATGTATCCTTTTGAAATCTTAAAACTCAAATTGAGTGTAAATTAGCTTATAACATAGTGATTAAGGAAGAAACTCCATTTTCAATAATGTATCCCTTTGAAATCTTAAAACTCAAATTGTGTGTAAATTAGGTAATAACTTAGTGATTAAGAAAGAAACTCCATTTTCAATAATTTATCCTTTAACTTAGTGATTAAGGAATAAACTCATTTTTCAATAATGAATCCATTTGAAATCTTAAAATTCAAATTGAGTGTAAATTAGGTTATAACTTAGTGATTAAGGAAGAAACTTCATTTTCAATAATGTATCCCTTTGAAATCATAAAACTCAAATTGAGTGTAAATTAGTTTATAACTTAGTGATTAAGGAAGAAACTCAGTTTTCAATAATGTATCCTTTTGAAATCTTAAAACTCAAATTTGAGTGTAAATTAGGTAATAATTTAGTGATTAAAGAAGAAACTCCATTTTCAATAATTTTTCCTTTTGAGATCTTAAGTCTTAAATTGAATGTAAATTAGGTTAATACTTAGTGATTAAGGAATAAACTCCATTTTCAATAATATATCATTTTGAAATCATAAAGCTTAAATTAAATGTAAATCAGGTAATAACTTAGTGATTAATGAAGAAACTCCATTTTTAATAATGTATCCTTTTGAAATCTTAAAACTCAAATTGAGTGTAAATTAGCTTATAACATAGTGACTAAGTAAGATACTCCATTTTCAATAATGTATCCCTTTGAAATCTTAAAACTCAAATTGAGTGTAAATTAGTTTATAACTTAGTGATTAAGGAAGAAACTCAGTTTTTAATAATGTATCCTTTTGAAATCTTTAAACTCAAACTGAGTGTAAATTAGGTAATTACTTAGTGATTAAGGAATAAACTCCATTTTCAATAATATTTCCTTTTGAAATCTTAAAACTCAAATAGAATGTAAATTAGGTTAATACTTAGAGATTAAGGAAAAAACTCCATTTTCAATAATGTATCCTTCTGAAATCTTAAAACTTAAATTGAGTGTAAATCAGTTAATAACTTAGTGATTAAGGAAGAAACTCCATTTTGATAATGTATCCTTTTGAAATCTTAAAACTCAAATTTAGTGTATATTAGGTTATAACTTAGTGATTAAGGAAGAAACACAACTTTCAATAATGTATCCTTTTGAAATATTAAAACTAAAATTGAATGTAAATTAGGTTAATACTTCGTGATTAAGGAAGAAACTCCATTTTCAATAATGTATCCTTTTGAAATCTTAAAACTCAAATTGTGTGTAAATTAGGTAATAACTTAGTGATTAAGGAAGAAACTCCATTTTCAATAATTTATCCTTTTGAAAACTTAAAACTCAAATTGAATGTAAATTAGGTTAATACTTAGTGATTAAGGAAGAAACTCCATTTTCAATAATGAATCCTTTTGAAATCTTAAAACTCAAATTGTGTGTAAATTAGGTATAACTTTGTGATTAAGGAAGAAACTCCATTTTAAATAATTTATCCTTTTGAAATCTTAAAACTCAAATTGAATGTAAATTTGGTTAATACTTAGTGATTAAGGAAGAAACTTCATTTTCAATAATGTATCCCTTTGAAATCATAAAACTTAAATTGAGTGTAATTAGTTTATAACTTAGTGATTAAGGAAGAAACTCAGTTTTCAATAATGTATCCTTTTGAAATCTTAAAACTCAAATTGAGTGTAAATTAGGTAATAACTTAATGATTAAAGAAGAAACTCCATTTTCAATAATTTTTCCTTTTGAGATCTTAAGTCTTAAATTGAATGTAAATTAGGTTAATACTTAGTGATTAAGGAATAAACTCCAGTTTCAATAATATATCATTTTGAAATCATAAAACTTAAATTAAATGTAAATCAGGTAATAACTTAGTGATTAATGAAGAAACTCCATTTTTAATAATGTATCCTTTTGAAATCTTAAAAATCAAATTGAGTGTAAATTAGCTTATAACATAGTGATTAAAGAAGAAACTCCATTTTCAATAATGTATCCCTTTGAAATCTCAAAACTCAAATTGAGTCTAAATTAGTTTATAACTTAGTGATTAAGGAAAAAACTCAGTTTTTAATAATGTATACTTTTGAAATCTTTAAACTCAAATTGAGTGTAAATTAGGTAATTACTTAGGGTATGTTTGTTTTGGGACTCACACGGATGGACTTTGGACTTTGCAATCCACGCCCCATACGAGTTCGGGATTTAAAATCGGGTTTTCAAATCCCAAACTCAATCCCTACCTATAAACCTATTACTATTTTTCATATAATTAAATACAAACACATCATCACTTTTTTATCATCCACTCAACATCTCTCCTACTTTTCTCTTACACAATATAATAAAATAATACAACATCAATCACTAAAAGACATTGATTTGACATAAAGCAAAATCTCACCCTACTAAAATCCCAAAACAAACACATACTCATATTATTCATCAAGATTTTCACATCCTAAGATTTCAAAGTCATGACTTTCCCCGCACACTTAAATCCCGAAACAAACATACCCTTAGTGATTAAGGAAGAAACTCCATTTTCAATAATATTTCCTTTTGAAATCTTAAAACTCAAATTGAATGTAAATTAGGTTAATACTTAGAGATTAAGGAAAAAAACTCCATTTTCAATAATGTATCCTTTTGAAATCTTAAAACTTAAATTGAGTGTAAATCAGTTAATAACTTAGTGATTAAGGAAGAAACTCCATTTTGATAATGTATCCTTTTGAAATATTAAAACTCAAATTGAGTGTAAATTAGGTTATAACTTAGTGATTAAGGAAGAAACTCAACTTTCAATAATGTATCCTTTTGAAATATTAAAACTAAAATTGAATGTAAATTAGGTTAATACTTAGTGATTAAGGTAGAAACTCCATTTTCAATAATGTATCCTTTTGAAATCTTAAAACTCAAATTGTGTGTAAATTAGGTAATAACTTAGTGATTAAGGAAAAACTCCATTTTCAATAATTTATCCTTTTGAAATCTTAAAACTCAAATTGAATGTAAATTAGGTTAATACTTAGTGATTAAGGAAGAAACTCCATTTTCAATAATTTATCCTTTTGAAATCTTTAAATTTAAATTGAGTGTAAATCAGGTAATAACTTAGTGATTAAGGAAGAAACTCCATTTTCAATAATGTATCCCTTTGAAATCTTAAAACTCAAATTGAGTGTAAATTAGTTTATAACTTAGAGATTAAGGAAGAAACTCAGTTTTCAAATAATGTATCCTTTTGAAATCTTAAAACTCAAATTGAGTGTAAATTATGTAATAACTTAGTGATTAAGGAAGAAACTCTATTTTCAATAATGTATCCTTTTGAAATCTTAAAACTCAAATTGTGGGTAAATTATGTAATAACTTAGTGATTAAGGAAGAAACTCAGTTTTCAATAATGTATCCTTATGAAATATTAAAACTCAAATTGAATGTAAATTAGGTTAATACTTAGTGATTAAGGAAGAAACTCCATTTTCAATAATGTATCCTTTTGATATCTTAAAACTCAAATTGTGTGTAAATTAGGTAATAACTTAGTGATTAAGGAAGAAAATCCATTTTCAATAATTTATCCTTTTTAAATCTTAAAACTCAAATTGAATGTAAATTAGGTTAATACTTAGTGATTAAGGAAGAAACTCCATTTTCAATAATGTATCCTTTTGAAATCTTAAAACTCAAATTGAGTGTAAATTAGGTATAACTTTGTGATTAAGGAAGAAACTCCATTTTCAATAATTTATCCTTTTGAAATCTTAAAACTCAAATTGAATGTAAATTAGGTTAATACTTAGTGATTAAGGAAGAAACTTCATTTTCAATAATGTATCCCTTTGAAATCATAAAACTCAAATTGAGTGTAAATTAGTTTATAACTTAGTGATTAAGGAAGAAACTCAGTTTTCAATAATGTATCCTTTTGAAATCTTAAAACTCAAATTGAGTGTAAATTAGTTAATAACTTAATGATTAAAGAAGAAACTCAATTTTCAATTATTTTTCCTTTTGAGATCTTAAAGTCTTAAATTGAATGTAAATTAGGTTAATACTTAGTGATTAAGGAATAAACTCCAGTTTCAATAATATATCATTTTGAAATCATAAAACTTAAATTAAATGTAAATCAGGTAATAACTTAGTGCACGTAAATGTAAATTTTATTAAAAGAAAAAGAAAAACCCCACAACCCGGGGAAATAGAATGTAGAGTGTAAGTGGGCCGCATTAAAAACCTCACCGTAAACCTCCCTTGAGGACAAACCGGTGTAGGCGAAAAAGCGTTACCAACCACTTACCCCCTCCATCTACCAAGGGAAATGCTCGGAATACAAAGCAAGAAAGCGTGAGCAACGGTCAAAAAACCGTAGGACGCAACCACAATCTATCTCACAGCCGCAAAGGACTAAAAGAGAAAGATCGTCCCAACCAAAGCCAAAAACCACAAGGTCCAAACAAACTAAAACAACCAAAGCCAAAAAAGTGACCCGAAATACAAGGTCCAAGCAAAAGAAAGAAGAATTACCAGAAGGAGGAAACTCAAAAGAATTAAATGCTACGAAAATAAGTCTCAAACAAATCCTTCCTCAGTAAGTCGTGTATGGCGTCAGGCGGACGACCAGCCCAAATACCAGGCGAACGGGATTTCGCCAAAAAATCAGCAACACCATTCCCCTCTCTCCAAATGTGTGAATAACGAATGTCCATGTCGTTATCAGGTAATAACTTAGTGATTAATGAAGAAACTCCATTTTTAATAATGTATCCTTTTGAAATCTTAAAAATCAAATTGAGTGTAAATTAGCTTATAACATAGTGATTAAGGAAGAAACTCCATTTTCAATAATATATCCCTTTGAAATCTTAAAACTCAAATTGAGTGTAAATTAGTTTATAACTTAGTGATTAAGGAAGAAACTCAATTTTTAATAATGTATCCTTTTGAAATCTTTAAACTCAAATTGAGTGTAAATTAGGTAATTACTTAGTGATTAAGGAAGAAACTCCATTTTCAATAATATTTCCTTTTGAAATCTTAAAACTCAAATTGAATGTAAATTAGGTTAATACTTAGAGATTACGGAAAAAAAACTCCATTTTCAATAATGTATCCTTTTGAAATCTTAAAACTTAAATTGAGTGTAAATCAGTTAATAACTTAGTGATTAAGGAAGAAACTCCATTTTGATAATGTATCCTTTTGAAATCTTAAAACTCAAATTGATTGTAAATTAGGTTATAACTTATTGATTAAGGAAGAAACTCAACTTTCAATAATGTATCCTTTTGAAATATTAAAACTAAAATTGAATGTAAATTAGGTTAATACTTAGTGATTAAGGAAGAAACTCCATTTTCAATAATGTATCTTTTTGAAATCTTAAAACTCAAATTGTGTGTAAATTAGGTAATAACTTAGTGCAATTATGGTTATTTTATAAATGAAAAGAAAGGACGAATAAGGTGACTTCACAACCCGAAGTCTAGGAACCAAAACGAAGAATATCAGGTGGGCCGCATTAAAAACCTCGCCGTAAACCTCCCTTGAGGACAAACCAGCGTAGGGGAAAAAGCGTTACCAACCACCTAATATTCCAGGTCCAAATAGGAAAAGCTCAGAATACAAAGCTAACAAAGGCTTAGCTCTCAACCCAAAGGCTGAATAGAGACAAACCTAAGACCAAGCTCTCAGTCCAAGGACTGAATAGAGACTGATCTAAAAAAAACAACAAAGGAAAATAACTTCTAAAAACGAAAGAAAGTTTTGTTCATATCCTCATAAAGAAATGAATCAAGAAAACTCGGGCAAGTCCCAAACCATCTCGAACTATAGTTCAGGGAAGCCAAATGATCAGCAGCTCTATTACCCTCCCGATATATGTGAGTGAAACAAATTTGCATGCTCTCCATGTAGCTCCAAACATGTGTCCACAGACCCCATAACCTCCAAGGAATAAATGTAATCTCCCGTTTCATCGTTTGAATTGCAAGCTTGGAATCGGATTCCACCCATAGGCGGCTCCATCCCTTCGAGTAGGCCAAATCAATGGAAAAAAGAATTGCAGCAAGTTCTGCCTCAAGAGGGTAACCCCAACCTCCAAAATCCGCAGAAGCCGCAACAAACATACCCCTAGAGTTCCGAAAAATAGAACCCGTGGATAGAATCCCAGGAGACTGCAAGACACTACCATCAGTGTTCACCTTATACCAACCCGGGGGTGGAGGTATCCAACGGATGTTAATGGCCGTGCGTGTTGGACGCGGCCGCAAAGAAGTCCTAAAAGCTCTAGTGACGATCAAATCACGCAACGAACCATCGGATACCCCACCTGCAGCAATCGCAGACTCGCAAGAGCTCGAGATGATCAGGGCTAAAGCACCGCTGATGGACGACACAACACCATCATGAAATGAGCGATTCCTAATCCACCAAATAGCCCACACTGTTGTAACGAAAGCAGAACGCCATATCCTGTTAACCTGCTCACTAAACTGAAATTTAGTAGCCTGCAACAGAATATCATAAAAGCCCTTATCCAAATCAAGCACAATATCAAAATTAAGCATCAAAAACTTGTAGATAGCTCTAGTAAAAGAACATTCCGAAAGGATATGGTCTTGGGTGTCACTTCCAGCAAAACATAGGCTGCACATTGTGGGGCCATGAACCCCTGTACGACCGAACCATCCCGTGGTGGGTAATCTGCCCCAAGCGGCTCTCCAAACCAAAGTGGAACGACAAGGAGGGATGAATGACGACCAAATCCACGAAGCCCAAGGTGGCTCAGGGAAACGCTGCCTAATATCATCATAGGCAATACTCGAAGTCAGCTCGCCAGAGACCGTGTTCTCCCAAATAATCCTGTCCTCTCCGTTAGATATACGAATCTGTAAAATATCATGAACAATCGTAGGGAAAGCTAAAATGAAGTTCATCGGGAAATGCCAACTACCCGCAAAGTAGAAATCCCGGACCTCCCCAAAAAGATGTTTCCTGAAATCGGAAGGAATACCGATATAGTCAGCAATGGAGTAGCCGACCCAATTGTCAAACCAGAAACTAGCTTTGGAATCGTGACCAATCAGCCAACGAGCACCTTGAGCAAGAGTAGGGATGTGGCGAGCAATCCCCGAAGCAATGGAGGACGGAATGCTATATGAGAACTTGGGTGTACGGTTGCGATGAAAGTATCGGCCGTGAAGAGGCTCAAAATCCGCAGAATTAGCACGAAAAATATCCCAAGCTAACTTACAATTGTAAGAATCATTCGCTAAGGTTAACGAACGAATCCCCAAGCCGCCTTCAGAAGTAGGCGTACAACATCTCTTCCATGGGATCGAACAGCTACTATTTCTTTTATTGATATCCCCCGTCCATAAGAAATTCTTCATGGCACGTTCAATTCTGGTGATCTGGGACCTTGGCCAACGGTAAATCATCATAGTATGAACCAAAGAAGAGGTGATAACCGAATTCAGCAAACACTTCCTGCCCGCAAGTGTGAGAGTGCGACCCTTCCAGCCCCCAAATTTCGACAAAATAGAGTCCACCAACTTTGAGAAATACACAGCCTTAGGAGCCCCCCGGAACAAAGGGACCCCAAGGTACACGAAAGGAAGACTGCCTTGCTGAATACCGGTGATACGAAGAATTCTTCCACGAGTATACGAAGAAACCGACGAACCATAAAAAATATGAGATTTCCCAGGGCTGTAAACTTGACCCGAGATATCCCCATAAGCATCAAGAATCCGCTTTAAGGTGCGAGCGCAAGAAGCGGTTGCCTTCGTGAAGACCAAAATGTCATCGGCATAAAAGAGGTAGTGAGGAGACCCCTTGATGCCCAAAAGATGACCGAGAGAGACTTCATGTTGAATCCACCTTCCCAAGGCTTCTTCCGCAAGACAAAAGAGCAAGGGAGATAAGGGGTCCCCTTGCCGAACGCCCCTGGAACAAGGGAAAAAACCCTGAAATTCCCCATTAATAATAATGGTCAGCCGAGCAGAATGAAGTATCAGTTGCACCATCTGTTGAAACCTCGATGAGAAGCCCAATCTTTTAATAACTGCTTGCAAAAAATCCCAATCAATTGTGTCAAAAGCTTTAGAAATATCAATCTTCACAGCCATATTCCCCTCCTTAGCCTTGTTATTTAGTTTATTAACCGCATCAGAAGCAAGAGCGATGCAGGTATGAATTTGTTTCCCGGGGACAAAACCAAACTGAAACGGTGACAGAAGTCGTGCTGCAAGTGGTCCCAATCTCGTAGCCAAAATTTTAGTGAAAATCTTATATAGATAGTTCCCCATAACAATCGGTCTGAAATCCTGAATTTTGTTAGCACCCGGCTTCTTGGGGATAAGAGTCACCAAACTTGCATTAAAACCGGCAGGCATAGATAAAGTCAAAAAGATATATTGAATAGCCTCTGTAACATCCGAATAAACAATGTCCCAACAATGCTGAAAAAACGAACCCGGAAAACCATCTGGACCCGGAGAGCTTGATCCGTCCATATCAAACACAGCAGCTTTCACCTCATCAAGTAATGGTAACGCGGTGAGCGAACCCTCCTCGCCGGAATCCAGCACCGTGAAAGGGAGTTCAGCCAAATGGCTAGCAAAAGGACGCACATCATGTCTCTTCGTGAATAGCTCTCTATAGTATGTCTCAATGTGTTGGCAAATCCCAGCCTTGTCCTTGACCAACGAGCCCCCAATCAGAAGTTCGGAAATCGGATTAGGGGCTTTCCGAATCTTGCAAGCAATATGGAAAAAAGACGTGTTACGGTCCCCATCTTTAAGCCACTGAAATCGGCCTTTCTGAGAGAAATATTCTTGCTTGCGAGCAAGAAGATGATTCAGCTGAATCGAGCAATCAACCTCCCTATTGAAACGGTAATCCGAATCACCGTGAACATGAATATCATGCTGGATATCCCGAAGACGAATAGTAGCTTCCTCAATTTCAGTAAAGACATTCCGGAAAACCGATGTGTTCCAATTACGAAGATGATGCCTTAAACGGCGTAACTTTGAAACCACCCGTAGGGTAGGGGAAGGAGCAGCAACCGGGGAGAGCCAAGATTGCCTCACAGTGGCAAGGAAAGAATCATGTTGGAACCACATACTCTGAAAATAGAAAGAAGGGGAGCGTCTCGGCTGATGAGTAATGCATCTCAACAAAATAGGATGATGATCAGAGGAATGACGACATAATATCTCCAGCGAAGAATGAGTCCAGAGCTCAAGGAAACTGGAGGACGCCAGAGCCCTATCCAAACGAGCTGCTAAAAAACCTTGGCCGGCCCGCCGAGTGGACCACGTGAACCTATGGTCCCCAGTATCAAACTCAAGCAAATTCGCCTCATCTATAAAAGCAACGAACTCGTCAGAAGGGAGATTACGATAGACCATGTCGGTACTCCTCTCGTGAGAGCCCCTGACCACGTTAAAATCTCCCATAAAGCAAACATTAGGGTCAGCAATACCCAAAAGGTCAGCCCAAAGGTGGCGGCGCAAGGTGTAGGTGTTACGTGCATGTATGAAGGCCAGAGTACACGCATGAGATTCTAAGGCAACAGTGATTGCAATGCATTGATCAGTCTGAAACAACAAGGTAACTGAATTAACAAGCGTATCCTTGCAAACAATCCAAACATTTGAAAGAGAAGCAGTACGCTCATTTTTAAAAAGGAAAGACATATTGAGAGAACGCCAAAAAGAAAGGGGGATAGAGGAGGATCGTATCTTGGGCTCATAAATAGCCAGAAAATCTGGCCTGTGTTGTTGGCATAGAGAAATGAGGGCATTTTGAGTGAGCTCATTCCCTATGCCCTGAACGTTCCAAGAGAGACAAATCATGAAAACTTGGTTTGACCGTGCTTCGGCGGCCCATTCCCCTCCTCCATAATATCACTCCATCGCTGGTTAGCAACCGCATGTAGTTCCCCCACGCGGGTGCTAAGATCATCCACTTCTAAAGCTGCATTCGCCCTATCACGAAGAAGATGAATAACATCCTCTGGTTGTTTATCCAAAGCCACCGTGAGCGCCGAACTTTGGCTGGCACCATCCTTATGGTGACCATCGCTCCCCTCCGTTGAAGCATGTGTGGGGCTCCTCACCGGCGATGAGGGTTTACTTCTCAAAGATTTCTTCAAAGCAACCCCAGCCGGGAGGGAAGTTTTAATGGGAAGACCCAGAGGGAGAGAGGCCTCAATATAAGGTTTCTTAAGTATACCAGATTTTCGGACGCCTTGTGAAACAAGGGATGCATCATGTGAAGATTCAGGAATTTCTGTTTGTCTAGTTAGAGCATCAAACACATTAGTAGTGGGAACAGCCGCAAACTCCTTTTCAGACGAGGGTACCTCGGAAAGTAATGGTGATCCAGAGTAATGTGGAAAAGTGGGGTCACGAGTAATCTGGTCAGTGACCTCCTCCCTGAATGATTGAGCCTCTCTGTCTGTAGCAAGCTGGCCAACCAAAGATACAACGTCCTCCTTAGAAACACCCCCATTGGGGTTCAAAACCTTGTCCTTATCCCGAGGTTTCCTGGATCTGCTACGACTACGGCCACGACTCGAACGACGGGATGGAACATTCGTACGATTATTTGTCTTCTTACAATTACTAAGTGTATGACCCAAAACCATACATTCCCTGCAGAAGAATGGAAGCTTCTCATAAGTTATGTTGGCAGCCGAGAGATGAGTACCCCTCCGATACATAACTTGTTGATGCAGATCTTTAGAAAGGTCAATTTCAATCAGCATGCGTGCGTAAAGGCCAAATAGCTTGTTTGATGTGTTAACGTCAATTTGTACCAAAGTGCCAATAGTCGAGGCAAGGGCTTCCAAGATTCGGGGCTGCCAATATTCAATCGGCAAATCTGAGAATCGCACCCAAACTTGTGCTACAGAAGATCTCACCTTACTTGGATTGAAATTTTGAGACCAAGGTTGTACACGGAAAATCCCCGTGTCCATAGAGTAGGAAGAACGGGCCGCAACAAGTAGCTTATCACCCGGATCCTCAAACATGACCGTGTAGTATCCCCTTCCTAGCGGAATCATCTTCAACCGACCCGTCAGCTTCCAAATGTCTTTCAGTTTATTCTTTAATTGCAATAGCGGAAGTAACGGCTTCCTTGGCGCCGTGATCATACGGCCAATGAGAGCATTTTGAAACTCCCGCACACCTTGCTGATAGTCCTCCTCGGGAATATCAATTAGAAGATATTCCTCGTGTTTGGAGGGCTTAATTGGCTCACGTAGAGGCGGCCTAGAGGCATTCCTAGTTTTCGAGGCGACAACATCCTTGAACGATCTATCTCCATTCGGAACCGTACTAATCCCGGACGGAGAAACCTGCATATAATCGGGAGAAGAAGCGGGAGTATCCACCTTAGAGGAAACAGGTAACGTGGGAGTTGTATCAGAAGACTTACAAAGTGCGCCGGAAACAGAGCTTGACTCGTTTCCGGCTGTAGTCGGGAGTGCGCCAATAGGGGTCAAAAGCCCTTGCTTATTCCCGATGACGTCCGAGGTCGCTAAGGGAAAAGCGACGTCTGGGGTGAGTTGCGACGAACCCTGCAAGGCATTAACAACAGCAGTAGCATGTGTAGGGTTTGGCGGTTGGGTGACCAAGCCAAGATTAGGGGACTTACAAGGTACGCCGGAAACGGCCTCGATCTCGTTTCCGGCTGTAGTCGAGTGTGCGCCAGAAGGGAGTGAAGTCCCTAACGTAGTGCTCGACCGCAAGTTAGACCCATATTGATTAAAATCATGCAAAGCCGGGAGAGTAATACCAGATGCCGCTGCCATGGCTAGGGTTTCAGGAGACGCCTGTAAAGAGCGCCATGAAGATGGCAGCGTTGTATTTGCAGTTTGCAGCGAAAACAAATATCTCAAAAAGTATGGAAACCGCTGTTCCACACCCATCAGCGCCATATCGACGGAACCATCTGGGGATAAGCCAAAATTGCGTGGTGGCGAAGGAAGGGATTTTAGGGTTTCAGAGGGAATTGATAGATAATCTTTGATCTGTTGATTATAGTGAACCATACGATCAAAGATACGAGTTTCCAAATCTCCATGTCGATCGGAGGCTGCAAGGATCGCCGTGAACTCGTCTATCGATGGAAACATGGTTACGTGAGGACAAGGTTAAAAAAGTTTAGAGAGAGGAGAGAGCATTTTTTCTAGAGAGAGAAACATAATCATTCAGCTAGCTTATAACTTAATGATTCAAAAGTACTAACATAGATTTGTGATTAAGGAAGAAACTCCATTTTCAATAATTTATTCTTTTGAAATCTTAAAACTCAAATTGAATGTAAATTAGGTTAATACTTAGTGATTAAGGAAGAAACTCCATTTTCAATAATTTATCCTTTTGAAATCATTAAATTTTAATTGAGAGTAAATCAGGTAATAACTTAGTGATTAAGGAATAAACTTATTTTTCAATAATGAATCCATTTGAAATCTTAAAACTTAAATTGACTTTAAATTAGGTAATAACTTTGTGATTAAGGAAGAAACTCCATTTTCAATAATGTATCCCTTTGAAATCTTAAAACTCAAATTGAGTGTAAATTAGTTTATAACTTAGAGATTAAGGAAGAAACTCAGTTTTCAATAATGTATCCTTTTGAAATCTTAAAACTCAAATCGAGTGTAAATTAGGTAATAATTTAGTGATTAAGGAATAAACTCTATTTTCAATAATGTATCCTTTTGAAATCTTAAAACTCAAACTGTGTGTAAATTAGGTAATAACTTAGTGATTAAGGAAGAAACTCAGTTTTCAATAATGTATTCTTTTGAAATATTAAAACTCAAATTGAATGTAAATTAGGTTAATACTTAGTGATTCAGGAAGAAACTCCATTTTAAATAATGTATCCTTTTGATATCTTAAAACTCAAATTGTGTGTAAATTAGGTAATAACTTAGTGATTAAGGAAGAAACTCCATTTTCAATAATTTATCCTTTTTAAATCTTAAAACTCAAATTGAATGTAAATTAGGTTAAAACTTAGTGATTAAGGAAGAAACTCCATTTTCAATAATGTATCCTTTTGAAATTTTAAAACTCAAATTGTGTGTAAATTAGGTATATCTTTGTGATTAAGGAAGAAACTCCATTTTCAATAATGTATCCCTTTGAAATCATGAAACTCAAATTGAGTGTAAATTAGTTTATAACTTAGTGATTAAGGAAGAAACTCAGTTTTCAATAATGTATCCTTTTGAAATCTTAAAACTTAAATTGAGTGAAAATCAGTTAATAACTTAGTGATTAAGGAAGAAACTCCATTTTGATAATGTATCCTTTTGAAATCTTAAAACTCAAATTGAGTGTAAATTAGGTTATAACTTAGTGATTAAGGAAGAAACTCAACTTTCAATAATGTATCCTTTTGAAATATTAAAACTAAAATTGAATGTAAATTAGGTTAATACTTAGTGATTAAGGAAGAAACTCCATTTTCAATAATGTATCTTTTTGAAATCTTAAAACTCAAATTGTGTGTAAATTAGGTAATAACTTAGTGACTAAGGAAGAAACTCCATTTTCAATAATTTATCCTTTTGAAATCTTAAAACCCAAATTGAATGTAAATTAGGTTAATACTTAGTGATTAAGGAAGAAACTCCATTTTCAATAATTTATCCTTTTGAAATTTTTAAATTTAAATTGAGAGTAAATCAGGTAATAACTTAGTGATCAAGGAATAAACTTATTTTTCAATAATGAATCCATTTGAAATCTTAAAACTTAAATTGAGTGTAAATTTGGTAATAACTTAGTGATTAAGGAAGAAACTCCATTTTCAATAATGTATCCCTTTGAAATCTTAAAACTCAAATTAAGTGTAAATTAGTTTATAACTTAGAGATTAAGGAAGAAACTCAGTTTTCAATAATGTATCCTTTTGAAATCTTAAAACTCAAATTGAGTGTTAATTAGGTAATAACTTAGTGATTAAGGAAGAAACTCTATTTTCAATAATGTATCCTTTTGAAATCTTAAAACTCAAATTGTGTGTAAATTAGGTAATAACTTAGTGATTAAGGAAGAAACTCTATTTTCAATAATGTATCCTTTTGAAATCTTAAAACTCAAATTGTGTGTAAATTAGGTAATAACTTAGTGATTAAAGAAGAAACTCAGTTTTCAATAATGTATCCTTTTGAAATATTAAAACTCAAATTGAATGTAAATTAGGTTAATACTTAGTGATTAAAGAAGAAACTCCATTTTTAATAATGTATCCTTTTGATATCTTAAAACTCAAATTGTGTGTAAATTAGGTAATAACTTAGTGATTAAGGAAGAAACTCCATTTTCAATAATTTATCCTTTTTAAATCTTAAAACTCAAATTGAATGTAAATTAGGTTAATACTTAGTGATTAAGGAAGAAACTCAATTTTCAATAATGTATCCTTTTGAAATCTTAAAACTCAAATTGTATGTAAATTAGGTATAACTTAGTAATTAAGGAAGAAACTCCAAATTCAATAATTTATCCTTTTGAAATCTTAAAACTCAAATTGGATGTAAATTAGGTTAATACTTAGAGATTACGGAAAAAAAACTCCATTTTCAATAATGTATCCTTTTGAAATCTTAAAACTTAAATTGAGTGTAAATCAGTTAATAACTTAGTGATTAAGGAAGAAACTCCATTTTGATAATGTATCCTTTTGAAATCTTAAAACTCAAATTGATTGTAAATTAGGTTATAACTTAGTGATTAAGGAAGAAACTCAACTTTCAATAATGTATCCTTTTGAAATATTAAAACTAAAATTGAATGTAAATTAGGTTAATACTTAGTGATTAAGGAAGAAACTCCATTTTCAATAATGTATCTTTTTGAAATCTTAAAACTCAAATTGTGTGTAAATTAGGTAATGACTTAGTGATTAAGGAAGAAACTCCATTTTCAATAATTTATCCTTTTGAAATCTTAAAACCCAAATTGAATGTAAATTAGGTTAATACTTAGTGATTAAGGAAGAAACTCCATTTTCAATAATTTATCCTTTTGAAATCTTTAAATTTAAATTGAGAGTAAATCAGGTAATAACTTAGTAATCAAGGAATAAACTTATTTTTCAATAATGAATCCATTTGAAATCTTAAAACTTAAATTGAGTGTAAATTAGGTAATAACTTAGTGATTAAGGAAGAAACTCCATTTTCAATAATGTATCCCTTTGAAATCTTAAAACTCAAATTAAGGGTAAATTAGTTTATAACTTAGAGATTAAGGAAGAAACTCAGTTTTTAATAATGTATCCTTTTGAAATCTTAAAACTCAAATTGAGTGTAAATTAGGTAATAACTTAGTGATTAAGGAAGAAACTCTATTTTCAATAATGTATCCTTTTGAAATCTTAAAACTCAAATTGTGTGTAAATTAGGTAATAACTTAGTGATTAAGGAAGAAACTCTATTTTCAATAATGTATCCTTTTGAAATCTTAAAACTCAAATTGTGTGTAAATTAGGTAATAACTTAGTGATTAAGGAAGAAACTCAGTTTTCAATAATGTATCCTTTTGAAATATTAAAACTCAAATTGAATGTAAATTAGGTTAATACTTAGTGATTAAAGAAGAAACTCCATTTTTAATAATGTATCCTTTTGATATCTTAAAACTCAAATTGTGTGTAAATTAGGTAATAACTTAGTGATTAAGGAAGAAACTCCATTTTCAATAATTTATCCTTTTTAAATCTTAAAACTCAAATTGAATGTAAATTAGGTTAATACTTAGTGATTAAGGAAGAAACTCCATTTTCAATAATGTATCCTTTTGAAATCTTAAAACTCAAATTGTATGTAAATTAGGTATAACTTAGTAATTAAGGAAGAAACTCCAAATTCAATAATTTATCCTTTTGAAATCTTAAAACTCAAATTGAATGTAAATTAGGTTAATACTTAGTGATTAAGGAAGAAACTCCATTTTCAATAATTTATCCTTTTGAAATCTTAAAATTTAAATTGAGAGTAAATCAGGTAATAACTTAGTGATTAAGGAATAAATTTATTTTTCAATAATGAATCCATTTGAAATCTTAAAATTTAAATTGAGTGTAAATTAGGTAATAACTTAGTGATTAAGGAAGAAACTCCATTTTCAATAATGTATCCTTTTGAAATCTTAAAACTCAAATTGAGTGTAAATTGGTTTATAAATTAGTGATTCAGGAAGAAACTCAGTTTTCAATAATGTATCCTTTTGAAATCTTATTACTCAAATTGAGTGTAAATTAGGTAATAACTTTGTGATTAAGGAAGAAACTCCATTTTCAATAATTTTTCCTTTTGAAATCTTAAATCTCAAATTGAATGTAAATTAGGTTAATACTTGGTGATTAAGGAAGAAACTCCATTTTCAATAATGTATTCTTTTGAAATCTTAAAACTCAAATTGAATGTAAATTAGGTTAATACTTAGTGATTAAGGAAGAAACTCCATTTTCAATAATTTATCCTTTTGAAATCTTTAAATTTAAATTGAGAGTAAATCAGGTAATAACTTAGTGATCAAGGAATAAACTTATTTTTCAATAATGAATCCATTTGAAATCTTAAAACTTAAATTGAGTGTAAATTAGGTAATAACTTAGTGATTAAGGAAGAAACTCCATTTTCAATAATGTATCCTTTTGAAATCTTAAAACTCAAATTAAGTGTAAATTAGTTTATAACTTAGAGATTAAGGAAGAAACTCAGTTTTCAATAATGTATCCTTTTGAAATCTTAAAACTCAGATTGAGTGTAAATTAGGTAATAACTTAGTGATTAAGGAAGAAACTCTATTTTCAATAATGTATCCTTTTGAAATCTTAAAACTCAAATTGTGTGTAAATTAGGTAATAACTTAGTGATTAAGGAAGAAACTCAGTTTTTAATAATGTATCCTTTTGAAATATTAAAACTCAAATTGAATGTAAATTAGGTTAATACTTAGTGATTAAAGAAGAAACTCCATTTTTAATAATGTATCCTTTTGATATCTTAAAACTCAAATTGTGTGAAAATTAGGTAATAACTTAGTGATTAATGAAGAAACTCGGTTTTCAATAATGTATCCTTTTGAAATATTAAAACTCAAATTGAATGTAAATTAGGTTAATAACTTAGTGATTAGGGAAGAAACTCCATTTTCAATAATATTTCCTTTTGAAATATTAAAACTCAAATTGAATGTAAATTAGGTTAATATTTAGTGATTAAGGAAGAAACTTCATTTTCAATAATGTATCCTTTTGAAAAGTTAAAACTCAAATTGTGTGTAAATTTTGTAATAACTTAGTGATTAAGGAAGAAACTCCATTTTCAATAATTTATCCTTTTGAAATCTTAAAACTCAAATTGAATGTAAATTAGGTTAATACTTAGTGATTAAGGAAGAAACTCCATTTTCAATAAGAAAATTTAAATTGAGAGTAAATCAGGTAATAACTTACTGATTAAGGAATAAACTTATTTTTCAATAATGAATCCATTTGAATCAAATTGAGTGTAAATTAGGTAATAACTAGTGATTAAGGAAGAAACTCCATTCTCAATAATGTATCCCTTTGAAATCATAAAACTCAAATTGAGAGTAAATTAGTTTATAACTTAGTGATTAAGGAAGAAACTCAGTTTTCAATAATATATCCTTTTGAAATATTAAAACTCACATTGAGTGTAAATTAGGTAATAACTTAGTGATTAATGAAGAAACTCCATTTTCAATAATATTTCCTTTTGAAATATTAAAACTCAAATTGAATGTAAATTAGGTTAATACTTAGTGATTAAGGAAGAAACTCTATTTTCAATAATGTATCCTTTTGAAATCTTAAAACTTAAATTGAGTGTAAATCAAGTAATAACTTAGTGATTAAGGAAGAAACTCCATTTTTTATAATGTACCCTTTTGAAATCTTAAAACTCAAATTGAGTGTAAATTAGGTTATAACATAGTGATTAAGGAAAAGACTCAGTTTTCAATAATGTATCCTTTTGAAATATTAAAACTCAAATTTAATGTAAATTATGTTAATACTTAGTTATTAAGGAAGAAACACCATTTTCAATAATGTATCCTTTTGAAATCTTAAAACTCAAATTGTGTGTAAATGAGGTAATAACTTAGTGATTAAGGAAGAAACTCCATTTTCAATAATTTATCCTTTTGAAATCCTAAAACCCAAATTGAATGTAAATTAGGTAAATACTTAGTGATTAAGGAAGAAACTCCATTTTCAATAATTTATCCTTTTGAAATTTTTAAATTTAAATTGAGAGTAAATCAGGTAATAACTTAGTGATCAAGGAATAAACTTATTTTTCAATAATGAATCCATTTGAAATCTTAAAACTTAAATTGAGTGTAAATTAGGTAATAACTTAGTGATTAAGGAAGAAACTCCATTTTCAATAATGTATCCCTTTGAAATCTTAAAACTCAAATTAAGTGTAAATTAGTTTATAACTTATAGATTAAGGAAGAAACTCAGTTTTCAATAATGTATCCTTTTGAAATCTTAAAACTCAAATTGAGTGTAAATTAGGTAATAACTTAGTGATTAAGGAAGAAACTCTATTTTCAATAATGTATCCTTTTGAAATCTTAAAACTCAAATTGTGTGTAAATTAGGTAATAACTTAGTGATTAAGGAAGAAACTCTATTTTCAATAATGTATCCTTTTGAAATCTTAAAACTCAAATTGTGTGTAAATTAGGTAATAACTTAGTGCAAATGAAAGCGATTTTATTAAGAAGAAAAAGAAAACAGAGGTGACCCCACAACCCGGGGTCAAGGAGCCAAAAACAAAGAAGCAATTAGTGGGCCGCATTAAAAACCTCGCTGTAAACCTCCCTTGAGGACAAACCAGCGTAGGCGAAAAAGCGTTACCAACCACTAAAAACTTCGGCTCCAAATAGGAAAAGCCCAGAATACAAAGCAATAGAAGGGTTTAGCTCTCAGCCCGAAGGACTGAATAGAGACAAACCCAAGGCCAAGCTCTCAGCTCCAAATAGAACTGAATAGAGACTGGCCTCAAACAACAAAACAACGAAACAAAGCAAAGTAGAGAAGCCAACCTAAACCCTACAATATTCAAAGTTCATATCAGAGTAAATAAAGGGAGCAAGAAAACTTGGGCAAGAGCCAACCCAAGTCCGCCGAGCATGCAAAGCAGCCAGGGCATCAGCTGCCCGATTTCCTTCCCGAAAGACGTGTGTAAAGCATATGCTCATCGAAGCTGCACAATACATAACTTGGCTCCATAAACCCTGTAACCGCCAAGGAACAAAAGGAATTTCACGCTTCATAGTTTGAATCGCAAGTGTAGAATCGGACTCCACCCAAAGCTGTCTCCAACCACGCGTGTAAGCATACTCAATTGCCAACAAAATAGCAGCAATCTCGGCCTCAAGCGGATAACCCCAGCCAAAAGAATCAGAGGTAGCAGCAACAAACAAACCTCTAGAATTCCGAAAAATCGCCCCCACATGCAATGTGCCCGGCGCACAAGTTACACTACCATCTACATTGACTTTATACCAACCAGGGATCGGCGGCAACCATCTCACATATATCGGCGTGCGTGGTGACCGGGGCATCAAACGAATGCGAAAGGCACGCGTCACCAATAGATCACGGAGCGAACCATTAGAAGTGCCCTTAGCTAGAGCAGCCGAGTCACTAACATTGGCAATGATGAGCGCCAAACAACGACGAACCGAAGGCTTAACACCCTCGTGGTAGGACCTATTTCGAAACCACCAAACAGCCCATATAGTGGTGACAAAAGCAAGCCGCCAGAGTTTCGCCACCTGCTCGCTAAAGTGAAAACTCATAACTTGCAACAACACAGAGTAGAAACCATCATCAAGATTCAAAATAACATCAAAAGTAGAGGCTAAAAAAGCATAAATCTGCTTAATAAAAGGACAAGCAGAAAGGATATGGTCCTGTGTGTCCTCCCCCTGCTGACAAAGTAAGCAGATTGTAGGACCCGAATACCCGATCTTCCTAAACCAACCGGATGTAGGAAGCTGACCCCACGCTGCCCTCCAAAGTAAGGTCGAACGACATGGAGGAATGAAAGGAGCCCAAATCCAAGCAGCCCAAGGCGGTTTTTGAAAGTGTTGACTAATCTCATCATACGCAATCCTAGAAGTCAACTCCCCAGAAACAGTGTTTTCCCAAACCAACGTGTCATTCTCGCGGGAAAGACGCACCTGGAGAATATCATTCACAATAGTCGGGTATGCAACGACGAAGTCCAGGGAAAAATGCCAAGAATCATCAAAAAAGAAGTCCCTAACTTCCCCCTGAAAGAGCTGCCGAGCAGAGCTAGGGATACCCACCCTATCCGCAATCGTGTAACCAAGCCAATTCTCATGCCAAAAGCTCACACGCGAAGTGCTACTGACTATCCATCTTGCACCATCAACAATTCGTGGAACGTGTCGTGCAATACCAGGAGCAATGGAAGAAGCCCTACTGTAAGAGAAACGGGGAAGACGGTGTACAGTAAAGTAGCGAGCATGCAAGCACTCAAAATCAGGAGAGGGATTCCTGTAAATATCCCAAGCCAATTTACAACCAAAAGAATCGTTAGCCACAGTAATAGAGCGTAAACCCAGACCACCTTCAGAAGTAGGAGCACAACAACGCTTCCAGGAAATAGTACATGTACCCTTTTTGTTAATATCACCAGTCCACAAGAAATTTCTCATAGCCCGCTCAAGGAGTTTGATACTTGATCTAGGCCAACGATATATCATCATAGTGTGAACAAGAGAAGCACAGATAACCGAGTTAATCAGACATTTGCGACCAGCCAAAGATAAAGAATGACCTTTCCACGTACCGAATTTCCCCATAATAGAATCCACAAGACTCGCAAAATAGGCAGCCTTTGGGGCCCCTCTGAAGAGAGGAACCCCAAGATAAGTAAAAGGAAACTCACCCTCCTGAATGCCAATCACACGGTAGATCTGACGGCGAACAAACGTCCGAACCGAATCACCATAATAAACGTGAGACTTACTAGGACTGTACAGTTGGCCCGATATCGATCCATAATCCTGAAGAATCCTCTTCAAACAGGCCGCATCCTTTGCGCTCGCCTTTGCAAACACCAGAATATCATCAGCATAAAAAAGGAAGGGGGGCGAGCCACGAAGCACCCGCAAAGCCTTCCGATCAACCTCCCATTGCAAATACCTACCCAGAGCCTCCTCCGCAAGACAAAAAAGAAGAGGGGATAAAGGATCACCTTGCCGGACTCCTCTTGAGCAGGAGAAAAAACCACGAGGCTCACCATTAAGGAGAATGGAAAGACGAGCAGAATGCAAAATCATGTCCACCATATCACAAAACCTTTTGGGGAAGCCCATTCGAATAAGAACCGCTTGCAGAAAACCCCAATCAATCGTATCAAAGGCTTTAGAAATATCAACCTTTATAGCCATATTTCCAAGTTTAGCCTGACATTTCAATTTGTTAATAGCATCCGAGGCAAGAGAAATACAGGTATGAATACGTTTCCCAGGAATGAAGCCAAATTGATACGGAGAGAGAAATCTAGTCACGAAAGAGCCCAATCTTGTTGCAACAATTTTAGTAAAAACTTTGTATAGGAAATTACCCATCACAATCGGCCGGAAGTCTTGAATTCGATTTGCACCAGGCTTTTTAGGAATAAGCGTAACCAAACTTGCATTGAAACCGCTAGGCATAACCAGCGTTCTGAAAATATGCTGCACTGCTTCAGTGATATCCTCATATATTATAGGCCAACATGCGTGGAAGAAGGAACCTGGAAAACCATCCGGGCCCGGAGAACTAGAACCCTCCATGCCAAAAACCGCCGTCCTAACCTCATCGAGAAGGGGAATTGCCGTGAGAAAATCCCCCTCCCCCTCAGGTATACGAAAAAAAGGAAGGACATCAAGTTGCGTCGAAACGGGAATAACCTCAACATCTTTCTTAAACAAATCACTATAATAATCCACAACATGGGTAGCAATAGAGGACAAATCAGTGACCAAAGTGTCATTAATCATCATCTCCGAGAGCAAGAAACCACCCTTCCTCACCTTAGTAGCAATATGGAAAAAAGATGAATTACGATCACCATCCTTAAGCCATTGAAGCCGACTCTTCTGGGAGTAAAACTCCTGCCTCCTAGCCAATAATTCATTGAGATGGGTTAAACAATCAATCTCACGAGCAAACCGATCATCGCTATCACCATCAGAATGAATCTCCTGCTGAATATCATGAAGATTTTGGGTAGCAGCATCAATCTCATTAAAGACATGACGGAAAACCGAAATGTTCCAATGCCGAAGCGCCACGCGTAATCGCTTCAGTTTCGAAGTGACCTGAAGCACCGGAGTCCTTGCATGAGACGGAAGAACCCAGGAGGTTTTAACAAAATCTAAAAAACCCTCATGACGAATCCACATTGTTTGGAAACGGAAAATCTGACGAGACTTCGGACGCTCCATCATGAGCGAAAGGAGGAGGGGATGATGATCAGAAGAGTGTCTCGGAAGTATATCAAGGTTGACAGAAGTCCATAAGGTGACGAAGCCCGTAGTAGCCAATGCACGATCGAGACGGGCAGCAACAAAACCAAGATCAGCCCGTCTACTAGACCATGTATAAATAAGATCATTAGTGTCAAACTCCACCAACTTTGCTTCATCAATGAAAGCAACAAACTCCGCGGAAGGAAGACTACGAAAGGTCATGTTCCTGCTCCGTTCATGTAAGCCAGTAACCACATTGAGGTCCCCAATAATACAAAGATTAGGGTCCAAGATATGCAATAAATTCCGCCATAATTCGCGCCGAAGAATATAGGAATTGCGAGCATGAACAAACGCCATCGTGCAGACATTCAACCCCAAATCCACCGTCACAGCAATACATTGATCAGTCTGGAAAAGAAGTTTAGTAGAGGTAACATATTCATCCTTACATAAAATCCAGATATTAGGAAGGGAACCAGCACGAAAATTGGCAAATAGAAAAGACATATGAATAGAACGCCAAAAAGGAGCAGAGATAGAAGAAATCCTTATCTTAGGTTCATAAATGGCTAAGTAATCAGGCCTGAATTTGTGGCATAGAGAACGAAGGGCAGTTTGAGTTTGGTCGTTCCCTATCCCCTGGAGGTTCCATGATAAACAGATCATGAGGTCAAGGCTTGACTGTGCTTCGGCAGTCCATCATCCTCATCATCGTCACCCCATTTTCTAGACGCCGCATAATGCAGCTCATGCACACGGCTACTCTGCTCATCGACACGTAAATTCTCTTTCGCTTCCACATGCGTATCTTCTAAAACCCCTTCAGAACGTACAATGGCCAAGTCCAAAGAATGGTTCGCACTAGGATCGGAGTTATGAGATTCTGAGTTTATTTCAATGGGAGGAGGTGATGCAAGAGGAGTGTCCCGTAGAGCCTTCTTCCTAGCAATACCAGCCGGAAGTGAAGTCTTGATGGAAACACCAAGTGGAAGTGAAGTCTCTATATAAGAGGTCTTAAGAATTCCAGGCTTTCGTACCATAGAAGGAGGGTGAACATTTTGGGAAACAGAGTTCACCAGTATGTCGTCAGTCTCATGTGTTGGATCCCTTTCCAAAACAGCCACCGAATTGTCTAAAGCAGCAAAGGCATTAGACTTAACAACCGGAGCAACCTCGTTATTCTCAAACCCAGACTTTGGAAAAGCGTCATCATTATTGGATAGTGACTCGGTTAAAGACTCCTTAAGGGCCTGACTCTCACGTTCAGCAGCAAGTTCCCCAGCCAAAGTGTCAACATCCGCCTTCGTAACCTCCCCCGTATGATTTGGGGCCTGCCGTTTGCCATGGATCGGATTTCGTTTCCGTGAACGACTACGACCACGGCTCGCGCGACGGGAAGGGACCGTAGATTGAACCTTCGATTTCTTGCATGAGCTCAACAAATGACCCAGTACCCCACATTCACGACAAAAAGGTGGTAATTTTTCATAGGTTATGTTAGTGGCTGAAAGATGAGAGCCCCGTCTATACATAACCTGTTGATGCAAATCCTTAGATAGATCAAGTTCGATCAACATACGGGCATAGAGCCCGAACAAACGGTTTGAGGTGTTGATATCAATCTGCACCAAAGTACCAATGGTCGAAGCTAAAGCTTCAAGGATTCTCGGTTGCCAATACTCAATCGGTAAATCCGAAAAGCGAACCCACACTTGAGCCACTGAAGTCTTGACTCTACTCGGATTGAAGTTCGGCGACCAAGCCTGTAGACGAAATGTGCCTGTATCAAGGGAATAAGAAGAACGGGTCTCGATTCTCCTCTTTTCACCTTCGTCTTCAAACATAACAGTAAAATAACCCTTCCCAAGCGGAATCATCTTCAAACGACCTTGCAATTGCCATAATGCTTTCAGCTTATCCTTCAACACCAAGAGAGGTACCAGTGACTTCCCCGGCAAGGTAATCATTCGTCCAATTAGAGCGTTCCGAAATTCTTGCAACCCCTGTTGATAATCTTCTTCAGGAATATCAATAAGGAGATACTCATCATGGGGAGTTGGTTTAATTGGATCACGAAACAGAGGAGGGCGAGTCTCCGTCCATCGTTTTGCACCAGCAACATCCGCATAGGACTTAGTAGTAGCAGGGGAATGAGCAACATGAACGGCCGGAGCGTCGACCGGAAATTGAGAGTCCTGCAAGGTAACAGGAGAAACAGCAGGAGCAACCCCTTGAATAGGATCGGAGGAAATCAAAGTTGTGCTAGGGGACTTACAGAGTGCGCCGGAAATAACAGGAGTATTTCCGGCTGTAGTCGGGAGTGCGCCAGTAGGGCAATAAGGCCCTTGCATATTCCCGATCATGTGTAAAGTATCCACAGCAGAGGGAATCCCCGCTGAATTTCGACCTGAACCCTGCAAAAATGGATTCTCAACAGTAGTATGCTCCTGGGAGTTATTGCCAAGGGACCCATGCACAGAGGACTTACTCGATGCGCCGGAAACGGAGTACTCGTTTCCGGCTGTAGTCGGGAATGCGCCAGTAGGGCTGATGAGCCCTTGCTTTTTCCCGATCATATGGACGTCCGCCATGGTCGTCGCAACCCTAGGCGGCAAAGGGGGCGTAATCTGCAAGGTTGGGCACACAGCAGTAGTAACAGGTGTAGAATTAATTGCAGAAAACGAACCAGATACAGGGAACGTACAAGATGCGCCGGATACGGTCTGATTCACGCATCCGGCTATAGTCGAGGATGTGCCAAAAGGATTCAAAAACCCTAACGTACTCGACTGTTTCGGATCATGCAAAAACCCTAGAGCGGAATCGCCATGAACAATGTTAGAACCGTATTGGTTAATTCCGAGAATAGCGGAGGTAGGGCTAGACTGGATCGTCCCTGCGGGAAGACGATCAGGAATTTTATATGCCAAAAATCGGAGAAAGAGCGGAAAACGGCGCTCAATTTCTTGGAGAATAGGATCCGATTCAAAGGAGGGCGGCGCTTGCGGGAAGGTGTCCAAAACTGCATGTGGAATTTCAATATATTGTTTGATTTGGGGAGATAATAAAACCATACGATCAATAACCTCCTTTTCACCGGCAGAGTGGGTGATCGCCGGCGAAGGCGTGGAGGTAGTGACGCCGGACATGGCAGAATTTTAGAGAGAGGTGAGAGAGAAATTTTCTAGAGAGTGATTAAGGAAGAAACTCCATTTTCAATAACGTATCTTAGTTTATTACTTAGTGATTAAGGAAGAAACTCCATTTTCAATAATGTATCCCTTTGAAATCTTAAAACTCAAATTGAGTGTAAATTAGTTTATAACTTAGTGATTTAGGAAGAAACTCCATTTTCAATAATGTATCCCTTTGAAATCTTAAAACTCAAATTGAGTGTAAATTAGTTTATAACTTAGTGATTAAGGAAGAAACTCCATTTTCAATAATGCATCCCTTTGAAATTTTAAAACTCAAATTGAGTGTAAATTAGTTTATAACTTAGTGATTAAGGAAGAAACTCCATTTTCAATAATGCATCCCTTTGAAATCTTAAAACTCAAATTGAGTGTAAATTAGGTGATAACTTAGTGATTAAGGAAAAACTCCATTTTCAATAATGTATCCCTTTGAAATCTTAAAACTCAAATTGAGTGTAAATTAGTTTATAACTTAGTGATTAAGAAAGAAACTCGGTT
Organism: Ballota nigra; assembly: GCA_947034835.1. Classification (NCBI taxonomy): domain Eukaryota; kingdom Viridiplantae; phylum Streptophyta; class Magnoliopsida; order Lamiales; family Lamiaceae; genus Ballota; species Ballota nigra. Next base: position 123,307,049 of record OX344723.1, read on the forward strand.
TTCAATAATGTATCATTGTGAAATCTTAAAACTCAAATTGAGTGTAAATTATGTTAATACTTGGTGATTAAGGAAGAAACTCGATTTTCTATAATGTATCCTTTTGAAATATTAAAACTCAAATTGAGTGTAAATTAGTTAGTAACTTAGTGATTAAGGAATTAACTCATTTTTCAATAATGAATCCATTTGAAATCTTAAAACTCAAATTGAGTGTAAATTAGGTGATAACTTAGTGATTAAGGAATTAACTCATTTTTCAATAATGAATCTATTTGAAATCTTAAAACTCAAATTGAGAGTAAATTAGGTGATAACTTAGTGATTAAGGAAGAAACTCCATATTCAATAATGTATCCCTTTGAAATATTCAAAACTCAAATTGAATGTAAATTAGGTTAATACTTTGTGATTAAGGAAGAAACTCCATTTTCAATAATGTATCCTTTTGAAATATTAAAACTCAAATTGAGTGTAAATTAGTTAATAACTTAGTGGTTAAGGAATTAACTCATTTTTCAATAATGAATCCATTTGAAATCTTAAAACTCAAATTGAGTGTAAATTAGGTGATAACTTAGTGATTAAGGAAGAAACTCCATTTTCAATAATGTATCCCTTTGAAATCTTAAAACTCAAATTGAGTGTAAATTAGTTTATAACTTAGTGATTAAGGAAGAAACTCCATATTCAATAATGTATCCCTTTGAAATCATAAAACTCAAATTGAGTGTAAATTAGTTTATAACTTAGTGCACGTAAAATAGAGATTTTATTAAAAAGAAGGAAAAAGGCGCTCCACAACCCGGAGCAGCGATCAAGAGAGAAGAAATGGATGGGCCGCATTAAAAACCTCACCGTAAACCTCCCTTGAGGACAAACCGGTGTAGGGGAAAAAGCGTTACCAACCACCCATTTCTTCGAATCGCAAAAGGAAAGCAGCCCAGAATACAAGGCCCCAAAAGAGTCCCAACTCCAGTCAACAGACTGAAGAGGCGGACCCTCGACCAAGCCTCAGCCACCAAAATGGCCGAAAAGAGACTGATCGTACAAAGCAAAAACAAGTCCAAAAACAGAAACCAGCAGCTAATAAACAGTAATACCCAAATCATGAGCGGAAATACAACTCATGTAAATCTGAAAACAAGAGCTTCGATATATTAGGGGGAGGATCCCCCAACCAAATACCCGACGTCCTCAACTTTGCCAACATATCCGCCACCCTATTGCCTTCTCTCCATATGTGTGAATAACGAATCTCCATGTCATGGACCAGAGCCATAGTAATACTCCATAAGCCTCTAAGTCTCCAAGGGATAATGGGCACAGTCTTCCACATCGTCTGAATAGCTAAAATAGAGTCCGATTCGATCCAAACCCTCTTCCAACCCTTACCGTAGGCAAATCGAATAGCCAATAAAATGGCAGCAATCTCAGCCTCAAGAGGATAACCCCAACCATAACTCATAGCAAAAGCAGCTTCAAAAAGACCCATAGAATTCCTGAAAACAGCACCCACAAACATATTGTTAGGAGAGGAAGTAACACTACCATCCGTGTTAATCTTGTACCAATCCGATGGAGGAGGCAACCATCGAAAAGGCGTAGGAGGCCTTGATGGTTTCGGGCGTGGGCTAACTCCCAAAGTGCTGAGAATGCGGACGTCCACATCGGAGCCGTCCGTGCAGCCGCGAGTAAGGCCGTTGGCTTCACGCAAAGCAGTACGTATCACCATAAGACACGCACGACGCGAGGGCCGAACATCATCAAAAACCACCCTGTTACGCATCCACCAAATAGTCCAAACTCCAGTAACAATTGCCACCCTCCAAAGATCCATCACCTGAGCACCGAACCTACAGTCACATAAATGCTTGAACAAAGCCACGAAAGTCGTGTGGGAGTTCAAACTAACATGAAATATAGTAGCAATATCATCAAATAAAGCACGAGTAAACATGCAGGAGGAAAGGATATGATCTTGAGTCTCCTCATGGCAGATACATAAAGGACAGATAGAAGGGCCCTGAATACCGAAACGAGCAAGCCAATCGGAAGTAGGGAGCTTTTGCCAAAGTGCTCTCCATATAACAGTAGTGCGGCATGGCGGAATAAAAGGAGACCAAATCCATTTCTCCCAACTAACAGAAGGAAAAGGCTGCCTGATAGCATCATAGAGTAACCTCGAAGTAAGCTCTCCTGAAACCGATTTCGACCAAATCACCTTATCGTGCTCCAGCGACATTTCAACTTGCAGAATATCACGAACTATATCAGTGTAGGCCAGCACAAAAGTCAACTCGAGATGCCAATATCCATCAAAATAGAAATCCCCCACCTTTGCCGTGAGATGTTTTGCAACCGAGGGGGGTAAACCAATCTTCTCCACTATCGTATACCCGAGCCAATTATCATGCCAAAAGCTAACAGTAGAATCTACCCCAACCAACCAACGAGCTGACTCCATAAGCGTCGATATATGACGGCGAACACCTGGCCAAATGGAGGATTTTCTGTTGAAAGTACGTGGCTGCCCCGACTTCTTAAAGAACCGATCATATAGGAAAATAAAATCCGAAGTTGGCCTGGAATAGATATCCCAAGCAAGCTTCCCGGTATAAGACTCATTAGCAATTCGAATTGATCTAATGCCAAGTCCACCTTCCTCCTTAGGCGAACAACAACGCGCCCAACGAACCGCGCAAGACGAATGACGCTTGTGAATATCCCCCGACCAGACAAAGTTTCGGATAGCCCGGTCAATTACATCCAGTAGAGAAGCAGGCCACTTGTACACCATCATAGTGTGAACAAGTGAGGACGAGATCACCGAATTCACAAGGCAAACACGCCCAGCGAGAGACAAAGTACTTCCTTTCCAACGAGCAAACTTCGCCAAAATCGCATCCGTAACAGATGCAAGATGAGCAGCCTTTGGAGCCCCCACAAAAATAGGTACGCCAAGATAAATAAAAGGAAGCGACCCCTCCGGAATACCAGTTGCATTAATCATGCAATTCTTGATTCCAATCCTAGTTGACGGGCCGTAGAAAACACGGGATTTAGAGGGACTGTAAAGCTGACCCGAGATGTCACCATAATTCACCAAAACATCCTTTATGGCATCAATATCACGTTTCGAAGCCCTGGCAAAGATCATGATATCATCCGCGTAAAAGAGATATCGCGGAAAACCCTTAATTGGGGATAATCTCCCTGAGCAATCGAACATTTGCAGCCAACGACCCAAAGCCTCCTCAGCAATGCAGAAAAGGAGGGGAGACAGGGGGTCACCCTGACGAACACCACGAGAGCAGCCGAAGAAGCCGTGAGGATCCCCATTAATGAGGATAGAAAGCCTCGCTGAACGAAGAATAGCCGAAATCAACTGATTGAATTTAGGACTAAATCCCATGCGATCCAAAACAGCCATTAGAAAAGTCCAGTCCACCGTATCGAAGGCTTTAATCATGTCAATCTTCAGAGCCATATGGCTAGACGCCCGGCGGATCCCAATCTGGTTTACAGCCTCCGAAGCAAGAGCAATACAAGTGTGAATTCTCTTACCCGGAATGAAGCCATATTGCAAGTTCGATAGATTTTCCATTATGAAACTTCCCAGGCGTGAGGCTAAAATTTTAGTTAGCACTTTAAAAAGATAATTCCCCATAACAATTGGTCTGAAGTCCTGGACTTTGTTCGCACCAATGGATTTAGGAATTAGGGTCACCAGATTAACATTTAGCCCCTCTGGAATATAACCCTGCAAGAAAAAGTACGTAACAGCCGCGGCTACATCCTCACAGACAATATCCCAACATGTCTGGTAAAAAAGACCCGGGAAGCCGTCCGGGCCCGGAGAACTGTCCCCATCCATATCAAAAACAGCAGCCCTAATCTCCTCCCGCGAAGGCAGCAGCGTGAGATTTGTATTGTTAACATCGGAAACCGTGGTGAAGGGAAGCCGATTCAAAAAGGAGAAATCTTTATCAGGTCCGGTAGCCGAAAAGAGGGCCTCATAGTACTCGGTAATGTGAGTGGCAATCCGTTCCCTATTGTTAACGAGAACACCATCAATAAGAAACTCCTTAATTTGTGCATGGCTAGTTTTAGACGTGTGAGCAATGTGGAAGAACTTTGAGTTGCGATCACCATCCTTTAACCACTGCAATCGATTGCGTTGAGAGTAAAAAGCTTGTTTCTTAGCAAGCAGGTCATTGAGGGCAACATGGCAAGCAACCTCCTCATTAAAATAATCAGCAGTATCACCATGAACATGTATACGGTCCTGAATCCGCTGAAGTTTACTTGTAGCCATGGCAATCTCCGTGAAAATATTACGAAAAGACGACTTATTCCAAGCGGAAAGATGCAACTGAAGACGCTTAAGCTTAAGCATAACACGTCTAATAGGATCACACGGCAGCAAAAGAGCTGACCAAGAGCTACGAACTGTCGGCAAAAATTGTTCATGTTGAGCCCACATTATTTGGAACCTGAATCTCGGTTTTGGTCGGGGAGCATCTGTATGCAGAGTAATAAGCAGTGGGTGGTGGTCAGAAGAAGTTCTGCAAAGAATTTCACACTTCATAGACGTCCAGCCGTCAACAAAATCTTGCGTGACAAGAGTTCGATCCAGGCGCGCAGCAAGAAAGCCACGTATAGCATGTCGTGTAGACCAAGTGTAAATCTGCCCAGGAGTTTCCATCTCAATAAAGCCGCCCTCACTAATAAATTCCGAGAACTCTCTCGAGTCAATGGAACGGTTGGTCATGGAGGTAGATCGCTCATGCAAACCGAGCACCACATTAAAATCTCCAACTATACAAGTTGGCCTGGCAGCAATAGAAAGTAAATCAATCCAAAGAGTGCGTCTAAGAATATAACTATTTTTTGCATGAACAAAAGCAAAACTGAAAGAAAGGTGATGGAAGGAGATCACCATGCATTGCTCTGTCGAAAGAAGAATTTGAGCGTGCCGCAATATGTCCTGTTTTCCCAGAACCCATATATTAGGCCTACCAACCCTTCGGGTGTTGCCTCCAAAATATTGTAGGTTTATCATCCGCCAAAAAGAGAGAGGTATGGAAGATACGTTGACTTTCGGTTCATAAATTGCCAGTAAATCCGGTTTGTGGCTGTGACAAAACGAAGCAAGAGCGTTCTGCGTATGCTCGTTTCCAAGCCCCTGTACGTTCCAGGAAAGGATAATCATTGATCCAAGTTCAAGCCGTGCTTCGGCGGCTGATTATTCTCCATGTCTGATTGATCCGCCCAGGATCCCGAACCAACTAATCCCAATTCATGAGACTTATCCAGCGTATCTGTAATGATAAAGGGGGCCTTAGCCGTGGACGCCAAGCTATCTAATAACTCAATCGGCGAACTACTGACGCCTTCCGCAGGAACTAGGAGGTTCCCTCTACTTGCGGACTTCAACGACACTCCCGTTGGTAGAGAGGCATCCACGTGCGTGGGGTGTGTAGGAACTTTCTTAGCATTACGAGCAAGTAGCTTAACGGCCGAATGAAGACTCATCCCTTCACTCTTCCCCTGCTCAACCTGAATCTCTGTATCACTCCCTTCAAGGTCACCTGAGGTCTGCAATGGGGCAGGTTCATGTCCCTCATCAAGAGACCGAAAAGAATTAGAAGTGGGAATTTGTATCTCCTGTTGAATATTATTGGGGGGCAAAGCATTTCCCGCGGTGAACTCATCGCTCAACTGCTTTCCTTCCTGCTCCTTGGAAGCAGAATGTTCCAAATCTTTGTGAAATTCCTCGCTACTGTGTTGTGCCACTAAGTCCGCGGCAACCTGAAGGGCTTCATCCTTGGTGAATTGTAAATGATGATCCCCCTGAGTAGTTTGAGGGTCGGAAGACTGGTGTAAGCCATCTCTCCGTGACTTGCTTCGTCCCCTACTCCGACGTCGTGTAGGACCAGAAGCCTGCTTTGATTTAGCTTTATTGCAAGTAGCAAGAGTATGTCCCATAATGCAACACTCTTTGCAGAAAGCAGGAAGTCTTTCATAAACAATATTGGCAACTTGGATATGAGTACCCCTCCTATAGGCAATTTGACGTTGCTGTTCCTTCCGAAGGTCCACCTCCACCAGCAGCCTAGCATAAAGGCCAAAAGTGTGATTGGCCGTACTCTCATCAATTCTTACTAACGTACCAATGGCCGAGGCCATAGCCTCCAAGATACGCGGTTGCCAATATTCGACCGGTAGGTCCATAATTCTAATCCATACCTGAGCCACCGAGGATTTCACATTATTCGGATTGAAATCAGGTACCCAATTTTGCAATCGGAAAGAGCCCGTGTCCAGTGACCATGATCGCCTGAGAGACAGACGTTCCCTATCCTCAACATTTTCTAACATCACCGTATAATAACCTTTTCCCAGCGGAATCATTTTCAGACGACCACTTAAGGACCACACCTTCCTTAACTTCTCTTTCAACATGAGGAGCGAGCACATCGGCTTCCCCGGTAGTGTAATAACTCTACCAATAAAAGCGTTTTCAAATTCCTGGATCCCCCGTTGATAATCTTCTTCCGGGATGTCGACCAAGTAAAACTTTCCTTGGTGTAGCTGCGGTGTTTCTTTAGGAGAAAAAAGGCGAGGGGCCGGCGTACGCATACTGGCAACCTCCGCAAAAGACTTAGCCCTATTCTGGCCAGGGGGATTCTGGGCGGAAATCCCATCCAAAATTGCTGGGGAGGGGACCTCTGATGCAATGGCATTGGCGTCAGCCAACTTTCCGAGATCACTCACGGTATACTCCCGATCGGTTCCTTTCTGCAAAGAAGAAGACAGAATAGCAGAATCTTGGTCTCTGAGGTTTGAATTGGAAACCAAGGAAGTAAGGAAGAAACTCCATTTTCAATAATGTATCCCTTTGAAATTTTAAAACTCAAATTGAGTGTAAATTAGTTTATAACTTAGTGATTAAGGAAGAAACTCCATTTTCAATAATGTATCCCTTTGAAATCTTAAAACTTAAATTGAGTGTAAATTAGTTTGTAACTTAGTGATTAAGGAAGAAACTCAGTTTTCAATAATGTATCCTTTTGAAATATTAAAACTCAAATTGAATGTAAATTAGATTAATACTTTGTGATTAAGGAAGAAACTCCATTTTCAATAATGTGTCCTTTTGAAATATTAAAACTCAAATTGAGTGTAAATTAATAACTTACTGGTTAAGGAATTAACTCATTTTTCAATAATGAATCCATTTGAAATATTAAAACTCAAATTGAATGTAAATTAGGTGATAACTTAGTGATTAAGGAAGAAACTCCATTTTCAATAATGTATCCCTTTGAAATCTAAAAACTCAAATTGAGTGTAAATTAGTTTATAACTTAGTGATTAAGGAAGAAACTCCATTTTCAATAATGTATCCATTTGAAATCTTAAAACTCAAATTGAGTGTAAATTAGTTTATTACTTAGTGATTAAGGAAGAAACTCCATTTTCAATAATGTATCCCTTTGAAATCTTAAAACTCAAATTGAGTGTAAATTAGTTTATAACTTAGTGATTTAGGAAGAAACTCCATTTTCAATAATGTATCCCTTTGAAATCTTAAAACTCAAATTGAGTGTAAATTAGTTTATAACTTAGTGATTAAGGAAGAAACTCCATTTTCAATAATGCATCCCTTTGAAATTTTAAAACTCAAATTGAGTGTAAATTAGTTTATAACTTAGTGATTAAGGAAGAAACTCCATTTTCAATAATGCATCCCTTTGAAATCTTAAAACTCAAATTGAGTGTAAATTAGGTGATAACTTAGTGATTAAGGAAAAACTCCATTTTCAATAATGTATCCCTTTGAAATCTTAAAACTCAAATTGAGTGTAAATTAGTTTATAACTTAGTGATTATGAAAGAAACTCGGTTTTCAATAATGTATCATTGTGAAATCTTAAAACTCAATTTGAGTGTAAATTATGTTAATACTTGGTGATTAAGGAAGAAACTTGATTTTCTATAATGTATCCTTTTGAAATATTAAAACTCAAATTGAGTGTAAATTAGTTAGTAACTTAGTGATTAAGGAATTAACTCATTTTTCAATAATGAATCCATTTGAAATCTTAAAACTCAAATTGAGTGTAAATTAGGTGATAACTTAGTGATTAAGGAATTAACTCATTTTTCAATAATGAATCTATTTGAAATCTTAAAACTCAAATTGAGTGTAAATTAGGTGATAACTTAGTGATTAAGGAAGAAACTCCATATTCAATAATGTATCCCTTTGAAATATTCAAAACTCAAATTGAATGTAAATTAGGTTAATACTTTGTGATTAAGGAAGAAACTCCATTTTCAATAATGTATCCTTTTGAAATATTAAAACTCAAATTGAGTGTAAATTAGTTAATAACTTAGTGGTTAAGGAATTAACTCATTTTTCAATAATGAATCCATTTGAAATCATAAAACTCAAATTGAGTGTAAATTAGGTGAAAACTTAGTGATTAAGGAAGAAACTCCATTTTCAATAATGTATCCCTTTGAAATCTTAAAACTCAAATTGAGTGTAAATTAGTTTATAACTTAGTGATTAAAGAAGAAACTCCATATTCAATAATGTATCCCTTTGAAATCATAAAACTCAAATTGAGTGTAAATTAGTTTATAACTTAGTGATTAAGGAAGAAACTCCATTTTCAATAATGTATCCCTTTGAAATTTTAAAACTCAATTTGAGTGTAAATTAGTTTATAACTTAGTGATTAAGGAAGAAACTCCATTTTCAATAATGTATCCCTTTGAAATCTTAAAACTTAAATTGAGTGTAAATTAGTTTGTAACTTAGTGATTAAGGAAGAAACTCAGTTTTCAATAATGTATCCTTTTGAAATATTAAAACTCAAATTGAATGTAAATTAGGTTAATACTTTGTGATTAAGGAAGAAACTCCATTTTCAATAATGTATCCTTTTGAAATATTAAAACTCAAATTGACTGTAAATTAATAACTTAGTGGTTAAGGAATTAACTCATTTTTCAATAATGAATCCATTTGAAATCTTAAAACTCAAATTGAATGTAAATTAGGTTATAACTTAGTGATTAAGGAAGAAACTCCATTTTCAATAATGTATCCCTTTGAAATCTTAAAACTCAAATTGATTGTAAATTAGGTTATAACTTAGTGATTAAGGAAGAAACTCCATTTTCAATAATGTATCCCCTTGAAATCTTAAAACTCAAATTGATTGTAAATTAGGTTATAACTTAGTGATTAAGGAAGAAACTCCATTTTCAATAATGTATCCCTTTGAAATCTTAAAACTCAAATTGAATGTAAATTAGGTTATAACTTAGTGATTAAGGAAGAAACTCCATTTTCAATAATGTATCCCTTTGAAATCTTAAAACTCAAATTGAGTGTAAATTAGTTTATAACTTAGTGATTAAGAAAGAAACACGATTTTCAATAATGTATCATTGTGAAATCTTAAAACTCAAATTGAGTGTAAATTAGGTTAATACTTGGTGATTAAGGAAGAAACTCGATTTTCTATAATGTATCCTTTTGAAATATTAAAACTCAAATTGAGTGTAAATTAGTTAGTAACTTAGTGATTAAGGAATTAACTCATTTTTCAATAATGAATCCATTTGAAATCTTAAAACTCAAATTGAGTGTAAATTAGGTGATAACTTAGTGATTAAGGAAGAAACTCCATTTTCAATAATGTATCCCTTTGAAATCTAAAAACTCAAATTGAGTGTAAATTAGTTTATAACTTAGTGATTAAGGAAGAAACTCCATTTTCAATAATGTATCTCTTTGAAATCTTGAAACTCAAATTCTGTATAAATTAGTTTATAACTTAGTGATTAAGGAAGAAACTCCATTTTCAATAATGCAACCCTTTGAAATCTTAAAACTCAAATTGAGTGTAAATTAATAACTTAGTGGTTAAGGAATTAACTCATTTTTCAATAATGAATCCATTTGAAATCTTAAAACTCAAATTGAATGTAAATTAGGTGACAACTTAGTGATTAAGGAAGAAACTCCATTTTCAATAATGTATCCCTTTGAAATCTAAAAACTCAAATTGAGTGTAAATTAGTTTATAACTTAGTGATTAAGGAAGAAACTCCATTTTCAATAATGTATCCCTTTGAAATCTTAAAACTCAAATTGAGTGTAAATTAGTTTATAACTTAGTGATTAAGGAAGAAACTCCATTTTCAATAATGCATCCCTTTGAAATCTTAAAACTCAAATTGAGTGTAAATTAGGTGATAACTTAGTGATTAAGGAAAAACTCCATTTTCAATAATGTATCCCTTTGAAATCTTAAAACTCAAATTGAGTGTAAATTAGTTTATAACTTAGTGATTAAGAAAGAAACTCGGTTTTCAATAATGTATCATTGTGAAATCTTAAAACTCAATTTGAGTGTAAATTATGTTAATACTTGGTGATTAAGGAAGAAACTTGATTTTCTATAATGTATCCTTTTGAAATATTAAAACTCAAATTGAGTGTAAATTAGTTAGTAACTTAGTGATTAAGGAATTAACTCATTTTTCAATAATGAATCCATTTGAAATCTTAAAACTCAAATTGAGTGTAAATTAGGTGATAACTTAGTGATTAAGGAATTAACTCATTTTTCAATAATGAATCTATTTGAAATCTTAAAACTCAAATTGAGTGTAAATTAGGTGATAACTTAGTGATTAAGGAAGAAACTCCATATTCAATAATGTATCCCTTTGAAATATTCAAAACTCAAATTGAATGTAAATTAGGTTAATACTTTGTGATTAAGGAAGAAACTCCATTTTCAATAATGTATCCTTTTGAAATATTAAAACTCAAATTGAGTGTAAATTAGTTAATAACTTAGTGGTTAAGGAATTAACTCATTTTTCAATAATGAATCCATTTGAAATCTTAAAACTCAAATTGAGTGTAAATTAGGTGAAAACTTAGTGATTAAGGAAGAAACTCCATTTTCAATAATGTATCCCTTTGAAATCTTAAAACTCAAATTGAGTGTAAATTAGTTTATAACTTAGTGATTAAGGAAGAAACTCCATATTCAATAATGTATCCCTTTGATATCTTAAAACTCAAATTGAGTGTAAATTAGCTTATAACTTAGTGATTAAGGAAGAAACTCCATTTTCAATAATGTATCCCTTTGAAATTTTAAAACTCGAATTGAGTGTAAATTAGCTTCTAACTTAGTGATTAAGGAAGAAACTCCATTTTCAATAATGTATCCCTTTGAAATCTTAAAACTTAAATTGAGTGTAAATTAGTTTGTAACTTAGTGATTAAGGAAGAAACTCAGTTTTCAATAATGTATCCTTTTGAAATATTAAAACTCAAATTGAATGTAAATTAGATTAATACTTTGTGATTAAGGAAGAAACTCCATTTTCAATAATGTATCCTTTTGAAATATTAAAACTCAAATTGAGTGTAAATTAATAACTTACTGGTTAAGGAATTAACTCATTTTTCAATAATGAATCCATTTGAAATATTAAAACTCAAATTGAATGTAAATTAGGTGATAACTTAGTGATTAAGGAAGAAACTCCATTTTCAATAATGTATCCCTTTGAAATCTTAAAACTCAAATTGAGTGTAAATTAGGTTATAACTTAGTGATTAAGGAAGAAACTCCATTTTCAATAATGTATCCATTTGAAATCTTAAAACTCAAATTGAGTGTAAATTAGTTTATAACTTAGTGATTAAGGAAGAAACTCCATTTTCAATAATGTATCCCTTTGAAATCTTAAAACTCAAATTGAGTGTAAATTAGTTTATAACTTAGTGATTTAGGAAGAAACTCCATTTTCAATAATGTATCCCTTTGAAATCTTAAAACTCAAATTGAGTGTAAATTAGTTTATAACTTAGTGATTAAGGAAGAAACTCCATTTTCAATAATGCATCCCTTTGAAATTTTAAAACTCAAATTGAGTGTAAATTAGTTTATAACTTAGTGATTAAGGAAGAAACTCCATTTTCAATAATGCATCCCTTTGAAATCTTAAAACTCAAATTGAGTGTAAATTAGGTGATAACTTAGTGATTAAGGAAAAACTCCATTTTCAATAATGTATCCCTTTGAAATCTTAAAACTCAAATTGAGTGTAAATTAGTTTATAACTTAGTGATTAAGAAATAAACTCGGTTTTCAATAATGTATCATTGTGAAATCTTAAAACTCAATTTGAGTGTAAATTATGTTAATACTTGGTGATTAAGGAAGAAACTTGATTTTCTATAATGTATCCTTTTGAAATATTAAAACTCAAATTGAGTGTAAATTAGTTAGTAACTTAGTGATTAAGGAATTAACTCATTTTTCAATAATGAATCCATTTGAAATCTTAAAACTCAAATTGAGTGTAAATTAGGTGATAACTTAGTGATTAAGGAATTAACTCATTTTTCAATAATGAATCTATTTGAAATCTTAAAACTCAAATTGAGTGTAAATTAGGTGATAACTTAGTGATTAAGGAAGAAACTCCATATTCAATAATGTATCCCTTTGAAATATTCAAAACTCAAATTGAATGTAAATTAGGTTAATACTTTGTGATTAAGGAAGAAACTCCATTTTCAATAATGTATCCTTTTGAAATATTAAAACTCAAATTGAGTGTAAATTAGTTAATAACTTAGTGGTTAAGGAATTAACTCATTTTTCAATAATGAATCCATTTGAAATCTTAAAACTCAAATTGAGTGTAAATTAGGTGAAAACTTAGTGATTAAGGAAGAAACTCCATTTTCAATAATGTATCCCTTTGAAATCTTAAAACTCAAATTGAGTGTAAATTAGTTTATAACTTAGTGATTAAAGAAGAAACTCCATATTCAATAATGCATCCCTTTGAAATCATAAAACTCAAATTGAGTGTAAATTAGTTTATAACTTAGTGATTAAGGAAGAAACTCCATTTTCAATAATGTATCCCTTTGAAATTTTAAAACTCAAATTGAGTGTAAATTAGCTTCTAACTTAGTGATTAAGGAAGAAACTCCATTTTCAATAATGTATCCCTTTGAAATCTTAAAACTTAAATTGAGTGTAAATTAGTTTGTAACTTAGTGATTAAGGAAGAAACTCAGTTTTCAATAATGTATCCTTTTGAAATATTAAAACTCAAATTGAATGTAAATTAGGTTAATACTTTGTGATTAAGGAAGAAACTCCATTTTCAATAATGTATCCTTTTGAAATATTAAAACTCAAATTGAGTGTAAATTAATAACTTAGTGGTTAAGGAATTAACTCATTTTTCAATAATGAATCCATTTGAAATCTTAAAACTCAAATTGAATGTAAATTAGGTGACAACTTAGTGATTAAGGAAGAAACTCCATTTTCAATAATGTATCCCTTTGAAATCTAAAAACTCAAATTGAGTGTAAATTAGTTTATAACTTAGTGATTAAGGAAGAAACTCCATTTTCAATAATGTATCCCTTTGAAATCTTAAAACTCAAATTGAGTGTAAATTAGGTGATAACTTAGTGATTAAGGAAGAAACTCCATTTTCAATAATGTATCCCTTTGAAATCTTAAAACTCAAATTGAGTGTAAATTAGTTTATAACTTAGTGATTAAGGAAGAAACTCCATTTTCAATAATGTATCCCTTTGAAATCTTAAAACTCAAATTGAGTGTAAATTAGTTTATAACTTAGTGATTAAGAAAGAAACACGATTTTCAATAATGTATCATTGTGAAATCTTAAAACTCAAATTGAGTGTAAATTAGGTTAATACTTGGTGATTAAGGAAGAAACTCGATTTTCTATAATGTATCCTTTTGAAATATTAAAACTCAAATTGAGTGTAAATTAGTTAGTAACTTAGTGATTAAGGAATTAACTCATTTTTCAATAATGAATCCATTTGAAATCTTAAAACTCAAATTGAGTGTAAATTAGGTGATAACTTAGTGATTAAGGAAGAAACTCCATTTTCAATAATGTATCCCTTTGAAATCTAAAAACTCAAATTGAGTGTAAATTAGTTTATAACTTAGTGATTAAGGAAGAAACTCCATTTTCAATAATGTATCTCTTTGAAATCTTGAAACTCAAATTCTGTATAAATTAGTTTATAACTTAGTGATTAAGAAAGAAACACGGTTTTCAATAATGTATCATTGTGAAATCTTAAAACTCAAATTGAATGTAAATTAGGTTAATACTTGGTGATTAAGGAAGAAACTCGATTTTCTATAATGTATCCTTTTGAAATATTAAAACTCAAATTGAGTGTAAATTAGTTAGTAACTTAGTGATTAAGGAATTAACTCATTTTTCAATAATGAATCCATTTGAAATCTTAAAACTCAAATTGAGTGTAAATTAGGTGATAACTTAGTGATTAAGGAATTAACTCATTTTTCAATAATGAATCTATTTGAAATCTTAAAACTCAAATTGAGTGTAAATTAGGTGATAACTTAGTGATTAAGGAAGAAACTCCATATTCAATAATGTATCCCTTTGAAATATTCAAAACTCAAATTGAATGTAAATTAGGTTAATACTTTGTGATTAAGGAAGAAACTCCATTTTCAATAATGTATCCTTTTGAAATATTAAAACTCAAATTGTGTGTAAATTAGTTAATAACTTAGTGGTTAAGGAATTAACTCATTTTTCAATAATGAATCCATTTGAAATCTTAAAACTCAAATTGAGTGTAAATTAGGTGATAACTTAGTGATTAAGGAAGAAACTCCATTTTCAATAATGTATCCCTTTGAAATCTAAAAACTCAAATTGAGTGTAAATTAGTTTATAACTTAGTGATTAAGGAAGAAACTCCATTTTCAATAATGTATCCCTTTGAAATCTTAAAACTCAAATTCAGTGTAAATTAGGTTAATACTTGGTGATTAAGGAAGAAACTCGATTTTCTATAATGTATCCTTTTGAAATATTAAAACTCAAATTGAGTGTAAATTAGTTAGTAACTTAGTGATTAAGGAATTAACTCATTTTTCAATAATGAATCCATTTGAGATCTTAAAACTCAAATTGAGTGTAAATTAGGTGATAACTTAGTGATTAAGGAAAAACTCAATTTTCAATAATGTATCCCTTTGAAATCTTAAAACTCAAATTGAGTGTAAATTAGTTTATAACTTAGTGATTAAGAAAGAAACTCGGTTTTCAATAATGTATCATTGTGAAATCTTAAAACTCAAATTGAGTGTAAATTATGTTAATACTTGGTGATTAAGGAAGAAACTCGATTTTCTATAATGTATCCTTTTGAAATATTAAAACTCAAATTGAGTGTAAATTAGTTAGTAACTTAGTGATTAATGAATTAACTCATTTTTCAATAATGAATCCATTTGAAATCTTAAAACTCAAATTGAGTGTAAATTAGGTGATAACTTAGTGATTAAGGAATTAACTCATTTTTCAATAATGAATCTATTTGAAATCTTAAAACTCAAATTGAGTGTAAATTAGGTGATAACTTAGTGATTAAGGAAGAAACTCCATATTCAATAATGTATCCCTTTGAAATATTCAAAACTCAAATTGAATGTAAATTAGGTTAATACTTTGTGATTAAGGAAGAAACTCCATTTTCAATAATGTATCCTTTTGAAATATTAAAACTCAAATTGAGTGTAAATTAGTTAATAACTTAGTGGTTAAGGAATTAACTCATTTTTCAATAATGAATCCATTTGAAATCATAAAACTCAAATTGAGTGTAAATTAGGTGAAAACTTAGTGATTAAGGAAGAAACTCCATTTTCAATAATGTATCCCTTTGAAATCTTAAAACTCAAATTGAGTGTAAATTAGTTTATAACTTAGTGATTAAAGAAGAAACTCCATATTCAATAATGTATCCCTTTGAAATCATAAAACTCAAATTGAGTGTAAATTAGTTTATAACTTAGTGATTAAGGAAGAAACTCCATTTTCAATAATGTATCCCTTTGAAATTTTAAAACTCAAATTGAGTGTAAATTAGCTTATAACTTAGTGATTAAGGAAGAAACTCCATTTTCAATAATGTATCCCTTTGAAATCTTAAAACTTAAATTGAGTGTAAATTAGTTTGTAACTTAGTGATTAAGGAAGAAACTCAGTTTTCAATAATGTATCCTTTTGAAATATTAAAACTCAAATTGAATGTAAATTAGGTTAATACTTTGTGATTAAGGAAGAAACTCCATTTTCAATAATGTATCCTTTTGAAATATTAAAACTCAAATTGACTGTAAATTAATAACTTAGTGGTTAAGGAATTAACTCATTTTTCAATAATGAATCCATTTGAAATCTTAAAACTCAAATTGAATGTAAATTAGGTTATAACTTAGTGATTAAGGAAGAAACTCCATTTTCAATAATGTATCCCTTTGAAATCTTAAAACTCAAATTGATTGTAAATTAGGTTATAACTTAGTGATTAAGGAAGAAACTCCATTTTCAATAATGTATCCCCTTGAAATCTTAAAACTCAAATTGATTGTAAATTAGGTTATAACTTAGTGATTAAGGAAGAAACTCCATTTTCAATAATGTATCCCTTTGAAATCTTAAAACTCAAATTGATTGTAAATTAGGTTATAACTTAGTGATTAAGGAAGAAACTCCATTTTCAATAATGTATCCCTTTGAAATCTTAAAACTCAAATTGAGTGTAAATTAGTTTATAACTTAGTGATTAAGAAAGAAACACGATTTTCAATAATGTATCATTGTGAAATCTTAAAACTCAAATTGAGTGTAAATTAGGTTAATACTTGGTGATTAAGGAAGAAACTCGATTTTCTATAATGTATCCTTTTGAAATATTAAAACTCAAATTGAGTGTAAATTAGTTAGTAACTTAGTGATTAAGGAATTAACTCATTTTTCAATAATGAATCCATTTGAAATCTTAAAACTCAAATTGAGTGTAAATTAGGTGATAACTTAGTGATTAAGGAAGAAACTCCATTTTCAATAATGTATCCCTTTGAAATCTAAAAACTCAAATTGAGTGTAAATTAGTTTATAACTTAGTGATTAAGGAAGAAACTCCATTTTCAATAATGTATCTCTTTGAAATCTTGAAACTCAAATTCTGTATAAATTAGTTTATAACTTAGTGATTAAGGAAGAAACTCCATTTTCAATAATGCAACCCTTTGAAATCTTAAAACTCAAATTGAGTGTAAATTAATAACTTAGTGGTTAAGGAATTAACTCATTTTTCAATAATGAATCCATTTGAAATCTTAAAACTCAAATTGAATGTAAATTAGGTGACAACTTAGTGATTAAGGAAGAAACTCCATTTTCAATAATGTATCCCTTTGAAATCTAAAAACTCAAATTGAGTGTAAATTAGTTTATAACTTAGTGATTAAGGAAGAAACTCCATTTTCAATAATGTATCCCTTTGAAATCTTAAAACTCAAATTGAGTGTAAATTAGTTTATAACTTAGTGATTAAGGAAGAAACTCCATTTTCAATAATGCATCCCTTTGAAATCTTAAAACTCAAATTGAGTGTAAATTAGGTGATAACTTAGTGATTAAGGAAAAACTCCATTTTCAATAATGTATCCCTTTGAAATCTTAAAACTCAAATTGAGTGTAAATTAGTTTATAACTTAGTGATTAAGAAAGAAACTCGGTTTTCAATAATGTATCATTGTGAAATCTTAAAACTCAATTTGAGTGTAAATTATGTTAATACTTGGTGATTAAGGAAGAAACTTGATTTTCTATAATGTATCCTTTTGAAATATTAAAACTCAAATTGAGTGTAAATTAGTTAGTAACTTAGTGATTAAGGAATTAACTCATTTTTCAATAATGAATCCATTTGAAATCTTAAAACTCAAATTGAGTGTAAATTAGGTGATAACTTAGTGATTAAGGAATTAACTCATTTTTCAATAATGAATCTATTTGAAATCTTAAAACTCAAATTGAGTGTAAATTAGGTGATAACTTAGTGATTAAGGAAGAAACTCCATATTCAATAATGTATCCCTTTGAAATATTCAAAACTCAAATTGAATGTAAATTAGGTTAATACTTTGTGATTAAGGAAGAAACTCCATTTTCAATAATGTATCCTTTTGAAATATTAAAACTCAAATTGAGTGTAAATTAGTTAATAACTTAGTGGTTAAGGAATTAACTCATTTTTCAATAATGAATCCATTTGAAATCTTAAAACTCAAATTGAGTGTAAATTAGGTGAAAACTTAGTGATTAAGGAAGAAACTCCATTTTCAATAATGTATCCCTTTGAAATCTTAAAACTCAAATTGAGTGTAAATTAGCTTATAACTTAGTGATTAAGGAAGAAACTCCATATTCAATAATGTATCCCTTTGAAATCTTAAAACTCAAATTGAGTGTAAATTAGCTTATAACTTAGTGATTAAGGAAGAAACTCCATTTTCAATAATGTATCCCTTTGAAATTTTAAAACTCAAATTGAGTGTAAATTAGCTTATAACTTAGTGATTAAGGAAGAAACTCCATTTTCAATAATGTATCCCTTTGAAATCTTAAAACTTAAATTGAGTGTAAATTAGTTTGTAACTTAGTGATTAAGGAAGAAACTCAGTTTTCAATAATGTATCCTTTTGAAATATTAAAACTCAAATTGAATGTAAATTAGATTAATACTTTGTGATTAAGGAAGAAACTCCATTTTCAATAATGTATCCTTTTGAAATATTAAAACTCAAATTGAGTGTAAATTAATAACTTACTGGTTAAGGAATTAACTCATTTTTCAATAATGAATCCATTTGAAATATTAAAACTCAAATTGAATGTAAATTAGGTGATAACTTAGTGATTAAGGAAGAAACTCCATTTTCAATAATGTATCCCTTTGAAATCTTAAAACTCAAATTGAGTGTAAATTAGGTTATAACTTAGTGATTAAGGAAGAAACTCCATTTTCAATAATGTATCCATTTGAAATCTTAAAACTCAAATTGAGTGTAAATTAGTTTATAACTTAGTGATTAAGGAAGAAACTCCATTTTCAATAATGTATCCCTTTGAAATCTTAAAACTCAAATTGAGTGTAAATTAGTTTATAACTTAGTGATTAAGGAAGAAACTCCATTTTCAATAATGTATCCCTTTGAAATCTTAAAACTCAAATTGAGTGTAAATTAGTTTATAACTTAGTGATTAAGGAAGAAACTCCATTTTCAATAATGCATCCCTTTGAAATTTTAAAACTCAAATTGAGTGTAAATTAGTTTATAACTTAGTGATTAAGGAAGAAACTCCATTTTCAATAATGCATCCCTTTGAAATCTTAAAACTCAAATTGAGTGTAAATTAGGTGATAACTTAGTGATTAAGGAAAAACTCCATTTTCAATAATGTATCCCTTTGAAATCTTAAAACTCAAATTGAGTGTAAATTAGTTTATAACTTAGTGATTAAGAAATAAACTCGGTTTTCAATAATGTATCATTGTGAAATCTTAAAACTCAATTTGAGTGTAAATTATGTTAATACTTGGTGATTAAGGAAGAAACTTGATTTTCTATAATGTATCCTTTTGAAATATTAAAACTCAAATTGAGTGTAAATTAGTTAGTAACTTAGTGATTAAGGAATTAACTCATTTTTCAATAATGAATCCATTTGAAATCTTAAAACTCAAATTGAGTGTAAATTAGGTGATAACTTAGTGATTAAGGAATTAACTCATTTTTCAATAATGAATCTATTTGAAATCTTAAAACTCAAATTGAGTGTAAATTAGGTGATAACTTAGTGATTAAGGAAGAAACTCCATATTCAATAATGTATCCCTTTGAAATATTCAAAACTCAAATTGAATGTAAATTAGGTTAATACTTTGTGATTAAGGAAGAAACTCCATTTTCAATAATGTATCCTTTTGAAATATTAAAACTCAAATTGAGTGTAAATTAGTTAATAACTTAGTGGTTAAGGAATTAACTCATTTTTCAATAATGAATCCATTTGAAATCTTAAAACTCAAATTGAGTGTAAATTAGGTGAAAACTTAGTGATTAAGGAAGAAACTCCATTTTCAATAATGTATCCCTTTGAAATCTTAAAACTCAAATTGAGTGTAAATTAGTTTATAACTTAGTGATTAAAGAAGAAACTCCATATTCAATAATGCATCCCTTTGAAATCATAAAACTCAAATTGAGTGTAAATTAGTTTATAACTTAGTGATTAAGGAAGAAACTCCATTTTCAATAATGTATCCCTTTGAAATTTTAAAACTCAAATTGAGTGTAAATTAGTTTATAACTTAGTGATTAAGGAAGAAACTCCATTTTCAATAATGTATCCCTTTGAAATCTTAAAACTTAAATTGAGTGTAAATTAGTTTGTAACTTAGTGATTAAGGAAGAAACTCAGTTTTCAATAATGTATCCTTTTGAAATATTAAAACTCAAATTGAATGTAAATTAGGTTAATACTTTGTGATTAAGGAAGAAACTCCATTTTCAATAATGTATCCTTTTGAAATATTAAAACTCAAATTGAGTGTAAATTAATAACTTAGTGGTTAAGGAATTAACTCATTTTTCAATAATGAATCCATTTGAAATCTTAAAACTCAAATTGAATGTAAATTAGGTGACAACTTAGTGATTAAGGAAGAAACTCCATTTTCAATAATGTATCCCTTTGAAATCTAAAAACTCAAATTGAGTGTAAATTAGTTTATAACTTAGTGATTAAGGAAGAAACTCCATTTTCAATAATGTATCCCTTTGAAATCTTAAAACTCAAATTGAATGTAAATTAGGTTATAACTTAGTGATTAAGGAAGAAACTCCATTTTCAATAATGTATCCCTTTGAAATCTTAAAACTCAAATTGAGTGTAAATTAGTTTATAACTTAGTGATTAAGGAAGAAACTCCATTTTCAATAATGTATCCCTTTGAAATCTTAAAACTCAAATTGAGTGTAAATTAGTTTATAACTTAGTGATTAAGAAAGAAACACGATTTTCAATAATGTATCATTGTGAAATCTTAAAACTCAAAT
Source organism: Ballota nigra (assembly GCA_947034835.1). Classification (NCBI taxonomy): domain Eukaryota; kingdom Viridiplantae; phylum Streptophyta; class Magnoliopsida; order Lamiales; family Lamiaceae; genus Ballota; species Ballota nigra. Next base: position 123,328,129 of record OX344723.1, read on the forward strand.
TGAGTGTAAATTAGGTTAATACTTGGTGATTAAGGAAGAAACTCGATTTTCTATAATGTATCCTTTTGAAATATTAAAACTCAAATTGAGTGTAAATTAGTTAGTAACTTAGTGATTAAGGAATTAACTCATTTTTCAATAATGAATCCATTTGAAATCTTAAAACTCAAATTGAGTGTAAATTAGGTGATAACTTAGTGATTAAGGAAGAAACTCCATTTTCAATAATGTATCCCTTTGAAATCTAAAAACTCAAATTGAGTGTAAATTAGTTTATAACTTAGTGATTAAGGAAGAAACTCCATTTTCAATAATGTATCTCTTTGAAATCTTGAAACTCAAATTCTGTATAAATTAGTTTATAACTTAGTGATTAAGAAAGAAACACGGTTTTCAATAATGTATCATTGTGAAATCTTAAAACTCAAATTGAATGTAAATTAGGTTAATACTTGGTGATTAAGGAAGAAACTCGATTTTCTATAATGTATCCTTTTGAAATATTAAAACTCAAATTGAGTGTAAATTAGTTAGTAACTTAGTGATTAAGGAATTAACTCATTTTTCAATAATGAATCCATTTGAAATCTTAAAACTCAAATTGAGTGTAAATTAGGTGATAACTTAGTGATTAAGGAATTAACTCATTTTTCAATAATGAATCTATTTGAAATCTTAAAACTCAAATTGAGTGTAAATTAGGTGATAACTTAGTGATTAAGGAAGAAACTCCATATTCAATAATGTATCCCTTTGAAATATTCAAAACTCAAATTGAATGTAAATTAGGTTAATACTTTGTGATTAAGGAAGAAACTCCATTTTCAATAATGTATCCTTTTGAAATATTAAAACTCAAATTGTGTGTAAATTAGTTAATAACTTAGTGGTTAAGGAATTAACTCATTTTTCAATAATGAATCCATTTGAAATCTTAAAACTCAAATTGAGTGTAAATTAGGTGATAACTTAGTGATTAAGGAAGAAACTCCATTTTCAATAATGTATCCCTTTGAAATCTAAAAACTCAAATTGAGTGTAAATTAGTTTATAACTTAGTGATTAAGGAAGAAACTCCATTTTCAATAATGTATCCCTTTGAAATCTTAAAACTCAAATTCAGTGTAAATTAGGTTAATACTTGGTGATTAAGGAAGAAACTCGATTTTCTATAATGTATCCTTTTGAAATATTAAAACTCAAATTGAGTGTAAATTAGTTAGTAACTTAGTGATTAAGGAATTAACTCATTTTTCAATAATGAATCCATTTGAGATCTTAAAACTCAAATTGAGTGTAAATTAGGTGATAACTTAGTGATTAAGGAAAAACTCAATTTTCAATAATGTATCCCTTTGAAATCTTAAAACTCAAATTGAGTGTAAATTAGTTTATAACTTAGTGATTAAGAAAGAAACTCGGTTTTCAATAATGTATCATTGTGAAATCTTAAAACTCAAATTGAGTGTAAATTATGTTAATACTTGGTGATTAAGGAAGAAACTCGATTTTCTATAATGTATCCTTTTGAAATATTAAAACTCAAATTGAGTGTAAATTAGTTAGTAACTTAGTGATTAATGAATTAACTCATTTTTCAATAATGAATCCATTTGAAATCTTAAAACTCAAATTGAGTGTAAATTAGGTGATAACTTAGTGATTAAGGAATTAACTCATTTTTCAATAATGAATCTATTTGAAATCTTAAAACTCAAATTGAGTGTAAATTAGGTGATAACTTAGTGATTAAGGAAGAAACTCCATATTCAATAATGTATCCCTTTGAAATATTCAAAACTCAAATTGAATGTAAATTAGGTTAATACTTTGTGATTAAGGAAGAAACTCCATTTTCAATAATGTATCCTTTTGAAATATTAAAACTCAAATTGAGTGTAAATTAGTTAATAACTTATTGGTTAAGGAATTAACTCATTTTTCAATAATGAATCCATTTGAAATCTTAAAACTCAAATTGAGTGTAAATTAGGTGATAACTTAGTGATTAAGGAAGAAACTCCATTTTCAATAATGTATCCCTTTGAAATCTTAAAACTCAAATTGAGTGTAAATTAGTTTATTACTTAGTGATTAAGGAAGAAACTCCATATTCAATAATGTATCCCTTTGAAATCATAATCATGATTCAGACCTTGATGAAGAAGATCAAAAACAGTTCAGAAATGGGCTCAGACGTAGCCAGCTCTGATCATGATTATGATGACCTATTCGGAGGGCCTTGTGCCCAAGACCCTTTCCTTTAAAAGGAGAAAATCTATTGATAGGAACATTAAAAATTTAGACAAATGAACGTATTTGTGATGTCTAAATTTCCTGTCATTTACTCAAAAGAAACTCGTTTTCATCAACAGGAACATTAATATTTTAGATAAATGAGCGAAATGCGATATCTAAAATACCTGTTTACTCAAAATTACTCAAATACAGGTACAGAAGACAACGATCAAAAATTGCCGACATACATTAGTGCTTTCAATAAAGCAGCCGAACCCACATTCAAGATCTACTTTGGATTTTGAGTTCAGAACATAGAAGTAAACCTTCTTTTTTTATAAAAGCAAATAGTTGTCCGTAAGTAATTTCATTAAAATTTACTACGTTACAAGCTTCTTTTAATTTTTGATGTATTCTGGTACCAAATAATCTTGGTAATCCTGCGATGAATCTTTCTTTCCAGAAAGGGGCATTGCAGTCAGATCTTTTTAAAACTAAAGTGAGGAAAACATCCTTATACCACCTATAGTCTGATAAAGTGGGACAAGCAAGATTGGATAGAACTATTTGACTAGATTCATTATCCTCTCTGGGATTTCCTATGAAATACATGGCTATGGTAATAATTAGATAATCAGTGGCGTCAGATTTCAAAATTATGGAACCATCTTCCATTTCAGTAGTAGAAGTATGTTGATAAATGTTCATTTTATCAGTTTCACTAATTGAGTTATCCCACCAATGTTTTAACTGACCAGTAAAACCGGAGACTATAACAGCGGCAGTTTGGTCTTGAGTGAGATTTGATTTGATACCGTAAGCCATTCCGGCCATACCCATTTCTTGTAAAGTATTTATAATTTCATTTTCAGACTTTCCGTCTATATTCCATTCTTGAATAGATGTTCCGTTGAATTTAGAAGTTCTAAATTGGGAACGTTGTTCAAATTGTATATCAGGAGGAGTGGGTTTGCTATAGTGATTTTTAAAACCAGTATTGTATCTTATTCTATTAATGCTGGGATTTTCATCAGATTCTTCTAGAGCATCTATATCTCTATCTAGACAACTAATATTTTCATTAGTGTTGGATGAGGATGCTAAAGCAGCAAGTTGGTTATTTATCTTATTAACAATACTTTCATTAGTAACTAATTTAGTTTTGAGTTTCTTTTCAATATTTTCAGGAATACTGATGGACTTGAAATGAGGAGTAGAAAGATTGTTAGGAAAATTACTCGAGTTTTGAATATTAAAGGTTTTAGAGTCAATTTTATTGGATAATAAATCAACTTGGTCAGCAATAGTATGAAGAATTTGATTAGAAAAATTATTTTGCTCATGAATTTTTCTAATATCTACCATAGTAGGTGGATCTGAACCACTCCTACCAGTTTTAAAAGGAGCAGCGATGATCTGTTCATCAGCTACTTGTATTTTTATACTTTGTAAAGGGGGATGTATAGCAGTAATATTATTACCATCTGCTAGTTCCCATTTTTTATAAAGATTTGTTTGAACATTAATTTGTTCTAAGGAATAAACATTTTGAATATCTTTGATTTGACAATAAGCATCAAACCAGTTTAATATAGGAAAATTGAATTTATAGATTTGTAGATCTTTAATCCATTCTTCTTGGAGTTTGTTACGAAAAGATTTGTCTAATTTTAAAAACCAATTTCTTTTTTCTTGATTATCAGAATCATTAAATTCTTCATCAAGATATTTAAAGTTAGCAGAAAAGTTGAGAACCTCAATGACATTAATACCAGCCATCTGGGAATGAGTAGGAGAACCTATAGAGGATTCATTACTTTGGTAATTTGTATCAGGTAAGGGACTTTTATAGTTTACATTTACCCCATTATTCATAAAAGCATTAGTAGAAGTAGAGGCAACATTAGTTCTAAAAGGATTATTTATCCGGCTAGAGTTGTCAGAAAAAGATTGCCTAGAGTTAACCTCTTGTATTTGTATATTATGCTTAATTTCTCTAAAGGAATTAAATCTAATGAGTATTCTACCATCAGAATCTTCAGAGATGTCTGATACTTCTCTTCTGGTAATATTCCTAGGAATTTGAGGAGCTTGAATAATAAATTCATCTGGAATGGTTATTTCATTCCATTTAAGTCTTTTAGGAATAAAAGTACTTGGGTTATCAGCATTTACTTGTAGTAAAACGGTTTCATCTTTATCAGTTGGAGTAAACATGAATTTAGGATTAATCTGAGAAGACATAACCCTATAATAGACTCTAAATATAACTGCAAAATTCTTACAGTTGTCTTTGAATTCATTATTCTTAAGATGAATGTCTAGTAATAAAGAATCTAAAATATGAGGATCAGTAAGGTCAACACTAAAATTTGGGGCACAATTGAAATACATGGGCCCGTTGCAAATATTAGTTTGAATCATGGATAATAAAGAATTTTTATACTTAAGGAGTCTATTGTCTCTTAGAGCAATATAAACTGGAGCATCAACTCCCATGTGAACTAAGGGTTTAATAGCAACTTGAATAAGTCCAAAATGCATATATCTAAAATTTTTCTCTAAATATTTTTGAATAGAAACCTTAGATAATAAAGGTATACTTTGAAATTCATTTTGTATAGAGATAGTTTCTTCATGAGTTTTAATGGAGTAAGCAACTTTGAAATCAAAGAGACCAATTTGATAAAGGGAATTTATAGGTTGATCAGGTATAGTCCAATTAGAATAATTAGTAGGCATGGAAATGTCACTACTGCAGACAATACCAGAATTATTAGTAGTTCTATTTTTAGAAAGCATTGCTCTAAGACTAGACGTCATCGGTATTAAAATTATTAATAGTGTATAATAACAAATAGATTATTAACAAGAACTGAGGTTTTACGGGAACACAACCGGGAACACCAATTAAGGCTTACCAACGGAATCACGCTTACCAACGTAAAACACCAGGAGATAATAACTAGTTATTATTATAGACTATAATAACAAAACACTAATTCAATCTAAGTAAAGATTAATGTTTTCTTAGATAGAATTACTAATACAACAAATGGCTCTGATACCATCGAAGCAGGAACGAAGTAATAAGCGGAAAATATAACATTGTATTGATAAAATAATAGGCAACTTACATAAATTGCATAATATAAAAGACTTACAGTAAGATGTGTACAAAGATGAGATAGAGAGAGAGAGAGAGAGAGAGAGGAGCGAGTATGATCTCAAGCGTGCTCCTTAATGGAAATAACAAAGTCCTTATATAGACAGATGGACTTCAAAAGAAATAACATAACAATAATAAAATTTGAAATCCGCCAATGAAAGGATCGGATATGGGTCCCTTTGTGCAGTGGGAATCTTTGAGTGGAGTCTTCTTTTGAGTGTGGGTCCGGCGGCTTCACTGTTATGGGAGCAGCTGGTAAAGTCTTTGAAATAAAGGGTTGCAAATTATGCGAAGTTTGGGGAAAAAATCTGAGATATAATTTAAACAGCCTAAAAATCTTTGTAATTGAGTTTTGTCTTTTATAATGTCCGGGAATTTATCAGCAAAATCAATAGCCCTTGCTATTGGTTTGATAGTTCCTTTAAAAATATCGTGACCAAGGAATCTAATCCTTGTTTGAAAAAGTCTAATCTTTTGAGCAGATATGGCTAATCCATTTTTCTTTACTATTTGTAAAAAGATGTTTAAATGCTTGAAATGCTGGTCTATATTTTGAGAGTAGATAAGAACATCATCAATATAACATATGGAAAAATCAGAATAATTATTAAAGATATCATTCATAATATTTTGGAATTCTGAGGGGGCATTTTTGAGACCGAAAGGCATTACGTTCCATTCGTAATGGCCAAAGGGGACCGTAAAAGCCGTCTTATACTTATCTTTCTCATTTACTTGTATTTGCCAGAATCCTGATTTTAAATCGAATTTGGAAAAAACACAGGCATTTTTGTAATCTGGATAATTATAACCCCTTGGGTTATAGCTTTGAGTAAATGGCCTAAATTCATATGGTCGATTCCAATCGTTGAATTTTAGGACTCTTTTGATAATACATTTTGAATAGGCAATCTTGCTCTTATCTTCTGGATGATAAGTGTGAGTAATTTCGGCAGCGCCAGAGTCTACGAGAATATATTCGTAAAACTCTTGGGTCTTTAAGGGATTGTCTGTAAACCATTGACAATCTTGTGGGAAGATATTTTGAGTAAGTTCAATAAGCTTGGATAGATTCCCTAGCACTGTAAGGGTAGTAGGAGTAATATGTTCAGTTTCTGGCTTAAGAAAATAGCCGTTTTTAAGTGGGATAACTTGGGTTTTTGTTTGAGTAGTTGGGAAGGAAGGAATTGGTTGAGTAATGGCTCCAGCGTATGATGGAGCAGGAATGTCTTCTAAAGACTTGAATTGGTTAGTATTGTTAAGGGTTTGAATATGTAATTTTTTATTTTGAATAGAATTGATTTGTTTATAAACAAAATGATTCTGCAGAAGGGATATTTCCCTATCTTTAATTGGATTTAAAAATTTAAAATTTATATCTTTTCCCATAATATTAGTAGTGATTCCATCACCATTAACCATAAAAGGATATATGGTAGTTAGGAAAGGATTTCCTAAAATAATATTTTGATTAAGATTTTTAACAAGTATGAAAGGTGTTTTAAAACAATACCCTTCATTACAAATATGGGAATTAGTAAGTTTGTATTCTATATTTAAGGGGGTAGCATTGGCTGCTACAAGTCTTTCATTAGTTTTTTCATAGTATTTAGAAGGTATAAGCCCTTCTCTTATGCAGTTTTGATCTGCTCCGCTGTCGATTAAACAGGAAACATTGATACGGAAGTCATTAACAACCAAAGTAATAATTGAATACCATTTTTGATAAGAGATACTTTGAATGGCTAATTCAGTTATTTTATTATCTTCTTTAGTTTGTTCTAAAGGTGGATTTGAGCTTTCTGGTAAGTCTTGCGGTATTTCTATTTTTGAGAAATCATATTTTGCTAGGGAAAGCTTTGTCTCTATTTCTAGATCTTTGGTATGTAAAGTAGTAATTTCTTTTTGTAAATTATTGATTTCAAATTTAAGATTATTAATTTCTTTTCTTAGATCATTAGTGGAGACAGCCATAGAGGTTTGACTAGAGATGGAAGAAGTTGGTACCTTGCTTAGTATCTTGGTGATGCTAAAGGGTTCAAGATTATTCATTAATTTATTAGCCTTTTTATCACCAGCTTTTTCTTTGCTTAAAACTAATTCTTTTAGTCTGATAAGATAATTTTGTCTATCCTCGGGATTAGGAACCTTTTCAATGAGATCGAAAAGAAGTTCTTGTTCCGAGTTGTCATTAGTGATGACATTTATGGATAAAGGACAGAATCCATTGCAAGATTCATCACTGTCACTAGAGGAAGTTTGATTAATATTATCATCTGCATGATCCTCTTGTTCAGAGGATTCTGATACTTCAGGAGTGTCAGAAATCATAAGAGCAGATATTTTTTGTTTAAGATCTTCGTCATTTTGAAATATTTCGTCAATCTTCTTCTTAAGGGGGCATACATCTGCTTTATGTCCCTTTTTATGGCATTTATAACAAGTAGGTTGATAGTTCTTTTCTTTGTTAAAACTTTTCTTGAAAGGTTTTGTATTAGGTTTCTTTTGTTCAGAAGTTTTATCATTTTTAAAGAATCTCTTCTTTTTATAAGGTTTTGAAGAATTTTTTAATTTTTTCTTTTTAGAAGAAGGGGCTTGGATTTTTTGCAAACCAAAGGCTTCACAAAAAGTTCCAATTTCCTTTTTATAACTAGATTTTTCTTTACCATATCTACTTTGGATTTTTTTTTTAATAAAGCGGCTGGTTTCTTGGTGTTTGATGAAGATGGTTCTTTGGATAGTTTGCTGGGAGTAGGAGGAGGTCCGAAATGAATATCGGAGCTTTGAGGAAAGAACTGTCTTGGATTAGGTCTGACTTGAGTATTGGACTGTCTTGAATTAGGCATATCTCGTTGGGATGGAGTAATCTCTTTCTCCCAACTGGGTTTTTCTCCTGTGTCGAAAAACCTATTGATAACACTGGTGTCACAATATTTGTCAGAATAGTTTACCCACCATTTAACCTTAAACTCTCTAATTATAGAGACGCTGTATGGTTGAGGATAAAACTGCTTAAAGGAGTAATTCCAACAAAGGATCCATGGTACTTTGAATTCTGCGAAGAACATCAAATGTCTTCTAAATGGCTCTTCTTTGGATCTAACCAGGAACTGTTGTTGAGCTAGTTTAACTGTGGTTGGCATCATTTCAGTAATCGGTCCGAAGATCCTCCACCATTCTGTGAACCATACGGGGAAGGGGTTGTCAACAAAATCCGATTTGAAAGTAAAGAACCACGAGTGGTCGAAGGACCTCATAAGAAAGGCCCGAAACCAGGCATTTTGCAGTCTATTAATAAGATCTCTTTTGTTAGGAATAGGATATCTAATCCATTCTAAAACTTCATTAAGAGGTTTATAGTTGATAACCAGCCTAGGAACCCCTCTTTCCTTTTCAGCTTGATTATTAACGTAGAAGGCTGCACAACTCCAAGGAGACTTAGAGTGTCTAATAAGTTTTTTGCTTAATAAAGACTCTATTTCTTTTTTACAAGTGTCTAATAATTCGTGATTCATTTGTATAGGTCTAGCTTTAGTAGGAATGAGTTTTTCATTAAAGAATGAAATTATTCAAAAGAAAATTTTAGATTTAGAATCAAAAATTAAACTTGAAGTCTGTTCTGAAATATTAAAACTCAAATTGAGTGTAAATTAGTTAGTAACTTAGTGATTAAGGAAATAACTCATTTTTCAATAATGAATCCATTTGAAATCTTAAAACTCAAATTGATGGTAAATTAGGTGATAACTTAGTGATTAAGGAATTAACTCATTTTTCAATAATGAATCTATTTGAAATCTTAAAACTCAAATTGAGTGTAAATTAGGTGATAACTTAGTGATTAAGGAAGAAACTCCATATTCAATAATGTATCCCTTTGAAATCTTAAAACTCAAATTGAGTGTAAATTAGTTTATAACTTAGTGATTAAGGAATAAACTCCATTTTCAATAATGTATCCCTTTGAAATTTTAAAACTCAAATTGAGTGTAAATTAGTTTATAAGTTAGTGATTAAGGAAGAAACTCCATTTTCAATAATGTATCCCTTTGAAATCTTAAAACTCAAATTGAGTGTAAATTAGTTTATAACTTAGTGATTAAGAAAGAAACTCGGTTTTCAATAATGTATCCTTGTGAAATTTTAAAACTCAAATTGAGTGTAAATTAGGTTAATACTTGGTGATTAAGGAAGAAACTCGATTTTCTATAATGTATCCTTTTGAAATATTAAAACTCAAATTGAGTGTAAATTAGTTAATAACTTAGTGATTAAGGAATTAACTCATTTTTCAATAATGAATCCATTTGAAATCTTAAAACTCAAATTGAGTGTAAATTAGGTGATAACTTAGTGATTAAGGAAGAAACTCCATTTTCAATAATGTATCCCTTTGAAATCTAAAAACTCAAATTGAGTGTAAATTAGTTTATAACTTAGTGATTAAGGAAGAAACTCCATTTTCAATAATGTATCCCTTTGAAATCTTAAAACTCAAATTCTGTGTAAATTAGTTTATAACTTAGTGATTAAGAAAGAAACACGGTTTTCAATAATGTATCATTGTGAAATCTTAAAACTCAAATTGAATGTAAATTAGGTTAATACTTGGTGATTAAGGAAGAAACTCGATTTTCTATAATGTATCCTTTTGAAATATTAAAACTCAAATTGAGTGTAAATTAGTTAGTAACTTAGTGATTAAGGAATTAACTCATTTTTCAATAATGAATCCATTTGAAATCTTAAAACTCAAATTGAGTGTAAATTAGGTGATAACTTAGTGATTAAGGAAAAACTCCATTTTCAATAATGTATCCCTTTGAAATCTTAAAACTCAAATTGAGTGTAAATTAGTTTATAACTTAGTGCAATTATGGTTATTTTATAAATGAAAAGAAAGGACGAACAAGGTGACTTCACAACCCGAAGTCTAGGAACCAAAACGAAGAATATCAGGTGGGCCGCATTAAAAACCTCGCCGTAAACCTCCCTTGAGGACAAACCAGCGTAGGGGAAAAAGCGTTACCAACCACCTAATATTCCAGGTCCAAATAGGAAAAGCTCAGAATACAAAGCTAACAAAGGCTTAGCTCTCAACCCAAAGGCTGAATAGAGACAAACCTAAGACCAAGCTCTCAGTCCAAGGACTGAATAGAGACTGATCTAAAAAAAACAACAAAGGAAAATAACTTCTAAAAACGAAAGAAAGTTTTGTTCATATCCTCATAAAGAAATGAATCAAGAAAACTCGGGCAAGTCCCAAACCATCTCGAACTATAGTTCAGGGAAGCCAAATGATCAGCAGCTCTATTACCCTCCCGATATATGTGAGTGAAACAAATTTGCATGCTCTCCATGTAGCTCCAAACATGTGTCCACAGACCCCATAACCTCCAAGGAATAAATGTAATCTCCCGTTTCATTGTTTGAATTGCAAGCTTGGAATCGGATTCCACCCATAGGCGGCTCCATCCCTTCGAGTAGGCCAAATCAATGGAAAAAAGAATTGCAGCAAGTTCTGCCTCAAGAGGGTAACCCCAACCTCCAAAATCCGCAGAAGCCGCAACAAACATACCCCTAGAGTTCCGAAAAATAGAACCCGTGGATAGAATCCCAGGAGACTGCAAGACACTACCATCAGTGTTCACCTTATACCAACCCGGGGGTGGAGGTATCCAACGGATGTTAATGGCCGTGCGTGTTGGACGCGGCCGCAAAGAAGTCCTAAAAGCTCTAGTGACGATCAAATCACGCAACGAACCATCGGATACCCCACCTGCAGCAATCGCAGACTCGCAAGAGCTCGAGATGATCAGGGCTAAAGCACCGCTGATGGACGGCACAACACCATCATGAAATGAGCGATTCCTAATCCACCAAATAGCCCACACTGTTGTAACGAAAGCAGAACGCCATATCCTGTTAACCTGCTCACTAAACTGAAATTTAGTAGCCTGCAACAGAATATCATAAAAGCCCTTATCCAAATCAAGCACAATATCAAAATTAAGCATCAAAAACTTGTAGATAGCTCTAGTAAAAGAACATTCCGAAAGGATATGGTCTTGGGTGTCACTTCCGGCAAAACATAGGCTGCACATTGTGGGGCCATGAACCCCTGTACGACCGAACCATCCCGTGGTGGGTAATCTGCCCCAAGCGGCTCTCCAAACCAAAGTGGAACGACAAGGAGGGATGAATGACGACCAAATCCACGAAGCCCAAGGTGGCTCAGGGAAACGCTGCCTAATATCATCATAGGCAATACTCGAAGTCAGCTCGCCAGAGACCGTGTTCTCCCAAATAATCCTGTCCTCTCCGTTAGATATACGAATCTGTAAAATATCATGAACAATCGTAGGGAAAGCTAAAATGAAGTTCATCGGGAAATGCCAACTACCCGCAAAGTAGAAATCCCGGACCTCCCCAAAAAGATGTTTCCTGAAATCGGAAGGAATACCGATATAGTCAGCAATGGAGTAGCCGACCCAATTGTCAAACCAGAAACTAGCTTTGGAATCGTGACCAATCAGCCAACGAGCACCTTGAGCAAGAGTAGGGATGTGGCGAGCAATCCCCGAAGCAATGGAGGACGGAATGCTATATGAGAACTTGGGTGTACGGTTGCGATGAAAGTATCGGCCGTGAAGAGGCTCAAAATCCGCAGAATTAGCACGAAAAATATCCCAAGCTAACTTACAATTGTAAGAATCATTCGCTAAGGTTAACGAACGAATCCCCAAGCCGCCTTCAGAAGTAGGCGTACAACATCTCTTCCATGGGATCGAACAGCTACTATTTCTTTTATTGATATCCCCCGTCCATAAGAAATTCTTCATGGCACGTTCAATTCTGGTGATCTGGGACCTTGGCCAACGGTAAATCATCATAGTATGAACCAAAGAAGAGGTGATAACCGAATTCAGCAAACACTTCCTGCCCGCAAGTGTGAGAGTGCGACCCTTCCAGCCCCCAAATTTCGACAAAATAGAGTCCACCAACTTTGAGAAATACACAGCCTTAGGAGCCCCCCGGAACAAAGGGACCCCAAGGTACACGAAAGGAAGACTGCCTTGCTGAATACCGGTGATACGAAGAATTCTTCCACGAGTATACGAAGAAACCGACGAACCATAAAAAATATGAGATTTCCCAGGGCTGTAAACTTGACCCGAGATATCCCCATAAGCATCAAGAATCCGCTTTAAGGTGCGAGCGCAAGAAGCGGTTGCCTTCGTGAAGACCAAAATGTCATCGGCATAAAAGAGGTAGTGAGGAGACCCCTTGATGCCCAAAAGATGACCGAGAGAGACTTCATGTTGAATCCACCTTCCCAAGGCTTCTTCCGCAAGACAAAAGAGCAAGGGAGATAAGGGGTCCCCTTGCCGAACGCCCCTGGAACAAGGGAAAAAACCCTGAAATTCCCCATTAATAATAATGGTCAGCCGAGCAGAATGAAGTATCAGTTGCACCATCTGTTGAAACCTCGATGAGAAGCCCAATCTTTTAATAACTGCTTGCAAAAAATCCCAATCAATTGTGTCAAAAGCTTTAGAAATATCAATCTTCATAGCCATATTCCCCTCCTTAGCCTTGTTATTTAGTTTATTAACCGCATCAGAAGCAAGAGCGATGCAGGTATGAATTTGTTTCCCGGGGACAAAACCAAACTGAAACGGTGACAGAAGTCGTGCTGCAAGTGGTCCCAATCTCGTAGCCAAAATTTTAGTGAAAATCTTATATAGATAGTTCCCCATAACAATCGGTCTGAAATCCTGAATTTTGTTAGCACCCGGCTTCTTGGGGATAAGAGTCACCAAACTTGCATTAAAACCGGCAGGCATAGATAAAGTCAAAAAGATATATTGAATAGCCTCTGTAACATCCGAATAAACAATGTCCCAACAATGCTGAAAAAACGAACCCGGAAAACCATCTGGACCCGGAGAGCTTGATCCGTCCATATCAAACACAGCAGCTTTCACCTCATCAAGTAATGGTAACGCGGTGAGCGAACCCTCCTCGCCGGAATCCAGCACCGTGAAAGGGAGTTCAGCCAAATGGCTAGCAAAAGGACGCACATCATGTCTCTTCGTGAATAGCTCTCTATAGTATGTCTCAATGTGTTGGCAAATCCCAGCCTTGTCCTTGACCAACGAGCCCCCAATCAGAAGTTCGGAAATCGGATTAGGGGCTTTCCGAATCTTGCAAGCAATATGGAAAAAAGACGTGTTACGGTCCCCATCTTTAAGCCACTGAAATCGGCCTTTCTGAGAGAAATATTCTTGCTTGCGAGCAAGAAGATGATTCAGCTGAATCGAGCAATCAACCTCCCTATTGAAACGGTAATCCGAATCACCGTGAACATGAATATCATGCTGGATATCCCGAAGACGAATAGTAGCTTCCTCAATTTCAGTAAAGACATTCCGGAAAACCGATGTGTTCCAATTACGAAGATGATGCCTTAAACGGCGTAACTTTGAAACCACCCGTAGGGTAGGGGAAGGAGCAGCAACCGGGGAGAGCCAAGATTGCCTCACAGTGGCAAGGAAAGAATCATGTTGGAACCACATACTCTGAAAATAGAAAGAAGGGGAGCGTCTCGGCTGATGAGTAATGCATCTCAACAAAATAGGATGATGATCAGAGGAATGACGACATAATATCTCCAGCGAAGAATGAGTCCAGAGCTCAAGGAAACTGGAGGACGCCAGAGCCCTATCCAAACGAGCTGCTAAAAAACCTTGGCCGGCCCGCCGAGTGGACCACGTGAACCTATGGTCCCCAGTATCAAACTCAAGCAAATTCGCCTCATCTATAAAAGCAACGAACTCGTCAGAAGGGAGATTACGATAGACCATGTCGGTACTCCTCTCGTGAGAGCCCCTGACCACGTTAAAATCTCCCATAAAGCAAACATTAGGGTCAGCAATACCCAAAAGGTCAGCCCAAAGGTGGCGGCGCAAGGTGTAGGTGTTACGTGCATGTATGAAGGCCAGAGTACACGCATGAGATTCTAAGGCAACAGTGATTGCAATGCATTGATCAGTCTGAAACAACAAGGTAACTGAATTAACAAGCGTATCCTTGCAAACAATCCAAACATTTGAAAGAGAAGCAGTACGCTCATTTTTAAAAAGGAAAGACATATTGAGAGAACGCCAAAAAGAAAGGGGGATAGAGGAGGATCGTATCTTGGGCTCATAAATAGCCAGAAAATCTGGCCTGTGTTGTTGGCATAGAGAAATGAGGGCATTTTGAGTGAGCTCATTCCCTATGCCCTGAACGTTCCAAGAGAGACAAATCATGAAAACTTGGTTTGACCGTGCTTCGGCGGCCCATTCCCCTCCTCCATAATATCACTCCATCGCTGGTTAGCAACCGCATGTAGTTCCCCCACGCGGGTGCTAAGATCATCCACTTCTAAAGCTGCATTCGCCCTATCACGAAGAAGATGAATAACATCCTCTGGTTGTTTATCCAAAGCCACCGTGAGCGCCGAACTTTGGCTGGCACCATCCTTATGGTGACCATCGCTCCCCTCCGTTGAAGCATGTGTGGGGCTCCTCACCGGCGATGAGGGTATACTTCTCAAAGATTTCTTCAAAGCAACCCCAGCCGGGAGGGAAGTTTTAATGGGAAGACCCAGAGGGAGAGAGGCCTCAATATAAGGTTTCTTAAGTATACCAGATTTTCGGACGCCTTGTGAAACAAGGGATGCATCATGTGAAGATTCAGGAATTTCTGTTTGTCTAGTTAGAGCATCAAACACATTAGTAGTGGGAACAGCCGCAAACTCCTTTTCAGACGAGGGTACCTCGGAAAGTAATGGTGATCCAGAGTAATGTGGAAAAGTGGGGTCACGAGTAATCTGGTCAGTGACCTCCTCCCTGAATGATTGAGCCTCTCTGTCTGTAGCAAGCTGGCCAACCAAAGATACAACGTCCTCCTTAGAAACACCCCCATTGGGGTTCAAAACCTTGTCCTTATCCCGAGGTTTCCTGGATCTGCTACGACTACGACCACGACTCGAACGACGGGATGGAACATTCGTACGATTATTTGTCTTCTTACAATTACTAAGTGTATGACCCAAAACCATACATTCCCTGCAGAAGAATGGAAGCTTCTCATAAGTTATGTTGGCAGCCGAGAGATGAGTACCCCTCCGATACATAACTTGTTGATGCAGATCTTTAGAAAGGTCAATTTCAATCAGCATGCGTGCGTAAAGGCCAAATAGCTTGTTTGATGTGTTAACGTCAATTTGTACCAAAGTGCCAATAGTCGAGGCAAGGGCTTCCAAGATTCGGGGCTGCCAATATTCAATCGGCAAATCTGAGAATCGCACCCAAACTTGTGCTACAGAAGATCTCACCTTACTTGGATTGAAATTTTGAGACCAAGGTTGTACACGGAAAATCCCCGTGTCCATAGAGTAGGAAGAACGGGCCGCAACAAGTAGCTTATCACCCGGATCCTCAAACATGACCGTGTAGTATCCCCTTCCTAGCGGAATCATCTTCAACCGACCCGTCAGCTTCCAAATGTCTTTCAGTTTATTCTTTAATTGCAATAGCGGAAGTAACGGCTTCCTTGGCGCCGTGATCATACGGCCAATGAGAGCATTTTGAAACTCCCGCACACCTTGCTGATAGTCCTCCTCGGGAATATCAATTAGAAGATATTCCTCGTGTTTGGAGGGCTTAATTGGCTCACGTAGAGGCGGCCTAGAGGCATTCCTAGTTTTCGAGGCGACAACATCCTTGAACGATCTATCTCCATTCGGAACCGTACTAATCCCGGACGGAGAAACCTGCATATAATCGGGAGAAGAAGCGGGAGTATCCACCTTAGAGGAAACAGGTAACGTGGGAGTTGTATCAGAAGACTTACAAAGTGCGCCGGAAACAGAGCTTGACTCGTTTCCGGCTGTAGTCGGGAGTGCGCCAATAGGGGTCAAAAGCCCTTGCTTATTCCCGATGACGTCCGAGGTCGCTAAGGGAAAAGCGACGTCTGGGGTGAGTTGCGACGAACCCTGCAAGGCATTAACAACAGCAGTAGCATGTGTAGGGTTTGGCGGTTGGGTGACCAAGCCAAGATTAGGGGACTTACAAGGTACGCCGGAAACGGCCTCGATCTCGTTTCCGGCTGTAGTCGAGTGTGCGCTAGAAGGGAGTGAAGTCCCTAACGTAGTGCTCGACCGCAAGTTAGACCCATATTGATTAAAATCATGCAAAGCCGGGAGAGTAATACCAGATGCCGCTGCCATGGCTAGGGTTTCAGGAGACGCCTGTAAAGAGCGCCATGAAGATGGCAGCGTTGTATTTGCAGTTTGCAGCGAAAACAAATATCTCAAAAAGTATGGAAACCGCTGTTCCACACCCATCAGCGCCATATCGACGGAACCATCTGGGGATAAGCCAAAATTGCGTGGTGGCGAAGGAAGGGATTTTAGGGTTTCAGAGGGAATTGATAGATAATCTTTGATCTGTTGATTATAGTGAACCATACGATCAAAGATACGAGTTTCCAAATCTCCATGTCGATCGGAGGCTGCAAGGATCGCCGTGAACTCGTCTATCGATGGAAGCATGGTTACGTGAGGACAAGGTTAAAAAAGTTTAGAGAGAGGAGAGAGCGTTTTTTCTAGAGAGAGAAACATAATACTTCCCGCTTATAACTTAGTGATTAAGGAAGAAACTCAATTTTCAATAATGTATCAGTTTATAACTTAGTGATTAAGAAAGAAACTCGGTTTTCAATAATGTATCATTGTAAAACCTTAAAACTCAAATTGAGTGTAAATTATGTTAATACTTGGTGATTAAGGAAGAAACTCGATTTTCTATAATGTATCCTTTTGAAATATTAAAACTCAAATTGAGTGTAAATTAGTTAGTAACTTAGTGATTAAGGAAATAACTCATTTTTCAATAATGAATCCATTTGAAATCTTAAAACTCAAATTGAGTGTAAATTAGGTGATAACTTAGTGATTAAGGAATTAACTCATTTTTCAATAATGAATCTATTTGAAATCTTAAAACTCAAATTGAGTGTAAATTAGGTGATAACTTAGTGATTAAGGAAGAAACTCCATATTCAATAATGTATCCCTTTGAAATCTTAAAACTCAAATTGAGTGTAAATTAGTTTATAACTTAGTGATTAAGGAATAAACTCCATTTTCAATAATGTATCCCTTTGAAATTTTAAAACTCAAATTGAGTGTAAATTAGTTTATAAGTTAGTGATTAAGGAAGAAACTCCATTTTCAATAATGTATCCCTTTGAAATCTTAAAACTCAAATTGAGTGTAAATTAGTTTATAACTTAGTGATTAAGAAAGAAACTCGGTTTTCAATAATGTATCCTTGTGAAATTTTAAAACTCAAATTGAGTGTAAATTAGGTTAATACTTGGTGATTAAGGAAGAAACTCGATTTTCTATAATGTATCCTTTTGAAATATTAAAACTCAAATTGAGTGTAAATTAGTTAATAACTTAGTGATTAAGGAATTAACTCATTTTTCAATAATGAATCCATTTGAAATCTTAAAACTCAAATTGAGTGTAAATTAGGTGATAACTTAGTGCAAATAAAAGGCGATGATATAAATGAAAAGAAAAAAGGAAAGAACAGGGTGACCCCACAGCCCGGGGTCGAGGAGCCAAAAAGAGAAGTAATGAGTGGGCCGCATTAAAAACCTCGCCGTAAACCTCCCTTGAGGACAAACCGGCGTAGGGGAAAAAGCCTTACCAACCACTTAATACTTCGGCCCCAAGTAGGAAAAGCCCTAAATACAAGGCTAAGAAAAGGCCTAAAGACCAAGCTCTCAGCCTAGAAAAGACTGAATAGAGACTGGCCCAAAACAAGAAAACCCAGGATACAAGGGCTAAAAAGGGGTGAAACAACCCTTAAATACGACAATATGTCTTATGCAAGTCATCATACAGAATGTTACCAATAAAATCAGGGTATATATCAAACCATCTCCCCGAGTAATGTAAAGAAGCCAAAGCGTCCGCCACTCTATTGCCTTCCCGAAATATATGAGAGTAACAGATGAACATACTATCAATGAAGGACATCACCTGACTCCAAAGCCCCCAAAGACGCCATGGCACCAAAGGTATCTGACGCCGCATAGTTTGAATGGCAAGTAACGAATCTGACTCAATCCAAAGACACTTCCAACCATGAGAAAAAGCAAATTCAAGAGCTAGAAGAATAGAAGCGATCTCCGCCTCCAAGGGGTATCCCCAACCACCAACATCCGAAGTAGCTGCAACAAACGTCCCCATAGAATTTCGGAAAACTGCACCCATCGACAAAATACCCGGGGACATCAGCACACTACCATCCACGTTCACCTTCAGCCACCCGAAAGGAGGTGGGATCCAGCGTAAGTAGACAGGGGTACGAACACTGCGTGGTATCAGTTTGACTTTGAAAGTCCTCGTCACTAGAAGATCCCTAAGGGAGCCATTTGAAGTTCCCTTAATCAACGCAGCCGAATCCCTCGTACCTGAAATAATCAAAGCCAAACATCTCCTAATGGACGGAGCCACTCCATCATGAAAGGATCTATTCCTAAACCACCAAACCGTCCAAATAGATGTAATGAATGCAATCCGCCAAAGCTTACCCACCTGTTCACTGAACTGAAAGTTAATAACGTGAGCAAGGATAGTATGGAAACCCTCATCCAAAGGGAAATGCACATCAAAGGTTCGCATCAAAAAAGCATAAATAGATTTTGTAAAAGCACACTCAGAAAGGATATGGTCTTGCGTGTCACAGGCGGCAAAACAAAGCGAGCACATGGTAGGACCAAACGACCCCGTCCTTTGGAACCAACTCATGGTGGGCAATCGACCCCAAGCCGCCCTCCAAAAAAGCGTGGAGCGACAAGGGGGAATAAAAGAAGACCAGCCCCATGCTGCCCATGCAGGCTTGGGAAATCTTTGCCTAATCTCGTCATAAGCCAATCCCGAAGTTAACTCACCAGAAACCGTGTCTGTCCAAATAAGTCTATCATCGCCATCAGCCACTCTAATCTGAAGGATGTCATGCACTATGTCGGAGAAAGCCAAAACGAAGTCCAAGGTGAAATGCCAACTCCCATCAAAGTAAAAATCCTGAACCTCCCCAATAAGACCTGACCGAACACCTTGAGGAAGACCAATGTGATCCGAAATGGAATAGCCCAACCAGTTATCATGCCAAAAACTAACCCGGGATGTAGAACCTATCAACCAGCGAGACCCCTGCACTATACGATCAACGTGCCTCCTAATACCAGGGCTAATCGAGGAGGCAATGTATCTAGCAAACTTAGGCTTGCGTCCAGCCTTAAAGTATCGGCGGTGCAGCAACTCAAACTCCGGAGATTGGGCCCTATAGACATCCCAGGCTAATTTACACGTGAAAGAGTCATTTGCAAGTGTAATAGAACGGATTCCTAAACCCCCCTCCTCGGTGGGCGTACAACATCGTTTCCAAGGGATTGAACAAGAACTATTTCGTTTATTGATGTCACCCGTCCATAGAAAGTTCTTCATTGCCCGGTCAATTTTCAAGAGAAGAGATCTAGGCCAGCGATATACCATCATAGTATGTACCAGGGATCCTGCTATAACCGAATTAATCAAACATTTACGACCCGCAAGAGACAAAGTGCGACCCTTCCATCCGCTGAATTTAGCAAGGATAGAGTCCACCAACCCAGAAAAATAAAGAGCCTTAGGGGCACCCCGAAATAAAGGAACTCCCAAGTAAATGAAGGGAAGAGATCCTTCCTGAATACCCGTAATACGAAGGATCCTGGTGCGCAATGACCTATTAACCGATTTCCCATAATATGCATGGGACTTATTTGGGCTGTAAAGTTGGCCAGAGATGGAGCCGTAAAGATCAAGCACACGTTTCAAGCATCTAGCATTTTTGGAGGTAGCCTTCATGAAGACCAAAATGTCATCCGCATAGAATAAAAATGGTGGCGAATCCCGTATTATAGAAAGATTCGAGGAGGCAATCTCAAACTGCAACCAACGCCCCAGGGCTTCCTCGGCCAAACAAAAAAGAAGAGGGGAGAGAGGGTCCCCTTGACGGACCCCCCTAGAGCAAGGAAAAAATCCGCAAACCTCTCCGTTCACAATGATAGAGAGTCTAGCCGAATGAAGTACCAAATCAATCATCTGCTGGAAACGAATAGAGAAACCCATGCGGCGGAGAACCGCTTTTAGAAAGCCCCAATCAATAGTATCAAATGCCTTGGTGATGTCAATTTTGACTGCCATATTACCTTCCTTAGCTGTCGTATTCAGCTTATTGATTGCGTCAGAGGCTAGTGCAATGCAAGTATGAATTCGCTTTCCCGGGATAAATCCAAACTGGAAAGGCGTGAGGAGCTTAGCCACAAATGCACCCAACCTGGTGGCAATGATCTTGGTATAAATCTTGTAAAGAAAGTTGCCCATGACAATAGGACGAAAATCATGAAGCCTATTGGCCCCCGGCTTCTTGGGAATCAACGTAACTAAGCTGGCATTAAAACCAACCGGCATTTCACACCCAGAAAAGATGTGTTGTATCGCTTCAGTAATATCACCATGGATAGTGTCCCAGCAATGTTGAAAGAAAGAGCCCGGAAAACCATCTGGCCCAGGAGAGCTTGTGCCATCCATGTCAAAAACAGCCCGTTTAACCTCATCCACCAACGGCATGGCTGTAAGAAAAGCCTCCTCTCCCTCGGAAATGGAAACAAAGGGGAGATGGTCGAGGTGCACAATGGGTAAGGCCGTGTCCACCCTCGTAAACAGCTCCGTGTAATAATTAACCACAAAAGAACCAATGGCACTAGGATCAGTGACATGATTACCATCAACAATTAAATCAGAGATAAAATTCCCTTTACGACGTACTTTATGGGCCACATGGAAAAAAGCCGAATTGCGATCCCCATCTTTAAGCCACTGCAATTTAGCACGTTGAGAAATGAATTCATGCTTACGTGTGAGGAGATCATTTAGCTTGATTAAACAAACGACCTCCCTGTCAAAACGATCCTCTGTGTCTCCAAAGGTATAGATATCCTGCTGAACACTATTAAGTTCTTCCGTCGCCTCCTCAATTTCCGAAAATATATTCCTAAAGACCGAAGAATTCCAGGCCTTCAACTGGTGCTTGAGACGACAGAGTTTGTAGATAGTGCGAAGAGTCGGGGTAGCAGCCCCAAGCGGAGCACTTAGTGATTAAGGAAGAAACTCCATTTTCAATAATGTATCCCTTTGAAATCTTAAAACTCAAATTGAGTGTAAATTAGTTTATAACTTAGTGATTAAGGAAGAAACTCCATTTTCAATAATGTATCCCTTTGAAATCTTAAAACTCAAATTCTGTGTAAATTAGTTTATAACTTAGTGATTAAGAAAGAAACATTGGTTTTCAATAATGTATCATTGTGAAATCTTAAAACTCAAATTGAGTGTAAATTATGTTAATACTTGGTGATTAAGGAAGAAACTCGATTTTCTATAATGTATCCTTTTGAAATATTAAAACTCAAATTGAGTGTAAATTAGTTAGTAACTTAGTGATTAAGGAATTAACTCATTTTTCAATAATGAATCCATTTGAAATCTTAAAACTCAAATTGAGTGTAAATTAGGTGATAACTTAGTGATTAAGGAATTAACTCATTTTTCAATAATGAATCTATTTGAAATCTTAAAACTCAAATTGAGTGTAAATTAGGTGATAACTTAGTGCAAATGAAGGCAATATTATAAATGAAAAAAGAAAAGAGTCCAGGGTGACCTCACAACCCGAGGTCTAGGAACCAGAAGAGAGAAATAAAAGGTGGGCCGCATTAAAAACCCCGCTGTAAACCTCCCTTGAGGACAAACCAGCGTAGGCGAAATAGCGTTACCAACCACCCAGTATTTCGGTTCCAAATAGGAAGAAGCTCAGAATACAAAGCCAAACAAAGACTCAGCTCTCAGCCCAAAGGGCCGAATAGAGACGAGTCTAAGACCAAGCTCTCAACCCCAAAAGGATTGAATAGAGACTAGTCAAAACAAGTACAAAAAAATACCAAAAACCTAAATGGGGACGCAGCCCCTAGATGCGGAAATAGCTCCTATGCATGTCCTCAAACACAAAATTACTAAGAAAAGTCGGACAAGAACCGAGCCACCCATGCTTATAATGCAAAGCTGCTAAAGCATCACCGGCCCTATTTCCCTCTCTGTACACATGAGTAAACCGAACCTGCATTGTCTCCATGTAACGCATCACCTGAGTCCATAGGCCCCACAGTCTCCAGGGTATAAACTGAATCTCTCGCTTCATGGTCTGAATGGCCAAAGTGGAATTTGATTCCATCCATAAGGTCCTCCAATTCCTGTGATATGCAAACTCAATGGCCAAGAGAATCGCGGTAATCTCAGCCTCAAGGGGGTAACCCCAACCCCCAATATCCGAAGTCGCAGCAACGAAGGACCCCCTCGAATCCAGGAAAATAGTACCCATCGATAAAGGACCAGGAGCACGAATAACACTACCATCAACATTCACCTTATACCATCCAGGGGGAGGCGGGGATCCAGCGGATCTCGATAGTAGGACGAAGTGGCCGTGGCAGAATTGATGTTCGAAAAGTTCGAGTAACAATCAAATCCTGAAGCGAACCATTCGACGATCCTCCTGAAAATGCAGCAGAATCACAAGTATTTGAGATAATTAACGCCCAAGCACCTCTAATAGAGTGGCGAACGCCATCATGAAGGGAACGGTTTCGACACCACCAAACTGCCCATATGGTTGTGACGAAAGCCAGTCTCCATAACCGGCTAACCTGCTCGCTAAAGTTAAATGTAATCGCTTGCAAAAGGATAGAGTAAAAACCATCATCACAACGAATATCCACATCAAAAGTATGCATCAAATAACTATATATAGACCTAGTAAAGGAACAATGAGAAAGGATATGATCTTGTGTATCATCACCCGCAAAGCATAGGCTACAAATAGTAGGACCAACCATATCGGTGCGACGGAACCAGCCCGAGGTCGGAAGACGACCCCAAGCTGCTCTCCAAAGTAACGTAGATCTGCAAGGGGGAATAAAGGATGACCAAATCCACGAGGCCCAAGGAGGCTTGGGAAAACGCTGCCGAATCTCATCATAAGCAACACTCGGCGTAAACTCTCCAGAAACTGTATTTCCCCAAACAATTCGGTCCCCCCCATCTGCCAACCGAATCTGAAGGATATCATGAACCACCGTTGGGAATTCCATAATGAAATCCAACGGAAAATGCCAACTCTCATCAAAATAAAAATCTCTGACTTCACCAACCAAGAAATGCCGAAAAGCAACAGGGACACCAATGTGATCAGCAATAGAGTATCCAATCCAATTATCGTGCCAAAAGCTCACAGAAGAATTCCGACCGACCACCCAATGTGCTCCCTGACTGATATACGGGATATGGCGAGCGATCCCAGAACAAATGGAAGAGGTGATGCGCCCCGAGGTGGTGGATGCCCTTGGTTCTCGGTTAGGCCTAAAGTATTGCCTGTGGAGCAGCTCGAAATCAGGAGTCTGTGCACGGAATATGTCCCAGGCCAACTTGCAAGTGTAGGAATCATTTGCTAATGTCAAGGAACGAACGCCTAAACCACCCTCTGCCGTGGGCGTACAACAGCGTTTCCAAGGTATAGAGCAAGCACTATTCGTTTTATTAATATCACCCGTCCAGAGAAAAATTTTCATTGCCTTCTCAATCCTGGCAACCTGAGCTCTAGGCCAACGGTATAACATCATAGTATGCACTAAGGAGGAAGAGATGACCGAATTAAGTAGACATTTCCAGCCCGCAAGAGAGAGAGAACTTCCCTTCCAGCGTGCAAACTTCGACAACACGGAGTCTACCAAACTAGCCAAAAGGGCAGCTCTCGGCGCTCCACGAAAAAGAGGGACACCGAGATAGACAAAGGGGAGGGATCCCTCGTGTATACCAGTGAGCTGTAGAATTCGTCGACGGGTAGACAAAGCAACCGAACTACCATAGAAAACATGTGACTTAGTCGGATTAAAAGTCTGTCCAGATAAAGCCCCATAAATATCCAGAATACGTGTCAAGCATCGAGCATTATTCACCGTTGCCTTCGCAAAGATCATTATGTCATCAGCATAAAAAAGAAATGCCGGGGAACCGCGAATACCAGAGAGACAAGAATTAATGCCAGCAGCTTGGATCCAGCGACCCAAGGCTTCCTCGGCAAAGCAAAACAAAAGAGGTGACAACGGATCACCTTGCCGAACACCCCGTGAGCATGGAAAGAAACCATGAACTTCCCCATGAATAATGATAGAGAGACGAGCAGAGTGAAGGATCATACTCACCATTTGCTGAAATCTATTTGAAAAGCCCATACGACGAAGCACCGCTTGCAAGAAGTCCCAGTCAACTGTATCAAAGGCCTTAGATATATCAATCTTAAACGCCATGTTTCCCTCCTTCGCCTTATTATTCAGTTTATTCACAGCATCAGAGGCAAGGGCAATACAAGTGTGAATTCTTTTTCCAGGAACAAACCCAAATTGGAACGGGGATAGTAAGCGGGCAGCCAGCGGACCCAACCTAGTGGCGACAATCTTGGTAAAAATCTTATACAAATAGTTGCCCATTACAATTGGACGGAAATCCCGAATTCTGTTAGCCCCAAGGATTTTAGGGATAAGAGTTACCAAGCTAGCATTAAAACCGGAAGGCATGTGAAGAGTCGAGAAGATAGACTGGATAGCCTCTGTAACATCCGAATAAATAATATCCCAACAATGCTGATAGAATGATCCCGGAAAGCCATCAGGCCCAGGAGAACTGGAGCCGTCCATATCAAAGACCGCCAACTTAACCTCATCAAGAAGAGGAATAGCCGTGAGAAAACCGTCCTCGCCATCCTGCAGAGTCACAAAAGGCAAATTATCCAGCTGCCCAACAGTAGGAGTTATGGAATCACTCTTAGTGAAAAGAGTCTTGTAGTAGTCCCCAATGTGTTGCACAATAGCGTCTTTCGCCGAGGTCAAAGAATCCCCAATCATTAACTCCTGGATAGGTCTGTGTGGTTTCCGAATTTTATGAGCAATGTGGAAAAAAGCCGTATTGCGATCCCCATCCTTAAGCCAATGAGTGCGGCTTCGTTGAGCAAAATATTCTTGTTTGCGAGCAAGGAGGTTAGACAGACGAACCAAACAATCGACCTCCCTGTGGAAGCGAGAATCCGAGTCTCCAAAATTATAAATATCCTGCTGGGTCTCCTTAAGCTGCACCGTGGCTTCCTCAATTTCATTGAAAATATTACGGAAAACAGATTTATTCCATGCACGAAGAACTTGTTTAAGACGGCGAAGTTTAGCGACCACCTTGAGAGTAGGGGAAGTGACCGAAACAGCAGAGTTCCAAGATTGGCGAACAGTATCCTGGAAAGCATCATGGAGGAACCACATGTTTTGGAAGTAGAAGGATGAAGAGCGCCGAGGCTGATCCGCCGTGAGCTTAAGGATAATGGGATGGTGATCCGAGGAATGTCGACAAAGAATCTCAAGAGAAACATGGGTCCATAATTTTAAAAAATCTGGTGTCGCCAGGGCTCGATCGAGACGTGCAGCGAGCAAGCCGTGGCCTTCACGACGTGTAGACCACGTAAAAACTTGATCACCCGTGTCTAACTCCAGAAGACATGCCTCATCAATGAAAGATACGAATTCCGCCGAAGGAAGGGTACGGCAAGTTGTGGGGCTGATTCTTTCATGTGCGCCTCTCACGACATTAAAATCCCCCATGAAGCAAGTGTTCGGAGTCAAATTGTCTATGAGGTTGAGCCAAAGCTGACGCCTCAAAATGTAGTTGTTGCGAGCATGTATGAATGCAAAAGTACATTCCCGCAGACCCGTGCCTACTCTAACAACAATACATTGATCCGTCTGGAGAAGAAGAATAACTGAATTAACAATAGCATCACTACAAATAAGCCAAATATTTGGACAGGAATCACGTCGTTCATTATGATATAAGAAGGACATGTTAAAAGAACGCCAAAAGGAAGCAGGGATAGAAGAAACACGTATCTTTGGCTCATATATAGCTAGAAAGTCCGGCCGATGTTGTTGGCACAGAGAACGAAGGGCAGTTTGTGTGAGTTCATTCCCCAACCCCTGAACATTCCAGGATAAACAAATCATGGAGATGTGGACTGACCGTGCTTCGGCGGTTCATTTTCCTCCTCCATAATGTCACTCCAAGACTTATTAGCAACCAAATGTAGCTCGTTCACCCGACGACTTTTCTCATCAACCTGTAAATCCTCTTTAGCATGAGATCGGAGTAGATTCACAACGTCCTCCGGTTGTTTTTCCCCCGACACAACAAGCGCCGTACTTGCATGGTCAACAGAATTATGCCCCATATTCTTGCTAGCATCCGCGGCTGCATGGGGAAGGGTAGAATCTGCATGTCTAATTGGCGAAGAAGGTTTACTCCGAAGGGCCTTCTTCACAGAAATCCCAGCTGGTAAAGAAGTGTTTATCGAGACTCCAAGAGGAAGAGACGTCTCAATGTAAGATTTTTTAAAGATGCCTGATTTGCGAACAATAGGCTCTCCCTGACTGCCCTGAATAGTCTCCACAGAAGGCGCATTTAAATCAGCAGTGATGGGCTCCGAATCATCCACCCCAACAGCCAAAGCATCAAAAACATTCGTCGTAGGGACATTCGCCAATTCTCCAGAGGAAGGCGCATTAGGATCCTTATTTAGATGGTTTTCAACAGTATTCTTAAGAGATTGGCTCTCCCTTTCAGCAGCAAGGTCAGCTGCTAAACGTATAATTTCCTCCTTCTTAGTCTCCGCCGGATTGGTCGAAATATGTTGTGTCCCTCGATCCATGGGCTTTCTTGTTCGACTGCGTCCACGGCTTGACCTACGGGAGGGGACCGTATTCCGGGCCGGAGCGCGTTTACAGTTACCCAACGTGTGTCCCAAAATACCACATTCACGACAAAAAGGCGGAAGCTTTTCGTAGATAATATTGGTGGCAGACAAATGAGAACCCCTTCTGTACATGACCTGATGATGCAACTCCTTAGATAAATCTATTTCCACGAGCATACGAGCATAAATACCGAAAAGCTTATTAGAGGTGTTAATGTCTATCTGTACCAAAGTTCCAATAGTTGAGGCCAGAGCCTCCAGAATTCGTGGCTGCCAATACTCAATCGGCAAATCCGTAAATCGGACCCAAACCTGAGCTAACGAAGTCTTGACCTTGCCGGGGTTAAAGTTTTGAGACCAAGCCTGAAGACGGAAGGTACCGTGGTCAAAAGTGTAGGAAGAGCGAGATGCGACCTTCCTTTTGTCCTCATCCTCCTCAAACATCACCGTGTAATACCCTTTACCGAGATGAATCATCTTCAACTTTCCATGCAACTTCCAAATGTCTCTCAATTTGTTTTTCAGCGCTAGAAGAGGAAGGAGAGGTTTCCCTGGAAGGGTTAACATCCGTCCAATAAGGGCGTTCTGAAATTCCATGACCCCCTGCTGGTAATCTTCCTCGGGAATATCAATTAAAAGATACTCATTATGGACAGTAGGCTTGATTGGGTCACGGAGATTCGGCTGCTTATTAGGACGCCAATTGGTTGCAGCAACCTCTGCAAAGGATTTACCACCCGGGGGACGAGAAACACCCCGTGTTTGCGTATCCTGCACATGAGCCGGGGAAACCACAGGAGGATCCGTCGTAATAGAAGGTGTAATTGACGGGTGCATATTAGGGGACTTACAGAGTGCGCCGGAAATACCGGGAGTATTTCCGGCTGTAATCGGGGATGCGCCAGGAGGGCAGAGCCCTTGCTTATTCCCGAAATTGTCAACAGACCCCACATGTTCATGAACATCAGACGGTAACCCTAAAACTCCCTGCAACAAAGGAGACACAGAGGTAGTGTGCGCAGCAGGATTCACGGGCAAAACAGCAGGAGTGGAAAACTTACAGGATGCGCCGGAAACCGAGACAAGCTCGTTTCCGACTGGAATCGGGAGTGCGCCAATAGGGCAAGCATACCCTTGCATAGTCCCGATCAAATCAGAGTCATTCGTAGCCCCTTGTAAACCCTGCATGGGATTCACGGGCAAAACAGCAGTAGTGTGTGGTGGAGGCGAGACGGTAATTAAATCCGGGGTAGAAGACTTACCAGATGCGCCGGAAACGGTAGCATTCACGTTTCCGGCTGAAGTCGAGTGTGCGCCAGAAGGATTTAGAGATCCTAACGTAATCCTCGACTCCGAGGGTCCGAGCAGAAACCCTAGATCATGAGTACCATGCACGATGTTCGTGCCGTATTGATTGATGCCCAAAAAGTTAGGGCTTGAGTTTGTGATCACAGGACCTAATCCGTCTGGAAGACGATTGGGGTTCTTGTATGCGAGGAATCGAAGGAAGAGGGGGAAGCGTCTCTCAATTTCCACCCATGTCGGGTCGTCATCAAAATATGGTGGCGTAGGCGGAAACGTCTCAAGGACGGGTTGCGGGATTTCCAGGTATTGCTTGATTTGCGGGGAATATTGAATCAACCGGTCAATTACCTCCTTTCCGCCTGTAGATGAGACGGTCGCCGGTGATGGCGAAAGGGAGGGAGGGTTGCCGGTCATCGGAAATTGTAGAGAGAGGTTAGAGAGAAAATTTTAGAGAGAGAAACTCCATCCTTCGGTTATAACTTTAGGTGATAACTTAGTGATTAAGGAAGAAACTCCATATTCAATAATGTATCCCTTTGAAATATTCAAAACTCAAATTGAATGTAAATTAGGTTAATACTTTGTGATTAAGGAAGAAACTCCATTTTCAATAATGTATCCTTTTGAAATATTAAAACTCAAATTGAGTGTAAATTTGTTAATAACTTAGTGGTTAAGGAATTAACTCATTTTTCAATAATGAATCCATTTGAAATCTTAAAACTCAAATTGAGTGTAAATTAGGTGATAACTTAGTGATTAAGGAAGAAACTCCATTTTCAATAATGTATCCCTTTGAAATCTAAAAACTCAAATTGAGTGTAAATTAGTTTATAACTTAGTGATTAAGGAAGAAACTCCATTTTCAATAATGTATCGCTTTGAAATCTTAAAACTCAAATTCAGTGTAAATTAGGTTAATACTTGGTGATTAAGGAAGAAACTCGATTTTCTATAATGTATCCTTTTGAAATATTAAAACTCAAATTGAGTGTAAATTAGTTAGTAACTTAGTGATTAAGGAATTAACTCATTTTTCAATAATGAATCCATTTGAAATCTTAAAACTCAAATTGAGTGTAAATTAGGTGATAACTTAGTGATTAAGGAAAAACTCCATTTTCAATAATGTATCCCTTTGAAATCTTAAAACTCAAATTGAGTGTAAATTAGTTTATAACTTAGTGATTAAGGAAGAAACTCGATTTTCTATAATGTATCCTTTTGAAATATTAAAACTCAAATTGAGTGTAAATTAGTTAGTAACTTAGTGATTAAGGAATTAACTCATTTTTCAATAATGAATCCATTTGAAATCTTAAAACTCAAATTGAGTGTAAATTAGGTGATAACTTAGTGATTAAGGAATTAACTCATTTTTCAATAATGAATCTATTTGAAATCTTAAAACTCAAATTGAGTGTAAATTAGGTGATAACTTAGTGATTAAGGAAGAAACTCCATATTCAATAATGTATCCCTTTGAAATATTCAAAACTCAAATTGAATGTAAATTAGGTTAATACTTTGTGCACGTAAGAGAGAGATTTTATAAATGAAAGAAAAAATGGGGGGCCCCACAACCCGGGGCAGCGACCAAAAAAGGAATAAAATGGGTGGGTCGCATTAAAAACCTCACCGTAAACCTCCCTTGAGGATAAACCGGTGTAGGGGAAAAAGCGTTACCAACCACCCATTTCATCTAGTCGCCATAGGAAAATGCCCAGAATACAAGGCAGTAAAGGTAGAATCCCGAACAAGCTCTCAGCCATCAAAAGGACTGTAAAGAGACTAACCGTGAAACAAAACAAAAAGCCCAAGATAGTCGGGAAACTAAAACAACACATCAACGAAAGTATGTCTCATGTAAGTCCGCATGCAAAAGAGGAGTAATACAAGGGGGCGGGGTGCGCTCCCAAGTAGAAGATAGCTGTAATTTCGAGAGGTGATCTGCAACCCGATTGCCCTCCCTCCAAATGTGAGAGTATCTGAGGTCCATGTCATGCATCATCAACATAGTAATACTCCAAAGCCCACGAAGTCTCCATGGCACGATGGGAAGTTTCCTCTGCATAGTGTGAATTGCCTGGTTCGAATCCGACTCCACCCAAAGGTTCCGCCAACCTTTGCAAAAGGCGTAGCGGATGGCAAGCAAAATCGCAGCAATCTCCGCTTCTAGGGGGTAACCCCAACCATACTTCAAAGTGTAACCAGCCTCAAAGAGTCCCATGGAATTCCAAAAAACAGCACTCACGGACATCGAATTGGGAGAAGAAACGACACTGCCATCCGTGTTAACCTTAACCCAACTATCGGGAGGGGGAAGCCACCGAAAAGGCTTGGGCTGCCGCCTAGACACAGTATGGACCGCAATGCCAAGAGTCGAAAGAATCACGGTATCCTCTGGACTAGCCGTGGAGAGACTCCTGCTGAGCAGCGAGGACTCCCGCAAGGCAGTATGTATCAACAATGCGCAAGCACGGGTCGAGGGGTGGACCCCTTCAAAGAGCACCTTATTCCTCATCCACCAAATTGCCCAAATACAAGTAACAAAACAAACCCGCCAAAGGTCCTGTATTTGGGCACTAAAACGAAAATCAGCAACCTGAAGAAAGAAATCTAGGAAGCATGAAGTCGGATGTATCTTAACATGGAACAAATTAAAAAATTGAGCAAAGAGACTAGCAGCAAAAGAGCAAGAGATCCAAGGTTTCTTCATGCAGCTCACACAAGGGGCAAATAGACGGCCCAGAAATCCCAAATTTGGCAAGCCAATCCGACGTCGGAAGTTTATTCCAAAGCGCCCGCCAAATAACAGTAGATCGGCAAGGGGGAATAAACGGCGCCCAAATCCAGGGAGCCCATTGAACAACCGGAAAAGGTTGCCGGAGTTCATCATACAATAATCTTGAGGTTATCTCCCCGGAAACCGTCTTCGGCCAAACGATTCTGTCCTCATCGTCCGGTATCTCAAGTTGGAGTATGTCATAAATAATGTCAGAATGAGCGAGCACAAAGGAGGGCTCAAAATGCCAACGGCCATCAAAAAAGAAATCCCCCACAGTCGCACTAAGGTTACGAGCGATGTGCTCCGGCACACCAATCCTCTCAACAATAATATAACCGAGCCAATTCTCGTTCCAGAAGTTCACCGTCGAGTGTGATCCAGCTAACCATCTCGCGGAGCCCAAAATCATATCAACGTGCGACCGAATTCCAGGCCAAATGGAGGACTTACGTCTGAAATTACGGGGCTGGCCCGTTTTGGTGAAGAAACGGTCATAAAGCAGCCGAAAATCCTGGGAAGATCTGGAGAAGATGTCCCAGGCCAGCTTGGCCGTGTAGGAGGCGTTCGCAATCCGAATAGAGCGTATACCGAGGCGACCTTCTTCTTTAGGAGAGCAACAACGTGCCCATCGCACCGAGCAAGAAGAATGACGCCTATGAATATCACCAGTCCAAACAAAATTCCTCATAGCTCTATCAATGGTATTGATCGAAGAAATAGGCCACTTATACACCATCATCGTGTGCACAAGAGAGGAAGAGATCACCGAGTTGACAAGACAAACACGGCCAGCAAAGGAAAGTGTGCTACCTTTCCATCTCGAAAATTTGGCAAGGATAGAATCCGTAATGGTGGCAAAATGAGCTGCTCTAGGAACTCCCATGAAAATCGGCACTCCAAGGTATACAAAAGGGAGGGAACCCTCAATAATACCCGTATCCTGCAGCAAGCGGGATTTAAGTCGAGGATTGGCTGAAGGACCATAGAAGGCCCGAGATTTAGCCGCACTATAATGTTGCCCAGAGAGATTACCGTAATCCTCAAGAATAGATTTCAATGCCTTAATGTCTGACACTGAGTTGCGCATAAAGATCATTATATCATCAGCGTAGAAAAGATAACGAGGAAGGCCTTTAATCGGGGTAAGTTTGGACGTAGAACCGTACCATTGCAACCAGCGGCCAAGGGCTTCTTCCGCGATGCAGAAGAGAAGGGGAGAGAGAGGGTCCCCTTGACGGACACCACGAGTGCAGCCGAAAAAACCCTGAGGTTCCCCATTCACCAGAACAGAAAGCCGAGCCGAATTAAGAATCGACCCAATGATGCGTCGGAATCGAGGCCCGAAGCCCATGCAGGCGAGGACCTCCATAAGAAAAGACCAATCAACAGTGTCAAAAGCCTTGGTCATGTCAATCTTGATTGCCATGCAATCGTTGACCCTCCGAATCCCAATCTGATTAATTGCCTCAGATGCAAGAGCAATACAAGTGTGAATCCGTTTCCCGGGAATGAAGCCATACTGAGAGTCCGAGAGATTAGGAGCGATGAAGGAGCCCAACCGGGAGGCCAAAATCTTAGTGAAGATTTTGAACAGAAAGTTTCCCATAACAATAGGTCGGAAGTCCTGAATTTTATTAGCGCCCATCGTTTTCGGAATCAAAGTGACAAGGTTGTTATTGAGGCCATCCGGAATGTAACCGGTGTCAAAAAAATAAAGAACTGCATCCACAACATCCTCCTTAATAATGTCCCAGCAGCTGTGATAGAAGGAGCCCAGAAATCCGTCCGGCCCCGGCGAGCTGTTCGCATCCATGTCAAAGACCGCCTCCTTAACCTCATCCGCAGTTGGCGGGGCTATAAGAGCTGTGTCATTCATAGAAGAAATAGGCACAAACGGAAGTTGTTTCAGAATCGAGAAGTCACGCTTGCCACCAGTCGCCGTGAAAAGGTTCTCATAGTATTGTAAAATGTGAGAATGTATTTGATGCATGTTAGACGAGGGAGTGCCGTTGATAACCAGTTCCTTGATGCCGGGACGGGAAGCTTTGACCTTGTGGGCCACATGGAAGAATTTAGAATTACGATCACCATCCTTCAACCATTGTAATCTAGAGCGTTGGGTATAGAAATCATGTCGGCGATCAAGAAGAGAGTGTAACTCCACTTGGCACATAATCTCTTTCTCAAAACGTTCCGGAGTGTCCCCAAGAAGATGAATTTCCTGCTGAATGGAGTGGAGGCTCTGTGTAGCCAAATCAATTCTGTGGAATATATTTCGGAAAACCCGTTTGTTCCAAACTGAGAGGCAAAACTGCAGACGCTTTAACTTCAGCATGACCTTACGGATAGGATCGGACGGCTGCAAATGACCAGCCCAGGAGCCCCGTACTGCACCCAGAAAGTCAGGATGTTGGGCCCACATATTTTGGTAGCGGAAGGTGGGTTTCCGCCCAGGGGAGACCACATCTAGACGAAGTAGGAGCGGGTGGTGGTCCGAGGAGAGACGACAAAGAATCTCGAGGCTGGCGGTATCCCATTGTTGGAGGAAAGATTGGGTGGCGAGAGCACGATCAAGTCGAGCAGCCAGGAAACCACGAGTGGTCTGTCTAGTCGACCAAGTAAACAGGTGATCCGGAGTTTCAAGTTCAACCAGATTTCCGTCGTTGATAAATTCAGAAAATTCCCGTGAAGCAATGGAACGGGTCTTCATATTAGTGGTACGTTCATGCAGTCCTAGAACAACGTTGAAATCCCCCATGATACACATGTTACGAGAAGCAAAGGATAAAAGCTCAG
Source organism: Ballota nigra (assembly GCA_947034835.1). NCBI lineage: Eukaryota > Viridiplantae > Streptophyta > Magnoliopsida > Lamiales > Lamiaceae > Ballota > Ballota nigra. The sequence continues at coordinate 123,362,435 of OX344723.1, forward strand.
TCCACAACGAACGACGTTGGATGTAATTATTTTTCGCATGCACAAAGAAGAAAACCGAAGACAAGTGTTGGAAAGCGATCCCCATGTGTTGTTCCGACGAGGAAAGAATTTGAACACTGTGAAGCAAAGCCTGGGTACCAAGTAACCATATATTGGGGCGACCAGAGGCACGGTAATTACTGCCAAGAAGAGACAAATCAACCATCTTCCAGAAAGAAGCAGGAATAGAGGAGAAACGGACCTTTGGTTCATAAATAGCCACTAAGTCCGGCCTGTTACTGTGGCAAAATGAGACAAAAGCATTACGAGTTTGCTCATTGCCCAGACCCTGTACATTCCAAGATAAAATAATCATTGGGTTGCATCCGAGCCGTGCTTAGGCGGCTGTGAGAACTCCCTTTCCGATTGATCCGCCCAGGAGCCCGAACCAACAAGTTCCATTTCATGCGACTTGGCAAGCGCAACTGTAACAACAAAAGGTGCTTTAGCATTCTCAGCAAGTTTCTCTACTACCTCTGGCAGGGTAGATGTTTCTGCAGGAGTTAGGAGGTTGCTTCTCTTAGCCGATTTTAAGGAAACTCCTGTTGGCAAGGAGGCATCTTTAAAGGAAGCCCCCATTGAAGTAGAACGAGCATGTTTCTTGGCTGCAGTAAGAAGGGTGTTGTCAACAGCCTTGATAGCACCCTCCGTGTACCGGGCCTTTGTGTTAACCGGTAAAGTGGTAGTAGGTACATTTATGGGATCGGTCCCCGTGTCTAGGACCTGGAACGGATTAGACGTAGAAATCACGTCATCCGTGCGATTATGGGTAGCAACTCCCGGGAGTCCTTGTTCTAGATTGTTTGGCTCATTATCTTTCGCCAAGAAGGTCCGAACGTCCTCGGCCAAGTCTTCCGCTACACTTTGCACTACTATGCCATCAGCAACTTGTCTAGCCTCCTCCGTGGAAAAGTGTAGATCACTGCCTATGGGAACCTTAAATTGTTCCTTATGCTCGGTATTCCCCTTTCTGGACCTGCTACGTCCCCGACTACGCCTCCGATTGATTCCCGGTGGGTGTTTCGATTTAGACTTGTTACATGTTGCGAGTGAGTGGCCTGTTATGCAACATTCCTTGCAAAAGGCGGGCAGTCGTTCATAAACAATGTTGGCTACTTGGATGTGTGTCCCCCTACGGTAGGCAATTTGCTGATGTTGTTCCTTCATTAAGTCCACCTCCACCAGCAACCTGGCATAAAGACCAAATGTGTGATTGGCGGTGCTGTCATCAAGACGTACAAGCGATCCTACGGCTGAAGCCATGGCTTCCAAGATGGGAGGTTGCCAATACTCAACTGGTAGGTCCAAAAGCCGAATCCAAACTTGTGCCAAAGAGGATTTCACATTGTTCGGATTAAAGTCCGGAACCCAATTCTGAAGCCGAAAAGTTCCTGTATCTAGGGACCAGGAGCGGCGAAGAGACAAACGGCGCCTATCTTCCGCATCTTCAAGCATCACCGTATAATAGCCTTTTCCCAGTGGGATCATTTTCAGCCTTCCACATAAAGCCCAAACTTTGCGAAGTTTCTCCTTAAGATCAAGCAAGGAACTTAAATGCTTCCCAGTTAAAGTAATCAACCTGCCGATGAAAGCATTTTCAAACTCTTGTAATCCGCGTTGATAAGCTTCCTCAGGGATATCCACGAGGTAGTACTTCCCCTGGTTAAGAGGTGGTGGAACCCGAGCAGGCTGTTGACGGGTGAACGGACGACTTCCCGTAACCTCAGCATAAGTCTTGGCAGGAAGGTCCTGCTGGATGTTGGAGAGATCGTTCTCAACAGACTTCGGGATTTGTGATTGGGTCAAAACCGGGGGTTGTAAAACCCCAACGTGATTCCCGGAATCTAAGACGGGTGGGTCCTGCATAGTATTATGCAAAACAGTAGTACGTGTTTCAATAGAGTTTGATTCAAACGACCGAGACGAGGACTTACAGAGTGCGCCGGGAACGTGAAGAGAAACGTTCCCGGCTGTAGTCGAGGGAGCGCCAAGGGTTACCCCAACTTGGTTTTCATCAGGCCACAAAGTGCCCTTGCCATCGCTCGTGGCAGAACAGGCCTGCAAACAGGGGAGAGTAGCCAGAGTATCCAACTTCGAAGATGAAATTACATCAACAGAAGGAGAAATTGACATACCGGATGCGCCGGAAACGGTGAGAACGCCGTTTCCGGCTGGAGTCGTTGGTGCGCCAGTAGGGTCTAAGTGCCCTTGCATAAGATGTGTATCAAAATTAGTGCCGTACTGATCAACCCTGATCGGAGGGGAAGTGAGTTGGGCGGGCGCTGAATTAGGGCTTGGAGAATTAGCACCCGTAACCCATGCAGGATTAGGGTTTGCGGTGGTGCTGGGTTTCGATATAGGGAGTCTTTCCGGGTTCTTGTAGGCTAAGTAGCGAGTGAACAACGGAAACCGTTTCTCAACGTCCAGGAGGACTGGATCCGAGTCGAACGTGGAGGGGGCCGGAGGGAACGCCTCAAGGACGACTTGGGGTATTTCCAAGTATTGTTTGATAAGCGGCGAGTAAAGGATCAATCGATCAACAACGGTCCTCTCGTCGGCAGGAAGAGAGGCAGGTGGAGAGGTCATGACGGTAGGGTTTTTCCGGCAGAGTAGCCGGAATTATGGTGAAATTAGAGAGAGAAATTTTTAGAGAGAGAATTTTCCATAACTTACTTTGTGATTCTTAGTTAATAACTTAGTGATCTAGGTTAATACTTTGTGATTAAGGAAGAAACTCCATTTTCAATAATGTATCCTTTTGAAATATTAAAACTTAAATTGAGTGTAAATTAGTTAATAACTTAGTGGTTAAGGAATTAACTCATTTTTCAATAATGAATCCATTTGAAATCTTAAAACTCAAATTGAGTGTAAATTAGGTGATAACTTAGTGATTAAGGAAGAAACTCCATTTTCAATAATGTATCCCTTTGAAATCTAAAAACTCAAATTGAGTGTAAATTAGTTTATAACTTAGTGATTAAGGAAGAAACTCCATTTTCAATAATGTATCCCTTTGAAATCTTAAAACTCAAATTCAGTTTAAATTAGGTTAATACTTGGTGATTAAGGAAGAAACTCGATTTTCTATAATGTATCCTTTTGAAATATTAAAACTCAAATTGAGTGTAAATTAGTTAATAACTTAGTGATTAAGGAATTAACTCATTTTTCAATAATGAATCCATTTGAAATCTTAAAACTCAAATTGAGTGTAAATTAGGTGATAACTTAGTGATTAAGGAAAAACTCCATTTTCAATAATGTATCCCTTTGAAATCTTAAAACTGAAATTCTGTGTAAATTAGTTTATAACTTAGTGATTAAGAAAGAAACATTGGTTTTCAATAATGTATCATTGTGAAATCTTAAAACTCAAATTGAGTGTAAATTATGTTAATACTTGGTGATTAAGGAAGAAACTCGATTTTCTATAATGTATCCTTTTGAAATATTAAAACTCAAATTGAGTGTAAATTAGTTAGTAACTTAGTGATTAAGGAATTAACTCATTTTTCAATAATGAATCCATTTGAAATCTTAAAACTCAAATTGAGTGTAAATTAGGTGATAACTTAGTGATTAAGGAATTAACTCATTTTTCAATAATGAATCTATTTGAAATCTTAAAACTCAAATTGAGTGTAAATTAGGTGATAACTTAGTGATTAAGGAAGAAACTCCATATTCAATAATGTATCCCTTTGAAATATTCAAAACTCAAATTGAATGTAAATTAGGTTAATACTTTGTGATTAAGGAAGAAACTCCATTTTCAATAATGTATCCTTTTGAAATATTAAAACTCAAATTGAGTGTAAATTTGTTAATAACTTAGTGGTTAAGGAATTAACTCATTTTTCAATAATGAATCCATTTGAAATCTTAAAACTCAAATTGAGTGTAAATTAGGTGATAACTTAGTGATTAAGGAAGAAACTCCATTTTCAATAATGTATCCCTTTGAAATCTAAAAACTCAAATTGAGTGTAAATTAGTTTATAACTTAGTGATTAAGGAAGAAACTCCATTTTCAATAATGTATCCCTTTGAAATCTTAAAACTCAAATTCAGTTTAAATTAGGTTAATACTTGGTGATTAAGGAAGAAACTCGATTTTCTATAATGTATCCTTTTGAAATATTAAAACTCAAATTGAGTGTAAATTAGTTAATAACTTAGTGATTAAGGAATTAACTCATTTTTCAATAATGAATCCATTTGAAATCTTAAAACTCAAATTGAGTGTAAATTAGGTGATAACTTAGTGATTAAGGAAAAACTCCATTTTCAATAATGTATCCCTTTGAAATCTTAAAACTGAAATTCTGTGTAAATTAGTTTATAACTTAGTGATTAAGAAAGAAACATTGGTTTTCAATAATGTATCATTGTGAAATCTTAAAACTCAAATTGAGTGTAAATTATGTTAATACTTGGTGATTAAGGAAGAAACTCGATTTTCTATAATGTATCCTTTTGAAATATTAAAACTCAAATTGAGTGTAAATTAGTTAGTAACTTAGTGATTAAGGAATTAACTCATTTTTCAATAATGAATCCATTTGAAATCTTAAAACTCAAATTGAGTGTAAATTAGGTGATAACTTAGTGATTAAGGAATTAACTCATTTTTCAATAATGAATCTATTTGAAATCTTAAAACTCAAATTGAGTGTAAATTAGGTGATAACTTAGTGATTAAGGAAGAAACTCCATATTCAATAATGTATCCCTTTGAAATATTCAAAACTCAAATTGAATGTAAATTAGGTTAATACTTTGTGATTAAGGAAGAAACTCCATTTTCAATAATGTATCCTTTTGAAATATTAAAACTCAAATTGAGTGTAAATTTGTTAATAACTTAGTGGTTAAGGAATTAACTCATTTTTCAATAATGAATCCATTTGAAATCTTAAAACTCAAATTGAGTGTAAATTAGGTGATAACTTAGTGATTAAGGAAGAAACTCCATTTTCAATAATGTATCCCTTTGAAATCTTAAAACTCAAATTGAGTGTAAATTAGTTTATAACTTAGTGATTAAGGAAGAAACTCCATATTCAATAATGTATTCCTTTGAAATCATAAAACTCAAATTGAGTGTAAATTAGTTTATAACTTAGTGATTAAGGAAGAAACTCCATTTTCAATAATGTATCCCTTTGAAATTTTAAAACTCAAATTGAGTGTAAATTAGTTTATAACTTAGTGATTAAGGAAGAAACTCCATTTTCAATAATGTATCCCTTTGAAATCTTAAAACTTAAATTGAGGGTAAATTAGTTTGTAACTTAGTGATTAAGGAAGAAACTCAGTTTTCAATAATGTATCCTTTTGAAATATTAAAACTCAAATTGAATGTAAATTAGGTTAATACTTTGTGATTAAGGAAGAAACTCCATTTTCAATAATGTATCCTTTTGAAATATTAAAACTCAAATTGAGTGTAAATTAATAACTTAGTGGTTAAGGAATTAACACATTTTTCAATAATGAATCCATTTGAAATCTTAAAACTCAAATTGAATGTAATTTAGGTGATAACTTAGTGATTAAGGAAGAAACTCCATTTTCAATAATGTAACCCTTTGAAATCTAAAAACTCAAATTGAGTGTAAATTAGTTTATAACTTAGTGGAAATTAGGCGATTTATTAAAGGAAAATAAAAAAGTAGCCGACCCCACAACCCGGGATCATGGAACCAAACGAGAAATAAGAAGTGGGCCGCATTAAAAACCTCGCTGTAAACCTCCCTTGAGGACAAACCAGCGTAGGCGAAAAAGCGTTACCAACCACTCCAAATTTCGGTCCCAAATGAGTAAAGCTCAGAATACAAAGCCGAAAAAGGTTTAGCTCACAGCACAAAGGCTGAATAGAGGCAAACCTTAGACCAAGCTCTCAGCCTTAATAAGGCTGAATAGAGACTGGTCTCAAAAAGTAAAAATACCCTAAAAGCAATAACAGAAGGGGAAAAAACACCCTCTAAACTCTACAGTAAGTACAGTTCATATCAGAAAAAATAAATGGGGCCAAAAAATCTGGACAATGGCCAACCCATGTCGAGCGCTCATGCAAGGAGGCTAATCTGTCCGCCGCCCTATTTCCTTCCCGGAATATGTGTGTGTAACGGATACGCATAGAAAGGGTGCAACATAAAACCTGACTCCAGAGACCTCTCAATCTCCATGGAACAAAAGGAATTTCCCTCTTCATTGTTTGAATAGCAAGAGTAGAATCCGACTCAACCCACAACTGAGTCCATCCTCGCATACTAGCATACTCAATCGCCAACAAGATTGCCGCTATTTCAGCCTCAAGTGGATAACCCCAACCGAACAAATTTGAAGTAGCAGCAACAAACATTCCCCTCGAGTTGCGGAAAATCGCACAACTTAGTGATTAAGGAAGAAACTCCATTTTCAATAATGTATCCCTTTGAAATCTTAAAACTCAAATTGAGTGTAAATTAGTTTATAACTTAGTGATTAAGGAAGAAACTCCATTTTCAATAATGTATCCCTTTGAAATCTTAAAACTCAAATTGAGTGTAAATTAGTTTATAACTTAGTGATTTAGGAAGAAACTCCATTTTCAATAATGTATCCCTTTGAATTCTTAAAACTCAAATTGAGTGTAAATTAGTTTATAACTTAGTGATTAAGGAAGAAACTCCATTTTCAATAATGCATCCCTTTGAAATTTTAAAACTCAAATTGAGTGTAAATTAGTTTATAACTTAGTGATTAAGGAAGAAACTCCATTTTCAATAATGCATCCCTTTGAAATTTAAAACTCAAATTGAGTGTAAATTAGGTGATAACTTAGTGATTAAGGAAAAACTCCATTTTCAATAATGTATCCCTTTGAAATCTTAAAACTTAAATTGAGTGTAAATTAGTTTGTAACTTAGTGATTAAGGAAGAAACTCAGTTTTCAATAATGTATCCTTTTGAAATATTAAAACTCAAATTGAATGTAAATTAGGTTAATACTTTGTGATTAAGGAAGAAACTCCATTTTCAATAATGTATCCTTTTGAAATATTAAAACTCAAATTGTGTGTAAATTAATAACTTAGTGGTTAAGGAATTAACTCATTTTTCAATAATGAATCCATTTGAAATCTTAAAACTCAAATTGAATGTAAATTAGGTGATAACTTAGTGCAAATTGGTTATTTTATTAATAGAAAATAAAAAGGTGGACCCTACAACCCAGGGTCAGGGGAAAAAAAAACATACGTAAAAGGACTGTACAAGTGTGAACCAAATCCAAAGCCAAACAAGGAAAGGATGGTCACTAGTCCAACCAAGAAAGACAAGAACCAAAATTAAATTCTACAATATTCATTATTCATATCCAAAACTAGAAAACGTAAAAGAAAAACAGGACAAGAACCGTGCCAAACAAAATTACCATGAAGCTTAACGAGAGCGTCAGCAGGCCGATTACCTTCACGAGAAATATGAGAAAACTGAATCTCCATTTGAGCAGCGAGCGCCAAGGTCGTACTCCAGAAGCTCCTTAACCTCCACGGAATCATCGGAATATGGCCCTGTAAAGTACGGACCGCCAAAAGGGAGTCCGATTCCACCCAAAGTTTGGTCCAACCACGAACAAAGGCAAATTCAATAGCACTAAAAATAGCCATGAGCTCAGCCTCCAAGGGGAAACCCCAGCCACACGCTTCAGAAAAAGCAGCCATGAAGAAGCCTCTTGAATTGCGAAAAATAGCGCCAATATAGAGTGTGTTTGGTGGGGATCGTACCCCACCGTCCACATTCACTTTAGTCCAACCAGGCGGAGGTGGCCTCCAAGAGACATACGAAGGTTTGCGAACCCGCCGAGGCCGTAAAACAGCACCAAAATACCGTGTAATAATAAGATCAGAAAGGGAACCATTAGACTCTCCCCCCATCAAAGGCGCGGATTCGCAAATATGGGCCAAACAAAAAGCCAAGCATCTATGAAGAGAAACTGGATGATTGTCATGGACAACACGATTTCGAAAGGTCCAAACCGCCCACATCATGGTAGTGAAAGTAAGCCTGCAAAGGCTAGCAATTTGGACGCTCATCGACACATTTCTTGCCTGCAGAAATAAGTGATCAAAACCATCCAAAAAATTCAACGTTAAATTAAATATACCAGCCATGGAACTAAACACCTGGATGGAGAAAGGACAAAGGGAGAAAATATGATCCCGAGTTTCTTCATGAGTGCGACAAAGAGGGCACATGTTAGGGCCCACTATTCCAAAACGGTGGAGCCAATCCCCAGTCGGAACCTTACCCCAGATAACTCTCCAAAGTAAGGTTGAACGGCTCACCGGAATGTGTGCATTCCAGATCCATTTACCCCATCCCACAGTCGGCATAGGCTGCCGAAGAACATCAAAAGCAAGGCGAGAGGTAAGCTCACCGGAGACCGATCTCGACCAAAAAACTGAGTCATTCTCACAAGAGACCCTGATACTCAAGATATCACGAACAACGTCGGTACATTGAAGCAAGAAAATTGGGGCAAAGTGCCAGCAGTTATCAAAAAAATAGTCTCCCACTTTCGCATCTAGTCGAGCCGCCACCTGAGAAGGAATGTCTAGACGATCCACAATCTTGTAGCCAAGCCAATTATCGTGCCAGAAACTGACTTTAGAATCACGACCAATCACCCAATTAGGTGATAACTTAGTGATTAAGGAAGAAACTCCATTTTCAATAATGTATCCCTTTGAAATCTAAAAACTCAAATTGAGTGTAAATTAGTTTATAACTTAGTGAATAAGGAAGAAACTCCATTTTCAATAATGTATCCCTTTGAAATCTTAAAACTCAAATTGAGTGTAAATTAGGTGATAACTTAGTGATTAAGGAAGAAACTCCATTTTCAATAATGTATCCCTTTGAAATCTTAAAACTCAAATTGAGTGTAAATTAGTTTATAACTTAGTGATTAAGGAAGAAACTCCATTTTCAATAATGTATCCCTTTGAAATCTTAAAACTCAAATTGAGTGTAAATTAGTTTATAACTTAGTGATTAAGAAAGAAACACGGTTTTCAATAATGTATCATTGTGAAATCTTAAAACTCAAATTGAGTGTAAATTAGGTTAATACTTGGTGATTAAGGAAGAAACTCGATTTTCTATAATGTATCCTTTTGAAATATTAAAACTCAAATTGAGTGTAAATTAGTTAGTAACTTAGTGATTAAGGAATTAACTCATTTTTCAATAATGAATCCATTTGAAATCTTAAAACTCAAATTGAGTGTAAATTAGGTGATAACTTAGTGATTAAGGAAGAAACTCCATTTTCAATAATGTATCCCTTTGAAATCTAAAAACTCAAATTGAGTGTAAATTAGTTTATAACTTAGTGATTAAGGAAGAAACTCCATTTTCAATAATGTATCCCTTTGAAATCTTAAAACTCAAATTCTGTATAAATTAGTTTATAACTTAGTGATTAAGAAAGAAACACGGTTTTCAATAATGTATCATTGTGAAATCTTAAAACTCAAATTGAATGTAAATTAGGTTAATACTTGGTGATTAAGGAAGAAACTCGATTTTCTATAATGTATCCTTTTGAAATATTAAAACTCAAATTGAGTGTAAATTAGTTAGTAACTTAGTGATTAAGGAATTAACTCATTTTTCAATAATGAATTCATTTGAAATCTTAAAACTCAAATTGAGTGTAAATTAGGTGATAACTTAGTGATTAAGGAAAAACTCCATTTTCAATAATGTATCCCTTTGAAATCTTAAAACTCAAATTGAGTGTAAATTAGTTTATAACTTAGTGATTAAGAAAGAAACTCGGTTTTCAATAATGTATCATTGTGAAATCTTAAAACTCAAATTGAGTGTAAATTATGTTAATACTTGGTGATTAAGGAAGAAACTCGATTTTCTATAATGTATCCTTTTGAAATCTTAAAACTCAAATTGAGTGTAAATTAGTTAGTAACTTAGTGATTAAGGAATTAACTCATTTTTCAATAATGAATCCATTTGAAATCTTAAACTCAAATTGAGTGTAAATTAGGTGATAACTTAGTGATTAAGGAATTAACTCATTTTTCAATAATGAATCTATTTGAAATCTTAAAACTCAAATTGAGTGTAAATTAGGTGATAACTTAGTGATTAAGGAAGAAACTCCATATTCAATAATGTATCCCTTTGAAATATTCAAAACTCAAATTGAATGTAAATTAGGTTAATACTTTGTGATTAAGGAAGAAACTCCATTTTCAATAATGTATCCTTTTGAAATATTAAAACTCAAATTGAGTGTAAATTAGTTAATAACTTAGTGGTTAAGGAATTAACTCATTTTTCAATAATGAATCCATTTGAAATCTTAAAACTCAAATTGAGTGTAAATTAGGTGATAACTTAGTGATTAAGGAAGAAACTCCATTTTCAATAATGTATCCCTTTGAAATCTAAAAACTCAAATTGAGTGTAAATTAGTTTATAACTTAGTGATTAAGGAAGAAACTCCATTTTCAATAATGTATCCCTTTGAAATCTTAAAACTCAAATTCAGTGTAAATTAGGTTAATACTTGGTGATTAAGGAAGAAACTCGATTTTCTATAATGTATCCTTTTGAAATATTAAAACTCAAATTGAGTGTAAATTAGTTAGTAACTTAGTGATTAAGGAATTAACTCATTTTTCAATAATGAATTCATTTGAAATCTTAAAACTCAAATTGAGTGTAAATTAGGTGATAACTTAGTGATTAAGGAATTAACTCATTTTTCAATAATGAATCTATTTGAAATCTTAAAACTCAAATTGAGTGTAAATTAGGTGATAACTTAGTGATTAAGGAAGAAACTCCATATTCAATAATGTATCCCTTTGAAATATTCAAAACTCAAATTGAATGTAAATTAGGTTAATACTTTGTGATTAAGGAAGAAACTCCATTTTCAATAATGTATCCTTTTGAAATATTAAAACTCAAATTGAGTGTAAATTAGTTAATAACTTAGTGGTTAAGGAATTAACTCATTTTTCAATAATGAATCCATTTGAAATCTTAAAACTGAAATTGAGTGTAAATTAGCTTATAACTTAGTGATTAAGGAAGAAACTCCATTTTCAATAATGTATCCCTTTGAAATCTTAAAACTCAAATTGAGTGTAAATTAGCATATAACTTAGTGATTAAGGAAGAAACTCCATATTCAATAATGTATCCCTTTGATATCTTAAAACTCAAATTGAGTGTAAATTAGCATATAACTTAGTGATTAAGGAAGAAACTCCATTTTCAATAATGTATCCCTTTGAAATTTTAAAACTCGAATTGAGTGTAAATTAGCTTCTAACTTAGTGATTAAGGAAGAAACTCCATTTTCAATAATGTATCCCTTGTAAATCTTAAAACTTAAATTGAGTGTAAATTAGTTTGTAACTTAGTGATTAAGGAAGAAACTCAGTTTTCAATAATGTATCCTTTTGAAATATTAAAACTCAAATTGAATGTAAATTAGATTAATACTTTGTGATTAAGGAAGAAACTCCATTTTCAATAATGTATCATTTTGAAATATTAAAACTCAAATTGAGTGTAAATTAATAACTTACTGGTTAAGGAATTAACTCATTTTTCAATAATTAATCCATTTGAAATCTTAAAACTCAAATTGAATGTAAATTAGGTGATAACTTAGTGATTAAGGAAGAAACTCCATTTTCAATAATGTATCCCTTTGAAATCTAAAAACTCAAATTGAGTGTAAATTAGTTTATAACTTAGTGATTAAGGAAGAAACTCCATTTTCAATAATGTATCCCTTTGAAATCTTAAAACTCAAATTGAGTGTAAATTAGTTTATTACTTAGTGATTAAGGAAGAAACTCCATTTTCAATAATGTATCCCTTTGAAATCTTAAAACTCAAATTGAGTGTAAATTAGTTTATAACTTAGTGATTTAGGAAGAAACTCCATTTTCAATAATGTATCCCTTTGAAATCTTAAAACTCAAATTGAGTGTAAATTAGTTTATAACTTAGTGATTAAGGAAGAAACTCCATTTTCAATAATGCATCCCTTTGAAATCTAAAAACTCAAATTGAGTGTAAATTAGTTTATAACTTAGTGATTAAGGAAGAAACTCCATTTTCAATAATGTATCCCTTTGAAATCTTAAAACTCAAATTGAGTGTAAATTAGGTGATAACTTAGTGATTAAGGAAGAAACTCCATTTTCAATAATGTATCCCTTTGAAATCTTAAAACTCAAATTGAGTGTAAATTAGTTTATAACTTAGTGATTAAGGAAGAAACTCCATTTTCAATAATGTATCCCTTTGAAATCTTAAAACTCAAATTGAGTGTAAATTAGTTTATAACTTAGTGATTAAGAAAGAAACACGGTTTTCAATAATGTATCATTGTGAAATCTTAAAACTCAAATTGAGTGTAAATTAGGTTAATACTTGGTGATTAAGGAAGAAACTCGATTTTCTATAATGTATCCTTTTGAAATATTAAAACTCAAATTGAGTGTAAATTAGTTAGTAACTTAGTGATTAAGGAATTAACTCATTTTTCAATAATGAATCCATTTGAAATCTTAAAACTCAAATTGAGTGTAAATTAGGTGATAACTTAGTGCAAATGAAAGCGATTTTATTAAGAAGAAAAAGAAAACAGAGGTGACCCCACAACCCGGGGTCAAGGAGCCAAAAACAAAGAAGCAATTAGTGGGCCGCATTAAAAACCTCGCTGTAAACCTCCCTTGAGGACAAACCAGCGTAGGCGAAAAAGCGTTACCAACCACTAAAAACTTCGGCTCCAAATAGGAAAAGCCCAGAATACAAAGCAATAGAAGGGTTTAGCTCTCAGCCCGAAGGACTGAATAGAGACAAACCCAAGGCCAAGCTCTCAGCTCCAAATAGAACTGAATAGAGACTGGCCTCAAACAACAAAACAACGAAACAAAGCAAAGTAGAGAAGCCAACCTAAACCCTACAATATTCAAAGTTCATATCAGAGTAAATAAAGGGAGCAAGAAAACTTGGGCAAGAGCCAACCCAAGTCCGCCGAGCATGCAAAGCAGCCAGGGCATCAGCTGCCCGATTTCCTTCCCGAAAGACGTGTGTAAAGCATATGCTCATCGAAGCTGCACAATACATAACTTGGCTCCATAAACCCTGTAACCGCCAAGGAACAAAAGGAATTTCACGCTTCATAGTTTGAATCGCAAGTGTAGAATCGGACTCCACCCAAAGCTGTCTCCAACCACGCGTGTAAGCATACTCAATTGCCAACAAAATAGCAGCAATCTCGGCCTCAAGCGGATAACCCCAGCCAAAAGAATCAGAGGTAGCAGCAACAAACAAACCTCTAGAATTCCGAAAAATCGCCCCCACATGCAATGGGCCCGGCGCACAAGTTACACTACCATCTACATTGACTTTATACCAACCAGGGATCGGCGGCAACCATCTCACATATATCGGCGTGCGTGGTGACCGGGGCATCAAACGAATGCGAAAGGCACGCGTCACCAATAGATCACGGAGCGAACCATTAGAAGTGCCCTTAGCTAGAGCAGCCGAGTCACTAACATTGGCAATGATGAGCGCCAAACAACGACGAACCGAAGGCTTAACACCCTCGTGGTAGGACCTATTTCGAAACCACCAAACAGCCCATATAGTGGTGACAAAAGCAAGCCGCCAGAGTTTCGCCACCTGCTCGCTAAAGTGAAAACTCATAACTTGCAACAACACAGAGTAGAAACCATCATCAAGATTCAAAATAACATCAAAAGTAGAGGCTAAAAAAGCATAAATCTGCTTAATAAAAGGACAAGCAGAAAGGATATGGTCCTGTGTGTCCTCCCCCTGCTGACAAAGTAAGCAGATTGTAGGACCCGAATACCCGATCTTCCTAAACCAACCGGATGTAGGAAGCTGACCCCACGCTGCCCTCCAAAGTAAGGTCGAACGACATGGAGGAATGAAAGGAGCCCAAATCCAAGCAGCCCAAGGCGGTTTTTGAAAGTGTTGACTAATCTCATCATACGCAATCCTAGAAGTCAACTCCCCAGAAACAGTGTTTTCCCAAACCAACGTGTCATTCTCGCGGGAAAGACGCACCTGGAGAATATCATTCACAATAGTCGGGTATGCAACGACGAAGTCCAGGGAAAAATGCCAAGAATCATCAAAAAAGAAGTCCCTAACTTCCCCCTGAAAGAGCTGCCGAGCAGAGCTAGGGATACCCACCCTATCCGCAATCGTGTAACCAAGCCAATTCTCATGCCAAAAGCTCACACGCGAAGTGCTACTGACTATCCATCTTGCACCATCAACAATTCGTGGAACGTGTCGTGCAATACCAGGAGCAATGGAAGAAGCCCTACTGTAAGAGAAACGGGGAAGACGGTGTACAGTAAAGTAGCGAGCATGCAAGCACTCAAAATCAGGAGAGGGATTCCTGTAAATATCCCAAGCCAATTTACAACCAAAAGAATCGTTAGCCACAGTAATAGAGCGTAAACCCAGACCACCTTCAGAAGTAGGAGCACAACAACGCTTCCAGGAAATAGTACATGTACCCTTTTTGTTAATATCACCAGTCCACAAGAAATTTCTCATAGCCCGCTCAAGGAGTTTGATACTTGATCTAGGCCAACGATATATCATCATAGTGTGAACAAGAGAAGCACAGATAACCGAGTTAATCAGACATTTGCGACCAGCCAAAGATAAAGAATGACCTTTCCACGTACCGAATTTCCCCATAATAGAATCCACAAGACTCGCAAAATAGGCAGCCTTTGGGGCCCCTCTGAAGAGAGGAACCCCAAGATAAGTAAAAGGAAACTCACCCTCCTGAATGCCAATCACACGGTAGATCTGACGGCGAACAAACGTCCGAACCGAATCACCATAATAAACGTGAGACTTACTAGGACTGTACAGTTGGCCCGATATCGATCCATAATCCTGAAGAATCCTCTTCAAACAGGCCGCATCCTTTGCGCTCGCCTTTGCAAACACCAGAATATCATCAGCATAAAAAAGGAAGGGGGGCGAGCCACGAAGCACCCGCAAAGCCTTCCGATCAACCTCCCATTGCAAATACCTACCCAGAGCCTCCTCCGCAAGACAAAAAAGAAGAGGGGATAAAGGATCACCTTGCCGGACTCCTCTTGAGCAGGAGAAAAAACCACGAGGCTCACCATTAAGGAGAATGGAAAGACGAGCAGAATGCAAAATCATGTCCACCATATCACAAAACCTTTTGGGGAAGCCCATTCGAATAAGAACCGCTTGCAGAAAACCCCAATCAATCGTATCAAAGGCTTTAGAAATATCAACCTTTATAGCCATATTTCCAAGTTTAGCCTGACATTTCAATTTGTTAATAGCATCCGAGGCAAGAGAAATACAGGTATGAATACGTTTCCCAGGAATGAAGCCAAATTGATACGGAGAGAGAAATCTAGTCACGAAAGAGCCCAATCTTGTTGCAACAATTTTAGTAAAAACTTTGTATAGGAAATTACCCATTACAATCGGCCGGAAGTCTTGAATTCGATTTGCACCAGGCTTTTTAGGAATAAGCGTAACCAAACTTGCATTGAAACCGCTAGGCATAACCAGCGTTCTGAAAATATGCTGCACTGCTTCAGTGATATCCTCATATATTATAGGCCAACATGCGTGGAAGAAGGAACCTGGAAAACCATCCGGGCCCGGAGAACTAGAACCCTCCATGCCAAAAACCGCCGTCCTAACCTCATCGAGAAGGGGAATTGCCGTGAGAAAATCCCCCTCCCCCTCAGGTATACGAAAAAAAGGAAGGACATCAAGTTGCGTCGAAACGGGAATAACCTCAACATCTTTCTTAAACAAATCACTATAATAATCCACAACATGGGTAGCAATAGAGGACAAATCAGTGACCAAAGTGTCATTAATCATCATCTCCGAGAGCAAGAAACCACCCTTCCTCACCTTAGTAGCAATATGGAAAAAAGATGAATTACGATCACCATCCTTAAGCCATTGAAGCCGACTCTTCTGGGAGTAAAACTCCTGCCTCCTAGCCAATAATTCATTGAGATGGGTTAAACAATCAATCTCACGAGCAAACCGATCATCGCTATCACCATCAGAATGAATCTCCTGCTGAATATCATGAAGATTTTGGGTAGCAGCATCAATCTCATTAAAGACATGACGGAAAACTGAAATGTTCCAATGCCGAAGCGCCACGCGTAATCGCTTCAGTTTCGAAGTGACCTGAAGCACCGGAGTCCTTGCATGAGACGGAAGAACCCAGGAGGCTTTAACAAGATCTAAAAAACCCTCATGACGAATCCACATTGTTTGGAAACGGAAAATCTGACGAGACTTCGGACGCTCCATCATGAGCGAAAGGAGGAGGGGATGATGATCAGAAGAGTGTCTCGGAAGTATATCAAGGTTGACAGAAGTCCATAAGGTGACGAAGCCCGTAGTAGCCAATGCACGATCGAGACGGGCAGCAACAAAACCAAGATCAGCCCGTCTACTAGACCATGTATAAATAAGATCATTAGTGTCAAACTCCACCAACTTTGCTTCATCAATGAAAGCAACAAACTCCGCGGAAGGAAGACTACGAAAGGTCATGTTCCTGCTCCGTTCATGTAAGCCAGTAACCACATTGAGGTCCCCAATAATACAAAGATTAGGGTCCAAGATATGCAATAAATTCCGCCATAATTCGCGCCGAAGAATATAGGAATTGCGAGCATGAACAAACGCCATCGTGCAGACATTCAACCCCAAATCCACCGTCACAGCAATACATTGATCAGTCTGGAAAAGAAGTTTAGTAGAGGTAACATATTCATCCTTACATAAAATCCAGATATTAGGAAGGGAACCAGCACGAAAATTGGCAAATAGAAAAGACATATGAATAGAACGCCAAAAATGAGCAGAGATAGAAGAAATCCTTATCTTAGGTTCATAAATGGCTAAGTAATCAGGCCTGAATTTGTGGCATAGAGAACGAAGGGCAGTTTGAGTTTGGTCGTTCCCTATCCCCTGGAGGTTCCATGATAAACAGATCATGAGGTCAAGGCTTGACTGTGCTTCGGCAGTCCATCATCCTCATCATCGTCACCCCATTTTCTAGACGCCGCATAATGCAGCTCATGCACACGGCTACTCTGCTCATCGACACGTAAATTCTCTTTCGCTTCCACATGCGTATCTTCTAAAACCCCTTCAGAACGTACAATGGCCAAGTCCAAAGAATGGTTCGCACTAGGATCGGAGTTATGAGATTCTGAGTTTATTTCAATGGGAGGAGGTGATGCAAGAGGAGTGTCCCGTAGAGCCTTCTTCCTAGCAATACCAGCCGGAAGTGAAGTCTTGATGGAAACACCAAGTGGAAGTGAAGTCTCTATATAAGAGGTCTTAAGAATTCCAGGCTTTCGTACCATAGAAGGAGGGTGAACATTTTGGGAAACAGAGTTCACCAGTATGTCGTCAGTCTCATGTGTTGGATCCCTTTCCAAAACAGCCACCGAATTGTCTAAAGCAGCAAAGGCATTAGACTTAACAACCGGAGCAACCTCGTTATTCTCGAACCCAGACTTTGGAAAAGCGTCATCATTATTGGATAGTGACTCGGTTAAAGACTCCTTAAGGGCCTGACTCTCACGTTCAGCAGCAAGTTCCCCAGCCAAAGTGTCAACATCCGCCTTCGTAACCTCCCCCGTATGATTTGGGGCCTGCCGTTTGCCATGGATCGGATTTCGTTTCCGTGAACGACTACGACCACGGCTCGCGCGACGGGAAGGGACCGTAGATTGAACCTTCGATTTCTTGCATGAGCTCAACAAATGACCCAGTACCCCACATTCACGACAAAAAGGTGGTAATTTTTCATAGGTTATGTTAGTGGCTGAAAGATGAGAGCCCCGTCTATACATAACCTGTTGATGCAAATCCTTAGATAGATCAAGTTCGATCAACATACGGGCATAGAGCCCGAACAAACGGTTTGAGGTGTTGATATCAATCTGCACCAAAGTACCAATGGTCGAAGCTAAAGCTTCAAGGATTCTCGGTTGCCAATACTCAATCGGTAAATCCGAAAAGCGAACCCACACTTGAGCCACTGAAGTCTTGACTCTACTCGGATTGAAGTTCGGCGACCAAGCCTGTAGACGAAATGTGCCTGTATCAAGGGAATAAGAAGAACGGGTCTCGATTCTCCTCTTTTCACCTTCGTCTTCAAACATAACAGTAAAATAACCCTTCCCAAGCGGAATCATCTTCAAACGACCTTGCAATTGCCATAATGCTTTCAGCTTATCCTTCAACACCAAGAGAGGTACCAGTGACTTCCCCGGCAAGGTAATCATTCGTCCAATTAGAGCGTTCCGAAATTCTTGCAACCCCTGTTGATAATCTTCTTCAGGAATATCAATAAGGAGATACTCATCATGGGGAGTTGGTTTAATTGGATCACGAAACAGAGGAGGGCGAGTCTCCGTCCATCGTTTTGCACCAGCAACATCCGCATAGGACTTAGTAGTAGCAGGGGAATGAGCAACATGAACGGCCGGAGCGTCGACCGGAAATTGAGAGTCCTGCAAGGTAACAGGAGAAACAGCAGGAGCAACCCCTTGAATAGGATCGGAGGAAATCAAAGTTGTGCTAGGGGACTTACAGAGTGCGCCGGAAATAACAGGAGTATTTCCGGCTGTAGTCGGGAGTGCGCCAGTAGGGCAATAAGGCCCTTGCATATTCCCGATCATGTGTAAAGTATCCACAGCAGAGGGAATCCCCGCTGAATTTCGACCTGAACCCTGCAAAAATGGATTCTCAACAGTAGTATGCTCCTGGGAGTTATTGCCAAGGGACCCATGCACAGAGGACTTACTCGATGCGCCGGAAACGGAGTACTCGTTTCCGGCTGTAGTCGGGAATGCGCCAGTAGGGCTGATGAGCCCTTGCTTTTTCCCGATCATATGGACGTCCGCCATGGTCGTCGCAACCCTAGGCGGCAAAGGGGGCGTAATCTGCAAGGTTGGGCACACAGCAGTAGTAACAGGTGTAGAATTAATTGCAGAAAACGAACCAGATACAGGGAACGTACAAGATGCGCCGATAATGTATCCCTTTGAAATCTAAAAACTCAAATTGAGTGTAAATTAGTTTATAACTTAGTGATTAAGGAAGAAACTCCATTTTCAATAATGCATCCCTTTGAAATCTTAAAACTCAAATTCTGTATAAATTAGTTTATAACTTAGTGATTAAGAAAGAAACACGGTTTTCAATAATGTATCATTGTGAAATCTTAAAACTTAAATTGAATGTAAATTAGGTTAATACTTGGTGATTAAGGAAGAAACTCGATTTTCTATAATGTATCCTTTTGAAATATTAAAACTCAAATTGAGTGTAAATTAGTTAGTAACTTAGTGATTAAGGAATTAACTCATTTTTCAATAATGAATTCATTTGAAATCTTAAAACTCAAATTGAGTGTAAATTAGGTGATAACTTAGTGATTAAGGAAAAACTCCATTTTCAATAATGTATCCCTTTGAAATCTTAAAACTCAAATTGAGTGTAAATTAGTTTATAACTTAGTGATTAAGAAAGAAACTCGGTTTTCAATAATGTATCATTGTGAAATCTTAAAACTCAAATTGAGTGTAAATTATGTTAATACTTGGTGATTAAGGAAGAAACTCGATTTTCTATAATGTATCCTTTTGAAATCTTAAAACTCAAATTGAGTGTAAATTAGTTAGTAACTTAGTGATTAAGGAATTAACTCATTTTTCAATAATGAATCCATTTGAAATCTTAAACTCAAATTGAGTGTAAATTAGGTGATAACTTAGTGATTAAGGAATTAACTCATTTTTCAATAATGAATCTATTTGAAATCTTAAAACTCAAATTGAGTGTAAATTAGGTGATAACTTAGTGATTAAGGAAGAAACTCCATATTCAATAATGTATCCCTTTGAAATATTCAAAACTCAAATTGAATGTAAATTAGGTTAATACTTTGTGATTAAGGAAGAAACTCCATTTTCAATAATGTATCCTTTTGAAATATTAAAACTCAAATTGAGTGTAAATTAGTTAATAACTTAGTGGTTAAGGAATTAACTCATTTTTCAATAATGAATCCATTTGAAATCTTAAAACTCAAATTGAGTGTAAATTAGGTGATAACTTAGTGATTAAGGAAGAAACTCCATTTTCAATAATGTATCCCTTTGAAATCTAAAAACTCAAATTGAGTGTAAATTAGTTTATAACTTAGTGATTAAGGAAGAAACTCCATTTTCAATAATGTATCCCTTTGAAATCTTAAAACTCAAATTCAGTGTAAATTAGGTTAATACTTGGTGATTAAGGAAGAAACTCGATTTTCTATAATGTATCCTTTTGAAATATTAAAACTCAAATTGAGTGTAAATTAGTTAGTAACTTAGTGATTAAGGAATTAACTCATTTTTCAATAATGAATCCATTTGAAATCTTAAAACTCAAATTGAGTGTAAATTAGGTGATAACTTAGTGATTAAGGAATTAACTCATTTTTCAATAATGAATCTATTTGAAATCTTAAAACTCAAATTGAGTGTAAATTAGGTGATAACTTAGTGATTAAGGAAGAAACTCCATATTCAATAATGTATCCCTTTGAAATATTCAAAACTCAAATTGAATGTAAATTAGGTTAATACTTTGTGATTAAGGAAGAAACTCCATTTTCAATAATGTATCCTTTTGAAATATTAAAACTCAAATTGAGTGTAAATTAGTTAATAACTTAGTGGTTAAGGAATTAACTCATTTTTCAATAATGAATCCATTTGAAATCTTAAAACTCAAATTGAGTGTAAATTAGGTGATAACTTAGTGATTAAGGAAGAAACTCCATTTTCAATAATGTATCCCTTTGAAATCTTAAAACTCAAATTGAGTGTAAATTAGTTTATAACTTAGTGATTAAGGAAGAAACTCCATATTCAATAATGTATCCCTTTGAAATCATAAAACTCAAATTGAGTGTAAATTAGTTTATAACTTAGTGATTAAGGAAGAAACTCCATTTTCAATAATGTATCCCTTTGAAATTTTAAAACTCAAATTGAGTGTAAATTAGTTTATAACTTAGTGATTAAGGAAGAAACTCCATTTTCAATAATGTATCCCTTTGAAATCTTAAAACTTAAATTGAGTGTAAATTAGTTTATAACTTAGTGATTAAGGAAGAAACTCAGTTTTCAATAATGTATCCTTTTGAAATATTAAAACTCAAATTGAATGTAAATTAGATTAATACTTTGTGATTAAGGAAGAAACTCCATTTTCAATAATGTATCATTTTGAAATATTAAAACTCAAATTGAGTGTAAATTAATAACTTACTGGTTAAGGAATTAACTCATTTTTCAATAATTAATCCATTTGAAATCTTAAAACTCAAATTGAATGTAAATTAGGTGATAACTTAGTGATTAAGGAAGAAACTCCATTTTCAATAATGTATCCCTTTGAAATCTAAAAACTCAAATTGAGTGTAAATTAGTTTATAACTTAGTGATTAAGGAAGAAACTCCATTTTCAATAATGTATCCCTTTGAAATCATAAAACTCAAATTGAGTGTAAATTAGTTTATTACTTAGTGATTAAGGAAGAAACTCCATTTTCAATAATGTATCCCTTTGAAATCTTAAAACTCAAATTGAGTGTAAATTAGTTTATAACTTAGTGATTTAGGAAGAAACTCCATTTTCAATAATGTATCCCTTTGAAATCTTAAAACTCAAATTGAGTGTAAATTAGTTTATAACTTAGTGATTAAGGAAGAAACTCCATTTTCAATAATGCATCCCTTTGAAATCTAAAAACTCAAATTGAGTGTAAATTAGTTTATAACTTAGTGATTAAGGAAGAAACTCCATTTTCAATAATGTATCCCTTTGAAATCTTAAAACTCAAATTGAGTGTAAATTAGGTGATAACTTAGTGATTAAGGAAGAAACTCCATTTTCAATAATGTATCCCTTTGAAATCTTAAAACTCAAATTGAGTGTAAATTAGTTTATAACTTAGTGATTAAGGAAGAAACTCCATTTTCAATAATGTATCCCTTTGAAATCTTAAAACTCAAATTGAGTGTAAATTAGTTTATAACTTAGTGATTAAGAAAGAAACACGGTTTTCAATAATGTATCATTGTGAAATCTTAAAACTCAAATTGAGTGTAAATTAGGTTAATACTTGGTGATTAAGGAAGAAACTCGATTTTCTATAATGTATCCTTTTGAAATATTAAAACTCAAATTGAGTGTAAATTAGTTAGTAACTTAGTGATTAAGGAATTAACTCATTTTTCAATAATGAATCCATTTGAAATCTTAAAACTCAAATTGAGTGTAAATTAGGTGATAACTTAGTGATTAAGGAAGAAACTCCATTTTCAATAATGTATCCCTTTGAAATCTAAAAACTCAAATTGAGTGTAAATTAGTTTATAACTTAGTGATTAAGGAAGAAACTCCATTTTCAATAATGCATCCCTTTGAAATCTTAAAACTCAAATTCTGTATAAATTAGTTTATAACTTAGTGATTAAGAAAGAAACACGGTTTTCAATAATGTATCATTGTGAAATCTTAAAACTTAAATTGAATGTAAATTAGGTTAATACTTGGTGATTAAGGAAGAAACTCGATTTTCTATAATGTATCCTTTTGAAATATTAAAACTCAAATTGAGTGTAAATTAGTTAGTAACTTAGTGATTAAGGAATTAACTCATTTTTCAATAATGAATTCATTTGAAATCTTAAAACTCAAATTGAGTGTAAATTAGGTGATAACTTAGTGATTAAGGAAAAACTCCATTTTCAATAATGTATCCCTTTGAAATCTTAAAACTCAAATTGAGTGTAAATTAGTTTATAACTTAGTGATTAAGAAAGAAACTCGGTTTTCAATAATGTATCATTGTGAAATCTTAAAACTCAAATTGAGTGTAAATTATGTTAATACTTGGTGATTAAGGAAGAAACTCGATTTTCTATAATGTATCCTTTTGAAATCTTAAAACTCAAATTGAGTGTAAATTAGTTAGTAACTTAGTGATTAAGGAATTAACTCATTTTTCAATAATGAATCCATTTGAAATCTTAAACTCAAATTGAGTGTAAATTAGGTGATAACTTAGTGATTAAGGAATTAACTCATTTTTCAATAATGAATCTATTTGAAATCTTAAAACTCAAATTGAGTGTAAATTAGGTGATAACTTAGTGATTAAGGAAGAAACTCCATATTCAATAATGTATCCCTTTGAAATATTCAAAACTCAAATTGAATGTAAATTAGGTTAATACTTTGTGATTAAGGAAGAAACTCCATTTTCAATAATGTATCCTTTTGAAATATTAAAACTCAAATTGAGTGTAAATTAGTTAATAACTTAGTGGTTAAGGAATTAACTCATTTTTCAATAATGAATCCATTTGAAATCTTAAAACTCAAATTGAGTGTAAATTAGGTGATAACTTAGTGATTAAGGAAGAAACTCCATTTTCAATAATGTATCCCTTTGAAATCTAAAAACTCAAATTGAGTGTAAATTAGTTTATAACTTAGTGATTAAGGAAGAAACTCCATTTTCAATAATGTATCCCTTTGAAATCTTAAAACTCAAATTCAGTGTAAATTAGGTTAATACTTGGTGATTAAGGAAGAAACTCGATTTTCTATAATGTATCCTTTTGAAATATTAAAACTCAAATTGAGTGTAAATTAGTTAGTAACTTAGTGATTAAGGAATTAACTCATTTTTCAATAATGAATTCATTTGAAATCTTAAAACTCAAATTGAGTGTAAATTAGGTGATAACTTAGTGATTAAGGAATTAACTCATTTTTCAATAATGAATCTATTTGAAATCTTAAAACTCAAATTGAGTGTAAATTAGGTGATAACTTAGTGATTAAGGAAGAAACTCCATATTCAATAATGTATCCCTTTGAAATATTCAAAACTCAAATTGAATGTAAATTAGGTTAATACTTTGTGATTAAGGAAGAAACTCCATTTTCAATAATGTATCCTTTTGAAATATTAAAACTTAAATTGAGTGTAAATTAGTTAATAACTTAGTGGTTAAGGAATTAACTCATTTTTCAATAATGAATCCATTTGAAATCTTAAAACTCAAATTGAGTGTAAATTAGGTGATAACTTAGTGATTAAGGAAGAAACTCCATTTTCAATAATGTATCCCTTTGAAATCTTAAAACTCAAATTGAGTGTAAATTAGTTTATAACTTAGTGATTAAGGAAGAAACTCCATATTCAATAATGTATCCCTTTGAAATCATAAAACTCAAATTGAGTGTAAATTAGTTTATAACTTAGTGATTAAGGAAGAAACTCCATTTTCAATAATGTATCCCTTTGAAATTTTAAAACTCAAATTGAGTGTAAATTAGTTTATAACTTAGTGATTAAGGAAGAAACTCCATTTTCAATAATGTATCCCTTTGAAATCTTAAAACTTAAATTGAGTGTAAATTAGTTTGTAACTTAGTGATTAAGGAAGAAACTCAGTTTTCAATAATGTATCCTTTTGAAATATTAAAACTCAAATTGAATGTAAATTAGATTAATACTTTGTGATTAAGGAAGAAACTCCATTTTCAATAATGTATCCTTTTGAAATATTAAAACTCAAATTGAGTGTAAATTAATAACTTACTGGTTAAGGAATTAACTCATTTTTCAATAATTAATCCATTTGAAATCTTAAAACTCAAATTGAATGTAAATTAGGTGATAACTTAGTGATTAAGGAAGAAACTCCATTTTCAATAATGTATCCCTTTGAAATCTAAAAACTCAAATTGAGTGTAAATTAGTTTACAACTTAGTGATTAAGGAAGAAACTCCATTTTCAATAATGTATCCCTTTGAAATCTTAAAACTCAAATTGAGTGTAAATTAGTTTATTACTTAGTGATTAAGGAAGAAACTCCATTTTCAATAATGTATCCCTTTGAAATCTTAAAACTCAAATTGAGTGTAAATTAGTTTATAACTTAGTGATTTAGGAAGAAACTCCATTTTCAATAATGTATCCCTTTGAAATCTTAAAACTCAAATTGAGTGTAAATTAGTTTATAACTTAGTGATTAAGGAAGAAACTCCATTTTCAATAATGCATCCCTTTGAAATCTTAAAACTCAAATTCTGTATAAATTAGTTTATAACTTAGTGCAATTATGGTTATTTTATAAATGAAAAGAAAGGACGAATAAGGTGACTTCACAACCCGAAGTCTAGGAACCAAAACGAAGAATATCAGGTGGGCCGCATTAAAAACCTCGCCGTAAACCTCCCTTGAGGACAAACCAGCGTAGGGGAAAAAGCGTTACCAACCACCTAATATTCCAGGTCCAAATAGGAAAAGCTCAGAATACAAAGCTAACAAAGGCTTAGCTCTCAACCCAAAGGCTGAATAGAGACAAACCTAAGACCAAGCTCTCAGTCCAAGGACTGAATAGAGACTGATCTAAAAAAAACAACAAAGGAAAATAACTTCTAAAAACGAAAGAAAGTTTTGTTCATATCCTCATAAAGAAATGAATCAAGAAAACTCGGGCAAGTCCCAAACCATCTCGAACTATAGTTCAGGGAAGCCAAATGATCAGCAGCTCTATTACCCTCCCGATATATGTGAGTGAAACAAATTTGCATGCTCTCCATGTAGCTCCAAACATGTGTCCACAGACCCCATAACCTCCAAGGAATAAATGTAATCTCCCGTTTCATCGTTTGAATTGCAAGCTTGGAATCGGATAATGTATCATTGTGAAATCTTAAAACTCAAATTGAATGTAAATTAGGTTAATACTTGGTGATTAAGGAAGAAACTCGATTTTCTATAATGTATCCTTTTGAAATATTAAAACTCAAATTGAGTGTAAATTAGTTAGTAACTTAGTGATTAAGGAATTAACTCATTTTTCAATAATGAATTCATTTGAAATCTTAAAACTCAAATTGAGTGTAAATTAGGTGATAACTTAGTGATTAAGGAAAAACTCCATTTTCAATAATGTATCCCTTTGAAATCTTAAAACTCAAATTGAGTGTAAATTAGTTTATAACTTAGTGATTAAGAAAGAAACTCGGTTTTCAATAATGTATCATTGTGAAATCTTAAAACTCAAATTGAAACTCCTTTTGAAATATTAAAACTCAAATTGAGTGTAAATTAATAACTTACTGGTTAAGGAATTAACTCATTTTTCAATAATTAATCCATTTGAAATCTTAAAACTCAAATTGAATGTAAATTAGGTGATAACTTACTGATTAAGGAAGAAACTCCATTTTCAATAATGTATCCCTTTGAAATCTAAAAACTCAAATTGAGTGTAAATTAGTTTATAACTTAGTGATTAAGGAAGAAACTCCATTTTCAATAATGTATCCCTTTGAAATCTTAAAACTCAAATTGAGTGTAAATTAGTTTATTACTTAGTGATTAAGGAAGAAACTCCATTTTCAATAATGTATCCCTTTGAAATCTTAAAACTCAAATTGAGTGTAAATTAGTTTATAACTTAGTGATTTAGGAAGAAACTCCATTTTCAATAATGTATCCCTTTGAAATCTTAAAACTCAAATTGAGTGTAAATTAGTTTATAACTTAGTGATTAAGGAAGAAACTCCATTTTCAATAATGCATCCCTTTGAAATTTTAAAACTCAAATTGAGTGTAAATTAGTTTATAACTTAGTGATTAAGGAAGAAACTCCATTTTCAATAATGCATCCCTTTGAAATCTTAAAACTCAAATTGAGTGTAAATTAGGTGATAACTTAGTGATTAAGGAAAAACTCCATTTTCAATAATGTATCCCTTTGAAATCTTAAAACTCAAATTGAGTGTAAATTAGTTTATAACTTAGTGATTTAGAAAGAAACTCGGTTTTCAATAATGTATCATTGTGAAATCTTAAAACTCAAATTGAGTGTAAATTATGTTAATACTTGGTGATTAAGGAAGAAACTCGATTTTCTATAATGTATCCTTTTGAAATATTAAAACTCAAATTGAGTGTAAATTAGTTAGTAACTTAGTGATTAAGGAATTAACTCATTTTTCAATAATGAATCCATTTGAAATCTTAAAACTCAAACTGAGTGTAAATTAGGTGATAACTTAGTGATTAAGGAATTAACTCATTTTTCAATAAAGAATCTATTTGAAATCTTAAAACTCAAATTGAGTGTAAATTAGGTGATAACTTAGTGATTAAGGAAGAAACTCCATATTCAATAATGTATCCCTTTGAAATATTCAAAACTCAAATTGAATGTAAATTAGGTTAATACTTTGTGATTAAGGAAGAAACTCCATTTTCAATAATGTATCCTTTTGAAATATTAAAACTCAAATTGAGTGTAAATTAGTTAATAACTTAGTGGTTAAGGAATTAACTCATTTTTCAATAATGAATCCATTTGAAATCTTAAAACTCAAATTGAGTGTAAATTAGGTGATAACTTAGTGATTAAGGAAGAAACTCCATTTTCAATAATGTATCCCTTTAAAATCTTAAAACTCAAATTGAGTGTAAATTAGTTTATAACTTAGTGATTAAGGAAGAAACTCCATTTTCAATAATGTATCCCTTTGAAATCATAAAACTCAAATTGAGTGTAAATTAGTTTATAACTTAGTGATTAAGGAAGAAACTCCATTTTCAATAATGTATCCCTTTGAAATTTTAAAACTCAAATTGAGTGTAAATTAGTTTATAACTTAGTGATTAAGGAAGAAACTCCATTTTCAATAATGTATCCCTTTGAAATCTTAAAACTTAAATTGAGTGTAAATTAGTTTGTAACTTAGTGATTAAGGAAGAAACTCAGTTTTCAATAATGTATCCTTTTGAAATATTAAAACTCAAATTGAATGTAAATTAGATTAATACTTTGTGATTAAGGAAGAAACTCCATTTTCAATAATGTATCCTTTTGAAATATTAAAACTCAAATTGAGTGTAAATTAATAACTTACTGGTTAAGGAATTAACTCATTTTTCAATAATTAATCCATTTGAAATCTTAAAACTCAAATTGAATGTAAATTAGGTGATAACTTAGTGATTAAGGAAGAAACTCCATTTTCAATAATGTATCCCTTTGAAATCTAAAAACTCAAATTGAGTGTAAATTAGTTTATAACTTAGTGATTAAGGAAGAAACTCCATTTTCAATAATGTATCCCTTTGAAATCTTAAAACTCAAATTGAGTGTAAATTAGTTTATTACTTAGTGATTAAGGAAGAAACTCCATTTTCAATAATGTATCCCTTTGAAATCTTAAAACTCAAATTGAGTGTAAATTAGTTTATAACTTAGTGATTTAGGAAGAAACTCCATTTTCAATAATGTATCCCTTTGAAATCTTAAAACTCAAATTAAGTGTAAATTAGTTTATAACTTAGTGATTAAGGAAGAAACTACATTTTCAATAATGCATCCCTTTGAAATTTTAAAACTCAAATTGAGTGTAAATTAGTTTATAACTTAGTGATTAAGGAAGAAACTCCATTTTCAATAATGCATCCCTTTGAAATCTTAAAACTCAAATTGAGTGTAAATTAGGTGATAACTTAGTGATTAAGGAAAAACTCCATTTTCAATAATGTATCCCTTTGAAATCTTAAAACTCAAATTGAGTGTAAATTAGTTTATAACTTAGTGATTAAGAAAGAAACTCGGTTTTCAATAATGTATCATTGTGAAATCTTAAAACTCAAATTGAGTGTAAATTATGTTAATACTTGGTGATTAAGGAAGAAACTCGATTTTCTATAATGTATCCTTTTGAAATCTTAAAACTCAAATTGAGTGTAAATTAGTTAGTAACTTAGTGATTAAGGAATTAACTCATTTTTCAATAATCAATCCATTTGAAATCTTAAACTCAAATTGAGTGTAAATTAGGTGATAACTTAGTGATTAAGGAATTAACTCATTTTTCAATAATGAATCTATTTGAAATCTTAAAACTCAAATTGAGTGTAAATTAGGTGATAACTTAGTGATTAAGGAAGAAACTCCATATTCAATAATGTATCCCTTTGAAATATTCAAAACTCAAATTGAATGTAAATTAGGTTAATACTTTGTGATTAAGGAAGAAACTCCATTTTCAATAATGTATCCTTTTGAAATATTAAAACTCAAATTGAGTGTAAATTAGTTAATAACTTAGTGGTTAAGGAATTAACTCATTTTTCAATAATGAATCCATTTGAAATCTTAAAACTCAAATTGAGTGTAAATTAGGTGATAACTTAGTGATTAAGGAAGAAACTCCATTTTCAATAATGTATCCCTTTGAAATCTTAAAACTCAAATTGAGTGTAAATTAGTTTATAACTTAGTGATTAAGGAAGAAACTCCATATTCAATAATGTATCCCTTTAAAATCATAAAACTCAAATTGAGTGTAAATTAGTTTATAACTTAGTGATTAAGGAAGAAACTCCATTTTCAATAATGTATCCCTTTGAAATTTTAAAACTCAAATTGAGTGTAAATTAGTTTATTACTTAGTGCAAATTTGGTTATTTTATTAAGAGAAAAAGAAAAAAAGAGGAGGACCCTACAAACCCGGGGCCAGGGTAAAGAAAAACATAGAACGAATGGACTAACAGATGTGGATCAAACCCAAGCCAAACAAGGAAGGGATGATCACACGTCCATAAACAAATAAAGAACCATAAATAAAAAGCCAAAACACACGGCTCAAATCAGGTGTGCACACCCATTACATCACACAAACCAATTAACGAAATCTGAAGTATGTTTGGTTCATATCATTACATAACAAAGTAACCAGAAAGTCAGGACACATACCGAACCACAAGCAGTTTTCACGTCTCTTAACCAGTGCATTAGCCGGAGCGTTGCCTTCACGATAAATATGGGTCAAAAGGATGTCCATCTGAGCCATCAGCGCAAGAGTTGTGCTCCAAAAGCCACGAATACGCCACGGGATCAAAGGGATCTCCTTCTTCATAGTTTGAACAACCAAAGTGGAGTCAGATTCAATCCATAACCTCCTCCAGCCCCGGACAAAGGCAAACTCAACCGCAAGAAAAATGGCCAAAAGCTCCGCTTCGAGAGGGTATCCCCAGTCCCCCAACTCCGAGAAAGCCGCCATAAAGAAACCCCTGGAATTCCGGAAAATAGCACCCAGCGAAAGGACATTAGGAGGAGAAAAAACTCCACCATCCACGTTTACCTTGCACCAACCTGGAGGAGGTGGGCGCCACGAGATATAAAGAGGCGTGCGAAGCTTCCTAGGGAGTAAAGAAACCCCAAAGGCCCTAGTAATCATCAAATCATGCAAAGAACCATTGGACACCCCAGTAGCCAAAGTAGCCGAAGCTTTGATGTGACCCAGCGTGAAGGCAACACAACGTCGCAAGGAAACAGGCAGTCCGTCGTGAACCACCCTATTGCGGAAGTGCCATATCGCCCAAATAGTGGTCGTGAAAGCAAGACGCCAAAGTTTAGAAATTTGTTTGCTGAACGAAAGTTGTCTTGCCTGCATAAAGGTTTGATCAAAACTGATATCATAGTCCAGGTGTACAGAAAACAAACCGAAAATGGAACTAAACACCTGAATAGTGAAGGGACAGCGAGAAAACACGTGGTCACGCGTCTCCTCATGTGAGCAACAAAGAAGGCAAACAGAAGGGCCCGCAACTCCAAAGGTCTTTAACCACTCAGAAGTGGGAATCTTCCCCCAAATGACCCTCCAAAGTAAGGTGGAGCGGCTCATAGGAATAAAATCTCCCCATATCCACCTCCCCCAGCCAACAGTAGGCCAAGATTGCCGCAGTGTATCATACGCAAGCCGGGAAGTAAGCTCGCCCGAAACTGATTTCGACCAAACAAGTTTATCCTCATCACAAGAAACCCGAATGCTTAAGATATCCCGGACCACCGCAGTGCAATTAAGGATAAATGTTGGCGAAAAATGCCAACAATTATTGAAGAAGTAATCGCCCACTCTTCCAACCAGCGTCTGTGCAACATGCCTAGGAATATCAAGGCGATCCACTAGAGTATATCCGAGCCAGTTGTCATGCCAAAAGCTAACTTGAGAATGACGGCCAATTATCCATCTAGCATCGGCCAAGAGCGAAGGCAGCTGCTTTCGAATCCCAGGACCAATGGAAGTAGGGAAATATCGTGTACGAACCAACCCCCGTGACGTAAAGAACCTCGAATGCAGCAACTCAAATTCTGGAGAGAGACAACGAGTGATATCCCAAGCAAGCTTATGAGCATAAGAGGCATTAGAGATTCTCAAAGAACGAATCCCTAACCCCCCCTCCTCTCTCGGACTACAACAGTGCTTCCAAGAAACCGAGCACGAGTTCACCTTTTTGGTCGCATTACCGGTCCAAAGAAAATTCCTCATAGCCGTCTCTAGGTTAGAGATGAGTGTCACTGGCCACTTATAGACCATCATGGTGTGAACGGTAGAAGCGGTAATCACAGAGTTTATAAGGCAAAGACGTCCCGCAAAAGACAGAGAAGAACCCTTCCAACGACTAAATTTGGCTTTTATCGAATCCGCAATAGCCGCGAGGTGAAAAGACTTTGGAGCACCTTTGAAAATCGGCACACCAAGATAAATGAAGGGTAAATTTCCCTCCACGATACTCGTCTGGCGCAAAAATCTAGCTCAAAATCTCCGGGGGACCGAATTCCCAAAATAGGCCCGAGATTTTTGTGGACTAAAATGTTGGCCTGAAATACTCCCATAGATATGGAGGATGTGCCGTAAACAACGAAGATTAGGAGTCGTTGCCCTCATCAGAATCAAAATGTCGTCCGCATAGAGAAGATAAGGGGCCGCATTAAGAATTGGCACCAACTGATTCGACCTAATAGCAAGTCAATCATACGAGCAAGTCCCTCTTCAGCTAAACAAAACAACAATGGCGATAAAGGATCCCCTTGTCTAACACCCCTAGAACAACCGAAGAAACCTTTGGCCTGCCCATTCAAAAGGATAGACAACCGAGCTGAAGATAGGATAACCTCCACCATAGAGATGAATCTGGATGAAAAATTCATTCGTTTCAGTATCGCAAACAAAAAACCCCAGTCAATCGTGTCAAAGGCTTTGATCATATCAATTTTAAGGACCATGCCCCCACCAGAACTCCCCAAATCAAGCTGATTTATAGCTTCCGAAGCCAAAGCAATTCCCGTGTGAATGCGTCTACCCGGAACAAAACCGAATTGAAACCGAGACAGATGCCTCTCAACAAACCTCCCTAGACGGGTAGTGAGAATCTTCGTAAAGATTTTGAATAAAAAATTACCCATAACAATAGGGCGAAAATCATTTATCAACCGAGATTCAGACTTCTAGGGGATTAGGTAATCAAGTTCGAGTTAAGACCGACCGGAAGATAAATATGCGAGAAAAAATACCGAACCGCCGTCATCACATCATTAGCAATGATATCCCAGCAAGAGTGAAAGAAATGACCCGAAAAACCATCAGGGCCAAGAGAGCTAGCAGGTTCCATATCAAAAACAGTCGTGTTGATCTCACTCTCATCAGGGATAGCCACCAACAAATCATTCTCGGCTTCAGATAACTCCGAAAAAGGAAGGGCCGGCAATAAGGATGGAGCAACCTCCACTTCGGCATCAACAGAAAAAAGCTTCTGATAAAAGGAAATAACGTGTTCCTCTATGATCGTCTGGTCAGCACAATCCGTTCCGTCAATATTGAGTACGGTAATGCCTTGGTTCGACGCTTTAGTCCGATGCATAGCATGAAAGAATTTAGTATTTCAGTCACCGTCTTTCAGCCAATTCAAACGAGTCCTTTGGGTGTAGAAATCATGATTGCGAAGCAGCAAATTATTAAGCGAGACCATACAATCAATCTCCCTCTCAAAAAGTACGTCAGAGTCGCCCTCAAGACTAATTTGTTCTTGCACACTGAGTAATTCAGCTTCGGCGTCTTCGATTTGTTTAAAAATATTACGAAAAATATCGCGGTTCCAGATCTTCAGCGCAATCCTTAGCCGTTTGAGTTTAGCCATGACAGATCGAATAGGGTCGCAGCCAAAAATGGGGGGGATCCAGGAGGTGCGAACAAGGTCCAAAAACGTGGGGTGCCGAATCCACATTTTCTGGAATCTGAAAGGAGACGCCGTTCGGGGACTGGGGACCGCCAGAGTGAGAAGGAGAGGGTGATGATCCGAGGAAAGACGGTGAAGGACCTCAACCGAGATTCCCGTCCAAAGATTCACAAAGTCACTAGAAATCAACACCCGATCAAGCTTGGCCGCTAGGAGTTGAGAGCATCTTCTGGTCGACCAAGTAAAAGTAGGGCCGGAGGCAGCAACGTCAATGAGCGATGCCTCGTCAATAAAAGCATCAAATTCTTGCATCGGCAGGGTTCGGGATGGAGAAGGACCAACGCGCTCATGGGTCCCTCTAACAGCGTTGAAGTCTCCCAGAAGACATATCTTATCATCATCAATAGCAATGAGGTCGAGCCATAGCTGGCGTCGCTGGATATAATCCGTGCTTGCATGAATGAAACCAAATGACCATGAACGAGAATCAATGACCACTTTAATGACTAAACATTGTGGCGTACTCTGGACAATTGTAGCAAAAGGAATGAGGCAATCTTTGCATAAAATCCAAATGTTAGGACGCATGAGAGGTCTGGAATTCTCCGTTAGGAAAGAGAGACGAAGTGAAGTCCAGAAAGAATCCGGCAAAGATGTGATTAAAACTTTAGGCTCGAGGAGAATCACCCAGTCCGGGTTATGCTTACGACAATAAGAACTTAGGGCATTGCAAGTGTGCTCATTGCCTAAGCCTTGAGCATTCCAGGTCAAGATAATCATTTAGGCAATATGAGACCGTGCTTCGGCGGTCCATGTTGTAACTCCTCGGCTTCCACCTCATCCGCCCAGTTTCTGGTGCCCACAGTCTCCATTTCTGCGATGTGTGCCCCCTGAGTATCCGTGACAAAGAATTCCCTGGCCGTAGAATGCAAGTCCTCAGAGATCTCTTGCAAGGGAGTAGGGTTGTCCACCGTGGAAGTTGCCAATTTCCCTCGAAAAGCGGTTTTCAAGGGGACCCCAACCGGTGCGGAGCCATCTATGAATTTGCCTGGAATCGACAACTTGCTAGCAACCCGTTGAACCTGTAAAGGGAACGAGGAACTAGTAGCATGTACCGTCGACAAGGGAGTGGAAGGTTGAGTGTGAATAAAAGACTTACAGGATGCGCCGGAAACGGTGTTATTCACGTTCCCGGCTGAAAACATTTGATCGCCATCAGGGCTAATAGGATGCCCTTGCGTTTCCGGAGTAGATTCGGGAGCATTAGAGTGCTCCTCTAGGTCACCCTCCTCACCCAGTACGGCAAAAGGGTTGGAAGTAGTATGGTCCTCAGTAGTGCCCTCGTGTAAGACAATGGCCATGCAAGAGTTATTGTGTTCAGCATCAATGCTATAGTTCTCTTTTTCCGTGTCCGCAGCAAAGGCTGCAGCATCTTCACTCCCAATATTAGCCGTCCTCAAATCAGCGACATCATCCCGTGTAAAGGCGAAGTTGGTTGTCTCCGTCGCCTTCCCATTAGTAGAAACGTGGACCGAAGTATTGGTGGGTTTGCTTATACCAGAATGTTTAAGAGGTCTAGTCGAGCGACTCCGGCTGCGACCTCTAGGTGGGACTGTGGGCGGGTCCCGAGATTTTTTGCAGGTGGCCATGGAGTGCCCTATCACGCAGCATTCCTTACAAAATTGTGGAAGTCGCTCGTAGATGATATTAGTGCTCGAAAGATGACCATTGCGCCTATACAACACTTGGTGATGGAGGTCTTTGGAGAGATCAAGTTCAATGAGCATTCTGGCATAAATACCAAAATTGCGGTTGATAGTGGCATCATCCACACGAATCAAATTTCCTATAGTGGAAGCCAAAGCCTCGAGAATCCGAGGCTGCCAGTATTCTATGGGTAAGTCCGTGAAACGAACCCATACTTGCGCCAACGAAGTTTTAACGGCGTTCGGGTTAAAATTTGGGACCCAATCTTGCAAACGAAAAATGCCAGTACTCAGCGAAAAAGATCTCCTCGCAGCTAAACGAACTCTATCATCCATATCTTCTAACATGACTGTATAATAGCCTTTACCAAGAGGGATCATTTTGAGTTTCCCCTTCAAATTCCAGGCGGCCTGCAATTTCTCTTTAAGAGTCAGAAGAGGGAGAAGTGGTTTTCCTGGTGCCGTAATCATACGGCCGATGAGGGAAGTCTGGAATTCTTTTACTCCCGCCAAATAATCATCTTCCGGAATGTCAATCAAAAGGAATTGTCCATGCGTGGTAGGTTTAATTGGCTCACGAAACAGGGGAGGGCGCGAAGACTTGGGACGGGTTGAGGCAATCTCAGCAAAAGACTTGGCATTGACGTTTGGCACGCCGACAAAGGGAGGCTGAGAATCTGACCCCATGTGAAATCCACGAGACGGCTGGTTCCCAAGTTCCTGCGAAAGGGGAGGCAAAACAGCAGAAGGGTGTTCGAGAGGACGGAAGTATGATTCCGAAGGAGTGGGAAACATACCCATTGCGCCGGGATCGTTTGAAACGGTCCCGGCTGGAGTCGGGAGTGCGCCAGGAGGGACCAAAAGCCCTTGCTTATTC
The DNA here is from genome assembly GCA_947034835.1 of Ballota nigra. NCBI lineage: Eukaryota > Viridiplantae > Streptophyta > Magnoliopsida > Lamiales > Lamiaceae > Ballota > Ballota nigra. The sequence goes on from OX344723.1 coordinate 123,398,308, forward strand.
CCGATCACGTCAGCATCCATAGAATCAGTTGTTTTTGCATTGTCTTTCCAAGAGCCCTGCATATCAACACACACCGCAGAAGTAGCCATATTTCGGTTCAATGTATCAACGTTAGGGGTAGATTGCTTACAATATGCGCCGGAAACTAGGCTAGGCTCGTTTCCGGCTGAGATCGGGGATGCGCCAAGAGGGAAAGCAGTCCCTTGCATATTCCCGAATCAAAGATTGCGTGCGGTAAGCATGGTGCCAATAGACGGGGTAAACATGATCCCATGCATGATCACGAGGGGCCGAAGGGGAAACCCTAGTCGGAACCAGAGAGGGGTTTTTGTAGGCAAGATATCGGGTGAACAGAGGGAAACGGCGATCAATATCAGTGAGAATCGGATCCTCTAGGAAGGAAAGAGGCACCGCAGGGAAGGAATCAAGAATTGGATTGGGGATCTCCAAGTATTGTTTGATCAGCGTCGAATAGAGGATCATCCGATCCAGAACTTCCATCTCAAAGGAAGGAGTAACAGCGGTAGTGGCGAAGCCTGACGATGTAGCAAAACTCGGCGGCGTGTCTGCATCCGACGGCGACGGAAGATGGGCGGCCGTCATGGTTGCCGAAAAAAATTAGGGTTTTTTTAGAGAGAGAAATTTCATTTTTCCAGTTAGTTTATTACTTAGTGATTAAGGAAGAAACTCCATTTTCAATAATGTATCCCTTTGAAATCTTAAAACTCAAATTGAGTGTAAATTAGTTTATAACTTAGTGATTTAGGAAGAAACTCCATTTTCAATAATGTATCCCTTTGAAATCTTAAAACTCAAATTAAGTGTAAATTAGTTTATAACTTAGTGATTAAGGAAGAAACTACATTTTCAATAATGCATCCCTTTGAAATTTTAAAACTCAAATTGAGTGTAAATTAGTTTATAACTTAGTGATTAAGGAAGAAACTCCATTTTCAATAATGCATCCCTTTGAAATCTTAAAACTCAAATTGAGTGTAAATTAGGTGATAACTTAGTGATTAAGGAAAAACTCCATTTTCAATAATGTATCCCTTTGAAATCTTAAAACTCAAATTGAGTGTAAATTAGTTTATAACTTAGTGATTAAGAAAGAAACTCGGTTTTCAATAATGTATCATTGTGAAATCTTAAAACTCAAATTGAGTGTAAATTATGTTAATACTTGGTGATTAAGGAAGAAACTCGATTTTCTATAATGTATCCTTTTGAAATATTAAAACTCAAATTGAGTGTAAATTAGTTAGTAACTTAGTGATTAAGGAATTAACTCATTTTTCAATAATGAATCCATTTGAAATCTTAAAACTCAAATTGAGTGTAAATTAGGTGATAACTTAGTGATTAAGGAATTAACGCATTTTTCAATAATGAATCTATTTGAAATCTTAAAACTCAAATTGAGTGTAAATTAGGTGATAACTTAGTGATTAAGGAAGAAACTCCATATTCAATAATGTATCCCTTTGAAATATTCAAAACTCAAATTGAATGTAAATTAGGTTAATACTTTGTGATTAAGGAAGAAACTCCATTTTCAATAATGTATCCTTTTGAAATATTAAAACTCAAATTGAGTGTAAATTAGTTAATAACTTAGTGGTTAAGGAATTAACTCATTTTTCAATAATGAATCCATTTGAAATCTTAAAACTCAAATTGAGTGTAAATTAGGTGATAACTTAGTGATTAAGGAAGAAACTCCATTTTCAATAATGTATCCCTTTGAAATCTTAAAACTCAAATTGAGTGTAAATTAGTTTATAACTTAGTGATTAAGGAAGAAACTCCATATTCAATAATGTATCCCTTTAAAATCATAAAACTCGAATTGAGTGTAAATTAGTTTATAACTTAGTGATTAAGGAAGAAACTCCATTTTCAATAATGTATCCCTTTGAAATTTTAAAACTCAAATTGAGTGTAAATTAGTTTATAACTTAGTGATTAAGGAAGAAACTCCATTTTCAATAATGTATCCCTTTGAAATCTTAAAACTTAAATTGAGTGTAAATTAGTTTGTAACTTAGTGATTAAGGAAGAAACTCAGTTTTCAATAATGTATCCTTTTGAAATATTAAAACTCAAATTGAATGTAAATTAGGTTAATACTTTGTGATTAAAGAAGAAACTCCATTTTCAATAATGTATCCTTTTGAAATATTAAAACTCAAATTGAGTGTAAATTAATAACTTAGTGCAAATGAAGGCAATATTATAAATGAAAAAAGAAAAGAGTCCAGGGTGACCTCACAACCCGAGGTCTAGGAACCAGAAGAGAGAAATAAAAGGTGGGCCGCATTAAAAACCCCGCTTTAAACCTCCCTTGAGGACAAACCAGCGTAGGCGAAAAAGCGTTACCAACCACCCAGTATTTCGGTTCCAAATAGGAAGAAGCTCAGAATACAAAGCCAAACAAAGACTCAGCTCTCAGCCCAAAGGGCCGAATAGAGACGAGTCTAAGACCAAGCTCTCAACCCCAAAAGGATTGAATAGAGACTGGTCAAAACAAGTACAAAAAAATACCAAAAACCTAAATGGGGACGCAGCCCCTAGATGCGGAAATAGCTCCTATGCATGTCCTCAAACACAAAATTACTAAGAAGAGTCGGACAAGAACCGAGCCACCCATGCTTATAATGCAAAGCTGCTAAAGCATCAGCGGCCCTATTTCCCTCTCTGTACACATGAGTAAACCGAACCTGCATTGTCTCCATGTAACGCATCACCTGAGTCCATAGGCCCCACAGTCTCCAGGGTATAAACTGAATCTCTCGCTTCATGGTCTGAATGGCCAAAGTGGAATCTGATTCCACCCATAAGGTCCTCCAATTCCTGTGATATGCAAACTCAATGGCCAAGAGAATCGCGGTAATCTCAGCCTCAAGGGGGTAACCCCAACCCCCAATATCCGAAGTCGCAGCAACGAAGGACCCCCTCGAATCCCGGAAAATAGCACCCATCGATAAAGGACCAGGAGCACGAATAACACTACCATCAACATTCACCTTATACCATCCAGGGGGAGGCGGGATCCAGCGGATCTCGATAGTAGGACGAAGTGGCCGTGGCCGAATTGATGTTCGAAAAGTTCGAGTAACAATCAAATCCTGAAGCGAACCATTCGACGATCCTCCTGAAAATGCAGCAGAATCACAAGTATTTGAGATAATTAACGCCCAAGCACCTCTAATAGAGTGGCGAACGCCATCATGAAGGGAACGGTTTCGACACCACCAAACTGCCCATATGGTTGTGACGAAAGCCAGTCTCCATAACCGGCTAACCTGCTCGCTGAAGTTAAATGTAATCGCTTGCAAAAGGATAGAGTAAAAACCATCATCACAACGAATATCCACATCAAAAGTATGCATCAAATAACTATATATAGACCTAGTAAAGGAACAATGAGAAAGGATATGATCTTGTGTATCATCACCCGCAAAGCATAGGCTACAAATAGTAGGACCAACCATACCGGTGCGACGGAACCAGCCCGAGGTCGGAAGACGACCCCAAGCTGCTCTCCAAGAAATCCATTTGAAATCTTAAAACTCAAATTGAATGTAACTTAGGTGATAACTTAGTGATTAAGGAAGAAACTCCATTTTCAATAATGTATCCCTTTGAAATCTAAAAACTCAAATTGAGTGTAAATTAGATTATAACTTAGTGATTAAGGAAGAAACTCCATTTTCAATAATGGTTAAGGAATTAACTCATTTTTCAATAATGGTTAAGGAATTAACTCAAATCTTAAATCCATCAAATAACTTAGTGGTTAAGGAATTAACTCATTTTTCAATAATGAATCCATTTGAAATCTTAAAACTCAAATTGAATGTAAATTAGGTGATAACTTAGTGATTAAGGAAGAAACTCCATTTTCAATAATGTATCCCTTTGAAATCTAAAAACTCAAATTGAGTGTAAATTAGTTTATAACTTAGTGATTAAGGAAGAAACTCCATTTTCAATAATGTATCCCTTTGAAATCTTAAAACTCAAATTGAGTGTAAATTAGGTGATAACTTAGTGATTAAGGAAGAAACTCCATTTTCAATAATGTATCCCTTTGAAATCTTAAAACTCAAATTGAGTGTAAATTAGTTTATAACTTAGTGATTAAGGAAGAAACTCCATTTTCAATAATGTATCCCTTTGAAATCATAAAACTCAAATTGAGTGTAAATTAGTTTATAACTTAGTGATTAAGAAAGAAACACGATTTTCAATAATGTATCATTGTGAAATCTTAAAACTCAAATTGAGTGTAAATTAGGTTAATACTTGGTGATTAAGGAAGAAACTCGATTTTCTATAATGTATCCTTTTGAAATATTAAAACTCAAATTGAGTGTAAATTAGTTAGTAACTTAGTGATTAAGGAATTAACTCATTTTTCAATAATGAATCCATTTGAAATCTTAAAACTCAAATTGAGTGTAAATTAGGTGATAACTTAGTGATTAAGGAAGAAACTCCATTTTCAATAATGTATCCCTTTGAAATCTAAAAACTCAAATTGAGTGTAAATTAGTTTATAACTTAGTGATTAAGGAAGAAACTCCATTTTCAATAATGTATCTCTTTGAAATCTTGACACTCAAATTCTGTATAAATTAGTTTATAACTTAGTGATTAAGAAAGAAACACGGTTTTCAATAATGTATCATTGTGAAATCTTAAAACTCAAATTGAATGTAAATTAGGTTAATACTTGGTGATTAAGGAAGAAACTCGATTTTCTATAATGTATCCTTTTGAAATATTAAAACTCAAATTGAGTGTAAATTAGTTAGTAACTTAGTGATTAAGGAATTAACTCATTTTTCAATAATGAATCCATTTGAAATCTTAAAACTCAAATTGAGTGTAAATTAGGTGATAACTTAGTGATTAAGGAATTAACTCATTTTTCAATAATGAATCTATTTGAAATCTTAAAACTCAAATTGAGTGTAAATTAGGTGATAACTTAGTGATTAAGGAAGAAACTCCATATTCAATAATGTATCCCTTCGAAATATTCAAAACTCAAATTGAATGTAAATTAGGTTAATACTTTGTGATTAAGGAAGAAACTCCATTTTCAATAATGTATCCTTTTGAAATATTAAAACTCAAATTGAGTGTAAATTAGTTAATAACTTATTGGTTAAGGAATTAACTCATTTTTCAATAATGAATCCATTTGAAATCTTAAAACTCAAATTGAGTGTAAATTAGGTGATAACTTAGTGATTAAGGAAGAAACTCCATTTTCAATAATGTATCCCTTTGAAATCTTAAAACTCAAATTGAGTGTAAATTAGTTTATAACTTAGTGATTAAGGAAGAAACTCCATATTCAATAATGTATCCCTTTGAAATCATAAAACTCAAATTGAGTGTAAATTAGTTTATAACTTAGTGATTAAGGAAGAAACTCCATTTTCAATAATGTATCCCTTTGAAATTTTAAAACTCAAATTGAGTGTAAATTAGTTTATAACTTAGTGATTAAGGAAGAAACTCCATTTTCAATAATGTATCCCTTTGAAATTTTAAAACTCAAATTGAGTGTAAATTAGTTTATAACTTAGTGCACGTAAAATAGAGATTTTATAAAAGTAAAAGAAAAAAGAGGCTCCACAACCCGGAGCAGCGATCAAAAGGAAGAAATGGATGGGCCGCATTAAAAACCTCACCGTAAACCTCCCTTGAGGACAAACCGGTGTAGGCGAAAAAGCGTTACCAACCACCCATTTCTACGGATCGCAATAGGAAACCAACCCAGAATACAAGGCACAAAAGCGTCCCTCCTCCAGTCAACAGACTGCAGAGGCGGACACTCGGTCAAGCTCTCAGCCGCAAAAAGGCTGAATAGAGACTGACCGTAAATAAAACCAAATCTAATACTAAAGTCCAAAAGTCAACAACCAATAATATCACCACAACTAAGTCATGAACGGAAATACAACTCATGTAAATCTGAAAATAAGGGCTTCGAGATGCTAGAGGGGGGAGTCACCAACCAAATACCCGGCTCTTTTAATTTTGCCAAAACATCCGCCACCCTGTTGCCTTCCCTCCATATATGCGTGTAACGAATCTCCATATCATTGACAAGTCGCATAGTGATACTCCATAAGCCTCTAAGTCTCCAGGGTATGAAGGGCAACTTCTTCCACATCGTTTGGATTGCCAAAATAGAATCAGATTCAATCCAAACCTTCTTCCAACCCTTACCAAAGGCAAAACGAATTGCCAATAGAATGGCAGCAATCTCCGCCTCTAGAGGATAACCCCAGCCATAACTCATAGCAAAAGCAGCCTCAAAAATCCCCATAGAATTCCTAAAAACAGCACCCACAAACAAAGTATTAGGAGAGGAAGAAACACTACCATCCGTGTTAATCTTGTACCAATCGGCTGGGGGAGGCAACCACCGAAAGGGTGTAGGCTGCCTTAGTGGTTTGGTACGAAGGCCGAGGCCCACATTGCCGAGATTGAGGGCATCCATGTCCGAACCGTCCGTGCAACCCCGGGAGAGCCCAGAAGCTTCCCGAATAGCCGCAATAATCACGATGAGGCACGCCCGACGCGAAGGACGAACCTCATCGAACACCACTCTGTTCCGCATCCACCATATAGACCAAACACAAGTAACAATTGCAACCTTCCAGAGATCCATAACTTGATCACTGAACCTACAACCACACAAGTGAGCAAACAAATCCAAGAAAGTCGTATGAGGGCTCAAGCGAATAAGAAAAAGGTTAGCAACAGCATCAAGTAAATCACGTGTGAAAGTGCAAGAAGAAAGGATATGATCTTGTGTCTCCCCATAGCAGGAGCATAAAGAACAAATAGATGGACCCTGAATACCGAATCGAGCAAGCCAGTCCGAGGTAGGAAGTTTATTCCAAAGCGCCCTCCATATAACCGTAGTACGACACGGCGGGATGAAAGGAGACCAAATCCACTTGTCCCAATTGACTGAAGGAAAAGGTTGTCTGATAGCATCATAAAGAAGCCTCGAAGTAAGCTCGCCCGAAACTGTGCGAGACCAAATCACCTTGTCCGGCTCCGTCGACATCTCAACTTGCAACATATCCCGAACAATATCCGTGTAAGCCAAAACAAAAGACATCTCAAGATGCCAACACCCGTTAAAAAAGAAGTCCCCCACCGTAGCCGTGAGCTGCGTCGCAACTGAAGGAGGCAAACCAATCTTTTCCACTATCGTATAACCAAGCCAATTATCATGCCAGAAACTAACTTTTGAATCAATCCCAACCAACCAACGGGCCGACTCCATAAGCATCGAGATATGACGGCGGACACCAGGCCATATGGAAGACTTCCTGTTGAAGTTCCGCGGCTGCCCCGTTTTCTTGAAGAACCGGTCGTATAAAAAACTGAAATCCGCAGTAGGCCGTGAGTAAATATCCCATGCAAGCTTCCCGGTATAAGACTCGTTAGCTATACGCAAGGATCTAATGCCAAGACCCCCTTCCTCCTTAGGCGAGCAGCAACGTGCCCAACGAATCGCACAAGAGGAATGCCGCCTGTGGATATCACCGGACCAGACGAAGTTCCTAATAGCACGGTCAAGAACCCCAAGCAAGGTTATCGGCCATTTGTACACCATCATGGTGTGAACAAGTGAAGAGGTGATTACCGAATTCACGAGGCAAATACGACCAGCTAGGGACAGAGTACTTCCCTTCCAACGAGCAAATTTCGCCAAAATCGCATCCGCCGTAGGAGCAAGGTATGCCGCTTTTGGAGCACCCACAAAAATAGGTACTCCGAGATAGGTAAAGGGCAGCGATCCCTCCGGAATGCCAGTAGCACCGATCATATGATTCTTGATACCAATCCTAGTCGACGGCCCATAGAAAACCCGAGACTTAGAAGAACTAAATAGCTGACCCGAGAGCGCACCATAACTCTCCAAAATCTCCTTTATCGCATCAATGTCCCGGTTGGAAGCCCTGGCAAAAATCATAATATCATCTGCATAGAAAAGGTACCGAGGAAAGCCCTTGATCGGGGATAATCTACGCGAGCGATCAAACATCTGCAGCCAACGACCCAAAGCCTCCTCCGCAATACAGAAAAGGAGAGGAGATAAAGGATCACCCTGACGCACCCCACGAGAGCATCCAAAGAAGCCATGGGGTTCCCCATTGATGAGAATCGAGAGTCTCGCAGAATGAAGAATAACCGAGACCAGCTTGTTGAACTTAGGACAGAACCCCATGCAATCCAAAACAGCCGCAAGAAAAGACCAGTCCACAGTATCAAAAGCTTTTATCATATCAATCTTCAGGGCCATGTGGCAATTCACTCGGCGGATCCCAATCTGATTCACAGCCTCGGACGCCAGAGCAATACAAGTATGAATTATTTTGCCCGGGATAAAACCATATTGCGAATTTGAAAGAGTACCCGCAAGAAACCCTCCCAGGCGTGTGGCCAGAATTTTGGTGAGCACTTTGAATAGATAGTTCCCCATAACAATAGGCCGGAAATCCTGTATTTTGTTCGCCCCAACTGATTTAGGAATTAATGCCACAAGGTTAACATTCAGACCCTCTGGAAGATATCCCCGCAAGAAAAAATACCAAACAGCATCAGCAACATCCTCTTGAATAATGTCCCAACATTTCTGGTAAAAAGAACCAGGAAAACCGTCCGGGCCCGGAGAGCTGTCCCCATCCATGTCAAAGACAGCAGCTCTAATCTCCTCCCGGGAAGGCAGCGCCGTTAGGGTGGCATTACAAGCATCGGAAACCCTGGTGAAAGGAAGACTTCTCAAGATGGAGAAATCTTTAGTAGCGTCACTAGCAGTAAACAGGTTCACATAGTAATCGAGAATATGAGAACTAAGCTGTCCCAAGTGGCTAACAAGAACATCACCGACAAGAAACTCTTTAATGTGGGCGTGGCTAGTTTTAGAAGTGTGAGCAATGTGAAAGAATTTAGAGTTGCGATCCCCATCTTTTAACCACTGCAGTCTATTACGCTGAGAATAAAACTCATGTTTTCTAGCAAGAAGCCCATTAAGCTCCACTTGGCAGGTTATCTCCTCATTGAAGCGAGCATCCGAATCACCGTGGGCATGAATCACCTGCTGAACTTCATGAAGTTTTCGAGTGGCTAAGGTGATCTCGGAAAATAAATTCCCAAAGATATTCCTATTCCAAGAGGAGAGACGCAATTGCAGACGCTTGAGTTTCAGCATAACCCGTCGAATGGGGTCACATGGAAGCAAAGGAGCTGACCAAGAGCTACGAACTTCCGACATGAAAGTATCATGTTGGGACCACATTGCCTGGAACCTGAACCGAGGCTTGGGTCTGGGAGCATCCGTGAGCAACGTAATAACCAGCGGATGGTGGTCAGAAGAAGTCCGGCAAAGAATCTCACACCTCATGGACGACCAACGTTCACCAAAATTTTGCGTAACAAGAGCCCGGTCAAGTCGCGCAGCCAGAAAACCACGAACAATGTGCCGTGTAGACCAAGTATAGGTCTGCACAGGAGTCTCCATCTCAATCAAATTGCCCTCGTTAATAAATTCCGAAAATTCTCTCGAGTCAATGGAACGGTTGGCCATAGAGGTAGTTCTCTCATGCAGACCAAGAACCACATTAAAATCCCCAACAATACAGATTTCCCTGGCGGAGAAAGAAAGTAAATCAATCCAAAGAGAGCGTCGAAGAATGTAAGTGTTTTTTGCATGAACGAAAGCAAAGCAGAGAGAAAGGTGATGGAAGGAAATCACCATGCATTGCTCTGTCGAAAGAAGAATTTGAGCATGTTGCAAAATATCCTGTTTACCAAGAATCCATATGTTAGGTCTGCCAACTCTACGAGCATTGCATCCAAGAAACTGCATATTTAACATCCTCTAGAACCCAGAAGGAATGGAAGAAATATTAACTTTTGGTTCATATATTGCCATTAAATCCGGTTGGTGGCTGTGGCAAAACGAGGCAAGTGCGTTCTGAGTCTGCTCGTTTCCAAGCCCCTGTGCGTTCCAGGAAAAAATAATCATTGATCAAGGTTCGAGCCGTGCTTCGGCGGCTGAATATTTTCCATGTCAGACTGATCCGCCCAGGAGCCGGAACCAACCAATCCCATTTCATGAGACTTATCCACAGCATCAGTAATGACAAAAGGAGCTTTTGCCGTGGAGGCCAGGTTGTCCAATAAGTCCACCGGCGAGTTTTGTACTTCTGTCGCCGGAATTAGGAGATTCCCTCTACTTGCAGACTTCAGTGACACCCCTGTTGGTAAGAAAGCGTCCATGTGTTTGGAGTCCTTGGTAGCCTTTTTATTATTTCGAGCAAGTATCTTGACGGCCGAGTGAAGACTGAAAGGTGTGTCTCTGTAGGGTGTTCTTCGGGAGCCCCTGGGTTCTGCAAGAGGCTAGGATCGTGTCCCTCCTCAAGAGACTGAAAGGAGTTGGAAACGGGGATTCCAATCTCCTGCTGGGCGGTATTATGATCTGGATTCCTTCCCACATTCCCGGTATCATCAGAAGGTTCTAGACGAATTCCTTCCTCTTCCTTAGACCCAAATTGGTCTAAATCCTTTTGAAACTCCTCACTACCATGTTGCGCAGCTAATCCAGCAGCAACCTGGAATGCTTCTTCCTTGGTAAAGTGTAAATTTGGTTCCCCCTGTGTGTGTTGAGGGTTAGCGGACCTGTCTTGTGTCTCCCTCCGAGATTTGCTTCGGCCCCGACTCCGACGCCTAGAGGTTCCAGGAGCCTGCTTTGCCTTAGTTTTATGGCAATTAGCAAGAGAATGGCCCATAATGCAACATTCTTTGCAGAAAGTGGGAAGTCTTTCATAAGTAATATTGGCAACTTGAATATGAGCATTTCTCCTGTAGGCAATTTGACTCTGCTGCTCCTTCAAAAGATCCACCTCCACCAGCAACCTGGCATAGAGACCAAAAGTATGGTTGGCCGTACACTCATCAATCTTTACCAATGAACCAATGGCCGAGGCCATGGCCTCCAAAATACGTGGCTGCCAATACTCGACCGGCAAGTCCATAATCCTTATCCACACCTGAGCCACGGAAGACTTCACGTTATTTGGGTTAAAATCCGGAACCCAATTTTGCAAGCGGAAGGAACCCGTGTCCAAAGACCATGACCGCCGAAGAGACAGACGCTCCCTATCCTCCACATTTTCTAACATCACCGTATAATAACCTTTTCCCAAAGGAATCATTTTAAGACGTCCGCTTAAATCCCACACCTTGCGTAATTTCTCCTTTAGCATGAGGAGTGAGCACAAAGGCTTCCCTGGTAGAGTGGTGACCCTACCAATGAAAGCGTTCTCAAATTCCTGAATCCCACGTTGATAATCTTCCTCTGGAATGTCTACCAAGTAATACTTTCCTTGATGCAAGGTCGGGGTCTCTTTGGCAGAAAACAGTCGTGGAGCCGATGTGCGCATACTGGCAGCTTCCGCAAAGGTCTTAACCCTATTCTGCCCAGAGAGAATAGGGGAATGTTGGGGAGGAATCCCACCCGTCTTCGCAAGTTGAGGATATTCGGAATCCACATCATGAATTCCATCCGCAATACTTGCCGTGCCATTGAGCTCAGAATTCATGGGATCTACCGCTTTCTGCAAAGAAGAAGACAAAATAGCAGAATCCTGGTCTCTAAGACATGTATTCGAAACCAAGGAAGCATGAGACTTACTAGGTGCGCCGGAAACATAGGGTACATTTCCGGCTGTAATCGGGAGTGCGCCAGTAGGGACGACGGCCCCTTGCTTATTCCCGATCAGATCGAAAGACGGGCTAACGCCAAGGTCCGCTACGTGAGAAACCTGCAACTCAGATGGAGCAACAGCAGCATATGTCGTTTGATTCTGAATATTCAAAGTATTGTTAGAGGACTTACTATATGCGCCGGAAACGATGTGATCGTCTCCGGCTGTAATCGGGGATGCGCCAGTAGGGATAGGGTTCCCTTGCTTATTCCCGATTTGGTCCCGTGGGATAGAATCCGGCAACTGAGACGAGAGTGATATAATCGCAGGATCCCCTGCAAAGACTGGATCGCTAGGGTTCATGATCCATGCAGGATTAGGGGACATCGTTGGAGGGGTCGCAGCGCTAGGGTTTGCGGCCCATAATGAAGACGGCGTATGATTGATGTAAGCCAGGTATCTGTGAAGAAAGGGGTATCTTCGGTCGATTTCAATGGAGATCGGATCAAGAGACCCGTCCGCGCGGGTGAAGAAATCCGGCGAAGCTTCCGGGAAGGTCGAATATGCTTGGGTATGTCTAAATATTTGTTGATATGGACGGAGTATTGGATAATACGGGTAAGGACATCCTTCTCATCCGCCGTCAAGGGCAATTCCGGTGAAGAGAGGCGTTCCGGCATGGTAGGCGCCGGCAGTCTATAATAAACTCCATTTTATAACTTAGTGATTAAGGAAGAAACTCCATTTTCAATAATGTATCCCTTTGAAATCTTAAAACTTAAATTGAGTGTAAATTAGTTTGTAACTTAGTGATTAAGGAAGAAACTCAGTTTTCAATAATGTATCCTTTTGAAATATTAAAACTCAAATTGAATGTAAATTAGGTTAATACTTTGTGATTAAGGAAGAAACTCCATTTTCAATAATGTATCCTTTTGAAATATTAAAACTCAAATTGAGTGTAAATTAATAACTTAGTGGTTAAGGAATTAACTCATTTTTCAATAATTAATCCATTTGAAATCTTAAAACTCAAATTGAATGTAAATTAGGTGATAACTTAGTGATTAAGGAAGAAACTCCATTTTCAATAATGTATCCCTTTGAAATCTAAAAACTCAAATTGAGTGTAAATTAGTTTATAACTTAGTGATTAAGGAAGAAACTCCATTTTCAATAATGTATCCCTTTGAAATCTTAAAATTCAAATTGAGTGTAAATTAGTTTATTACTTAGTGATTAAGGAAGAAACTCCATTTTCAATAATGTATCCCTTTGAAATCTTAAAACTCAAATTGAGTGTAAATTAGTTTATAACTTAGTGATTTAAGAAGAAACTCCATTTTCAATAATGTATCTCTTTGAAATATTAAAACTCAAATTGAGTGTAAATTAGTTAATAACTTAGTGGTTAAGGAATTAACTCATTTTTCAATAATGAATCCATTTGAAATCTTAAAACTCAAATTGAGTGTAAATTAGGTGATAACTTAGTGATTAAGGAAGAAACTCCATTTTCAATAATATATCCCTTTGAAATCTTAAAACTCAAATTGAGTGTAAATTAGTTTATAACTTAGTGATTAAGGAAGAAACTCCATATTCAATAATGTATCCCTATAAAATCATAAAACTCAAATTGAGTGTAAATTAGTTTATAACTTAGTGATTAAGGAAGAAACTCCATTTTCAATAATGTATCCCTTTGAAATTTTAAAACTCAAATTGAGTGTAAATTAGTTTATAACTTAGTGATTAAGGAAGAAACTCCATTTTCAATAATGTATCCCTTTGAAATCTTAAAACTTAAATTGAGTGTAAATTAGTTTGTAACTTAGTGATTAAGGAAGAAACTCAGTTTTCAATAATGTATCCTTTTGAAATATTAAAACTCAAATTGAATGTAAATTAGGTTAATACTTTGTGATTAAGGAAGAAACTCCATTTTCAATAATGTATCCTTTTGAAATATTAAAACTCAAATTGAGTGTAAATTAATAACTTAGTGGTTAAGGAATTAACTCATTTTTCAATAATGAATCCATTTGAAATCTTAAAACTCAAATTGAATGTAAATTAGGTGATAACTTAGTGATTAAGGAAGAAACTCCATTTTCAATAATGTATCGCTTTGAAATCTAAAAACTCAAATTGAGTGTAAATTAGTTTATAACTTAGTGATTAAGGAAGAAACTCCATTTTCAATAATGTATCCCTTTGAAATCTTAAAACTCAAATTGAGTGTAAATTAGGTGATAACTTAGTGATTAAGGAAGAAACTCCATTTTAAATAATGTATCCCTTTGAAATCTTAAAACTCAAATTGAGTGTAAATTAGCTTGTAACTTAGTGATTAAGGAAGAAACTCCATTTTCAATAATGTATCCCTTTGAAATCTTAAAACTCAAATTGAGTGTAAATTAGTTTATAACTTAGTGATTAAGAAAGAAACACGATTTTCAATAATGTATCATTGTGAAATCTTAAAACTCAAATTGAGTGTAAATTAGGTTAATACTTGGTGATTAAGGAAGAAACTCGATTTTCTATAATGTATCCTTTTGAAATATTAAAACTCAAATTGAGTGTAAATTAGTTAGTAACTTAGTGATTAAGGAATTAACTCATTTTTCAATAATGAATCCATTTGAAATCTTAAAACTCAAATTGAGTGTAAATTAGCTTATAACTTAGTGATTAAGGAAGAAACTCCATTTTCAATAATGTATCCCTTTGAAATCTAAAAACTCAAATTGAGTGTAAATTAGTTTATAACTTAGTGATTAAGGAAGAAACTCCATTTTCAATATTGTATCCCTTTGAAATCTTAAAACTCAAATTCTGTATAAATTAGTTTATAACTTAGTGATTAAGAAAGAAACACGGTTTTCAATAATGTATCATTGTGAAATCTTAAAACTCAAATTGAATGTAAATTAGGTTAATACTTGGTGATTAAGGAAGAAACTCGATTTTCTATAATGTATCCTTTTGAAATATTAAAACTCAAATTGAGTGTAAATTAGTTAGTAACTTAGTGATTAAGGAATTAACTCATTTTTCAATAATGAATCCATTTGAAATCTTAAAACTCAAATTGAGTGTAAATTAGGTGATAACTTAGTGATTAAGGAATTAACTCATTTTTCAATAATGTATCCCTTTGAAATATTCAAAACTCAAATTGAATGTAAATTAGGTTAATACTTTGTGATTAAGGAAGAAACTCCATTTTCAATAATGTATCCTTTTGAAATATTAAAACTCAAATTGAGTGTAAATTAGTTAATAACTTAGTGGTTAAGGAATTAACTCATTTTTCAATAATGAATCCATTTGAAATCTTAAAACTCAAATTGAGTGTAAATTAGGTGATAACTTAGTGATTAAGGAAGAAACTCCATTTTCAATAATGTATCCCTTTGAAATCTAAAAACTCAAATTGAGTGTAAATTAGTTTATAACTTAGTGATTAAGGAAGAAACTCCATTTTCAATAATGTATCCCTTTGAAATCTTAAAACTCAAATTCAGTGTAAATTAGGTTAATACTTGGTGATTAAGGAAGAAACTCGATTTTCTATAATGTATCCTTTTGAAATATTAAAACTCAAATTGAGTGTAAATTAGTTAGTAACTTAGTGATTAAGGAATTAACTCATTTTTCAATAATGAATCCATTTGAAATCTTAAAACTCAAATTGAGTGTAAATTAGGTGATAACTTAGTGATTAAGGAAAAACTCAATTTTCAATAATGTATCCCTTTGAAATCTTAAAACTCAAATTGAGTGTAAATTAGTTTATAACTTAGTGATTAAGAAAGAAACTCGGTTTTCAATAATGTATCATTGTGAAATCTTAAAACTCAAATTGAGTGTAAATTATGTTAATACTTGGTGATTAAGGAAGAAACTCGATTTTCTATAATGTATCCTTTTGAAATATTAAAACTCAAATTGAGTGTAAATTAGTTAGTAACTTAGTGATTAAGGAATTAACTCATTTTTCAATAATGAACCAATTTGAAATCTTAAAACTCAAATTGAGTGTAAATTAGGTGATAACTTAGTGATTAAGGAATTAACTCATTTTTCAATAATGAATCTATTTGAAATCTTAAAACTCAAATTGAGTGTAAATTAGGTGATAACTTAGTGATTAAGGAAGAAACTCCATATTCAATAATGTATCCCTTTGAAATATTCAAAACTCAAATTGAATGTAAATTAGGTTAATACTTTGTGATTAAGGAAGAAACTCCATTTTCAATAATGTATCCTTTTGAAATATTAAAACTCAAATTGAGTGTAAATTAGTTAATAACTTAGTGGTTAAGGAATTAACTCATTTTTCAATAATGAATCCATTTGAAATCTTAAAACTCAAATTGAGTGTAAATTAGGTGATAACTTAGTGATTAAGGAAGAAACTCCATTTTCAATAATGTATCCCTTTGAAATCTTAAAACTCAAATTGAGTGTAAATTAGTTTATAACTTAGTGATTAAGGAAGAAACTCCATATTCAATAATGTATCCCTTTGAAATCATAAAACTCAAATTGAGTGTAAATTAGTTTATAACTTAGTGATTAAGGAAGAAACTCCATTTTCAATAATGTATCCCTTTGAAATTTTAAAACTCAAATTGAGTGTAAATTAGTTTATAACTTAGTGATTAAGGAAGAAACTCCATTTTCAATAATGTATCCCTTTGAAATCTTAAAACTTAAATTGAGTGTAAATTAGTTTGTAACTTAGTGATTAAGGAAGAAACTCAGTTTTCAATAATGTATCCCTTTGAAATCTTAAAACTCAAATTGAGTGTAAATTAGTTTATAACTTAGTGATTAAGAAAGAAACTCGGTTTTCAATAATGTATCATTGTGAAATCTTAAAACTCAAATTGAGTGTAAATTATGTTAATACTTGGTGATTAAGGAAGAAACTCGATTTTCTATAATGTATCCTTTTGAAATATTAAAACTCAAATTGAGTGTAAATTAGTTAGTAACTTAGTGATTAAGGAATTAACTCATTTTTCAATAATGAACCAATTTGAAATCTTAAAACTCAAATTGAGTGTAAATTAGGTGATAACTTAGTGATTAAGGAATTAACTCATTTTTCAATAATGAATCTATTTGAAATCTTAAAACTCAAATTGAGTGTAAATTAGGTGATAACTTAGTGATTAAGGAAGAAACTCCATATTCAATAATGTATCCCTTTGAAATATTCAAAACTCAAATTGAATGTAAATTAGGTTAATACTTTGTGATTAAGGAAGAAACTCCATTTTCAATAATGTATCCTTTTGAAATATTAAAACTCAAATTGAGTGTAAATTAGTTAATAACTTAGTGGTTAAGGAATTAACTCATTTTTCAATAATGAATCCATTTGAAATCTTAAAACTCAAATTGAGTGTAAATTAGCTTATAACTTAGTGATTAAGGAAGAAACTCCATTTTCAATAATGTATCCCTTTGAAATCTTAAAACTCAAATTGAGTGTAAATAAGCTTATAACTTAGTGATTAAGGAAGAAACTCCATATTCAATAATGTATCCCTTTGAAATCTTAAAACTCAAATTGAGTGTAAATTAGTTTATAACTTAGTGATTAAGGAAGAAACTCCATTTTCAATAATGTATCCCTTTGAAATTTTAAAACTCAAATTGAGTGTAAATTAGTTTATAACTTAGTGATTAAGGAAGAAACTCCATTTTCAATAATGTATCCCTTTGAAATCTTAAAACTTAAATTGAGTGTAAATTAGTTTGTAACTTAGTGATTAAGGAAGAAACTCAGTTTTCAATAATGTATCCCTTTGAAATCTTAAAACTCAAATTGAGTGTAAATTAGTTTATAACTTAGTGATTAAGAAAGAAACTCGGTTTTCAATAATGTATCATTGTGAAATCTTAAAACTCAAATTGAGTGTAAATTATGTTAATACTTGGTGATTAAGGAAGAAACTCGATTTTCTATAATGTATCCTTTTGAAATATTAAAACTCAAATTGAGTGTAAATTAGTTAGTAACTTAGTGATTAATGAATTAACTCATTTTTCAATTATGAATCCATTTGAAATCTTAAAACTCAAATTGAGTGTAAATTAGGTGATAACTTAGTGATTAAGGAATTAACTCATTTTTCAATAATGAATCTATTTGAAATCTTAAAACTCAAATTGAGTGTAAATTAGGTGATAACTTAGTGATTAAGGAAGAAACTCCATATTCAATAATGTATCCCTTTGAAATATTCAAAACTCAAATTGAATGTAAATTAGGTTAATACTTTGTGATTAAGGAAGAAACTCCATTTTCAATAATTTATCCTTTTGAAATATTAAAACTCAAATTGAGTGTAAATTAGTTAATAACTTAGTGGTTAAGGAATTAACTCATTTTTCAATAATGAATCCATTTGAAATCTTGAAACTCAAATTGAGTGTAAATTAGGTGATAACTTAGTGATTAAGGAAGAAACTCCATTTTCAATAATGTATCCCTTTGAAATCTTAAAACTCAAATTGAGTGTAAATAAGTTTATAACTTAGTGATTAAGGAAGTAACTCCATATTCAATAATGTATCCCTTTGAAATCATAAAACTCAAATTGAGTGTAAATTAGTTTATAACTTAGTGATTAAAGAAGAAACTCCATTTTCAATAATGTATCCCTTTGAA
Organism: Ballota nigra; assembly: GCA_947034835.1. Taxonomy (NCBI): domain Eukaryota; kingdom Viridiplantae; phylum Streptophyta; class Magnoliopsida; order Lamiales; family Lamiaceae; genus Ballota; species Ballota nigra. The sequence goes on from OX344723.1 coordinate 123,416,755, forward strand.
ATTTTAAAACTCAAATTGAGTGTAAATTAGTTTATAACTTAGTGATTAAGGAAGAAACTCCATTTTCAATAATGTATCCCTTTGAAATCTTAAAACTTAAATTGAGTGTAAATTAGTTTGTAACTTAGTGATTAAGGAAGAAACTCAGTTTTCAATAATTTATCCTTTTGAAATATTAAAACTCAAATTGAATGTAAATTAGGTTAATACTTTGTGATTAAGGAAGAAACTCCATTTTCAATAATGTATCCTTTTGAAATATTAAAACTCAAATTGAGTGTAAATTAATAACTTAGTGGTTAAGGAATTAACTCATTTTTCAATAATTAATCCATTTGAAATCTTAAAACTCAAATTGAATGTAAATTAGGTGATAACTTAGTGATTAAGGAAGAAACTCCATTTTCAATAATGTATCCCTTTGAAATCTAAAAACTCAAATTGAGTGTAAATTAGTTTATAACTTAGTGATTAAGGAAGAAACTCCATTTTCAATAATGTATCCCTTTGAAATCTTAAAACTCAAATTCAGTGTAAATTAGGTTAATACTTGGTGATTAAGGAAGAAACTCGATTTTCTATAATGTATCCTTTTGAAATATTAAAACTCAAATTGAGTGTAAATTAGTTAGTAACTTAGTGATTAAGGAATTAACTCATTTTTCAATAATGAATCCATTTGAAATCTTAAAACTCAAATTGAGTGTAAATTAGGTGATAACTTAGTGATTAAGGAAAAACTCAATTTTCAATAATGTATCCCTTTGAAATCTTAAAACTCAAATTGAGTGTAAATTAGTTTATAACTTAGTGATTAAGAAAGAAACTCGGTTTTCAATAATGTATCATTGTGAAATCTTAAAACTCAAATTGAGTGTAAATTATGTTAATACTTGGTGATTAAGGAAGAAACTCGATTTTCTATAATGTATCCTTTTGAAATATTAAAACTCAAATTGAGTGTAAATTAGTTAGTAACTTAGTGATTAAGGAATTAACTCATTTTTCAATAATGAATTCATTTGAAATCTTAAAACTCAAATTGAGTGTAAATTAGGTGATAACTTAGTGATTAAGGAATTAACTCATTTTTCAATAATGAATCTATTTGAAATCTTAAAACTCAAATTGAGTGTAAATTAGGTGATAACTTAGTGATTAAGGAAGAAACTCCATATTCAATAATGTATCCCTTTGAAATATTCAAAACTCAAATTGAATGTAAATTAGGTTAATACTTTGTGATTAAGGAAGAAACTCCATTTTCAATAATGTATCCTTTTGAAATATTAAAACTCAAATTGAGTGTAAATTAGTTAATAACTTAGTGGTTAAGGAATTAACTCATTTTTCAATAATGAATCCATTTGAAATCTTAAAACTCAAATTGAGTGTAAATTAGGTGATAACTTAGTGATTAAGGAAGAAACTCCATTTTCAATAATGTATCCCTTTGAAATCTTAAAACTCAAATTGAGTGTAAATTAGTTTATAACTTAGTGATTAAGGAAGAAACTCCATATTCAATAATGTATCCCTTTGAAATCATAAAACTCAAATTGAGTGTAAATTAGTTTATAACTTAGTGATTAAGGAAGAAACTCCATTTTCAATAATGTATCCCTTTGAAATTTTAAAACTCAAATTGAGTGTAAATTAGTTTATAACTTAGTGATTAAGGAAGAAACTCCATTTTCAATAATGTATCCCTTTGAAATCTTAAAACTTAAATTGAGTGTAAATTAGTTTGTAACTTAGTGATTAAGGAAGAAACTCAATTTTCAATAATGTATCCCTTTGAAATCTTAAAACTCAAATTGAGTGTAAATTAGTTTATAACTTAGTGATTAAGAAAGAAACTCGGTTTTCAATAATGTATCATTGTGAAATCTTAAAACTCAAATTGAGTGTAAATTATGTTAATACTTGGTGATTAAGGAAGAAACTCGATTTTCTATAATGTATCCTTTTGAAATATTAAAACTCAAATTGAGTGTAAATTAGTTAGTAACTTAGTGATTAATGAATTAACTCATTTTTCAATAATGAATCCATTTGAAATCTTAAAACTCAAATTGAGTGTAAATTAGGTGATAACTTAGTGATTAAGGAATTAACTCATTTTTCAATAATGAATCTATTTGAAATCTTAAAACTCAAATTGAGTGTAAATTAGGTGATAACTTAGTGATTAAGGAAGAAACTCCATATTCAATAATGTATCCCTTTGAAATATTCAAAACTCAAATTGAATGTAAATTAGGTTAATACTTTGTGATTAAGGAAGAAACTCCATTTTCAATAATTTATCCTTTTGAAATATTAAAACTCAAATTGAGTGTAAATTAGTTAATAACTTAGTGGTTAAGGAATTAACTCATTTTTCAATAATGAATCCATTTGAAATCTTGAAACTCAAATTGAGTGTAAATTAGGTGATAACTTAGTGATTAAGGAAGAAACTCCATTTTCAATAATGTATCCCTTTGAAATCTTAAAACTCAAATTGAGTGTAAATTAGTTTATAACTTAGTGATTAAGGAAGTAACTCCATATTCAATAATGTATCCCTTTGAAATCATAAAACTCAAATTGAGTGTAAATTAGTTTATAACTTAGTGATTAAGGAAGAAACTCCATTTTCAATAATGTATCCCTTTGAAATTTTAAAACTCAAATTGAGTGTAAATTAGTTTATAACTTAGTGCAAATGAAGGCGATTTTATTAAAGAGAAAGAGAAAACGAGGCGACCCCACAGCCCGGGGTCTAGGAACCGAAAACGAAGAAGTACTTAGTGGGCCGCATTAAAAACCTCGCTGTAAACCTCCCTTGAGGACAAACCAGCGTAGGGGAAAAAGCGTTACCAACCACCAAGTACTTCGGTTCCAAATAGGAGAAACCCAGAATACAAGGCAAAAGAAAGGTTTGGCTCTCAGCCCGTAGGACTGAATAGAGACAAACCTTAGGCCAAGCTCTCAGCCCCAAATGGAACTGAATAGAGACTGACCTTAACCAAAAACAACTAACCAAAACAACCACCCTAAATCCTACAATATTCACAGTTCATATCAGAGTAAACAAAAGGTGCAACAAAGCTCGGGCAAGTACCAACCCAAGTCGAACGAACATGCAAAGAAGCCAACACATCAGCAGCTCGATTTCCTTCCCGAAATATGTGTGTAAAGCATATGCTCATCGAAGCAGCATAAAACATAACTTGACTCCATAAACCACGTAATCTCCATGGAACAAACAAAATTTCTCGCTTCATAGTCTGAATCGCTAGTGTAGAATCTGACTCCACCCAAAGCCGCCGCCAGCCACGCTTATAAGCATACTCAATTGCCAGCAAAATAGCAGCAACCTCAGCTTCAAGCGGGTAACCCCAACCAAGAGAATCAGAGAGAGCAGCAACAAACATACCTCTAGAATTACGGAAAATCGCCCCAACCTGCAACGGTCCGGGTGCACGTGTCACACTACCATCCACATTGACCTTATACCAACCAGGAACCGGCGGTATCCATCGCACATAAACCGGCGTGCGTGGTGGTCGTGGCGTCAATCGAAGTCGAAAGGCTCGCGTCACCAAAAGATCACGAAACGAGCCATTCGAAGTACCCCTAGCAAGAGCAGCCGAGTCACTAACATTGGCAATGATAAGCGCCAAACAACGACGAATAGAAGGCCTATCCCCTTCGTGAAAGGCCTTATTCCGAAACCACCAAACAGCCCAAACAGAGGTGACGAAAGCAAGTCTCCAAAGTCTTCCCACCTGCTCGCTAAAAGTAAAACCCAAAGCTTGCAATAACACAGAAGAGAAACCATCATCAAGACCCAAAACAACATCAAAAGTAGAAGCTAAGAAAGCATAAATTTGCCTAATAAAAGGACAAGCAGAAAGGATATGATCCTGTGTATCCTCTCCCTGTTGACAAAGGGAGCAAATCGTGGGTCCGGAGAACCCGATCTTCCTAAACCAACCCGATGTAGGGAGTTGACCCCACGCTGCTCGCCAAAGCAAGGTTGAACGGCATGGAGGAATGAATGGAGCCCAAATCCAAGATGCCCAAGGCGGCTTGTGAAAATGTTGACTAAGCTCATCATATGCCATCCTGGAAGTGAACTCCCCAGAAACAGTATTCTCCCAAATCAAAGTGTCTTTCTCACGGGATAGGCGAACCTGGAGAATATCATGCACAATAGTCGGGTATGCAATGATGAAGTCCCGGGAAAAATGCCATGAATCATCAAAAAAGAAGTCACGAACTTCTCCCTGAAAAAACTGCCGAAAAGAACTAGGGATGCCCACCCTATCAGCAATCGTGTAACCAAGCCAATTCGCATGCCAAAAACTCACACGCGAATCTGCACAAACAAGCCATCGTGCACCATCAACAATTCGTGGAATGTGTCTTGCAATACCAGAAGCAATGGAAGACGCCCTGCTGTAAGAGAAGCGTGGCATACGGTGTACAGTAAAGTAGCGAGCATGCAAGTACTCAAAATCAGTAGAGGGATTCCTATAAATATCCCACGCCAGCTTACACCCAAAGGAATCATTAGCCACAGTAATAGAACGTAAACCCAGACCACCTTCAGAAGTAGGAGCGCAACAACGCTTCCAAGAGACAGTACAAGCACCCTTCTTGTTGATATCACCAGTCCATAAGAAATTCCTCATAGCCCGTTCAAGGATCGTGATACTCGCTCTGGGCCAACGGTACAACATCATAGTATGAACAAGTGAAGCACAGACGACCGAATTAATCAAACACTTGCGACCAGCCAAAGACAAAGAATGACCTTTCCACTTGCTGAATTTCCCCATAATAGAGTCAACAAGAGTCGAAAAATAAGCAGCCTTCGGGGCCCCCCTGAAAAGAGGAACTCCAAGATACAAAAAAGGAAAAGCACCCTCCTGAATCCCAAGCACATGGAATATCTGACGGCGAGTAGATGCCGGTATCGAGTCACCATAGTAAATATGAGACTTGCTAGGGCTGTACAACTGACCCGAGATCGAACCGTAGGCATGAAGAACTCTCTTCAAACAACTTGCATCCTTTGCACTCGCCTTGGCAAACATCAAAATATCATCAGCATAAAAAAGGAAGGGAGGCGAGCCTCGAAGCACTCGCAGAGCTTTCCGATCAACCTCCCACTGCAAAAACCGTCCCAGGGCCTCCTCCGCAAGACAAAAAAGAAGAGGGGATAAAGGGTCGCCTTGACGTACACCCCTTGAGCAGGAGAAAAAACCTCGAGGCTCCCCATTAATGAGAATGGAGAGTCGAGCAGAATGTAGAATCATGTCCACCATATCACAAAACCTTTTGGAAAAGCCCATGCGATTAAGAACCGCTTGCAGAAACCCCCAATCAATTGTATCGAAAGCTTTTGAAATATCAACTTTTAAAGCCATATTTCCAAGCTTAGCGTGGCTCTTCAATTTATTAACAGCATCCGACGCAAGAGCAATACAGGTATGAATACGCTTTCCAGGAATGAAACCAAATTGAAACGGAGAGAGAAATCTAGACACAAAAGAACCCAGACGTGTTGCAACTATTTTAGTGAAAACCTTGTATAAGAAATTACCCATCACAATCGGACGAAAGTCTTGAATTCTGTTCGCACCAGGCTTCTTAGGAATAAGCGTAACCAAACTTGCATTGAAACCGACCGGCATAACCAACGTGCGGAAAATATGCTGCATAGCCTCAGTGATATCCGCATAAATTATCGACCAACAAGCTTGGAAAAAGGAACCCGGAAAACCATCCGGCCCCGGAGAACTAGAACCCTCCATATCAAAAACCGCTGCTCTAACTTCATCAAGAAGGGGAATAGCCGTGAGAAACTCCCCCTCCCCTTCAGGAATGCAAGAAAAAGGTAGGGCATCAAGCTGCGTCGAAACTGGAATGACTTCGACATCCTTAGCAAACAAATTGCTATAATACTCCACAACATGGGTAGCAATAGATGACAAATCAGTGATCAAACTGTCATTAATCATTAACTCCGAGAGCAGAAAACCACTCTTCCTCACTTTATTAGCAATATGGAAGAAAGATGAGTTCCGATCCCCGTCCTTTAGCCATTGTAGCCGACCCTTTTGCGAATAAAACTCCTGTCGCCTAGCCAATAATTCATTGAGATGAATTAAACAGTCAATCTCACAAGCAAAACGATCATCACTATCACCGTTGGAATGGATCTCCTGCTGAATATTATTTAGGCTTTGTGTAGCAGCATCAATCTCATTAAAAACATGACGGAAAACAGAAACGTTCCAATGTCGGAGTGCAACACGTAATCGCCTCAGCTTCGAGGTGATCCGAAGCACCGGGGATCCCGCATGAGTCGGAAGAGCCCAGGAATGTCGAACAAAGTCCAAAAAACCATCATGGCGAAGCCACATAGTTTGAAAGCGGAAAATCTGTCGGGATTTTGGACGTTCCGCCATGAGCGTTAGGAGAAGTGGGTGATGATCAGAAGAGTGTCTCGGGAGTATATCAAGGTTGGCAGAAGTCCATAAATTCAAAAAGTCCGTAGTAGCCAAAGCACGATCGAGGCGAGCAGCAACGAAACCATGATCAGCCCGTCTACTAGACCAGGTATAAACGTGATCATTAGTGCCCAATTCCACCAAATTAGCTTCATCAATGAAAGCAACAAATTCCGCTGAAGGAAGACTGCGGTAGGTCATATTTTTACTCCGTTCGTGTGAACCAGTGACCACATTAAGGTCCCCAATAATACAGAGATAAGGGTCCGAGATGTGTAATAAACTCCGCCATAAATCTCGCCGAAGAATATACGAGTTGCGAGCATGAACAAACACCATCGTGTAGACATGCAATCCCAAACCCACCGTCGCAGCAATACATTGATCAGTCTGAAAAAGAAGGTTAGTGGAGTTAACCAATTCATCCTTACAAAAAACCCATATATTGGGAAGAGAACCAGCACGAACATTAGAGAATAGAAAAGCCATGCGAATAGAATGCCAAAAATGAGCCGAAATAGAAGAAATCCTTATCTTAGGTTCATAGATGGCCAAGTAGTCCGGTCTATATTTGTGGCATAGAGAACGAAGGGCATTTTGAGTTTGATCGTTCCCTATCCCCTGAAGGTTCCATGATAAACAGATCATGAGGGCAAGGCTTGACTGTGCTTCGGCAGTCCGTCATCATCATCGTCATCTCCCCATCGTCTAGACGCCGCAGAATGCAACTCATGCACACGGCTACTCCGCTCATCAACACATAACCTCTCCTTGTCTTCAACATGCGTGGAGGCCAAACCCTCTCCAGAGTTCACAATGGCTAAATCCAACGACTGATTCTCACCAGGGTCAAAAGTTTGCGAGTCCGAATCCATCTCAGCAGAAGGAGGTGCCGCAAGGGGGGTATCACGAAGAGCCTTCTTCCTAGCAATACCAGTAGGGAGAGAAGTGTTGATTGAGACTCCAAGTGGAACCGAAGTCTCAATATAGGTGGTTTTAAGGATTCCAGGTTTACGAACCAACGGAGCAGGATGGGCGGCGTGTGGTAGAGGATTCGCCGAGTTGCCATCAGCCTCATGAGTAGGTGCCATTGCCAAGTTGCCGTCAGCCTCATGAGTATGTGCCATTGCCAAGTTGCCGTCAGCCTCATGAGGATTGGTCAAAGCATCAAAGGCATTGGAAGTAGCAAATGGGGTAACCGCTGAGTTCTCAACTCCCAACTTTGGCAAAGAAGCGGTCATGGCGTCCTTAGATAGCGACCCGTGTAAAGACTCCTTAAGAGCCTGACTCTCACGTTCAGCAGCTAGTTCCCCAGCCAGAGTGTCAATATCCTCCTTCGTGACCTCACCCGCTTTAACTGAGGCTTGCTGTTTGCCGCGATCATTATTTCGTTTTCGGGAACGACTACGGCCACGGCTCGCACGACGGGAGGGGGCCGTAGACTGAATCTTAGATTTTTTGCATGAGCTCAAGAGATGTCCCAAAACCCCACATTCACGACAGAAAGGCGGTAACTTTTCATAGGTTATGGTAGTGGCTGAGAGATGAGAACCCCTTCTATACATAACCTGTTGATGCAACTCCTTTGATAAATCAATTTCAATTAACATGCGGGCATATAGGCCGAACAAACGGTTGGAGGTGTTAGTATCAATCTGCACCAAAGTACCAATGGTCGATGCTAAGGCTTCAAGGATTCTCGGCTGCCAATACTCAATTGGTAATTCCGAAAAACGAACCCACACTTGCGCAACCGAGGTTTTGACTTTACCCGGGTTGAAGTTCGGGGACCAAGCTTGTAGACGAAAAGTGCCTGTATCAAGGGGATAGGACGATCGAGCCTCAATTCTCCTCTTCTCCCCTTCGTCCTCAAACATAACTGTAAAGTAACCCTTCCCAAGCGGGATCATCTTCAATCGACCCTGTAGCTGCCACAATGTTTTCAGCTTATCCTTCAATATCAAAAGCGGGATCAAAGACTTCCCCGGTGATGTGATCATCCTACCAATTAGAGCATTCCGAAATTCTTGCAACCCTTGTTGATAATCTTCCTCCGGTATATCTATGAGGAGATACTCATCATGGAGAGTCGGTTTAATTGGGTCACGGAACAAAGGAGGGCGGACCTCCATCCTCTGTTTTGAACTAACAGCCTCCGCAAAGGATTTAGCAGCAGTGGGGCGAGTAGCATGAACAGGTGGGGCATCCACCGGAAGTTGAGAGGCCTGCATGTAATCAGAAGAAACAGCAGGAGCAGCCACCTTAATCTGATCGGACAAATTCAATATCGTACTAGGAGACTTACAGAGTGCGCCGGAAATAACAGAATTATTCCCGGCTGTAGTCGGGGGTGCGCCAGTAGGGCAAACCTGCCCTTGCTTATTCCCGATCATGTTTAAGTTATCCACGACAAAGGGAACCCCTTCAAGGTTCCGCCCTGAGCCCTGCAAAATCGAATTCTCAACAGTAGGATGCCCTTGGGAATTATGATCAATAAACCCATTCACAAGTGACTTACACGATGCGCCGGAAACCGAGCAGGGCTCGTTTCCGGCTAAAATCGGGAGTGCGCCAGTAGGGTCAATGAACCCTTGCTTTGTCCCGATCATATGGACATCCGCCAAACTAGGCGAGACCGTAGGGGGCAAAGTGGGTGAAATCTGCAAGTTTGAGCACAAAGCAGCGGTAACATGTGGGGAATTTGTTGTAGAAACCGAACCAGGGACAGGAAACTTACAAGATGCGCCGGATACGGACTGAGTCACGCATCCGGCTGTAGTCGAGGTTGTGCCAAAAGGGTTCAAAAACCCTAACGTCGGGCCCGACTGTTGTGAATCACGCGTAAACCCTAAATTGGGATTGCCATGCACGAGATTGGACCCGTATTGGTTAATACCCAAAGTAGCGGGATTAGGGCTGGAATGGATCGACCCTTCTGGAATACGATCAGGGATCTTGTAAGCCAAAAAGCGAAGGAAGAGAGGAAAGCGTCGTTCGATCTCTTGCAGAATAGGATCCGCTTCAAAGGAGGGCGGCGCGTGAGGGAAGGTTTCCAGGACGGCACGTGGGAGTTCAATATACTGTTTGATTTGTGGAGATAGTAAGACCATACGATCAATCACCTCCTTGTCACCGGCAGGAAGATCAATCGCCGGTGATGGCGTGGAGGTATTGACGCCGGACATGGAAGATAGAGGTAAAAGTCAATCACGGGGGTGGAAGGCAAACGAGAGCCATAGTTTATAAGTCTAGTTTATAACTTAGTGATTAAGGAAGAAACTCCATTTTCAATAATGTATCCCTTTGAAATCTTAAAACTTAAATTGAGTGTAAATTAGTTTGTAACTTAGTGATTAAGGAAGAAACTCAGTTTTCAATAATGTATCCTTTTGAAATATTAAAACTCAAATTGAATGTAAATTAGGTTAATACTTTGTGATTAAGGAAGAAACTCCATTTTCAATAATGTATCCTTTTGAAATATTAAAACTCAAATTGAGTGTAAATTAATAACTTAGTGGTTAAGGAATTAACTCATTTTTCAATAATTAATCCATTTGAAATCTTAAAACTCAAATTGAATGTAAATTAGGTGATAACTTAGTGATTAAGGAAGAAACTCCATTTTCAATAATGTATCCCTTTGAAATCTAAAAACTCAAATTGAGTGTAAATTAGTTTATAACTTAGTGATTAAGGAAGAAACTCCATTTTCAATAATGTATCCCTTTGAAATCTTAAAACTCAAATTCAGTGTAAATTAGGTTAATACTTGGTGATTAAGGAAGAAACTCGATTTTCTATAATGTATCCTTTTGAAATATTAAAACTCAAATTGAGTGTAAATTAGTTAGTAACTTTGTGATTAAGGAATTAACTCATTTTTCAATAATGAATCCATTTGAAATCTTAAAACTCAAATTGAGTGTAAATTAGGTGATAACTTAGTGATTAAGGAATTAACTCATTTTTCAATAATGAATCTATTTGAAATCTTAAAACTCAAATTGAGTGTAAATTAGGTGATAACTTAGTGATTAAGGAAGAAACTCCATATTCAATAATGTATCCCTTTGAAATATTCAAAACTCAAATTGAATGTAAATTAGGTTAATACTTTGTGATTAAGGAAGAAACTCCATTTTCAATAATTTATCCTTTTGAAATATTAAAACTCAAATTGAGTGTAAATTAGTTAATAACTTAGTGGTTAAGGAATTAACTCATTTTTCAATAATGAATCCATTTGAAATCTTGAAACTCAAATTGAGTGTAAATTAGGTGATAACTTAGTGATTAAGGAAGAAACTCCATTTTCAATAATGTATCCCTTTGAAATCTTAAAACTCAAATTGAGTGTAAATTAGTTTATAACTTAGTGATTAAGGAAGTAACTCCATATTCAATAATGTATCCCTTTGAAATCATAAAACTCAAATTGAGTGTAAATTAGTTTATAACTTAGTGATTAAGGAAGAAACTCCATTTTCAATAATGTATCCCTTTGAAATTTTAAAACTCAAATTGAGTGTAAATTAGTTTATAACTTAGTGATTAAGGAAGAAACTCCATTTTCAATAATGTATCCCTTTGAAATCTTAAAACTTAAATTGAGTGTAAATTAGTTTGTAACTTAGTGATTAAGGAAGAAACTCAGTTTTCAATAATGTATCCTTTTGAAATATTAAAACTCAAATTGAATGTAAATTAGGTTAATACTTTGTGATTAAGGAAGAAACTCCATTTTCAATAATGTATCCTTTTGAAATATTAAAACTCAAATTGAGTGTAAATTAATAACTTAGTGGTTAAGGAATTAACTCATTTTTCAATAATTAATCCATTTGAAATCTTAAAACTCAAATTGAATGTAAATTAGGTGATAACTTAGTGATTAAGGAAGAAACTCCATTTTCAATAATGTATCCCTTTGAAATCTAAAAACTCAAATTGAGTGTAAATTAGTTTATAACTTAGTGATTAAGGAAGAAACTCCATTTTCAATAATGTATCCCTTTGAAATCTTAAAACTCAAATTGAGTGTAAATTAGTTTATTACTTAGTGATTAAGGAAGAAACTCCATTTTCAATAATGTATCCCTTTGAAATCTTAAAACTCAAATTGAGTGTAAATTAGTTTATAACTTAGTGATTTAAGAAGAAACTCCATTTTCAATAATGTATCCCTTTGAAATATTAAAACTCAAATTGAGTGTAAATTAGTTAATAACTTAGTGGTTAAGGAATTAACTCATTTTTCAATAATGAATCCATTTGAAATCTTAAAACTCAAATTGAGTGTAAATTAGGTGATAACTTAGTGATTAAGGAAGAAACTCCATTTTCAATAATGTATCCCTTTGAAATCTTAAAACTCAAATTGAGTGTAAATTAGTTTATAACTTAGTGATTAAGGAAGAAACTCCATATTCAATAATGTATCCCTTTAAAATCATAAAACTCAAATTGAGTGTAAATTAGTTTATAACTTAGTGATTAAGGAAGAAACTCCATTTTCAATAATGTATCCCTTTGAAATTTTAAAACTCAAATTGAGTGTAAATTAGTTTATAACTTAGTGATTAAGGAAGAAACTCCATTTTCAATAATGTATCCCTTTGAAATCTTAAAACTTAAATTGAGTGTAAATTAGTTTGTAACTTAGTGATTAAGGAAGAAACTCAGTTTTCAATAATGTATCCTTTTGAAATATTAAAACTCAAATTGAATGTAAATTAGGTTAATACTTTGTGATTTAGGAAGAAACTCCATTTTCAATAATGCACGTAAGAGAGAGATTTTATAAATGAAAGAAAAAAGGGGGGGCACCACAACCCGGGGCAGCGACCAAAAAAGGAATAAAATGGGTGGGTCGCATTAAAAACCTCACCGTAAACCTCCCTTGAGGATAAACCGGTGTAGGGGAAAAAGCGTTACCAACCACCCATTTCATCTAGTCGCCATAGGAAAATGCCCATAATACAAGGCAGTAAAGGTAGAATCCCGAACAAGCTCTCAGCCATCAAAAGGACTGTAAAGAAACCCATTTTCAATAATGTATCCTTTAGAAATATTAAAACTCAAATTGAGTGTAAATTAATAACTTAGTGGTTCAGGAATTAACTCATTTTTCAATAATGAATCCATTTGAAATCTTAAAACTCAAATTGAATGTAAATTAGGTGATAACTTAGTGATTAAGGAAGAAACTCCATTTTCAATAATGTATCCCTTTGAAATCTAAAAACTCAAATTGAGTGTAAATTAGTTTATAACTTAGTGATTAAGGAAGAAACTCCATTTTCAATAATGTATCCCTTTGAAATCTTAAAACTCAAATTGAGTGTAAATTAGTTTATAACTTAGTGATTAAGGAAGAAACTCCATTTTCAATAATGTATCCCTTTGAAATCTTAAAACTCAAATTGAGTGTAAATTAGTTTATAACTTAGTGATTAAGAAAGAAACACGATTTTCAATAATGTATCATTGTGAAATCTTAAAACTCAAATTGACTGTAAATTAGGTTAATACTTGGTGATTAAGGAAGAAACTCGATTTTCTATAATGTATCCTTTTGAAATATTAAAACTCAAATTGAGTGTAAATTAGTTAGTAACTTAGTGATTAAGGAATTAACTCATTTTTCAATAATGAATCCATTTGAAATCTTAAAACTCAAATTGAGTGTAAAATAGGTGATAACTTAGTGATTAAGGAAGAAACTCCATTTTCAATAATGTATCCCTTTGAAATCTAAAAACTCAAATTGAGTGTAAATTAGTTTATAACTTAGTGATTAAGGAAGAAACTCCATTTTCAATAATGTATCCCTTTGAAATCTTAAAACTCAAATTCTGTATAAATTAGTTTATAACTTAGTGATTAAGAAAGAAACACGGTTTTCAATAATGTATCATTGTGAAATCTTAAAACTCAAATTGAATGTAAATTAGGTTAATACTTGGTGATTAAGGAAGAAACTCGATTTTCTATAATGTATCCTTTTGAAATATTAAAACTCAAATTGAGTGTAAATTAGTTAGTAACTTAGTGATTAAGGAATTAACTCATTTTTCAATAATGAATCCATTTGAAATCTTAAAACTCAAATTGAGTGTAAATTAGGTGATAACTTAGTGATTAAGGAATTAACTCATTTTTCAATAATGAATCTATTTGAAATCTTAAAACTCAAATTGAGTGTAAATTAGTTTATAACTTAGTGATTAAGGAAGAAACTCCATTTTCAATAATGTATCCCTTTGAAATCTTAAAACTCAAATTGAGTGTAAATTAGTTTATAACTTAGTGATTAAGAAAGAAACACGATTTTCAATAATGTATCATTGTGAAATCTTAAAACTCAAATTGAGTGTAAATTAGGTTAATACTTGGTGATTAAGGAAGAAACTCGATTTTCTATAATGTATCCTTTTGAAATATTAAAACTCAAATTGAGTGTAAATTAGTTAGTAAGTTAGTGATTAAGGAATTAACTCATTTTTCAATAATGAATCCATTTGAAATCTTAAAACTCAAATTGAGTGTAAAATAGGTGATAACTTAGTGATTAAGGAAGAAACTCCATTTTCAATAATGTATCCCTTTGAAATCTAAAAACTCAAATTGAGTGTAAATTAGTTTATAACTTAGTGATTAAGGAAGAAACTCCATTTTCAATAATGTATCCCTTTGAAATCTTAAAACTCAAATTCTGTATAAATTAGTTTATAACTTAGTGATTAAGAAAGAAACACGGTTTTCAATAATGTATCATTGTGAAATCTTAAAACTCAAATTGAATGTAAATTAGGTTAATACTTGGTGATTAAGGAAGAAACTCGATTTTCTATAATGTATCCTTTTGAAATATTAAAACTCAAATTGAGTGTAAATTAGTTAGTAACTTAGTGATTAAGGAATTAACTCATTTTTCAATAATGAATCCATTTGAAATCTTAAAACTCAAATTGAGTGTAAATTAGGTGATAACTTAGTGATTAAGGAATTAACTCATTTTTCAATAATGAATCTATTTGAAATCTTAAAACTTAAATTGAGTGTAAATTAGGTGATAACTTAGTGATTAAGGAAGAAACTCCATATTCAATAATGTATCCCTTTGAAATATTCAAAACTCAAATTGAATGTAAATTAGGTTAATACTTTGTGATTAAGGAAGAAACTCCATTTTCAATAATGTATCCTTTTGAAATATTAAAACTCAAATTGAGTGTAAATTAGTTAATAACTTAGTGGTTAAGGAATTAAATCATTTTTCAATAATGAATCCATTTGAAATCTTAAAACTCAAATTGAGTGTAAATTAGGTGATAACTTAGTGATTAAGGAAGAAACTCCATTTTCAATAATGTATCCCTTTGAAATCTAAAAACTCAAATTGAGTGTAAATTAGTTTATAACTTAGTGATTAAGGAAGAAACTCCATTTTCAATAATGTATCCCTTTGAAATCTTAAAACTCAAATTCAGTGTAAATTAGGTTAATACTTGGTGATTAAGGAAGAAACTCGATTTTCTATAATGTATCCTTTTGAAATATTAAAACTCAAATTGAGTGTAAATTAGTTAGTAACTTAGTGATTAAGGAATTAACTCATTTTTCAATAATGAATCCATTTGAAATCTTAAAATTCAAATTGAGTGTAAATTAGGTGATAACTTAGTGATTAAGGAAAAACTCAATTTTCAATAATGTATCCCTTTGAAATCTTAAAACTCAAATTGAGTGTAAATTAGTTTATAACTTATTGATTAAGAAAGAAACTCGGTTTTCAATAATGTATCATTGTGAAATCTTAAAACTCAAATTGAGTGTAAATTATGTTAATACTTGGTGATTAAGGAAGAAACTCGATTTTCTATAATGTATCCTTTTGAAATATTAAAACTCAAATTGAGTGTAAATTAGTTAGTAACTTAGTGATTAATGAATTAACTCATTTTTCAATAATGAATCCATTTGAAATCTTAAAACTCAAATTGAGTGTAAATTAGGTGATAACTTAGTGATTAAGGAATTAACTCATTTTTCAATAATGAATCTATTTGAAATCTTAAAACTCAAATTGAGTGTAAATTAGGTGATAACTTAGTGCAAATCAGGTTATTTTATTAATAAAAAAGAAAAAGGTGGACCCCACATCCCAGGGTCAGGGTAAAGCAAAAATGAGTGTCAAACAAACATCAAGTATAGAAAGGCCAAACAATCGGCCAAAACTAGGGATGTAACCCCGTAAAACCCAACTTCTAATGCATAAAAATAGAAAACTGAATTAAACCCGACAATAAACATTGTTCATATCCATAAAAAGAAAAGGAAGTAGAAAATCTGGACATGTACCTGACCAAAAGCGAGTCTCGTGCCTCTTCACCAGTGTATCTGCAGCTGCATTTCCTTCACGGAATATATGAGTATAAAAAATCTCCATTTGCTCAGCAAGCACCATTACCGAGCTCCACATACTTCTAAGCCTCCATGGTATGAACCGGATATCCCGCTGAAGTGTACGGATCGCCCAAGTGGAATCAGACTCAATCCATAACCTCCGCCACCCTCGAACAAAAGCGAATTCTATCGCCTCTAGTATAGCCAAAAGCTCCGCCTCCAAGGGGAAACCCCAACCAGCAGCCCCTGAGAAGGCCGCCATAAAGAAGCCCCTGGAATTGCGGAAGATAGCACCCGTATAAAGAATATTAGGAGGAGAATGAACTCCCCCATCCACATTCACCTTAGTCCAACCTGGAGAGGGAGGGCGCCAAACTACATCAATCGGAGTACGGGTCTTCCTTGGACGAAGTGACGCACCAAAGGCTCTAGTAATAAGAAGGTCCCCAAAAGAACCATCCGAGTGACCACCTGTGAGGGGAGCGGACTCCCGAATATGAGCCAAAGCCAGCGCCAAGCACCTCCGGAAGGAAACGAGCTGGCCATCATGAACCACACGGTTCCGAAATGTCCAAAGGGACCATACTGAGGTTGCGAACGACAAACGCCACAGTCGAGAAACTTGATCACTCAAAATTATTTGTCTCGCCTGAGTAAAAAGACGATCAAAACCTTCATCATAACACAAATGAATATTGAAAATAGAAGCAATGGAACTAAACACCTGTTTCGTAAAAGGGCAGGAGGAAAGAATATGATCTTGTGTTTCCCCAGCATAGGAACACAAAGGACACATAGAAGGGCCTGCAATACCATATTGTTGCAACCAATCCCCAGTGGGAATCTTCCCCCAAATAGCTCTCCATAATAAAGTGGAACGGGTCAAAGGTATGTAATCAGCCCAAATCCAGTTACCCCAACCAACTCTAGGAAAAGGTTGCCTTAAGGCATCAAAAGCGAGTCTCGAAGTAAGCTCGCCTGACACTGACTTCGACCAAAAGAGCTTATCCCCCTCGCAAGAGACCCTGATGCTCAGAATATCTCTAACAATATCAGTACACGCCAAGATGAATATCGGAGCAAAATGCCAACACCTGTCATAGAAAAAATCCCCTACTGTCGCGACAAGAGAGTTCGCCACACGAGGAGGGACCCCAAGGCGATCAACAATCCGATACCCAAGCCAATTATCATGCCAGAAACTCACCTTTGAATTCTCACCAACCACCCATCTAGCATCATCGAAAATGGACGCCCAATGACTCCTCATACCCGGACCAACAGAAGTGGAAAAATACCGGGTACGTGCCTCACGAAAGTTACGAAAAAAACGAGTATGTAATTCCGAAAAATCAAGATTTTCATTACGAAACACATCCCAAGCAAGTTTATAAGTATAGGAAGCATTCGCAATGCGTAAAGAGCGTACCCCAAGACCCCCCTCAGAACGGGGGGTACAGCATCTCTTCCAGGCAACAGAACAAGAACCACTCTTCTTATTAATATCCCCGTTCCAAAGAAAATTGCGCATGGCCGACTCAAGTTTAGTCACGAGGGGAGAAGGCCACTTGTATAACATCATCGAGTGAACAGTAGAGGCCGCGATCACAGAATTAATCAAACAAAGTCGACCCGCAAAGGAGAGCGACACACCCTTCCAACGACTAAATTTAGCTCTAATAGAGTCAGCAATTGGGGCCAGGTGCTGAAGTTTCGGAGCTCCCTTGAATAAGGGTACACCAAGATAAACAAAAGGCAGAGAACCCTCAATCATACCCGTACGCCGAGTAACTTGCCTACGAAAGTAAACCGGAGCCGCGTCGGCAAAATACACTCGTGACTTGGGGGGGCTATAACGCTGCCCAGAGGCACTACCATAAACCTCCAAAATTTCCAATAGACAATTGAGATTGCCACTAGTTGCCTGTGCCATAATCAATATATCATCCGCATAGAATAAATAAGGAGCCACTCCCTTAATAGGAATCAAACTAGCAGCAGCCAACGCATGGTCGAGAAGGCGACCAAGACCCTCCTCCGCAATACAAAAGAGGAGTGGCGAGAGAGGGTCACCCTGTCTCACACCCCGGGAACAACTAAAAAATCCACAGGCACACCCATCGAGCAGAATGGATAACCTAGAAGATGAGAGAATGGAATCCACCATCTTGATAAATCTGGGCGAGAAGCCCATGCGAGCGAGCACAGCATAAAGGAATTCCCAAGCAATGGTATCAAATGCCTTTACCATATCTATCTTCAAAGCCATACCACCTACCGCCCTCGAACGATCCAATTGATTAATCGCCTCAGAAGCCAAGGCAATACACGTATGAATTCTCCTATTGGGAACGAAACCAAACTGGTAGCGTGTAAGATGTCGTCCCACAAAGCTGCCCAATCTGGTCGTTAGGATCTTCGTGATAATTTTGAACAAGAAATTGCCCATAACGATAGGGCGAAAATCTTGAATGGATTTAGCTCCCGGCTTCTTAGGAACCAGCGTAACAAAATTGGCATTCAAGCCAATCGGTAAAACCATAAACTGAAAGAAATAACGAACCGCCCCGAAAACATCATTCGAAATAATCTCCCAACAAGATCGATAAAAGCAGCCAGAGAACCCATCCGGACCAGGCGAACTGGACGAATCCATATCAAAAACAGCATTGCGCACCTCCTCCTCAACTGGAAGTGCAATCAAGTGATCATTCTCCGCCGTTGAAATCTGAGAAAAAGGCAAGTTGCCCAACATGTTAGACGACACAGAAGTCCCCGGAACCGCGGTAAAAAGATCAGTATAATAGGATATAATATGCTCCTGAATTAAATGTATATCCTCACAGTCATGCCCATCAACTATAAGAAGTTTGATTCCAGCATGATGCCCCTTAGTTTTGTGGATTGCATGAAAAAAGGATGAATTGCGGTCACCATAGTGGAGCCAATTCAACCTATTACGCTGAGAGTAGAACTCATGTTTATATCGAAGAATTTTATTGAGCTTAACCATGCAATCAACCTCCGTCATAAATAATTCATCTGAATCCCCATGAGAACAAATATCAAGTTGGACCTGGTTTAAAGCCCGTTCCGCCGCCTCTTGCTGTCGAAAAATATTTTGGAACGTATCTCTATTCCAAATTTTGAGATCATCTTTCAACCGACGGAGTTTAGTCATGACCAGTTTAATGGGGTTTAAACCAGGAATCGGAGGGGACCAAGAAAGACGAACCATCGGCAAAAAAGAATCATGATGCGTCCACATTTGTTGGAACCGAAAGGGGAAAGGTTTTGACGGCACTGGGTCATCAAACTTCAGGAGTAAAGGGTGATGATCGGAGGCAAGTCTGTGCAGCACTTCCAAAGAGATGGAAGACCATAGCTCTAAGATACCGGAGGAAACCAATGCTCGATCTAGTTTGGCAGCTAGGAATTGGCCATTTCTTCTCGTGGACCAAGTAAATTGGTGACCAGAGGATGGTAAATCCAAAAGAGAGGCAGTATCTAGGAAAGCTTCAAACTCCAACATGGGAAGACCCGTCGAAGGTACCGCCCCAATGCGTTCATGGGTACCACGTGTAACATTAAAATCCCCTATAACACAAAGATTCGGATCCGTAATTGAAGTAAGATCCGTCCACAAGGAACGGCGCTGCAAATAATCATTACCGGAGTGTACAAACGCAAAACTCCAAGAATGGAGAAGAACTTGTGTTTTGACGACGACACACTGAGAACTTGAGAACACGATCGTAGATGACGGGAGATATTGGGGTTTACAAAAAACCCAGATATTAGGCCGCATGTTGTGTCTTTTATTTTCCCCCAAGAAAGAGAGGTTGAGGGAGTTCCAAAATGCAACAGGAATCGAAGAAATTAAAACTTTGGGTTCCAAAATAGTGACCCAATCCGGTCCATGCCTCTGGCAATAGGCACCAAGAGAGGTGCGGGTGAGTTCATTACCGAGGCCCTGAGCATTCCAAGCCAACACAATCATGGAGCAATAGTGAGACCGTGCTTCGGCGGTTCAAAATTTCCATCATCTTCATTGTCGCTGTCAGCCCATGTACGGCGGCTCACCGTGACCATTTCATCCAGTCTGTCACCTGTCAGGTCCGCTACAAACGGTTCTTTAGCCACTGCAGAAAGGACGTCCGTGAGTTCTTGCAACTCGTTAGGATCAACCTCCGTGGAGATAAGATTCCCTCGGCGTGCCGATTTTAAAGAAACACCGGTGGGTAAGGATCCATCCGTATATTGGAATGTTCTCGCAAGGTGAGGCTTTTTGAAAGATTTGTTCACCGCCATTTTGACCTGCAAGGGAAGAATGGGGCCAGAAGAGTGACCAGGCAAAGTATCATGAATTTGGGAACTAAGTTCAGTGGACTTACAAGATGCGCCGGAAACGGCATGATTCACGTTTCCGGCTGTAGGCTGAAATTCGCCAACAGGGCAGAAAGGCCCTTGCATATCATGTTGGTCATCCTGGGCATCCGGCCCTCCGGCCGAATCCCCATAATCGGTCAGAACATCAAATCTATTAGTCGAGGGGAAGTCCGTGGTATTATTGTCCTTCTCCTGAAATAAAACCATTTGCATGTTCGAAGGGTCAGAAGTCCCTGGAGGAGGGTCGGCAACGCAATCCCCAAAAGGGGACCAAGCCTTCCAAACTGACGGAGTCTCCTGAGTGACGCCAGATGGAGGACGTGGAGAGGGTGGAGAAGTCCCACGGCGAGACTTACCTCTTCTACTACGGCTTCTCCCCCTGTTAGGTGGAAACTTAGTGTTTTGTTGAGACTGACGTTTGTTGCATGTAGCAAGGGAATGCCCGAGAGTAACACAGTCTTTACAAAAAAGAGGTAGTTTCTCATAGACAATTGGTGCAAGGGAGTACTTGCCACCCCGACGGTAAGCAATTTTATCGTCAAGCTCTGTTTTTTGCAAATCGATCTCAACAAGCATTCGTGCATAGAGACCCAATGTTCGATTTAGAGTACATGGGTCTATACGGATGAGAGTACCCAAAGTAGAAGCCATGGCAGCAAGGATTCTGGGCTGCCAAAATTCCATAGGAAGGTCTAGAATACGAACCCATACTTGCGCTGTAGTATATTTCATTGTAGCCGGATTAAAATTGGGGGCCCAATGTTGGAGACGGAAAAAACCAGAATCAAGTTGCCAAACTCTTCTCTGCGTAAGCTTTGCGCGGACTTGATCGTCTGCAACCATAACCGTGTAAAAACCTTTCCCAAGGGCTATTAGCTTGAGGTCCCTGTTCGGCAATCGCCAGGCAGTGATAAGCTTTTCTTTCAAAGCAAGAGTATTGGCTAAAGGTTTCCCCGGGGCAGTAACCATTTTACCGATAAATGCATTCTGAAACTCAGCAATGCCTTTCTGGTAATCATCCTCTTCGACTTCCACTATATTCAGATTTTCATGGCGAGTAATACGGGGGGCTGGACGAATAGAAGGTTGGCGTCGACCAACAGGATGCTTGACACCATGCTTGTCAAACGGCCTAGCATTCAACTTGTCCGCATAAGTAGGACGAACAGGTTTCGGGTCCTGCATAGAGTGCGAAATAGCAGCAGTACCGGGAAGTGAAGGATTGGCAGAATTAGAATTAATACGAGACGTACCATATGCGCCGGGAATTGAAAACTGATTCCCGGCTGAAGTCAAAGGATCGCCAGTAGGGCAAGTTGGGCGCCCTTGCATTAGACTCTCCGGGAATTAACATCCCGGCGTGTCGACGCTGGGAGAGTCGTGTCAGTCTGCAAAGGAAAAACAGAACCAACAACCAATTCTTCCACATGAGAATGAGTAAATTCACCAGGGACAAAGACCATACCAGATGCGCCGGAAACAACAGGATTTGTGTTTCCGGCTGTAATCGTTAAATCGCCATTAGGGCTTGGAAAATGCCCTTGCATAGAATTCCCCACAAATGAAGGAGAAGGAATCGGATCGCAATTTATGTCCCCTGAAGTCGGTTGTGGTGGGCATCGGGAATTTGCCAAACGGAATTGTGGTTTATAAGCAAGATAACGCAAGAAATGCTTATGACGTAATTCAATCTCCATGAGTACCAAATCGGGCGTACCATCCGGAAGTTGGCAGAAATCACGAGGAGGAGGGGGAAAGGATTCGAGAACCTCATTGGGAATATCTAGGAATTCCTTGATTTGATCACGGAAAAAGACAATCCGTCGGAGTACCTCCCCGATCAAATTCATCAGCGTGGTCGGAGGTGTTGGCCGGAGGAGGACGGGCGGCCATGATGATCGCCGGAAAAGGGTTTAGGGATTT
Organism: Ballota nigra; assembly: GCA_947034835.1. NCBI lineage: Eukaryota > Viridiplantae > Streptophyta > Magnoliopsida > Lamiales > Lamiaceae > Ballota > Ballota nigra. The sequence goes on from OX344723.1 coordinate 123,438,987, forward strand.
TTAGAGAGAGAATTTTTCATTTTTTAGAGAGAGATTTTTTCATTAGCTTATAACTTAGTGATTAAGGAAGAAACTCCATATTCAATAATGTATCCCTTTGAAATATTAAAAACTCAAATTGAATGTAAATTAGGTTAATACTTTGTGATTAAGGAAGAAACTCCATTTTCAATAATGTATCCTTTTGAAATATTAAAACTCAAATTGAGTGTAAATTAGTTAATAACTTAGTGGTTAAGAAATTAACTCATTTTTCAATAATGAATCCATTTGAAATCTTAAAACTCAAATTGAGTGTAAATTAGGTGATAACTTAGTGATTAAGGAAGAAACTCCATTTTCAATAATGTATCCCTTTGAAATCTTAAAACTCAAATTGAGTGTAAATTAGTTTATAACTTAGTGATTAAAGAAGAAACTCCATATTCAATAATGTATCCCTTTGAAATCATAAAACTCAAATTGAGTGTAAATTAGTTTATAACTTAGTGATTAAGGAAGAAACTCCATTTTCAATAATGTATCCCTTTGAAATTTTAAAACTCAAATTGAGTGTAAATTAGCTTCTAACTTAGTGATTAAGGAAGAAACTCCATTTTCAATAATGTATCCCTTTGAAATCTTAAAACTTAAATTGAGTGTAAATTAGTTTGTAACTTAGTGATTAAGGAAGAAACTCAGTTTTCAATAATGTATCCTTTTGAAATATTAACACTCAAATTGAATGTAAATTAGGTTAATACTTTGTGATTAAGGAAGAAACTCCATTTTCAATAATGTATCCTTTTGAAATATTAAAACTCAAATTGAGTGTAAATTAATAACTTAGTGGTTAAGGAATTAACTCATTTTTCAATAATTAATCCATTTGAAATCTTAAAACTCAAATTGAATGTAAATTAGGTGATAACTTAGTGATTAAGGAAGAAACTCCATTTTCAATAATGTATCCCTTTGAAATCTAAAAACTCAAATTGAGTGTAAATTAGTTTATAACTTAGTGATTAAGGAAGAAGCTCTATTTTCAATAATGTATCCCTTTGAAATCTTAAAACTCAAATTGAGTGTAAATTAGTTTATTACTTAGTGATTAAGGAAGAAACTCCATTTTCAATAATGTATCCCTTTGAAATCTTAAAACTCAAATTGAGTGTAAATTAGTTTATAACTTAGTGATTTAAGAAGAAACTCCATTTTCAATAATGTATCCCTTTGAAATCTTAAAACTCAAATTGAGTGTAAATTAGTTTATAACTTAGTGATTAAGGAAGAAACTCCATTTTCAATAATGCATCCCTTTGAAATTTTAAAACTCAAATTGAGTGTAAATTAGTTTATAACTTAGTGATTAAGGAAGAAACTCCATTTTCAATAATGCATCCCTTTGAAATCTTAAAACTCAAATTGAGTGTAAATTAGGTGATAACTTAGTGATTAAGGAAAAACTCCATTTTCAATAATGTATCCCTTTGAAATCTTAAAACTCAAATTGAGTGTAAATTAGTTTATAACTTAGTGATTAAGAAAGAAACTCGGTTTTCTATAATGTATCATTGTGAAATCTTAAAACTCAAATTGAGTGTAAATTATGTTAATACTAGGTGATTAAGGAAGAAACTCGATTTTCTATAATGTATCCTTTTGAAATATTAAAACTCAAATTGAGTGTAAATTAGTTAGAAACTTAGTGATTAAGGAATTAACTCATTTTTCAATAATGAATCCATTTGAAATCTTAAAACTCAAATTGAGTGTAAATTAGGTGATAACTTAGTGATTAAGGAATTAACTCATTTTTCAATAATGAATCTATTTGAAATCTTAAAACTCAAATTGAGTGTAAATTAGGTGATAACTTAGTGATTAAGGAAGAAACTCCATATTCAATAATGTATCCCTTTGAAATATTCAAAACTCAAATTGAATGTAAATTAGGTTAATACTTTGTGATTAAGGAAGAAACTCCATTTTCAATAATGTATCCTTTTGAAATATTAAAACTCAAATTGAGTGTAAATTAGTTAATAACTTAGTGGTTAAGTAATTAACTCATTTTTCAATAATGAATCCATTTGAAATCTTAAAACTCAAATTGAGTGTAAATTAGGTGATAACTTAGTGATTAAGGAAGAATCTCCATTTTCAATAATGTATCCCTTTGAAATCTTAAAACTCAAATTGAGTGTAAATTAGTTTATAACTTAGTGATTAAGGAAGAAACTCCATATTCAATAATGTATCCCTTTAAAATCATAAAACTCAAATTGAGTGTAAATTAGTTTATAACTTAGTGATTAAGGAAGAAACTCCATTTTCAATAATGTATCCCTTTGAAATTTTTAAAACTCAAATTGAGTGTAAATTAGTTTATAACTTAGTGATTAAGGAAGAAACTCCATTTTCAATAATGTATCCCTTTGAAATCTTAAAACTTAAATTGAGTGTAAATTAGTTTGTAACTTAGTGATTAAGGAAGAAACTCAGTTTTCAATAATGTATCCTTTTGAAATATTAAAACTCAAATTGAATGTAAATTAGGTTAATACTTTGTGATTAAGGAAGAAACTCCATTTTCAATAATGTATCCTTTTGAAATATTAAAACTCAAATTGAGTGTAAATTAATAACTTAGTGGTTAAGGAATTAACTCATTTTTCAATAATGAATCCATTTGAAATCTTAAAACTCAAATTGAATGTAAATTAGGTGATAACTTAGTGATTAAGGAAGAAACTCCATTTTCAATAATGTATCCCTTTGAAATCTAAAAACTCAAATTGAGTGTAAATTAGTTTATAACTTAGTGATTAAGGAAGAAACTCCATTTTCAATAATGTATCCCTTTGAAATCTTAAAACTCAAATTGAGTGTAAATTAGGTGATAACTTAGTGATTAAGGAAGAAACTCCATTTTCAATAATGTATCCCTTTGAAATCTTAAAACTCAAATTGAGTGTAAATTAGTTTATAACTTAGTGATTAAGGAAGAAACTCCATTTTCAATAATGTATCCCTTTGAAATCTTAAAACTCAAATTGAGTGTAAATTAGTTTATAACTTAGTGATTAAGAAAGAAACACGGTTTTCAATAATGTATCATTGTGAAATCTTAAAACTCAAATTGAGTGTAAATTAGGTCAATACTTGGTGATTAAGGAAGAAACTCGATTTTCTATAATGTATCCTTTTGAAATATTAAAACTCAAATTGAGTGTAAATTAGTTAGTAACTTAGTGATTAAGGAATTAACTCATTTTTCAATAATGAATCCATTTGAAATCTTAAAACTCAAATTGAGTGTAAATTAGGTGATAACTTAGTGATTAAGGAAGAAACTCCATTTTCAATAATGTATCCCTTTGAAATCTAAAAACTCAAATTGAGTGTAAATTAGTTTATAACTTAGTGCGCGTAAAGATAATTTTATTAAAAAGACGAAAGGAAAAAAAGAAGTCCCACAACCCGGGACTTGGTCATTCATAGAACAACGTGGGCCTCATTAAAAACCTCACCGTAAACCTCCCTTGAGGATAAACCGGTGTAGGCGAAAAAGAGTTGCCAACCACATTGTTCTCCAAAGACCAGTAATAGGAATTCCCAGAATACAAGGCAAAAAGGTTCCAGACCCAGCTCAGCTTACTTGAAAGAATGGAACCTTGGATCAAGCTCTCAGCCTCAAGGACTGAATAGAGACTGACCCGAAAAACAACAGATAACAGTTCACCAAAAGGAGAATAAGATCCGCATGCCAAAAATACAAAAGTAGTACGGCATCAGAAACTAAGTGCGACAATATGTAACAAATAAATCCTCATGTAGCATGCTGAGAATGTCGTTAGGTGGTTGATCAATCCAGACTCTCGATATGCGCAGTTTGGCCAAATGGTCCGCAACCCTGTTACCCTCCCGCCAGATGTGAGAATAACGTATATCCATGGCAATCATGAGTTGTTGCACCTGTGTCCAGAGTGCTCTAAGCCTCCAAGGAATCAAAGGGATTTTCCCCTGCATGGTGTTGATCGCAAGCGTCGAGTCTGATTCGACCCAAAGACGCCTCCATCCTCTGTGATAGGAGAATTCGATTGCCATCAAGATAGCCGCAATTTCCGCCTCCAGTGCAAAACCGTAGCCACCCGGAGAACAGAAAGCAGCCGAGAAAAGCCCCCTAGCATCCCGAAACACAGCGCCAACGTGCATGTTCCCCGGGGCAACACTAACACTTCCGTCAGTATTAACTTTCCACCAATCCGCCGGTGGAGGTAGCCACCTGAATGTAGTCGCCATGCAAGGAGCTTTGTAGCGAGGATGAGCCCCAATGTTGAGAGCAATAGATTCCTCATTAAGGCCACCACGGGAGCCGCTTGGGACAAGAAGTGCAGCTTCTTTGATTGCCGCTAGAACCAGCGCCTTACACGGATGTAGGGAAGGAACAACATCATCAAAAATCACTTTGTTCCGCAACCACCAAATAGCCCATACGGAAGTAATAAGACCAACCAGCCAAAGGTCTTGAAATTGCTTATTGAGATTGCTCGTGCTAGCGTGCATAAAGAAGTCCAGGAAATTTCCCTGAAAAGTTAAGGGAATGTTGAATAGCATAGCAGTATAATTAAGCAAGGAAATCGTGAAGTCACAGGATGTAAGGATATGTGACACCGTCTCCTCATGCTTGCGGCAAAGATGGCAGATAGATGGACCAATAACGCCAAAATGCTTGAGCCAATCTGATGTCGGAAGCTTGCCCCATAACGCCCTCCATATGATCGTGGAACGACAAGGTGGTATGAAAGATCTCCAAATCCGATCGGCCCAATCAACTCTCTCAAAGGGGTGGCGAATCTCATCGTAAAGGATACGTGAAGTTAATTCGCCGGAAACTGTTTTGGACCATACCACTTTATCCGGCCCATGAGAAATCCGAATCTGCAAAATGTCCCGAACTATGTCCGTATATGCGAGCACAAAAGAGAGCTCAAAGTGCCAACATCCTTCAATAAAAAAATCGCCCACCCTTGCTGTGAGTAACTGAGCAACAGAAGGAGGAAGTCCGATCCTGTCCGCAATGGTGTACCCCAACCAATTGTCGTGCCAAAAGCTAACATTGGAGTTCCAACCCACGATCCAACGTGCTGTCTCAGAAATCCTGGAGAAATGTTTTCGGATGCCAGGACCAATCGAAGATATCCTGTTCAAACTCTTCGGCCGTCCTGACGGCCAGAAATGACGTGCAAAAAGGTATCGGAAGTCGGGAGAAGGTCTGGAAAAGATGTCCCAGGCGAGTTTACCCGTGTAGGAATCATTAGCGACTTTGATGGAACGAAGCCCCAAACCACCTTCCTCTTTTGGGGAACAGCATCTTGCCCATCTGATCGTACAGGAAGTGCTCTTTTTATTAATGTTCCCAGTCCACACGAAGTTCCTCATTGCTCTTTCAATAGTATTCAACAAGGTAGCCGGCCATTTGTACACCATCATTGAGTGAACGAGGGATGAGGTGATAACAGAGTTGACTAAACAAACACGACCAGCAAGCGATAAGCTGCTGCCTTTCCAACGTGAAAATTTTGCCAAGATAGAGTCCGTAATAGGCTGAAGATGAATCGCTTTCGGGGCACCAACGAACAAGGGAACCCCAAGATAGATAAAAGGTAGCGAACCTTCTGTAATTTGCGCCACCCTAGACATGTAAGATTTTATGTGAACCGGGGTCGAGGGGCCGTAGAAAACTCGAGATTTTGGCGGGCTATAAATCTACCCAGAGAGAGCTCCATAGTCATCCAAGAGTTGTTTGATAGTATCCACATCATGCCTCGTTGCCTTGGCGAAAATCAAGATATCATCTGCGTAAAATAGGAAACGGGGGTATCCCTTAATAGGCGAGAAGTAGTTCATAGTCTCAAACCATGTGATCCAACGGCCCAACGCTTCTTCCGCAAGACAGAAAAGAAGTGGGGAGAGAGGATCCCCCTGTCGAACGCCACGAGAACAGCCGAAAAAACCTCTTGGTTCACCGTTAATAAGAATTGAGAGCCTGGCCGAAGAAAGTATTACTTGCACTGCTCGGCGAAATCTGTGGCAGAAGCCCATGCGATGAAGCACGGCTAAAAGAAAGTCTCAGTTAATCGTATCAAAGGCTTTCGTCATGTCGATTTTGAGGGCCATGCCACTGTAGGCCCTTCGCGCACCAATCTGATTGATAGCCTCTGAAGCAAGCGCGATGCATGTGTGTATGCGCTTCCCCGGAATGAAACCATATTGAGTCTCCGATAAATAATTAGAAATGAAAGAGCCCAGTCTGGTCGCTATTATCTTCGTGAAGGATTTGAAAATGTAGTTTCCCATAACTATGGGTCTGAAATCTTGTATTTTGTTCGCACCCTGCATTTTCGGTATGAGCGTGACCAGATTCACATTGAAACCCTGTGGCAGGACAAGGTGTTGAAAGAAATAATATGTCGCCTCCTCAACATCATGACTAATTATAGGCCAACATTTCTGGTAGAAGGATCCCGAAAAACCGTCGGGTCCCGGAGCACTCGCGCAATCCATGTCGAAGATGGGTTAGTTTATAACTTAGTGATTAAGGAAGAAACTCCATTTTCAATAATGTATCCCTTTGAAATCTTAAAACTCAAATTCTGTATAAATTAGTTTATAACTTAGTGATTAAGAAAGAAACACGGTTTTCAATAATGTATCATTGTGAAATCTTAAAACTCAAATTGAATGTAAATTAGGTTAATACTTGGTGATTAAGGAAGAAACTCGATTTTCTATAATGTATCCTTTTGAAATATTAAAACTCAAATTGAGTGTAAATTAGTTAGTAACTTAGTGATTAAGGAATTAACTCATTTTTCAATAATGAATTCATTTGAAATCTTAAAACTCAAATTGAGTGTAAATTAGGTGATAACTTAGTGATTAAGGAAAAACTCCATTTTCAATAATGTATCCCTTTGAAATCTTAAAACTCAAATTGAGTGTAAATTAGTTTATAACTTAGTGATTAAGAAAGAAACTTGGTTTTCAATAAGGTATCATTGTGAAATCTTAAAACTCAAATTGAGTGTAAATTATGTTAATACTTGGTGATTAAGGAAGAAACTCGATTTTCTATAATGTATCCTTTTGAAATATTAAAACTCAAATTGAGTGTAAATTAGTTAGTAACTTAGTGATTAAGGAATTAACTCATTTTTCAATAATGAATCCATTTGAAATCTTAAAACTCAAATTGCGTGTAAATTAGGTGATAACTTAGTGATTAAGGAATTAACTCATTTTTCAATAATGAATCTATTTGAAATCTTAAAACTCAAATTGAGTTTTAAGATTTCAAATGGATTCATTATTGAAAAATGAGTTAATTCCTTAATCACTAAGTTACTAACTAATTTACACTCAATTTGAGTTTTAATATTTCAAAAGGATACATTATAGAAAATCGAGTTTCTTCCTTAATCACCAAGTATTAACCTAATTTACACTGAATTTGCGTTTTAAGATTTCAAAGGGATACATTATTGAAAATGGAGTTTCTTCCTTAATCACTAAGTTATAAACTAATTTACACTCAATTTGAGTTTTCAGATTTCAAAGGGATACATTATTGAAAATGGAGTTTCTTCCTTAATCACTAAGTTATCACCTAATTTACATTCAATTTGAGTTTTAAGATTTCAAAGGGATACATTATTGAAAATGGAGTTTCTTCCTTAATCACTAAGTTATAAACTAATTTACACTCAATTTGAGTTTTAAGATTTCAAAGGGATACATTATTGAAAATGGAGTTTCTTCCTTAATCACTAAGTTATCACCTAATTTACACTCAATTTGAGTTTTAAGATTCCAAAGGGATACATTATTGAAAATGGAGTTTCTTCCTTAATCACTAAGTTATAAACTAATTTACACTCAATTTGAGATTTAAGATTTCAAAGGGATACATTTTGAATATGGAGTTTCTTCCTTAATCACTAAGTTATCACCTAATTTACACTCAATTTGAGTTTTAAGATTTCAAATAGATTCATTATTGAAAAATGAGTTAATTCCTTAATCACTAAGTTATCACCTAATTTACACTCAATTTGAGTTTTAAGATTTCATAGGGATACATTATTGAAAATGGAGTTTTTCCTTAATCACTAAGTTATCACCTAATTTACACTCAATTTGAGTTTTAAGATTTCAAATGGATTTATTATTGAAAAATGAGTTAATTCCTTAATCACTAAGTTACTAACTAATTTACACTCAATTTGAGTTTTAATATTTCAAAAGGATACATTATAGAAAATCGAGTTTCTTCCTTAATCACCAAGTATTAACCTAATTTACACTCAATTTGAGTTTTAAGATTTCACAATGATACATTATTGAAAACCGTGTTTCTTTCTTAATCACTAAGTTATAAACTAATTTACACTCAATTTGAGTTTTAAGATTTCAAAGGGATACATTATTGAAAATGGAGTTTCTTCCTTAATCACTAAGTTATAAACTAATTTACACTCAATTTGAGTTTTAAGATTTCAAAGGGATACATTATTGAAAATGGAGTTTCTTCCTTAATCACTAAGTTATCACCTAATTTACACTCAATTTGAGTTTTAAGATTTCAAAGGGATACATTATTGAAAATGGAGTTTCTTCCTTAATCACTAAGTTATAAACTAATTTACACTCAATTTGAGTTTTAAGATTTCAAAGGGATACATTATTTCCTTATATCTCCCTTCTCAACATGATCTCTGATAAAATGATGCCTTATATCAACATGTTTACACCTGGTATGAATAACTGGATTCTGGGTAATTGCAATGGCACTATTACTATCACAGAATATTGGAATATCCTTGGCTCTAATCTGGTAATCCCTAAGCTGTTGACTAATCCAAAGTAGTTGAGAACAACAGCTCCCTGCAGCCATGTACTCTGCTTCTGTTGTTGATGTAGCAACTGAGGTCTGCTTCTTAGAAAACCAGGATACCAATTTATTCCCTAGAAATTGGCATGTTCCACTTGTAGATTTCCTATCTATTCTGCATCCACCATATTCTGAATCTGAATAACCACTCAATTCCAAATTGTCATCTGCAGGATACCATAATCCTAAATTCACTGTTCCCTTAAGATATTTCAAAATCTTCCTTGCTGCTTCCAAGTGACTTTTCTTGGGATTAGCTTGAAACCTGGCACAAACTCCAACAGCAAAGGTAATATCTGGTCTGCTTGCAGTCAGGTACAAGAGAGAACCAATAAGTACTCTGTACTGAGTCTGGTCCACACACTCTCCAGACTCATATGGATCCATGTTGAAATTTGTCATCATAGGGATCTTGGCTTCTTTGCTAGATTCTACTCCAAATTTCTCTAACATGTTTCTGGTGTACTTTGCCTGATTAATGAAGATTCCCTTCTCTGATTGCTTAACCTGCAAACCTAAAAAGTAATTCATCTCACCCATCATGGACATCTCAAACTGACTCTGCATGAGTTCACCAAACTTTTCACACATCTTCTTGTTAGGGGATCCAAATATAATGTCATCAACATATATTTGGACCAGAAGGATGTCCTTTCCTTCTTCTTTCCTAAACAAGGTCCTATCAATCTTACCCTTAGTAAAGCCATTGTCCAGAAGAAATTGAGATAGAGTGTCATACCATGCTCTGGGTGCCTGCTTCAGTCCATAAAGAGCTTTCTTAAGCTTAAACACCTTGTCACCTTGTTCAAAACCAGGAGGTTGTTCCACATACACTTCCTCAATGAGAATCCCATTAAGAAAGGCAGATTTCACATCCATCTGGTAGACTTTGAACTTCATGTGAGCAGCATATGCTAAGAACAATCTGATGGCTTATAGTCTGGCAACAGGAGCAAATGTCTCATCATAGTCTATTCCTTCAGACTGAGAATAGCCCTGAGCCACTAGCCTTGCCTTGTTCCTAGTAATGACATCATTCTCATCTTTCTTATTCTTGAAGACCCACTTAGTGCCTATCACCTTTTGATGTCTTGGTCTGTCTACCAGCTCCCAAACATCCTGTCTGGTGAATTGATTCAACTCCTCTTGCATTGCAATAATCCAATTTGAATCTTTCAGTGCCTCCTTGATGTTCTTAGGCTCAATCAAGGACACATAGCAACTGAATAAGACAGCTAAGTTAAGAGATCTCCTAGTCTGGACACCCTTAGTTGGATCTCCAAGGATTAGGTCATTGGGGTGATCAACCAGGGTCCTCCTTCCCGTGGTCTTGCCTGGTTGATCATCTTCTGCAGTACCTTGGTGATTATCACCACCTGCAGAAGAGTTTCCCCCTACAGGAGTTCCAACCTCTTCTGGTCTTGCTCCTTGTGAAGGCTGCTGCTTCAGAGAACCAGGAGATGGGTCATCATCTGAATCTGAATCTGAATCAAGAACAGGTGGATTGACTTTGATAACTCTGGGTGTTGTCTGATTCTGGGTCTCATCAGAAGACTTAGATTCCACCTTGAACTCAAAAGTAGATTCATCAAAAACAACATGAGGTGTTTCCTCCATACAAAGTGAATTCTTATTAAAAACTCTAAAAGCTTTACTGGTGCTGGAATATCCTAAAAATATTCCATCAGCCACTTTAGCATCAAAGGTTCTTAATTTAGATTTCCCATTGTCATGGATGAAACACTTACATCCAAAAACATGAAAATATGAGACAGATGGGGTTTTACCTTTCCATACCTCATATGGAGTCTTATTATGTCTCTGGGCAATCAGGCATCTGTTCTGAGTGTAGCAAGCTGTATTGATGGCCTCTGCCCAAAATCTCTGTGGAGTGTTGTATTCTGCCAGAAGTGTTCTTGCAGCTTCTTTGAGGGTCCTATTCCTCCTTTCTGCTACTCCATTTTGTTGGGGTGTTCTGGCAGCAGATGTCTCATGAAAAATCCCATGATCCTTGCAGTAATCTGCAATGTGTGAATTCAAAAACTCTGTTCCTTTGTCACTTCTGATTCTGACTATGCTCTGGTTCTGCTCATTCTGAATCTGCTTGAAGAATTCTGGTAGCTTAGTCATAGTTTCATTTTTCTTAAACAAGAACACTACCCAAGTGTATCTTGAAAAGTCATCTACTATCACTAAGGTGTACTTCCTTCCACTGAAACTAAGAGGAGAAACAGGTCCAAACAGGTCCATGTGAAGTAGTTGAAGCACTCTGGTTGTGGTTGTGCTCTGGACATCCTTAAAGGAAGTCTTGGGTTGTTTACCCTTCTGGCATGAACCACAAACCTGATCCTTCTTAAACACTTCATTAGGAAGACCTCGAATGAGACCTTTTCTGGCAATCTTATTCAGTGTTTTGAAGTTAAGATGACACAATCTCTTGTGCCAAATGCAGATCCTTTTGCAACTAGGCAAGCATTTCTTGGGCAACTGTTAAAATCTGCAAGATAAATGTTACCCTTCCTCAAGCCTATTAGCAAAATATCATTATAATCAGAAGAGAAAACAGTGCATGAATCACTAGAAAACTTCACTGAGTATCCCTTGTCACAGAATTGGGATACTGAAAGCAGATTATGTTTGAGTCCTTCTACGTAGTAGACTTCATCTACAAATATTCCATTGAAGGTCAACTTTCCAACTCCTCTGGTGACTCCATAGTTGTTGTCACCAAACATCACTCTTGGTCCATTCAATGGCTTGAAATCTTGGAGATTATCTTTCTGGAAGGTCATGTGCTTGGAACATCCACTATCAATGTACCAGACATGGTTGCTTGAAAGTCCTTTCTCCAATGGACTCTTATCTACCTGCAGAGAAATCAATTAGGTCCCCTACTAGTGCTGGGTCCTGATTGGTTAGTTGCAGGTCTTGTAGGAATCCATAGATAAAGATCATCCCTTGATGGATGAGGAGATCTTATCTTCCTTCCAAATCTATCTACCAGCACATGTCCTCTGACAATGACATATTGAGCTACTGGTCTGATAAGGACACCTTTCCTATAAACAGGTCTGGTGTACCTTTTCTCAAATCTGGCCTTTGGAATGGCCTGCCTCAAAGACATGGTCTTAAAGGTCTGGTTGTAAGGGTACATCCTAGAAGAACCATCTCTGGTGTCATAACTACCCAGGTCAGTTGGTTTTCTATAGATGGGTCTGGAAGACCTCCTCTGGTTCTGATAATTAGACTGTCTCTGGTGATTGTAGTTCCTTTGAGTATACCTATTCTGGAACTGATTCCTCTGAGAAAATTGTCTCTAGGGTACCTGGTTCTGTTGAACATTGTTCCTTCTCTGGTAGTTGTTACTCTGATTGGTATTCCCCTTTCTTGAGTGTTTCCTTTGAGGTCCCCTAATCTGTTTAGGTTCCCTTTGAGGATTTCTCTGGGGTCCTCCAATTTGAGTAATTTCTACCCCTTGGGACTCATTGTTCACAGAACCATCAATCTTTAATGGTTCCCCTTGTTGACACTTATTCTCTAGCATCTTCTCTTCCAGAACAGTCAACTCTTCTGGACCATTTGTTATATGATTAACAGAGTGATTCCTTTTCCAATCAGGATTGTGAACCACCTTGTAACCATTACCAGTTAAGTCTTTATCATTCCAGATTTCTACCAATTTACCAGCTCTTACAGACTTGTCTTTATTATAAAGGTATTTATGAGTTTTAGTGGTAATTCTAGAATATCTTAAACCACTCTTATCACAGATGCGCTGAGAAGACTCTGATATGATAGATACAACAGATGGTATCTTAGGAGCTTCTTTGGGCATGGGTATCTCCTCTATGTTGTGAGCAACTTGTTTTCCCTTGATAAGAGTCTGGTATTTTGCTCTGAGTTCAGTGATCTCATCTTCTTGAGAGTTCCTTTCTTTCATGAGTTGATCTACCAGAGTATCTCTTTCTGTGATCTTATCTTGAAGTTCAGAGACTTCTTTGGAATGATCTTTCATGAGTTCTCTGGTGGATTTGTGCTCATGAGAGAGACATTGAACTTCAGCTCTGAGCCTACCATTCTCTTTCTCAAGTTTTTGACAAAGTTGGACACAATTTTGGAGATCTGATAGCATTTGTTGCATATCAGACTCTCTGGAGTTACCAGATGAATTAGAGGATTCAGTACATTTGGAATTTGATAAAACTAGAGTAGTTTTATTTACCTCAGTGATGTCTGCCATGAGACACACATCATCATCTGATCCAAAGTCAGAAGAAGAAGAACTGGAACTAGTATCCTCCTCCTCTGCTTCTGCCAGCAATGCCCTCTTATCTGCATATCTCATATCTCTCTTGATTCTTTTCTCTTCTCTTTCCCTAGGAGTAAGCTGAGGACAATCATAACTGTAGTGACCAATCTTGTTGCATGTGTAGCAGGCATTGTCTCCTCTGGGACTAGGACTTGGCTCTCTCCTCCTCTGGTTGTAGTCTGATCTGGCTGGACTACTCTCTCTCCTCTGGTAGTAAGGTCTGCCAGAGCTACCATCCCTCCTCTGATAATCTGATTTCCCAGAGCTGCCAGGGTTGTCATCTCTCCTCCTCTCTGGAGTTCTGAATCTGGTCTCCCTTGAGTCTCCAGATGTCTTCTCCTTCTCTGCAGGCTTGAAAGAACTCTTCCTGTCTCTGGTAGACTCCTTCCAATGCCTTTTGTACCTGCCATACTTTGAACTCATTTTATCTAATTTACGAGTTAGAAGTGCTACCTGCTCCTTGAGGCTCAAGTCATATGCAGTAGACTCCTTTGGCTTGACATCAGGCTTGAGAGTTGAAGAGAATGCAACTCCTTTCTGGCCAGAAGAGGAAACCTCTTCTGTTTGACCCTCCTCTTGAAGATCATATTCGTAAGCTTTGAGATCAGACAACAGAAGATGATGATCCAGAGTATTGAGATCCTTGTTGTCCTTGATCACAGTAACTTTGATTCTCCACCTGCTAGTTAGTGAACGCAAAATTTTACTATTAATTTCCTTTTCAGAGTAGGTCTTACCTAAGGCACTAGCCTTGTTTAGGAGGTTTGTGAGGCGCATGTCCAGCTGGTCTATGGTCTCGTCTGGTTTCATTTTGAACGTATCAAACGAGTGTTGAACAGCCTGGAGCTTGTTATCTTTAATCTTCTCTGTTCCCTCGCAGAGAATTGCAAGTTTGTCCCACATCTCCTTCGCAGTGACACAGGTTCTGACCTTCTCTATTACCTCCTTGGTGAGAGTGTTAATAATCTCGGTTCTTGCCACCTGGTCCAGGTTATATAGCTTTCTCTCATCGTTGTCAAGTTCTTCTTTCTTTTTGAGGATTCTTTGTCTGGGAACTCTATCCTCTGCAGCATCGTTAGTTTCTTCTCTGGACTCTGACCTGCCACTATCAATAGGAGTCCAGTAAAATTGTATGGGGCCACTTTCAACCACATCTAGCATGCGGTGGTGAATAGCTCCAAGATGATTGCTCATCATGAAACTCCAGTGGCTGTAGTCCTCAAATGAGAACTCTGGCAATTTGCGACTCTTATAAGAAGATTTTGCAGACATTTTAAATAAAATTTGGGAAATAATAAGAACTTTAACAAAAGCACTTTAAGAGCAATGGATCTGCCCGGTGACCACCAAAAGCTTTTACAAAGCAGTGGTCGTTGGACACACTGCTCTGATACCACTTGTTGGTCCCACTAGATAGATTAATTGCGGAAGCCTTTATAACCAAAATGTCTTTAGAGAAAATCTTTTCTAAGAGCACAAATAATAAACAACAGGTATTAAAGAAAGCAATAAATAACACCGTATTTATAGTGGTTCGGATCTGAATATCCTACGTCCACTCTCCCTTGATCAAAGGGGTCTCACTATCCAACCAACAAACTCACTACTTACTGGAATTTCCGAAGTACCAGCACCTTCTTACAATCTTTTTAGATCTAACTTCGATCTAAAGACAAACTTACTCCAACCTTGTCTAACAAGATGAACAGGTTGAGTATATAAACTCCTTACGAGTTGGATGAGTAATTAAGAACAAAGTGAGTGCAAATGCGTAGTGATCAAAAAGCTTAGTATGCTATGTGCGCGTGTAGAGTCTCTAGAGCTTTTTCTTGAACTGCACTCTTGTATATATAGAGGGGATTAGGGCTAGCCGTTGGAGGGCTAATCCAATCAGATCCTCTATATAAGGAAGCCTCAATCAATCAATTCCCTAATTGATTGATTGGGTTGGTGGGATCCTTGGATTGATTATCTTCAAATACTTTCCAATCCTGATCTTGTTGACTTGATTTGAATCACCAACGGTCAATAGCTTCCTCTGCCTAACTCTGATTCTCAATAGAGAAGGCAAGACCAGACACCAGGCAACCTCGGTGTCTTCTGGCCCTCATCTGGTGAAGAACCAGAATACTCAGTAGAGTCAGGGGATCAAACTGAGCATCTTATGTTCCACCAGACTCGTCTGGTCCGGACTCGTCTGGTCTAGGGAAGGTCCTCTGCCTCTGGTCTGTCTCATCTGGTGAAGTCTTCTGGTGGAGTCCTCTGGTGAAGTCCTCTGGAGGGGTCTTCTGATGACTCTTCTGGTGATGTCTTCTGGTCTGGCAGTTCCCCCTAGACTAAGTCCTAATCTAGATCATCATCTGGCTAACAGGTCCAGATGGTCCTATTACATCTTCTGGTTTGTTTTAACTCATCAAAACTAACAATTTTTATCCTAACAGTTCATGTTTGTATAAAAGGCAAAGTGGAAATTTGGTTTACAACATCACAACAAGATCTCGAATACACACTGTTTTCAAATCAAATAAATTATTTATTTCTACTCAACTTTCATGAACACACATGTCACTTTTAATATATAATTGATAATTTATCGGATAATTAATTTTATTTTTCTCTGCAGGATAAATAGCAAAATTAAATTGGCCTTCAATGGTTTAGGAAAGGTGAAAATATAAGAGAATATATGCACACATTCAAGATCGAGAGATCTACCAATGAATTTGTCCTTCTTTGGCAAAGGTTCTGCAATAAAAATAAATACACAATGCATACATGCATATATATATATACACATACACATGCACAGAGTATTTATAGATCTGGATATAAAAACAGACTATAATCTATAATAATGCATTGCACTTCAAAATCTATTGATATACGCACCCGGACGACACCTCTACTCCCGTCTCTCTAGAAGCTTAAAGAACTGCAACATCGTCATTGTATGGTTTTATTTCAAGATATTAGTGCGCATGCAAAATCTTAAATTTAAGCATGGTTAAATTAGGCTTATTTTTGTAGGAAATTGAGCGAAAAAATTGAAAGAATACGAGAACAAGATGTACACAATTTTGATTTATTAGTTAGGTTTTAGTGTGTGATTTTAGTTATGATCTCAGTTTTGTATCTCATCCTTTATTGACCCATGGACCTATATTAATTATTGGGATGATAAATCTTTCAATATTATTAAGGTACAATATTTTTTTAGATTGGGCTAATTTAAAATATTAGACTATTAGCAATTTAATTTGTCAATAATTAAACTGTTTTTAAATTGACATACAAACTTAAGATAAAAATTTATAATTGTTGTTATATTTTAGTTATATATAAAATGAAGACATATGCTAGTAATTAGTATTTTAATTTTTTTTAAGGATTACTTATTTTATACATATATAGTATTATGTGTTTGACTATATGTGTAGAGGAAATAATGTTGAGCCAATTTGAAATTTAGTTCTTTTAACTATAACTAAATTTTGAGGCTCGAAAAATATAAATATGAAAATATTAAAACACTAAACACAATACATATTTTGCATTGTAATTGTTTGTGAAAAGACTCTAATAATGATATGCATTAAAGATTTAATCCACTAGAATAGATTAAATACATAAAATGTACTATTAGATTTTATTTGATTATTTTTTTAATAAATATCCAATTTGTTTTTTTTTCTTGCTTTAATTATTGTAACATATTATATTCTAATATTATTTTAGCAATAGAAATTTTCTTAACATAATATTTTGTTTGTGTGAGATGAACTCATATGTAAGACGGTGTTCCACATCATTTTTTAATTGGATCATTATCTCCTTTAATAAATAGTTGGTTTGATATACATAAAATTTATGAGTCATATAATATAGCAATAGTAATGTGATATGTTTCAAGTATGAGGTCATATCATATATATCATAATAAAAGTCTTGAAGCATCTATTATAGTAGCAATATAAATCTATAATTGAACCTTTTTTTTTATGAGAGACTCTTATGTGAAGAAGTGGTATAACTCAAGTTTAATATATAATATACAAATATTTTAAAGTATCCCAAAAATATATTATTACTACTATATATTTATAAAATATATTGGGACTTTTAATTTTATTGTATAAGTTATTTAAAATATATGTAAGACCATATATAAAGTGTAGGGTCATTTTAGATGTACAAAAAAAAAACTGTGTCAAATTTGCACAAAATACGATCATCGTTAAATTACACATTCTTTATTAAATATTCTTTAATTTTCACAAGTAATGTCATCGTTAAAAGAATATTACAAATTTTCTATATTACATAAGTTTTTAAAAAAGAATTAGGAGGTACAAAATTATGTAAACAAAAACTTATATGAGACGATGTACATGAGAGAAATCATATTTATCATGTTTTAAAAGTGAGTATATCGTAAATACAAAAAATGAAGATTACTCTCATATTTGAGATTGTCTCACACGTCAAGAGTCAAGACTTTCTCAAATATATACTCCCTCCGCCCACCAAAACTGTGCTAATTTGTTTAGGCACATGTTTTAAAAAATAGATAAAATAAGGATAAAATATAAATTAATTAATTATTTATAAATGTAAAATTAAATTGATTGTTGATAAATGAATGAACACACTTTTAGTATACAAACGAATAAGAAAAATGAATATATTATTAGTGGACAGAGAAAGTATCATTTATTTAAATTAAAAAAATTATAATACATATAATACATATATCGATCGTGCATCGCACGGGTAGCTTACTAGTTTGAAATAATAAGAAGATTTCAGTGGGTAGAAATAATGGAGCAGAAATGATGCTATGAACTCAATTGAAAGGAATTAGAATTAGGAATTCAAACTAATTTCGGTGGATGCGATTTGAATTTTGAATTAAGGAAATAGAGTTGATAGGATTTCAGTTAATGACCAAATCTCCCATAGCTGATAGGATGAGACAGTTATTATGACATGCAGTTTTAAAAGTTAAAATAATTAAATAGCCAATTTTGAAGGGTGGTGCTAAATATCCAGAATTTGGATATCCAGAAAATGACACTTTTGTAATTACCAACAATACCAACAATTAAAATGACTAATACACCCTTCTCCCAAAAAATTCAAATTTTCGTCCATCGTCATCATTTCATAGTTTTGAATTCGAATTCATCTTTCTCTCTCTTGTGCTACTTCCAATGTAAACAACTTTCAAGGAACCACATCATTATTTACACTCAAACACACAACCTTATGTTTCTTCTACCTTTTCTCAGTTCTTCCTTAAATTCCCCATTACTTTCTTCTCCCTTTCTCCATTCTTACCTTAAAATCTCCATTACTTTCTTCTCCCTCTTCTCCATTTTTACCTAATATTCTCCATTACTTTCTTTTCTTTCTTCTCCATATTTACGTTATATTCTCCATTATTTTCTTCTCCCTCTTCTCCATTTTTACCTTATATTTTTTCTACAAAATTTCAAAGATGTCTACTGGAAAGAAAAAGCCTCGAAAATATTATGTTGTATTTGTGGGTGCACGTGTTGGTATATATGGCAGTTGGCATGAATGCTCAAAACATGTCATTGGATTCAAAGGTAGTGTCTACCGTGCTTTTCATACCGAGGAAGAAGCTATTGCTGCATATACTTCTTATTTTCGGATGAACTTGCACAAGGATAATGATGAATTTAATGATTGCATTGGAAGGAAAGTCGAAGAAATATGCAGCGACAAGGAAACTAAGACGAACGTGAGCTCAAGCTTTGTGAAGGAGGCCGAGAGAAAAGTTAATGAAGAGATGATTGTTCATAAAGTTGATTCAATTGCAAGACTGTTCCTTGTAGGTTGTGTATCTGGGATGTTTTTTGCAATCATCATATGGATGCTGAAATGATATTTGTGGACATGTTTATCGAATTTTTTCTTCCTTAGTGGATGTGTTGAAGTGAAGAGAAGTTATTTTGTGTTCTAAATTTTTTTAGTGTTCTAGTTAATAATTTCCATGTTAAGTGTTCTACATATTTTATTGAGTCTATTATTAAAGTTTGGAGAATAAAGTTCAAGGAAACTAATTCAAAGTGTTGCTTACTAGTATTAGAGTTTGGTCGAATTTAGGGTACTGTTGTTTACTAGTATTAGGGTTTGTGGATGAAAACCGTGTTGGGAAAATAGGGGTGCCCGGAATCTATTCGGGATGAAATTTAAATACGAATTTAAATACAATTATTACTAGCATGAATTAATCCTAATTAATTCAAATAATAATTCCAACAACTAATTTTCATCATGCATGTTGAATTAATTTCACATATTTACTAGGCGGAATAAACAAGTAAATATGCGATTAACGTACCTCTTGTGGAATTGGCCTTTGGATATACGGGACAATTACGATCTCGCTCTATCAACCCAAAGCCTTCTCAAGTATTTCCCTTTTCACCTCACTTGATCACCGGTGGGAGATGCTTTCAAGTAATTTAATAAACTAAGGAAAAAGAAAAATATTTATGCTTCTTGATTTTTCCAACACATGGAATTATGTCCTTGGGGATGAAATAATCATCCCCTATTTATAAGAAGAGGTGGCCGAAATTTAGTGATATTTTAGAGGTGGAGAAAATCTTTTCTTAGCCTCTAAGAAATCTTGAATATATCCCATATATTCTTTTCTCCATAATAAAATATTCCACAAAAATCTCACACTCCTAATTATGGGGTAATTTTCGAAAATATCAATAAGAAATCCAAAGATTTGGATCTTCTTGAATATATGAGATATTCTTGTATTCCTAGAATACATATCTTCCATAATATCTTTCCAAGAAAATCAACAAAATCTTATTTCTTCTTGATCTCCTTATTTTCGAAAAAATGATGAAAATTTAGCATTAATATTATCTTTTTATTTTAATCACCTTATCATTATTGGGCTACTTAATGGGCTACTTGAGGGGTCTTAAGGAGAATTCAGATTGGACCTCCTAATGGACTTCTGAATTTCAATATTGAGCCCCAATATAATTCAGCCCATTAATATTAATTATTACCACTAATAAATTAATATTGCACTATCCATCTTAATCCATATTACGATAATATGGGCTCCCGGTTATTATTTCCCGCGTTTAAGATTATCAAGTCCATTAATTAATTAAGCTTCTGAATAGCTCTAAATTAATTAATATATTTCACCTTGGAGTAAAGACAGCTCAACATTATTATTCGTACCGAAGAAACTAATTCTTCACTTGCAAGATTTGGTACAATAAAACTTCTGAGCCCACCAAGGGGACTAATCACACGAGCCGTACTCGCACGCGTTTCTCCGTATTAAATCTTAGCAACAGTCTTATGATTAATATTACTGCCCAAGACACAAAGTTCGAAGTCGCAATGATTCTCACCCAACATGAATCAAAGCAGTAACCATTAAGCACACACAGTCCTATTTAAGTGACGGAGATTAAGAAATCAACAACCACTGAGGTCTAATCCTTCACCTTTCAGAACAGAAGAATTTATCCTCGTTGTAGGACCTCTTCAACACATACTAAATGTGTTAGTGCAATCTCTTAGTCAAGATAGACCAATCTGAGTCTTACACATCGACCTTTCACGGCGGATTGTTCAATTCCACCTAGGTCGTGAAAATGTACGTTTAGTTACAAGTAAACTGTTAATGTTGTCTTCCGTGATCGGGTATCACCACATTAACTACAATGTAACATGTACTATATATTGAACGGTTTGCAATAGAAATTCAACATTCAATCATATCTAAAGCATATGCGATAAAAGAATTATTCTCATAACCAAGTGTTTGATACACGAGTTATACAAAGTAAAAGCATACTTTCACGTATAACTCCAACAATCTCCCACTTATACTTAAAGTCTGGTTTTTAGTATACATCACGCATGTCTTAATGTAGTAGCTCTACGTGACATCTCATGTCAACCTACACTAACCTAATAATTCCTCCCACTTATACTTAAAGCAGATTGGCAATAGTCTTGACTCCCATTCCATCCACATGTCTCTCGAATGTATTCAGAGGCAGACCATTTGTGAATGGATGTACTAGGTTGTCCTCCGACATTTATCTTTGCCACCTCTTTATCTCCTCTCTTAACAATTTCTCGTATAAGATGGTGTTTTCTTTCAATGTGTTTGTTGGCCTTGTGGGCTCTCGGTTCCCTTGAATTTGCAACTGCTCCGACATTATCACAATGGACAGTGATTATGATGGGCAAATTCGGAACAACGTCCAAGTCCACTAAGAAGTACTTGAGCCAAACCGCTTTTTTCGCTGCTTCACAAGCAGTTACTTATTCGGCTTTGATGGTCGAATCGGCGATGCATTTCTGCAAATCGCTTATCCATGTCATGGCTCTTTCTCCCATGCAAAACACACTACCCGAGGTAGTTATTTTGGAATCTATATCTGATTGGAAATTTGAGTCCGTGTATCCCATGGGAATTAGATTGTCTGATTGTTAAATCAGCATTCCATACTAAGTTCTTTTCAGAAACTAAAGAACGCATTTAATTGCAATCTAATGTGCTTTCCCGGGGTTACTTTGATATCTTGCCATCATGCCCACGGCAAAGCAGATATCCGGTCTCGTACACAACATTGCATACATAAGACTTCCTACGTCCGAAACGTACGGAACGTCTTTCATGTCATCTATCTCCACTTGGTCTTAGGGCATATTTCTTTAGATAGATGGATTCCGTGCCTAAAAGGTACAAAACCTTTCTTGGAATCTTGCATGCTGAAATGCTTCAAAACAGTGGCTTTGTATGAAACTTGCGATAAACCCAACATCCTCCTCTTGTGATCTCGAGTGAACTTGATCCCAAGGATGTGACCGGCTTTCCCTAAGTCCTTCATATCAAACTGATTTGACTGCCATACCCTTACGTCTGACAATACCTTTACATTGTTTCCAATGAGCAGAATATCGTCTACGTATAATACTAAGAATACCACCGCAGTTCCGTCACACCTTTTACACCCACAACTTTCGAACTTGTTTTGATCACAAACCCGTAAGACTTAATAACTTGATCAAAATACTGGTTCCAAGTACGCGACGCTTGCTTAAGTCCATAAATGGATCTCTTAAGCTTGCATACGAGGTGCTCTTGGCCTTTTTCAACGAAACCTTTGGGTTGTTGCATATAGATCCCATCAAGACTTCCGTTAAGGAAAGCTGTCTTGACATCCATTTGCCAGATCTCGTAATCTAGTGCGCAGCGATCGACAAGAGAATACGGATGGACTTAAGCGTAGCTACAGGCCACAGGCCACAAGCCTTGCTTTGAAGGTCTCTACCCTTCCGTCCGGTCCTCTTTTCCTCTTGTACACCCACTTGTATCCAATGGGCTCTACCCCACTAGGTGGATCAACCAACTCCCACACTTGATTATAATCCATCGAACCCACCTCGGTTTCCATTGCAGTTTGCCACGCCTCCGCATCTTTGTCTTGGATTGCCTCGTCGTACGTTCATGGGTCTGATTCATCGCCGGGAATCAAATCCGAAGATTCTCCAATTCCCATGAATCTCTAGGGTTGCCTTGCAATCCTCCCACTACGACGGGGTTCCGGTTGTGAAGGTGTGACTTGTGGTATACCATCTTGTATACTTGGTATAGGAGTTTGCCATCTTAACTCGTCTAAGGTAACCTCACTTCTGGGCTTTCTTTTGTTCATATAGTCTTCCTCCAAAAATTTAAAGTGCGAACTAATCACGGTCTTTTAATCCTTGAGACTATAGAATATACACCCTTTCGTTCCCATGGGATATCCTTTAAACAACCTTAATTCAGAGCTCGAAACCGTGGCTCTGATACCAATTATTGGGAAAATAGGGGTGCCCGGAATCTATTCGGGATGAAATTTAAATACGAATTTAAATACAATTATTACTAGCATGAATTAATCCTAATTAATTCAAATAATAATTCCAACAACTAATTTTCATCATGCATGTTGAATTAATTTCACATATTTACTAGGCGGAATAAACAAGTAAATATGCGATTAACGTACCTCTGGTAGAATTGGCCTTTGGATATATAGGGCAATTACGATCTCGCTCTATCAACCCAAAGCCTTCTCAAGTATTTCCCTTTTCACCTCACTTGATCACCGGTGGGAGATGCTTTCAAGTAATTTAATAAACTAAGGAAAAAAAAAATATCTATGCTTCTTGATTTTTCCAACACATGGAATTATGTCCTTGGGGATGAAATAATCATCCCCTATTTATAAGAAGAGGTGGCCGAAATTTAGTGATATTTTAGAGGTGGAGAAAATCTTTTCTTAGCCTCTAAGAAATCTTGAATATATCCCATATATTCTTTTCTCCATAATAAAATATTCCACAAAAATCTCACACTCCTAATTATGGGGTAATTTTCGAAAATATCAATAAGAAATCCAAAGATTTGGATCTTCTTGAATATATGAGATATTCTTGTATTCCTAGAATACATATCTTCCATAATATCTTTCCAAGAAAATCAACAAAATCTTATTTCTTCTTGATCTCCTTATTTTCGAAAAAATGATGAAAAATCAGCATTAATATTATCTTTTTATTTTAATCACCTTATCATTATTGGGCTACTTAATTGGCTACTTGAGGGGCCTTAAGGAGAATTAAGATTGGACCTCCTAATGGACTTCTGAATTTCAATATTGAGCCCCAATATAATTCAGCCCATTAATATTAATTATTACCACTAATAAATTAATATTGCACTATCCATCTTAATCCATATTACGATAATATGGGCTCCCGGTTATTATTTCCCGCGTTTAAGATTATCAAGTCTATTAATTAATTAAGCTTCTGAATAGCTCTAAATTAATTAATATATTTCACCTTGGAGTAAAGACAGCTCAACATTATTATTCGTACCGAAGAAACTAATTCTTCACTTGCAAGATTTGGTACAATAAAACTTCTGAGCCCACCAAGGGGACTAATCACACGAGCCGTACTCGCACGCGTTTCTCCGTATTAAATCTTAGCAACCGTCGTATGATTAATATTATTGCCCAAGACACAAAGTTCGAAGTCGCAATGATTCTCACCCAACATGAATCAAAGCAGTAACCATTAAGCACGCACGGTCCTATTTAAGTGACGGAGATTAAGAAATCAACAACCACTGAGGTCTAATCCTTCACCTTTCAGAACAGAAGAATTTATCCTCGTTGTAGGACCTCTTCAACACATATTAAATGTGCTAGTGCAATCTCTTAGTCAAGACAGACCAATCTGAGCCTTACACATCGACCTTTCACGGCGGATTGTTCAATTCCACCTAGGTCGTGAAAATGTACGTTTAGTTACAAGTAAACTGTTAATGTTGTCTTCCGTGATCGGGTATCACCACATTAACTACAATGTAACATGTACTATATATTGAACGGTTTGCAATAGAAATTCAACATTCAATCATATCTAAAGCATATGCGATAAAAGAATTATTCTCATAACCAAGTGTTTGATACACGAGTTATATAAAGTAAAAGCATACTTTCACGTATAACTCCAACAAACCGTCCCAAACCCTAATTTATATTTTCAAATTATTGTTTTAAAAAATAATTTATCTAATTAAACTTATTTACTCAATGATGACATGTCACAACTTCCAATACCCACTAAAGTATATCATTTTTTTGTCTGCTAATCATGTTTGACGGTTTAAATTATAATCTTTTAATAAAATCTTAATTATGTATAATAAAATGCCGATAATTTAATAAATAATTACTATAAAATATCGATAATGTATAAAAAAATCTTTATAAGTATACCCTTTAATCGGCATTATGTTTACTTGTTCAAAATTTTGGATATTTATGGTTTAAATTCAATTAATTCTCGATAATATATAATAAAATCTTTTGAAGTATTAAAGCATCGGCATTTTAGGATTTAAAATATAATCTTTTAATAAAATCTTGATTATGTATAATAAAATATATCGATAATTTAGTAATTAATTTCAATAAAATCTGGATAATGTATAATAAAATCTTTAGAAGTGTACCCTTTAATTGAGATTATGTTTATATACTTACTTGTTCAAAAATGCCGATTAAGGCTACAAATATTAGGGTTTAGGGTTTATAACCTTTTAACAAAATCTGGATTTTAGGGTTTATAAAAGAGGAAACATTCAATGATATCATAAAAGGAGGAAACAAAATACATATCTTGAGAATTCAAGTTCATCAAAACATAACATTTTCATACCAACTAGAACCCAATATCAAATAACACAAACAACTTGACAACTTCGACCTGATCAAAAAAGAAAATACTTGCCAACTTCGAAAACAAAAACATCAAAACAATGAAAACACAACTTCGTACTGAAACATAGGGTGCCAAAAACTTTCAACTTCACTCATCAAGCTTCTTCACTTTCCATGGGATTTTCATCTTCACCTTCTCCATCCTAAGAACCTTCTCCTTCCTCAAAACCTTCCACACGAACGTTATCTTCACCACCACCTTCCATGTGAATGTCATCTTCACCACCACCTTCCATTTGAACCTCATCTTTTCCACCATTTCTCATGGGACCCTCAACTTCACCATCAATACCGCCCCCTCTCACTCGAGTTCCATTGTTTCCACCAGCACCGATGCTTGCCGACTTCTCCCGAACACTGGAATCTGAAAGCACAATCAATGGAATAATCCTGGTCCTTTTAGCCTCCACAAAGATTTCATAAATCTTTGGCAATGGTTCATCAAGTAAGATGAGATCACTCAATGAATCACAACTTGTGTGTTTCATCAAACGCCTGATGAACTCTTTCACGTCCTTCTTCAAGTCGTCATGTTGTTGTTTTGAGTAGTCGTACATTGCAAGGAGACTCATTGGCGAAGGAGGAACGAAAGATGATGAAGAGTATTTTTCGAGGGAGTAAAGGCCATTTTCAACGTTAGCTTGATGATATTTTGGTTGGTACGAAATAGTTTTGTACTAGTATTGGGTTTATATAGGAACTTTTGAAAGTAGAGGTTGATTATTTGATATTATTAACTGAAATATAATTAATTATCCTAATAATTATCTAAACCCATTATCACCACTACCAATACCCACCTTTATATATGAAATAGTGCATTTGTTCTTTAATGATATCATGCATAAAGTGAACCAATACACTACTCCCTGTAAATAGGGCGGTTGAATTGGATTGGTGGGGAGAGGAAACGGCTCGAGGGATGGAAAATGGAGTAATGGGAGGATCTTGATAATTGTGTATCCAAACATTGATTAGGTATTTTTAGATTTTAATTTTAATTATTTGATTTTTAAAAAAATGAATATCATAGTAGGCTCGTTTACTGAGCCTAATTATAAGCTTATTGTCTCTTATATTGAGCCTTTTTTGGGGTTTGTTAAATGTTAAATGAGCCTAATATTTTATCTTTCAATTTATAAACATATGGGAATTATTTTTTCTAAATTAATATGTTGAATATTTAAATAGAAATAGTACTTAAGAGATCAATTTTTTTTTAAAATTATTATGGTGAACATTTTAAGCTAAGTTGAAAAAAAAAATAAGTCGTATGATTTTCTTTTTTTTTTTAAATTGCAATAATTATAAGCTCTCAGCGTTAAAAATATATAATAAGAAAAATCACATTTACACATGAAAATCACATTTACCAAAGCCCATCCATGACAATCACATTTACACATGAAAATCACATCTACCAAAGCCCACAAAAGTATTACTTTTGTTTGCTAATCATTACATTTTTTGAATGTGAAGCCATGCATGGAAACTAATTTACATAGATAGATTTTTATTTAATTTTTTGCAAGGAAATTTTGATAGATAGATGGGAAAATCAGGGCAAGGGAAACAGACGGTCAAGTTGATCCTTGCTTTTGTTTTGGTACTGCTCAAGATCGTTTACACTTCGTTGAATATGACATGCGGCACTTATCTTCGAATAAGGGTCCGAAGCATTGGCCAACACCAACACTTGTTCCACAATTTCAAGTTTCTTGTTGAGTATATTTTCTTGAAGAAGCATGTATCTTTCCTTTGACAACTCAAACAACACTTTTTCCCTCTAAAAACAAGTCACAAAAATCTAGTTATGATTAGGAAAAAAAAAAAATAAACGCATTACATTATGAAATAATGTTACCTCAAAAATTATTTTTTTGTCTCCATAATTTCCTTGTTGTATGTCTCAATGGCCTCTATTGTTCTCTTGTATATATCATCCTAACAATTAATTTGGAAAAAAATATTAAGAATCCAATATTTGCAATTATTAGAGAGAGATAACTTACCATTTTTTAAGAAACCAAAATTGTCTTGGAAAGAAGAATTTCGTGTAGGCTTTTGGGGGGGGGGGGGAGGGGAGGAAAAAGGTGAGGGAGATGTATGAATGAAGATGATAATTGAGGAAAAATGTTGGTGCATATATAATAGAAAATCTAGTGGGGTTTATGAGGTGGAAGGTGAATTGCTTGATACTTGTCATTCATGCACAACATTAGTTTGATGTATTATTTTCTAAATTTTAATTTTAATTGAAATTGATATTTTTTTAAATATATATAATTATAATTTCTTTTATTCTATTCAAATATATATAATTAGAATTTCTTTTATTCTATTCAAATATATATAATTAGAATTTCTTTTGTTCTATTAAATTATATATAATTAGAATTTCTTTTATTCTATTCAAATATATATAATTAGAATTTCTTTTATTCCATGATGCAGTAGGGTATTATAATGATCTTGTAGAGTAAAAGTGATAAACAGCTTTCAAAATGAAAAAATAACAAATTAAAATTAGAACATTTGATAGATAGATAGATAGATAGATAGATAGATAGATAGATAGATAGATAGATAGATAGATAGATAGATAGATAGATGGATCAAAGAGTCCATTACAAAATCAAATAGATACCCAGAATGATGCAAAATAAACATCCATAACAAAATGAAGGACTTTTGGATAGAATGCTTAGCCATATAAGAACAAGAGTTGCATCTTGAACACAGCATCAGCATTCTCGAGTTCTTCCTTTTCGTGAACCAGGAGGTTTTCGAGTCTTTTTTTGTCATCCCCAGTAGCATCATCCAGTTCAATCTCCAGTGCCCTAGTCCTGCTCTCAATCGTGCATTTTTTTCGAGATAGGCGAACATGGCTTCAAGCTCCATTTTCAGTAAATTTCTTTCACTCTGTAAATTTTATTGAAAGTCTATTAGGATTCATTAGTGCGAGATATATAGAAAATGATGTACAAAAAAATTAAAAAATGGAACGAACCTCGTGCTTTGATGCCATGGCCGAAATTTCTTTTTTTTTTTTTTTGACAGTAACTCGAAGAACTTCACCATCAAGGCTTCCTACATAAACATAAGGGATTACCCATTAAAACAAAATCTTGAATACAAATAACAAGTCGAAATTAGAAGTCAAAAATTAAATCCCCATTGAAACGAAATTTAAACCACCGAAAGAAGAAATTTTGAATACCATTGGCATTGTGGAAGGAGAAGACAAAGGAATTTTGAAAACGATTATTAGTGATGCGAAGGGTTGTGGATCGGTTTTTAAAGAAGAAAGAGTTAGGTTTTGTTTAACTTTTAATATTCTAAAAATTTAATGTTGTGGATCGGTTTTTAAGGAAAAAATGAATTAGTGTTTTGTGTTGGGATTTGTAAAGTGGAAGATGACTTTTTGAGGTGCAAAAAAATAAATGAAATAATTAATGGAAAATTCAAATGAAAAGAATTAATTTTAGATTAAACTAAAATTTGTATTATTAAAAGTATTAAACTAAAATCTGTATTGATCATTATTAAACTAAAATCTGTATTTTCAAACCATATAAGAGTATAACATCATATTGACCATTTCAAAATCATAAAAAAAATCAAATTTTATAATGGTAATTGCTAGTAATACTAGTGGTGATTGCTAGTAATACACCATATTAGTAGTACAAACACTATAGTAGTAGTACAAACACGCATTGAATGTGTTACCGTTAGCTATCGATAGTAATACGAAGTTTCAATTTCTCTAAAATCACAAGTCCACTTTAGATTAATTCGTGAAAAATACCTTCTTAGTCATTCGAATTAGGGATTTAGGGTTAGGGTTAGGGTTTAGGGTTACGATTGAGGGTTTAGGGTTACCTACACTATAGTAGTAGTACAAACAAGCATTGAATGTGTTACCGTTAGCTATCGATAGTAATACGAAGTTTCAATTTCTCTAAAATCACAAGTCCACTTTAGATTAATTCGTGAAAAATACCTTCTTATTCATTCGAATTAGGAATTTAGGGTTAGGGTTAGGGTTTAGGGTTACGATTGAGGGTTTAGGGTTACCTACACTATAGTAGTAGTACAAACACGCATTGAATGTGTTACCGTTAGCTATCGATAGTAATACGAAGTTTCAATTTCTCTAAAATCACAAGTCCACTTTAGATTAATTCATGAAAAATACCTTCTTAGTCATTCGAATTAGGAATTTAGGGTTAGGGTTTAGGGTTACGATTGAGGGTTTAGGGTTACCTACACTATAGTAGTAGTACAAACAC
This sequence comes from Ballota nigra, assembly GCA_947034835.1. NCBI lineage: Eukaryota > Viridiplantae > Streptophyta > Magnoliopsida > Lamiales > Lamiaceae > Ballota > Ballota nigra. Next base: position 123,468,888 of record OX344723.1, read on the forward strand.
GCATTGAATGTGTTACCGTTAGCTATCGATAGTAATACTAAGTTTCAATTTCTCTAAAATCACAAGTCCACTTTAGATTAATTCATGAAAAATACCTTCTTAGTCATTCGAATTAGAAATTTAGGGTTAGGGTTAGGGTTTAGGGTTACCTACACTATAGTAGTAGTACAAACACGCATTGAATGTGTTACCGTTAGCTATCGATAGTAATTCTAAGTTTCAATTTCTCTAAAATCATAAGTCCACTTTAGATTAATTCGTGAAAAATACCTTCTTATTCATTCGAATTAGGAATTTAGGGTTAGGGTTAGGGTTTAGGGTTACGATTGAGGTTTAGGGTTACCTACACTATAGTAGTAGTACAAACACGCATTGAATGTGTTACCGTTAGCTATCGATAGTAATACTAAGTTTCAATTTCTATAAAATCACAAGTCCACTTTAGATTAATTCATGAAAAATACCTTCTTAGTCATTTGAATTAGGAATTTAGGGTTAGGGTTAGGGTTTAGGGTTACGATTGAGGGTTTAGGGTTACCTACACTATAGTAGTAGTACAAACACGCATTGAATGTGTTACCGTTAGCTATCGATAGTAATACTAAGTTTCAATTTCTCTAAAATCACAAGCCCACTTTAGATTAATTCGTGAAAAATACCTTCTTAGTCATTCGAATTAGGAATTTAGGGTTAGGGTTAGGGTTTAGGGTTACGATTGAGGGTTTAGGGTTACCTACACTATAGTAGTAGTACAAACACGCATTGAATGTGTTACCTTTAGCTATCGATAGTAATACTAAGTTTCAATTTCTCTAAAATCACAAGTCCACTTTAGATTAATTCGTGAAAAATACCTTCTTAGTCATTCGAATTAGGAATTTAGGGTTAGGGTTAGGGTTTAGGGTTACGATTGAGGGTTTAGGGTTACCTACACTATAGTAGTAGTACAAACACGCATTGAATGTGTTACCGTTAGCTACCGATAGTAATACTAAGTTTCAATTTCTCTAAAATCACAAGTCCACTTTAGATTAATTCGTTAAAAATATCTTCTTAGTCATTCGAATTAGGAATTTAGGGTTAGGGTTAGGGTTAGGGTTAGGGTTTAGGGTTACCTACACTATAGTAGTAGTACAAACACGCATTGAATGTGTTACCGTTAGCTATCAATAGTAATACTAAGTTTCAATTTCTCTAAAATCACAAGTCCACTTTAGATTAATTCATGAAAAATACCTTCTTAGTCATTCGAATTAGGAATTTAGGGTTAGGGTTAGGGTTAGGGTTTAGGGTTACGATTGAGGGTTTAGGGTCACCTACACTATAGTAGTAGTACAAACACGCATTGAATGTGTTACCGTTAGCTATCGATAATAATACAAAGTTTCAATTTCTCTAAAATACAAGTCCACTTTAGATTAATTCGTGAAAAATATCTTCTTAGTCATTCGAATTAGGAATTTAGGGTTAGGGTTTAGGGTTACGATTGAGGGTTTAGGGTTACCTACACTATAGTAGTAGTACAAACACGCATTGAATGTGTTACCGTTAGCTATCGATAGAAATACTAAGTTTCAATTTCTCTAAAATCACAAGTCCACTTTAGATTAATTCGTGAAAAATACCTTCTTAGTCATTCGAATTAGGAATTTAGGGTTAGGGTTAGGGTTTAGGGTTACGATTGAGTGTTTAGGGTTACCTACACTATAGTAGTAGTACAAACACGCATTGAATGTGTTACCGTTAGCTATCGATAATAATACGAAGTTTCAATTTCTCTAAAATCACAAGTCCACTTTAAATTAATTCGTGAAAAATATCTTCTTTGTCATTCGAATTAGGAATTTAGGGTTAGAGTTAGGGTTTAGGGTTACAATTGAGGGTTTAGGGTTACCTACACTATAGTAGTAGTACAAACACGCATTAAATGTGTTACCGTTAGCTATCGATAGTAATACTAAGTTTCAATTTCTCTAAAATCACAAGTCCACTTTAGATTAATTCGTGAAAAATACCTTCTTAGTAATTTGGATTAGGAATTTAGGGTTAGGGTTTAGGGTTACGATTGAGGGTTTAGGGTTACCTACACTATAGTAGTAGTACAAACACGCATTGAATGTGTTACCGTTAGCTATCGATAGTAATACTAAGTTTCAATTTCTCTAAAATCACAAGTCCACTTTAGATTAATTCGTGAAAAATACCTTCTTAGTCATTCGAATTAGGAATTTAGGGTTAGGGTTAGGGTTTAGGGTTACGATTGAGGGTTTAGGGTTACCTACACTATAATAGTATTACAAACACACATTGAATGTGTTACCGTTAGCTATCGATAGTAATACGAAGTTTCAATTTCGTTGAAAAATACCTTCTCTATAAACTAATTTTATTTTTTTCTTTTTTTATTATTTTTCTATTTAAAATTCTCTATTCAAATATTTTCCCTTCTTTTCTATAAACTAATTTTTTTTCCGTTTTTTATTATTTTTCTATTTAAAATTCTCTAGTCCAATATATATTCCCTTCTTCTTTCAACTAACTTTTTTTTTCTTTTTTTGACTATCATATTATCCAAACTTCACTTCTCAAATATTTTTCCTTTTTCTCTCAACTAACCTATTTTATTTTTCGTATTTTACTTTGATAAGCATAAAAAATTCTCTATTCAAATATTTTCCCTTCTTTTCTATAAACTAATTTTTTTTTTCTGTTTTTTATTATTTCTCTATTTAAAATTCTCTAGTCCAATATGTATTCCCTTCTTCTCTCAACTAACTTTTTTTTTCTTTTTTTGACTATCATATTATCCAAACTTCACTTTTCAAATATTTATCCTTTTTCTCTCAACTAACCTCTTTTATTTTTCGTATTTTACTTTGATAAGCATAAAAAATTCTCTATTCAAATATTTTCCCTTCATTTCTATAAACTAATATTTTTTCCATTTTTTTATTATTTTTCTATTTAAAATTCTCTAGTCCAATATATTTTCCCTTCTTCTCTCAACTAACTTTATTTTTTTCATTTTTTGATATTATCTCTAGAAAAATACCCTCACACTAAAGTCAAATACCTAATTATCGGCTAGCATCATCATTTTTTTATTTTATTTTTTACACAAGGAATATCATCATTTGAATGAGTCTTTTTAGAATGCATTGGAAATATGAGAAGTTGGTCATAATTAAATGGGGAGGCGGTTTCATCATTGTATGCATGGGGAATACAAACAATTAGTGGTTAGTTAGATGGATTAGTGGGAATGTGGGTGGTTTAAAAAATTCTCTATTAATTCTACAATTAATCTGAAATTAGAAGATTTAGGGATCAGTGTATGAAAGATCTAGTAGTACTCTATATAAGATTGTGACTTCTTGAGTTCTTCACACTATTCTATTTTATTTCAAACCTCCACTTAAAAAAATGGCTAACCGTAGGTCTATGGAGTCGGATCTTCGCAATATTCCCAGTTCGTTTAAGGTCCACTGCAAAACCACCGAGTTCCATCAACGTTTGGTATCTTCTTATGAACATTGTAATATTTTTTTGTCTTCTTTTTTTTAGATAAACTAATCTATCTTTTTTCATAATTTTCAGAATCTTCCACCCGTTGCTCGAGAAATTTTTGGTACGGAAAAAAAGGTGATCGATATCCAGTGTGGATATGACGGATGTGTTTTTAGTTGTACTTATCAGTTTCATCAGATTCAAGCTAGAGGATTCAGTCGGTTGTCTATGGGTTGGAGCAATGTGATGGATGCCATGGAGATTGGCCAAGGCGATTGGGTGTATTTTGTACAAGATTGGGAGGATCCGAAGAAATTTCATTTGTTTGTTAATAGGCATCATGCTGCGATCAAGATTGAGGGTGTGGGTTGGATTTAAATTTAAGCCAATTAGGTGAATGACTCTATTTATGTTCTAGTTTTTTTGTAAGATCTGTAATGATCTCAAGTGAGCTTATTTAAGTGTGATTTGATCGAATTTTGTTCAAACGTGGGGAAATCAATTTTTTTACAGCAAAAATGGGAAATCAATTTGATCAAACAGTTTTTTGTTACTGCAAAAAAATGAGTGAATTTTTTACTAAAATTAATCAATTTTGTAAATTGTATTAATTTTCAAGTCTACTAGTTGATTATTATCACTAGTTTTTCAAATAATTTTTCACTTTTGAATCAATCTAAAATTTTAAAGTTAACGTGTTTTCAATAAAAAAAAGTAAAACAATTTTTTTTTAATAAATTTAATCTTAGTAAAAAGCCAAAGCAAAACTATGTCATATCATGCTCATGTAAAATAAAATCAACCTATCATACATGCCTAGGTAGAGCCGACTGTTGGAGTTATACGTGAAAGTATGCTTTTACTTTGTATAACTCGTGTATCAAACACTTGTTTATGAGAATAATTATTTTATCGCATATGCTTTAGATATGATTGAATGTTGAATATTTATTGCAAACAATTCATAATAGTACTAGTTACATTGTAGTTAATGTGGTGATACCCGATCACGGAAGACAACATTAACAGTTTCCTTGTAACTAAACGTACATTTTCACGACCTAGGTAGAATTGAACAATCCGTCGTGAAAGGTCGATGTGTAAGTCTCATATTGGTCTGTCTTGACTAAGAAATTGCACTAGCACATTTAGTATGTGTTGAAGAGGACCTACAGCGAGGATAAATTCTTCTGTTCTGAAATGTGAAGAATTAGACCTCAGTGGTTGTTGATTTCTTAATCTCTGTCACTTAAATAGGATTGTGTGTGCTTAATGGTTACTGCTTTGATTCATGTTGGGTGAGAATCATTATGACTTCGAACTTTGTGTCTTGGGCAATAATATTAATCATACGACGTTTGCTAAGATTTAATACGGAGAAACGCGTGCGAGTACGGCTCGTGTGATTAGTCCACTTGTTGGGCTCAGAAGTTTTATCGTACCAAATCTTACAAGTGAAAAATTAGTTTCTTCGGTACGGATAATAATGTTGAGCTGTCTTTACTCCAAGGTGAAATATATTAATTAATTTAGAGCTATTCAGAAGCTTAATTAATTAATGGACTTGATAATCTTAAACACGGGAAATAATAACCGGGAGCCCATATTATCGTAATATGGATTAAGATGAATAGTGCAATATTAATTTATTAGTGGTAATAATTAATATTAATGGATTGAATTATATTGGGGCTCAATATTGAAATTCAGAAGTCCATTAGAAGGTCCAATCTTAATTCTCCTTAAAGGCCCCTCAAGTAGCCCATTAAGTAGCCCAATAATGATAAGGTGATTAAAATAAAAAGAACATATTATGCTGATTTTTCATAGTGATTTTCGAAAGTGGCTTATTTGGAGAAAGAAAAGATCTTGTTGATTTTCTTGAAAATATATTATGGAAGATAAGTATTCTTGGAATACAAGATTATCTCATATATTCAAGAAGATCCAAATCTTGGATTCTTACTCAATAATTTCGAAAATTACAAGCCTAATTAAGAGAGTGAGATTTTTGTGGAATATTTTATTATGGAGAAAAGAATATATGGGATATATTCAAGATTTCTTAGAGCCTAAGAAAAGATTTTCTCCAAGACCCAAATAACCTCAAAAATTCAGCCACTCCTAATTATAAATAGGGGGTGATTATTTTATCCCCAAGGACATAATTCCATGTGTTGGAAAAATCAAGAGCATATATATTTTTCTTTTTCCTTAGTTATTTAAATTACTTGAAAGTATCTCCCACCGGTGATCAAGTAAGGCGAAAGGGAAATACTTGAGAAGGCTTTTGGGTTGATAAAGCGAGATCGTGATTGTCATGTTTATTCAAAGGCCAAGTCTACAAGAAGTACGTAAGTCACATAAATTTTTGTTTATTCCGCCTAGATTTTATGTGAATTAATTCAACATGCATGATGATAAATTAGTTGTAAGAATTATTATTTGAAATAATTAGGATTAATTCATGCTAGTAATAATTGAATTTAAATTCGTATTTAAATTTCATCCCGAATAGATTCCGGGCACCCCTATTTTCCCAACAACTGGTATCAGAGCCACGGTTTCGGGCTCTGATCTTTAAATTGGAATTTAAATTGTTAAACATTAAATTGAAATTGGATAGTAGTATTGCTAGATCTTTTTTGCAGGTATCCAATTGTCATGGTTTTAATGTTGTTATTTTTTCATGCGTGTGAATTAATTGTTTTTAATTCGATTCGTTCGAATTCATTTTTCTCGTGAGAAAATCCACGAGTAGATTAGTTGTTTTTATTTTGATTCTATCATTGTAATAGACTAGTCTAGATCTAGTATTTTTTTAAAAAAATAAATTGTAACCGGATCGAGACGAAGAACGAAGAATTAAAGACGGCGTACCCGGACGACGCATGCATGCGCGGCGCATACATGGACGTAAAATCATGCATGGGGTGACAAACGAGAACGAACGGCGAAACCCGGTGCGCGGGGTGTGCGAGGCGCACAACCCGGGCGCATGACGGGGCGCGGGCGCACGGGCGCCGTGCCGGGTGGCGTGCGGGCCCACTCCGCGGGCCGACGCGGGCCGTATCTCGGGCCGTGGATTTTTTTTTTCAGTTTTGCATTTTGTCTTGTGTGATTTTAAACGTCGTCCCGAACCCCAAATGATGTTGTTTTTGATAAAGTGTTGTTGTTCGAGTGGGAGCGTGTCGAGACGAACGACGGAAAACAACAAGGACGATATTTCGTATCAAGATGTGAAGAAATTAAACCGTGACAATTGGATTTGAGTGCTCCAATGTGTTTAATTTTGTTTTGATGGATGTTTTATTTCTTGCACTTATTATTATTTGTTAATATGTGTTTGCATGAATTTTATTGTCCAAGAAAAACCTTACTTTCGAAAATTACTAAGTATGTTTATTTAATCGCAATTTTATTCCGGATATTAAAATTGGATTAATTTGGCCTCCATAATTTATTTATTTATGAAGTTCTTTTGGAATACATTTCCCCCTCGGATAGGCCAAAAGGACGGATTTCACATGAATAAATTCCGAAAGGATGATTGTGGATTATTACTAGTGGCGGTATTGACCCTCACCACGAGTGGCTTGCTCAAAGCGAAATAATAATCCTGTATTTAATTATGGTTATTACTTAGGCATAAGAAATTGATATTAACTTACTCCCCTCGGAGTCCTTGTCAATTTTTATGTGGTCAAAGTGGGAGCCAACTATTAATTTTGAATTAAGAATTTGTAACTTTTAAGTTTGTAATCTGCTTGAATGTGTTTAAATGTATAGACCACCCCTCGTGGAGCATTTAAATTGTTTCGAGATGTTGGCTGATGCATGATTATATTGTTTTAAGGTTTCAATATAATTGATGTGATCGAATTATGTGATAATTTCGTATTTTTCTAGATATTGATATGAATGTATATTTTATTCTCAGTTCATCATGTCGCAACCTTTTAATCCACTGTTTAGTATACTTAAAGATAACAAACTTGTCGGTGAGAATTATGTTGATTGGAAACGTAATCTTGATATTGTCCTAACCGCTCAACACCACAAATGGGTACTTACTACTCCTAAGCCCCAAGAGCCTGCCGAAGATGCGGCCAAGACGTGTTGGAACACCAACACCAACACATGGGACTCCGATAAGATGGCTAGGTATACTATTCTGGCTTTAATGTCAGATGTGTTGCAACACCAACACCAACACATGGAGACCGCCTCTGAGATAATGCTCAATCTTGAAGCAATGTTTAAACATCAGAACTGTACAGCTAGGCAAATCACCATGCGAAAGATGCTTTCATTGAAGATGGTGGAAGGTACGCCCGTAAGGGATCACGTTATCGAGATGATGGGTTATCTCAACAAGTTTGAAGTACTTGGTGTGGAATTTAATCTCCCTACGAAGGTCGATTTCGTTCTCCATTCTCTGCCGAAGAGCTTTGAGCAGTTTAAGTTGAACTATCAAATGAATGACCAGGCAAATAGTTTGCCCGAGCTCTTGCAAGCTTTGGTGTCGGCAGAGACGTTAATGGATCATCAAACTGTTGCTATAGTGGCAAACGGTCCGTCTGCCTCTTCAGGTCCCAAGGGAGGGAAGAAGAGAAAGAGGACGAAAGACCAGACCCAAGCAAATCCAATCGTTGCGAAACCCAAGGCAAAGGGAGAAGGGGGTGGAAAGAAAGCTGCTAAGGGTAAGTGCTTCAATTGTGGTGAGAAGAGACATTGGAGGGCGACCTGTTCTAAGCCTAAGAAGGCGGTAAAGAAAGGTAAGTCTCATGCTTTAGTCGTTGAAACATATGTTGCGGCGTATGCTGCCCACGTTTGGGTAGTGGATACCGGGGCAACTGATCATATTTGTTTCACTCTTCAGGGGTTCCAGCTAACCCGGCGACTTAGCAAGAATAAGATCACCATCACTTTGGGCGATGCTACGAGAGTGGCAACGGAAGTAGTGGGAGTCGTGCACCTATCTTTTGAAGATAGAGTTTTAATTTTAAGAGATGTTTTATACGTTCCGAACTTTAGGAAGAATTTAATTTTAGTTTCTAAGTTATTTTTTGATGGATATTCAGTTACTTTTAATAAAGTTGTTACTGTTTCTTTTAAGAATGATACTATCTATCATGGAACGTTGGTAAACAATCTCTATACGATTAAGTGTGTACACCACTCAAATAATGAATCTAATATCACGTCGATCATTTCGAGTAATAAAAGAAAGCGTTCTTCGGAGATGAACGAAACACTTCTATGGCATCTTAGACTAGGTCATATTAATCTAAAGCGGATAGAGAGATTGGTGAAAGACGGATCCTTGGAATCATTCCAAGTCGAATCGTTTCCAACTTGTGAATCCTGTTTCGAGGGTAAGATAACCAAGAGGGCATTTGGAGCCAAGGGGAATAGAACTACGGAAGTGTTAGAACTCGTTCATACCGATGTGTGTGGTCCAATGATGATCAAAGCAAGAATGGGGTATGAGTATTTCGTCATCTTCATTGACGATTACTCGAGATATGGGTACATTTACCTTATGAGGCATAAGTCTGAAACTTTTGATAAGTTCAAGGAGTTTAAGGCCGAAGTCGAGAAACATAGGGAAAAGAGTATCAAGTTTCTACGATCAGATCGTGGAGGCGAATACCTCAGCGATGAATTCTTGAACTACTTATCGGACGAAGGGATCGTATCCCAGTTAAACGCACCGGGAACCCCTCAACAGAACGGTGTGGCGGAACGAAGAAACCAGACTCTTTTAGAGATGGTCAGATCCATGATGAGTTATTCGGATTTACCCAAGTCGTTTTGGGATAATGCCTTGGAAACGGCGGCTTACATCCTAAACTTGGTGTCATCCAAATCGGTTCCTAAAACCCCAATGGAATTGTGGACCGGGCACAAGCTAAGACATTTGTGAATTTGGGGTTGTCCGGCATACGTGCTAGACAAGGAAGCCGGAAAGTTGGATCCACATTCGGAATTAAGGTTGTTTATAGGATACCCTGCGGGAACAAAAGGGTGTATGTTATATAGTCCCAAGGATCAAAAGACCGTGATTAGTACACACTTTAAATTCTTGGAGGAAGACTATATGAACAATCGGAAACCTAAAAGTGAACTTACCTTAGAAGAATTGAGAGGTCAAATCTCGATACCAAGTATACAAGATGATGTACCACACGTCACATCTTCACAACCAGAACCCCGTCGTAGTGGGAGGATTGCTAGGCAACCCGAGAGATTCATGGGGATAGGAGAATCTTCAGATTTGGTTCCCGGTGATGAATCAGACTCATGGACATACGACGAGGTAATCCAACACAAAGACGCGGAGTCGTGGCAAACAGCAATGGAAACCGAGATGGGTTCAATGGATCATAATCAAGTGTGGGAGTTGGTCGAACCACCCAATGGGGTAGAACCCATTGGATGTAAGTGGGTGTACAAGAGGAAAAGAGGACCGGACGGAAGGGTTGAGACCTTCAAAGTGAGGCTTGTGGCCAAAGGGTATACTCAGAAAGAAGGGATCGGTTATGAGGAAACCTTTTTGCCTGTAGCTATGCTTAAGTCCATCCGTATTTTCTTGTCGATCGCTACGTATCTAGATTATGAGATCTGGCAAATGGATGTCAAGATAGCTTTCCTTAATGGAAGTCTTGACGGGATAGATATCTATATGCAATAGCCCAAAGGTTTCATTGAAAAAGGCCAAGAGAATCTCGTATGCAAGCTTAAGAGATCCATTTATGGACTTAAGCAAGTATCGCGTACTTGGAACCAGTGTTTTGATCAAGTGATTAAGTCTTATGGGTTTGATCCAAGCGAGTTTGAAAATTGTGTGTATAAGAAGCGTGACGGAACTGCGGTGGTATTCTTAGTATTATACGTAGATGATATTCTGCTCATTGGAAACAATGTAAATGTATTGTCAGACGTAAAGGTATTGATGTCAAAACAATTTGATATGAAGGATTAGGGGAAGCCAGTCACATCCTTGGGATCAAGATCACTCGCGATCGCAAGAAGAGGATGTTGGGCTTATCGCAAGCTTCATACATTGACACTGTTTTGAACCGTTTTAGCATGCAAGATTCCAAGAAAGGTTTTGTACCTTTTAGACACGGAATCCATCTATCGAAAGAAATGAGCCCTAAGACGCAAGCGGAGATAGATGACATGAAAGGTGTTCTGTACGCTTTGGCCGTAGAAAGCCTTATGTATGCAATGCTGTGTACGAGACCGGATATCTGCTTTGCTGTGGGCATGGTGGCAAGATATCAAAGTAATCCCGTGAAAGACCATGGACTGCCGTAAAGTGCATCTTGAGGTATCTGAAAAGAACTCGTGAGCGGATGCTGATTTACCAGTCAGATAGTCTTGTTCCCGTGGGATACACGGACTCGGATTTCCAATCAGACATAGACTCAAGAAAGTCAACCTCGGGTAATGTATTTTGCGTGGGAGGAGGAGCCATTTCATGGAGAAGCGTTAAGCTGAAATGCATCGCCGATTCGACCATGGAAGTCGAGTATGTAGCTGCTTGTGAAGCAGCGAAAGAGGCAGTTTGGCTCAAGAACTTCTTAGTGGACTTGGACATTGTTCCGAATTCGCCCGACAAGATAACTGTCTTGTGTGACAATGCCGGAGCAGTTGCAAATTCAAAGGAACCGAGAGCCCACGAGGCCAGCAAACACATAGAAAGAAAATACCATCTTATACGAGAAATCATTAAGAGAGGAGATATAGAGGTGGCAAAGATAGCATCGGGTGACAACCTAGCGGATCCATTCACAAAGGGTCTGCCTCAGAGTACATTCGTGAGACATGTGGATGGAATGAGAGTCAAGACTATTGCCAATCTGCTTTAAGTATAAGTGGGGGGAATTATTAGTTTAGTGTAGGTTGACATGAGATGTCACATAGAGCTACTACAATAAGACATGCATGATGTATACTAATAAGTAGACTTTAAGTATAAGTGGGAGATTGTTGGAGTTATACGTGAAAGTATGTTTTTACTTTGTATAACTCGTGTATCAAACACTTGTTTATGAGAATAATTCTTTTATCGCATATGCTTTAGATATGATTGAATGTTGAATATTTATTGCAAACAGTTCATAATAGTACTAGTTACATTATAGTTAATGTGGTGATACCCGATCACGGAAGACAACATTAACAGTTTCCTTGTAACTAAACATACATTTTCACGACCTAGGTGGAATTGAACAATCCGCCGTGAAAGGTCGATGTGTAAGTCTCAGATTGGTCTGTCTTGACTAAGAGATTGCACTAGCACATTTAGTATGTGTTGAAGAGGACCTCAGTGGTTGTTGATTTCTTAATCTCCGTCAGCGAGGATAAATTCTTCTGTTCTGAAATGTGAAGAATTAGACCTCAGTGGTTGTTGATTTCTTAATCTCCGTCACTTAAATAGGATTGTGTGTGCTTAATGGTTACTGCTTTGATTCATGTTGGGTGAGAATCATTGTGACTTCGAACTTTGTGTCTTGGGCAGTAATATTAATCATACGATGGTTGCTAAGATTTAATACGGAGAAACGCATGCGAGTACGGCTCGTGTGATTAGTCCCGTTGGTGGTCTTAGAAGTTTTATCATACCAAATCTTGCAAGTGAAGAATTAGTTTCTTCGGTACGGATAATAATGTTGAGTTGTCTTCACTTCAAGGAGAAATATATTAATTAATTTAGAGCTATTCAGAAGCTTAATTAATTAATGGACTTGATAATCTTAAACACGGGAAATAATAACCGGGAGCCCATATTATCGTAATATGGATTAAGATGGATAGTGCAATATTAATTTATTAGTGGTAATAATTAATATTAATGGATTGAATTATATTGGGGCTCAATATTGAAATTCAGAAGTCCATTAGGAGGTCCAATCTTAATTCTCCTTAAAGGCCCCTCAAGTAGCCCATTAAGTAGCTCAATAATGATAAGATGATTAAAATAAAAAGAATATATTATGCTGATTTTTCATAGTGATTTTCGAAAGTGGCTTATTTGGAGAAAGAAAAGATCTTGTTGATTTTCTTGAAAAGATATTATGGAAGATAAGTATTCTTGGAATACAGGATTATCTCATATATTCAAGAATATCCAAATCTTGGATTCTTACTCAATAATTTCAAAAATTACAAGCCTAATTAAGAGAGTGAGATTTTTGTGGAATATTTTATTATGGAGAAAAGAATATATGGGATATATTCAAGATTTCTTAGAGCCTAAGAAAAGATTTTCTCCAAGGCCCAAATAACCTCAAAAATTCGGCCACTCCTAATTATAAATAGGGGGTGATTATTTCATCCCCAAGGATATAATTCCATGTGTTGGAAAAATCAAGAGCATAAATATTTTTCTTTTTCCTTAGTTATTTAAATTACTTGCAAGCATCTCCCACCGGTGATCAAGTAAGGCGAAAGGGAAATACTTGAGAAGGCTTTTGGGTTGATAAAACGAGATCGTGATTGTCCCATTTATTCAAAGGCCAAGTCTACAAGAGGTACGTAAGTCACATAAATTCTTGTTTATTCCGCCTAGATTTTATGTGAATTAATTCAACATGCATGATGATAAATTAGTTGTTGGAATTATTATTTGAATTAATTAGGATTAATTCATGCTAGTAATAATTGAATTTAAATTCGTATTTAAATTTCATCCCGAATAGATTCCGGGCACCCCTATTTTCCCAACACCGACCTAGTAGTAATTTGTGCATGGGAATTATAAATTAGCCAAACAATTTAAAACAAAAATTATGATGAGTAGTAGGGTTAGGGTTTGCTAGTATTAATAATCATTATAGTCTATTAGTAATTTGTGCATGGGAACTATAAATTAGCCAAAAAATTTAAAACAAAAATTATGATGAGTAGTAGGGTTAGGGTTTGCTAGTATTAATAATCATTATAGTCTATTGGTCTCATTGCGCTACTCAAAACGAAAACAATATGAAGATGTTAATGTGATACAAGTAAATCAAACTCAAAGAAGCATATTATGGTGAAAAATACTCCACCAAAGACAAGATAGTTTTAACACTCACTAAATTTAAAAATTATTCAAACATTTAAAAAAACGAAACTATCATCACTATCCCCATTATCTTGCATTGCATCCCTTCTCATCCCACGGCCTCTCGTCCCACGGCCTCCAACTCTTCTCCCTCGTCCTCTTACATATTCTCTAGGTCTTCCTACTGGATTCGCAATAAGAGGATCCAATATTGGTGTTCCTTCTACCTCTACACTTTGTGTTGTCGTCCCATGATTGCCATTCATTGCAGGACACAAACTTAATAACTCCTCCCTCATCTGTATACATCTTTCCTTAATAATATCCAAGGCTTGTGAGTTCCCCATTGCCACATCCGTACATAGTTGAAAGTGTTGGAGTTATACGTGAAAGTATGTTTTTACTTTGTATAACTCGTGTATCAAACACTTGTTTTATGAGAATAATTCTTTTATCGCATATGCTTTAGATATGATTGAATGTTGAATATTTATTGCAAACAGTTCATAATAGTACTAGTTATATTGTAGTTAATGTGGTGATACCCGATCACGGAAGACAACATTAACAGTTTCCTTGTAACTAAACGTACATTTTCACGACCTAGGTGGAATTGAACAATCCGCCGTGAAAGGTCGATGTGTAAGTCTCAGATTGGTCTATCTTGACTAAGAGATTGCACTAGCACATTTAGTATGTGTTGAAGAGGACCTACAGCGAGGATAAATTCTTCTGTTCTGAAATGTGAAGAATTAGACCTCAATGGTTGTTTATTTCTTAATCTCCATCACTTAAATAGGACCGTGTGTGCTTAATGGTTACTGCTTTGATTCATATTGGGTGAGAATCATTGTGACTTCGAACTTTGTGCTTTGGGCAGTAATATTAATCATACGACGGTTGCTAAAATTTAATACGGAGAAACGCGTATGAGTACGGCTCGTGTGATTAGTCCCATTGGTGGGCTCAGAAGTTTTATCGTACCAAATCTTGCAAGTGAAGAATTAGTTTCTTCGGTACGGATAATAATGTTGAGCTGTCTTTACTCCAAGGAGAAATATATTAATTAATTTAGAGCTATTCAGAAGCTTAATTAATTAATGGACTTGATAATCTTAAACACGGGAAATAATAACCGGGAGCCCATATTATCGTAATATGGATTAAGATGGATAGTGCAATATTAATTTATTAGTGGTAATAATTAATATTAATGGATTGAATTATATTGGGGCTCAATATTGAAATTCAGAAGTCCATTAGGAGGTCCAATCTTAATTCTCCTTAAAGGCCCCTCAAGTAGCCCATTAAGTAGCCCAATAATGATAAGGTGATTAAAATAAAAAGAAAATAATATGCTGATTTTTCTTTGTATTTTTCGAAAATTGGTTAATTAGGAGAGAAAAGATTTTGTTGATTTTCTTGGAAAGATATTATGGAAGATAAGTATTCTTGGAATACAAGATTATCTCATATATTCAAGAAGATTCAAATCTTGGATTCTACTCTTAGAATTTTTGAAAATTGCATGCTTAATAGGAGAGTGAGATTTTTGTGGAATATTTTATTATGGAGAAAAGAATATATGAGATATATTCAAGATTTCTTAGGGACTAAGAAAAGATTTTCTCCAAGGCCCATATACCACAAAATTTCGGTCACCACCTCTTATAAATAGGGGGTGATTATTTCATCCCCAAGTACATAATTCCATGTGTTGGAAAAATCAAGAGCATATATATTTTTCTTTTTCCCTAGTTATTTAAATTACTTGAAAGCATCTCTCACCAGTGATCAAGTAAGGCGAAAAGGAAATACTTGAGAAGGTTTTTGGGTTGATAAAGCGAGATCGTGATTGTCCCGTTTATTCAAAAGCCAATTCTACAAGAGGTACGTAAGTCACATAAATTCTTGTTTATTCCGCCTAGATTTTATGTGAATTAATTCAACATGCATGATGATAAATTAGTTGTTGGAATTATTATTTGAATTAATTATGATTAATTCATGCTAGTAATAATTGAATTTAAATTCGTATTTAAATTTCATCCCGAATAGATTCCGGGCACCCCAATTTTCCCAACAACTGGTATCAGAGGCACGGTTTCGGGCTCTGATCTTTAAATTGGAATTTAAATTGTTTAACATTAAATTGAAACTGGATAGTAGAATTGCTAGATCTTTTTTGCAGGTATCCAATTGTCATGGTTTTAATGTTGTTATTTTTTCATGCGTGTGAATTAATTGTTTTTAATTCGATTCGTTCGAATTCATTTTTCTCGTGAGAAAATCCACGAGTAGATTAGTTGTTTTTATTTTGATTCGATCATTGTAATAGACTAGTCTAGATCTAGTATTTTTTTTGTAAAATAAATTGTAACCGGATCGAGACGAAGATCGAAGAATTAAAGACGGCGTACCCGGACGATGCATGCTTGCGCGGTGCATGCATGGACGTAAAATCATGCATGGGGTGAAAAATGAGAACAAACGGCGAAACCCGGTGCACGGGGTGTGCGAGGCGCACGACCCACGCACGATGGGTGGCGCACGAGCGCGCACGGGGCTGCTGCCTGGCGCCCGGTGCTCGGCCGCCGTGGGCCGAGTGGGAGCGTGTCGAGACGAACGACGGAAAGCAACAAGGACGATATTTCGTATCAAGATGTGAAGAAATTAAACCGTAACAATTGGATTTGAGTGCTCCAATGTGTTTAATTTTGTTTTGATGGATGTTTTATTTCGTGCACTTATTATTATTTGTTAATATGTGTTTGCATGAATTTTATTGTCCAAGAAAAACCTTACTTTCGAAAATTACTAAGTATGTTTATTTAATCGCAATTTTATTCCGGATATTAAAATTGGATTAATTTGGCCTCCATAATTTATTTATTTATGAAGTTCTTTTGGAATACATTTCCCCATCAGATAGGCCAAAAGGACGGATTTCACATGAATAAATTCCGAAAGGATGATTATGGATTATTACTAGTGGCGGTATTGACCCTCACCACGAGTGGCTTGCTCAAAGCGAAATAATAATAATCCTGTATTTAATTATGGTTATTACTTAGGCATAAGAAATTGATATTAACTTACTCCCCTCGGAGTCCCTGTCAATTTTTATGTGGTCAAAGTGGGAGCCACCTATTAATTTTGAATTAAGAATTTGTAACTTTTAAGTTTGTAATCCGCTTGAATGTGTTTAAATGTATAGACCACCCCTCGTGATGCATTTAAATTGTTTCGAGATGCTGGCTGATGCATGATTATATTGTTTTAAGGTTTCAATATAATTGATGTGATCGAATTATGTGATAATTTCGTATTTTTCTAGTATTGATATGAATGTATGTTTTATTCTCAGTTCATCATGTCGCAACCTTTTAATCCACTGTTTAGTATACTTAAAGATAACAAACTTGTCGGTGATAATTATGTTGATTGGAAACGTAATCTTGATATTGTCCTAACCGCTCAACACCACAAATGGGTACTTACTACTCCTAAGCCCCAAGAGCCTGCCGAAGATGCGACCAAGGCGGTCAAGAAAGAGCATAAGAGTTAGTTTGACTCCGATGAGATGGCTAGGTGTACTATTATGTCTTCAATGTTAGATGTGTTGCAACACCAACACCAACACATGGAGACCGCCTCTGAGATAATGCTCAATCTTGAAGCGATGTTTAAACATCAAAACCGTACAACTAGGCAAATCACCATGCGAAAGATGCTTTCATTGAAGATGGTGGAAGGTACGCCCATAAGGGATCACGTTATCGAGATGATGGGTTATCTCAACAAGTTGGAAGTACTTGGTGCGGAATTTGAACTCCCTACTAAGGTCGATTTCGTTCTCCATTCTCTGCCGAAGAGCTTTGAGCAGTTTCAATTGAACTATCAAATGAATGACCGGGCAAATAGTTTGCCTGAGCTCTTGCAAGCTTTGGTGTCGGCAGAGACTTTAATGGATTATCAAACTGTTGCTATGGTGGCAAACGGTCTGTCTGCCTCTTCGGGTCCCAAGGGAGGGAAGAATGAGGTGGAAAGAAAGCTGCTAAGGGTAAGTGCTTCAATTGTGGTGAGAAGGGACATTGGAGGGCGACATGTTCTAAGCCTAAGAAGGCGATAAAGAAAGGTAAGTCTCATGCTTTAGTCGTTGAAACTTATGTTGCGGTATATGCTGCCCACGTTTGGGTAGTGGATACCGGGGCAACTGATCATATTTTTTTACTCTTCAGGGGTTCCAGCTAACCCGACGACTAAGCAAGAATGAGATCACCATCACTTTGGGCGATGCTACGAGAGTGGCAGCAGAAGCAGTGGGAGTCGTGCACCTATCTTTTGAAGATAGAGTTTTAATTTTAAGAGATGTTTTATATGTTCCGAACTTTAGGAAGAATTTAATTTCAATTTCTAAGTTGTTTTTTGATGGATATTCAGTTACTTTTAATAAAGTTGTTACTGTTTCTTTTAAGAATGATACTATCTGTCATGGAACATTGGTAAACAATCTCTATACGATTAAGTGTGCACACCACTCAAATAATGAATCTAATAACACATCGATCATTTCGAGTAATAAAAGAAAGTGTTCTTCGGAGATGAACGAAACACTTCTATGGCATCTTAGACTATGTCATATTAATCTAAAGCGGATAGTGAGATTGGTGAAAGACGGATCCTTGGAATCATTCCAAGTCGAACCGTTTCCAACTTGTGAATCCTGTTTAGAGGGTAAGATGACCAAGAGGGCATTTGGAGCCAAGGGGAATAGAGCCACAGAAGTGTTAGAACTCATTCATACCGATGTGTGTGGTCCAATGATGATCAAAGCGAGAATGGGGTATGAGTATTTCATCACCTTCATTGACGATTACTCGAGATATGAGTACATTTACCTTATGAGGCATAAGTCTGACACTTTTGATAAGTTCAAGGAGTTTAAGGTCGAAGCCGAGAAACATTGGGAAAAGAGTATCTAGTTTCTACGATCAGATCGTGGAGGCGAATACCTCAGCGATGAATTCTTGAACTACTTATCGGACGAAGGGATCGTATCCCAGTTAACCGCACCAGGAACCCCTCAACAGAACGGTGTGGCGGAACGAAGAAACCAGACACTTTTAGAGATGATCAGATCCATGATGAGTTATTTGGATTTACCCAAGTCGTTTTGGGGTAATGCCTTGGAAACGACGGCTTACATTCTAAACTTGGGGTCATCCAAATCGGTTCCTAAAACCCCAATGGAATTGTGGACCGGGCACAAGCCTAGTCTAAGACATTTGCGGATTTGGGGTTGTCCGGCATACGTGCTAGACAAGGAAGCCGGTAAGTTGGATCCACGTTCTGAATTAAGGCTGTTTATAGGATACCCTGCGGGAACGAAAGGGTGTATGTTCTATAGTCCCAAGGATCAAAAGACCGTGATTAGTACACACTTTAAATTCTTGGAGGAAGACTATATGAACAATCGTAAATCTAAAAGTGAAATTACCTTAGAAGAATTGAGAGGTCAAACCTCGATACCAAATATACAAGATGATGTACCACACGTCACATCTTCACAACCAGAACCCCGTCGTAGTGGGAGGATTGCTAGGCATCCCGAGAGATTCATAGGGATAGGAGAATCTTCGGATTTGGTTCCCGGTGATGAATCAGACCCATGGACATACGACGAGGCAATCCAAGACAAAGACGTGGAGTCGTGGCAAACGGCAATGGAAACCGAGATGGGTTCGATGGATCATAATCAAGTGTGGGAGTTGGTCAAACCACCCAATGGGGTAGAACCCATTGGATGTAAGTGAGTGTACAAGAGGAAAAGAGGACCGGACGGAAGGGTTGAGACCTACAAAGCAAGACTAGTGGCCAAAGGGTATACTAAAAAAGAAGGGATCGATTATGAGGAAACCTTTTCGCCTTTAGCTATGCTTAAGTCCATCCGTATTCTCTTGTCGATCGCTGCGCACCTAGATTACGAGATCTGGCAAATGGATGTCAAGACAGCTTTCCTTAACGGAAGTCTTGACGGGATAGATATCTATATGCAACATCCCAAAGGTTTTATTGAAAAAGGCCAAGAGCATCTCGTATGCAAGCTTAAGAGATCCATTTATGGACTTAAGCAAGCATCGCGTACTTGGAACCAGTGTTTTGATCAAGTGATTAAATCTTATGGGTTTGATCAAAGCGAGTTCAAAAGTTGTGTGTATAAGAAGCGTGGCGGAACTGCGGTGGTATTCTTAGTATTATACGTAGACGATATTCTGCTCATTGGAAACAATGTAAAGGTATTGTCAGACGTAAATGTATGGCTGTCAAAAAAATTTGATATGAAGGACTTAGGGAAAGCCGGTCACATCCTTGGGATCAAGATCACTCGCGATCGCAAGAAGAGGATGTTGGGCTTATCGCAAGCTTCATACATTGACACTGTTTTGAAGCGTTTCAGCATGCAAGATTCCAAGAAAGGTTTTGTACCTTTTAGGCACGGAATCCATCTATCGAAAGAAATGATCCCTAAGACGCAAGCGGAGATAGATGACATGAAAGGTGTTCTGTACGCTTCGGTCGTAGGAAACCTTATGTATGCAATGTTGTGTACGAGACCGGATATCTGCTTTGCCGTGGGCATGGTGGCAAGATATCAAAGTAATCCCGGGAAAGACCATTGGACTGCCGTAAAGTACATATTGAGGTATCTGAAAAGAACTCGTGAGCGGATGCTGATTTACCAGTCAGATACTCTTGTTCCTGTAGGATACACGGACTCGGATTTCCAATCAGACATAGACTCAAGAAAGTCAACCTCGGGTAATGTGTTTTGCGTGGGAGGAGGAGCCATTTCATGGAGTAGCGTTAAGCAGAAATGCATCGCCGATTCGACCATGGAAGCCGAGTATGTAGTTGCTTGTGAAGCAGCGAAAGAGGCAGTTTGGCTCAAGAACTTCTTAGTGGACTTGGACGTTGTTTCGAATTTTCCCGACAAGATAACTGTCTTTTGTGACAATGCCGGAGCAGTTGCAAATTCAAAGGAACCGAGAGCCCACAAGGCCAGCAAACACATAGAAAGAAAATACCATCTTATACGAGAAATCGTTAAGAGAGGAGATATAGAGGTGACAAAGATAGCATCGGGTGATAACCTAGCATATCCATTCACAAAGGGTCTGCCTCAGAGTACATTCGAGAGACATGTGGATGGAATGGGAGTCAAGACTATTGTCAATCTGCTTTAAGTATAAGTGGGAGGAATTATTAGGTAAGTGTAGGTTGACATGGGATGTCACGTAGAGCTACTACACTAAGAAATGCATGATGTATACTAAAAACCAGACTTTAAGTATAAGTGGGAGATTGTTTGAGTTATACGTGAAAGTATGCTTTTACTTTGTATAACTCGTGTATCAAACACTTGTTTTATGAGAATAATTCTTTTATCGCATATGCTTTAGATATGATTGAATGTTGAATATTTTTGCAAATAGTTCATAATAGTACTAGTTATATTGTAGTTAATGTGGTGATACCCGATCACGGAAGACAACATTAACAGTTTCCTTGTAACTAAACGTACATTTTCACGACCTAGGTGGAATTGAACAATCCGCCGTGAAAGGTCGATGTGTAAGTCTCAGATTGGTCTGTCTTGACTAAGAGATTGCACTAGCACATTTAGTATGTGTTGAAGAGGACCTACAGCGAGGATAAATTCTTCTGTTCTGAAATGTGAAGAATTAGACCTCAGTGGTTGTTTATTTCTTAATCTCCGTCACTTAAATAGGACCGTGTCTGCTTAATGGTTACTGCTTTGATTCATGTTGGGTGAGAATCATTGTGACTTCGAACCTTGTGCTTTGGGCAGTAATATTAATCATACGACGGTTGCTAAGATTTAATATGGAGAAACGCGTGCGAGTACGGCTCGTGTGATTAGTCCTCTTGGCGGTCTCAGAAGTTTTATCATACCAAATCTTGCAAGTGAAGAATTAGTTTCTTCGGTATGGATAATAATGTTGAGCTGTCTTTACTCCAAGGAGAAATATATTAATTAATTTAGAGCTATTCAAAAGCTTAATTAATTAATGGACTTGATAATCTTAAACGTGGGAAATAATAACTGGGAGCCCATATTATCGTAATATGGATTAAGATGGATAGTGCAATATTAATTTATTAGTGGTAATAATTAATATTAATGGATTGAATTATATTGAGGCTCATTATTAAAATTCAGAAGTCCATTAGGAGGTCCAATCTTAATTCTCCTTAAAGGCCCCTCAAGTAGCCCATTAAGTAGCTTAATAATGATAAGGTGATTAAAATAAAAAGAAAATAATATGCTGATTTTTCTTTGTATTTTTCGAAAATTGGTTAATTAGGAGAGAAAAGATTTTGTTGATTTTCTTGGAAAGATATTATGGAAGATGAGTATTCTTGGAATATAAGATTATCTCATATATTCAAGAAGATCCAAATCTTGGATTCTACTCTTAGAATTTTCGAAAATTGCATGCTTAATAGGAGAGTGAGATTTTTGTGGAATATTTTATTATGGAGAAAAGAATATATGAGATATATTCAAGATTTCTTAAAGACTAAGAAAAGATTTTCTCCAAGGCCCATATACCACAAAATTTCGGTCACCACCTCTTATAAATAGGGGGTGATTATTTCATCCCCAAGTACATAATTCCATGTGTTGGAAAAATCAAGAACATATATATTTTTCTTTTTCCTTAGTTATTTAAATTACTTGAAAGCATCTCCCACCGGTGATCAAGTAAGGCGAAAGGGAAATACTTGAGAAGGTTTTTGGGTTGATAAAGCGAGATCGTGATTGTCTCGTTTATTCAAAGTCCAATTCTACAAGAGGTACGTAAGTCACATAAATTTTTATTTATTATGCCTAGATTTTATGTGAATTAATTCAACATGCATGATGATAAATTAGTTGTTGGAATTATTATTTGAATTAATTAGGATTAATTCATGCTAGTAAAATTGAATTTAAATTTGTATTTAAATTTCATCCCGAATAGATTCCGGGCACCCCAATTTTCCCAACATAAAGTACTTCTCAACCTCCTGGAATTTCTTGTATTCTTCAGTCATGTGGGGATAACCTCCTGCGAAAACAACACTTGAATGTGGTCGATGCACATCTTTTCTCCATCTACGCAACAAGTACCTTTCGTTCACACTCTGAATATTCTTTAGAGACAATACTTGCATAATATGACAACATAAAATTCCCCTAAATTCAATTTTTTTGCAATTGCACTTGATGTACTCCCCATCCGTCCTCCACTCAATAATGTAAGTGAATTCTTTGACAAAGAAATTATTCAAGAGACTTCTTTAAAAAAACATTAAAATTTTCTATCTCAGGTTCATTCAAATCTTGAGCTACCTCGTCTTCGGTTCGTAGAACAACATGGCAATAGTACATGCGATGAATTTCCGCTTGAACTAGTTTGAAAATTGAATTTGTGTAGACCTTCTGAAATTGCTTCTCCCAAACAAATTGTGTAGTGCATTTCATGACCTTGTTCATGGATTGGAAGTCAGAAATATACTCCTTCTCAATCTTATTAGTGATGGCCATGTCATATTGCTCCTTGAGTGAACAAACTCATCGAAATATGCATGCATTCTCTTGCTTCTTTGAGTCGAAATCATTCCAGCCCAAAATGTGTCATGCAAGTAAACTGGAACCCACTTGTCTCTTTCATTATACAAGGACCTCAACCACTCATTGTTTTGCATACCATACTTGTCCAAAAACTCTTCCCACTTTGCCTAAAAAATCTGGATTGTAAGGCTATCATATACCATCCCTTTAAATTCAACTGTGCATCTGTAAAAATCTTCAACACCTTTAAACTTTTGTTGCAACTTTGACAAAATGTGCCATATGCAATATCGATGGACTGTATTCGACATCAAATCACGAATTGCTATCTTGATGCTTTCGCATTTGTCAGTGATTATTGCCGAAGGATGAATATTATCCATTGCTTCTAGTCAGTTGGAAAAAATCCATCTAAAAGATGATGCGTCTTCATGAGTGACCAATGCACATCCTAATAATATCGAATGCCCATGATGATTAACACCAACGATTGATGCAAAAGGCATTTTGTACGTAGTGAAACAAAAATCGAAAATGAAAATCAATAAAGGATAAACCCTAGTTCTTTTTTTGCTAAACATTAAACATTATATTTTGAACCTGTTTACGAGGTATGTTGTGTCAAAACTGATGACATCATGAAACTCTTGGTATGCAGCCCTGCATCTCGGATGAATCCACAAAACATTACATAACCTCCCCTCTGCATCAATGTCCATTGAATAAAAGAAATTTGTATCTTTTAGTTGCAGACGAACAAACATTTTTCGAATTGCTTCTGCATCTCCGTCATCGAGCCTCAACCGTCTTCTCTCATCAATAAAATTCCTACAGTCCTTAGGAAGGCATCCCAAATTTTGAGGTCCACCACATTGTACCTCTATTAATCTCACATTCTTGCAAGTCCTTATACCTGAAGTAGAAAAATGTAAGCATATATATAACTGAAAAAATACCATTACCAAATCATTTTTACAAGACCATACCTGCAATATCATTTGCTTCCAATTGTCTCTTCATGTGGACGGATAAATGCCTATGAGATGGCATTAACGGTGCAAATGTGGGATCAATTTCATGATTGTGCTCCTGAACTATCTTTGTCACCATCCAACTCCCATTGTCTAGCTTTTTAGCATTCAAACGTGCTTTGCAATCGACTTTTTTCGAAGTCTTTTGAGCCTTCGATTTTCCCGACTTATCACATACCATAAGCGCGTACTTGTAATCTGCTTCATTTTCTTTCTTGGAAGCGCGTTTCACGACGCTAAATCCCTTACGTCGTCCGTATTCTTGATAAGCATCAAAAAGACTATCGAGACTATCGAATAACATACCATACACTAATGTACTCGTTTCATCTTCCACTCTATTTTTCGACGAGCCCACCACTTGATTATTTGACATAGGCGCTTGATTTGAAGATTGTATATCTTGTGATGGATTTGATTGACTTTGTGAAAGACTATCTTCAACCACTACATTATGAGGAAAGGTCGAAGAAACACTATCCGTGGTTGAAAAATAATTCTAAGTTTAAGTTGATAGTAAACAAAAGATAGTATATTGTATCTTAAATAAGTTTGCTTTGGTCATGATAACAAATCGGATTTTTAAATGAAAAATTAAAATCTAACCGTTAAACCTAAAAATTAGCATGCCACTAATCATTATATTTTACTTTTTGCATGGATAGTGATTAGGCGGCTATAGTGTTGTGGAGGGAAAAAAGTGGCGTCATTATGCACTAAAGTAGGAGCCAAAATGTTTAAGGGTATAATTGTACTTAAGCAATTAATTTTTATTTAATTAAAAATTCTGGATATCCAGAATTTAGATATCAAGCATTACCGAATTTTAAAAACGTATACCCTAATGCTATTTAAAAAAGTTGGTATACCCCAATGCATTTTTTATCACTTTAAGTATACCATAGTGTAATTTTCTCTTCAAAGAAAGAAGGAGCTGGGTTTCAAAGCTTACCCACGCCATTTCCATGGGAAGAAGTAAGCAGCCACATGTAGCTGCTAAATTCGATGCCGGAAATTAGCAAGGAAGAGGAATCTCGCTGGAATTAAAGCTTGCTGCCATGGATGCCGGAAATTGGAGGCAAAGCTCGGAGCACCGACCGGGAATTGGAGAAGCAGCTCACACGCAATTGTTAAGAAAGAGAGAAAGGGACTGGTATAAGTGGAGAAAGAAGTTTCAAGCAGCGCCATAAATTAATTCATACGCTGCCGGAAATCGAGAAAGCTCAAAGCTTGGCCGGAAATGGAAAGCTTCGCATCGAAAATTAACGCCAGCCTATTCACGCTGGAAGCCTCCGCCTATCGCCGGAAAAGCTCTGAAGCTCATCTCCAGTTTCGGTTCATGCCGGAAATTGAAGATTCGAGCCCTCGCGATGCCGGAATTGCAGCAAGAAATCCGCCGGAAATCAAGCTGGGAAGCTTCATCGCTGGACACCGCCATAAGCACCGGAATTCATGGAAGAAGTCGCTGGAATGGAAGCTCGACGCCGGAAAGCTTCGGACGACGTCGTTTCGGAAGGGAAAGTCGCACGACAAAGCTGAATTTGGCACGACCGTGCCACCCGAGGCATAGGTCAAGCGCGACGATGCACGAGGGAGGCAAGACCCGCACGCCCGTGCCATTTGGATACGGCTCGTGCCAAAAAATTGCCGCACGAGTTGCACGGCCATGGCACGACCGTGCCAAGAGGAAAGAAGCCCTCCCACAAGAAGTGCTATTAGTTTCTTATAATTGGAAAAAAGTTTTCTTTCTTAAGCTTATATCTCAACCCTATATATGTGCTTCAAAATCAGATTTTAGAGAAGAAGAAAAAAATTATACACTCACCTAGCTAACACACACCCCACACACCAATTTAGTTTTATTTCACCTTCTTCTTTAGATTTTAATTTTTCTTTGAATCATTAGAGTAATTTACCTAGAATTTTAAGAGCAAATTTCAATTTTAAGTTGTAATCACTCTATCGAGGTGACTTCTATCCTTTATCTTTCAATTAATTGGTATAATTTTCTCATTTATGGTTATTTACATTTTGATTATGACGATTCCCATGAGTTTATTGATTTCTTTAGTTTGTTTATCCATTGATTTTGTTAGATTAGCCATGGGCTAATCCCCATATACTTTGGGTGTAGAAATTATGATGGAATTGGTGTTATGATGTTAATTTAGCTTGGATTGTGCTATTGAGTTGGTTCGATTGCTTCTATTGATTTGTTATTCTTAATTAGATTAATTGATTAGGTTTAGTAACTCTTGTTAGGTTGATTCGTGCTACAACGAGAGTTGGGTGTGGGTTAATTGAACTTGTAGTGAGGAATTTGATTAATTAATTGGATCCACATAGTAGTCTATTACATCGAGAGAGTGTAGACGGCTAGACCATCATTAATAGACATTATGTGCCTTAATTTACGGGTTTAGGTGCTTAGTGAAGGGGGAATACTTGAAGTGCATCGCATGCTTCAAGTTATTGAAAATACACTTTAATATAGAAAAATTGTAAAATTATAGTCGTACATTGCACGAATTTAGTTACTAGTATATATATATATATATATATATATATATATATATATATATATATATATATATATATATATATATATATATAACTTATATGAAGCTTCATATGAACTGGTTAATTTATGCAATATGATTTATTTGTTACTTTTGTTCTTATTTTGGCGTGTTGGTTTATAACATAAATCATTGAATTTAATGATATTTTCTTATATAGCTATATATGAGTGATGCTATATGCACACTGATTAGACACATTGGTGTCTAATCAGTGTGCTAAATTCTAATTATTTAATTAATTAATCTCACTAATTATTTGAAAATTCATATTTATTTTTTATGCAATATTTGAAAAGTCATATTTAAGTGACCAAATTAATTACTGCGTTCAAATATCTGCTAAATTGCATCAAATATTTGAAAAGTCACATTAATTTTAAGTGTACTCTAATTATTTTATTTATTTACTCTAATTATTTTACAAAAAAATATTAGTAAAATGTTTAAGGTGATGATGAGATGATGCTATTTTTCTTTATTTATTTACTCTAATTATTTTACAAAAAATATTAGTTGTTTCATTCAAAAATATTAATTGTTTAGAGTAACTATTTTTTTAATATTACAAAAATATTAGTTACTTAATTCAAAAGTATTAGTTGTGAAGAAGGGCAAATATACACAATTCTAACAAAAATACACTCATTACATATTCCAACCACATTTTTCGTAAACTTTTCAGTGTAATCCAACCATATTTTTCAGTGTAAACAAGGTCAACTCTTGAGTGAGTGCACCATATATACACCAAGTGCACAAGAAAGTTACTCAATTGATGGTCCCGTATTTCCTTTAAAAATACACGAAAATGGGAATTTAGGAGATAACCAAATTTTTTTTTTTGAACGAGTTCAGTGAGGGACACTCAAGTCACTGCATTGCTTAGAGTCAGAGTAGTCAAGTCAGTGAGATGACTTGAGGACTCAGGCTCTAAACAAGGCAGTGACTCGAGAGACTGAACTCTCGAGTGCTGCTTAAGTTTTGTCAGTGAGATTGATTCTCCCTAACTGATTTTCTTTCGAAGTATTCTCAGTGAGCATTTACTTATAAACGTTTATCAAATACTTAAGCAATACTGAAAACAGTAAATCACACTCAGAAATAGCGTGGTTCAGAGATTCAAGCTCCTACGTCCACGTGCCTGATTTAACAGGAGAATCCACTAAGGATTGGCTTGTTTTTAACGTGCCAAGGTGCACCCAGATCAATACACTGACCTTGCTAACTTTCTTCCTATCTTCACTAAACAACTTCAACCTACAAACCTAACTAGGGGGTTTTGGTTTCAGTTTGAGTTTCTCCAACTAGGTGAGGTTTTCCCTTACAATGTGTTAGCCTCAAGCTAAGATTGGGAAAACCTCTCTAAGCTAAGAGTTACAAGCTTGACACTTTAATGAATATATGTGAGGACCTTAATGGTCAGTGTCGTGGGTGTAAGAAATGCTTCCTTATGACTCCCTAGAACTCTCACACCCTCACAGTTCGTAGGTGTAGATTTTTCTCCTCTCACACACTTAGAAACGCAGCTATGAGCTTGTATATATGATGTGGATTCAAATGTTACCGTTGGAGACGAGTACATTTGAATCCAGACCATTAATAGGGACACCTACTTTACTTGGAATGCGGCCTTGTCAGTGTCGGATGTGCTGTCTTGACTTGATTGTTCCACATGGACTGAATCCAATGGCTCTTTGGTTCAGTGGGCTTGATCAGGGCTCACTGACTTCAGATGGCTAATCCTCCACTGACTTGATGATCTTCAGTAGACACAACTGTCTTCAGCGTAGTTGTCCTTCAGTAGACTCTTGAAGATCTTTCCAAGAAGTTTGTCATAAGGCTGAATGACAAACTTCCCTGACCACAGTAACCTGACTCCTTCAGGACCTACTTGGTACAGCACTTATGTAACACCCCGAATCCAAAACACATAAATATCTCAGATTCGAGATGACACTTGTGACTAAAATCCGAACTATAAAATTTTTGATATAAAAAGGGATAACAAAATGAGAGATAAGTTTTATGCAGCGAAAGAATGAGTAGAATACTTTTAATAACATATCTCACACACATATATAAAACTTAATATCAATATTAACATTTTATTTAAGCGGGGAACTCTGTGTCGTCTCTATTACTGTCTTTGCTCTACGAAATCATAATCTGCAGGGTTGTAAAAAGGGGGCGTGAGATTTGAATTCTCACGTATGGATGATTTGCAACGTCATGGGATTGGTAAATCCGAAGTATATTAAAATTGTACTAATTCATAAAGCATATCGATTTCGTTAAACAAATGACAAGTAAACACGAGTATCAAATCTCATAAGTAACAAGTCCACAATAATAATTAGTTGGGCATAACAGATTTCAAATCATATAACTGATATATCACAAGTTGATTCACAGTAAGGGGCAAAGCCCAAAGTCATTTTTCAAGTAACGGCCTAATCTGTCAAAATCATTTCCAACACATTGTAGATCTCCCCCAAACCATTTCTCACCAACAAATCATGTGACCATGAATCTGAGTTATTATCACTCATGGTCACCACAAATAATATCAGTGACCATGAATCTGACCTATTGTCACTCATGGCCATACGTATCAATCCACAAACAAAACTACTCAATGATTACTCACTTTCCTCTTTCTCATAAAAACTGTCATTTCAAATTGTGGGGAGAATTCACATGATTCATACTTGTATTACTTCATGCTCACAAAATGCCCTTTATCATGCAATGGTGCTCAATTTAAATAAAACAATAGACATATTGTATCATATATAAGTATATCACGTAATTCAAATATTTATATAATAGGTGTAAATTTATGTTGGATAAGTTGTTTTAGATTGATTTAGTCGAGTTCAGAGTATACCAGCACAACGTATTATTATCAGATCAATCAACAGATCAATCACCCACCTCTTAACTTTAAAGCTAAGTTACAACTGTCTTTGGAATTCCTTTGGAAGGTAACTTGCGTTGTAGAGACGTCCCGAAAGTGATATACAAACAGAATATCGGATCCCTCGTGCGTATCTCGATTAGCACAGAATCCTAGTATGAAACCATTTAATTAATAATTGGTTCTTGGATTATCGAAAGGCCTAAAAGTTTGTGTTATGAAAACGAGAAAGTTGTTATCTTATAGACCTATTGAAAAAGACCTACTTAAAAACACACACTATCTTGGTAAATACACCACTTTAAAAAAGGGTAGTGTATTGGGGGTGTACTTACTAAATTCCTTGTTGTAATACTATTTTGATCTCTACAAAACAATCTATTTGATATTCTTATTTTTTTCATAACTAAAAATCTTTTATAAATTAAAAGTATATCCATATAATATTTTTCTTGAAAATAATTAAAAGAAAAGGAAAGTTATTTAAATAATATTAATATAATAAAAGTCCCAAATTAATATTTTCTTTCTAAAAAGTCTATTTTATTTTAAAAGAACTCTTGGATAAAAAGTTATGTTTTTATAAATAAAAACCCTTTTATTAAACTTATTTTGCTTAAAGAATTTTATATAATAAATACTAAAAATAATATATACTTTTCTTTATTGTTAGTAATACTTGATTTAAAGTAGTTTTCATAACAAATAATAGAATAAATATTTTCCTATATTACTAGTATTACTAACAAAGTTTACTTGTGTCCTTTTCAAAATAAAAGAGTAGTATTATTTTCTAAAAGTCCTTTTCCATTTGTTTCAAACATTTGAACAGTAGAAGACGAGTTTCCCTTTGCCTTTAAAAACTCAACTAATACTAAAACAAACCAATTTCATCAGCTAACCAAACCAAACTAATTCATTCATCCAATAATATCAACTAGTTAAAACAACAATATTAATTCATCAATCTATTAATATCATCCAACAAATCCAATAACACCAAACAACTATTTCAATGATACTAAACATCTTAATTCAATAACACCATCCAACCAAAACAATAATACTTATGAGCTAAACCAACAACACTAAACAAGCATATCAATAATACAAAATCATATTCACTGTATCCGAACGACATAAGCAACAGGGAGTTAAAATCAAACGACCAAAATTCCTATTACTGCTTGATTCCTCTAATTTCATTAGACAAGGTTTTTAACTAAAACAACCTTATCCCCAGTTCGGAAAATTACGAAAGAGATGGGGAGAAGAAGGTTAGGAACCTTACGATTCCTAGTTCGAGGAGGTAAACGGGCGGGCGTCGTTCTGGATTTTCTGGAAATAAACGAGCAACAATTCGTTCTTCAAATGAAATCAAATTAATCGAAACGGTAACTTATTGAGGAAATTGAAAGAGGGCTTTTGTAATTATCTTACTGGAAAAGAAAAGAGGCGGCGATTGGCTTCTGGGACAGGACTCGACGGTCGATTGACGAACGACAGCTGGGATTGATGGCGTCGCGGTTCCGGGCTGACACGGCGGCGCTGCGACGGCTTCGGCTGAGATGGAGGGAGGGGAGCGATACGGCACGCAGCGACGTCTGGTGGCCGGTGGTGCGACGGCGTGCGAGAGGCGGCGCTTCGGCCGAGGAGAGAGAAGGACGACGACAGGTGGAATCGAAGAGGGAGAGAAGACGCGTTGAACTCTTCTTTTGGAGAGAGAAAGAGAAAGGCGCGTTTTATTGTTTTCTGAGAGAGAGAAACGCGTGAAGAGGGGAATGAGGGAGAGAGAGAAACTGATTTGGGATCTTTTGTTTTGAAGGAGTCATACATGTTTCATTTATAGAAAGAAACTATATTTAATTAATTAATTAAGTAAAAAGGAAAAGAATTACTTGTGGGTAGAATTAATTCTTTGATTAAATTAAATTGATAAGGGAAAGTAAATTATGTGGCTAGAAATGAACCCCCTTCAATTATGATATTTTCGTTCCCATTTAATACGGGATTGTTTGGTTCACGAGTTTAACCCCGATTCGGAATTTAATACAATTTAAAACTCAATTAATATTTTATTGTATTTTAATTATTCTCAATAAATTATACGAATCGAAAGCATAATTTTAAACTTTAATATTTAATTCCTCGTAGTTCCTTATCCGTTTGAAATATTCGATTTCATTCTTCGAACTTGGGAATTTGAAATAGAGTATATATTTAAATTACACGTTAGCACACAAAATAATAAAATTAAAAGAAACAAAGATAATAATAATATAAAATTATATAATTAAGGTTTCTAAGAAGATAGAAGGTACAAAACGGGACGGGGTATTACAACTGATCCTCCTGATCATGCTCTTCACTGAGTAGTTCACTGACTTAACTTAGACCAGTCAGGTTTATACTCAGTGGGACATCCTTCAGGCTTCTCTTCAGGTTCAGGTTTTTTGCCATATCTTCAGTCAGTTCTCTTGTTGATGTTATCTTGATTTCCTCAGGCTGTGTCAGTGAGTTCCCCCTCGCTAAGTTCCCCCTCAACTGAGTGCCTTCTCAACTGACAGCCTGTTCAACTGAAAAACAAACTAGCTGACGCAGCAGGAACGTAGTGATGCAAGAGGGTTGGGATAATTCCCGTTTTTCAATAAAATATCAAAAACCGCGTGTTCAACATCAACAACGCGACATATAAATACTAGGGTTCAAGCGGGCTAAAACAAAGGCCCAATACGAAAAACCAAAGCAATAATAATAATTAAGGTCTGCTAAACGAAATAAACATGAATAAATATTCAATACGCGGTCTCTTCTCCATCATTCCCTCCCCCATCGGAACGATTCGCCCTCGAATCGGGATGGGTCTCTTCTCCAAGCAAGTACGGTACCAAATGTTTCACGTTGAACACGTCTGAAGTACGCAAACCATCCGGAAGACGCACGCGATACGCATTGGGGTTAATCTTCTGGATAATCTCCACAGGACCAATTTTACGAGAAGCCAATTTATTGTACTGATGGGCAGGGAACCGGTCCTTGGTGAGGACAGCCCACACGAGGTCTCCCACCTCAAATTCAAGGTTTCGGCGTTTCAAGTCAGCATGCAGCTTATACTGGGCATTACTTTGCTCTAACTTAGTTTTCGTAGCTGCATGAATATGTTGTAGTTCATCCCAATAATTAGCAGCTTTCTCATCAACATGACCCCCCGTAGGAAATGTGAGGAGATCAACTGGGCCTCGCGGGATACGGCCATACATGACGAAAAAAGGGCAGAATCCCGTGCTTCGGTTAGTGGCGGAATTGTGAGCAAATTCTGCTTGACTCAGCTTCATGTCCCACGTCCTCAAATTATCGCCGACCAAGCAACGAAGAATATTACCCAATGACCGATTAACAACTTCAGTTTGGCCGTCGGTTTGCGGGTGATACGCGCTACTAAAGTGAAGCTCGGTGTTAGCGAAGCGCCAAAGGCTACGCCAAAAGTGACTTAGGAAGCGAGTATCACGGTCGGACACAATAGATTCTGGCAAGCCGTGGAGGCGGTAGACATCCCGGAAATAAAGCTGGGCAACATGTAAAGCGTCGGACGTCCGCTTACACGGCATAAAATGGACCATTTTGCTAAACCGATCAACAACCACAAAAATGGAGTCAAAGCCACGTTGGGTGCGAGGCAAACCCAGAACGAAGTCCATACTCACGCCGAGCCAAGGAGCCGAAGGAACGGGAAGAGGACGATAGAGGCCGGCATTCGAAGCGGTTCCTTTCGACACTTGGCACGTGTGGCAGCGGGCAACAAAGCGAGCCGCATCACGTTTAAGCGACGGCCAAAAGAAGCGGTGTTGAAGCAACGCGATGGTGCGATCACGGCCCGCATGTCCCACGCCATGAAGTTCACGTATGAGCTGAAGTCGCAAACTCGAAGTGGGAATACAAAGCCTGGAATCCAGAAATAAAAACCCATCAACTAAAGAAAATTTAGTAGGAACTCCATGTGCAAGCATTTCCATAATCCGTGAGAAAAAAGGATCCGCAGCATATAATTCAGCAAAATTATCAAATCCAGGCACAGAAACTCTCATCTCCACAAGCAACGCATGGCGACGACTAAGGGCATCGGCTACCCGATTCGACGCTCCCGATTTATGGCGAATTACGAAATTGAATTGTTGCAAGTAAGCAGCCCATGCGGCGTGGCGAGTAGAAATAGTATCCTGACTGGCAATGTATTTGAGAGAATCATGATCCGTGAAAAGAACGAACTCCTTCTGAAATAAGTAGTGGCGCCAGTGACGCACCGCCCGCACCACCGCATAAAATTCAACGTCGTAGGCACAATAACGGGCTCGAGGGCCAGTGAGCTTTTCACTGAAGAAAGCCACAGGGTGACCATCCTGGCTTAACACCGCACCAATACCTACCTTTGAAGCATCGCAATGAAGCTCAAAAGGTACAGAAAAGTCTGGGAGAATTAAGATGGGGGCCGAAGTGAGACGGTCCTTAATAAGGGCGAAAGCCGTCGAAGCCTCAGGGGTCCACGTAAAGGTCGTCCTCTTCATGCAATCCGTAATAGGGGCCATGATAGAGCTAAAATGAGAGATAAACCGTCTATAGAAAGAGGCCAAACCGTGGAAACTTCGAACCGCGGTGATGGTGGTAGGTGTAGGCCAATCACGAATAGCAGCTATTTTTGACTCATCAACACGAAGACCCGCTGAAGAAATACAGAATCCCAAAAACACAACCGAGGCCGCAAAGAAAACACACTTATTGGGGGCGCCATAGAATTTCTCAGCCCGCAATATCAAGAGTACCTCTCGTAAGTGGGATGCATGTTCGCGAGTAGACTTGCTGTAAACAAGAATGTCGTCGAAATAAACAACGACGCACGTACCAATGAGAGGACGAAGGGCTTGATTCATCACCCGCATGAATGTACTAGGGGCGTTCGAAAGGCCGAAGGGCATCACGAGCCATTCGAAAAGTCCCTCACGTGTTTTGAAAGCTGTTTTCCATTCATCGCCCGGGTGAATCCGAATCTGATGGTATCCACTACGCAGGTTCAGCTTGGAGAAAACCGTGGAACCGGAAAGCTGGTCCAATAAATCATCCAGTCGAGGAATTGGGAAACGATACCGAACAGTGATTTTATTAATGGCACGGCTGTCAACACACATACGCCATGAACCATCCTTCTTTGGTGTAAGTAGCGCTGGGACAGCACAAGGGCTCAAGCTCTCACGGACATGTCCTCGACGAAGCAGAGCCTCAACTTGGCGACGTAATTCCTCATGTTCAGCAGAGCTCATGCGATAATGGGGTCTATTGGGCAAAGAAGCACCCGGAACGAGATCGATTTGGTGTTGGATGTCCCGAAGTGGAGGAAGGGAGGAGGGCAATTCCTCAGGGAAAACATCCGCAAAATCCTGCAAAATAGCACGAGCTACGGGTGGAATATTGCAAGCAAGAGAAGTGTCATGAGCAATCAAGATAAACCCCGGAGAACCCGACTGAAGCTCACGCTCAAAAGCTGCCCGCGTGAGCATC
Organism: Ballota nigra; assembly: GCA_947034835.1. NCBI lineage: Eukaryota > Viridiplantae > Streptophyta > Magnoliopsida > Lamiales > Lamiaceae > Ballota > Ballota nigra. Next base: position 123,504,178 of record OX344723.1, read on the forward strand.
AAAACAGGGGGCGAAGTCGGCGGGATCGGGGTAGGCTTGCAGGACGAATGCAACACAAACTTCGTCCCCTCTAAAGTGAACGAGTAAGTGTTCAGAAACCCATCATGAGTGACGCGACGATCAAACTGCCACGGCCGGCCCAACAACAAGTGGCAAGCATCCATGGGGACGACATCACACCACACGGTGTCGGAATAACGATCACCAATCGAAAAAGATACGTGCACACGATCAGTAACAGAAATCATATTATCACGACTCAACCACCCAAGATTATAAGGACGGGGGTGGGCAGATGTAACAAGTGAAAGTTTAGAGACAGCAGTACCAGATATCACGTTTTCGCACGCACCGGAATCGATAATGAACTTACAGCATTTGTCCTTAATAGTGCAAGTCGACTGAAAGATACAGTTGCGTTGATCAGGAGGGCTATCAGTTTTTGGGGAGCAGAAAGCATGACGTAACACGAGCAAAGGCCCCGAATCACCTTGCAAATGAGTCTCATCCACGTCCACGAGAAGTTCTTCGTCAAACACAGGAGGGTCGTCGTACGGGTTGACTGGGTCGCCCTCCAAGAGAAGTGTTCGAGTACCCCGCGGTTGAGGACAATTGTTCATCCGGTGCCCCGGGTCACCGCAATTGAAACAACGGCCATTCATAACAGGCCGAGGGCCAACAGTAGGCGGAGCAGGAGGGCGGCCGGTCGAGCCGGCTGGAGGGCGCGGCGGGGGCGCCGGTGGAGCGGGTGCAGGACCCGGACGGCGGTCCGAAGAGTAAGTGGACGGGGAAAATTTCCGATTAAGTTGGGTCTCCACCACCAGGGCATGTTGATGGGCGTCTGCGACAGTAGAGGGGCGGAATAGGTTAAGGGTATCCTGGAACTGAATACGGAGACCCCCTATATAACGAGAGACAATCTGCGTAGGGGTTTCCCGGTTATCTATGCGGGAGAGCAAGTGATAGAAATCAGTAGTGTAATCGTCTACCGAACGAGGACCCTGGCGGAGATTCTGGAACTTCTGGTATTGAGTGCGATCATAGTTCAAGGGAAGGAACTCCTTGAACATGTGGTCGTGGAAACGATCCCAACGAGTGATATCCGGGCGGCCCTCCCGGCGTAAGGTATTCTTGAGATGACGCCACCAAGCGGCGGCACGAGATCGAAATCTGGTAGCGACCAAAGCAACCCGCCGCTCATGCGGAACCCCTTTGAATTCGAGAAGGTCCTCCACTGTATAGAACCAGTCAACAAAATCATCAGGGGACCCGTCCCCAGCGAACTCGGGGATATCAAGCTTGAACCCATTTTCCCAGCGATTCTCGTGCGTAGGGTTAGGGTTGTCCAGAGTGACAGTGTCTTCTTCGTCGTCGTGGGGGTATTGGTCAGATCCCTCATCCATCGCTTGAGCAACGCGATGAGGGCGGTCATCACCCGAGAGGGTATTGACCCGAGTGAGGAGATCGGTTTGTTGGGCACGCATCTCCGTTAGGGCTTGCGTGAGCGTTGTAACTTGCTCACGAAGCAAAGCGACCTCCTGAGCATAATCACGTTTAGGCGCCATGAATTGGTCCAGGAACTGACTCCGAGATACCAACTGACGCAGCAGGAACGTAGTGATGCAAGAGGGTTGGGATAATTCCCGTTTTTCAATAAAATATCAAAAACCGCGTGTTCAACATCAACAACGCGACATATAAATACTAGGGTTCAAGCGGGCTAAAACAAAGGCCCAATACGAAAAACCAAAGCAATAATAATAATTAAGGTCTGCTAAACGAAATAAACATGAATAAATATTCAATACGCGGTCTCTTCTCCATCACTAGCCTATCCTGAAACTAAAGTTACAATCCTGACTGCTTCAAATCTATTACATGTGGTTTTGAAAAATCATCAAAATTAAACATATCCCAACATCAATAATATATAAATATATAGCAGTGATATTTGAAAAATTGAATTCACTTATAGAAATTTTTGTCCTAAATTTAAATGCAATATTTGATCAATTAATCTCACTAAATAATAAATACATTTTTCTTTTCTATCCGTTCCACAATACTTGCATACAACTAAAATAAAAATAATTAGCTTTTACAAAAATTTATAAAATATTAAAATATTGATATTTTATTAAATTTTACATTTATGTATTCTTTTTAAATACTTATTTTAAAATGCTAAAAAAAATTATGATTAAGGGAGTATAACTTAAATTATTGTTTAATGATTGTTTAGGGTCGAATACACATTGATTAGACATTGTTGGGTGTCCCATCAATATCTAATCAATGTGCATTTAACATTTGTGCTATATATTGGTTTACCTATCTTGGTGAGTTGCTTTTATAACACAAGTCACTTCATTTAATGATGTTTCTTCTTAATCTTTTTATATACTCATTGAATTTAATGATGTTTTTTTTTATTCTTTTCTAATTTAGATTTCCATTTGTAAAAAAGACATGTCTTTTACTTAGATTTTTCATATTATAAATGACAATAAAGTAAAATTATATCTTTAAAACATCTTAAAATTACATCATACGTCATTATTTTATCTCCCACTTTATTTTAAATGTTAAAAAGACACTCGTATTCTTACTTTGTCCCCATAAATACCAACAAACTCATTTAACCGTCGATCAATGTCAGATTAAAAATATAGCGGTCTTTATACTTTCTTTGTCTCCTAAAAGACATTGCATACTTTTTATTTTAATTCGTACAACAAAAAATTTGTATACCTAAAAATAAAATTTATTTATTAATTTTTATCCCCACAATACACCTATGAATAATACTCCCCCGTTCCAGTTTTGTTTTTCAATTTGCCAAAAAGGTCCGTCCCAATTTTGTTTTCCCATTTCTAAAATGGAAATTACTTTATTCACCATTCATCATTCTCAATATTACTTTATTCACCATTCATTAGTTTCAATACTACTTTATTCATTTAAATACTAAAATTCAACTCTCGCATTAAATTCCCCGCACAATTAAACGGAAAACAAAAATGGACGGAGGGAGTATTCAAGAAAATATAAGCATTGTATCTTTTTCTTAAATTATGCGTTAATCCCTTCGACGAATTTCGGCTCAATACTCCCTCCGTCTCAGTATTATTTGCATAGTTGGGACGACACACATATTAAGAAAAAATTATTTTTTGAGTAAAGTAGTGACATATGGGTAAATATGTGTATATTATTGTAAGTGTGCACGCAAATCAATTTTTTTTTTTTTTAGAGTGTACAAATAATCTTAGAACAAATAAAAAATGAAAATGTAAAAATAATGGTGGGACAGAGAGAGTATCTTTCTTGATCAAAGTGAGTGTATATATATACAACTAATTATGGGAATGACGTTGCAGAGACGCCACTAGTTTTTCAAATACGACACTTTCTCGTACATTTTTAAGCTGAAACATCAGTGAGCAGAAGTGGCGGTAGAGAGAGAAAATGTGGCGACACGTGAAAACCTACAGCTCTGTTGCATCGAAGAAATGGGACGCGCTTGTAATCGGCGGTGGTCACAACGGTCTCACTGCCGCTGCCTACCTCGCCCGCTCCGGTCTCTCCGTCGCCGTCCTTGAGCGCCGCCACGTCATTGGCGGCGCAGCCGTCACCGAAGAACTCATTCCCGGCTTCAAGTTCTCCCGCTGCAGTTACCTCCAGAGCCTCCTTCGCCCCTGCATCATTGAGTCTCTCTTAAACGCTAATCTTCCTGATTCGAGTTTAATATATCCTTCTAATTCGATTATGTGACCGAATTGATAGGGAATTGGAATTGGGGAGGCATGGATTGAAGCTGTTGAAGAGGAATCCATCATCCTTCACTCCATGCCTGGATGGGCGTTACCTACTGCTTGGCCCTGATGAGGAAATTAATTACTCTGAGATTTCTAAGTTTTCGAAACGTGATGCCGAGGCTTACCCTAGGTAAACACATCAATCTCCTGCTTTCTTTCTACTCTTCATATATACAAGGAGAATGAATCGAATGGTACTATTATTTTGCTATATTTTGTGATCGACGAAGTAGATTTTTATTAATGTAATCATCCAAGGCAAAGTATTGTGTGAATGATACTTACCATAAATATTACCATGAACTATAATTTACTAATACCTTATGTTGAAACAACTAATCTCTTTAGTGAAAATAATTAATACCTTTATGAAAACAACTAACATCCTTCTAAGTTGATATCTTTAGTGTAGTTTACTAATAGACAAAGTATAGAGCGAAAATGGTTTATACATGAATTATCGAAATGTATTAGTTGATTTCTCTAAACAGTATTAATTATTTTTATTGAAGAGTATTACTAGTTTACATTGAAAAGTCTTAGTTGTTCAGTGAAAATAACTAATACCTTTCAGTGAAAATGCCTAATACTCTTAAGTGATAACAACCAATACCCTTCGATGATTCATGTATGAACCAGTTTTACTCTATACATACTCTTATTAATATCCTTCAAACAAGTTTCACCGTGAATGTCATTCACATAATACCTTCTCATCATCCATTAATGGACAAAGTATTGTGTAAACAAGTTTCACAATAAAACTGGTTTGAAGGGTATCAGTTGCTTCATTAAACACAAAATCTAGGGTGAACCAATTTCATAGCATGAAATTTATACCATTATATGTATTCACTGATACCATTACATTCAATCACTGGTACCATTACATGCATTCACTGATACCATAACATTTTTCACTATAAAATGATATGATATCAATGAATACATGTAACTGATATCAGTTTCATACTATGAACAATTTTCACAGTGAGATCTACTCTCATTAAAGAGTGTTAGTTGTTTTGCTATAAGATATTAGTTGTAAACCAATATTACGATGAAACTAGTTCACACAAGACCAACTCATTGGGTGTTGTGACTCAACCATTAATGTAGCTAGAAATTCTTATATGTTTTATTTAGCTGGACATTATGTACACCCTTCACATTTCTCCGAATTTTGGTAAAACAGTGCGGACTTGTTTATTTCTCACATTTCTGTACTTTGTACTTTTATATAGGTATGAGAGTCAATTACAGAACTTCTGCAAATTCATGGATCACCTCTTGGATTCATCTCCTCCTGAAAAATTGCACGAAAATTCATCGTTTAATGTTCGTATGAAGGATAATCTAACGAGGTCGGTCTTTTGGGGTCATTTGATGCAAAAAGCAGTTGCCATGGGTCAAAAAGAACTTCTGTAAGATTTACAAACCATCTTTGGAGTTGCAAAAAACCATTCTCCTTTCAAATTGATCCTGACTTTTGTTCGAATGGAAGCTGCTCCTACCTACGGGATCTAACGTCTGCCTTTCTTTTACTTACACATGTTGAGCTTTGTAGGGATTTTATAGACCTCCTGCTGTCCCCAGCATCAAAGGTTTTAAACAATTGGTTTGAGGTAATAGCCTATGTATGTTATTAGAATGTTCTGATCTTCTTGTATGGGGTATACATCCTTATCTGAAGATAGTGCTTTCATTTATTGCTCATTTACCATTTCTCATCCAATCCATGTGGCCTAACAAAATATAACATTCAATGCTCCTGAATTGTTTCTATCTTTGTTGAATTCTTTATCTTCCTATTGATGTGTCAATAACACTTGTACTTTCCAAGTCTGAGCTTTTGCAATTGTGTTACAATGAGGCATTCATAATTTGTTTTATTTACTCATAAATGACTCAACTTTCTGTTCTTACTTGCAGTTGGATGTCTTAAAAGCAACGCTTGCAACGGATGCGGTTATTGGGACCACAGTAAGATTATCTTCAATCTGTTTCATTTGTTGATTAGAAAGATAGATACCAACTCAAAATAGAATGCTGCTAGTATGGTTAATGTTGTATGCACGTTCTTTTTTCTTCTTTTTTCATTTCTTAAATCTCACTATTTATTTAAATTTGTCTACTACCTCTGTCAGCAAATCACCATAACAAAGAACAATCCCAGGACATAAACAACGCTTTCTCCTTAATATGACACTGAAACCTCCAAGTTGCCTTTCCAACAAGTTGAAATTTTGCTTGTGTAATTTTTTGTGTTGTATCCTAGGGATCTGTTAGTACACCTGGTAGTGGATACGTTTTGCTACATCACGTGATGGGAGAAACAGAAGGTCGTCGTGATGTTTGGTCGTAAGTATCTTAAAATTACTGCTGCTAATTATTTTCTTACTCTTAGGGGGAGTAACCTGTGTGCAAACTTAATATTTCAGAGGCAGAAAACTCAGCATTTTTCTGCCAACTTATAATTGATACTGAACATGAGAAGCATAATAAAACTACCATAATAGTAAAAACCTATTATAGAAATGGTGCACTCATTATTCTGGCTATCAGGTTTGCTGTCCATTCAGTATGCTCTCACTTCTTAAATTACTATTTTCAGGTATGTTGAAGGTGGGATGGGTTGCGTCTCCATGTCCATTTCTAACGCTGCTAGAAAAGCTGGAGCTACCATAATCACAGAAGCTGAAGTACGTCTTTGGAGTCTATTTATGTGTTAAGTTAAGAGATCAAAATACTGACAGATTCAATTGTCTAACTAGAAATACACCCTGCATACCACTGTAAATGTCGCTTTTGGATGTTTCACATAGATTAAGAAAATCATCATACCATTAATTTTTGTATAAAATGACTAATACACCCTCTTGCAGGCTACTGTTGATTCTTGTATCTCAATAAATGAGACCTATCACAAAATTAAATAAGGGGCAAAGTTGGAAAATAATATTTAATTTCTCTTGAAAAACCAAAAACTACAAATATATTGGAACAATTTTTTTCTCTATAATGACAGTTAAATTGGAATGGAGGAAGTAGAGCTGCAGTTTTGCTATACTAAGAGTTTTCTTGTTGAAGTTCTCACAAGTTTTTTGTTGTGTTCTATAGGTATCAAAATTGATGATTGAGGATTCAGGCAAAGTGTCTGGGGTAAGTGTGGTAAATGAGTTTTCTAGTTGATCTTACTGATCTTAGAATCTACCAATTCTGATATTTGATTCGTGGATTGAATTGATTAGGTTTTGCTGGCTGACGGTACACAAGTGCATTCTTCTGTCGTTTTGTCAAATGCCACCCCATACAGAACTTTTATGGTGAAGTTTTAGTTCTTTCTTTTGCATATATATCAGTGTTTAATTAGAGATGCAAAATATATGTTCTGATACGGATAATAGACAAGGATCACCCCTTGCTGACACAGGAATTTGTGCCACACGATGTTCTTCCTGATGATTTTCTAGGCGCTGTCAAGAACATTGATTATAGTTCTGTAAGTGATGTCTTTGTCTCTTTTTCAGTATTCAAGTTTATTTGAGAAACTCACCTGAAATTCATTGTGGCTACTATGGGTTAATGTCATTCTTGGTCCCAGAAGTTTAAATTTTTTTTTGGTTTCGGTCCTCCATCTTTCACTCACTATCAAACTTGGTCCTGAAAGTACACTCTTACACTCACATTTGGTCCACTGTTAGCTGACAGAATCAGTTATTTGGGGTGCTAAGTGTAATTATTAAAAGCTTTTAATTTAAATGAAATTATCAAAAAAATAAATAAATAAACTTTGAAATATACATTTAGCACTCCAGATACTTGATTCCCTCAGTTAACAGACGGTCAACTAACGATAGGTCCAAATGTGGGAGTAAAAGTGTACATTTAGGACCAAATTTGATAGTGAGGGAAAGAATGGGGACCGAAACTGGAAAAATGTAAACTTTAGAGACCAAAGAAGATATTATCCTGGCTGCTATTTACTGGACAGGCAACTACCAAAATCAATTTGGCTGTTGACAAATTGCCACAGTTTCGTTGCTGCAAGTCGACTAGTCTTGATGCTGGCCCAGAGCATATGGGCACTATTCACATTGGTTCAGAGAGGTAGTAATTTCCTGTTTCAGATTAACTGTAGTTTCACTCGTGTACTATGCTTGATATTTGTTTTTTGTTTCAATCAAGAATGGAGGAGATTGACTCTGCTTGTCAGGATTCTATAAACGGGATACCTTCTCGAAGGCCTGTAATCGAGATGACTATTCCTTCCGTATTAGACACGACCATTTCTCCGCCGGGTATTGAAAAATCATCCATATCCAATGTTCCTTAACAGAGATAGCAGACTGTTAACCGACAACTCTATTTTTAGTAATTGTTGGTTGATGATGATGCAGGAAAGCATGTGATCAACCTATTTATTCAGTACACGCCTTATAAACCCAGTGACGGCAGCTGGGAAGATCCTCAGTATAGAGTGAGTTTACTCGTCTCTATCACATAGAAAATTTCTCATCTTCCACACCTCTTTTCTCATAAGAAAATACGAGTAAGTCTCCTGTGAAATTTGTTCATAGTATGAAACTGCACCCATTGATAGCATTAGATGCATTCACTGATACCATAACAATTTACCCTGTGATTTCAGTTTATAAGTCTAATAGTATCAGTGAATACATGTAATAGTATTAATTTTATCCTATAAAACTTGTTCATTGGACTTTTTGTGAAGAAAATAATGATAATTTCTTATAATACTGGGCGCAGAAATCGTTTGCTCAAAGATGTTTCGACTTGATAGAGGAATATGCACCTGGCTTTAATTCATCTGTTATTGGCTATGACATGTTGACTCCACCGGATCTTGAAAGAGAATTTGGTTTGAAAGGTAAAAGTGTGTCAATTCTATGGAAACATAGTTTTTTCTTTTATTTCGGTAGTTACTCCTATTTTTCGACTTCTATCATATCAACTTTCACGAAAAATAATCTTGTGCCTTTTAATTTTTCGAAATATTAGTTCAGTAATTTGTTGTAGGAGGTGAAACTTCTGGTCGACCTATTAGACTCTACCACATGGACAAATCAGGCTCTACCACGTTTCAACTAGATATTTCACCTTCTATAGCCGGTTATTGGACTAAAACGTCAAACAATTGAAAGTTATGGAGCTATTTTTAATTCCTGAATGTCGACAAGACTAGGACTAAAACTGAAATAGAATTATCTTACAAGTCTTAAAGATATTTATTTTCCCAATTATATTTTACCCTATAATAGAGCTGGAGTGGAGTATTTGATTGCACCAATTTCTCATTGGCATGCATTAACATGATGGACATTTGTTTCATAATGTCTATTTGTTCATTCAATTTGTGGTTTGGGGCCGCACGTTATCACACTAGGGTTAATTCCAAGGAAATTAAGGTGTGCTTGATTTTTTTTTTTTTTTGTAACTTTAATCATAATTTTTTAATTTTGATAATGTCACACACCATCTTTTTATTTCCCCCTCAGCTCTTGGTTCTGTGGGATGGATTCACATTTATTAATCTTATCCCATTTATACACTTTCATGAATCCGGTTTGTAATTTTTTTTTTGAAGGGATCCTATTTGTAATTTCTTTTACAGGAAATTCAAACTTGATTAGGTGATATGTAATTGAACGACGCATTTAAACTTATGTGATAACCTCTAATATCACACGGTATCTCATGAGAAATTGTCAAATGCTAACTTTGATTAAATTAATACAGGAGGAAATATATTTCATGGAGCAATGGGATTAGACTCCTTGTTTCTCATGCGGCCAGTCAAAGGATGGTAATATATATGCGTGTATATATATTTTGAAGAGTAGGTTTTATATGAAAACACTTCATAATAAGCTTAACATGAAATATTTTTAGAGTATCATTAATTTTATCAGGAGTATCATTAAACATGTCAGGGATATCATTAGTCTGAGTTCAAGAAAATTTAAAATAATTTTTTTGAACTCAGATTAATGATACCCCTGATGAGATTAATGATACTCCCGATAAGATTAATGATACTTTAAAATTGTTTCATGATAAGCTTATCATGAACTATTTTCATATAATACTTTGCCTATTTTGAATTGACTCCTTGCAATGAATAAGTACAACTTGCAAGTGTAGTACTATTACTATTGTGACTTAATTAATTAATAATCATAAAATCTCGTGTGAAACTTGCATATAGTATAAAATTAATATAGTATAAAATTAATACTATATGTATCCATTGATGTCATTAGACTTACAAACTAAAACACAGGAAAAAAAAAAGTAAGTCTTGTGTGAGACCGTCTTACAGCGAGACGGGACATAAGTTGGACATGACGCATTAACAATTTGGAATAGATGAGTGTTGTTTTGTGCTGATTTGTCTCACTGTGAGATCGACTTACACAAGTTTATGCCAAAATGTTATGGTATCAATATATGTAATGTTATTAGTTTTATATTATAAACAAGTTTCATATGAGAGTGACTCGTTAGTAGTCAGGTGTATAATGTTGGAAAAATATCGCATCCTATAACTTTGCTCGTGTCCAGATTTGGTCCTGTAACTAACGTCTATGCACGTGAAAATTCCTGGCAGTTTTTTTTAAGAATTCTGTCGGAAATGACCTTTTTTTTATAACAAAAGAATCAAATCTGGACTTGAACTAAGTTATAAGACCATTTGTGGTATTTTCCCATATGATGTGTCTTATAAATTCATAATGATTAAGTTTTATATGAAAATAATTCATGATAAGCTTATCATATAACTGTTTTAAAGTATCAAATATTTGACTAGGAGTATCAATAACTTGACCAGGAGTATTATTAATTTGGATTCAATTTTTTTTTTATTTTACAATAATTACAATATAATACCACCAAATCAGATTAATGATACTCCAGGTGAGATTATCAATACTCCTGTTAAATATTTGATATTTTAATAGAGTTTCATGATAAATTTATCATAAACTATTTTCTTTGACATAATTCAAACAATCATTGGGTGATATGATGTAGGTCAAACTACAGAACACCGTTACGAGGTTTGTATCTGTGCGGGAGTGGGGCCCATCCAGGGGGCGGGGTCATGGGTGCCCCGGGGCGTAATGCTGCCCGTGTTGCCATTCAAGATATTAAGGATCAATTTTAACTTAAAAAAATGAAAAAAAAAAAACTCTCTCTCCTTGTGTTGAGCATGAAAAAGTTCTATGTAAGTTGATTTTAAGGATAGGGACGGTAGTAGGACGGGTTCAAATCTGGACCCACATCAGAACCCAATAGGTGGTTCTTTGAATAATGTTGTACAACAGTAATGCAAAAATTTGATGAGAATTCATCTATGTATCCCACTTATTTATAGTTTGTTGAACACTAGTAATGCAATAAATATTACATTTTTCAAATCATAAGTTTCACTTGCTATTTAAAATTTGTTGCAACAACTCCAAATTTAAAATAAAGGAAAAAATCGTTCAACAAAATTGAACTATCATTTCATCTATTTAGGCTTAAATTGGGACATGGTCATATCATAAAGACCATATTCTCTTTAAAAAAAATAAGTAGATGTCTCTAGAACATTAAAGCATTGTCAATGATCTTAAAGCGAAAACAACAAAAGACATCTTGAAAGTTGAAGGATGTTGTACAATAGTAATGCAAAAATTTGATGAGAATTCATCTCACTATGCATCCTTCTTATTTATGGTTTATTGAACACTAGTAATACAATAAATTTTACGTTTTTCAAATCAAAAGTTTCATTTGCTATTTAAAATTTGTTGCAACAACTCCATATTCAAAATAAAGGAAAAAGTTATTCAACAAAATTAAACTACCATTTCATATATTTAGGCTTAAATTGGAACATGGTCATATCATAAAGACCATATTCTCTTAACAAATAAGTAGACGTCTCTAGAACATTAAAGCATTCAATGGTCTTAAAGCAAAAACAACAAAAGACATCTTAAAAGTTGAAGGATGTTGTACAATGGTAATGCAAAAATTTGATGAGAATCCATCTCACTATGCATCCCTCTTATTTATGATTTGTTGAACACTACTAATGCAATAAATTTTTTACGTTTTTCAAATCATAAGTTTCATTTGTTATTTACAATTTGTTGCAACAACTCCAAATCCAAAATAAAGGAAAAAGTCATTTAACAAAATTAAACTATCATTTCATTTGTTTAGGCTTAAATAGGCACATGGTCATATCATAAAGACCATAATCTTTTAAAAAATAAGTATACGTCTTTAGAACATTAAAGCATTGCTAATGGTCTTAAAGAAAAACAACAAAAGAGATCCTGAAAGTTGTAACTCTAACTAATAAAACAACTCTAAACATCATATCAATAACATTAAAGCATTGCTAATGGTCTTGGTATTTTTCTTTTCTAAAGAATGGTCAAATTACCAAGTGTTTTTAACAACAAACTTCCACTACAAAAAACTCGCGTTTTTGCGACCGAAATTAGCGACCGCCTAGATATCGGTCTCTAAATAATGTATTAGCGACCGATCAGCGACTGAAAAAGACCACTGGTCTCAAATTAAAAAAAAATTACGACCGACAGAAAGATCGGTCTCTAAATCGAAAGATTAACGACCGCCTACGACCGCCCCGACGGTCCCTAAACTCAAAGGTCGGTCAAAATTGACCAATAGTTTTTACCGCTTGATCAGCGACCGCCTGAGCGGTCGCTGGATTTAATTTTGTATTCAGCGACCACCGCTTGGCGGTCGCAAACTGGTCAGTTTGACCCGTTCTTGGAAACGGACAATGTTCATTAATGATTGTTACTTAGCGACCGCCCTAGTCACAAATTTGGTCAATCGGGACCGTTGAAATCTGTGATTAGCGACCGCCTTAATTTTTTTACCCTATTTAGGCGGTGGCCGTACTCACTTTCGCCCATCACTCCTAAAAATCGACCGCCGCTGCCTCCGTCAAGCGATCCGTACTCACTCTGGTTCCCTGTCTACACAATAACCATAAGTTTTTTAAATTTTAACCGTTTATTATGTTTGTATATTATTTTTTAAAATTTATAGAATTTATATTATATATATGGAGTTATATATATATATATAATTGTTGATTGAACCGTTTATATGTTGGTATTTATATTATATACGTGAAGTTAAAATTTTAACTGTTTAATTATTATGTTTGTATATCATGTTTGTATATATGCTTGTATGTATGTTTAGTTGGTATGTTAGTTGATTGATATATATTTAGTTGATTGATATTCTTAGGTATTGCATTAGTTGATTGATATACGTAGCTAGGTATTAATTTAGTTGATTGAAATACGCAGGTATGAATTTAGTTGATTGATATACATAGGTATGAATTTAGTTGATTGGTATACGTAGTTATGAATTTAGTTGATTGATATACGTAGTTATGAATTTAGTTGATTGATATGTGTAGGTATGAATTTAGTTTATTGATATGTGTAGGTATGAATTTAGTTGATTGATATACATATGTATGGATTTAGTTGATTGGTATATGTAGGTATATATGAATTTAGTTGATTGGTATATATAGGTATATATGAATTTAGTTGATTGATATACGTAGGTATGAATTTAGTTGAATGTGTATAAATATAATATGGTATAATGATCTATTGAATTTATACTTATTACAGATGAGCTCTCAAGATAACCCTGATCAAAGTGGAGGGCAAGGTCGGGGGAGGGGGAAGAGGAGGTCAGGGTCGTTGAGACCGGAGATCCTGGAGGTTAGACGGGCCATAGAGATGACACCATCCTCTTCACGTCAGTCCAATGTTGCTGGCTCTACTTCAGTAGCCGAATCTTCGGCTTCACGGCAGCATCCTGCATTGGATAGCCGTCTCACTGTTGTCCCTCGCGACAACATGTAAGTATTTTATAATGAATTAATTTTTTTAATTATATTCATTAATATTAACTTGATTTTTTTATGTCACGGTATGTTTCCAGGCAATGAGACTAGCTTTCGCATCTCAGAGGCCATTAAGAAGATCCCCTTCAAGGTTGGTGCCTCCTCGTGGTCCATGGTATCCGAGCGAAAGAGGATGGACTACTTCGAGGAATTCAAGGTATATTTATTATGATTTTAATTTTTAATATTTTATTTTGAATTTATTTGTTAATATTTTATATTTAATTTAAATGCACAAATTGTGTGTCTGGGACCCTGCCCATGATAGTATTATGTATGGCTTGTTCTGCGCGAAAGAGCATGACAGGTACAAAAACGTTATCAACGGGCTGAAGAAGCAGAGTTTGATGAGGGGAAGCAGTTGGAGCTGGACCGAGGGCCAGATGGACGTTCCGTTTGGGACGCTTTGGTTGCTCACTGGAATAATGATGCATTCAAAGCCAAGTCCACGAAGTCCAACGAGAACTAGTTGAAGGACCCCACCGGGCACGGCATTGCCAGACATCGGGCTGGATCCCGGTCCATCTACGAGTACTCCCTCGCCTTTGTAAGTACTATAATTTTTATTTACATTTGAATATTAATAAATTTTTAAATGTTTAATATTTAAATATCTATTGAATTTGGTTCGCAACAGGAGAGGGAGCACGGACGAAAGCCCTCTCTCTATGAGCAGATGGAGATCTCCCACCCAGTGAACCTGGAGATTGGGACGACTACCTACGTCCGCACAACTGAGATCCACATAAGTATTTTTTAAATTTTAATTATAATTTTATTATTATAATTGTAATTTAATTATAATTATATTTTATTTATATAATTTTAGAACCAGTTTAAGGATCGTCTCGCCCAGGCCTTGCAGCAGGTGGCTCCCACCAACGACAGTGGGGAGAACCCTACCCCTCCCCGGATTGACGAGGACCGCATCTATTTAGTTGTGGTCGGAGTCAAGAAGGGGAAGGTCGTTGGGCAGGGCGGTCACAGTAAGACCATCCTGCAGTCCTACCGCCAGACCAGTGGATCATCCTCCTCGATCGACTGCTCTCTCTCAGATGGAGCGTGAGCTGAGAGACGTCAGGAAGCAGATAGAGGCCCCGACGAGCTACAACGAGGCTCTTCGTAACTGGTTTACCTCCTGTTGGTCCCAAAAAGGTTATCCAATGGAAAGCGTTTTGAGTTTATTTTTAAGAAAACCCTTTTTAAACGATAGTGCTAGAATGAAATGTAGAAATCTAAAGTGCAGAAAAGTAAATGACACCAGGATTTATAGTGGTTCGGACAACAGGTCCTACGTCCACTCTCCCTTTCTCCAAAGGGGACTTTATCTCCAACCAACTTACTGACTCACTGGAATTACAAAGTACCAGCTCCTTCTTACAACTTGCTTCAATCTTACGATCTAAGCCTTACACCAATCTATCTAGGAAGATAAAGATTGTGTAATCGTCCAACTAATAACTCCTAAAGAGTATATATAAACTTGAAAGAAAGAAGTGAGTGAATGGAAGAGTTCGTGTGTTCTTGGTGTGCTCTCGCGCGACTCTTGTATATTGAACTAATCCAAGCACTCCTATTTATATTTGTGAGAATTAACTAGCCGTTGGAAGCTAGAAATTCAAACAACCATAATTGGAGGAATATAATCAATCAAAGATTGATTATATTGATTGATTAGTTGACTTCAATCATCCAATCAATCAGATCCTCCATCAGTTGACTCTTCAACTTGCCTTCTTCTCCATCAATGATCTCCAAAATCTTCTCGTCTACAGATTACACGGAGCCTCCATGTGGGTGAACTAATCCATCTCCCTCATCTGGTCAGGACTCGTCTGGTCTGGGGTCTTCTGGTCTGGTCTGGTGACATTTCTGCTCTGAACCTCATCTGGGAGAGGTCTTCTGGCAGACTCCTCTGGTCAGACTCCTCTGGCAGACTCCTCTGGTCAGACTCATCTGGTCAGAGCTCATCTGATCAGACTCCTCTGGTGACTCGTCTGCTCTAATGACTCATCTGCTCTGGTCTGGACACCTCATCTGGTCACCTCTCATCTGGTCACCTGGTCAGAGCTCATCTAGTCCTCTGGTCAGAGCTCCTCTGGTCCATACCTCATCTGGTCTGCACATATTTCTTCCCCCTTAACCAAAGACCTATTCTAGACCTAGAGTAATCTGTAGCTGACTAACAGGTTCAGCTAGTCCTATTACAAGTTCTTATTTTAACATCTTCAAAACATCTAATCTATATCCTAACAATTTCCCCCTTTTTGATGATGTTAAAACTGAAAGAACTTAAATAAAACAAGACAAGAAAATTTGAAATAATCAAGATAAAGAATCTAGCAGGCTGGGTCAACTTATCTTCCCCCTCAAAGTATGCTCAGCTGATATTGGGGCAAAATATCAGCTGGTCTTCTTGTGTATCTGCAGACAATCAACTTTTTGGTACCCTACTGGGTCCAGGGGGGTTAGCACAATTTTTAGGAAGCCACAAGAATAGATCATCCCTTTTTGAATCAGGTGATCTTATTTTTCTTCCATATATATCCACAAAAACACACTGAACATAAGAAGCTTCGACATGGTTATTTCTTCTAGAGGCTCTTCTTCTCTTATGAGCTTGTCCAGTAGAAGAAGTAACTTGTCTTAAAGCAACAGTCTTGAAATTCTTTTGATAAGGATAAGTTTTACTAGAACCATCAAAGGTTCCAGCTGGTCTGGCAGATGACTTAAAGGTCTTCTGCAGGTGAGTAGAAGTCATCTGGTTCTGCCTCTTTTGAGAAGATCCAGACTGTCTTCTACTCTGCTGGCCTGGCTGAGGTCTTTTATTCTGGGTATAACCCTTCTTAAAATTCCTCCTCTGCCTTTTGGGTTTTTGAGTTTTAGAACTCATCTGCCCATTAGGCTGAGTTGCCTGGTCAGCTGACCTCTTGCCCTTATCAATAAAATTTCTAGGCTGTTCTTCTTTCTGAACATGTGAGGATTCAGGTTTGGAATAACCAAGGCCTGTTTTATCATGCTCTCTTTGAGATGAGACAGCTATGTGTGACACATCATTGCTTGCTGTAGTCAGCTGCTCCAGTCTCATTTTGAGCTTGTCCTCACTTTCTCTT
This sequence comes from Ballota nigra, assembly GCA_947034835.1. NCBI lineage: Eukaryota > Viridiplantae > Streptophyta > Magnoliopsida > Lamiales > Lamiaceae > Ballota > Ballota nigra. The sequence continues at coordinate 123,521,097 of OX344723.1, forward strand.
ACAATTTTGTTTTGATGGAAGAGTTCATCAAACTTAGCTTTTAGCAGGTTATATTCATTGTCTTTCTCAATGTTTTCAACAACCAACCTTTCTATCAGCTTAACTTGTTCAATACACTTGGTTGTCAAGTCAGAAGACTCTTCAACTAGTGTATGACTTTGTTCAGCTGGTAGATTAGCTGAGTTGCCTAAACATTGTGAAAGCTTCTGATTTTCTGCTTTCAGCTTTGAGTTCTCATCTTCCAATTTTTGACACAGTTGTATAGATTTTTGGAGATCTAATAGCAGAGTTTGCGTATAAGACTCCTCTGATTGTTCAGAAAAAGAAGAATAAGAAGAAGAGGGAGTTCGATTGCATACCTCATCTGTCACAAGACATATCTCTTCATCTGGTCTAAAATTAGATGATGAAGCAGAAGTGGATACCTCTTCTTCCTCATCTGCGAAGCTTCTTTTGGAGTAACTCCTAGTGTATCTTCTACTGCTTTTCTTCGAACCCATTTCTGCAAGAAATTGTTAGCACAACAAATATTTGGGTTTTCAAAAAAATGGATCTGCCCTGGTGACCCCCAAAATAATTTCAAAACAGTGGTCTGTAGGACACACTGCTCTGATACCACTTGTTGGTCCCAAAAAGGTTATCCAGTGGAAAGCGTTTTGAGTTTATTTTTAAGAAAACCCTTTTTAAACGATAGTGCTAGAATGAAATGTAGAAATCTAAAGTGCAGAAAAGTAAATGACACCAGGATTTATAGTGGTTTGGACAACAGGTCCTACGTCCACTCTCCCTTTCTCCAAAGGGGACTTTCTCTCCAACCAACTTACTGACTCACTGGAATTGCAAAGTACCAGCTCCTTCTTACAACTTGCTTCAATCTTACGATCTAAGCCTTACACCAATCTATCTAGGAAGATAAAGATTGTGTAATCGTCCAACTAATAACTCCTAAAGAGTATATATAAACTTGAAAGAAAGAAGTGAGTGAATGGAAGAGTTCGTGTGTTCTTGGTGTGCTCTCGCGCGACTCTTGTATATTGAACAAATCCAAGCACTCCTATTTATAGTTGTGAGAATTAACTAGCCGTTGGAAGCTAGAAATTCAAACAACCATAATTGGAGGAATATAATCAATCAAAGATTGATTATATTGATTGATTAGTTGACTTCAATCATCCAATCAATCAGATCCTCCATCAGTTGACTCTTCAACTTGCCTTCTTCTCCATCAATGATCTCCAAAATCTTCTTGTCTACAGATTACACGGAGCCTCCATGTGGGTGAACTAATCCATCTCCCTCATCTGGTCAGGACTCGTCTGGTCTGGGGTCTTCTGGTCTGGTCTGGTGACATTTCTGCTCTGAACCTCATCTGGGAGAGGTGTTCTGGCAGACTCCTCTGGTCAGACTCATCTGGTCAGAGCTCATCTGATCAGACTCCTCTTGTGACTCGTCTGCTCTGGTCTGGACACCTCATCTGGTCACCTCTCATCTGGTCACCTGGTCAGAGCTCATCAAGTCCTCTGGTCAGAGCTCCTCTGGTCCATACCTCATTTGGTCACCTCATCTGGTCTGCACAAATTTCTTTCCCCTTAACCAAAGACCTATTCTAGACCTAGACTAATCTGTAGCTGACTAACAGGTTCAGCTAGTCTTATTACAAGTTCTTGTTTTAACATCTTCAAAACATCTAATCTATATCCTAACACCTCCATCTCTCAATGGATGGGTATCAACTACCACCTCTACCCCCACCAAATTTTAATACCGGGGGGAGCGGTGTTCGGGGTAGTGCAGCCGGTGGGCCAAGTGGTGAGGATGACGAGGACGAGGAGCCGCAGGTGAACTACTTCCTCTATGATGATGAAAATTAGGTGAAGAGAGAGGGGGGGGAGGGGGGGAGTTTTTTGGTTGAATATTTTAGTTTTTTTGTCGAATATTCTATTTTTTGTTGAATATTTTATATTTTTGTCGAATATTTAACTTTTTGTTGAATATTTTATATTTTTTGTTGAATATTATAGATTTTCATATATTTTATGAATCTATATAAATGAACTAGAAAAAAAAAGGATTTAATTCGATGAATTAAAAAAAAGGACTCAATTTGGAGTTATATACAATTAAATGCATAAAAACGAATGAATTAATAATTTATATTAGTCTAAAATATTAAATTTACAAAATTAATTTTTTTAGTAAATATATATATATATATATATATATATATATATATATATATATATATATATATACACACACACACAAACATTAGAAACAAAAAGTAATTAATTTGATGAATTTAAAAAAAAACGGGAGTTAATTTGAATTTATATACAATTAAATGCATAAAAACGAATGAATTAATAATTTATAATAGTCTAAAATATTAAATATAAAAAATAAAAAAAAAGGTTAGTAAATATATATATTATATATAAACGAATTAGAAATAAAAAGGAATTAATTTGATGAATTAAAAAAATGGGAGTTACTTTGAATTTATATACAATTAAATGCATAAAAACGAATGAATTAATAATTTATAATAGTCTAAAATATTAAATTTACAAAATTAATTTTTTTTAGTATATATATAAACGAATTAGAAATAAAAAAGAATTAATTTGATGAATTAAAAAAAATGGGAGTTAATTTGAATTTATATACAATTAAATGCATAAAAATGAATGAATTAATAATTTATAATAGTCTAAAATATTAAATTTACAAAATTAAAAAAAGTTAGTATATATATATATATATATATAAACGAATTAGAAACAAAAAAAAATTAATTTGATGAATTTAAAAAAAAAGGGAGTCAATTTGAGGTTATATACAATTAAATGCAAATAAACAAACAATAATAGCAAGTGTCCTAGTGGTTCACGCCTCCTCCGGGTTACCCGGAGGTCGTGAGTTCGATTCCCCATGGGCGTACATTTGCCCATTTATTTCTACAAGCCTCATAATGGCTTATATACTATATGGCTCGCCTAATATAAGTCAGTGGCTCAGTGGTTCGCACCCCGCCCGAACCCCAATGGGTGCGGGTTCGAACCCACTGAGCCTTTTTTTTCGCAAGTTTGACAATTAGTGACCGCCTACAGGTCGGTTGCTAATCTCAAAAATCAAATTAAAAAATTAATTTTATTTAAAAAATAAGTTAGCGACTGCCTGGAAGGCCGTCGCAAAACCTGACCCTACCGGGTCAAACCCATAAAGTTCAGCGACTGATAGGCGGCAGTTGCTAACCGTTAGCGACCGTGTAGGCGGTCTCAGATTAGCGACCGACTTCAAAAGGCGGTCGCTAATATTAGCTACCCTCGTATATATGAACACTAAATTATGTGAAAATGAAATCTTTAATTCCGGCGGCTCGATCATACACTTGCGTCCTAAAGAGTTCCACATCACTTTGCAGTATGTGTCGAGTAATACACGTTATACAAAACGTCCACCAAACCATCAAGGATATAATTCCGGTAAAGGAAAGCTTCTTGCCCTCATAGATAATATGCCATCCGCCTCGTAGTATATATATTATTTTCATCAACGATGGTGGATCTTCTTTAAGGAATCTCACGAAATGCAGATTCGTGAGGTAGAACAACACCTTTTGTTGCCACCTCTTGAAATTGTTTCCCAAGAACTTCTTGGGTTTTCCACTTTCGACCATCGTGTTTTGTCGCCAGTACACAAAAAATAAACAATTATCACTTTAATGAATCCACTATTTTAATCTATCTATATATATAAAAGGAGGATTGCACCCTCCAAATGCTTTCAAGTGGCAGCCTCCTACATTTGCCATGTGTCAAATTTAATTTTTTTTATATTAACATGAGTTAATTAGAATATTAGAACTATGATCTAACCGCATATTTGACCATTACTATTCTCTTGTGTATTCCCTTTTCAAAAAATTGTATCCACCCATTTATGTTTTTCATATTTATGAAGGATAATTCGTTTAAAAATTCTTATGTGAATTAAGGAGAATCAAAACTATCAGTCACTTATTAAATACTAAAATGAGTTTTATCTTCTGTAAAAAAAAATGTAAATTAACCTCAAAATTCTAATAGTCACCCCACGTCTCCACCAAAATTCTAATCGCCCTTCATAAAATTAATATAGAAAAATAATTATTTGGAAAACCGTCGTCACCTATATCGGACTCCCTCCTCGGCATGGCTATAACCCCAATTCAAACTAGATATCGAATTACAATCGGATGACGTATACCCAGAACGGATTCCTACCAATATTTTCATGAAAATTCTATAAGGCAAACAGCGAGAAAGGACAAAGGAAGAAACGGTTGCCACTGAAAGGAACTAGCTACGAGATTTTTTTTTTGCAATTTGATGGATGATTAGAGCTTTGACAACCATAAATACTGTTAGAATGCTGAGGGATCATGAATTTGTGGTGACTAATTGTGAGATTGAGTTTTCGCTTAAAAAATTCCAATATCCATGGGATTGTTGTCAGTTGAACAATTGAAGATTGTTATTCTCCAAAAGGACGATCCTTCCTGACTTATACGCATTAGGTCTCTGTAGAACATACTCAATATAGTCATTGTCATAAAAAAAAACAACACTTTTTTCGTTTGGAAGATGAAAATTCAATCTTACAACCGTCGGGTATCTATGATGAATGTCAAATTGAAGAGTTCTCCACACAGCTTCACACGGAGAAATATACCTACAGTAGCTAAAATTTTCTACCTCATCATTCTCAATAGTAGATTCTCCATCATTCTTCAGGGACACAGTAACCCTATCAGACCCCTTATTAATATATTTGAACAAATATTTAATAGATTTGTGACGATTACACTATTGGAATTAATATATGTAAATAGTTCTAGGGTTTTCTAATGGGCCTTTACCTTAATTAGTTTGTAGTTGTATATAAGTATGTAATCTTGGGAGTTGTTTTATACACAATAAAAGTTTCCCAATATTTTTACTCTCTAGTTTAACATGGTACCGGATCAGTACGATATAGGGTTTTCAATTTTTTGAAATTTAGGGATTGAGAAAATTAGGGTTTAGGTGTGCACAAAGAGATAATAGCCATCAGACCCTCTTCCGCTCGTCACCAGTCGACACCGCCGGCACCAGGAGACACCATTGTCCGGCGAACCTTCGCCTGAAGTCTAGTGGCCGAAATCTGCACGTGTGGTCCATGCGTGCCGCCAAAGTTTTTCCAGCCAATTTCTTATAGCCGCCCGTGACGACGAGTTGGACGTCGGAATTTTCTCCGGCGACCACTGGTTGACTCATCTCAATGTCCCACACCTGTTCGTGTGCCTATTTCGGTCAACATCGTAGTGGTGTGTGATTTAATTTTTCGGTCAGTTCCATTCAACTCGTCTTTGTCAAGATTTTTTTGTTGGTGTACTTGTTTGAGTCAACATCCGTGTGGTGTGTGATTTTAATTTTGGTACAAATTTGATCTCTTGTCATATTTCTGAAATTTCAGTTTAGTGGCTTGTGATATTTACTATGTCTGAAGAGAATAATTTTGTGGACCAATGTTATGGTCACTCTGATAATTCCGTCACGATTTCTACTCGTGAGTATGCAAGGTTGCTGCAACTTCATAAAAAGAATCAGTACAAACAAGTTTTGTCTCTACTATTATTGAGTCAGGAAACACTAATGCATGTCTTGTTTCCTCATCGACCAAGTGGGTCATTGATTCTGGTGCTACAGATCATATGACAGGTAATTCAAACTTGTTTTCTTCCTTTGATTCACATACTACTTCCTATCTTGTTACCTTAGCTGATGGTTCACAATCTCGTGTTGTTGGGTCGGGAACTTTCAAGCCGACGTCATCTCTATCCCTGTCATCTATATTGAGTCTTCCTGAACTCTCATTTAATTTGGTTTCTATGAGTAAACTTACTCACAATCTTAATTATTGTGTCTTATTCTTTCCTAATTATTACATGCTTCAGGATTTTACGACAAAGAGAATTATTGGTAAGGGGCATGAATCAGCGGACCTCTACATTGTTGATACACAGGAACCTAAATTAGTAGTATGTACAGGAACTGTCACTTCCATGGAAGCACATTGTCGGTTAGGTCACCCATCTCTTTCTTTGTTAAAGTATATGTGTTTACAGGTCTCTAAGTTGTCATCTCTAGATTGTGAGTCTTATCATTTTGCTAAACACTATCGTGTTAGTTTAAGTACTCGAGTTAATAAACGAGCAAGTGCTCCTTTTGAGTTAGTATATTCTGATGTTTGGGGTCCTTATCCCATCAATTCAGAACCTGTATTTTGTTATTTTATCACCTTTGTTGATGATTATTCTCGTATGACCTGGTTATATTTGATGAAGTATTGTTCTGAGGTATTTACACATTTTTCTGCCTTTTGTGCTGAGATTAAGACTCAGTTTGGCGTGTCTGTGAAAACTTTGCGAAGTGATAACACTAAGGAATATTTGTCTGAAACATTTCATCATTATATGACGCAAAATGATATTCTTCATCAAACCTCATGTGTTGACACACCATCTCAAAATGGTGTGGCCGAAAGGAAAAATAGGCATCTTCTTGAAACAACTAGAGCTTTGTTATTTAACATGACAGTTCCTAAACAGTCTTGGGCTGATGCTGTCTCTACTGCTTGCTTTCTCATTAATTGCATGCCGCCTTCCATTCTTACTGGTCAGTCACCCTTCCATGTTCTATTTCCATCTCAGTCTAAGTTTCCTATTGAACCTAAAATATTTGGTTGCATTTATTTTGTTCGGGATGTTGGCCTCACATCACAAAATTAGATCTGAAATCTTTGAAATGCAATTTCTTGGGCTATTCTAGATTACAGAAGGGGTATCAATATTTTTGTCCTAGTCTTAACAAGTATCTTGTGTTATTTGATGTGGTTTTTGCTGAACACCTACCTTTCCTTCATACGTCTCTACCTTCCATTGAGGAGGAAGATACAAACTTTCTCATATACACTATTTCTCATCCGGTTATCCCTTTATATGATCCTACTAGACCACATATCATACATATATACTCTCATCGTCCACCACCATCTCCTACTACTGCTGATTTGGTTCTCGATGCGCCAGCTTCATGTCCTGATGAACCAATAATTCCGTCAACAGATCCTCCTCCAAGTGATGATCTTCCCATTGCCATTAAAAAAAGGTAAACATTCATGCACTTTCCCATTTCCTCTTTTGTTTCTTATGATCATTTGTCCCCTTCCTCTCAAACTTTTGTTGCGTCTCTCGATACTGTTCCTAAATTTGTTCATGAGGCTTTAGCCCATCCTGGTTGGCGTAATGCCATGATTAAGAAAATGAATGCATTAGATTCTACTGGCACTTGGGATTTAGTAGACCTTCCTGAAGGTAAACGACCCATTGGGTGTAAATGGGTGCTTATAGTGAAAGTTAATATTGATGGCTTTGTTGTTAGGCTGAAAGCTCGCCTTGTTGCCAAAGGTTATGCTCAGACTTATTGTGTCGATTACTCTGACACATTTTCTCCTGTTGCCAAGCTTACATCGATTAGGCTCTTGATTTTGTTGGCAGTTACTAATCATTGACCTTTACACCAGTTAGACATCAAGAATGTCTTTCTCTATGGTGATCTCGTCGATACTATTTATATGGAGCAACTGTCCGGATTTGTCGCTCAAGAGGAGAGTCATAAGGTGTGTTATCTTTGGAAGACTTTGTATGGTTTGAAGCAGAGTCCTCGTGCATGGTTCGGTACATTTACTCGTGTAGTCAAAAAGTTTGGTATGAAGCAGAGTAAATTTGATGATTTGTCTTTTACATGCACTCTGAGAGTGGTAGTATACTAATGGTTGTGTATGTGGATGATATTGTGATAAGGGAAGTGACTCTAAAGGGATTGCATCCCTAAAAGCTTTTCTTCCTACTCAACTTACTACAAAAGATTTGGGGACACTCAAATATTTTCTTGGTGTTGAGGTGAGTAGGTGTAAGAAAGGATTTTTCTTATCTCAAAGAAAGTATGTGCTTGATTTACTGCCTGAAACTTGAAAATTGGGAACTAAGCCAAGTAGTTCTCCAATGATTCTTAATTTGCAGCTTACGAAATAAGTGGTTGTATTTGATGATCCTGGGAGATACAAACGTCTGGTTGGAAAATTGAATTATCTCAGGGTGACACGCCCTGATATTGCTTATTCTGTAAGGTAATGAGTCAATTTATGTCTTCACCAACTGTTGATCACTGGAAGGCGGTAGAGCAAATTTTATATTATTTGAAAGGGGCACCTGGATGTTGAATTGTGTATTGTGACCATGGTTACAATCGGATTGAATGTTTCACTAATGCTGATTGGGCAGGCTCGAAAGAAGATAGAAGATCTACTTCAGGATATTGTGTTTTCTTTGGGGGAAACTTGATTTCTTGGAAGAGCAAGAAATAGAAAATAGTCTTACGTTCAAGTGCAGAGTCTGAATATAGAGCTATGGCCAAAGCTGCGTGCGAGATAGTATTGGTACATGAGTTTCTAAAGTAAATTGGTTTGAAGGTCTCAATACCCGCCAAGTTATGGTGTGATAGTCAAGCTGTGCTCCACATTGCTTTAAATCCAGTCTTTGTTTCGTGACTAAACACATTGAGATTGATTGTGACTTTGTTCGTGAGAAGATTCAATGAGGCCTAATTTCGATAGGTTATATGAGGATTGAAGACCAATTAGGAGACATCTTCACTAAGGCTCTTAATGGAGTTAGAGTTGACTATCTTTGTAATAAGCTAGGCCTGATTAACATCTATACTCCAGCTTGAGGGGGAGTGTTGGAACTAATATATGTAAATAGTTCTAGGGTTTTCTAATGGGCCTTTACCTTAATTAACTAGTAGTTGTATATAAGTATGTACTCTTGGGAGTTGTTTTATACACATTAAAATTTCCCTGTTTTTACTCTCTAGTTTAACATACACCATTCAATGTTTATGTGTCCCTGATACCTCCTTAGTAAAGTTGGACTATAAGGCACAACAAAGCCATTGTCCAAATCCACCTTGCTCTTGTTCACAGTTCTTCCATTATTCCTTCTTCAGTAAAGTGGATACCCATCTTGATCAATAAAAGTAGTATTAATATATTTTCTTGGAAAAATTTTGGAACAATACTTTCCATTCATGCATGGTGATTTTCTCCTGGAAAAATCGCATGGACCATGCATCATATACTCTCTAACTAAATCGTGTAATAATGGATCGACATCCTTATCTGGAATCTCGGTTTATATAATGCGATCAACATCCTCTGGATTTGGAATTTTATTTTCACGGTTTAAGAACAAAAGGATATACGCATGTGGTAGACCTCTCTTTTGAAACTCCACAGTATACACAATTGTTCAACCACAGAAAAAAAACTAACCATAAAAAACAATATAAAATCAGGTAACTCCTACTCACATACATGTACATACAATATAAATATAAATATATAAAATTTACGAAGAACACGTCTATAAATTATTAAAAAAACACTTACTTGCATCAATTTTACCGAATATTTGGAGATCCTTGAAATCAGACACAATCCTGCCAAGTTTCATCTTAAACATCCAACAAAAAATGTCTGGCCGATCAGTTGTCTCGAGACCCTTAGCAGATAAAAATCTTGATATTTGAGGCCATTTAGGATTACACATAATCGTGATGAACAAATCAGGATACGAATAGTATTTACAGATTGCCATAACATCTTGAAAATTCTGAATCATGTACTTCGGACCACCAGTAAATGAAGACAATATTATTCTTTCCCCAGTAGTAGATGGCTTCGTATGACCCGACTCAACTGCACTCAATATGTCAGAAACCATCTACTAAATATAAGACAGTCTCTCCGCCTTTATCACCACCAATGACATGAACATCACTAATACGGTCAAGATAAACAGTGGTCTTGAACATAGGGACACAATATGTTCCTATATCTTCAGTCATGTAAAGAGCTTCTGGAAGATCCAACCTCAAAAGTAATTCATCCAAAAGAACCATAAAATTGAGGGTAAACACAAACTGATCCATATTAACATGACCTACATCAAAAAAAAGAAATTAAAATACATGGCTATCATTTAAAAAAATAAAAAACAAATCATAACAGAAAAGAGGCGATGGATCATAAATTAAAATCAGAAAAAATAGAAATTAGACAAAGAAAATAGTAGAACACACCTCGAAGGAGAAGATAACAAACTACACCAAAATACCTCTCAATAATCTAAAATTTATAGACATTACGAAACCATACAAATATAGAAAGTAAAAAAGATTAAAAGAAAAAAATTTAAAAAAAGTTTTGAAACTTGGCTAAAACATATGGCAAGATTAATTCCATAAAACACAATTTTATCTGGTTAAGTCATGTGGCATGTAGACATTAAACACTAATAACTTATAATACAATTTCAACATAATGCTAATATCAACATACACGCAGGTACGTAATTAGCATGAAGGACACATGATTACGACTCCAATTAGAGTAATATGGGGCTGCACTGCAGGATATATAGGACCAAAAGCAAGATGAGCACCTAATCAGTAAAGGACGTTAACATGAACAATGACATTAAATCCAATAAACTCTCCTAATAAAAAATGTATCCAATGAATTCAGGGCAATCAACCAAAATAAATAAGAAAATCTTAAAAGGTAACATACATTAATATAGGCAAATCAAATATAAGAAATTAAGGGGAATAACGTCTAAAATGGACCATAAACCACCATAAGATATTACACCAAAATCATCCAATAATAGCAGCAACCACGATTAGTTATCCACACAATTCGTGAATTAAATACCACAATGTAACCGCAAGGATACCAAGTCAAATGCATTTAGCACCGCAACATCATTAGCAACATTAATAACTACAGACGAACCAAAGATAGATAAGAAAATCTCAAAAGGTACCATATAGATTAATATAGGCAAACCATAGATAAGAATTTAAGGACAAATTTCGAGGAAAACAAACTAAAATATATCAGAAACCGCCATATAATAAATACTTTTTTTCAAGGAATTTGAGTAAGGACTTTAAAACACACCTACACAATACTTAATTTCGGCCGGGAAAAAGAGCACGACAATTATGCTCACCAAAATATAATAGTGAGGTAATTAGGGAATAATACATGCACTAACAATTCTCACTCCAAACATTAAAGAATAATAATTAAGGGACTTAAATTTGAATGAAATAGTAAGCATCGCAACCCTGCCTACCTAACCTAGCAAATTCGACCAAAATAATTAAACATTCCCTTTAATATAGGCGAACCAAAGATAAGAATTTAAGGACAAATTTCGAGGGAAAAAAAACTAAAATGGATCAGAAACCACCATAGAATAAATACTTATTTTCAAGGAATTTGAGTAAGGACTTTAATACACACCTAAGCAATACTTAATTTTAGTCGGGAAAAAGAGCACACCAGTTATGCTCACCAAAATATAATAGTGAGGTAATTAAGAAATAACACATGTAATAACAATTCTCACTCCAAATATTAAAGAATAATAATTAAGGGACTTAAATTTGGATGAAATAGTAAGCATGGCTGTTGGTGATTGGTTCTAATTGCGTGGATTAGTGGCTATTTTTAACCGGTTTTGGGATCACCAAACAAGAACGTGTGATTGATTACCACCGTAAATAGTAAATTTGGTAATTCGGGTTATAAAATCATAAATACGAGTATCGAATTCATATTTATTTCGTATGTGTGCACGTTTAGGTGTTTGAGTGCGTGTATTTGAAGTATTTGTGAATTTGAACTTATTTTTATAGATGGAGAACAACTTATTTATACTAACCAAGCTTGGTGTACATGACTCTTGGTCTACCAAGCTTGCATGCTTGACATGTGTCCTTTTGACCATATTTGACCTTATCTAGGCTGAAACTTAATTACAAAGTCTTGTATTTGGTCTTATCTCGGATCCATTGTTGTTCACCGTTGTTTATTTGGTGAATCATCACTTGTAGTTCTTCTGTAAAAGTTGTTCGCCTCTTATTTTGGGTGGCTCACAAGTTGTCAGCTCGTGTATTCAAGTGGGTGGGCCTCTGGATCTTTGATATTTGCTCGTCAAGAGTCTTGTTGATTTGTTAAGATTTTTGGCTTTTTACACTCTGTAAACTGGTAAGTGCACCACCTTTTGGTATTGTTGTTCGTCATCTAGGACTTGGTATGGTGATCATACTCGGCTCTGGGTCTTGGACCTGTTCGCCAAATAAGTTGTTCGTCAAGGTGGTTGTTCGTCATTTAATACACCTCCCGAATTGATTTATGCACTCCCCTTTTGATTATCCTTGTTAGTCATTTCTAATTTAAACATTAAGACTCATAATCCTCATTTGTGTCTTAACATCTTGTTCGCCAAGCTATTATTTATGTTCGCCTATCAACAATTGCCCCCTATTCTCACCAGATGTTGCCTCGGACGAGCAACTTTGTGTCGAGCAACTGTGGTCAGGATATTATTCTAGTGATGGGATGGGACGAGCTGCTTTTGCTTTGGACGAGCAACTTTGGGGGTGCCGTTTCATCTTCCCAAGATCTGGGAGTCGTTCAATGATGACGTGGGCGGTATGATTATGCACCGCCCACGCGCGATCAAGCCTGAGGCCACGCGCCCCTATAATTGCATATAGGCCCTTTAACTCTTGAATTTACTCGAAAATGACCCTTTTTTTTATCATTTTGACCCCAGAAATTATAAGATATAACAGGTTTTACCTCATTTTTTAGCTGGGTATAAAAACGAGTGGGAAATGAAATTTTCCCACTCTTCTCACCCTTTGCTACAGAAACTTCTGGCGAAAAACTCCATTTCCGGTGACATTCAAGTTTTTTTCGGCGAATTCTTTCAAAATTTCAAGGTATTTAATTCATTTTGATATTTGCTTAGTTTTATTCCTTTTTTTCTTCCATTTTTTCCCTTTTGGAAATTACACCATCGCCACCGTGACGAATCCACCGTCGTGGGTTTGAAAATTCGCCATCGGATTCTGCAAATTCTACTCCTAAATATACTTTGAACCGACTATTTCTTCTTAAAACCCATATCCTCCCACTCGAGTAATCAAAACTCAGAGGAAAGTCTGGACCCTCTTTTCCCGATTATGCTATTTGAGGTGCAGCCGCCGTTTGAAATCTCGTCGGAGATGCACCTTGACATCGATTCAGTGGTCCGATCAGTGGAGGATACAGGTGCTTGTCAATCCGGCGAAGAAATTGTAGCGGCCGTGAGCAGGGATTCAATAGAGGAGTCCTCTTCGAGCTAAGAATCTGAAGAGTTAGATCTTGAATTTGACGAGCTAACTCCTGAATTTTTGGAGGGGATTAAATTTTCAAACCCTAGGATGCTTGAGAATGAAATCCCTTTTGGAGTTTTTCGCCCTTTTGAATGGCGAGCATATGCTGCTGAATAAGCGAACAACTTTACCACTCCCCGACGAGGGGTGCTAGACTTGGAGCGGACGGAGTATCAGGCGAGTAGGATACGGAGTGTTGTTCGTAAAGATGAACTTGCCTTAATCTGGGAGACGTATCAAATCCCGTACGATATCCACATGTGGGCTCCAAAGAAAAAAGAAAGAGCTGATCGGCCTCCACCAGGATATACGGCGATCAACATCGACACTCTTATTGCGGGATTAAGGTTGTCGTTGCCCCCGGTTGTTGGTCGTTTTCTGGAAGCGATCAACCTTGCCATCACCCAGATCACACCAATTGGGTGGATGAACTTGCTCGGCGTCATGGGTTTGTTCGCCCTAGAGGGGTACTTTGACCGTATTACTGCTGAAGAGGTCAACTACCACATGACGATCACAAAATGTCCAGTGGGTGAGGAAGGATATTATTACTTGAAGTCCCGGACTAGACTTAAAATTATTGAGGGAGTGCCGAACAAGATCAGAAACTGGAAAAAGCACTTCTTTTTCATAGGGGGCAATTGGCGAGCATCTTCTAACCCTTACGGTGGTGTTGGGCGCATAAATTCCCCTGCCTAATATAAGAAAATTAAACGTAAGCTTGCTTTTGTTCGTCCTTGGATAAAATTGTTCTAATTTAACTTTTCATGCTTGCTCGCAGGTCCCCGGTTGCTTAAGTGGGATACCGAGAAAGAGGAAATTGGCTCTGAGTTCCTCTTTACCTCGTGTTTGGTCGCCCTATGAAATAAGGCTAATATGACCATACGGCACGTGAACGAGGAGAAGTGTCAAAAAGCTGCTCGCCTCTTCACTTATCCTCATCATCTTGAGGGCCAAGCTGAAGTGCCCCCAGGTATACAAAAAATTTCTAACTCCCAATAATTTACTTGTTCGTCCTCTATTTCTTTCTTTCAATACTTGCTCGTGCAACATTAGTTAACTTTTTTTAATAGCCGAGCAAGTTACAGTTGCTGTTCCCCCGTGCTTTGGACTTCTTTAACAAAGAGTCCACGAAATGCCTCCTCCCAAAGGAAGGAAGATTATGGGAGACCCGCCCTCTAAAGTACTGGCAATGACGAACAAGCATTCGGGGGCTCCCATTGCTTGGCAGACCGCCCCTCCCCCAAGTGCCAGTCCACCATCTCCCCCAGCTTCATCCCCTCATGGAGCAAAAAGATTGAAGAGGGGAGATGGCACTCCTGTGTCCCAGGCTGCCCCTACTGGTGATAAAGGGAAGGAGAAGGTGGGTAAGGGTTCCACCCGTGCCCAATAGATTGAAGTTGCTTGCCACACTTCAAAAGAGTCGGTGGAGCGGGCGAGCAAGGGAGGAAAGGATAGGCAATCCCCTCCACGAGGCCTAGAAGATATCACCTACCTTGGCTGGGACTCCAGGAAATATGCCGAGTAAGTTTACTTTATAGCTTAATACCCTGGTCTTTACAACTTTATTCTTTCAAAAAATTTCTAAGTATCATTTGTATCTTTGTTCGCAGATATCGGGGGGATGATCATCCTGGGCAAGCAAATCCTGTCCATCAATATGCATGATCAAAGACCTCGATAAATATAAGGGAGATCCCCAGCGATCATGTTCGCCGAGCCACATAAATGGTCGCCCGGGCCTGGATAAAGCCGTTGGATAAATCCATCTCCGTACAAGGAGTGACGGACGACTTTCATTTCTCAATGATGCAAGTCGCCAACTCCCTTGTAACTGCCCAGAAAGGGATGACCCAACTGGCCGAGCTTGAGGATTGCTGCTCGCCGCTACTCCAATACTGCTCGGCAGCTTACCGAGGATAAAGACGGCCTGGTCAGCCAGTATGAGGCCAAAATTGCTCGTCTCAACAACCAGCTTAAGCTTGCCGATGACATTGAGAAAAAACATGTTGAAGATTATCAAATGCTGTCGGCCGAGCTCAAGAATAAGGATGTTGAGCTTGAGGAAAAGAAGAAGAAAGAGGCTGCTGCCGAGCAAAAGTTAGCCGAGGCTGAGGCAGAAATTGCTCGCCTCAAGTAGATGGTGGGGGGGATGTACACACCCGAGCAACTCGAAGCTGAAGTGCAAGTCCGAATGGGCCCTTCTTCAAACTTGGGATATATCTGTGCCTATACAGACTGCATTCGTGCAGTTAGTTGCTATGATAGACCCGATATTGTCGAAGAGATCGGGAAGGATCTTGCTGAGTTTGTCGAGTATTATCCCCCTCCCAACGGGATAGAACTCCAGCTTGGAGACATGTATGTTGGAACATTGTCAGTTTTGATTAAGATCCCAAAGCCCCTGAAAAGATGATTGGCCTTAGGTTGTCTTAGTCAGGCTAGTCTTGGATAGGTTCTTGTACTTAGTTATTTTACACTTCACAGGTACTCAGTGAGAGAAGCACTCACTGATGTCAATCAAGACTAAGAGCCTGAAGACGAAGAGCACCATCCTGAACTTATGGCAGTCTTCTAAGCTGGCTGAGTAAGTGTCAGTGATGAAGAGTATGGCCCTGAGGTCATTGCTAACTCAGTTATGAAGGGAACATGATGATACTGAGTAATGGGAAAGACTTGGAGTAGAGCCAAGCAATGCAAAAGGAATGTCAGCATCAGGATAAGACCGTTGTGCTCGAGACAAGAAGAACTTAATAAGACAAGCCTGAAGCCTAGGAATAAGTTCTGACATTCTCACAAACCTGATGACGTGGACCAATCCAGGAAGGACACGCACGTACGGACCCTGACATGAAGACTGACTTCAGACTGCACTTTCAACGGGCAAGCATTAAATGGTGCATTAAATGCCATTACCAAATTTATGCAAGGACGGCTGCTGCATGGGAGATATGTCCATTGAACAACTCTACGAAGATGACTAGAAGGCTATCTCTTCCAACGGATAGTTTTCAAATCACCTATAAATACAGAAGGCCTTGAACCCATTCAAGGTTACGGGAAATTTCCAAGCCAGAAATTACTAAAACTCTCAAGCTTTCAAAAGCATTCAGCGTACAAAAGAAGCACTCGAAACCAGTTAAATTTCCCAAGTGCTTCTTAGATTAGTGAGAGTTATTCTGTATTCCATTGAGCTTTCAAGCATTATCTTAAGCTTAGAGTGATTATCCATCCTTAGCAGAGCTTAGTCTTGTAAGGATAATCACAACCTGGTTGGAATCAAACTAAAACAAAAACCCTTAGTTAGGTTTTTTGGTAGTAAGTGGTGTTTAGTGAGTTAGTAAGGAGTTTGTATAGGTCAGTGAGGTTAGCTGATCTTGGTGCACTTTGGCACGTAAAAAGCAAGAATTCCAGTAGTGGATTTCCTGTTAAATCAGGTCGTGGACGTAGGAGCTTGAGTCTCTGAACCACGTTAAACTCCCTGTGTTCTCACTGCTTTGATATTGCTCTTATTTGCCTATTTACTTAAGTCATTCATAGCATTGGATTTTATTAGGCTTGAATCAATCAGCCTGATTATTAAACTGAACACTCCCTACTAACCACTATTTTAGAATTTAGTAAACAAGTTTTCAGGAAGCAAACATAAAACAAGACTATAAACTTTCAGGGCTCACTCATTTCCACATTGAACTTGAGTTGATAGTTAGCCAACTGACCAACACTCAGTGTAGTCAGTAGGTGTGTTATCAACTCTGAGTTCTTTAACACTCTGAGCTAAGGGGTCTCAGTAAGGTTGAAAGTCAGAAAAATTTGTATACGTGTATTCCCCCCCCCATACACGTATTCCTCAGTCTTGTACCGGGACCAACATGTGGTATCAGAGCAGTGGTTCAAAAGACCACTGACTTTGAATACTAATATTTTCAGAGGTGAAACTGTTGGCGGTCACTGAACAAATCTGAGTTTGCTTTTCATAAAACTTGCATCATCATGACTTCAAGGAGACTTGAAGCTTCGTTACCTGAATTATCTATTTCTAACTTTGTCTACTGGAAGTTCAGACTTGAGGCACATCTAGATGCCATCCATGACCAGATGGCGCGTGTTATCAGGGAAGGACCTATCAAGATCACCATTCCTAATGTCAGAGGACTGGGGTATGAGCATCTTAACATTGGTGTCCAGGTTCCTAAGGAAAGGAAGGATATGACCAATGACGAGATCAAGATGGTGGGATTGGACAATGTGGCCAGAAATATCATCTTGCATACGGTGCCTTTCGAGGAGTCAGCGAGACTGATGAACTTGAAGACGGCTAAGGAGGTTTGGGATGAGCTGACCAGGATGTGTGAGGGGTCAGAAAAGATAAAGGAGAACAAGAGGAATATTGCCATCTAGAAGTTCGAAGCGTTTGAGATGCAGCCTGATGAGACTATAGATCAAATGGAGTCAAGATTCATCAAGTTGATGAATGAGTTGGTGATGTTGGACAAAGATGTTCCAAAGAGAGATGTTGCTTCTAAGATCCTGAATGTCCTTCCTGAGAGATGGGACAACAGTGTAATTATGCTAAAGAACTCAGGATATGAGTAACATAACTTCTGCTTTACTTTTTTCAGAGCTCAAAGCACTGGAATATGATCTCAACAAGAGAAAGAAGAAAGTTCAACAAGAAGAAGAGGAGAAAGAAAAAGCTCCTGAGAAAAGTGTGGCATTCAAAGCCAGGTCAGATCCTGTTGAGTCTTCATCAAAGTCACTGATGGAGATGAGCAAGGAAGAACTTGCTGAGGAGTATAGCCTGATGGCCAGACGCTTTGAAAAGCTCAATTCCAGGTTTGGTCGTTATAAGAAATATTATCAGGATACTCGTGACAGGAAACCTGAAGGAACCCACCAAAGCTCGAGGAGATATGAGGAAAGAAGAAACACTGACTAGAGGAGAGATCGTGGCGATGAAAGAAGATATTCAGACCCAAAGCCCGATCGAAGGGATGAACAGAGACGTACTCGTGATGATAGGCACTCAGGAAAGACTGAAAGCTCATCAAGACAAAGGGAACCTGACTCAAGAAGGAACCCTGAGCCGAGAAAAGAAAGAGGTGATGAGCAAGCTACGTGTTACAACTGTAACAAAAATGGACACTATCAGTATGATTGCCCGGAACTGAGTGCAAGGGAGAGAGAGGACAGAAGGGCCAAGAGAGACCAGAGGCACGTTGATCGGAGAGCCATGCTCGCTAAGGATGCTACTGACTCGGATGGTCTTGAGGAGAGGTCGCCTGAACTTTTCTCTGATGATGAGTACGATGATGTTTGCCTTATGGAAATGGAGGAACCTAAGGTAACATCTAACTCTGTATGTGGTTCTTACACTGGGTCAAAATCCTGAGCCTAGCTCAGAGTCAGCCAGAGAAATAAACCTTCAGATCTGTTTGGATCAATTGATGGTTGATTTCTCCAGGTTGCAGGAAACTAATGTCTTCTTGGTAGAGGAGAACCAGAAACTGAGTACTGAGGTTCAAAACCTAAATGATCAACTCACTCAGTCAGATTTGAAAAAGTCAGCTCAAATTGTGAGACTAACTCAGGAAATTGACATGATCAATGCTGAGCGTCTCCCAAGAGAGAAAATTCTGAAAGAACTGGCTGATGAAGAGCTGGTCAGGAAGGAGGAGCTGAAGGTACTCAAGAGTAAGTTTGATGACCTCTTTGCCAGACATGAAATCCTGAAAAAAAAAGTGAGGACTCTCTCAAGAAAAAGGTTGCAGCAATGAATAAATCCTCACTGGCTAGAGAGGAAATAAATAGCAGCCATATGCTTGTGAATAAGAAAAAGGGACTTGGGTATGTTCCTAAGAGATCCTCATATGGTCAGTCTCATGTTGCTTCAGGGAGAAACACTGAGAGGGTTTTCGTTCAGGCAGACCAGAATGCACCTAAGGTTGTACTTCAGGCCCGCCAGACTGATAAGGGCAAGGAAACTGTTGACACAGTCAGGGTTGCCCCCAAGGTTGCTAAGCCAAAACTTAAGGGAAAGGCCAAGCAACCAAAGGAGGTCCCTGAGAGCTCAGGCCAGAGAAAGCCTCAGCGAAAGCAGAGGAAGACTCAGGCCAAGAGCCCTCAGACTAGTCAATGAGGGTATCATCGTGCATGGCAATACCAACAGGAAAGACCAAGTATGATGACTCCCCCATGGTTTTGGCATCTTAAGGCCTTTAACTATTTTCCTTTCCCTCACTTGCCTAGGGGGAACAGAAAACAGGGCCCTTATCAAGAACAAACCCTGAGACCTGCTGCACCCAGACCTAGGAAGAACAGGAGGCCAGCCCAAAAGGTATCCACTCAGGCTCCTGTGAAGCCTAAGTCTAGCACTCATACACCATCTTCCTCTCAGGCTAAGAAGAAGAAAGTAGTGTATGTTGATGTTTCAGGGAGACATATTTACCACTCTGAGGCAATCAGGGTTGTTAAGCAAGTCTGGATCCCGAAGGGTACAACTGACACAATAGGACCCAACACCCAATGGGTACCTAAAACCTGAATTGTTTGCAGGCGGCTGTGGATCACTACAAGAGAAGAGGAGACTCAACCAAGGCTGTCTGGTACCTAGACAGTGGTTGCTCAAGATATATGACTTGAATGAAGAGTCTTCTCCAAGAATTTCAAGCTAAAGATGGTCCACAGGTAACCTTTGGTGACAACTCAAAAGATTTTACTTTGTTTTGGTGTCTTAATAATATGTACAACCAGAATGAAAAATGTATCCTTTGTTAAAGGACTAAAGCACAACCTGTTGTCTGTAAGCCAATTTTATGACAAAGGTTTCAGTGTTGAGTTCTCATCGAATATATGTTCTGTCAAGGACAAATCAACACAAGTGCTTCTATCAGGTATTAGGAAAGGTAACGTTTATCTCGCTGATTGGAACATTACTATTCCCAATACTTGTTTTGTTGCTAAAAGCTCTCTAGAGCTCAGTTGGTTATGGCATAAACGATTAAGCCACCTGAACTTCAAGATACTTAACAAAATCTCTAGTCAGTCACTTGTTGAAGGTCTACCTAATGAAGTTTTTAGCAAAGATCATGTGTGCAAGGCTTGTCAGGAGGGGAAGCAGGTCAGAGCGTCATTCAAGGAGAAAACTTCCTTTTCCACTGACAGGATTCTTCAACTCTTGCACATGGATTTATTTGGGCCTATAACACCTGTGAGTATGAATGGTAGGAAATACACCCTTGTGGTTATTGATGATTATTCTAGGTATACTTGGGTTATTTTCTTGTTAAATAAGAAGGAAACACATGTGAAGCTTCCAGAGGGCACTAAGATCAGATTTGACAAGGGCACTGAATTTATAAAATCATATATTTATGATTTCTGTAATAAACTTGGTATTGCTCGTGAGACTTCTACAGCTAGAACCCCAAAACAGAATGGTGTCGCTGAAAGGAGGAACAGGACACTGAAGGAAACTGCCAGCGTCAGGATTGCCCAAGAAGTTTTGGGCTGAGGCAATCAACACTGCATGCTACACTCAGAACAGATCCATGCTAAACAAACAACATGCACATGCCCCATATGAGTCTTGGAATAAGAGGAAGTCTCGTATCTCTTACTTTCATGTATTTGGTTGTAAGTGCTTCATCCTAAACAATGGGAAGACCCAATTAAAAGCCTTTGATAGCAAATCTGATGAAGGAATATTCTTAGGATATTCTGAAATCAGTAAAGTATTCAGGGTTTACAATTGTAGGACCCTTGTTGTGGAAGAATCACCACATGTTGTGTTTGATGAATCTGCTAATGAGTATAGGTTGAAAGTGTTGAATCCTGACACTGAGGAGGTCACAAGGAGTGTGATAAGGCTGAGCTTAAAGAATCAACCTGATCCAAAGGTCAAAATAGTGCTAATTCCAAGATGGGATGATGACGATGATCAGGAAGATGAACCAAGAGCCGCTCCTAAGCCCAGCACATCAGGGATTGTTGAGCCTCAGATTGAGGAACAGGCTCAACCTAAGGTAAGCACCGTCTATGAAGATGCGGTTATAGCTGAGACGGTTCCTGAGTCACCTCATCAAGGGGGAATCGATGTCCCTGACATTGAGTTGGTGAATCCCTTTGGTATAGACTTAGGATCATCCCATTCTATTGAATATCCTGAATTCTATGAGACTGTAGACACTAACATTGCAGGTACTTCAGGAACAACTCCAGGTAAGAGAACATGGCTAGAGAGTCATCCCATTGACCAGGTCATTGGTGATCCAACTGAGGGAGTCAGGAGCAGACGGTTTTATGGTGAGAGCGCATTATTCTGTTGCTTTCTCTCTGAGCAAGAGCCTCAGAACATTGAAGAAGCTCTCACTGACTCGAACTGGATCATAGCCATGCAAGAGGAGTTGAATCAGTTCACAAGGAATCAGGTTTGGGAACTGGTAGATAGACTTAGTCATCAAGGTTTTATTGGCACCAAGTGGGTCTTCAAGAACAAGAAGGATGAGAATGGTGTCGTAGTAAGGAACAAGGCAAGACTGGTTGCAAAGGGGTATTGTCAGTCTGAAGGAATAGACTATGATGAGATATTTACTCCAGTGGCTAGGTTGGAAGCTATCAGGTTGTTCCTTGCATATGCAACATATAAGAAGTTTAAGGTGTATCAAATGGACGTCAAGATTGCCTTCCTGAATGGTGTTCTCAATGAAGAGGTATATGTTGAACAACCTCCCGGGTTTGAGGTTGGAGATAGAGTATACCATTTGAAGAAAGCACTCTATGGACTTAAGCAAGCACCAAGAGCTTGGTATGATACCCTCTCTCAATTCCTGACTGACCATGGTTCAAGAAGGGAATCGTGGATAGGACTTTGTTCAGGATCACTGAAGGTGATGACATTCTCTTGGTCCAAATTTATGTGGATGACATAATATTTGGATCACCAAATCATCAGCTCTGTGAGAAATTCTCTAAGTTGATGACTGGTAAATTTGAGATGTCAATGATGGGAGGATGAACTTCTTTTTAGGATTGCAGGTCAAGCAGACTGATCAAGGGACCTTCATTAATCAGGAAAAGTATACAAGAGACTTGATTCAGAATTTTGGAGTTCATAATTGCAATCCGGCTAGGATCCCAATGAACACAAATTAGAAGATGGATCCTGACACTGAAGGAGCTTCAGTAAACCATACTAAGTACCAAGGGTTGATTGGATCTTTATTGTACCTGACTGCAAGCAGGCCTGACATTACTTTTGCAGTTGGTGTGTGTGCTAGGTATCAGTCTAACCCAAGAGAAGTCATTTGGAGGCTGCTAAGAGGATACTTAAGTATTTGAAAAGGACAGTCAATATGGGACTATGGTATCATTCAGATGACAACTTAGAACTGACTGGTTATTCAGATGCAGATTATGGAGGTTGCAGGATTGATAGGAAATCCACCTCAGGGACATGTCAGTTTTTTGGGAGTAAGTTGATCTCATGGTTTAGCAAGAAACAAAATTCAGTTGCGACATCCACAACTGAGGCTGAGTATATGGCTGCAAGTAGTTGTTGTGCTCAGATTCTATGGTTGAGGTAACAGTTGAGAGACTACCAAGTGTTTGCAAATGAGGTCCCAATTTATTGTGACAACAATAGTGCCATAGCAATCACTCAGAACCCAGTGCTTCACACAAGGTGCAAGCATGTGGATATTAGGCATCACTTTATTCGAGATCATGTGGAGAAAAAAGATATTAGGATGGAGAAAATTCACACTGACTGGCAGAGAGTTGACATCTTGACTAAGCCTTTGGCTGAGGTAAGATTTATGGAACTGTCAGTGGAGTTAGGTCTCTTAGATCCGGGAGAGCAGTCAGTGTGGGATCTAGGGGGAACTCAGGCCAGACTCGACTCAGTGAGGTATCAGGGTGCTACAATGTCTCCCTGACAGGTATGAGCTCTATCCTGACTCTTGTGAATTTAAAACGTCTCCCTAGTCCTTCGTCCTGAAAATCTTTATTAAATGCATTCCGTTTTCATTTAAAGCGTGCCTTTTCATATTTAAACCCATGCGCAGTGAAGCATTTAATGCCTCAGTTACTTTTTCATATACATGTCCGTTTTATACGGAATGTGACTGACGTGAGTAAATGATTGATACAGAGATTAATCCTGGCCCTTCATTTTAAAAATTTTCAAATTTAGGATTAATCCCAACCTCATGTCTGAATAACTGACTAATTCATATCAATCTAGTCTGTCATTTGAGGAATTTACGCAAACACAAACGCACATTGCACACTGAACTCTCTCTCATTCAAACACTTCTTTGCAAATTCATTTCTTTTCTAAAAAAATAAAATGGCATTCCTAGACTCTAACTGGACAACTGACAACATTGATGAGGTTGTCAAAAGCAAGCTTGTGCACATGGAGCATGTCATCTCCATGGAAGGAACATGCTTGACAGTCGCGGAGATTCTTCCAGTTTTCAACTGGATCTCAAAAGCTAAGTTGGAGAAATATTTCACCTTGCGACCCACCTCTGTGCTTCCCAAAACTGTGGTGGAAGCCTATCTCAATTTATTCCTTCGCAAGGGTGATGTCCACCAGGGTGACGGTGCTGGTCCCTACGGGAGAGAAGAATGAAGACGGTGAGCCTCTTTACAACGATGAGACACATGACATCAATTTGAGGAAGGCCATAAAGGAGGTTTATGCGCTTCCATGCTCCGGCATTAACCCTAAGACATACAAGTAGAATGTTGAAGGGGAGCTCCTTGGTGAATAGACTAAGTCTGGTTCGTCTGAGTTCAGGGCGAGACAATATAAGGATACCCTGAACTCTGAGTATAGGGCCTTGGTCGACTTGGTGTCGAAGGTTGTCATGGGCTCTACTGGCTCTCACGAGCAACTATGTCTGCCCAAGCTGAGGATAATGGGCGCTCTTGTCGATGGTGTTGAGGCCAATTGGGAGCAGTTCTTCCTGGACCAGATAAGTCAGGCTGCTGCTGACAAACTGAAGAAGGATAAGGAGAAGCAACACATCTCTGTTGGTGCTATTCTTCCCTTTGAGACCAGGTTATCCATTCTCATCGCCCACGCATATCAGGGGTGTACATTTGACATGGAGGATAACTTATCCTCGAAGAAGATAATGTTCACCACTATTGGTGACACTTATGCAATTCTTGGTCTCACTGATCCTAACGCTCCTCAGAAGGGTCAGAGGAAGAAGCCTCCGGGCAAGGCCAAGAAGGTGGAGACGAGCCTGATGGAGAAGGTGGATGAGCTCTTTGAGAAGAGCAAGGAGGCTGAGGCTGGAGTAGCCTCTGAGAGAGAGAAGGTGAAGGAGGCTGAGGAGAAGGCTCTGGAGGAGAAGAGAACCAGGCTGAAGGTGGTGCTGAAAGAAAAGGCCACAGCCAAGGGAGTTGGCAAGGGGACTGAGAAGGTCTCTAAGAAGGCTATTTCTGAGGCTGAGGAGACTGACGATGAAGTCAGTTCAGGAGGAGAGGAGACAGTGTCTGATAGGCCTCTCAAGAGGTTGAGGAAGGGACCCAAACGATCTCCGGCTAAGGGCCTGAAGGAGATCAGTCCAGTGAGGGAGGAGTCAAGCTCTCCTAGAGCCTCTAACTTAGAGAGAGTAAGAGGAACCATTGAGACAGCTGAACTTCTACAGCCTGAGCTCACTCTAAACCCAACCTCCACTGAGACCCAACCACTAGACACTTCCGCCACTGAACCTACCCAACCCATACCCACAAACACTGAACCCACATCAAACCCACCTGTCAACCCAAACCCTGAATCCACTCCCATATCTGAGTCAGTGACTAACCCCTCAACCATCACTGAGCCTGACCAGAATCCTGAGCCAAACACTAACACCCTCAACCCTGAAGACTTCTCCCTTACCCAAACCCCAAAGACTGCCCCAAAACCTCTAATGAAGGAGAGCTAGCTGATGACTTTCTGGAGATGGAGGAGGAGGAGGAGTTAGATGCTGGGATGTTAGGAGGGATCTTGGAGAATAATCTGAGGGGGAACGCTACTGAATGGGCGGCGAAGTGTTGGCCCAGCTTGTATATGTACAGGGAACTATGCGCCAATGTTATAGAGCTCAAGGTCTGGCTCGACTTCAAGCAATCGAACATGCAAGAACAACACATGCTTGTCGATGCCAGAGGGTGGGAGCACTGGGAGCAGGAGGAGGCAAGGCTATGCACTTATTTCCATCTCACCAGTTGGCTGCAGCTGCTGAATTTTGATAATCTTAAGCAGCTGGTGAATGGAATGATGGCTGGGTTAAAAGCTGACCTTGATGAAGAGCCTAAGGAGAAGGATGATGAAGATGATGAAGCTCAGGGTGGAGCTAGTGAGAAGATGGTGGAAGAGACCGCGGAGGAGGTGGATGCGATGAACCCTGAGTCTCAGGCTCAAGAGGAAGGTGTGAAGGAAGTTGGTGCCAAGGGTGGACCAACTGCTGAGGATTTTGAGAACATCTCAGCTGCCAATGATACATCAGTCGATGACGGGATTCCCTGCCCTGAGACAAAGGAGGATGATGTAGAGGCATCCAAGGTGACTCCTAGTTCTGAGGAACTTGTTCCCGAAGTTTGAGCTGGCTTAGCTGAGCCTGTGCAGGCGGCTATGACCGCTCCACAACTGTCTTCAGTGTGCCCTGAAGAGGGGACTAATGATGCAGGGGCTGACAAGGGAAACCAACCACTTACTGATGAGGCCGATGGTGAGGAAAATGATGTGCTTATCACTGGGGTCCGGAGGGCTGAGTTCAGCAGTATCGTCGAGGTGAAGAAGGAGAAGATGACTGAGAACTTGGCTGAGCTTCAAGAGGAAGTGATGAGGCTCACGGCTGAGAAAGACAAAGATGCCAAGGCCCTGGCCAAACACAT
This sequence comes from Ballota nigra, assembly GCA_947034835.1. NCBI lineage: Eukaryota > Viridiplantae > Streptophyta > Magnoliopsida > Lamiales > Lamiaceae > Ballota > Ballota nigra. The sequence goes on from OX344723.1 coordinate 123,547,373, forward strand.
CAGATGAACCAAATCAGCTTACAACACCCTTGCCAACAAGGAGTTGATCTTGCTGAAGTGCACAATGGTTGATACGGCCAAGTCAGTGAGAAGTGAGAGGCAGAGGACTAAGAAGATGCTAAGGTAGACGATGAAACAACTTGATGAGAGGGATGAGCAACATGAGCAAAAACTGAATCAAGCAGTGGAGCATCTTGCAGCTCAGGCTGGAGCGCTGTTCACTCAGGCTTTGAACGACTCAGTGGCCAAGCTGGCGCTTGAGTCAGGGAGGATTGCTCAGTCCTCAGAGTTAGCTGCAGAGATCTTAGCTAAGACTACTGAAGAGTCTGCGAAAGTGCTGAGTGAAGCTGGCAGGATCAGCGGTGAGTCCTTAAAGATTGAAGAAAGGATCACCAAGGCTGAACAAAGTCTCCAACACAACATGGAGGTCTTTGAAAAGAAGCTCAAAGCTGCCATCAGCACTGTGTCCTACGCAGGAACCGGGATAGCCACTGGGGTTGATATGCTGAAGGAAGGAGTTCAAGAAGTTCAATCTTTGGCAGCCTTCGTTATCAATAGTGGGTAAGATGTGTTCCCATCCTCACCTGCCAAGGATGATGCAAAAAAGGGGGAAAAGAAGAGGAAAAGATCCCGCCCTGAGGCATCGGAGGCAAATTCTGCAAATCCAGAGGAAATTGAAGTGGCTGATCCTGAAGCAGACCTTGAGGGGAATGTGTTGTTTGTGCGGAAGTCAGCAAGGCTAGCTGAAGCCGCAGCGGAGAAGGCTAGTGAACCTTCGAAGGATGTTCCTCAACTCCCTTCCAAACCAGATTCAGCAGTTTAGAAATCTCCTCCAATGAATACAAGAAAAAACCCAATCACTTACTCTGCGGAGACAGTGGCTGAGTTATGCGCTGAGGCATGGGGAGCCTCCACGGAGAAGACTAAAGCTGAGCGCAGGACTGATATTGCTCAGAAAGAAAAGATGCGCATTCTGGAGAAGAATATGGAGAAGCTAACTGACCTCACTGATATGCAACAGCGAGAACTTGATGATGCTGTGGTCAGTTTGTTAAGGAGGAAGAAGGCGAAGCCTGAGCCGCGTAAGTACAGAAAGAGGCCAACTGCAAGAAAATCAACTTTACTGCAAGTCAGAAGGCTTGAGGTAACTCCGAGGGAAGCTCTTGTCGATGAGTTTATCTTAGAGACATTGAAGGAGTTTTGGGTCGATGCAAGGGATGAATTTGTCAGGCTTTGGTATGTTGTGAAGAAATGGGGCGACACTGAAGACATCAATACCCACTTCACTGACTATATGATGGACAATCATCCTGAACTCATTCAGAAGATATTGGAAGAAGCTGAAGCAGCCCAAGTCCAAGTCAAAGCTCCTGAATTTGTTGCACGCCCTCCACCTCTTGTCCCTGGAACTGGAAAGCATGACACAAAGGCCATTAGGACTGAAGTTCTGAAGATTGCCAAGGCTGAAGACTATGTGAACCAACCTAAAAGGGTAGATGAGTTGAAGGTTAGAGTCTATGCTGGTTATGGACTCGAGCCTGAAATGAGATTAGTTTAGGGGTTCACATCTTTCTTTATAATTGATCAGGTTCATTGTACTAATTCAACATCATCAATGAAATCTATTACATTTACCCACAAACAAAAACTCATTGTCTTTTTTGCTGCTATTTAAATTCTGTACTTTATCAAGAATTGCTCTAACACTGACTTATCTTATAGATAAGACTTGTTTTTCCTCTAAGTGTTTTGAGGATCTTTTCAGTATTTTGGCATCATAAAAAATGGGGAAATTGTTGGGACATTGTCAGTTTTGATTAAGATCCCAAAGCCCCTGAAAAGATGATTGGCCTTAGGTTGTCATAGTCAGGCTAGTCTTGGATAGGTTCTTGTACTTAGTTATTTTACACTTCACAGGTACTCAGTGAGAGGAGCACTCACTGATGTCAATCAAGACTAAGAGCCTGAAGAAGAGCACCATTCTGAACTTATGGCAGTCTTCTAAGCTGGCTGAGTAAGTGTCAGTGATGAAGAGTATGACCCTGAGGTCATTGCTAACTCAGTCATGAAGGGAACATGATGATACTGAGTAATGGGAAAGACTTGGAGTAGAGCCAAGCAATGCAAAAGAAATGTCAGCGGCAGGTCAAGACCGTTGTGCTCGAGATAAAAAGAACTCAATAATACAAGCCTGAAGCCTAGGAATAAGTTCTGACATTCTCACCAACCTAATGACGTGGACCAATCCAGGAAGGACACGCATGTACATACCCTGACATGAAGACTGACTTCAGACTGCACTTTCAACGGGCAAGCATTAAATGGTACATTAAATGCCATTACCAAATTCATGCAAGGATGGCTGCTGAATGGGAGATATGTCCGTTGAACAACTCTACGAAGATGACTAGAAGGCTATCTCTTCCAACGGAAAAGTTTTCAAATCACCTATAAATACAGAAGGCCTTGAACCCATTCAAGGTTACTGGAAATTTCCAAGCCAGAAATTACTGAAACTCTCAAGCTTTCAAAATCATTCAGCGTACAAAAGAAGCACTCGAAACCAGTTAAATGTCCCAAGTGTTTCTTAGATTAGTGAGAGTTATTCTGTATTCCATTGAACTTTCAAGCATTATCTTAAGCTTAAAGTGATTATCCATCCTTAGCAGAGCTTAGTCTTGTAAGGATAATCACAATCTAGTTGGAATCAAACTGAAACCAAAAGCTTTAGTTAGGTTTGTTGGTAGTAAGTGGTGTTTAGTGAGTTAGTAAGGAGTTTATATAGGTCAGTGAGGTTAGCTGATCTTGGTGCACCTTGGCACGTAAAAAGCAAGAATCCCAGTAGTTGATTTTCTGTTAAATCAGGCCGTGGACGTAGGAGCTTGAGTCTCTGAACCACGTTAAACTCCCTGTGTTCTTACTGCTTTGATATTGCTCTTATTTGCCTATTTACTTAAGTCATTCATAGCATTGGGTTTTATCAGGCTTGAATCAATCAGCCTGATCATTAAACGGAACACTGCCCTACTAACCACTATTTTAGAATAGAGTAAACAAGTTTTCAGGGAGCAAACATAAAACAAGACTATAAACTTTCAGGGCTCACTCATTTCCGCACTGAACTTGAGTTGATAGTTAGCCAACTGACCAGCACTCAGTGTAATCAGTAGGTGTGTTATCAACTCTGAGTTCTTTAACACTCTGAGCTAAGGGGAATCAATAAGGTTGAAAGTCAGAAAATTTGTATACGTGTATTCCCCCCCATACAAGTATTCCTCAGTCTTGTACCGGGACCAACAATGGAAGATTATGGGATCAAGCAGCATCACTATTACCCGGCCCCCAGTTCCTAACGACGAGGGCGAGCAAGCTGCGGATGCCGAGCAGAATGCTGCCGAGCAAGAGAAGAAAGCAGTCGAGGACATGATCAGTGATATGATTGTCGATCCTTCAGTTGATCAGCCTCAAGATTTTCCCCATGGTGAGCAAAGACAAGAGTAGGACTTAGGATTTCTATATATTTCCTCTTGTACTAGCTGCTCGTCATCCTTTTGTAGTACTTTTCCTCAATATTTTTTGTACTATTTTTTAGGCTTTAAGCCTTTTCATTAATGAAAGCATCTTTTGTTCGCTCATCTTTTTATTTATATGTTAATTGTCTTTAAATTATTGTATAATGCTTTTGTAATTATAACATATAGTATTGGGCTTTGTTTGATTTGAACTTTGCTTTATATTGAATATGGTTTTAGTATTAGGTTCTGCTCATCTTAAAAGACGAACAACCTTTAAATGACCTTGATCCTTAAAATTGGACTTGTACCTTGAGCTTAGACTTTTTCTTTGAACGAACAACTATATTTACATCATGAGGATGTACTAGTGTCCTAGAATTGTTCATCATTAACATATATAATCTGACGAACAACTTTAAACACTAATACAAAAATAGTTGCTCGCTTATAATATTCTTGCCGAATAACTTCATATGAAACTAAAAATTGAACAACACTAAACTATATAATGTGCCGAATAACTTTTTATCCTATACTTAACAAAATTTTCAAAAAATTAGGCAAGTTTTTGGTCTACTGGCCCTTAGAGATTCTTGCTCGCCCATAAGTTGAACTCGTTCGGCCTACTGATAGTATTTCTTCAGATGTACGATATTCCAGGAGTATTGGACTGAGTTGCCTTCCATGTCCTCAATATTGTATACACCATTAAGGAACTTGTCCGTTATACGATACGGGCCCTCCCAAGTCGGTCCCAATACACCTGGAGGTTGGGCGAGCAACTTTCTTAGAACCAAATCTCCAACTTTGAATTCCCTGACTTGGGAATTATAATAATGTTCTGCTCGCTGCTTATATGTAGCATTTCTTAGCTCGGCATTCAATCTTTTTTCTTCGAGCAAATCTATTTCAGCAGCTAAAGCAGAGTTGTTTGTTTGTTCATCAAAGTTGGTCGTCCTGATTGTGTTTGCCTTTAGTTCAATTGGGATAACAACTTCTGTTCCGAAAGACATTGCAAAGGGCGTTTCTCTGGTGGTAGACCTGAGAGACACTCTGTATGCCCATAAAACTTCTGGGAGCTCCTCAGACCAGTTTCCTTTGCTCTCCGTCAATCATATTTTTAATGTATGCTTGATAATCTTGTTGACCGCTTCAACTTGTCCATTGGACTGAGGATGATAGGCGGTAGAATAATGTTTTCTAATCCCCCATTTTGTGCAGAAGTCTCTCAACTCTTTCCCATCAAACTGTGGACCATTATCTGTCACAATCGTTTGTGGAACTCCAAAATGACAGATAATGTTCTTCCATATAAAGTTGATCATCTTCTGCTGTGTGATCTTTACCATAGCTTCTGCTTCGGCCCATTTTATATAATAATCGACTGCCAGGCAAATCGAGCATTTCCAACTCCTGTTGGGAAAGGACCAATAATGTCCACCCCTCATCTTGCAAATGTCCACGGGCTGTAAACTGACACGAGCTCCTGAGCCGGGGTGTGAATGTTTGGGGCAAAAATCTGGAATTGATGATAAGTTTTTGCCTTCTTGATTGCATCCTGACGTAAAGTCGGACAATAATAACCTTGTCTGATAGCTTTGTACGCCAATGCTTGCCCCCAGTGTGATTTCCGCATACTCCGGCATGTATTTCTTCAAATATTGCTCGTCCTTGCCCCCTAGGCAAAAATTTGAGGAGTGGGATTGATATCCCTCTTTTGAAAAGTTGTTCGCCTACCAGAGTGTATCTAGCAGCTCGCTTGACTAGCTTAGCTGCTTCAAAAGAGTTGTTTGGTTTTTCCCCATTCTTCAAATATTTGACTATTTCTATTCTCCAATCTCCCTCTCTTGTTTGCTCGTCTAGTTGGTTAACGTTATAGCTTATCGTTGACGGGTTGCTCATCTTTGTTATCACAATGTTCGCCAACTCTGCTGGTCCTTCACTTGTTGCTAGTCGAGCTAATGCATCTGCTTGAGTGTTGCTAGTCCTTGGAATTTGTTCAATGAAAACCTGATCTAATAAGGACATCAGGTGAGCAACTATTCATTGATACTCGATCATATGATCATCCTTCGCTTCGTATTCACCTCGGACTTGGTTCACAGTTAGTAGTGAATCACCGAATATTTGCAAGCGTCTAGCACCCACTGCTAGATATAAGTGGAGACCAGCATTAAGAGCTTCATACTCAACTTCATTGTTGGTCGCCATGAAATCAAATCTAATTGCCGAGGTGAAAACTTGTCTGCTGAGGCTAATAAGAACTACGCCTGCCCCCGAGGCTATATTGGTGGATGACCCGTCGATATAGAGATGCCAGGGGTGATCAAGCCCTCTCATCGGATCTTGGGGGAAATTCAGTTCGACGATAAAGCCAGCTAATGCTTGCCCCTTGATCGTTGTTCGAGGAGCATAAGTCACTCCAAATTGGCTAATCTCCATTGACCATCTCAATAGACGTCCAACTGTGTTTGGGCGATGAAGAATTTATCTGAGTGGGAAAGTTGTTAGCACTTCGACTTGATGGTCGAAAAAGTACGGTCTTAACTTTCTTACACTCATGACAAGTGCGTACGCCAACTTTTCTGTTGGTGAGTACTTGATCTCTGTTTCATGCAGAGCTTGACTGACGTAATAGATTGGTTGATGGAATTTACCATCTTCGCGCACCAAGAGAGAGCTAATCGCCACTTCAGATGCTGCCATATATAAATAGAGCTTTTCTCCTGAGACGGGCTTTGATAGAATCTTGACATCTCCCAGGTAGTCTTTAAGTTGTTCAAATGCTCTCTGGCAGTTGTTCGTCCATGTGAACTTTCCTTTTTTGATAGCTTCGAAAAATGGACGACACTTGTCTCCCGATCGAGATATGAACCTGTTCAGAGCTGCTAGGCAACCTGTCAGTCTTTGGACTTCTTTTACTGAATGGGGTGGTTGTATATCTACGATTGCTTTGACTTTTGTTGGGTTGGCCTCAATACCACGCTGGCTAACAAGATGGCCCAGGAACTTCCCCGAATGCACTAGAAAGCTGTTTTTCTTTGGATTTAGTTTCATGTTGTAGTGTCGGAGGATATCAAACACCTGGGCTAAGTGTTGAAGGTGGTTTTCCTTCTTGGTACTTTTGACCACAATATCATCAACGTCGACTTCCACTGTGTCCCCAATTTATTCGTCGAACATCTTGTTCACCAGTCTTTGATATGTTGCTCCCGCATTGATAAGACCAAATTGCATTCTTTTCCAGTACAATAAATTTTTATTTGAATAAAAAGATGTATTTTCTTGGTCGTCGGGATGCATCGGGATTTGATGGTATCCAGAAAATGCATCCATGAATGTTAGCATTTCGTGCCCCGCAGTGCTGTCCACCAATTGATCGATGTGCGGAAGAGGAAAATTGTCCTTCGGGCATGCTGCATTCAGATCTGTGAAATCTATGCATAGCCCCTAGGTTCCATTCGGCTTCCGCACAAGGACTGGGTTTGCTACCCACTATGGGCAAAGTGCTTGCCGGATCAGATCATTGTCTAACAACTTCTTCACCTCTTCGTTTAAAGCTTGGTACTTATCCGGGCCGTACTTCCTTCTTTTTTTATGGACTGGCCTTCTTGCTTGATTGATATTGAGTTTATGGCAAGCATGCTTCGGGTCTATCCCCACCAATCTGCAAGAGACCATGCAAAAATATCTAGATTTGCCTTGAGGAAATCTTTCATTCGGGATCTATAAGGCTCAGGGAGCTTAGATCCTATGTATAATTCTAGATCCTCATTTTCGGGATTAACTTTAAAGGCTTCCAGTTCTTAACTGGAGTTGCTCGTCGTTTTTATCCTTTCCAATGAGGATCTATCATAGGTCCCTCAAGGTCGAAATCATTTTTTATGTTCATCGAGCTGCATCTAAACGGGTTTCAAGATCATCTGCTTGCCTTGACTCATTATAGTTTGCCAGGCTATAGCCCTCCAGGTCATTGGTAACAAGTTGCTTGTCACCACCTGAATGTTGCTCGTCAGGTGAAAGTTTCTCCTTGGTGGTAATGAGTTGTTCGCCCAAATGTTGTTCATCAGTGGGAAGGAGTTGCTCGTCCAGATCCATATGATCATTCCCAGCCTCCATCACGTCTTTCAGTAACTGATGGTTCATCAACTGGGTAACTGATGGTGGTTTCCATCATGGAAACTCATCCTTCCTTTGATTGCATTTGTAGGAGACACTCAAGAGCTTTTCTTTGGTCTCCCTTTATCGAACCAGCCCCACTTGCTGTTGGAAACTTTATGCAGTAATAGTAGGTTGAACATGCAGCTTTGAATTCATTCAAAAAGGGCCGGCCAAGGAACCCATTATAAGTTGACTCTTGATCTACAACCAAGAAATCTACCATTCGTGTTATATTTTTCTCGGGTTCCTTGGCCGTTACAAGTTGTACAGACAACCTAATTTCTCCCAAAGGGACTGTTACAACATTGCCGAAGCCTAGAATACGATGATTTGAATCTTGAATATAGCTCGTATAATCTCCAAGTTGATCGAACGTTTTCTTAAAAAGGATATTGGTATAGGCTCCAGTGTTTACCAATAATTGATGCACCCTGGTTCCCATAATCTTAGCACAAATTACGAGAGAATCATTGTGGGGGGTCAATATTCCTTCCAAGTCCTTTTCCGTAAAGGTCAACTCCGATGTCTGTAGGATAGGACGGATGAATTAACCCCCATTTCTTCTACATGATTGATCGCCCATTATTCTGCCTTTCTTTTACGGTTCGACATTGGTGGTCGTCCATTAGAACATCCTCCAGCAGGCCCTAAGGATTCCATCATATATACATCTCCCACTGGACGAGCAACAACGATGGGAATGGGTCGCCCGTCTCTATTGTTTCTCGGAGGTTGGTCATCTATCTCATCCTCCGCGCTGTTCTCCCGGCCTCTTTTCCCCGGTTGTCTTTTGACAAAATCAGAGAGCTTCACTCCTCATAAAACTGCCAAAGTTGCTTGAGCAAATCTCTACACTCACTCGTGAAGTGCCCCACACTTTGGTGGTAGGCACAATATTTGTTTGAGTTGAGTTTGCCAGTTTCTTGACGAATCTTCCGAGGAGGGAAGAGAAACTCTTTCTCCTTTACGTTGTTGTATACAGTATCAATAGATACTGTTAGCACCTGATTTAGTTTCTCCTTCAACTCTCTCCCTTCGTTGAATGCCTTCATATTTTTGGGGACTCGGTAGCCTGTTCCACCGGGTTTCTAGTTGTTCTCCTTTTGGTCAGTTTTTTTGTCCCCCAAATTTGCTTGCAAAGCCTCGTGCATGGAGACAAATATGTCGGCTTGATTTCTGAACTCGGCATAGCTCTTTGGACACTTCATACGTACCCTCCTTCCACAAGTCTAATCATTTCTTCAACCCGGCCATGACAGCTACGATCTTGGTATCTTCACTAACTGGTTCCCCTTCTAACAATACTTTATTAAATCTTTCCATGAATGCCCGATCTGATTCGTCATCATTTTGTTTCAAATCTGATAGTCGGTATTTTTGGGAAAGATATGATCCAGCAGTTGAAAAGTGAGAGAGGAACTCTCGGCCCAGCTGGGCGAATGAGTGTATGGATGCGAGCGGCATGGCAGAAAACCACTTATGAACTCTGTCTCCCAAAGTTAAGGGGAAATTCCGGCACTGCGTGGCATCACTAGCCCCCATAGAAATCATGTAATCCGAATACTTTGTGAGATGAACACGGGGATCAGCAATGCCTTCATATTGTATACTTGTCGGGAACTGTATCTTTTTCTGGATTGAGGCCTTCAAAATGATTGAAGATAATGGTGAAGTTGGCATGTTGGTCGGCCCGATCCCCCTCTGTAAGTCAAGTTGCCCTTGCATGCTTTCCACGACTTTCCTCAAGCTCGACAACTCATCGAGAGATGTCCCCTGACTTGGAGGCTATTCGGCGAGCAAGGATGCATGTCCTTCTGCTCGTCGCAGTCCCTCACTTGGAAGGAGAATCTCCTGAGGCTGCCTCATTGGGTTGCTCGCCGCATTTGGCTCTAGGTGCCCAAAGACAGACCTAGTTAATCTCTCATGTACAGACAGACGTATTTGCTCACAAGCTGCTCGCCCATCCTCTGCCCTTGGACGAGCAACTTCTGGCTGAAGTTGGGGTCGACCCAGCCTGTCCTGTGCACTGGGACGTGATGTCCCATGGCTTGATAAAGCTGTTCGCCCGGGGGCAGAGTCAGCCTGGCCCTCAATTTGGTCCCCCAGTTTTGCTTTGCCCTTGTTTCTTCGGTTTTCGGCACTATTGACTTCATGCTGTTCGTCGCGAGCATATATGGCTCTTACCACCTCAAGTGGTCTTGACCTGGTCCTTGCTTGTGAAGGCCTAGGTTGTTCTTGTTGTCTCTGGATAGCCTGGAGAGCAGCAATAGTCTTAGCTAGCTCATTCGAATTGCTAGCTAATGCCTCAAATTCTGGAGGCACTAAGTGGTTCACCGCCGAGGGTCTAGATCTGTTCGCATGTCGCGGCTCATGGTCTCAATGATCAGCAGATGAGGCTCGAGTTGGAGAGGCCCTCATTGAGGGATGTGAGATTGAGTTTCTTTGGATTGAGGCATCCTGATTTGAATTATCTTCTCAATCTTCGAATCTTCAAATTTAAATTTGAAGAACACCAAGAACACCAATAACACTTTTATTCGAATCTTCAAGAATTTCTTCCAATCTTCAAGTTTTCAACTTGAAGTTCTTGATAATCACACTTAACCGAAGGTTCAAACCCTCCTTCTAGCGCCAAATTATTGGTTATTGGTTCTAATCGCGTGGATTAGTGGCTGTTTTTAACCGGTTTCGGGATCACCAAACAAGAACGTGTGATTGATTACCACCATAAATGGTAAATTCGGTCATTCGGGTTATAAAATTGTAAATACGAGTATCGAGTTCGTATTTATTTCGTATGTGTGCACATTTAGGTGTTTGAGTGCGTGTATTTGGAGTATTTGTGATTTTGAACTTATTTTTATAGCTGGAGAACAACTTATTTACACTAACCACCAAGTAGGTGGTGTACATGACTCTTGGTCTACCAAGCTTGCATGCTTGACATGTGTCCTTTTAACCATATTTGACCTTATCTAGGCTGAAACTTAATTACAAAGTCTTGTATTTGGTCTTATCTATTGTTGTTCGCCGTTGTTTGTTTGGTGAATCATCACTTGTAGTTCTTCTGTAAAAGTTGTTCGCCTCTTGTTTTGGGTGGCTCACAAGTTGTCCACTCGTGTATTTAATGTGGCTGGGCCTCTGGATCTTTGATATTTGCTCGTCAAGAGTCTTGTTGATTTGTTAAGATTTTTGGCTTTTTACACTCTGTAAACTGGTATGTGCACCACCTTTTGGTATTGTTGTTCGTCATTTAGGACTTGGTATGGTGATCATATTCGGCTCTGGGTCATGGACCTGTTCGCCAATAAGCTTTTCGTCAAGGTGGTTGTTCGTCATTTAATACACTTCCCGAATTAATTTATGCACTCCCCTTTTGATTATCCTTGTTAGTCATTTCTAATTTAAACATTAAGGCTCATAATCCTCATTTGTGCCTTAACATCTTGTTCGCCAAGCTATTATTTATGTTCGCCTATCAACAATGACAACCATGTCTACCTAACCTAGCAAATTCGACCAAAATAATGAAACATTCCCCTTAATATAGGAGAACCAAAGATAAGAATTTAAGGAAAATTTTTTAGAAAAATATACTAAAATGGATCAGAAACCGCCATAGAATAAATACTTTTTCTCAAGAAATTTGAGTAAGGACTTTAATACACACCTAAAGAATACTTGATTTTGGTCGGGGAAAAGAGCCCGACAATTATGCTCACCGAAACCTAATAGTGAGGTAATTAAGGAATAATACATGTAATAAAAATTCTCACTACAAACATTAAAGAATAATAATCAAGGGACTTAAGTTTGAAGGAAGTAGTAAGCATGGCAACCCTGCCTACCTAATCTAGCACATTCGACCAAAATAATGAAACATTCCCTAATCTTGCAATAAGTATAACTACACAATTAACTAATAGACTAAATTTTTAAAGAAATACTAAGCATGTTAACCATGACCACCTAATCACTTAAACATTGCACAACCATGCAAATTCATTCATTGCACAAAGTCAATGGCAGTAAAAAATAGGCGAACAAAAGATTAGTAGAGTGTAATTAAAAAAGAAAGTGATGAGAGTGGAGAACATTATTATAGTGAATATGATAGTGGGGAGTAATTAATTCTAAAAATTATTACTGATTATCACCTTTAAAAAATAATAATTTTATGGCAAAATATTTTATGAAAATTGTTCATGATAAGCTTATCATGAAACTATATTAAATCATCGATAATCTCACAAGGAGTATCGATAATCTCACCAGGAGTATCATTAATCTTGATCGGTGGTATTATATTGTAATTGTTGTAAATTTTCTTGAACCCAGATTAATGATAATCCTGGTGAGATTATCGATACCCCTGGTTAAATATTCGATAATACTTTAAAACAGTTTCATGTTAAACTTACCATAGACTATTTTCATATAAAACTTACTCTAATTTTATTCATAATTGGATCTCATAATAACCCCACAATACCCCTATTTTATCCCATTTTTCTTTAAACTCCATTACAATATATATATATATATATATATATATATATATATAGCAAAGTTTGCCAAAAATAACTACTCCCATTTTCCCACCCATTTTTTTTACTATTAATGGAAAGTCGTTGTTTGGAATTTGAAAAGCCACATTAGGGATTTTGATTTGCGCGTGAACATTATCTGCTATTATTACGGACTCTCTATATCTGATATCCCTGCCCAAACTATTTTCTGCATAAAAAAATGGGATGAGAATATTAACACTACTCCCAATATAATTTCCTAGAGAGAAGAAAATCTCTATAATTTATTATTGTAAATTTTATTCTCAGGTTGTTTCTATGGTTTTTCAATAGAATTTTAGTTTCTTCAGATTTATTTCGATTCTTCTACAATGTTCACTCCAAATTTGGTTTGTTTCCAATCGATGTTCGGTAAAATTATTGTTCAACATAGAACAATTCAAATGAACGACCATACTTCTTGTAGGAGGAGGAATTTCAGTTGATATTTTAATCTTCAATTTTTGCATCCACGGAAATGATTTCATGCCCATAGGTGGGCACAATATAATATATCCACCGCGGATGTGATAATGACACATAAGCAAATAAAATCTATCAATTAAAATTATAGTGGACCTGCTTATGTGTCATTATCACATTCGCGGTGGGTATATTATATTATGCCCACCGGTGGGCATATGATCATTTCCGTTTGCATCTATTCTCTTGTTTTTTGCTATTTCACAATTATTATTCCAGTAAATTTGATTGTAATTGATTTTTTTATATTTCTATTTCGATGGTTTGAAACTTTTGGCACCCTTCTCTTTGAAGAGTTTAATACCCTTATTTACTATTCTGTGTTGTATATCTGTTGGTGTTGTAATTAATATTATTTTATTCTTGAAACTTAACTGATTTTGATATGAAAAGGTATATGGCTAAAAATTATATATAATATAAATTTAATTATTTTCCAGAACTTTCTTATATTTTCCTAATTGTGAAACTGTGTTAGATACAATTGATCTAAATGTGCATTGGATCCTTCTCTTTGATATAAATTTTATAATTTGATGTATTGTGTATTGGTTACTGTTCAATTTTCAATTAGTTGTGAGATGAAATGATCATTGTGTTGAGAATTTCTCTTATATTCTAGAATGAAAAAAATATTTTAGTACTTTCCTGAATATGTTTGTGGTCTTCAGTAGGAAAATGAAAAAAATATTATCTTAGAGCGTCTCTATAAAAGGGTAGCAAATAGAGAGCTCAGTTTCGTCTCTAATATACTGGAAAATAGCTCTGGAACAGCAGCTACGAACTCTGGTGAAATCCTGCACAAAATCGGGCCGAAGGGGGCTTCGACATTGATCCTCCGACGCTCAAGTCAGCTAAGCTTGATAAACAAGAAAAGCCATCGTAAATGTTTTGTATATGTGTGTGTTTCTTGTGTGTGAAGATAATTGTGTTACCTTTTTTGCTGAAATGAGGATATTTATACCTTTATTCCTCTGGAGGGCAATAGGGTAATTCTCCCTGTGTAGCCCTAATCTGCTATGGGACCACAGCCTAGTGTGGTACGGGACAGGTGGTGCACTGCCATTGCTCAAGGACAATCCTGTTGTCCTTTTGGGTGATTCTCATGTTAATGTTGTTGGTAGTGAAGTATTCACTATTTACTTTGAAACAACATGAATTTGCCCTTTCTTCTCATTAACTAACACTTTATGATCAAATGTTGTCTTAGATGTTTTAACATGCAGGATGAAGATCTAGAAGGATCTACAAGTCTCTGGAATACTCAATGTTGCAGTGAATGTTGCAAGCATTGGTTGCAACATGAGCGGTTACGGTTCCAGAAGGATCTACAAGGATCTACAAGGGCCTACACGATCCAGACTTATCCAGGACGTTTTAGAACAATCTAGATCAAGCTGTTGCATCAAGAAATATCATAAATAAAGATAAGGACGTGGGATTACATAAAGATCATGGAGCGGTTACATGAAGAAGTTATTTTCGGATTGAAGACTTCCATCTATAAATAGAAGCCGAAGTCTTCAGTACCAAGTGTGGAGTAAACGAGTACACCTACTCTAGTGTTGATCCTGAGTATAAAGGTAATAGGGAAATTATTCCAACATTTATGTTATATTTAGAACTAGAGTTCTTCTCGTATAACTTGCGGTCGAACCTATATCCATAGATAGTGAGATCATAGATATAGAGTGAGATCAACTTTGATGGTGTATTGTGAAATACACTTAGCCAATTTAGATTTGATAGGTGATATCGAGTCTTGTTTCCGTTGTGAACGATAATACTCTTCACACAACTTTTGTATCACTAATCTTATTATAGTGAATCGTTCGCCGTAAGGCTAGCACAAGCTATTTTAAATAGTTTGTGTTAAAAAGTATTCCATCTTGCAATTGTGTGTTTAAGTCTTCCGCTGTACAAGTTTTATCTCTGATTTTCCAGATTGTCTTAGCGATTGTTCCAACATCCGTTACAACATATTTACTTTACAACACACGCACACCTTCAATTGCACCAGAGCCATAAACTTGATATACTAAGTTTAGATCCTGTGCTTTTAGTGTGTCTTTTGCTGTGGAATATCCTGTAAACACCCCACTTTGGCCTCCTATAATAGATGGAAATAGCTATGCCTATTGGAAACCTAAGATGCGCATGTACATCAAGTCTATTGATGAACGTGCTTGGAGAAGTGTTCTGACCGGTTGGGAATATCCCAAAAATCAAGCAGATGATGATGGCGAGATAAGAGTCAAACGGGAGATTGAATGGACAAATGAGGAGACCACGACGGCAAGCTATAATTCCAAAGCTCTCAATGCTATCTTTACCTCTGTTGATATGTCTATGTTCAAGATTATATCAACATGTACCACGGCTAAAGATGCATGGGAGAGGCTTTAAGAACACTGCGAAGGAAGTGGAACTGTTCGAAGGACCAAACTTCGAATGCTTGGGACCAAGTTCGAGAATCTAAGGATGAAGGATGATGAGACAATCACGGCTTATAATGAGAGGCTGAGTGAGATTGTCAACGAATCACACGCACTTGGTGATCCAATTTACAATGTACGAGTTGTACACAAAATTTTGCGATCTGTTCCTAAACGATTCGATGCAAAAATTTGTGCCATTGAAGAAGCCAAGGTCACTGACACTCTAAGTCAGAATGAGCTTGTAAGTATTCTCAAAACTTATGAGATGAACACAACTCAATCTGATGATACAAGTGAAGGTAAGAAGGTTGTTGTTTTCAAAGGTAAAACATCTTATAATATTGAAAATCAGTCCTTTGTGACTGAGGTTGAGTCTGATGAAGGTGTTTTAGACCAATGTTACAACACTCCTGAGCACATTGTCCTCCTCACAAAGAAGTTCAATTCCTACCTGAAGAAGAAACTGAACAAATCCAGAGGAAATGTCCAACAAAGGATTCCTTTCACCAACACACCATTAGAATCAGAGAAATGGAAGGATCAGAATCAATCAAGGCAATTTAGAGGTAACAAATCAAGGCATGACCCTGAATTTAGAAAATCAGTTAGATGTGATGCATGTACTGGATTTGGATACTATGCAAATGAGTGTGCAAATACCAGGTTAAGACAAAAACTAAATTTTAATGTTACCTTAGTGATGACTCAGATGATGAACCTGAAGGTTCTAAAGATGAGGAATTAGCTTTTTCTGCAAGAATTGATTATGATGATTCTTTAGATGATGATCTGGATGATCCAGACACTGATGATGTTTCCAATATTATAACATTAGAAACAACATCTGTCAAAAATCATTCAGATTTGAACTGTTTTAATGGGTGTGTTGATGAGACAGGTTCTAATGACATAAGGGATGATGATTCCAGTATAGCCAAAGAGAATAATGATCTCAGAGAGACTGTGACAAAGTTAGAAGTCATACTAACAAGGAAGGATTTAGAAATTTTTAAGCTAAAGGAAGAATTGAAAAATTCTACCTTAAGGTTTAAGAAATACTCTAAAAGCTCTTCCATTGTAAGTGATTCTTTAACTACTGGACAGTTTAGTAAACATGGTTTAGGCTATTGTGGTGAGACTACTTCTAAATATGTGAATAATCCTGTAAAATTTGTGAAGGGAAAAACTAAGCTTTTTGCTGAAACAAAAGTACATGTGATTGAAAAGCCTGCTAGGAAGTATGTGTGTCACTATTGTTCTGAAATTGGTCATATTCGTCCTTATTGTCAAAAGATGAAAAGAGATCTGGAAATTCAAAAGGTGTTTTCTGAAATGTCTTCACATTCTAAGAAACACTGGTCAAAATTTGCTAAGAAAAGGAAAGAACATGTTACTTGTAATGTTGTTCAAACTTTTCTGAAAGCATGTGTACCTGATCTATGGTACTTTGATAGTGGTTGTTCTAGACATATGACTGGTCATGTTAACTACTTATCTGATTATGATGTAATGGTGGAAATGTTACATATGATGGTGGATCAAAAGGTAAAATCATTGGAAAAGGAACCTTAAATGTTGAAGGTTTTCCTAAACTTAAGAATGTTTTGCATGTTGATGGTTTACTTGCTAATCTACTTAGTATTAGTCAACTATGTGATGACAATTTGCATGTTGAATTTGATAAAGATTCATGTTATATTCTAAACAAGGATAATAAATGTCTAATGACTGGAAATAGGTCAGCTGATAATTGTTATCTAATTGGAACAAACAAAGTATGTCATTTGTCAAATTGTGATGATAATGTCCTATGACATCAAAGACTTGGACATGCAAATTATAGATTCATGCAAAAATTGGTTAAGTCTGAAGCAGTGAGAGGTTTACCTAAATTGAAGATTGTTACACCTACTGTATGCAGTTCATGCCAAAGAGGTAAGCAGGTAAGAATGTTGCATAAAATTTTATCACATTGCACGGCACATCGTTGTTTTGAATTACTGTATATGGATCTTATGGGTCCTATGGAAACTGAAAGCATTGGTGGTAAGAAATATTCACTAGTTGTGGTAGATGATTACTCTAGGTTTACTTGGATTGAGTTTTTAAGAGAAAGATCTGAAACTTTTGAAGCTTTTAAAGTTTTTTACAAAAGATTTAAAACTGTTTTTAACTTAAAAGTTAGCAGGATTAGGTCTGATCACGGTAGGGAATTTGAAAATAGCATGTTTTCAGAATTCTATAATAAGAAAGGTATTGTCCAAGAGTTTTCTTCTCCAAAAACTCCACAACAAAATGGGATAGCTGAAAGGAAAAATAGAACTCTTCAAGAGATGGCAAGAGTATTGCTTACTTCAAAAAATCTTGCAAAGAAATTTTGGGCTGAAGCATTGAATACAGCATGCCATATTTCTAATAGAGTCTATTTTAGATTTGGAAGTAACAAAACCCCATATGAGATCTTGAACAATAAGAAACCAAATGTGAAATATTTTCATGTTTTTGGTTGTATGTGTTACATTCTGAATGATAAGGACCAACTGCATAAATTTGATTCTAAGAGTGACAAAGGTTTTTTCTTAGGTTATTCTAGAAATATTAAAACCTATAGAGTTTATAACCTTAGAACTAACACTATTCAAGAATCTGTGAATGTTATTTTTGATGATGATAGGAATCTGATAGATGGAAATGACACAGAAGATGTGACTGAAGTTACTGAAGTTCCAAAAGAGTCACTGAAAATAGAGAATATCACACCAAATGTTACAGCATCTGGTACAACATCCCCTGTAGATTCAGTTGATACTTCACAGAACAATCAGTATACTCCAAAGAAGAATCTAGCTACTTGGATTACAAAAAGCCATCCTTCGAATCAGATCATTGGAGATGCTTCAGTTGGTGTTTAAACAAGAAGGAGAGTAAGTGCAAACCGTGTTGATGTGGTAAGGTCTGTATACATGTCCTCTATATGCAATATTGTGAATGCTCAGTGTTACTATTCTGAAATTGAACCTAAAAATGTTACAGAAGCATTAAAAGATGAAAATTGGATTAATGCTATGCATGAGGAACTTAATCAGTTTGAGAGGAATGATGTTTGGTCATTAGTTCCAAGACCTGACAATGTCAATGTCATTGGAACTAAATGGATCTTTAAAAACAAAACTAATGAGTCTGGTAACATAATTAGGAACAAAGCTAGATTAGTTGCACAAGGTTACACTCAAGTTGAAGGTATTGATTTTGATGAAACATTTGCACCTGTTGCTAGGATAGAGTCCATTAGATTGTTACTAGCAATTGCATGTTACATTAACATTAATCTTCATCAAATGGATGTAAAAGCTGCATTTTTTAATGGCATATTAATTGAAGATGCATTTGTTGAACAACCTAAAGGTTTTGAAAACCCACAGTATCCTGACCATGTGTACAAACTAAAGAAAGCTTTGTATGGTCTCAAACAAGCTCCTAGAGCTTGGTATGGTAGACTTACTAACTTTCTGTTGCAATTTGGTTTCATAAGAGGATAGGCTGATATAACCTTGTTCATTAAACATACTGGAGAAGACTTACTAATAGCTCAAATATATGTTGATGATATTGTTTTTGGTTCAACTTGTAACATTATGTTAAACAAGTTTGTTGAAGCAATGACAACAACATTTGAGATGAGCATGGTAGGTGATTTGAATTACTTCCTAGGACTTCAAATCAAACAAACTGATAAAGGTATTTTCTTTTCTCAGAGTAAGTATGCAAAGAATTTAGTGAAAAGGTTTGGTTTAGAAAGCTCAAAAGTCATGAAAACTCCTATGGGATCTGTTAGGATAAAAGTTGTTAGTTTTGATGAGTTAAAATAAACCAGAACATTAGGACCATCTGGACCTGTTAGCCAGATGAGGAACTAGATTAGGACTTAGTTTAGGGGGAACTGCCAGACCAGAAGACTTCGCCAGAAGAGTCACCAGAAGACCCCACCAGAGGACTTCACTAGAGGACTCCACCAGAAGACTTCACCAGTTGAGACTGACCAGAGGCAGAGGACCTTTCCCAGACCAGACGAGTCTGGTGAACCAAAAGATGCTCAGAATCATCTCTTGATTCTACTGAGTATTCTGGTTCTTGACCAGATCCGGACCAAAAGATATTGAGGTTGCCTGGTACCTGGTCCTGCCTTCTCTGGAGAGAATCAGAGTTAGGCATTGGAAGCACTTGACCGTTGGTGATTCAAATCAAGTCAACAAGATCGGATTGGAAAGTTTTGAAGTCAATCAATCCAAGGATCCCACCAACCCAATCAATCAATTAGGAAATTGATTGATTGGAAGCTTCCTTAAATAGAGATCTGATTAGATTAGCTCTCCAACGGCTAAACCCTAATCACCTCTATAAATACAAGAGTGCAGATTCAAAGAAAGGCTCTAGATTCTCACGCGCAAGAAGTCATATTCCAAGCCTTTGTTTTATCACTCTTAGCACTCTTCTTATTCTCAGTTTATACATATACTCTTAAAGGAGTAGTTGGATCTCAACCTATTCATCTGTTAAGAAAAGGTTGAAGGCTGTAGACTTTAGATCGAAGTTAGATCTAAAGGGCTTGTAAGAAGGAACTGGTACTTCACAATTCCAGTAAGCAAGTGGTTTGTTGGTTGGTTAGTGAGACCTCTTTTGATCAAAGGGAGAGTGGACGTAGGATATTAAAATCCGAACCACTATAAATCTGGTCCATTTACTGCTTTCTTCAATTCTGTCTTAATTTTATTTATAGTGCTCTTATAAAAAGATCTTGTTAAAAGAAATAACCTTTAAAGCTTCCGTAATTAATCTACTAAGTGGGACCAACAAGTGGTATCAGAGCGGTGTGTCCAAGACCACTGCTTTGTAAAGCTTTTTGGTGGTCACCGAGCAGATCCATTGCTCTTTATTGTGTTTGGATTAATTTATTGCTAAACTTTTAAAAATTTGAGTAAAAATGTCTTCAAAATCTTCATATAAGAGCCGTAATTTACCAGAATTCTCCTTTGAGGATTACAACCACTGGAGCTTCATGATGAGTAATCATCTTGGAGCTATCCACCACCGCATGTTAGATGTGGTAGAAAGTGGCCCCATCAAATTTTACTGGACTCCTATTGATAATGGCAGGTCTGAGTCCAGGACAGAAACAAGCGAATCTACAGAGGAGAGAACTGGTGACCGTGTCCCCAGATAGAAGGTATTAAAGAAGAAAGACGAGCTTGACAATGATGAAAGGAAGTTATATAACTTGGACCAGGTGGCAAGGACTGAAATCATCAACACACTCACAAAGAAAGTGATAGAAAAAGTCAGAACTTGTGCCACTGCCAAGGAAATGTGGGATAAACTTGCCTTGCTCTGTGAAGGAACAGAGAAGATAAAGGACAACAAACTTCAAGCTGTTCAACACTCGTTTGACACCTTTAAGATGAAATCAGACGAGACCATTGATCAGCTGGATATGCGTCTCACAAATCTTCTAAACAAGGCTAGTGCCTTAGGTAAGACCTATTCAGAGAAGGAAATTAATAGTAAAATTTTGCGTTCACTAACCAGCAGGTGGAGAATCAAAGTGACTGTGATTAAAGACAACAAGGATCTCAACACTCTGGATCACCATCTCCTGTTGTCTGATCTCAAAGCTTATAAGTATGATCTTCAAGAGGAGGATCAAACAGAAGAGGTTTTCTCTTCTGGCCAGAAAGGAGTTGCATTTTCCTCAACTATCAAGACAGATGATAAGCCTAAGGAATCTACTGCAGATGACTTAAGTCTCAAGGAGCAGGTAGCACTTCTAACCCGTAAACTTGATAAGATGAGTTCTAAGTATGACAGGTACAAAAAGCATTGGAAGGAATCTACTAGAGATATGAAGACTTCTTTCAAAGCTGCAGATAAAGAAAGAACATCTGGAGACTCAAGGGAGACCAGATTCAGAACTCCATAGAGGAGGAGAGATAGCAGCTTTGGGAGATCAGATTACCAGAGAAGAGATGGCAGTTCTAGCAGACCTGACTACCAGAGAAGAGAAAGTAGTCCAGCCCGAACAGATTACAACCAGGGGAGGAGAGATCCCAGTCCAAGTCCCAGAGGAGATAACACATGTTACACCTGCAACAAGCCTGGTCATTACAGCTATGATTATCCTCAGTTAACTCCTAGAGAAAGAGAAGAGAAAAGGCTCAAGAGAGATAGGAGATATGCAGACAAGAGAGCACTACTGGCAGAAGCAAAGGAGGAGGATACTAGTTCCAGTTCTTCTTCTTTTGATTTCGGATCTGATGATGATGTATGTCTTATGGCAGACATCAATCACTGAGGTAAATGAACCTACCTTATATTTGTCTAATTCCAAATATACTGAATCCTCTCATTCATATAGTGCTTCCAGAGAGTCTGATATGCAGCAAATGCTATCAGATCTCCAAAATTGTGTTCAACTTTGCCAAAAACTTGAAAAAAAAATGGTAGGCTAAGAGCTGAAGTTCAGTCTCTATCTAATGAGCAGAAATCTGCCAGAGAACTCATGAAAGACCATTCTAAAGAAGTCTCTGAACTTCAAGAAAAGGTCACAGAAAGAGATACTCTGGTAGATCAGCTCATGAAAGAGAAGAACTCTCAGGCAGAAGAGTTCAATGAACTCAAGGCCAAATATCAATATCTTATCAAGGGTAAGCAAGTTGAACAACTTATTATGGAAGTACCTAAGACCAGAGAAGTTCCAACTGTTGTATCCATGATACAAGGATCTTCTCAAAGAATACATGATAAGAGTGGTTTAGGATATTCTGGAATTACAACCAGATCTACTAAATTTTTATGCAATAAAGGCAAGCTGTCTGAAAGATCTGGTGAAGTGGTAGAAATCTGGGATGAAAAGGATCCTAATAGAAAAGGTTACAGAGTAGTTAAAAATCCTAATTGGAATAAAGACTGCTCTGCTGACCTTATTAATGATACTCCCAATGAGTTCACTGAACTGGAAGAGGAAATTTTAGAGCATAAACGCCAGATAGGAGAACCTATGAAGATTGATGGTTTTGTTCAGATGCCTAACCAGATTAGGAGGCCTCAGAGAAGACCTAAAAGAGTGGAACCTAAACAGATTAGGGGACCTCAAAAGGGAAACTCTAAGAGGAAACCAAATCAGAATAGGAGATATCAAAGGAGATATACTGAACCAGAGAACCTCAATCAGAATCAGGGATCTCAAAGGAGATATGCTCAAAGAAGATTCCAGAACAGGAATACCCAGAAAGAATTTCATCAATAGAATAGATCCAATTTTCAGAACCAGAGGAGGTCTTCCAGACCCATCTATAGAAAACCAACTGATCTGGGTAGTTATGACACCAGAGATGGTTCTTCTAGGATGTACCCTTATAACCAGACCTTTAAGACCATGTCTTTAAGGCAGGCCATTCCAAAGGCCAGATTTGAGATAAGGTACACCAGACCTGTTTATAGGAAAGGTGTTCTTATCAGACCAGTAGCTCAATATGTCATTGTTAGAGGACATGTGCTGGTAGATAGATTTGGAAGGAAGATAAGATCTCCTCATCCAGCAAGGGATGATCTTTATCTTTGGATTCCTACAAAACCTGCAACTAACCAATCAGGACCCAGCTCTAGTAGGGGACCTAATTGATTTCTCTACAGGAGGATAAGAGCCCATTGGAGAAAGGACTTTCAAGCAAACATGTGTGGTACATTGATAGTGGATGTTCCAAGCACATGACATTCCAGAAAGATCATCTCCAGGATTTCAAGCCATTGAATGGGCCAAGAGTGATGTTTGGTGACAACAACTATGGAGTCACCAGAGGTGTTGGTGAATTTCACTCCAACATCTTCTGCAGAGCTCAAGGCCATCCAAGACAGATTCTTCGACTGGTTCCTAGTGCCTAAAGAGAACAGAAGATATTCCTAGAATAGGATTCTGAACTTAATGTAATCTGTAATCCTTTTATCCTTATTATTAATGAAACATCATATCTTCTCTGTCTAAAAGACAACTCCTTGTTGTCTTCTTATTTGCCTGATAAGATCTATTCTAAGGTCTTATCCTTTTATTGTTTTTTATGCTTAAGTGTTTTGTTTTTGATCAGTTCTGGTTGTGTTTTAACTCCATCAAAAAGGGGGAAATTGTTAGGATAAAAGTGGTTAGTTTTGATGAATTAAAACAAACCAGAAGAGGTAATAGGACCATCTGGACCTGTTAGCCAGATGAGGAACTAGATTAGGACTTAGTCTAGGGGGAACTGCTAGACCAGAAGACTTCGCCAGAAGAGTCACCAGAAGACCCCACCAGAGGACTTCACCAGAGGACTCCACCAGAAGACTTCACCAGTTGAGACTAACCAGAGGCAGAGGACCTTCCCCAGACCAGACGAGTCTGGACCATATGAGTCTGGACCAGATGAGTCTGGTGAACCAAAAGATGCTCAGAATCATCTCTTGATTCTACTGAGTATTCTGGTTCTTGACCAGATCCGGACCAGAAGACATTGAGGTTGCCTGGTACCTGGTCCTGCCTTCTCTGGAGAGAATCAGAGTTAGGCATTGGAAACACTTTATCGTTGGTGATTCAAATCAAGTCAACAAGATCAGATTGGAAAGTTTTGAAGTCAATCAATCCAAGGATCCCACCAACCCAATCAATCAATTAGGGAATTGATTGATTGGAAGCTTCCTTAAATAGAGATCTGATTAGATTAGCTCTCCAACAGCTAAACCCTAATCACCTCAATAAATACAAGAGTGCAGATTCAAAGAAAGACTCTAGATTATCACGCGCAAGAAGTCATATTCCAAGCCTTTGTTTTATCACTCTTAGCACTCTTATTATACTCAGTTTATACATATACTCTTAAAGGAGTAGTTGGATCTCAATCTGTTCATCTGTTAAGAAAAGGTTGAAGGCTGTAGACTTTAGATCGAAGTTATATCTAAAGGGCTTGTAAGAAGGAACTGGTACTTCACAATTCCAGTACGCAAGTGATTTGTTGGTTGGTTAGTAAGACCCCTTTTGATCAAATGGAGAGTGGACGTAGGATATTGAAATCCGAACCACTATAAATCTGGTCCATTTACTGCTTTCTTCAATTCTGTCTTAATTTTATTTATAGTGCTCTTATAAAAAGATCTTGTTAAAATACATAACCTTTAAAGCTTCCGCAATTAATCTACTAAGTGGGACCAACAGGATCTACACAAAAGTTGTGTAAGGACACTGTTGGTCAAGATGTTGATCTAACTTTGTATAGATCCATGATAGGTAGTCTTCTGTACTTAACCTCAAGCAGGCCTGATATTATGTATAGTGTTTGTGTTTATGCTAGGTACCAAGCTTGTCCTAAGGAGTCACATTTGAATGATGTCAAGAGAATCATAAGATGTGTGGCTGGTTCAACTGATCTTGGTATATGGTATACCAAAGATACAAGCAGTGCACTTGTTGGATACAGTGATGTTGACTGGGCTGGAGACATTGATGATAGGAAGAGCACGAGTGGTGGTTGCTTTTATATGGGTAACAATTTGATTTCATGGCATAGTAGAAAGCAGAATTGTGTATCACAATCTACTGCAGAGTCTGAGTACATTGCAGCTGGTAGTTGCTGTACACAACTTCTTTGGTTAAGTAAAATGTTTAGTGATTATGGTTTAGAGAGTGACACTTTAACTGTATATTGTGATAACACTAGTGCTATCAACATTTCAAAAAATCCAGTTCAACACTCACTTACTAAACACATAAGTATTAAACATCATTTCATAAGAGATCTTGTAGAAAAGAATATTGTGAAGTTAGAATACATACCCACTGAAAATCAATTTGCTGATGTGTTTACTAAAGCATTAGACCATGAGAGATTCTCATTCTTGAGGAAATCTCTTGGTATGTGCACAATCTGAATAACTGTAAAGCGGATGTTGTTATGTATGTTAAAATATCTATAACAACATCAGGGTATATGCATGTTCTAATTAAAGCTTGTTCTTGTCTTTTGTTTCATAATTTCTTTGTAAAATAAATCTGGACTAAGTATGATTGTTGTGTAAAAATAAAGAGGAACCACTCTTCTCAAATGCATAATAAGTTTTTGACAAAGCACATCAAGATGTAACTAATTCACTGAGTAACTATGGAGCACGGAGTTCGCTGCTACGATGTCTTCTTTTCAAAAGGTGGTTAGTAAAACATCAATATGTCACAAATCCATTGAGTAATTATGGGGCACGGAGTTCGCTGCTACGATGCACTCTCTTGAAAAGATGGATCAACGTGAATAAAAGTGCTAAAATTGTTTGATGAAAATTGCGACATTGGATGATAAACCAATGTTGAAGTGTGTGTTCCAATTTTGAATACAACATCATATGTTGTTCGTATTTATTTTTCGAGTCAAGTTATGAACCGATTTTTCAGGGATTTTTTTTAGTTCCCACATGATAAAACCCACATTTTTATTTTTATTCATGTCGTGCGTAATTTCTTATTTTTATTTAATCAAAATTCGGATTTTAGATTATGGGAAAACCCACGATCTCTTCATGGGGGAGTGGAAGATCCTCACGTCATGAATCCAGAATTTTCTTTTGTGGGTAACTAAAAATAACTTCCGTATCCTTTCTCCTATAAATATTCTTCGTGACTTATGTTTGATTTTATGTGTTTAGCATATGAGTAAAGTTCAATTTTTTTTATATAATTGTTGAAAGCATTGTGATCGCATTCTAGGGTTTAAAGTGTTATTTCTTTTAAATTTTATTTCACTTGCATTTTTCTTGAAGTACTTAATGGCTGAAAATCAAAAGAAATCCTCTCACATTTCCAAAACTCCCTCAAACTCTCCACCTTCTCAAACCTCAAATCTAAACCTTCTCGCTGAAATGGCCTCAAGCCAAAACCCGAATGCTGCTCCTGTTGCTCCATCATCGAGCGCAACACCACCTTCCACTTTAACTCATGTTCAAGCCTTTCCAGAAAACATCTACATTCCGAATGAGGCTACCGTCGATCAACTCAAATCGATTGCACGTGGTATCGTTCAAAGCCTTCAAGGAAGCCCTGTAGTTCCTAAGCTAACCATTGGCTCGATTGAAGTTGATGTTGCTTCTTACCTGAATCAGACTAAAAAACCTTCTCCCACTGTTCAACTCGAAGGCACCTCTTCGATTGCCCATCCTGAAATTCCTCAATCCTCAAGCCAAGCCAAAAACCCTACTGCTAATGTTTCAAAAGATGTTGAAACATGTGATCAAGCTATGGAGTATGCTCCCATTGCTGAGGAAGCTGTTGCTGAGGATGATAGGGAACAATGCCCTAATACTGAAGTTCCTGATGTGGAGATGCCAGAGGAAGACAAGGAAGAATCACCCAAAACGGATTCTTCAATGTCTGAGGACTCTGAGCCTGCTCCAATAGCCAAAGTTGTGAAGAAAAAGGGTGATAAGAGAAAGAGGAGCCCTGTTCAATCAAGGAGAAGATCAGGAAGAGCAAAGAAAATAGTGAACTACTCTGAAACCTCAAGGAAGAAAAAAGATGATGAAGGAGATGTTGCTTCACGTCCTATTCTTGTATTTTCTGAATCTGACAAGGAGTCAAGCCCAAAGGACTCAACTGGAAGTGAATCTGGTGGCTCTCAAAGCCAGGGGAAAGAAGCTTCTGATGAAAGTGATGTACCTATCTTTGAACTGAGAATGAGAGCCAGAGTCGAGCTGAGAACAAAGAGGAAGCTTGAATATGCTGCTGCTGGTGCTGGAACAAGTGCAGCAGTACCAGAACCTGAGGATGATGACAGTAGTCTGGAGAGTAGCTCAGAAAAGACCAAAACTGATTCTGACAGAGGTAATGAGTCTGAACACTCTGTAGAACAAGTTATTGCTAATGATGATGATGAATCATTGGAACAAAAGATAGCTAGGTTAAGCAAAGGAAATTTGTTAATTGAGAGAAAGATTATCATTGATGAATTCGAATCTAAGGGTCTTGTTAGATACTTAGAGGAAAGGAGTTTGATGCATGCTGTAACCTTTGCTGATGCTTTTGTTACTAATTGAGTTTATGAATTATATGCTTGTCTGAAGAAAAAACATGCTAGAAGAAATTCTAGGTGGTATGGTTCTGTGAGATTTAGGGATAGGAATGTTCCTTTCACTCCTGAGTTAATTAATCAGTTTTTACATGTTGAGAATGTTGAGGAAGAAGAGGTTCCTCATATGGATGAGATTATTCATACTCTGACTGGGGGTAGAGTAAACAAGTGGAAAAAGAATATGCTTGCTGCTTCATTGACTTCACTGTATTCTGTCTTACACAAACTTGTGGTGTATAACTGGATACCTTCTACCAACTCAACAAAAGTCACCAGGGATCAAGCTATTCTGATGTATAGGATAGGTGTGATGAAATTTTTTAACCTTAGATTGGTTATTTTTCATCACATGATGAAATTTTCTAGGAAGATCTCTGAAAAAGGCAACTTGCCTTATCCTGTGTTGATATATGGCTATTTGAGAAGTCATAATTTTGTCCATAGGAGAAATGAATTGTTGAGGGGGAGAGTAAGTCTGATGGGCATATCTCACTACTTGTTGTCTGGAAATAGGGTGTTAGACTTACCCTTACATGATAATGCTGATGAAGAAGATGCAGAACAAAACCAACCAGTTCCTGATCATGCACCTGCACAAGATGCTGCACAGAATGCTGGGAACATACCTAGCAACATCCTTGCTCCTACAGCTCATTCCCTGAATATCTCACCTGAGTTTATTCAAACTCAACTGAAGCACTTGCAGGATTCTATTGATGAACTCCAATTCCTGAAGAACTACTGGGAAAACCTTCTTTCTGCCACAACAGGGGGAGTACCAGTTGCTGCTGCTCGAGGAGTAGAGATTCATGAGATGAATGATGCTGATGAACCTGTTGTTGAGGTTGCTGAGGAAGGAAGGACAGTTGCTGATGAAGCTGTTGCAACTGGACCTGATACTGCTGAGAAAAGTGCAGATGTTGTTGAAGATGTTGTTGCAAATCCTGCAACAATTCATATCCAGGAAGCAGAGGAAGAAGAGCTGTATGGTGATCTGCCAGATATTTCTGCCAAAGTTTGAGATATCTTAGAGACTGGAGGAAGCACAATTTATGGGGGAGCTTAGTGCAAGATGATTGTAGCTGCAACTGTATATCTTATACAGTGATATCAAGTTCCTTTTTGTGATGCCTCTAAGTACTCTTGGTTGATTTGTGTTTATGATTAAGTTTGTTCTGTTAGAAATTTGCTCTGATAGGAAGTTTTTTAAATTTTGAAAGACAATATTATATTAGTTGTTAAGTTATTATATTAGATAGAATTTATTTCAGTTATTTCTATTTGAAGTTGTAATTTGAATGGGTAAACATTATGTTACTCATTTTGTTGTTTTTGATGAGCATATATGGTAATGTTCATTTTGTTTTTGGTGAAATTAACTTATTGTTATTTCATCTTGATTTTGGTGATTCAACTTATAGTTGTGCATCTTGTTTTTTGACTGTTTTGCTACACAAGTGTGAAAAGCTAAGTGTACAATACGATGTTGATCTCTATTGTACATACATCACTGACTTATATATTGAAAAATATATACATCAGGTGTGTTGTAGCAGAAAGGTCAAATTTGGGGAGATTGTTAATGTTGTTGGTAGTGAAGTATTCACTATTTACTTTGAAACAACATGAATTTGCCCTTTCTTCTCATTAACTAACACTTTATGATCAAATGTTGTCTTAGATGTTTTAACATGCAGGATGAAGATCTAGAAGGATCTAAAAGTCTCTGGAATACTCAATGTTGCAGTGAATGTTGCAAGCATTGATTGCAACATGAGCGGTTACGGGTTCCAGAAGGATCTGCAAGGATCTACAAAGGCCTACACGAGCCAGACTTATCCAGGACGTTTTAGAACAATCTTGATCAGACGGTTGCATCAAGAAATATCAGGAATAAAGATAAGGACGTGAGATTACATAAAGATCATGGAGCGGTTACATGAAGAAGTTATTTTCGGATTGAAGACTTCCATCTATAAATAGAAGCCGAAGTCTTCAGTACCAAGTGTGGAGTAAACGAGTACACCTACTCTAGTGTTGATCCTGAGTTTAAAGGTGATATGGCAGTTATTCCAACATTTATGTTATACTTAGAAGTAGAGTTCTTCTCGTATAACTTTCGGTCGAACCTATATCCATAGATAGTGAGATCATAGATATAGAAGTGAGATCGACTTTGACGGTGTATTGTGAAATACACTTAGCCAATTTAGATTTGATAGGTGATATCGAGTCTTGTTTCCATTGTGAACGATTATATTCTTCACACAACTTTTGTATCACTAATCTTATTATAGTGAATCTTTCGCCGTAAGGCTAGCACAAGCTATTTTATATTGTGATGTCCCCACTTAATATAGTACGGAAAATATGATGTGGCACAAGTAGGAACGACACTAAAATAGTACTTTATATTAAAATATACACACGCCACATTTACACAGCGGAAGTAGTAAATAAGTGTGCTCGTAGCTTAGTTTACAATCCAAAAATTAAAATATTATTCTGGAATATATAAAGTCTTTAAGGAAACTTCACAGCCCGCCTAGTTCATTCGCCCACTTCAGAATCTACAGCATCTGTAAAAATTTAAAAGTGGAAGGGATAAGTGCTTGAAAACACTTAGTGGGAAACCTCTTGTTAATTGAACAAACTAAACATCAATGGTTTATAATATGTGAGCCCCCGGAATTTCACCGGGTATATGCTTGGGTGGGCTGAACAACCCGTGGTGCCGGAACGACCGGACTATATGCTTACCAACATAAAGTTGGACTTATATGTGGGGCCAGTCGATAGCGGGCCAGACTCAAAATTTAACATTCAACATTTAATAAGTTCAATTAAATAATAATAGAACACTCGGTGAAGAGCGAAGTGATTCCCCACCTTGCAGGTTTGTACCTACAAGTAAAATTTTTAAAACAAAAATATTGTTACTCATCCCTTCACTTTTGTAAATTGTAAGACTTGAATTCAAATCTCCATACATATTCAAATATTGTATACTAACACAAAAATATTAATTAAGTGTATAAAATCATCAAATAACAAGTTATAAATAAATATCGACTGTAAAAATGTAACCGGACCATTTCGAACTTTTCATACAAAAAATTCGATTTTGGCAGATTACACACCTAACTTTGAAAATTCATATTAAATTATCTGTATGTCCAAATATTATAAAATTTTAACAGTAGATTCCCAACTCAATAAAGTTTATCAAAATATTTTCAGATTTCTCAAAAATCTTTTCCAAACATCAAATATTTCGTGACGAATACACTGTTACAGATTCTGATCACTTAACTTTAAAAATTCACCATAAATCAACCATTATTCCAATACTCCTGATATTTTAACCATGAACTCCTAACTTCATTTAATTTATCAACATACTTTGGTTTTCTATAAAAACCTAACCGATTATTCTCAGATCATAGCAAACTTCTACTGTTCCTGCTATAGAGTCCAAAACCCTAGTTCAACTTTGAAAAATCACCATGCATCGAATACTAGTCCAAAAGATATGAAATTTGAAACCTAAGTTCCTTCATAAGTCTCTTTTCACATATAAAATTTTCAGAATTTTCCACCAAATGAATTGGTCAAAACGAAATTTACCCCAAAGTTGGTCCAGAAATTTGGTTTTATGCATACATGAAGAATATATCATCTTAAACTCACTTTAAACCATATAATTTCATGATTTCTACTTCTAAAGCATAGATAATCAAGTAATAAACATTTTTTTGGTCATAACTCATGAAGAAATTGAATTAAACATTCAAACATGAAGTAAAACATGTATAACATGCAATTTACTCATCAAAACTCATTTTCCTATCAATTAATTCACATATCATGCATAAACTTCATACTACCACTTAAATAATTACTCAATCAAGAAGAGAAGCTTAGTTAGAGATAGGTAGCTACAAGAAATCTCTTCTCTTCCTTTCTTTGCAAAATCTAAGTATAAGAGTAGTAGTATTTGTTTTAAACTTTTTCTTATGAATAATTTTTCATGCAAGGACATGTATTTATAGGAGAAGATGTGCTTGGAGGCTACTCAAAACCTCCTCTTGACCTCCACTTTAGGAAGCTTGTGGAGAAATTTGGATAATCTTGGAGGTTAAGTAAGTTAAACACATGGCACTTTTAGGTTAGTAGTTAATTTTGACTTTTCTTCCTAATTATTTTATCTTATCTTAATCTTAGTCTTGAAGCTTCTCTAATTCTCCTAATTCTTCTTCAAATTTTCGAAAATTATGAGGAGTCCAAGAGTAGTCTTGTATTTTGTAGAAATAACACATATATACTATGAATTTAATAAGTAAAAATTGTAATTATAGGATAATTCTAATAAAATTTACTTATACTATCTTATGAAATAAAAATAAAACCCTTCTAAGACTCTAAATAAATCACAAAGTCTATATACTAATCATAAAAATATATCGAGTAATCGATACGTAATTCATTTCTTGAAGAAACGTTCATTTTTCAACTTATAACTTATGAAATAAACTACTATTCTTAAGGACTACATTAATTTCTAAATTAAACACTTTATGACATAAAATAAAGAACATATAAAAATTATAAAGTCTCAAGAATAAGCATGTATTGAGCAAATAATACGTTAATTGTAAGTATCGAGTAAATAAAACACATAAATGTGCCTTTGCATAAATTTGGATGTAAATGCATCACATAGATTCATGAAGAATTATAAAGCATTTAGTAAAGCAAATAAGATCATGAAAACCTAGGGTATTACATATATAGTTTGTGTTAAAAAGTATTCCATCTTGCAATTGTGTGTTTAAGTCTTCCGCTGTACAAGTTTTATATCTGATTTTCCAGATTGTTGTAGCGATTGTTCCAACATCCGTTACAACATCTTTACTTTACAACACACGCACACCTTCATCTCATATCCTCTTTATTCCTTTTTTGTCTGACACACGAGCCCCCACTAATCCTTATCCTAGTATTCGGGAAAGGGACGTATTCACCATTATCAGCAAGCTCGTCCGGAAGTGGCTGTAACCTCTCTAGAGTTGAGAGTGTCTCTGAGCTGTTAAAGACAAATATTGTTCAATATTGTTCAAGTGTTCAGTGCAATTATACGTAGTAATAGAAAATAAAGGCCTCCTTGTTTTTTGGCTCTCATCTTATAGCATCCAGAGGCAGAATTGAGAGAATATTCAACTCTGCTCTTGACATCTCCAAATGAATCCGGGTTTTCACCCCAGACACATATCCACACGTGCGTATCACAGACAATACTTCGTTCGAGTAAAGTCCAGTTCAACTCTGCTCTGGAACTCAACTGTGCTTTCCTTGATATGGGCCCAGCACTCAAGGGCCGTGCTGGGATAGCCCATATCAACTACTCCCCCCTATTCCATGTGACTTCAGCTCTATTCCATGTGACTTCAGATCTCTGATGTCATATGGAATACGTACTCATTAATTGTTTTTCATATCCGTACTCTGCATACTGACGGTACATTGTATATTGTTCATATATCGTTTCAAATCCCTTCTTTAATTCAAATCTTTTTCCTTTATTAAAATAAAAAACCGAGAATAAATCTGGAGCACCCATCTGAGGCGTCCTTTCACCTGCCTCGCCCCTAGCCATACACGTGTCCAAGAGAGGACAGGATGGCAGGGCGGTTCCCACCTTTATAAAAAAAGTAACTCATCCGCTACAGTTTTCTCCTTCTTCCTTCTTCAGATCACTCACTCCTCAAATTAGAGGGAGAAAATCGAGTTTGATCATTATCAACCGTGGAGGAGATTGAGCGGCCACCACCTCCAGATCTCAACTTACCCCTTTCTTTCTTCCGAGGTAACTCTTTCATCCTCACTACTTTTATTTTTGTACTGTGTTTTTTTTTCTTTTTTCCGATTCCACCATGACTGGACTCTCTTCCTCTTCAACTAGTAAGGACCAACCGGAACTAACTTCATCGGTCCCACCATCCACTCGCGTCCTTAGGCGCCAACCCACGACGGTCCTAGGCCTTCCGGCCACCTCTTTCTTGCACAACACTTCTAACACCCCCCTTGGTAGACGTCCAATTTGTATCCTTCCCGAAGGAAAAAGACCTCGCTGGAACGATATTTCGAACCAGACAAATTTAAATGAAGATAATGTGAAAGACCTTAGGGGTTTGCTCGATCCATGCCCTGATTTCCTAATAGATCTACCCCGCTCCGACGAAAGACCTAACTATCTATCCCATCCTTCTCTGGTATTTTGGGTATCTCAACTTAACGCTGGATTACGCTTTCCTATTCCTTCACATTTGAGTAAAATATGCAATTTATTTTGTATTCCGCTTAATCAATTGAACCCTTCTACTATTAGGCTTATGGTTGCTTTTTACATGATTCTCAAAGCTAATAGGGGTAACCCCACGCCTGAAATATTTCACTTCTGCCACGATTTAAAGAAACGTGAGGAATTTTACTATTTTAGCTCTAGGAGCCAGGGTTTAGCCCATTTTGTAGGTAAACCCCCTAGCGTAGATGGGTTTTGGAGAGATAGCTACTTTGTTGTAACCCCCAAATCTGGGAAATGGTCGTTCCTTTGTGAGGGATGGCACTATAAGGCTCCTAAACTTTCTAAAGCCTCTCAAAGTATGGAACAAATCATACCTTCGGCGGATAGAAAAATTATGTCTCGTATGAATGAGATAGTTCAGGAAATGGGGTACCTCAAAGTGTTCCACCTTCTGAGGGAGCCCATTGCACTTTCCCATTTCGGATTTCTTAATTCCACAGCTCCTCCAGAACCCGAAGCCGGTACCTCTTTTGCTTCTTCTTTTCTGTTTCTTATGATATTTTTTGTTAATCTGGTGCTAATTGTTCTTACTTATCTTTTTTGCTAGATATGAGTTGGGAGGACGCTCTTATTTTTCTGGATGATGACCTTTACGAAGACCCCATCCCTTCTTACAAGCCAATGGATTCGAAGGATAACGTTGTGCTAGAGCCATCCTCTTTACAAGAGAATTCTTCGCTGGATGTGCCTTATGTCAAGGCGTCACCCATTCATTCCATGCAACCCCCTGAGAAAAGTGAGCAGGGTGTTGAAGATGCTCCCCTTGTCCGTGACAAAGTTAAGAGAGTGGCCGGTTCTGCTCCTACTACCAAGCCCCCTTCAAAGAAGTCTAAGTCCTCCAAGGCGGGAGGTTCTCATGTTGATTCTCTTTTAAGAGATTTTCCATCTCTCTCTGTTCTGGATTCACTAACAAATCCTGATGGGGAGAAGTGCTTCCACTTTCTCCAGTCTTTCAAGTCTCTGAAAACAGATACTATTGATGCCAATTCCACAGTTGATCAGCTACAATTCACAATGTCCCGAAGGCTGATAGAGGTATTCATCGACCTTTCTTCGTTGTACCTTTCTAGCAATATATATATGTTACTAAATATTTGCCATTTTCTTTACAGTTTCTGGATCCTCAGGCTCAATGTTTTGAGCTTGACACCTCTGTTGTTGTTGAGAATCTCCAGTCGCAGTTGGAGCATAAGAATCAGGAGTTAGCTCTTAAGAACAAAGAACTAAACCAGATTGCAAAAGCATTGAGTGATGCTCAATTGCACAATGCTGAACAAAACTCGATAGTGGAGTGTTTGAAAAGCAGGTTATCCGTGGTGGAAGAGCAGCTTGAACTAAGCCGTGACAAGGAGAGCCGACTCAGAGAAGAAGGTCGCAATGAGGGGCTTCTACAAGGTATTGATCTGTGTCGTACGAAAATCCTCAGCACTGCCCCTGGCCAAGCATTTCTAAAAGAATTGCATGAGGGAATTTTGGATGCCTATCGCAACAGCACCCTCTTCCTTAAAGATATAGCTCCGCACTCAAGTTATTTCCTCAACCACGGTTTCAAAGCTGCAGCTCTCCAAGCTGAAGAGCAAGGGTTCTCTAGGAAGTTCAACGTTGCCCGTGTTAGGAAAGGAATGACTCCTTCCCCTCATTTCAAAGGAGATCCAACTCTTCCTCTTGATTACCCATGGTTTTAACCTGTCATCCGGAAGGCGGCTACTAAACTGGCCAGAGAAGATTATCTTCCTCCTGACCTTCCTTTGCCAAATCCCATGGTGTATGATCTGACAGCTCCGGAGAGTTCTAAACTAGCGCCAGCATCTGCCCCTGCCGGCACTTTCGCTCCTGATGTCGAAGCCTCTGGACCCGATCTGGGTAAAGATTTGAACGAATAAAAGAAGGGACCCGTAAGGTCATCCTTATTGTTCTTTTACTATGCTTTCTATCTTTTCAGAGCATGTGTGTTCTTAGAACTTATTTAGGGCCTGCGCGCTCCTTAAACGTTTCAGAGCCTGAGTGCTCTTTCGACTTTCTGAATATTTGGTTTTGCCAAGCGTTCCATTTTTTGGACACTTGTGACATTTGCTCCGCATGTATTTTATGCTAATCTTTAGGCTTTGCTCTCTTTATTTGCACTTATTTTCCATGCTATATATTTCGATTTTTTCCTTTTTTGATCCTGTAAAAAGGATTCTGTTTCTGGTCAATGGGTTGTGTCGTGTGTATACACTTATGCCCAACCTTCCAGAGTTTACTTATGCTAGAGAAGTAGACTTCTTTATTCAATTCAGAGGGAAGTATCTGGTTATGCCCTATTGCCGCCCCCCTTATTAGTTTATTTCTTGCTTAAGAAAATGAACTATCGTTTCTCATAAACTACTTAGAGCAATTTCTAAGTTCTTATCTGGCTTCATAAAATTCATTTATGAGACTTATGCTTATTTTCCAATAAGATTGATAAAGCGTGAATTCAATTTTCGGCTTTGTCATGCAAGATGTTCGTATCTTTGAATTCTACCAAAGCTTATATAATAATAAAGACTGATATGGTGTATTTTCTACTTCTTAAGTGTTGTCTAAGTCTAGCTAGTGCCAAGACTTGCAAGACGTGAACTCTAAATCATATCTCAGATGTGATCCGTGCTTAACTTGTGTTAA
This sequence comes from Ballota nigra, assembly GCA_947034835.1. NCBI lineage: Eukaryota > Viridiplantae > Streptophyta > Magnoliopsida > Lamiales > Lamiaceae > Ballota > Ballota nigra. The sequence goes on from OX344723.1 coordinate 123,583,676, forward strand.
GGCTGATAGGATGTAAGCTTGGATTCAAATATAAGTCGTCTCTCAGATGCAACTCGTGCTTATTCTCAAGACTCATGGGGTGTAGATCTGAGAGACACCAATTTTTCACACCGATGTGATAGGGATCCGTCAGAGCAGTAAGAGGTGGCTCTGACGGTTTTTCATTAAATTCTTCAAATTACGAAAATGCAAACATTCAGTGCTTACAAAGCTTGATTGAATACTGATAATAGGTAAAAGGTCTGAATCTGCTCTACTCAGACGTAGTACTTCCTCAGATTACTGACGTTCCATGGGTGTGGCATTTTCCTTCCATTCTGATCCGCTAATTCGTAAGCACCTCCAGCTAAAACCCGAGTTATCACATACGGACCTTCCCAATTCGGCTCTAGTTTCCTAATTGGTTTTAACGCATCAGCTCTGCACAAAACCAGATCTCCTACTCCAAACTTTCTGACTTGGCCCGCTTGTCATAAGCGGTTTTCACTTGGCTCTTGTAGCGCTCTGATCTGAGGCCCGCTATCTCTCGCTCTTCATCAATCATATCAAGATTTTCCTTGATCAGCTCTGAGTTTTGTTTCTCATCATAACTCAGAATTCTATGGGTCTCCATTCCAACCTCGACAGCGATGACGACTGTGGATCCATACACGAGATTGAAAGGAGATTCACCCGTAACAGTTTGGGCTTGTTCTATAAGCCCATAGGATAGAGTCCAGTTCTTCAACCCAATTTCCACCAGCCTTCTCAAGTCTGGTTTTTATGCCATCCACAATAGTTATGTTAGTGACCTCCACTTGCCCATTGGCCTGTGGGTGAGCAACAGAGACAAATCTCTGCCGAATCTTCAACTCTGAACACCAGTTCTGAACTGCAGAGCAAGTAAACTGTGTTCCATTGTCCGACACCAAGATTCTTGGTATCCCAAATCTGCAACATATATTCTTCCAGAGGAACTTTATAACAGCTGCCTCATCAATCTTCTTCACAGCCTCAGCTTCTGCCAATTTACTGAAATAATTCACCGCCACAATCAAGAAAGCTCTTCCTCCCGATGTCATGGGGAATTTTCCAACAATATCAATTTCCCACTATTCGAACGGGCATGGTGAGTACATGACCCCCAATTCCTCTGATGGGATATGAATTACTCGATCATTCTTCTGGCACTTATCGCACTTCTTAACCAGTTATTTTGCGTCTCAGATGAGAGTTGGCCAATAGTAACCCGCTCTCAACACTCTTCTCACTACATCCCGGAATCCGGCATGACTTCCACCACAACCTTCATGCACTTCTCTCAACGCATAGTTCCCCTCGAGATTTGATAGACATCTCAGGTATAGTTGAGAGAATGATCTCTTGAACAAGTGTTCACCAATCATGCAGTATCTTACATACACTGTCCTTTTTGGAGCATTTGGCTTGTCAAGCCTCTGTCCCGTTTTCAGATAATGGATAATGGGGATCCTCCAATCGTCCTCTCCATCTATTGCCCCCACATCCAGAGTTGGCATCTGGCTCTCAGCTGTCCAGCCAATTCTGCATACTTAGCCATCTTTTCGTTCTTCTTCTCATAAGCTCCCAACAGTTGTTGAGTGACTAGCTGAGAGTCAGAATGCACAATTGCTCTTTGCGCACCCAACTCCCACAACATCTGCATTCCTCTGATTAGGGCCTCATATTCAGCCTCGTTATTTGAGGTCTTAAATTCGAATTTCACTGTGAAATGCAGTTCCTCTCCTTTGGGGGATATGATTACAATCCCCGCTCCACACCCGTTGATGGATGATGATCCATCAACATAGGCCTTCCACACTTCTGGCTCCTATGCTCTGGTTGCTTCCTGAATAAAGTCAGCCAGAGCCTGGGCTTTAATAGTAGCTCTGGGTTCGAACTCGATGTCATACTCCCCCAGCTCTACTGCCCACTTCACCATTCTTCCCGATAAATTAGGTCTGCCCATTATCTGTCTCAAGGGCAGGTTAGTTCTCACGACCACTTTATGTGATAAAAAGTATGGTCTGAGCCTGCGCACTGTTACCATCACGGCCAGAGCCGACTTCTCAACTTCAGAATATCTCACCTTCGGTCCTTGAATGACCTTACTCACATAATAGATGGTTATCTGCTTCACCCCCTCTTCTCTGAGGAGAACAGAGCTCAGAGCATGTTCTCCTACGGAGAAGTACAAGTATAGGATCTCCCCCGATAGGCATGGAAAAATGGCCCGCCCCGAGGCCGCCCCGCCCTGGTTGGGCCAGGTCAGCCCCGTCCCGTCCTGAGAATGGGGCAGGTCCGCCCCGCCCCGCCCCGCCCCGCACGTGGGGCAGAACGGGTATGGGTATGTATATTGCCCTCCCCCGAAATCTATTTAATATATACATATAAATATATCTCTATTAGATATTAACAAACGTGCATAATAATTATTGACTCAATTGATTCAATTCTATCATTCAAATTAATATAATCACATCCATAAATTAATTTTTTTATTAATATATATTAAACCCTAGGCTTACAATTAATTATGTCATTCACATATATATTTTTTGTTAATTTTGGACTCGTAATTATCTTGAATTTGTTGATTAGACTTATTGTCAGTTTTTACATGAGATTTTGATGAATTTGTGGTTTGATGATTATGTTTATTCACTTATTATTTAATTTAATTTTATAATATACATGTGCTTATATTTTTAAATATGTATATTTTTCTTGGAATAAGAATGGGGCGGGGTGGGGCGGACCTGTCCTGTGCAGGGTGGGCATGGGAAAAAAAAATGCAGCCCCGCAGCGGGGTGCGGGGCGGGGTGGGGTGGGTCGAGTGGGGATATGCGCGAGACGGGTCTGGGTACCTAAGTACCGGCAAATCCGCCAAATGTTTCTTTAGATCTTCAAACGCTTTCTAGCATTCATTATCCTATTCAAACCTAAACCCTTTGCGCGGGATCTTAAAAACGGTAGACTCTTCTCTGCAGAGCGAGAGATGAATCTACTCAGAGCTGTAATGCGTCCATTCAGCCGCTGAGTCTCCTTCAAATATCTTGGCGGCTGCATATCAAGAATCGCCTTTACCTTGGCCTGGTTTACCTCAATTCCTTTAGGTGTCACCATATATCCCAAGAACTTTCCACACCTTACACCGAAGGCACATTTAGTGGGATTAAGCCTGATGCGATAAGCTCTTATCACACTAAATCTGAAGCGTGATCTTCAGATTTGAAGCTCTTGGCCAACATATCATCCACATAAACCTCCATATTCCTGTCGATCTGTTCTCGAAAGACCAGATCCACCATCCTCTGGTACGTGGCACCAGCATTCTTTAACCCAAAAGGCATCTTCACATAGTCGTATGTGCCAAAAGAGACTATAAAACTGGCTCTGGGCACATCTTCTGGATCCATACGGATCTGATGGTACCCCTGATACGCATCCATCATGGATAAGAGTTCACAACCAGATGTTGAATCCACCAATTGATCAATTCTTAGCAAAGGGTAGTGATCCTTTGGACAAGCCTTGTTCAAATCACGAAAATCAATGCACATCCTCCAAGACTCATTTCTCTTGGCCACCATAACTGCATTGGACAACCATTATGGATAATTCACATCCTCAATATGCTTGGCTTTCAAAAGTTTCTCAACTTCTTCTCTAATTATCTTATCTTTCTCTGGTCCAAACTACCTTAATTTATGCTTCACAGGCCTGACCTCTGGATCGATATTCAAATGATGCAGGGCCACCTTGGGATCAATTCCCAATAAATCTCCAGGTTGAAATGCAAAGAGATCTGCATTTCTCCTCAGACAATTGATAATGGCCTTAGCCACATCATCTTTCATTTGCGTTCCAATTCGAGTAGTGAACCCAGATTTGTTAGGAAAAAGCTCTACTGGCATAAGCTCTTCCTCTGGCATGATCTGTAGATCTAGCTCTTCCCCATCAACTATGCACCCTTCATCCTTTCCCCCCCTGGATCATCCCCTCGTCCTTCGTTCCGCGGGGAAGAATGAACAACCTTTTTCATAGTTTCAACATAACACTTGCGAGAGCAGATCTGGTCTCCTGCAAGCTCTCCTACCTCATCTCCAATAGGGAAATTTAACTTCATGTGGTACGTGGACACCACCGCCTGGAAAAGGTTCAGAGATGGTCTCCCCAATATCACATTGTACGCCGAGGGGGCATCCACAACTAAAAAGTTTACCATCTTAACCTTGACCAGAGGTGGGCACCCCATTCTGACCTGGAGTGAGACTTGTCCCTTGGGCTGAATGGCACCCCCAGTAAATCCGTAGAGCGCCGTGTCTATAGACTTGAGCTCTACATTCAAATTCATTCTTACAAAACAATCTTGGAATAGTATATCTGCAGAACTGCCAGTGTTAATAAATACCGTAGCTACATCGTAACCACTAATCTCCGTGGTTACAACCAAGAAATCATTGTGAGGTCTCTGAACTGACCTATCATCTCTGGGCCCAAACTGTATGTTGGGCAAACTATTCATATCCTCTTCTTCGTGAATATCTCCTACCCACCAGTTCTGAACAGATCGTACATCAGCCCTTCTGGCCCATTGTGAATCTCCATCGATCGTCCTCCTACAGTCAAATGGATATAACCCCTTTTGTGTCCGGGGTCATCCTTCCGAGGTGGCTCTGCCACCTCCTTTCCTCTTTCTTCAGTATTTTTTCTCTTGTTGACTCGCTCTCTTTCTCTTTCTCGTTCCTTTTTCACAAACTCTACAAAATGCCATCTTGTATCATTCTTTCAATGGCATCCTTCAAATGTCTACAGTCATTTGTTTTGTGCCCATACTCATTATGATATCGGCAATACCGGTCAGACCTGGGCTGGTGCGGACCCTTTCTGGCGAAATGAGGGAATCTAAATTTGGGATGTTCTGATACAATTTTCAACATCTCTACAGGCTGCAGAGTCAGAGGTGTGTATGTCTCAAATCTCATTTGTCTGGGCTTTTCGCGAGTTGTCCCTCTTTTCTCATCATTGTCTTTCTTCTTTTCAGGCTCCTTCTTTTTCTCGGTGCTTTTCTCATTTTAACTTTCCTCTTTCTTTATACCTCTGGCCTCCTCCAGATTTATATATTTGTCACCCCTTTAGTGCAATTCATCAAAGGACAAATGAGGCTTCTTGGCCAGAGATTTAAACAAATCTCCATCATGCAAACCCCGTGCCAGGGTGTTTATTCTAACTTCATCAGTGGCCACTGGAACTTCCAGAGCAGCCTCATTAAACCTGGTGATATACTCCCTAAAACTTTCTTGCGGCTTCTGCCTGAAACTCATCAAATACAGAGATATCTTAGTTATCTTCCGAGAACTAGCAAACTGGTTCGGAAACAGAGTGCTAAATTCTCTAAACGAATTCACGGAGTTGGTCAGTAGTTGGTTGAACCATTTCTGAGCAAACTTTGTAATGTGGTGAGAAATACCCTCCATTTCACACCATCGGTGTACTGGTAGAGCAATGCCCCATTCTCAAATCTCAACAGATGATCCTGAGGATCAGTTGTTCCATCATATTCAAAGTTCATAGTTTTAAAACTCTTGTGTAACGGATCAGAGAGGATTTCCTCTGAAAAAAGGGGATCCCTCGGATCTAAGTTTTTTATTTCCATTTTTCTCACATTGCTTCTTTACCATTGCCAAATACCTTTTTAGAGTTACAATTTCATGGTTGGTGTTGATCATAGCTGTCGACTCTATCTCTACCTCATCCGAATCACACTCATCATAATCAACCAACCCAGACGTCTGAGCAGCCACCCGACCGGCTCTGGTAGCCATTCGCCCCCCTCTGATAGCTGATCTACTGACCGCTGCTCTGTCACTTCTGGCAACTGATCCATTGACAACTGCTCTGTCATCCCTGGCGGCGGTCCCATTGGCAGCTGTCCTGCCATCTCTGATTCGCGCATTATTATCTCCCAGGACGTCTCCCGGGAGAGTGGGCAATGCATTTCTGGGCACATTCTAGGCCCTAGGATCGCTGGGCATGTTCTAGGCCCTTTGGTCTCCGGGCACATTCAAGGCCCTAGGGTCGCTGGGCACGTTCCAGGCCCTTTGACCTCTGGACACATTTAAGGTCCTAGGATCTCTGGGCATGTTCCAGGCCCTAAGTTCTGACACACTCTGGGTCTTAGCTCCCATCTCGTTCTGAGCTCTTGCCTTCGACCCAACAACGGCCAATTGTTCCTTGCTAACATGAGGGAGAATCTCAGTGTTAGGAGTTGGCTCGTCAGGATTAATTCCCATTTCTGGGATCCTGGCCACCAGAGTGTTATCCACAGCAGTTCTGATGAAAGCCTGCAGCTGTTCAGCTGTGATCGTGATCAGAGAAGTGTGACTCTGATCTGGGTTCATCCCTGCAACATCGTTCTCCAGGGTTATGACGGCAGGAGCGTTCGTACTCGCCGACGTATCAGCAAACCCATCGAATTCTTTTCCCAAATCACGAGAGATGGGATCAGCCATTTCTGAGAGCACAAAATATTTTATAATTTCTCCCATAAAAAATATACATATTGACATACACGTAAAGCATAACCACCATGTGAATGTCAACTATGGACTCTACTTCGTACATACTTTTCCATACCATATTATGTAAAAAAAAAATACCTTTTGGGAAGATTCCCAGATTTCATAAGGATCAAACCCCACCTTTTAACAGAAGAACAAAAACTTGTACCACTCTTGGTACACACACATGCATCTTCAAACAAATATCCATAATCATCATGTCCTTTTCCAAAAAAATTCATTCATTCATCATTTTCTCAGCACAACCGTATATCAAATAATACATATCATTCTTCTCATTTTAACTGTTAGGATAAAAGTTGTTAGTTTTGATGAGTAAAAACAAACCAGAGGATGTAATAGGACCATCTGGACATGTTAGCCAGATGATGATCTAGATTAGGACTTAGTCTAGGGGGAACTGCCAGACCAGAAGACTTCACCAGAAGAGTCACCAGAAGACCCCACCAGAGGACTTCACTAGAGGACTCCACCAGAAGACTTCACCAGATGAGATCTGACCAGAGGCAGAGGACCTTCCCTAGACCAGACGAGTCTGGTGGAACAAAAGATGCTCAGTTTGATCCCCTGATTCTACTGAGTATTCTGGCTGTTCACCAGATTAGGACCAGAAGATACCGAGGTTGCCTGGTGTCTGGTCTGGCCTTCTCTGGAGAGAATCAGAGTTAGGCAGAGGAAGCTATTGACCGTTGGTGATTCAAATCAAGTCAACAAGATCAGGATTGGAAAGTATTTGAAGATAATCAATCCAAGGATCCCACCAACCCAATCAATCAATTAGGGAATTGATTGATTGAGGCTTCCTTAAATAGAGGATCTGATTGGATTAGCCCTCAAACGGCTATTTCCTAATCCCTCTATATATACAAGAGTGTGCAGTTCAAGAAAAAACCCTAGAGATACTACACGCGCATAAGTGATCCAAGCTTTTGATATTCATACCAAGCACTCTTATTGTTCATAATATTTATCTACTCTTAAGGAGTTTATTGAAACCACAACCTGTTCATCTATCAGACAGGGTTGTTGGCTGTTTGATCTTTAGATTGAAGTTAAATCTAAAGAGGTGTAAGAAGGAACTGGTACTTCCCAAATTCCAGTAAGTAAGTAAGTGAGTTGGTTGATAGTGAGACCCCTTGGATATAAGGGAGAGTGGACGTAGGATATTCAATCCGAACCACTATATATCTTGTGTTCTTTATTGCTTTATTTTACTTATTGTCATTTTGATTATTGTTCTCTTGTAAAAGGACTTTGAAAGACATTTAACTTAAGCTTCCGCAATTAATCTAACTAGTGGGACCAACAAGTGGTATCAGAGCAGTGTGTCCAACGACCACTTCTTTGAAAAACTTTTGGTGGTCACCGGGCATATCCATTGCTCTTTAGTGCTTTTGTTCAAGTTCTTGTTATTTCCCTTAATCTTATCAAAATGTCTGCAAAATCTTCTTACAAGAGCCGTAAGCTCCCAGAATTCTCTTTTGAGGATTACAGCCACTGGAGCTTCATGATGAGCAATCATCTTGGAGCTATTCACCACCGCGTGCTAGATGTGGTTGAAAGTGGCCCCATTCAATTTTACTGGACTCCTATTGATAGTGGCAGGTCAGAGTCCAGAGAAGAAACTAGTGAAGCTGCCCAGAAAACTGCAGAGGATAGAGTCCCAGGCAAAGAATCCTAAAGAAAGATGAGCTTGATAATGATTAAAGAAAGCTCTACAACTTGGACCAGGTGGCAAGAACAGAGTTCATCAACACACTTACTAAAGAGGTGATTGAAAAGGTCAGAACGTGTGCCACTGCCAAGGAGATGTGGGACAAACTTGCACTACTCTGTGAGGGAACAGAGAAGATCAAAGACAACAAACTCCAAGCTGTTCAACACTCGTTTGATACCTTCAAGATGAAACAAGATGAGACCATTGACCAGCTGGACATGCGTCTCACAAATCTCCTGAGCAAGGCTAGTGCCTTAGGTAAGACCTACTCTGAAAAGGAAATTAATAGTAAAATCTTGCGTTCACTAACCAGCAGGTGGAGAATTAAAGTCACTGTGATCAAGGACAACAAGGATCTCAATACTCTGGATCATCATCTTCTGTTGTCTGATCTCAAAGCCTATGAGTATGATCTTCAAGAGGAGGATCAAACAGAAGAGGTTTCCTCTTCTGGTCAGAAAGGTGTTGCATTCTCTTCAACCATCAAGCCTGATGTCAAGCCAAAGGAGTCTACTGCAGATGACTTAAGCCTCAAGGAGCAGGTAGCACTTCTAACTCGTAAATTAGATAAAATGAGTTCAAAATATGGCAGGTACAAAAGGCATTGGAAGGAATCTACCAGAGACAGAAAGAGTTCCTTCAAGCCTGCAGAGAAGGAGAAGACATTTGGAGACTCAAGGGAGACCAGATTCAGAACTCCAGAAAGGAGGAGAGATGACAACCCTGGCAACTCTGGGAGATCAGATTATCAGAGGAGGGATGGTAGCTCTGGCAGACCTGACTACCAGAGGAGAGAGAGTAGTCCAGCCAGATCAGACTACAACCAGAGGAGGAGAGAGCCCAGTCCTTGTCCCAGAGGAGACAATGCCTGCTACACATGCAACAAGACTGGTCACTATAGTTATGATTGTCCTCAACTCACTCCTAGGGAAAGAGAAGAGAAAAGGATCAAGAGAGATAGGAGATATGCGGACAAGAGAGCATTGCTGGCAGAAGCAGAGGAGGAGGATACTAGTTCCAGTTCTTCTTCTTCTGACTTTGGATCAGATGATGATGTGTGTCTTATGGCAGACATCACTGAGGTAAATGAAACTACTCTAGTCCTATCTAATTCCAAATGTACTGAATCCTCTAATTCATCTGGTAACTCCAGAGAGTCTGATATGCAACAAATGCTATCAGATCTCCAAAATTGTGTCCAACTCTGTCAAAAACTTGAGAAAGAGAATGGTAGGCTCAGAGCTGAAGTTCAATCTCTCTCTCTCATGAGCATAAATCCACCAGAGAACTCATAAAAGATCATTCCAAAGAAGTCTCTGAACTTCAGGATAAGATCACAGAAAGAGATACTCTGGTAGATCAACTCATGAAAGAAAAGGACTCTCAAGAAGATGAGATCAATGAACTCAGAGCTAAATACCAGACTCTTATCAAGGGAAAACAAGTTGCTCACAACATAGAGGAGATACCCATGCCCAGAGAAGCTCCTAAGATACCATTTGTTGTATCTATCATATCAGAGTCTTCTCAGCGCATTTGTGATAAGAGTGGATTAGGATATTCTGGAATTACCACTAAAACTCATAAATACCTTTATAATAAAGACAAGTCTGTAAGAGCTGGTAAATTGGTAGAAATCTGGGATGATAAAGACTTAACTGGTAATGGTTACAAGGTGGTTCACAATCCTGATTGGAAAAGGAATCACACTGTTAATCACATAACATATGGTCCAGAAGAGTTGACTGTTCTGGAAGAGAAGATGCTAGAGAATAAGTGTCAACAAGGGGAACCATTGAAGATTGATGGTTCTGTGAACAATGAGTCCCAAGGAGTAGAAATTACTCAAATTGGAGGACCCCAGAGAAATCCTCAAAGGGAACCTAACCAGATTAGGGGACCTCAAAGGAAACACTCAAGAAAGGGGAATACCAATCAGAGTAATAACTACCAGAGAAGGAACAATGTTCAACAGCACCAGGTACCCCAGAGACAATTTTCTCAGAGGAATCAATTCCAGAATAGGTATACTCAAAGGAACTATAATCACCAGAACAGGTCTAATTCTCAGAACCAGAGGAGGTCTTCCAGACCCATCTATAGAAAACCAACTGATCTGGGAAGTTATGACACCAGAGATGGTTCTTCTAGGATGTACCCTTACAACCAGACCTTTAAGACCATGTCTTTGAGGGAGGCCATTCCAAAGGCCAGATTTGAGAAAAGGTACACCAGACCTGTTTATAGGAAAGTGTCCTTATTAGACCAGTAGCTCAATATGTCATTGTCAGAGGACATGTGCTGGTAGATAGATTTGGAAGGAAGATAAGATCTCCTCATCCATCAAGGGATGATCTTTATCTATGGATTCCTACAAAACCTGCAACTAACCAATCAGGACCCAGCACTAGTAGGGGACCTAATTGATTTCTCTGCAGATAGATAAGAGTCCATTGGAGAAAGGATTTTCAAGCACCCATGTCTGGTACATTGATAGTGGATGTTCCAAGCACATGACCTTCCAGAAGGATAATCTCCAAGATTTCAAGCCATTGAATGGACCAAGAGTGATGTTTGGTGACAATAACTATGGAATCACCAGAGGAGTTGGAAAATTGACCTTCAATGGAGTATCTGTAGATGAAGTCTATTATGTAGAAGGACTCAAGCATAATCTGCTTTCAGTATCCCAATTCTGTGACAAGGGATACTCAGTGAAGTTTTCTAGTGATTCATGCACTGTTTTCTCTTCTGATTATAATAATATCTTGCTAATAGGCTTGAGGAAGGGTAACATTTATCTTGCAGATTTTAACAGTTGCCCAAGAAATGCTTGCCTGGTTGCAAAGGGATCTGCAGAGAATAGCTGGATTTGGCACAAGAGATTGTGTCATCTTAACTTCAAAACACTGAACAAGATTGTCAGAAAAGGTCTCATTAGAGGTCTTCCTAATGAAGTGTTTATGAAGGATCAGGTTTGTGGTTCATGCCAGAAGGGTAAACAACCCAAGACCTCCTTTAAGGATGTCCAGAGCACAACCACAACCAGAGTACTTCAACTACTTCACATGGACCTGTTTGGACCTATTTCTCCTCTTAGTTTCAGTGGAAGAAAGTACACCTTGGTGATAGTAGATGACTTTTCAAGATACACTTGGGTAGTGTTCTTGTTTAAGAAAAATGAAACTATGACCAAGCTGCCAGAATTCTTTAATCAGATTCAGAATGAGCAGAACCTGAGCATAGTCAGGATCAGAAGTGACAAAGGAACAGAGTTTTTGAATTCACACATTGCAGATTACTGCAAGGACCATGAGATTTTTCATGAGACATCTGCTGCCAGAACACCCCAACAAAATGGAGTAGCAGAAAGAGGAATAGAACTCTCAAAGAAGCTGCGAGAACACTTCTGGCAGAGTACAACACTCCACAGAGATTTTGGGCAGAGGCCATTAATACAGCCTGCTACACTCAGAACAGGTGCCTGATTGCCCAGAGACATAATAAGACTCCATATGAGGTATGGAAAGGTAAAACCCCATCTGTTTCATACTTTCATGTTTTTGGATGTAAGTGTTTCATCCATGACAATGGGAAATCTAAATTAAGAACTTTTGATGCCAAAGTGGCTGATGGAATATTTTTAGGATATTCCAGCACCAGTAAGGCTTTTAGAGTTTTTAATAAGAATTCCCTTTGTGTGGAGGAAACACCTCATGTTGTTTTTGATGAATCTGCTTTTGAGTACAAGGTGGACTCTAAGTCTTCTGATGAGACCCAGAATCAGACTACCCCCAGAGTTATCAAAGTCAATCCACCTATTCTTGATTCAGATTCAGATTCAGATGATGACCCATCTCCTGGTTCTCTGAAGCAGAAGCCTTCACAAGGAGCAGAACCAGAAGAGGTTGGTACTCCTGTAGGGGGAAGCTCTTCTGCAGACGGTGATACTCACCAAGGTACTGCAGAAGATGATCACCCAGGCAAGACCACGGGAAGGAGGACCCTGGTTGATCACCCCAATGACCTGATCTTAGGAGATCCAACTAAGGGTGTCCAGACTAGGAGAACTCTTAACTTAGCTGCCTTATTCAGTTGCTATGTGTCCTTGATTGGGCCCAAGAATATCAATGAGGCACTGGAAGATTCAAATTGGATTGTTGCTATGCAGGAGGAGTTGAATCAATTCACCAGACAGGATGTTTGGGAGCTGGTAGACAGACCAAGACATCAAAAGGTGATAGGCACTAAGTGGGTTTTCAAGAATAAGAAAGATGAGAATGATGTCATTACTAGGAACAAGGCAAGGCTAGTGGCCCAGGGCTATTCTCAGTCTGAAGGAATAAACTATGATGAGACATTTGCTCCTGTTGCCAGACTAGAAGCCATCAGATTGTTCTTAGCATATGCTGCTCACATGAAGTTCAAAGTATACCAGATGGATGTGAAATCTGCCTTTCTTAATGGGATTCTCATTGAGGAAGTGTATGTGGAACAACCTCCTGGTTTTGAACAAGGTGACAAGGTGTTTAAGCTTAAGAAAGGTCTTTATGGGCTGAAGCAGGCACCCAGAGCATGGTATGACACTCTATCTCAGTTTCTTCTGGACAATGGTTTTTCTAAGGGTAAGATTGATAGGACCTTGTTTAGGAAAGAAGAAGGAAAGGACATCCTTCTGGTCCAAATATATATTGATGACATTATATTTGGATCCCCTAACAAGAAGCTGTGTGAGAAGTTTGGTGAGATCATGCAGAGTCAGTTTGAGATGTCCATGATGGGTGAAATGAATTATTTCTTAGGTTTCCAGGTTAAGCAATCAGAGAAGGGAATTTTTATTAATCAGGCAAAGTACACCAGAAACATGTTAGAGAAATTTGGAGTAGGATCTAGCAAAGCGGCCAAGATCCCTATGATGACAAATTTCAACATGGATCCAGATGAGTCTAGAGAGAGTGTAGACCAGACTCAGTACAGAGCACTTATTGGTTCTCTTTTATACCTGACTGCGAGCAGACCAGATATTACTTTTGCTGTAGGTGTTTGTGCCAGATTTCAAGCTAATCCCAAGAAAAGTCACTTGGAAGCAGCTAGGAAGATATTGAAATATCTTAAAGGAACAGTGAATTTAGGATTATGGTATCCTGCAGATGATAACTTAGAGTTGAGTGGGTATTCAGATTCAGACTATGGTGGATGCAGAATAGATAGAAAATCTACAAGTGGAACATGCCAATTTTTAGGGAATAAATTGGTATCCTGGTTTTCTAAGAAGCAGACTTCAGTTGCTACATCTACAACAGAAGCAGAGTACATGGCTGCAGGGAATTGTTGTTCACAACTGCTCTGGATTAGTCAACAGCTTAGGGATTACCAGATTAGAGCTAAGGATATTCCTATTTTCTGTGATAGTAATTGTGCAATTGCAATCACCCAGAATCCAGTTCTTCATACCAGGTGTAAACATGTTGATATAAGGCATCACTTTATCAGAGATCATGTTGAGAAGAGAGATATAAGGATGGAAAAGATTGCAACAGAGAAGCAGAGAGCAGATATCTTAACTAAGCCTTTGGCTGAGACCAGATTCAGAGAGTTAGCTTTTGAGTTAGGTTTGTTGGATCCAGAGACAGATTTGTTTTAGGGGGAACATCAGAGAAGTATCCTTTGTTTCATTAATTTACTTCATATATTTTTTTTTAAAAAACTAACATACCTGCAGATTAGACATAACAGAGAAGATATGTCTCCAGATGTGGTATCCACCAGGTGACACTTGTCCCAGATGAGGTGCTGAGTCAGATTCCAAATATATCCAAAATCTTCACTGACCAGGACCAGATGAGCTCCATCAGAGGAGATGTAGCACCAGACTGGCTGTGGTATCATCTGGTTACAATATCAGGTGACAGGTATGACTTTACTTCTCTGGCCTCTGATCATTGGGATACACTTTTCAAATTAGTAAGTACACTCAAAACGTTTCAACTTCGGAGTGTATTTAAGACTAGGGTATAGGGCCTAGGCAATCATTTCGCTTTTTCTCTTGACTGCCACAAAATCCCTTTATGCCCAGTCCCAATGACTATGCCAACGCACCAGATTAAATCTGTATCTCGCCTCTTATCGTGGCCATTGGATTTAATCACTGTGCAAAATGTCAATCAATGCTTAAATTGATTTTGTTTCCTTAATTAAATTTGATATTACACGCGTTCACATTTCATTTATTAATCAAGCCACGCGTACTGCCCTATTTAAATCAAAATTTTACTCAATCTGTCCTTTCACGTTTCATATCTTTTTAAACCCTAACCTGTTTTTCTACAAGTTTTTCTCTCTCTCTATCTCTCTCTCTACACAGAAATGGCTCCTCCGTGCAACTTTGATCATGTTCTAATGATGAAGAAGCTAAAGACGGAGATGGTGGTGGACTTTTATACCACCAAGAACCCTGTGGCGCTGTCAATTCTGGAGTTGCTCTAGAACGCAGGGGTGGAGAAGTTGATCTCCACAGTTCCCAAGGATTTTCGCACTCTTGACGGATATGCGGCCCAGTTTTTGGTTCGTATGAAGATCCACGATGACCACATTTCTTCCAAGATTGATGAAGATGATTTGGTGTTTTCTAAGCACGATTTTTGCGCTCTATTCGAGAACATTTCTGCAGAGGGAGTGGATCCTTTGACGTACAAGAAGGATGATATCATCGGATCCTTCAAAATCTTTGCTCGTTCTTCTTGCCAGAACATCACGAATGGGTTTTTGGACAAACATTTAAGGCATAAAT
Organism: Ballota nigra; assembly: GCA_947034835.1. Taxonomy (NCBI): domain Eukaryota; kingdom Viridiplantae; phylum Streptophyta; class Magnoliopsida; order Lamiales; family Lamiaceae; genus Ballota; species Ballota nigra. The sequence continues at coordinate 123,598,764 of OX344723.1, forward strand.
ACTAGGTGTTGTTCGATATTGTGGTAAAGGTGCTTATGTGTGAGAATCACAGCACAAATGCCATTTTCAACGGCAGGATGTGTGTGATGAGGGCATTGTATGACGACGTTCAATGCAATTGGGCGAAGTTCTTCTGGGATGTGTTGAGGAAGAACAGACTGAAGGTGAAGAAGGAGGCTTGTCCTTCCAAGCCAGGGGAGTTGCAGTTCTATTTCACTGCAAATATTTCATTGGGAACGAAGCTTACATTAATTTTGGATTCATTGCTTCCGGAGAAGAAATGGAAGGAATCCTGGTGCAGAGGATTCCATAAGTCCAAGATACTATTCTCCAAGGATGGTCCTCTTCATGGACATCCTGATTCTGATGGTGAGCATGCCATCCCTGCCCCTCCTCTTCAAGCTATTCCCTCACCTGCTAAGGGGCAGAAGCAGCAGAAGAAGCAGCAAAGTTCGAAGCAAGCTGCTGGAGCAACTGGTTCATCAATAGTTGTCTTCTCTGGTTCCTCAGAGGAGGACCAGATTCCTCTTCAAAATATCTTGAAGAAGAAAAGTGAAGTGACTGAGGCTACTAAGAAGGCTGGAGCAGCCAAGAGGAAAAGGCCAGAGGAGGCCAAGAAAGCTTCTGCTAAGAAGCAAAGAGCTAGCAGAAAGGCCAAGAAAACCCTTCTGGTGGATGAGCCATCAGAGGAGGAAGAGGAAGAAGAGGTTGAACCTCTTAAGAAGAAATCCAAGGCCAAGAGGGCCATATTTCAAGATTCAGACTCTGGATCTGATCTTGGAGAGGCCTTGGAGAAGGCCATTGATGAGGCTTCCCAGATGATGGAGGATGCTCCAGAGCATGTTGTTCCTGCTGATGTTGACTCAGCAGAGGTAAACCCTTCCAACCCATCTTCCTTTCCCCCCTCTGATCATATTAACCTGGTTACCCCCTCTACTTCCCCACCAGACACCCAAACACAACCCATTTCATCTGCTCCTGGTGTTCCATTATCTTCACCAGAGCAGACTCTCCCAGACACCCCCACTTTCACTACTTCAACTATCCCTCAAACACCTTCTCCCCCACCTTCCCATATACCTTTAAACACCAACCCCTCTTCCCCAGTTTCTGTACCAGAGGTGCCATCAACCTCTTCTGGTGCAGATATTCCCCTCCCAAACACTTCCACATCCCAAGTACCACCTACACCTTCTGTACCAGAGATCCCATCTTCTTCTGGTGCAGAGCAACCCATCCCCTCCACCTTGACTTGAAGCGATTTTACTAACTTCTACTAATCGCTCACCCGCAAGCGAACGGGTTCACTGTAGTATTAGCAAGTATAACGACCAAGTATATCGAACCCAAGGGACAGTGTCTATGCGAATAGATCCCTGAAGATCTACGCATCGTAATTAATATGAGTGTGTTGTTTTTGGACCTTTTTTGAAAGATTAATTAAACTAAACTAAAATTATCCTACGAATGCAAAATGCAAATTAAACGAAATAACAAAAGGTGTGTTTTCAAACAGGAGATGGTGATGCTTAAGATAGGAATCCCTACGTATACTAACGGAGCAGGTACATAATCAAAATAACTGTGACACACAAGAATTAACCTAAGTCTAAGAATGTAAGGTGAAAGCTCAAGATTCTAAACCCTAATACTTTACCCTAACACTCGACTTCACTAATCTACTAACGAATTACTAGATTGTGCTTAATTAATGAGACCCTAATTTAACTAAGGTGATGCGGTCGTCCTCCTTCGCTGAACAGGTAGATGAATTAACCTTTCCTAAACTCTCTCGTTAAGTCTACTCGTTGTTAAAGAGTGATACGGTCGTCCTCTCTCTAACACCTTTCAAACAAAATTCAAGAACGAAGTCTAGATTAATTTTAAGAATTCATTAACCAAGAGAATTAAAACCTAATGTCACAAGTTACTCTAATTACGTACCCACAACCTACTTCTACGAGTTCATCCTACCCTAAGCATGCAAGGGTTTTAGCTAGACATAGATTTAACGTAAACAATAACAATTAGACAAGTTACGAACATGAACATGGTAATTAAAACGAAGAACGATCGAACATAAACTGGGATTTTAAGATATAAAAGAATACTGAAATTAATTGACAAAACGAGGTCTCAACGTATTAAAGAACAAAAGTTATTAAGAAACGAATCTAAAACGGGAAATCGTAACGTTAATTCGTAAGCAAAAACCTCAAAAACGTAAAATTATACTTGCTCATCTCTTCTCTTTCTTCTCTCTCTAAAAATTCTATGTAAAAGTGATGTAGTGCGTTCGGGGATCCTTCAAAACGTGTTTGGAAGAGGTATATATAGGCACGGGTCGAGCGGTCCCACTCGAGTAGTGTAGCTCGAATGACACAATCGCTCGAGCGGTTTCGCTCGAGCCGGTCGAGCGCTGAAATTACACTGTATGTTTTGGGCGCTCGAGCAATGCGCTCGAGCGGTGGCGCTCGAGCTGCTCGAGCGCAAGAAAAGTTTTGTAAGTCTTAGGCGCTCGAGCAATGCGCTCGAGCGGTGGCGCTCGACCTAGTCACTCGAGTGACTTCCAACTCATCCCAACTAATACTTTTCCTCGTCCGCACTAATACCAATCGTATTTCTTCAATATCTTCTCATCCGGGCATCCGTTTGAGTCGATTCAAAGTCCTACGAACTCCGTTTTTTGTCCTCTATTCACCTATGAACATCAAAGAGACAAATTCATCAATGTGTAGAAATAATGCTCAATTGACTCTAAATACTCGATAAACTCGACCAAGATTGGGGTATTTCAAGCTACGAATCATGACAATTTCACGCCTAATCAACCCCCCCAAACTTACCATATTGCTTGTCCTCAAGCAATGAAATAATAAGTCAAGTGAAATTGTTAGGATTGAGTCAAAGAATCAATTAGTGCAAGCAAATGAACTCGAGCTTCAAAGATCAATCACAAGTATACTTACTCACCTTCCTTCATCATACTCATGCAATAACAACAAGAACCACCAAAATCCAACATGGATGTGTACTCAACGATGTGTTTCACTCCCTCACAAGTGTATAACAATGATCAAGGGACTCACTCAAACAATCAATCACACAAATTGGCAGCCATAGGCTTGTAAGTGCTCTCAACTCCGACCATACTCTAGAAATCAATGCCGAATCAAAAAGGACTTTTCTTAAGGTTGTAATGTAGGCTCTTTGGACAGGTGGGAATCAATATGGTAAAGTGACTCAAGTGAGTGGATAATAGAAAATCAAACTTCGGTACTTCAAGATTAGGAACAGAATACTTTAAACATTTTCAATCAACACTCTTTCAATTCCACTTTTCTCAACACTTCAATTTTTTTTTCTAACTCTTTTCACTTTTTTTTTTCAATCACTTCATTTTTTTTTCTTTTTCGCACAAACACATGAGCTCAATTTTTTCTTTTGCTCATTCTCAATTTTTTTTCTTTCCCACAACTCAAATCTCATTCACACCCTTATTTTATCACCACTCAACCATCATAATTCCTTGTCTCAACTCAACTCAATCCCTTCAACATTCACACTTTTCCTATTCTCCACTCAAATTGGGACAAAAAGGCTTAGGAACTTGGAATAGTGTTTAAATGTGCTAGCAAATAAAATAAGCTTTAGGCTCAAAGGGGCTAGCAAGGAATACATGTCATTGGTAAGGAAAATTTTGGCTAAGTGACTCAATAAAAACAAAGATGGCCTAAGATCACATTCGGCATATCAAACTAGACACAATCAAGAAGTAAGAGCACACACAAGTTCTAGCATCCTCTAAGGTGACGATCCACTCACAAACGAAGAGATTAATTAATGCATCAAAATCTCATAAGGCTCAAAAGCTCACGGCTTTCACATCCATGCTAGTCCTAGTGCATTCTCACTCTCATCACACAAGTACTCAAAAGAAAAACTCATAAGCATACAAGTTCTCTCTCTAATCAGCTCAAACTCAAACACTCACACAAAAGAATTTCTAACTCACCCTTACAACTCACTCTACTCATCAAATCATACTCAAAGATAGGAATCAATAAGCATAAGATGATTGATAAGCATGAAATATGCAATAGCGAGTCAATTCAAAATCACCCCAAGGAGTATCTCAACAAACCAATAATCAATCAAACTCAACTCAAAGATAAGGGCGTGCATGCATGTGCACTGTAACAAGAAACATAAAAAACTCCACCCCCCCAAACTTCGACCTTGCTAGAGGTCTAAGTTTGGGGTTTTGGGTTACCTCAACCAAATAATTCCTTTTCTCTCAATAGCTTTGCACACTCCCTTGTCTCAAGTTGGTTCCTTCAATCTGAATAACTCCATGATACCTTTACTCCTTTAGAGACAAGCCTACAAGCAACTCACTCAAAAACGAGGTTAAACATACGACTCAAAATAACTCCCTAATAACTAAAAACAAAGCAAATAATAAAAAATAAAAATAATGGGTTGCCTCCCATTCAGCGCTATTTTTAAGGTCCTCATGCCGGACCGAGCTCAAAGGAGCTTATGGGACATCATACTAAAAAATACCTCAATTACTCTGTTAGGATAAAAATTGTTAGTTTTGATGAGTTAAAACAAACCAGAAGATGTAATAGGACCATCTGGACCTGTTAGCCAGATGATGATCTAGATTAGGACTTAGTCTAGGGGGAACTGCCAGACCAGAAGACTTCACCAGAAGAGTCACCAGAAGACCCCACTAGAGGACTTCACCAGAGGACTCCACCAGAAGACTTCACCAGATGAGATATGAGCAGAGGCAGAGGACCTTCCCCAGACCAGACGAGTCCGGACCAGACGAGTCTGGTAGAACAAAAGATGCTCAGTTTGATCCCCTGACTCTACTGAGTATTCTGGTTCTTGACCAGATGAGGACCAGAAGACACCGAGGTTGCCTGGTGTCTGGTCCTGCCTTCTCTGGAGAGAATCAGAGTTAGGCAGAGGAAGCTATTGACCGTTGGTGATTCAAATCAAGTCAACATGATCAGGATTGGAAAGTATTTGAAGATAATCAATCCAAGGAACCCACCAACCCAATCAATCAATTAGGGAATTGATTGATTGAGGCTTCCTTATATAGAGGATCTGATTGGATTAGCCCTCCAACGGCTAGCCCTAATCCCCTCTATATATACAAGAGTGCAGTTCAAGAAAAAGCTCTAGAGACTCTACACGCGCATAAGTGATCCAAGCTTTTGATATTCATACCAAGCACTCTTACTGTTCATAATATTTATCTACTCTAAAGGAGTTATTGAAACCACAACATGTTCATCTATTAGACAAGGTTGTTGGCTGGTTGATCTTTAGATTGAAGGTAAATCTAAAGAGGTTGTAGGAAGGAACTGGTACTTCCCAATTCCAGTAAGTAAGTTTGTGAGTTGGTTGATAGTGAGACCCCTTGGTTATAAGGGAGAGTGGACGTAGGATATTCAATCCGAACCACTATACATCTTGTGTACTTTATTGCTTTATTTTACTTATTGTTTGTTAATTATTGCCCTCTTGTAAAAGACTTTGAAAGACATTTAACTTAAGCTTCCACAATTAATCTAACTAGTGGGACCAACAAGTGGTATCAGAGCAGTGTGTCCAACGACCACTGCTTTGTAAAGCTTTGGTGGTCACCGGGCAGATCCATTGCTCTTAAGTGCTTTTGTTCAAGTTCTTGTTATTTCCCTAAATTTCTTATCAAAATGTCTGCAAAATCTTCTTACAAGAGCCGTAAGCTCCCAGAATTCTCTTTTGAGGATTACAGCCACTGGAGTTTCATGATGAGCAATCATCTTGGAGCTATTCACCACCGCATGCTAGATGTGGTTGAAAGTGGCCCCATACAATTTTACTGGACTCCCATTGATAGTGGCAGGTCTGAGTCCAGAGAAGAAACTAGTGAAGCTGCCCAGAAAACTGCAGAGGATAGAGTCCCCAGGCAGAAAATCCTCAAAAAGAAAGATGAGCTTGATAATGATGAGAGAAAGCTATATAACCTAGACCAGGTGGCAAGAACCGAGATCATCAACACTCTCACCAAGGAAGTAATAGAGAAGGTCAGAACCTGTGTCACTGCGAAGGAGATGTGGGACAAACTTGCACTTCTCTGCGAAGGAACAGAGAAGATTAAGGACAACAAGCTCCAAGCTGTTCAACACTCGTTTGACACCTTCAAGATGAAACCAGACGAGACCATTGACCAGCTGGACATGCGTCTCACAAACCTCCTGAACAAGGCTAGTGCCTTAGGTAAGACCTACTCTGAAAAAGAAATTAATAGTAAAATCTTGCGTTCACTAACAAGCAGGTGGAGAATTAAAGTCACTGTGATCAAGGACAACAAGGATCTCAATACTCTGGATCATCATCTTCTGTTGTCTGATCTCAAAGGTTACGAGTATGATCTTCAAGAGGAGGATCAAACAGAAGAGGTTTCCTCTTCTGGCCAGAAAGGAGTTGCATTCTCTTCAACTCTCAAGCCTGATGTAAAGCCAAAGGAGTCTACTGCAGATGACTTGAGCCTCAAGGAGTAGGTAGCACTCCTAACTCGTAAATTAGATAAAATGAGTTCAAAGTATGGCAGGTACAAAAGGCATTGGAAGGAGTCTACCAGAGACAGGAAGAGTTCTTTCAAGCCTGCAGAGAAGGAGAAGACATCTGGAGACTCAAGGGAGACCAGATTCAGAACTCCAGAGAGGAGGAGAGATGACAACCCTGGCAGCTCTTGGAGATCAGATTATCAGAGGAGGGATGGTAGCTCTGGCAGACCTGACTACCAGAGGAGAGAGAGTAGCCCTGCCAGATCAGACTATAACCAGAGGAGGAGAGAGCCAAGTCCTAGTCCCAGAGGAGACAATGCCTGCTACACATGCAACAAGATTGGTCACTACAGTTATGATTGTCCTCAACTTACTCCTAGGGAAAGAGAAGAGAAGAGAATCAAGAGAGATAGGAGATATGCAGATAAGAGAGCATTGCTAGCAGAAGCAGAGGAGGAGGATACTAGTTCCAGTTCTTCTTCTTCTGACTTTGGATCAGATGATGATGTGTGTCTCATGGCAGACATCACCGAGGTAAATGAAACTACTCTAGTTTTATCAAATTCCAAATGTACTGAATCCTCTAATTCATCTGGTAACTCCAGAGAGTCTGATATGCAACAAATACTATCAGATCTCCAAAATTGTGTCCAACTTTGTCAAAAACTTGAGAAAGAGAATGGTAGGCTCAGAGCTGAAGTTCAATCTCTCTCTCATGAGCATAAATCCACCAGAGAACTCATAAAAGATCATTCCAAAGAAGTCTCTGAACTTCAGGATAAGATCACAGAAAGAGATACTCTGGTAGATCAACTAATGAAAGAAAAGAACTCTCAAGAAGATGAGTTCAATGAACTCAGAGCCAAATACCAGAATCTTATCAAGGGAAAACAAGTTGCTCACAACATAGAGGAGATACCCATGCCCAGAGAAGCTCCTAAGATACCATCGGTTGTATCTATCATATCAGAGTCTTCTCAGTGCATTTGTGATAAGAGTGGTTTAGGATATTCTGGAATTTCCTCTAAAACTCATAAATACTTTTATAATAAAGACAAGTCTGTAAGAGCTGGTAAATTGGTAGAAATCTGGGATGATAAAGACTTAACTGGTAATGGTTACAAGGTGGTTCACAATCCTGACTGGAAAATGAATCACTCTGTTAATCACATTACATATGGTCCAGAAGAGTTGACTGTTCTGGAAGAGAAGATGCTAGAGAATAAGTGTCACAAAGGGGAACCATTAAAGATTGATGGTTCTGTGAACAATAAGTCCCAAGGAGTAGAACTTACTCAGGTTGGAGGACCCCAGAGTAATCCTCGAAGGGAACCTAACCAGATTAGAGGACCTCAAGGGAAACACTCAAGAAAGGGGAATACCAATCAGAGTAAGACCTACCAGAGAAGGAACAATGTTCAACAGCACCAGGTACCCCAGAGACAATTTTCTCAGAGGAATCAATTCCAGAATAGGTATACTCAAAGGAACTATAACCACCAGAGACAGTCTAATTATCAGAACCAGAGGAGGTCTTCTAGACCCATCTATAGAAAACCAACTGATCTGGGTAGTTATGACACCATAGATGGTTCTTCTAGGATGTACCCTTACAACCAGACCTTTAAGACCATGTCTTTGAGGCAGGCCATTCCAAAGGCCAAATTTGAGAAAAGGTACACCAGACCTGTTTATAGGAAAGGTGTCCTTATCAGACCAGTAGCTCAATATGTCATTGTCAGAGGACATGTGCTGGTAGATAGATTTGGAAGGAAGATAAGATCTCCTCATCCATCAAGGGATGATCTTTATCTATGGATTCCTACAAAACCTGCAACTAACCAATCAGGACCCAGCACTAGTAGGGGACCTAATTGATTTCTCTGCAGGTAGATAAGAGTCCATTGGAGAAAGGATTTTCAAGCAACCATGTCTGGTACATTGATAGTGGATGTTCCAAGCACATGACCTTCCAGAAAGATAATCTCCAAGATTTCAAGCCATTGAATGGACCAAGAGTGATGTTTGGTGACAACAACTATGGAGTCACCAGAGGAGTTGGAAAGTTGACCTTCAATGGAGTATCTGTAGATGAAGTCTACTACGTAGAAGGACTCAAGCATAATCTGCTTTCAGTATCCCAATTCTGTGACAAGGGATACTCAGTGAAGTTTTCTAGTGATTCATGCACTGTTTTCTCTTCTGATTATAATGATATTTTGCTAATAGGCTTGAGGAAGCGTAACATTTATCTTGCAGATTTTAACAGTTGCCCAAGAAATGCTTGCCTAGTTGCAAAAGGATCTGCAGAGAATAGCTGGATTTGGCACAAGAGATTGTGTCATCTTAACTTCAAAACACTGAATAAGATTGCCAGAAAAGGTCTCATTCGAGGTCTTCCTAATGAAGTGTTTAAGAAGGATCAGGTTTGTGGTTCATGCCAGAAGGGTAAACAACCCAAGACCTCTTTTAAGGATGTCCAGAGCACAACCACAACCAGAGTACTTCAACTACTTCACATGGACCTGTTTGGACCTGTTTCTCCTCTTAGTTTCAGTGGAAGGAAGTACACCTTAGTGATAGTAGACGACTTTCCAAGATACACTTGGGTAGTGTTCTTGTTTAAGAAAAATGAAACTATGACTAAGCTGCCAGAGTTCTTCAAGCAGATTCAGAATGAGCAGAACCAGAGCATAGTCAGAATCAGAAGTGACAAAGGAACAGAGTTTTTGAATTCACACATTGCAGATTACTGCAAGGATCATGGGATTTTTCATGAGACATCTGCTGCCAGAACACCCCAACAAAATGGAGTAGCAGAAAGGAGGAATAGGACCCTCAAAGAAGCTGCAAGAACACTTCTTGCAGAATACAACACTCCACATAGATTTTGGGCAGAGGCCATCAATACAGCTTGCTACACTCAGAACAGATGCCTGATTGCCCAGAGACATAATAAGACTCCATATGAGGTATGGAAAGGTAAAACCCCATCTGTTTTATACTTTCATGTTTTTGGATGTAAGTGTTTCATCCATGACAATGGGAAATCTAAATTAAGAACCTTTGATGCTAAAGTGGCTGATGGAATATTTTTAGGATATTCCAGCACCAGTAAAGCTTTTAGAGTTTTTAATAAGAATTCACTTTGTGTGGAGGAAACACCTCATGTTGTTTTTGATGAATCTACTTTTGAGTTCAAGGTGGAATCTAAGTCTTCTGATGAGATCCAGAATCAGACTACACCCAGAGTAATCAAAGTCAATCCACCTGTTCTTGACTCAGATTCAGATTCAGATGATGACCCATCTCCTGGTTCTCTGAAGCAGAAGCCTTCACAAGGAGCAGAACCAGAAGAGGTTGGAACTCCTGTAGGGGGAAGCTCTTCTGCAGGTGGTGATAATCACCAAGGTACTGCAGAAGATGATCAACCAGGCAAGACCACGGGAAGGAGGACCCAGGTTGATCACCCCAATGACCTAATTCTTGGGGATCCAACTAAGGGTGTCCAGACTAGGAGAACTCTTAACTTAGCTGCCTTATTCAGTTGCTATGTGTCCTTGATTGAGCCCAAGAACATCAAGGAGGCACTGAAAGATTCAAATTGGATTGTTGCAATGCAGGAGGAGTTGAATCAATTCACCAGACAGGATGTTTGGGAGCTGGTAGACAGACCAAGACATCAAAAGGTGATAGGCACTAAGTGGGTTTTTAAAAATAAGAAAGATGAGAATGATGTCATTACTAGGAACAAGGCAAGGCTAGTGGCCCAGGGCTATTCTCAGTCTGAAGGAATAGACTATGATGAGACATTTGCTCCTGTTGCCAGACTAGAAGCCATCAGATTGTTCTTAGCATATGCTGCTCACATGAAGTTCAAAGTCTACCAGATGGATGTGAAATCTGCCTTTCTTAATGGGATTCTCATTGAGGAAGTGTATGTGGAACAACCTCCTGGTTTTGAACAAGGTGACAAGGTGTTTAAGCTTAAGAAAGCTCTTTATGGGCTGAAGCAGGCACCTAGAGCATGGTATGACACTCTATCTCAGTTTCTTCTGGACAATGGTTTTACTAAGGGTAAGATTGATAGAACCTTGTTTAGGAAAGAAGAAGGAAAGGACATCCTTCTGGTCCAAATATATGTTGATGACATCATATTTGGATCACCTAACAAGAAGCTGTGTGAGAAGTTTGGTGAGCTCATGTAGGGACAGTTTGAGATGTCCATGATGGGAGAAATGAATTACTTTTTGGGTCTGCAGGTTAAGCAATCAGAGAAGGGAATTTTTATTAATCAAGCTAAGTACACCAGAAACATGTTAGAGAAATTTGAAGTAGGATCTAGCAAAGCAGCCAAGATCCCTATGATGACAAATTTCAACATGGATCCAGATGAGTCTGGAGAGAGTGTGGACCAGACTCAGTACAGAGCACTTATTGGTTCTCTTTTGTACCTGACTGCAAGCAGACCAGATATTACCTTTGCCGTAGGTGTTTGTGCCAGATTTCAAGCTAACCCCAAGAAGACTCACTTGGAAGCAGCTAGGAAGATATTGAAGTATCTTAAGGGAACAATGAATTTAGGTTTGTGGTATCCTGCAGATGACAATTTAGAATTGAGTGGTTATTCAGATTCAGACTATGGTGGATGCAGAATAGATAGAAAGTCTACAAGTGGAACATGCCAATTTCTAGGGAATAAATTGGTATCCTGGTTTTCTAAGAAGCAGACTTCAGTTGCTACATCAACAACAGAAGCAGAGTACATGGCTGCAGGGAGCTGTTGTTCACAACTACTCTGGATTAGTCAACAGCTTAGGGATTACCAAATTAGAGCTAAGGATATTCCTATTTTCTGTGATAGTAATAGTGTCATTGCAATTACCCAGAATCCAGTTCTTCATACCAGGTGTAAACATGTTGATATAAGACATCATTTTATCAGAGATCATGTTGAGAAGGGAGATATAAGGATGGAAAAGATTGCAACAGAGATGCAGAGAGCAGATATCTTAACCAAGCCTTTGGCTGAGATCAGATTCAGAGAGTTAGCTTTTGAGTTAGGATTGTTGGATCCAGAGACAGATTTGTTTTAGGGGGAACATCAGAGAAGTATCCTTTATTTATACTTTATTGCATATTCTTTATTTCGTTTAAAAATAACATACCTGCAGATTAGACATATCAGAGAAGGTACCAGATGAGGTATGCACCAGGTGACACCTGTCCCAGATGAGGTGCTGAGTCAATTGTCCAAAATCTTCTCTGACCAGGACCAGATGAGCTCCATCAGAGGAGATGTAGCTGTGGTATCATCTGGTTACAATATCAGGTGACATGTATGTCTTTACTTCTCTGGCCTCTGATCATTGGGATACACTTTTCAAATTAGTAAGTACACTCAAAACCTTTCAACTTCGGAGTGTATTTAAGACTAGGGTATAGGGCCTAGGCAATCATTTCGCTTTTTCTCTTGACTGCCACAAAACCCCTTTATGCCCCGTCCCAATGACTATGCCAACGCACCAGATTAAATCTGCATCTCGCCTCTTATCGTGTCCATTGGATTTAATCACTGTGCAAAATGTCAATCAATTCAAATATTAATTTTGTTCCCTAATTTAATTTTGAAATTACACGCGTTCACACTTCATTTATTACTCAAGCCACGCGTATTACCCTATTACTTCACATTTCCTTTCAATCTGTCCTTTCACGTTTTCATACTTTCAAACCCTAACCTCTCTCTGCAAAGTTCTTCCTTTCTCTCTCTCTCTCTCTCACAGATATGGCTCCCCCGTGTAATTTTGACCATGAATTAATGATGAAGAAACTGAAAACGGAGATGGTGGTTAATTTCTACACCACCAAGAACCCGTCTGCACTTGCTATTCTGGAACTATTGAGGAGATCCGGAGTTGAGAAGTTGATCTCCACCATTCCCAGAGACTTTCGTACTCTTGACGGTTATGCGGCCCAGTTTTTGGTTCGTATGAAGATCAACGAAGACCATATTTCTACAAAAATTGACAAGGAAGATTTGGTGTTTTCCAAGCATGATTTATGTGCCCTGTTTGGAAACATTTCAGCGGAAGGAGTGGATCCTTTAACCTACAAGGAGGATGATATTGTGGGTTCCTTCAAACTGTTTGCTCGTTCATCTTGCCAGAATATCACGAAGGGATTTCTGGATAAGCATCTGAGGCAAAAGTACAAGGTACTTTTTGATATAGTTGTTAAGGTATTGATGTGTGGAAATTACAGCACAGATGCGATCTTTAATGGAAGAATGTGTGTGATGAGGGCTTTGTATGACGGCGTCCAATGCAATTGGGCAGAGTTCTTTTGGGGCGTCTTGAGGAAGAATAAAGCGAAAGTTAACAAGGAAGCTTGTCCTTCCCAGCCAGGGGAGATGCAGTTTTATTTCACTGCTAATGTTTCGTTGGGTACGAAACTTACCTTGATTTTGGACTACTTGCTTCCAGAGAAGAAATGGAAGGAGACTTGGTGCAAAGGATTTCACAAGTCTAAGGTGCTATTCTCAAAGGATGGTCCCCTTCATGGCCATCCTGACTCTGATGGAGAAGAAGCCATCCCTGCCCCTCCTATTCAATCTCTTCCCTCTCCTGTAAAGGGGCAGAAGAGACAGCAGCAGCAGAAGACCCAGAAGAAAGCGGCTGAAGCAACTGGTTCCTCAACCATTGCTTTCTCTGGTTCCTCTGAGGAGGACCAGATCCCTCTTCTTGATGTACTGAAGAAGAAGAGTGAGGTTGCCAAGAAGGCAGGAGCTTCGAAGAGGAAGAGGCAAGAGGAGGCCAAGAAGAAATCTGCCAAAAGCCAAGGACTGGAAGAAGAGCTCCCAAGAAAACCCTCCTGGTGGATGAGCCGTCAGAGGAGGAAGAAGAAGAAGAGGTTGAGCCTCTTGTGAGGAAATCCAAGGCCAAGAGAGCCCTTCTTCAGGATCCTGACTCTGGTTCTGATCTTGGAGAGGCCTTGGAAAAGGCAATTGAGGATGTCTCCCAGATGATGGAGGATGCTCCAGAGACTGATGTACCTGCTGGTGTTGACCCAGCAGAGGTAAACCCTTCCCTTCCATCTTTTTCCCCCTTTATTCTTGTCTCCCCTTCTACCTCTCCCCCAGATAATATTCCCCAAACCACATCTGCCTCTGGTAACCCTATTGTTCCACCAGAGCAGATTATCCCAGATACCCCAATATATACTCCCTCTACCATTCATACCCAAACACCTTCTCCCCCAACTTCCCAAACACATCTTCCCACAAACCCCTCTCCCCCACCTTCTGTACCAGAGGTACCCTCAACCTCTTCTGGTGCAGAAATCCCCCCTCTAAACACTTCCACCTCCCAGATACCTCCTACACCTTCTGTACCAGATGTTCCATCATCTTCTGGTGCAGAGCAACCCATTCTTACACCCTCTACTTCACAAAATCCTAACCCTCCCCAAACCCATACAGACCAGGACCCAACCATTTCTATGGCTCTGTGATTCGTTGGCCCTCCCCCTTCTCCTACCTGTTTAACCAGCGATGATAGTGAAGATGAGGAAGCTTCACTTGAGCCTGCTGACTTAGCACCTTCCTCCTCTGCCTCTGGGCCCAAACCCTTCACTTTCTCATCTGCAGAAATGGGTCCCATTAGGCAGAGTATGAGTGTAAGTGCTCAGCTCTGGCTAAGACAGCATTTCCCTGTTCTTCTAGAGCACTTACCACTTCTGGCAGAGCTTACTGATGCCAAGGTCCGGAGCAAGGCCAGACTTGAAGATGTGGAGGACCTAATGTTGTTGCTTGAGGAAATGGGTCCCTCCAACTTCACTGCTTGGGAGATTGAGCTAAAGCAGAGGCTGAATATTCAGAACCCAGCAGAGCTGGAGACTCCTGGTGCTGCTAAAGTCTTGATTCGCACCCTGCTCATCCAGAGAGGAGTAATGCTCACTCCAGAGGGCCCCACTTACAAGTTTGGTCCTCATTTTGTCTTCCCTCCAGAGCTATATTCAGATGAGGAAGACTTTGAGATGTCTCCTGCCGTGCTCCAGAAGATGAAAGCTTTCTTCAATGAGCAAATCATGCAGATTGGGCGCTTTTCAAAAGCTATTCAACATATGGCCCCTGCCATGATAGAGCACCAGATCAGGCATGAGAGGAGAATCTTTCTGAAGCAGTTAAAGTCTTCTCTGGCAGAGGTAAAAGCTTCTTTTAAGGCTAATGGCTTATTTGTCAAGCTGGATGTCATGCACAGCCAGAAGCAGCTACAGGAGCACGTGCTGGAGCAGTTGAGACCTGTCTCTGTGCTCAAAGTGGAGATGGCCAGCCAGATGATTCAAACTGCCATGCTGAAAGACTCCCTCCAGGAGATGTTGGAGAAGCAAGAGAGACTTGTTGCAGAATCTAAAGCTTACCTGGAGGAGGCCAAGCAGCTGCGTGATCTTCACTCTTCCTCCAACACTGCCTTGCCTGATCTTATAAGGCAGGTAGTGGATGATGGATCGCGCCGGTGAAGGCGGTCCGTCCCCAAGATCGTTGTTGGGATACCAAACGTGTATAAACAATTAAAGACCTAAACATGCATCTAAAGACAAGTTTAGATCCGTTACCCTTGAAGACCGAGGCGTTGATTCCACTACTGATCTTCTAATCTGTCTCCCAACCTCGTTCGTACACCGGGTGGACGGCGAACTAGCGAATGTGGAGAAAAGTGCCTCCCAATTTCGTCTCTTCAAAAACCCTTGCTCACGAAATTCAGCTGCTCACGAAATTCTTTTAGTGCTAGGGTTTTCAAAGAACGAAATTGAAGCCTTTATATAGGTTTCATGGGCCAGACTAGGGATCTGTTAGAAGATATAGGTTTGGGCTCCTCATGGACCCAAATATTCTTATGTTCAGCCCAGAACATATATTTGGCCCGTGAACATTAATTCATTCCACTAGAGAATTAACGTTGCACTCCCGTCCTATCCCGAACCGAATCAGGGCTTCTATTAGACTCTATAATTCCCCGTGTTAAAGATATCGCACGTCCATTAATTATTAAAGCTTCTGACCGCTTTAATTAATTAACATCTATTATTCCTTGAGTAGTACCACTCAACCTTGTTGTCGTACGGATTAAATCCACCTGCAGGGTTTAATACGACAATCCTTTATGAGTTTCCTCAAGGGGACGTCATCAACCTGGATCACCAGGACACGGTGCCCTAATGCCAATAAATAGACATCGTGCAAACGATGTCACTACCCAAAATACATAGTGCATTGAATCTAACAAGATTCTCACCCATAGTAAATCAAAGTAGTGAACAAGCGCTCCACATATCTAGATATCACAATTAGGGTTAAGAATTACAAGAGTCACCAAGACCTTTAGTTCTTCATAACAGTCAGAATAGAAGAACATGTCTTAACTGTGATCCATTCAATACGACATAGCGTACTAGTATGAACTAATGGCCAAGACAAGCCACTAACAAGTTCATACTACAACTTATACCAATAGTTATGTCCAGAACTATCTTAGTTGTGAATACTGTTTATATCTTATAAGGAACTGACAATGTGATCTTCTGTGTGACTACAAACCCACCACATTATCTACAATATAAGATAAATAGACATACAAGTAATACAAGCAATTAATAAGATTGCAATAATGTGAAAAACCATTTATTTCAAATAATAAGGAAATTGAATATATCCATAAAAGCCCAACAAAAGTTTGCTTTACAGTATACACCAACAGTGGAGCCCCTCCTTGATGAAGTTAAAAAGGGGGAAGAGAAGGCCAGAACTGATCTGGCGAAGACCACAAATGAAACTCTCTTCAGCCATGGAGCTCGTCTGGACCTGCTGGAGAATACATTGGCCCAGGCTGAGTTGCAGAAGAAGAAGAAGGAAGAGCTCAAATCACTTTCCATGGCTAAGCAGCTTGCTGCAGAAGAGGAATCCGAAGCAGAGCAGGATCCAATTTCCATCTCTGGACCTGCAAAGAGGAAGATAAGGAAAGTAAAGAAGAGCTTCCTTGAATCTGTGGTTGAAGAAGCAGGGAAGAGATTCAAGGAAGAGTCGCCTGAAGAGAGGCAAGCTAGGATAAAGAAAAACATAGATGAAGAGCAGAGGCTCCGATATGTTAGAAGGCAAAATAAGAAGAGCAGAGAAGCTGGCATCACTCCTGGTGCTAGTGGATCCAGCCAGAAGAGAAAAGGGCCTGTTGAAGTCATGAACATCCTCCCTCTCAGGACAGAAGGGTCCTTTGACTCAACTGTTCATGTGCCTTTGATAGAAAAATGGAGAGAAGCCAAGACTCTCTGGTTCATTCAACATTACATCCAGAGACCTCCACCAGAGGATGATGCTCTCATCAACAGGACTTTCCATTCTTAGATGCAGGCATATGATGCAGATTTGTACAAGCAGTTGATGGATTCAACTATTGAATTCAACCTGGAAGTCACTGCTCCTGAATTCCATTTTCTCAACACTCAAATGGCAGGAGACCAGGTTGATTGGGCTGAGCTGAAGAGACTGTACAAGACCAAGGTGTTGGCAAACTTCACTCCGTCATCTTCTGCAGAGTTGAAGGCCATTCAAGATAGATTTCTTGACTGGTTTCTGGTGCCCAAAGACAACAGAAGATATGCTTAGAATAGGACCAGAAATGCATTGTAATCTGTATTCTTCTTTGTCTTTATTATCAATGAAAATATCATATCTTCTCTGTTCAAAAGACAACCCCTTGTTGTCTTAATTGTTTGCCTGATAAAGATCTACTCTAAGGTCTTATCCTTTATATGTTTTCTTACTTAAGTTTATTATTCTTGATCAGTTCTGGTATGTTTTAACTCCATCAAAAATGGGGAAATTGTTAGGATAAAAATTGTTAGTTTTGATGAGTTAAAACAAACCAGAAGATGTAATAGGACCATCTGGACCTGTTAGCCAGATGATGATCTAGATTAGGACTTAGTCTAGGGGGAACTGCCAGACCAGAAGACTTCACCAGAAGACCCCACCAGAGGACTTCACCAGAGGACTCCACCAGAAGACTTCACCAGATAAGATATGAGCAGAGGCAGAGGACCTTCCCCAGACCAGACGAGTCCGGACCAGACGAGTCTGGTAGAACAAAAGATGCTCAGTTTGATCCCCTGACTCTACTGAGTATTCCGGTTCTTGACCAGATGAGGACCAGAAGACACCGAGGTTGCCTGGTGTCTGGTCCTGCCTTCTCTGGAGAGAATCAGAGTTAGGCAGAGGAAGCTATTGACCGTTGGTGATTCAAATCAAGTCAACATGATCAGGATTGGAAAGTATTTGAAGATAATCAATCCAAGGAACCCACCAACCCAATCAATCAATTAGGGAATTGATTGATTGAGGCTTCCTTATATAGAGGATCTGATTGGATTAGCCCTCCAACGGCTAGCCCTAATCCCCTCTATATATACAAGAGTGCAATTCAAGAAAAAGCTCTAGAGACTCTACACGCGCATAAGTGATCCAAGCTTTTGATATTCATACCAAGCACTCTTACTGTTCATAATATTTATCTACTCTAAAGGAGTTATTGAAACCACAACCTGTTCATCTATTAGACAAGGTTGTTGGCTGGTTGATCTTTAGATTGAAGGTAAATCTAAAGAGGTTGTAAGAAGGAACTGGTACTTCCCAATTCCAGTAAGTAAGTTTGTGAGTTGGTTGATAGTGAGACCCCTTGGTTATAAGGGAGAGTGGACGTAGGATATTCAATCCGAACCACTATACATCTTGTGTACTTTATTGCTTTATTTTACTTATTGTTTGTTGATTATTGCCCTCTTGTAAAAGACTTTGAAAGACATTTAACTTAAGCTTCCGCAATTAATCTAACTAGTGGGACCAACATACTCTCATAAGAGTGGTGTTTGAACTCCTTTCCTTGATGTCCCTCCATCATGAGCTCTTTTGCTTCCTTCTCATCCCCAAGTGTTATGGGTCTCAACTCCTTCTCACCTTTATCTGGAGGAGTCTTACTAATCAATTTCTTGGATTTTGACTTCTTCTTCTTAACTCCTCCTTTTCCTTCCAACTGGATCACGTCCACACTTTTCACCTCTTCATCCTTCAATTTCTTCACTCTATCCCTATCAAAAGAATCAAGATCATAATGCTTATGGGTTAAATAATCAAGTGAAAGATTAACAAAATCATGATTATGAAAAGGATTAGGGATAGGAGGTGTGTCTTCAACACGAGGATCAATTGCATCCATGCAATACAAGCTCTCATCCTCCTTCGGGTGCTTCATGGCTTCATATAGGGAGATCTTCACTTCTTGATCATCAACCTTCAACGTAATCTTCCCATTTGCCACGTCTAGCACCATCCCCGCCGTAGCTAAGAACGGTCTTCCCAAGATCAGGGGCACGTGCTCATCTTCCTCCATCTCTAGGACTACA
This sequence comes from Ballota nigra, assembly GCA_947034835.1. NCBI lineage: Eukaryota > Viridiplantae > Streptophyta > Magnoliopsida > Lamiales > Lamiaceae > Ballota > Ballota nigra. The sequence continues at coordinate 123,617,789 of OX344723.1, forward strand.
AAGTCGGCTGGAAAAATATGATCTCCAACTCTCACTAGGACGTCTTCAACCACACCTTGAGGTCGAGTGATAAACCGATCGGCAAGTTGGAGTGTCATCATCGTGGGTTGAAGTTCACCACCTTCCAACTTTTTGAAAAGCGACAACGATATAAGATTGATGCTCGCTCCAAGGTCGCACAACGCTCCCTTCTTGATCCCGTTCCCAATGTCACATAGGATCGTGAAGCTCCCGGGATCCTTCAGCTTTGGAGGAAGCGCCTTGTGCACTAATGCACTCACCTCGTGGTTCAACTGCACCCACTTCGGCTCATCCACTCGCCGTCTTTTCGCTATCAAGTCCTTCAAAAACTTTGCATAGTTGGGCATCTGTTCTAAAGCATCATAAAAAGGAATGTTAATGTGAAGTTGTTTAAAAACATCAAGAAATTTTGCAAATTTTTCATCAAGCTTCTTTTTCATGAAGCGCTGTGGATATAGGACGGGTATCACAGATTTGGGTACCCCCCATTCATCTCTTTCTGTTTCTTTCACTTTTTCCCTTGCTTCCTTTGCCTTCTTCCACTTAGGAACTCTCTCAATCTCCTCACTTTCCTTGCCCTTCTGGGACTCATCCATATCTTTACTCTTCTTAATGCCTTCATCCTCAACCCCTTTCTCAACTTTCTTCTCCTCAGTCTCAACTTTCCATTGGGGCGTCTCAGAATCAGCAGGCATCTGAGGACCTTCATAGTTGGTTCCACTTCTAAGTTGGATCGCCTTGCAATGCTCTTTCGGGTTCCCTTCCGGCACTCTATTCACTGACTTTGCAATCTGGCTCATCTGGAACTCTAAAGAAGTGAACCTTCGATTGTTCTCTTGTTGAGTTCTAGTCCACTCAACGTTCATCTTCTAGAGCTCTTGATCACGTTGATCACCCTTCTTATGCAACTCCTTCACATCGTACTCCAAGGATGACAATCTCTTGCTACCTTCCTACACCTTCTGAAGGATAGCTCTCAACATCTCCTCGGTTGATACACCGCCTTCTCCACCTGGAGGTTTAGAACCCGGATCAACACCTGCAGGAACAGTAATACCAGCTTTTGGGTTAGCATAATAAAAGTTCTCATTCTTCCTCCATGTGTTTTGAGGAGACTGCTGGCCTCCTTGAACTCCTTGTGTGTTCCTCCATTGATTTTGAAGTGGCTGAGGGCCTGGAGGTACAAATGGTTGGCCATAAGAAGGTCTTCCATACTAATTTCCACCTTGGTAGCCATTTTGATTGTAATATGGGCCTCCCATGTAATTAGCTACCTCTTGCTGTCCACTTGGTTGGTCTACTCTCTCATTCTCTACTGCATGCTCTCCAACCAAACTCTTCCCCAACTCGAGGTTGTTGATCTTCTCCATCATGGCCATCAATAGCCTTCTCGTTCCTTCTCCCTCTTCAGCCTGATGCACTCTCTGAAAATCTGCATCTCCACTCCAAGCACCGGCATTCGTGACAATGTTGTCCACGATCTCCCTACACCTCTCCCTGCCTTGATTGAGAAATGCTCCACCCGCACAGGCGTCTAAATGATCTTGCCCCGCCTTGTTGGCACCACTATAGAAGAATGCCATAATGTCTCTCTCGTTGTACCCGTGCTGCGGGCACTCAATCAGCATGTTTGAGTATCTCTCCCATGCTTGACGTAGGTCCTCTCCTTGCTTCTGGCGGAAGGACGAGATCTCAATTCTAGGCTTGATCGTCCTAGATGGAGGGTAGAATCGCTCGAGGAACAGACGCTCGAGCTCGGCCCAAGTGGTAATACCTCCCCGCGGGAGCGTATTATCGTACCACTCCTTAGCTATTCCCGTCAATGAAAATGGGAACAGCCTAAGCCTCTTGGCATCTTCAGACATGCCATTGTAATTAAATGTTGAGGCTATCATGAGAAAACTCCTCAGATGTGTATGAGGATTCTCCTTCCCGATCACCCCCTTGAACTGATTCTCGGTAAGCAGCTTTAAAATCCCTGGGGATATCGAGAAGTTATTCACCTCAACAGGAGGCAAAGCCACTCCATCATAGTACCGCTGTGGCTGCGCTGCAAACCTCCCTCGAATAGCCATATTGTGATCTACGTTCTGAGGAACGTGTTGAGGATTAGCAGCAGGTACTGGTACTTGTTGGGGTGGTGGTGGGTAAACAGGTGGTTGATTATAGACTGGGGGTGGAGGATACGGATATGGTGGGTAAGGATAAGGTGGGTATGGGTAATGTTGGTATACTGGGTTGTTGAAAGGGTTATTTGGGTTTTGTGGGTAAGCAGGGTTTTGGTTCTGGTTTTGGGGTTGTATTTGTGCAGAGTTGATTGTGTCTTGTGGGTTCGGGTGTGGGCTTTCAGTTCCCCCTATGGGTATCTGCTGATTACTGATGTTTCCATTGGCACCATCTGCCCGTTCCACAAGAGCAGTATACTCTGCAGCTATTTTGTCTAACTCCCCAAGTTCATCAGAAATCTTGTCTTTGTTTCCCGCGGCAGTAGTCATTCTTCTCAAGAAGGCTCGGTTCCTTCTAGCTATTGTCTCAGGATCTGCAGGCAACCTCTCTTTGCTCGTATTCCCTTGTGAGCGTGTTTTCATAAACCTGAAACACTAGCAGAAGGATCAAAACGCAACTGCCTAATGAATGGAAATAAAAATAAAACAGAAAATAAATCACCCACTACTAACTACTAAGCTATCTACAAGTCCTATTCAAAGAGCATATAACGCCATTCCCCGGCAACGGCGCCATTGACTTGAAGCGATTTTACTAACTTCTACTAATCGCTCACCCGCAAGCGAACGGGTTCACTGTAGTATTAGCAAGTATAACGACCAAGTATATCAAACCCAAGGGACAGTGTCTATGCGAATAGATCCCTGAAGATCTACGCGTCGTAATTAATATGAGTGTGTTGTTTTTGGACCTTTTTTGAAAGATTAATTAAACTAAACTAAAATTATCCTACGAATGCAAAATGCAAATTAAACGAAATAACAAAAGGTGTGTTTTCAAACAGGAGATGGTGATGCTTAAGATAGGAATCCCTACGTATACTAACGGAGCAGGTACATAATCAAAATAACTGTGACACACAAGAATTAACCTAAGTCTAAGAATGCAAGGTGAAAGCTCAAGATTCTAAACCCTAATACTTTACCCTAACACTCGACTTCACTAATCTACTAACGAATTACTAGATTGTGCTTAATTAATGAGACCCTAATTTAACTAAGGTGATGCGGTCGTCCTCCTTCGCTAAACAGGTAGATGAATTAACCTTTCCTAAGGAGTTATGCTCACTCCAGAGGGCTTCTCTTACAACTTTGGTCCTCATTTCACATTCCCTCCAGAGCTATATTCAGACGAGGAGGACTTTGAGATGTCTCCTGCTGTGCTCCAGAAGATGAAAGCATCCTTCAACGAGCAGATCATGCAGATAGGGCGCTTTTCAAAAGCTATTCAACATATGGCCCCTGCTATGATAGAGCATCAAATCAAGCAAGAGAGGAGGATCTTCCTGGAGCAGATCAAGTCCTCTCTTGCAGAAGTTAAAGCTTCTTTCAAGGCCAATGACCTCTTTGTCAAACTGGATGTGATGCACAGCCAGAAGCAGCTCCAGGAGCACGTGCTGGAGCAGATGAGGCCAGTCTCTGTGCTTAAAGTTGAGATGGCCAGCCAGATGATCCAGACTGCCAAGTTGAAAGACTCCCTCCAGGAGATGTTGGAGAAGCAGGAAAGGCTTGTTGCTGAATCAAGAGCCTACCTGGAGGAAGCCAAGCAGCTGCGTGATCTTCACTCTTCCTCCAACACTGCCTTGCCTAATCTTATAAGGCAGGTTGTGGAGCCCCTCCTTGATGAAGTTAAAAAGGGGGAAGAGAAGGCCAGAACTGATCTGGCGAAGACCACAAATGAAACTCTCTTCAGCCATGGAGCTCGTCTGGACCTGCTAGAGAACACTTTGGCCCAGGCTGAGTTGCAGAAGAAGAAGAAGGAGGAGTTCAAATCCCTTTCCATGGCTAAGCAGCTTGCTGCAAAAGAGGAGTCAGAAGCTGAGCAGGATCCAATCTCCATCTCTGGACCTGCAAAGAGGAAGATCAGGAGAGTCAAGAAAAGCTTCCTTGAGACTGTTGTTGAAGAAGCTCAAAAGAGATACAAGGAAGAGACTCCAGAGGAGAAGCAAGCAAGGATCAGGAAGAACATAGATGAAGAGCAGAGGCTCAGATATGTTAGGAGGCAAAACAAGAAGAGCAGAGAAGCAGGTGCTTCTTCTGGTGCAAGTGGCTCGAGCCAGAGGAGGAAAGCTCCCATTGAAGTGATGAACATTCTGCCTCTCAGGACAGAAGGGTCTTTTGACTCTACTGTGCCTGTGCCCTTGATTGAGAAATGGAAGGAGGCAAAGACTCTCTGGTTCATCCAACACTATATCCAGAGGCCAGCACCAGAGGATGATGAGCTAATCAACAAGACCTTCCACACCTGGATGCAAGCTTATGATGCAGAGTTGTACAAGCAATTGATGGACTCAACCATTGAGTTCAACCTGGAGGTGACTGCCCCTGAGTTCACTTATCTTAACACTCCCATGGCAGGAGACCAGGTTGATTGGGCTGAGCTGAAGAGACTGTACAAGACCAAGGTATTGGTGAACTTCACTCCAACATCTTCTGCAGAGTTGAAGGCCGTCAAAGATAGGTTCCTTGATTGGTTCCTTGTGCCCAAGGAAAACAGGAGATATGCATAGAATAGGACTACTAAACTTCAATGTAATTTGTAATCATCTTGTCCTTATTATCAATGAAAATCTCATATCTTCTCTGTTCAAAAGACAACCTCTTGTTGTCTTAATTGTTTGCCTGATAAGATCTATTCTAAGGTCTTATCTTTTACTGTTTTCTTGCTTAAGTTGTGATCAGTTCTGGTAGTGTTTTAACTCCATCAAAAAGGGGGAAATTGTTAGGATAAAAGTTGTTAGTTTTGATGAGTTAAAACAAACCAGAGGATGTAATAGGACCATCTGGACCTGTTAGCCAGATGATGATCTAGATTAGGACTTAGTCTAGGGGGAACTGCCAGACCAGAAGACTTCACCAGAAGAGTCACCAGAAGACCCCACCAGAGGACTTCACCAGAGGACTCCACCAGAAGACTTCACCAGATGAGATATGAGCAGAGGCAGAGGACCTTTCCCAGACCAGACGAGTCTGGTGGAACAAAAGATGCTCAGTTTGATCCCCTGATTCTACTGAGTATTCTGGTTGTTCACCAGATTAGGACCAGAAGACACCGAGGTTGCCTGGTGTCTGGTCTTGCCTTCTCTGGAGAGAATTAAAGTTAGGCAGAGGAAGCTATTGACCGTTGGTGATTCAAATCAAGTCAACAAGATCAGGATTGGAAAGTATTTGAAGATAATCAATCCAAGGATCCCACCAACCCAATCAATCAATTAGGGAATTGATTGATTGAGGCTTCCTTAAATAGAGGATCTGATTGGATTAGCCCTCAAACGGCTATTTCCTAATCCCCTCTATATATACAAGAGTGCAGTTCAAGAAAAATCCCTAGAGATACTACACGCGCATAAGTGATCCAAGCTTTTGATATTCATACCAAGCACTCTTATTGTTCATAATATTTATCTACTCTTAAGGAGTTTATTGAAACCACAACCTGTTCATCTATCAGACAGGGTTGTTGGCTGTTTGATCTTTAGATTGAAGTTAAATCTAAAGAGGTGTAAGAAGGAACTGGTACTTCCCAAATTCCAGTAAGTAAGTAAGTGAGTTGGTTGATAGTGAAACCCCTTGGATATAAAGGAGAGTGGACGTAGGATATTCAATCCGAACCACTATATATCTTGTGTTCTTTATTGCTTTATTTTACTTATTGTCATTTTGATTATTGTTCTCTTGTAAAAGGACTTTGAAAGACATTTAACTTAAGCTTCCGCAATTAATCTAACTAGTGGGACCAACATTAACTTTAGACAAAATGACAACAACCTTGTCACCCAGAACAGAGTGTTTAAATAATTTGGGAAATAAGTATCCACGCTTGCCCTTCGAATACAAATATTCAGCATATTTTTTTCAAGAAATCAACATTTTCATTCTTGGATCTACAGAAAATAAGACAATCAACCTAGATCTACAAAGATCCAATCATTTTTCCTATGAAACAATTAAGGGAGTACATGATTTCACAGATTAAGCACATATTTATCACATTTTCACGAAGGAAAACTGGAAACAACTTTTATTCCATACTGGGAAACCAGAAAACATAGTATGTTCATCATGGCTTTAAAGATTCATGCGTATTTTGACAGAATAACACACATTTTTTGGGAAAACTCATGTCAATAGCTCAATTTCCCACAGACAACACCAGTTGATGTGGACCAAATGAAGCACATCAACAAATGTTAAAAATATTGAAGATCGAAGGTAGATAATTACCTGAGAGCGTCTCTGTAAAAAGGTAACATATATAAAGCTCAGTAAAAGGGTAACAAATAGAGAGCTCAGTTTCGTCTCTGATTGTTGGTCCCGAAACGAGTAAACAGGTGTATGGGGGGGGGAATACACAAGTGGTTAGGTTACTTAAGACAGTAACTCATCAGTGGACTTGAAGTCTGCTGAGAATCACTTGTGAAAGCTTACTGAGATAATACTTCCACTGATTAACTTTCAGATGCGGATTAGTGAGCCCTTAAGAAAACTCATTTTACTTTGATAAACTTTGAGTGGATAACACATACTTAGGAAATAGCTGAATGTAAGTACACAAGATATAAAGTGGTTCAGAGATGAATCTCCTACGTCCATTGTCCTGATTAAATAGGAGAATTCCTTTAACTTGGAATTCCTTGTGTTACAGTGCCAAGGTGCACTGATCAATTAATCCTCTCTTAGGATGATTGATCACTAGGATAATTCCAGGTCCTAGTTCCTAAAACAAACCAGCTTTCAGACTGATACAAACAATCAGCTTACTAACACAACTTAATACTAACTCTCAACCTAACAACTGAGTAGGGTTTTGGTTCCAACTGTTGTGAGATAATCCTTACAGTTTAGCTCAAGGCTTAGGATGTATTATCTCTTTCTAAGGTTTGGATATAGCTTTCAAGCTTGGTTACAAAATGTTTGTTATGCTCTCTACAGATGTGAAGCACTTGGGAAACAAAGGTAATTTCGAGTGCTTCTAGATAGTTATGAATGTAGAGATAACTTTGATCTTCTGAGTTTCCCGTGCATAGAAATGGGCACGTCCTTTTGTATTTATAGGCTTCCTTGAAAATCCTCCCGTTGGATTTGAATCTTCTCAAGTAAGTCTTCTTGTATCTTATTGGTTCAAACGACTCTATTTGAAGCTTTAAGTCTTGTCAATAAACGGCTCAAAGATCATGCCTATTCACCAACTTTCTGTAGAATGCTAGGTAAAGACTTTTGGTACTTATCAGTCTGAGACAGGTTGGCTGTCAGTAGAGTACACCTACGTGTCATCTTCTCATTGGGTCGTTCAGTCTGTTTGCTCAGAATCCTGTCTTGCTTTAAGGTGTAACTCCTCTGAGAGAACCTTCTTATTCCTTCATTTATTGTAAGCTTCACTGAAATTCGTTTTGCCTTGTTCCAACCAGATTAACTAACAGCTTTTAATGTGTTTAACATTGAATGTGCTTTGTTAGTTCTCATCAGTGGACCTTGGTCCTCTCCTGATGGTTTTAGTCTTAGTGAGAATGCACTTAGAAAACATTCTAGACTTGGACTACTTCTCAGATTACTTGTCTTCTGCGGACTTCGTCTTCAGCGGACTTCATTCTTCAATACACACCAGAATTTACTAACTGTACTTCAGTTCCTTAACATTTAAACTGACCTTCTATATTCTAACTCTACTGAATAATTTTACTTACAAAAGACTTAGGGGAAATCTTTTGGCATCTTAATCAAAACTTAAGTCTATACAATTTCCCAACAATTTCACCCTTTTTGATTATGCCGAAACCTATCTTATTACATATCTTCTTTCAGATGAGGTTCTTCAGATGACATAAAAGTTTTAAGGATTTTTGTAAGTAAAAGCATTCAAGTACATAAGCCTAAATGATAATGAGATATTATCTTGGGCAAAACAACAGTAGAGTTTCATTTCATGAAAACTAAGATGAGTACAATTACATGAAGTCTACTGTCACAAGTTCAAAATCAAAACAACTGGGACTTATAAACAATTGCCCAGTACAAACACTTAACTTTCTCAGATGGATTCAAACAAAGGTTCAAGTCCATATTGCTTGAAGACTCGAATCTTCAATTCATTTTTCCTCTCCATGACTTCTTTTGAATGTCCCTTGAGACCTAAATGCTCACACAAGGACACCCATTCTTCTATGATCCGCTCTCTATCAACTGCTCCAATTGCATCTTGGGGAGGCCAGTAGATGATTTGCTCAGGAGCCTTCAAGGCAAGATCTGGGAATTTATCATTCCAGGCTTCATTGATCTCAGGGTAGAGTTTTGGGTATGCTTCAAAAAGCCAGTAATTGAACAAGTCTTGAGCATTCTCCTTACCCAACTCTCCACTGACATAGTAGGAGTACACAAATTCCCTTTTGGCAGTTTCCCAAGCATCATTCAGTCTCTTGGGAACCCACGCATCAAGATGAGGGAACTTGGCCTTTGAAAGCTTGTCTTTCTTCAACTTTTCAGCCCACCTTTGATAATTATTCCTGTATTTCTTTGAAGTAGTCTTATCAAAGGTAGTTAGTCTTTCCTTCTTCTTCCTTTCTGCTAGCTCAGCAATGGACTCCATCTTCCCAACCACTTTATCTCTCCTCTCTTGCTGTTGAGCAGTTAGCTTTTGAGCTCTCTCATTCATACCTCCAGCTTCCTTGATTAGCTCAGTGAGCTCCGTAACTCTAGTGGGGGCAGATTTGGGGGTTTCAGAAGAGATAGGTTCAGGGTTTAGGATAGGAATTACCTCAACTGACTCAGTTGACCTTGCGGCCAACCTTCCTGAAGTTCTGGTCTTCTTAGCCACCTCCGCTGAGAGGACGTCAGTTGCCTTCCTTTTTGTTGATTCCCCATTTTTAGCAGCTCTCTCCTTCTTTTCCTTCTCATGGGCTTCCTTGAATTTTGACAAGTCTTCTGAGGGAACTTCCTTTCCCTTCTTAGCATCAGCAATCTTCTGGGCTATAACATTTACCTTCTTCATGGTGTTTTTGAGTTGTTGGCCAGCTTCATATCCTTTGCACTCACTCTCTTTTCCCCCTTTTCAGCATTAATCATAAACTCAGCAATCGAGATGTTTAATTTCATCTGATCATGACTAATGGCCTTCACCTGGGTAGAGCAGTGATCAACCTCATCTTCAAGTCTTTCCAGAGTTGCCCCAGCTGTTTGTCCAAATTTCACAAATTGGGCAAGTTTCTCATCAATGAGAACATTTGTCTTTTCTTGGGTAGGGAAGTCCTCTGCAGCCTTTTTTAGGACTTCTCCCAGCTTAGCTCCCAATTCCTCGTGCTTGGCTTCAAACTCCATCAGCTTCTGGTTCCATAACCCTTCAACCTTCCCTATTAGGTCAGCTGAGAATGGAGACATTCTCCACTGAGTCCTTCAGAAATTGAGTTCTGGCCTCTTCTTCCTTTTGCTCCAACTTCTTCAGGGCTTTTAGTACCAGCACACTCTATCCTTCAACAACATCTAGCACCATCTGTTGTGAATCTTCTATTTTCAAAGTCAAATTTTGGAGTGAATTGGTGGTAGACTCCATCAGCTCATCAATATGGTCTGAGAGAATGACCATTTCATCTACTTCTTCTTGAACAATTTCTTGGACATCTCTCAGCTGAGCTTGTAGAAAAGGAAGCTTTTTATCTTGGATGAGTTTGACATCTTCTCTCAGTGGAGTTAGGTTGACCTGGACTGGGTGTTGGGAAAATAGAGGTGCCCGGAATCTATTCGGGATGAAATTTAAATACCAATTTAAATACAATTATTACTAGCATGAATTAATCCTAATTAATTCAAATAATAATTCCAACAACTAATTTATCATCATGCATGTTGAATTAATTCACATAAAATCTAGGCGGAAAAAATAAGAATTTATGTGACTTACGTACCTCTTGTAGACTTGGCCTTTGAATAAACGGGACGAACGCGTACACGCTTTACCAACCCAAAAGCCTTCTCAAGTATTCCTTTTCGCCTTGTTCGATCACCGGTGGGAGATGCTATCGAACAATTTAAATAACTAAGGAAAAAGAAAAATATCTATGCTCTTGATTTTTCCAACACATGGAATTATGTACTTGGGGATGAAATAATCATCCCCTATTTATAGAGTAGGGTGGCCGAAAATTTGAGGATATATGGGCTTTGGAAAAATCTTTTCTTAGACTCTAAGAAATCTTGAATATATCTCATATATTCTTTTCTCCAAAATAAAATATTCCACAAAAATCTCATCCTCCTCATAAACTTGGAATTTTCGAAAATAATAGGAGTGAATCCAAGATTTGGATCTTCTTGAATATATGAGATAATCTTGTACTCCAAGAATACTTATCCTCCATAATATCTTTCCAAGAAAATCAACAAAATCTAATCTCTCCTAATATCCTAATTTTCAAAAACTATAAGAAAAAATCAGCAATATAATTTTCTTTTTATTTTAATCACCTTATCATTATTGGGCTACTTAATGGGCTACTTGAGGGGCCTTTAAGGAGAATTAAGATTGGACTTCTGAATTTCAATATTGAGCCCCAATATAATTCAATCCATTAATATTAATTATTACCACTAATAAATTAATATTGCACTATCCATCTTAATCCATATTACGATAATATGGGCTCCCGGTTATTATTTCCCGCGTTTAAGATTATCAAGTCCATTAATTAATTAAGCTTCTGAATAGCTCTAAATTAATTAATATATTTCACCTTGGAGTAAAGATAGCTCAACATTATTATTCGTACCGAAGAAACTAATTCTTCACTTGCAAGATTTGGTACAATAAAACTTTTGAGACCACCAAGGGGACTAATCACACGAGCCGTACTCGCACGCGTTTCTCCGTATTAAATCTTAGCAACCGTCGTATGATTAATATTACTGCCCAAGACACAAAGTTCGAAGTCACAATGATTCTCACCCAACATGAATCAAAGCAGTAACCATTAAGCACACACGGTCCTATTTAAGGGACGGAGATTAAGAAATCAACAACCACTGAGGTCTAATTCTTCATATTTCAAAACAGAAGAATGTATCCTCGCTGTAGGTCCTCTTCAACACATACTAAATGTGCTAGTGCAATCTCTTAGTCAAGACAGACCAATCTGAGCCTTACACATCAACCTTTCACGGTGGATTATTCAATTCCACCAAGATCGTGAAAATGTATGTTTAGTTACAAGGAAACAGTTAATGTTGTCTTCCGTGATCGGGTATCACCACATTAACTACAATGTAACTAGTACCATATATTGAACGGTTTGCAATAGAAATTCAACATTCAATCATATCTAAAGCAAATGTGATAAAAGAATTATTCTCATAAACAAGTGTTTGATACACGAGTTATACAAAGTAAAAGCATACTTTCAAGTATAACTCCAACAATCTCCCACTTATACTTAAAGTCTGCTTTTAGTATACATCACGCATGTCTTAGTGTAGTAGCTCTACGTGACATCTCATGTCAACCTACACTAACCTAATAATTCCTCCCACTTATACTTAAAGCAGATTGGCAATAGTCTTGACTCCCATTCCATCCACATGTCTCTCGAATGTACTCTGAGGCAGACCCTTTGTGAATGGATGTACTAGGTTGTCCTCCGACATTTATCTTTGCCACCTCTTTATCTCCCCTCTTAACGATTTCTCGTATAAGATGGTGTTTTCTTTCTATGTGTTTGCTGGCCTTGTGGGCTCTCGGTTCCCTTGAATTTGTAACTGCTCCGACATTATCACGATGGACAGTGATTATGATGGGCAAATTCGGAACAACGTCCAAGCCCACTAAGAAGTACTTGAGTCAAACTGCTTCTTTCGCTGCTTCACAAGCAGTTACTTATTCGGCTTTCATGGTCGAATCGGCGATGCATTTCTACAAATCGCTTCTCCATGTCATGGCTCCTTCTCCCATGCAAAACACACTACCCGAGGTAGATATTCTGGATTCTATATCTGATTGGAAATTTGAGTCCATGTATCCCACGGGAATTAGACTGTCTGACTGTTAAATCAACATTCCATACCAAGTTCTTTTCAGAAACTAAAGAACTCATTTAATTGCAATTTAATGTGCTTTCCCGGGGTTACTTTGATATCTTACCATCATGCCCACGACAAAGCAGATATCCGGTCTCGTACACAACATTGCATACATAAGACTTCCTACGTCCGAAACGTACGGAACGTCTTTCATGTCATCTATCTCCACTTGCGTCTTAGGGCATATTTCTTTATATAGATGGATTCCGTGCCTAAAAGGTACAAAACCTTTCTTGGAATCTTGCATGCTGAAATGCTTCAAAACAGTGGTTTTGTATGAAACTTGCGATAAACCCAACATCCTCCTCTTGCGATCTCGAGTGAACTTGATCCCAAGGATGTGACCGGCTTTCCCTAAGTCCTTCATATCAAACTGATTTGACAGCCATACCCTTACGTCTGACAATACCTTTACATTGTTTCAAATGAGCAGAATATCGTCTACGTATAATACTAAGAATACCACCGCAGTTCTGTCACACCTTTTATACACACAACTTTCGAACTTGTTTTGATCACAAACCCATAAGACTTAATAACTTGATCAAAACACTGGTTCCAAGTATGCGATGTTTGCTTAAGTCCATAAATGGATCTCTTAAGCTTGCATACGAGGTGCTCTTGGCCTTTTTCAACAAAACCTTTGGGCTGTTGCATATAGATCCCATCAACACTTCCATTAAGAAAAGCTGTTTTGACATCCATTTGCCAGATCTCGTAATCTAAGTGCGCAGCGATCGATAAGAGAGTACGGATGGACTTAAGCATAGCTACAGGCCACAGGCCACAAGCCTTGCTTTGAAGGTCTCTACCCTTCCGTCCGGTCCTCTTTTCCTCTTGTACACCCACTTGCATCCAATGGGCTCTTCCCCACTAGGTGGATCAACCAACTCCCACACTTGATTATAATCCATCGAACCCATCTCGGTTTCTATTGCGGTTTGCCACGCCTCCGCGTCTTTATCTTGGATTGCCTCATCGTACGTCCATGGGTCTGATTCATCGCCGGGAATCAAATCCGAAGATTCTCCAATTCCCATGAATCTCTCGGGTTGCCTTGCAATCCTCCCACTACGACGGGGTTCCGGTTGTGAAGGTGTGACGTATGGTACATCATCTTGTATACTTGGTATAGGAGTTTGCCCTCTTAACTCTTCTAAGGTAATCTCACTTCTGGGCTTTCTTTTGTTCATATAGTCTTCCTCCAAGAATTTAAAGTGCGAACTAATCACGGTCTTTTGATCCTTGGGACTATAGAACATACACCCTTTCGTTCCTGCAGGGTATCCTATAAACAGCCTTAATTCCGAATGTGGATCCAACTTACCGGCTTCCTTGTCTAGCACGTATGCCGGACAACCCCAAATCCGCAAGTGTCTTAGACTGGGCTCGCGCCCGGTCCACAATTCCATTAGGGTTTTAGGAACCGATTTGGATGGCACCAAGTTTAGAGTGTAAGCCGCCGTTTCCAAGGCGTTACCCAAAACTATTTGGGTAAATCTGAATAACTCATCATGGATCTGACTATTTCTAAAAGAGACTGCTTCCTTCGTTCCGCCATACCGTTCTATTGAGGGGTTCCCGGTGCGGTCAACAGGGATACAATCCCTTCGTCCGATAGGTAGTTCAAGAATTCATCACTAAGGTATTCGCCTCCACGATCAAATCATAGAAACTTGATACTTCTTTCCCTATGCATCATAAGGTAGATGTATCCATTTCTCGAGAAATCATCAAATTACTCATACCCCTTCTTGCTATGATCATCATTGAACCACACATATCGGTATGAACGAGTTCTAACACTTTGGTGGCTCTATTCCCCTTGGTTCCAAATGCCGTCTAGGTCATTTTACCCTCTAAACAGGATTCACAAGTTGGAAATGACTCAACTTGAAGTGACTCCAAGGATTCATTTTTCACCAACCTTTGTATCCGTATTAGATTAATATGACCTAATCTAAGATGCCATAAAAGTGTTTCGTTCATGTCTGAAGAATGCTTTCTTTTATTACTCGAAATAATCGATGTGTTATTAGATTCAATTTTATGAGTGGTGTGCCCAAATAATGGTATAAAGATCATCCATTGGAGTTCCGGAACAAATAAACTTATCGTTTCAAGAAATAATAACATCCTTATTAAAAGAAACTGAGTATCTATTCAAAACCGTTTAGAAACTGAAGGTTGAGTTCTTTCTAAACTAGGAACATGAAGAACGTCTCTCAAGACCATAACTCTATCTTCAAAAGATAGGCGCACTTCTCCCACTGCTTCAGCTGCCACTCTCGTAGCATTGCCCGATGTGATGGGGATCTCACTTCCGTTAAGTCGTCGGGTTAGCTTGAACCCATAAAAAAAATGTGATCAGTAGCTCTCGTATCCACTATCCACGAATAGACAGCATACACCACTTCACAAGTTTCGACGACTAGGGTGTGTGAATTACCTAACTTTCCTAGCCTCTTAGGCTTGGAACAGGCAGACCTCCATTGTCCTCTCTCACCGCAACTAAGACACTTCCCCTTCGATGCTAGCCTTTGCATTTGCCTTTCGCAACAATTGGATTTGCTTGGATCCGGCCTTTGGTTCTCTTCCTCTTTTTCCCTCCCTTGGGACCAAAAGAGGTAGACGGACCATTAGCCACCATAACACTAGACTGGTGCTCCATTATCACCTCCACCGAAACTAAAGCTTGCAAGAGCTCGGGCAAACGACTTGTCCGTTCATTCATCTAACAGTTCAGAAGAAACTGCTCAAAGCTTTTCGGTAGAGAATGGTATATGAAAACAACCTGAGAAGGTACATCAAATCCGCACCAAGTACTTCCAACTTGTTAAGGTATGCCATTATCTTGAGAACGTGCTCCCTCACGGGCGTTCCTTCCACCATTTCCAACTTGACCGAGTCATGTTTGGTGAACTGATTAGTCATGGGATTCTGATGTGAAAACATCTCTTCAAGGTGTTCCATGATTTCAACAGCGGATACAATGTCTCCATGAACGCGCCTCAAATCCTCAGACAAAGATGTCAAGATGATTCACTTCATGTGTTCATTGTCACGCTTCCAATCATAAACTGCCTTTTCCCATTGCTTGACTTATCATTAGGCTTGCCGGGTATATTTACGTGAATAACCCAATTGTATTTTCGTGCCGTAATGACAAATTTAAAAAATATTTCCAATCGATATAATTCTCTCCAAAATCTTTAACTATATTAAACAGTGGATTAAAAGGTTGCGACATGATGAAATGAGAATAAAACATACATTCATATCAATATCTAGAAAAATATGAAATTATCACATAATTCGATCACATCAATTATATTGAAACCTTAAAACAATATAATAATGTATCAACCAACATCTCGAAACAATTTAAATGCGCCACGAGGGGTGGTCTATACATTTAAATACATTCAAGCGGATCACAAACTTGAAAGTTACAAATCCTTAATTCAAAATTAATAGTTGGCTCCCACTTTGACCACATAGAAATTGACAGGGACTCCGAGGGGAGTAAGTTAATATCAATTTCCTATGCCTAAGTAATAACCATAATTAAATACAGGATTATTATTTCGCTTTGAGCAAGCCACTCGTGGTGAGGGTCAATACCGCCAATAGTAATAATCCACAATCATCCTTTCGGAATTCATTCATGTGAAATCCGTTCTTTTGGCCGATCCGAGGGGGAAATGTATTCCAAAAGAACTTCACAAATGAATAAATTATGGAGGCCAAAATAATCCAATTTTAATATCCGGAATAAAATTGCGATTATAAAAACATACTTAGTAATTTTCGAAAGTAAGGTTTTGCTTGGACAATTAAATTCATGCAAACACATATTAACAAATAATAATAAGTGCACGAAATAAAACATCCATCAAAACAAAATTAAACACATTGGAGCACTCAAATCAAATTGTCACGGTTTAATTTCTTCACGTCTTGATGCAAAAAATCATCCTTGTTGCTTTCCGACGTTCGTCTCGACATGCTCCCACTCGAACAGCAACATTTCATCAAAATAGCATCGTTTGGGGTTCGGGACGACGTTTAAAATCATACAAAAGAAAAGGGATGAACCGAAAAATCCCACGGCCCGAGATACGGCGCGCGTTGGCCCACGGAGTGGACCCGCGCGCCTCTCGGCCGAGCAGCCCGTCGCGCGCGGGTCGTGCGCCGTGCACCCCGTGCGCCGGGTTTCGACGTTCGTTCTTATTTTCTTCATCCCTTGCACGATTTTACGTCCATGCATGCGCCGCGCACGCATGCGTCGTCCGGGTACTCCGTCTTTAATTCTTCGTTCTTCGTCACGATCAGGTTACAATTTATTTTTCAAAAAAAATAAATACTAGATCTAGACTAGTCTATTACAATGATCGAATCAAAATAAAAACAACTAATCTACTCGTGGATTTTCTCACGAGAAAAACGAATTCAAACTAATCGAATTAAAAACCAATTAATTCACACGTATGAAATTAAAAACATTAAAACCATGACAATTGGATACCTGCAAAAAAGATCTAGCAATTCTACTATCCAATTTCAATTTAATATTTAACAATTTAAATTCCAATTTAAAGATCAGAGCCCGAAACCGTGGCTCTAATACCAGTTGTTGGGAAAATAGGGGTGCCCGGAATCTATTCGGGATGAAATTTAAATACGAATTTAAATACAATTATTACTAGCATGAATTAATCCTAATTAATTCAAATAATAATTCCAACAACTAATTTATCATCATGCATGTTGAATTAATTCACATAAAATTTAGGCGGAAAAAACAAGAATTTATGTGACTTAAGTACCTCTTGTAGACTTGGCCTTTAAATAAACGGGACGAACGCGTACACGCTTTACCAACCCAAAAGCCTTCTCAAGTATTCCCTTTCGCCTTGTTCGATCACCGGTGGGAGATGCTATCGAACAATTTAAATAACTAAGGAAAAAGAAAAATATCTATGTTCTTGATTTTTCCAACACATGGAATTATGTACTTGGGGATGAAATAATCATCCCCTATTTATAGAGTAGGGTGGCCGAAAATTTGAGGATATATGGGCTTTAGAAAAAATCTTTTCTTAGACTCTAAGAAATCTTGAATATATCTCATATATTCTTTTCTCCAAAATAAAATATTCCACAAAAATCTCATCCGCCTCATAAACTTGGAATTTTCGAAAATAATAGGAGTGAATCCAAGATTTGGATCTTCTTGAATATATGACATAATCTTGTACTCCAAGAATACTTATCCTCCATAATATCTTTCTAAAAAAATCAACAAAATCTAATCTCTCCTAATATCCTAATTTTCGAAAACTATAAGGAAAAATCAGCAATATAATTTTCTTTTTATTTTAATCACCTTATCATTATTGGGCTACTTGAGGGGCCTTTAAGGAGAATTAAGATTGGACCTCCTAATGGACTTCTGAATTTCAATATTGAGCCCCAATATAATTCAATCCATTAATATTAATTATTACCACTAATAAATTAATATTGCACTATCCATCTTAATCCATATTACGATAATATGGGCTCCCGGTTATTATTTCCCGCGTTTAAGATTATCAAGTCCATTAATTAATTAAGCTTCTGAATAACTCTAAATTAATTAATATATTTCACCTTGGAGTAAAGACAGCTCAACATTATTATTCGTACCGAAGAAACTAATTCTTCACTTGCAAGATTTGGTACAATAAAACTTTTGAGCCCACTAAGGGGACTAATCACACGAGCCGTACTCGCATGCGTTTCTCCGTATTAAATCTTAGCAACCGTCGTATGATTAATATTACTGCCCAAGACACAAAGTTCGAAGTCACAATGATTCTCACCCAACATGAATCAAAGCAGTAACTATTAAGCACACACAGTCCTATTTAAGGGACGGAGATTAAGAAATCAACAACCACTGAGGTCAAATTCTTCACATTTCAGAACAGAAGAATTTATCCTCGCTGTAGGTCCTCTTCAACACATACTAAATGTGCTAGTGCAATCTCTTAGTCAAGACAGACCAATCTGAGCCTTACACATCGACCTTTCACGGCGGATTGTTCAATTCCACCTAGGTCATGAAAATATACGTTTAGTTACAAGGAAACAGTTAATGTTGTCTTCCGTGATCGGGTATCACCACATTAACTACAATGTAACTAGTACCATATATTGAACGGTTTGCAATAGAAATTCAACATTCAATCATATCTAAAGCAAATGTGATAAAAGAATTATTCTCATAAACAAGTGTTTGATACACGAGTTATACAAAGTAAAAGCATACTTTCACGTATAACTCCAACACTGGGGGAATTTCATCAGTTTGTATACCTGCATGGCAAACAATGTTAGTTCTTTCCCCCCCTTTCTCACAGCCTAAGTCACCTGACATAACTACCTCTATTGCAACTCCCTCCTCTTCTCTTCTCACTTTCTCTCTCACTCTCTTTTTCAACTTTATTCTTTTCAGCCAATTCATCCTTTACATGAATGATTGCTCTTATTTCTACACTTACGAGTCTAGTGATCTCAACCTCGTTTTCTTTCTCTTTTTCTTTTTCAACTCCAACTGGACCAGTCACCTCAGCTGACTCCATAGTCACCACTGAGGGCTGTTGTGGGGGAGCTTCAGTAGACACCTCTACTGAGCTCTCCTGTGGCAAGTTTTGTGCCTCAGTATCCCTTGCCAAGGATACATCCTCGGCTACTTCACCACCACCTTGCTGTGGTAAAGTACCTTCATCTTTCTCCTTGTTCTCCTCCTCTTTTCCAACAGACTTTGCCTCCTCTGGCTCTTTTTCTCCTTCTCCTTCTTTTTCTCCCTCTTGCAGCTTTTCAACTTCCTCTGGATTTTCCTTCTCTCCTTCATCTACCTTCTCTCCTTCATCTCCCTACCTTGCCTCAGCAAGTTTGTCCATCACCAGACTTTGAAAGATTTTCTCACCACAGAGAAGTCAGGTTTTGGTCATGCCTGCAAACTCCAATACTTCCCTCTCTTCTTTCTTCCATTCCTCAGCATTGCTGCCCCAACAGCCATGAGGATCTCTCCTAACCTCCTGTCCTTTAACTGGACAAGCAGCCTTACTCTAAAAAATATTGCCTTCAGGGTGGGGTACCCATCAAGCTCCGGATATTTAGTCTCCAGTGAGTAAGCTACCTCATCCTTAAGAGTATCCAGAAATGAGTACTCTTCTTCATCATCTGATGGTAGGGAAGGGGTAGGGGATCTGATATTTGTTGGCTCTTCTGGGATAGATTCTAAGTGAATGGTATGGGTTTCAGTAGGGTTGGGTTCAGATGAGGTTTGGGGTTGGGTTTCAGATAAGGTTGGGTTTTGTTCAGTGGGGGTTGAGGGGATGGGTTCAGAGGGGGTTGAGGATGACTCAGCAGATACCTCAGAGGGGGTTTCAATTTGGGAATCACTTTCAGGCTGTTGAGAGCCTTCAGTGGGGGTTTTGGAGATTTTGGATATTTTCTTTGTTTTGATAGGGATTCTGGGCTTGGTTTTGGGTTTGATGGGGGTAGGGGCAGGAACATCTGAGTCAGACTCAGTAGATATAACATTTGGAGATGAGTTAGGGTTACCTGAAGATGACTCATCTGTGGAGTTGTTCTTACTTTCTTTGAGGCGCTCTCCTTCACAGCCTTAGATGACCTCTTCTTCTCCTTCCTTGAGGCCTTCTCCGCCACCTCCTCCTTGTGTAAAGCCATCTTATCACTTAGCTTTATCAACCTCCTTTTCAGCTTCGTCTTTTTCCCTTCAGTAGGGTTTGCTTCTTCCTCCTCTTCTGCTTCTGGGCTTTCCACCTCCATGCTCAGCTTTCTTGTCTCAAGTGCTCTCCCAGATTTGAAGAGAGCCTTCAAATTACTCCATTTCCTATCCGCTATCCAGTCCACTCCCACATCAATATTTTCAATCAGATAGAAGATCTTGGTGGCAAAGTTCAGCTTACTTGCCAACTGGGGAGTCTTGTCAGGCTGGAATTTTGATTGTTCCTTATTCAACGGCCTTAAGAAGAATTGTTGCTAGTTATAGCTCTTTTCCTTGCTTTCCACAATGGCTTTCATCAGTCTTAGTTTGGGCTTGCTCACTTGCTCCATGCTTCCTTGATTTCCCAGAATGCATTTCCCAACAATCTCACAAAGAACATTGTATACGGGAAGAAGTACATTTCTGTTCATTGTGGGACTGTACTTCGTCTTCTTTTGCATTATGGTGTTGACCCATTCCTCTTCCTTATCCGCGATACAAGTATCCAGATTTGGGCCTTCAGACAGAAATCCAAAAAGATCCTTGAGATCATCTCCTTCCAGACGGATCTCCTTCCTCACTTTCTGGTGCTCGATGATTTCATTACCATCTCTTCAAAAATAGACAGGAATTAATCTTTGAATCAATGTTAGCAACACTGAAAAAGAACTCCAAAACTTGTCTATCGAAGCAGTTTTGGGGGTAGATAGACAGAAATTTTTCCAACCCAGCATTCTTCACCATGTCCAGGGCCTCCTTGGTATGCTTGAACTCCGGTCTGGTTTCAATCTTAGGATTGTCAAAAACAACTATATGTTCATACCAAAAGTTGTCTTTGTTGGTAAGAAAACCTAGATTTACTCTTGCCATTTGATTTAGAAGGGATTGAGAAATTTTGCAGAGAGTATTTTGGGGGAGATAAGTGAGTATTTGCTTGAAGAGTGTTCGAAAAGGTTCTTAGACTGATTTTGGGGTCTTTTATATGAGTAATGAATGGTGAGATTGAATCTCGCAATCAACGTCTGAGATTAATCTTGGAAAAAGATCATGGATAGTCGAAGGGGTTAGTGGGGAGTTTTTTAGAGATCTTGACAGTTAGGAAATAACCGCCTAAAATGAGAGGTGGGGATTGAAAGAGTTGGTAGCCGGAAGGTCACATCATTTGGCTTTTAGGGCGCGTGAGATAGGTAACTGTAAAAGTGAAACTGACTTGTACAACGCGCATTAAATGCTTGCCATATCAAAATCTTTTTGAAACAGTGTAAAAAGATTTAATTTCCAGGAAAATACTCATTAGCTATTTTTTATAAGAGTTTTATATTATAAAACAAGGAGACTTCAGATTTGAAAAATAGCAGAGTTAAAATATTTGACCTCCACTGAGGTTGAACCTCTTCTGAGAAAATGAAGTTCTTCTGTGATCAGTGACTCCGCTGAGGTTGATCCTCTTCTGAGGTGGAACCTCCACTGATACGATTTCAACTCTTCTGAGTTTTGTAAAGGCTTCATCTTTACTCTCCTGGATCTAGAAGTCCAAGCTCCACTGACAGTTCTTGAAACCTTGCTTCAGCCAAAGGTTTAGTAAATATATCTGCTTTTTGTTTGTCAGTGTAAATCTTGAGCATTTTGATATCCTTCTTTTCCACATAATGATGCCTTATATCCACATGTTTGCATCTTGTGTGGAGAACTGAATTTTCTAAAATAGCAATTGCACTATTGTTGTCACAGAAAATAGGGACTTCATTAGCAAAGATGTTGTAATCTCTCAGTTGTTGTCTTAGCCAAAGAATTTGAGCACAACAACTTTCAGCTGCCATATATTTAGCTTCAGTAGTGCTTGTGGCTACTGAATTTTGTTTCTTGGAAAATCAAGAGATCAGCTTACTTCCCAAGAATTGACAAGTGTCTGAGGTTGATTTTCTATCAATTATGTATCCTCCATAGTCTGCATCTGAGTATCCTGTGAGTTCCAAATTGTCATCTGAGGGATACCATAATCCTATATTCACAGTGCCCTTTAAATATTTGAGAATCCTCTTGGCAGCTTCCAGATGACTTTTCTTGGGATTTGCTTGATATCTAGCACATATACCAACTGCAAATGTGATATCAGGCCTGTTTGCTGTGAGATACAGTAGAGACCCAATAATTGCTCTGTAGTGAGTCTGGTCTACTGATTCACCATCTTCATCAGGTTCCATCTTGGTGTTGGTGTTGAGTGGAACTCTTGCAACTTTGCTGGTCTGGCATCCAAACTTGTTGATCAGCTCCCTTGTATATTTGGCTTGGTTGATGAAGATTCCTTCAGGAGACAGCTTGACTTGAAGTCCTAGGAAGAAGTTCATTTCTCCCATCATTGACATCTCAAATTTTCCTTTCATCAGTTGAGAAAATTTCTCACAGAGGACTTGGTTTGGACAACCAAAAATGATATCATCCACATAGATTTGAACTAGCAAAGTGTCCTCTCCTTTTGTGATCCTGAAGAGTGTTCTATCAACTCTTCCTTTGATAAAACCATGATCCAAAAGAAACTGTGACAAAGTATCATACCAAGCTCTTGGTGCCTGTTTCAGTCCATATAGAGCTTTTCTCAGTCTATATACTTTGTGGCTTTCTTCAAAACCTGGGGGTTGCTCCACATAGACTTCCTCATTGAGTATTCCATTCAAGAATGCACTCTTAACATCCATTTGATACACCTTGAATTTCTTGTGAGCAACATAGGCAAGAAATAGCCTTATTGCCTCCAATCTGGCCACCGGGGCAAAAGTTTCATCATAGTCAAAACCTTCAACTTGAGAATAGCCCTTTGCAACTAGCCTGGCCTTGTTTCTGACTATGACATCATTTTCA
This sequence comes from Ballota nigra, assembly GCA_947034835.1. Taxonomy (NCBI): domain Eukaryota; kingdom Viridiplantae; phylum Streptophyta; class Magnoliopsida; order Lamiales; family Lamiaceae; genus Ballota; species Ballota nigra. The sequence continues at coordinate 123,640,736 of OX344723.1, forward strand.
TCCTTCTTGTTCTTGAATACCCACTTGGTTCCTATCACATTGCAATGATATGGTCTGTCAACCAGCTCCCATACTTGATTTCTTGTAAATTGGTTGAGCTCTTCTTGCATGGCAATGATCCAGTTGGAATCTTGAAGTGCTTCTGCAATGGAACTTGGTTCCTGGTTTGATAAGAAACAACAAAACAAAGCACTTTCTACATGAAAACTTCTAGTTTTGACTCCTAAGGTAGGATCACCTAGGATTAGCTCAACAGAATGATCTGAGAGCCATGTCCTCCTAGGCTGATGCCCTTCAGTAGAGTTTAACTCTTCTGAAGTTGAGTCACTAGATATAGGAATAAAATCAAATTCAGGAAATAAAACAGAGGGTTGAAGTCCTGAGTCATCATTCAAGGTATTCTCATTCTCAATGGTAGTATTATTGGTTCCCCCTTGAATGATGGGCTCAGTAGATGTCTCAGCTGTGACCACATCTTCATCGACATTACTTACCTCTTGAACTGGGATTGTGTTCATCAGTTCAGTTACATGTTCAGGAGAGCTCTCAGGTGAGCTGTGAGGAATGGTTTGACTTTGAGTGTCCTCTTTGAATTGTTGATCATTGAGGTTATCCCAGGTTGGGATGTAAGCATCAACACAATTCTCAGAATAGCCTTTCGACTTGATACTCAGTCTAGTTAGTTTTTTGCTTATCACTTCCTCATTCTCCTTACTCCTGGACTCAAAGGTAGATTCATCAAAGACCACATGAGGTTTTTCTTTCATAACAAGAGTTCTACAATTGTACACTCTGAAAGCTCTACTGATCTGGGAATATCCTAAGAAAATTCCTTCATCAGCTTTGCTATCAAAAGCTTTCAGTTGAGTTTTCCCATTGTTGTGAATGAAACACTTGCAACCAAAGATATGAAAGTAAGATACCCGTGGCTTTCTGCCATTCCATAACTCATATGGAGTTTTTCCTTGACGTTTGGTTACCATGGATCTATTTTGAGTGTGGCAGGTAGTATTAATAGCTTCAGCCCAAAATCTTTTAGGAACTTGAGCTTCTGCAAGCATTGTCCTTGTTGCCTCCTTAAGAGTCCTATTTCTACTTTCAGCTACTCCATTTTGTTGTGGAGTTCTTGCAGCTGAGGTCTCATGAGCAATACCTAACTCTTTGCAGAAATCAGATATTATAGAATTAATGAACTCAGTACCCTTGTCTGACCTTATTTTTACAATATTCAGGCTATTTTCATTGCTAACTTTCTTCAGAAGTTCAGGTAGCCTGTGTTGAGTCTCCTTTTTGCTTGCTAGAAATACCACCCAAGTGTACCTGGAGAAATCATCAATAACAACAAGTGTATATTTTCTCCCATTGATACTTACAGGGGTTACAGGACCAAAGAGATCCATGTGTAACAGTTGAAGTACTCTGTCAGTAGAGGTTGCTACTTTGCTTTTGAAAGTTGCTTTCACTTGCTTTCCCTCCTGACAGGCTTTGCAAATATGTTCTTTGTTGTATACTTCATTTGGCATTCCTTCCACCAGTCCATGTCTTGCTATCCTGTTCATCATCTTGAAATTCCAGATGACTTAGTCTTTGTGCCATAGCCAATTAGTATCAGTTGAGCTCTTTGCAATAAGACATGCATTTGGTGTGCAAGACTTCCAATCTGCAAGATAGACATTTCCTTTCCTGGACCCAGTTAGCAGTACCTGTTGTGAAGATATATTCTTGACAAAGCACAGGTTACATGAAAATTCAACATTGTATCCTTTATCACAAAACTGACTTATGGACAAAAGATTGTGCTTAAGTCCACTGACATAGGAAACATTACTTACTCTTACTGAGCCAATTATTAAAGTACCATAACCTTTAGTGGCTCCTTGTGAATTGTCACCAAAGGTGACTTGTGGACCTTCTTTCTCAACAAACTCTGTCAGGAGATCTTTGTTGCCAGTCATGTGCCTGGAACATCCACTGTCCAAGTACCAGACTGAAGATTTTAGAGCTTCTCCTTTGCTGAGGTCCACTGAGCCCTGCAATCAAAATCAAGCTTTAGGTACCCATTTTGTGTTGGGTCCTACCAGGTTAGTTGTACCTTTTGGAATCCAAAGTTGTCTTACTGTTCCAATCACTTTAGAGTGGCTAATTTGTCTTCCATAAACATCTACATATATAGTCACCTCCTTGGGTGCATTAGGAGTAAACTGTCTATGGGTGTCAGTCGTTGAAGAAACAGGTACCTTCTTAACATTCTTCCTTTTAGGCTTGGGTGCACCTGGCCTTAGTTTTTATTGATAAAGGTATGAAGGACCTTTTCCTTTAGGCACAAAAGGAATAGGTCTTCTATATGAGTCATTCCTTGAGGAGTGCTCATGCCTGAGTGCTCTCAGCTGAGGTTGCTTTATCTGTGAAGACCTCGACTGATAGTACCTCTGCTGAGGTCTAGTCTGATTAGTCAACTAAGCCTTTCCATTTGGTTTTGGCTGAGTTTGACTTCTCTTTTGTTGGACCTCAGCTGGTCTTTTTCCTTTATCTAAAATCTGTGGTTGAAAGGTCACAGACCTAACAAAAACTCTCTTTGTGCCACTTGAAGAAGCAACACTCAGAGGACCTTCTGAAGGTTTTGGAATAAAACCTATCCCACACTTGTTATTAGGATTGATTTGAAAGTTTTGAATCTCCTCTATGACAAGAGAGGGTTTGTTAAGAGCATCAATCCTTTTTAACAAGGTCTCTTCAGATTTTTGTTAGACATCAATTTTCAGGAGAGAATCCTTTACTTGGCTTACCAATTTTAAATTTTCTTCAGTTAAATTTATCTTAAATTCAGTAAGATCCTTTATCAGTTGATCTTTGCCATTTCATTGACTCTTGAGGGTTTCCACCTCTTTTGTCAATTCAATGGTAGATTTAGCTGAGTTAAGATCTGCCTGATTCCCAGATTTAATTAACTTAGAGTTTTCACTCAGGAGATTTTTGTTTTCATCTTGGAGAAAAAAACTTGCTTCTTGCAACCTTGAGAAATCAATCATCAATTGTTCCAAAGCGGACTGAAGATTGAGTTCCTCAGTTGACTCTGAGCTCAGCTCAGGTGTGTGTCCTAGAGAAATGGATGGTTTATATTGTACCTCTGGTACTTCTCTTTCCATGAGGCATATGTGTTGGGAAAATAGGGGTGTCCGGAATCTATTCGGGATGAAATTTAAATACGAATTTAGATACAATTATTACTAGCATGAATTAATCCTAATTAATTCAAATAATAATTCCAACAACCAATTTAACATCATGCATGTTGAATTAATTCACATATAATCTATGGCGGAATACACAAGATAATATGTGATTAACGTACCTCTCGTAGAACTTGGCCTTTGAATAAAACGGGACTAACACGTGCGCGCTTTATCAACCCAAAAGTCTTCTCAAGTATTCCCTTTCGCCTTATTCGATCACCGGTGGGAGATGCTTTCGAACAATTTAAATAACTAAGGAAAAAGAAAAATATTTATGCTCTTGATTTTTCCAACACATGGAATTATGTACTTGGGGATGAAATAATCATCCCCTATTTATAAGAGTAAGTGGCCGAAAATATGAGGAAATATGGGCCTTGGAGAAAATATTTTCTTAGACTCTAAGAAATCTTGAATATATCTCATATATTCTTTTCTCCATAATAAAATATTCCACAAAAATCTCACTCTCCTAAATAGGTTGATATTTTCAAAAATTATAGGGAAATAAACCAAGATTTGGATCTTCTTGAATATATGAGATAATCTTGTATTCCAAGAATACTTATCTTCCATAATATCTTTCCAAGAAAATCAACAAAATCTAATTTCTCCTAACAACCATATTTTCGAAAATTACATGGAAAATTCAGCATAATATTATCTTTTATTTTAATCACCTTATCATTATTGGGCTACTTGAGGGACCTTTAAGGAGAATTAAGATTGGACCTCCTAATGGACTTCTGAATTTCAATATTGAGCCCCAATATAATTCAATCCATTAATATTAATTATTACCACTAATAAATTAATATTGCACTATCCATCTTAATCCATATTACGATAATATGGGCTCCCGGTTATTATTTCCCGCGTTTAAGATTATCAAGTCCATTAATTAATTAAGCTTCTGAATAGCTCTAAATTAATTAATATATTTCACCTTGGAGTAAAGACAGCTCAACATTATTATCCGTACCGAAGAAACTAATTCTTCACTTGCAAGATTTGGTACGATAAAACTTCTAAGCCCACCAAGGGGACTAATCACACGAGCCGTACTCGCACGTGTTTCTCCGTATTAAATCTTAGCAACCGTCGTATGATTAATATTACTGCCCAAGACACAAAGTTCGAAGACACAATGATTCTCACCCAACATGAATCAAAGCAGTAACCATTAAGCACACACGGTCCTATTTAAGTGACAGAGATTAAGAAATCAACAACCACTGAGGTCTAATTCTTCACATTATAGAACAGAAGAATTTATCCTCGCTGTAGGTCCTCTTCAACACATACTAAATGTGCTAGTGCAATCTCTTTGTCAAGACAGACCAATCTGAGCCTTACACATCGACCTTTCACGGCGAATTGTTCAATTCCACCTAGGTCGTGAAAATGTACGTTTAGTTACAAGGAGACTGTTAATGTTGTCTTCCGTGGTCGGGTATCACCACATTAACTACAATGTAACTAGTACCATATATTGAACGGTTTGCAATAGAAATTCAACATTCAATCATAACTAAAGCAAATGTGATAAAAGAATTATTCTCATAAAACGAGTGTTTGATACACGAGTTATACAAAGTAAAAGCATACTTTCACGTTTAACTCCAATAATCTTCCACTTATACTTAAAGTCTTCTTTTAGTATACATCACGCATGTCTTAGTGTAGTAGCTCTACATGACATCTTATGTCAACATACACTAACCTAATAATTCCTCCCACTTATACTTAAAGCAGATTGGCAATAGTCTTGACTCACATTCCATCCACATGTCTCTCGAATGTATTCTGAGGCAGACCCTTTGTGAATGGATCAGCTAGGTTGTCACCCGACACTATCTTTACCACCTCTATATCTCCTCTCTTAACGATTTCTCGTATAAGATGGTATTTTCTTTCTATGTGTTTGCTGGCCTTGTGGGCTCTCGGTTCCTTTGAATTTGCAACTGCTCCGGCATTGTCACAAAAGACAGTTATCTTGTCGGGCAAATTCGGAACAACGTCCAAGTCCAATAAGAAGTTCTTGAGCCAAACTGCCTCTTTCGCTGCTTCACAAGCAGCTACATACTCGGTTTCCATGGTCGAATCGGCGATGCATTTCTGCTTAACGCTTCTCCATGAAATGGCTCCTCCTCCCATGCAAAACACACTACCCGAGGTTGACTTTCTTGAGTCTATGTCTGATTGGAAATCCGAGTCCGTGTATCCCACGGGAACTAGACTATCTAACTGGTAAATCAGCATCCGCTCCGAGTTCTTTTCAGATACCTCAAGATGCACTTTACGGCAGTCCAATGGTCTTTCCCTGGATTACTTTGATATCTTGCCACCATGCCCACGGCAAAGCAGATATCTGGTCTCGTACACAGCATTGCATACATAAGGCTTCCTACGGCCGAAGCGTACGGAACACATTTCATGTCATCTATCTCTGCTTGCGTCTTAGGGCTCATTTCTTTCGATAGATGGATTCCGTGCCTAAAAGGTACAAAACCTTTCTTGGAATCTTGCATGCTGAAACGCTTCAAAACAGTGTCAATGTATGAAGCTTGCGATAAGCCCAACATCCTCTTCTTGCGATCGCGAGTGATCTTGATCCCAAGGATGTGGCCGGCTTCCCCTAAGTCCTTCATATCAAATTGTTTTAACAGCCATACCTTTACGTCTACCTTTACATTGTTTCCAATGAGCAGAATATCGTCTACGTATAATACTAAGAATACCACCGCAGTTCCATCACGTTTCTTATACACACAACTTTCGAACTCGTTTTGATCAAACCCATAAGACTTAATCACTTGATCAAAACACTGGTTCCAAGTACGCGATGCTTGCTTAAGTCCATAAATGGATCTCTTAAGCTTGCATACGAGATTCTCTTGGTCTTTTTCAATGAAACCTTTGGGCTGTTGCATATAGATATCTATCCCGTCAAGACTTCCGTTAAGGAAAGCCGTCTTGACATCCATTTGCCAGATCTCGTAATGTAGGTGCGCAGCGATCGACAAGAGAATATGGATGAACTTAAGCATAGCTACAGGCGAAAAGGTCTCCACATAATCGATCCCTTCTTTCTGAGTATACCCTTTGGCCACAAGCCTCGCTTTGAAGGTCTCTACCCTTCCGTCTGGTCCTCTTTTCCTCTTGTACACCCACTTGCATCCAATGGGTTCTACCCCATTGGGTGGTTCGACCAACTCCCACACTTGATTATGATCCATCGAACCCATCTCGGCTTCCATTGCCGTTTGCCAGGACTCCGCGTCTTTGTCTTGGATTGCCTCATCGTACGTCCATGGGTCCGATTCATCACCGGGAACCAAATCCGAAGATTCTCCTATCCCCATGAATCTTTCGGGTTGCCTAGCAATCCTCCCACTACGATGGGGTTTCGGTTGTGAAGATGTGACGTGTGGTACATCATCTTGTATACTTGGTATCGAGGTTTGACCTCTCAATTCTTCTAAGGTAATTTCACTTTTAGGCTTCCGATTGTTCATATAGTCTTCCTCCAAGAATTTAAAGTGTGTACTAATCACGGTCTTTTGATCCTTGGGACTATAGAACATACACCCTTTCATTCCCGCAGGGTATCCTATAAACAGCCTTAATTCCGAACGTGGATCCAACTTACCAGCTTCCTTGTCTAGTACGTATACCGGACAACCCCAAATCCTCAAATGTCTTAGACTGGGCTTGCGCCCGGTCCACAATTCCATTGGGGTTTTAGGAACCGATTTGGATGGCACCAAGTTTAGAATGTAAGCCGCCGTTTCCAAGGCATTACCCCAAAATGACTTGGGTAAATCCGAATAACTCATCATGGATCTGACCATCTCTAAAAGAGTCTGGTTTCTTCGTTCCACCACACCGTTCTGTTGAGGGGTTCCCGATGCGGTTAACTGGGATACGATCCCTTCATCCGATAAGTAGTTCAAGAATTCATCGCTGAGGTATTCGCCTCCACGGTCTGATCGTAGAAACTTGATACTCTTTTTCCTATGTTTCTCGGCTTCGGCCTTAAACTCCTTGAACTTATTAATTATTACCACTAATAAATTAATATTGCACTATCCATCTTAATCCATATTACGATAATATGGGCTCCCGGTTATTATTTCCCGCGTTTAAGATTATCAAGTCCATTAATTAATTAAGCTTTTGAATAGCTCTAAATTAATTAATATATTTCACCTTGGAGTAAAGACAGCTCAACATTATTATCCGTACCGAAGAAACTAATTCTTCACATGCAAGATTTGGTACGATAAAACTTCTAAGCCCACCAAGGGGACTAATCACACGAGGCGTACTCCCACGTGTTTCTCCGTATTAAATCTTAGCAACCGTCGTATGATTAATATTACTGCCCAAGATACAAAGTTCAAAGTCACAATGATTCTCACCCAACATGAATCAAAGCAGTAACCATTAAGTACACACGGTCCTATTTAAGTGACAGAGATTAAGAAATCAACAACCACTGAGGTCTAATTCTACACATTTTAGAACAGAAGAATTTATCCTCGCTGTAGGTCCTCTTCAACACATACTAAATGTGCTAGTGCAATCTCTTAGTCAAGACAGACCAATCTGAGCCTTACACATCGACCTTTCACGGCGGATTGTTCAATTCCACCTAGGTCGTGAAAATGTACGTTTAGTTACAAGGAGACTGTTAATGTTGTCTTCCATGATCGGGTATCACCACATTAACTATAATGTAACTAGTACCATATATTGAACGGTTTGCAATAGAAATTCAACATTCAATCATAACTAAAGCAAATGTGATAAAAGAATTATTCTCATAAAACTAGTGTTTGATACACTAGTTATATAAAGTAAAAGCATATTTTCACGTATAACTCCTACAATATGTCATCATCACTGCTGTCTGAGAACAGTCCATCAGATGACTCCAGATCCTCATCAACATCCTCAGCCACCATGGCTTTTCTTTCTCCATATCTCTTGTCTCTTTTGGCTTGCCTTTCCTTTCTTTCCTTGGTGCTCAGTTGAGGACAATTATATTGAAAGTGCCCAACCTTCTTGCATTGAAAACATCTGTTGGCATCATCATTCTTTTCCTCAGTAGACTCTCTAGTCTTTGATGATGAACCTTCAGCTCTGGTATAGTTCTTGTATTCTTTTTTCTTTTCCAGCTCAGTTGAGCTTTTCTCTCCTTCTCTGGTGTCTTTTTGTGGATAACTTCTCCCTTCCCCGTTATCCCTGTAAAATCTCTTATACTTGCCAAAACGGCTGTTAAGTTTTTCAAACCTTCTAGCCATTAGGCTGAGTTCCTCTTGCATCTCAGCATTGCTTTGAGATTTGCTTGCCTTAGTACTCTTTTGTGGCTTTGGGGATTTGGGCTCAGTCTCCTTAGCTTTGAAGGCAACTCCCTTCTCAGCTGAGGTCTCATCAGGAGCCCTTTTCTTGTTAAGATCAAACTCATAAGCTTTGAGTTTAGAGAATACTTATTGCATAGACATGCTGGATAAATCCTTGGTATTCTGCATCATCACAGATTATACATCCCATCTTGAGGTTAAACCTCTCAGGATCTTTAAGGCAACATCTCTTTTGGTATAGACTTTTCCCAGAGAGTTTACCTCATTCATGATGTCAGTGAACCTCTCATCAAGCTGGTCAATGGTCTCAGTGGGCTCCATGGTGAACTGCTCATACTTTTGAACAACTACAGAAAGCTTGTTCTCCTTTATCTTGTCAGTTCCTTCACACATGAGAGCAAGAGTGTCCCAAAGTTCCTTTGCAGTCTTGCAATAGATCACTCTTCCCATTACAGAGTCTGGAATTGGTGGTGTAGAGAATATTCATGGCTATGAAATTGAGGTTGTTTCTCCTCCTTTCATCTGCAGTGAAGTTATCTTCATCCTTGGGCCATTCTTCTCTTGGATCTGCAATAGTTTCAGTTGTGGTTCTAGGGTTAGGGGTCATAAAAATAAATGGACCTTTAGTAATCACCCTTAACATTTCATCATGCACACAGGCAAGATGAGCTCTCATTCTGATCTTCCAGAAGTCATAATTTTCCACTGAGAATTGTGGAAGCTTGTGATGAGACATATGGTTCAAGGGATTGACCCCCATGTTGTTCTCCGCTGGTGGTGCTACCCTAGCTGCATTGTCAGCCATAATATCTAGATAAGTTTATCAAAAGATCAATTTAGATGACCTATATGAAATACCTTTTAGCACAAGGTATACTTAGAACAATGGTCTTTTGAACCGCTGCTCTGATACCAATTGTTGGTCCCGAAACGAGTAAACAGGTGTATGGGGGGGAATACACCTGTGGTTACAAATTAAAACTTCTTTAAACTTATCAGGTTATTTAAGACAGTAACTCATCAGTAGACTTGAAGTCTGCTGAGAATCACTTGTGAAAGCTTACTGAGATAATACCTCCACTGAAAGCTCAAGACTTTCAGTTGAACTACTATCTAATTAGCTTTCAGATGCGGATTAGTGGGCCCTTAAGAAAACTCGTTTTACTTTGATAAACTTTGAGTGGATAACACACACTTAGGTAATAGCAGAATGTAAGTACACAAGATATAAAGTGGTTCAGAGATGAATCTCCAACGTCCACTGTCCTGATTAAACAGGAGAATTCCTTTCACTTGGAATTCCTTGTGTTATAGTGCCAAGGTGCACTGATTAATTAATCCTCTCTTAGGATGAATGATCACAAGGATAATTCCAGGTCCTAGTTCCCAAAACAAACCAGCTTTCAGACTGATACAAACAATCAGCTTACTAACACCACTTAACACTAACTCTCAACCTAACAACTGAGTAGGGTTTTGAGTAGGGTTTTGGTTCCAACTGTTGTGAGATAATCCTTACAGTTTAGCTCAAGGCTTAGGATGGATTATCTCTTTCTAAGGTTTGGATATAGCTTTCAATCTTGGTTACAGAAGGTTTGTTATGCTCTCTACAGATGTGAAACACTTGGGAAACAAAGGTAATTTTGAGTGCTTCTAGATAGTTATGAATGTAGAGATAGCTTTGATCTTGTGAGTTTCTCGTGCATAGAATTGGGCACGTCCTTCTGTATTTATAGGCTTCCTTGAAAATCTTCCCGTTAGATTTGAATCTTCTCAAGTAAGTCTTCTTGTATCTTATTGGTTCAAACGGCTCTATTTGAAGCTTTAAGTCTTGTCAAGAAATGGCTGAAAGACCATGCCTGTTCACCAACTTTCTGTAGAAGCTAGGGAAAGACTTTTGGTACTTGTCAGTCTGAGACAGGTCGGCTGTCAGTAGAGTACACCTACATGTCATCTTCTTATTGGGCCATTCAGTCTGTTTGCTCAGAATCCTATCTTGCTTTAAGGTGGAACTCCTCTGAAAGAACCTACTTATTCCTTCATTTATTGTAAGCTTCACTGAAATTCGTTTTGCCTTGTTCCAACCAGATTAACTAACAGCTTTTAATGTGTTTAGCATTGAATGTGCTTTGTGTTGGGAAAATTGGGGTGCCCGGAATCTATTCGGGATGAAATTTAAATACGAATTTAAATTCAATTATTACTAGCATGAATTAATCCTAATTAATTCAAATAATAATTCCAACAACAAATTTAACATCATGCATGTTGAATTAATTCACATAAAATCTAGGCGGAATAAACAAGAATTTATGTGACTTACGTACCTCTTGTAGAATTGGCCTTTGAATAAACGGGACAATCACGATCTCGCTTTATCAACCCAAAAGCCTTCTCAAGTATTTCCCTTTCGCCTTACTTGATCACCGGTGGGAGATGCTTTCAAGTAATTTAAATAACTAAGGAAAAAGAAAAATATTGTTGCTGATTTTTTTTCAACACTGTGAAACTGTAAACTGGAGATGAAATAATCATCCCCTACTTATAGGAGAGAAGAATTTCGAAATTCTCTTGGAATAGGAGAGAGAAAATCTTTTTCTTAGACTCTAAGAAATCTTGAATATATCCCATATATTCTTTTCTCCATAAAATATTCCACAAAATCTCACTCACCTTATAAGCCATAGAATTTTCGAAATTAATGAATCAAGAATCCAAGATTTGGATCTTCTTGAATATATGAGATAATCTTGTATTCCAAGAATACTTATCTTCCATAATATCTTTTCAAGAAAATCAACAAGATCTTTTCTTGCTCCATAGAAACAATTTTCGAAAATAAGAAAAAAAATCAGCATTATTATTTTCTTTTTATTTTAATCACCTTATCATTATTGGGCTACTTAATGGGCTACTTGAGGGGCCTTTAAGGAGAATTAAGATTGGACCTCCTAATGGACTTCTGAATTTCAATATTGAGCCCCAATATAATTCAATCCATTAATATTAATTATTACCACTAATAAATTAATATTGCACTATCCATCTTAATCCATATTACGATAATATGGGCTCCCGGTTATTATTTCCCGCGTTTAAGATTATCAAGTCCATTAATTAATTAAGCTTCTAAATAGCACTAAATTAATTAATATATTTCACCTTGGAGTAAAGACAGCTCAACATTATTATCTGTACCGAAGAAACTGATTCTTCACTTGCAAGATTTGGTACGATAAAACTTCTGAGCCCACCAAGGGGACTAATCACACGAGCCGTACTCGCACGCGTTTCTCCGTATTAAATCTTAGCAACCGTCGTATGATTAATATTACTGCCCAAAGCACAAGGTTCGAAGTCACAATGATTCTCACCCAACATGAATCAAAGCAGTAACCATTAAGCACATACGGTCCTATTTAAGTGACGGAGATTAAGAAATCAACAACCACTGAGGTCTAATTCTTCACATTTCAGAACAGAAGAATTTATCCTCGCTGTAGGTCCACTTCAACACATACTAAATGTGCTAGTGCAATCTCTAAGTCAAGACAGACCAATCTGAGACTTACACATCGACCTTTCACGGCGGATTGTTCAATTCCACCTAGATCGTGAAAATGTACGTTTAGTTACAAGGAAACTGTTAATGTGATCTTCCGTTATCAGGTATCACCATATTAACTACAATGTAACATGTGCCATATATTGAACGGTTTGCAATAGATATTCAACATTCAATCATAACTAAAGCAAATGTGATAAAAGAATTATTCTCATAAACAAGTGTTTGATACACGAGTTATACGAAGTAACAGCATACTTTCACTTATAACTCCAACAATCTCCCACTTGTACTTAAAGTCTACTTTTTAGTATACATCATGCATGTCTTAGTGTAGTAGCTCTTCGTGACATCTCATGTCAACCTACACTAACCTAATAATTCCTCCCACTTATACTTAAAGCAGATTGGCAATAGTCTTGACTCCCATTCCATCCACATGTCTCTCGAATGTACTCTGAGGCAGACCCTTTGTGAATGGATGTACTAGGTTGTCCTCCGACATTTATCTTTGCCACCTCTTTATCTCCTCTCTTAACGATTTCTCGTATAAGATGGTATTTTCTTTCAATGTGTTTGGTAGCCTTATGGGCTCTCGGTTCCCTTGAATTTGCAACTGCTCCAACATTACCACAATAGACAGTGATTATGATGGGCAAATTCGGAACAACGTCCAAGTCCACTAAGAAGTACTTGAGCCAAACCGCTTCTTTCGCTGCTTCACAAGCAGTTACTTATTCGACTTTCATGGTCGAATCGGCGATGCATTTCTGCAAATCGCTTCTCCATGTCATGGCTCCTTCTCCCATGCAAAACACACTACCTAAGGTAGATATTCTGGATTCTATATCTGATTGGAAATTTGAGTCCGTGTATCCCACAGAAATTAGACTGTCTGACTGTTAAATCAACATTTCATACCAAGTTCTTTTCAGAAACTAAAGAACGCATTTAATTGCAATCTAATGTGTTTTCCCGGGGTTACTTTGATATCTTGCCAACATGCTCACGACAAAGCAGGTATCCGGTCTCGTACACAACGTTGCATACATAAGACTTCCTATGTCCGAAACGTACGGAATGTCTTTCATGTCATCTATCTCCACTTGCATCTTAGGGCATATTTCTTTGGATAGATGGATTCCGTGCCTAAAAGATACAAAACCTTTCTAGGAATCTTGCACGCTGAAATGCTTCAAAACAGTGGCTTCGTATGAAATTTGCGATAAGCCCAACATCCTCCTCTTGCGATCTCGAGTGATCTTGATCCCAAGGATGTGACTGGCTTTCCCTAAGTCTTTCATATCAAACTGATTTGACAGCCATACCCTTACGTCTGACAATACCTTTACATTGTTTCCAATGAGCATAATATCGTCTACGTATAATACTAAGAATACCACCGCAGTTCTGTCACACCTTTTATACACACAACTTTCGAACTTATTTTGATCACAAACCCATAAGACTTAATAACTTGATCAAAACACTGGTTCCAAGTACGCGATGCTTGCTTAAGTCCATAAATGGATCTCTTAAGCTTGCATACGAGATTCTCTTGGCCTTTTTCAATGAAACCTTTGGGCTGTTGCATATAGATATCTATCCCGTCAAGACTTCCGTTAAGGAAAGCCGTCTTGACATCCATTTTCCAGATCTCGTAATGTAGGTGCGCAACGATCGATAAGAGAATACGGATGAACTTAAGCATAGCTACAGGCGAAAAGGTCTCCACATAATCGATCCCTTCTTTCTGAGTATACCCTTTGGCCCCAAGTCTCGCTTTGAAGGTCTCTACCCTTCCGTCCGGTCCTATTTTCCTCTTGTACACCCACTTGCATCCAATGGGTTCTACCCCATTGGGTGGTTCGACCAACTCCCACACTTGATTATGATCCATCGAACCCATCTCGGCTTCCATTGCCATTTGCCACGACTCCGCGTGTTTGTCTTGGATTGCCTCGTCGTACATCTATGGGTCTGATTCATCGTCGGGAACCAAATCCGAAGATTTTCCTATTCCCATGAATCTCTTGGGTTGCCAAGCAATCCTCCCACTGCGACGGGGTTCCGGTTGTGAAGGTGTGACGTGTGGTACATCATCTTGTATACTTGGTATATGAGTTTGCCCTCTTAACTCGTCTAAGGTAATCTCACTTCTGGGCTTTCTTTTGTTTATATAGTCTTCCTCCAAGAATTTAAAGTGCGAACTAATCACGGTCTTTTGATCCTTGGGACTATAGAACATACACCCTTTCGTTCCCGCAGGGTATCCTATAAACAGCCTTAATTCCGAACGTGGATCCAACTTACCGGCTTCCTTGTCTAGCACGTATGCCGGACAACCCCAAATCCGCAAGTGTCTTAGACTGGGCTCGCGCCCGATCCACAATTCTATTAGGGTTTTAGGAACCGATTTGGATGGCACCAAGTTTAGAATGTAAGCCGCCGTTTCGAAGGCGTTACCCAAAACGATTTGGGTAAATCCCAATAACTCATCATGGATCTGACTATTTCTAAAACAGTCTGCTTTCTTCGTTCCGCCATACCGTTCTATTGAGGGGTTCCCGGTGCGGTCAACAGGGATACAATCCTTTCGTCCGATAGGTAGTTCAAGAATTCATTGCTAAGGTATTCGCCTCCACGATCAAATCGTAGAAACTTGATACTTATTTCCCTATGCATCATAAGGTAGATGTATCCATATCTCGAGTAATGACAAATTACTCATACCCCTTCTTGCTATGATCATCATTGAACCTCACATATCGGTATGAACGAGTTCTAGCACTTTGGTGGCTCTATTCCCCTTGGCTCCAAATGCCTTCTAGGTCACTTTACCCTCGAAACAGGATTCACAAGTTGGAAATGACTCAACTTGAAGTGACTCCAAGGATTCATTTTTCACCAACCTTTGTATCCGCATTAGATTAATATGACCTAATCTAAGATGCCATAGAAGTGTTTCGTTCATGTCCGAAGAATGCTTCCTTTTATTGCTCGAAATAATTGATGTGCCCAAATAATGGTATAAAGATCATCCATTGAAGTTCCGGAACAGATAAACTCATCGTTTCAAGAAATAATAACATCCTTATTAAAAGAAACTGAGTATCTACTCAAAACAGTTTAGAAACTGAAGGTTGAGTTCTTTCTAAACTAGGAACATGAAGAACGTCCCTCAAGACCATAACTCTATCTTCAAAAGATAGGCGCACTTCTCCCACTGCTTCAGCTGCCACTCTCGTAGCATTGCCCGATGTGATGGGGATCTCACTTCCATTAAATCATCGGGTTAGCTTGAACCCATGAAACAAATGTGATCAGTAGCTCTCGTATCCACTATCCACGAATAGACAGCATACGCCACTTCACAAGTTTCGACGACTAGGGTGTGTGAATTACCTAACTTTCCTAGCCTCTTAGGCTTGGAACAGGCAGTCCTCCATTGTCCTCTCTCACCGCAACTAAAACACTTCCCCTTCGATGCTAGCCTTTGCATTTGCCTTTCGCAACAATTGGATTTTCTTGGATCCGGCCTTTGGTTCTCTTCCTCTTTTTCCCTCCCTTGGGACCAAAAGAGGTAGACGGACCATTAGCCACTGGTGCTCCATTATCACCTCCACCGAAACTAAAGCTTGCAAGAGCTCGGACATACGACTTGTCCGTTCATTCATCTGACAGTTCAGATGAAACTGGTCAAAGCTTCTCGGTAGAGAATGGTATATGAAATCAACCTGAGAAGGTACATCAAAATCTGCACCACGTACTTCCAACTTGTTAAGTTATGCCATTATCTCAAGAACGTGCTCCCTCACGGGCGTTCCTTCCACCATTTCCAACTTGACCGAGTCATGTTTGGTGAACTGATTAGTCATGGGATTCTGATGTGAAAACATCTCTTCAAGGCTTTCCATGATTTCAACAGCGGATACAATGTCTTCATGAACGCGCCTCAAATCCTCAGACAGAGATGTCAAGATGATGCAGTTCATGTGTTCATTGTCACGCTGTCAATCATCAACTGTCTTTTCCCATTGCTTGACTTATCATTAGGCTTGCCGGGTTTATTAACGTGAATAACCCAATTGTGTTTTCGTACAGTAAGGACAAATTTTAAAATTACATTTCAAATCGATATAATTCTCTCCAAAAAGTTTATTAACTTTAAGTATATTAAACAGTGGATTAAAAGGTTGCGACATGATGAACTGAGAATAAAACATACATTCATATCAATATCTAGAAAAATACGAAATTATCACATCATTCGATCACATCAATTATATTGATACCTTAAAACAATATAATCATGCATCAGCCAACATCTCGAAATAATTTAAATTCGCCACGATGGGTGGTCTATACATTTAAACACATTCAAGCGGATTACAAACTTAAAAGTTACAAATCCTTAATTCAAAATTAATAATTGGCTCCCACTTTGACCACATAAAAATTGACAGGGACTCCTAGGGGAGTAAGTTAATATCAATTTCTTATGCCTAAGTAATAACCATAATTAAATACAGGATTATTATTTCGCTTTGAGTAAGCCACTCGTGGTGAGGGTCAATACCGCCACTAGTAATAATCCACAATCATCCTTTCGGAATTTATTCATGTGAAATCCGTCTTTTTGGCCGATCCGAGGGGTAAATGTATTCCAAAAAGACTTCACAAATAAATAAATTATGGAGGCCAAATTAATCCAATTTTAATATCCAGAATAAAATTGCGATTAAATAAACATACTTAGTAATTTTCGAAAGTAAGGTTTTTCTTGGACAATAAAATTCATGCAAACACATATTAACAAATAATAATTAGTGCATGAAATAAAACATCCATCAAAACAAAATTAAACACATTGGAGCACTCAAATCCAATTGTCACGGTTTAATTTCTTCACGTCTTGATACGAAATATCATCCTTATTGTTTTTCATCGTTCGTCTCGACACGCTCCCACTCGAACAACAACACTTCATCAAAAACAGCATCGTTTGGGGTTCGGGACGACGTGTAAAATCACACAAAAAAACGCAGAACTGAAATTAATTAAAAAAAATTCCACGGGCCGAGATACAGCGCGCGTCGGCCCACGGAGTGGTCCCGCGCGCCACCCGGTACGGCGCCCGCGCCCCATCGTGCGTCCGGGTCGTGCGCCTCGCGCACCCCGCGCACCGAGTTTCGCCGTTCGTTCTCGTTTCTCACCCCATGCATGATTTTTTATGTCCATGCATGCGCCGCGCATGCATGCGTCGTCCGGGTACGCCGTCTTTAATTCTTCGTTCTTCATCTCGATCCGGTTACAATTTATTTTACAAAAAAATAAATACTAGATCTAGACTAGTCTATTACAATGATCGAATCAAAATAAAAACAACTAATCTACTCGTGGATTTTCTCACGAGAAAAACGAATTCGAACGAATCGAATTAAAAAAAATTAATTCACACGCATGAAAAATGTTAACAACATTAAAACCATGACAATTGGATACCTGCAAAAAAGATCTAGCAATTCTACTATCAAATTTCAATTTAATGTTCAACAATTTAAATTCCAATTTAAAGATCAGAGCCCGAAACCGTGGCTCTGATACCAGTTGTTGGGAAAATTGGGGTACCCGGAATCTATTCGGGATGAAATTTAAATATGAATTTAAATTTAATTATTACTAGCATGAATTAATCCTAATTAATTCAAATAATAATTCCAACAATAAATTTAACATCATGCATGTTGAATTAATTCACATAAAATCTAGGCGGAATAAACAAGAATTTATGTGACTTACGTACCTCTTGTAGAATTGGCCTTTGAATAAATGGGACAATCACGATCTCGCTTTATCAACCCAAAAGCCTTCTCAAGTATTTCCCTTTCGCCTTACTTGATCACCGGTGGGAGATGCTTTCAAGGAATTTAAATAACTAAGGAAAAAGAAAAATATTGTTGTTGATTTTTTTTTCAACACTGTGAAACTGTAAACTGGAGATGAAATAATCATCCCCTACTTATAGGAGAGAAGAATTTCGAAATTCTCTTGGAATAGGAGAGAGAAAATCTTTTTCTTAGACTCTAAGAAATCTTGAATATATCCCATATATTCTTTTCTCCATAAAATATTCCACAAAATCTCACTCACCTTATAAGCCATACAATTTTCAAAATTAATGAATCAAGAATCCAAGATTTGGATCTTCTTGAATATATGAAATAATCTTGTATTCCAAGAATACTTATCTTCCATAATATCTTTTCAAGAAAATCAACAAGATCTTTTCTTGCTCCATAGAAATAATTTTCGAAAATAAGAAAAAAAATCAGCATTATTATTTTCTTTTTATTTTAATCACCTTATCATTATTGGGCTACTTAATGGGCTACTTGAGGGGCCTTTAAGGAGAATTAAGATTGGACCTCCTAATGGACTTATGAATTTCAATATTGAGCCCCAATATAATTCAATTCATTAATATTAATTATTACCACTAATAAATTAATATTGCACTATCCATCTTAATCCATATTACGATAATATGGGCTCCCGGTTATTATTTCCCGCGTTTAAGATTATCAAGTCCATTAATTAATTAAGCTTCTAAATAGCACTAAATTAATTAATATATTTCACCTTGGAGTAAAGACAGCTCAACATTATTATCCGTACCGAAGAAACTGATTCTTCACTTGCAAGATTTGGTACGATAAAACTTCTGAGCCCACCAAGGGGACTAATCACACGAGCCGTACTCGCACGCGTTTCTCCGTATTAAATCTTAGCAACCGTCGTATGATTAATATTACTGCCCAAAGCACAAGGTTCAAAGTCACAATGATTCTCACCCAACATGAATCAAAGCAGTAACCATTAAGCACACACGGTCCTATTTAAGTGACGGAGATTAAGAAATCAACAACCACTGAGGTCTAATTCTTCACATTTCGGAACAGAAGAATTTATCCTCGCTGTAGGTCCACTTCAACACATACTAAATGTGCTAGTACAATCTCTAAGTCAAGACAGACCAATCTGAGACTTACACATCGACCTTTCACGGTGGATTGTTCAATTCCACCTAGATCGTGAAAATGTACGTTTAGTTACAAGGAAACTGTTAATGTGATCTTCCGTTATCGGGTATCACCATATTAACTACAATGTAACATGTGCCATATATTGAACGGTTTGCAATAGATATTCAACATTCAATCATAACTAAAGCAAATGTGATAAAAGAATTATTTTCATAAACAAGTGTTTGATATACGAGTTATACAAAGTAACAACATACTTTCACGTATAACTCCAACACTTTGTTAGTTCTCATCAGTGGACCTTGGTCCTCTCCTGATGGTTTTAGTCTTAGTGAGAATGCACTTAGAAAACATTCTAGATTTAGACTACTTCTCAGATTACTTGTCTTCAGCGGACTTCGTCTTCAGCGGACTTCATTCTTCAATACATAACAGAATCTACTAATTGCACTTCAGTTCCTTAACATTTGAACTGGCCTTCTATATTCTAACTCTACTGAATAATTTTAGTTACAAAAGACTTAGGGGAAATCTTTTGGCATCTTAATCAAAACTTAAGTCTATACAATTTCCCATCACTGATATACTGGAAAACAACTCTGGAACAGCAGCTACAAACTCTGGTGAAATCTTGCACAAAATAGGGCCGGAGGGGGCTCCGGCGTCGATCCTCCCACGCTCAAGTCAGCTAAGCTTGATAAACGAGAAAAGCCATCGAAAATATTCTGTATATGTGTGTGTTTCTTGTGTGTGAAGATAATTTTGTTACCTTTTTTGCTGAAATGAGGATATTTATACCTTTATTCCTCTGGAGGGCATTAGGGTAATTCTCCCTGTTGTTGATAGGCGAACAGCAGGGACATAAAATTAAAATTAAAAATAATAAAGATTAGGAAGTCATCAAGGATCAAAATAAAAAAGGACGAGCAGCAGGGAATAAGGGTGTAGAAGGCGAGCAGCTGGGTCAGGTGACCAAGTTAGAGGAGGCGAGCAACTGGTCATCCGGGCATTAAAGAGAGGCGACCAGCTAGACCAAGAAGGGTAAAGAAGAAGTAAAAGGAGGTGAGCAGGCGAGCAAGAGGGCACCTCGAAAGATCATCAGAAATCCCAATAATTAGGCATTACATTAGGAGCAAACAAGTGTTTTAACACTTGTCATTGTGCAAAGATATAATAGCTTAGGAATTAACAATTGTCTTAACACTTGTCACCATGAAAATAAGGGTGATTAAGGAGGTGACACCTCCTACTTTCTTGTACCCCTATAAATACCTCTTCATGAGATAATAAGAATAAGTTCACTTAATTCAAAATTAGGCAAAACTCTTGCAAATCTTTTTCTCAATTCTTCCTTCAAGAAATATAGCTTTAATCTTCATTCAAATCCTTGTTTGATGATCTTATTAGAGTAAACCAGCCACTAAACTATAAATTTGGAGCAAGGTCATCAACAATTGGCGCTAGAGAGAGGGGTCCGAACCTCCATCCGGTTGAAGATTTGAAGGAATTTCTGGAAATACTCACCGGAAACTGCAAAAATTCGGCAATAAGTCGCCGGAACTGGAATTAGGAAGAAGGTTTGAGTGTTTTAGATGGTGTTACACAAGACCTACAAGCTTGAATGCATGCATGTGTGGATAAAAGGTTTGTAAACAATCAAATCCTTACATGCAAGGCTAGTTGTTTCTAGGTCAAGACATCAACAAACACAAGATCTTCATCAAAGAAACATCAAAATTCAAAAAATGGTACGATCACAAGAACCGCAAGAATCAAGCAACCACCCGGCGAGTAAGTCATGAACTAGGGTATCGTCAACGGGTGACCATGCAAGAACGGTGCGAGCCACGTCCCGGCGAAACGTTCAAGTCACTATCGACACTCTTCCCCCGGAAGTAGAGGCATTGGCTCAAAACCCGGAGGAATTAGCTAAAACAATCGCTATTTTGCAATCATTGCAACGCCGATAGAAAGCTGCAGGACCGTCGAGAGCCCGGGAGTCGAGCAATCGGGCAGCAGGACACAAATTCTCTAAAACCCCAGAGGCGAGCAATCGGACAGCAGAACGAAGAGCTAAACAACAGAAAGACATAAGGGTAGAAGAGGTTGATAGTAGTCAGGCAAGGAGAACCAAGGACAAAGCACCGATAAGTGAGCGACTTGGGAGCCGAGGTGAGTCCACACCAGGAGGGGATAGGAAGTCGAGCAGCAGGAGTACAAAGAGTCAAAATCACGAACTTGGGAAGGAAAATTCACAAAGAAGTGAGGAGCAAGCATACCCTGCTGCTCCCCCCTCAGTACATGATAGACTCAGAAGGTCAGCTTTTGGCCGTTTGGGTCCTAATGGGGCAAGCAATGTGGCTCGACGGGCCACACAGGAGAAACATCCTGTTAGCAAGGGACTGCACCGTGGGGAAGGTTGTGAGCCAAACCACAATGAACAGCCTTCTAACAGAAGAGCGCCTCCGAATGAGTGGCTTGACCTCAAGAAAACGATCGAGGAAATGAAGAAGCAGTTGGATGCCCAGAATGGTGGGGGGACCATGGTACTTCCGTCATCACCATTGTCCCCGGTGATATTGAATGCACCGGTTCAGAAGAAAGTACAGTTCCCAGCCGTTAGCTTATACGAAGGGACGTCAGACCCGAAGGTGTATTTGTCCAAGTACACCGATTACATGATATCTGTGAAAGCATCTGATGCAACACAATACCGTAACTTCCCATTAACTTTGGGTGATGGCCCTCACAGATGGTTCTCCGCACTTGCCCCCGGCTCCATAAGCTCATTCATGCAACTCAGCAAGGAATTCCTATCACATTTCTCCACAATCGGATCCTACCTTACGCAGAGACATGGGCTCGCAGATCTGAAATAAGGAGACGAGGAATCTGATAGGGCTTTCCTTGAAAGATTTAACAAAGTCCTACTGGAAGGAGAACCGGTGAGTGAGGACACTAAGATAGTGGCAGTGATGGCAGGACTCAGGAAGGGAACGGATCTGTGGAAGAAATGCACCTGGCTTTCCCTAAAACTTACTCTGAATTCAGACACAAGGCTGGGGTATATATTTCGATACAAGAAACCCTGCAGAGAGGGTTAGGTGACAGGGCTGATACCAAGAAGTCGGGAAAGAAGTCAGGAGGGGAATACAAAGCCCCTAAGAACATGAAAGCTTTCAATGAAGGTTCCGAGCTGAAGGAGAAATTGAACCATGTCTTATCCACATCAATAAATGTTGTATACAACAACGTGAAGGATAAAGATATGCTGTCAGAACCCCGAGAGATACGACAAGAGCGGGGAAAGATGAACCCCAACAAGTGTTGTGCATATCATCAAACCATAGATCACTTCACAAGTGAATGTCGGGACCTCTTGAAACAGCTATGGAGGTCTACGAAGAGGGAAAGCTGTCAGAATTTGTGAAGTGACAACCGGGAAAGAAACCAAGAGTGGCAATATCCTCCGGCTCGAAAGGTGAGGAGAGTGACGAACAGCCGAGCAAGAGGGATCAAAAAAGGAAAAAGACAATGACAGCACCAGCCAAACCTGTTCGAGAAATCCTAATGCTTGAGCCATCTGGACCAGTAGGGAGCTGTTCTTACGGAAGGTCACATGTATCCAAAAGAAAGAGGAAGGCAGACTTGAGAGCAGTGGCTCAAGTCAGAGAAGTCGGGGTAAACCAAGCAACCAAGAAGACGAGAGATCTGGTATTTTCTGAGAAAGACCTAGATGGGATACTCACCCCACACAATGATTCACTAATCATCTGCGCTAATATCATGGGGGTCCGAGTCCACCGTCTACTTGTGGACACTGGATCCTACACGAATTCATATTCAAAAGCACACTAGACCAGTTAGGTGATTGTGAAGAATATATAAAAGAATGTGACCATAAGATAGTAGGGTTCGAAGATGCTGTAACCGTTCCCTTAGGACTAGTTACGTTGCCAGTCGAGCTTGTATCAACCGAGAATCCCGAAAGGAGACTGACTAGAATGATAGAGTTTTTAGTTATAAATCAACAGTCTGCCTACAACAGGTTTCCCGGTCGACCTTTTATGAATGAATTCAAAGCGGCTGTTTCAACGTACTACTTCTGTCTTAAATTTCCAACTTTGAAAGTTTCGGGAACAGTCAAAGGCGATCAAAGGAAAGCTCGGGAATACCTCTTGCAACTCCAACCCAACAACAACAAAGTATCCGTCATGGACGAACAGCCAAGCAGTAGGACTGAGGATGAACCTTCCGTGTTGGATGAAATCATGGAGTCCATTGACACTGAAATGATGGAGGTGGATGACCAGCAGGGTGAGGACGAGCAGGAGGGTCTTGGCGAGTAACAGGGAAAAAAAGTTATACCTGAACCAAAAAGAGTAGACGATATCGAGCCAAGGTTGGAGGCGGAACCTATGATCAAAGATGAGCTCAACTTGGAAGGTCCAATAATTGATCCTCGTTGGAAAAACCAAAAGAGGAAAGCAACCCCGGTTGAGGAGTTGGAAACAATAAAAGTCGACCCGAATAGAGAAGACTTAGAATTATTCATTGGATCTGAGCTCCCAGAGCCATACAGATCCAGAATGAGCGAATTCCTCAAGTCCAATCTTGACGTATTCGCATGGTCGCATACAAATATGGTAGGCATCAGTCCCGAACATACCTTCCATAAGCTAAATATTGATCCAACTAGGAGACCCGTGAAGCAAAAAAGAAGGAAATTAGAACCTGACAAATATGAGGTATTAGATGTCGAAGTGAAGAAGTTACTTGATAACGATCTGATCAAAGAAGTCTTATGTCCTCGATGGGTAGCAAATCTAGTACTGGTGAAAAAGCCAAATGGCACGTGGAGGTTGTGCATTGATTTCACGGATCTGAATGCTGCGTGTCCCAAAGACAACTTTCCGCTACCGCATATTGATCAACTGGTGGATAACACAGTAGGACACGAACTTCTTACCTTCATGGATGCATTCGCTGGATATCACCAGATACCGATGCACCCAGACGACCAGGAAAGCACGACGTTCTACACCAACAAGAACCTGCTGTGTTGGAAAAGGATGACGTTCGGGTTAATCAACGCAGGGGCCACATACCAAAGGCTTGTCAATAAAATGTTCAATGAACATATCGGTAGAACAATGGAGGTGTATGTGGACGACATAGTCGTAAAAAGTCCGAGGAAAGAAGATCATTTGGAACACCTCGCACAAGCATTTGAGATACTTCGAGCATATAACATGAAGCAAAACTCGAAGAAAAGCAGTTTCGGAGTACACTCGGGAAAATTCCTTGGGCATCTGGTCAGTCAACGAGGCATTGAAGCGAATCCGTCAAAAGTCAAGGCAATAATAGACATGCAACCACCAAGGTCGGTCAGGGAAGTTCAACGACTAACCGGATGTTTGGCAGCCCTGAACAGATTCATTTCCAGGTCCGGAGACAAGTATCGGCCTTTCTTTGACGCCATCAAGAAAGGACAATTCCAGTGGACAAACAATTGTCAGCAAACGTTTGAGCAGTTGAAGGAGTATCTGAGTGACACTAAGATTCTATCGAAACCTGTCTCTGGAGAAAAACTATACCTATATCTAGCTGCATCTGAGGTGGCGATTAGCTCAGTCCTAGTTCGGGCAGAAGGAAAATTTCACCTGCCGATCTACTACGTAAGTCAGGCCTTGCATGAAGCAGAAATTAAATATTCACCCATGGAAAAGTTAGCCTACGCACTGGTGATGAGTGTAAAAAAGCTACGGCCATATTTCTTCGATCACCAAGTGGAGGTCTTAACAACTTTCCCACTAAGACAAATCTTACAAAGGCCTGACACTGCTGGTCGCCTCCTCAAGTGGTCTCTCGAAATAAGTCAATTTGGAATATCTTATGCACCTCGAACATCGATCAAGGGACAAGTGTTAGCCGACTTTATAGTCGAATTAACCTTCCCTCAAGATCCAACAAGAGGTCATAACCATTCGTGGCATATGTACGTAGACGGATCATCAAATAACACAGCAGCAGGAGCCGGGATAGTACTGATCAGTCCAGACAGATAAGTGTTCACCTCAGCAGTCAGGTTCGAGTTCATGGCAACAAACAACGAAGCTGAGTACGAGGCACTGATAGCTGGACTGCGTCTAGCATTGGCTGTGGGAGTCCGAAAAATCCAAATTTACGGGGATTCCCAGCTAATAGTCAATCAAGTTCGTGGGGAGTATGAAGCTAAGGATGAAAACATGGCTTTATATCAAAAAATTGTTGCTCACTTGGCATCACTCTTCAAACAGATCTATATTGAACAAGTACCGAGAGATAACAACGCGCAAGCAAATGCACTTGCTCGCTTTGCTACTAGCACGGGACCAGCAAAACTTACGGAGGTCACAATAACAAGAATTTCTAATCCATCCACCAGTGACTACAAGATCAACCAAGTTGAAGAAGAATCAATGGAAGAAGATTGGAGGACACCAATATACAAATACCTCAAATACAGCACAGTGCCTGAAGACCAGCAAGAAGCAGCTAGGATAGCCAAGAGAGCAGCAAGGTTCACCATCATGGACAACCAACTTTACAAAAGAGGATTTTCACTACCCTGCTGAAATGTTTAGCAAGGGGGCAAGGCCAAGAAGTTTTAAAAGAAATACACGAAGGCGTATGTGGAAATCACGCAGAAGGGCGAGCATTGGCATACAAGACGGTAAGGCAAGGGTACTACTGGCCAACTCTGTTACAAGACGCGATCAAAGTTGCAAAAACATGCCACAGGTGCCAGCTGTTCGCTCCTAACATCCATACGCCACCAACATAACTGATCTCAGTAAATAGTCCATGGCCATTCGCAAAGTGGGGGATAGACATCATAGGACCTTTCCCTACGGGAAAGAGGAATGTAAGATTTGCAGTAGTGGCCGTGGACTATTACACAAAATGGGTAGAAGCCGAAGCACTAGTGACAATAACACAAGAAAAAATTATCAGTTTTATCTGGAAGAGTATAGTGTGCCGATTCGGGGTTCCACAGGCAATATTGACAGACAATGGAAGGCAATTCGAAGGAAAAAAGATAAGAGATTTCTGCAAAAAATGGGGAATCAAGAAACATTTTTCGACACCCTACCACTCTCAGTCTAATGGCCAAGTCGAGGCAGTTAACAAGATAATCAAGCATATCTTAAAAATTCGACTGGTAGATAAAAAAGGCAAATGGTCAGAAGAACTACCAGAAGTACTTTGGGCATATAGGATATCACACAGAACAAGCACAGGAGAAACACCGTTTGCTATGGCATTCGGTACAGAAGTAGTACACCTATAGAACTCAAAGTACCAACTGAAAGGATAGTCGAGTTTAATGAACAAGAAAACAACAAGGCACTAGCTGCAGAGATGGATCTGATTGACGAAAAAAGAATCTCGGCAGAAATAAAAAATGAGATATACAAAAGAAGAATCGCCAAATACTACAATTCACAAGTAAAAGTCAGGGAATTCGAAGTTGGAGATCTGGTACTCTGAAAAGTTCTAGCAACACCTCCAGGAGTATTTGTACCGACTTGGGAGGGCCCATTCAGGATAACCCACAAGTGGTACAACGGCACGTATGATCTTGAAGACATGGAAGGCAACTCGGCCCAATACACCTGGAACGCAGCTTTATTGAAGAAGTACTATCAATAGATAGGAAACCAATGTAAAAAAAATTTCCATACAAAGTATGTCATGTATGAATTAGTTAAGACGAGAATATTTTTGTTGAAAAATTTCAAATTTTTAGCAAAATTTGTAAGAATAATCAGTTGTTGTATTATGAGTTCAAATAGACAAGGCATCAAAGCCTAGTTGTTCGCCTAGCAGAGAAGCTGCTCGCCGGAGAACAAGCAAGTGTTGTAGACACAAGTCCAAAAGGAGGCGAGCAGCAGGGTTCCTGAAACCCAGAAGCCCAACTGATCGCCCCATAACATAAAGTTGCTCGCCCAAGAGACTAAATGCACGAACACAAGTATAGTGGAAGCGAGCAACAGGGCATTAAAGATATAAAAAATGTCAAGTCCTCAAAAGGACCTAAGTGACCCATGTATGACAAAAAAACAGAGATTTTATTGCAAGAAAAGTGTTGAACTTTCATTCATGAAAGAAAATACTTAAGCAAAAATAAACAAAAGGTGAACAAGTAAAATAAGAGGTGCAATTCCATTCATTCAAATACGAAGATACAAAACGAGGGAAAGCTTACAACCAAACCTATTACATCAAATAAGAAAAGCAGAAAAATAAAAGAGTCTCCTAAGTCTCGGGTGCTAGAGGAGCTGGTGGTGCTAGGAAATCTTCAGTAGGGGGAGGAGGAGGAGCATCTTGGTTGGTCGCCACCGGGACCTGCTGCTCGCCTACAGTGGCAGAGATACTTGTCTCACCAAGGAAATTCGGAAGGATAGGGCTTAAAGCATAAAAAACGGTGGCATCCTTGCTCACCTCAACCCTCTCCTTCAGAGCTACGACTCGGACATCATCTTTAAAGTTGCCCAAGTCCAACCCCATCTCCCCTAGGTTGGCAACAGGGATGTCAAAGCCAGCAGCAGGAGGGTTCTCGGTAACATAATCCGCGAAGTTCTTGACGGTACTAGTCATGACGTCAAGACCGTTGTCCAAGGTGTACTTCACGGATCGTACAAAATCTGCGTATGCACAGATGTAACCGAGATTAGTGTTATCAGTTACATCCTGCACGTACGTGTTGTAAGAAATGGCACGTCTCTTCTCCTTCTCCAGCTGGTCGACATGGACCTTCAGTGACTCGACCCGCTCCACCAAGCCAACTCGCTCAGTCTCCAAAACCTGAAGACGGTCAGTGGCAACGCCCAAATCCAACTTAAGCTTCTCCGAAGCATTGGACGCTACCCTCTCCCGATCCTCGGAAGCCTTCACTTCCCGCTCCCAAGTATGCTTAGCTCTCTCAAAATCAGTTTTTAGCTTAGCCAACTCTTCTTCCTTCCTCTTCAGCTGAGCATCTCTATCGGCCTTGAGCTGCTCAATTCTCCATCCCAGACTCCGGTTTATCCTCTCAAGCTCGATGGCTTGGTCAACGACCCTCTGAGCAGAGATAGCCTGATGACTGGCATTATAGCTCAGAAGGCGAGCATTGTCGCTCAGACTTTGGCTCTGAAGGATCTCCTCACCCGTTTTAGTCCAGGAGCGGGGGACAGACTCTGTTGCCCGCCGGACATAGAAGACCTTGATCTCGTGGTAGGCGGGGGCCGACTTCACGCAACTGAATTGGTGAAGCACTTTAAAATAAGAGGTGCAATTCCATTCATTCAAATACGAAGATACAAAACGAGGGAAAGCTTACAACCAAACCTATTACATCAAATAAGAAAAGCAGAAAAATAAAAGAGTCTCCTAAGTCTCGGGTGCCGGAGGAGCTGGTGGTGCTAGGAAATCTTAAGTAGGGGGAGGAGGAGGAGCATCTTGGTTGGTCGCCACCGGGACCTGCTGCTCGCCTACAGTAGCAGAGATACTTGTCTCACCAAGGAAATTCGGAAGGATAGGGCTTAAAGCATCAAAAACGGTGGCATCCTTGCTCACCTCAACCCTCTCCTTCGGAGCTACGACTCGGACATCATCTTTAAAGATGCCCAAGTCCTACCCCATCTCCCCTAGGTCGGCAACAGGGATGTCAAAGCCAGCAGCAGGAGGGTTCTCGGTAACATAATCCGCGAAGTCCTTGACGGTACTAGTCATGACGTCAAGACCGTTGTCCAAGGCGTACTTCACGGATCGTACACAATCTGCGTATGCACATATGTAACCGAGATTAGTGTTATCAGTTACATCCTGCACGTACGTGTTGTAAGAAATGGCACGTCTCTTCTCCTTCTCCAACTGGTCGACATGGACCTTCAGGGACTCGACCCGCTCCACCAAGCCAACTCGCTCAGTCTCCAAAACCTGAAGACGGTCAGTGGCAACGCCCAAATCCAACTTAAGCTTCTCCGAAGCATTGGACGCTACCCTCTCCCGATCCTCGGAGGCCTTCACTTCCCGCTCCCAAGTATGCTTGGCTCTCTCAAAATCAGTTTTTAGCTTAGCCAGCTCTTCTTTCTTCCTCTTCAGCTGAGCATCTCTATCGGCCTCGAGCTGCTCAATTCTCCATCCCAGACTCCGGTTTATCCTCTCAAGCTCGATGGCTTGGTCAACGACCCTCTGAGCAGAGATAGCCTAATGACTGGCATTATAGCTCAGAAGGCGAGCATTGTCGCTCAGACTTTGGCTCTAAAGGATCTCCTCACCCGTTTTAGTCCAGGAGCGGGGGACAGACTCTGTTGCCCGCCGGACATGGAAGTCCTTGATCTCGTGGTAGGCGGGGGCCGACTTCACGCAACTGAATTGGTGAAGCACTTTAGCACGACCGGGATAGTCATCTCTCCGGTACCTGTACAAAGTTAAAAAGGTTAAAAAGTGCAGCCGAGCAGGAGGAAAGATACTTACTCCCTCATTTTCACTGGGTCATAGCCCAAGTAGGAGCCATCAGGTGAGGAACTTGGAGCGATCATCCTCCTTGCGAGGAGTAGTCTCCTTGGTATGCCTTTTCTTACCCCGAGTGTCCCTAGGAGGCGAAGAACGGGGAGGGGGACGAGGAACTGGGGCAGGTGCAGGAGGAGCCTCCTCCTCATCGTGCGGTCCCGTCCTTAGTCTGATCAGGGAGGTGCAAGGATCGAGTTTCTTCTTTTTCGATGGTTGGTTAGCCGTCATTTGCTTCACTCGGCGGGCAAGAAGATGATAGCTTTCAGGGATTTTAGGGACAGCTACTGTAACCCTTTGAGCTGAAAACAAAATTATAAAAAGAGAGATGAGGCGACCAACATGTATGAAGCGACCAACAGGTATGAGGCGACCAACAGGGGTTAGGCGATCAACAGGAAAAAAGAACTTATAAAAATAATCAAAGTGCATGAAGAAAGTTACCTTCCGGGACCTCCGCTTGTGCTTCCAAGTGATGAGCACTGGTGGTGAGTTGAGCAAGCTTCCGGCAATGCGCCTGTGAAAGGTGGCCAATACTCCGATCCTTAATGTTTCGCAAAGAAATCAGAGCAAGGACGTATAGGAACTCTTCGCTCAGCTCGGGATGCCCCCACTTCAAAATACGCGGACCTACAAAACAAGGAGAGAGATTAAAATTAGTTCACCCTAGAAGTAATGAACTAGGAAACGAGACCTACGCTGAATCTCCCCAAAATGTGGGGGATTTTATACGCCCCGGTCCTCCCAAAAAGTCGGAAGACACCCGCCAATCGCTGCCAATGAAAAAGAATTGCTTGTGCCAGCTTTTGACTTTGTTAGGCACTCCCTCAATCAGCTTAACGCCGCTACGGGCTTTGATATAATACCACCCGAGCCCCTCTTCATTGACAGCCGAGGAGATCGTCATTGCGTAATGAATCTCCACCGTGCTGATTTTATTTCTGTAGCCTTCCAATCCAAAAAGGGTGATGAAGGCTAATAAATTACTCTACCCGTTTGGAGTAATCTGGGTGATCGCCAAGTTGGTATCTTCCAAAAATTGACCAATCACCGGATGCAAAGGGAGGGAAAATCCCGTGTTAAGGACGTCCAAGTTGATGGCAGTACATCCAGGAGGCGGATTGTCGGCAGTCTCCCCTTTCTGTGGAACATACAAGTGGATATCGTACGGGATGTGATAGGAAGACCGGATCCGAGCCAAGTCATCTTCCGTGACTACACTTGCCACCTTGCTTGCCGTATATGCAGATTCCCGGGCTTCCATGGTAGGCCTTGGCGGAGTAGGGAAAGTGTTGTGATTAGGGGTGAAAACGGATCGGATATTTCCCGACCGATCCGGAGCCGTATTCGGTCGGTATCGAATTCGGTATAAAAATTAGTATCCGGGCGGATACGGAATCGGATACGGATAGTTGACTTTGGATTCGGAATCAGATTCGGAATACAGAATATCCGACCTTATTCGACTTTTACCATATTTTATCGGAAATTATCCGGATATCAAATCCGGATATCCGGATATCTAGATTTTTTAAATATATTTTATTTTATATTTTATATTAATATATATTATATATATAATAATATAATATTAGTCCCCTTCTAAATTCTAATATTATTAGTTTCATGTTATTAGCAGTAGATATAATTTTTATAATTTGCATTAGAACTTCTATGAAATATTGCATAGGTGGTTTTTTTTATGTATTTCAATCACATTTTGATGATTTTTGTATGAAATATACTATCCGATTATAGTTATTCGAATCCGGCCCAGATTCGTCCGATATCTGTCTCGTATCCGTATACCGAATATTCCGAATTCGTATCCGAATCCGGCTTTTCCGTATCCGACTCCGAATTCGAGAAAAAAATATGGTTTAGGATACACTATAAGCACTATCCGTCCGTATCCGATCCGTTTTCACCCCTAGTTGTGATACTTGTTAGCATAGTCAATCCAATCTTGCCTCTGGACTACGGCCTTAGGGATGAGAGATTCGGGAGTTGGCCTTGAAATAGGGAAGTTTATCTCTCGAAGAAATTCTCATGTTACGCCCACCTGCTCGCTCCCTGATCCGGCTACTTGCTCACTCCTGGCCTGTTGCCCGCTGCTCGGCCCCGTATCTCCGGGGAGACTCATCTCTTCTATTTCAGCGGCGACCTCAGCGGAGTCTTCACCCAAATCCGAGGAGGTCCCTTCCCGAGGCGAGGAGCGAGCAACAGGACCTTGGACATCCTGCTCGCCTGAGCTTTCCACGGCATAGAAGTCGTCGACGGAGCGAACAACAGAGCTCGCCTCGGAACCTGTGTCCTCGTCAACAATCAAGGTCCTAGGGTTTTGCCCAGCTGCTCGCCTGAGTGAGTGGCGAGGAGCAGAGTTTGATGGTTCGTTTTCCATGGGTCTCTTTCCCGGGTTTCGTCCAATAAATTCAATGGATTGTGTATTACTTGAAGAAGGAGACGCCATTTTAGAAATTTTTTGAGACGTGAGGATTTCCGCAAAATCGGGTGAATTCTTGTTGAATACACAAGACCCGTTCCAAAAATTCATCAGAAATTTGAAGCTAGGTTTTTGCCCTTCTAAGCTTTTCTCAAGCTAGAAATGACAATTTAGGGTTTGATATTTCCCCTATTTTATATCTCCTTGTTATGATTTTTGGGAAATTCGCAAAGTTAAATTTCCTGATAATTATGGTAGATGGATCTGTAACAAGTTGGGATTTAATTTTCCCATTTCAATTGCAGTACATACAGGGCTGGAAAGAAGGCCCGTAGCCCTAATTTCAATTAGGCTGGAAAAAATTAAAGAAAGAGAAAAAGAAAAGGAGAATGGGGCGTGAATCGTGGCCCCAGTTTGAACTCGGTGACGAATCTCAGTGGACCACCACGCCACCTGGGGATGGCCATCGTTGCGTCTTCTGGTCGCCGGCGAGAATCGGCCGCCTTCGCGCCGCCTCTGTTATTCCCAGTGTCGTGTCGTGTCGCTGGTCATGGAGGCTCTGTTTATTATTACGAACAGCCACACTGGTGGAGTCTCACCACCGTCACGCCTCCCCACTACCGGCGGATGTCGGCCGCCACCACGCCGCCTTGAGTTTTCACCAGCGCTAAGACCATCTTTATCGGCCATTTCATGACCTGGGCGTGGGAATGAGACAAAAAAAAATGATAAATGAAATTAAAATCCATGACCATGGTCATGGTATAACCAACAACAACCAAGTGCATGAGAAGGTTTTTTATATCTCAAAAAATATATAAATGCCACATGTCAAATTGTTATTGGTCGGTCATATTTTATTTAGATAATTTCCGATTTTCACTTATCTACTTAAAAATAAAAAATAAAAAATAAAAAAAAATACCAAAATTCATGAAATTAAATTCTCTATAAATAGAGACCAATCTTGATATGTTTTGGATCACAATTTCATACACTCCCTTTTCTCTTCTCCTAATTTTTTCTCTTCTAAATTGTGTTAATTATCCTCATTTTCTCTTCTAACATGGATCCAAATGATCCTAATTATTCTTACGACTTGGTTGAGCATATATGGCAAAAATTCGGAGCTGCTAATTAAATATGTAATTTGCATCTTTTGCTTTGTTGTAATTTATGCATTTATTTGTAATTCGGTTTATTTATTTTCAGTTGTATTTCAATTTTTGTAATTTTAATTTTATTATTGAATGTTGTAATTTTTTTATAGTGTATGGTAATTTTTTATTAATAGTTATTAATTTTTTTAATATTGTGTAAATATTATAAAAAAATTAATAATAGATATAATTATTAAATTATAAAAGAAATAATTTATTAAATGTTGGTTGTGGTGGTTATGGATAAAGTATGAAAAAAGATGAGTTTGGGTTGTGGTGTAAAATGTATAGGTGGAGGAGTGAGAAATGAATTTTATATTTGATGACCCGGTTGTGGCCGGGCATGGATAAAGATGGTCTAAATTTTGCTGTGATGGGCTCCATGGTCGAGCCCTTGTTTCAGCGCCCCTGGAGTCATCTTTCTGATGTCGTCCCGTGCGCCACTATTTCGACAGAGAGCGACCGGTGCCGCCACCGTGGCTGGTCGCTGCAAATCGCACACCGCCTTCTTACCAGCGGGACTCGGTTACGCAACCAAGGCGCTGTATAGCCGCTCTGATTGTTGAAATTGACAGCAACCCGTGTTGCACCTTTTTCCTCTGTAGTCGTTGCCCTTTGTTTTTTCTGCTGGACTTGATTTCAGCCGAGGGGATTTGGGTCTTTGATTAATTGGGCCCAATATGCAGCGAGCATTTACTGGCTAATCTCAGCATCTCATTTGTGAAATTTCATTGTACTTTATTTGAATTGAAGTATGCGAATATTAGAATCTGAATTTTTTCTAATGATTTTATTAAATAGGGTAATGAGACGTTGGATGTTACCCCATGAATTTCGAGAAAAACTGCTACAACTTCGGCCACAAGCAGTCCGTGCTTGGAGGTGTTTTGTGATCCGAATTTTGGGATCGCGGCTTTGAATCTTATGGATGGAGGTAATTTTTATATCCTCTCCTAGAATGCTTAATTTCCAGTATGCGAATAGGGAATTAAGGTGCCTTGCTTAGGCGGAAATGATGAAATGTTGCTTTATTGCTCGTTGATAATTTTAACCCTAGCCGGATTAAGAATTTATTTATACCTTTTCTACGAACTGAATGGTGGAAATTCCATTGAAACATGGATGAATTAATATAGCAGGAACTTTGATATTTTTCCTATGGCTTGATGTATGAAGTGATGAGTTATGATTCAATTTTGATATGCGATATGCTAGTGAACGCTTGTGCATAGGCTATTCACGTTTTAGAATTTCGATTGAATTGGTGCATTTTGCGATAATGAATATTGCTTGAATACGACATTTATGACGGACCTCGTTGCTCTATGCATGAAAACATGGTGTAATTAGTCTGTAGTGAGGAAGAATATGCTATGCTCACTACGTGTTTGATTAAATGCCCAGGGGAATAATTGGGTGAAATGAATTTTTGCTAGAATTACTATGCAAAGCATGTGAAAATGTGTTTCTTGAACATAATTGAATGTCGCAACGGGCATGTATGATTAAATGCGTCTGAATTTGCTAAAGTGTATGCATGATTAGCATAGAGGAAACGAGCATATATTTGCATATATATGTAGACGTGAGAATTCTTTGGCTAAAATATGAAATTGAAATTTGCTTGATAAAATGCCTTTTTTAGCCAAGCACGAGTATTTCGAAATATGAAATAAAGACTGTGAGATCTGGAATTTATGAATGTGGAATTGAAGAACCACTGATTGTACACGTACTCATAATGCATATTTATATGTGTGATAAAATATGATTGTCGAAGAACTAGTCCGATTAATTGCGTGACTGGATTCATTTTACGATTTACACTTAGAATTTGTTATTTCTAAGTGAATTTCGATATGATAAGTAATTATCTAGTGCAAAGGAAAATGATTTGATTCCTAATGATTTTGTTTGTTTTCTCTGAGGGAAAACGATCACGATTTCTATATTAGGAAAAAATACGAATGTTCGAGAGAAACTCGAGGAAAGACGAATGCCACCTCACAGCGATGATGTAGTAACAAAGTCCATACATAAACGGACTCTGCCAATTCACACTTGGTAATCCAAGAGAGGTACCTCTACCCTTATTATGTGAACCGAAACTGATATGTTGCTTGAAAAGTGATGAATGAATTGACTTGTGGGTTATTCAGAAGTAACTCTGAAAAAGAATATTATTTCTTATACGAAATATGAATTTTGCATGAGAGCATGTGCTAGATTTGTTCGAAATAGTTATTTTTCTAACTGATATGCTGAAAAGATGCATCGAATATGTTAAGATCTGCATCAGTAGTTATTTCTTAGATGAAACTTCGTGAAAATGCATGAAGTATGCTAGAATTTGCATCAGTAACTCTTGATTAACTGATATGCTGTGAGAATACACTGAGTATGTGTGTGAATGCATGTGACTATACTTTGATATTTAGCATGTGAATATGTGGTAAATGTAGTATGAATTTGTTTTCCATGACAAACTTGATGTGAAAACATGATTTGATTTGACAAATGAGTTAAGGCTTATGTGAGAAGTTGTTCGTCTTAACCTCTTTGTTAAAAAATGTGAAAATGAATTTATTACAAATGCGATATGTGTACAGAAGTCACCTCTCACGTAGGTTACTTTGATTAGAGCTTATTGCATGTTGAGATGTTATGTGATATTTCATTTCTTGACATGTATATATTTGAAAAATGATTTTAACTGATCTTATGATGCTACTTGCATAACGATTTGTTGTTTGTTTTAGCTTACCTTCATGAGCGTATGAAAGGGCGCTGGTTTCTCACAGTTGGAATCTGTCCAAAATCCACCTCTTGAGAGAAATGTAAACTCTACCCCGAGATTTGAGGGAAGAGTTTACAGAAGTCATTGATTCCCCTCCGAGTTCGAAAACTCTGAAGATTAATCCTGAGAGCGTGGATGCTCCAGGGATCACCTGCTCGAATGGTGATGATGATACTATGGGAGGAATCCCAGTGCCGAACAACACAGTTGAGAGCAGTTCATTCTCAGAATAGCATAGCTCTGAACAACATAATTCAGAGCGGCACAGTTGAGAACAATTCATGCTCAGAACAACACAGTTCAGAGTAGCACAGTTGAGAGCAATTCATGCTCAGAATAGCACAGTTCAGAACATGCACAGTTCAGAAAAGCTCAGGCTAAGAATAGTGCAGCCTTGATTTTTGTAACAGTTGAGCAACTGCGCAGTATGAGTCAGAGTGCAGTGAATTAAGCTGTGGCTGAAAGGATTCCTGACAGAGGAACTCCTCCACAGCAGATCAGAACTAGGACACTTGATGTGTCCGAAATCAAGGCCAGATCTAACTGAACTTGATCTGGCCCCTCAGATCTAAGGGAACCTGATATGAGGTCAGGGGTCGGACCTAAGGGAACCTGGTCTGATCCCAGATCCGATGGAACTGGATCTAAAACTTAGGGCCTGGAACGTGCCCAAAAATACACCATTGTCTTTTCTCCTGGAGACGTCCAGAGAGGGAGCAATGGTAGAACCAGAATTTGGCAGGATAGCTATCGGTGGGACAGCCGCCAGAGATGTATTGATCCCTATCAGATTAGTCTGCAGAATTTTACATCTCTCAGATTCACATCCTATGAGCCTTGAAAATAAGCATGGATCACATCTGAGAAATTAGTTGTATTTCAGATCTGGAGGTTACATCCTGTCAGCCTTAGCACGAGTTAAGCATGGATAACAGCCGGAATGAGATTCAGAGTTTACGCCTTATAAGTCTTAGCACCAAGCAAGCATAGGCAGCATTTGAGAAATGAATTTACATCCTATCTGTCTTAACACCAGTTGAGCATGGATAGCATTTATGGCAAGAGCCATAATCGAAACCAAGATATGAACACCAATTCATAACAAAATCAGAATTAGATTTACACTTTATGAGTCTTGTTAAAATAAGCATAAGTTTTTTCGATAAAGTTTTATCAAAGATTTTGATACAAACTAAGATATGAAGATCATGTAAGCTCTGAAAGCACAGAAAAGCCACAAGATCTGAGCACTGAATGAAAAGGACGTTAACATGATATGAACCTGAAACAGAAAGTAGAATTGAGAACATACTACTTTCAAAAAAGAGAAAAATAGGTTTTTGCAAACCTAGATAAAAACCTTAGAAACTATTCTAAGTAAGTGACAAATTGCAAGAATGATAATTTATTTCCTTGTACGGAAAGAAATTGAAAAGAAAGAGGTAACATATAGTTTTACACTACCTCCAGAATTGAATAGCACAGTATACTTCTTAAACAGAAGTAAACTCTGAGAAGTAAACTCTGAGAAAATAAGAATAAGTGTACGCACACACTATTACCAACAATTAGAATCTTTTTTATAGGATCAAAAAAGGCAAGAATTGAAGAGCACGACTTTGAAAGTGTGCAAAGATAAGAAACTGAAAGGTCACGTGTCCAAGAGCTGGAACACTTGGAAAAACGCGATACACAGGATAAAGAGCACGCAGACTCTGAATGGAAAAAATGATCATGGGTATCTATATGAACTAGGCCCAGAGTCAGAGGAGAGAGTATGCATCAGCATCAACTCTCCAGAGTTGATAACGAATTGAGAAATTATTTCAGAGAGCCTGAAATAAGACCAGAGGAGGGAGTATGCGTCAACATCAACTCTCCAGAGTTAAAAACGAATTGAGAACTTATTTCAGAGAGCCTGAAATAAGAACCAAAGAAGGGAGTATGCGTCAGCATCAACTCTCCAGAGTTGAACATGAATTGAGATTTTATTTCAGAGAGCCTAAAATAAGAACCAGAGGAGAGAGTATGCTTCAGCATCAACTCTCCAGTGTTGAACATGAATTGATATTTTATTTCAGAGAGCCTGAAATAAGAACCAGATGAGAGAGTATGCTTCAGCATCAACTCTCCAGAGTAGAACATGAATTGAGAATTTATTTCAGAGAGCCTGAAATAAGAACCAGATGAGAGAGTATACTTCAGCATCAACTCTCTAGAGTTGAACATGAATTGAGAATTTATTTCAGAGAGTCTGACATAAGAACCAGATGAGAGAGTATGCTTCAGCATCAACTCTCCAGAGTTGAACATGAATTGAGAATTTATTTTAGAGAGCCTGAAATAAGAACCAGATGTGAGAGTATGCTTCAGCATCAACTCTCCAGAGTTGAACATGAATTGAGAATTTATTTCAGAGAGCCTGAAATAAGAACCAGATGAGGGAGTATGCGTCAGCATCAACTCTCTAGAGTTGAAAAAATGAATTGAGAATTTTCATTTCATAGAAAAATAAAGACGGAAAACAGAAATTCATGAGTGAGGATATGCTTCTAAAGCTCTATAGATCTGGAAATTTGATGTTCGGATCTAGAAAAGATGATAAGAATAATCAGAGATAATGAGATTAAGTTCAATCCTGCCAAGTGTGTCCTTTGGTGGGTAATCGAAAATTTTTCTGGGTAATACCCTAAAGAATGGAAGATGTGAATGCTGGCATTTCAGAATTCGCAAGAAACACAACAATTTGAACGAATGGATAATAGCATTGAGTTATTTCAGCTCTGGATCAGCTAGAGGATTTACCAGTTTTATGAAGATCCTTCGTGAAGGATCTGGATTAGAAAAGAATGAAAAGTGTCGGCAGTTTGCTGACATGGACTTATCTACATGATGCTTTTGGAACTTGGCCTATATAAAAGATATGAACTTAGAGATGGAACCTTCTCTCAACTCTCGATCAGAGTTGGACCAGAACTGAACAAGGTGACTCTGAAAAGTAGTCTTGTGGAATGATTTGCACGTGGATGTACGTATATGATTTTGAACTTAATTCAGAGCGATTAGCCTTTGAATTAAGAGAAAAATGGATTAGTTTTATCTAATTCAACTCTGAATTGTGATAAGCCAATTCTTGGAGAAGAAGATAAACATGTAAGTTTACAAAGAAAATAAGCATTTTGTTTGACTGGATCCAGATCTCTATCAGTTTTCAGTCAAACCACGTAAGATTACAGAGTTGTGCATCTGTGAGGTTCACATATTGCAAGACTCGACATGAGCTAAACATGAACTATAAGTCTCAGCTTGTGCTAAGCATGAGATAGAAATAAGAAATCGTATTATCATGCGTAAAGTGCAGCGCGCAAAAGAAGAGCATAATATAGATATGAAAAAGCATTTACGAGTACTTATTCCAAATGACATCAGAAATCAGAAGTCACTTGGAATAGGGGGGAGTAATTGTTGTGACCTAAGTGTGCATGACCTCACACTTTGTAGGCTCACATCAAGTGAATCACAGTTGAGCTCCGGAGCAGAGCTGGAAGAGACTTCACCCGAATATGGTGTCGTCTCTGCACACACGTGTGGATGCGTGCTTAGGGTGAAAACCCGGATTTATGTGAACATGGTCAGAGCAGAGTTGATTATTCTCTCAACTCTGGCATTGGATACCTTAGAATGAACATAGAGTCTAAAGCTGACCGACTCTGGAACAATCGTCTCCGGATCGAGACCGAAACGATGAAAGCATATGATATTTGTGAATGGAGGGCAGAGTTGACATTCCTCTCATCTCTGCCTCTGAAGGCTCTGAATAAGCGAAAGAGCCGGGGGGGATCTCGAGGTAACTAGATTGTATGACATGATATTTGTCTTGACTTATGAGATCACGACCATCTCTGGCCGAGCACCTTCTTCCAACTCTAAGACGAGGCTATGCCACAGCCGTTTCCCATCAGAGTTGAGAAGCATAAAACTCACCAAATGGTAACAATCTGCAACTTGTCCATACCACACTGATTTGTGGTCCCTACGAAAATTAGGGCTACACTAAGAGAATGACTTTTATGCCCCTTCATGACAAAGGTATAAATACTCTTATTTGTCTTCCTCAAGGTATCACTTGAACCCTAATACCTTAATTGACTTCATTTTCATGGCATACTCTTATATACCAAGTGTGCTGACTTGAGCGTCGGAGGATCGACGCCGGAACGTCGGAGGATCGATTTTGTGCAGGTTTTTCGGTGGAGTTCTCAGCTGCTGTTTTGAGAGCCGAATTTGCAGAAATCAAAGACGGGCTGGAGTTTTCAGGGCTCCATCCTCATTTTCATGAATCTTAGTATCATGTATGAAAGCGTTAATACAAGTTTCGATTAATAAATTCTTATCACGATTCATCTCATAATCCACAATTTCGAACTAAATTTAATAAAATATTCAAATCGTGCATCGCACGGGAGAATTACTAGTGTGAATAAAATTGGAGGACAGAGGAAGTACTGATTAATGTATAATACTAGATGAGTGTCCGCATACTACGCAAAATTTGATTATACATTATAATGCCTTATAAATAATAACATTACAAATTTGTTCACTGTAAAATAATATAATTATATTATATAGTAGATATATTTTAAATAAGGTCGCATGTTAAACCCAGTTAAGTCAATATAACAACATATTCAATTCAATTTGAGATTAAAAAATTCAAATAATTAAAATTTTGGTGCAATGTGTTTTCTAGACAATAAAAATTTGTCAATTAAATGTTATAAGTTTAAAATTATTTGGCTTTTTAAAAAATCAATTAATCATTTAATCAACTAAATTATTTAACATTTCTAGACACAATTCAGCATACATACTGGAAGGCCAGCATAATGCCAAATCCTTGTTTCTGCAAACTAATCTTAATTCAAAAATTAAGAAGAAGAAAAAACAAGAAAGTTAGAGTAGAGGATGGCTGGTGGTTGAGTGATTTACAGATGAAATAATTACCAATAGGTTCAAAAGTAGTATCTTTAAAATTGTTTTTTGGTTCAAAATGGGGGTCCGCCTCCTAAAACATCAGCAACGCCTTCCCCCCATCCCTACCCAACTCAGCCACCCTACTCTCTGTTGGTGTATACTGTAAAGCAAACTTTTGTTGGGCTTTTATGGATATATTCGATTTCCTTATTATCTGAAATAAATAGTTTTTCACATTATTGCAATCTTAATAATTGCTTGTATTACTTGTATGTCTGTTTATCTTATATTGTAGAAAATGTGGTGGGTTTGTAGTCACACAGAAGATCACATTGTCAGTTCCTTATAAGATATAAACAGTATTCACAACTGAGATAGTTCTGTACATAACTATTGGTATAAGTTGTAGTATGAACTTGTTAGTGGCTTGTCTTGGCCATTAGTTCATACTAGTACGCTATGTCGTATTGAATGGATCACAGTTAAGACATGTTCTTCTATTCTGACTGTTATGAAGAACTAAAGGTATTGGTGACTCTTGTAATTCTTAACCCTAATTGTGATATCTAGATATGTGGAGCGCTTGTTCACTACTTTGATTTACTATGGGTGAGAATCTTGTTAGATTCAACGCACTATGTATTTTGGGTAGTGACATCGTTTGCACGATGTCTATTTATTGACATTAAGGCACCGTGTCCTGGTGATCCAGGTTGATGACGTCCCCTTGAGGAAACTCATAAAGGATTGTCGTATTAAACCCTGCAGGTGGATTATATCCGTACGACAACAAGGTTGAGTGGTACTACTCAAGGAATAATAGATGTTAATTAATTAAAGCGGTCAGGAGCTTTAATAATTAATGGACGTGCGATATCTTTAACACGGGGAATTATAGAGTCTAATAGAAGCCTTGATTCGGTTCGGGATAGGATGGGAGTGCAACATTAATTCTCTAGTGGAATGAATTAATGTTCACGGGCCAAATAAATGTTCTGGGCTGAACATAAGAGTATTTGGGTCCGTGAGGAGCCCAAACCCTATACCTTCTAACAGATCCCTAGTCTGGCCCATGAAACTTAAGGAGTCTATATAAAGGCTTCAATTTCGTGTTTAAAACCCTAGCACTCTAAGATAAAAGGTGCAGCAGCCGAAATTCGTGAGTGGGGTTGAGAGGGAGACGAAATTGTGAGGCACTTTTCTCCAAACTTGTCTTTAGATGCATGTTTAGGTCTTTAATTGTTTATACACGTTTGGTATCCCAACAACGATCTTGGGGACGGACCGCCTTCACCGGCGCGTTCCATCACTCTCTCCCCTCCCCATATTTCTCCCCAACCCCCTACCCACCCAACACAACATTCTTTCTCTCTTTCTCTGAAACTTTCTCTCACTCTCTCCTAATATTTCTCTAGAAATAGAGAGAACACAGCCACCGCAGCACGGCCGTCTGAGATGCACGATGTCGTGCACCCCATTGCGCCACCCACCGCGCGACCATCGTCACTGCGGCACAACTCTCCGATCCGTTCTCCAATCTCAAACTTCTCTCCGATTTGTTCTATTTTTTTAGGTGAGATCTGGCCTCCAATCTCCGAATCGAACCTGGACGACATAATCCGTTTCGGATCTTACTCCAGATTCCAAAACTGAAGGTGTTGCTCATTCAGATCTGAGAAAATGGTGAAGGGCTGAGACGGTAAGCATCGCCGTTGTTCTTGAAATAGGTGTTGTCGTTGAGCTTTGACCCACCTCCAATCTGCCACGGGAGACACCACGCACCACTACCGTGTCTCGACCCTCGGTCCAGATCTGCCACGCCATGGCTTAGAAATGCCTCCGATCTGATTCTTCTCAGGTAGGTAATTTATTTGTGCCGATCATCTTGTCCTCCAAAATA
This sequence comes from Ballota nigra, assembly GCA_947034835.1. Classification (NCBI taxonomy): domain Eukaryota; kingdom Viridiplantae; phylum Streptophyta; class Magnoliopsida; order Lamiales; family Lamiaceae; genus Ballota; species Ballota nigra. Next base: position 123,683,762 of record OX344723.1, read on the forward strand.
AATGAATCTGAGATTATGGCTTTTATATGATACTGGTAATTATGAACGAAAAGTATGTATAAATTTTGAATAATATGATAATGGTATTTGTGGGTTTAGAGAAATTGCATATTCTAAGATTAATTACTTATAAATTGTGTAACATAGAATTCGTATTAGCACAACTATGATGGATTGGATAACACAATAGATAATTTGAGTTTGGAATTTAATCTGAATAAAGTTTCAATATATATTGGTATGAATGGTTCATTCATACTGTATTTGGAATAAAGTTTAACCTATTTTGAAATATATATATATATATATATATATGGATTTGAAAAAATATGATAATGGTAATCATGGATTTCAGAGAAATTAATATGTATGAATATAAAGAATGGGTATGATATGGCTGTGCAAATTTTTAAGAAGTTTGAATCTGTATGAATATGAATTATTTATTACATTTGGACTTTGTTATTTCAGATTGAACCTGTGAGACCTGTGAGCTTAGGGACAACAATTAATTAGGATAAAGAAGATTCGAAGTTGAAGATTTGAAGAAGAATGAAGAAGATCCTGTGCATTTTTTTTTCACTAGGAATAGATATGTAATTTTAGTTACAAATATGTCACTTTGAAATTTAAATATGTAATTTAGAAGTTTTAATAGGAAAAATGTATAGAATTCAATTATTTTTTTTTATGAATTTTTATTTTGTGCAACATATTTAAATATTTGCACAGTATTATGAATTTCTAAATTTCAAATTCATTCAGTAAAAGATCATTTTGCACATGTGAATCCATATTATTCATAAAAAAATTATTAAATAAAGATAGTTGAAAATAAAAAATAAGCAAAAAATGAGAAAAAAAAAAGAATTAAAATTACATGTGCAAATTAAATAAAAATGTGCACAGGGAAATAAAGTTGTCTATTGATTTGACAGCAATCAGGAGAGAAGGAAAGCAGGGGGCGGGGGCATAAAGACAACAATGGATAGGTGGATCTAAATTATAGGGGTCCACTTTTGTGCCTTAGAGTAACTAGGGGAAATGTGACTACTTAGGAGTAAAAAATTTAAAAACTGTGTACTTGAGAGACAATTTCCCTTTTTTAAATTCCACATGTCAAATATCCAAACTATGAAATATAGAGTGGAACACAAAAAGTTGAATAAATGATTTCATATGCTAATATTGTTCAATTGAAATAACTAATATTATTTACTGAAAAAAAAAACTAAGTGTAACCAACCAATATAGTTAAGTGATAACAACAAATATAGTTATATGATAGTTACTCATGCTAATGTACACTTGTGTAAGACGTTTCACAAAACTAACACAGACACATCTCTTTCGAACAGTTAATGCGTCATGCCCAACAATTATGTCATTTCACCGTGACACCAACTAATATAACCTTTGTCTCACAATTACTTTCAAATTTTCCCTTTTCCCCGTCCCGAAATTACTTTCACGCCCTTAAAATGGAAAAACCTTCAAAAATTTCACCTTCAAAATATTCACTACTAGATGAGTTCCCCGTATTTTATGCAGGCTTGTTCGCAAAATTAGCTTAATTTTTTATATTTTATTAACACATCATCAAATTATTTAATATTATAATGTTATATATTACAGTCTATTTAAAAGAATATGATTATTAGTCGAAATGAAATTTAAAAAAAGATCACACACCAAAGATAACCTTAAAATTCTCCTTATAAGTCTTCATCCGTCAATTTGCAATACATAGAAAATAAACATAATATCGTTAAGATTGAAGAAGAGATAAAGAAAGTAGAGTTTATATGAAAAATAAAATATCTTTACAAATAAACTAATCACCGAATATTAGCAATTAGACATTGACAAAGTATATAGTGAAAATGGTTCATACAAGAATCATTGAAGGGTATTAGTTTTTTTTCATTAAAGAGTATTAGTTGTTTTCACTAAAGAGTATTAGTTGTTTATACTGAAGAGTCTTAGTTGTTTACTGAAAATAAATTAAGACTTCTTAGTATAGACAACTAATACTCTTCCGTAAAAATAACTAATACTCTTTTAGTAAAAACAACCAATACCTTTCAACGATTTATGTATGAACCAATTTCAGTCTATACATACTCTTAGACATTTATGTGTGAACAAATAATTGGGGAACAACACTAAAATATTGTGAAAAAATAAAACAAAAAAGGAATAAGAAAAAGCATAGAGTTTGGGATAGTTAAATTGCAAATAATCAAGGGTCTTTTAGATGAAAGATACATATATTTTTAACTTAAGTTATATACAATAAATATTGAGAAATACACATGATAATACAATATCAAACCACTTTTTACAAATTGGTATAAAATAATTGAACATATACACAATTTTTTATAACATAAGTGTATATTTTTTTTAACATTGTACTATCTTGTAAATAGTAGTTTGGTATTGTACCATTTTGTAAATGCCCCTTAAATATTCAAATTTTATAATGATTCATAGTTAGCTTAATTGGTAAACATATTAAAAATTACTCATGAGGCCCTTAGTTCAAACGCAACTAAATTCAATTTTTTTTATTAGACTTCTTCTTATTAATGCCACAATGTCACACATAAAATAAAGTGATATGTAATCATGTCACGTAAAACTGAAATTCCTCAGCATTCGACACGTAGGCGAAATCAACCATAAAGTGACACTTCAGTAATCTTGGCCCACACATGTATATAATTCAACTCATTTTTTACTTTGTATATAAAAGTTTACAAAACTACGCATTAAATTCTTAATCATTACTCTATTTTCTTATTTTATGTCTACATTACACACACGAAATAGAGTAGTACTCCCTCCATTCAAAGTTAAGTTTAACATTTGGAGTTAATACAAGTTTTAAAAATATATTATTTTATTATAAAGTTGTGATATAATATATATGAAGGACACGTTTGGTAGGAGGTATTAGTGAATGATAGATACACTAACCCACGTAAGATGATGTTTGCTAGGATATATGCATAAATACACAAGCCCTTTAAAAAGGTTGGGCCCAATTTCCATTGTACTTATTTCATATGTTAATGTATCACAACGCAATAGATGTTATTCATAAAACCATTAATACGTAAAATATTTTTTCCCAATTATAACCTCTCAAAGGATCAGTTACTCCTTGAATCATTCAAAATCAAGGAGTTGCTCATATCTTGCATAACCGCTTCAAATCTTGGAGGCAGGGGAAGTCATCGCCATCTTCAGAGTTTTGTGTTGGGAGGTCCAACAAGTTTCAAAGTTTCAATTCAAGAAATCCCAGAAAACATAGGAGAGATTTTTTCCGACCTAGTTTTCTATTATTTTAATTTTGAGATCCGAAGGTTTTTACAGTTTTTTAGTTGAAGTTTTTTTTTTCCAGTTTCAGTTTCAGTTTCTTTTACCGATATAAAAAGTTATTACTTCTCATTTTGATTTACTCATTGATCCGAAACGTAACATAATATTTTATCGAAAAAGTCTTGAATTAGTATATTTGTTTCTCAATATCTCTTCTTGTTTCTCAAAAGATTGAGACTGTGCTGTAAAAAAATGGCAAGAGTTCAATAAGGATTAGATTATCTAACTTATATTCTTCAAAAACAGTAATTTATTGATGATAGAAGTGGGTCGCCATGGATATCTGCTTCTGGTTGACAAGGAAAACGAAAATGCATTAGAGCATTCCCAATGCTAAGAGGCAAATTTGGCTAAAAAATCTTCAATTTGCCACTAAATTTGCCTCCAATAGTGAAATCATCTCCAACCATCATACTCAAATCTTAACTAAAAAAGAATATTCTCATGGAATATTCTTAATTTATTCAATTTTGTTTCCTATTTTATCTTATATTTGTATAAGATAAAATTATAATTTGATATTATTGTTAAAACCCTTAAAAAAAATTACACAAAATCAAAATATGATATGATTAATAAAATATTAAATAATAATGATTTAATGGTACAAGGATTTTTTGAAAATACTTGATATAAAATAACAAAGTTCAATAATATAATTCATCACAATTACATATTAATACTAAAAAACTTACATAGTTAATACAACTTAATGCAAAAAAATTCTAATCAAACTCAATTTGGAAATCATCACGACACTTTTGGACAATATTTTGGTGATATTGGAGGATTTGGAAGTGGCCTTGGAGACTACTAAATTCGTATTGTGCATGTTTAATTTGTATATCATTTGCGTAGTTATGTTTGTGTGTGTTCAACTTATTTTTATTAGCATGCTTGTTGTGTTTTATTTATTTATTAGAAGTTTTTTTTTTTTAATTATGAAGTTCTGTCATTGTAATTTATATTTAAATTAGTATTTTCTTTAATGTTGTCTTATTATATTTCAATTAGTTAAAATTTTTATTTTTATTAAAGGAAGGTTTATATTTTTAATATTAAATTTTTATTTCACATAATATTAGAAATAAATCTAAAATCAATACATAATATTATATTAATTCAAAATATATATCACATAATATATCAAGTAAAGAAAAAAAATCATTTGCCTCCAAGAAGGGAGGAGGGGAATTAGTCTCCTTGCTTCTCTTTGTGGCAATTCACCACAAGATTAGCCTCCACCGTTGGGGGGCAGTTTGGAGGCTATGTAGCCTTTGCCACAACATTTGCCTCCCGATAGCCTCCAAAGTGCACTCCAACGGAGGAGGCAAAACTTGTGGTGAATTGCCACAAATGAAAGCAAGGAAGCTAATTCTCCTCCTCCCTTCTTGGAGGCAAACCGATTTTCCTTTTTTTTTCTACTTAATACATTATGTGATATGTGTTTTGAGTTAATATAATATTATGTATTAATTTTAGTTTTATTTCTAATATTATGTGATATAAAAATTTAATATTAAAAATATAAACCTTCCTTTAATAAAAATACAAATTGTAACTAATTGAAATATAATAAGACAACATTAAAGAAAATACTAATTTTAATTACAAAATACGGGTGATTTGCATGATGTAATGACTGCGTGCATTATAATGCATAATATGATTATTGAGGATGAACGAGATCTCAATGCCCCAATAATAGAAGCAACAAAAATGGCACCTCCACAGGTTGAAAGGGCAGATAATGAAAATTCGACATTTCAAAGATTTCTTGATCGACATAGAAAAATTAAGAATGCAGATGCTCATTTTGAACTTCGGAATGCTTTGATTGAACATCTATGGGAAGAATATACTAATTCGGAAAATTAGTGGCTATCAATATGTAATTTTCATTTTTTTTTTTGCATTTTTTTAATTTGCATTATGTTGTATTAATTGTGTAAGTTTTTTAGTATTAATATGTAATTGTGATGAATTATGTTATTGAACTTTGTTATTTTATACCAAGTATTTTTTTAAAAAAAAAAATTGTACCATTAAATCATTATTATTTAATATTTTATTAATCATATCATATTTTTATTTTGTGCAAATTTTTTAAGAACTTTAACACTAATATCAAATTATAATTTTATCTTATACAAATATAAGATAAAATAGGAAACAAAATTGAATAATTAAGAATATTCCACGAGAATATTCCTTTTGAGTTAAGATTTGAGTATGATGATTGGGGATGATTTTACTGTTGGAGACAAATTTAGTGGCAAATGGAGGATTTTTTAGGCAATTTGCATTGGGAATGCTCTTAAAAGGAAAATCAAAATAGTGTTGCTTGGTTGTTATTCATGTTTTATAAGTTTATTCTTGACTCTTTAATGTGACTTATTTAAAGGGATAAGCATATTTTTATTTTTTAATGAACCTGACTCTCCTCTCTTCGCATAGGGAAGACGATGTGAAGGGATTGAGGACAAAGGAAAATAATTTGTAGTAATGGTAAAAATGTATATTGTGCTAGAATATTGAGGGTAAAAATGACATTTTCAAACTAATCGATAAATTTATAAATACTAACAAATGAAATATAGAATACACCATTTTGTACACCAAACAATTGATATATACATAAAACTTGTTTAATGAATCAAAGTTTAAACTATCACATGTTATCATATAAATGTTACCAAACGAGTCGGAAAAGTAAAAATATGGATAACTGTTAACTATTGTGAATTTGTAAACTTTAAGGACCCGTTTGGTAAGGGGTATTAGGGAGTGTTAGATACACTAACACCCATAATATTCAGTTTGGTAGGTATTATGCACTGTCTTTTCGGCCGTTTATAAAGCAAGGGCCCGATTTCTAATAAACCAAATTCATATGATAGTGGATCCCTCGCTCATAGGTGGTATTCATAAAACTATGAATTCTTATAATCTATTTTTCCCAAAATTACCCTCATTCATCCGATTAAAAATTTCATCTTACAAACCACATTTCATTGTTTCCCAGAGAAGAATGAGATACGAAAACTTCCATTTATTTTTGTAAGAAAGAACGGTTATGCATCGACGAAAACGAGACAGAGAATTGAAGTAATCATATATAGTGAAATCTATCTCCGTTGATTAATTGAAAGTTTATCCATCTCCATCAATTTGTATCCAGGTAAGGTTTTGGATCTAAGGTTGTTTATCAAAATTCAGAAATTGGTTTTCAAAAAATGGGTTTTCTAAGTTTTCAGAAAGTGGTTATCAAATTAGGTTTCTGAAATTGAATATTAAAGTTTTCATATTATGTGCGACTCTTTTAATTAATTAAAATTCTCTTCATCAAGAGTGATTTTGTATCCCCAATTTTATCAAACGACCGGAATAACCATACTTGTGTTTTGGAGTACTGTCCATAATGTAGCCGGTTGTTTTTATTTTGTAGTTAAATTGCAGGGCTAGACCCAGTCTTCACTCACCCTTTTGAATCATTGTTAGTGGCTATCGCCGAGCTTACAGTGGGATAAATCTCTCGAGTCTACTCACCTGCCAATTTGATTGCTCAGACCCGAGGAGATGGCCTTTGAGAGCGAAAAACATCAGGGATCTATACGAGTATTACAACACCAGAAACAGAGGTATTTTTCATATGATAGGAATTACTTTATAAACTAATAAGTATTCCAGATTTCCTCAGAAGAAGTAATTTGTGGACTATGTTTTTAAAGAGAAAGCAACAGTGTGTGTTGAAGATATTATGATATTATGAGGATGCACTATTTTTGATATACTTTTCTGCCATTTTTTGTACTGTTTAAAGATGGGCATATGCAACTAAAATCCTTTACATCTTAAATCTATGCAACTAAACGGTTAAAATGTTTAACAATCTGTCTTGATTCAAAGTTTGTGAAAATCCTTAACAATTTGTCTTGAAAATCCTTTACATCTTACATATACTATGGTAAATCCTTAACAATCTGTCTTGATTCTAATTTTGTAAAACTTTTTATATCAAATACAACAATATCAATTCTGATACTTGCAAATTGTTATTTTTGCATAAGGTGTTTTTTAAAGGGTCGAGATGAATTCAAATTCACAGACAAATGATGAGATTTATTTGGTTTTGGAATGCATCATTGTTGAAACTATGTTAGTCATATTTGGCGTAGTTGCCTTCATTCTGTCAAATGAAACTGAAACTCTTAGGTGGAGGCAACCAAGAAGATATAACATGCTAAATCGGATCCCTACTCAGGTGACAAATATGATGAATTTAGTAGAGTTAGATGATGTAACTTGTAAAGATCAACTTCGAATGGACCAAAATGCCTTTAATCACTTCTGTGAGTTGTTGACAACTGTAGGAGGTTTAACGACCTGTAAGTACGTTAGTGTTCAAGAACAAGTTGCGATGTTTTTATCTATTCTTGCCCATCACAAGAAAAACAGGATTGTGAAAGACAAGTTCAACAGATCGGGAGAAACTGTGTCGAAACACTTTCATTCTGTTTTGAAAGCCGTCTTGAAACTCCATCACTTATTATTGGTTGAACCCTCACCTGTACCTGAAGATTGTACAGATCCCAGATGGAAATGTTTTGAGGTATTTCCATTAACTTTACAATGTTAATTAGTTATTCTATATATTACCAACTACACTTTATAACAGGATTTAAAATGATGTTTTTATATAGGGTTGTCTTGGAGCATTAGATGGAACATATATAGATGTTAAAGTCCTTATAGTTCATAAAGCAAGATACAGGAATAGGAAGGGGGGTATCACTGTGAATGTGTTAGGAGTTTGTGATCGAGATATGCAGTTTGTGTATGTTCTTTCTGGATGGGAAGGGTCAGCTGCAGATGCAAGAGTGCTTCGAGATGCTGTCATCTGTAACCATGGTTTAAAAGTTTCATTTGGTATACATAATAAGTATCCTCATGTTCATATATGTGAGTTTGTAAGATTAATATCAATATTTGACATACATATTTGTAACAGGATGCTACTATTTGTGCGATAATGGGTATCCAAACGTTGAAGGATTTTTAAAACCTTACAAAGGTGTTAGATATCATCTGAATGAATGGTCATCACGAATACCCAAAACAGCACGCGAGTACTTCAACATGAAACACACAAGGACACAGAATGTTATAGAACGTGCATTCGGGTTACTGAAAATGAGATGGGCCAAATTATGAAGTCCATCATACTACCCACTCAAAGTTCGGAACCGGATTATTTTGGCGTGTTGCTTGATTCATAACTTTATCAGAAAAGAAATGACGATTGATCCAATGGAGAATGGATTAGATGCATTTCTGAACAAACAAAATGGGGCTCAATCTTCAAATGAACCGGTTATTGGTGTTGTTGAGTCGACAACCGCTTGGAATACATGGAGAGATGATTTAGCTTAACATATGTTCAACGAGTGGTTGCATCAGTCATAGAGTGTTTGGAAATTTATTGTTTGATTTCTAGTATATTGTGAACTTCTTGAAATATTTTGACTATGGTTTATGTTATTGTTCCTACTAGCTTTCCTCTTTTAATGACCACATGGTGTTTGGTGTTTGACAGTATTCGATGATGAACAATCTATTATGATTAGAGGAATAAGATAGATGTCGTGGAATATTATGCAATGTCGTGGAGTATTGTGCAATGTATCTTGTATTCCTGATATTGAAGTCTATGTTGTGGAATATTGTGCAATGTCTTTTGTGGTTGGAGCAAGTGGTTTTTTTTTGTACCCAGCCTTGAAGATTTAATGTTGAATTCATTTCTGCAGCTCAAAGTATTTTTATCAGAGTTCATTTTTGGTCTGGTTTTTAGCAGTTTATTATGGGGCCATTTTAATATTCTGATTATTCTTAACAGTTGGTATCTGAAGACCATTTTAATATTTTGATTAGTCTTAACAGTTGGTATTTGAAGACCATTTTGAGTCAAATATAATTTACGAATATCAAACTTACTACAAAACTCTATCAAATCTTATTTAAATTTTATATTAGCTACGCTTATTGAATTAGTATTATCACTAGCTTACTATTAAAAGATTTCTTCTTTATAATGTTTTCCCGATTGATCTTGGGTTTGAGTATATAATATGTCCAAGTGTCAACCACTATAGTATATAATATTTGATATATAAATTAATAATATCTTAAAAGACATACACATTTTGTAGTTGCAAAATGAGATATGAACAACAAATAAGCTGTCACATCTTGGGCACCACATGCATTCTTTCTTGCCGACATTCGCACCAAAAAATGCTTCACAAATAAAATTCGAAATAAACGCATTATCTATTTTAACTTAAATTTCTTTTTTTCGAGCGCATTTTAACTTGAATTTCTTAAAGAAAATATATTTTTCCTGGACTATCTTAATTTTACTTAGAGGGAGTAACATAGATACAATATTTCTCTCACATTATTGTTCTCTAAAATAAATAGAATTGGTAACGGATTGCTTAAATATCAATGAATTGACATATTGTCTACCTGAAACTACTGGGTGGTTTTGTAATTCTTTTTGCTAAAGTAATTGTGGATTATCATCCTAATATTGTGTGCTAAATTGCATTTGATGTGCTTATAATAAAATTGGAAATAGGCAGCTTTATTTATTGCACAAAAACCTTTATTAAATCATAGGAGGGTAATTTTTCTAAAATGTACTTGCACACAACGCACCTGATGCATACAAAACTATAATATCATATAATTATAGTAACATAAATAATTTGCCAACGAAAATTCCGTAGGCAAATTTTTACGTAGGTAGATAATAAAATGTCTTTATAATTAACACCTTTTGTAGGCAATCCCCAATACAAATTATTTTGTTGAAAATTTTGTAACCTTATTTACAATTTTCAAAAGCAATTTAATATTTTCTTGTAGTATACACTTTTTATCCCAATAGAATATGAAAATAGTTCATTCATAAACTATTGAAGGGTATTAATTATCTTAATGCGTTTTATTTGATTACATGAGAGGGTGAAAATAGAAATTATTATGACTGGCTATTAAAATAAAATTAATTAATTCAGCGTTGTACCAGTTGTTTCACACGACGGAATTTAGTGTCCTTTATTTAAAATTCATAAATTTAAATTTTCATCTTTCCTGAAATATTGCCTATAAAATCTATAGCAAATATTAACAAAAAAATAAGATTTATCTATACATGAAAACGTAAAAGAAAAGATTTATCCGTACAAAAAAATATATTAGCAAATTCATAGTTTTGTTGAATTCATGTGATCATAAAGGAATATGTCAATTAGTTGGCAGGATCCGTAGAAAACGTAAATACATATTCCCACAAGAATATTTTAAATTATACCATACGCACACACATATGGACTAAAGTAAATTTTGCAATATATTATCATTCCTATATTTAGGAAAAGCTTACAGTTTAAACCCATGAACTTCAGAAGAAAAATAAAAAGTCACGACGATACTCTCAACCGTGGGAATGAAAAAGCGCTCAAATTCGCCCACCAAATATTCTCCATTACCCACTTTTGATATTGAACGTGAGTGGTTCTACCATGATTCTTCTCATAAACGCAACCATCTGCATTATTATAAAAGAAGGCTTAATATTGGGAGATCTAAAACTTAATCAAGGAAGCAATTTTTTCCGAACGATTCTTATCAGCGGTATTCATCGCAAAAAATTTTACATTATTTTAATAAAATATTTGATTTTATATATAATGCTAGATCATACATGGTGTTTTCTACTTGTGTGAAGATGGATGCATCAGGCAGCGGCAATCGGGGAAAACAACTCTCCACCAAAACAAGAAGGTCGTGGACCACTAGGGAAGAAGAGGTGCTGATAGAATGTCTGAAAGACCTCAATCACAATGGTTGGAAAACGGAAAATGGGTGGAGACCTGGTCATTTGATGGAGCCCGAGAAAGGAATGAAAAAAGAATTACGCGGAACTGATATTGTTGCTACTCCACACATCACGTCAAAGTTGCATACCTGGAAACTGAATTACAATTCTTTGTCGAGCATGCTTGGAAATTTTGGTATAGGATGGGATGACACCAAAAAAATGATAGACGTAATTGATCCGAAAAAGTGGGAGGAAATCACGCAAGTAAACTTCTTTTTTTTTATAAAAAAATGCTACAATGTGTGATTTTCATATTCATAGTTCAATTATTTGCTATTTAAGTTGATATTTACTCAGGCTGACCCAAACGCTCGCCTAATGCGCTTCAAGCCATGGCCACTATATGAGTCTTGGGTTGAAATTTTTGGGAAAGATCGGGCCACATGTGAACATGCTGAGGGTAAGCAGGAGGCACAAAATGAAATCCCCAACCAAACAGATGTTCCTCATTAATGAAGAGGGTGATGAAGAGCAGTACAAATCACCAGATGGCCAAAAGGAAAAGAAAAATGAAAAAGAAGATCTGAAGATGAAAGGAAAGAAGAGAAAATCAATCGATGGAGGTAGAAGTGGTGAATTGGTTGAAGCGTTTCGTGATTTCATGCAGTCTGCTGCAACACGATTTGGTCAGATTGCTCAACATCTTGGCCATGAACAAGATGTGGCGGTTAGGAGAAGTCAGTTTTTTGATCAACTCAACAAAATTGAAGGGATCTCTACTTATGAAAAATACAGTGTCTCGGATGAGTTACTTCTACATCCTCAGAGACTTTATTTTTTTCTAGGATTACCTGACACTGAACATAAGGGTTATTTGGAGTCGTTGCTCGCAAAGTTGTTCTGAGATGTTGACAGTCATGACATAGTTTTAGTTTGTTAATTCAGTGGGTGTTTATTCGTTTAATAGGGTCAATTTCAGTTTGTTATCAGTCGTGTTTGTTTTTTTTTTAATAGGGTCAATTAAGATCATTTTCACTCTTTTATGTTGCTTGATTTATTAAGATTGGTTTGTTCGACATTTTAATTTATTCAGATCATTTTCACTCTTTTATGTTGCTTGATTCAGTATTTTTTATTATTTAGAGATCAAGAATCTTGATTTTGTGGTTATATTATCGTAGTGTGTGTGGTTCTAACTTTTTTTTAGAGCTGCAGGGATACATATTACTTTTTTTGGGTTCACTGAATCGGCGAGGGTTACGATAGTGAGGGCTGGGAGAGCAAGTCCTTCCATTTCCGGTTAATTTCTATAAATTTTGAACGATGGTCGTGCTTTTATTGAGTGATGCCAGTGCAAAGCCGGAGCGGATTTCAAATGCCAGGCTGTTAATGATGGATAACTTCTTCTAAAAACACCACAATACAGTATTAGATTAGCACTCATTTTTTATTTGGTGCGATTTTTGAATCCGTAAATTTAATTATCCACGTGATGAATCTGCTGCAATTTGGTGAACCCAACTAACAGATTAAAGAATCGCATTTGTTAAGTATTAAATATGTTATTTCAATGGAATTTTATTATGTAATATAATTTAAAATTGACAATATAAAACTCATTTTTTTATTGAATTCACTATTATATAATGATGCAAAAATCCCTCTAGGCGATCATCAGCTGACCCGATTTTAGTATAATCCGCCTAGACAGGCTAGATGTCTATTTTTTTTTTTCCGCATTCAAACGACGTCGTTTAGAGAATTTCACTTAATTTGATGCAAGTTATTATGTATTTTTGTTTGTCATTTAATTTTTATCAATTTGTAACTTATGTGTATTGATTATTATCTGTTAAATTTGTAACTTAATTTGTAACCCAAAACATGTAGTCCTCCGTGTAGAAGCCTCTCGATTGGAGGAGAACTTTCCCGACAGTAGGTTCACTGAATCAGGGATCCATACTAGGCTGCATCGGGAAAATAAATTAACAAGAGGATTCGGGGGAATATAGTGACGAGAAACTTACATTGCTCCATATTTTATCGAGAAATTCGTTCATAGCAATAGTGTTCTGATTAATGCTAATTAATGTCAAGTATTGTCGAAAGAACCTGGAGCATACATATGAGAAATCGAAAACTCACTGCATCACAATCACATTAATCATTCGACTCTTAACCATTTAGGTAAATGACTATCAATAGTTGCACATAATCCTTTTTATAACTCAACAAAGGTGGTTAATGTCACTTTATTCCACTAATTCAGTATCCTTCATAATTTCGTACATAGAACATATTAATGTTTATTGCTCTTTTATAAAGATTATTTGTTATCTCTTGTCGACATACATAAAAAGAAGAGCAAAATGTTTTTTCAACTAAAATAAACACTAACAGCTCCTATTTGCTACTAAAATAAACAATAAACCCTTGCAAGAATTAGATTCCATTGCAAAACTTACATGATTGGTACGGGTAAATTATTATGCGTTATATGTTATCTCCTTCTTCTTGATGCATTTTTGGATGTATATAGCCTGACCTTGTGTGATTTTCTCAAGGGGATTTTTTTATCAAGCTGCTTGGACGAGGACATCTCATACTGAAGCTGCTAAGAAGCCTAAAACAAAATAAACCATGTGAAATTAAAATCATCGTCTAAGTGCATCTTCATTCATATGAAGAATCAAATGTTTGAATATCTCAAGTACTACACGTATTAAAAATTGAACATTCACGTGACATTGAAGAAGTAAATTTCTACACATAAGAGAGCGGATGAATACAAAAGCATTGTCCTCGAAATGAAAGTCAAAAAAATTAAACCATTATTCGACCTAATGAAAAAAAAATGATAAAAAAAAACCAAAAGCAACCCACTAATCTAATTATTTGACCTAATTGAACATTATTAAAATTATTTTCTACTAGAATATTTACGCCGCCGACTGCTACATGTCGTGGAGCTTTCGCAGGTGTCATGTCTGTTATCATCATCTTCCGTATCACTGTCGCGTAGTTGGAAGGGTCGTCTTGTTGGGAAAATAGGGGTGCCCGGAATCTATTCGAGATGAATTTTAAATACAATTATTACTAGCATGAATTAATCATAATTAATTCAAATAATAATTCCAACAACTAATTATCATCATGCATGTTAAATTAATTTCACATATTTAACTAGGCGGAATTAAACAAGTAAATATGCGATTTACGTACCACTCGTAGTAATGGCCTTTGGATATACGGGACACTTGTAATCTCGTTCTATCAACCCAAAGCCTTCTCAAGTATTTCCCTTTTCACCTCACTTGATCGCCGGTGGGAGACGCTTTCAAGCAATTTAATAAACTAAGGAAAAAGAAAAATATCTATGCTTCTTGATTTTTCCAACACATGGAATTATGTACTTGGGGATGAAATAATCATCCCCTATTTATAATATGTAGGGGCCAAAAATTTAAGTGTATTTGGGCTTGGAGAAAATCTTTTCTTAGACTCTAAGAAATCTTGAATATATCTCATATATTCTTTTCTCCAAAATAAAATATTCCACAAAAGTCTCACCCTACATATTAAGGCTTGAAATTTTCGAAAATTAATAAGATTGACTCCAAGATTTGGATCTTCTTGAATATATGAGATAATCTTGTATTCCAAAAATACTTATCCCCCATAATATCTTTCCAAGAAAATCAACAAAATCTAATCTTTCTTAATATCTTAATTTTCGAAATTTTAATGAAAAAATCAGCAATGTAATTTTCTTTTTATTTTAATCACCTTATCATTATTGGGCTACTTAATGGGCTACTTGAGGGGCCTTAAGGAGAATTAAGATTGGACCTCTTAATGGACTTCTGAATTTCAATATTGAGCCCCAATATAATTCAATCCATTAATATTAATTATTACCACTAATAAATTAATATTGCACTATCCATCTTAATCCATATTACGATAATATGGGTTCCCGGTTATTATTTCCCGCGTTTAAGATTATCAAGTCCATTAATTAATTAAGCTTCTGAATAGCTCTAAATTAATTAACATCTTTCACCTTGGAGTAAAGACAGCTCAACATTATTATTCGTACCGAATAAACTAATTCTTCACTTGCAAGATTTGGTACAATAAAACTTCTGAGCCCACCAAGGGGACTAATCACACGAGCCGTACTCGCACGCGTTTCTCCGTATTAAATCTTAGCAACCGTCGTATGATTAATATTACTGCCCAAGACACAAAGTTCGAAGTCGCAATGATTCTTACCCAACATGAATCAAAGCAGTAACTATTAAGCACACACGGTCCTATTTAAGTGACGGAGATTAAGAAATCAACAACCACTGAGGTCTAATTCTTCACCTTTCAGAACAGAAGAATTTATCCTCGCTGTAGGACCTCTTCAACACATACTAAATGTGCTAGTGCAATCTCTTAGTCAAGACAGACCAATCTGAGCCTTACACATCGACCTTTCACGGCGGATTGTTCAATTCCACCTAGATCGTGAAAATGTACATTTAGTTACAAGTAAACTGTTAATGTTGTCTTCCGTGATCGGGTATCACCACATTAACTACATTGTAACATGTACTATATATTGAACGGTTTGCAATAGAAATTCAACATTCAATTATAACTAAAGCAAATGCGATAAAAGAATTATTCTCATAAAACGAGTGTTTGATACACGAGTTATACAAAGTAAAAGCATACTTTCACGTATAACTCCAACACGTCTAACCTCATCTTCGCTCTCATCACTCGAAATTATGATGACCCCCGGATCAGCAATTAAATTCCCCTTTCCTAAATGTTTCAAAAATACTTCCTTCAACATCTCGTACATGTTGTCACCTGCTCCGTACATGTAAGCCTCCAAAAATAATCAACCTGATTCATGAAAAAACAAAAACATGAATAAAAATATAGTACTCATCATATATACTTTTTATATTCCCAAATAATTAAAAGAACATTTATTTTAGCCCATGCATCAAATATGAAATAATGTTACCTTTTTAAATTTTTCTTTGGTTGTTTTTTCCCAGAAAATACCTTCCTAACGGATCAAGTAGTGAAACATTTTAAATCGTTTTTCAAAAACTTAACTCTATCTTTAACTTGCTCAAAAACAAAATTCTTAAGGGGAAAATCAATTGAAAGTAACCAAACAATCGCATGGATTGTCTGGTCATCAAAATCTGCACCGTTTTTTGTGTATAGACCTGGACTTTGAATACAAAGAATTTCAAAAAGAGAAGTAGTGACCGCCTTGGTCCAATATTTATCATAAAAATAAACCTTTTGTATACTATTCATTTTTAGAAAGTAGAGTGATAACAATAGAAAAATATGTATTATGAAAATGAGAGAAGACGTAAAAAAAACCTATCACTATTTTGTAATGCATACAATCTCATCAATGAGTTGTAGCCCATAAATAGCTAAAAGTTTAGCTATTCTTTAGAATCATAGATCACATGTATTAAATATTCTTCAATCCATATCTTGTTAAGGATAAGAATTGTATAGTGTAAAGTGAAGTCAGATATTTCTATAATCTAGCATATTTTTAAGAATACTAATTCATGACTTTGAATTTGTCTATATTTGCACCAAGTTAAAGAATCGGATAGTCTAAAGTTAAGTCAAATTTTTCTATAATCCAACATATTTTATAGCATACTAATTCATGACTTTGAATTTGTCTATATTTGAATCAATATCAAATCATTGTAATCAAACACTAGCTTATAATTATTCATTTATGTAATCTAAAGTAGCATACAATTATACGTGCTCTGCTCCTAGCTTATTATTATTCATTACATACATCTATCATATAATTATTCATTTCTATAAACTAATAAGTCGCTTTGGATTATATGTGCTCTAATTATTAGCCAACATATCTAATTATTCTTTGGAATATTCATCAAGGTGCAACGGCTTTTGAAGAGAACATGTAGCTTCTAACAACAAAGTGATGCAACCCAATCCACAGTTATAGCCACTCTATTTCACCATAGTCATCATAAGAACAAAATAGAGATAACAAATTTGACAAAGAAATGAACTGGTAAAATACAAACAAGGCATTTCTGGAATGTCACCACTAAATTAGTGATACCCACAGATCGAATGTTAGTTGCTAAAGCAAAAGGCAGAAGACGAGAAAGAGGTTTCAGATTTTGTCAACCATTTTCATTCCTTTGTAAAAGGGATGAGGTGGAGGAAGTTGAACAATGGTAAAATATCAGAAGAAATATGAGCTGCGCAATGTTGAAAAGACGAGAATGATAATATATCAGTAGAAATATGAGTTGTACAACGGTAAATTTTGTCCAGAAGATCATGATTTTCACTAGAACATGAATTGCATCTATCCCCTTCAAATTAAATCAAAAGCATTTTCTGCAGCAAACAACAAAGATGATTGAATCATTTAGTTAGTATCCTCTTTAAGAGAAGATACTAGGTTCTCTCTTTCCCCCTTCTCTTAACGCAAACCACTTTGAAATTTCAAGAAATCCATAGACTCTTATATGTTAACTTGTGGTGTGAGTTCTAGTGTCCTACTTATCTAACATTCTCCTGATTTCCAAGTCCAATTAACCAAATAATCTTCTAGTAAATTCAAATTATATACCGACATTTTAGATAGTAGATTCTTCATGCTAAAAAGTAAAAACACAAACGAAAAGAACATGGTATATATATAATTGAGTCGATTATTAAATCAAATTACGACATGGCAAATTACCAGCCATTCTCGATCCCCTTGATGACCTTCAGGATCAAGCTCCTTAAGGGCAACTGGAGTGATCTTATACCCCGACCTCACATCATCATCTATAACCCCTTTATAGACGATACCAAAGTAACCCTCACCGAGTACCTGATTCGGCCGAAAGTGCTTGGTAGCCAACTTCATCTTCTCATACGTGAAGATATCAAGATCACCATTCCCAGGACTTTGACGTAGATCCTTTACATTTTTCGGAATTACAACAATGTTACTCGAACCTACAGAATCTCCACTGTTGGAGTTATACGTGAAAGTGTGCTTTTACTTTGTATAACTCGTGTATCAAACACTTGTTAATGAAAATAATTATTTAATCACATTTGCTTTAGTTATGATTGAATGTTGAATTTCTATTGCAAACCATTCAATAAATGGTACTAGTTACATTGTAGTTAATGTGGTGATACCCGATCACGGAAGACAACATTAATTGTTTCCTTGTAACTAAACGTACATTTTCACGACCTAGGTGGAATTGAACAATCCGCCGTGAAAGGTCGATGTGTAAGGCTCAGATTGGTCTGTCTTGACTAAGAGATTACACTAACACATTTAGTATATGTTGAAGAGGACCTACAGCGAGGATAAATTCTTCTGTTCTGAAATGTGAAGAATTAGACCTCAGTGGTTGTTGATTTCTTAATCTCCGTCACTTAAATAGGACCGTGTGTGCTTAATGGTTACTGCTTTGATTCATGTTGGGTGAGAATCATTGTGACTTCGAACTTTATGTCTTGGGCAGTAATATTAATCATACGACGGTTGCTAAGATTTAATACGGAGAAACGCGTGCGAGTACGGCTCGTGTGATTAGTCCCCTTGGTGGGCTCAGAAGTTTTATCGTACCAAATCTTGCAAGTGAAGAATTAATTTCTTCGGTACGGATAATAATGTTAAGCTGTCTTTACTCCAAGGTGAAATATATTAATTAATTTAGAGCTATTCAGAAGCTTAATTAATTAATGGACTTGATAATCTTAAACGCGGGAAATAATAACCGGGAGCCCATATTATCGTAATATGGATTAAGATGGATAGTGCAATATTAATTTATTAGTGGTAATAATTAATATTAATGGATTGAATTATATTGGGGCTCAATATTGAAATTCAGAAGTCCATTATGAGGTCCAATCTTAATTCTCCTTAAAGGCCCCTCAAGTAGCCCATTAAGTAGCCCAATAATGATAAGGTGATTAAAATAAAAAGATAATATCATGCTGATTTTTATTGTAATTTTCGAAAATATGGCCTATTTATGGGAGAAAAGATTTTGTTGATTTTCTTGAAAATATATTATGGAAGATATGTATTCTTGGAATGCAAGTATATCTCATATATTCAAGAAGATCCAAATCTTGGTAGATCCCCTATAATTTTCGAAAATTGCTAGCATAATAGGTGAGTGAGACTTTTGTGGAATATTTTATTATGTAGAAAAGAATATATGGGATATATTCAAGATTTCTTAGAGTCTAAGAAAAGATTTTCTCAAGGCCCATATTCCCTACAATTTTCGGCCACTACCCATTATAAATAGGGGGTGATTATTTCATCTCCAAGTACATAATTCCATGTGTTGGAAAAATCAAGAGCATAGATATTTTTCTTTTTCCTTAGTTATTTAAAATTGTTCGATAGCATCTCCCACCGGTGATTGAATAAGGCGAAAGGGAATACTTGAGAAGGCTTTTGGGTTGGTAAAGCGTGTACGTGTTAGTCCCATTTATTCAAAGGCCAAGTTCTACGAGAGGTACGTTAATCACATATTATCTTGTTTTTTCCGCCATAGATTATATGTGAATTAATTCAACATGCATTATGTAAATTTTGTTGTTGGAATTATTATTTGAATTAATTAGGATTAATTCATGCTAGTAATAATTGTATTTAAATTCGTATTTAAATTTCATCCCGAATAGTTCCCGGGCACCCCTATTTTCCCAACAACTTGTATCAGAGCCACGGTTTCGGGCTCTGATCTTTAAATTGGAATTTAAATTGTTAAACATTAAATTGAAATTGGATAGTAGAATTGCTAGATCTTTTTTGCAGGTATCCAATTGTCATGGTTTTAATGTTGTTATTTTTCATGCGTGTGAATTAATTGTTTTTAATTCGATTCGTTCGAATTCGTTTTTCTCGTGAGAAAATCCACGAGTAGATTAGTTGTTTTTATTTTGATTCGATCATTGTAATAGACTAGTCTAGATCTAGTATTTATTTTTTTGTAAAATAAATTGTAACCGGATCGTGACGAAAGAACGAAGAATTAAAAACGGCGTACCCGGATGACGCATGCATGCACAGCGCATGCATGGACGTAAAATCATGCATGGGGTGAAAAACGAGAACGAATGGCAAAACCCGGTGCACGGGGTGCGCGAGGCGCACGACCCGCACACGACGGGTGCGGCAGCGCGCGCGCACGTAGGCGCGCTCGGCGGCTACTGCTCGGCGCCGTGTCGAGTGACGTGCGGGCCCACTCCGTGGGCCGACGCGCACCGTATCTCGGGCCGTGGAATTTTTTCGGTTCTCCTTTTTCTTTCGTGTGATTTTAAACGTCGTCCCGAACCCCAAACGATGTTGTTTTTGATGAAGTGTTGTTGTTCGAGTGGGAGTGTGTCGAGACGAACGACGGATAGCGATAAGGACGATATTTCGCATCAAGACGTGAAGAAATTAAATCGTGACAATTTGATTTGAGTGCTCCAATGTGTTTAATTTTGTTTTGATGGATGTTTTATTTCGTGCACTTATTATTATTTGTTAATATGTGTTTGCATGAATGTTATTGTCCAAGAAAAACCTTACTTTCGAAAATTACTAAGTATGTTTATTTAATCGCAATTTTATTCTGGATATTAAAATTGGATTAATTTGGCCTCCATAATTTATTTATTTGTGAAGTTCTTTTGGAATACATTTTCCCCTCGGATCGGCCAAAAGAACGGATTTCACATGAATAAATTCCGAAAGGATGATTGTGGATTATTACTAGTGGCGGTATTGACCCTCACCACGAGTGGCTTGCTCAAAGCGAAATAATAATCCTGTATTTAATTATGGTTATTACTTAGGCATAGGGAATTGATATTAACTTACTCCCCTCGGAGTCCCTGTCAATTTCTATGTGGTCAAAGTGGGAGCCAACTATTAATTTTGAATTAAGGATTTGTAACTTTTAAGTTTGTGATCCGCTTGAATGTATTTAAATGTATAGACCACCCCTCGTGGCGCATTTAAATTGTTTCGAGATGTTGGCTGATGCATGATTATATTGTTTTAAGGTTTCAATATAATTGATGTGATCGAATTATGTGATAATTTCGTATTTTTCTAGATATTGATATGAATGTATGTTTTATTCTCATTTCATCATTTCGCAACCTTTTAATCCACTGTTTAATATACTTAAAGTTAATAAATTTTTTGGAGTGATTTATATCGATTGGAAATGTTTTTTTTTTTAAAATTGTCCTTACTGCACGAAAACACAATTGGGTTATTTATGTTAATATACCCGGCAAGCCTAATGATAAGTCAAGTAATGGGAAAAGGCAGTTTATGATTGGAAGCGTGACAATGAACACATGAAGTGCATCATCTTGACATCTCTGTCTGAGGATTTGAGGCGCGTTCATGGAGACATTGTATCCGCTGTTGAAATCATGGAACACCTTGAAGAGATGTTTTCACATCAGAATCCCATGACTAATCAGTTCACCAAACATGACTCGGTTAAGTTGGAAATGGTGGAAGGAACGCCCGTGAGGGAGCACGTTCTCGAGATAATGACATACCTTAACAAGTTGGAAGTACTTGGTGTGGATTTTGATTGATTTCATATACCATTCTCTACCGAGAAGCTTTGAGTAGTTTCATCTGAACTGTCAGATGAATGAACGGACAAGTCGTTTGCCCGAGCTCTTGCAAGCTTTAGTTTCGGTGGAGGTGATAATGGAGCACCAGTCTAGTGCTATGGTGGTTAATGGTTTGTCTACCTCTTTTGGTCCCAAGGGAGGAAAAAAGAGGAAGAGAACCAAAGGCCGGATCCAAGCAAATCCAATTGTTGCGAAAGGCAAATGCAAAGGCTAGCATCAAAGTGGAAGTGTTTTAGTTGCGGTGAGAGAGGACAATGGAGGTCTGCCTGTTCCAAGCCTAAGAGGCTAGGAAAGTTAGGTAATTCACACACCCTAGTCGTCGAAACTTGTAAAGTGGCGTATGCTGTCTATTGGTGGATAGTGGATACGAGAGCTACTGATCACATTTGTTTCATGGGTTCAAGCTAACCTAACGACTTAACGGAAGTGAGATCCCCATCACATCGGGCAATGCTACGAGAGTGGCAGCTGAAGCAGTGGGAGAAGTGCGCCTATCTTTTGAAGATAGAGTTATGGTCTTGAGACACGTTCTTCATGTTTCAAGTTTAGAAAGAACTCAACCTTCAGTTTCTAAACTGTTTTGAATAGATACTCACTTTCTTTTAATAAGGATGTTATTATTTCTTTAAACGATGAGTTTATCTGTTCCGGAACTTTAATGGATGATCTTTATACCATTATTTGGGCACACCACTCACAAAATTGAATCTAATAACACATCGATTATTTCGAGTAATAAAAGGAAGCATTCTTCGGACATGAACGAAACACTTTTATGGCATCTTAGATTAGGTCATATTAATCTAATACGGATACAAAGGTTGGTGAAAAATGAATCCTTGGAGTCACTTCAAGTTGAATCATTTCCAACTTGTGAATCCTGTTTAGAGGGTAAAATGACCTAGAGGGCATTTGGAGCCAAGGGGAATAGAGCCACCAAAGTGTTAAAACTCGTTCATAACGATATGTGTGGTTCAATGACGATCATAGCAAGAAGGGGTATGAGTAATTTGACGATTACTCGAGAAATGGATACATCTACCTTATGATGCATAGGGAAAGAAGTATCAAGTTTCTACGATTTGATCATGGAGGCGAATACCTTAGCGATGAATTCTTGAACTACCTATCGGACGAAGGGATTGTATCCCTGTTAACCGCACCGGGAACCCCTCAATAGAATGGTATGGCGGAATGAAGGAAGCAGACTCTTTTAGAAATAGTCAGATCCATGATGAGTTATTCGGATTTACCCAAATCGTTTTGGGTAACGCCTTGGAAACGGCGGCTTACATTCTAAACTTGGTGTCATCCAAATCGGTTCCTAAAACCCTAATGGAATTGTGGACCGGGCGCGAGCCCAGTCTAAGACACTTGCGGATTTGGGGTTGTCCGGCATACGTGCTAGACAAGGAAGCCGGTAAGTTGGATCCGTGTTCGAAATTAAGGTTGTTTATAGGATACCCTGCAGGAACGAAAGGGTGTATGTTCTATAGTCCCAAGGATCAAAAGACCGTGATTAGTTCGCACTTTAAATTCTTGGAGGAAGACTATATGAACAAAAGAAAGCCCAGAAGTGAGATTACCTTAGACGAGTTAAGAGGGCAAACTCCTATACCAAGTATACAAGATGATGTACCACACATCACACCTTCACAACCGGAACCCCGTCGTAGTGGGAGGATTGCAAGGCAACTCGAGAGATTCATGGGAATTGGAGAATCTTTGGATTTGATTCCCGGCGATGAATCAGACCCATGGACGTACGATGAGGCAATCCAAGACAAAGACGCGGAGGCGTGACAAACCGCAATGGAAACCGAGATGGGTTCGATGGATCATAATCAAGTGTGGGAGTTGGTCGATCCACCCAATAGGGTAGAACCCATTGGATGTAAGTGGGTGTACAAGAGGAAAAGAGAACCGGACAGAAGGGTAGAGATCTTCAAAGCAAGGCTTGTGGCTTGTGGCTTGTGGCTTGTGGCCTGTAGCTATGCTTAAGTCCATCCGTATTCTCTTGTCGATCGCTGCGCACTTAGATTACGAGATCTGGCAAATGGATGTCAAGACAGCTTTCCTTAACGGAAGTCTTGACGGGATCTATATGCAACAGCCCAAAGGTTTCATTGAAAAAGGCCAAGAACACCTCGTATGCAAGCTTAAGAGATCCATTTATGGACTTAAGCAAGCATCGCATACTTGGAACCTGTGTTTTGATCAAATTATTAAGTCTTATGGGTTTATGATCAAAACAAGTTCGAAAGTTGTGTGTATAAAAGGTGTGACGGAACTGCGGTGGTATTCTTAGTATTATACGTAGACGATATTCTGCTCATTGGAAACAATGTAAAGGTATTGTCAGACGTAAGGGTATGGCTGTCAAAATAATTTGATATGAAGGACTTAGGGGAAGTCGGTCACATCCTTGGGATCAAGATCACTCGCGATCGCAAGAAGAGGATGTTGGGCTTATCGCAAGTTTCATACAAAGACACTGTTTTGAAGCGATACAACATGCAAGATTCCAAGAAAGGTTTTGTACCTTTTAGGCACGAAATCCATCTATCCAAAGAAATATGCCCTAAGACGCAAGTGGAGATAGATGACATGAAAGATGTTCTGTACGTTTCGGACGTAGGAAGTCTTATGTATGCAACGTTGTGTACGAGACCGAATATCTGCTTTGTCGTGAGCATGTTGGCAAGATATCAAAGTAACCCCGGGAAAGCACATTAGATTGCAATTAAATGCGTTATTTAGTTTCTGAAAAGAACTTGGTATGGAATGTTGATTTAACAGTCAGACAGTCTAATTCTCATGGGATACACGGACTCAAATTTCCAATCAGACATAGACTCCAGAATAACTACCTCGGGTAGTGTGTTTTGCATGGGAGAAGGAGCCATGACATGGAGAAGTGATTAGTCGTTGATTCGACCATGAAAACCGAATAAGTAACTGCTTATGAAGCAGCGAAAGAAGCGGTTTGGCTCAAGTACTTCTTAGTGGACTTGGACGTTGTTCTGAATTTGCTCGATAAGATAAACTGTCTTTTGTGACAATGTCGGAGCAGTTGCAAATTCAAGGGAACCGAGAGCCCACAAGGCCAGCAAACACATTGAAAGAAAACACCATCTTATACGAGAAATCGTTAAGAGAGGAGATAAAGAGGTGGAAAAGATAAATGTCGAATGACAACCTAGTACATCCATTCACAAAGGGTCTGCCTCAGAGTACATTCGAGAGACATGTGGATGGAATGGGAGTCAAGACTATTGCTAATCTGCTTTAAGTATAAGTGGGAGGAATTATTAGGTTAGTGTAGGTTGACATGAGATGTCACGTAGAGCTACTACACTAAGACATGCGTGATGTATACTAAAAGCAGACTTTAAGTATAAGTGGGAGATTGTTGGAGTTATACGTGAAAGTATGCTTTTACTTTGTATAACTCGTGTATCAAACACTTGTTAATGAGAATAATTCTTTTATCACATTTGCTTTAGTTATGATTGAATGTTGAATTTCTATTGCAAATCGTTCAATAAATGGTACAAGTTACATTGTAGTTAATGTGGTGATACCCGATCACGGAAGACAACATTAACTGTTTCCTTGTAACTAAACGTACATTTTCACGACCTAGGTGGAATTGAATAATCCGCCGTGAAAGGTCGATGTGTAAGGCTCAGATTGGTCTGTCTTGACTAAGAGATTACACCAGCACATTTAGTATGTGTTGAAGAGGACCTACAGCGAGGATAAATTCTTATGTTCTGAAATGTGAAGAATTAGACCTCAGTGGTTGTTGATTTCTTAATCTCCGTCACTTAAATATGACCGTGTGTGCTTAATGGTTACTGCTTTGATTCATGTTGGGTGAGAATCATTGTGACTTCGAACTTTGTGTCTTGGGCAGTAATATTAATCATACGACGGTTGTTAAGATTTAATACGGAGAAACGCGTACGAGTACGGCTCGTGTGATTAGTCCCCTTGGTGGGCTCAGAAGTTTTATCGTACCAAATCTTGCAAGTGAAGAATTAATTTCTTCGGTACGGATAATAATGTTGAGCTGTCTTTACTCCAAGGTGAAATATATTAATTAATTTAGACCTATTCAGAAGCTTAATTAATTAATGGACTTGATAATCTTAAACGCGGGAAATAATAACCGGGAGCCCATATTATCGTAATATGGATTAAGATGGATAGTGCAATATTAATTTATTAGTGGTAATAATTAATATTAATGGGTTGAATTATATTGGGGCTCAATATTGAAATTCAGAAGTCCATTATGAGGTCCAATCTTAATTCTCCTTAAAGGCCCCTCAAGTAGCCCATTAAGTAGTCCAATAATGATAAGGTGATTAAAATAAAAAGATAATATCATGCTGATTTTTATTGTAATTTTCGAAAATATGGCCTATTTATGGGAGAAAAGATTTTGTTGATTTTCTTGAAAATATATTATGGAAGATATGTATTCTTGGAATGCAAGTATATCTCATATATTCAAGAAGATCCAAATCTTGGTAGATCCCCTATAATTTTCGAAAATTGCAAGCATAATAGGTGAGTGAGATTTTTGTGGAATATTTTATTATGTAGAAAAGAATATATGGGATATATTCAAGATTTCTTAGAGTCTAAGAAAAGATTTTCTCAAGGCCCATATTCCCTACAATTTTCGGCCACTACCCATTATAAATAGGGGGTGATTATTTCATCCCCAAGTACATAATTCCATGTGTTGGAAAAATCAAGAGCATATATATTTTTCTTTTTCCTTAGTTATTTAAAATTGTTCGATAGCATCTCCCACCGGTGATCGAATAAGGCGAAAGGGAATACTTGAGAAGGCTTTTGGGTTGGTAAAGTGTGTACGTGTTAGTCCCGTTTATTCAAAGGCCAAGTTCTACGAGAGGTACGTTAATCACATATTATCTTGTTTTTTCCGCCATAGATTATATGTGAATTAATTCAACATGCATGATGTAAATTTTGTTGTTGGAATTATTATTTGAATTAATTAGGATTAATTCATGCTAGTAATAATTGTATTTAAATTCGTATTTAAATTTCATCCCGAATAGATTTCGGGCACCCCTATTTTCCCAACATCCACACGCCCCTGAAAATGTTAAACAAAAGGAAACCAGCTATATGCATTAGAAACTAAACTTGTCCTTGAAATATGCACTGGGATCATGATACAGAACATTACAACAGAAGGATGCATATAGTTACACCTGATAACTGGGGAGGTATCTAAGAGGGTGTTATAAAAATAATTACTCCCTCCGTCCAATAAAATTAGTCCTACTTTCCATTTTAGTTTGTCCAAACAAAACAAAAATGTAATGTTCTAACTTTCATTTCTTAATCAACACAAAGATTAGGCATAAGATTCAAGTTTAGGCAAATTATGACCCGTTGATTTTCCATCAGATGTTGAAACAAAAGATGCATCATGTTTTTTATTTCCAACACCAGCTCCATTATTCTGAGCTTCACCATAAGGGTTCAAAGTAACCCAATTTATTTTCCTCTGTATTTGAGACTTCTGAGCCCCAGAAGTGGATGGGATTGCCTGAATATGCGACACGGTGTAGCAGTCAAATAAGTTCTCGTTCTTGCTACCAACATCAACCGGCTCCATTTCTGCAGTGATTGGAGAATAAACAACTCCCACTCATTTCCATATCCCACTTAAGCTACTTGTAAATGTATCCCATGCAGGCATAATAACAGGTTCCTGTTAATACCACACTTTGAATTCAGCTACAAGCAAGACTCGTATACACTTAAATTACTCTTCATTCAAGTGTCATACCACATAAATTCCAGTAAAGTTGAGATCAAGAATTCAAACATTTTAGGAGGACCACAATGTATTCGAACTCACGCCCAATGACCATTCTTACTTGTAAATTTCATATATAAAATCAATCGATGAGCACAATACCTATACTATATTTCTACATTACAAACAAATGTCTGCGAATTATTCATTTTCCACAAGTTACTGAATTGGAAGCTAACTGCTAAGGAAAGAAAATACAAGCTTAACTATGATAAGAGTCCATTCTTAAGAGCACGATATAAGCAGTTAAGCATTCACATAAGCAATTCGAAATAGTTAAAGAAATTGCATTAATCAATAGGCGCATATAGCATGTAAAATCAAAATTTACATGCGCCTGCAAAACAGTTTCAACTTCCATTAACATAGAACCAGAAACAAGAACTCTATCACCTCTCATAATCACATTCTTAACTCTCTTCCCTCCCCTCTTCTTCCTGGGCCGCGTACCCGCTTTTTCCTTCTCAACTCTCGCCATCTCGTTGTCAACACATATTCTCCTTCCCCTTAGCTCCCGCTTTAACTCTTCTACAATTGTCCTTGAATTTAACAGCGCAGACTACTTTTGTCGTCAAAATTGCACGAAATACATGGATAAGAACTGTGCCGCTGAACCGGAAATGAAGAGCGATAATCTAACTGATTTCCGAGGAGTTGTTGGTGGATC
The DNA here is from genome assembly GCA_947034835.1 of Ballota nigra. NCBI lineage: Eukaryota > Viridiplantae > Streptophyta > Magnoliopsida > Lamiales > Lamiaceae > Ballota > Ballota nigra. The sequence continues at coordinate 123,712,277 of OX344723.1, forward strand.
CCTTTCTGGAAGAATCCATTACTGATAGTTTTGCAAGCGTCTATACATGGTGATTGCATTGCTTACAGTGTATGAATATACTAAAATTGATAACTAGGGTTTTGAATTTCAGGGTTTTGGGATTATCTGAATTTCAACATGATTTCAACACAAAGATTAGATCTTTCTTATTATGTTTCGTTTTGGCAATGGTCTTAATCAATGTACCTGAAAAACCAAATCAAAGGCTAAAACGAAATCGCCGGAATATAGAAAACCCAAATGGGTCGGCGGCAAAAGGGAAGAAGTCGCCAGAATCTAATGAGTGTCGCCGAAAAGTGGTCGGAATCATAAAAATGTTTTAGCCCGAATAATGTTGTACCTTCTTCCCGGCAGTATTATCACTCTTCCTTTATTCTTCTATTTCTCCAGCGATTGGGTCTGTTATACAGTCGCTCGTCGAACTTCTCACCGCCGCCACCACCGCAAGAGGAAACTGCAGTCGCCACCACCACCGCGAGACGAAACTGCAGTCGCCGCCGCGAGAGGCTGCGTGTGGAAGACGGTGGATTTCTTTTTGACGATCTTAGTCTTTTTTTTGAATAAGTTTAACTTAATCAACTTTCCTTTTATTTAACTTTTTCTTTTTAAGATAAAGATAATTTTTTAGTAATCGCAATAATGTAAATTATGTTTCATTATTAAGGGTAAAAATGACTTTTTCAATCTTATCAATATATTAAAACATATAACCAAATGAACTATAAATTATTGAATTTGGCATACCAAACAACATATATATACAATTGACTGGTCTAATAAATAATAGTTTAAAACTATCTTACTTTATCATATACATGCTACCAAACGAGTCGTAAATGTTAAACTAATACAAGTATTTGGCCTAGTACTTGCCGGCATAAAAGGCTTTTTTTTTTTTTTTTATGATAAAAAAAATAAAATATAATTTTGCCGTATCAAAATTGTCTTCAATTCTGCGTCGCACGCAGGTTTTGTGCCAGTGGTTTTGCTGCACCAGTGAGGTTTACAAACCTGATTAAAGGAATAATGCATTGTTCCAGAATAACTTTAACATTTGGAGAGTTTGATACGAGTTTTAAAAATATTATATTTTATTATTTTCTCTGTTGAGAAAAAATTTGCACACCTCTTTAGATTTTTTTTTTTTTTTTTACCAAGTATAGAGTAAAACTGGTTTATACCTGAATTATTAAAGGATATTAATTATTTTCATTGAAAAGTATTAGTTATTTTTACTGAAGAGTATTACTAATTTACACTAAAGAGTTTTAGTTGTTCAGTGAAAATAAACTAAGACTCTTCAGTGAAAACAACTAATACCCTTCAATGAAAATAATTAATACTCTTCAATAAAAATAACTAATACCCTTCAATGATTCCTATATGACCCAATTTCAGTCTATACATACTTTTTTTTTAATCGCTTTTTAAATAGGCAAAGTCTCATATGCACCAAGTGCACGGTGCACTCACTCAACAGTTGATACTGTATACACTAAAAAATTCAATTTTCAATGTAAACTTTTCAGTGTAATTGAGACTAATTTTTCAATGTGATTGTGACTAACTTTTTAGTGTATACAGTATCAACTGTTGAGTGAGTGCATCATACACCAAATGCACTAGAGACTTACTCTTTTAAATAAAGTAGTGACACATAAATAAATATGTGTATATTTTTATAAATGTGTACGCAAATCAATATTTCCATTTATGGAATGAACAAATTTTTTTGGGATAGACAAAAAAGTGTGTAAATTTCTCCATGACGGAGGAAGTATAAAGTTATGATATAAAGTGTGAAGAAAGAAAAAAAAAGTAGAGATAGCCGTTGAATATTGTGTGATTGTAAATTTTCCTAAAATAGAAATATTAAAGTTACTTAGGACGTCAGATTTGATAAAATGTTAAACTTATGTTGCGACGGATTCCGTTCACCAAAAGTATGTACATTCCCTTTATGAAAACAATCATTTTATTATCAACCTCCAACCATCACTTAATTATACATATGTTATCAACTTTTATACTCATACACAAATACTTTATTCATAAAGGACACCACATTATCCAATAATATCCTTACTTTATCTATTTTATCTGCATTTTTTCTTTAAAAAACTTGTAACCATACATGTGAGTATACTTTTATGGGGTGAGGATGTACTCCTCTATTCATTTTAGATTTACCTATTTCTCCATAAAAGAAAGAATTTTTTTTCCTCATTTTTTAAAATAGTAAAAAGTAAATTGTATTGGTTATAGAGTCTGTAAAAAAAATTTAGACTTTTAAAGTTTGGGGGTATTCAATCTAAATTTTCAAAAGTCTTTAAAAATCCTGAGGTATTCAATACAGATTTTAAAAAGTCTTAAAAAAAATTTAGGTATTCAACAGTCTATGGATTTTAATATTACACGGATTTTCTTAGATTTTCCTTCCAAAATATGAATAAATTTCACTCTCCAAAATCTCTTCTAATAACCAGAGATTTCTACAAATTTTAAAAAATCTTTAGGTATTCAATAGTCTATGAACTTTCTTTGATTCTCTTCCATTGTGATGTCAACGGGGCAGGGATGGGGGTCCATTCCCCATATCCGTTCCTACAAAATAAATGTGGAAAATTTTCCCCCCATCCCCGCCTCGCTGGGGATCCCCGTCTCGCGGGGATTCCTCGTTCCCCGCCTAATAAATTTTTATCTCATTTTTAAAATATAAAAAAATATTTAAATTAAAAAATTTAATCATACACAATAATTACTTTAAGTTGGTGTTAAAAAAATTAATTTAAACAATTTGAAGAACCTCTAATTCTAATATTTTTAATTAACATATATATTAAAGTGAAAATAATATAATTTGGAACTAATAACATAATATTAAATAAAAAAATATAATTTTTAATAAATAGTTAATTGAGTAGGAAATTATGAGATATTTATTTGTAATTTACTTTAACATTAAAATTATATATAAATATATTAATTATATAAAAAAAATACGGCTCCCCGTGGGGAACGAGACGGGGATCCCTCGGGCTGAGAATACTATCCCGGTCCCCACCTACGGGGCAAAAAAAATTTACGTCTCTGTTTGCTTTGGGGATTACCCGCCCCGTTGTCAAGTCTACTCTCAAAAAAATTAATAAATAAATTTTATTCTCCAAAATCTCTTCTAAATGAAGATGAAATGTATATTTTTAATTAATATATTTTTGGTTTTTTTTTTTCTAAATAATTTGGATAACTTTTTTTTTTATATACAAGTGTGTCCCATATATATTTGCATCAATGGTTCCAACGCCGGAGTCTATGGAAATCCATGTAAATCAATAAAAAAAATGTATTCCACAATCCTGTAAAGTCTATGAAAATCCAAGTAAATCAATAAAAAAAGTCAGTCAAACTCTGCATGGAGTCTATAGATTTTCTAAATCCACACACTTTTTAAAGTCCAAAAAAATCCAATAGAATCTCAATTGAATACACCCCTCTTAATTATACATATGTTATCAACTTTTATACTCATACACAAATACTTTATTCATAAAGGACACCACATTATCCAATAATATCCTTACTTTATCTATTTTATCTGCATTTTTTCTTTAAAAAACTTGTAACCATACATGTGAGTATACTTTTATGGGGTGAGGATGTACTCCTCTATTCATTTTAGATTTACCTATTTCTCCATAAAAGAAAGAATTTTTTTTCCTCATTTTTTAAAATAGTAAAAAGTAAATTGTATCCCTTTAAATTTATTTTTAACAATTTGAAAGGACTCTTTTATCTTTATTAAAAAAAAAATTATACTTACAAATATTAATAAATAACTCTTTTATTAAAACTCGTGCCTTTTGTTTGGTCAATAAAAAATACTCTCTCCGCCCCTTATTATATGTCTCTTTTATCCATTCATAGTCATACAAATCAAAATTTTCATTTATTAGAGTATCAAAAGACATTTATACCCTTATTTAGTATTCTTATCTATTACAAAATGTTAATTACTTCTACTATTTATGGGGTACTAAAATATGGATAAAATGACAATTAAAATGACCCATCATCTTGGATAAAATGACCCATCATCTTGGGAGTATATCTAAGGGAGTATTAAATTAAAGTGTAGTGGTTTAGCCACTTCCATTTCATATAGTATATATTAATAAAAGGAGAATAAAGAAGAAAGAAAAAAAAAGGCGGAGAAGAAGGTAGAGATGACTCTGGGTCTGATCAACGCCAACCCCGTCGTCCATGCTAAAAAGGAAAGGTTGCCCCCCCGCCCCGATCACGACGACGCCGTCGATCCTCTCGAAATCTACGATATCCTTCCCTTGTTCTGTTTTTTACTTTCCCAATTAAACCCCGAATTTATTTTTTAATTTGAATTTTGGTTTGTGTGATCCTTGACTGGCAATGGTACAGTATGTGAGAGATATAAGAGATCCCGAGCACCCCTATTCTCTGGAGCAGCTCAGCGTGCTTTCCGAGGAGTCCATTTCTGTTGACGAGAAGCTCGGCCGCATTTTGTTAGTATTTCTACTTCATTTTTCTTTTTCCAAAATCAGGAAAAAAAGGTTCGATCGCTTCGTTTGAAGTTTTGATTCCTGTAATTAGTTTAATTTGGATTAATATTTGATAGGATAACTTTTACCCCAACCATCCAGCATTGCACAATGGCAACAGTAATTGGTCTGTGCTTAAGGGAGAAGTTGAAAGATCATTTTCCCCCACATTTCAAGGTGATGGATTCTGCCTATTTGACACTGAATTGCTACTTTCTAGAGTTTTGACTGACTACTACTTTTATCAAGCATTTGAAACTAGTGTTATTTGAAATTAGGTACTGAAATTCATAGATATGATTTTACCTCTCTTGTTTGATCTCAGCTTCATTAAAGTGACTTAGCCATCTATACTTCTTTATTGTATCCTGGGCTTTCTTTGAGGGTTTTAAATGACTTTTAAAAATCGATTTTTGAAAACTAGTGGATCTTTGTTCTCGTTGGGTTTTAACTCTATAATGTAAAAGTAAATGATGTATAGGTTATTTATAGTGTTGTAGAATTAGGATTTCAAAAATCCCGACTCTTGCTGTTTGGTCCTCTTCCATCCTCGTTTCAGGCAACAGCTGTTCCAAAATAGCTTGTTGATTGGATATATGATGTGGGTTTTTAATAGCTTATGCATTAATAGATTTGATTTTACAGGTTGACATAAAAGTGGCTCCTGGATCACATGCAAATGAGGAATCAGGTGAATTTCTTTGAGAATTATCTTGTGTATCAATGATTCTGAATTTGTGGAGAAGTATTCTAGTATAGTATCCTCCACAAGCCATGACTAGAAATGATTGGAAATAATGGTTGTCCTGCTAATGAGCTTGAAAAAAATATCATAACAACTTTGTACGTGGAGATACTTGGCTTGATTTTGTTTGATTCATTGTGAAACCACACATTTGGGTAATGCATATGAGTTGGTATGTTTATAGCGGTGTTTCTATGCACATGTGCTTTGTTACTTATATTTATACGTTGAACGTGATTATATTTATATACGCTCTGATATATAATTTCTCTGTTGCCATGCATAAGTCATCTAACGTTACTAGTTAAGTGGCCTTTTATATCATGTGTTAGTATACTACCCATTTCTGCATTTTGTAATTTGAGTGCATTTAGTGGAGCATTTGGTGAGGGTTTCTCTTTCTTTCTGGTTTGACTTATTATGTAAAAAATTACACTCCCGAATTTCAGACTTAGGGGCATCCTTGTTGAGCTCAGGAAATATCAGTTTTACACAGCTGTTGCCTTTTGTGTTGGAAATAAGTTATATTTGGCTTCAAATGGTTTTGCAGATGTGTATTTCTGGTGTCTAATGCAATTATGATTTGTATCTAGTGCAGTTAACAAGCAGTTAAATGATAAAGAAAGAGTGGCTGCAGCTCTGGAGAATCCTAACCTTCGCCAACTTGTAGAAGAATGCCTATATTCTAGTGAACTTTGAGAGTGGCTTCTTCATCCCTGTAACTGGACTTAGTTGTATATTATGTGTTGCTAAATCATTAATCATAGATGGTAACTCCTAATAAGATTGCCCTCTTTGACTTACAAACATCTCTCAGCGTTCTAAATGCACAGTGCATTGATCATGATTACATTAATATGTTGGGACTTCATGAGTAAACAGGAACTATAATCACTTTTTTCTTCTTTGAGTATGTATAGAGTGAAATTGGTTCATACATGAATCATTGAAGGGTATTAGTTATTTTTGCTAAAGAGTATTAGTTCTTTTCACTGAAGAGTATTAGTTGTTATCATTGAAGAGTCTTAGTTTGTTTTAAGTAAATAGTTAAAATATTTTTCTTAGTTTGTTTTCAGTAAACAGTTAAAATATTTTTCAGCGAAAATAACTAATACACTTCAGTTAAAACAACTAATATTCTTTATTAAAAACAATTAATATCTTTCAATATTTCATGTACTCCCTCCGTCCCACCATTATTTGCACACTTTTCTTATTCGTCCGTCCCAAAATTATTTGCACACTCTTAAAATGGAAATATTGATTTACGTGCACACTCACAATAATATACACATATTTACCCATATACCACTATTTTACTCAAAGAGTTGATTTTTCTTAAAATGTGTGCCGTCCCACCTATGCAAATAATGGTGGGACGGAGAGAGTATAAACAATTTTCACTCTATACTTCGTCTTCTCCTTTATAATATAAGGGGGTGTTTTCCAACTCTACAAACAGTACCCGGAATCACTTTTTTTGTAAGCTATATATTTCACGGCTTTTGGGGAAAAAAAAAGTGATAATGGGTGTTGTTTTTTAAGAGTTTCAAAACACAACCATCTCATTATTTCAAACTCTACAAGTGATTCTCACTATTGAGAAGTGATTGCAAATACACTTCTGTGGATTTTAAGTTGATGTTAAATTGACTTATTAATAAATACCCATGGAAACCAAAGATATCCTTTGAATTTTTTCTCCATGCCACATGTAATGTCACTGGAGATTATAAGTTAAGAGGCGTTTGTTACTCTTCGATAGTAATGGGATTGGAAATTATTTTTTATCAATGCCCTCATAATAAAAAGGATATGTTGGAGAAATAATTGTTATAATTGTGATTTTATTACTAGTGTCATGCCCCAATTTTGAAATAGAAGTGGACAACAAATAGCTGTTGGTAGATGGATGGGGGAGTGATTGAGGAGGATGATTGTAGGAAGAAAATATGGTAATCAAAATGGAGTAGTGATTACCTTATTTAGGAGTTGAGGAAGTGATTTTGTTCTTATGAATTATCATAAATACACTAATTTTCAATCTTATTCTCATTACTATTGAAAAGTTGTTAATCAAGTGTTCTCTAAGTACTCAAAAATTGTTTCTTGAGCGTAGTAGTATAATTTAATTTACCGAATAGATGGGTTTTCTGCATTTTGGAAATTGCAATAGTAATAAAGGGGATAAATGTGTTTTGGCATGACCCTTTGATTTCCGGTATCTACCACCCCTTCCCTCAGCTATTTTTGCTGCGAAATTCATGCTATCAAATCATAATTACAGGAGACAATTGCATACATTGATATCAAAATCTCGCAATTCAATGTTATATGGCGCTTTGTTGTGACACCCTGGAGTTTCAATCGTCATAGATCTATATATATTAGTGTTAGACCTGCAAATACTCGGGTTTATAATTTTGTTTTGTTTAAGTATTTATTTAAATTATTAAAGCATATATAGTTTGTTTTAACGCAATTACATCAAAATAAAAAATAAAAACTCCGGCTAAACAAACCCCCAATTCTCCTATACATACCCCAATTTATTTTTGTCAAAAATAGTTTCAAGTTAAAAGTCAAGATTACCTATTCATAAATATTATTTTAATTATGAATTAAATTTCCTTTAGTTTTTTACTCACTTTTCTCATTCGCAGTATCGTAAAATTGATATTTTGAAATTTCGAAAAATCAAGTTTTTGAATTATTTTCGTTAAATCCCTAGAACCCAAATTCCTGGATTATTTTCATTCAAATTAACACAATATAATCCAAATTTATAGTATCTAATTAATGGAGTCAAACGACACAAAGGATCACGTTAATGTAAGTATTTTTTTTCTTACGTTGAATGACAGGTTAATATGTATCTGTAGTGCATTAGTATTATTTTGTGTGAGATTCTATTCACGTTTTTTTTTTTTTTTGTAGCAACAATGAGTAAAATTAATAGAAGTTAAATTATAATTCGCTTTGTAAAGGTAAAAAATTCAGCGTACTTGATATAAAATTTAATCACACTTTGTTAGTCTACGTTGTGTGTTTTTTTTTTTTTTTTTTTTTTTTGCAGATTTTTTCTTGCAAATTTTTTTCTCTCTTTTTTTTTTTTTGAGATTAAGAAGATCACCTTTTTTTTTTTTATTGTGTTTGAATGATTTCGGAGGTCAATTTTTTTGTTCTTCCTTTAAAATCTGGGAACTTTTCACTTTTGTTTTAATCGTGTATACGTTTAAGTGAATAAAATTATGAGTTTATAATTATTTACTTTTTTTTTGTGTTTTAAATATAGGCTAATTTTTTTAAAAGGGCATAATTGTCTAAAATGGGGTATGTTTAATAATCTTTTAAAATACCCATATATTTAATGGGGTTTGTATAATAATTGGGATATGAATAAGAAAATCGGGGGTTCGTTTAGCCGCGGCCTAAAAAAACGTGTTTATTCTCTTTTTAACTTTTATATTGAATGTGAATTGTATAAAAAGTTAAGAAGCAACAATATTTATATTTACACCAAAAAAAATTAAAATTACAATACTAATACAAATTTTGAAATAATTCTTTGTAAACCACATTTGTTGTCTGCTTGGACGGTTTACCTTGAGAATCAAGACACAGAATTTTCAAGTCTCTCTTATTTTTTACCATGTACACTGCAACATATAAATGTTCATGCGTGAAAATTGATTTGGGAAGATACAGTCCAACGGTGGATAGAGACTGGCCTTGACTTTATATATTTTCATGGTGAACCAAAGTAAAATTGGAAATTGTCTCCTTGTAAAATTCACAAGCATTGTTTGATTCGAATTAGTTAATGTCCTGAGATATAGACTTTATTTCCAATATTTCTTCCAGAAATTATTGCAGCCTCAAGTATGTGATTTCCAAGTTTTGTGACAACCAACCTTGTTCCGTTGCACAAACTTGATTTCTGGCTAAAATTTCTTAATACTATTGGCACACCTACTTTCAATATCAAACGATGATTTGACATTCCTGAACACTTGACAAAATTTAAGAAGTCAACATATATCATTTCTTTGGTACGTTCAGCCCTAAACTCCGATTTACAAACGCTATTAGAACTCAAGTACATTTTGTATCTCTAAGAATCATAAAGAATCTTCTCATTGATAGCTTCTACATCACGATGTGGAGGTGCAAGTATCGCTATATCCTCAAAGTATTTATGTGTACGTAGATTATGTTCTATGTTTGGATAAATACTTTGAATTATATACTGAACCGGATCACTCACATTGAAAATAAAAATATCCTCTGGAATATCTATTTCTTCAAAACCATCAACGATCTCTCCAAGTTTTTCATCACCAACATTCAAAATCCATCTCGAGAACTCAGCAACATCATCGTCATTTGAATTGTCATCCGTAGTCCTATTTTGCAATTTCACATTTCTTGTCAATGTTAAGACCTTTAAATTGAAAATAATATAATTTTAAAAATTCATTATATGAAAGTGCAATGAATTTAAATATAAATAATTAATAACAGATAGAGAAAATACCTTGCAATATTCCCACAAATATGATGTATTGATAGTAGATGGTACAATATTCTCTCTACTTCCTTAGGCTCTGTTAGGTTAGGGATGGTGGTGGGTGGGATGAAGATGGAGATCGAAAAAGGAGGATGAGAGTAATCCAATGAATAGTAAATTTATGTTTGGTTAAGTAGGAGTAATATAGAGTTGGGTGGAACTTTATGTCAAATCAAAATTGATGTTGAAATATTGTATTATTATTAGTTAGTGATATAATGATTGGGTGGGAAAAAAGTATGAGAGATGATAAGGAAAAGTAGGAGAGAGAATGAATATGTAAGAAAAAATAGGAGAGATAATGAATAAACGTGGAAAAAATGGGAGAGAAGATGAGTGAGCGGGATAAAAGTGATTTAATGGTATAAAATATAATTAAATAAGTGTGTAGGCGTATATTAGGGGTGAATGAGGAATGGGATGTGCCTATCCAAAATCGGATGGGATGGGGGATGGTTAATCCCCATCCGGATGGTCTCATCCCTAACCAAACACACCCTTAGGTATAAGTGGAAGTATTTGCCTAAAATCTCCACTAAGTATCACTGTTTTTCCACCAAATGGCAATTCACTCATCGAATCATCAGAAGATCTAACAATATCTCTCATGCTTGGATCTAAAGCTTCAAAGTTGAATCTGTTAATCATTGGTGTCTCATCCTATATATAAGTTTTGTCTTCAATAAAAGTTCAGACCAATTTGATCCAGACATTATGTTACATGTAGAAGTTTCATCAATGTTAAATGATATAACAAATCTTGAATGTACAGTACGACCTCCTAATAAAAGAAGAGATGTTATTCCACTCGACGCAACATTAAGAAAAAGACTAGTTCTATTGTACACTTGAGTGCATGGTATGCACTTGGATTCTGGAAAAAAAAAAACTCAAGCTGAAATCAGTAATACCTCAAGAAGTAATCACCTAATACCCCAATTGCCAAAAAACACACACACACACACACACAAAATTCAGCGTGATTGTGTGTGTATTTTTAAAAAAAATCCAAATTGAAGTCAAAATTGAGCTTAAAATCCAAGTATATGTCATGCACTTAAGTGGGTTGGGGTTATACGTGAAAGTATGCTTTTACTTTGTATAACCTATGTATTAAACACTTATTTATGAGAATAAATATTTTATCACTATTGCTTTAAATATGAATGAATGTTAAATGTTTATTGCAAACCGTTCAATAAGCAGTACGCGTTACATTCTAGTTAGTGTGGTGATACCAGATCACGGAAGATCGCATTAACAGTTCCTTGTAACTAGATGTACAAATTCATGATCTAGGTGGAACTGAACAGTCCATCGTGAAAGGTCGAGGTGTAGTTATCAAATTGGCCTATCTTGACCAAGAGATTGCACTAGCACATTTTGTATGTGTTGAAGGGGACCTACAGCGAGGATAAATTCTTTTGTTCTGAACGGAGAAAAATTAGACCTCGGTGGTTATTGATTTCTTAATCTCCGTCACTTAAATAGGACCGTGTGTGGTTAATACTTATTGTTTTGATACATGTTGGATGAGAATTATTTTGACTTCGATACCTTGTATTTTGGGCAATAATATTAATCATACAACAACTGCTAAGATTTAATACTGAAAAATGTGTGCGAGTACAGCTTGTGTTATTTGTCCCCTTGGTGGGCTCAAAAGTTTTATTGTACCAAATATTGCAAGTAGAAATTAGTTTTCCGGTACATATAATAATGTTGAGTTGTCTTTACTCCAAGGCACAAGATATTAATTAATTTAAAGCTATCAGAAGCTCAATTAATTAATGGACTAGATAATCTTAAACACGGTAAATAATAACCGGGAGACCATATTATCGCTATATGAATTATGATAGATAGTGCAATATTAATTTGATATTGGTATTAATTAATATTAATGGGCTGAATTATATTGTGGTTCAATATTGAAATTCATAAGCCCATTGGAAGTCCAATCTTAATTCTCCTAAAAACCCCTCAAATAGCCCAATAAACCCAATAATAATAAGGTGATAAAAATAAAATAAAAATATTATTGCTGATTTTTCATGATTATTTTCGAAAATATGGATTTAAGAGAGAGAAAATATTTTGTTGATTTTCTTGAAAAGATATTATGGAAGATATGTATTCTTGGAATACAAGATTATCTCATAAATTCAAGAAGATTCAAATCTTGCATTCTAATCTTGAATTTTCGAAAATTGCACTATAATTATAAGATATATTCAAGATTTCTTGAAGGCTAAGAAAAGATTTTTTCCTCATCCACAAGCATATAATTTTTTGGCCCCTTCATATCATAAATAGGGGCTGATTATTTCATCCACAGTTTACAAGTTCCATGAGTTGAAAAAATCATGAGCAATAAATATTTTTTTCTTCCTTTATATTATTAATTGTTCGATAAGCGCTTCCCACTGGTGAACGAACAAGGCGAAAGGGGAATACTTGAGAAGGACTTTCAGTTGATAGGATTAATTCGCTTGTCCCGTTCTTCTCAACATTCGTCGCTTCAAGAGGTACGTAATTGCGTAAACTCTTAGATTTTCCGCTATAGGATTTTATGTGAGTTTATTCATATGCATGAATTATTTGTTGTTGGATAATTATTATTTGAATTAATTAGGATTAATTCATGCTAGTAATGATTGAATTTTAAGTTCGTATTTAAAAATCATCCCGAATAGATCCGGGCACCCCGATTTCCCCAAAAAGTTGAATCAAAGCCACAGTTTTGGGCTCTGATCTTTAAATTGGAATTTAAAATTGTTGAACATTAAATTGAAATTGGATAGTAGAATTGCTAGATTTTTTGAAGGTATCCCATTGTCATGGTTTTTATGTTTAATTTTCATTTGTGTGAATTTTTTATTTTTTATTCGATTTGTTCGAATTCATTTTTCTCGTGAAAAAATCCACGAGTAGCTTAGTTATTTTTTTTGTTTGGTTTGATCAATGTAATAGACTAGTCTAGATCTAGGTTTATTTATTTTTTGTTAATAAATTATAACTGGATCGAAATGAAGACGGAGATGATGAATTAAGAACGACGTACACGGACGACACATGCACACGTTGGCGCATGCATGGACATGGAACATGCAAGGAGAAGGATCAAGCACGGACGGCCCGCCCTGGGCGCACGGTGTCCGCTGCCCACACGCAGCCCGTGCGCCACCGAGAGCGGCTTGCCTGAGCCGGCGATGCAGCCCAATTTTTTTTGGCCGATGCGCACCAGGCCACGGCCCATACGACCATGTTGCGTGCTCTTTACTTATGCGTTGGTGCCAAACGTCGTCCCGATCCCAAACGAATGACATTTTAGATGATTTGTTGCTATTTGAGTGGGAGCTTTTCGAGACGAACTATGAAAGTTGTTAGGACGATTCTCGCATCAAGACATGGAGAAAAATTAAATCTTGACGATTGGATTTGAGTGCTCCAATTTGTTTTTTGTATGGATGTTTTATTTCATGAATTTATCATTTGATAATATGTGTTTGCATGATAATTTAATTGTCCTAAGAAAAACCTACTTTCGAAAATTAATAAGTATGATTTTTTTAATTAATCGATAATTTTATTTCGGATAATAAGATTGGATTAATTTTGACCTCTATAATTTATTTATTTGTGAAGTCTTTTTGGAATACATTTCCACTAACGGATCGGACAAAAAGACGGATTTCACATGAATAAATTTCGAAAGGATGATTGTGAATTATTACTAGTAGCGGTATTGACCCTCCTAATAAGTGGCTTGCTCAAAGCGAAATAATAATCATGTATTAAATTATGGTTATTACTTAGACATAAGAAATTGATATTAACTTACTCCCCAACAAAGTCTCTGTTAATTTTTATGTGGTCAAAGTGGGAGCCGATTATTAATTTTGAATTAAAGATTTTTAATTGTTCTTGTTTGTAACCTGCTTGAATGTGTTTAAATAACGGACCACACTCAACGTGGGATATTTAAACCATTTTGAGATGTCGGCTGGTGCATGGTTATATTGTTTTAAAGTTTCAATATAATTGATGTGATCGAATTATGTGATAATTTCGTATTTATCTAGATATTGATACGAATGTATGTTTTATTCTCAGTTCATCATGTCGCAACCTTTTAATCCACTGTTTAGTATACTTAAAGATAACGAACTTACTGGAGAAAACTATGTTGATTTGAAACGTTACTTAAATATTGTCCTTATTGCACAAGAACACGGTTTGATACTTCACGTTATTAAATCCCACAAGCCTAATGATAAGTCAAGCAAATGGGGAAAAAATGGAATATGATGATTGGAAGTGTGTCAATGAACACATGAAGCGCATCATCTTGACATTGATGTCTGAAGATTTGAGGTGCATTTATAATGATATTGAATCCGCTGTTGAAATCATGGAAAATCTTGAAGAGATGTTTCACACCAGAATCCCACAACTAGAGCCGGTAATTTGGGCCCGGCCCGACGGCCCGGCCCGTCCGACACATGGGCCGAGCTGGGCCCAAAAAATAGAGGCCCGAAAAAACCGGGCCATTTTTGGCCCGATTGCTTTATTTTTTATTTTTTGTATCTATTTTATTTTTAAAAGATTATAATTAGTGTTGTTTCTTTAAATGATATTTAGTGTTGTAATTACAAATATATGGACATACTTGACTTGATCCTGCCATAATAAGGAATTTAGTGTTGTATATTTAGTTTTTAAATGATATTTAGTGTTGTATATTTAGTTTTTTTTAAACATACTTGACTTGATAGTTGATGCCATAATAAGGAATTTTGTAAATGAAGCCCCACAATTTTCAGTACCGTGGAATAAAAAAACTCTACCAAATATTATTTTGAGATTAAGAAAAAAAATATAAAATAAAGTTGAAACGGGTCGGGCCGGCCCGTTAGCCTGTGGGCTAGGGTTGGGCTGGGATTTTACAGGCCCGACATGCAAACGGCCCGGCCCGCAAACAGTGATTGGCCCGACGGGCTGGGCCTGGCCGGCCCGGCCCGCCCGTTTTGCCAAGCTCTACCCACGACTAATCAGTTCACCAAACATGACTCGGTTAAGTTGAAGATGGTGAAAGGAACGTCCGTGAGGGATCATGTTCTCAAAGTTAGGTGTTACTTTGATAAATGTGAACTTCTTAGTACTAAACAAAGTGAAGAGGATCAAATCAACTTCTTGCTCCTAACTCTACCGAAAAGTTTTTGATGTGTTCTTCTGGAAGTACGTGTTGTCCGATCTCACGTTTACTATGGAAATTCTGCTCGAAGCTTTGGAAACGGTGGAGAAGCATTTAGGATGTAAAGATGAGGTTTTGGTGACTAAGAGTCTTTTCTAAACATCTAGACCATTTAATGGTAAGATTGAGGAAGGGCGAGAACTCAAGACCAGACCAACTCAATCACTGTTGAAAGCAAATAAAAAGTAATCAAACCATGTCGTGTGAAGAAACCCACCAAGGGAAAGTGTTTCAATTGCGGTGAGAAGGGACATTGGAGGTCTGCCTGTTCCAAGCCTAGGAAGGTGGGAAAGAAATGTAATTCTCATGCTTTAGTCGTTGAAACTTATGTAGCGGTGTATGTTGCCCATATTTGGGTAGTGGATACGGGAGCCACTGATTACATTTGTTCACTCTGCAGGGTTTCAAGCTAACTTGACGACTTAGCGGGAATGAGATCCTCATTACTTTGGGCGATGTTACGAGAGTGGCAGCCGAAGCAGTGGGAGATGTGCACCTATCTTTTGAAGATGTAGTTTTAATCTTAAGAGATGTTCTTTACGTTCCGAACTTTAGAAAGAATTTAATTTCGGTTTCTAAGTTGCTTTTCGATGGAATTCAATTACTTTTAATAAAGTTATTACTATTTCCCGTAAGAGCAAACATATCTTTCATGGAACGGTAGTGAATAATCTCTATACGATAAGTATGCACATCACTCACAAATTGAATCTAAAAACACATCGACTATTTTGAGTAATAAAAGAAAGCATTCTACAGACATGAACGAAACACTTCTATGGTATCTTAGACTAGGTCATATTAATCTAAAGCGGATACAAAGATTGGTGAAGACGGATCCTTGGAGTCACTTCAAGTTGAGTCGTTTCCAACTTGTGAATCTTGTTTAGAGGGTAAAATGACCAAGAGGGCATTTGGAGCCAAGGGGAATAAAGTCGCGGAAGTGTTAGAACTCGTTCATACCAATGTGTGTGGTCCAATGACGATCAAAGCAAGATGGGAGTATGAGTATTTTGTCACTTTCATTGACGATTACTCGAGATATGGATTCATCTACCTTATGAAGCATAAGTCTGAAACTTTTGACAAGTTCAAAGAGTTGAAGGCTGAATCCGAGAAATATAGGGAAAAAAGTATCAAGTTTTTACGATCTGATCATGGAGGCGAATACCTCAGCGATAAATTTTTGAACTACCTATCGGATGAAGGGATTGTATCCCAGTTGACTGCACTGGCAACCCCTCAACAGAATGTTGTTGCAGAATGAAGAAACCAAATTCTTTTAGAAATGGTAAGATCCATGATGAGTTATTCAGATCTAGCCAAGTCGTTTTGGGGTAATGCCTTGGAAACAGTGGCTTACATTCTATACTTATGTCATCCAAATCGGTTCCTAAAACCCCGTCAGAATTATGGATCGGGCGAAAGCCCAGTTTGAGACACTTGAGAATTTGGGGATGTCGGCATACGTGCTAGACAAGGAAGCCGGTAAATTGGATCCACGTTTAGAATTAAGGTTGTTTATAGGATATCTCATGGGAACGAAATGGTGTATATTCTATAGTCCCAAGGATCAAAAGACCATGATTATCACACACTTTAAATATTTGGAGGAAGACTATATGAACAATAGAAAGCCCAGAAGTGAGATTACCTTAGACGAGTTGAGAGGGCAAACTCTTATACCAAGTGTACAAGATGATATACCAATCATCACACCTTCACAACTGAAACCCCGTCGTAGTGGGAGGGTAGTCAGATAACCCGAGAGATTTATGGGAATAGGAGAATATTCGAATTTGATTCCCATAGATGAATCAGACCCATGGACATACAACGAGGCAATCCAAGACAAAGATGTGATGTCTTGGCAAACTGCGATGGAAGCCAAAATGGGTTCTATGGATCATAATTAAGTATGGAAGCTGATCGAACAACCCAGTGGGGTAGAACCCATTGGATGCAAGTGGGTATACAAGAGAAAAAAAGGACCGGACGGAAGGGTTGAAACCTTCAAAGCTAGACTAGTGGCAAAAGGAAATACTCAGAAAGAAGGGATCGATTATGAGGAAACCTTTTTGCATGTAGCTATGCTTAAGTCCATCTGTATTCTCTTGTCGATCACTGCGCATTAGATTTTGAGATCTGGCAAATGGATGTCAAGACAGTTTTTCCAAATAGAAGTCTTGAAGGGGATATCTATATGCGACAACCCGAAGGTTTTACTGCGAAAGGTCAAGAACATCTCATTTGCAAGCTAAAGAAGTCAATTTAGGGACTTAAGCAAGCATCACGTACTTGGAACCAGTGTTTTAATCAGGTTATAAAGTCTTATGGGTTCGATCAATGAGTTCAAAATTGTTGGTACAAAAGGTGTGACGAAACTGCAGTGGTATTCTTAGTATTGTACATAGACGATATTCTGCTCATCGGAAACGATGTAAAGGTGTTATCAGACGTAAAGGTATGTCTGTCAAAATAGTTTGATATGAAGGACTTAGGGGAAACCGGTCACATCCTTGGGATCAAAATCACTCGAGATGGCAAGAAAATGATGTTGGGCTTATCGCAAACTTCATACATAGACATTGTTTTGAAGTGGTTCAGTATGCAAGATTCCAAGAAAGGTTATGCTCCTTTAGACATGGAATTATCTATCGAAAGAAATGTGCCCTAAGATGCATGCGGAGATAGATGACATGAAAGGCGTTTCGTACGCTTCGGCCGTAGGAAGCCTTATGTATGCAATGTTGTGTACGAGATTGGATATCTGCTTTGTCGTGGGCATGGTGGCAAGATATCAAAGTAACCCTGGGAAAGATCATTGGACTGCAGTTATATGCATTCTGAAGTATCTGAAAAGAACTCGCCATAGAATGCCGATTTACCAGTCAGACAGTCTAATTCTCATGGATTTCCAATCAGACCTAGACTCCAGAAGATCTACCACAGGTAGTGTGTTCTGCATGGGAGGAGGAGTCATATCATGGAGAAGCATTAAGAAGAAGTGCATCGCAGATTCGACCATTGAAGCTGAGTATGTAGCTGCTTGTGAAGCAGCAAAAAACAGTTAGGCTCAATAACTTCTTAGTGGACTTGGACGTTGTTCCAAATTTGCCCAGCACAATCACTGTCTATTGTGATAATGTCGGAGCAGTTACAAATTCAAAGGAACCAAGAGCCCACAAGACCAACAAACACATAAAAAGAAAATTTCATCTTATACGAGAAATCGTTAAGAGAGGAGACATAGAGGTGATAAAGATCGCGTCGGAGGACAACCTAGCAGATTCATTCACAAATGGTCTGCCTCAGATTACATTCGAGAGACATGTTGATGGAATGGGTGTCAAGACCGTTGCCAATCTGCTTTGAGTATAAGTAGGAGAAATATTATTAGGTTAGTGTAGGTGACATGAGATGTCACGTAGAACTACACTAGACATGCTAATGTATACTTAAAAACAGACTTTGAATATAAGTAGTAGATTTGTTGGGGTTATACGTGAAAGTATGTTTTTACTTTGTATAACCTATGTATTAAACATGAATGAACATACTTTCACGTATAACATTCATTCTTATTATTTCGTTGCTTGAGGACAAGCAACATGGTAAGTTTGGGGGGGTTGATTAGGCGTGAAATTGTCATGATTCGTCACTCGAAATGTCCTTGTTTTGATGGATTTATATAAGTATTTAGAGTCATCTGAGTATTATTTTCACAAACTAACAAATGTGTGTCTTTGATGCTTGTAGATGGATAGAGGGCAAAAAGAGGAGTTTGTAGGACTTCGAATCGACTCAAACGGATACCCGGATGAGAAGATATGGAAGAAATACGAGAAGTATTAGTTCGAGCGAGCAAAAGTGTCATTGAAGTACTCAAGATGAAGGAGCTCGAGTAAACACTACTCAGGCACTCGAGTAGTGCACTCGAGCCAGCTTCGGTCGAGTAGCCAATACTCAGGCACTCGAGTAGTGCACTCGAGCCAGCTTCGGTCGAGTAGCCAATACTCAGGCACTCGAGTAGTGCACTCGAGCAGAAACCGGTCGAGTAGAGCTACTCGAGCTAAGGGGCTCGAGTACTTTTCACATTCTGTACAAATTTGACACTCGAGCTTGCATTGCTCGAGTACTTTTACTCGACCTCTACTCGAGCTCGATGGAATGTTGGCCCATGAGATCCCGTTTCGACCCGTTGCCTATATATACCTCTTCCAAACACGTTTTGAAGGATCCCCGAACTTTAGAAATCACTTTAGACTTAGTTTTTGGAGAGGAAGGAGAGGAGCAAGCTTTATTTACGTTTTGTTGAGGTTTTGCATACGAATTCTAAGTTTCTTTTCGTTTATTAGTTTCTTTTAGTTAGTTTGATTTCTTTGAACACTTTGAAATTTCGTTTTAGTAATTAAATTTCAGTTATTAGTATTTATTTCACGCCTAGTAAAATCTTCTATTGCTTTTATGTTTGTTAAAGTCATGTCCGGCTAAAACCCTTGTATGCTTAGGGTAGGATGAACTCGTAGAAGTAGGTTGTGGGTATGTAATTAGAGTAACTTGTGACGTTAGGTTTTAATTCTCTTGGTTAATGAATTCTTAAAATTAATCTAGACTTCGCTCTTGAATTTCGTTCGAAAGGTGTTAGAGAGAGGACGACCGTATCACTCTTTAACAACGAGTAGACTTAACGAGAGAGTTTAGGAAAGGTTAATTCATCTACCGGTTTAGCGAAGGAAGACGACCGCATCACCTTAGTTAAATTAGGGTCTCATTAATTAAGCACAATCTATTAACTTGTTAGTAGATTAGTGAAGTCGAGTGTTAGGGTAAAGTATTAGGGTTTAGAATCTTGAGCTTTCACCTTGCATTCTTAGACTTAGGTTAATTCTTGTGTGTCACAGTTATTTTGATTATGTACCTGCTCCGTTAGTATACGTAGGGATTCCAATCCTAAGCATCACCATCTCATATTTGAAAACACACGTTTTGTTATTTCGTTTAATTTTCCTTTTGCATACGTAGGATAATTTAGTTTAGTTTAATTAATCTTTCCAAAAATCCAAAAACAATACACCCATATTAACTACGACGCGTAGATCTTCAGGGATCTATTCGCATATACACTGTCCCTTGGGTTTGATACTACTTGGTCATTATACGTACTTATACTACAGTGAACTCGTTCGCTTGCGGGTAAGCGACTAGTAGAAGTTAGTATCATTTGCTTCAAGTCAATGGCGCCGTTGCCGGGGATGGCGTTATATGCTTTTTGAATAGGACTTGTAGATAGCTTAGTAGTTAGTAGTGGGTGATTTATTTTCTGTTTTATTTTTATTTCCATTCATTAGGCAGTTGCATTTTGATCCTTCTACTAGTGTTTCAGGTTTATGAAAACACGCTCACAAGGCAATACGAGCGAAGAGAGGTTACCTGCAGATCCTGAGACAATAGCTAGAAGGAATCGAGCCTTCTTGAGAAGAATGACTACTGCCGCGGGAAACAAAGACAAGATTTCTGATGAACTTGGGGAGTTAGACAAAATAGCTGCAGAGTATACTGCTCTTGTGGAACGGGCAGAGGGTGCCAATGGAAACAGCAGTAATCAGCAGATACCCATAGGGGGAACTGAGAGCCCACACCCGAACCCACAAGACACAATCAACTCTGCACAAACACAACCCCAAAACCAGAACCAAAACCCTGCTTACCCACAAAACCCAAATAACCCTTTCAACAACCCAGTATACCAACATTACCCATACCCACCATACCCTTATCCACCTTACCCATATCATCCACCTCCTGTTTATAATCAACCACCTGTTTACCCACCACCACCCCAACAAGTACCAGTACCTGCTGCTAATCCTCAACACGTTCCTCAGAACGTAGATCACAATATGGCTATTCGAGGGAGGTTTGCAGCGCAGCCACAACGGTACTATGATGGAGTGGCTTTGCCTCATGTTGAGGCGAACAACTTCTCGATATCCCCGGGGATTTTAAAGCTGCTTACCGAGAATCAGTTCAAAGGGGTGATCGGGAAGGAGAATCCTCACACTCACCTGAGGAGCTTTCTCATGATAGCCTCCACATTCAATTACAATGGCATGACTGAAGATGCCAAGAGGCTTAGGTTGTTCCCATTCTCATTGACGGGAATAGCCAAGGAGTGGTACGATAATACGCTCCCGCGGGGAGGTATTACCACTTGGGTCGAGCTCGAGCGTCTGTTCCTCGAGCGATTCTACCCTCCATCTAGGACGATCAAGGCTAGAATTGAGATCTCGTCCTTTCGCCAGAAGTCTGGAGAAGATTTACACCAAGCGTGGGAGAGATACTCAAACATGCTGATTGAGTGCCCGCAGCACGGGTACAACGAGGGAGACATTATGGCATTCTTCTATAGTGGTGCCAACAAGGCGGGGCAAGACCATTTAGACGCCTGTGCGGGTGGAGCATTCCTCAATCAAGGCATAGAGAGGTGTAGGGAGATCGTGGACAACATTGTCACGAATGCCGGTGCTTGGAGTGGAGATGCAGGTTTTCAAAGAGTTAATCAGGTTGAGGAGGGAGAAGGAACGAGAAGGCTGCTGATGGCCATGATGGAGAAGATCAACAACCTCGAGTTGGGGAAGAGTTTGGTTGGAGAGCATGCAGTAGAGAATGAGAGAGTAGACCAACAAAGTGGGCAGCAAGAGGTAGTCAATTACATGGGAGGTCCGTATTACAATCAGAATGGCTACCAAGGTGGAAATCAGTATGGAAGGCCTTCTTATGGCCAACCATTTGTACCTCCAGGCCCTCAGCCACCTCAAAATCAATGGAGGAACACACAAGGAGTTCAAGGAGGCCAGCAGCCTCCTCAAAACACATGGAGGAAGAATGAGAACTTTTCTTATGCTAACCCAAAAGCTGGTGTTACTGTTCCTGCAGGTGTTGATCCGGGTTCAAAGCCTCCGGGTGGAGAAGGCGGTGCCTCAACCGAAGAGTTGTTGAGAACGATCCTTCAGAAGGTTGAGGAAGGTAGCAAGAGATTGTCATCCTTGGAGTACGATGTGAAGGAGTTGCATAAGAAGGGTGATCAACGTGATCAAGAGCTCCAGAAGATGAATGTTGAGTGGACTAGAACTCAACAAGAGAACAATCGAAGGTTCACTTCTCTAGAGTTCCAGATGAGCCAGATTGCAAAGTCAGTGAATAGAATGCCGGAGGGGAACCCAAAAGAGCAGTGCAAGGCGATCCAGCTGAGAAGTGGAACCAATTATGAAGGTCCTCAGATGCCTGCTGATTCTGAGACGCCCCAAGTTGAGAAGGGGATTGAAAGTGAAGGGATTAAGAAGCATAAAGACGTGGATGAGTCCCATCAGAGCAAAGAGCTTGAAGAGGAAGGCCTTGAGAAAGGTGAGAGAGTTCCTAAGTGGAAGAAGGCAAAGGAAGCAAGGGATAAAGTGAAAGAAACAGAAAGAGATGAATGGGGGGGTACCCAAATCTGTGATACCCGTCCCATATCCACAGCGCTTCAAGAAAAAGAAGCTTGATGAAAAATTTGCAAAATTTCTTGATGTTTTTAAACAACTTCATATTAATATTCCTTTTTATGATGCTTTGGAACAGATGCCAAATTATGCCAAGTTCCTGAAGGACTTGATAGCGAAGAGACGAAGAGTTGATGAGCCAAAGTTGGTGCAGTTGAACCACGAGGTGAGTGCATTAGTGCACAAGGCGCTTCCACCAAAGCTGAAGGATCCTGGGAGCTTCACGATCTTATGTGACATTGGGAACGGGATCAAGAAAGGAGCGCTATGTGATTTAGGGGCGAGCATCAATCTCATGCCCCTATCGTTTTTTAAGAAGTTGGAAGGTGGTGAACTTCAACCCACAATGATGACGCTTCAACTTGCCGACTGGTCTATCACGAGACCTCAAGGTGTGGTTGAAGACGTCCTCGTGAGAGTTGGAGATCACATTTTTCCAGCCGACTTTGTAGTGCTAGAGATGGAGGAAGATGAGCACGTGCCCCTGATCTTGGGAAGACCGTTCTTAGCTACGGCGGGGATGGTGCTAGACGTGGCAAATGGGAAGATTACGTTGAAAGTTGATGATCAAGAAGTGAAGATCTCCCTATATGAAGCCATGAAGTACCTGAAGGAAGATGAGAGCTTGTATTGCATGGATGCCATTGATCCTAGTGTTGAAGACACACCTTCTATCCCTAATCCTTCTCATATTCATGACTTTGTTAGTCCTTCACTTATTGATTTAACCCATGAGCATTATGATCTTGATTCTTTTGATAGGGATAAAGTGAAAAAGTTGAAGGATGAAGACGTGAAGAAAGTGGACGTGGTCCAGTTAGAGGGAAAAGGAGGAGTTAAGAAGAAAAAGTCCAAACTCAAGAAATTATTTAGTAAGACTCCTCCAGATAGAGGCAAGAAGGAGTTGAGACCCATAACACTTGGGGATGAGAAAAGAGCAAAAGAGCTCATGATGGTGGGGCATCAAGGAAAGGAGTTCAAACACCACTCTTATGAGAGTAAGGGAGGTATTTTTTAGTATGATGTCCCATAAGCTCCTTTGAGCTCGGCCCGGCATGAGGACCTTAAAAATAGCGCTGAATGGGAGGCAACCCATTATTTTTATTTTTTTACTATTTGCTTTGTTTTTAGTTATTAGGGAGTTATTGTGAGTCGTATGTTTAACCTCGTATTTGAGTGAGTTGCTTGTAGGCTTGTCTCTAAAGGAGTAAAGGTATCATGAAGTTATTCAGATTGAAAGGACCAACTCAAGCAAGGGAGTGTGCAGAGCTATTGAGAGAAACATAATTATTTGGTTGAGGTAACCCACAACCCCAAACTTAGACCTCTAGCAAGGTCGAAGTTTGGGGGGGGTGGAGTTTTTTATTTGTTTCTTGTTACATTGCACATGCATGCACGCCCTTATCTTTGAGTTGAGTTTGATTGATTATTGGTTTGTTGAGATACTCCTTGGGGTGATTTTGAGTTGACTCGCTATTGCATATTTCATGCCTATCAATCATCTTATGCTTGTTGATTGCTATCTTTGAGTATGATTTGATGAGTAGAGTGAGTTGTAAGGGTGAGTTAGAAATTCTTTTGTTTGAGTGTTTGAGTTTGAGCTGATTTGAGAAAGAACTAGTATGCTTGCAAGTTTTCCTTCTGAGTGCTTGTGTGATGATTGTGAGAATGCACTAGACTAGCATGGATGTGAAAGCCTTGAGATTTGAGCCTTATGAGATTTCGATATATGAATGAATCTCTTCGTTTGTGAGTGAATCATCACCTTAGAGGATGCTAGAACTTGTGTGTGCTCTTGCTTCTAGATTGTGTCTAGTTTGATATGCCGAATAGGATCTTAGGCCATCTTTGATTTTATTGAGTCACTTAGCCAAAATTTTCCTTACCAATGGCATTGATCCCTTGTTAGCCCCTTTGAGCCTCAAGCCTATTTTATTTGCTAGCACATATGAACACTATTCCAATTCCTAAGCCTTTTTGTCCCAATTTGAGTGGAGAATAGGAAAGTGTAAATGTGAAAAGGAAAAGGTTGTTTGTTGAGTGAATATGAGAAGAAGGAGTGATGAAGCTATGAGATGTGGGAAAAAGAGAAAAAAAAATTGAGAATGAGCAAAAGAAAAATTGAGCTCGTGTGTTTGTGCGGAAAAAGAAAAAAAAAAGTGAAGTGATTGAAAAAAAAATGAAAAGAGTTAGAAAGAAAAAAAAATTGAAGTGTTGAGAAAAGTGGAATTGAAAGAGTGTTGATTGAACATGTTTGAAGTATTCTGTTCCTAATCTCGAAGTGCCAAAGTTTGACTTTCTATTCTCCATTCACGTTAGTCATTTTACCTTATATTGTTATCCCACCTGTCCAAAGAGCCTACATTACAACCTTGAGAAAAGTCCTTTTTGATTCGGCATTGATTTCTAGAGTATGGTCGGAGTTGAGAGTACTTACAAGCCTATGGCTGCCAATTTGTGTGATTGATTGTTTGAGTGAGTCCCTTGATCATTGTTACACACTTGTGAGGGAGTGAAACACATCGTTGAGTGCACATCCATGTTGGATTTTGGTGTTTCTTGCTGTCGTTGCATGAATATGATGAAGGAAGGTGAGTGAGTATACTTGTGATGCATCTTTGAAGCTCGAATTTATGTACTTGCATGATTGGATTCTGTTGGGAAAATGTATAAGACTTGTTTTGATTAGATGCCAACATGTCCCTCCTGAGTTGTTTTGTAAGTAAATTATTCAGTAGAGTTAATGTTTAGTTCAACAGTTCAAAGTGTTAAGAACTGGAGTACAGTTAGTAATAACTAGAGTGTATTTTAGTATGAAGTCTGCTGAAGATGAAGTCCGCTGAAGTGAAGTCCGCTGAAGACTAAGTGATCTGAGTAAGAAGTCTAAGTCTTGAATGTTTTCTAAGTACATTCTCACTAAGACTAAATCTATCAGTAGAGGACGAAGGTCCACTGATAAAGAAACTAACAAGTACATTGAATGCTAAACATATTTAAAACTGTTAGTTAATCTGGTTGGAACAAGGCAAAATGAATTTCAGTGAAGCTTACAATAAATGAAGGAATAAGAAGGTTCTCTCAGAGGAGTTCCACCTTAAAGCAAGACAAGAATCTGGGCATACAGACTTAAGGTCCAATGAAAAGATGACACGTCGGTGTACTTTACTGACAGCCGACCTGCCCCAGCCTGACAAGTACCAAAAGTCTTTCACCTAGCAATCTACAGAAAGTTGGTGAACAGCATGGTTTTGCAGCCGTTTCTTGACAAGACTTAAAGCTTCAAATAGAGCCGTTTGAACCAATCAGATACAAGAAGACTTACTTGAGAAGATTCAAATCCAACGGGAAGATTTTCAAGGAAGCCTATAAATACAGAAGGACGTGCACATTTACAAGCACGGGAAACTCACAAGATCAAAGCTATCTCTACATTCATAATCATCTAGAAGCACTCGAAATTATCATTGTTTCCCAAGTGTTTCACAATTGTAGAGAGCCTAACAAACCTTCTGTAACCAAGCTTAAAAGCTATATCCAAATCTTAGAAAGAGATAATCCAATCCTAAGCATTGAGCTAAACCTGTAAGGATTATCTCAAAATAGTTGGAACCAAAACCCTACTCAAAACCCTACTCAGTGTTTAGGTTGAGAGCTAGTGTTAAGTGGTGTTAGTAAGCTGATTGTTGTATCAGTCTGAAAGCTGGTTTGTTTTGGGAACTAGGACCTGGAATTTCCTAGTGATCAATCATCCTAAGAGAGGAGAAGTTGATCAGTGCACCTTGGCACTATAACACAAGGAATTCCAAGTGAAAGGAATTCTCCTGTTTGATCAGGCCAGTGGACGTAGGAGATTTATCTCTGAACCACTTTACATCTTGTGTACTTACATTCTGCTATTTCATAAGTGTGTGTTAATCTCAAGTTTATCAAAGTAAAACGAGTTTTCTAAAGGGCTCACTAATCCGCATCTGAAAGCTAATTAGATAGTAGTTCAACTGAAAGTCTTGTGCTTTCAGTGGAGGTATTATCTCAGTAAGCTTTCACAGAGTAACTCTCAGCAGACCTCAAGTCCACTGACGAGCTACTGTCTTAAGTAACCTGATAAGTTTTGAAGAAGTTTTAATTTGTAACCACAGGTGTATTCCCCCCCCCCCATACACCTGTTTACTCGTTTCGGGACCAACAATTGGTATCAGAGCAGTGGTTTAAAAGACCATTGTTCTAAGTATACCTTGTGCGTAAAGGTATTTTATTAAGGTCACCTGAATTGATCTTTTGATAAACTTGCTTTTATTATATGGCTGACAACACAGCTAGGGTTGCACCACCAGCAGAGAACAACATGGGAGTTAATCCCTTGAACCATATGTCTCATCACAAGCTTCCACAATTCTCAGTGGAAAACTATGATTTCTGGAAGAACAGAATGAGAGCTCATCTTGCCTGTGTGCATGATGAAATGTTAAGGGTTATTACTAAAGGTCCATTTGTGTTTATGACACCTAACCCTAGAACTACAGCTGAAACTATTGCAGATCCTAGAGAAGAATGGCCCAAAGATGAAGATAATTTCACTGCAGATGAGAGGAGGAGAAACAACCTCAACTTCATTGCCATGAACATTCTCTACACCACTATTCCAGATTCTGTAATGGGAAGATTGATCCACTGCAAGACAGCAAAAGAACTATGGGACACTCTTGCTCTCATGTGTGAAGGAACTGACAAGATAAAAGAGAACAAGCTTTCAGTAGCTGTTCAAAAATATGAGCAGTTCACCATGGAGTCCACTGAGACCATAGACCAGCTTGATGGGAGGTTCACTGACATCATGAATGAGATAAATTCTCTGGGAAAGGTCTACACCAAAAGAGAAGTTGCCTTAAAGATCCTGAGAGGTCTAACCTCAAGATGGGATGTGTACTCTGTAATGATGCAGAATACCAAGGATCTATCCAGCATGTCTATGCAACAGGTATTCTCTGAACTTAAGGCTTATGAGTTTGATCTGAACAGGAAAAGGGCTCCTGATGAGACCTCAGCTGAGAAGGGAGTTGCCTTCAAAGCTAAGGAGTCTGAGCCAAAATCCCCAAGGCCTCAGAAGAGTACAAAGGCAAGCAAGTCTCAAAGCAAGGCTGAGATGCAGGAGGAACTCAGCCTCATGGCTAGAAGGTTTGAACAACTTAACAGCCGCTTTGGCAAATATAAGAGATTTTACAGGGATAACAGGGAAGGTAGAAGTTATCCACAAAAGACTACCAGAGAATGAGAGAAGAGCTCATCTGAGCTGGAAAAGAAGAAGGAATACAAGAATTACACCAAGGCTGAAGGATCATCATCAAAGACCAAAGAGTCCACTGAGGAAAAGAATGATGATGCCAACAGGTGTTTTCAGTGCAAAAAGATTGGGCACTTTCAATATGACTGTCCTCAACTGAGCACAAAAGAAAGAAGAGAAAGGCAAGCCAAAAGAGACAGAAGATATGGAGAAAGGAAAGCCATGATGGCTGGGGATGTTGATGAAAACCTGGAGTCACCTGATGAACTGTTCTCTGACAGCAGTGAAGATGACATGTGCCTCATGGCAAGAGAAGAACCAGAGGTACAATCTAAACCATCCATTTCTCTAGAACACACACCTGAGCTAAGCTCAGAGTCAACTGAGGAACTCAATCTTCAGTCCGCCTTGGAACAATTGATGATTGATTTCTCAAGGTTGCAAGAAGCAAGTTTCTGTCTTCAAGATGAGAACAAACAACTCTTGAGTGAAAACTCCAAGTTAATTGAGTCTGGGAATCAAGCAGATCTGAACCCAGCCAAATCTACCATTGAACTGACAAAGGAGGTGGAAATCCTCAGAAGTCAAGGAAATGGTAGAGATCAACTGATAAAAGATCTCAATGAATCTAAGACAAAGTTAACTGAAGAGAATTTAAAATTGGTAAGCCAAATAAAGGATTCTCTCCTGAAAATTGATGTCTTACAAAAATCTGAAGAGACCTTGTTAAAAAGGATTGATGCTCTAAACAAACCCTCTCTTGCCATAGAGGAGATCCAAAATTTTCAAACCAATCCAAATAACAAGTGTGGGATAGGCTTTATTCCAAAACCTTCAGAAGGTCCTCTGAGTGTTGCTTCTTCAAGTGGCACAAAGAGAGTTTTTGTCAAGTCTGTGACATTTCAACCACAGACTGTGGATAAAGGAAAAAGACCAGCTGAGATCACTCAAAAGAAAAGTCAATCTAAGCCAAAACCAAATGGAAAGGCTCAGATGACTTATCAGACTAGATCTCAGCAGAGGTACTATCGGCCGAGGTCTTCACAGATGAAGCAACCTCAGCTGAGAACACCAAGGCATGAGCAGTCCTCAAGGAATGACTCATATGAAAGACCTAGTCCTTTTGTGCCTAAAGGAAAAGGTCCTTCATACCTTTATCAACAAAAACCAAGACCAGGTACACCCAAGCCAAAGAGAAAGAATGTGAAGAAGGTTCTTGTTCCTTCAAAGGCTGACACCCATAGAAAGTTTACTCCCAAGGCACCTAGGGAGATAACAATCTATGTAGATGTTTATGGAAGACAAATTAGCCAATCTAAAGTGATTAGAACTGTGAGGCAAATTTGGATTCCGAAAGGTACAGCTAACCTTGTAGGATCCAACACCAAATGGGTACCTAAAGCTTGATCTGTGATTGCAGGGCTCAGTGGACCTCAACAAAGGAGAAGCTCTTATATCATCAGTCTGGTACTTGGACAGCGGATGTTCTAGGCACATGACTGGCAACAAAGATCTCCTGACAGAATTTGTTGAGAAGGAAGGTCCACAAGTCACTTTTGGTGACAACTCTCAAGGAGCCACTAGAGGTTATGGTACTTTAATTATTGGCTCAGTAAGAGTAAGCAATGTATCCTTTGTCAGTGGACTTAAGCACAATCTTCTGTCCATAAGTCAATTTTGTGATAAAGGATACAGTGTTGAATTTTCATGTAACCTGTGTTTTGTTAAGAATGTATCTTCACAACAGGTATTACTAACTGGGTCAAGAAAGGGAAATGTCTATCTTGCAGATTGGAAGTCTTGCACACCAAATGCATGTCTTTTTGCTAAGAGCTCAACTGACACTAATTGGTTGTGGCACAAAAGGCTAAGTCATCTGAACTTCAAGATGATGAACAAGATAGCAAGACATGGACTGGTAGAAGGAATGCCAAATGAAGTTTATAACAAAGAACATATCTGTAAAGCCTGTCAGGAGGGGAAGCAAGTAAAGGCATCCTTCAAAAGCAAAGTAGCAACCTCTACTGACAGAGTACTTCAACTGTTGCATATGGATCTTTTTGGTCCAGTAACCCCTGTAAGTATCAATGGGAGAAAGTATACACTTGTTGTTGTTGATGACTTCTCCAGGTACACATGGGTAATATTCCTTGCAAGCAAAAAGGAGACTCAACTGAGACTGCCAGAGCTCCTGAAACAAGTTAGCAATGAAAAGAGCCTGAACATTGTAAAGATAAGATCAGATAAGGGCACTGAATTCATAAATTCTATTATATCTGATTATTGCAAAGAATTAGGTATTTCACATGAGACATCAGCTGCAAGAACTCCACAACAAAATGGAGTAGCTGAAAGAAGAAATATGACTCTCAAGGAGGCAGCAAGGACAATGTTAGCTGAAGCTCAGGTTCCTAAAAGATTCTGGGCTGAAGCTATTAATACTGCCTGCCACACTCAAAACAGATCCATGGTAACCAAACATCAAGGAAAAACTCCATATGAGTTATGGAATGGCAGAAAGCCACAGGTATCTTACTTTCATATTTTTGGTTGCAAGTGTTTCATTCACAACAATGGGAAAACTCAACTGAAAGCTTTTGATAGCAAAGCTGATGAAGGAATTTTCTTAGGATATTCCCAAATCAGTAGAGCTTTCAGAGTTTACAACTGTAGAACTCTTGTTGTGGAAGAAACACCTCATGTGGTGTTTGATGAATCTACTTTTGAGTCCAGAAGTAAGGAGAATGAGGATGTGATAAGCAAAAGGCTAACTAGACTGAGTATCAAATCAAAAGGATATCCTGAGAATTGTGTTGATACATTCATCTCAACTTGGGACAACCTCAATGATCAACAATTCAAAGAGGACACTCAAAATCAGACCACTCCTCAAAGCTCACCTGAGAGCTCTCCTGAAGATGTAACTGAACTGATGAACACCATCCCAGTTCAAGAGGTAACCAATGTCAATGAAGATGTGGTCACAGCTGAGACATTCACTGAAACCATCATTCAAGGGGGAACCAATGAAATTACCATTGAGAATGAAAATACCTTGAATGATGACTCAGGACTTCAACCCTCTGTCTTATTTCCTGAATTCGATTTCATTCCAATATCTAGTGACTCAACTTCAGAAGAGTTAAACTCTACTGAAGGGCATCAGCCTAGGAGAACTTGGCTCTCAGATCACCCTGTTGAGCAAATCCTAGGTGATCCTTCCTCAGGAGTCAAAACTAGAAGTTTTCATGGTGAAAGTGCTTTGTTTTGTTGTTTCTTATCAAACCAGGAACCAAGTTCCATAGCAGAAGCACTTCAAGATTCCAACTGGATTATTGCCATGCAAGAAGAGCTCAACCAGTTCACAAGGAATCAAGTATGGGAGTTGGTGGACAGACCATATCACTGCAATGTGATAGGAACCAAGTGGGTATTCAAGAACAAGAAGGATGAGAATGATAACATAGTCAGAAACAAGGCCAGGCTAGTTGCAAAGGGCTACTCTCAAGTTGAAGGATTTGACTATGATGAAACATTTGCTCCAGTAGCCAGATTGGAGGCAATAAGGTTATTTCTTGCATATGCTGCTCACAAGAAATTCAAGGTGTACCAGATGGATGTTAAAAGTGTCTTCTTGAATGGAGTACTCAATGAAGAAGTCTATGTGGAGCAACCCCCAGGTTTTGAAGAAAGTCACAAAGTATATAGACTGAGGAAAACTCTATATGGACTGAAACAGGCTCCAAGAGCTTGGTATGATACTTTGTCACAATTCCTTTTGGATCATGGTTTTATCAAAGGGAGAGTTGATAGAACACTTTTCAGAATCACAAAAGGAGAGGACACATTGCTGGTTCAAATTTATGTGGATGATATCATTTTTGGATGTCCTAACCAAGTCCTCTGTGAGAAATTTTCTCAACTGATGAAGGGAAAGTTTGAGATGTCTATGATGGGAGAAATGAATTTCTTCCTAGGACTTCAAGTCAAGCAGTCCACTGAAGGAATCTTCATCAACCAAGCCAAATACACAAGGGAGCTGATCAACAAGTTTGGATGCCAGACCAGCAAGGTTGCAAGAGTTCCACTCAACACCAACACCAAAATGGAACCAGATGAGGATGGAGAATCAGTAGACCAGACTTCCTACAGAGCCATTATTGGATCTCTACTGTATCTCACAGCAAGCAGGCCTGATATCACATTTGCAGTTGGCATTTGTGCTAGATATCAAGCAAATCCCAAGAAAAGTCACCTGGAAGCTGCCAAGAGGATTCTAAAATATCTTAAGGGTACTGTGAATATGGGATTGTGGTATCCCTCAGATGACAATCTAGAACTCACAGGATACTCAGATGCTGACTATGGTGGATGCAGAATTGATAGAAAATCAACCTCATGCACTTGTCAATTCTTGGGAAGTAAACTGATTTCTTGGTTTTCCAAGAAACAAAATTCAGTAGCCACAAGCACTACTGAAGCTGAGTATATGGCAGCTGGAAGTTGTTGTGCTCAAATTCTTTGGCTAAGACAACAACTGAGAGATTACAACATCTTTGCCAATGAAGTCCCTATTTTCTGTGACAACAATAGTGCAATTGCTATTTCAGAAAATCCAGTTCTCCACACAAGATGCAAACATGTGGATATAAGACATCACTTCATCAGAGATCATGTGGAGAAGAAGGACATCAAAATGCTCAAAATCCACACTGACAAGCAGAAGGCAGATATCTTCACTAAACCTTTGGCTGAAGCAAGGTTTCAAGAGTTGTCAGTAGAGCTTGGACTCCTAGATCCAGGAGAGTAAAGAAAGGTTTGAATCTCAGTAGAGCTACCTTCAACTCAGTGGAGATTCATACTCAGAAGAGGATCTTCTCTCAGAAGAAGCTCCTCATCTCAGAAGAGGCCTTAATATCAGACGAGGTCGAACCTCAGTGGAGGTCAAGTTTATACTTATGTTATTTTCAAAGCTAAAGCCTCTTAGTTTTATATATATTTTAATTGGTTTCAATATATTTACTAATGAGTGCTTTCTGAAAAATTAAATCTCTTTCCACTGTTCCGAAGAGATTTTGGTATGGCAAGCATTTAATGCGCGTGGTACAAGTCAGACATGCTTTTTCAATTACCTATCTCACGCGCCCTAAAAGCCGGATGATGTGACCTTCCGGCTACCAACTTTTTAAATCCATACCATTCAATTAGGCGGTTCTTTTCTAACCGTCAAGATTTCTTAAACCCCCCCCACTAAACCTTGCAACTATCCACGATCTCAAACACGATCAATCTCAGGCGTTGATCTCTTTGTTCAATCTCACCATTCATTACTCATATAAAAACTCCAAACAATCATTTGTAAACCTTTTCGAATACACTTCCAAAGCAAACACTTACTTCTTTTCCCAACTCTCTGCAAATCGTTTCTCTCAAACCCTCTTATTCAAATGGCAAAACTAAATCTCAGTTTCCTTACCCATAAAGATAACTTCTGGTATGAACCCATCGTGGTTTTTAATAACCCAGAAATTGAGTCCAGACCAGAGTATGCTCACATCAAAGAAGCCCTTGAAATGATAAAAAGTGCTGGGTTAGAGAAATTTCTATCTGTCCATCCAGAGAACTGTTTTGACAGACAGGTTCTTGAATTCTACAACAATGTCTCCAACTCAGATACAAGGATCAAGTCTCATCTGATCTTGCAAAGGAAGAAGAAAGTTATGAGAGATAACATGGAGGTCACAGAGCACCAAAAGATAAAGAAGGAGATTCGTGTGAGCGGAGAAGTTCTGAAGGAGCTTTTTGATCTTCCTTCTGAAGGTCCCAATCCAGACACGTGCATAGTAGAGAAAGAGGAAGAATGGGTCAAAACCATAATGCAGAGAAAGGTACAATACACCCCAACAATGAACAGAAGTGAACTCCTGCCAGTTTACAATGTTCTCTGTGAAGTTGTGAGTAAATGTATCTTGGGAAACCAAGGGAGTACTGAGCAAGTGAGCAAGCCAAAGCTCAGGCTGATGAAGGCGATAGTTGAGAGCAAGGAAAAGCCATACAATTGGCAGCAGTTCTTTCTGAGGGCCTTGAATAAAGAGCACTCGAAGTTTCAACCTGACAAATCTCCTCAACTATCAAGTAAGCTAAACTATGCAACAAAAATCTCTTACTTGATAGAGAATGTAGATCTGGGAGTAGATTGGTTCCCTGATAGGAAATGGAGCAATCTAAAGATCTTATTCAAGTCTGGAAAGACTCTGGAGGCAAGGATGATTAAGCCTGCTGTGGAAAGCCCAGAGGCAGTTGAGGAGGAGGAAGCTACCCCTGCTGAGGGGAAGAAAACAAAGCTGAAGAGGAGATTGGTAAAGTTGAGTGACAAAATGGCTCAACATAAGGAGGCTGTGGCAGAGAAGGCCTCAAGGAAGGAGAAGAAGAGGTCTTCTGAAGCAGAGAAAGAGGCTGCTTCGAAGAAAGTCAGAATCACTAACTCTACTGATGAGTCTTCATCAGGTAACCCTACCTCTTCTCCCAACACTATCTCAACTGAGTCTGACTCAGATGTCCCTGCACCTACCCCCATCAAACCTAAAATCAATAAACCTCGCACCCCTGCTGCCAAAACCAAACGCATCTCCAAAATAACTCACACTCAAACCCCCACTGATGGCTCTCAAAAGTCAGCAAGTGGATCCCAAACTGAAACCCCCACTGAACCCATCTCCACCCCAACTGAAACCACCCCATCAAACCCTACTGAACCCATTCCCTCAACCCCATCTGAACCCGTATCATCCACCCCCACTGACCAAAACCCAACCTCACCTGACACTCAAACCTCATCTGAGTTGAACCCTCCTGAAATTCATCCAACTCAACTGGAGTCTATCCCAGAAGAGCCAACAGAAAGCAGATCCCCTACCCCTTCCCTTCCTTCAGACGATGAAGAAGAGTACTCCTTCCTTGATACTCTCAAGGATGAAGTTGCATACTCTTTAGAGTCTAAGTACCCTGAGCTTGATGGGTACCCAACCCTGAAAGCTTTATTCTTGAGGCTGAGACTCCTTGTCCAGCTCAAAGATAGGAGGCTAGGAGAAATTCTACTGGCAGTCAAAGGCAGCAATGATGATGATTGGAAGAAGGAGGAGATGGAGGTGTTGCAGTTTGCAGGGATGACCAAAACCAGACTTCTCTGTGATGAGAAAATTTTTGAGAGTCTGGTGATGGAGAAGATAGCTGAGGCTAAGAATGCAACTGAGGAAGAGAAGGCTGATGTTGGTGAGCAAGAGAAGTCAACTGAGGTGTTAGCTGAAGGAGAGGAGGTGAAGGAGAAAGAGGGAGAGAAAGAAGAAAATATACAAGGAGGAGGGACCTCACCAAGGCAAGGTGATGGTGAGGTAGCCAAGGATGTATCCAAGGCAAGGGATACTGAGGCTCAAAATTTGCCACAGGAGAGTCCAGTAGAGGTGTCTACTGAGATTCTCCCACAACAGCCCTCAGTGGTGACTTTAGAGTCAACTGAGGTGTCTGGAATCGAAGGAGTTGAAAAAGAGAAAGAAAAAACTGAGGGTGGTGAGAAAGATGTTGAAATCACTGGAGTTGTGAGAGGTCAAATAAAAGCAATCATCCCTGTAAAGGGTGAATTGGCTGAAAGAAATATAGTTGAAAAGAAGAGTGATGAGAGAAGTAAGATGAGTGAGGAGGAGGGAGTTCCAATGGAGTTAGAAGTTACAGGTGACTTAGGTGGTGAGATTGAGGGAGGAAAAACTAACACTGTCTTAAATGCAGGTACTCAAACTGATGAAATCCCCCCAGTCCAAGTCAACCTAACTCCCCTGAAGGATGAAGTGCTTAAACTTCAAGAAGAAAGAATCCCTGCTCTTGAAACTCAGCTGAGAGATGTCCAAGAAGTTGTCCAAGAGGAGGTGGACGAAATGGTCATCCTCTCAGATCACATTGACGAACTCATGGAGTCCACAACTACATCACTCCAGAATCTCACACTTAAAATTGACGACTCTCAGCAGATGGTGATTGATGTAGTTGAGGGGCAAAGTGTGCTAGTCATTGATGCCCTGAAGAAGCTGGAGGAAACTGAAGAAGAGGACAGAGCCAAATTCCTCAAAGACTCAATAGAGAACGTTTCCATCAACCTGAAGTCATCAGTGGAGGCCTTCTCAACTGACCTTCTTGGAAAGGTTGAAGGATTATGGAACTCGAAGATGTCTGAATTCGAGGCCAAGCATGCTGAGCTGGGAGCCAAACTGGGAGAGGTACTAAAGAAGGCATCTGAGGATTTCCCAACTCAAGAGAAGACTGATGTGCTTATCAATGAAAAGCTTGCGCAGTTTGTTCAATTTGGGCAGACTGCTGGGGCTACTTTAGAAAGGCTTGAGGATGAGGTAGATCACTGCTCAACTGAGCTGAAGGCATTGGCACATGATCAACTGAAGTTCAACATCACAGTGGCTGAGTGTATGATTAATGCCGGAAAGGGGGAAAAGAGGATAAGTGCGAAGGACATGAAGGCTGATCCCAAGAATAAAATGAACATTATCCTTGAAACCCCTGATTTCGAAAAAGGCCAACAAGTGAAGAGCACCCTGAAGAAAGTTGATGCTGAGGCCCAGAGGCTGGTTGGAGAAAAGAAGGGCAAGGAGACATCATCAGAAGACCTTTCAAAGTTCAAAGAAGCTCATCTGAAAGAGAAGGAAGAGAGAGCTGCAAAGAAGGGGGAACCTGCAAAGAGGAAGGCATCTGAAACTCTCTCAGCAGAGGTTGCTAAAAAGACAAGAACCTCAGGGAGGTTGGCAGCTAAGCCAACAACCTCTACTGATGAAGTTCAGGTACTTCCTATTCTCAACCCTGAACCCCTATCTTCTGAACCTCCCAAGTCTGCACCTACCAAAGTCACAGAGCTCGCTGAGCTAATTAAAGAGGCTGGAGGAATGAATGAGAGAGCAAGGAAGCTAACAGCCCAGCAGCAGGAGAGGAGAGATAAGGTGGTTGATAAGATAGAGACCATTGCAGAGCTGGCTGAGAGGAAAAGAAAGGAGAGGCTAGCCACATTTGATAAAACTACTTCTAAGAAGTTCAGAAGTGGTTATCTTAAGTGGGCTGCCAAACTGAAGAAAGACAAGATCACACCTTCTCAAAACAGATTCCCTCACCATGATGCCTGGGTTCCTAAGAAGCTCAATGATGCTTGGGAGACTGCAAA
This sequence comes from Ballota nigra, assembly GCA_947034835.1. Taxonomy (NCBI): domain Eukaryota; kingdom Viridiplantae; phylum Streptophyta; class Magnoliopsida; order Lamiales; family Lamiaceae; genus Ballota; species Ballota nigra. The sequence goes on from OX344723.1 coordinate 123,749,474, forward strand.
AAGGGAATTCGTTTATTCCTTTTATGTCAGTGGAGAGTTAGGAAGGGACAATGCACAAGAAGTCTTCAACTCATGGTTGTTTGATGCCTATCCCAAACTCTATCCTGAGATCAGTGGTGCTTGGAATGATGCCTTCCCTGATCATGCTCTGAAGGCCCCTGAGCCAATCACCTACTGGCCTCCTCAAGATGCAACAGGAGCTGTTGATAGAGAAAGGATCACTGAAGAGTGGACATCTTTATGTGAGCATCTTGGTCTCAAAGGACATTCCAAGGAAATGATGGAAAGGAAGAATGAGCTGAAGATCAGAGTCTTCAAACAATATGGACTTGAACCTTTGTTTGAGTCCATCTGAGAATGTTGTATCTTTTGCTGGGCATTTGTTTATAAGTCCCAGGTGTGTTTTTAGTTTGAACTTTTTGATAAGTAGACTTCATGTAAAATGTACTTCATCCTTTTGTCAATGAAATGAACTCTACTGATGCTTGCCCAAGATAATATCTCATTATCATTTAGGCTTATGTACTTGAATGTTTTTACTTACAAAATCTGTGAACTTTGAATGTCATCTGAAGAACCTCATCTGGAAGAAGATATGTAATAAGATAGGTTCCGGCATAATCAAAAAGGGGGAAATTGTTGGGAAAATGTATAAGACTTGTTTTGATTAGATGCCAACATGTCCCTCCTGAGTTGTTTTGTAAGTAAATTATTCAGTAGAGTTAATGTTTAGTTCAACAGTTCAAAGTGTTAAGAACTGGAGTACAGTTAGTAATAACTAGAGTGTATTTTAGTATGAAGTCTGCTGAAGATGAAGTCCGCTGAAGTGAAGTCCGCTGAAGACTAAGTGATCTGAGTAAGAAGTCTAAGTCTTGAATGTTTTCTAAGTACATTCTCACTAAGACTAAATCTATCAGTAGAGGACGAAGGTCCACTGATAAAGAAACTAACAAGTACATTGAATGCTAAACATATTTAAAGCTGTTAGTTAATCTGGTTGGAACAAGGCAAAATGAATTTCAGTGAAGCTTACAATAAATGAAGGAATAAGAAGGTTCTCTCAGAGGAGTTCCACCTTAAAGCAAGACAAGAATCTGGGCATACAGACTTAAGGTCCAATGAAAAGATGACACGTCAGTGTACTTTACTGACAGCCGACCTGCCCCAGCCTGACAAGTACCAAAAGTCTTTCACCTAGCAATCTACAGAAAGTTGGTGAACAGCATGGTTTTGCAGCCGTTTCTTGACAAGACTTAAAGCTTCAAATAGAGTCGTTTGAACCAATCAGATACAAGAAGACTTACTTGAGAAGATTCAAATCCAACGGGAAGATTTTCAAGGAAGCCTATAAATACAGAAGGACGTGCACATTTACAAGCACGGGAAACTCACAAGATCAAAGCTATCTCTACATTCATAATCATCTAGAAGCACTCGAAATTATCATTGTTTCCCAAGTGTTTCACAATTGTAGAGAGCCTAACAAACCTTCTGTAACCAAGCTTAAAAGCTATATCCAAATCTTAGAAAGAGATAATCCAATCCTAAGCATTGAGCTAAACCTGTAAGGATTATCTCAAAATAGTTGGAACCAAAACCCTACTCAAAACCCTACTCAGTGTTTAGGTTGAGAGCTAGTGTTAAGTGGTGTTAGTAAGCTGATTGTTGTATCAGTCTGAAAGCTGGTTTGTTTTGGGAACTAGGACCTGGAATTTCCTAGTGATCAATCATCCTAAGAGAGGAGAAGTTGATCAGTGCACCTTGGCACTATAACACAAGGAATTCCAAGTGAAAGGAATTCTCCTATTTGATCAGGCCAGTGGACGTAGGAGATTTATCTCTGAACCACTTTACATCTTGTGTACTTACATTCTGCTATTTCATAAGTGTGTGTTAATCTCAAGTTTATCAAAGTAAAACGAGTTTTCTAAAGGGCTCATTAATCCGCATCTGAAAGCTAATTAGATAGTAGTTCAACTGAAAGTCTTGTGCTTTCAGTGGAGGTATTATCTCAGTAAGCTTTCACAGAGTAACTCTCAGCAGACCTCAAGTCCACTGACGAGCTACTGTCCTAAGTAACCTGATAAGTTTTGAAGAAGTTTTAATTTGTAACCACAGGTGTATTCCCCCCCCCCATACACCTGTTTACTCGTTTCGGGACCAACAGATTCCTTGACTCATTCCTAACAATTTCACTTGACTTATTATTTCGTTGCTTGAGGACAAGCAACATGGTAAGTTTGGGGGGGTTGATTAGGCGTGAAATTGTCATGATTCGTCGCTCGAAATGTCCTTGTTTTGATGGATTTATATAAGTATTTAGAGTCATCTGAGTATTATTTTCACAAACTAACAAATGTGTGTCTTTGATGCTTGTAGATGGATAGAGGGCAAAAAGAGGAGTTCGTAGGACTTCGAATCGACTCAAACGGATACCCGGATGAGGAGATATGGAAGAAATACGAGAAGTATTAGTTCGAGCGAGCAAAAGTGTCATTGAAGTACTCAAGATGAAGGAGCTCGAGTAAACACTACTCAGGCACTCGAGTAGTGCACTCGAGCCAGCTTCGGTCGAGTAGCCAATACTCAGGCACTCGAGTAGTGCACTCGAGCCAGCTTCGGTCGAGTAGCCAATACTCAGGCACTCGAGTAGTGCACTCGAGCAGAAGCCGGTCGAGTAGAGCTACTCGAGCTAAGGGGCTCGAGTACTTTTCACGTTCTGTACAAATTTGACACTCGAGCTTGCATTGCTCGAGTACTTTTACTCGACCTCTACTCGAGCTCGACGGAATGTTGGCCCATGAGATCCCGTTTCGACCCGTTGCCTATATATACCTCTTCCAAACACGTTTTGAAGGATCCCCGAACTTTAGAAATCACTTTAGACTTAGTTTTTGGAGAGGAAGGAGAGGAGCAAGCTTTATTTACGTTTTGTTGAGGTTATGCATACGAATTCTAAGTTTCTTTTCGTTTATTAGTTTCTTTTAGTTAGTTTGATTTCTTTGAACACTTTGAAACTTCGTTTTAGTAATTAAATTTCAGTTATTAGTATTTATTTCACGCCTAGTAAAATCTTATATTGCTTTTATGTTTGTTAAAGCCATGTCCGGCTAAAACCCTTGTATGCATAGGGTAGGATGATCTCGTAGAAGTAGGTTGTGGGTATGTAATTAGAGTAACTTGTGACGTTAGGTTTTAATTCTCTTGGTTAATGAATTCTTAAAATTAATCTAGACTTCGCTCTTGAATTTCGTTCGAAAGGTGTTAGAGAGAGGACGACCGTATCACTCTTTAACAACGAGTAGACTTAACGAGAGAGTTTAGGAAAGGTTAATTCATCTACCGGTTTAGCGAAGGAGGACGACCGCATCACCTTAGTTAAATTAGGGTCTCATTAATTAAGCACAATCTATTAACTTGTTAGTAGATTAGTGAAGTCGAGTGTTAGGGTAAAGTATTAGGGTTTAGAATCTTGAGCTTTCACCTTGCATTCTTAGACTTAGGTTAATTCTTGTGTGTCACAGTTATTTTGATTATGTACCTGCTCCGTTAGTATACGTAGGGATTCCAATCCTAAGCATCACCATCTCATATTTGAAAACACATCTTTTGTTATTTCGTTTAATTTTCCTTTTGCATACGTAGGATAATTTAGTTTAGAGTAATTAATCTTTACAAAAATCCAAAAACAATACACCCATATTAACTACGACGCGTAGATCTTCAGGGATCTATTCGCATATACACTGTCCCTTGGGTTCGATACTACTTGGTCATTATACGTACTTATACTACAGTGAACCCGTCCGCTTGCGGGTGAGCGACTAGTAGAAGTTAGTATCATTCGCTTCAAGTCAGTGATCCAAATCTTGCATTCTAATCTTGAAATTTTCGAAAATTGCACTATAATTAAGAGGGTGAGATTTTTGTGGAATATTTTATATGGAGAAAAGAATATATGGGATATATTCAAGATTTCTTGGAGGCCAAGAAAAGATTTTTTCCTCTTCCACAAGCCTATAATTTTTTGCCCCTTCATATTATAAATGTGGGGTGATTATTTAATCCAGTTTATAAGTTCAATGAGTTGTAAAAATCAAGAGCAGTAAATATTTTTCATCTTTCTTTATAGTATTAATTGTTCGTTAAGCGCTTCCCACCGGCGAATGAATAAGGCGAAAGGAAAATACTTGAGAAGGTATTTTGGTTGATATGATTAATTCGTTTGTCCCATTCTTCTCAATGGTCGTCGCTTCAAGAGGTACGTAATGGCGTAAACTCCTACATTTTCCGCTATAGGATTTTACGTGAGATTATTCATATGCATGAATTATTTATTGTCGGATAATTATTATTTGAATTAATTAGGATTAATTCATGCTAGTAATAATTGAATTTTAAATTTGTATTTAAAAATCATTCCAAATAGATCTGGGCACCCCGATTTCCCCAACAAAGTGCATGCTAGAATTTGTGTAAGAACATTATGTCCTTCCGATCGTATAGCTGGCAAAAGAGTCCTCCAAATGAATGCCTTTCTAGTTCCTCCACAACAGTATAAGAAAAAAATTTACCATTTCCAAAATGAACAGCATCAAGTATTTCCTTCAATACATTTCTTTGTCCATGAGTTAAAGTGGAACTCATACTTTGCTCCAAGCTCTATCCGATCGTAAAGCAATTCCTCACGTATAAGCTTATTCACACCATCATTGACCAATTGATGGTTTGGTACCTGCATAGATGAAAATCTACTTAACGTTGTTTCATTCATATGTAGGAGCTTTTCAATATCAATCAAAATGTGATTCTTCAATTCCTCGTTACTTAGTTGCAAATCTGGACAATTTTATTTTTTAAAGTAAACCAATAAATCTTTGGTATAGAATGTGATAGTAATACTTGAAATATTAAAAAAATGTCTTCTTTTATAAAGTATAGATTTGACAAGCACTCCCACATCTTTTCAAATACAATTTATGGAGAGCTCATAGAGGATGAAATTAGAAGAATCGTAACTAAGTTGCTTAGGTAATGAGTGGATGGATGCCCAGAAACTTGCTTCCACCATTTCATCAACATACTCTCGATTATCATCCAATAATCCCATGGAATAACATTGCTGATGTTGTTGGTTGTGAATTGATCACATTCTTTTAGAGACATTCTGAATTTGCCCTTTCTTCATATAGACTAAGTCTTTATGATCACATGTTGCAATGGATGATTTGACATATAGGTTGAAGATTTAGAACATTCTATAAGGATGTGGAAGATCAGATGTTGCACCAGATGTTACAACATCTGGAAGGATATAAAAGAATCTGTGTAACACCCCGTCCCATTCTATACCCTTTTTCTTTATTAGAAACCTTATTTTATTTTCTTCGCTCGTTTCTTTTAATTTTATTATTTTGTGTGTTACTGTGTGATTTAAATTTATACCCTATTATAAATTCCTAAATTTGAAGAAAGGAATCGAATCTTTCAAACAAATAAAGGACTACGAAAAATTAAATATTCAAGTTTAAATTAAGGATTTCGATTCGTATAATTTATTGATAAAAATATACAAATATAATTCAAATACAATAAAATATTAATTGAGTTTTAAAACTGTATTAATTATCAAATCAGGATTTAACTCGTGAACCAAACGATCCCTGTTGGTCCCACTAGATAGATTAATTGCGGAAGCCTTTAAAACCAAAATGTCTTTAGCGAAAATCTTTTCTAAGAGCACAAATAAAAAACAACAGGTATTAAAGAAAGCAATAAATAACACCGTATTTATAGTGGTTCGGATCTGAATATCCTACGTCCACTCTCCCTTGATCAAAGGGGTCTCACTATCCAACCAACAAACTCACTACTTACTGGAATTTCCGAAGTACCAGCACCTTCTTACAATCTCTTTAGATCTAACTTCGATCTAAAGACAAACTTACTCCAACCTTGTCTAACAAGATGAACAGGTTGAGTATATAAACTCCTTACGAGTTGGATGAGTAATTAAGAACAAAGTGAGTGCAAATGCGTAGTGATCAAAAAGCTTGCTATGCTATGTGCGCGTGTAGAGTCTCTAGAGCTTTTTCTTGAACTGCACTCTTGTATATATAGAGGGGATTAGGGATAGCCGTTGGAGGGCTAATCCAATCAGATCCTCTATATAAGGAAGCCTCAATCAATCAATTCCCTAATTGATTGATTGGGTTGGTGGGATCCTTGGATTGATTATCTTCAAATACTTTCCAATCCTGATCTTGTTGACTTGATTTGAATCACCAACGGTCAATAGCTTCCTCTGCCTAACTCTGATTCTCTCCAGAGAAGGCAGGACCAGACACCAGGCAACCTCGGTGTCTTCTGGTCCTCATCTGGTCAAGAACCAGAATACTCAGTAGAGTCAGGGGATCAAACTGAGCATCTTTTGTTCTACCAGACTCGTCTGGTCCGGACTCGTCTGGTCTGGGGAAGGTCCTCTGCCTCTGGTCATATCTCATCTGGTGAAGTCTTCTGGTGGAGTCCTCTGGTGAAGTCCTCTGGTGGGGTCTTCTGGTGACTCTTCTGGTGAAGTCTTCTGGTCTGGCAGTTCCCCCTAGACTAAGTCCTAATCTAGATCATCATCTGGCTAACAGGTCCAGATGGTCCTATTACATCTTCTGGTTTGTTTTAACTCATCAAAACTAACAATTTTTATCCTAACAATTTCCCCCTTTTTGATGGAGTTAAAACACTACCAGAACTGATCAAGAATAATAAACTTAAGCAAGAAAACATTAAAGGATAAGACCTTAGAATAGATCTTATCAGGCAAATAATTAAGACAACAAGAGGTTGTCTTTTGATCAGAGAAGATATGAGATTTTCATTAATAATAAGGACAAAGAAGAATACAGATTACAATGCATTGCTGGTCCTATTCTAAGCATATCTTCTGTTGTCTTTGGGCACCAGAAACCAGTCAAGAAACCTGTCTTGAATGGCCTTCAACTCTGCAGAAGATGATGGGGTGAAGTTTGCCAACACCTTGGTCTTGTACAGTTTCTTCAGCTCAGCCCAATCAACCTGGTCTCCTGCCATTGGAGTGTTGAGGAAATGGAACTCAGGAGCAGTGACTTCCAGGTTGAATTCAATAGTTGAATCCATCAACTGCTTGTACAGATCTGCATCATATGCCTGCATCCAAGAATGGAAGGTCCTGTTGATGAGAGCATCATCCTCTGGTGGAGGTCTCTGGATGTAATGTTGAATGAACCAGAGAGTCTTAGCTTCTCTCCATTTTTCTATCAAAGGCACAGGAACAGTTGAGTCAAAAGACCCTTCTGTCCTGAGAGGGAGGATGTTCATGACTTCAACAGGCCCTTTTCTCTTCTGGCTGGATCCACTAGCACCAGGAGTGATGCCAGCTTCTCTGCTCTTCTTATTTTGCCTTCTAACATATCGGAGCCTCTGCTCTTCATCTATGTTTTTCCTTATCCTTGCTTGCCTCTCTTCAGGCGACTCTTCCTTGAATCTCTTCTCTGCTTCTTCAACCACAGATTCAAGGAAGCTCTTCTTTACTTTCCTTATCTTCCTCTTAGCAGGTCCAGAGATGGAAATTGGATCCTGCTCTGCTTCGGACTCCTCTTCTGCAACAAGCTGCTTAGCCATGGAAAGGGATTTGAGCTCTTCCTTCTTCTTCTTCTGCAACTCAGCCTGGGCCAAGGTATTCTCCAGCAGGTCCAGACGAGCTCCATGGCTGAAGAGAGTTTCATTTGTGGTCTTCGCCAGATCAGTTCTGGCTTTCTCTTCCCCCTTTTTAACTTCATCAAGGAGGGGCTCCACTACCTGCCTTATAAGATCAGGCAAGGCAGTGTTGGAGGAAGAGTGAAGATCACGCAGCTGCTTGGCCTCCTTCAGGTAAGCTTTAGACTCTGTAACAAGTCTCTCTTGCTTCTCCAACATCTCCTGGAGGGAGTCTTTCAGCTTTGCAGTTTGAATCATCTGGCTGGCCATCTCCACTTTGAGCACAGAGACAGGTCTCAACTGCTCCAGCACGTGCTCCTGTAGCTGCTTCTGGCTGTGCATGACATCCAGCTTGACAAATAAGCCATTAGCCTTAAAAGAAGCTTTTACCTCTGCCAGAGAAGACTTTAACTGCTTCAGAAAGATTCTCCTCTCATGCTTGATCTGGTGCTCTATCATAGCAGGGGCCATATGTTGAATAGCTTTTGAAAAATGCCCAATCTGCATGATTTGCTCATTGAAGAAAGCTTTCATCTTCTGGAGCACAGCAGGAGACATCTCAAAGTCTTCCTCATCAGAATATAGCTCTGGAGGAAAGACAAAATGAGGACCAAACTTGTAAGTGGGGCCCTCTGGAGTGAGCATTACTCCTCTCTGGATGAGCAGGGTGCGAATCAAGACTTTAGCAGCACCAGGAGTCTCCAGCTCTGCTGGGTTCTGAATATTCATTCTCTGCTTTAGCTCAATCTCCCAAGCAGTGAAGTTGGAGGGACCCATTTCCTCAAGCAACAACATTAGGTCCTCCACATCTTCAAGTCTGGCCTTGCTCCAGACCTTGGCATCAGTAAGGTCTGCCAGAAGAGGTAAGTGCTCCAGAAGAACTGGGAAATGCTCTCTTAGCCAGAGCTGAGCACTTACACTCATACTCTGCCTAATGGGACCCATTTCTGCAGATGAGAAAGTGAATGGTTTGGGCCCAGAGGCAGAGGAGGAAGGTGCTAAGTCTGCAGGCTCAAGTGAAGCTTCCTCATCTTCACTATCATCGCTAGTTAAACAGGTAGGAGAAGGGGGAGGGCCAACGAATCCCAGAGCCATAGAAATGGTTGGGTCCTGGTCTGTATGGGTTTGGGGAGGGTTAGGATTTTGTGAAGTAGAGGGTGAAGGAATGGGTTGCTCTGCACCAGAAGATGATGGAATATTAGGTACAGAAGGTGTAGGAGGTATCTGGGAGGTGGAAGTGTTTGGAGGGGGGATTTCTGCACCAGAAGAGGTTGAGGGTACCTCTGGTACAGAAGGTGAGGGAGAGGGGTTTGTGTTTAGAGGTATATGGGAAGATGGGGGAGAGGGTGTTTGAGGAATGGTTGAGGTAGAGAATGTAGGTGTGTCTGGGAGAGTCTGCTCTGGTGAGAATGAAGGAACACTAGGAGCAGATGAGATGGGATGTGTTTGAGTATCTGGTGGGGAGGTAGAGGGGGAGACAAGATCAATGGAAGTAGAGGAAGGTAAGAAAGGGTTTACCTCTGCTGGGTCAACACCAGCAGGCACAACGAGCTCTGGAGAATCCTCCATAATCTGGGAAGCATCATTAATAGCTCTCTCCAGGGCCTCACCAAGATCAGATCCAGAGTCAGGATCCTGTAGAATTGCCCTCTTGGCCCTGGGCTTCCTCTTAAGAGGTTCAACCTCCTCTTCCTCTTCTTCCTCTGATGGCTCATCCACCAGAAGGGTTTTCTTGGGAGCTCTTCTGCCAGTCCTTGGCTTCTTGGCAGATTTCTTCTTGGCCTCCACCGGCCTCTTCCGCTTGGCTGCCCCAGCCTTAACAGCTTCATCATCATCACCACCCTTCTTCTTAAGAATGTTAAGAAGGGGAATCTGGTCCTCCTCCGAGGAACCAGAAAAGGCAATGGTTGAGGAACCAGTTGCACCAGCAGCTTTCTTCTGGGCCTTCTGCCTTGGCTGCTGCTTCTGCCCCTTTGCAGGTGAGGGTACTGCCTGAAGAAGAGGGGCAGGGATGGCTTCTTCTCCATCAGAGTCAGGATGGCCATGAAGGGGACCATCCTTAGAGAATAGCACCTTAGACTTGTGAAATCCTTTGCACCAAGTCTCCTTCCATCTCTTCTCTGGAAGCAGGGAGTCCAAAATTAAGGTAAGTTTCGTACCCAACGAAACATTAGCAGTGAAATAAAACTGCATCTCCCCTGGAATGGAAGGACAACCTTCCTTGTTAACCTTCGCCTTATTCTTCCTCAAGACGCCCCAAAAGAATTCTGCCCAATTGCATTGGACGCCGTCATACAAGGCTCTCATCACACACATTCTTCCATTAAAGATCGCATCTGTGCTGTGATTCTCACACATCAACACCTTAACAACTATGTCAAAAAGTACCTTGTACTTTTGCCTCAGATGCTTATCCAGAAATCCCTTCGTGATATTCTGGCAAGAGGAACGAGCGAACAGTTTGAAGGAACCCACAATATCATCCTCCTTGTAGGTTAAAGGATCCACTCCTTCCGCCGAAATGTTTCCAAACAGGGCACAGAAATCATGCTTGGAAAACACCAAATCTTCCCTGTCAATCTTTGAAGAAATATGGGCTTCATTGATCTTCATGCGAACCAAAAACTGGGCCGCATAACCGTCAAGAGTACGAAAATCTCTGGGAATGGTGGAGATCAACTTCTCAACTCCGGATCTCCTCAATAGTTCCAAAATAGCAAGAGCAGACGAGTTCTTGGTGGTGTAGAAGTCAACCACCATCTCCGTTTTGAGTTTCTTCATCATCAATTCATGGTCAAAATTACACGGGGGAGCCATATCTGTGAGAGAGAGAGAGAGAGAGAAGAGAAGAACTTTGCAGAGAGAGGTTAGGGTTTGAAAGTATGAAAACGTGAAAAGACAGATTGTAAGAAAATTAGATTTAAATAGGGTAATACGCGTGGCTCGAGTAATAAATGAAGTGTGAACGCGTGTAACACCAAAATTAAATTAGGGAACAAAATCAATATTTGAATTGATTGACATTTTGCACAGTGATTAAATCCGATGGCCACAAAGAAAGGCAAGATACAGATTTAATCTGGTGCGTTGGCATAGTCATTGGGACGGGGCATAAAGGGGTTTTGTGGCAGTCAAGAGAAAAAGCGAAATGATTGCCTAGGCCCTATACCCTAGTCTTAAATACACTCCGAAGTTGAAAGGTTTTGAGTGTATTTACTAATTTGAAAAGTGTATCCCAATGATCAGAGGCCAGAGAAGTAAAACCATACCTGTCACCTGATATTGTAACCAGATGATACCACAGCTAATCTGATGTTACATCTCCTCTGATGAAACTCATCTGGTCCTGGTCAGAGAAGATTCTGGACATTTGACTCAGCACCTCATCTGGGACAAGTGTCACCTGGTGCATACCTTATCTGGTACCTTCTCTGATATGTCTAATCTGCAGGTATGTTAGTTTTAAACGAAATAAAGAATATGCAATAAAGTAGAAATAAAGGATACTTCTCTGATGTTCCCCCTAAAACAAATCCGTCTCTGGATCCAACAATCCTAACTCAAAAGCTAAGTCTCTGAATCTGGTCTCAGCCAAAGGCTTGGTTAAGATATCTGCTCTCTGCTTCTCTGTTGCAATCTTTTCCATCCTTATATCTCCCTTCTCAACATGATCTCTGATAAAATGATGCCTTATATCAACATGTTTACACCTGGTATGAAGAACTGGATTCTGGGTAATTGCAATGGCACTATTACTATCACAGAATATAGGAATATCCTTGGCTCTAATCTGGTAATCCCTAAGCTGTTGACTAATCCAAAGTAGTTGAGAACAACAGCTCCCTGCAGCCATGTACTCTGCTTCTGTTGTTGATGTAGCAACTGAAGTCTGCTTCTTAGAAAACCAGGATACCAATTTATTCCCTAGAAATTGGCATGTTCCACTTGTAGATTTCCTATCTATTCTGCATCCACCATAGTCTGAATCTGAATAACCACTCAATTCCAAATTGTCATCTGCAGGATACCATAAGCCTAAGTTCACTGTTCCCTTAAGATATTTCAATATCTTCCTTGCTGCTTCCAAGTGACTTTTCTTGGGATTGGCTTGAAATCTGGCACAAACTCCAACAGCAAAGGTAATATCTGGTCTGCTTGCAGTCAGGTACAGAAGAGAACCAATAAGTGCTATGTACTGAGTCTGGTCCACACACTCTCCAGACTCATCTGGATCCATGTTGAAATTTGTCATCATAGGGATCTTGGCTGCTTTGCTAGATCCTACTCCAAATTTCTCTAACATGTTTCTGGTGTACTTTGCCTGATTAATGAAGATTCCCTTCTCTGATTGCTTAACCTGCAAACCTAAAAAGTAATTCATCTCACCCATCATGGACATCTCAAACTGACTCTGCATGAGTTCACCAAACTTTTCACACATCTTCTTGTTAGGGGATCCAAATATAATGTCATCAACATATATTTGGACCAGAAGGATGTCCTTTCCTTCTTCTTTCCTAAACAAGGTCCTATCAATCTTACCCTTAGTAAAACCATTGTCCAGAAGAAATTGAGATAGAGTGTCATACCATGCTCTGGGTGCCTGCTTCAGCCCATAAAGAGCTTTCTTAAGCTTGAACACGTTGTCACCTTGTTCAAAACCAGGAGGTTGTTCCACATACACTTCCTCAATGAGAATCCCATTAAGAAAGGCAGATTTCACATCCATCTGGTATACTTTGAACTTCATGTGAGCAGCATATGCTAAGAACAATCTGGTGGCTTCTAGTCTGGCAACAGGAGCAAATGTCTCATCATAGTCTATTCCTTCAGACTGAGAATAGCCCTGAGCCACTAGCCTTGCCTTGTTCCTAGTAATGACATCATTCTCATCTTTCTTATTCTTGAAAACCCACTTAGTGCCTATCACCTTTTGATGTCTTGGTCTGTCTACCAGCTCCCAAACATCCTGTCTGGTGAATTGATTCAACTCCTCTTGCATTGCAATAATCCAATTTGAATCTTTCAGTGCCTCCTTGATGTTCTTAGGCTCAATCAAGGACACATAGCAACTGAATAAGGCAGCTAAGTTAAGAGATCTCCTAGTCTGGATACCCTTAGTTGGATCTCCAAGGATTAGGTCATTGGGGTGATCAACCAGGGTCCTCCTTCCCGTGGTCTTGCCTGGTTGATCATCTTCTGTAGTACCTTGGTGATTATCACCACCTGCAGAAGAGCTTCCCCCTACAGGAGTTCCAACCTCTTCTGGTTCTGCTCCTTGTGAAGGCTGCTGCTTCAGAGAACTAGGAGATGGGTCATCATCTGAATCTGAATCTGAATCAAGAACAGGTGGATTGACTTTGATAACTCTGGGTGTAGTCTGATTCTGGGTCTCATCAGAAGACTTAGAATCCACCTTGAACTCAAAAGTAGATTCATCAAAAACAACATGAGGTGTTTCCTCCACACAAAGTGAATTCTTATTAAAAACTCTAAAGGCTTTACTGGTGCTGGAATATCCTAAGAATATTCCATCAGCCACTTTAGCGTCAAAGGTTCTTAATTTAGATTTCCCATTGTCATGGATGAAACACTTACATCCAAAAACATGAAATTATGAAACAGATGGGGTTTTACCTTTCCATACCTCATATGGAGTCTTATTATGTCTCTGGGCAATCAGGCATCTGTTCTGAGTGTAGCAAGCTGTATTGATGGCCTCTGCCCAAAATCTCTGTGGAGTGTTGTATTCTGCCAGAAGTGTTCTTGCAGCTTCTTTGAGGGTCCTATTCCTCCTTTCTGCTACTCCATTTTGTTGGGGTGTTCTGGCAGCAGATGTCTCATGAAAAATCCCATGATCCTTGCAGTAATCTGCAATGTGTGAATTCAAAAACTATGTTCCTTTGTCACTTCTGATTCTGACTATGCTCTGGTTCTGCTCATTCTGAATCTGCTTGAAGAACTCTGGCAGCTTAGTCATAGTTTCATTTTTCTTAAACAAGAACACTACCCAAGTGTATCTTGAAAAGTCATCTACTATCACTAAGGTGTACTTCCTTCCACTGAAACTAAGAGGAGAAACAGGTCCAAACAGGTCCATGTGAAGTAGTTGAAGCACTCTGGTTGTGGTTGTGCTCTGGACATCCTTAAAGGAAGTCTTGGGTTGTTTACCCTTCTGGTATGAACCACAAACCTGATCCTTCTTAAACACTTCATTAGGAAGACCTCGAATGAGACCTTTTCTGGCAATCTTATTCAGTGTTTTGAAGTTAAGATGACACAATCTCTTGTGCCAAATCCAGCTATTCTCTGCAGATCCTTTTGCAACTAGGCAATCATTTCTTGGGCAACTGTTAAAATCTACAAGATAAATGTTACCCTTCCTCAAGCCTATTAGCAAAATATCATTATAATCAGAAGAGAAAACAGTGCATGAATCACTAGAAAACTTCACTGAGTATCCCTTGTCACAGAATTGGGATACTGAAAGCAGATTATGCTTGAGTCCTTCTACGTAGTAGACTTCATCTACAGATACTCCATTGAAGGTCAACTTTCCAACTCCTCTGGTGACTCCATAGTTGTTGTCACCAAACATCACTCTTGGTCCATTCAATGGCTTGAAATCTTGGAGATTATCTTTCTGGAAGGTCATGTGCTTGGAACATCCACTATCAATGTACCAGACATGGTTGCTTGAAAATCCTTTCTCCAAGGGACTCTTATCTACCTGCAGAGAAATCAATTAGGTCCCCTACTAGTGCTGGGTCCTGATTGGTTAGTTGCAGGTTTTGTAGGAATCCATAGATAAAGATCATCCCTTGATGGATGAGGAGATCTTATCTTCCTTCCAAATCTATCTACCAGCACATGTCCTCTGACAATGACATATTGAGCTACTGGTCTGATAAGGACACCTTTCCTATAAACAGGTCTGGTGTACCTTTTCTCAAATCTGGCCTTTGGAATGGCCTGCCTCAAAGACATGGTCTTAAAGGTCTGGTTGTAAGGGTACATCCTAGAAGAACCATCTCTGGTGTCATAACTACCCAGATCAGTTGTTTTCTATAGATGGGTCTGGAAGACCTCCTCTGGTTCTGATAATTAGACTTGCTCTGGTGATTATAGTTCCTTTGAGTATACCTATTCTGGAATTGATTCCTCTGAGAAAATTGTCTCTGGGGTACCTGGTTCTGTTTAACATTATTCCTTCTCTGGTAGTTGTTACTCTGATTGGTATTCCCCTTTCTTGAGTGTTTCCTTTGAGGTCCCCTAATCTGTTTAGGTTCCCTTTGAGGATTTCTCTGGGGTCCTCCAATTTGAGTAATTTCTACTCCTTGGGACTCATTGTTCACAGAACCATCAATCTTTAATGGTTCCCCTTGTTGACACTTATTCTCTAGCATTTTCTCTTCCAGAACAGTCAACTCTTCTGGACCATTTGTTATGTGATTAACAGAGTGATTCCTTTTCCAATCAGGATTGTGAACCACCTTGTAACCATTACCAGTTAAGTCTTTATCATTCCAGATTTCTACCAATTTAACAGCTCTTACAGACTTGTCTTTATTATAAAGGTATTTATGAGTTTTAGTGGTAATTCCAGAATATCCTAAACCACTCTTATCACAAATGCGCTGAGAAGACTCTGATATGATAGATACAACAGATGGTATCTTAGGAGCTTCTCTGGGCATAGGTATCTCCTCTATGTTGTGAGCAACTTGTTTTCCCTTGATAAGAGTCTGGTATTTGGCTCTGAGTTCATTGATCTCATCTTCTTGAGAGGTCCTTTCTTTCATGAGTTGATCTACCAGAGTATCTCTTTCTGTGATCTTATCCTGAAGTTCAGAGACTTCTTTGGAATGATCTTTCATGAGTTCTCTGGTGGATTTGTGCTCATGAGAGAGAGATTGAACTTCAGCTCTGAGCCTACCATTCTATTTCTCAAGTTTTTGACAAAGTTGGACACAATTTTGGAGATCTGATAGCATTTGTTGAATATCAGACTCTCTGGAGTTACCAGATGAATTAGAGGATTCAGTACATTTGGAATTTGATAAAACTTGAGTAGTTTCATTTACCTCAGTGATGTCTGCCATGAGACACACATCATCATCTGATCTAAAGTCAGAAGAAGAAGAACTGGAACTAGTATCCTCCTCCTCTGCTTCTGCCAGCAATGCTCTCTTATCTGCATATCTCATATCTCTCTTGATTCTTTTCTCTTCTCTTTCCCTAGGAGTAAGCTGAGGACAATCATAACTGTAGTGACCAGTCTTGTTGCATGTGTAGCAGGCATTGTCTCCTCTGGGACTAGGGCTTGGCTCTCTCCTCCTCTGGTTGTAGTCTGATCTGGCTGGACTACTCTCTCTCCTCTGGTAGTCAGGTCTGCCAGAGCTACCATCCCTCCTCTGATAATCTGATCTCCCAGAGCTGCCAGGGTTGTCATCTCTCCTCCTCTCTGGAGTTCTGAATCTGGTCTCCCTTGAGTCTCCAGATGTCTTCTCCTTCTCTGCAGGCTTGAAAGAACTCTTCCTGTCTCTGGTAGACTCCTTCCAATGCCTTTTGTACCTGCCATACTTTGAACTCATTTTATCTAATTTACGAGTTAGAAGTGCTACCTGCTCCTTGAGGCTCAAGTCATCTGCAGTAGACTCCTTTGGCTTGACATCAGGCTTGAGAGTTGAAGAGAATGCAACTCCTTTCTGGCCAGAAGAGGAAACCTCTTCTGTTTGATCCTCCTCTTGAAGATCATATTCGTAAGCTTTGAGATCAGACAACAGAAGATGATGATCCAGAGTATTGAGATCCTTGTTGTCCTTGATCACAGTAACTTTGATTCTCCACCTGCTAGTTAGTGAACGCAAAATTTTACTATTAATTTCCTTTTCAGAGTAGGTCTTACCTAAGGCACTAGCCTTGTTTAGGAGGTTTGTGAGGCGCATGTCCAGCTGGTCTATGGTCTCGTCTGGTTTCATTTTGAACGTATCAAACGAGTGTTGAACAGCCTGGAGCTTGTTATCTTTAATCTTCTCTGTTCCCTCGCAGAGAATTGCAAGTTTGTCCCACGTCTCCTTTGCAGTGACACAGGTTCTGACCTTCTCTATTACCTCCTTGGTGAGAGTGTTGATAATCTCGGTTCTTGCCACCTGGTCCAGGTTTATAGCTTTCTCTCATCGTTGTCAAGTTCTTCTTTCTTTTTGAGGATTCGTTGTCTGGGAACTCTATCCTCTGCAGCATCGCTAGTTTCTTCTCTGGACTCTGACCTGCCACTATCAATAAGAGTCCAGTAAAATTTAATGGGGCCACTCTCTACCACATCTAACATGCGGTGGTGGATAGCTCCCATATGATTACTCATCATGAAGCTCCAGTGGCTATAGTCCTCAAATGAGAACTCTGGCAATTTGCGACTCTTATAAGAAGATTTTGCAGACATTTTAAATGAAATTTGGGAAATAATAAGAACTTTAACAAAAGCACTTTAAGAGCAATGGATCTTCCCGGTGACCACCAAAAGCTTTTACAAAGCAGTGGTCGTTGGACACACTGCTCTAATACCACTTGTTGGTCCCACTAGATAGATTAATTGCGGAAGCCTTTAAAACCAAAATGTCTTTAGCAAAAATCTTTTCTAAGAGCACAAATAAAAAACAACAGGTATTAAAGAAAGCAATAAATAACACCGTATTTATAGTGGTTCGGATCTGAATATCCTACGTCCACTCTCCCTTGATCAAAGGGGTCTCACTATCCAACCAACAAACTCACTACTTACTGGAATTTCCGAAGTACCAGCACCTTCTTACAATCTCTTTAGATCTAACTTCGATCTAAAGACAAACTTACTCCAACCTTGTCTAACAAGATGAACAGGTTGAGTATATAAACTCCTTACGAGTTGGATGAGTAATTAAGAACAAAGTGAGTGCAAATGCGTAGTGATCAAAAAGCTTGGTATGCTATGTGCGCGTGTAGAGTCTCTAGAGCTTTTTCTTGAACTGCACTCTTGTATATATAGAGGGGATTAGGGATAGCCGTTGGAGGGCTAATCCAATCAGATCCTCTATATAAGGAAGCCTCAATCAATCAATTCCCTAATTGATTGATTGGGTTGGTGGGATCCTTGGATTGATTATCTTCAAATACTTTCCAATCCTGATCTTGTTGACTTGATTTGAATCACCAACGGTCAATAGCTTCCTCTGCCTAACTCTGATTCTCTCCAGAGAAGGCAGGACCAGACACCAGGCAACCTCGGTGTCTTCTGGTCCTCATCTGGTCAAGAACCAGAATACTCAGTAGAGTCAGGGGATCAAACTGAGCATCTTTTGTTCTACCAGACTCGTCTGGTCCGGACTCGTCTGGTCTGGGGAAGGTCCTCTGCCTCTGGTCATATCTCATCTGGTGAAGTCTTCTGGTGGAGTCCTCTGGTGAAGTCCTCTGGTGGGGTCTTCTGGTGACTCTTCTGGTGAAGTCTTCTGGTCTGGCAGTTCCCCCTAGACTAAGTCCTAATCTAGATCATCATCTGGATAACAGGTCCAGATGGTCCTATTACATCTTCTGGTTTGTTTTAACTCATCAAAACTAACAATTTTTATCCTAACAATCCCCAAACCGTATTAATTGAGATCGAAAATATCTAGAATTAAATGTATGAATATCAACCACAAGATTATTCCTTCTTTTAATTTAAATTAAATTAATTAATTAAATAGTAAAAATCCCAGCCATATATTATTCCATCCTTTAAAATTAATCAATTAAGAAATTATTTTCGAATAAAATGTCTCTTCCTCACCCTATCAGTTACAGAAGACGCGTATGCCTCAATTAGTTTCATCTTCTTCCTCATTTAATTCCAAACCTAGACCTCTTCCTTTCTCAAATCTCTCTCTTGGCTCACTCTCTCCTTCACGACAACCACCGCCTCGCCTCCTTCCTCCACATAAACGCCGATCGAAACCACCATACACAGCGCGTCCCAGCGCCGTTGTGCTACCTCGTGCCGCCCTCCCGCTTAAATCAGAAAGAGTTGCCGCCTCGCCTCAGCTCCGAGCGCCGCCGTGCAACGCGACCCCCGTCGCACTCCAATACCGTCGCGCAGCATGCAGCACCGCGTCGCTCCCGCTACTGCCCCAATCAGAACCGGCTGCTGCCTTCCCCTATTTCGAATCGACGAGCGCCATCACCCTCTCTCAGACAGAGGCACCGCCTCGCGTTGACCTCTCTCCCCCGTCGCACGGAAACCAATACCGATGCTAACACCTTGCTCCCAAAGTGAGTCCTCTTTTTCTATTCGTTCCCAAATTCGTTCAATTTTACAGTTCCTCCAATTAATTTCCTTCGAGATAAGAAAATACTCACGTTTCGTTTTCTTTCCGTGCTTGATTGAGATGTCATCTTCATCTCCGCCCTTTTCCAATGAAGCCATAGGACGAACCGCTGCTCGTTCGATTTTAGAATAATCAAAACAACGCCGTTAGGCTGTCCGAATAATCTAAAGAACGATCAAATCCTTAACCGAATGTCATTAGGCTACTCGATTTGGGACTCGTAAGATTGGTAGTCTTTTCTCTTTAATTTTCGTAGTGTTTGAGATAGGAATTGAACTGTTTTAATTTCCCCTGAGACTTTGTAAAATTGAGATTATTGTTTTTGGTTTGGAAGCCAAAAAGTGATAGGTGAAATGTTTTTCTTGTTGAAATCCCTACTGTTGTGCTTGGACTAGGTATTGGTATTGTTGAATTAAGTCAATTAGTATTTGAATTAGTGAATTGGTATCACTTGATGATTTGTTGAGTAATATTGAAGTGATTGTTTAGTATTGTTGGATGGACTGTTGGTATTTTAAGTTGTTCGGTATTATTGAATTAGCTGTTGAGTATCTTTGAATTAATGGATTAGTATGTTGTGGTTTTCTTTTGATGTAGGGAGGGATCTTGCCTTTTTTAAGGTCTCGTTGATCTCTTATTTTGGAAAAATATTAGTACGGTTAAGTTTCGAAAGTAATATCTTACTAGACGAGTTTGGGAAAGGACTGAAAAAGATAAAGTCGTTTATATCCAAATTAGTAACAATGAAAAGAGTATTTTTGGGAAATTAATATAGGTCTTTTATTTTAAAAAGTGACACTAATCAATGTTGGTCCCGAAACGAGTAAACATGTGTATGGAGGGGGGGGAATACACCTGTGGTTACAAATTAAAACTTCTTATAAAACTTATTAGGTTACTTAAGACAGTAGCTCGTCAGTGGACTTGAGGTCTGCTGAGAGTTACTTTGTGAAAGCTTACTGAGATAATACCTCCACTGAAAGGTCAAGACTTTCAGTTGAACTACTATCTAATTAGCTTTCAGATGCGGAATAGTGAGCCCTTTAGAAAACTCGTTTTACTTTGATAAACTTTGAGATTAACACACACTTAGGAAAGCAGAACACAAGATATAAAGTGGTTTAGAGATGAATCTCCTACGTCCACTGTCCTGATCAAACAGGAGAAATCCTTTCACTTGGAATTCCTTATGTTATAGTGCCAAGGTGCACTGATCAACTAATCCTCTCTTAGGATGATTGATCACTAGGAAATTCCAGGTCCTAGTTCCCAAAACAAACCAGCTTTCAGACTGATACAACAATCAGCTTACTAACACCACTTAACACTAGCAGGCTTGATCATCCTTGTCTCCAGAGCCTTTCCAGATTTGAACAAGGCTTTGAGATTGCTCCACTTCCTGTCTGGAATCCAGTCCACTCCCAGATCTACATTCTCTATCAGATAGGAGATTTTTGTTGCAAAATTAAGCTTACTAGATAGTTGGAGAGTTTTGTCAGGTTGGAGTTTTGAGTGCTCTTTGTTCAATGCCCTAAAAAAGAATTGTTGCCTGTTGTATGACTTCTCCTTGCTTTCCACAATCGCCTTCATCAGCCTGAGCTTGGGCTTGCTCACTTGCTCTGTGCTTCCTTGGTTTCCCAGTATACATTTTCCAACAACTTCACAGAGAACATTATATACTGGCAAGAGTACACTTCTGTTCATCGTTGGACTATATTTTACCTTCCTTTGCATAATGGTATTGACCCATTCTTCCTCTTCATCCACGATGCAAGTATCTGGATTCGGACCTTCAGAGGGGAGATCAAACAACTCCTTCAAATCATCACCACTGACACGGATCTCCTTCCTTATCTTCTGGTGTTCAACTATTTCCATGTCGTCCCTCATCACCTTCTTCTTTCTCTGGAGTATTAGATGAGACCTGATCCTCGAATCAGAATTGGATATATTATTGAAAAACTCAAGAACCTACCTGTCAAAGCAGTTCTTAGGATGAACAGACAAAAACTTCTCTAACCCAGCAGATTTAAGCATTTCTAGGGCTTCTTTTATATGAGCAAATTCTGGTTTGGATTCTATCTCAGGATTATCAAAAACCACAATGGGTTCATACCAGAAATTTTCCTTATTGGTAAGGAAACTAAGATTTAGTTTTGTCATTTGAACGAAAGGGGTTTGAGAGAAAATTTGCAGAGTGTATAGGATAGATAGAAAGTGTTTGCTTGAAAGTGTGTTCGAAAAGGTTCTTAGGCTGAAATTTGGGTCTTTTATATGAGAAATAAGCGGTTAGATCGATCAGAAAAATCAACGTCTGAGATTGATCTGGTTTGAGATCGTGGATAGTCCAAGAGTTTAGTGGGGAGTTTTTAAGATATCTTGACGGTTAGAAAAGAACCGCCTAAAATGAATGGTATGGATTGAAGGGGTTGGTAGCCGGAAGGTCACATCATCCGGGTTTTAAGGCGCGTGAGATAGGTAACAGTAAAAGTAAACCTGACTTGTACAACGCGCATTAAATGCTTGTCATACCAAAATCTCTTCGAAAAAGTGTAAGAAAGATTTAATTTTCAGAAAGCACTCATTAGTAATTCTATTGAATCAAAATATATATTTTAAAAACTAAGAGGCTTTAGATTTGAAAAAATACTAAGTATAAACTTTTGACCTCCACTGAGATTCGACCTCGTCTGATATTCAGACCTCTTCTGAGATGAGAAGCTTCTTCTGAGAAAGATCCTCTTCTGAATATGAACCTCCACTGAGTTGAAGGTAACTCTTCTGAGATTAAATCCTTTCTTTACTCTCCTGGATCTAGGAGTCCAAGCTCCACTGACAACTCTTGAAACCTTGCTTCAGCTAAGGGTTTAGTGAAGATATCTGCCTTCTGCTTGTCAGTGTGGATTTTGAGCATTTTGATGTCCTTCTTCTCCACATGATCTCTGATGAAATGATGCCTTATGTCCACATGTTTGCATCTTGTGTTGAGAACTGGATTTTCTGAAATAGCAATTGCACTATTGTTGTCACAGAAAATAGGGACTTCATTGGCAAAGATATTGTAATCTCTTAGTTGTTGTCTTAGCCAAAGGATTTGAGCACAACAACTTCCAGCTGCCATATACTCAGCTTCAGTAGTGCTTGTGGCTACTGAGTTTTGTTTCTTGGAGAATCAAGAAATCAGCTTACTTCCCAAGAATTGACAAGTGCCTGAGGTTGATTTCCTGTCAATTCTACATCCTCCATAGTCAGCATCTGAGTATCATGTGAGTTCCAGATTGTCATCTGAGGGATACCACAGTCCCATATTCACAGTACCCTTAAGATATTTGAGAATCCTCTTAGCAGCTTCCAGATGACTTTTCTTGGGGTTGGCTTGATATCTTGCACAAATCCCAACTGCAAATGTGATATCAGGCCTGCTTGCTGTGAGATACAGTAGAGATCCAATGATGGCTCTGTAATGAGTCTGGTCTACTGATTCACCATCTTCATCTGGTTCCATCTTGGTGTTGGTGTTGAGTGGAACTCTTGCCACTTTGCTGGTCTGGCATCCAAACTTGTTGATCAGCTCCCTTGTATATTTGGCTTGATTGATGAAGATTCCTTCAGGGGACTACTTAACTTGAAGTCCTAGGAAGAAATTCATTTCTCCCATCATAGACATCTCAAATTTTCCCTTCATCAGTTGAGAAAACTTTTCACAGAGGACTTGGTTGGGACAATAAAAAATGATATCATCCACATAGATTTGTACAAGCAAAGTGTCCTCTCCTTTTGTGATTATGAATAAAGTTCTATCAACTCTCCCTTTGATGAAACCATGATCCAAAAGGAATTGTGACAAAGTATCATACCAAGCTCTTGGAGCCTGTTTCAGTCCATATAGAGCTTTTCTCAGTCTATATACTTTGTGACTTTCTTCAAAACCTGGGGGTTGCTCCACATAGACTTCTTCATTGAGTACTCCATTCAAGAAGGCACTTTTAACATCCATCTGGTACACCTTGAATTTCTTGTGAGCAGCATATGCAAGAAATAACCTTATTGCCTCCAATCTGGCTACTGGGGCAAATGTTTCATCATTGTCAAATCCTTCAACTTGAGAATAGCCCTTTGCAACAAGTCTGGCTTTGTTTCTGACTATGATATCATTCTCATCCTTCTTGTTCTTGAATACCCACTTGGTTCCTATCACATTGCAGTGATATGGTATGTCCACCAACTCCCAAACTTGATTCCTTGTGAACTGGTTGAGCTCTTCTTGCATGGCAATGATCCAGTTGGAATCTTGAAGTGCTTCTGCTATGGAACTTGGTTCCTGGTTTGATAAGAAACAACAAAACAAAGCACTTTCTCCATGAAAACTTCTAGTTTTGACTCCTGAGGAAGGATCACCTAGGATTTGCTCAACAGGGTGATCTGAGAGCCAAGTTCTCCTAGGCTGATGCCCTTCAGTAGAGTTTAACTCTTCTGAAGTTGAGTCACTAGATATAGGAATAAAATCAAATTCAGGAAATAAAACAGAGGGTTGAAGTCCTGAGTCATCATTCAAGGTATTCTCATTCTCAATGGTAATCTCATTGGTTCCCCCTTGAATGATGGGTTCAGTGGATGTCTCAGCTGTGACCACATCTTCATTGACATCACTTACCTCTTGAACTGGGATAGTGTTCATCAGTTCAGTTGCTTGTTCAGGAGAGCTCTCAGGTGAGATTTGAGGGGTGGTTTGACTTTGGGTGACCTCCTTGAATTGTTGATCTTCTAAATTATCCCATGTTGGGATGTATGTATCAACACAATTCTCAAGATAGCCTTTAGACTTGATACTCAGTCTGGTTAGTCTTTTGCTAATTACCTCCTCATTCTCCTTACTCCTAGACTCAAAAGTAGATTCATCAAAGACCACATGAGGTGTTTCTTCCACAACAAGAGTCCTACAATTGTAAACTCTAAAGGCTCTACTGATTTGGGAATATCCTAAGAAAATTCCTTCATCAGCTTTGCTATCAAAAGCTTTCAGTTGAGTTTTCCCATTGTTGTGAATAAAACACTTGCAACCAAAAATATGAAAATAGGATACCTGTGGCTTTCTGCCATTCCATAATCCATATGGAGTTTTTCCTTGATGTTTGGTTACCATGGATCTATTTTGAGTGTGGCAGACAGTGTTGATAGCTTCAGCCCAAAATCTTTTAGGAACTTGAGCTTCTGCAAGCATTGTCCTTGCTGCCTCCTTGAGAGTTCTATTTCTTCTTTCAGCTACTCCATTTTGTTGTGGAGTTCTTGCAGCTGATGTCTCATGTGAAATACCTAATTCTTTGCAATAATCAGATATAATAGAATTAATGAATTCAGTGCCCTTATCTGATCTTATCTTTACAATGTTCAGGCTCTTTTCATTGCTAACTTTCTTCAGGAGCTCTGGCAGCCTCAGTTGAGTCTCCTTTTTACTTGCTAGGAATATCACCCATGTGTACCTAGAGAAATCATCAACAACAACAAGTGTATATTTTCTCCCATTGATACTTACAGAGGTTACTGGACCAAAGAGATCCATATGTAACAGTTGAAGTATTCTGTCAGTAGAGGTTGCTACTTTGCTCTTGAAAGATGCCTTTA
The DNA here is from genome assembly GCA_947034835.1 of Ballota nigra. Classification (NCBI taxonomy): domain Eukaryota; kingdom Viridiplantae; phylum Streptophyta; class Magnoliopsida; order Lamiales; family Lamiaceae; genus Ballota; species Ballota nigra. Next base: position 123,774,163 of record OX344723.1, read on the forward strand.
CTTGCTTTCCCTCCTGATAGGCTTTGCAGATATGTTCTTTGTTGTATACTTCATTTGGCATTCCTTCTACCAGTCCATGTCTTGCTATCCTGTTCATCATCTTGAAGTTCAGATGACTTAGCCTTTTGTGCCATAACCAATTAGTGTCAGTTGAGCTCTTAGCAATAAGACATGCATTTGGTGTGCAAGACTTCCAATCTGCAAGATAGACATTTCCCTTTCTTGACCCAGTTAGTAGTACCTGTTGTGAAGATATATTCTTGACAAAATACAGGTTACATGAAAACTCAACACTGTATCCTTTATCACAGAATTGACTAATGGACAGAAGATTATGCTTAAGTCCACTGAAAAAGGATACATTGCTTACCCTTACTGAGCCAATGATTAAAGTACCATAACCTTTAGTGGCTCCTTGTGAGTTGTCACCAAAGGTGACTTGTGGACCTTCTTTCTCAACAAATTCTGTCAGGAGATCTTTGTTGCCAGTCATGTGCCTAGAACATCCACTGTCCAAGTACCAGACTGGAGATTTAAGAGCATCTCCTTTGTTGACATCCACTGAGCCCTGCAATCACAAATCAAGCTTTAGGTACCCATTTGGTGTTGGGTCCTACCAGGTTAGTTGTACCTTTCGGAATCCAAATTTGCCTCACAGTTCTAATCACTTTAGATTGGCTAATTTGTCTTCCATAAACATCTACATAGATTGTTATCTCCCTAGGTGCCTTGGGAGTAAACTTTCTATGGGTGTCAGCCTTTGAAGGAACATGAACCTTCTTTTCAATCTTTCTTTTTGGCTTGGGTGCACCTGGCCTTGGTTTTTGTTGATAAAGGTATGAAGGACCTTTTCCTTTAGGCACAAAAGGAATAGGTCTTCCATATGAGTCATTCCTTGAGGACTGCTCATGCCTGGGTGCTCTCAGCTGAGGTTGCTTCATCTGTAAAGACCTCGGCTGATAGTACCTCTGCTGAGATCTAGTTTGATAAGTCACCTGAGCCTTTCTATTTGGTTTTGGCTTAGATTGACTTTTCTTTTGAGTGATCTCAGCTGGTCTTTTTCCTTTATCCACAGTCTGTGGTTGAAATGTCACAGACTTAACAAAAACTCTCTTTGTGCCACTTGAAGAAGCAACACTCAGAGGACCTTCTGAAGGTTTTGGAATAAATCCTATCCCACACTTGTTATTAGGATTGATTTGAAAATTTTGAATCTTCTCTATGGCAAGAGAGGGTTTGTTTAGAGCATCAATCCTTTTTAACAAGGTCTCTTCAGATTTTTGTAAGACATCAATTTTCAGGAGAGATTCCTTTATTTGGCTTACCAATTTTAAATTCTCTTCAGTTAACTTTGTCTTAGATTCATTGAGATCTTTTATCAGTTGATCTCTACCATTTCCTTGACTCCTGAGGGTTTCCACCTCTTTTGTCAGTTCAATGGTAGATTTGGCTGAGTTCAGATCTGCTTGATTCCCAGACTCGATTAACTTGGAGTTTTCACTCAAGAGTTGTTTGTTTTCATCTTGAAGACAGAAACTTGCTTCTTGCAACCTTGAGAAATCAATCATCAATTGTTCCAAAGCGGACTGAAGATTGAGTTCCTCAGTTGACTCTGAGCTTAGCTCAGGTGTGTGTTCTAGAGAAATGGATGGTTTAGATTGTACCTCTGGTTCTTCTCTTGCCATGAGACACAAGTCATCATCACTGCTGTCAGAGAACAGTCCATCAGATGACTCCAGATTTTCATCCACATCCTCAGCCACCATGGCTTTCCTTTCTCCATATCTTATGTCTCTTTTGACTTGCCTTTCCTTTCTCTCTTTTGTGCTCAGTTGAGGACAATCATATTGAAAGTGCCCAATCTTCTTGCACTGAAAACACCTGTTGGCATCATCATTCTTTTCCTCAGTGGACTCTCTGGTCTTTGATGATGATCCTTCAGCCTTGGTGTAATTCTTGTATTCCTTCTTCTTTTCCAGCTCAGATGAGCTTTTCTCTCCTTCTATGGTGGTCTTTTGTGGATAACTTCTACCTTCCCTGTTATCCCTGTAAAATCTTTTATACTTGCCAAAGCGGCTGTTAAGTTGTTCAAACCTTCTAGCCATCAGGCTGAGTTCCTCCTGCATCTCAGTCTTGCTTTGAGACTTGCTTGCCTTTGTACTCTTCTGAGGCTTTGGGGATTTTGGCTCAGACTCCCTGGCATTGAAGGCTACTCCCTTCTCAGCTGAGGTCTCATCAGGAGCCCCTTTCCTGTTCAGATCAAACTCATAAGCCTTGAGTTCAGAGAATACCTATTGCATAGACATGCTGGATAGATCCTTGGTATTCTGCATCATCACAGAGTACACATCCCATCTTGAGGTTAGACCTCTCAGGATCTTTAAGGCAACCTCCCTTTTGGTATAGACTTTTCCCAGAGAATTTATCTCATTCATGATGTCAGTGAACCTCCCATCAAGCTGGTCAATGGTCTCAGTGGGCTCCATGGTGAACTGCTCATACTTTTGAACAGCTACTGAAAGCTTGTTCTCCTTTATCTTGTTAGTTCCTTCGCACATGAGAGCAAGAGTGTCCCATAGTTCCTTTGCAGTCTTGCAGTGGATCACTCTTCCCATTACAGAATCTGGAATGGTGGTGTAGAGAATGTTCATGGCTATGAAGTTGAGGTTGTTTCTCCCCCTCTCATCTGCAGTGAAGTTATCTTCATCCTTGGGCCATTCTTCTCTAGGATCTGTAATAGTTTTAGCTGTAGTTCTGGGGTTAGGTGTCATAAAAACAAATGGACCTTTAGTAATAACCCTCAGCATTTCATCATGCACACAAGCAAGATGAGCTCTCATTCTGATCTTCCAGAAGTCATAGTTTTCCACTGAGAATTGTGGAAGCTTGTGATGAGACATATGGTTCAAGGGATTAACTCCCATGTTGTTCTCTGCTGGTGGTGCTATCCTAGCTGCATTGTCAGCCATAGTATATAAACAAGTTTATCAAAAGATCAATTCAGGTGACCTTGAAAATACCTTTAAGCACAAGGTATACTTAGAACAATGGTCTTTTGAACCACTGCTCTGATACCAATTGTTGGTCCCGAAACGAGTAAACAGGTGTATGGGAGGGGAATACACCTGTGGTTACAAATTAAAACTTCTTATAAAACTTATCAAGTTACTTAAGACAGTAGCTCGTTAGTGGACTTGAGGTCTGCTGAGAGTTACTTTGTGAAAGCTTACTGAGATAATACCTCCACTGAAAGCTCAAGACTTTCAGTTGAACTACTATCTAATTAGCTTTCAAATGCGGAATAGTGAGTCCTTTAGAAAACTTATTTTACTTTGATAAACTTTAAGATTAACACACACTTAGGAAAGCAGAACACAAGATATAAAGTGGTTCAGAGATGAATCTCCTACGTCCACTGTCCTGATCAAACAGGAGAATTCCTTTCACTTGGAATTCCTTGTGTTATAGTGCCAAGGTGCACTGATCAACTAATCCTCTCTTAGGATGATTGATCACTAGGAAATTCCAGGTCCTAGTTCCCAAAACAAACCAGCTTTCAGACTGATACAACAATCAGCTTACTAACACCACTTAACACTAGCTCTCAACCTAAACACTGAGTAGGGTTTTGAGTAGGGTTTTGGTTCCAACTATTTTGAGATAATCCTTACAAGTTTAGCTTAAGGCTTAGGATTGGATTATCTATTTCTAAGATTTGGATATAGCTTTTAAGCTTGGTTACAGAAGGTTTGTTAGGCTCTCTACAAATGTGAAACACTTGGGAAACAAAGGTAATTTCGAGTGCCTCTAGTTGGTATAAATGTAGAGATAGCTTTGATCTTGTGAGTTACCCGTGCATAGAAATGAGCACGTCCTTCTGTATTTATAGGCTTCCTTGAAAATCTTCCCGTTGGATTTGAATCTTCTCAAGTAAGTCTTGTTGTATCTGATTGGCTCAAATGACTCTATTTGAAGCTTTAAGTCTTGTCAAGAAACGGCTGAAAGACCATTCCTGTTCACCAACTTTCTGTAGATTGCTAGGGAAAGACTTTTGGTACTTGTCAGGCTGGGGCAGGTCGGCTGTCAGTAAAGTACACTGACGTGTCATCTTCTCATTGGACCTTTAGTCTGCATGCCCAGATTCTTGTCTTGTTTTAAGGTGGAACTCCTCTGAGAGAACCTTTTTATTCCTTCATTTATTGTAAGCTTCAATGTTATTCGTTTTGCCTTGTTCCAACCAGATTAACTAACAGCTTTTAATATGTTTAGCATTGAATGTGATTTGTTAGTTCCCATCAGTGGACCTTGGTCCTCTCCTGATAGTTTTAGTCTTAGTGAGAATGTACTTAGAAAGCATTCAAGACTTAGACTTCTTCTCAGATCACTTGTCTTCAGCGGACTTCACTTCAGTGGACTTCATCTTCAGCAGACTTCATTCTTAAATACACTCTAACAATTACTAATTGTACTTCAGTTCCTTAATAGTTGAACTGATTTACTAAGTATTAACTCTACTGAATATTTTACTTACAAAACAATTTAGAAGGAACATTTTGGCATCTAATCAAAACTTAAGTCTTATACATTTTCCCAACAATCAACTTTGGAAGTATTATTAAGATTAGAAAAAGAAGAATATGTTTATATATTATTTTAATTTATAATACAAATTTCTTCATTACAAAGTTTATTAATAAGTTATTAATAAAGGGAATTTTATTTATAAAATATAAATTATATTCCAGGGTTCTTTTAAAATAAGATATAGAGTTTTATTAGAAAGAAAAATATTAATTTGGGAATTATATTATATTAGTATTATTTAAATAACTTTCTTTTCTTTATTTTTGGAAAATATTAGATAGATATACTTTTAAGTATAAAAGCTTTTAGTTATAAAAGTCTTAGAATATTAGAAGATTGTTTTATAAAGATCAAAATAGTCATACAACAAGGAAATTAGTAAGTACACTCTCCCAATACACCAACCTTTTAGAAGTGGTGTATTTACCAAGATAGAATGTGTTTTTAAGTAAGTCTAACCAATAGGTTTCTAAGACAAACGGCCTCCTCGATTCTCGTAACACAAACTCTCAAGTTTTCCTAATAATTCAAAGGTCAACTTTTAATTAAATGGTTTCATACTAGGATTCTGTGCTAATCGGAATACGCAAGAGGGGTCCGATATTCTGTTTGTATATCACTCTTGGGACGTCTCTACAACGCGAGTTATCTTCCAAAGGAATTTCAAGACAGTTGTAACTTAGCTATAAAGTTAAAAGGTGGGTGGTTGATCTGTTGATTGATCTGCTAATAATATGTTGTGCTGGTATATTCTGAACTCGACCAAATCAATCTAAAATATCTTATCCAACATAAATGTAACCCCTATTATATAAATGTTTGAACTATGTGATATAATTATATACGATGCATAATGTCTATTATTTTTATAAGTCAATGACCATTGTATGATTAAGTACCTTATGTGAGCATGAATCAGTTTAGTTGTCAATCAAGTAATTTCTCTCTATAGTTTGAAGTGTCAGTTTTATAAGAGGACGAGAAGTTAGTAAGTACGGAGTTGTGGATCGAGTTTTTAATCCAACCTCCGGGGAGCTGTCGGGGACGCCCTCGGAATGTAGGTTGTTGATTCAAACATATATGGTCCCCGGGTCAGCCGCCTACGTTGCGCACTGGGAATAAGGCCATTGATGGTTTGTTTATCTTATTTTGACGGTGGTTGGAAGGAGTAAGGTTGTTATGGTTGGAAGGAGTAAGTTTGTTGGAGGTGGAATAGTCGTACGAATAAGGTTTGACAGTTTGTGATAATACGTGAAAATAATTTTGGGCTTTGCCCTAATGTGAACCAACTTGTGCTATTTCAATTATACTATGTGAAATGTGTTAATGCTGATTAATTATTACATAAACTGTTACTTCTGTGATATATCGTAATCATGTATATATGTGAAACTGATTAAATGGAATAAACACTTTATTAATGAGTATAACTTAATATATTTCGGATTTACCAATCCCATGACGTTGCAAATCACCCATACGTGAGAATTCAAATCTCACGCCCCATTTTTACAACCCTTGCAGATTATGATTTTGTGGAGCAAGGAAAGTAATAGGGACGACACGGAGTTCCCCGCTTAAATAAAACGTGTTGGGATATGTTTTAGTTTTGATGATTTTCCAAAACAACATGTAATAGGTTTGAAAGCAGTCAGGATAGTATCTTTTATTTCAGGTCAGGCTAGATTAGCTTTCAGTAGAATAGGCTGTTTAGTTGAGGGGGAACTCAGCAACACAGCCTGAAGATATCAAGATGACACCCAGAAGAACTGACTGAAGCCATGCCTGCAACCTGAACCAGAAGAGAAACTGAAGGATGTCCCACTGAGTGTAAACCACACTGATCTAAGCTAAGTCAGGTGAACCACTCAGTGAAGAGCATGATCAGGAGGATCAGTGCTGCACCAAGTAGGCCCTGAAGAAGTCAGGCTACTGTGGTCAGGGAAGTTTGTCATTCAGTCTTATGACAAACTTCTTGGAAGTGATCTTCAAACAGTCTCTGAAGGACAACTACACTGAAGACGTTCAGTCCACTGAAGATCATCAGTCAGTGAAGGAGGAAGCTACCTAAAGTCAGTGGGTCTTAGTCAAACCCACTGAGTCAAAGATCCGTGAATCCAGGCCACGTGGACCAATCAGCACGAGGCAGCAACTCTGACACTGACAAAGGCTGCATTCCAAGAAAAGTGGTTGAAACCATTTAATGTTGGATTCAAATGTATCTTCCCTCCAACGGATACATTTGAATCCCCATTATAAATACAAGCTCATAACTTCATTGTAAGGGTGTGTGAGAAGAGAAAATCAACACCTACGAGCTGTGAAGGTGTGAGTGTTCAGTGCGTTTCAAAGGGAGTTATAAGGAGGCACGATTCACATCTTGTACACTGAACTTTAGAGTTCATAGATATACACAAATGAGTGTTCAGCTTGTAACTCTTAGCTTAGAGAGGTTTTCCTAATCTCAGCTTTAAGGCTAACACATTGTAAAGGAAAACCTCACCTAGTTGGAGAAAAACCAAACCAAACTAAACCCTTTCAGAAGATTGTTAGGTTTGTAGTGAGGTGAGGAGAGGCAGCCCAGGGAGTGGCGTGAGTCCAGTTGTAAGTGTACCTTGGCACGTTAAAAACAAGAATCCAAAGGAGTGGATTTCCTGTTAAATCAGGCCGTGGATGTAAGAGTATTGAGACTCTGAACCACGTTAAACCAAGTGTTATTATTTGGAATGTCTTTTCTTCTAAAGTATTGTGAAAATCAGCTCACTGAGAGCTTTGTTAAGAAAACTTTAGTTAAGCATTTGTCAGGAGGATCCAACTCACTGACTAAATCAGGCAAGGCACTCGAGAGTTCAGTCTCTCGTGTCACTGCCTTGTTGAGAGCCTGAGCTTTCAAGTCTCATCACTGACTTGATAGCTCTGACTCTCAGCAATGCAGTGACTTGAGTATTCCGTCACTGAACTCAGTCAGGGTGCGACGCGAAGGTTTAAAAAAAAAAATTGCTCCTGAATTCCCATTTTGCCCTTCAAAAACGGGACCATCAAAACGTTACTGTTAATACTATGTTTTATGTACACGTATATGTATGTGAGATACTTATTAAAATTATATAACTCATTTCTTCCGCTGCATAAAAACTCATCATCTCTCATTTCCGTTATATTTCCTTCAAAAATTTTATAGTTCGGACTTTTGATCACAATAATACTTCGAATCCGATGTAATTAATATATTTTGGATTCGGGGCGTTACAATCTGGATGTTTTGAAGTTTAGAAGACTGGTGAGAAGGATCTAAATCATGTGGTTGCTATCAAATATCTAGAATAAACTTATTAACATTGACGGTTAATAAAGGAGATCATGGAGGTTATATATGAAGTTATTTTCTTGATCCATCTACTAAGATCTAGTGTGTTAAAGACGAAGACTTTTAACATCTATAAATAGAAGACGCGGACTTCAATATCAGACAAGGAATAATCGAGTACACCTACTCTAGTATTGATCCTGAGTTTAAAGGTGATAGTGTCATTCTAAAAGCGCAATGAAAAAAATAGGAAAACAAAAAGAAATAAAGACTCATTTTGCTTTAGGAATGTTTGCTTTGGGAATGAAAGTCTGCTCCTCTCCGCCCTTTACTAGTTCATAGAATGGAAAAAATAAATTGATGTAGTTATTTGATTTTGATCCTTCGGGATTGGTAGGGCTTGAACCCGCAGCTTCCGCCTTGACAAGGCGGTGCCCTCCCATAGTACGTTATGCCAAAAGTTTAGTACTACTCACATAGTAATAAATCAATCATTGTGTCAATTGATAGATTGAGAAATCAACTTTGACGGTGTATTTTATACACTTAGCCATTTAGATCAATAGGTATATATTGAGTCTTGTTTCAGTTGTGGGAGATGATATGTCTTGTATAAGTGAGGAATATTGGTCATCCATTTATATTTGAAGAATTGACAAGGAATTGTTGGGGGACTAGAATATAGTCATAGAGCTATTCAGGTTATAATTTAAATATGAATTATCATAAATCTAGCATTCATGAATTAAAACAATTAAATCATGCAATTCATGTATTGAATACGGTAAAACATACATAGCCCTAAACCTGCATAACTAAGGCATATCGTATATACCTTTCGACCGGAGACATCATTGAGAAGATTAACTCTTTCAACCCAAACACCTTCTTGAGTATTCCCTAAGACCAAGCTCGTAGATCCGGTGGGGAATCTCCAAGAACTTTCAAACCCTCAAGGAAGAATTAATTTTTCTCTTTTATTGCTCTAATTTTTGAAAACCTGGCACTAATAATGCATGTAAGGGGCTGAAAAATCAGCCCCTATCTATGGTTAAGGTGGCCGAAAATTAGGGTAAAATCCCAAGAAATTCCAACATATGGAATGATTTTCCCCTCTGGTAGAGGAATTATCCATATATGTTACTCATTATATATATTATTTCCATACATAATTTCTCTCTCCAATATTCTTCCAACAAAATAAATTTTATATTTTAACCACCTTAACTAATTGGCTTTTATGGGCTACTGGTCTTTAGGAGATTAGGATTGGACCTCCCAATGGACCAAAAAATCAATATTGAGCAACAATATTATTCAGCTCATCAATACTAATTCACTCCACTATAGAATTAATATTGTACTATACATCCTAATCCACTAATTCAATCCATATTCATGATATACAAGATATCTTCAAGACTAGTGTATGCTTATCAATCAATGTGATACACCCAAAAATCTTTAAATGGCCGAAGACATTTAGTTTTTTCATTGAGATATTTCTTCGAACACTTACAATGTGACATTATTAACACAATAGCAATTCTAAATATCTTTCCTACACCATTCTTTTTTTAATATTAACCAATCAAAGCAAGATGCAAAGCACTAATTCACCCAACAAAGAAGTCAATTACGCAAAAAAATATTGGGTATAACCCGTTGACAAACACAACTATATATCGATATCCATGCCCTGAACTATACTATTTCAAAATCCAAATAGAACCAAAAAATAGAGTGTACACTCTTACCTTTATTACAAATGGTGCAATATGAGTCTTGCCTAAATCCCTACACTCGCGTGCAACTCTCGATTTCGTGTTTCTGGATGGAAACCGTTCTTTTTCTCAATAAAATGGTAATGTATTCAAATGGGAAAAACGGTTTTAGAATATAAGTAGTGGGATAACTTATGTCGGGGTGGATGGAAAACTACAATTTGAGTGGAAATGGTGGAGCCGATTTAGGAGAGAAGTGGGGAGCTCAATCGTCATCACATATTCTTGAGCATTCCAGCGATTCATGGGCAATGAGGTGGGCTTTGGCGTCGGTCCATTTGTGGGCCTTTTAAATTCGAACTTAACAGGCTTGGCTGCAAAGTTAATAATGTTAATCACAATTTTGGACCCTAATATGTCGGTAGGTACATTCCCTAAAGAAAGATAGTATGTATGCTATGACACACAAAAGCAGCTTCCAAAACCTTAACTCACTGTACTAATTTGTTTCTTCTATATATCTCCATGAAGTGACCATACACACCCAATAAATCCAAATTTGACCATCACAAATATCTTTTGACCAGGCCATGCTAGCACCCTAAAGGCCTAAAGCCACCCACGCCTGCATGACCTATAAATTGTTGGAGTTATACGTGAAAGTATGCTTTTACTTCGTATAACTCGTGTATCAAACACTCGTTTTATGAGAATAATTCTTTTATCACATTTGCTTTAGTTATGATTGAATGTTGAATTTTTATTGCAAACCGTTCAATATATAGTACATGTTACATTGTAGTTAATGTGGTGATACCCGATCACGGAAGACAACATTAACAGTTTACTTGTAACTAAACGTACATTTTCACGACCTAGGTGGAATTGAACAATCCGCCGTGAAAGGTCGATGTGTAAGGCTCAGATTGGTCTGTCTTGACTAAGAGATTGCACTAGCACATTTAGTATGTGTTGAAGAGGTCCTACAGCGAGGATAAATTCTTCTGTTCTGAAAGGTGAAGAATTAGACCTCAGTGGTTGTTGATTTCTTAATCTCCGTCACTTAAATAGGACCGTGTGTGCTTAATAGTTACTGCTTTGATTCATGTTGGGTGAGAATCATTGCGACTTCGAACTTTGTGTCTTGGGCAGTAATATTAATCATACGACGGTTGCTAAGATTTAATACGGAGAAACGCGTGCGAGTACGGCTCATGTGATTAGTCCCCTTGGTGGGCTCAGAAGTTTTACTGTACCAAATCTTGCAAGTGAAGAATTAGTTTCTTCGGTACGAATAATAATGTTGAGCTGTCTTTACTCCAAGGTGAAAGATGTTAATTAATTTAGAGCTATTCAGAAGCTTAATTAATTAATGGACTTGATAATCTTAAACGCGGGAAATAATAACCGGGAGCCCATATTATCGTAATATGGATTAAGATGGATAGTGCAATATTAATTTATTAGTGGTAATAATTAATATTAATGGGCTGAATTATATTGGGGCTCAATATTGAAATTCAGAAGTCCATTAGGAAGTCCAATCTTAATTCTCCTTAAGGCCCCTCAAGTAGCCCAATAATGATAAGGTGATTAAAATAAAAAGAAAATTATATTGCTGATTTTTCTCTCTTAATTTTCGAAAAATGCATGTGTAGGAGAAATTAGATTTTGTTGATTTTCTTGAAAAGATATTATGGAAGATATGTATTCTAGAAATACAAGAATATCTCATATATTCAAGAAGATCCAAATCTTGGATTTCATTCTCATATTTTCGAAAATAATAACCCTTATAAGCTAAGTGAGATTTTTGTGGAATATTTTATTGTGGAGAAAAGAATATATGAGATATATTCAAGATTTCTTAGAGTCTAAGAAAAGATTTTCTCCAAGGCCCAATAAACCTAAAAATTTCGGCCACTATGCTTATAAATAGGGGGTGATATTTTCATCCCCAAGAACATAATTCCATGTGTTGGAAAAATCAAGAAGCATAGATATTTTTCTTTTTCCTTAGTTTATTAAATTACTTGAAAGCGTCTCCCACCGGCGATCAAGTGAGGTGAAAAGGGAAATACTTGAGAAGGCTTTGGGTTGATAGAGGGAGATTACAAGTGTCCCGTATATCCAAAGGTCAATACTACGAGAGGTACGTTAATCGCATATTTACTTGTTTTATTCCGCCTAGTTAAATATGTGAAATTAATTTAACATGCATGATGATAATTAGTTGTTGGAATTATTATTTGAATTAATTAGGATTAATTCATGCTAGTAATAATTGTATTTAAATTCGTATTTAAATTTCATCCCGAATAGATTCCGGGCACCCCTATTTTCCCAACAACTAGTATCAGAGCCACGGTTTCGGGCTCTGAATTTTAAATTGGAATTTAAATTGTTGAACATTAAATTGAAATTGGATAGTAGAATTGTTAGATCTTTTTTGCAGGTATCCAATTGTCATGGTTTTTAATGTTGTTAATTTCATGCGTGTGAATTAATTATTTTTTAATTTGATTCGTTCGAATTCGTTTTTCTCGTGAGAAAATCCACGAGTAGATTAGTTGTTTTTATTTTGATTCGATCATTGTAATAGACTAGTCTAGATCTAGTATTTATTTTTTTTGTAAAAATAAATTGTAACCGGATCGTGACGAAGAACGAAGAATTAAAAACGGCGTACCCGGACGACGCATACAAGCGTGGCGTGTGTATGGACGTAAAATCATGCAAAGGGTGAAGAAAACGAGGACAAATGGTGAAAAAAAATGGCGCACGGGGGTGCACGGCGCACGCCGTGCGCAACGGGGGCACGGCGCCGCGCGCACGCGTGCGCGCGCCTCGGGCGCGGGCTGCAGCGCCTCGGGGCGCCTCGGGTGCGCCTCGGCGCGCCTCCGTGCAGCGCCTCGGGTGCGCCTCGGGGCTGCGCTTCGGCGCGCTTCGGGCAGCGTTTCGGCGCTTCTCGGGCCGGGAAGCGCGCGGGCCCACTTCGTGGGCCGACGTGCGCCGTATCTCGGGCCGTGGAATTTTTTCGGTTCGTGTTTTTTTTCCGTGTGATTTTAAACGTCGTCCCGAACCCCAAATGATGATGTTTTTGAAGAAGTGTTGTTGTTCGAGTGGGAGTACGTCGAGACGAACGTCGGAAAGCAACAAGGACGATTTTTCGCATCAAGACGTAAAGAAATTAAACCGTGACAATTGGATTTGAGTGCTCCAATGTGTTTAATTTTGTTTTGATGGATGTTTTATTTCGTGCACCTATTATTATTTGTTAATATGTGTTTGCATGAATTTAATTGTCCAAGAAAAACCTTACTTTCGAAAATTACTATGTATGTTTTTATAATCACAATTTTATTCCGGATATTAAAATTGGATTATTTTGACCTCCATAATTTATTTATTTGTGAAGTTCTTTTGGAATATATTTCCCCCTCGGATCGGCCAAAAGAACGGATTTCACATGAATAAATTTCGAAAGGATGATTGTGGATTATTACTAGTGGCGGTATTGACCCTCACCACGAGTGGCTTGCTCAAAGCGAAATAATAATCCTGTATTTAATTATGGTTATTACTTAGGCATAGGAAATTGATATTAACTTACTCCCCTCGGAGTCCCTGTCAATTTCTATGTGGTCAAAGTGGGAGCCAACTATTAATTTTGAATTAAGGATTTGTAGCTTTTAAGTTTGTAATCCGCTTGAATGTGTTTAAATGTATAGACCACCCCTCGTGGCGCATTTAAATTGTTTCAAGATGTTGGCTGATGCATGATTATATTGTTTTAAGGTTTCAATATAATTGATGTGATCAAATTATGTGATAATTTCATATTTTTCTAGATATTGATATGAATGTATGTTTTATTCTCATTTCATCATGTCGCAACCTTTTAATCCACTGTTTAATATACTTAAAGTTAATAAACTTTTTGGAGTGATTTATATCGATTGGAAATGTTTTTTTTAAAATTTGTCCCTACTGCACGAAAACACAATTGGGTTATTTATGTTAATATACCCGGCAAGCCTAATGATAAGTCAAGCAATGGGAAGAGGCAGTTTATGATTGGAAGCGTGACAATGAACACATGAAGTGCATCATCTTGACATCTCTGTCTGAGGATTTGAGGCGCGTTCATGGAGACATTGTATCCGCTGTTGAAATCATGGAACACCTTGAAGAGATGTCTTCACATCAAACCCACGACTAATCAGTTTACCAGACATGACTCGGTCAAGTTGGAAATGGTGGAGGGAACGCCCGTGAGGGAGCACGTTCTCAAGATAATGGCATACCTTAACAAGTTGGAAGTACATGGTGTGGATTTTGATTGATTTCATATACCATTCTCTACCGAGAAGCTTTGAGCAGTTTCGTCTGAACTGTCAGATGAATGAACGGACAAATCGTTTGCACGAGCTCTTGCTAGCTTTAGTTTCGATGGAGGTGAAAATGGAGCACCAGTCTAGTGCGATGGTGGCTAATGGTCCGTCTACCTCTTTTGGTCCCAAGGGAGGGAAAAAGAGGAAGAGAACCAAAGGCCGGATCCAAGCAAATCTAATTGTTGCGAAAGGCAAATGCAAAGGCTAGCATCGAAGGGGAAGTGTTTTAGTTGCGGTGAGAGAGGACAATGGAGGTCTGCCTGTTCCAAGCCTAAGAGGCTAGGAAAGTTAGGTAATTCACACACCTTAGTCGTCGAAACTTGTGAAGTGGTGTATGCTGTCTATTCGTGGATAGTGGATACGAGAGCTACGGATCACATTTGTTTCATGGGTTTAAGCTAACCCGACGACTTAACGGAAGTGAGATCCCCATCACATCGGGCAATGCTACAAGAGTGGCAGCTGAAGCAGTGGGAGAAGTGCGCCTATCTTGTGAAGATAGAGTTATGGTCTTGAGAGACGTTCCTCATGTTCCTAGTTTAGAAAGAACTCAACCTTCAGTTTCTAAACTGTTTGAATAGATACTCAGTTTCTTTTAATAAGGATGTTATTATTGCTTGAAACGATGAGTTTATCTGTTCCGGAACTTCAATGGATGATCTTTATACCATTTTTTGGCACACCACTCACAAAATTGAATCTAATAACACATCGATTATTTCGAGTAATAAAAGAAAGCGTTCTTCGGAGATGAACGAAACACTTCTATGGCATCTTAGACTAGGTCATATTAATCTAAAGCGGATAGAGAGATTGGTGAAAGACGGATCCTTGGAATCATTCCAAGTCGAACCGTTTCCAACTTGTGAATCCTGTTTAGAGGGTAAAATGACCAAGAGGGCATTTGGAGCCAAGGGGAATAGAACCACGGAAGTGTTAGAACTCGTTCATACCGATAAGTTGGTTCAATGACGATCATAGCAAGAAGGGGTATGAGTAAATTGTCCTTTTCAATGATTACTCGAGATGTGGATACATCTACCTTATGATGCATAGGGAAAGAAGTATCAAGTTTCTACGATTTGATCGTAGAGGCGAATACCTTAGCGATGAATTCTTGAACTAGCTATCAGACGAAGGGATTGTATCCCTGTTGACCGCACCGGGAACCCCTCAATAGAATGGTGTGGCGGAACGAAGGAGCCAGACTCTTTTAGAAATAGTCAGATCCATGATGAGTTATTAGGATTTACCCAAGTCGTTTTGGGGTAACGCCTTGGAAACAGCGGCTTATATTCTAAACTTGGTGCCATCCAAATCGGTTCCTAAAACCCCAATAGAATTGTGGACCGGGCACAAGCCCAGTCTAAGACATTTGCGGATTTGGGGTTGTCCGGCATACGTACTAGACAAGGAAGCCGGTAAGTTGGATCCACGTTCGGAATTAAGGCTGTTTATAGGGTACCCTGCGGGAACGAAAGGGTGTATGCTCTACAGTCTCAAGGATTAAAAGACCGTGATTAGTTCGCACTTTAAATTCTTGGAGGAAGACTATATGAACAAATGAAAGCCCAGAAGTGAGATTACCTTAGACGAGTTAAGAGGGCAAACTCCTATACCAAGTATACAAGATGATATACCACACATCACACCTTCACAGCCGGAACCCCGTCGTAGTGGGAGGATTGCAAGGCAACCCGAGAGATTCATGGGAATTGGAGAATCTTCGGATTTGATTTCCGACGATGAATCAGACCCATGAACGTACGACGAGGCAATCCAAGACAAAGACGCGGAGGCGTGGCAAACCGCAATGGAAACCGAGGTGGGTTCGATGGATTATAATCAAGTGTGGGAGTTGGTTGATCCATCTAGTGGGGTAGAGCCCATTGGATGCAAGTGGGTGTACAAGTGGAAAAGAGGACCGGACGGAAGGGTAGAGACCTTCAAAGCAAAGCTTGTGGCCTGTAGCTATGCTTAAGTCCATCTGTATTCTCTTGTCGATCGCTGCGCACTTAGATTACGAGATCTGGCAAATGGATGTCAAGGCAGCTTTCCTTAACGGAAGTCTTGATGGGATCTATATGCAACAGCCCAAAGGTTTCGTTGAAAAAGGCCAAGAGCACCTCGTATGCAAGCTTAAGAGATCCATTTATGGACTTAAGCAAGCGTCGCGTACGTGGAACCAGTGTTTTGATCAAGTTATTAAGTCTTACGGGTTTGTGATCAAAACAAGTTCGAAAGTTGTGGGTGTAAAAGGTGTGACGGAACTGCGGTGGTATTCTTAGTATTATACGTAGACGATATTCTGCTCATTGGAAACAATGTAAAGGTATTGTCAGACGTAAGGGTATGGCTGTCAAATCAGTTTGATATGAAGGACTTAGGGAAAGCCGGTCACATCCTTGGGATCAAGTTCACTCAAGATCACAAGAGGAGGATGTTGGGTTTATCGCAAGTTTCATACAAAGCCACTGTTTTGAAGCATTTCAGCATGCAAGATTCCAAGAAAGGTTTTGTACCTTTTAGGCACGGAATCCATCTATCTAAAGAAATATGCCCTAAGACGAAAGTGGAGATAGATGACATGAAAGATGTTCCGTACGTTTCGGACGTAGGAAGTCTTATGTATGCAATGTTGTGAACGAGACCGGATATCTGCTTTTCCGTGGGCATGATGGCAAGATATCAAAGTAACCCCGGGAAAGCACATTAGATTGCAATTAAATGCGTTCTTTAGTTTCTAAAAAGAACTTGGTATGGAATGCTGATTTAACAATCAGACAATCTAATTCTCATGGGATACACGGACTCAAATTTCCAATCAGACATAGACTCTAAAATACCTATCTCGGGTAGTGTGTTTTGCATGGGAGAAGGAGTCATGAAATGGAGAAGCGATTTGCAGAAATGCATCGCAGATTCGACCATGGAAGCCGAATAAGTAGTTGCTTGTGAAGTAGCGAAAGAAGCGGTTTGGCTCAAGTACTTCTTAGTGGACTTGGACGTTGTTCTGAATTTTCCCGACAAGATAACTGTCTTTTGTGACAATGCCGGAGCAGTTGCAAATTCAAGGGAACCGAGAGCCCACAAGGCCAGCAAACACATTGAAATAAAACACCATCTTATACGAGAAATCGTTAAGAGAGGAGATAAAGAGGTGGCAAAGGTAAATGTCGGAAGACAACCTAGTATATCCATTCACAAAGGGTCTGCCTCTGAGTACATTCGAGAGACATGTGGACGGAATGGGAGTCAAGACTATTGCCAATCTGCTTTAAGTATAAGTGGGAGGAATTATTAGGTTAGTGTAGGTTGACATGAGATGTCACGTAGAGCTACTACACTAAGACATGCGTGATGTATACTAAAAGCAGACTTTAAGTATAAGTGGGAGATTGTTGGAGTTATACGTGAAAGTATGCTTTTACTTTGTATAACTCGTGTATCAAACACTCGTTTTATGAGAATAATTCTTTTATCACATTTGCTTTAGTTATGATTGAATGTTGAATTTCTATTGCAAACCGTTCAATATATAGTACATGTTACATTGTAGTTAATGTGGTGATACCCGATCACGGAAGACAACATTAACAGTTTACTTGTAACTAAACGTACATTTTCACGACCTAGGTGGAATTGAACAATCCGCCGTGAAAGATCGATGTGTAAGGCTCAGATTGGTCTGTCTTGACTAAGAGATTGCACTAGCACATTTAGTATGTGTTGAAGAGGTCCTACAGCGAGGATAAATTCTTCTGTTCTGAAATGTGAAGAATTAGACCTCAGTGGTTGTTGATTTCTTAATCTCCGTCACTTAAATAGGACCGTGTGTGCTTAATAGTTACTGGTTTGATTCATGTTGGGTGAGAATCATTGCGACTTCGAACTTTGTGTCTTGGGCAGTAATATTAATCATACGACGGTTGCTAAGATTTAATACGGAGAAACGCGTGCGAGTACGGCTCGTGTGATTAGTCCCCTTGGTGGGCTCAGAAGTTTTATTGTACCAAATCTTGCAAGTGAAGAATTAGTTTCTTCGGTACGAATAATAATGTTGAGCTGTCTTTACTCCAAGTGAAAGATGTTAATTAATTTAGAGCTATTCAGAAGCTTAATTAATTAATGGACTTGAAAATCTTAAACGCGGGAAATAATAACCGGGAGCCCATATTATCGTAATATGGATTAAGATGGATAGTGCAATATTAATTTATTAGTGGTAATAATTAATATTAATGGGCTGAATTATATTGGGGCTCAATATTGAAATTCAGAAGTCCATTAGGAGGTCCAATCTTAATTCTCCTTAAGGCCCCTCAAGTAGCCCAATAATGATAAGGTGATTAAAATAAAAAGAAAATTATATTGCTGATTTTTCTCTCTTAATTTTCGAAAAATGCATGTGTAGGAGAAATTAGATTTTGTTGATTTTCTTGAAAAGATATTATGGAAGATATGTATTCTAGAAATACAAGAATATCTCATATATTCAAGAAGATCCAAATCTTGGATTTCATTCTCATATTTTCGAAAATAATAACCCTTATAAGCTAAGTGAGATTTTTGTGGAATATTTTATTGTGGAGAAAAGAATATATGAGATATATTCAAGATTTCTTAGAGTCTAAGAAAAGATTTTCTCCAAGGCCCAATAAACCTAAAAATTTCGGCCACTATGCTTATAAATAGGGGGTGATATTTTCATCCCCAAGAACATAATTCCATGTGTTGGAAAAATCAAGAAGCATAGATATTTTTCTTTTTCTTAGTTTATTAAATTACTTGAAAGCGTCTCCCACCGGCGATCAAGTGAGGTGAAAAGGGAAATACTTGAGAAGGCTTTGGGTTGATAGAGGGAGATTACAAGTGTCCCGTATATCCAAAGGCCAATACTATGAGAGGTACGTTAATCGCATATTTACTTGTTTTATTCCGCCTAGTTAAATATGTGAAATTAATTTAACATGCATGATGATAATTAGTTGTTGGAATTATTATTTGAATTAATTAGGATTAATTCATGCTAGTAATAATTGTATTTAAATTCGTATTTAAATTTCATCCCGAATAGATTCCGGGCACCCCTATTTTCCCAACATAAATACATGGGCATTTATAAGGAACACACACAACTTGCATTTTTCACTACATAACTCAAAATACCACTCAATTCCATGCATATTCAAGATCGTTATTTTTATGGAAATTCTTCCTTCACCAAGGAAATCACTACCTTTCTAGTTGAAGGACTTGTAGCGGAGAAAGCTGCGGAGAGATGGATTTGGAATGGTAGAAACACGGTTGCCGTAGCCAACATGAAGGACCAAATCAGTGCTATGTTCCAAACAAATTGGAGCTATCAGCAGATTGCACATCAACTCCGGTGTGTTCGGAACCGGTTCGGTTATTTTGAGGAGATCATTCAACATACGGGCGTCTACTATGACGAAGACGTGAACTTTGTTCATGCATCACGGACCACATGGGAAGAACTCAAACGGGTAAAAAAATTATTTTGTCGGGATAGATATGGCCGATTTGATAATGCCTTGTATGCGAATTTGATGTCGGTGAGTTTTCATATATTCACAATATTTTATATCTTGCTTTGTGATTGAAGGAATATCCTATAGCTAGAGCTTACATGTATCGAGGTGAGCCCTTCTACGTCGAAATGAAGGCCCTATTCAAACCTCCGGAAGCATGTGAGTTCGAGGAAGAGGAAAATCGGAATTTAAACTTACAACTACAATTGGCGGAATATTCGGAAAATTTGAGGAACACTAAAGCAGCCCAAGCGTCGACTCCCACACCACCACCAGGTCCCACACCAGGTCCCACACCCGCACCCACACCCGCTCCTCCACCAACGTTATTCGTGTCGTCTCGATTTTATCATCACAGGACACCGATCTTGAACTTCTTCAGCGACGACAGTGGTAGCTCAACCTCTTCTTAAGATTCTAGTGGTTGGTTGGTTAA
Organism: Ballota nigra; assembly: GCA_947034835.1. Classification (NCBI taxonomy): domain Eukaryota; kingdom Viridiplantae; phylum Streptophyta; class Magnoliopsida; order Lamiales; family Lamiaceae; genus Ballota; species Ballota nigra. The sequence goes on from OX344723.1 coordinate 123,794,160, forward strand.
GTAGATGTCAGTTTTTAAGTTTTTCATATTTTTCTTTAGTATTTGCATTGTTTCCGTTTGTTTTTATTATATAAAGGTCCAATGTGGCCGTTTTTCCCTATTCGACCCTTTCTAACTAACAGGAGAAAAAGAGAATTAGGGGACTCACATGGGTATTTCAAATTTATGGGACTCATTTGAGTGTTAAAAAGCATATGGTACGGTATATTTCTACATATTATAAAAACTATTAGCATTTTAAAAAGGTCATAGGGAAAAAAGGTGAAAGAACCAATACACACATAATGTAGAACAATCAAATTGTATTTGGTGAGATTGTTACAGAGTATAAAAACTTGTTGGCAATGCATATGTATGATAAATTGCAAAAATAGATTAAAACACGGTGGGAGTTAATTTGCAAATGTCCCCTAAAAAATAAAGAACAATTAATTAGCAAATATGCCCAAAATATATTAAAGAAACCTTCATGGTGATTAACAAAAATATAACAAAAGAGAGAATCTATCATCTAATCTACTGCTTAACAGTTAATACCCATCGACTAGTGAAGTTCGATTAACAAAAATCATAATAATTCACATTCAAAAGGACCTGTCCACAACCAACGTCTATACCCCTCCATAAGCACCTGCTAGCATACGATGCACAAAACGTGGCCGAGCATCAATTGGGAATCCGACAAACATCTCCAGAAGGTCACTTTTCTGTGCGAGCATTGTCGCAGCATCAATGCTTTCATCCATAGAAATTTCTGGTACGGAACCCATCAGTTGGAACAGCTCTTTCCTAGATTGGCCCAAGTCACAATGATACCCCATAACTTGTACCATGCTATCGAGACGTTGTTCAGACGAGATACAAAACCTATCGAGAACTTCAACCAGTGCATCGCTTTGACTACTTCCTTTTTTTCTACTAGACGTTGCACGTGGATTAGGGGGTGCTTCAGCTGTAGTAGGAGCCTGACTATTGTCATCCATGTCGCAAGGTCCGTTGTCGGTGGATACATCAACTTCTTCAGGGGCATCAGGTGCAGTACTAACATACTCAAAGGGAACATTGTCATCTATTATCTCATTCACAACTTGCATAATATCCTCAGCCGTCTCGCCGGTTGCACGGTCCTTTCCAAACACCTCACACCAATCATTGTACATTGGCCACGACATCGCATGTGAATAGCAGACGGATCTTTCTGCCAAAAATTCAAAACCAATTCAAAATCTCCAATAAACAGGAAATAAATATGAACAAGTAGCAGGGAAACGGGTCATGCGTTAACTAGTAAATGGCCAAAAACAGTGGTAATATCTGATTTTTTCATTTCAAGAAGTTGTAATACTCATTATTATATCAACAATTGCTCATATAACACGAAGAATGCATTTAATAGTCTGAAAGTCCTAACCAACAGTGGGAAATTACGTGCAAGTGAAATATTACCTTCACGATGGTATCCCAAGCCTCGTTATTGCACTCAACCATGTTTGTAAAGGTATTGAACCCTACCCCAGTACCATGCATTATCATCGTTTGAAGGGACCCGAGTGCTCTCTTCCAAATAGTTAGCCTGGACTTGATGTGTGGATATTCCCGAAGACCAGTCCCCGGAAATTGCGCCACAAGCATTTCCTCAAGTTTCTTCATGAATCCAGGCCTGGATCCATTCTCCCCCTTCCAACCCTTTTTCACGAGCTCCTTCATATTTTCTAGCAGTGCCAACATCTTCAACATCGGACCAAGTCCTCCTAGTTCGGTCAGTTTTCTTAGCTTTCCTTTTCGATTTCACACCCGTACCCATGCTACTGCCACCTCCCTCCATCTGTTCAAAGTTGCATTCATTAGGGCTTATTAAATTTTAATACGGTAAATTTCATACGTAGAGGCACACCAATGCAAAATCTGTACCACAGTAGATATATAACATCACCATCTTTCAACCGAAAAAACTGGTGAACAACCGTATTTCTTACAAGCAAACATACTCATTTAATTAACCGCATATGCAACATAGCGAAACTCTAAACAATCATAAGCATTCACATCAATATCGACTAATTTCATCACTCAATTAAGCATACACCGTAAACCCATAAAAAGCACAAACATTTCATCACCATCGACATCGACTACTAGTTTGCATATTCATGTTCACATTCACGATAACCAAATAATAGAGCAACCCTAGAAATGAAGAATGTTTCACCAACGTCAAGACTTTCACCCCCTCTTCATCATTGTGCTGAAAGTAAATTGAAATTAACAGGAGGAAATCATTCGAATAACTCAAAAATTAACAACACGCCTTTCTCACGAGATTAATGGACTTAACTGTGAATAGGTTGAATGGAATTATGGCGGCGACGGCGGTGGTGTGCTCGAATCAGCAGCGGCGATGAGCTCCCGCACGAACAATGATCTCTCGAGCTGGAGGAACTTTTGGGAAAGAAAGCCCTAATTGGGGTTTTTACCGATCCCAATCTTGCATAGGAAGGCTCGCTATTATTTTTGTGGTTTTAAGTCCTTTATTAGTTGCTGAAGTACCAAGTTACGATTTTATTTAAAAAATAAAATAAAATGGAAATACTATATGCCCTACCAAACAATTGAATAAAAATAATAGCAACTAAAGTATCACCTACCAAACACTCAAAATAATATAGTACACAATTTTTTATTTGTTACCAAACACATGTAAATAATACTTATCTCACTAATTAAACATAAAAAATAAAGTTAGCTATTAATTTATTAACCCCTACCAAAGGGAGCCTTACTGAAAAGAAAAAAAAAATTGTTTTTAAAAAAATAAATAAAAATGAAATAACTTAAGTTAATCAAAGCGTGTCAAATCGATATAAAATTCAATTGAGGCATTGCATCATGAAAAAATAGAAAACTCATAAAAAACAAAAGAGTGTTGTGCTAATTGGTGCACAAAACCTCCGACATTGGCTATATCCTCCTCATCGTCATCATTTCAAATTCTGTAAATGTACCGGACGTTATTGCCCCCAAAATAAAAAAAATTGTCATAGCACACAAGTGCTCTACATTGAACACCCTCTCCTCAAAGTATAGCAGACATCTTCCAAACCATAAGACCCAAATCAACACAACAAAAAATTGTTTTTCATCCTTAAGTGATTTTGTCGCAGCAAGCTACACCCTACAATAAATAGTTTTACAATAACTATTATGTCTAATACATATTAAAGATAAATATATACAATTATGCAAAAAAAAAAAAAAAAAAAAAATCTAAACTGAAAACAATTGTTGAAAAGTTGACGACTACATTACAAATAACTCACTACACATTTCATAAGCAAAAATTGAAACCGAATACAATGGTTGAAAAGTCGAAGATCCAAGAGTATAAATAGGCCATATATTGAAACGGTTCCTAATTAGATGTAAATTAAAAACAAATTATACTCCAATTTACCATATTACAAAGCAATGAAAAATGAACGATTCTGATGTAATAAGGACTATTGATCAAGGGCTGAAAAATGTTCCCGCTCAAATCTATATAAGGAAGATTAACTTGTATTATATATTTATTTATTATTTATTTATAAATTATAGATTTTGTTGTCATATCAAAACAGTAATTAGAATACACGTATCAGTTTTAATTCTTTTATTGTATGTTTTTTACTTAAAAATACGTTCAAATAAATAACTTATATGAAATTTAAAAAACCGTATATAAACTCGATTCTCCATTTAAATCTCTAAATTCATGGGATGTGAGAATTGGAGATAATTTAATAATCAAATTAAAAAAAGAAATGTAAAGAAACCACAAAATATCACGACAATTCATACCAAATCTTTCAAACATGAATAAATCTTTCATTAATTGTTGCAGAATACTCTATACATCAATAATAAATTTACAGAAACGATAATTCACACTAAAATTTTTACAAAAACTTGCGGTACATGCAACAATAATAAATTCTTAAATATATTAATAAATTCTTAAATACGAATGAATCTTAAACACGTGTTACAATGTATAAATACCATTGAAACTGTTCAAATCTCTGATGGAGATATAGAAAAATATTCAATTCTTCATATTATTGATGAACATTATCGACAAACTTCAACTGGAAATAAATCTTCATAATACATCCAGAGCTACTAATAGACATAAAATCAGTACATTTAAATACTGATACAAATACATATACAAAAAATAAGTACAAAAAAATTGAATAAAATACATACAATGAAATGGCATCTAAAAAATGTTGCACATGAATTCACTAATGTATATAAATATGAATTCACTAATGTATATAAATATCTATATACATAATCAGATAAGGAATTTGTATACACATAATCAGATAAGAAATTCCAACGAAAAACGTTGAAGATGAAATCGAATAGAAAAACAACGAAAAAAATATGTGCTAAAGATGCAATGGTGAAGAATATAAATAGGAACTGCTGAAATTTAGCAACTGAAATTTAACCATAACAGATCCATAACAGCTGCTGAAATTTAGCAACTGATCGAATAGACTATATCACATACAAAAAAATAAATGTCCATATTTTTTCTAATTTAATTAATGGAAAGAATATTAACTGCTGATTAGAAGCATTAATTGCTAAGATTAGCAATTGGGCAAACTAATTAAATATATCGTATAAAAAGATGAACGTTAAATATTTTTGTAATTCAATTGATTGCTAATTAGAATCATTAATTGATAGAATATTGACTTTTAATTAAAAGAATTGCCACAAGTTTACATAAAATGGATTAGATGATAATGATCACTTAACAACAGGAAAATCAACAGTTCACGACTTTAGCGCCTAAACTAAAAAAGAAAGAGTTAGTTGCTATTATAGATATAGATATAGATATTATAGATATAGATATTATAGATGATAGATGTATAAATTTATTTAAATACTAAAGTCTAGACTCTCATAAGTAAAATATATATTGATTTATTTAAAATATTAGGGTTTAATATTACAAAAATGCAAATGCAATTAATTACTATGCATTTAATAAAATTCAAATGTATAAGATTATAATTCTATACTGTAGTCAAGTGTTGGTAGCTCAAGTGGTTGATGCCACCACCTAAGACCCAGAGGTCTTGGGTTCGAGACACGGAGAGGGAATTTATTTCCCTCTTGTGGTGGAGTGGTTGTTCCCCTATTGTGGTGGGGTGGTGTTCCCCTCTTGTGGTAGTTGCGGTTCCGGCTGCAGTGCGGTTGTGGTTCGGAGTTGCGGGTTCGGGTGGTCCCCTTCTTGTGGTGATTGCGGTTCCGGTCTACAGCGAGATGAAAAGATGTTGTCATGTACCCGGTGGTCGAAGGAACTATTGTAATTGATTATGTTAGAAAACTATTGTAATTGATTACCTTTAAAAAAAAAAAAAATCTATGCTGTACATATATGTGGTTGGTCAAAGGAGTTATTGCGGATGAGATCTCTTATTATACAATGATGTAATATCTACATTATTGAAAATATTTGATTGAGATATGATAGGGATTTTCTCTAATCATAGTTATTTTAGTTGAGTTAATTCTTATCCGTCATATGACATCTTATTATACTATATTTCTAAACCTCTCCAAGATGATGTGTCAGCACCATATTTCTCTTAAAATGATGTGGCACCTCTCAAATCATTTATTTCAAAATCCTGCATTCTCCTTAAAAGTTATTTTAGGTATATTTTAAATCATATTAAGACTTAATCTACACCATATATTTTATACTTTTAATCTCAACCGTACATTTCATTTTGCATTTTCTATAAATGTCAAATCTCAGTTTAGTTTTCATTCTGATTTACAACCCTAATCATCTTCACTTCTCTTTATTTTCTCATTCATTGTTTGATTTTTCTTTATATGTATAATATTGTTTTTCTCTCTTCTCTTCTTCTCTCACGTTGTCGTCTCTCTTCTCTCAGGTTATTCACGAACCGCCGCCTCCACATGGATTTTTTTTTCCTCGGACCACCGCGGCCTTAAACCGCATCGGAATACCGCAAACCACCACATTGGGTAAGTGATCAATTTTATTTTAATCTAATTGAACCGTAATTTTTTTTCTTGCATAAATATGAATAAATACTTGGTATGACGATCCAACCCCGGAGCATCATTGTAACAAAAAGGGTCTCACAACCCCTGTTTATTGAGATAATTTGGAAATCGACGGATGAAGATTTTTTTTTAGTTTTTTTAGTAATTAATTATTTGTAAAATTTAGAGTTGTTATTCTCTATAGTATACTACAAATCTGAATAAAATTCAATCAATGTAAACAAAATATTTATGTATAATATGAAATATTCTTTTAAACAATAAATTAATGCAAGCAATTCTTTTTTTCATTGTTGGATGTTTTGTTTTTAGGATTTATTTTTTGCAACATATTGATATATGTGAAATTTGTAGGAGAGAATTCAAAATATTTTAGAAAAGATATTTTCACCGAAATAGCGTATGATACTAAAAAAATATTGCAACCAAATAAAATATATTTCCTTCAATAATAGATTGTAATAGAAAATTTTATTTTTGGATAAAATTATACGGCCAAAATAGATTATTAAATTGCAAAATATAGATATTCTTTTATGGACTAGGATTTTGATATTTTTTTTAATATTTTTTAACATACAAATATTAAAAGAGTATTGTAATTGATAAATAAGTAAAAGATTGTTAAATCTTATATAATTAATGTATATGTTTTTTCTTAAAATATGTGGAATAATTTTTTTTATGAATTAGTAATGATAGTGATGGCAAAAAAAAAAAATTGATTTACTAATGAAAATAAAATATATACGCATAATATGAAATAATATTTTAAATATTATATTAATGAAAGTAAGTTTTTTTTCACGGTTGAACAAAGTTGAAATATTTCAGAAAATATATTGTTACCGAAATAGTGTATGATACCAAAAAAATTAATGTCACAAAATATAATATCTTGTCTTCAATAATTTTTTTTATGTAATACATGAAATATAATTTTAATTATTATACTAATGCAAACATATCTTTTTTCACAGTTGAACGATTTCTTTGCTTAGATATTTTTGGAAGTTATTTTTGCAAAGTATGATAGATGTGAAATTTGTAGGAGAAAATTGAAATATTTAAGAAAAGATATTGTCACCGAAATAGTGTATGATACAAAAAAATAAAAATAAAAAAATGTCACCAAATATAATATCTTGCCTTCAATAATAGATTTTAATACAAAAGTTTATTTTCGGATAAAATCTTACCGTCAAAATAAACCATTAAAATGTAAAATACATATGTTCTTTTCTAGACTAGGATTTCAATTTCTCTTTTATAATGTTTTAACATGAAAATATTAAAATAGTATTTCATATGATAAATAAGTAAAAGACTATTATATAAATAATGTATATTTCTAAAAAAATACGTGGAATAAATTTCATGGTTAAAAACTTATAGTGTTGGCCAAAAAGAACTTTAAAAATATGTGGAGTGAATTTAAGTATTAAAACTTTAAAAAATGTCTTACTCTAAAATACAATAATTATGAATATATTTTAATCAATGGAAACAAAATATTTACGTATAATATAAAATATTATTTTAAATATTAAATTAATGCAAGCAAATCTTTTTTCTCAGTTGAACGATTTCTTTTCTAAGATATTTTTGGAATTTATTTTTGTAAAATATTGATAGATGTGAAATTTGTAGGAGGTAATTAAAATATTTTGTAAAAGATATTGTCACTGAGATATCATATGATGCTACAAAAATATTGCCACCATGTAATATTTTACTATGAATAACAGATTGTAATACACATTTTTTTTAATAAAATTCTAACTGCAAAATACAATTTAAAACAGTAAAAAGTTTCAGACCGCGAAATTCGCGGGGGTGCACCCTAGTATGTCAATAATCTAATGGTGTAACAGGAGATCCCGTCCGGAGTTATTGTATCATCGACTATAAAAATAACACATACTATTAATACTCCCCCCGTCCCCTCTTAAACTTTATAGGTTTGGTGGCACAGATTTTAAGAAAAACTGTTTTATTGACTTTTTCAACCAATGGGTGAAGAGTATTTTGAATTAAAGTAGGTATTGTGAGTGTGTTTTATTTTTTTATTTGGAGTGTGAAATTTATTGTAAGACGTTACAAATAGCAAAGTGTGAAGTTTAAGAGGAGACGAAGGGGATATAATTTAATAAATGAGTGCAGACATATGATTGACCTAAGTATATCATTGATTCTCTATTAATATAACTTTACCATAAATAATAAATTAATATATCGATTTCAATTCAATAGTATAAAATTAATGATAATATTATCAGCCATTCAATTGTAATTGGAAAATTTTATGCCCTAAATTGTGTTTTTAAATTAAAAATTCTATCCACTAATTACTATGGACTAATTGTGATTAATCACGGGGTTTGAATTTTTGTAGGATGATGGAGAAGATAATTTGGTGGGGAAGGGAAAGTCAATAACATTTACTGATGATTTAATAATCCTCAAACAAGACTCCCTCGTGTGTGTATATATGATATTTATGAGACTTTAATTCTCATAAAAAAATTAGTATTATATTTTACGAATAAGACAAAAATTTGTATGAGACCGTTTCATGCATGAGACCACCAAATTAACACCTACCCCTACCAAAATGTTAATGAGTCAATGTCCTAGTTACACCCATTCCTATTGTCTCATGCCATAAAACGGTCTCATACAAGACTTACTCTACGAATAATTAGATATTTCTTTACAAATGGAGATTTGACTTACTCTGCAATTTGTATGTTGGATTCATTGAGGTTTCAGTAAAGTTATTATTTATCAAAATTAAATATCCATAGTTGTTCAAATTATTTATCCATTGCACATTAACTAAGATATAATATTTTACCATTAACAAATTAATCAACATCGGAATTAATATTATTTACGATTGTAATTGAATCTAATGGTTTCGCACGATTATCGAATTTAATATGTATAATTTTTAGTAAAAAAAACTTATTAGTTCTTAATATCAATTTAAAGTTTTGATTGTGTATCAAATTATCAGGTTTCTTGGGAATTAAATTGCAACATGTATGTTGTCAATACTTTTTTGTGAATTTCTTTTTGTTTAAGTTACAGGATAAAACTACTTCACTATAATAATGCATTTGATAATGCCTTATATTACTAGGTGATGATATCATAAAACTTTAAAGATTTCAATTTAATTGAAAATTTATATTAGCATGATAACATTAGTTTACATCATATTTATTATTTCCTTTTAAAGAAATACAATTTTTTTGAATTATCCTACCATAAGTAGTAAATTTGATTACCGAAGAACGAAATTGATCACATGTCCACTGGTAGACATAATATTATATACTCACTGGGAATGTATTAATGACACATCTTATCTTATTATGCTATATTTTCAAATCTCATTAAGATGATGTGGCATGTCTAAAATCTATCAATTTCGAAATACTGCGCTCTTATTAAAAGTTGGTTAAATAACTAATATTACCAATTAATTAATTAATTAAATTTTTTTTTTTGCATTTTTAAAATCTATATATATATATATAAAAGTAGAAGTGAGGAGAGAGAAAAAATTGTATCCATTGGAGCAAGTGAAGTGCACTTGTTATATGATGCAAAAGTGAATCTCACTCTCCACTAAAGAGAGTGAATTCATTTTACCAATTTTTTTTCTTTTTTTACTTTGCACCAATAATTTAAAAGTTATTTAACTTTTTAATTTTAATTCTATTTTCAACACATTATATATCAAATTAAATTGTCTTTTGAACATTTTTAATTTAACATATATATTGCACAAATAAAAAGAAAAATCATATTTAAAATATTTATTTTATTATTAAGTGTTTTCTATTGACTTTAACTATATGCTTGATTGAATTTAAATAATTTTTATTTAGACTATATAAGTTTTTTAAATATTAAATAATTTTATGAATATTAATATTTGTTGTGAATTTAATATACAATTAAATAATTATAATACTCACATATATATATTATGATCTCTACATATTAATTGATTTATGGATAAAATAAATTTAATTTAATTTTTTTTAATAATAATTCATTATACAATTTCACATTTAAAATTTATACTCCCTCCGTCCCACCATTATTTGCACACTCTAAAAAGGGAAACATTAATTAGCGTGCACACTCACAATAATATACACATATTTACCCATATGCCACTACTTTACTCAAAAAATAATTTTTTCTTAATACGTGTGCCAATTTTTGTGTGCGAATAATACCGGGACTGAGGGAGTAATATTCTATCCGTGCATCGCGGGAGAATTACTAGTAAAATAAAATTAAGGAGAGGGGTAAAATTCCATAAAAAAAAAGAAAAAGGAAAATGGTAATTGTACCAATTTTAATATAAAAGGGGCACTTTGTTCCCATTACCAAAAAGAATCTCACCAAATCACCAAGTCGGTCGTAGTCCTCCAGAAGCAAAAATCGCAGAGGAGAGTGACGAAAGTGTCGAAAATGGCAGACGAAATTCTGGCTTCTCTCAGGTCTCTAATGGCGTCTCACTCCCCTCCGCTGGACGCTTTAGTCGTTCCTTCCGAAGATTATCACCAGGTCTCTCATCACTCTCCCCACACGCCTTCACGTATACGGATTTATTATCTGTTGTGCAATTCAACCTAGCGTTTGATGTTCATTGCTCAAGTATCTCATCTTCATTTGGATGGTCTGAATTTTCTGCTGATATCTTAATTTAATTTAAACTTCGTATATATTTGATTCGATGATTTGTGTGGCAGAGCGAATACGTATCCGCCAGGGACAAACGGCGCGAATTTGTATCTGGATTCACCGGCAGTGCTGGTTCGTCCTATTTGTTGTTATTGTTATTTTTACTTTTTAATTAATTCTTTTTGTTTCTCTTAGCGACCGCTGTCTTGTAGTTCTCTACACAATTTTGAATTTCTTCATTCTGAACTCCAACATAAGCACTGGAATTTATATTGATGATTCTTTTGAGCTGTCTGAATTTGTACTTTTTTTGCTTTACATCCACACAAGCAAATCACTTTCTGCATTATTATTGTTTATTATTTCTATACTTCATGTGAACATGATATTGTTTTGAGATCATCTACTTCTTGGATCATTTGTATTGTGGAACATTTGAGGTTCTTGTTGCTATAGTAGCAAGTTATTGCGTTATTATTAAATTCTGCCATTGATTGGTAGCACATGCCAATTTTACATGAATGACTTCTTTTTAAACATTTTACTGTGTTTTTCTAACTAAGTATTTGATTTTCTACTGATATCCTGTAGGTTTGGCACTTATAACAGCAAATGAGGCGTTACTGTGGACAGATGGACGTTACTTTCTGCAGGCAGAACATCAACTTAGTAATCAGTGGAAGCTCATGCGAATAGGAGAGGACCCAGCAGTCGATGTCTGGATGGCTGATGTGAGATTTCTTTGTGTCCGAAAGTTTGTTTCTAGTTGAATGATGCAGTACGAGAGAATTAAAATTAAGTTCACCCTTCTGACTCTTATCCATCACAAAGAGGATTTTTGTTCTTATTAATTATTATACATGCCTACAACAATAACATCCTATGTAAACATTTAGGTTTGTCTGCTTCAATTTCATGATTTTCATCTGTAGAACAATCAACAGGCATTGGCCACCACCTATTTTCAGTCATTTGAACCTGCAGACTTCCACTCATTATAAACTAACTATTTTATTTATACGGATCCTGCCCAGCTATTTCCTCCTTTCCCGTTGCGGAACATAAAGAACACTTGCATATTTCACCTCTAATTGCATTTTCAAATTTGTGTATGCGTATACCCTTAATTTTTGTAGATTGGTACTATTTCAGTTTCTTTTTTTTTTCCCCCTTTTTTTTGGTACTCATCAGTTGTACCGATTTCAGCAATTTCTGGCTACTCTGTGACAAATATTGCATTTGCTTTACGTTGGCTTTGTAACTTATCCTCATTGATTACAATATCTGGATCTTGATATGCTCCACTAGTCTCTTCCGAGTGATGCTGCTATTGGTGTTGATCCTTGGTGCATATCAGTTGATACTGCACAGAAATGGGAGCGTTCTTTTGCTAAGAAACAACAAAAGTTAATTCAAACATCCACAAACTTGGTAGATAAAGTTTGGACTAGCAGACCCCAAGCAGAAGCAAATCCTGTTGTTGTACAACCAATTGAATTTTCTGGTCGTTCTGTTGAAGACAAGCTCAATGATTTGAGGAATGAGCTCATGAAGGAAAAAGCTTATGCTATTGTACTTGCAGCATTAGACGAGGTAAACCTGTGACATCATGCCATATTGGCATTTATCTTTTTCCTATTTATTTGTAAAATTAAAAATATTTAATCTTTCTGTAATTTGGAATGTTGCAATTGCAGGTTGCATGGCTGTACAATGTTCGTGGGTCTGATGTTTCCTATAGCCCTGTTGTACATGCATATGCTATAGTAACATTAACTGCCGCTTTCTTTTATGTGGACAAGAGAAAGGTGTCTGCTGAGGTTAGACTGTTTAACAGTACTTTGTTTTCTTTGTATTGATTCCTTGGCTTTAAATTTATACAATCTACAGGTGAGCTCATTTATGGAGACAAATGGTATTGAAGTGCGTGATTATGGTGAAGTTAGCTCCGACGTAACCTTGCTTGCATCTGCCCAGCTAAGTACCATCTCAGAAAAGCTCCATGGTGCTGATGTGACTAGTTCAGAAGATAAAGGCAATGACCTCATATGGGTTGATCCTGGGACATGCTGCTTTGCTTTGTATTCAAAATTGAACTTGGATAAAGTTATTCTGCAATCATCACCTTTAGCACTTGCAAAAGCCCTAAAGGTATTATCTTCTCTCTGAAATACCTGAGCTTCAATTGCCTTCCTGTGATTTGACTCATTAGAACCATGGTCTCACCTCCTTTTCCATTAAGGCTTGTTTGGTTTAAATTTAATTGATTAGTTGGGATTTTACTATATATCGGATGAAATCTGTGGTTTTATTTTGATGATAGATCAGAGGCCTGACCTAATTTGCCTTTATTTCCACCATTTGCTGGACATTTTATATGTCGAAAACGGGTTATCGAACTCTAATTCATTAGTTCTATATACCAGACCAATAATTCAATTGTGATTTCAGCCCTCTGTTATTGAATTGTATGACCGAAATACCATCTCTCTTGGGGATAAAGAGTACTTAAAAACTCAAGGGCATTTTTGGGTGTAACACGATATAAACCATCTGCCATCATTCATTCACTATAAATTTATCCTATTGTATTCTAACTCATGCTTGCAGAATCCTGTTGAGCTAGAAGGACTGAAGAATGCACACATTAGGGATGGTGCTGCTGTGGTACAATATCTTTTTTGGCTGGACAAACAGGTACAAAAATAAGTACTTAAAATGTGGATATTATCGATTACCTTCTGTCTTGCCGGATAGTTTTTATTGTTATTTGTTGTGGTAGGCTTTACCGCTTAAGTTAAACCCTATTTTGTCACGCCCCAAATTTCATGAAAACGGGCTTCTAAAAAATTAATTAAAAATAACTTGAACGTCCCAAAATTTAAAAATAATAACAAACTCACAACGGTAAAGTAAGGAACATAACGACTAAAAATTAAACCACCAAAATCTGTAACAACTGCAACAGGTATAATAACGAAAATTCACTTAAAATTTAAACCTCCAAATATCTTCAACAAAAACCAAAATACTTAGTTAGTTTGAAAAGAAAATAAAATAAAATGAACTTTAGTTTTTTATTTATAAATAGATTTTTAGACATCATGGTCTCCCATCACCATTCCTCGTCGTTCCACTAATCAACCTGAAAGGTTAAGATATTGGGGTAAGCGTGCTTGCTGGAGCCAAGTTATTCAGTCTTAATGTTAAAAATAAGAAGTCAAGTAAACATATCATCGCGAACAGTATTCACATGTGTCATATACTTTGCCAACTTTGACATATATACTTTGCCAAATATACTCTGTCACATATACTTTGCCAACATTGCCATTGAACTGTGGGCCTTCCCAAATCCGTTTTAAGGACCCTGGTATTCTCACACGTAGATACTTTGTCATTCATGTAACAAAGAACATAATCACGTAGTATGAAACTCAAACAATTATTTAAAACATTAATTAGAGAATAATGAATGCAAATAAACTCTACGAACCACTATTGATTATAAGCAATTGAAACCCACCTTTAAAAAACATTAATATATAGACACGTGACTTGATTTCGGAGGAAGCCTGAAATGAGATGCAAAAATAGACTTCCACTCCAGAGCTACATCATGAAGACTCAACCAAACTTGCAATAAGAATAAGAATGAAAAAAAAATATGTATTTTTTTTTTTAGAGAGAGATATGTATTAATAGGGTTGAGGATTTAAATAAGATGAAAAATATTAATTTATTGTAATCACATTAATAATATTAATGATAATAATAATAAAAATAATGATGATAATAATATTAACTTCACATTAATAATAATAACAATTAATAATAATACTGATAGTAGTATTAATTTATTGTAATCAAATTAATAATTAAAATAGTATTACATTAATAAAAATAACAAATTATGCACAAATTTAATACATAATAACTACGTTCATAATTTTAGGGGCGTTTGTTCTACCCCTCTTAGAAAAATTTTCGTCCTCGAAAATCAGTACTAAAGTGATGCATGCATGTATTGAAATTTGAAATAGTCATGTCATAGTAGTCATGGTCACATCATATCATAACTTTGTAATAATTTAATGGCATAATTTTATAATATGAAATAACTTTTGAATTTAACTTGAAATGTTGCATGATGCATGTATCATATCTCATGCGATCATCTTTTTCATGATCAAAGAATAACTTAGTGAATAAATTATCATAACGTACCTTGGAGTTGTAGCGGTGAGGCGATGGTGGATGTCATGCATGCATTATTTAAAAAATTCTTTTGCAATTTTTTTTTTTAAGATTTATTAACTTTTTAAAATAAATTTAAATACAAATTGTTAAAAAAATAATTATTCTAAAAGAATCTCACTAGGAAAAACTTGATAAATGAATTAACTAAATTGCAAGATTTTTAACAGGAAATAAATTGAATGAATGTCATCCATCGCCTCTCCTCGCCATCAGCTCCACAGTCTAAAAAATGTTAAAATGAATGGTGTGAGTATGCGAGCACACTCAGTGAAGTCAAGGTATTCAAAACTTAATGCTAATTGCTAAAAATAAATAGTCAAGTAAACATAGCATAGCAAATAATATTCATATTTATTACATATACTTTGCCAACATTGCCATTTATTGTGGGCCTTCCCAAAGCCATAAGACTTTAGTATTCCCACACTTAGATACTTTGTCATTTCAAGTAACATGGAACATATTCACATAGCATGCAACTCAAACAATTATTTAAAACATTAAATAGAAAATAACGAATGCAAATAAACTCTACCAACCACTGTAGATTATAAGTAATTGTAACCTCACCCTTATAAAAACATTAATATATAAAAACATGAGTTGATTAAGGAAGCAAGGAAAATGAGATGCAAAAAAAATAGACTTCCACTCCAGAGCAACATGAAGACTCGATCAAACTTGCAATAGGAATTAAAAAAAAAATGTGAAAACTATTTGAGAGAATGAGACATGTGAGGATTTAAATAAGATGAAAAATATTAATTTATTGTAATCACATTAATAATAGTAATGATATTAATAATTAATAATAATAATGATAATAATATTAACTTATTGCAATCACATTAATAATAATAATAATAATTAATAATAATAATGATAGTAATATTAATTTTGTTGTAATAAAATTAATAATTACAATAATAATAATACATTAATAACAATAACAAATTATGCACAAATTTAATACATAATAACTACGTTCATAAATTTGGGGGCATTATAGCAAGTCTTACAACTTTTGCTTGCAACACTAAGAGATTCACTCAGATAACAAGATTCCCCCTAAGAACTAGACCTCACTCAAACTAATCTATTCCTAGGGACATATTCTAATCATTCCGATTACAATCTTCACTCAGAAAAATACAACTCACAGAGAAAATGTATCTACTCAAGGTAGATTTACAAGAATATTGTTTTTGTGAGGAACAACTACTATGTATGATTCAATCTAAGAAAACCTAACAAGCTAATCCTATGAATCACACCTAGACGGAATATTGAAAATGTTGTGTGGCTGTAGATTTGCTTGATTGCTTGAGAATTTGTGTCTATTGTTGTTGTTGTCCTCGGGGTAGATCCTCCTATATATAGGGGTCTTGGGGTGGTCTTATCCGTTGGAGTAGTGTCTTGAAATTTGAATTTGAACATCCTCCTCTGTTTTAGAGCTTCAGCTTTCAGTGTTGTACACTTTGTCTTTTTGTGTTAAATGCCAGAATGGTCAACTAAACACTAAGGACTATGTGTCCACTGGCTAGGATTAAGTCCTTTTAATCCATAACTCTTCCAGACCTTGTGAGTGAGTGTACAATTAATATGACACTCATCCAGGTGTGACTAAGTTATAACAGAGGTCTTCAGCTGCAACTTTAATTCCGGTTGTAGGCTTGATCTATCAGCTGAAGCTTCCTCCTTATTTGAACTCTAAAGTCTTCTAACTGTAGGGTTTGCACTTTTTGTCTTTAACCTCCAACTTTTCAGCTGTAACCTCCTAATTTTTCAGCTGGAATTTAGAAAATTTCTTCACTTCTTGAGTACCTGTAAGGTTAGTAACACAATATATTATATATTTTGTCATCATCAAAATCACAAGAAGAAATTTCTTAGGACAAAAAATATCCTAACAGAAAGAAACTATAAAAGATCACATATTTTATTTAGGGTTAATTGTAATGAAATCATGACATTCGATGTTTAATCATGATATTTTAATTTTAGCAGTGTCATACCGTTTTACTTTTTGCAATTTCATACACTACTATTTTCGGACAAGTTATAGTTGACGTAGCAGCTAGAACTGCTGTATGACATGGCAGTCAGTTGCTAATTACAAGTGGGAATGACATTGATAGGGAATGGTTATAAATTAATTTTGGGTGGTTTTGCCCATACCCGATATCAAGCACTATTTCCATACCTAGTCTTTTCCCACCACAATGTATTATTCTATTCCCATTCTTTATCTTCATAACCCTAGACCAAGCATCCCCTTCTTTTGTTAAAAATTATGAAGCTTTGGTGGGCCACAATGTAATTTATTAATCTTAGATTGGTTTTCTGTCTTCAGTTATTACAGAAGGTCCTTGCATCTATTGAGACGTGTGCTGTAGTTCATTTACTTTACAGCATTAATCAATAGATTGTACTGTTATCTCTAAATATATCTGCTACAAGGATCTGATGCATTCAGTCTATTTAAACACTCTGTTGTGGGACATTATCTGTCCATAATTCCATATAGTCTTTTTGGTTTTCTGTTTCTTTTTTTATTTTTTTTATTTGGTAACTGGAACATCTGTTTTACCATTCTATGCCATCAGATGCAGGAAATTTATGGGGCTCCTGGTTACTTTGTGGACAGTGAGGTTAGCAAGAATGACCAAGTGTAAGTTCTTGTAACACTGTTTATTTCCCAATGATCACCATAGTTCTGGACACTGTTTATGTACTAGCACAAGGGTTTTGAGCAACTGTTTCACTTTCTCGGAACCGACTGTCTAACAGCAGGTGATTTAGTGGTACGCTTAATGCTTAGCACTTTCAGAACATATATGAGTCGAAAAGCACTATTAGAGCATCCTGCTGGTGGAGCTTAGGTTTTTTTACAATGTAGATCTACCTGTTTAATTTTGAAGATTCAAATACTTGATGGAGCAATCAACTTTACCTTGTATTATCCTTTTCTATGGGTGGGATTGTTAATGAAGTGAGCTAAACTGAGCACTAGCTGATTTTAGGTTCATGCCTGAGTTCAACTTAACCTCAAAAAGTGTTGACTTGTCTAAAGGTGAGCTTGTGCTAGACTTTGAACTCAGCTCTGCTTACCATACTTGTACTTAAGCTTGAGCTCCTACAAGTATGGTAAGCACAGCTGGAAAAAAATGAAGAAAGCAGACACAAACTGAAATATTCAAAGAAAAATGGGAAGTATAGGATAGTTTTTGTCCAAGATTAAAAACTGAAAAGCCACGATAGGAACAAATAACTGTGTATTGAAGGCCAGGTTATGATGAAGAGACGACATTTTGTTCACTACGACCTTGCAAGT
This sequence comes from Ballota nigra, assembly GCA_947034835.1. NCBI lineage: Eukaryota > Viridiplantae > Streptophyta > Magnoliopsida > Lamiales > Lamiaceae > Ballota > Ballota nigra. Next base: position 123,812,563 of record OX344723.1, read on the forward strand.
GAATTCATTATTGTTCTAGTAACAATGTTTTCTGTTACACATACCTTATGTCAAATAGAGTATTTCTATGTTACTAGAATATGACGAGATTATAACAAGTTTTTCTTGGCATCAGCACATGCTGTTTTTTTCTGGAATTATGGTTTAATCAAAGATCTAATTTAATTTGAGTTAATACTAATTAATAAGTAATAACCTTCTATTAAAAAAATTCTTACTCCAATACATCATTTTTCAATTTGCAGAACAGGAAAACTTACTGAAGTGTCTGTAAGTGATAAGCTTGAGGAGTTCCGTGCATCTAAAGAGGTACTAGCTTACCTTTCCTCCAGAAAGAGTCCGGTTGGAACTTAAGTTGCTGTCTTTCTTCTATCTGCATCACAGGATGTTAATACTGCTCTTATTTCACTGTTCCAATTTTTTTAAGATACATTACAATTTCTGCTGTTCCCCATTAGTTTATATCTATTTTCCAACTTTTTTGGACTGGAATCTTAAAATGATATCACGTGAACTGCAGCCAAATCATGTTGCTTTTGAAATGGAATATGGAGAACAAGAAGGCCAAATTAAAAAAAAAAAAAGAAAAAATTCTTTGTGTTCATAAGTTAATTAATAACCGAAAGCATAGATTAATTGTTTATACAGATGTTTTTTCACTTGAAACCTTCTGTTTTAACTCTATGTGCATGCTTGACTAACAGCATTTTAGGGGGTTGAGTTTTCCTACTATCTCATCAGTTGGCCCAAATGGTGCAATTATACATTATAATCCTGAGGCTGAAACATGTGCTGAACTTGATCCCAATTCAATGTACCTATTTGATTCGGGAGCTCAGGTGCATCAACTATCTTTCTTCTTTGTTTCTCTCCTCTTATTAGAGCCTTTTCTATCCTGATTTCCTATGATTAATCTTGTTGGTTTATCGTTTGTCTAAAAGTATTTAGATGGAACAACTGATATTACTCGGACTGTACATTTTGGAAAGCCTACTTCACATGAGAAAGCCTGTTATACTGCGGTATGTGGTGTCAATCTATATTCATAAATCCATATAATTCTTTTTGTAAGAAAAATGAATGTTTTCCATCTGTTTTCAGAGCCATTGATGTTGATTCTCTTGCATTCACATATTTTGTGGGTGGGGTGAATCATTTACATCTGTTTCCATTCCTTAATTCATTCAGGCAAGAGGAGTGCAAGATTAGTTAATTATACAATGTGTTGACTGTTGAGTGGTGTATACAAGTTAGTGAGTTTAAGAGCTCATAGGATTTGAAGGATAGATTTTTTAACTACAAGTGGTCTTCTACTTGAAGTATTTTAGTTTTGGTCAAAGTTATTGTCACTTAGAATATCAGTGAGTCCGCTCCAAGATCCTGAATATCTTACACAGACTTCTTTAGTTTTCTCAAGAAAATTATATAGCGTACATACATGCATCGCAGTTAAGGAATGTTAATGTCTAATTCAGTGATTGCTTGGTTTGTATAGTTAGAAATCTAGAAATAAATTAATTTTTACTGAAAAAAGAAGGGAAAGATAAAGTCGTAATATTTTGATATTGTATTGGACAACCTCAAACAAGTCATTTCAGGCAATTTCTTTCGCTATAATTTTGTTATGTATAACTGTCATAGACCTTCTTTGTGATGTTTGAAACATATTGGCTCATAGCAAACATCCTTTTTGCCTCCTGCTGGGATAAAAAGCAATTATATTTGTGTTTCTGTTGCAGTGGTGTCATCAATTTCTTTCGTTGATGTTTGACTTTCATTTTTTTGAATTCATTTGTGTGATTGAAATGATGCTTATAGATCTTTTAAAGATTTTTTTTGTTTGTAAAATATAGGTTAAAATTGAAGAGAAAATAAAAACTCATTTGTCTGAAATTATTTTAATTCATGTTAGGTTTTCCAATTTCTGTAATTGTAGGTTCTGAAGGGCCACATTGGCTTGGGCAATGCTCGATTTCCCAATGGAACAACCGGTAAAGATTAGTTTTCTCTGCAATATAATCTTGTAATGAAATTCTTTTTGAAGGATGCCTCTCAGCTTCATAATGTTTTGGATTGCCTGAGTAAAATTATGTGATACATATTCAGCCAGAGCTTCTCTCAGTAAGAATGTTAAGGGTTTTTTTTCTCTCTTTTCCAGGTCATGTACTTGATGTTCTTGCACGAGTTCCACTGTGGAAAGATGGTCTTGATTACAGACATGGTACTGGTCATGGCATAGGTTGTTACCTAAATGTTCATGAGGGTAAGTTGACATTTTGGTATAGTGTTAAATTATTAACAACACCATCAACATATGGATTAATTATAAGTTCAAGTTTGTTGCATTTTCTTATTTTAATCTTCGTCAAATAAGTAATTAGTTCATGTTTCTCACGTTTTATTCATTTGGTGTTCACTAAGTACATGAGCAATATTGTTTATTAGTTGTTTAGCAAATATTTGCTGGTAATAAACTAATAGCTTCCGTCATGACTGCTTATGAATGTGTTGCATTTGAGCATGGTGAGTTGATCTATTGTTCTGTTTGCATTGGGTTAAGCAACTTACGTTCTAAGTTAGCCGTGGAACATTATTATCAGAAATAGGATCATCATAACTGCTAACATATTTTCTCTTGTCGTGATTAATTTTCTACAAGTCTTCATTCGAAGAAAGTGAATAGTGCAATCCTGACAATTATTTTTATGGACAGTAACCAGCTTTTTTATGTATGCATGCAAATTTTGCAGTCAGATGGTTTCCAGGTTATGTTGCTTGAATGTCCCAATTGAAAATATGACATGCATTATATGCTGATATGTGCTAAGAAGCATTTAAGGTTACATCTAGATTGAAAGATTTAGAATGGAATCAAAATCTATGAAATAGCGTATCAATTGATGGTTGTTTGGATTGATATGAATTTGAAAATCCATCTCTTTCATTTGAACTCAAAAGGATTTGGATGGATTGGGAAATCCCACTGTTAGTTTGATTTTGGGTTTATTTGGTATCCATATATTTCAGATCCTTTTATTTCAAACTCTTTAATACAAATGGAACTTTAGATTGAGGAACAATGTTTCTTTGTGGGCCTGAAGAACAATAGATAATGGTTTGCAAGGAACCAAATTTTTACACATATATATGCCCATGGGATTTTCAAAGACCATGATTATGTAAAAAGACATCCATGTTAATTTCTTTACATTATGCAATTCATTAGTTGGGATTTAGAAGAAATAACTTCGAAGCTATCGTTGTTGTATTGTATCTAGTTTGTTTGGTACTCTTTTCCCTTGCAGTAGGTTTTCCCCTTTTGGTTACTGTACTAAGGTTTTGATGAGGCCTGCAATTCTTGTGTCCAGATGTACTTGGTCATTTTATCATTTTAATAAAAAAACTATTTTAAATAAGAAATAATATTCAGAAATGAAAAGATAAGGATTGCAATTTAATAGGACAATAACTAGAATGAACAGGCAGCATTCTTTGATTCCCTTAAATTTCTGATTTTGGCAGGTCCCCATCAAATCAGTTTCAGGCCAGCTGCTAAGAATGTGCCTTTGCAACCTTCGATGACTGTAACAGATGGTAATGCTCCACAATTTGATTTCTGATTCTATTATATCTTTCTGTTGATTTATCTGATAATGTAGCTCTTGGTCAATTTTCAATTTCCCAATTGAATTGTTTACATGGTTTTCCAGAACCCGGTTATTACGAGGATGGAAATTTTGGCATAAGATTGGAGAATGTGCTTATCGTAAAGGAAGCTAGTACAAAGTTCAATTTTGGCGACAAGGGTTACTTAACTTTTGAGCATATAACATGGGTAACATTTCCAACTCCATTTGAACTCTATTTAAACATGAAACTGCTTGGTTTTACTACCATTGGAATTCTATTTGAACTGGTAAAAGCTTGGTATTGATTAGTATGAACATTGCCATTCTGCCATTAAGTTTATGCATAAAATGTAAGAAAAATAGAAGCTGATAATTTTAGATTATTGAGTTTACACAGAGTAAATACTACCTGGTAGGGGTGTAAATGAGCCAAATCAACTCAAGTCGTTTCAGACTCAACTAGAATGCTCGAATATTAATGGATCAAAAAAAAAAAAAAAAGGGGAAAAAAGAATGCTCAAATTTTAGCTTGACTTGATCGAGCTCAACTCAATGGGAACTTGGTAAATTTAATCTTGACATTATGGGAAACTCGGTAACTCGATAACTGGAAGCTCAAATCAACTAGATTGGAATTATGTTTCATTATTATTATTATTATTATGTTGTGAAGAAGTTATGTTTAACTAAACTCGAGTCGAGAACAAGTAGTTCTCGTGTCAGCTCGACTTACTTACACCTGTACTACATAATCATAACTAGAGTGTTCCCATGCCTGCTATAGTTAAATGTTCTTTGGCAATCCTACTTTTAATTACGTCTGCATCTATGCTAGCAACTTCGACAATCAGCCCCTGCACATTAATATGATATTGAAGTTCTGTTTCATACAACACTTCCTCCTTAATTAAAGGGTGTTATCTTACACTAGGTGCCCCAATTTCGAATGAGTAGGTCTTCTGTTAACCCAATTTCATGTGAACTTTTGTCTAAAACCTATGCTGAGGAATGGTTCTTTGTTCCCAGGCACCATATCAGAAGAAGTTGATAGACACGAAGCTTCTCGTGCCCGAAGAAATCGAGTGGTTGAACGAGTACCATTCCAGATGCAGCGAAATACTGGCTCCATATTTGAATTCTAGCGAGATGGAATGGCTGAAGAATGCTACCCTACCTATTTCTGCTTGACTGCATTTTTCTAATATGTGTTCAATTTCCCACCAGAAATACAATATTTGTTTTCGAGCCTACAGAATGTTTTAAGCATGCTGCTACTCTATTAAAAGAAAATGATAGTATTCTGCAAGATATTTGAATGGTCGATTTCGTTAAAATCAACTCTATATCTAATGCATCATTCATTTCTTTGTTATGTTCATATTCTAACTTGTAAATTGTAATTATGGTATCACGTTACTCTTTTGGTTACATTAGTTAATTATCTTGTTTTTCAAGATTGCTTCTCTCAAAATTACTGAGATTATTTATCTTGGAAACAGAGATTATAAATGGGAAAATGAGATTTATCTTGAACCAACAAAAACCTACCAAACAGTTTGAAGATTCGATAACTAAAGTATAGTGGGCTAATCTTAGACACCAAAAGGCCCGAAGATAAGATTAAATGAAAATTTGGAGAGGGATCGCAAAGAGATTATTATTGTCCACCAACTTAACACTCTCTTTCCCTGCTTTACACATAACTTATATACACAACCAATGGGAAAATTGTTTTTCTAGTTATGTAACTTTACCCTATTTTAATTTTTGTCTATCGACTTTCAAATTTCAATTTTCATCCTATAACTAACAAACTATTTTGATTTTAGTCCTACAACCTGTTATACTAGTTAATCAGCCTGTATTATTGACGTGACCTTATTTTTTTTGTTTTTCTTTTTATGAAAAATCCATGCTGGAGTTATTTTTTCCAATTGGACGATACAAATTAACTTTCTGAATTTTTCTTTTAAAAAAAAAAGGATATATATATAAACCAAGAACTAAGCTTCCATTCAACAAATTGCAATCTTTTGTGGGATTTCAATTTCATTCTCATCTCATCGTAATCTTCCTCAACAGGCATTTTAATCTTATTAATCTAATAATATTTTCACTCTTTATCCGTCCCTCTCATCTTCACAGCCACTGGTTCTTCATTCTTCTCATCATCGGCGCCGCCATCCACCTCTATTTCCACCACCATCCTCATCTCTGCTTTCAATTATTTGGGTGTGAAAAACAGGGAGAGACATGGAGAAGAGGATCAGAGAAAGCTTTAAAAAATTCAAACTCGTCCCTCATCTCCCCTTTACCATGGTGCCCGGATGCCGTCTCCTCCACCCCATTAATGTATTCGACTTCAAGCCTTTTCACTTTTTCCCCGTCAAACATCGAATTTGGGCGAGCCAGACACCCCCATTTCCCTATAATCCGACAAACTTCCCCAATTACGAAACCCAATTGCCCTATAATCCGACAAATTTCCCCTCTTCACCTACTATGCTCTATTTCCGTCATCCCGTAACCTAAGCAATTCCCGAAATTCACCTGAACCGGCGAATACAACCGCCCCCTGGCATCCACCGCAAAAAATAGGAACTCCGACACATCACAGGAGAATTTTTCCCATTGTTTCCCAGAATATTGAACTAATTTGAAGGGTATATTTCATTACAGATCTATAAAACATTGGCGAAGACTCACCTTTTTTCTTTACAATCTCAACTTATTGATTGAAGCCCATGACAACATAAAGCCAACAATCTAGCTGGTGTTGTTGAGAGTGTGAGGATTGGTGTAAGGGTAACAGTGTTTACTCAAATTTCATGGGTTAGTATTTAGTTGCAGTAGTCGAAGAATAGGGTGGATTTGGGAGGAAGAATGAGGGAGGAGATGATTGTGAATTGTGATGGGGGCCGTGGGATAATTCTACATTTAAAATAAAAGGAAATTGCCACATCATTTTATCCCTCCAGTTTGCTTTTTAATTTAAAAAAAAAGGGGAACTTACAATGGGGTGTATTTTTTCTTAAGACAAAATTACAACGGGGTGTAGTACCTTTTTCAACTTGCAACCAAGTGTATTTTTAATTGCATAGAGGTTAAGTTTTATGTGTTAAATTACCTCTTTAACCTTACTTTCCATCAACTTCTCTTTAAACACTATTCATTGTACTTTTCATTATTTTATGATTTGATATCTACTTTCTCACTTTTCTCTTCCAACTTTTTTAAATTTATCAAGTTTTATGTTCAATTTTTTAATAAAAAAAATACTGACATTTTTTTGTTTGCATTTCGTTATTTAATAATTATTCTCGCAAATGTATAGTACAAAAGATAATAGCATAGTACAAATTTGAACAATAGTATAAATTTTTAATTTGTGTAAATGAATTATTTGTACCACAGTGTAAGATATAATACTATAGTACAAATTTAGAATTTGTAGTACAAGAGTGTGGGCATTAGTATCAATGTGTTGTTTGTACTATGAATTAAACATAATACCATAATATACATTTTGCATCTAAACAATTTTCTTCTCCTCTTCCTATTCTCTTCTCCTCCTCCACTTCTTCTCCTCTTCCTATTCTCTTCGTCTCCTCCTCTTCTTATTTGCAGAGTCCCTTACTTGAAACATAATTTCCCTATCATAAAATAAACATATAATTCTTCAAACTCCAAATAATTTGCAAAAGAATTCAAATTATTAAATATGAATAGCTAAACATTATCCCATTTCTTATAATTTGTAAAAAGTGCATGATTAAACTGAGATTAAAAAACACCACTATTTTTAATCTAAAAAACATCTAAAAATACATAGTTGAATATTTCTCTAGAAATAATTTCATACCCTGTTTTGTTTCTTAAAAACAGGGCATATACATAATTTTTTAGCAAATTAAAAATTACCTTACCCCAAACCCATTAGCCCCTCCCAACCCACGCCAGCCCCCACCCTCCCCTCCCCCCCCCCAACCCCCACCCCCACTCCCACCCCCACCCCAAACGCAGCCCTCAACCTCCAGTGACAAACCCCCATACCCAAAACTAATCCGATTACAAACCCAATTAGCCCCCAACCTTCAGCGACAAACCCCCATACCCAAAATTAATCCTCCTACAAACCCCACCTCTTCAATTAAGCTCACCCCATTCATGACTCCAGTGACAATGAATTCAAAATTAGAGAACAAATATTTTCCCCAAAAATAAATTCCCCTCACCCAACCCTTCTATCAAAAATAAATTCCCCAAAATCCTAACAACACACAAGAAAGTTCTTGAAGAAGAAGAAGAAGGGGTATGATGATACTTACATGACAATGGATCTGAGACTCGTTATTGTTGGAATCGACGCCGGCGAGTGGTGGAGTAGGTCGGTCGGAAGAATGTGAAATGAGCTGAATTTCTTTGAGGAGAGAGAAGGGGAGTGAATAATTGTGGGGGAGATTTGTTGATTATATAACAATAGAACAATAATAATTAAATATGAGGGTAAGAGAGTCTTTATACATAAAAAACTTAACTTGTATGCAATTTTAAAAAGGTGGTATACCCCAATGCATTTTGATCACTAAATGTATACCCTGTTGCAATTATCTCTAAAAAAAACTCAAAATAGATGTCATGTCACTTTTACCTGTTAGTTACCTGGTATAACGGGTCGAAGGACTAAAATCAAAATAGTTTGTAAGTTATAGGACGAAAATCAAAATTTGAAAGTCGATAGGACAAAAAACAAAATAGGGTAAAGTTACAGGACTATAAAAATAATTTTCCCCACAACCAATCATCAATTGTGTGTGTGTTTTAAATCCCATCTTATAATGTCCTACAAAATCTACAAGTTTAAACATATATGAAATTGAAATACACATTTTATTGTTTATCAAATCCACTTAAAGTGTTTGGGAGAAGGGAGCATTTATCAAATCCACAAACTGAATTACAAATCCAACAAAAAATAAACACTCCCTTGGATTATCAAGCAGATTGAAGAACATTAACAAAATATAAAACCAAAGAGCAAGTCTTGATTGAAATTGTATCATGGTATGAAATTAATAATGTTTGTCCACTTTTAACTTAAAATGTGGCGCTTATTAATTAAAAAATTGTCCACTTTTAAAAAGTGATATTTCCTCCGTCCCAATTTTGTTTTCCCATTTGTCAAAAAATCCGTCTCAATTTTGTCTTCACTTCCCTAAAATAGAAATAAAGTAATTCACCTTTTTATACTCCACCCCTAGAATTAGAGATGTTAAACGGGTTATATCGAAAAAATAAAATTTAAACACAAAATTTAAAATAGTGACAATAAAATGTTAATGAATTTAAACATTGTTCATAAATACATTAAAATTACATAAAAACAATTCAACATAATTATAAAAATTCAAACATCAATACTTAAAAAGTACAAAACACCAACATGTAATAGTTCAAACATCAATATTTAATTTATAAACTGATAAATGTCTTCACTCTTCAGCAAATTTAGGACTAGATGATGAAATTGAAAAAATGTGAATATTAATACTTTAATAGTAATAATTAGAGAAAATTACAGTAGGGTATACTCTTAGTGATCTAAAATGCATTAGGGTATACTACCTTTTTTAAAATGCATACAAGTTAACTTTTTAATTTAATAATATATTTATATCTTTTAATTTATTTTTAATAATATATACATCCCCTCAATCATATTTTAACTCACATCCACTCACTCCACTCCTCTCTTGCCCATTCTCTCTCCTACTCTCCCCTTTCTCTCTCTAAATTTGAATTTCAAATTTGCCGGCGACGCAATTTCCGGCCGTGGGCGTATCGCGAAGCTTTCCTATGACGTAAGCTTCGAACTCCGGCGTCAACTTCATTCTCCGATAACAGGCGTAGTAAATTCCGGTGTAATCCTTCTCTTTTATTTAATTTCTGGTGTAGCTCTGTAACTCCGGCAACGTCGAAAGCTTTTCTAGCATCCATGGCATCGGTAACACGGTTTTTAGGCGTGGCCGCGTGGGCTTCTTCCTTTTCCAGCGAATGCTTCGATTCCAATTTCAATGGAGATTTTTTTTTAATCCCAGCTTCTTTCTTTTTTCTAATAAAATTTGGTCACGATTGAATAAATTTCCGGCTAATGCTTCAATTATGTGCTTGGTGTTTAAAATATTGTTTCATCATGCTTTTATTGTATGCATATAGTGTTTTGAAACTATAAGCTAAAGCCGTGCCATTTTTTCCCCTATAGCATTTGTGGAATTGGGTTGGGTAGCATTTGGCATTTTTATAAATTTATATTTTGTTGCAGAAAATGATATTTTTGTTGGGTTTTGATATTATAGTTACATATTATTTATAATTTTCTTAATTTGGGTTTTCTTGTTGCAGGAATTTGATTTTGTTAATTTTCTTAATTTGGGTTTTCTTGTTGCAGGAATTTGATTTTGTTACAAGCAAGAGATGGATTTTGTTGTTGCATACATAGGAAAAATATATTAAGTGATTTGAATTGGATTTTGGTGAGAAGAAAGTTGAATGTTATTTATGTCTAAAGTGTATAATGCTCTTGAGATAAATACAATGATTATGTAGGAAGTGGAGGACTCTGCAAACAAGAAGAGGAGGAGAAGAAGAGAATAGAAGGAGGATAAGATAATTGTTATTAATAAAGTGTATGTTATGTGGTATTAATGTTTAATCCATAGTACAAACAATTCATTTGCACTAATGCCCACACTCTTGTACTACATATTATGAATTTGTACTATGGTATTATTATTACACTATGGTACAAATAATTCATTTGTTAAATAAAAATTTTACTATTGTTCAAATTTGTACTATGTTATTATCTTTTGTACTATAAATTTGCGAGAACAATTACAAAATAAATAAATGCAGGGAAAAATTGTAATTTTAATAAAATAAAAAGTTGATAGAAAATCTGTCAAATTAAAAAATTGAATTTTTTTTCAAAAGATAGATGTCTAATCAATGAATAGTGTCTGAAAAGTTAACCCAAATGCAATTGTAAAAAGGTACTACACTTGTATGCAATTTAGAGTTTGAAAACACACCCTACTGCAAGTCCCCATAATAATTAATATACTTATTATATAATATAAATAATTAAAAACAAATATATGTATATATATATATATATAACTCGGGCTGCCAGGCTAGCCCAGTTAACCGACGAGCTAGCCTGTTTAGTCCGTGGGCTAATAGGGCCGGGCCAAAAAGGCCCGGATTTAAACGGGCCTCTTAAACCAAGACCCTAACCCTGCTTTTTTTAGGGTTAAACGGGCCTTCCCGTTTAGCCCGATCCGGATTAACATCTCTACCATAAACCCTCACGGTAAACCCTCACCGTAAATGCAAATTCGAATGATTAAAAATGTAATTGTTAAGAATTAAATGAAAATAGACTTGTAATGTTAGAAAAAAAATAGTATTATTATCAACCACTATTGGTAACAATATCAATGTCTATTGGTAATATTACTAAAGACTAGGTAATATTACCCTAAACCCTCACAGTAAACCCTCACCGTAAACTCTAATTCAAATAATAAAAGAAGTAATTGGTAAGAATTATTTGAAAATAGACTTGTAATGTTAGAAAAAAATAATTGGTATTACTACCAATCACTATTGGTAACACTATCAATGTCTATTGGTAATAGTGTAATACTACTAAAGACTTGATAATATTACACTAAACCCTCAAGATAAACCCTCACCGTAAACGCTCATTCGAATGTTTAAAAAGGTAATTGTTAAGAATTAATTGAAAATAGGCTAGTAATGTTAGAAAATAATAATTAGAATTACTATCAATCACTATTGGTAACACTATCAGTGACTATTGGTAATGTTACTAAAGACTTAGTAATATTACCCTAAACCCTCACGGTAAACCCTCACCGTAAACGCTAATAAGAATGATTAAAAAGATCATTGTTAAGAATTAATTGAAAATAGACTTGTAATATTAGAAAAATAATAATTAGAATTACTATCAATCACTATTGGTAACACTATCAATGACTATTGGTAATGATGCTAAAGACTTGGTAATATTACCCTAAACCCTAAACCCTAAGTGATAAGGCGTGAAATTTTCATGATTCGTCGTTTGAAATACCCTAGTTTTGGTCGGTTTTGTCGAGTATTTAGAGTCAATTGAGCATTATTTTTATACATTGATGAATTTGACTCTTTGATGCTCATAGGTGAATCGAGGATGAAAAACGAAGTTCGTAGGACTTTGAATCGACTCAAACGGATGCCCGGATGAGAAGATATCGAAGAAATACGATTGGTATTAGTGCAGAAGAAGAAAAGTATTACTTTGGGAAATTTTGGAGTCACTCGAGTGGCTCAGGTCGAGCACTAGCGCTCGAGCACGTTGCTCGAACGTCAAAAAACATACAGAAGATTTCTTGCGCTCGAGCGCCACCGCTCGAGCGCCACCGCTCGAGCGTGTTGCTCGAGCTCCCCAAAACATACAGAGGATTTCGAGCGCTCGACCAGCTCGAGAGCCACCGCTCGAGCGATTGCACCATTTGAGCTACACTGCTCGAGCGCCACCGCTCGAGCATGTGTGCTCGAGCGCTTCCAACTTTTATGCTTCCGGATGCATTTTTTGGCCCACGAGTTCCCGATTTGGCCCAAGGCTTATATATACTCGTCCCGAGCTTGTTTTTAGAGACCTTGACACCACTTGATAGATTATTACTTTTAGAGTTTGTTTTTGGAGAGAAGGAGATGAGCAAGCTTTACTTTACGTTTAATCGAGGTTTTAGCACGAATTCTTAGTTTATTTTCGTTTCTTAGTTTCTTTTCATTAGTTCGATTACGTTAAACACTTTAAACTTCGTTTTCATTAATTAAATTTCAGTTCTTTGCAAGTATTTCTTTAAATCCTAGTTGATGTTTGATCTTTTATTCATTCTAATCATCATGTTTATGTTCGTCACTTCTTCTATTGCTTTCATTATTGTCAAAACCATGTCTAGCTAAAACCCTTGCATGCTTAGGGTAGGATGAACTCGTAGAAGTAGGTTGTGGGTTTGTAATTAGGGTAATTCGTGACATTATGATTTTAATTCTCTTAATTAATAAATTCTTAAAATTAGTCTTAACTTTATTCTTGAATTTCGTTTGAAAAGTGTTAGAGAGAGGACGATCTTATCACTCTTTAACAACGAGTAGACTTAATGAAAGGGTTTAGAAAGGGTTAGTTAATCTACCGGTTTATCTAAGGAGGACGACCACATCACCTTAGTTTAAATTAGGGTCTCGTTAATTAAGCACAATCTATTAACTCGTTAGTGGATTAGTGAAGTCGATTGTTAGGATAAAGTATTAGGGTTTTGAATCTTGAGCTTTCGTCTTGCAATCTTTTACTTAGGTTATTTCTTGCGCGTCACGATTATCTTGATTATGTACCTTCTCCATCAGTATACGTAGGGATTCCTATCCTGAGCATCACCATAACTCATTTGAATACAAACCTTAGTTAATTCGTCTTCTTTAGTATTTTAGTTTAATCAGTTTATTTTAGTTATAATTAATTCTTCCAAAAATCCAAAAACATACATTCATATTAGCTACGACGCGTAGATCTTCAGGGATCTATTCGCATACACTTCATCCTTTGGGTTCGATATACTTGGTCATTATACTTACTTATACTACAGTGAACCCATACGCTTGCGGGGAATCGACTAGTAAAAGTTGGTATATTCGCTTTAAGTCAATGGGGCCGTTGCCGGGGATGGCGTTGTATGTCTTTTGAATAGGACTTGTAGATAGCTTAGTAGTTAGCAGTGAGTGATTTACTTTTCTGTTTTATTTCGTACGTATTCGGCAGTTGCATTTTTATTCTTTTGTTAGTGTTTCAGGTTTATGAAAACGTGCTCGCAAGGCACTACGAGCGAAGAGAGATTACCGTTGGATCCTGAGACAATAGCAAGAAGAAACCGAGCCTTCTTAAGAAGGATGAACGCTGCCGGAGAAGTGAAAGAACCAATGGACATTACTAATGAGTTGGATGATGTCGAGAATGAGTTTAATCAGACATTGAACCGGGCTGACGGCACTGAAGGCAATTCCAGTAAGAACCAAGATCCGTCAGGGGACAGTCAGAGCCAGAACCCGGGTACACAACACGTGAACAATCCAGCTCATAATCTTGTCCAACATCCTTAGAACAACCCTGCTTACCCACATCCTAACTTACCACAAAACAACTTGCCTTATCCCTACCCATACCCACCTTATCCATATCCACCTTACCCGTATCCTCCACCTCCTGTTTACAACCAACCACCAGCTTATCAACCACCACTACCCCAACAAGTACCCGTACCACCTGCGAATCCTCAGAACGTTCCTCAAAACACATATCAGAACATGGCTATTAGAGGAAGGTTCGCAGTACAACCACATAGGTACTATGATGGAGTGGCATTGCCCCCTGTAGAGGCAAATAACTTCTCGATTTCCCCAAGAATTCTTAAGCTGCTTACCGAGAATCAATTCAAGGGGGAGGTTGGGAAGGAGAATCCTCATACTCATCTGAGGAGTTTTCTGATGATCGCGTCCACATTCAATTATAACGGCATATCTGAAGATGTCAAGAGGCTCAGGCTGTTCCCATTCTCTTTGACGGGAATAGCCAATGAGTGGTACGATAACACGCTCCCACGGGGAGGTGTAACCACATGGGCTGAGCTCGAGCGTCTGTTCCTCGAGTGATTCTACCCTCCATCGAGAACGATTAAAGCAAGGATAGAGATTTCTTCCTTCTGGCAGAAGCCAGGAGAGGATTTATGTCAAGCGTGGGAGAGATATTCTAACATGTTGATTGAGTGCCCGCAGCACGGGTACAATGAGGGGGATATCATGGCATTCTTCTACAGTGTAGTTAGTAAGGCTGGTCAAGCCCATCTTGATGCATGTGCCAGTGGAGCTTTTCTAAACTAAGGGATCATGAGATGCAGAGAAATCGTCGACAATATTGTCACGAATGCCGGGGCATGGAATGAGGATCCGAAATTTCAGAGAGCTTGTAAGTTGGAAGAGAATGAGGGTACGCGGAAGCTGTTGATGGCTATGATGGAGAAGATCAGCAACCTTGAGATGGGGCAGAATCTGGCAGGAGGGAATGTAGCAGTGAAAGAGAAAGTGGACCCAACCACGACTCAGCAAGAAGAGGCCAACTATATGGGAAGGCCTAACTATCCACAAGGCGGGTATCCACAAGGTGGCAGTCAATTTGGAAGGCCTTCTTATGGCCAGCCATTTGTACCTACAGGTCCACAGCCGCCTCAAAATCAATGGAGGAACACACAAGGGTATCAAGAAGGCCAGCAGCCTCCTCAAAACACATGGAGGAAGAACGAGAATTTTTCATATGCTAATCCGAATGCTGGTATTACAGTACCTCCAGGTGTTGACCCAGGTTCTAAACCTCAACTGAGGAGATGTTGAGAGCTATCCTTTAGAAGGTGGAGGAAGGAAGCAAGAGATTGTCCTCTTTGGAGTATGATGTTAAAGAGTTGCATAAGAAAGGTGATCAGCGTGATCAAGAACTCCAGAAAAGAGATGTAGAGCTGAATCAAATTCAGTAAGAGAACAACAGACGGTTCACTTCGATAGAGTTTCAGATGAGCCAGATCGTAAAATCATTGGGAAGAGAGTCGGGTAAATATCCTTCCATGCTGGAGGGGAACCCGAAAGAACATTGCAAGGCGATCCAGCTTAGAAGTGGAACCAGCTATGATGGTCCTCAGATGCCTGCTGATTCTGAGACGCCCCAAGGAGAGATTGAGATGGAGGAACGAGAACATAAGAAAGATGGAGGTGAGACAGTTGAGAAAGGGGTTGAGGGTGAAGGCATTGAGAAGGGTAAAGATGAGGATGAGTCTCATGAGAGCAAAGAGCCTGAAGAGGAAGACATTGAGAAGATGGAGAGAGTTCCTAAGTGGAAGAAGGCAAAGGAAGCAAGGGAGAAAGTGAAAGAGACCAAGCGAGATGAATGGGGGGTACCCAAATCGGTGATACCCATCCCATATCCACAGCGCTTCATGAAGAAAAAGCTTGATGAGAAATTCGCTAAATTCCTTGATATTTTTAAAAAGTTACATATTAACATTCCTTTTTATGATGCTTTGGAATAGATGCCGAATTATGCCAAGTTCCTGAAGGACTTGATAGCGAAGAGAAGGAGAGTTGATGAGCCCAAGTTGGTGCAGCTGAACCATGAGGTGAGTGCATTAGTGCATAAGGCGCTTTCCCCAAAGCTGAAGGATCCCGGAAGTTTCACGATTTTATGTGATATCGGGAATGGAGTCAAGAAGGGAGCGTTGTACGACCTTGGAGCGAGCATCAATTTGATGCCGTTGTCGCTTTTCAAGAAATTGGAGGGTGGAGAACTTCAGCCGACAATGATGACGCTTCAACTAGCCGATCGGTCTATTACTCGACCTCAAGGTGTAGTTGAAGACGTCCTCGTGAAAGTTGGAGATCACATTTTTCCAGCCGATTTCATGGTCCTAGAGATGGAGGAAGACGAGCACGTTCCGTTGATCTTGGGAAGACCGTTCTTAGCAACGGCGGGGATGGTGCTAGATGTGGCAAATGGAAAGATCACGTTGAAAGTTGATGATCAAGAAGTGAAGATTTCCCTATATGAAGCCATGAAGCACCCGAAGGAGGATGAGAGTTGTTATTGCATGGATGCCATTGATCCCTGTGTTGAAGACACACCTCCTATCCCTAATATTTCTTATATTCATGATGTCGTTAGTTCTTCACTTGATAATTTAACCCATGAGCATTATGATCTTGATTATTTTGATAGGGATAAAGTGAAGAAGTTGAGGGATGGAGAGATGAAAAGTGTGGACGTGGTCCAGTTGGAGAAGAAAGAAGGAGTTAAGAAGAAAAAGTCCAAACTCAAGAAAGTGCTTAGTGAGACTCCTCCAGATAAAGGTGAGAAGGAGTTGAGACCCCTAACACTTGGGGATGAGAAGGAAGCAAAGGAGCTCATGATGGAAGGGCATCAAGGAAAGAAATTCAACCACCACTCTTATGAGAGTAAGGGAGGTAATTTTGAGTATCATGTCCCATAAGCTCCTTTGAGCTCGGTCCGGCATTAGGACCTTAAAAATAGCGCTAAATGGGAGGCAACCCATTTTTATTTGCTTTTGAGTGTTTTATGTTATTTGGGTGTTGTTGAATCGTAAGTTTTAACCTCGTATTTGAGAGTTTATTTTGTAGGCTTGTTTCGAAGGAGTGCCAAAGAAGTGGAGATTGAAGGGACCAACTCGAGACAAGGGAGTGTGCTAAGTTGTTAGGAGAAACTGAATTATTTGGATGAGGTAACCAACAACCCCAAACTTAGACCTCTTCACAAGGTCGAAGTTTGGGGGGCTGGAGTTTTTTTTATGTTTTATGGTTACATTGCACAAGCGCACACCCTATCTTTGAGTTGAGTTTGGTTATTTGGTATTTTGAGATGCTCCTTGAGCTGTTATTGCGTTGGTGTGCTACATATTTCATGCCTATCAATCATCTTATGCTTGTTGATTGCTATCTTTGAGTATGATTTGATGAGTAGGTGAATTGTGAAGTTGAGTTAGGAATTCTTTTGTGTGAGTGGTTGAGCTAGAGTTGATTTGAGAAAGAACTAGTATGCTTGTGAATTTTTCTTTTTGAGTGCTTATGTGATGAGAGTGAGAATGCACTAGGACTAGCATGGATGTGAAAGCCGTGAGACTTGAGCCTTTTGAGATTTAATGCATGAAATAATCTCTTCGTTTGTGAGTGGATCGTCACCTTAGAGGATGCTAGAACTTGTGTGTGCTCTTGCTTCTTGATTGTGTCTAGTTTGATATGCCGAATGTGATCTTAGGCCATCTTTGTTTTGATTGAGTCACTTAGCCTAAATTTTCCCTACCATTGACATTTGTCCCTTGTTAGCCCCTTTGAGCTTTAAGCCTATTTCATTTGCTAGCACATATGAACACTATTCCAGTTCCTAAGCCTTTTTGTCCCAATTTGAGTGGAGAATAGGAGAAGTGTGAATGTGAAGGGATTTAATTGAGTTGAAAAAGGAAAATGTTGTTTGTTGAGTGAGTATGAGAAGAAGGTGTGATGAAGTTTTGAGTTGTGGGAAAGAACAAAAAAAGGGGTTGAGAATGAGCAAAAGAAAAAAAAATGAGCTCATGTGTGTGTGATTGACAAAAGTGAAAAAAGTGAGGAAGAAAAAAATTGAAGTGTTGAGAGTGTTGGAATTGAAGGTGTGTTTATTGAATATGTTTGAAGTAGTCTGTTCCAAATCTCGAAGTACCGAAGTTTGATTTTTCTATTTTCCATTCACTTTAGTCACTCACCTATATTATTATCCCACCTGTCCAAAGAGCCTACATTACAACCTTGAGAAAAGTTCTTTTTTATTCGGCATTGATTTCTAGAGTATGGTCGGAGTTGAGATTGTTTACAAGCTTATGGCTACTGACATGTGTGATTGATTGTTTGAGTGAGTCCCTTTATCATTGATATACACTTGTGAGGGAGTGAAACACATCGTTGAGTGCACATCCATGTTTGATTTTGGTGATTCTTGCTGTTGTTGCATGAGTATGATGAGGGAAGGTGAGTGAGTATACTTGTGATTGATCTTTGAAGCTCGAATTCATTTGCTTGCATGATTTGATTCGTTGACTCATTCCTAGCAATTTCACTTGACTTATTATTTCATTGCTTGAGGACAACCAATATGATAAGTTTGGGGGGAGGGGGGAGGGGTTAATTAGGCGTGAAATTGTCATAATTCGTCGTTTGAAATACTCTAGTTTTGGTCGGTTTTGTCGAGTATTTAGAGTCAAATTGAGAATTATTTCTATACATTGATGAATTTGTCTCTTTGATGTTCATAGGTGAATCGAGGATGAAAAACGGAGTTCGTAGGACTTTGAATCGACTCAAACGGATGCCCGGATGAGAAGATATCGAAGAAATATGATTGGTATTAGTGCAGAAGAAGAAAAGTATTACTTTGAGAAATTTTGGAGTCACTCGAGTGGCTCAGATCGAGCACTAGCGCTCGAGCACGTTGCTCGAATGCTAAAAACATACAGAAGATTTCTCGCGCTCGAGCGCCACCGCTCGAGCGTGTTGCTCGAGCGCCCCAAAACATACAGAGGATTTCGAGCGCTCGAGCGATTGCACCATTCGAGCTACACTGCTCGAGCGCCACCGCTCGAGCATGTGTGCTCGAGCGCTTCCAATTTTTATGCTCCCGGATGCATTTTTCGGCCCATGAGTTCCCGATTCGGACCAAGGCTTATATATACTCATCCCGAGCTCGTTTTTACGGAGACCTTGACACCACTTGATAGATTATTACTTTTAGAGTTCGTTTTTGGAGAGAAGGAGAGGAGCAAGCTTTACTTTACGTTTAATCAAGGTTTTAGCACGAATTCTTAGTTTATTTTCGTTTCTCAGTTTCTTTTTATTAGTTCGATTACGTTAAACACTTTAAACTTCATTTTCATTAATTAAATTTCAGTTCTTTGCAAGTATTTCTTTAAACTGTAGTTGATGTTTGATCTTTTATTCATTCTAATCATCATGTTTATGTTCGTCACTTCTTCTATTGCTTTCATTATTGTCAAAACCATGTCTAGCTAAAACCCTTGCATGCTTAGGGTAGGATGAAATCGTAGAAGTAGGTTGTGGGTTCGTAATTAGGGTAATTCGTGACGTTATGGTTTTAATTCTCTTAATTAATGAATTCTTAAAATTAGTCTTAACTTTATTCTTGAATTTCATTCGAAAAGTGTTAGAGAGAGGACGATCTTATCACTCTTTAACAACGGGTAGACTTAATGAAAGGGTTTAGAAAGGGTTAGATAATCTACCGGTTTATCTAAGGAGGACGACCGCATCACCTTAGTTTAAATTAGGATCTCGTTAATTAAGCACAATCTATTAACTCGTTAGTGGATTAGTGAAGTCGATTGTTAGGATAAAGTATTAGGGTTTTGAATCTTGAGCTTTCGTCTTGCAATCTTTTACTTAGGTTATTTCTTGCGCGTCACGATTATCTTGATTACGTACCTTCTCTGTCAGTATACGTAGGGATTCCTATCCTGAGCATCACCATAACTCATTTGAATACAAACCTTAGTTAATTCGTCTCCTTCAATATTTTAGTTTAATCAGTTTATTTTAGTTATAATTAATTCTTCCAAAAATCCAAAAATATACATTCATATTAGCTACAACGCGTAGATCTTCAGGGATCTATTCGCATACACTTCATTCTTTGGGTTTGATATACTTGGTCATTATACTTACTTATACTACAGTGAACCCGTACGCTTGCGGGGAATCGACTAGTAAAAGTTGGTATATTCGCTTCAAGTCACTAAGCCCTCACGGTCAACCCTCACCGTAAACTCTAATTCGAATAATTAAAAAAGTATTTGATAAGAATTATTTAAAAATAGACTTGTAATATTAGAAAAGAATAATTGGTATTACTACCAATCACTATTGGTAAGACTATGAAAGTCTATAGGTAATACTACTAGATAATATTACCCTAAACCCTCACGGTAAACCCTCAAGGTAAACACTAATTCGAATGATTAAAAAGGTAATTGTAAAGAATTAATTGAAAATAGACTTGTAATGTTAGAAAAAAAATAGTATTACTATCAACCACTATTGGTAACACTATCAATGTCTATTAGAAACATTACTAAAGACTTGATAATATTACCCTAAACCCTCACGGTAAACCCTTACCGTAAACTCTAATTCGAATAATTAAAAAAGTAATTGGTAAGAATTATTTGAAAATAAACTTGTAATGTTAGAAAAAAAATAATTTGTACTACTACCAATCACTATTGGGAACACTATCAATGTCTATTGGTAATATTACTAAAGACTTGATGATATTACCCTAAATCCTAAACCTTCACGGTCAACCCTCACCGTAAACTCTAATTTGAATAATTAAAAAAGTAACTGGTAAACATTATTTGAAAGTAGACTAGTAATGTTAGAAAAAAATAATTGGTATAACTACCAATCACTATTGGGAACACTATCAATGTCTTTTGGTAATACTACTAAAGACTTGGTAATATTATCCTAAACCCTCACGGTAAACCTTTACCGTAAACTCTAATTCGAATGATTAAAAAGTAATTGGTAAGAATTATTTGAAAATAGACTTGTAATGTTAGGAAAAAAATTGGTATTACTATTAATCACTATTGGTAACACTATCAATGCCTATTGTTAATACTACTAAAGATATGGTAATATTATCCTAAACCCTCACGGTTAAACTTAACCGTGAACTCTAATTCGAATGATTAAAAAAGTAATTGGTAAGAATTATTTGAAAATAGACTTGTAATGTTAGGAAAACAAAAATTGGTATTACTACCGATCACTATTGGTAACACTATCAATGTCTATTGGTAATACTACTAAAGACTTGGTACTTTTACCCAAAACCCCCACGGTAAACCCTCACCGTAAGCTCTAATTCAAATAATTAAAGAAGTAATTGGTAAGAATTATTTGAAAATAGACTTGTAATGTTAGAAAAAAATAATTGGTATTACTACCGATCACTATTGGTAACACTATCAATGTCTATTGGTAATACTACCAAAGAATTGGTTAGATAACCCTAAACCCTCACGGTAAACTGTCACCGTAAACGCTAATTCAAATGATTAAAAAGGCAATTGTTAAGAATTAATTGAAAATAGACTTGTAATGTTAGAAAAAAATTAGTGTTACTATCAACCACTATTGGTAACACTATCAATGTCTATTGGTAAAATTATTAAAGACTTGGTAATATTACCCTAAACCCTAAACCCTCATGGTAAACCCTCACCGTCACCGTAAAATCTAATTCGAATAATTAAAAAAGAAATTGGTAAGAATTATTTGAAAATAGACTTGTAATGTTAGAAAAAAATAACTGGTATTACTACCAATCACTATTGGTAACACTATCAATGTCTATTGGTAATATTACAAAAGACATTATAATATTACCCTAAACCCTCGCGGTCAATCCTTACACTAAACTCTAATTTGAATAATTAAAAAAGTAATTTGTAAGCATTATTTGAAAATAGACTTGTAATGTTAGAAAAAAACAATTGGTATTACTACCAATCACTATTGGTAACACTATCAATGTCCATTGGTAATACTACTAAAGACTTGGTAATATTACCCTAAACCCTCGCGGTAAACCCTCACCATAAACGCTAATTCGAATGATTAAAAATGTAATTCTTAGGAATTAATTGAAAATACACTTGTAATGTTAGAAAAAAATAATTAGTATTACTAACAATCACTATTGATAACACTATCAATGTCTATTGGTAATACTACTAAAGAATTGAAAATATTACCCTAAACCCTCACCGTAAACGCTAATTCGAATGATTAAAAAAACAATT
This sequence comes from Ballota nigra, assembly GCA_947034835.1. Lineage (NCBI taxonomy): Eukaryota > Viridiplantae > Streptophyta > Magnoliopsida > Lamiales > Lamiaceae > Ballota > Ballota nigra. The sequence goes on from OX344723.1 coordinate 123,834,728, forward strand.
GTTAGTATTACTATCAACCACTTTTGGTAACACTATCAATGTCTATTGGTAATATTACTAAAAACTTGTAATATTAACCTAAACCCTAAACCCCGACGGTAAACCCTCACCGTTCTAATTCGAATAATTAAAAAATTAATTGTTAAGAATTATTTGAAAATAGACTTTTAATGTTAGAAAAAAAAAATTGTATTACTACCAATCACTAATGGTAACATTATCAATGCCTATTGGTTATACTACTAAAGACTTGGTAAAATTACCCTAAACCCTCACGGTAAACCCTTACCGTAAACTCTTATTAAAATGACTATAAAGTAATTAGTAAGAATTATTTTAAAATAAACTTGTAATGTTAAAAAAAAAAATTGGTAATACTATCAATCACTATTGGTAACACTATCAATGCCAATTGGTAATACTACTAAAGACTTGGTAATATTATCCTAACCCTCACGGTAAAACCTCACCATGAACTCTAATTTGAATTATTAAAAAAGTAATTGGTAAGAATTATTTGAAAATAGACTTGTAATGTTAAGATTTTTTTTGTATTACTACCAATCATTATTGGTAACACTATCAATGTCTATTGATAATACTATTAAAGACTTGGTAATATTACCCTAAATCCTCACGGTAAACCCTCACTGTAAACGCTAATTCGAATGATTAAAAAGGTTGTTAAGGATTAATTAAAAATATACTTGTAATGTTAGAAAAAAAATAGCATTACTATCAATCACTATTGGTAACACTATCAATGTCTATTGGTAATACTACTGAAGACATGGTAATATTACCATAAACCCTAAACCCTCACATTATACCCTCACCGTAAACTCTAATTCGTGTAATTAAAAAAGTAATTGACAAGAATTATTTGAAAATAGACTTGTAATTTTAGAAAAAAATAATTGTTATTACTACCAATCACTATTGGTAACACTATCGATGCCTATTGGTAATACTACTAAAGACTTGATAATATTATTCTAAATCCTCATGGTAAACTCTCACCGTAGACTCTAATTCAAATGATTAAAAACGTAATTGGTAAGAATTATTTTAAAATAGACTTGTAATGTTAGAAAAAAATAATTGGTATTACTACCATCACTATTGGTAACACTATCAATGTCTATGGGTAATAGTGTAATACTACTAAATACTTTATAATATTACCCTAAACTCTCACGATAAACTCTCACCGTAAACGCTTATTCGAATGTTTAAAAAGGTAATTGTTATGAATTAATTGAAAATATGCTTGTAAGGTTAGAAAAATAATAATTAGTATTACTATCAATTGTTGGAGTTATACGTGAAATTATGCTTTTACTTTGTATAACTCATGTATTAAACACTTGTTTAGGAGAATAATTCTTTTATCGCATTTGCTTTAGATATAATTGAATGTTGAATATTTATTGCAACCAGTTCATTATGAGTGGTACATGTTACATTGTAGTTAATGTGGTGATACCCGATCACAGAAGATCACATTAACGATTTCCTTGTAACTAAACGTACAAATTCACGATCCAGGTGGAATTGAACAATCCACCGTGAAAGGTCGATGTGTATATCTCAGATTGGCCTGTCTTGACCAAGAGATTACACTAGCACATTTAGTATGCGTTGAAGAGGACCTACAACGAGGATAAATTCTTCTGTTCTGAAGTGTGAAGAATTAGACCCCAGTGGTTGTTGATTTCTTAATTCCCGTCACTTAAATAGGACCGTGTGTGCTTAATGGTTACTGCTTTGATTCATGTTGGGTGAGAATCATCGTGACTTCGAACCTTGTGCTTTGGGCAGTAATATTAATCATACGACGATTGCTAAGATTTAATACGGAGAAACGCGTGCGAGTACGGCTCGTGTGATTAGTCCCCATGGTGGGCTCAGAAGATTTATCGTACCAAATCTTGCAAGTGAAGAATTAGTTTCTTCGGTACGGATAATAATGTTGAGCTGTCTTTACTCCAAGGTGAAATATATTAATTAATTTAGAGCTATTCAGAATCTTAATTAATTAATGGACTTGATAATCTTAAACGCGGGAAATAATAACTGGGAGCTCATATTATCGTAATATGGATTAAGATGGATAGTGCAATATTAATTTATTAGTGGTAATAATTAATATTAATGAGCTGAATTATATTGGGGCTCAAAATTAAAATTCAGAAGTCTATTGGAAGGTCCAATCTTAATTCGCCTTAAAGTCCCCTCAAGTAGCCCATTAAGTAGCTCAATAATGATAAGGTGATTAAAATAAAAAGAAAATAATATGCTGATTTTTTCTCCTTACTTTCGAAAATAAGGTGTCAAGAAAAGAGAAGATTTTGTTGATTTTCTTGGAAAGATATTATGGAAGATATGTATTCTTGGAATAAAAGATTATCTCATATATTCAAGAAGATCCAAATCTTGGGATCTTTACTTGAAATTTTCGAAAATTGTAAGTTTATATGGAGGGTGAGATTTTTGTGGAATATTTTATTATGGAGGAAAGAATATATAAGATATATTCAAGATTTCTTAGAGACCAAGAAAAGATTTTTTCCAAGCCCATTTTCATCCAAATTTTCGGCCACCTCTATTATAAATAGGGGATGATTATTTCATCCCCAAGTACATAATTTCATGTGTTGGAAAAATCAAGAGCATACATATTTTTCTTTTTCTTTAGTTATTTAAATTACTTGAAAGCATCTCCCACCGGTGATCGAGTAAGGCGAAAGGGAAATACTTGGGAAGACTTTTGGGTTGATAAAGCGTGTTTGTGATTGTCCCGTTTATTCAAAGGCCAATTCTACAAGAGGTACGTAAGTCACATAATTTCTTGTTTATTTCGCCATAGATTTTATGTGAATTAATTCAACATGCATGATGATAAAATTGTTGTTGGAATTATAATTTGAATTAATTAGGATTAATTCATGCTAGTAATAATTGTATTTAATTTCGTATTTAAATTTCATCCCGAATAGATTCCGGGCACCCATATTTTCCCAACAACTGGTATCAGAGCCACGGTTTCGGGCTCTGATCTTTAAATTGGAATTTAAATTGTTAGACATTAAATTAATATTGGATAGTAGAATTGCTAGATCTTTTTTGCAGGTATCCAATTGTCATGTTTTAATGTTTATTTTTTCATGTGTGTGAATTAATTATTTTTAATTCGATTCGTTCGAATTCATTTTTCTCGTGAGAAAATCCACGAGTAGATTAGTTGTTTTTTATTTTGATTTGATCATTGTAATAGACTAGTCTAGATCTAGTATTTATTTTTGTAAATAAATTGTAACCGGATCGAGATGAAGAATGAAGAATTAAAGACGGCGTACCCGGATGACGCATGCATGCGTGGCGCATGTATGGACGTAAAATCATACATGGGGTGAAAAAATGAGAACGAACGATGAAACCCGGTGCACGGGGTGCGCGAGGCACACGACCCGCGCACGACGGGCGAGCCAAGGCACGGGCGTGCGCGCTTAGCACCGGCACTCGGCGTCGTGCTGAGAGGCGCGCGGCCCACTCCGTGGGCCGACGCGCGCCGTATCTCGGGCCGTGAATTTTTTTTAATTTCAATTCTCATTTTTTTGTGTGATTTTAAACATCGTCCCGAACCCCAAACAAAGTTGTTTTGATGAAGTGTTGCTGTTCGAGTGGGAGTGTGTCGAGACGAACGATGGAAAGCAACAAGGACGATATTTCGCATCAAGACGTGAAGAAATTAAACCATGACAATTATATTTGAGTGCTCCAATGTGTTTAATTTTATTTTGATGGATGCTTTATTTCGTGCAATTATTATTATTTATTTATATGTGTTTGCAGGATATTTATTGTCCTAGAAAAACCTTACTTTCGAAAATTACTAAGTATGTTTCGTTAATCGCAATTTTATTCCGGATATTAAAATTGGATTAATTTGGCCTCCATAATTTATTTATTTGTGAAGTCTTTTTGGAATACATTTCCCTCACGGATCGGCCAAAATGACGAATTTCACATGAATAAATTCCGAAAGGATGATTGTGGATTATTACTAGTGGTGGTATTGACCCTTACCACGAGTGGCTTGCTCAAAGCGAAATAATAATCCTGTATTTAATTATGGTTATTACTTAGACATAAGAAATTGATATTAACTTACTCCCCTCGGAGTCCCTGTCAATTTTGATGTGGTCAAAGTGGGAGCCAACTATTAGTTTTGAATTAAGGATTTGTAACTTTAAGTTTGTGATCCGCTTGAATGTGTTTAAATGTATAGACCACCCATCGTGGCGCATTTAAATTGTTTTGAGATATTGGCTGATGCATGATTATATTGTTTTAAGGTTTCAATATAATTAATGTGATCGAATTATGTGATAATTTCGTATTTTTCTAGATATTGATATGAATGTATGTTTTATTCTCAGTTCATCATGTCGCAACCTTTTAATCCACTGTTTAGTATACTTAAAGATAATAAACTTGTCGGTGAGAATTATGTTGATTAGAAACGTAATCTTGATATTGTCCTAACCGCTCAACACCACAAATGGGTACTTACTACTCCTAAGCCCCAAGAGCCTGCCGAAGATGCGAGCAAGACGGTCAAGAAAGAGCATAATAGTTGGTTTGACTCCGATGAGATGGCTAGGTGTACTATTCTGGCTTCAATGTCAGATTTGTTGCAACACCAACACCAACACATGGAGACCGCCTCTGAGATAATGCTCAATCTTGAAGTGATGTTTAAACATCAGAACCGTACAGCTAGACAAATCACCATGCGAAGATGCTTTTGTTGAAGATGGTGGAAGGTACGCCCGTAAGGGATCACGTTATCGAGATGATGGGTTATCTCAACAAGTTGGAAGTACTTGGTGCTGAATTTGATCTCCCTACTAAGGTCGATTTCGTTCTCCATTCTCTGCCGAAGAGCTTTGAGCAGTTTCAGTTGAACTATCAAATGAATGACCGGGCAAATAGTTTGCCCGAGCTCTTGCAAGCTTTGGTGTCGGTGGAGACTTTAATGGATCATCAAACTGTTGCTATGGTGACAAATGGTCCGTCTGCCTCTTCGGGTCCCAAGGGAGGGAAGAAGAGAAAGAGGACGAAAGACCAGACCCAAGCAAATCCAAACGTTGCGAAACCTAAGGCGAAGAGAGAAGGAGGTGGAAAGAAAGCTTCTAAGGGTAAGTGCTTCAACTGTGGCGAGAAAGGACATTGGAGGTCTACCTGTTCTAAGCCTAAGAAGGCGGTAAAGAAAGGTAAGTCTCATGCTTTAGTCGTTGAAACTTATGCTGCGGCGTATGCTGCCCACGTTTGGGTAGTGTATATCGGGGCAACTGATCATATTTGTTTCACTCTTCAGGGGTTCCAGCTAACCCGACGACTTAGCAAGAATGAGATCCTCGTCACTTTGGGCGATGCTACGAGAGTGGCAGCCGAAGCAGTGGGAGTCGTGCACCTATCTTTTGAAGATAAGAGTTTTAATTTTAAGAGATGTTTTATACGTTCCGAACTTTAGGAAGAATTTAATTTCAGTTTCTAAGTTGTTTTTTATGGATATTCAGTTACTTTTAATAAAGTTGTTATTGTTTCTTTTAAGAATGATACTTTCTGTCATGGAACGTTGGTAAACAATCTCTATACGATTAAGTGTGCACACCACTCAAATAATGAATCTAATAACACATCGATCATTTCGAGTAAAAAAAGAAAGCGTTCTTAGGAGATGAACGAAACACTTCTATGACATCTTAGACTAGGTCATATTAATCTAAAGCGGATAGAGAGATTGGTGAAAGACGGATCCTTGGAATCATTCCAAGTCGAACCGTTTCCAACTTGTGAATCCTGTTTAGAGGGTAAAATGACCAAAAGGGCATTTGGAGCCAAGGGGAATAGAGCTACGGAAGTGTTAGAACTCGTTCATACCGATGTGTGTGGTCCAATGACGATCAAAGCGAGAATGGGGTATGAGTATTTCGTCACCTTCATTGACGATTACTCGAGATATGGGTACATTTACCTTATGAGGCATAAGTCTAAAACTTTTGATAAGCTCAAGGAGTTTAAGGCCGAAGCCGAGAAACATAAGAAAAAGAGTATCAAGTTTCTACGATCAGATTGTGGGGGTGAATACCTCAGCGATGAATTCTTGAACTACTTATCGGACGAAGGGATCGTATCCCAGTTAACCGCACCGGGAACCCCTCAACAGAACGGTGTGGCGGAACGAAGAAACCAGACTCTTTTAGAGATGGTCAGATCCATGATGAGTTATTTGGATTTATCCAAGTTGTTTTGGGGTAACACCTTGGAAACGGCAGCTTACATTCTAAACTTGGTGCCATCTAAATCGGTTCCTAAAACCCCAATAAATTTTGGACCGGGTGCAAGCCCAGCCTAAGACATTTGTGGATTTGGGGTTGCCCGGCATACGTGCTAGACAAAGAAGCCGGTAAGTTGAATCCACGTTCGGAATTATGGCTGTTTATAGGATACCCTGCGGTAACGAAAGGGTGTATGTTCTATAGTCCCAAGTATCAAAAGACCGTGATTAGTATACACTTTAAATTCTTGGAGAAAGACTATATGAACAATCGGAAGCCTAAAAGTGAAATTACCTTAGAAGAATTAAGAGGGCAAACCTCGATACCAAGTATACAAGATGATGTACCATACGTCACATCTTCACAACCAGAACCCCGTCGTAGTGGGAGGATTGCTAGGCAACCTGAGAGATTCATGGGAATAGGAGAATCTTCGGATTTAATTCCCGGTGATGAATCAGACCTATGGACATACGACGACAAAATCCAAGATAAAGACGCGGAGTCGTGGCAAACAGCAATGGAAACCGAGATGGGTTCGATGGATCATAATCAAGTGTGGGAGTTGGTCGAACCACCCAATGGGGTAGAATCCATTGGATGCAAGTGGGTGTACAAGAGGAAAAGTGAACCGGACGGAAGGGTTGAGACCTTCAAAGCAAGGGTAGTGGCCAAAGGGTATACTAAAAAAGAAGGGATCGATTATAAGGAGACCTTTTCGCCTGTAGCTATGCTTAAGTCCATCCGTATTCTCTTGTCGATCGCTGCACACCTAGATTACAAGATCTGGCAAATGGATGTCAAGACAACTTTCCTTAATGGAAGTCTTGACGGGATAGATATCTATATGCAACAGCCCAAAGTTTTTATTGAAAAAGGCCAAGAGCACCTCGTATGCAAGCTTAAGAGATCCATTTATGGACTTAAGCAAGAATCGCATACTTGGAACCAGTGTTTTGATCAAGTGATTAAGTCTTATGGGTTTGATCAAAACGAGTTCGAAAGTTGCGTGTATAAGAAGCGTGACGGAACTGCAGTGGTATTCTTAGTATTATACGTAGATGATATTCTGCTCATTGGAAATAATTTAAAGGTATTGTCAGACGTAAAGGTCCTGTCAAAACAATTTGATATGAAGGACTTAGGGGAAGCCGGTCACATCCTTGGGATCAAGATCACTCGGGATCGCAAGAAAAGGATGTTGGGCTTATCGCAAGCTTCATACATTGACACTGTTTTGAAGCGTTTCAGCATGCAAGATTCCAAGAAAGGTTTTGTACCTTTTAGGCACGAAATCCATCTATCTAATGAAATGAGCCCTAAGACGCAAGTGTAGATAGATGACATGAAAGGTGTTCCGTATGCTTCGGCCGTAGGAAGCCTTATGTATGCAATGCTGTGTACGAGACCGAATATTTACTTTGTCGTGGGCATGGTGGCAAGATATCAAAGTAATCCCGAGAGAGACCATTGGACTGCCGTAAAGTGCATCTTGAGGTATCTGAAAAGAACTCGTGAGCGGATGCTGATTTACTAGTCAGATAGTCTTATGCCTGTTGGATACACTGACTCGGATTTTCGATCAGACATAGACTCAAGAAAGTCAACCTCGGGTAGTGTGTTTTGTATGGGAGGAGGAGTCATTTCATGGAGAAGCGTTAAGCAGAAATACATCGCCGATTCGACCATGGAAGCCGAGTATGTAGCTGCTTGTGAAGCAGCGAAAGAGGCAGTTTGGCTCAAGAACTTCTTAGTGGACTTGGACGTTGTTTCGAATTTACCCGACATGATAATTGTCTTTTGTGACAATGCCGGAGCAGTTGCAAATTCAAAGGAACCGAGATCCCACAAGGCCAACAAACACATAGAAAGAAAATACCATCTTATACGAGAAATCGTTAAGAGAGGAGATATAGTGGTGGAAAAGATAGCATCGGGGGATAACCTAGCTGATCCATTCACAAAGGGTCTGCCTCAGAGAATATTCGAGAGACATATGGATGGAATGGGAGTCAAGACTATTGTCAATCTGCTTTAAGTATAAGTGGGAGGAATTATTAGGTTAGTGTAGGTTGACATAGAGCTACTACACTAAGACATGCATGATGTATACTAAAAAGCAGACTTTAAGTATAAGTGGGAGATAACAAAAAATTATGTGACTTACGTACCTCTTGTAGAATTGGCCTTTGAATAACCGGGATAATCACAAACACGCTTTATCAACCCAAAAGCCTTCTCAATTATTTCCCTTTTGCCTTACTCGATCACCGGTGGGAGATGCTTTCAAGTAATTTAAATAACTAAGGAAAAAGAAAAATATGTATGCTCTTGATTTTTCCAACACATGAAATTATGTACTTGGGGATGAAATAATCATCCTCTATTTATAATGGAGGTGGCCGAAAATTTGGATGAATATGGGCTTGGAAAAAATCTTTTCTTAGTCTCTAAGAAATCTTGAATATATCTCATATATTCTTTTCTTCATAATAAAATATTCCACAAAAATCCCACCCTTCATAATACAATTTTAAAAAATTTCAAGTAAAGATCCCAAGATTTATATCTTCTTGAATATATGAGATAATCTTGTATTCCAAGAATACATATCTTCCATAATATCTTTCCAAGAAAATCAATAAAATCTTCTCTTTTCTTGACACCTTATTTTCGAAAATAAGGAGAAAAAATGAGCATATTATTTTCTTTTTATTTTAATCACATTATCATTATTGGGCTACTTAATGGGCTACTTGAGGGGCCTTTAAGGAGAATTAAGATTGGACCTTCCAAATGGACTTCTGAATTTCAATATTGAGCCCCAATATAATTCAGCCCATTAATATTAATTATCACCACTAATAAATTAATATTGCACTATCCATCTTAATCCATATTACGATAATATGGGCTCCCAGTTATTATTTTCCGCGTTTAAAATTATCAAGTCCATTAATTAATTAAGCTTCTGAATAGCTCTAAATTAATTAATATATTTCACCTTGGAGTAAAGACAGCACAATATTATTATCCGTACCGAAGAAACTAATTCTTCACTTGCAAGATTTGGTACGATAATGCTTCTGAGCCCACCAAGGGGACTAATCGAGCCGTACTCGCATGCATTTCTCCGTATTAAATCTTAGCAACCATCGTATGATTAATATTACTGCCCAAAGCACAAGGTTCGAAGTCACGATGATTCTCACCCAACATGAATCAAAGCAGTAACCATTAAGCACACACGGTCCTATTTAACTGACGAAGATTAAGAAATCAACAACCACTGAGGTCTAATTCTTCACACTTCAGAACATAAGAATTTATCCTCGCTGTAGGTCCTCTTCAACACATACTAAATGTGCTAGTGCAATCTCTTGGTCAAGACAGACCAATCTGAGATATACACATCGACCTTTCACGGCGGATTGTTCAATTCCACTTGGGTCGTGAATTTGTACGTTTAGTTACAAGGAAACCGTTAATGTGATCTTCCGTGATCGGGTATCACTACATTAACTACAATGTAACATGTACCACTTATAATGAACTGGTTGCAATAAATATTCAACATTCAATTATATCTAAAGAAAATGCGATAAAAGAATTATTCTCATAAACAAGTGTTTAATACATGAGTTATACAAAGAAAAAGCATATTTTCACGTATAACTCCAACAATCTCCCACTTATACTTAAAGTCTGCTTTTTAGTATACATCATGCATGTAATACCCTAGGTTTTCATGATCTTATTTGCTTTACTAAATGCTTTATAATTCTTCATGAATCTATGTGGCGCATTTACATCCAAAATTACGTAAAAAAACATGTTTATGTGTTTTATTTACTCGATATTTACAATTAACGTGTTATTTGCTCAATACATGCTTCTTCTTGAGATTTTATAATTTTTATATGTTCTTTATTTTTTGTCATAAATTGTTTAATTTAGAAATTAATAAAGTCCTTAAGTATAGTAATTTTATTTCATAAGTTATAAGTTGAAAAATGAATGTTTCTTTAAGAAACAAATTGCGTATCGATTACTCGATATATTTTTATGATTAGTATATAGACTTTGTAAATTATTTAGAGTCTTAGAAGAGTTTTAATTTTATTTCATAAGATAGTATAAGTAAATTTTATTAGAATTATCCAATAATCACAATTTCTACTTATTAAATTCATAGTATATATGTGTTATTTCTACAAAATACAAGACTACTCTTGTACTCCTCTTAATTTTCGAAAATTTAGGAAGAATTAGGAGAATTAGAGAAGCTTCAAGACTAATATTAAGATAAGATAAGATAAGGTTAGTAAAAGAAAAGTCAAAATTTACTTCTAACCTTAAGATAACAAGTGTACTTACTTAACCTCCAAGATTATCCAAAATCTTCCACACTCTTCCTAAAAGTGGTGGTCAAGATGGAGTTTGAGTAGCCTCCAAGCACATCTTCTTCTATAAATAGGAACCTTGCATGAAAATTTAAAACATAAGAAAAAGTTTAAAGAAAATTTCACAAATACTACTACTCTTATACTTAGAAGTTGAGAAAAGAGAAGAAGAGATTTCTTGTAGCTACCTATCTCTAAGTAAGTTTCTCTTCTTGATTGAGTAATTATTTAAGTGGTAGTATGAAGTTTATGCATGAGTTGTGAATTAAATGATAGGAAAATGAGTTTTGATGAGTAATTTGCATGTTATACATGTTTTACTTCATGTTTGAATGTTTAATTCAATTTCTTCATGAGTTATGACCAAAATTATGTTTATTACTTGAATATATATGCTTTAGAAGTAGAAATCATGAAATTATATGGTTTAAAGTGAGTTTAAGATGATATGTTCTTCATGTATGCATAAAATCGAATTTCTGGACCAACTTTGGGGTAAATTTCGTTTTGACCATTTCATTTGGTGGAAAATTCTGAAACTTTTATATGTGAAAATAGACTTGTGAAGAAACTTAGGTTTCAAATTTCATAGCTTTTAGAGTAGTATTCCATTCATGGTGATTTTTCAAAGTTGAACTAGGGTTTTGGACTCTATAGCAGGAACAGTAGAAGTTTGCTGTGATCCGAGAATAATCAGTTAGATTTTTACAGAAAACCAAAGTATGTTGATAAATTAAATGAAGTTGGAAGTTCATGGTTAAAATTTCAGGAGTATTGGACTTATGGTTGATTTATGGTGAATTTTTAAAGTTAAGTGACCAGAATCTATAACAGTGTGTTTATCACGAATTATTTGATGTTTGGCAAAGTTTTTGAGAAATCTGAAAATATGGTGATAAACTTTATTGAGTTGAGAATCTACTGTTAAAACTTCATAATTTTTGGACGTATGGATAATTTATTATGAATTTTCAAAATTAGGCATGTAATCTGCCAAAATCAAAATTTTTGTATGAAAGGTTCGAAATGGTCCGGTTATATTTTTACAGTCGATATTTATTTATAACTTGCTATTTGATATTTTTACACACTTAATTGATGTTTGTGCTTCACTATACAATATTTGAGTATATATTGAAATTGAATTCAAGTCTTACAATTTACAAAAGTGAAGGGATAAGTAACAATGTTTCTATTTTAAAAATTTTACTTGTAGGTACAAACCTGCAAGGTGGGGAATCACTTCGCTCTTCACCGAGTGTTCTATTATTATTTAATTGTACTTATTAAACGTTGAATGTTAAATTTTGAGTCTGACCCGCTATTGACTGGCCCCACATATAAGTCCAACTTTATGTTGGCAAGTATATAGTCCGGTCGTTCCGGCACCACGGGTTGGTCACGCCACCCAAGTATATACCCGGTGAAACTCTGGGGGCTCACATATTATGTTTATGCATGAGTTGTGAATTAAATGATAGGAAAATGAGTTTTGATGAGTAATTTGCATGTTATACATGTTTTACTTCATGTTTGAATGTTTAATTCAATTTCTTCATGAGTTATGACCAAAATTATGTTTATTACTTGAATATATATGCTTTAGAAGTAGAAATCATGAAATTATATGGTTTAAAGTGAGTTTAAGATGATATGTTCTTCATGTATGCATAAAATCGAATTTCTGGACCAACTTTGGGGTAAATTTCGTTTTGACCATTTCATTTGGTGGAAAATTCTGAAACTTTTATATGTGAAAATAGACTTGTGAAGGAACTTAGGTTTCAAATTTCATAGCTTTTAGAGTAGTATTCGATTCATGGTGATTTTTCAAAGTTGAACTAGGGTTTTGGACTCTATAGCAGGAACAGTAGAAGTTTGCTGTGATCCGAGAATAATCGGTTAGATTTTTACAGAAAACCAAAGTATGTTGATAAATTAAATGAAGTTGGAAGTTCATGGTTAAAATTTCAGGAGTATTGGACTTATGGTTGATTTATGGTGAATTTTTAAAGTTAAGTGACCAGAATCTATAACAGTGTGTTTATCACGAATTATTTGATGTTTGGCAAAGTTTTTGAGAAATCTGAAAATATGGTGATAAACTTTATTGAGTTGAGAATCTACTGTTAAAACTTCATAATTTTTGGACGTATGGATAATTTATTATGAATTTTCAAAATTAGGCATGTAATCTGCCAAAATCAAAATTTTTGTATGAAAGGTTCGAAATGGTCCGGTTATATTTTTACAGTCGATATTTATTTATAACTTGCTATTTGATATTTTTACACACTTAATTGATGTTTGTGCTTCACTATACAATATTTGAGTATATATTGAAATTGAATTCAAGTCTTACAATTTACAAAAGTGAAGGGATAAGTAACAATGTTTCTATTTTAAAAATTTTACTTGTAGGTACAAACCTGCAAGGTGGGGAATCACTTCGCTCTTCACCGAGTGTTCTATTATTATTTAATTGTACTTATTAAACGTTGAATGTTAAATTTTGAGTCTGACCCGCTATTGACTGGCCCCACATATAAGTCCAACTTTATGTTGGCAAGTATATAGTCCGGTCGTTCCGGCACCACGGGTTGGTCACGCCACCCAAGTATATACCCGGTGAAACTCTGGGGGCTCACATATTATGTTTATGCATGAGTTGTGAATTAAATGATAGGAAAATGAGTTTTGATGAGTAATTTGCATGTTATACATGTTTTACTTCATGTTTGAATGTTTAATTCAATTTCTTCATGAGTTATGACCAAAATTATGTTTATTACTTGAATATATATGCTTTAGAAGTAGAAATCATGAAATTATATGGTTTAAAGTGAGTTTAAGATGATATGTTCTTCATGTATGCATAAAATCGAATTTCTGGACCAACTTTGGGGTAAATTTCGTTTTGACCATTTCATTTGGTGGAAAATTCTGAAACTTTTATATGTGAAAATAGACTTGTGAAGGAACTTAGGTTTCAAATTTCATAGCTTTTAGAGTAGTATTCGATTCATGGTGATTTTTCAAAGTTGAACTAGGGTTTTGGACTCTATAGCAGGAACAGTAGAAGTTTGCTGTGATCCGAGAATAATCGGTTAGATTTTTACAGAAAACCAAAGTATGTTGATAAATTAAATGAAGTTGGAAGTTCATGGTTAAAATTTCAGGAGTATTGGACTTATGGTTGATTTATGGTGAATTTTTAAAATTAAGTGACCAGAATCTATAACAATGTGTTTATCACGAATTATTTGATGTTTGGCAAAGTTTTTGAGAAATCTGAAAATATGGTGATAAACTTTATTGAGTTGAAAATCTACTGTTAAAATTTCATAATTTTTGGACGTATGGATAATTTATTATGAATTTTCAAAATTAGGCATGTAATCTGCCAAAATCAAAATTTTTGTATGAAAGGTTCGAAATGGTCCGGTTATATTTTTACAGTCGATATTTATTTATAACTTGCTATTTGATATTTTTACACACTTAATTGATGTTTGTGCTTCACTATATAATATTTGAGTATATATTGAAATTGAATTCAAGTCTTACAATTTACAAAAGTGAAGGGATAAGTAACAATGTTTCTATTTTAAAATTTTTACTTGTAGGTACAAACCTGCAAGGTGGGGAATCACTTCGCTCTTCACCGAGTGTTCTATTATTATTTAATTGTACTTATTAAACGTTGAATGTTAAATTTTGAGTCTGACCCGCTATTGACTGGCCCCACATATAAGTCCAACTTTATGTTGGCAAGCATATAGTCCGGTCGTTCCGGCACCACGGGTTGGTCACGCCACCCAAGTATATACCCGGTGAAACTCTGGGGGCTCACATATTATAAACAATTGATGTTTAGTTTGTGCAATTAACAAGAGGTTTCCCACTAAGTGTTTTCAAGCACTTATCCCTTCCACTTTTAAATTTTTACAGATGCTGTGGATTCGGACGTGGGTGAATGAACTCGGCGGGCTGTGAAGTTTCCTTAAAGACTTTATATTTTCAAGAATAATATTTTAAATTTTGGATTGTAAACTAAGCTACGATCATACTTATTTACTACTTCCGCTGTGTAGATGTGTGGCGTGTGTATATTTTAATACAAAGTACTATTTTAGTGTCGTTCCTACTTGTGCCACATCATATTTTCCGTACTATATTAAGTGGGGACGTCACAATGCATGTCTTAGTGTAGTATCTCTACGTGACATCTGATGTCAACCTACACTAACCTAATATCAATTACTATTGGTAACACTATAAATGTCTATTGATAATATTACTAAAGACTTGGTAATATTACCCTAAACCCTCACGGTCAACCCTCACCATAAACTCTAATTCGAATAATTAAAAAAGTAATTGGTAAGAATTATTTAAAAATAGACTTGTAATGTTAGAAAAAAATAATTGGTATTACTACCAATTACTATTAGTAACACTATCAATGTCTATTGGTAATACTACTTAAGATTTGGTAATATTACCATAAACCCTCACCGTAAACGCTAATTCGAATGATTAAAAATGTAATTGTTAAGATTAATTAAAAATAGACTTGTAATGTTAGAAAAAAAACCGGTATTACTATCGAACACTATTGGTAACACTATCAATCTCTATTGGTAATATTACTAAAGACTTGGTAATATTACCATAAACCCTAAACCCTCACGGTAAACCCACACTGTAAACTCTAATTCGAATAATTAAAAAAGTAATTGGTAAGAATGATTTGAAACTAGAATTGTAATGTTAGAGAAAATAATTGATATTACTACCAATCACTATTGGTAACTATATCAATGTCTATTGGTAATATTACTAAAGACTTGATAATATTACCCTAATCCCTAAACCATCGCTGTCAACCCTCACCGTAAACTCTAATTTGAATAATTTAAAAAATAATTGGTAAGCATTATTTGAAAATAGACTTGTAATGTTAGAAAAAAAAATTGGTATTACTACCGATCACAATTGTTAACACTATCAATGTCTATTGGTAACACTAACAAAGACCTGGTAATATTCCCCTAAACCCACACGGTAAACCCCTCACCGTAAACGTTAATTCAAATGAATAAAAGGCAATTGTTAAGAATTATTTGAAAATAGATTTGTAATGTTAGGAAAAAAAATAGTATTACTATGAACCACTATTGATAACACTATCAATGTCTATTGATAATATTACTAAAGACTTGGTAATATTACCCTAAACTCTAAACCCTCATGGTAAACCCTCACTGTAAACTCTAATTCTAATTATTAAAAAAGTAATTGGTAAGAATTATTTTAAAATAGACTTGTAATGTTAGAAAAAAATAATTGGTATTACTATCAATCACCATTGATAACACTATCAATGCCTATTGGTAATACTACTAAAGACTTGGTAATATTATCCTAAACCCTCACAGTAAACCCTTACTGTATACTCTAATTCGAATGATTAAAAAGTAATTGGTAAGAATTATTTTAAAATTGACTTGTAATGTTAGAAAAAATAATCGGTATTACTATCAATCACTATTGGTAACACTATCAATGCTTATTGGTAATACAATTAAATACTTGGTAATTGTAACGCCCCGAACCCAGAATATATTAATTATATCGAATTCGAAGTGTTATTGTGATCAAAAGTCCGAACTATAAATTTTTTGAAGGAAATATAACGGAAATGAGAGATGATGAGTTTTTATGCAGCGGAAGAAAATTGGTAGAATAATTTTAGTAAGTATCTCACACACATATATGTGTACATAAAGCATAGTATTATCAGTAATATTTTATTTCAGTGAGGAACTCCGTGTCGTCTCTATTACTGTCCTTGCTCCACGAAATCATAACCTGCAAGGGGTTAGGAAAATGGGGCATGAGAATTGAATTCTCACATATGGGTGATTTGCAACATCATGGGATTGGTAAATCCGAAATATATTAAGTTATACTCATTGATAAAGTGTTTATTTTATTTAATCAATTTCATATAAAATTTAAACGGCATTTAAACATATTTCGCATAATATAATTGAAATAGCACAAGTTGGTTCACATTAAGGCAAAGCCCAAAGTCATATCACATATTATCACAACTGTCAAACCATAAACGTACAATCATTCCACTTCCAACAAAGTTACTCTTTTCAACTCCAACCAAAACTTACTTCATACAACCACACAAGCTCACATCATCCAACCATAACATCTCTCAAAATAAGCAAGTATCAATGGCCTTCTTCCCAGTGCGTCAAACGACAGCTGACCGGGGACCAGATCTACTAGATCAACAACCTTGATTCCGAGGGCGTCCCCGACAGCAGCCCCGGAGGTCGGATTTAAAACTTGATCCCAACTCCGTACATACTGACTTTCCACAAAACTGACTCAGTAAACTTTACAAAGAATAATACTTGACTGATAACTGAACTGATTCATGCTCACGTATGGTGTTTACTCATGCAGTGGTGATCGACTTACAAAACAACAGGCATTATATAACATATATAGTTATATCACATAATCCAAACAGTTATATAGATAGGTGTTACATTTATGTTGGATTAGATATTTTTTATTTGATTTAATCGAGTTCAGGAAATACCGGCACGACGTTATTATTAGCAGATCAATCAACAGATCATCACCCACCTGTTTGCTCCGGGTCCCGTGAATGATGTACAAATAGATGGTCGGAAACCTCGTGTGCGTTCCAACTAGTACCGAATCCTAGTAGGAAACCATTTGATTAAAAATTGACCTTTGAAAACGTTTAGGAAAACTTGAGAGTTTGTGTTACGAGAATCGAGAAAGTTGTGGTCTTATAAACTCGAAAAGGACTTGCTTAAGGGTCACACCCTATTTTGGTAAATACACCACTTCTAAAAAGGTGAGTGTATTGAGGGAGTGTATTTACTAGTATACTTGTGGTATGACTATTTCGATTACTACAAAAACAAACTTTTGATAAGTACACCCCTTTTTAAGAGGAGCTGTATTAGGGGGGTGTATTTACTAATTTCTGTTGTATCCTTAACAAAAGCCTTTTATAAAATTAAAAGTATAAGAATTTATATCTTATAAAAATCTCTTATTAAAACTTATTAATAACTTGATTTTTTCTAAGAAATTTATATTATAACTAATATAG
The DNA here is from genome assembly GCA_947034835.1 of Ballota nigra. Lineage (NCBI taxonomy): Eukaryota > Viridiplantae > Streptophyta > Magnoliopsida > Lamiales > Lamiaceae > Ballota > Ballota nigra. The sequence goes on from OX344723.1 coordinate 123,852,652, forward strand.
TTTATAAAAAGTATTTTTTTTTAACTTTAGTAACACTTCTAAAACAAAGGAATTATATTAAAAGACTTTATTTTGCGTTTCTAAAATTCCAACAGGGGTACGAGGGGATGACGAGTTTCCCTTTGCCTTTTTCGATCTTTTTCCAAACTCTACTACAGTGCTAAACAATTAATTCCATCACTATATCATCAACAAATCAAACCAAACTAATTCATTCATTCAATAATACCATCCAACTAAACTAATAATACTAAACATCTAACCCAAGAATACTAATCAACTTAATTCAATAACTAATAACAACAGTAGGAAATTCAACAACAAAAGTCCCTCTAAAAGGTAACAGGTTACAAACCAACAATAACTATTCTAACTCAAAGTCTCAACAAGGGATTGATCGATTCCTATCTCAACTAGTACAAGAATTTGAGAAAAGGTTAGAGATTCTTACGAGTCCCAAATCGGGCAGCCTAACGGCGTGATTTAAAAGGTTCGTGGATAAGTTCGAGCAGCCTAACGGCGTCGTTTCGGTTCTTCCAAAAATATACGGGCAACAGTTTCATGTAGCGTTCATCGGGCTCTTCATCGGAAAGACGGAGGAGACTACAACGTCTCGATTAAACAAGTAAATGAATGAAATCAGATTATTGAAAAAGGCTGTGGAATTTGATAGAATCGAGAAACGAACGAACGAAGCTTACATAAAGGGGCACGGCGGCGGATGGCGTCAAGCGGCGCGTGGCGGCGCTGCTTCATGGGCGTCGCACGGCGGTCACGGGAGGCACAGCGGTGGGCGGCGCTCCGCTGTTGGTGGCGTGCAGTGAAGAGGCGGCGCGGTGGGTACGACGGAGAGAACGGTGGCGTTCGGTCGGGGACGAGAGGCGGAAGTAGAGGCGTTGCTGCCTCGCTTCGGCGGTGGCTACGGCGATTGAAGCGGCGGCACTTCGTGAAGCGCGACGCCGTGTCGCGACGGCTGGAGACGGAAGGGCGGCGCGACGGCGTTAGATCGGAGAAGGGAGCGGCGGCGGTCGCTCTGGTGGCTGGAGACGGCGGCCGTTGGAGCAGGGCAATTCGGCGGCCCTGGTGGTGGACGACGGCGAAGCGGCGGCGCGTCGACCAGAGCGTGCTGAAGGAGACGGCGATTTCTTTTCTTTGGGAGAGAGAAAGGGATTTGGGATTTAGAATTGAATGAGGAAGAAGAGTACGCGTTTGTTAATTTGGAGAGAGAGACAGAAAGATATTTTAATTTTCAATTTCTAAATTAATTATTTTAAAAGGAAGGAATTAATATGTGGGTGTGATTAATCTTTCAATTTAATTTAATTCAAAAAGCTAATTAATTCAAGTGGCTAGAAATTAAACCCCCTTAATTCGGATATTTTCGTTCCCACTTGATACGGTTTAGGGATCGTTTGGTTCACGAGTTTCATCCCGTATTGAAAATTAATACAGTTCTAAAACTCAATTAATATTTTATTGTATTTGAATTATACTTGTATATTTTTATCAATAAATTATACGGATCGAAATCCTTAATTAAACTTGAATATTTAATTTCTCGTAATCCTTTATTCGCTTTGAAAGATTCGATTCTTTCTACGAATTTAGGAATTTGTAAAAAGGGTATATATTTAAATTACACAAAAGCACACAAAATATTAAAATAAAAAGAAACAAAGATAAGAAAATAAAATAAGGGTTCTAGGAATATAAAAGACATAAAACGGGACGGGGTATTACATCCTCACCCCCTTAACAGAATTTCGTCCCCGAAATTCAGCTTCTAGGTATTGCTTAGGTATTGAGGGTATTTGGTTAGGACTTCATCCTCTATTTCCCAAGTTGTTTCTTCTTTCTCGTGTCGGCTCCACTGGACTAGAACTAATGGTATCTCTTGATTCCTTAATAAGTGTAACTTCCTTCCTAGGATAGTAACTGGAACTTTTTCATAAGTCAGGTCACAACTTAAACCTAAATCTATACGACTAATAACAGGGTTTGGGTCGCTTATGTACTTCCTGAGTGTAGATATGTGGAACACATCATGCACTCGTGATAACTCTGGTGGTAGTGCTAAGCGATAAGCCACATCCTCGATTCTATTCAGGATGTCAAATGGCCCATTGTATCGCGACTTTAGCTTACCTCTTTTACCAAAACGGATTAGACTTTTCATTGGTGCCACTCGGAAAAATACTTTATCGTCAATATCGAATTGTAAATCTCTTCTCCTAGCGTCCGTATATGACTTCTGACGATCTTGAGCCGCTTTGATTCTTCCTTTAATCTTTGCGACTATCTCAACCGATCTTTCAACTAGTTCGGGTTTGAGAATCTTTCGAATTCCGACTTCATCCCAACAAACTGGTGATCTACACCTTTTCCCGTAACGTGTTTCGTACGGTGCGTTTGTATTGTCGCCTGATAACTGTTGTTATATGCGAACTCTACAAATGGCAGGTGGCTCTTCCAACTTCCTGCAAGATCTAGAGCGCAAGCTCTCAGCATACCTTCGAGTGTCTAGATAGTTCTTTCCGATTGTCCGTCAGTCTGCGGGTGGTATGCGGTGCTGAATTTCAATTCAGTCCCTAAGGCTCATTGCAGACTTCCCAAGAACTTGGAGGTAAAACGGGGGTCTCTATCGGACACTATCGAGACTGGTACACCGTGCAGTCTAACTACCTTTGTTATGTATAGTTGGACGAGCTTGTCCAACGTATAAGTCATCCTAATAGGGATATAGTGGGCAGTTTTCGTAAGTCTATCTACGATAACCTAAATGGCATCGTGATTCTTCACCGTTTTCGGAAATCCGGTGACAAAATCCATAGTGATGTTCTCCCATTTCCACTCTGGCATCTCCAGAGGATGCAACAACCCTAGAGGTCATTGGTGATCTGCACAAAACTGTGTGGAAAATTCTAGGTTTAGGATGAACTGGTACTATATCTTACTCCACTCAAAATAGTTTTGTCTAACTACTTACTCTAAAACTTCTGGTCCAAAAAGGGTGGCTTAGTGGAGAGGTTTGGTTTTTGAAAGCTTTCTCATTAGTTAAAGCCAAAATAACTTCTCGGTTTTCTTGGTCGACTAAGTTTGTTGTCACTCTACCTGATCTAAGACTTAGAAGGTTTTCTAGTCCTCAAGCATGCAAACTTTTCTTCCTACATAGTTGCAAATTTTCCTCTACTTCGAAGTCCACTATGTATCCCATAGATAAAAAATCAATTGTCCTTTCTTTTTCAACTAAAGTATTCCCATAACATATAAATGTTAATCTTAACACGTAAGACTTAAGATCACATCTAGCTTACTCATTTCACAAAAAGGCTCTACTTAAGCTTAAAATCTTATGTTATCCCAAAAGAAAGTAACTATGCCCATGTTTCATATTTCTTCTTATGCATAGAACTAGTTCGTTTTCAATAACATCTAGCTACTCAACTTAAGAACGTGCAGTTCAGTTTCTATTTGATGTTCATCCAAGTCTATCTCCAATCAATTCACTCGACTTTGGGTTCTCATTATATTCCTCAAAGTTCACTTTCACTTAAGGTCTATTCTTCTATACTCTATATCCTCAAATTTTCTTAAATTCTTAGACACAAGGGAGTGAGATGCTCTAGTACTAATCGATACATAAGCAGTTGATCCAAAATTCACACTTGCTGAATTTGGAATACAACTTCTCTCGTCTCATTATCTTTAAGACTGCCTTGAGATGTTCTTCGTGTTGCTCTTTGCTCTTAGAGTACACAAGTATGTCGTCGATGAAGACGATGACGAATTGATCCAGGTACGGACGAAACACTCTATTCATCATATCCATGAAAATTACCGGAGCATTTATTACTCCAAAAGGTATCACGGTGAAATCGAAATGTCCATATCAAGTCCGAAATGCTGTCTTCGGGATATTCTCACTCTTGACCTTTAGCTGGTGGTAACCAGACATTAGATCGATCTTTGAGAATACCGTAGCATTCTTCAACTGATCGAACAAGTCTTCTATCCTCGGAAGAGGATATTTGTTCTTAATGGTCAGTTGGTTGAGACCTCGGTAGTCTATGCACATACGGAAAGTTCCATCTTTCTTCTTCACGAACAACACGGGTGCTCCCCATGGTGATGCACTAGGCCTGGTGAACTTCTTTTCAAGCAAGCATTGCAGTTGTTCCTTCAGTTCTTCTAATTCCTTTGGCCCCATTCAATAAGGTGCTTTAGATACTGGTGCTACCCCAGGTATCAAGTCGATGGAGAACTCTATCTGACGATCAGGATGTAACCCGATTAATTCCTCAGGAAACACGTCAAGATATCCATCCACAATTGGCACCTTGATGCGTAACTTATCGTCTTTCTCTCCTGCTGAGATGTGAATGAGGTAAGCTTGGCATTTCTCCTTTCGTAATATTACTGCAGCTTGGATTGCTGATATTACTCGGGTTTCCTTCTTAGTCTTGATTTCACAAAATGTGAAGTGTTGACCATTACGGTTTTCGAGGTTGATCTCACGTTCTGCGCATTTTATTATCGCTTTGTTCTTTGCTAACCAGTCAAAGCCTAAGATTATGTCAAAGGTTTTCATCTTAAGGATGTGAAGATCGGACTCTATCAGGTGATCGCTTAGCGTTAGGGGTAAACCTCAAATTCGGTCCTTAATTTCCATAGTAGTTCCAGACATTTCTTAGCGCGGCCTGCTGAGGTGGCTTAGGTTCAGCCTGAGGAGGTGGGTTATGTCCTATAGGATTCATTGGTACAGGAATGGGGTTAACGTGGGGTCATCCACGTCTATGTTCTGGTGTCATTCTAAAGGTGGTTTTAATCGGAAAAGAATAATATTTTTACGATACGTATAGGTGCGAGAAAGTAATAAAAACATAACCGGATTAACCAAAATTAACACAACGCTAGCACTGAACACGTGTGATACGTAATTCACCAGCTGCGCATTGGGGCCCCAATGGTACAGTGCTCACATTCACACAGTATTCTAGGAACTAGTAATGTGTCATTAAGTGATAATCAGATAAAATATGACAGTCAGTATATAAAGCAAGTAAAACACATTGACAAGCATTGAGCACGTAATAAGTATATATATATCTAAAAAGTTTTGGTTCTACGGAGTCAGTCTCCTTACATTAAGTCATAGAATACAAAAGGCTTCTAAGTAATGCTAAAGCATCGTATCCTCACATCAATTTGGACCACGAGCGACAAAAGGAGCTGGTTAGAGCTACGCTGCTATGGTCTAAGTAAAACGGTCATACGTCTGACTACTACTATATGTCAGGAAAGGGTGGCACATCTATGTTGTACGTATTTGTGACTACATCAAAAGGATAACTGTTTAAAAGGATTTGATCACTCTGACTGATCACTATTATCATACGAAAATACCCATCGTCAACTTTTCTAGGTATGTCTCCAAGTGAAATGTGGGGTCGTTGAACTGGGTCTTCTATTCTCGTCCGTTCGAGTAGTCTTACAGCGATAGGACGGAGAACAACTCAGTAACCCTTCTGGCAAAACAAATCACGGCTGTCAAATATATCTCGTCGTGGGATATTGGAGTGGTTCTTGCCTTTGTACGCAGTCTCTTAAACTGGGTTATAAACACACTTATAGATTCTAAGGTTAGCTAAGTGTCTTCTAATTATCGGGATATAACTATCTTAGGTGGATTCGTATATGGAAAGGGATTCCTAGTCAAAATTTTAGTTATTCAGAAACATAATTTAAACAATTAAGGCACATAGTTCAAATAATCATATAACATCATTTATGAAGTTTATAAATTTACACAAATATATTTATTTCTATCATTCACTAATTATTTGCATTTCAATATTATTATAAACGACATTTCGGGGTTCTTTCTACACCTCGTAGGTGTTGTTTCGAGTTCGCGATCTTTTGATTGGAGTTTTGTTATGAAAGTCAAGTTGTCGTAATATCACAAACTTTAAGGCAATAAAATAAGAACATACCTTCGAGGAGCTTCTGACGGTAATAGGAGACACATTTCCCCTCAAGTGATTTAATTAGTGATCTATACTTACATGATAAGAAAATTTTAATTAAAGAAAAAGAATTTTGGCTTGATGAAAACAATGATTTGGGTTTTGGTCCGAAAGTTTTGAACATAAGCTCTGATACCACCTGTAACGCCCCGAACCCAAAATATATTAATTATATCGAATTTGAAGTGTTATTGTGATCAAAAGTCCGAACTATAAATTTTTTGAAGGAAATATAACGGAAATGAGAGATGATGAGTTTTTATGCAGCGGAAGAAAATGGGTAGAATAATTTTAGTAAGTATCTCACACACATATATGTGTACATAAAGCATAGTATTATCAGTAATATTTTATTTAAGTGGGGAACTCCGTGTCGTCTCTATTACTGTCCTTGCTCCACGAAATCATAACCTGCAAGGGGTTAGGAAAATGGGGCGTGAGAATTGAATTCTCACATATGGATGATTTGCAACATCATGGGATTGGTAAATCCGAAATATATTAAGTTATACTCATTGATAAAGTGTTTATTTTATTTAATCAATTTCATATAAAATTTAAACGGCATTTAAACATATTTCGCATAATATAATTGAAATAGCACAAGTTGGTTCACATTAAGGCAAAGCCCAAAGTCATATCACATATTATCACAACTGTCAAACCATAAACGTACAATCATTCCACTTCCAACAAAGTTACTCTTTTCAACTCCAACCAAAACTTACTTCATACAACCACACAAGCTCACATCATCCAACCATAACATCCCTCAAAATAAGCAAGTATCAATGACCTTCTTCCCAGTGCGTCAAACGACAGCTGACCGGGGACCAGATCTACTTGATCAACAACCTTGATTCCGAGGGCGTCCCCGACAGCAGCCCCGGAGGTCGGATTTAAAACTCGATCCCGACTCCGTACATACTGACTTTCCACAAAACTGACTCAATAAACTTTACAAAGAATAATACTTGACTGATAACTGAACTGATTCATGCTCACGTATGGTGTTTACTCATGCAGTGGTGATCGACTTACAAAATAACAGGCATTATATAACATATATAGTTATATCACATAATCCAAACAGTTATATAGATAGGTGTTACATTTATGTTGGATTAGATATTTTTGATTTGATTTAATCGAGTTCAGGAAATACCGGCACGACGTTATTATTAGCAGATCAATCAACAGATCATCACCCACCTGTTTGCTCCGGGTCCCGTGAATGATGTACAAATAGATGGTCGGAAACCTCGTGTGCGTTCCAACTAGTACCGAATCCTAGTAGGAAACCATTTGATTAAAAGTTGACCTTTGAAAACGTTTATGAAAACTTGAGAGTTTGTGTTACGAGAATCGAGAAAGTTGTGGTCTTATAAACTCGAAAAGGACTTGCTTAAGGGTCACACCCTATTTTGGTAAATACACCACTTCTAAAAAGGTGAGTGTATTGAGGGAGTGTATTTACTAGTATACTTGTGGTATGACTATTTCGATTACTACAAAAACAAACTTTTGATAAGTACACCTCTTTTTAAGAGGAGGTGTATTAGGGGGGTGTATTTGCTAATTTCTGTTGTATCCTTAACAAAAGCCTTTTATAAAATTAAAAGTATAAGAATTTATATCTTATAAAAACCTCTTATTAAAACTTATTAATAACTTGATTTTTTCTAAGAAATTTATATTATAACTAATATAGTTTATAAAAAGTATTTTTTTTAACTTTAGTAACACTTCTAAAACAAAGGAATTATATTAAAAGACTTTATTTTGCGTTTCTAAAATTCCAATAGGGGTACGAGGGGAAGACGAGTTCCACTTTGCCTTTTTCGATCTTTTTCCAAACACTACTACAATGCTAAACAATTAATTCCATCACTATATCATCAACAAATCAAACCAAACTAATTCATTCATTCAATAATACCATCCAACTAAACTAATAATACTAAACATCTAACCCAAGAATACTAAACAACTTAATTCAATAACTAATAACAACAGTAGGAAATTCAACAACAAAAGTCCCTCTAAAAGGTAACAGGTTACAAACCAACAATAACTATTCTAACTCAAAGTCTCAACAAGGGATTGATCGATTCCTATCTCAACTAGTACAAGAATTTGAGAAAAGGTTAGGGATTCTTACGAGTCCCAAATCGGGCAGCCTAACGGCGTGATTTAAAAGGTTCATGGATAAGTTCGAGCAGCCTAACGGCGTCGTTTCGGTTCTTCCAAAAATATACGGGCAACAGTTTCATGTAGCGTTCATCGGGCTCTTCATCGGAAAGACGGAGGAGACTACAACGTCTCGATTAAACAAGTAAATGAATGAAATCAGATTATTGAAAAAGGCTGTGGAATTTGATAGAATCGAGAAACGAACGAACGAAGCTTACACAAAGGGGCACGGCGGCGGATGGCGTCAAGCGGCGCGTGGCGGCGCTGCTTCGTGGGCGTCGCACGGCGGTCGCGGGAGGCACAGCGGTGGGCGGCGCTCCGCTGTTGGTGGCGTGCAGTGAAGAGGCGGCGCGGTGGATACGACGGAGAGAACGGTGGCGTTCGGTCGGGGACGAGAGGCGGAAGAAGATGTGTTGCTGCCTGGCTTCGGCGGTGGCTACGGTGATTGAAGCGGCGGCGCTTCGTGAAGCGCAACGCCGTGTCGCGACGGCTGGAGACGGAAGGGCGGCGCGACGGCGTTAAATCGGAGAAGGGAGCGGCGTCGGTCGCTCTGGTGGCTGGAGACGGCGGCCGTTGGAGCAGGGCAATTAGGAGGCCCTAGTGGTGGACGACGGCGAAGCGGCGGCGCGTCGACCAGAGCAGCGGCGGCGAAGAGAAGAAGGGCTGAAGGAGACGGCGATTTCTTTTCTTTGGGAGAGAGAAAGGGATTTGGGATTTAGAATTGAATGAGGAAGAAGAGTACGCGTTTGTTAATTTGGAAAGAGAGACAGAAAGATATTTTAATTTTCAATTTCTAAATTAATTATTTTAAAAGGAAGGAATTAATATGTGGGTGTGATTAATCTTTCAATTTAATTTAATTCAAAAAGCTAATTAATTCAAGTGGCTAGAAATTAAACTCCCTTAATTCAGATATTTTCGTTCCCACTTGATACGGTTTAGGGATCGTTTGGTTCACGAGTTTCATCCCGTATTGAAAATTAATACAGTTCTAAAACTCAATTAATATTTTATTGTATTTGAATTATACTTGTATATTTTTATCAATAAATTATACGGATCGAAATCCTTAATTAAACTTGAATATTTAATTTCTCGTAATCCTTTATTCGCTTTGAAAGATTCGATTCTTTCTACGAATTTAGGAATTTGTAAAAAGGGTATATATTTAAATTACACAAAAGCACACAAAATATTAAAATAAAAAGAAACAAAGATAAGAAAATAAAATAAGGGTTCTAGGAATATAAAAGGCATAAAACGGGACGGGGTATTACAGTAATATTATCCTAAACCTTCACGGTAAACCCTCACCGTAAACTCTAATTCGAATGATTAAAAAAATAATTGGTAAGAATTATTTGAAAATAGACTTGTAGTGTTAGAAAAAAATAATTGGTATTACTAACAATCACTATTGGTAACACTATCAATGCCTATTGGTAATACTACTAAAGACTTGGTAATATTACTCTAAACCCTCACGGTAAACCTTTACCGTAAACTTTAATTCGAATGATTAAAAAAGTAATTGGTAAGAATTATTTGAAAATAGAATTATTATGTTAGAACAATATATTGGTATTACTATCAATCACTATTGGTAACACTATCAATGTCTATTGGTAATATTACTAAAGACTTGGTAATATTACCCTAAACCCTCACGATAAACCCTCACCGTAAATGCTAATTCGAATGATTAAAAAGGTAATTGTTAAGAATTGATTGAAAATAAACTTGTAATGTTAGAAAAATAATAATTAGTATTACTATAAATCACTATTGGTAACACTATCATTGTCTATTGGAAATATTACTAAAGACATGATAATATTACCCTAAACCCTAAACCCTCATGGTCAACCCTCACCGTAAACTCTAATTCAAATAATTAAAAAAGTAATGGTAAGAATTATTGAAAAATAGACTTGTAATTTTAGAAAAAAAAAATTGGTATTACTACCAATCACTATTTGCAACACTATCAATTTCTATTGATAATATTACTAAAGACTTGGTAATATTACCCTAAACCCTCACGGTGAACTCTCACCGTAAACGCTAATTTGAATGATTAAAAAGGTAAATGTTAAAAATTAATTGAAATTAGACTTGTAATGTTAGAAAAATAATAATTAGTATTACTATCAATCATTATTGGTAACACTATCATTGTCTATAGGTAATATTACTAAAGACTTGATAATATTACCCTAGACCCAAAACCCTCATGGTCAACCCTCACAGTAAACTCTAATTCGAATTTTTAAAAAAGTAATTGGTAAGAATTATTGAAAATTAGACTTGTAATTTTAGAAAAAAATAATTGGTATTACTACCAATCACTATTTGCACAACTATCAATTTCTATTGATAATATTACTAAAGACTTGGTAATATTACCCTAAACCATCACGGTAAACCCTCACCGTAAACGCTAATTCGAATGATTAAAAAAGTAATTGTTAAGAATTAATTGAAAATAGACTTGTAATGTTAGAAAAAAAAATAGTATTACTATCAACCATTATTGGTAACACTATCAATGTCTATTGGTAATATTACTAAAAACTTGGTAATACTACCCTAAACCCTGAACCCTCACGGTAAACCCTCATCGTAAACTCTAATTCGAATAATTAAAAAAGTAATTGGTAAGAATTATTTGAAAATAGACTTGTAATGTTAGAAAAAAAAATTGGTATTACTACCTATATCTATTGGTAACACTATCAATATCTATTGGTAATATTACTAAAGACTTGATAATATTACCCTAAACCCTAAACCCTCACGGTCAACCCTCACCGTAAACTCTAATTTGAATAATTAAAAAAATAATTGGTAAGCATTATTTGAAAATAGACTTGTAATGTTAGAAAAATATAATTGGTATTACTACAAATCACTATTGGTAACACTATCAATGTCTATTGGTAATACTACTATAAACTTGGTAATATTACCCTAAACCCTCACGGTAAACCCTCACCGTAAACGCTAATTCGAATGATTAAAAAGATAATTGTTAAGAATTAAATGAAAATAGACTTGTAATGTTAGAAAAAAATTAGTATTACAATCAACCACTATTAGTATCACTATCAATGTCTATTGGTAATATTACTAAAGACTTGGTAATATTAACCTAAACCCTAAAACCTCATGGTAAACTCTATTTGAATAATTAAAAAAATAATTGATAAAAATTATTATAAAATAGACATGTAATGTTAAAAAAATTTGGTATTATTACCAATCACTATTGGTAACACTATCAATGCCTATTGGTAATAATACTAAAGACTTGGTAATATTATCCTAAACCCTCACGGTAAACCCTTATAGTAAACTCTAATTTGAATAATTAAAAAGTAATTGGTAATAATTATTTTAAAATAGACTTGTAATGTTAGAAAAAAATAATTGGTATTACTATCAATTACTATTTGTAACACTATCTATGTCTATTGGTAATACTACTAAAGAATTAGTAATATTACCCTAAACCTCACGGTAAACCCTCATCGTAAACTCTAATTCGAATGATTAAAAAGATAATTGCTAAGAATTAATTGAAAATAGACTTGTAATGTTAGAAAAAAATAATTAGTATTACTATCAATCACTATTGGTAACACTATCAATATCTATTGGTAATACTACTAAAGACTTGGTAATATTACCCTAAACCTTAAACCCTCACGGTAAACCCTCACCGTAAACTATAATTCGTATAACTAAAAAGTAATTGGTAAGAATTATTTGAAAATCTATAAATATATAATACAAGCTAATCTTCCTTATCTAGATTTGAGTGGGAACATTTTTCAACCCTTGATCAAAATGTTGTGACTTCATCATCACCATTCATTTTTTTATTATTTAGTAATTATGGTAGATCAGATTAATATTAGGGTATAATTAGTCTTTGATTTGCTATTGATTAGGAACGGTTACAATATGTGTCCTATATATACTCTTGGATTTTCAACTTCTTAACCACAATATGCAGATTCTTTTTTTTTTTGGCCGATATGTATCGAATTGTTCTTATATATTAGACAAAGAGGTCATTGAATTTGTATTCGTTTTGTTGTAGATTTTTTTTTAGATTCATTTTTCAATAGGAATTCTTTGTAGATAAGGATGAGAATATTTAAATTTTGTTGATATTTGTAATTATTGTAAAACTTTTGAAGATTTTTACAAAAGATTTAAAGACAGTGGTGATTAACCCGGAGCCGCTGTTGGAGATATTGGGGGAGAAGTGTAGGACGGATGAACTAATTGAGAGGGTTATAATGGTGGCAAAATGAGGGATTGGGTTGAGAGAATTTTCAACCAAGGGAGTCTCTCTAGCAGTAGAAATGCAATTTCATCCAACAAAGATAACTTCTTCTACTTTTAACATCTTTTTAGTTCTCCTTTATTTATATCTTAGGTTTTATTTTTTAATTGTATCTAATATACTAGATGTCAAGAATGACATTATAAGGGTTTTTCTTGAAGATATTATTCATAAATTTGAAGATTACTTAATATATTCATTTGACATTTTGAACCACTGTTCTGCAAATCGTTGTTTTTTCATTTTATGTGATTTTCAAATTTCCTGGTTGTTTTTATCGTTTTATTGTATTTTTTTTCTGATGTATAGCTTGAATTCATAAATTTCATTAAATTTATAATTTGCTATATATTAGGCACAATATCAATTTATAATTGTGAAGCATATAATTTAGTTATATATTGATGTATATTATTATACTAATTTAGGCATATTATAGGTTCTAACTATTAAATTTGAATTATATGGGTTACTTATACCAGTTTTTTTTATTAATTATTTAGTTGGATTTAATAATTACGGAAATAGGCATGATCAGAGCAATTTGATTTAAAATGATTGATTTTTTTTTCTAATAAGGGCGAAAATTACATAAATAAGTCAAATTATAGGAACTGATTTGATTTTAATGACATATGTTTTTATTTATTCTATTTTTAATAGTAATAATTTATCATTAAAAGTTAATAATAAAATATTAAAAGTAAGAATTACGTGAATAGGCGAGATTCTAGGTGATGATTTGATTTAAAATTAACTTAACTTAAAAAAAATTATCCTGTTTTAACTAGTAATCTCTTGATATTAAAAGTTAATGAAATATAAAAAAGAAGATACGTAAATTAGCAAGATTGTAAGAATTTATTTGGTGTAAAATGACTAATATTTTATCCTATTTTTTTAATTAATCTTTTGATATTAAGAGTTGATAAAATATTAAAAGCACAAGATTATAGGATCTAATTAGTAAATTCTATTTGTATGCATTTGAGTGTCATTCAGAGCATGCACACCACTTAATTTAAGTGTCATTTGAGTTTAGGTAATAAATATTAAATTGGTTAAATATTTTTAAATCGTAAATTATATCTAAGTTGTAATCTTCACCTCCCATTAAATCATGAACCAAAACTTCTTAATCCATTTCACAGGCAAGTTTTAAAGTTTTAAATTTAATACAATTTATTTATTTATTTTTACTTTCTTATTACTAAATTAATTTAGATTAAACAAATTTAAGTAATCAATTAAAATAATAGTGGTCATTTGTTTATGTGTCACTATCACATTCACAATGGATATATAAATTTGTGTTCACCGATAGACATATGCTTATTTCCTTTAAAGTAACATAAGGTTGATTTAAGAATGTGAGGTATATATATATATATATATATATATATATATATATATATATATATATATATATATATATATATATGATGCAATTGGTAGGACTTGCGTATTAGTTGAGCTATAAATCTATCTTTTTATATTACATGAATTTAATTGTTACTCAAGTATTTAATTGAACTACTATTTGATAATGATACTCTTGGTCAAATATTTGGTACTTTAATTTTTTTTTTTTTTTTAAATTTGATACTTTATAATTAAATGTTACTACCTTGGTTGTCCCTCTATTTACTCCTCATTCCACTACTCACTTCTTTTCAAACACTTTTAAACTACATTTCATTCCACTAATAGAAAAATAACTTTGTTTTGTCTCATTCATTTAAATTGAATAATGTGCCATCATCAAAAACTATTTTATCCATTTAGATAATACAAACCAAGCCTCATATTAAAAGTCAAGAAAAGTCAAATGAGAAGTAAATAAAGGGACGGGGTACTATAGTACTTTATTTTTACTAAGTATGAATAAACTAAATAGTAAATAATTAATTGGTGTTGATACTTTTGAACAATAATATGATACCCCTAACCCGATTTTTGGCACTTCTATGAGATTTTTTTTTATACTTTTGATCAATTATTTAACACTTTAATTTTTTCCAAACAGTTTCATGTTAAGTATTATTATAAAACATCTTCATATAACACTTCGCCCTAATTATAAATAATTGAGTTTTATTATATTTAATTATGTCCGAACTGAAAATTTATTCTCAGTGTATTATGAGAATTAACATTTATTGGTAACACGGGTCATTGTATGCTTCATCTCACTAAAACTAGATATAAATATGTTAGAATTGTTGGATTGGGTAAAAATGATGAAATCTTTTTTCCCATGTAAATGTAAATGTAAGAGTTTTTTTTCGTTGTGTTTTTTTTTATTACTTTCTGTTTGGACATTGATGAAAAATGCTATTGGATTATTGAATCGAAAATTTAAGTTCTACTCCAAATGTTTCATCTCAAAGTCAAATTGATTATTTTGGAGGAAGTGAATGTTGGTGAAGTAATTGCACTTTTTGTGAATTGCAATAATATATGCTGAATTTATTATGTTTTTCATATTTTTGTTATTTTTTTTTAGCGCATGCATGTCAATGTCAGGTGAAAATTTAAATAGACTCGATTTTTATTATATTGAAGTATATATATTAGAAAGTAAAATTGATCATTTTGAAAAAATTAGAACAAGCAAATGCTGGTGAAACTACTGATCTTTATATGAAATACAATAATACTCAATATTTGGTGAGATTTATATTTATTTAAGTGTAAATCTATCAATTTATACCCATATATATATATATATAATTATATATAATATACATATATATTAATTTCTTGCTGAAACTATAAATTTAATTTGTTTTTCATATTTCTTTTTTAGCACTTAACAATACCGGGTGATTTTTTTTTTTTTTTGGAGAAAAATAGGATTTTATTATATTGAAGTATGTTAGAATTGAAAATTTATTCTGGGTTTATTATAAATTAAAGTCTATTGGTGACATAGTTCATGGCATGCATTCTCTCATTAAATTAATTCTTCCATCTTTTTATATCAATATATTAATAGTGATATGAATAATTTTCAATCTATATGATTGGAGGTCACATTCAAATATTTATTAACTTTGACTATTGTTTATTCAGGTTGTAATTGTTAGGTCATATGTAAATATCTGCTAATATTTGAATTTGATATCAATGTTCTTGTGAATTTCTATATACATAATAAGTATTATTATTTTTAGGTTTGTGTTTTATATATATACAGGATGTCAATTGAAAATATAAAAATTGAGATGATCCATAAAACATGAATTCAGTTATGTTATGCTAATAAAATTAGTACAATTGATGGTTACTTATATTGATGGTGTGAAAGTCTCATAACTAGAATCGAAAACAATCTTGCAAAGAGTCCAAAAATTTAATGTATTTAGTACAATGTGATCAATTCTAATCTTATTTCCTTTTAATTTTTTTTTTATTATATATTTGTGTGGATAGAATGTGAACATACTTATGTGAATTCATTGATATGAGATAATATTTAAAAATCACTAAAACCATATTCAGCTATTTAGATATCCAAAATATTTCTCTACAAGTGTTAGTTGCATATATAAGAATTTGTTCTGTCGTTTCTGCTATATTTCAGCTGCTGCTCGAATTTTTTTGTAGGTAAATTTTGTGCCTATCTTTGTTCTAAGCACAAGGCCTAAAATGACATTATCACATGGATCTCTTTTTAATTGCAAACTTTTAATATTGTGGTTCAATTTTTATATAAGAACTTAAATAATCTTCATTCTTATTTTAAAGATCACAATTTTCACCAACAATACATTATAATGAATTTTTCTTCTTCTTATTATTTCACAAATCTGTGTGTTCGATATTGAAGAACGGTGTATGGGCTATTAGAATAAGATATATGAACCCATTTATTTTTTTCTTTAACGTCTCTCAAAATTTTATTATATGGTAGTTACGTGTATACAAAATATGTTAGATACTTTATCCATGCCAATTATTGTAAAATATTTGATTTTTATGTATACTTCATATTTTTATTTTTTATTGGGGTAAATTGAGGCCAAACAAGTCCGAATAAATACAAACTGGACTAACGGCGAGAGAAAAGATGAGAAAAATTGGGGAGAAAAGATGAGAGATCGAATCAAGGCGTATGAACTTGAAATTCCAAGAGGGAAAGCGGCGGAGAGCGGTGGTCGGAATAACGGGGGTGGCAGTAGCTTCACGGTGCAAACAACGGTAAGGGGAAAAAAGAGAAGCGATGGCAATTTGGTCAGTGGTGGGAAGAAGGGTTTAATTTTCTTCGAAAACACGGGTTAGGATTTTGATTTAGAGGATTTGTTAAGTGCTGGGTTTTAGAGGCACGTAAACATGCACAGTGGAATAATAAAGTTCACCAACAACGAACAATTAATCGCATAATAATTTGCTAGAACCTTATAGCCCTTCTTCCAATGCCCCTTCTGCTTGCAGTGGAGGCATACATCCTTATCCACCCGCTCTTTCTTTTGAATATCACCTTTGGGCTTAAGGAAATTAGACTTAGAACTTTTCTTAGCCTTGCTTCTTCACTTCTTCTTGCCTTTAGAAACAGTGGAAGTAGAAGCACCCACCATGAGCACGAGCTTTTCCTTAGCAGTGGAAGACTCAAAAGTCTTGAGCATGTTATGAAGCTCAGGCATGGTCGAAACCATCTTATTCATATTAAAGTTTACTACGAAACTCGAGTATAAATCAGGTAGCGACTGAAGAATGACATAAACAACAACATTGATCTGCAGCTCAATGCCCAAACGACCAAGTTTCTCGATTAGCCCTATCATCTTCAATACATGAGAGGGGAGACTTTTCCTCCTTCAGCTAACCGACATCTAAATAGATCCCTTATCACTTCGTAAATCTCGAAACGGGATTCAGAATCAAAGAGATCCTTCAGATGTCTAAGCATCTCATATGGAAACATCCTCTCGTGTTGCCTTTGCAACTCGGGAGTCATGCCGAGCAACATAACACACTGAGCCTGGAAAATATCATCTTTATGGTTTGTTATACCCGACAATTATTACCCGACTATTCGGGTAACGGGTTAGACCGAAGTGGCGCACGGGTGAGGAAATTAGGATTGCCGGGCTCAATCGAGTAGGCGGGCAGAGCGCAGAGCCTACCCGATGAAGACCCTGGAGACTTATTGGGAAGCATACTTGCTACGTAGACCAAAGGTTGGTCGGCCAGCGATGAGCCCTGGGAAGATCTCTACCCGCTTCCTGTGAAAGGTTTCCCGGGCTACTCGCCACCCACACGGTACCCGGTTACCCGTCTGCCCAATCCCAGCTCCGCCAGCTGTGAGAGTATGGCCAGTACCATCAATTCAGAGGATGTGACAGGGTCAGAGTAGGTAGTTGGGCCAAGTCCAATCAGCACAGGGGCGACAGTGCCAGGTGGCGTCTTTCCATTGGTCCATAGAGGGGGTTGTAGCCACTCATTACCTCCCAGCTAGGAATAGAAGGGGCCCACGGGCTTACCAACCCAAGGTGGGGAAACCCACCATGTACATTATAAATAGGGCCTTAAATGCCCAAATGTAACACACAACTCATTTATTGCAAATCTACTCTTGAGAGCTCATTTACTCTTGCATTTACTGCTTTTAGTCATCAGAAATACCAAATCCAACCCGCTAGGAACCCGACGACGAGATCCTCACGAAATTGCTGTCAATATTTTGGCGCTAGAAGGAGGGTGACTGATATCGAAGTACACTCGGTTTCGGTCATCTAGTTACCCCAAACGGACCACTTCACCATTTTTCTAAAAAATCCCAGTTGTTTCCACTCTAAAAATGGCCACTTCGAAAGCTACCAGAACCCAGCAACAGGTCGAAGATGTCGGCGAGGCCGCCACTCCGGCTCCGGCCACGGCGGAGACCCTCAAAGGCTCTTTCGAGTTCTAGTCCGCAATAAGAACTCTAGAGGATCTCCAGGCGGCCAGGGTAATGATCAAGCACCGCCAGGCAGAGAACGACGTCGCTCCAATCCGCACTCATCGCCCCAGAAAGGAGCCAGCCCGCACCAGGGCCACTAGCAACCCACAGCCCGAGCAAGAAGCGGCCGGGAGGGCCACCAGTAACCCTAGGCCTCAAAACCTGAAGAGGCGTCCCGATGAGGAGGCCGACTCTCAGCGAGTATCTCGCCAGCCTGCGGGATCATTCTTCTCTAGACTGGGATCCCAGGCTTGGGGAGCTGCCCGACCATGCGAATCAAATGCCAGCTCTAGGCCCTGGGAGCAAGAAAGGGCACGCTCTCCCAGACTTCACAACGACGCGGCCCCGAGGCTGTCGGTCCATGATCATTTGGGGGACAACCCGCATCCCCGATCTCCCCCTGCGGCCGACAGCACTATGGCCACAATCTTGAAGAAAGTGTCAGACCTGGAGGCCAGGCTCGAGAAGCAAGACGGGCAACATCACTTCACCCATATGCCCAACTCCCCTCTCGCAGATATCCTGGTGTGGGCTCCCGCCCTGCCAAAGATCAACGTGGCCGCTGTGGGCCATTATGATGGGGAGACGGACCCCCGTCACACACTTAAGTAAGTACTCTACTTACATGATCTCCATGGGGGCCACAGACGCAACCCAGTGCCGGATGTTCCCATTGACCCTCGGTGACCGAGCTCACCGTTGGTACTCCTCGCTACCCACGGGGAAGGTGGTTTCTATCCACCAACTGGGGGAGTTGTTCCTGGAGCACTTCTCCTCGATGGCGCCACGTCTGGCCGGTGCCAACCGAATGGCCAACCTAGCCCAGGGCAAGGACGAAACAGACCGGGCATACATCGACCGGGTGGACCGCATCATCATGGAGGGTGAGCCGGTCGGGGACAAGGTCAAGCTCGTCGGCATAATAAGCGGGCTCCGCCTAAAGACAAAGCTGTGGAAATCTATGAACAAGGACTACCCCAAGTCCTACGTGGAGTTCCGGCAGCGGGCCGGAAAGATCATCTACAACACCGACATCCTGGCGCAACGGCTAAGCGAGAGCGTCCCAGCCGAGAAGGAAAAGCACCGCGTCCAGGCGGGCACCACGCTGAGCCGGAGGAACTTTTCCTACTGTGCCCCCCAACCATTCAAACCCTTCGACTCCATCGAAGTGAAGTTGGCCGATAAATTATCGGCCACCCCGGAGTACGTCTATGTGTAAATCCGGGATAAAAACATGGTACCCAAGGCATGGCCATGGGTTCACAAGCCAGGGGTGCAACTCAACCCCAACAAATACTGTCATTACCACCAGACCGTCGGGCACAACACGAGCGAGTGCCACGACCTCTTGAAGCAGCTCTGGCGGCTCTTCAAAGAGGGGAAACTGGAAGAGTTCGTGAAGAGACCGGCGACCAGGCCGGAGACACAAGCCGTTGCCCATCCCGTTGAACCAAACCGGGAGGTAACCCTCATATGCCCCCCGATGCCAGAACACCAAACCCGCTGCACCGTCAACATGCTCTTCCCGATGAGAGGATTCGCACCAACCACCTCGCTCTCCAACCGCCGGCAGAAGAGCAAGCTGCGAGTGATGGACAATGTCCATCAAATCACCATGCCGGTCAACATGACGGCAAAAGAGTCAGACATCCCCGCCTTCAAGAAGGAGGATCGCACTAGGGTCATCTACCCAAACCACGATGCCCTGGTCGTATCCGTCAACATTATGGGCATCACCGTACATCGCATGCTCGTCGACAACGGGGCCTACTACAATATCCTCTTCAAGGCCGCATTCGACCAGCTAGACAGCTCCTTCGAGAAATATGTGGAGCCATGCGACCAGGTTATCAAGGGGTTCGGCGATGCCAATGTGAAACCCTACGGGATAGTTAGGCTAGCCGTAGAATTAGTTTTTAGTATAGACGCTGAGGTTAAGGCTTCGAAATAGCTCGACTTCATTATTGTCGACCAGCCGTCAACCTATAATGGGTTTCTCGGCAGGCTGTTCGAGCACGAGTTCGAAGCCGCCGCCTCAACATTCTATTATTGTATCAAGTTCCCAACCCCCTCCGGGAAGGTTGGGACTCTTAAGGGTAATCAAAAAATGGCACGCGGTTGTTTAGCGTATATCGATCTTATTTCAAATTCTGCAAATTTAGATTATATCTACACAATTGGAGAGGGAGACATGGAGATAGACGAAGAAATCCCACCCACTGCCCACCCAATGGAAGAAGATTCACAAAATTTTGAACATATTCAGATCGAACTAGAGCCTAGAATCGGCTTCGAGCCTATGGAAATCGACGACACCCTGACAGGAGAGATCGACGATCCACGCTTCAGTGAGCAGGGCGCCAGCCTGATCGAAAAGCTGATATCTGTCACAATGAAGAATCGACCAGAAGTGAGTGTTCAGCTCAGTTCGACGATGTCCGACGAAATGAGAGCAACGATGACAACCTTCCTGGAAGAAAATCTGGACGTATTCGCATGGTCTCACGAAGACATGGTCAGGATTGATCTAGCCGTATGTTCCCACCAGTTGCACATCGACCCAGCCCGCAAGCCAGTCTCACAGAAGAGAAGAAAGTTCGGCCCAGACAAATACGCGGTCATAGCCACAGAGGTCAAGAAGCTACTCGACAACAAGCTAATCGGGATGGTCGACCCCGATGACAAGCCCCAGTGGGTATCAAATGCCGTTCTCTTCAAGAAAAACAACAACACCTGGCGGTTATGCATCGACTTCATAGACTTGAACAAGGCGTGCCCGAAAGATCACTTCCCGATGCCGCACATCGACCACTTGGTGGACCGCACGGCCGGGCACGAGATGCTCACTTTCATGGATGCATTTTCCGGCTATCACTAGATCCCGATGGCCGCCGACGATCAGAAGCACACCATTTTCCTCACCGAAAAGAACATGTACTTCTGGAAGCGGATGCCATTCGGGCTCATGAACGCAGGGGCAACCTATCAAAGGCTGGTCAACCACATGTTTCACGATCAAATTGGGGTGACCATGGAGGTATATATCGACGACATCATCGTCAAGAGCGAGAAGAAGGAAGACCACCTCGCTTACCTAGCCGAGATGTTCAGAATCCTAAGAAAGTATCGGATGAGGCTCAACCCAAAAAAGTACAGTTTCGGTGTCGAGTCGGGCAAGTTCTTGGGGCACATGGTCATGAGGCACATGGTCAGCCAACGAGGGATCGAGGCAAACCCGACCAAAGTTCAGGCGATCCTCAACATTAGCGCTCTGCGCACAGTAAATGAGGTGCAGAGGGTGACGGGCAGCTTGGCCGCTCTCAGCCGTTTCATCTCACGCATGGGGGACCGATGCAAACCTCTATTCGATAGCATGCGGAAGGGAAAACTAAACTGGACACCCCAGAGCCAGCTCACATTCGATAATCTGAAGGCGTATCTGTTAAACGCCTAAGTACTGGTCAAACTCGTCCCCGATGAGAAGCTCTACCTCTACTTAGCGGCCTCGGACTCAGCTCTCAGCGCCGTGCTAGTGCGGGCCGAGGGGCAGACACATCTGCCAATTTACTATGTCAGCCAGACACTCCACGCCGCCGAGCTACGGTACCCGCCGTTGGAAAAGTTGGCTTACGCGCTAGTGATGAGTGTGCGTAAGTTACGCCCATACTTCTTCGATCACCAGGTAGAGGTTCTGACCACAATGCCACTCCGTCAAGTTTTGCATCGACCTGACACGGCGGGCAGATGCCTCAAGTGGGCAGTAGAGATCGTGCAGTTCGGAGTCACATACGTTCCCCGAACATCCATCAAAGGCCAGGCCATGGCCGACTTCATAGTCAAGCTCACCTACCCGGAGGCGATGTCCAAGATCGAGCAACCACCATGGGAATTATCCTTCTCAGCCCGTCTGACCAATCGTTCACGATGGCCATCAGGTTCGGTTTCCATGCCACTAATAATGAGGCCGAATATGAAGCATTAATCAACTGCCTGGAAATGGCCATGGCCATGGGAGTGAAGAGGCTCCAAGTCTACAGCGACTCGCAGCTCGTGACATGCCAAATCTCGGGGGAGTACGAGGCGCGCAGCGACATAATGTTGGCCTATCAAGGATTAGCCAAGAACCTCCTCGAGAAATTCGACCAAGTCCATATAGAGGTGGTTCCCCGACTAGACAATACTCAAGCAGACGCCCTTGCCCGCCTTGCAACATCCGAGGGGCAGCCGACATGTCGCAAATCACAGTCACTTACCTGCCCGCCCCTTCGAGCTCGAACCAGCGGGTGGCCTGTTAGGATAAAACTTATTAGTTTTGATGAGTTAAAACAAAGCAGAAGATGTAATAGGACCATCTGGACCTGTTAGCCAGATGAGGAACTAGATTAGGACTTAGTTTAGGGGGAACTGCCAGACCAGAAGACTTCATCAGAAGAGTCACCAAAAGACCTACCAGAAGACCTTCCAGAGGACTTCACCAGAGGACTCCACCAGAAGACTTCACCAGATGAGACTGACCAGAGGCAGAGAACCTTCCCAGACCAGACGAGTCTGGTGAAACATAAGATGCTCAGAATCATCTCCTGATTCTCCTGAGTAATCTGTTTCTTAACCAACTCTGGACCAGAAGACATTGAGGTTACCTGGTGTCTGGTCCTGCCTTCTCTGGAGAGAATCAGAGTTAGGCATTGGAAGCATTTGACCGTTGGTGATTCAAATCAAGTCAACAAGATCGGATTGGAAAGTTTTGAAGTCAATCAATCTAAGGATCCCACCAACCCAATCAATCAATTAGGGAATTGATTGATTGAAAGCTTTCTTAAATAGAGATCTGATTAGATTAGCTCTCCAACGACTAAACCCTAATCACCTCTATAAATACAAGAGTGCAGACTCAAAGAAAGGCTCTAGATTCTCACGCGCAAGAAGTCATATTCCAAGCCTTTGTTCTATCACTCTTAGCACTCTTATTGTTCATATTTCATATATACTCTTAAAGGAGTAGTTGGATCTCAACCTGTTCATCTCTAAGAAAAGATTGAAGGCTGTAGACTTTAGATCGAAGTTAGATCTAAAGGGTTTGTAAGAAGGAACTGGTACTTTACAATTCCAGTACGCAAGTTGGTTGTTAGTTGGTTAGTGAGACCCCTTTGATAAAAGAGAGAGTGGACATAGGATATTATAATCCAAAACACTATAAATCTGGTCCATTTACTGCTTTCTTCAATTCTATCTTAATTTATTTATAGTGCTCTTATAAAAGATCTTGTTAAAAGACATAACCTTTAAAGCTTCCGCAATTAATCTACTTCTTGGGACCAATAAGTGGTATCAGAGTGGTGTGTCCAAAGACCACTGCTTTGTAAAGGTTTTTGGTGGTCACCGGACAGATCCATTGCTCTTTATTGTGTTTGGATTAATTTATTGTTAATTTTTTTTAAAAAAAATTCAGTAAAAATGTCTTCAAAATCTTCATATAAGAGCCGCAAGTTACCAGAATTCTCCTTTGAGGATTACAGCCACTGGAGCTTCATGATGAGTAATCATCTTGGAGCTATCCACCACCGCATGTTAGGTGTGGTAGAAAGTGGCCCCATCAAATTTTATTGGACTCCTATTGATGATGGCAGGTCTGAGTCCAGGGCAGAAACAAGTGAATCTGCAGAGGAGAGAACTGGTGCCCGTGTTGCTAGACAAAAGATATTAAAGAAGAAAGACGAGCTTGACAATGATGAAAGGAAGTTGTATAACCTAGGCCAGGTGGCAAGGACTGAAATCATTAACACACTCACAAAGGAGGTGATTGAAAAGGTCAGAACATGTGCCACTGCCAAGGAGATGTGGGACAAACTTGCACTGCTTTGTGAGGCAACATAGAAGATCAAGGACAACAAACTCCAAGTTGTTCAACACTCGTTTGACACCCTCAAGATGAAACCAGACGAGACCATTGACCAGCTGGATATGCGCCTCACAAATCTCCTTAACAAGGCTAGTGCTTAGGTAAGACCTATTCAGAGAAATAAATAAATAGCAAAATTTTGCGTTCACTAACCAGCAGGTGGAGAATCAAAGTGACTGTGATTAAAGACAACAAGGATCTCAACACTCTGGATCATCATCTTCTGTTGTCTGATCTCAAAGCTTACGAGTATGATCTTCAAGAGGAGGATCAAACAGAAGAGGTTTTTTCTTCTGGCCAGAAAGGAGTTGCCTTTTCCTCAACTATCAAGACTGGTGATAAGCCAAAGGTGTCTACTGCAGATGACTTGAGTCTCAAGGAGCAGGTAGCACTTCTAACCCCGTAAACTTGATAAAATTAGTTCTAAATATGGCAGGTACAAAAAGCATTGGAAGGAATCTACTAGAGATAGGAAGACTTCTTTCAAAGCTGCAGACAAAGAAAAAACATCTGGAGACTCTAGGGAGACCAGATTCAGAACTCCAGAGAGAAGGAGAGATGACAGCTCTGGGAGATCAGATTACCAGAGGAGGGATGACAGTTCTAGCAGATCTGACTACCAGAAGAGAGAATAGTCCAGCCAGAACAGAGTACAACCAGAGGAGGAGAGATCCAAGTCCCAGTCCCAGAGGAGATAACACCTGTTATACCTGCAACAAGCCTGGTCACTACAGCTATGATTGTCCTAAATTGACTCCTAGAGAAAGAGAAGAGAAAAGACTCAAGAGAGATAGGAGATATGCAGACAAGAGAGCACTACTGGCAGAAGCAGAGGAGGAAGATACTAGTTCCAGTTCTTCTTCTTCTGATTTCGGATCTGATGATGATGTATGCCTTATGGCAGACATCACTGAGGTAAATGAACCTACCTTATGCTTATCAAATTCTAAATATACTGAATCTTCTCATTCATCTGGTGCTTCCAGAGAGTCTGATATGCAGCAAATGCTATCAGACCTCCAAAATTGTGTTCAACTTTGCCAAAAGCTTGAAAAAGAAAATGGTAGGCTAAGAGCTGAAGTTCAGTCTCTATCTAATGAGCAAAAACCTGCCAGAGAACCATGAAAGACCATTCTAAAGAAGTCTCTGAACTTCAAGAAAAGGTCACCGAAAGAGATACTCTGGTAGACCAGCTCATGAAAGAGAAGAACTCTCAGGTAGAAGAGTTCAATGAGCTCAAGGCCAAATACCAATATCTTATCAAGGGTAAGCAAGTTGAACAACCTATCATGGAAGTACCCAAGACCAGAGAAGTTCCAACTGTTGTATCCATGATACAAGGATCTTCTCAAAGAGTACATGATAAGAGTGGTTTAGGATATTCTGGAATTACAACTAGATCTACTAAATTTTTGTGCAATAAAGGCAAGTTGTCTAAAAGATCTGGTGAAGTGGTAGAAATCTGGAATGAAAAAGATCCTAATGGAAAAGGTTACAGAGTAGTTAAAAATCCTAATTGGAATAAAGACTGCTCTGCTGATCATATAGATGAGGTTCCCAATGAGTTCACTGAACTGGAAGAGGAAATCTTAGAGCATAAACGCCAGATAGGAGAACCTATGAGGATTGATGGTTCTGTTCAGATGCCTAATCAGATTAGGACACCTCAGAGAAAACCTAAAAGAGTGGAACCTAAGCAAATTAGGGGACCTCAAAAGGGAAACTCTAAGAGGAAACCTAATCAGAATATGAGATAAGGAGATATACTGAACCAAAGAACCTCAATCAGATTCAGGGATCTCAAAGGGGGTATGCTCAAAGAAGATTCCAGAACAGGAATACTCAGAAGGAATTTCATCATCAGATAGATCCAATTTTAAGAACCAAAGGAGGTCTTCCAGACCCATCTATAGAAAACCAACTGATCTGGGTAGTTGTGACACTAGAGATGGTTCTTCTAGGATGTACCCTTACAACCAGACCATTTAGACAATGTCTTTAAGGCAGACCATTCCAAAGGCCAGATTTGAGAAAAGATACACCAGACCTGTTTATAGGAAAGATGTTCTGATCAGACCAGTAGCTCAATATGTCATTGTTATAGGACATGTGCTGGTAGATAGATTTGGAAGGAAGATTAAATCTCCTCATCCAGCAAGGGATAATCTTTATCTTTGGTTTCCTACAAAACCTGCGATGCTCCAAGCACATGACATTCCAGAAAGATCATCTCCAGGATTTCAAGCCATTGAATGGGCCAAGAGTGATGTTTGGTGACAACAATTATGGAGTCACCAGAGGTGTTGGAAAGTTGACCTTTAATGGCGTATCTGTATATGAAGTCTACTATGTTAAAGGACTCAAGCATAATCTGCTTTCAGTATCCCAATTTTGTGACAGAGGATACTCAGTGAAGTTTTCTAGTGATTCATGCACTGTCTTTTCTTCTGATTATAATGATATTTTGCTTATAGGCTTGAGGAAGGGTAACATTTATCTTGCAGATTTTTGCAGTTGCCCAAGAGATGCTTGCCTGGTTGCTAAAGGATCTGCAGAAGACAGCTGGTTATGGCACAAGAGATTGAACCACCTTAATTTCAAAACACTGAATAAGATTCCAGAAAATGTCTTATTCGAGGTCTTCCTAATGAAGTGTTTAAGAAGGATCAGGTTTGTGGTTCATGCCAGAAGGGTAAACAACCCAAGACCTCCTTTAAGGATGTCCAGCGCACAACCACAACCAGCGTACTTCAACTACTTCACATGGACCTATCTCTCCTCTTAGTTTCAGTGGAAGAAAGTACACCTTGGTGATAGTAGATGACTTTTCAAGATACACTTGGGTAGTGTTCTTGTTTAAGAAAAATGAAACTATCACTAAGCTGCCCGAATTCTTCAAACAGATTCAGAATGAGCAGAACCAGAGCATAGTCAGGATCAGAAGTGACAAAGGGACAGAGTTTTTAAATTCACACATTGCAGAGTATTGCAAGAAACATGGAATTTTTCATGAGACATCTGCTGCCAGAACACCCCAATAAAATGGAGTAGCAGAAAGGAGGAATAGAACCCTAAAGGAAGCTGCAAGGACTCTTCTAGCAGAGTACAACACACCACAGAGGTTTTGGGAAGAAGCTATCAACACAGCCTGTTATACTCAGAACAGATGCCTAATTTCCCAGAGACATAGTAAGACTCCATATGAGGCATGGAAAGGTAAAACCCCATCTGTTTCATATTTTCACGTTTTTTGTGGCAAGTGTTTCATCCATGACAATGGAAAATCTAAGTTAAAAACTTTTGATGCTAAAGTGGCAGATGGAATATTTTTAGGATATTCCAACACTAGTAAAGCATTTAGAGTTTTTAATAAGAATTCAATTTGTGTGGAGGAAACACCTCATGTTGTTTTTTATGAATCTGCTTTTGAGTGCAAGGTGGACTTAAAGTCTTCTGAAGAGACACAAAATCAGACTACTCCCAGAGTAATTAAGGTCAATCCACCCATTCTTGATTCAGATTCAGATTTAGATGATGGCCCATCTTCTGGTTCTCTGAAGAAGAAGTCTTCATAAGGAACAAAACCAGAAGAGGTTGGAACTCCTATAGGGGGAAGCTCTCCTGCAGTTGGTGATAATCACCAAGGTACTATAACAGATGGTCAACCAGGCAAGGCCACATGAAGGAGGACCCTGGTTGATCACCCCAATGACCTGATAATTGGAGATCCAACTAAGGGTGTCCAGACTAGGAGAACTCTTAACTTAGCTGCCTTATTCAGTTGCTATGTGTCCTTGATTGAGCCCAAGAAAGGAGGCACTGAAAGATTCAAATTAGATTGTTGCTATGCAAGAGGAGTTGAATCAATTCACCAGACAGGATGTCTGGGAGCTGGAAGACAGACCAAGACATCTAAAGGTGATAGGCACTAAGTGGGTTTTCAAGAATAAGAAAGATGAGAATGATGTCATTACTAGGAACAAGGCAAGACTAGTGGCTCAGGGCTATTCTCAGTCTGAAGGAATAGACTATGATGAGACATTTGCTCATGTTGCTAGACTAGAAGCCATTAGATTGTTCTTAGCATATGCTGCTCACATGAAGTTCAAAGTATACCAGATGGATGTGAAATCTGCCTTTCTTAATGGGATTCTCATTGAGGAAGTATATGTGGAACAACCTCCTGGTTTTAAACAAGGTGACAAGGTGTTTATGCTTAAGAAAGCTCTTTATGGGCTGAAGCAGACACCCAGAGCATGGTATGACACTCTTTCTCAATTTCTACTGGACAATGATTTTACTAAGGGTAAGATTGATAGGACCTTGTTTAGGAAAGAAGAAGGAAAGGACATCCTTCTGGTCCAAATATATGTTGATGATATTAAATTTGGATCCCCCAACAAGAAGCTGTGTGAGATGTTTGGTGAACTCATGCAGAACCAGTTTGAAATGTCTATGATGGGTGAGATGAATTATTTCTTAGGTTTGCAGGTAAAGCAATCAGAGAAGGGAATTTTCATCAATCAGGCTAAGTACATCAGAAATATGTTAGAGAAATTTGGAATAGGATCTAGCAAAGCAGCCAAGATCCCTATGATGACAAATTTCAACATGGATCCAGATGAGTCTGGAGAGAGTGTGGACCAGACTCAGTACAAGCACTTATTGGTTCTCTTCTGTACCTGACTGCAAGCAGACCATATATAACCTTTGTTGTTGGTGTGTGTGCCAGATTTCAAGCTAATCCTAAGAAAAGTCATTTGGAAGCAGCTAGGAAGATATTGAAGTATCTTAAAGGGACAGTGAATTTGGGGTTATGGTATCCTGCAGATGACAATTTAGAGTTAAGTGGTTATTCGGATTCAGATTATGGTGGGTGCAGAATAGATAGGAAGTCTACAAGTGGAACATGCCAATTTTTAGGGATTAAATTGGTATCTTGGTTTTCTAAGAAGCAGGCTTCAGTTGCTACTTCAACAACAGAATCAGAGTACATGGCCGCAGGCAGCTGTTGCTCACAACTACTCTGGATTAGTCAACAGTTAATGGACTAACAGATTAGAGCTAAGGATATTCCAATCTTTTGTGATAGTAATAGTGCAATAGCAATCACCCAGAATCCAGTTCTTCATACCAGATGCAAACATATTGATATAAGGCATCACTTTATCAGAGACCAAGTTTAGAAGGGAGATATAAGGATGGAAAAGATTGCAACAGAGAAGCAGAGAGCAGATATTCTGACTAAGCCTTTGGCTGAAACCAGATTTAGAGAGTTAGCTTTTGAGTTAGGATTATTAGATCCAGAGACAGATTTGGTTTAGGGGGAACATCAGAGAAGTATCCTTTGTTTCATTTTGTTACATAATTTTTATGTATTCAAACTAACATGCCTACAGGTTAGGTATACCAGGGAAGTTACATCTCCAGAGGAGGAATGTCCCAGATGAGGACTGGTATCAGGTGAGGTACAGAAACCGATTCCAAAGAAATCCGGAGTCAAATCTGACCAGAACTAGATGAGGTTCCATCAGATGAGATGTAACACCAGACTAACCGTGGTATCATCTGGTTACGATATCAGGTGACAGGTATGTATTTACTTCTCTCCCTCTGATCATTGGGATACACTTTTCAAATTAGTAAATACACTCAAAACGTTTCATCTTCAGGATGTATTTAAGACTAGGGTAGAGGGCCTAGGCAATCATTTCGCTTTTTCTCTTGACTACCACAAAACCCCCTCGATCCCAGTCCCAATGACCATGCCCACGCACCATATTAAATCTGTAACTTACTTTTTAATCTTGGCCGTCATATTTAATAACTGTGCAACATGTCAATCAATTTAAAAATTGATTTTGTTCCCTAATTTAAATTTGGAATTTACACGCGTTCACACTTCATTAATTGTTCAAGCCACACGTCTTGCTCTATTTAAATCAAATCTTTTTCAATCTGTCCTTTCACGTTTTCTTACTCTCAAACCCTAACCTTTCTCTGCAAGTTCTTTCTCTCTCTCTCTCTCTCTCTCTCTCTCTCTCTCTTTCAGAAATGGCACCCAAATGCAACTTTGACCCAGACCATGTATGCAAGAAGCTCAAGTCCGAAATGGTGGTTGACTTCTATTCCACCAAGAATCCGACGACACTAGAAATACTGGAATTGCTTAGAAAATCTGGAGTTGAAGAGTTGATCTCCAAAGCTCCCAAGGATCTGCGCACCTTGGATGGGTATGCTGCCCAGTTTCTTGTCAGGATGAAGATTCATGATGATCACTTATCCTCCAAGATTAACAAGGAGGATGTAGTCTTTTCGAAGCACGATTTCTGCAGACTATTTGGAAACATTTCTTCGGAAGGCGTTGATACGTAGAAATATAAGGAAGGTGAAGTTGTTGAGTCGTTCAAGATCTTTGCCAGATCTTCTTTCCAGAATCTGACGAAGGGCTTTTTGGATAAGCATCTCAGGCAAAAGTTTAAGGTACTTTTTGATATAGTTGTGAAGGTACTGATGTGTGAAAGCCATAGCATAGATGCCATCTTCACTGGGCGTCTCTGTGTTACGAGGGCTATTTTTGATGGTGTTAAATGTAATTGGGCTGAATTCTTCTGGGGAGTGTTGAGGAAGAATAAGTTGAAGGTGCAGAAGGAGGAATGTCCCATTAAGCCAGGGGAGCTGCAATTTTACTTCGATGCCAATGTTTCATTGGGCACGAAGCTTACCCTGATTCTGGACTCCATCTTTCCAGAGAAGAAGTGGAAGGAGTCCTGGTGCAAGGGTTTCCACAAATCCAAGATCATTTTCTCCAAGGATGGTCCTCTCCACGGCCATCCAGACTTTGATGGAGAAGCAGCCATACCTGCCCCTCCTCTCCAAGCAGTGCCTTCGCCTGCTAAGGGGCAGAAGCCTAAGAAGAGCCAGAAGAAGACGGCTGAGGCTACTGGTTCTTCAACCATAGTGTTCTCTGGTTCATCAGAGGATGTCCAGATTCCCCTTCAAGCTGTCTTGAAGAAGAAAGGTGATGATGCTGAGGCTGCAAAGAAGGCAGGAGCAGCCAAGAGGAAACAGAGGCCAGAAGATGCTGCACGAAATCAAGGAGGGTGAAGAAGACTCTTCTGGTGGATGAGCCATCAGAAGAAGAGGAAGAAGAAGTTGAAGAGGTTGAGCCTCTTAAGAAGAAGTCCAGGGCCAAGAGTGTGACGTCCCCACTTAATATAGTACGGAAAATATGATATGGCACAAGTAGGAACGACACTAAAATAGTACTTTGTATTAAAATATACACACGCCACACATTTACACAGCGGAAGTAGTAAATAAGTATGATCGTAGCTTAAGATACAAACCAAAATTTAAAAACAAAATTCTTGAAACATAAAGTTTTTAAGAAAACCCCACAGCCCGTCAAGTTCATTCGTCCACCTCCAGATCCACAGTATCTGTAAAAATTTAAAAGTGGAAGGGATAAGTGCTTGAAAATACTTAGTGAGAAACCTCTTGTTAATTGCACAAATTAAACATCAATTATTTATAATATGTGAGCCCCCGGAATTTCACCGGGTATATGCTTGGGTGACGTGACCAACCTGTGGTGCCGGAACGACCGGACTATATGCTTGCCAACATAAAGTTGGACTTATATGTGGGGCCAGTCGATAGCGGGCCAGACTCAAAATTTAACATTCAACGTTTAATAAGTGCAATTAAATAATAATAGAACACTCGGTGAAGAGCGAAGTGATTCCCCACCTTGCAGGTTTGTACCTACAAGTAAAATTTTTAAAATAGAAACATTGTTACTTATCCCTTCACTTTTGTAAATTGTAAGACTTGAATTCAATTTCAATACATATTCAAATATTGTATACTAACACCCAAATATCAATTAAGTGTATAAAATTATCAAATAGCAAGTTATAAATAAATATCGACTTTAAAAATGTAACCGGACCATTTCGAACCTTTCATACCAAAAATTCGATTTTGGCAGATTACACATATAACT
This sequence comes from Ballota nigra, assembly GCA_947034835.1. NCBI lineage: Eukaryota > Viridiplantae > Streptophyta > Magnoliopsida > Lamiales > Lamiaceae > Ballota > Ballota nigra. The sequence continues at coordinate 123,885,076 of OX344723.1, forward strand.
TTGAAAAATCATATTAAATTATATGTACGTTAAAAAATTATGAAATTTTAACAGTAGATTTCCAACTCAATAAAGTTTATCGTCATATTTTCAGATTTCTCAAACTCTTTGCCAAACATCAAATATTTCATAATGAACACACTGTTACAGATTCTAGTCACTTAACTTTAAAAATTCACCATAAATCAACCATAAGTCCAATACTCCTGAAAATTTAACCATGAACTCCCAACTTCATGTAATTTATCAACATACTTTGGTTTTCTGTAAAAACCTAACCGATTATTGACAGATCATAGCAAACTTCTACTATTTCTGCAATAGAGTTCAAAACCCTAGTTCAACTTTGAAAAATCACCACGAATTGAATACTAGTCCAAAAATTATAAAATTTTAAAAATAAGTTCCTTTAATAGTCTATATTCACATATAAAAGTTTTAGAATTTTACACCAAATGAATTGGTCAAAACGAAATTTACCCCAAAGTTGGTCCAGAAATTCGGTTTTATGCATACATGAAGAACATATCATCTTAAACTCATTTAAAACCATATAATTTTATGATTTCTACTTCTAAAGCATAGATAATCAAATAATAAATATGATTTTGGTCATAACTCATGAAGAAATTGAATTAAACATTCAAACATGAAGTAAAACATGTATAACATGCAAATTACTCATCAAAACTCATTTTCCTATCATTTAATTCACATATCATGCATAAACTTCATACTACCACTTAAATAATTACTCAATCAAGAAGAAAAACTTACTTAGAGATAGGTAGCTACAAGAAATCTCTTCTCCTCCTTTCTATAAGTGTAGTAGTAGTATTTGTTTTTTTCTTATGAACTTATGTTTTATTACTCAATCAAGAAGAAAAACTGACTTAGAGATACGCAATTCGTTTCTTAAAGAAACATTCATTTACAACTTATAACTTATGAAATAAAATTACTATACTTAAGGACTATATTAATTTCTAAATTAAACATTTTATGACATAAATTAAAGATCATATAAAAATTATAAAGCTCAAGAAATAGCATGTATTGAGCAAATAATACGTTTAATTGTAAATATCGAGTAATTAAAACACATAAATGTGCCTTTGCATAAATTTGAATGTAAATGCGTCACATAGATTCATGAAGAATTATAAAGCATTTAATAAAGCAAATAAGGTCATGAAAACCTAGGGTATTACAGTCTAACCCCCTTAAATAAATTTCGTCCTCGAAATTTCAAGTGTTACCGTGGATATTGAGGTAAGGGTACTTTGCTAAGATTTCATCCTCTCGCTCCCACATAGCTTCTTCCATTCCGTGTCTATTTCACTGGACCTTAATCATAGGAATATCTCTATTTCTTTACCTATGAAGTTTTCTATCAAGTATGGCTATAGGGACTTCCTCATAGGTTAAGTTGGCATCAATTTCTAATTCAGGTTGGTTTACTACGTGGGTAGGGTTAGGTACATACTTTCGGAGCATCGAGATATGGAATACATCGTGTACTCCTGCCAATGATGGTGGTAACGCCAATCTGTAAGCTAATTCTCTAACTTTTTCCAATATCTCATAAGGTCCAATATATCTAGGCTTCAACTTTCCTCTTTTCCCGAAGCGGAAAATTCCTTTCATTGGAGATACCTTCAAAAATACCTTGTCTCCCATCTCAAAACATAATTCTTTCCTTCGCTTATCCGCATACGTTTTCTGTCGATCTTGAGCTGCTTGCATCTTTTCTTTAATTTTCTTTACTACCTTATTAGTCTCTTCCACCAATTCCGGTCCTAACAGTTTCCTTTCTCCAATTTCATCCCAACATAGTGGAGATCTGCACTTCCTTCCGTACAATGCTTCGTGCGGTGCCATTTCAATTGTAGCTTGATAACTATTGTTGTAGGCAAATTCCACTAAAGGTAGGTACCTTTCCCAACTTCCTCTGAAATCGATGATACAAGCTCTCAACATATCTTCCAAAGTTTGAATTGTTCTTTCCGATTGACCATCTGTTTGAGGATGAAAAGCTGTACTGAATTTCAACTTGGTGCCCATAGCTTCTTGAAGATTGTACCAGAATCTTGATGTAAATCGCGGATCTCTATCTGACACAATAGAAATTGGAACTCCATGTAATCGGAAAATTTCCTTAATATAAATCTGAGCCAATTTATCCAATGTGAACGTCATCTCTATTGGTAGAAAATGTGCCGTCTTGGTCAATCTGTCGATAATTACCCAAATAGCTTCATTTCCTTGTATTGATTTGGGCAATCCTACCACAAAATCCATTGTAATATGTTCCCATTTCCATTTAGGAATCTCAAGTGGCTTTAATAATCCTGATGGTCTTTGATGCTCAGCTTTCACCTACTGACATGTCAAACATCTCTGTACGAAATCCCCAATATCTCTTTTCATATTTCTCCACCAGAACAATTTCTTTAATTCTTGATACATTTTTGTTCCTCCAGGATGAACTATATATGGTGTAGAATGTGCTTCTTCCAATATTTCCTTCTTGAGTTCTTCTTTTTCTGGGACACATATTCTTCCTTGACATACCAATGTACCATCTTCAAGTACTGAAAATTCTTTTGTTTTTCCTTCCTCGATCTTTTGCTTCATATTCTTTAAGAATGTATCATCCATTTGAGCCTTTGCTATCTTTTCCTTCAATGTTGGTTTCACAACCATGACATTGATATTTATCTTCGTTTTGCGACTTAAGGCATCAGCCACTACATTTGCCTTTCCCGGATGATATAATATTTCACGATCATAATCCTTTACCAACTCTAACCATCTTCTTTGCCTCATGTTCAATTCCTTCTGTTCGAAGATATACTTCAAACTCTTATGATCTGTGTAGATCTGACATTTATTTCCATACAAGTAATGCCTCCAAATCTTGAGTGCATGCACAACTGCTGCTAGCTGTAAATCATGCGTAGGATAGTTCTGCTCATGTGGTTTTAATTATCTTGATGCGTACGCTACTACTTTCCCATTCTGCATATGTACACATCCCAAGCCTTGTTTAGAAGCATCACTGTACACAATAAATCCTTCTGTATCTTCAGGAATTGTAAGAACTGGGGCTGTTGTTAATCTTTGCTTGAGTTCTTGAAAACTCCTTTCACACTCTTCTGTCCATTCAAACTTTGTTTCTTTCCGAGTCAACTGAGTCAAAGGTTTTGCAATCCGAGCAAACCCTTCAATGAATCTTCGATAATACCCGGCTAAACCAAGAAAACTCCTGACTTCGTTTACATTAGTTGGTGTCTTCCATTTGTTTACAGCTTCTATCTTTGTTGAGTCAACTTCTATTCCCAAAGCTGAAACCGTATGTCCAAGAAATACAACTTTATCCAACCACAATTCACACTTCATGAATTTAGCATACAATTTCTCTTTCCTCAGAGTTTCCAATGTTATTCGAAGATGTTCTGCATGCTGCTTCCGATTTCTTGAATATACTTGAATATCATCAATAAAGACGATCACAAATTGATCTAAATATTGATGAAATACCCGATTTATCAAATCCATGAATATAGCTGGCGCGTTACTGAGTCCAAAAGGTAACATTACGAACTCATAATGACCATATCGGATTCTGAATGCTGTCTTCGGAATATCGCTTTCTTTAATCTTTATCTGATGATATCCCAATCTTAAATTAATTTTTGAAAATACACAAGCCCCTCTTAACTGATCAAACAGATCTTCGATTCTGCGAAGTGGATATTTATTCTTGATAGTGAGCTTATTCAGTTCTCGATAATCGATGCACATCCTCAACGATCCATCTTTCTTTTTCACAAATAATACTGGTGCACCCCATGGTGACACACTTGGTCGAATAAAACCTTTGTCCGATAATTCTTGCAATTGCACCTTCAACTCCTGTAACTCCTTTAATGCCATTCTGTAATGTGCTTTAGAAACATTCGCGGCTCCAGGTATCAAATCAATAGTGAACTCCAACTGACGATCTGGGGGTAATCCTGGCAAATCGTCTGGAAATACATCTTTGTATTCACATACTACCGGCACATCATCCAACGTTGGACCATTGGATTCCGTTGCTACAATATTTACTAGAAATGCCGTATTCTTTCCTTTTCTCAATAATTTTCGGGCTTTCATTGCTGAAATTACTTGAGGTATAGTTCCAATTCTAGCACCATATAGTGTAAAGTTCTTATCCTTTGATCTCTGTACTGATATTTCTTTTTCTTGACACTTGATGAGAGCATGATTAACTATAAGCCAGTCCATTCGCAAGATAATATCAAAGTCATTCATTTCTATTATATGTAGATTTGCCGGGAGTATTGCATGCTCAAAATCAATCTTCACATTCCTACACAGTCCTAAGGATTGTGTCGTACTACCAGAGGAAATATTTACTTCTAGGAAATTTTCTTCTACCATAATATGGGCAGTCTCAATTTGTTCAAACATCTTTGTAGAGATGAATGAATGTGTAGCACCAGTATCGAATAACGTGAAAACAGGTATTTGGAATATTTTGAACATACCTGCCATCACTTCCGGATTTGCTGTCGCCCCCTGCTGACTCATGGCAAACACTCGAGCAGGTGCCATCTTCTGTTGTTCTTTCCACTTTGGACAATTAGTTATGACATGTCCCGGTTCCTTACATATGTAACAGATTCCTGTTCCCTTCAAGCATTGCCCAAAGTGTTCCTTCCCACAATTTCTGCACTTAGGTGGCCTCTGTTGTTGCCGTGACACTATTTCTGTCTTTTTAACTTGCTTAGAATTTCTTCCTTGGTTCGTACCCATCCACTTCCTTTTGTTTTATTGTGATTCTGGCATTCTCACGTCCTCTGATTTCATATATGATGCTATCATCTGAGCTTTCTCGAATGCCGAGGCATAAGACTTAATATCTTGTGCCGCTAAGATAGTACTGATTTCTGGTCGTAAATTCTGCATAAATCTTTTTGCTTTCCTTTCATCAGTATTAATCAAATGAGAAGCATATCTTCCCAATTGATTAAATTTCCTTTCATATTCCTGTACTGTCAGGTTCCCTTGTTTCAACTGTAGGAATTCAGTCTCTTTCAGATCTAAGAACGACTGTGGTATATAATTCTTAACCACTGCTTCTACAAATTTCTCCCAAGTAACTGACATTCGTTCTTCTTCAGTCATTGTCCTATAGTGAGCTTCCCATCAATAATCTGCATCCTCAGTCAGCTGAAAGATAGCACAAGAAACTTTCTGCTCATCGGTGCACTTAAGGTAAGCGAATATCTTCTCCAAGCTTCGAATCCAGTTTTTTACTTCCATAGGGTTTTCTTTTCTGGTTAAGGTTGAGGGTCTGAATTTCTTAAACTGACTAACAATATCATGGTTTTGGGCTGAAAATACAGGTGTTTGGGATGATTGGCTTTGCTGACCTAGTTGCTGAGCTAACCCCCTTAAGACGAAAGTTAGATCCTCGCTCATGTCTGAGTTGTTTTGGTTTCTTCTACGACTCATGGTTCTATTCAATATCAAATTCAAACAACAATGTAATGCAATAACTATACAAACTTTCAAATAATAAATCACAATTTCAAATAAATAACATAATTTAAGCACATATAAAATATTTACCTGATCCCGTCGTGGAGAATGATCTCGGTGCGGCTGTTTCCTTTTAAAATTTTAAAACATATTATTTTTAAAAATTCTTTAGCAGGCGAACCTGCTCTGATACCACCTATGACGTCCCCACTTAATAGAGTACGGAAAATATGATGTGGCACAAGTAGGAACGACACTAAAATAGTACTTTGTATTAAAATATACACACGCCACACATTTACACAGTGGAAGTAGTAAATAAGTATGATCGTAGCTTAAGATACAAACCAAAATTTAAAAACAAAATTCTTGAAACATAAAGTTTTTAAGAAAACTCCACAGCCCGCCGAGTTCATTCGCCCACGTTCGGATCCACAGCATCTGTAAAAATTTAAAAGTGGAAGGGATAAGTGCTTGAAAACACTTAGTGGGAAACCTTTTGTTAATTGCACAAACTAAACATCAATTATTTATAATATGTGAGCCCCCGGAATTTCACCGGGTATATGCTTGGGTGACGTGACCAACCCGTGGTGCCGGAACGACCGGACTATATGCTTGCCAACATAAAGTTGGACTTATATGTGGGGCCAGTCGATAGCGGGCCAGACTCAAAATTTAACATTCAACGTTTAATAAGTGCAATTAAATAATAATAGAACACTCGGTGAAGAGCGAAGTGATTCCCCACCTTGCAGGTTTGTACCTACAAGTAAAATTTTTAAAATAGAAACATTGTTACTTATCCCTTCACTTTTGTAAATTGTAAGACTTGAATTCAATTTCAATACATATTCAAATATTGTATACTAACACCCAAATATCAATTAAGTGTATAAAATCAGCAAATAGCAAGTTATAAATAAATATGGACTGTAAAAATGTAACCGGACCATTTCGAACCTTTCATACCAAAAATTCGATTTTGGCAGATTACACATATAACTATGAAAATTCATATTAAATTATCTGTAAGTCCAAAAATTATGAAATTTTAACAGTAGATTCCCAACTCAATAAAGTTTATCACCATATTTTCAGATTTCTCAAACTTTTTGCCAAACATCAAATATTTCGTAATGAACACACTTTTACAGATTCTAGTCACTTAACTTTAAAAATTCACCATAAATCAACCATAAGTCCAATACTCCTGAAATTTTAACCATGAACTCCCAACTTCATGTAATTTATCAACATACTTTGGTTTTCTGTAAAAACCTAACCTATTATTGTCAGATTATAGGAAACTTCTACCGTTTCTGCAATAGAGTCCAAAACCCTAGTTCAACTTTAAAAAATCACCACGAATTGAATACTAGTCCAAAAATTATTAAATTTGAAACCTAAGTTACTTTAAAAGTCTACTTTTACATATAAAATTTTCAGAATTTTCCACCTAATGAATTGGTCAAAACGAAATTTACCCCAAAGTTGTTCCAGAATTTCGGTTTTATGCATACATGAAGAACATATCATCTTAAACTCACTTAAAACCATATAATTTCATGATTTATACTTCTAAAGCATAGATAATTAAATAATAAACATAATTTTGGTCATAACTCATGAAGAAATTGAATTAAACATTCAAACATGAAGTAAAACATGTATAACATGTAAATTACTCATCAAAACTCATTTTCCTATCATTTAATTCACATATCGTGCATAAACTTCATACTACCACTTAAATAATTACTCAATCAAGAAGAGAAACTTACTTAGAGATAGGTAGCTACAAGAAATCTCTTCTCCTCCTTTCTATAAGTGTAGTAGTAGTAGTATTTGTTTTTTTCTTATGAACTTATGTTTTATTTTTCATGCATGGTTCCTTATTTATAGAAGAAGATGTGCTTGGAGGCTACTCAAAAAACCCCCCCCCCCCCTCCCCCCTTGACCGACATTTAGGAAGCTTGTGGAGAGTTTTGGATAATCTTGGAGGTTAAGTTTGTTAAACACATGGCAACTTAATGTTAGTTGCTAATTTTGACGTTTCTTTCTACTTATTTTATCTTATCTTATCTTAATCTTGAAGCTTCTCTAATTCTTCTAATTTATCCCCAAATTTTCAAAAATTGGGAGGAGTACAAGAGTAGTCTTGTATTTTATAGAAATAACACATATATACTATGCATTTAATAAGTAGAAATTGTGATTATAGGATAATTCTAATAAAATTTACTTATACTATCTTATAAAATAAAATTAAAACCCTTCTAAGACTCTAAATAAATTACAAAGTCTATATACTAATCATAAAAATATATCGAGTAATCGATACGCAATTCGTTTCTTAAAGAAACATTCATTTACAACTTATAACTTATGAAATAAAATTACTATACTTAAGGACTATATTAATTTCTAAATTAAATATTTTATGACATAAATTAAAGATCATATAAAAATTATAAAGCTCAAGAAATAACATGTATTGAGCAAATAATACGTTAATTGTAAATATCGAGTAATTAAAACACATAAACGTGCCTTTGCATAAATTTGAATGTAAATGCGTCACATAGATTCATGAAGAATTATAAAGCATTTAGTAAAGCAAATAAGGTCATGAATACCTAGGGTATTACAAAGAGGGTCATCCTTCAAGAGTCAGACTCTGGCTTTGACCTGGGAGATGCCTTGGAGCAGGCCATAGAGGAGGCTTCTCACCTGATGGAGGAAGCCACGGCTTCAGAACATGTAAACCCCTCTGATCCCCCCTCTATCCCCATTAACCTTGTAACCCCCACTACATCTCCCCCAGAAACCCATACACAAAATCCCTCCCCTGCTCCTGGTGCCCCCATTCCTTCACCAGAGCAGCCCCTACCTGATACACTTCTTCTATACACTCTCTCCACCATCCCTACTCAAACACCCTCTCCCCCCCCACTTCACATATCCCTCTCCCCACAAATCCTTCTCCCCCAGCCCCTGCACCAGAGGTGCCATCAACTTCTGGTGTAGAACAACCCCTTCCACCCTCTTCCACCTCACAAACTCCCATCCCAGCCTCTGTACCAGAAGTTCCCTCTACGTCTTCAGGTGCAGAACAACCTTTGCCCTCAATCTCTGCCTCACAAATCCCTACCCCTCCCCAATCTCACACTGAACAGAACCCTTCTACTTCCATGGCAATGGGATTCCCTGCCCCTCCCTCTTCTCCCACATGCCTATCTAGCGATGATAGTGAAGATGAGGATGCTTCACTTGAGCCTGCTCACTTAGCGCCATCCTCCTCTGCCTCTAGGCCCAAACCCTTTACCTTCTCATCTGAAGAAATGGGTCCCATTAGGCAGAGCATGAGTGTAAGTGCTCAGCTCTGGCTAAGAGAGCATTTTCCTATCCTCCTAGAGCACTTACCCCTTTTGGTGGATCTGACTGACGCCAAAGTCTGGAGCAAGGCCAGACTTGAGGACGTGGAGGACCTGATGCTGCTGCTTGAAGAAATGGGTCCTCCTACTTTCACTGCCTGGGAGATTGATATCAAGAGGAAGCTAAATCTCCAGAATCCTGTGGAGCTTGAGACTCCAGAGGCAGCCAAGGTGGTGATCCGTACCTTGTTGATCCAGCAGGGAGTGATGATCTCCCCAGAAGGCCCCTCATACAAGTTTGGCCCTCACTTCTCTTTTCCTCCGAAGCTCTACTCTGATGAAGAGGACTTTGATATCACTCCTGCAGTCCTCCAGAAGATGAAGTTGTTCTTCAATGAACAAATCCAGCAGATTGGCAGATTCTCAAAGGCTATGCAGCACCTGGCGCCTGCTCTGGTTGAGCACCAGATCAAAGATGAAAGAAGAAAGTTCTTGAAGCAGATTCAGAATGTCTTTGCCTCTGCCAAAGCTGTTTTCAAGTCTGATTGCCTCTACTTGAAGATGGATGTGCATGAAAGCCAGAGGCAGATCCAACAGTATGTTCTGGACCAGGTGAGACCTGTTTCAGTGCTGAAGGTAGAGATGGCCTCTCAGATGCTGCAGACTGCTAAGCTTAAGGACTCCCTCCAGGAGATGCTCGAGAAGCAAGAGAGACTGGTTGCTAAATCAAAAGCCTACCTGGAGGAGGCCAGGAAACTCTGTGATCTTCACTCTTCCTCCTCCACTGCCTTGCCTGATCTCATAAGGCAGGTAGTGCAGCCCTTATTTGATGAAGTTAAAAAGGGGGAAGAGCAGGCCAGAACTGATCTGGCGAAGACCACTCTGGAGACCCTCTTTAGCCACGGGGCTCGTCTGGACCTGTTAGAGAACACTCTGGCTCAAGCTGAGCTGCAGAAGAAGAAGGAAGAGCTCAAATCTCTAACAATGGCCAAACAGCTTGCAACTGGAGAAGAGTCATTTGACTCTGAGCAAGACCCTGTTTCCATTCCTGGCCCAGCTAAAAGGAATATCAGAAGGGTCAAGAAGAGCTTCTTGGAGCAGGTGGTTGAAGAGGCAGAAAAGAGATTTAAAGAAGAATCTGAAGAAGAGAAGCTTGCTAGAATAAGGAAGAACATAGATGAAGAGCAGAGGCTCCGATATGTTAGGAGGCAGAACAAGAAGGCCAGAGAAGCTGGAATATCTTCTGGTGCCAGTGGATCTATCCAAAGGAAGAAAGAACCTATTGAAGTAATGGAGATCTTACCACTCAGGACAGAAGGGTCCTTTGACTCTACTGTGCCTGTTCCTCTCATTGAGAAGTGGAGAGAAGCCAAGACACTATGGTTTATCCAGCATTACATTTAAAGGCCTCCACCAGAGGATGATGCTCTCATCAACAGGACTTTCCACTCTTGGATGAAGGCTTATGATGCAGATCTCTACAAGCAGCTGATGGACTCCACCATCCAATTCAACCTGTAAGTTACTGCCCCTAAATTCCATTATCTTAACACTCCTATGGTTGGGGACCAGGTGGATTGGGCAGAGCTGAAGAAGTTATACAAGACCAAGGTGTTGGCGAATTTCACTCCAACATCCTCTGATGTGTTGGAAGCCATTCAAGACAGATTTTTCGACTGGTTCCTGGTGCCTAAGGAAAATAGAAGATATGCTTAGAATAGGACCAGATATGCATTGTAATCTGTAATCCTGTTTATCCTTATTATTAATGAAACATCATATCTTCTCTGTCTTAAAGACAACTCCTTGTTGTCTTCTTGTTTGCCTGATAAGATCTATTCTAAGGTCTTATCCTTTTACTGTTTTTATGCTTAAGTATTTTGATCAGTTCTGGTTGTGTTTTAACTCCATCAAAAAAGGGGGAAATTGTTAGGATAAAAGTTTTTAGTTTTGATGAGTTAAAACAAACCAGAAGATGTAATAGGACCATTTGGACCTGTTAGCCAGATGAGGAACTAGATTAGAACTTAGTCTAGGGGGAACTGCCAGACCAGAAGACTTCATCAGAAGAGTCACCAAAAGACCTACCAGAAGACCTTCCAGAGGACTTCACCAGAGGACTCCACCAGAAGACTTCACCAGATGAGACTGACCAGAGGCAGAGAACCTTTCCCAGACCAGACGAGTCTGGTGAAACATAAGATGCTCAGAATCATCTCCTGATTCTCCTGAGTAATCTGTTTCTTAACCAACTCTGGACCAGAAGACATTGAGGTTGCCTAGTGTCTGTCCTGCCTTCTCTGGAGAGGATCAGAGTTAGGCATTGGAAGTATTTGACCGTTGGTGATTCAAATCAAGTCAACAAGATCAGATTGGAAAGTTTTGAAGTCAATCAATCCAAGGATCCCACCAACCCAATCAATCAATTAGGGAATTGATTGATTGAAAGCTTCCTTAAATAGAGATCTGATTAGATTAGCTCTCCAACGGCTAAACCCTAATCACCTCTATAAATACAAGAGTGCAGACTCAAAGAAAGGCTCTAGATTCTCACGCGCAAGAAGTCATATTCCAAGCCTTTGTTCTATCACTCTTAGCACTCTTATTGTTCATATTTCATATATACTCTTAAAGGAGTAGTTGGATCTCAACCTGTTCATCTCTAAGAAAAGGTTGAAGGCTGTAGACTTTAGATCGAAGTTAGATCTAAAGAATTTGTAAGAAGGAACTGGTACTTCACAATTCCAGTATGCAAGTTGGTTGTTGGTTGGTTAGTAAGACCCCTTTGATAAAAGGGAGAGTGGACGTAGGATATTATAATCCGAACCACTATAAATCTGGTCCAATTACTGCTTTCTTCAATTCTGTCTTAATTTATTTATAGTGCTCTTATAAAAGATCTTGTTAAAAGACATAACCTTTAAAGCTTCCGCAATTAATCTACTTTGTGGGACCAACATGGCCAATTTGGGGCAGGAGGAGGATAACTGGATGACTCTCATTCTGAAGTACCTCCACGATGGCAAACTCCCAGACGATCGAGTCGCGGCGAGACAGTTACAACTTCGGGCGGCTCAATACACGATCATCGGGGACCAGTTGTACAAGCGAGGTTTCGTCCTACCTCTCCTAAGATGCATAACGCCGGGGCAGGGAAAGAAGATCTTGGTAGAAGTCCACGAGGGGCGCTGCGGGAACCACGCTGGCGGCCAGGTACTCGCCCAGAAAGTTATTCGCTAGGGATATTTCTGGCCCACTCTGTAGAAAGATGTGATCAACAATGCACGGGCATGCCACAAGTGCCAAATTTATTCGCCGGCAATCCACCAGGCTCCAACCGAGCTCACTTCAATCTTGAGCCCTTGGCCGTTTGCAAAGTGGGGGATCGATCTCATTGGTCCTTTGTCCACAGCTCCGGGCAGCGTCAAGTACGCAATCGTCGCCGTGGATTACTTCACCAAATGGGCGGAGGTGGAATCACTAAAAACAATTTGACCAGGAGCATGTCATTAGATTCATCTGATGCAACATAATCTGCCGATTCGGCCTCCCTCAGATAATCATTTCTGACAACGGGAAGCAATTCGACGGGTTGGAGATGGAAAGATTCTGCCAGAAGCACAAGATCAATAGGTTGTTCTCGTCGCCCTACCATCCTCAGTCGAACGGGCAGGTCGAGGTGGTGAATAAGATAATCAAACACACGCTGAAGGCAAGGTTGGAGGAGAGCAATGGAACATGGGCGAGCAAGCTACCCGAAGTATTATGGTCATATAGAACGACCAGCCGCACCGCCACCGGTGGGACTCCTTTCGCTCTGGCCTTCAGAACGGAGGCAGTCACCCCGGCAGAGGTCATCATCCCGAGCTTCCGCACCTCGCAACTCGTGGGGACCGAGAACGACCAAGCCATGCTAAATGAGTTGGACCTGCTGGAGGAAAGGAGGCTATCCGCCGAGCAAAGAAACATAGCTTACAAACGTCGGGCTGAAAAATACTTCAACTCAAAAATCAAAGTTAGAGAATTCGAAACCGGGGACCTGGTCCTACGACGGATGGTCAGGCAGCCCAAGGGGGCATTTAACCCGAATTGGGAGGGACCCCTAAAGATCTCCAGGCGTCTGGCCAATGGGGCCTATGAATTAGAGAGCCTTGAGGGCAATCCGGCCCAATACCCTTTGAACGCCTCCCTACTAAAAAAATACTACCAGTAGCGGCTAGATAGTTTAGCCTGCATCATCCTCTTGCCCGCAAGCGGCCTCAATGTAACCGCGTCTCGAGCACGAATTTGGTTAATCAATAAAATCGATTGTTAATTCAATCTCGTATTCGTGAAGTCACTGCCTGTTAATCGGCTAAAGCACTTTACTCATTAATCATTTGGTTAATTATTAAATCGATTGTTAATTCAAACTCGTATTCATGAAGTCGCTTCCCGTCTATCGGCTAAAGCACTTCACTCATTAATCATTTGGTTAATTTTTTAATCGATTGTTAATTCAATCTCGTATTCGTGAAGCCACTGCCCGTCAATCGGCTAAAGCACTTCACTCATTAATTATTTGGTTAATTATTAAATCAATTGTTAATTCAATCTCGTATTCGTGAAGTCGCTGCCTGTCTATCGGCTAAAGCACTTCACTCATTAATCATTTGGTTAATTATTAAATCGATTGTTAATTCAATCTCATATTCGTGAAGTCGCTGCCCGTCTATCGGCTAAAGCACTTCACTCATCAGTCACTAACTATTAATTTGATTGGTTGGTTCAATTAAAACTGGGAAAACAAAAACCAAAGGAAAGCAACAGCGAAGGAAAAGGGACGATTTCATTAAAGTTAAAAAAAAGACTACAACGGCCCGCGACCAACAAACTTGGAAACAAAAAAAGAGAGAAATATATTCACGGGGCCACCTCATCCACCACACCGGGCTCCTCGACCACCTCCTCGTCGGCCAGAGGGTAAATGAAAGTCGTCGGGTCGCCGGGTCGCCGAGGAACGACAGGTCCACCCCACGATCAGCCAGATCCTTCAGAGTGATGTCATAGTCCGCAGAAGGGGGATTGGACTCAACATAACTCCTTAGGTCCTCCAAGGGTCCGGAGTAATTGGCCTCGGGGTTCCGGCGGAGCAAAGAGCGGATTGAATCAGCATAGGCATTGATGTAGACCATGGAGCCTGCCGACTCATGTTCACCCTCGAGCCGGGCTCGTTCGGCGGCCAGGCATTCGTCAACCTCCGCAGCGAGGGCCTCGCGCACCTTGCGAACCTCCTCAGCCGCCTTCGCCTCGGCATCGGCATGCGCCTTCCTCTCCACCTCGCAGACGCCCTCCAGCTCCGCGTGGCTCTTGCGAGCAGCCTCCAGCTCCTCCTGAAGCTTCTTGTTCTCTTCATCCAGCCGGGCAGCTTCATCCCTCTTGGTCTGGAAACTAGCCTTGTACGCGGCCAGAGTCTGCGCATCCCACTCATAATCGAGCATGATGCTCTCTAGAGCGATATCATCGCGGAAAGCACGGATGGCGGCAGACCTCAGCCGGTCGGGCACAGAGATGGTGCGGGAGACCTTCTTGCAGTTGAGGGTCCACGACCGGGGCAGATTCACCACTGCCCGTCGAAGCTCTTCCGGCCAGGACTCGGGGAGGGTCTCCGCGTAGGGCGGATCCTGCGAGCGCAGGAACTGGAGAACCTCCGTCGGGGGCAGGGGATCAAGCCTGCATCGATTGGCGACGTGGGCAGTTAGCAAGGAAAATGAGGGGAAGAAAAGAATTCTAGACGAAGCTAACTTACGTAAGATGGTTGCCCCAGCCGAGGAAGGAGAAGTCGCTGCGGTCGCGAGAGGCAGAGGTCGGGCTCCCCGCGGTTGCCTCGACTGTTTCGGTCACCAACCCGCCCGTGGCTGGGCTCACGTTCACAGTCACCATGGCTGGCTCGACCGATGTCTGGCCCTCTACCCGGACCTGTTTGGAGTGGCGTCGGTCGCCGACCGGGGAGGATGGCGCTGCCGGCGCGGGTGTCTGTGGGTGTGTGCGAATCGTCACCCCAGCAACTCGGACAACTCCTCGCTTTGACAGTTTTGCGATGGCGCTCTTCTTGGGGGCCATGTCGACCGTCTCCTCTGAACTCTCGACATTGACAACGGGGATGGGAGGAACTTGACCGGCCTAGGGTTGAGCCGGGGGAGAAGGAATTAGAGAGGCCGATGGGGTGGAGCTTGACACCGGGAAGCGTTGTTCTGTAAAGTACAAAAATAAATGTCGAGTAAGAATATTTCGGGTAAGAGAATACGAAAAGAAACGTATATGTAGAGTAAAAAGGAACTGGCCGCCGAAATTTAAATGGCGGGGAAAGATCTGGAGGCCGGACAAACGTCGCTGCTCGTTGTAATTAAGCTGGTCGACATCCCGATTAATGTCGGGCTCAGACTTCACACGAGCAAGGGCTTGCCGGAAGTCATCGGTAAGGTCGCTCTGGTTGGGCGCCGAGTTGCCTGCATAATGAAATAAAAATTAGATCAGTACTGAGGAGGAAGAAGGAATTCCAAGGGTTTACCTCGATGATTGCGGACACTGTATTCCCGAGGAACCGGGATGACTGCCCCGTCAACTCCCACACTCTCCCAGGCGCCGCCAACCCACCACCACCTTTCGTGCCAGCCCGTCACCTTCGGCGAGATGCCAAAGATGATAGCATCGCCGCCCCGGGGTTTCACGGAGTAGTACCCCAAGTGCATCGGCCCGGTCGAGGCCACTGTGTAGTAGATGTGGTTTAGCTCTTCGAGGGTCGGTATGCGGTGAAGTCCCTGACGCCCGAGGGCGACCATGGCGTCCAGCAAGTAGCTCCACCCATTCGGGGTGATTTGGGTTATCGACAGGTTCCACGCGGCGAGCAGCCGGGAGATAGCCGGGTGGAGTGGGAAGTGAAGTCCTGCGTGCAACGTGTCCGTATTTATGGCGACCAGCCCTTCTGGGGGCTGGTCCGCGCGCTCGTCGGCCGGTGGGGCATAAAAATAGACATTGGAGGGCGTCTCGAAGGTCCAGTAGATCTCCTTGAGGTTGGCATCCGGGGGCAAGCAACTAGGGCGACGAGAAGCCCCAAACTCGGTCGCGCGGGCCTCACGGTAAGAGCGGGCTGGGCGTTTCCGTACGAACTGACTCATATACTTGGAGTAGTCAAACCTGATCAATCGACTATCCGCGTAATCGACGTTCTCGGGCATGGCCTCCTGGTCGAACAAATAATGTTCTGCCCGAGGCGGGTAGGAGGACATTTGGAAAACACTGAAAGCGGGACCCTCCCGTTGAGGGCTCATCCTTTCTAGGTCATCGGTGTAGGCGTCCACGTCTGTGGAAGTACCCTCACCTTCACGGGCGGCGGCGGCACGAGAGGTGCCCTCCCCGGCTTGGCGGAGGGGTCTCTCGGCATCGGCATCGGCGGTGGTGCGACGGCGGAAGTGGTAAATATCGACAGCCCCGACGCTCTCAACAGAGTCGTTCATGAAGGAGAAAGGGATATGGAAAAGAAAGAAAGTGAGAAATTACCTTGAAGATGGAAAAGGGTCGCCGGATTCTGGAAAGAGTCGCCGGAAAGTGAGTCGGAAAATTCAAAAAACTTGAAGAGGGGGGGGGGGGGGGGGCAAGAGAGAAAAGAGCGAAAATGAGAATGAGAAGTGGAGACCCCTATTTATAGGGGAAATGGGGGAGGACTAAACTGCAAAAAATGGGGTCAAAAGTGGAATTAAACAAAAGTTAGGGGGCACGTAGGGGACACGCGCGCAACGGTTGGGGACAGAATCGGCGGACGTGACGCCTGGGATCTTGCTCGTCAGTTACGCCATCCCGTGACGTCAGCAGGTGCGGAATACGAAGCGCCACCTCGGAAGACGGAACGTCACCCTCAGAATTCAAAATTCAAACTCAAATGCCCGGATCGACCAGCCCGCCACCCGACGTTCATGGCCCCCCGATGACGGACTGGTGGGGCAATTGTTATACCCGATAATTATTACCCGACTATTCGGGTAACGGGTCAGACCGAAATGGCGCACGGGTGAGAAAATTAGGATCGCCGGGCTCAATCGAGCAGGCGGGAAGAGCGCCGAGCCTACCCGACGAAGACCCCGGAGACTTATCGAGAAGCATACTTGCTACGTAGACCAAAGATTGGTCGGCCAGCGACGAGCCCTGGAAAGATCTCTACCCGCTTCCCGTGAAAGGTTTCCCGGGCTACTCGCCACCCACACTGTACCCGGTTACCCGTCTGCCCGATCCCAGCTCCGCCAGCTGTGAGAGTATGACCAGTACCATCAGTTCAGAGGATGTGACAGGGTCAGAGTAGATAGTTGGGCCAAGTCCCATCAGTTCAGAGGATGCGACAGTGCCA
Organism: Ballota nigra; assembly: GCA_947034835.1. NCBI lineage: Eukaryota > Viridiplantae > Streptophyta > Magnoliopsida > Lamiales > Lamiaceae > Ballota > Ballota nigra. Next base: position 123,902,386 of record OX344723.1, read on the forward strand.
GGTGGCGTCATCCCATTGGTCCATAGAGGGGGCTGTAGCTACTCATTACCTCCCAGCTAGGAATAGGAGGGGCCCACGGGCTTACCAACCCAAGGTGGGGAAACCCACCATGTACACTATAAATAGGGCCTTAAATGCCCAAATGTAACACACAACTCATTTATTGCAAATCTACTCTTGAGAGCTCATTTACTCTTGCATTTACTGCTTTTAGTCATCATAAATACCAAATCCTACCCGCTAGGAACCCGACGGCGAGATCCTCACGAAATCGCTGTCAACATGCTTCTTTTGAGCTTCGACGTTAAACGCTTCAGCTTCCTCAGAACCAGCCTTAGGGGTAACAAGGATTGGCTTGTCCAACACGTACTCAATCTTTTCCTGCCTAAGCACCAAATGCACGTTTCGATGCTAGTCAAGAAAATTTGGCCTAGCCAATTTATTTATTTCCAAAACACTTCTCATCTCAACGACAAATTATTCATTTCAACAATCCTAGGAAATAAAATTAAACGGGAATTAAAACACATAATTTCTATGAACAATGTTCAGCAATCAAAATAAACATGACCTTTTATTTATTTTGTCTCCATTATTTTCACATACTCTATGACCTCATCGGAAGAGTGCGAATTTATATCTAATATAAATTGTAATGGACTAGGATCCACATTCCTACTATTTCAATGACTGCTAGGTTTGAACATTGCAATACCAGAATTGATAAAGTCTCTAATTGCCCCAAGCAATTTCTAGTTGATTGAACCTAGTTCAATCGGATGTCACCTAATTCTCGTTTTCCTACTAGGGCTGGTGAAACAGAATTAAGTTGGTTTACAACCATTAAGCGGTGACAAATGCGTCCCTATAAAAGTCCCGTTAGATCTGAGCAAAAGACTAGGGTCTCATTGGAACGAAATCTTCGGTTTACTTTTAATTTTAATGGCTTTCAATTTAATGAAAAATCATAGTTTAGTGAGGATCATTTTAAAGGCGGGGTATTAATTGCTTAATCGAGATCCGATATGTTAATCTATATCACACTTGAGCAATTATAGGGATCCGTCTACCCAAACATGATTTTATGCTTACTAACATTTATTTGGGCGCCGTATACCCAATCATATAATACGGTCCGACAATTATTGGGTGCCGTCTATCCAAACAAATATAATGCAATTTATTAAAAGTCCAACTTTTAATTCCTTAGGTCCAACCTATACGTTTCACTTATCAAAACTCAAATTTTATTAATCCCAAATTAAAAATAACTTTTAATTTTAATTAATAAATAGAGGGGGGCTCAAATGCAATTTCTAAAATTGCATCGAAGGGCCTGTCTCAAATCGAATTTGCAAAACTGCCCTTCTTCATCATCACCTAATCCGTCGGATCCAACCCGGTCAATCGAAAAACCATCAACAATTCATTATTCAATTATCAGGAATTAATCAAATTAATTCATCATAGTTCTATGTTCAACAAGAATAAAGAAACGAAATCGGAAGCCAACAAGTGCAATCAGTCGAAAAAGGGCAGATGAGGCGATGCCTCAAATAGCATCGCCGGGCAAAGAAGTCTCCCACCGGTGGGGCTTCACGCTGCTTTCGCCTAGCGCGGTGGCCTTCGAATCAAAAGAAAAATGCATAATCGTCATAAGTTTCGTCACAAATTGAGGTTTTCAACCTCAATTAGCAACAAATCGAGTCAATTACGCGAAATCCCTAAAATTCGAATTAGAAAACAAAACATATCGAAGAAGATGAGAGCATCGCAGCCAGGACCGCTACACCCCACCGAAAATGGACATGTGCTGGCATCACGAGACCCGACATCGAACGTTGCCTCGGGCGAACGCACAATGTTCAGGAGACGAGTGGAGGAAGGCCACGGCGGTTTAGGTGCTCCAAAGCTGTGAGTCGCAAGCATCGCACGGCTGGAGCATCGTGCAGGCAACGCGAGTCACGGTGTGTGTCGTCGACTTCGAGCGTCGCAATATGCTACGTAATATATTCCAAATATTATGTTTCTTTATTTGGTAATAATTTTGGCGGAAAAATTTAGTATTTTCTAAATATGGGCCATATATATATATATATATATATATATATATATATAAAGGCATCTAAGAAAGTAAGCAACATAAATAATGCTGGAAGAAAGAACATTTCTTCTAGAAACTGTCACTTAAAACATGCACTAAACTTTAGGGGGAGGGGGAGGGGGAGGGGGGGGGGGCTCACCCATGGGTGGAACTGGTGGTGGTTCATTCGTTTGTTGTCCGGACTTCTTTGCATACAAAGTTAAGGCTGGTGAGGAATTCCTTGTCAACCATTCCTTGGTTGAATCTCCAAGGAAATATTCAATTCAATTACTTCCTTCACCAGAGACATAGTTAGACTATCTGTTGGGAAATTAATTCCTAAGGGAAAAATGAATCAAACGAGAAATAATAAGAAGAAATAAAACAACAATCAACAACACAAGAATTTTACGTGGAAAACTCCAAAATCGGAGAAAAACCACGGGCCACGAAAGAAACATCACTACATGAATACAAGATTTTCTCTCTCGCTTGACAATCCTACACTATTACAAAACACACATGCTTCCTAAATAACCTTAGAAAACATTCTCCTTTTTCTCTATAACTAATGTGGGGCAAGACAAATTCTTTTATTTTAACAAAAATTTCAATAATCTCCACCTTGGTAAAATAAAAGAAAAATCATTGTCTTCAACCTTACTCTATTATCTACACCGACAATCATGATTCTCGAACCAGAGAATCATCATTCTCAACCAAAGAACAAACTTCTTGTTTATACCGACGATCATAATTTTTAAACCAAAAATAACCATCCTAAAAAAAAATAATAAAGATACTCCACCATATGAGTAAACCACTTAGAATCAACCATTCTAAGATTATTCTTCGGCACATGACAAAAACACTTGCTAAAATTTATGCTGCAGCTTCTAGCTCTTGGCTCTCCTTAAAGTCCTTCAACCATTGACATCTTCACCACACACTTTGCATCCATGCAAGTCAATGCACAAGTGGTTCCGCTAATATTATCAAAACCTCTTTCATAGATGATGGGCATGCCATAAGAATGCTCCTTCTCTCATCATTGGAAATCATAATATTTGCCGCTACTGCTCCACCTTGATCAAGAACACCTTGTGTAACCCAAATTGTATCAACCCGTTGATTCTCATATGTTCTCCATGTCAAACTCCATTGAACTCGAAGTCCTTGACATACTGTCTCTCCACCCCTTATTTAACAAAATTGTCTCACAAGTGACCCCTAAACCTTTCTCATGATTTTTTTTCTGATGTGGAAGATTAGACAGCGCTGCACCACAAAGCATACTCAGAATAGTAATAGACCTAACCAAGGCCCTGATATCAATTGTTGGAAAATTAATCCCCAAGGGGTAAACAAAATAAACGTAAATAAAATGAAGAAACAGAACAACAATCAACAAACAAGAATTTTACGTGGAAAGCTCCAAAATCAAAAAAAAAAAAACCATGGACCATGAAAGAAACATCACTGTATGAAAAATTCTAAATAAAACACAAGTCTACATTATTCTCACCTTTCTCACTCAAAAGGAATTTACTTAGAATCAATCACAAGACTTAAATGTATTGACCGGTGCACTTGTAAAAAAAACACATAGGCTTGTTAAATAACCTTAGACATCATTCTCCCTTTGTCTACAACTGATGTGGGACAAAATAAATTCATTTATTTTAACAAAAATCCTAATACTTTTCATGGGCACGAATTATGAAATTTTCCTCTTCTCCCTTTGAAAAAAAAAACTATTGACAAATTTTAAAAACTTATAGCACCAACCTTCTTGGCAAGATTTTTTTATTTTATTTTTTGCTTCAACTTCTAATATCGACCAACAATTAGGACAACAGGTGAACAAAAATTGTAACTGAATTGTTAATGGTTAAAAATTTAATGCTCAATAATTATGATCATGATTGATGAGTCATTATTCTATATAATTAATGTTGAATGCTAACAAATAGTAATGCAGAAAATGAATCCAAACTACTTATGTCTAAGCTAATTTTTGGAAGAAATCCTGAACCAAAGATATACAAGCAATATTGTTTAGTCCTAATATAGTGTGTAAGACTGTTATAGAAATATCATGAAATTGAAAACGTCATGCTACTTCATAAAGCTCAAGAAAACTCGTATATAAAATAAGAAAAACGAAACCGGTTCCAAAGCGTATCTAACTTAACTTCAGACATTTTATCTTTTAACTTCTTCCTCTAAGCTCACATTTTTTAATTAGGTGTTCAGTTCACCTAGATCATACTAGTGTTGGAGAAAATAGTTGGTGGTATTAATAAATATTTAATTAGTATTAAAGTGTGTTTGAGATAGGACTATTTGACCAATTAAATATGGGTGTTGAAATTAATTTTTTGAAACTTAATCATTTCGAGTACGATCTACTCGCAGAGTAGAAAAAAGTAATGTATTCATACTCACAAAATCGATTTTCAGTGAGTGAAAAATTAAATTGTGAATTAAGTGGTTCAACACTTAATTATGAAATTAATGAATGAATTAAATGAATCAATTAATTCTTTATCCCACATTGGATGTTTAAAATACTGATATATTTGAATTGATTGCTTGACAACCAAAGTTGTCACACATGCGCATGCTGAGCCGAGCCCCATGAGCATCCGCGTCTGTGCTCGTGGACTTGGCCTTGGTTCTTGGGTGGACTTTGGGGATTGAACCCAACGACTATCTAATTTTTTGGGGCATCAAAATCCTGGATATCCGGTCCATGAGTTGGTTCGATTCGGTTCATAGACTTACCTAATCCACGGGCTGATCCGATTCGTTTAAAAGAGTTCATTGACCACGTGATGCAAAATTCGAGGGGCAGTTACCAGCGCGTTTATTGGAAACGCGTCTGGTCAACTGCGGTTTTTCAAGCTATGACATAGCATATGCGACTGTATTAAATGTGCACGCGTTTTTTCTTTCTACGTGGCGTGGAGGTTCATCTATAAATATGTGTCCTCATGCAGTGGTTTGGCCACACCAAAAAAACCTTCTCTCCTCTCTTTGTATCTCTGCATATAGAGTCCTAAGTTGAGCAGTCCAGTTTGTGCGCTCTTCAGTTAGCCAGAGCTTCAAGTCCTATGGTGCTGCACACTTGAAGACCAGTGTTGTTTTACCTTTGGGGTCGTAATTCCATAACCGACGAGCACTACCGGGGAATTTTTTTCTTGCGGAAAAAAAGCTTCATTGGCTCGACACGGTTCTTTTGTAATTCAGTCTTTTCCAGTTGTAATTTTTTTATTGTAAATAAATACTATCTCCGACTTGTCATATCAACAATCGCAAGATGAAAATCATGACTAACAGTGATAATACTTCTGATCCCAAGAATAAGGGAACCACTTCCATTCCTTCTGGTTCTCCCCAGGGTACCACTACCCCCGTTCCTCCTGTAACTTCCCAATTCGGGTAGACTTCGAATCCCAACATGGTGAATCCTTTCCCCTATGAATCGCGGCTCTGCAACATCGGAACAATGTTGGAGGAATCGGGAAAAAGAAAGTGAAAGTCATTGTTGGGTGACAGCAAAGAAGATGCAGATGTGATTTTGGGTTTGTGCTTTCGCATCCCTCTGATTAGGCCTGAACTTGTCATGATTCGTCGTTAGAAATACCCCAGTTTTGGTCGGTTTTTTCGAGTATTTAGAGTCAATTGAGCATTATTTCTATACCTTGATGAATTTGTCTCTTTGATGCTCACAGGTGAATCGAGGATGAAAAATGGAGTTCGTAGGACTTTGAATCGACTCAAACGGATGCCTGGATGAGAAGATATCAAAGAAATACGATTGGTATTAGTGCGGAAGAAGAAAAGTATTACTTTGAGAAATTCTGGAGTCACTCGAGTGTCTCAGGTCGAGCACGTGCTCGAGCGCCAAAAACTTACAGAAGATTTCTTGCGCTCGAGCAGCTCGAGCCCCAAAACATACAGAGGAATTTGAGCGCTCGACCAGCTCGAGCGCCACCGCTCGAGCGATTGCATCATTTGAGCTACACAGCTCGAGCGCCACCGCTCGAGCGTGCTAGCTCGAGCACTTCCAAATTTTGTGTTTCCGGATGCATTTTTTGGCCCACGAGTTCCTGATTCGGCCCGATGCTTATAAATACTCGTCCCGAGCTCATTTTTAGGGACAACTAGAGACCTTGACACCACTTGATACGATATTACTTTTAGAGTTCATTTTTGGAGAGAAGGAGAAGAGCAAGATTTAGATTAACGTTTTTGAGGTTTTCTTTACGAATTCATAGTACGATTTTGCTTTTTAATTTCGTTTCTTAAGACCTTTGTTCGTTAATACTTTGAGACTCAGTTTTCTTAATTTAAATTCAGTTCTTAGCATTATTTTCTTTAAACCCTAGTTTATATTTGATAATTTATTCGTCATAAACATTATGTTCATGTTCGTTTCTTCTTCAATTGCTCTTGTTTATGTAAAAACCATGTCTAGCTAAAACCCTTGCATGCTTAGGGTAGGATGAACTCGTAGAAGTAGGTTGTGGGTACGTAATTAGGGTAATTCATGACGTTAGGTTTTAATTCTCTTAATTAATGAATTCTTAAAATCAATCTTAACTTTATTCTTGAATTTCGTTCGAAAAGTGTTAGAGAGAGGACGACCTTATCACTATTTAACAACGAGTAGACTTAATGAAAGGGTTTAGAAAGAGTTAATTAATCTACCGGTTTATCTAAGGAGGACGACCGCATCACCTTAGTTTAAATTAGGGTCTCGTTAATTAAGCACGATCTATTAACTCGTTAGTGGATTAGTGAAGTCGATTGCTAGGATAAAGTATTAGGGTTTTAATTCTTGAGCTTTCATCTTACAATCTTTTAATTAGGTTATTTCTTGCTCGCTACAATTATTTTGATTATGTACCTGCTCCGTTAGTATACTTAGGGATTCCTATCCTGAGTATCACCATCACTCATTTGAATACAAACCTTAGTTAATTTGTCTTCTTCAGTATTTTAGTTTAATTAGTTTATTTTAGTTTAAAATTAATTCTTCAAAAACCCAAAAAAACACACATTCATATTAGCTACGACGCGTTGATCTTCAGGGATCTGTTCGTATACACTTCATCCCTTGGGTTCGATAAACTTGGTCGCTATACTTACTCATACTACAGTGAACCCATACGCTTGTAGGGAATCTACTAGTAAAATTTGGTATATTCGCTTCAAGTCAATGGCGCCGTTGCCGGGGATGGCGTTGTATGTCGTTTGAATAGGACTTGTCGATAGCTTAGTAGTTAGTAGTGAGTGCTTTACTTTTCTGTTTATTTGTGTATGTTCGGCAGTTGCATTTTTATTCTTTTGTTAGTGTTTCAGGTTTATGAAAGTAATACGAGCGAAGAGAGACTACAGTCAGATCCTGAGACAATAGCAAGAAGAAACTGAACCTTTTTAAAAAGCATGAACGTTGCCGAAGGAGGGAAAGAACCAATGGACATTACTAATGAGTTGGAGGATGTCGAGAATGAGTTTAATCAGACATTGAACCGGGCTGGCGGCACTGAAGGCAATTCCAGTAAGAACCAAGATCCGTCAGGGGACAGTCAGAGCTAGAACCTGAGTACACAGAACGTGAACAATCCAACTCATAATCTTGTCCAACATCCTCAGAACAACCCTGCTTACCCACATCCTAACTTCCCACAAAACAACTTACCTTACCCTTACCCTTACCCATACCCACCTTATCCGTATCCACCATACCCGTATCCTCCACCGCCTGTTTACAACCAACTACCAGCTTATTAACCACCACCACCCCAACAAGTACCCGTACCAGCTGCTAACCCTCAGCACGTTCCTCAGAACGCAGATCAGAACATGGCTATTAGAGGAAGGTTCACGGCTCAACCGCAGAGGTACTATGATGGAGTGGCATTGCCCCCTGTAGAGGCAAATAACTTTTCGATTTCCCCAGGAATTCTTAAGCTGCTTACCGAGAATTAATTCAAGGGGGAGGTTGGGAAGGAGTATCCTCATACTCATCTGAGGAGTTTTCTGATGATCACATCCACGTTTAATTAAAACGGCATGTCTGAAGATGCCAAGAGGCTCAGGCTGTTCCCATTCTCTTTGACGGGAATAGCCAAAGAGTGGTACGATAACACGCTCCCACGGGGAGGTGTAACCATATGGGCCGAGCTCGAGCGTCTGTTCCTCAAGATTCTACCCTCCATCTAGAACCATTAAAGCAAGGATAGAGATCTCTTCTTTCCGTCAGAAGCCAGGAGAGGATTTACGTCAGGCTTGGAAGAGATACTCGAATATTGGGAGAGATACTCGAATATGTTGATTGAGTGCCCGCATCACGGGTACAATGAGGGAGATATCATGGCATTCTTCTATAGCGGAGCAAGCAAGGTTGGTCAAGCCCATCTCGATGCATGTGCCAGTGGAGCTTTTCTAAATCAAGGGATAGCGAGATGTAGAGAAATCATCGACAACATTATCACGAATTTCGGGACATGGAATGAGGATCCGGAATTTCAGAGAGCGTGCAAGTTGGAGGAGAATGAGGGTACGAGGAAGCTGTTGATGGCTGTGATGGAAAAGATCAGTAACCTTGAGATGGGGCAGAATCTGGTTGGAGGGAATGTAGCAGTGAATGAGAAAGTGGACCCACCCATGAGTCAGCAAGAAGAGGCCAACTATATGGGAAGGCCTAATTATCCACAAGGGGGGTATCCACAAGGTGGAAATCAGTTTGAAAGGTCTTCTTATGGCCAACCATTTGTACCTCCAGGTCCTCAGCCGCTTCAAAATCAATGGAGGAACACACAAGGATATCAAGGAGGACAGCAGCCTCCTCAAAACACATGGAGAAAAAATGAGAATTTTTCATATGCTAATCCAAAGGCTGGTATTACAGTCCCTCCAGGTGTTGATCCGGGTTCAAAACCCCCGGGTGGAGAAGGAGGTGCTTCAACTGAGGAGATGTTGAGAGCTATCCTTCAGAAGGTGGAGGAAGGTAGCAAGAGATTGTCTTCTTTGGAGTACGATGTGAAGGAGTTGCATAAGAAAGGCGATCAACGTGATCAAGAACTCCAGAAGAGAGATGTAGAGCTGAATCGAATTCAGCAAGAGAACAATAGGCGGTTCACTTCGATAGAGTTTCAGATGAGCCAGATTGTAAAATCATTGGGAAGAGAGCCGGGTAAATATCCTTCCATGCCGGAGGGGAACCCGAAAGAACATTGCAAGGCGATCCAGCTTAGAAGTGGAACCAACTATGATGATCCTCAGATGCCTGGTGATTCTGAGACGCCCCAAGGAGAGATTGAGATGGAGGGACAAGAACATAAGAAAGATGGAGGTGAGACAGTTGAGAAAGGGGTTGAGGGTGAAGGCATTCAGAAGAGTAAAGATGTGGAGGAGTCCCATGAGAGCAAAGAGCCTGAAGAGGAAGGCATTGAGAAGATTGAGAGAGTTCCAAAGTGGAAGAAGGCAAAGGAAACAAGGGAGAAAGTGAAAGAGACCGAGCGAGATGAATGGGGGGTACCCAAATTGGTGATACCTGTTTCGTATCCACAACGTTTCATGAAGAAAAAGCTTGATGAGAAATTCGCTAAATTCCTTGATGTTTTTAAGAAATTGCATATTAACATTCCTTTTTATGATGCTTTGGAACAGATGTTGAATTATGCCAAGTTCCTGAAGGACTTGATAGCGAAGAGAAGGAGAGTTGATGAGCCTAAGTTGGTGCAGCTAAACCATGAGGTGAGTGCATTAGTGCACAAGGCGCTTCCCCCAAAGTTGAAGGATCCCGGGAGTTTCACGATCTTATGTGATATTTGGAATGGAGTCAAGAAGGGAGCATTGTGTGATCTTGGAGCGAGCATCAATCTTATGCCCTTGTCACTATTCAAGAAGTTGGAGGGTGGAGAACTTCAACCGACAATGATGACGCTTCAACTTGCCGACCAGTCTATTACTCGACCTCAAGGTGTGGTTGAAGACGTCCTCGTGAAAGTTGGAGATCACATTTTTCCAGCCGATATCGTGGTTCTAGAGATGGAGGAAGACAAACACGTTCCGTTGATCTTGGGAAGACCGTTCTTAGCAACGGCTGGGATGGTGCTAGATGTGGCAAATGGGAAGATCACTTTGAAAGTTGATGATCAAGAAGTTAAGATTTCCCTATATGAAGCCATGAAGCACCCGAAGGAGGATGAGAGTTGTTATTGTATGGATGCCATTGATCCTTGTGTTGAAGACACACCTCCTATCTCTAACCTTTCTTGTATTAATGATTTTGATGATCCTTCACTTGATGATTTAACCTATGAGCATTATGATCTTGATGGTTTTGATAGGGATAAAGTGAAGAAGTTGAAGGATGAAGAGATGAAAAGTGTGGAAATGGTCCAGTTAGAGAAGAAAGGAGGAGTTAAGAAGAAAAAGTCCAAACTCAAGAAATTTCTTAGTAAGACTCCTCCAGATAAAGGTGAGAAGAAGTTGAGACCCCTAACACTTGAGGTGGAGAAGGAAGCAAAGGAACTCATGATGGAGGGGAATCAAGGAAAGAAATTCTTCAACTTCTCTTATGAGAATAAGGGAGGTATTTTAGATTCTCAAGTCCCGTGAGCTCCTTCGAGCTCGGTCCGGCATTAGGACCTTAAAACTAGCGCTTAATAGGAGGCAACCCATTTTTACTTGTTTTTGTTGTGTTTTGTTTCTTGTGTCGTTTTGTGAATCGTAAGTGTTAACCTCGTTTGTAGAGTATTTTTGTTGGTGTAGGCTTGTTTCGTGTGGCTTAATGTGAGCAAGTGAGCTTAAGGAAAGCAATTCATGAAGACGGAGATGTTTCGAGTAGTAAAGCATTCGATTGATGGAGTTTGAGGTAAACCGAACCCCAAACGTAGACCTCTTTGCGAAGTCGAAGTTTGGGGGGTGATGTTTCTTTTCGCTCGTTACTTTGCATTGATAGTGATTTAAGTTCATAAGAATTTAGTGTACTTACTCGTACGTACTCGTTCTTTTCAAACTTTGTTATTGCCTAGCAAGAACAAAGTTTGGGGGTGTGTGTATTCGTACTTCGAGTTCGTACACGAAATTCTATTCCAATGAAAAATTGGTCAAATTTTTCGAAAATATCGATGCGTGGGATCGAATTAAGTGAGAGTGTTTAAGTTCAACTTGAATGGATTGGTGATTTGCACGTTTTGAAGAGACCCCAACTCCTCGGTCGAATGAGCGACCTGGCTTAAATCGAGGACTTCTCAGGTTAGTTCATGTTTTGGATGAGTGTTATGATTGTTCGAGTTTGGGTCGTTGGGAAATTTTGAGTTTTGAACATCGAGAATTGAAGTTGAAATTTGGAGCTGCTCGAGCGCCACCGCTTGAGCGCGTTGCTCGAGCACCCCAAATTGTACAGAAGATTTTCGCCGCTCGAGCGCTTGTGTCATTCGAGCTCCATGCTCGAGCGCGACCGCTCGAGCGGGTCTGCTCGAGTGGATCGCGGGTTTTACCCAAATTTAGCCCTCTCTATAAATACCCCTTTCCACACTTTTTCGCGCACACACACAGTAAAAGGGGCGATTTGGGGCGAAAACCAGCGGGTTCGAACCATTCTCACGGATTTTTCACGAGTTCTCACATTTTTGCTCGATTTCTTCACATATTTCCCTTAAATCTTCAAGCAAGGTACGTAATCTCTATCTTTTGTCTTTCAATTCGTAGTTTAAAGGTTGATTTAGGCATGGATTGAGGATATGAACTAGGGTTCTTAATGTGCTCGAAATTTTTAGGGATTTTGCATAAATTTGTTGATTCTTGATTCCTTGTTGATGAATGTTGATAATATGCTATGGGTTTACTTGTTTTACTTTCAATTTTGGAATTGCATGAGTAGAATGGGTGAATTTTTAGAGTGAGAAAGTAGGAATTTGAGAAAAGGAAATGGGTTTTGCTTGTTGAGAAGAAATTCTTGTAAATTGAGATTGAATTGAGCATGAATAGGTTTGATTTGAGTCTTGAGCATGTAAATTACACAATGTGGGTAATGTTACTTCATGATAGACTTGAATATGGGTATTCGTGAGTTGAGATAGATGAATTGATTGTTAACTACTTGAGAACTTGTGAATGAAAGCATGAGACTTGGAATTGATTGATTGAACTCAAGTTGAGATTGAAAGTGAAGGAATTGAAATTGTTACTACTTGAGATGTTTGGAATTATTTTGAATGGCATAGAATGTCAAGAATGGAGTTGAATTGCTTTTTGTGTTTTGCCAGGTACAATGGCTTCTAAAAAGAATGAGGACCGAGTGTTGAGCATTGCTGAATTGGAAGAAGTCACGAACGATCTTAGGAGGAGGAGTCTGTTGCCCTCGAGATGGAACAATCTGAACTATGAGGGAAGTTGGAGGTACATTGCGTATCGATGGAGCCTAATAACCGGGAAGGTAGAGAAGACTCGGAGACCCGTCGTTAGTTTCATGAGAGACTTGGGGATCAAAGAGGAGATTAGAAGAATTTTTAGAAGGAATAACATGACGGAGTTCTTCGAGATGTTGTTGTACATGGAGACGAATGCCGACTTGGTGGAACAATTCCTCGCAACAGTTGAGAAGACGGACGAGAACTCGTTCAAGTTCAAGTACCAGAACGATTAGCAGTATTGTGAGGTTGAAGCTGTCAACCTTGCACTTGGACTTCCAGCATTGCCCAGACCCAACCGTGTGTCAAAATCATACAAGGCGAATGCGTTCTGGAAAGACATCACGGGCGGAATGGCCGGGGACTACAAAGGTCAGAATGCACGAGCATCGGCAATCAGAAATCTCGTGATTCGGTACTTAGAGCAGATCCTAGGAAACACCATATATGCTCGTTCTGAGATGGGAACTGTCACAAGTAAGCAACTCTATGGTATTTGGTGTCTTCTGTACACAAAGGATCACGACTTCGGAAGAGACTTCGTGGAGCACCACTACGAGGCTCCATTCAAGCTTGGCACGAAGATTTCCAAAGTTCAAGGAGGTGGATTGATCTCTATATTCGTGAAGAGCCTCGGATTCGTGCCATGTTCGGTTCCTTGCCAAGGGATGGATTTAGGGTACGAGCAGATGAGCAACACGCTGATGTTCGAGCATTGGATGGGAAGTTATTGTATTTGATATAAGGATAATAGCCTTTTCCCATTGCCGAACGATAAGTTGGTGACTTTGAAGGGAAAGAAGAAGCAAAACTTGGGCATGAACGGAGAGCAGCACTTGGCTATAAGTGCTAAGTATACGTCTGAGGTTGATAGTAGAGGACTCCGGGATGTGAGGCCCGTGAAGAGGAACCGTGGAGAGGGCACTAGCGGTGTCGGGACGAGCGGAGCAGGATCGAGTGGAGTCCAAGATTTACAAGAAGAAGAAGAGCAAGAATACGAAGAGGGGCACGACGGGGACAGAGAAGCAGCGGGCGAGGACCCGCAAGAGATGGAGGTGGAGTCACCCGGGATGCAGTCGCCCGGGCAGTGGTATCCCTTGTACGAGGATTGGACTTAGATGGGGAACCAGATTCAGACGCTCCAGACTGACGTGACCTACTTGTGTGAGACGCAAGATAGGTTAGACACGAGGACAGCCCGTATGGAGGATCAGTTCTCAGATATGCACCGCTGGATGGAGTCGCTGTTCGTGTCTCACTTGGGAGCTGATCATCCAAACTACCGCCCACCGCCGCCTCCGGATGCTTGAGAGTCATGGGATTCCCCCGATTTCTAGTTCCTTTTTCTTTTTCATTTCTTTTCGTTTCTTATTTATTTTTGCTTTTGAGTGTGAACTTTATTGTTTGAGTGGTGTGAATTTCTTATGGGATTGTATTAGAAGTATTTCAGATTATGGGGTTATGATTTAAGTTGAATTGATTGATGATTGACTGATTTCACTCTTCTTTACTCGAATTACTTGCTGATTGCTGATTCTCGGGTATGACTTAGTGAGAAAATTTGAGTTGTGAGGGTGAGTTAGGAATTGTTTTGTGTGAGTGGTTGAGCTAGAGTTGATTTGAGAAAGAACTAGTATGCTTGTGAATTTTTCTTTTTGAGTGCTTGTGTGATGAGAGTGAGAATTCACTAGGACTAGCATGGATGTGAAAGTCGTGAGATTTGAGCATTTTGAGATTTTGATGCATAAATTAATCTCTTCATTTATGAGTGGATCGTCACCTTAGAGGATGCTAGAACTTGTGTGTGCTCTTGCTTCTCGATTGTGTCTAGTTTGATATGTCGAAGGTGATCTTAGGCCATCTTTGTTTGTATTGAGTCACTTAGCCTAAATTTTCCCTACCATTGACATTTGTCCCTTGTTAGCCCCTTTGAGCTTTAAGCCTATTTCATTTTCTAGCACATATGAACATTATTCCAGTTCCTAAGCCTTTTGTCCCAATTTGAGTGGAGAATAGAAAAGTGTGAATGTGAAGGGATTGAATTGAGTTGAAAAAGGAAAATGTGATTGCTTGAGTGAGTATGAGAAAAAGGTGTGGTGAAGTTTTGAGTTGTGGGAAAGAACAAAAAAGATTGAGAATGAGCAAAAGAAAAATGAGCTCATGTGTTGTGAAAAAAAAAGAGAAAAAAAAAAGTGATTGACAAAAGTGAAAAAAAATTGAGAAAGAAAAATTGAAGTGTTGAGAGTGTTGGAATTGAAAGTGTGTTTATTGAATATGTTTGAAGTAGTCTGTTCCTAATCTCGAAGTACCTAAGTGTGATTTTCTATTCTCCATTCACTTAAGTCACTTACCCATATTGTTATCCCACCTGTCCAAAGAGCCTACATTACAACCTTGAGAAAAGTCCTTTTTGATTCGGCATTGATTTCTAGAGTATAGTCGGAGTTGAGAGTGCTTACAAGCCTATGGCTGCCGATATGTGTGATTGATTGTTTGAGTGAGTCCCTTTAGCATTGATATACACTTGTGAGGGAGTGAAACACATCGTTGAGTGCACATCCATGTTTGATTTTGGTGATTCTTGTTGTTGTTGCATGAGTATGATGAGGGAAGGTGAGTGAGTATACTTGTGATTGATCTTTGAAGCCCGAGTTCATTCGCTTACATGATTTGATTCGTTGACTCATTCCTAACAATTTCACTTGACTTAGTATTTCATTGCTTGAGGAAAAGCAATATAGTAAGTTTGGGGGGGGGGTTGATTAGGCGTGAAATTGTCATGATTCATCGTTAGAAATACCCTAGTTTTGGTCGGTTTTGTCGAGTATTTAGAGTCAATTGAGCATTATTTCTATACATTGATGAATTTGTCTCTTTGATGCTCATAGGTGAATCGAGGACAAAAAACGGAGTTCGTAGGAACTTTGAATCGACTCAAACGGATGCCCGGATGAGAAGATATCGAAGAAATACGATTGGTATTAGTGCGGAAGAAGAAAAGTATTACTTTGGGAAATTCTGGAGTCACTCGAGTGGCTCAGGTCGAGCACTAGCGCTCGAGCACGTTGCTCGAGCGCCAAAAACTTACAGAAGATTTCTTGCGTTCGAGCAGCTCGAGCGCCACCGCTCGAGCGTGTTGCTCGAGCGCCCCAAAACATACAGAGAAATTTGAGCGCTCGACCAGCTCGAGCGCCACCGCTCGAGCGATTGCATCATTTGAGCTACACAGCTCGAGCGCCACCACTTGAGCGTGCTAGCTCAAGCACTTCTAAATTTTGTGTTTCCAGATGCGTTTTTCTGCCCACGAGTTCCCGATTCGGCCCGATGCTTATAAATACTCGTCCCGAGCTCGTTTTTAGGGACAACTAGAGACCTTGACACCACTCTATACGATATTACTTTTAGAGTTCATTTTTGGAGAGAAGGAGAAGAGCAAGCTTTAGATTAACATTTTTGAGGTTTTCTTTACGAATTCATGGTACGATTTTGCTTTTTAATTTCATTTCTTAAGACCTTTGTTCGTTAATACTTTGAGACTCAGTTTTCTTAATTTAAATTCAGTTCATAGCATTATTTTCTTTAAACTCTAGTTTATGTTTGATAATTTATTCGTCATAAGCATTATGTTCATGTTCGTTTCTTCTTCAATTGCTCTTGTTTACGTAAAAACCATGTCTAGCTAAAACCCTTGCATGCTTAGGGTAGGATGAACTCGTAGAAGTAGGTCGTGAGTACGTAATTAGGGTAATTCATGACGTTAGGTTTTAATTCTCTTAATTAATGAATTCTTAAAATCAATCTTAACTTTATTCTTGAATTTCGTTCAAAAAGTGTTAGAGAGAGGACGACCTTATCACTCTTTAACAACGAGTAGACTTAATGAAATGGTTTAGAAAGGGTTAATTAATCTACCGGTTTATCTAAGGAGGACGACCGCATCACCTTAGTTTAAATTAGGGTCTCGTTAATTAAGCACGATCTATTAACTCGTTAGTGGATTAGTGAAGTCGATTGCTAGGATAAAGTATTAGGGTTTTAATTCTTGAGCTTTCATCTTACAATCTTTTAATTAGGTTATTTCTTGCTCGTCACAACTATTTTGATTATGTACCTTCTCCGTTAGTATACGTATGGATTCCTATTCTAAGCATTACCATCACTCATTTGAATACAAACCTTAGTTAATTCGTCTTCTTCAGTATTTTAGTTTAATTAGTTTATTTTAGTTTAAAATTAATTCTTCAAAAATCCAAAAAAAAAAACATACATTCATATTAGCTACGACGCGTAGATCTTCAGGGATCTGTTCGCATACACTTCATCCCTTGGGTTCGATAAACTTGGTCGCTATACTTACTCATACTACAGTGAACCCGTACGCTTGTGGGGAATCTACTAGTAAAAGTTGGTATATTCCCTTTAAGTCACCCTCTATCTCTCTCTCTCTCTCTCTCGACGAAGAAGACAGAGTTTTTGGGTCCAATTTCCGGGTTATGTGATGGAATTTCTTGTTCTATCAAAGGTTTGAGATGGAAACAAACTCCTACTAGATTGATTGAGTTGGTATTTTGAGTTTATTTTAATTTTTATTATCTGTAATTGTCATGATTAAATTTTATTTTGGAAGAAAAAATTTCAATTTGCATCATCCATGGAAATTAGTATATTGAGAATTGTTGGTGTTAATGCGATTTTGGGTGAAATTTTTTTGCTAATTTTAATAATTTGAAAAAGTTTATCCAAAATTTTGGTTGATGTATATACAATTTTGTTGGGTTCTAAACTTTCTGCAAAGAAACCTCCTTATAGCCGTGGTTTTTGTTTTCTGCTCGATGAAAATGATGGTTGTGTGGGCAGAAAAAGGGGCATGAGAGTGGATTAAGATTTAGGTATCAAATCGAATATAATTAAATTTTAATATTAAAAGGTAAAATTGTATTTGCACATCTTAAACTACTTTATCTTATGAATTAGTACATTATACCAATCAACATATTAAAATAATACATAGTTTATTATATCATACCAATCATCGTAATAAAATACTTATCTCACATTTGCATACAAAAGTAATATCCATATTATTATATCACTTTATCCCTCTTAAATTATACATGTCTACCAAGTGGAGTCTAATAGTATAACAACCATGTTATTGTCAGTTTACCATTACAAATAAATTAATAAAAAATACAAATCACTATTTTATACTACCTCCGTCCTCCAAAAGTATGACTTTCTATTTTTTTTCAACAATATTTTTCTATTAACCATGCAATCATCACTTAATAACTTCACATGTCATTAACTTTATACTCACAACCAACCACTTAACTCATAAATGGACAACTCAATACCTCAAAATACCCTAATTTTACCTTTTTTCATCTATGTTTTTTTAAAACATGTCAAAAGCAAACGACAATACTTTTTGGGGACAGAGGTAGTATGATGTGCAATTAAAACAATAAATGGATTCCAAATGTTCAATTAAAATATTTATTTATTCGAAATAAGATGAAATGTTAAATAAATGAATAAAAAAATACAGTTATTATAAAACTCTAAACATTTCTAAAAACTTTTTGGTATACTACATTTTTTGTAGTATTGCATTGAAGATTATCATTATGACATTATCTTCAAACTCAATCGACTGGTAATTCTCGAGACTGCAACATAAAGATGACCAATATGGTATACAAAATAATTAGCAAGAACTGTCTGTGTGTAAATTTAGATGGTAGCCTAAGATCAGTAAGAGTTGGTGAAAGTCTAGGTATCTATGTTAGTTCACTTGCACTGCTATCAGTAAGAACATTAACTTCAATTACTTTATCACTCAACCTAGTGATAATCAATCTATACATATAAAAAAACAAATTATTAAACTTTAATTTATATATTAAAAAAAGATAAAAGCTAGGGAATAATAATTTTCAAATATACAAAAATAATAAACTAACATGGTCCATTATACAGCCACCTTGAATGATCTATATTTCTCAACAACATACCCAGTGTTCCAACTTTAAAATTAAGTTCACGGTCAAACCCATTGGAGAACTTTAAAGTGTTAAAAAAACTCAAGAGTATGTATAATCAAGAACATCAAAATTAGAATCAAACCTACAAACACTATTAGAACTGAGATATTTACGTGACTCATTCTGATTTAATCGAATCATTTAATCATTTATAGATTAAAAAATGCATAATTCTCATTTGCCTTGTGCAAAATATCATCAAAAATATATTTCCAACATCCATCACATATATCACACATATTACTTAGGATACAGTTGTGATGAGTGTAACAAAAAAAGATCTCATAGACGATGCAGACACTCAAGCGCTAGCTTGTTCAAATTGATCAACATACGCTTTGTCATCATCCAACAAACCCTGGCAAAGTATGCATCACGAAATGTTGTATGAACTACTCCATTAAATTTTTTTATATCATCAAAACATGTCTGACCACACTTGGTCTTTCCAACATAGAAGTCAACGATTTTATAGTCAAACATATATAAGTATATTCTATGATTTTATAGTTAACATGTAGGACCACACTTGGCCTAGTTTTTTTTTTCTTTTAGAAAATTACATAATAAATTATCATCAATGATTTTATAGTCAAATATATATAAGTATATTCAAATTTTACCCAAATTTATGTATGTACAAGATGTTTGGCAATAATTATCCGAAGCATAGGACCCAGAGCTTTTTTATACAAAATGTTGCATGAACTACTTCATTAAACTTATTTATATCATCAAAACATGTCGTACCACATTTGATCTTTCCAACATAAAAGTCGATGAACCTGTATCCCTAAATATAATATGCTACTTCTCTGGAAGATATTGTTATAAATCAATAATGAATGCCCATTATGATATCATTTATGTCCACCACTGATTTACTCGTGAGATTAGCCATTTATTAATGACTCATTATTAGGTTAACATATTTAATGTTTATGCATAATTATAAATAGGTTCTTGTATCAGTTGTTGAGGATGACAAGAAAACAAAAGAATTAGTAAATCATCCTGGCTTGGCACTAGGGATGTTAAACGGGCCGCGGGCTGGCAGGCCAGCCCATTTAGCCCGGAACCGTGCAAGGTTAGGTTCATGTGTATAGCGGCCCGTTTAAAACCGGGCCTCTTTGGCCCGGACCGGTTAGCCCGCCGGTTTACCGAGCTGGCCCGGTTAGCCTGAATTTTTTTTTTAATTTCTCCTGTTATAGTTACGCATAGCAGTAAAAATAAAATATATTCTACTCACATCATTTGTTTTATTTCCAATTATGGTTCCCTCTTGTGTTATTGCCCCTCTCTCCTCCCCCCACATCCACCCACCCACCCCGCCCGTTTAACATCCCTACTTGGTACGCCCCCAGACGTAGTCATTATTGATGAAATGGGTAAATAAATCTGGTGTTCTTTCAATTACACTTATTTTACAACACGTTATCAGCACGAGTATTCTACCAACTAGATTGCAACCTTTCCTTAGAATTGATCTTCCGTCACATCGCCAATGACAACAAACATAGCAAGAAGGCCCGTACATAGCCTGGGCCATAATTTCAAATGGGTCTGAAAAAGAAAAAAAGGGTGTGAGACTAATCCTTGTTCGAATCCGAGGTGCATCAAGTCACGCTGCACCAGTAGGTATCGACGCCAAACTTCATCGGGCCATCGCACCACCGGGGATTGGCCGCCGACGTGCTGCCCCTGTCGCATCTCACCGGAGAGGTTCGCCAATGTCGCATGGACGCTCGCTGCTGTTCCACACGCCACTACCTTGACTGAGAGTGACCAGCGTCGTTGCTGTGGTCGGTCGCTGCAAATCGGACGCTGCTACCGCCGCCTTGCCGGTGGGACTCGCTACGCGACCAAGGCAGTGTGCAACTGCTATGATTGGTGAAATTGAGGGCATCCCTAGCTGCACCCATTTCTCTACTGACATGGCCCCCTGTTTTAGTTTCGATTGACTTGATTTCAGACAAATTCATCTGAGCCTTAATTGGTTGGGCCCGATTTATAGGGGAACGTCCATGGCCCAACCACACACCTCATTTGCAAACCCCCTCTGTATATTCTTAATTGAATTGAAATATGTCAATATTAGAAACTAAATCTTTCTAATGATTTTGTTGAACAGGGTGATGAGAAACTAGATATCACCCGATGTATCTCGAAGCAAGTAGTTCGTTCACATGCGCTCAACTCGAGATAAATTTTCATCAAATGTTTGGGAACCCTTATTGTTGGGTTCCGCTATGGTAAAATGGTTTAATCTCTTTTAAAATTCAATATTTAGAACCGCTTGTCGCGAAATAGGCTTAGGGATTCTTTGTTATAGAAATTAGGATTTATGTGAAAATCCTTATGTTTCTATTATTATCTTTGCTGCTAATTTAATTCACTCAAACAATGCATAAAATTTTCATATACGGGTTTGCCTGAAGCAAACATGAGCATTGACTAAAATTTGAACTTGAATAGTTACTCCTACTTGTATAACTATTTATGTGAATTAAATTTACATTATTAGTTATAGTCCACATATATTGTCTGGGTAGGTGGCACCCAGTATTTGTCAGACCGTAAATCATGTTTGGGTAGACGACACCCAATATTTGCTCTTTTGTGATTGAGCATGTAAATTAAATCCTTTTTCTCATTTGTTAATAAAAATTCAAATCGTATGTCTTATTATGTCCATTTAAAACATAGTGAAAATGTTTGGTATTACTAAGAGAGAATTTACTGAGCTTGATCTCGATGGTAATAACTACATGACATGGGTCATAGATGTTGAGATTCATCTAGTCTCATCCTAATTAAACAGAATCATTGTCCATGGTCTGAAATCTATCGATGCCCAGCAGGCAAAAGTGTTGATTTATCCCAGGTACCACCTAAATCAGGACTTGAAATAGAAGTACCTTACTGAGATGAACCCTAGCCTTTTATGGACATCCCTAAAGCATTATTTCCTGTTGGGGAAATCGAGGTGTCCAGATCTATTCAGAATAAAATTTAAATATGGACTTAAATTCAATTATTACTAGCATGAATTAATCCTAAATTAATTCAAATAATACTTAACCAACAACAAATAAATTCATGCTCATGAATATTATCACATAAAATTCTATGGCGAATAATTAGGAATTTTACATGAATACATACCTCTTGTAGCGACGTCCAACGAGAAGACCGGGACAAGTGAAACGATCCTATCAACCGTAAAAGCCTTCTCAAGTATTCCCTCTTCGCCTTACTCGTTCGCCGGTGGAAAGCGCTCACGAATAATTTAATAATCTAAGGGAAGAAGAAAATATTTATTGCTCTCGATTTTTCCAACTTATGGAACTTATAAATTGGAGATGAAATAATCATCCACTATATATAGGACTAGGGTGGTCGAAATTTTTGGATGAATATGGGAGAAGAAAATCTTTTTTTAGCCTCCAAGAAATCTTAAATATATCTCATATATTTTTTTCTCCATAATAAAATATTCCACAAAAATCTCACCCTCCTAATATATGGGTAATTTCCTAAATTTAGGGAGAAGAAATACTAGATTTGGATCTTCTTGAATTTATGAGATAATCTTGTATTCCAAAAATATATATTTTCCATAATATTTTTCCAAGAAAATCAACAAAATCTTTTCACTCTCTTAAACCCAAATTTTGAAAATATTGAGAAAAATCAGCAATTATATTTTCTTTTATTTTAATCGCTTTATTATTATTGGGCTACTCAAGGGGCCTTTAGGAGAATTAAGATTGGACCTCCAATGGGCTTCTGAATTTCAATATTGAGCCTCAATATAATTCAGTCCATTAATATTAATTAAAACCACTATCAAAATTAATATTGCACTATTCATCTTAATACATATTATGATAATATGGGCTCCCGGTTATTATTTCTCGTGTTTAAGATTATCTAGTTCATTAATTAATTGAGCTTCTGAATAGCTCTAAATTAATTAACTTCTAGTGTCTTGGAGTAAAGACAACTCAACATTATTATCCGTACCGGAAAACGAACTTTCACTTGCAAGATTTGGTACGATAAAACTTCTGAGCCCACCAAGGGGACAAATCACACAAGTCGTACTCGCACACGTTTCTTCGTATTAAATCTTAGCAACCGTCGTATGATTAATATTACTACCCAAAACACAAGGTTCGAAGTCACGATGATTCTCACCCGACATGTATTAAAGCAATAACTATTAACCACACACTGTCCTATTTAAGTGACAGGGATTAAGAAATCAATAACCACTGAGGTCTAATTCTTCATCTTTCAGAACAGAAGAATTTATCCTCACTGTAGGTCCTCTTCAACACATACAAAATGTGCTAGTTCAATCTCTTGGTCAAGACACGCCAATCCGAGTCATGAATTTGTATGTTTAGTTACAAGGAACTATCAATGTGATCTTCTGTGATCTGGTATCACCATATTAACTACAATGTAACACATACTATATAATGAACGGTTTTCGATAAACATGTAACATTCATTCATATTTAAAGCAATATTGGTAAAAGATTTATTCTTATAAATAAGTGTTTAATATATATGTTATACAAAGTAAAAGCATACTTTCACGTATAACCCCAACAATCTCCCACATATACTCAAAGTCTGCTTTTAAGTATACCTCATGCATGTCTAGTGTAGTTCTACATGACATCTCATGTCAACCTTCACTAACCTAATAATATTCCTCCCACTTATACTCAAAGTAGATTGTCATCGGTCTTGACACTCATTCCATCCACATGTCTCTTGAATGTACTTTGAGGAAAACCCTTTGTGAATGGAACCGATATGTTATCCTCCGATGCGATCTTTGTCACCTCTATATCTTCTCTTTTAACGATTTCTCGTATAAGATGGTATTTTCTTTCTTCGTGTTTGTTGGCCTTATGGGCTCTCAGTTCCTTTGAATTTGTAACTGCTCCAGCATTATCATAATAGACAGTGATTATGCAGGAAAAATTCGGAACAACGTCCAAGTCCACTAAGAAGTTCTTGAGCCAAACCGCTACTTTCGCTGCTCACAAGTAGCTACTTATTCTACTTGCATGGACGAATCTGCGATGCATTTCTGTTAATCGCTTCTCCATGTCATGGCTCCTTCTCCCATGCAAAACACACTACTCGAGGTAGATTTTCTAGAGTCTAGATCTGATTGGAAATCCGAGTCCGTGTATCCCATGTGAATTAGACTGCCTGACTAGTAAATCAGCATTCTATCGCGAGTTCTATTCAGAAACTCCAGAATGCATTTAACTGCAGTATAATGATCTTTCCCGGGGTTACTTTGATATCGTGCCATCATGCTTGCGGCAAAGTAAAAATCCGATCTCGTAAACAACATTGCATACATATTTGTCTTAGATTGCCTCGTTGTATGTCCATGGGTCCGATTCATCTCCGAGAATTAAATCCGAAGATTCTCCTATTCCCATGAATCTCTCGGGTTGTCTAACAAACCTCCCACTACGATGGGGTTCCGGTTGGGTAGGTGTGCCGATTGGTGTATCATCTTGTATACTTGGTATAAGAGTCTACCCTCTTAATTCTTCTAAGGTAATTTCACTTTTGGGCTTTCTATAGTTCGTATAGTCTTCTTCCAAGAAATTAAAGTGTGTACTTATCACGATCTTTTGATCCTTGGGACTATAGAATATACACCCCTTCGTTCCCATGGGATATCCTATAAACAATCTTAATTCTGAGCGTGGATCCAATTTATCGGCTTCCTTGTCTAGCACGTATTTGAGATACCCCCAGATTCTCATGTTTCTTAACCTGCGCTTTCGCTCGGTCCATAATTCTGTTGGGGTTTTAGGTACCGATTTGGATCGCACCATGTTTAGAATGTAAGCAGTCGTTTCCAAGGTATTACCCCAAAACGACTTGGGTAGATCCGAATAGCTCATCAAGGATTTGACCATTTCTAAAAGCGTCTGGTTCCTTCGTTCCACTACATCGTTCTGTTGAGGGGTTCCTGGTGCAGTTAATTGGGATACAATCCCTTGGTCCGATAGGTAGTTCAAGAATCCATCGTTGAGGCACTCGCCTCCACGATCAGATCATAGAAAATTGATACTCTCTTTTCCCTATCCTTCTCGGCTTCGACATTAAACTCCTTGAACCTGTCAAAAGTTTCAGACTTATGCCTCATAAGGTAGATGTATTCATATCTCGAGTAATCATCAATGAAGGTGACAAAATACTCATACCCCCTCTTGCTTTGATCGTCATTGGACCACACACATCGGTATGAACGAGTTCTAACACTTCTGTGGCTCTATTCCCCTTGGCTCCAAATGCGTTCTTGGTCATTTTACCCTCTAAACAGGATTCGCAAGTTGGAAACGACTCAACTTGAAGAGTCTCCAAGGATCCATCTTTCACCAATCTTTGTATCTGCTTTAAATTAATATTACCTAGTCTATGATGTCATAAAAGTGTTTCGTTCATGTCCAAAGAACACTTTCTTTTATTACTCGAAATAGTCGATGTGTTATTAGATTCAATTTGCACACTTAATGGTATAAAGATCATCCAATAATGTTCTGGATCAGATAGACTCATCTTTTCGAGAAATAATAACATCCTTATAAAAAAAAACTGAGTATCTATTCAAAATAATTTAGAAACTGAAGGTTGAGTTCTTTCTAAAACTAGGAACATGAAGAACGTCTCTCAAGACCATAACTCTATCTTCAAATGATAGGCGCACTTCTCCCACTGCTTCAGCTACCACTCTCGTAGCATTGCCCGGAGTGATGGGGATCTCACTTCTGCTAAGTCGCCGGGTTATCTTGAACCCATACAAAGTGAAACAAATGTGAACAGCGGCTCTCGTATCCACTACCCACGAATGGGCAGCATACACCATTTCACAAGTTTCAACGACTACGGCATGTGAATTACCTATCTCTCCTAGCCTCTCAGGCTTGAAATAGGCAGACCTCCAATGTCCTCTCTCACCAAAGTTAAAACACTTCCCCTTAGATGCTAGCCTTGGCTTTGCCTTTTGCAACAGTTGGATTTGCTTGGGTTCGACCTTTGGTTCTCTTCCTCTTCTTCCCTCCCTTGGAACCAAAAGAGGTAGACGGACCATTAGCCACCATAGCAGTGGATTGGTGCCCCATCATCGCCTCCGCTGAAACTAAAGCTTGCAAGAGCTCGGACAAACTACTTGTCAGTTCATTCATCTGACATTTCAGTTGAAACTGCTCAAAGCTTTTCAACAGTGAATGGAGTATGGAATCTATCTAAATAGAGAGATCAAATTCGGCACCAAGTACTTCCAACTTGTTAAGGTGTGTCATTATCTCGAGAACGTGCTCCCACACGTGTGTTCCCTCCATCATTTTCAACTTGACCAAGTCATGTCCGGTGGACTGAACAATCATGGGGTTCTGATGCAAAACATCTCTTCAAGACTTTGCATGATTTCTGCAGCGGATTCAATGCCAATATGAAATGCGTCTCAAATCTTCAGGCAGTCATGTCAAGATGATGCACTTCATAGAAATGCGTATGTGGTATGTCCCCAAACTATCAAAAGACCCTTTTTGCCCTATCAAAAGAAGGATAATACTCTCATCTTTCCAACCGGGTAATTCGTAGGTGTCTATTTTAGCGAGGAATTCAAGTATGCAAGTACGCTAGGTTACACTATTCTCCCAATCTCAGGCTACCTCTTTGAGGAGATGGAAAGTCCTTTCAATGACTTTATTAGCTCAATCTTTGAGAGCAGGTCAGAAGCTAACAACTTCCTCTTCCTTACAAAAACTGTCAATTCGAAATATGCACATAACTCATACTTAAATAGATTCATGGCCACAAAATGCCCTTATATCATGCAATAGTGATAGATTTAAATACAATCAATAGACATACGTATCATATATAATTATATCATATATTTCAAACAGTTATAATATAGGTGTACATTTATGTTGGATAAATTGTTTTAGATTGATTTAGTCGAGTTCAGAGTATACCAGCAAAACGTATTATTAGCAGATCAATCAACCGATCATCACCCACCTCTTAACTTTATAGCTAAGTTACAACTGTCTTTGAATTCCTTTAGAAGATAACTTGCGTTGTAGAGACGTCCCGAGAGCGATACTCTAATTCGAATAATTAAAAAAGTAATTGGTAAGAATTATTTAAAATGGATTTGTAATGTTAGAAAAAAATAATTGGTATTACTACCAATCACTATTGGTAACACTTTCAATGTCCATCTCGGATGAAGCGAAGAACCACCTTGATCCCATCATATGGAGAGGCATTGACCGCAAAGTTACAAACAATCGTCTACACTAAAGATGAAGAAGAGGATATGGAAAGTGTGGGCTCTACTAACTTCATTGATACTCGCATCATCCAACAGCCAATGCCTAGAAGCATGGAAGAGATATCTCTACAAGGGAGAGTCGCCCTGATGGTGAGAAACGGAAGCATCAATAATGTTAATAACTTACAAGCAGTTTTGATTAGTGGAAGAGATGGTCGAGCTAGAGCATGTGTGGATTTCACGAGTACAAGAGCATCCGATAAAGAGATCACAACTACGAACCACATCACTATATGTGAAGATACTCAGATGGAAGAAGATGCCGAAGATGCACCTCCGGAACTCGAAAAGGGTGTTAAAGCAACTATTGATGAATTGAAAGAGATCCAACTTAGGCGATGAAAATGACCCGCGACCAACCTACTTGAGTACTTTATTGTCCGAGGATGAGGAAGAAGCATACATCGACCTGCTGCAAGAGTTCAAGGATGTTTTCGCATGGTCATACAAGGAAATGCCAGGTTTAGACCCAAAAGTCGCAGTTCACCATCTCTCGACAAAAGAAGGAGTTCGACCAGTTAAACAAGCTCAATGTCGATTTCGACAGACTTGGTCTCATTGATTGAAGCTGAGGTGAATAAACTCATTGAAGTCGATTTTATCCGAGAAGTGAAATATCCTAAGTGGATCTCAAGCATTGTTCCGGTGAGGAAGAAGAACGGCCAGATTTGTGTTTGTGTCGACTTTCGAGATCTAAATATTGCATGCCCTAAGGACAATTTTCCGCTACCCATTGCCGAACTTATGATTGATGCAACAACGGGTCATGAAGCTCTAACCTTCATGGATAGATCGTCAGGCTACAACCAAATTCGAATGTCACCAAAAGATGAAGAGCTCACCGCATTTCGTACTCCCAAAGGAATCTACTGCTACCAGTTCATGCCATTCGGTTTGAAGAATGCCGGTGCCACTTATCAAAGGGCTATGTAAAAGATCTTTGATGACATGCTCCACAAGAGCATAGAATGTTATGTAGACGACTTAGTGGTGAAATCAAAGAAAAGAGAAGATCATCTTCACGATTTGAGGAAAGTCTTTGAACGCCTAAGACAATTCCAACTCAAGATGAACCCATTGAAATGCGCATTCGGGGTTAAGTCCAGAAAATTCCTTGGGTTCGTGGTTCGCCATCGAGGGATTGAAATCGAGCAAGCAAATATTGATGTTATCTTAAGGATCCTAGAACCTCAGAATATTCACGAGCTTAAGAGCATACAAGGAAATTTGGCTTATCTTAGAAGGTTCATATCAAACTTGGCCGGGCGGTGCCAACCATTCAGCCGTCTCATGAAGAAAGGTATACCATTTATGTGGGATGAATCATGTAGAAACGCCTTCAAGAGTATCAAGTCCTATTTAATGAAGCCACCAGTGTTAGTTGCCCCGGTGCATGGTTGTCCATTGACTCTCTACATCACCGCTCAAGAGTGTTCCCTGGGAGCTCTACTCGCACAAGTAAACGAAGCCGGAAAAGAAAACAAGTTGTACTACTTGAGTAGGATGATGACTACAAACGAGTTGAAGTATTCCCCCATCGAGAAGCTATGTTTAGCCTTGATATTTGTGATTCAAAATTTAAAGCATTACTTCCAAGCTCATGATTGATAGTAATACTAATTATTATTTTTCTAATATTACAAGTTCATTTTAAATTAATTCTTAACAATTACCTTTTTAATCATTCGAATTAGCGTTTACGATGAGGGTTTACCGTGAGGGTTTAGGGTAATATTACCATTAGAGTCTTCTGATGAGATACAGAATCAGACTACTCCCAGAGTAATCAAGATCAATCCATCTATTCTTGATTCAGATTCAGATTCAGATATTGACCCATCTTCTAGTTCTCTGAAGCAGAAGTCTTCACAAGGAGCAGAACCAGAAGTAGGGGGAAGCTCTTCTGTAGTTGGTGATAATCACCAAGGTACTACAGCAGATGGTCAATCAGGTAAGACCACGGGAAGGAGGACCCTGGTTGATCACCCCAATGACTTGATAATTGGAGATCCAGCTAAGGGTGTCCAGACTAGAAGAAAACTAAACTTAATTGTCTTATTCAGTTGCTATGTGTCCTTAATTGAGCCCAAGAACATCAATGAAGCACTGAAAGATTCAAATTGGATTGTTGCTATGCAGGAGGAGTTGAATCAATTCACCAGACAGGATGTTTGGGAGCTGGTAGATAGACCAAGACATTAAAAGGTGATAGACACTAAGTGGGTTTTCAAGAATAAGAAAGATGAGAATGATGTCATTACTAGGAACAAGGCAAGGCTAGTGGCTCAGGGCTATTCTCAATCTGAAGGAATAGACTATGATGAGACATTTGCTCCTGTTGCCAGACTAGAAGCTATCAGATTGTTTCTAGCATATGCTGCTCACATGAAGTTCAAAGTATACCAGATGGATGTGAAATCTGTCTTTCTTAATGGGATTCTCATTGAGGAAGTGTATGTGGAACAACCTCCTAGTTTTGAACAAGGTGACAAGATGTTTAAGCTTAAGAAGGCTCTTTATGGGCTGAAGCAAGCACCCAGAGCATGGTATGACACTATATCTCAGTTTCTTCTGGACAATGGTTTTACTAAGGGTAAGATTGATAGGACTTTGTTTAGGAAAGAAGAAGGAAATGACGTCCTTCTGGTCCAAATATATGTTGATGACATTATGGGTGTGTTTGCAAAAAATTATATTTTTTGGAAGTGATTTAATTTAGTGATTGTGAGAATTAATTGCTTATTGGTAAAAGTGGTGAGTGTTTGCAAAATTTGTATAAAGTAAATATTGAGTGTTTGATAATTTTTTTTAATAGAGTAAATTATTAGTGAAAAGCTATAATCAGGTAGAAGCATACCTTTCTCAACTTTTAAATTATAGATTCTAGTTGATTAATTTAAGCAGAATCAATGAATTCGAAAACACTCAAAACAACTTATGCACACAATTCTAAGTGATTATAATCACTTAAAATCTTTTGAAAACACACCCTATATTTGGATCCCCTAACAAGAAGCTGTGTGAGAAGTTTGGTGAACTCATGCAGAGTCAGTTTGAAATGTCTATGATGGGTGAGATAAATTATTTCTTGGGTTTGCAGGTAAAGCATTCAGAGAAGGGAATTTTCATAAATCAAGCAAAGTACATCAGAAACATGTTAGAGAAATTTGGAGTAGTATCTAGCAAGGCAGTCAAGATCCCTATGATGACAAATTTCAACATGGATCCAGATGAGTCTGGAGAGAGTGTGGACCAGACTCAGTACAGGGCACTTATTGGTTCTCTTCTGTACCTTACTGCAAGCAGACCAGATATAACCTTTGCTGTTGGTGTGTGTGCCAGATTTCAAGCTAATCCTAAGAAAAGTCACTTGAAAGCAGCTAGGAAGATATTGAAATATCTTAAGGGAATAGTGAATTTGGGGTTGTGGTATCCTGCAGATGATAACCTAGAGTTAAGTTGTTATTCGGATTCAGATTATGGTGGGTGCAGAATAGATAGGAAGTCTACAAGTGGAACATGCCAATTTTTAGGGAATAAATTGGTATCTTGGTTTTCTAAGAAACAGACTTCAGTTGCAACATCAACAACAGAAGCAGAGTACATGGATGCAGGTAGCTGTTGTTCACAACTACTCTGGATTAGTCAGCAGCTAAGGGACTACCAGATTAGGGCTAAGGATATTCCAATCTTCTGTGATAGCAACAGTGCAATAGCAATCACCCAGAATCCAGTTCTTCATACCAGATGCAAGCATGTTGATATAAGGCATCACTTCATAAGAGACCATGTTGAGAAGGGAGATATAAGGATGGAAAAGATTGCAACAGAGAAGCAGAGAGCAGATATTCTGACTAAGCCTTTGGCTTAAACCAGATTTAGAGAGTTAGCATTTGAGTTGGGTTTATTAGATCCAGAGACAAAATTAGTCTAGGGGGAACAGAAGAGAAGTATCCTTTATCTAAATTTTACATATGTTATTTTTATACTAACATGCCTACAGGTTAGATATACCAGGGAAGTTACATCTCTAGGTGAGGTATGTACCAGATGAGACATGTACCAGATGATGTACATCCCAGATGGGGTACAGAGTCAGATTCCAGAGAAGTCCAGAGTATATTCTAACCAGAACCAGATGGGTTTCCATCAGATGAGATGTAACACCAGACTAACCAAGGTATCATCTGGTTACTAAATTAGGTGACCAGTATGTATTTACTTCTCTGGCCTCTGATCATTGGGATACACTTTTTAAATTAGTAAATACACTCAAAACATTTCATCTTCAGGGTGTATTTAAGACTAGGGTAGAGGACCTAGGCAATCATTTCACTTTTTACCTTGACTGCCCACGCACCAAATTAAATCTGTATTTCGTC
The DNA here is from genome assembly GCA_947034835.1 of Ballota nigra. Lineage (NCBI taxonomy): Eukaryota > Viridiplantae > Streptophyta > Magnoliopsida > Lamiales > Lamiaceae > Ballota > Ballota nigra. The sequence goes on from OX344723.1 coordinate 123,933,720, forward strand.
TTTAATCTTGACCGTCAGATTTAATTACCGTGCAATATATCAATCAATTCACAAATTAATTTTTTCCTCTAAATTAAATTTTAAACTTACATGCGTTCACATTTCATTAAATTTCAAAGCCACGCATCTTTTCTTATTTAACCTAAAATTTTTTCAATCTGTCTTTTCACTTATTCTTACTTTCAAACCCTAACTTCTCTCTGCAAGTTTTTCTCTCTCTCTCTCTAAAACTTTCAGACATGGATCCCAAGTGTAACTTCAACCATGAATATGTGATGAAGAAATTAAAGACAGAGATGGTTGTTGATTTCTACACCACCAAGAATCCAACGGCGTTGGCTATTTTGGAATTGCTACAGAAGGCCGGGATAGAGAAGTTGATCTCAACGGTTCCCCAGAATTTTCGTACCCTTGATGGATATGCTGCTCAGTTCTTGGTGAGGATGAAGATCCACAACGACTACATATCATCCAAGATTGACCAGGATGATGTGGTGTTTTCCAAGCATGATTTCTACAGATTGTTTGAGAACATCTCGGCAGAAGGGGTAGATCCATTGACGTACAAGGAGGATGAGACTGTTGAATCCTTCAAGATCTTTGCAAGATCTTCATGCCAGAATCTGGCCAGGGGATTTCTGGACAAGCACTTGAGACAAAAGTACAAGGTACTTTTTGACATTGTTGTGAAGGTTTTGATGTGAGAGAACCATAGCACAGATGTCATCTTCACTGGCAGGCTCTGTGTTATGAGGGCTTTGTATGATGGTGTCCAGTGTAACTGAGTTGAGTTCTTTTGGGACATCTTGAGGAAGAACAAGGCGAAGGTGAAGAAGGAGGAATGCCCAACCAAGCCTGGAGAGTTGCAGTTCTGTCTGACTGCAAATATTTCGTTGGGGACTTTCTGCTTCCAGAGAAGAAGTGGAAGAACTCTTGGTGCAAGGGATTTCATAAGTCAAAGATATTGTTCTCCAAGGATGGCCCTCTCCATGGCCATGCCGACTCTGATGGAGAGCAAGCTATTCCTGCCCCTCCTCTCCAAGCAGTGCCCTCACCTGCTAAGGGGCAGAAGACCAAGAAAAGCCCTGGGAAGAAGAAGGCTGAGGCTTCAGAATCCTCAAACTTGGTGTTTTCTGGTTCATCTGACGATGACCAGATCCCCCTCCATGCTGCTCTGAAGAAGCAGAGGGGAGATGGAGAAGAGGCTGCTAAGAAGGCAGGAGCAGCCAAGGAAAGGCAGAGGCAGGATGATGCTGCGGGCAAGGCCTCTGCAAAGAAGCCAAGGACTTCAAGAAGGGCAAAGAAAACCCTCCTGGTGGATGAGCCATCAGAGGAAGAAGAGTCAGAGGAGAAGATCCCTCTGAAGAAGAAGTCCAAGGCTAAGAGGACAATTCTTCAAGATTCAGACTCTGGTTCTGATCTTGGAGATGCTCTGGAGCAGGCAATTGATGAAGCTTCCCAACTTATGCAAGAGTCAACTGCTCCAGTGCCATCTGTTGAGGTAAACCCATCTATCCCATCTTCAACCCCCATAAACCTAATAACCCCCACTACCTCTCCCCCAGAGACCCAAACACAAAACACCTCACCTGCTCCTGGTGCTCCCATCACTTCACCAGAGCAGACCATACCCGATACTCCCATATTCACACCATTAACCTTACCCACTCAAACACCTTCACCCTCTACATCACAAACACCTCTTCCCACGATCCCTCTCCCCCAGCCCCTGCACCAGAGGTGCCATCTACCTCCTCTGGTGCAGAACAACCCCTTCCCCCCACCTCTACCTCACAAATTCCTACCCCTCCCCAATCTCATACAGAACAGTACCCTTCCTCTTCTATGGCAATGAGATTTCCTGTCCCTCCCCCTTCTCCCACTTGCCTGATCAGCGATGATAGTGAAGATGAGGATGCTTCACTAGAGCCGGAGGTCTTAGCACCATCCTCCTCTGCCTCTGGGCCCAAACCCTTCACATTCTCTAATGCTGACATGGGTCCCATCAGGCAGAGTATGAGTGTAAGTGCTCAGCTCTGGCTAAGAGAGTACTTTCCAATTTTGTTGGAGCACTTACCACTTCTGGCAGATCTGACGGATGCCAAATTCTGGAGCAAGGCCAGACTTGAAGATGTAGAGGATCTGGTCGTGTTCCTGGATGAGATGACCACCTCTGCATTCACTGCCTAGGAGATAGACCTCAAGAAGAAGCTCAACATCCAGACCCCTGCAGAGCTTGAGACCCCAGAGGCAGCTAAGGTGTTGATTCGAATCTTGCTGATCCAAAGAGGAGTGATGATCTCCCCAGAGGCCCTTCCTACTCTTTTGACCATCACTTCTCCTTTCCTCCAGAGTAATATTCAGACGAGGAGGACTTTGATGTGACCCCTGCTGTGCTGCAGAAGATGAAGATGTTCTTCAATGAACATATTATGCAGATAGGGTGTTTCTCTAAGGCCATGCAGCATCTGGCGCCTGCTCTGGTTGAGCATCAGATCAAGGATGAAAGGAGGAAATTCTTGAAGTAGATCAAGGCTACCTTTGCCTCTGCTAAAGCCGCGTTCAAATCTGATTGCCTCTATCTCAAGATGGATGTTCATGAGAGCCAGAAACAACTCCAACACTATGTTCTGGACCAGCTGCGACCCGTTTCTGTGCTCAAAGTGGAGATGGCTTCTCAAATGCTAGAGACTGTCAAGCTCAAAGATTCCCTCCAGGAGATGTTGGCTAAGCAAGAGCATCTGGTGGCTGAGACTCAAGCTTACCTGGAGGAGGCCAAGCAGCTGCGTGATCTTCACTCTTCCTCCACCACTGCCTTGCCTGATCTCATTCGGCAGGTGGTGCAGCCCCTTATTGATGAAGTTAAAAAGGGGGAAGAGAAGGCCAGAACTGATCTGGCGAAGACCACTAATGAGACTCTCTTCAACCATGGTGCTCGTCTGGATCTGCTGGAGAACACCTTGGCTCAGGCTGAGCTGCAGAAGAAGAAGAAGGAAGAGTTAAAATCTCTAACCATGGCAAAGCAGCTGGCAGCAGAAGAGGAGACTTTTGATGCAGAGCAGGGTCCAGTCTTTATTCCTGGCCCTGCCAAGAGGAAGATCAGGAAGGTTAAGAAGAGCTTCCTGGAAGAGGTTGTTGAAGAAGCCGAAAAGAGATTCAAGGAAGAGACATCAGAGGAGAGGCTAGCCAGAATTAAGAAGCACATAGAAGAGGAAGGCTCCTATTGGAGTGATGGATATTCTGCCACTCAGGACAGAAGGGTCCTTTGACTCTACTGTACCTGTTCCCCTTATTGAAAGGTGGAGAGAAGCAAAGACACTGTGGTTTATCCAACACTACATCCAAAGACCCCGCCAGAGGATGATGTGCTTATCAACATAACCTTCCACTGTGCTTATCAACATAACCTTCCACTCCTGGATGAAGCCATATGATGCAGACTTGTACAAGAAGTTTATGGATTCCACAATCGAGTTCAATCTGGAGGTGACTGCCCCTGAGTTTCACTACATCAACACTCCTATGGTTGGAGACCAGGTTGATTGGGCAGTGTTGAAGAAATTGTACAAGACCAAGGTGTTGGTGAATTTCACCCCAACATCCTCTGCTGAGCTGAAGGCTGTTCAAGACAGATTCTTTGACTGGTTTCTGGTGCCCAAATAAAACAGAAGATGTGCATAGATTAGGACCTTGATATTCAATGTAATATGTAATCATTTTGTCCTTATTATTAATGAAAGTCATATCTACTTTGTCTTAAAGACAACTTCTTGTTGTCTTCTTGTTTGCCTGATAAGATCTACTCTAAGGTCTTATCCCTTTATTGGTTTCATGCCTAAGTGTTTTATTTTGATCAGTTCTGGTAGTGTTTTAACTCCATCAAAAAGGGGGAAATTGTTAGGATAAAAAATTGTATAGTTTTGATGAGTTAAAACAAACCAGAAGATGTAATAGGACCATCTGGACATGTTAGCCAGATGAGGAAATAGATTAGGACTTAGTCTAGGAGGAACTGCCAGACCAGAAGACTTCACCAGAAGAGTCACCAGAAGACCCCACCATAGGACTTCACCAGAGGACTCCACCAGAAGACTTCATCAGAAGAGACTGACCAGAGGCAGAGGACCTTTCCCAGACCAGACGAGTCTGGTAGAACAAAAGATGCTCAGAATCATCTTCTGATTCTACTGAGTATTCTGTTTCTTAACCAACTCTAGACCAGAAGACATCGAGGTTGCCTGGTGTCTGGTCCTGCCTTCTCTGGAAGAATCAGAGTTAGGCATTGGAAGTATTTGACCGTTGGTGATTCAAATCAAGTCAACAAGATTGGATTGGAAAGTATATGAAGTCAATCAATCCAAGGATCTCACCAACCCAATCAATCAATTAGGGAATTGATTGATTGGAAGCTTCCTTAAATAGAGATCTGATTAGATTAGCTCTCCAACGGTTATACCATAATCATCTCTATATATACAAGAGTGCAGCTTCGAAGAAAGGCTCTAGAGAGATCTCACGCGCACGAAGTCATATCCAATCCTTAGTTCTTATCACGCTTAAAGCACTCTTATCTTGTTCATACATTCTATTCACTCATTAAGGAGTAGTTGGATCTCAACCTGTTCATCTATTAAGAAAAGGTTGAAGGTTATAAGCTTTAGATCGAAGTTAGATCTAAAGGCTGTTGTAAGAAGGAACTGGTACTTCGAAATTCCAGTACGTAAGTTGGTTGGTTGGTAGTGAGGCCCTTTTGAAAATGGAGAGTGGACGTAGGATCTTTCAAATCCGAACCACTATATATCTTGTCTATTTACTGCTTTCTTTATATTATCTTATTCAACTGCTCTTATAAAAAGATTTTGTTAAGAATTAACTTTAAAGCTTCCGCAATTAATCTGTTGAGTGGGACCAACAATCATCTGCAGGAGCAACTTTATGGTCCTCTTTGCGGGCAATTTTCATACTTTCCACCAACTGTTTAAGATTCTCGAAATCTAAGAGCTGCAGCCAGCTGGTGATTTTAAAAAAAGAGCACAGACGAGCCTCCTCCATCTCCCAATGTTCCCAGCCTCTAGCATCCACCAACATGTGTTGCTCCTGCATATTGGACTGCTTGAAGTCAAGCCAGACCTTCAGTTCGATTACATTTGAGCACAACACCTTGTACTTATGCAGATTTGGCCAGCACTTGGAGACCCATTCACAGGCGTTCCCCCTGAGCATGTTCTCATACATCCCTTCCATCAGCCCAGCATCCAACTCCTCCTCCTCCGCTGCATTAAGGAATTCGTCAATCTCTAAAGTGGATGGCTCATTTGGATCCTTGGATGAAACAAAAAAAAATCCTCAGGAGCGGGTAGATGGGTGGAAGTGTTTGGATTATTTGGCTCGGACTCAGTTTGGGGTGGGGGTAGGTCAATGTGTGGGTCTGGGTTGGAAGATTCAGTGGGGTGGGTTGGGATATTAGTGGTGGGTTTAGTGATGGGTGAGGATGTAGGTTGGGGTTGGGGTTCAGTGGGGTTGGGTTGGTCAGGTTGCAGCAGCTCTGCGGATTCGATCGTGTCCCTGACCTGCACCAAGTCAGAGGCTCTTGGAGAGCTTGACTCTTACCTGACTGGGCTTACCTCCTTCAGAGCCTTCGCAGGGGATTTCTTTGGCCCCTTCCTTAGCCTCTTCAAAGGCTTCATCTCCTTCTCCGCCTCTTCCACTCTGACGTCATTGTCAGTCTCCGCAGCCTCAGATACTGCACTCTTGGAGACCTTCTCAGTCCATTTCTTAGTACCCTTAGCTGTGGCCTTAGATTTAAGGACCACCTTCAGCTTGGCCCTCTTCTCTTTCTGGGCCTTCTCCTCAGCCTGAGCCTTCTCAGCCTGCTCAGCTGCAACTTCCACCTCCGTCTCATTGCTTCTCTCAAGGATTTCATCTACCCTTTCCAGCAAGTTGGTCACAACCTTCTTGCCCTTGCCACCAGCCTTCTTCTTCTGACCCTTCAGTGGAGCTTTGATGCCAGCCAAGCTAAGAATGGCATAGGTATCACCTTCAGAGGTGAACATAACCTTCTTGGAAGAGAGATCATCTTCCAGGTCAAAGGTACAACCCTGACAAGCATGGGTGATTAGCAGCGACAGCCGGGTCCCAAAAGGAAGTATAGCTCCCACTGATATATGCTTCTTGGCCTCATCCTTCTTCAGTTTATCCATCGCAGACTGACTCAACTAGTCAAGAAAGAATTGCTCCCAGTTGGCCTCCACTTCATCCATCAAAGCTCCCATAATCCTCAGCTTTGGCAGGCTCAGCTGCTCATGGGACCCAACAGTGCCCATGATCATCTTTGACACTACGTCAATCATAGCACGGTACTCAGACTTGAGAGTGTCCTTGTGCTGCCTTGCCCTGAACTCAGGAGAGCCTGACTTTGTCCACTCCTTCAAGAGCTCTCCTTCCTTGTTCTCCTTGTAGGTCTTTGGGTTGATTCCAGAGCATGGAAGCCCAAATACTTCTTTTACCGCTTTGCGAAGAACGATATCGTGTGTCTCTTCATTATACAGCTCCTCTCCATCTGCATTCTTCTCCCCAGTAGGCACCAACACGGTAACCCTTGTGAACAATTCACCCTTACGAGTAAAAAGGTTCAAGTACGCTTCCACAACTGCCTTCGGAAGCACAAATGTGGGTTTCTTCATGAAGTACTTCTCCAGTCGGGCCTTGGAAATCCACTCGAAGATAGGTAGGATCTCCTTCACGTTTAGACACGCTCCTTCAATGGTGATGATATGCTCTATATTCACCAATTTGTTCTTGACAACATCGTCGATGTCATCCGTGGTTCAAGTGGTGTCAAGAAAAGCCATTGAGATAGTTGAGAAATTTGCAGAAATTGAGTTCGAATGAGAGAAAATTCAGTGTGCAGTGTGAGTGTTGTGTTTGCGTAAATTTCTCAAATGACTTTTCTAATTGATATGACTAAGTCAGTTACTCAGACGTGGGGTTCAGATTAAACCTGAATTTGAAAAGATTTTGAAATGAAGGGCCAAGATTAATCTCAAGTACAATTATTTACCCAAGTCAGTCATATTCCGTATAAAATGGACACGTATATGAAAAAGTAACTGCGCACATTAAATGCTCCCTCACGCATGGGTTTAAATATCAAAAGGCGCATTTTAATGAAAACGAAAATCATTTAATGAAGATTTTCAGGATGGAAATCTCAGTGAGACGCTTCAAATTCACAAAGCTTAGGATTGAACTCATACCTGTCAGGGAGACATTGTAGCACCCTGATACCTCATTGAGTCGAGTCTGTCCTGAGTTTCCCCTAAACCCTCTATTGACAGCTCTCTCGGATCTAAGAGTCCAAACTCCACTGACAGTTCCATAAATCTTGCTTCACCCAAAAAGGCTTAGTCAAGATGTCAGCTCTCTGCCTGTCAGTGTGAATTTTCTCCATCCTAATATCCTTCGTTTCCACATGATCTCTTATGAAGTGATGCCTAATATCCACATGCTTGCACTTTGTGTGAAGCACTGGGTTCTGAGTGATTGTTATTGCACTGTTGTTGTCACAATAAATTGGGACCTCATTTGCAAACACCTGGTAGTTTCTCTCAATTGTTGTCTCAACCATAAAATCTGAGCACAACAACTACCTACAACCATATACTCAGCCTCAGTTGTGGATGTCGCCACTGAATTTTATTTCTTACTAAACCATGAGATCAACCTCCATAATCTGCATCTGAATAACCAGTTAGTTCTAAGTTGTCATCTGAAGGATGTCATAGTCCCATATTGACTGTCCTTTTCAAGTACTTAAGTATCCTCTTAGTAGCCTCCAAATGACTTCTCTTGGGGTTAGACTGATACCTAGCACACACACCAACAACAAATGTAATGTCAGGCCTACTTGCAGTCAGGTACAACAAATATCCAATTAGCCCTCGGTACTCAGTCGGGTTCACTGAAGCTCCTTCAGTATCAGGATCCATCTTCCAATTTGTGTTCATTGGGATCCTAGCCGGATTGCAATTTTGAACTCCAAACTTCTGAATCAAGTCTCTTGTATACTTGGCTTGATTAATGAAAATCCCTTGATACGTCTGCTTGACCTGCAATCCTAAAAAGAAGTTCATCTCTCCCATCATTGACATCTCAAATTTATCAGTCATCAACTTAGAGAATTTCTCACAGAGCTATGATTTGGTGATCCAAATATTATGTCATCTACCTAAATTTAGACCAAGAGAATGTCATCACCTTCAGTGATCTTGAATAAAGTCCTATCCACGGTTACCTTCCTGAACCAATGGTCAGTCAGGAATTGGGAGAGAGTATTATACCAAGCTCTAGGAACCAATGGAGTACTTTCTTCAAATGGTATACTCTATCTCCAACCTCAAACCCGGGAGGTTGTTCAACGTATACCTCTTTATTGAGTACACCGTTCAGGAAAGCACTCTTGACGTCCATTTGATACACCTTAAACTTCTTGTATGTTGCATATGCAAGGAACAACCTGATAGCTTCCAACCTAGCCACTGGAGCAAAGATCTCATCATAGTCTATTCCTTCAGTCTGACAATACCCCTTTGCAACCAGCCTTGCCTTGTTCCTCACTACAACACCATTCTCATCCTTCTCGTTCTTGAAGACCCATTTGGTACCAATCACACCTTGATGCCTAGGTCTATCTACCAGTTCCCAAACCTGATTCCTTGTGAATTGATTCAACTCATCTTGCATGACTATGATCCAGTTCGAGTCAGTGAGAGCTTCTTCAATATTATGAGGCTCTTACTCAGAGAGAAAGCAACAGAACAGTGCGCTTTCACCATGGAACTGCCTGGTCCTGACTCCCTCAGTTGGATCACCAATGACTTGGTCAATGGGATGATCCTCTAGCCATGTTCTTTTGCCTGGAGTTGTTCATGAAGTACCTGCAATGTTAGTATCTACAGGGTCTATAAATTCAAGAAAATGAACAGAAGAGGATGAACCTGAGTCTACACCAAAGGGATTTATCAACTCAGTGTCAGGGACATTGATTCCCCCTTAATATGTTGACTCACTGACCATCTCAGCTGCGACCGCATCTTCATTGACGATACTTACCTCAGGTTGAGCCTGTTCCTCAGTCTGAGGCTTAACGGTCCCTGATGCGCTGGTCTTAGGAGTGGCTCTTGTAGTATCATCCTGATCTTCGTCATCATCCCAGCATGGAATAGGCACTGCCTTGACCTTGAGATCAGGTTGATTCTTCAAGCTCAGTCTTGTCACTCTCTGTTGGGATATATTAGTTTTGATGTTTTTCCAAAACCACATGTAATAGGTTTAAAGCAGTTAGGATTAGACTTTTTAGTTTCAGGTCAGGCTAAGTTGTTCTCAGTTGAACAGGTTATCAGTGGAGGAAAAACTCAGCTGAGGGGAAACTCTACTGAGGGGGAACTCACTGACTCAGCCTAAGGAAGTCAAGATGACATCACAAGAAAGACAGACTGAAGTCATGCTTGCAAATATCACCGACTTCTAGGACATCCAATTCAAGATTGTTTTGTGTTCAAGGAGAAGGTCATGCGCTTAGCCGAGCAAGGAAAGATTCTACTAGAAGAAAGTAGCATAACCACAAATATTCTTGATCAGGTTTTGGGTCAGAATACCTCCTTTCTTCACCTCGATCGCGTTTCTGGTCAGTGTTCCTCCGGTCTTCATACCTTCTGAAACTATTGTGGCTTCCATCAGTTTTCCTATCTCAAAACGTCTGGCCATCATACTGTACTTTTCAGCGAGTTCTTCTTTACTCATTTCCATCAGTGACTTTGATGGAGATTTTGTAGGTTCTGACTTAGCTTTGAACTCTTCTCTGGGGCTTTCTCCTCTTCTTCAACTGCTACTTTCTTCTTTCTCTTGTTAAGATCAAATTCTAACGCCTTGAGCTCTGAGAAAAGTAGAGCTAAAGTAATGTTGCTCATATCCTGAGTGTTCTTGAGCATGATAACACTGTTATCCCATCTCTTAGGGAGAGCATTCAGAATTTTAAAAGCAACTTCTCTCTTAGGGACTTCCTTCCCAAATTGCACCAACTCATTCATCATTTTGATGAATCTTGACTCCAACTGATCAATAGTCTTTTCAGGCAGTATCTTAAAACTCTAGAACTTCTGAATGATAATATTTCTCTTGTTCTCCTTAATCTTCTCTGATTCTTCGCACATTTGGTTCAACTCATCCCATACCTCTTTCGCAGTCTTCAAATGCATCAATCTCGCTAACTCCTCGAACGACACCGTATAAAGAATAATATTCTTGGCCACGTTATCCAGCCCTATCATCATCTCGTCAGTGGTCAGTTGGCTCCTGTCCTTCAGCACTAGAGCTCCAATGGGGAGATGATCATATCCTAGTCCTCTGCATATGGAATGATGATCTTGATGGGTCCGTCCTTGATGACTCGAGGCATCTGGTCATGAATTGCATCCAAATGCGCTTCCAATCTAAATCACCAGAAGATAAAGTAGAAACAGAAAATTCAAACAAAGAAGCTTCGAGCCTCTTTGAAGCCATGATGCAGAGTTTTCAAAAAAATTCAAACAAAGATCTGTTCAGCGACCACCAACAGTTTCTCCTCTGAAACTATTAGTATTCAAAGTCAGTGGTCTTTTGAACCAAGACTCTGATACCACTTGTTGGTCCCATACAAATCTGAATGATACATGTATGGGGGGATACACGTATACAAATTCTCAACTTTCTTTTCAAAGCTGAGCCCCCTTAACTCAGAGTGGTGATATACACTGAATAGATAATACACCTACTAACTGCACTGAGGCAAGTTAGTTGGCTCACTATCTATTTATGTCTTAGTGCGGAAATGTGTGAACCCTGGAAGTTTAAAGACTTGTTTTAGATTGCTTTTTTAAAATGGATTTTCCTTTTACGAAGCTGTGGTTAGAAGGGCAGTGCAATGAGTTCGATTGTCAAGCGGATTGATTCAACACTAACAAAACATGCAATGAATGATAATGATAATGATAAACAAATAAGCACGATATCAAAGCAAGTAAAGAACTCAGAGCGATATAACGTGGTTCAGAGACTCAAGCTCCTACGTCCACGATTCTGATTCAACAGGAGAATCCAATAAAGGATTGACTTATTTTTAATGTGCCAAGGTGCACAATGACCAGCTCACTGATCCCTAGACTTGGAGTTCTAGTAATCTTCCTTCTAACCAACTAACTAACTTCAACCAACAAACCTATCACTGACTCATCTTTAGAGTTTTGGTTTCAGTTTGGATTCAAACTATTTGTGATAATCCTTACAAGGAAAACCTATGCTAAGGATTGGATTATCACTCTAAGCTTAGGATATATATATATATATATATATATATATATATATATATATATATTTCGCTCAGTGGAATACATAAAATACTCTAGACTTAAGAAACTCTTGGAAAATTCTAGGTTTTTCGAGTGCTTCTTTGAATGCTATGAATGCGTTGAACGTTGAGAGTCTTGAGTAATTTTTGGCTTCAAAATTTCCCGTAACCTTGTTTGAGTCCGAGGTCTTCTGTGTTTATAGGCAAACTTGAAAACTATCCGTTGGAGAGATAGCCTCCTAGTCACCTTTCTTGTAGGATAATTCAAACAAACATATCTTCATGCAGTAGCCGTCCTTGCATGGATTTTTTAAATGCATGCCCATTGAAAACTGTATGTATGTCAGGTTCAAGTCAGTGTCTATACATGACTTGTCTTGCTCTGATTGGTCCACGTCATCAGGTAGGTGAGAATGTCAGAACTCATTCTTTAGTTCAGTCTTGTCCTTTCTGAGTTCAGGTTTGTTCCCATCTATGTACGTGTTCGAGCGCTGACATTCCTTTTACTTGCTTGAATCCTACTCCAAGTCTTTTCCCAAATCACTCAGTTCAGTCCTGTTCCCTTCAGGCTGAGTGAGCAATGATCTCAGGATCATGCTCTTCATCCTGACGCTCAGTTAGTCAGCTTAGAAAACTAACTTAAGCTCAGTGATGATGCTCTTGTGTTCTTCAGGCTTCAGTCTTGAGTGACAACAATGAGTAGTCTTATTGTGTACATGTAAATATAAAATATTTTATTCTAACAAGACTAGTCTGACTATTACAACACTTAAGCAAATTCATCTTTTCAGGGTATTTGGGATCAACTCAAAACTGACGTTGTCCCAACACAACCCCACATCCTTGATACCCAGTCCCCCCACCTTTTTATTTGAACAAACAAAACTCCAACTCACCATGGAATTTTTTTCTTACTCTCACATCCCCCCAAAGGAAAGATCATTGTAGTCTAATAAGCTCAAGTAATTTTTTTTTTAATACAAAAAAGAGGAAGGCAGTAAATCGGCATGGCAGAAAGCACCGCTTGAATCAAAGTGACACGACCTCCAAAAGAGATGTGCTTCCCACTCCAAGAATCAAGATGTTTCCGCACTTTGTCCACCAAAAAGGTCCAAGACGAAGCTTTGGTGATTGATTCCTACCTTAAGGCCCAAGTAGGAAAATGGGATTTTTCCCACTTCACACTATAGAAAGTCCGCTATTTGTTCAGTCTCTGATTCAGCCAAGTTCATCCCCAAAATACAGCATTTACTAAAGTTCACTTTAAGCCCAGATAGAAATTCAAAGTTTCTAAGAATATCTTGCATGGCTTTGATAATTTCCCACCTCTCTGGGCATGTAAACACCAAGTCGTCTGCATACTGTAGGTGTGAAACTATCACCTTTTCGCAACCTACTTCTGTTGCTTCATAAATGTCACATTCAACCGCTTTCCAAATTAATAAGCTCAATCCCTCAGCTGAAATAAGAAAGAGAAAGGGGGAAGGGGATCACCCTGCCTGAGGCCCCTTTCAGGTTTAAATTCTCTTGGCAGACTTCCGTTGACTAGGACAGACGCAGACACCGTTGAAACACATTCTAAAATCCAAGCCCTCCATCTCGAGCCAAAAATCAGACCCTCCATCATCACATTAAGAAAACTCCATTCCACTGAGTCATAGGCCTTAGCGAAATCGACTTTAAAGACTACCCTTTTTAGCTTCTTTTTCTTTGCCTCGTCCAATATCTCGTTCAGAATTACAATTCCATCAAGAATTTGTCTTCTTCCAACAAAGGCAGATTAGTTTTCAGAAATGACAGAATCCAAAACCTTGCTTAGTCTCACGGCCAGGACCTTTGCGATAATTTTATATAAACTCCCAATCAAAGAAATCGGTCAAAAATCATCAAGACACTGACTATGATCTTTTTTAGGGATTAAAACTATGAAGGATGGATTCATATCTCTCACGATCTTCCCGTACCTGTGGAACTCCTTCATCATAGTCATGACTTAATCTTTAAGTAATTTCTGAATTTCATTGAAAAATGCGAAAGTGAAACCATACGATCCTGGGCTCTTGTTAGACTCATATGACCTTCTGAGTGTAACAGGCTGTGTTGATAGCTTCTGCCCAAAATCTCTGTGGTTGTGAAGCAAAGGTCGTTCAAGAGGCAAAGGAAAGGTGTGAATGGTGGAAAGGGATCTCCCGCAAAGCCAAGGAGGGAGCTAAGCCTAGTAAAGGAGGTCACTGAGCCCTCTTCAAGTGAAGCCTCTGATCTTAATCAGGCCAGGGAGGTTATTGAGACTGTCTCCCTGCTACAACCTGAACTTCCAAACCCTAACTCCATTGAATCCCAAGCCACTGAACCAAACCCTACCTCCACTCCCATTGAACAAAACACTGGCTCTATCCTACCCCAGTCAGAGCCAAATCTTCCCAAACCCACCCAGCCTGACACTGAAGCCGACTTACCCACACCCTCAGACTTCCCCATTTCCTCAAAAGATCCCAAAGAATCCACTTCATCCCAACCTTCAAATCCAAAAGACCCTAACCCATCTGACTTCTATATCGTCGACCCTGAGGAGGAAGATGATGACGATATCTCGCTACACTTAGTGGAGAACATGATCAGGGTGGGAGCGTCGAATTGGGTAGACAAGTGTTTACTTGGCCTTGAGCAATACCCAACCCTGTGTAGCCATGTGACAGATCTTAAAGCTTGGCTGGAGTATAAGCAAACGAATATGCAAAATCAAAGAATGATGGTTGAGGCTCGAGGATGGGACTTCTGGGTCCAAGAGAAGGCTCGATTGTGCTCTTATTTCAATCTGACCAGTTGGTTAGAAATTCTTGACATCGAGGCCCTGAAGGCGCTGGTGGGAAGGATGAAAATTGGCAAGGAAGGGAAGTTCTTGGACACTCCAAAGAAAAAGAGGAATGATGATGATGATGACGATGAGGAAGGAGGTGATGGAGGCCATGGTAGACAAGCTAGTGAGGAGCTGGTCGATGAGACAGCGAAGGAGTTGGATGAGATGTCCACTGAGCATGAAGGTGAAAAGGGGACTGGCTCTAAGGGTGAAGAAGGTGAAAAGGGGACTGGCTCCAAGGGTGGAGCAGTTGATGAGACCATTTAAAATGGTTCATCTGCCAATAAAGCAACTGGCGATGAAGGGATTCTCTGCCCTGAGTCACAGGAGGAAGTTGTTGAGGCACCCAAGGTGACTCCTAGTTCTGACGGGTTTATCCCTGAAGTTCGAGATGGCTTAGTTGATCCTGAGCAGGCGACTATGACCACTCCACAACTGCCACCAGTGCATCCTGAAGGGGGGACTGGTCAGACAGGGGCTGACAAGGGAAAGCAACCAGTGTTTGAGATAGAAGGTGATGAAGATGATGAGATAGTGATCACTGGCATCCACAAAGGCAAGTTTACTAATATCATCACAGTGAAGCAAGAGAAGACCACAGAGAACCTCGCTGAGTTGGAGAATAAGATTCAAATGCTTGAGTCTGAACACTCCAACAAGGACAAGGCTATCCAGAAGAAAATCAGGTGGATGAAGTCAGCACTAAAGACAGTTGTCAACATCAAGCTTAATCACTTGGAGAATGCGATGAAGGTCACTATCATTTCAGTGAAGACGGAGAGGAAGAAGATGAAGAAGTTAACAGATGTTGCTCAAGGCGGTGGAGCAGTTAACATCTCAGTCGGCTGGGCTGCTCACCAAGGCCCTAAACGACTCAGCAGATAGGATGGCCCTAGAGTCAGAGAAGTTCATTTTTTTAGTTAGGGAAGGCGGCGGCTAGGCTGGCGAACACTGAGAAATGCTTGCACAAGTCTATGGAGGTCTTTGACAAGAAGCTAAAGTCAAGCCTCTCAGTTATCATATACGGGGGCTGGAATAGAGTCATGGGATGAAGGAGCACTTGAAGGAAGTTCAGTCTCTTACATCCTTTGTGGTCAACACTGGGAAGGACGCCACCAAGGAAGCAGTGTCTAAGTCTCTCCCTCCTGCCAAGGATGATGCCAAAGGGGGGAAAAACGTTGTGACGAAGAAAAGATCCAACCCTAAGGCATTGGAGGAGGAAAATGTGTTAATTATGAAGACAGCTCGTTTGGCGGCTCAGGCTAATGACCCTTCAAAATAAGTTCCTCAACTTCCACCAATTCCAGAAGCTTCAGTGCACTCGCCCATCGACACTAGGAAGAATCTTATCACTTTTGATAGTGATCAGGTTGCAAGTCTTTGCTCAGAGGCCTGGGGAGTTGCACAAGAGAAGACTGAAGCTCAGCGTCGGGCTGAAATTTCTGTCAAAGAGAAGCAGCGCATACTGGAAAGAAAAGTGGAGAAGGTGACTGAAATCAACACACTGCAACAACGCAATTTAGATGATGCAATGATCAGTCTGCTAAGGAGAAAGAATGAGAAGCCTGAACCAAGGAAGTACAGGAAGCACCAGGAGCTAAAAAGTTACAAGTCCCAAAGGAGTCTTCAACTAAGTCAATGCTCATTGATTCATTTATCTCAGGGGCACTGAAAGAGTTTTGGGAGGATGCGCGGAATGAATTCATCAGGCTCTGGTATTTGTTCAAGAAGTGGGGCGACTCTGAAGACATTGATGCTCACTTTACTGACTTCATGGTGGACAACTATCCTGAGCTGTTCAAGCTGATCATGGACGAGGCTGACAACGCCAGGGTTCAAATCAAGGCCCCTGAACTTATCATCCGCAATCCACCTCTCATTCTGAATTCAACTATGTAAGACTCAAGGGCTATCATGAAGGAGGTGCTGAAGATCGCCAAGGCTGAAGGATACATTAATCAACTGGACATGATCTAAGAGTTGAAGGAGAGAGTCTACACTGGATATAGAGTCAAACTTGAGATGCGTAGGATCTAGTTGTATCCTGAAATTTTGATGTAATAGTTAGGTTTATTGTACTCTTGCAAAATTTATCAATGAAATCTATTACATTTACCCACAGACAAAAACTCATTGTCTTTTTTGCTGTTATTTAAATTATGTATTTTATCAACAATTGCTCTAATACTGACCTTGTCTTATAGATAGGACTTATTTTCCACTAAGTGTTTTGTGGATCATTTCAGTATTTTGACATCATCAAAAAGGGAGAAATTATTGGGACACTGTCAGTTTTGAGTTAATCTCAAATACCCTGTCAGTGTTAGAATAGTCAGGCTAATCTTGTTAGGATAGAATATTTTATATTTACAGGTAAACACTGAAGCCTAAAGAACACAAAAGCACCATCACTGAGCTTGAGTTAGTTTTCTAAGCTGACTAACTGGGCGTCAGGATGAAGAGAATGATCCTAAATCATTGCTCATTGAGCCTAAAGGGAACAGGACTACACTGAGTGATTTGAGAAAAGACTTGGAGTAGGATTCAGGCAAGCAAAAGGAATGTCGACGCTGGAACACGTACGTAGATGAGGACAAACCTGAACTAAAAAAAGGACAAGGCTGAATTGAAGAACGAGTTATGACATTTTCACATACCTGGTGACGTGGACCAATCAGAGCAAGATAAGTCATGTACGGACACTGACTTAAACCTGACATCCCTGCAGTTTTCAACGGGCATGCATTTAATGCATTTACCAAATCCATGCAAGTACGACTGCTGCATGAAGATATGTCTGTTTGAATTATCTTATAAGAAAGGTGACTAGGAGGCTATCTCTCCAACGGATGGTTTTCAAGTTTGCCTATAAATACAGAAGACCTTGGAAGCCAAAAATTACTCAAGACTCTCAGCGTTCAAAGCATTCAAAAACCTAAAATTTTCCAAGTGTTTCTTAAGTCTAGAGTCTATTATGTATTCCACTGAGTCTATATATATATATATATCCTAAGCTTAGGTTTGCCTTGTAAGGATTATCACAAATAGTTGGAATCTAAACTGAAACCAAAACCCTAAAGCTGAGTCAGTGATAGGTTTGTTGGTTGAAGTTAGTTAGTTGGTAAGAAGGAAGAGTACTAGAACTCAAAGTCTAGGGATCAGTGAGCTGGTCATTGTGCACCTTGGCACGTTAAAAACAAGTCAATCTTTTAGTGGATTCTCCTGTTGAATCAGGATCATGAACGTAGAAGCTTAAGTCTCTGAACCACGTTATATCACTCTAAGTTCTTTACTTGCTTTGATATTGTGCTTATTTGTTTATTATTATCATTATCATTCATTACATGCACTGCCCTTCTAACCACAACTTCGTAAAAGGAAAACCAGTTTTCAGAAAGCAATCTAAAACAAGTCTTTAAACTTTCAGGGCTCATGCATTTCCGTAATAAGACATAAATAGATAGTTAGTAGGTGTATTATATATTCAGTGTCTATCACCACTCTAGTTAAGGGGACTCGACTTTGAAAAGAAAGTTGAAAATTTGTATACGTGTATTCCCCCGCTCCCCATACACGTATCACTCAAACTTGTACAGGACCAACAGGTTGTTTAATTTGGTGTTTATTAGAAAGTGGGTGTGGAGGCTTTTAAATGAGCCAACTAGATTGTGGGCAAGAGTTTTGAAATCTAAATATGGCGAGACCCCTTTTTGTTTTGATGTTGGGGGTAATATGAGCGTTGGGGAAGGGGGTAGATATGGTAAATTGGTGTCGGGCAAGTGGAAAGATTTATGTAAAGTGTTCTCGGGCTGTGGGGGGGAGGGGAATGAAGGAGGAGCTTGTAAGGGAGGTTGGGAATGGGGAGGGCACATTTTTCTGGTCGGATGTATGGTTAGGTGTGAACCCCCTCAAGTCAACCTTTAACAAATTGTTTAGGTTGTGCTTGAATCAAGAGAGAAGAGTTAGTGAATTTGGAAAATAGGTGGATGGGGAATGGAGCTGGAAGTTTCGTTGGAGGAGGAAGTTAAGAGGAAGGGAGAGTGATATGCTTAATAATTTATTGTCTTTACTTGGCAGGTGCAAGCTACAACAAGAGTGTTGATTGGTGGAAATGGTCTCTAGCCCCCAATGGAATTTTTTCCACTCGTCGGGTATACAAGAAACTTACGAGTGAAGAGGCGATTATAACGGATGTGAATGCTCAAAAGGCTTTTAATCGTTTGTGAAAATGCTACGCCTCGAGGAGAGTGTAAGCAATTGTGTGGAAGCTTCTCAAGGAAAGAATACCAACCAAAGACAACCTACTTAGAAGAGGAGGCGATTATGTATTAGGTGACTTATCTTGTGTTTTATATGGTGATGAAGAGGAAAGTCAGTCTCATTTATTCTTTGGTTGCAAATTTGCTCGCGAGATATAGTGTTCTTGCTATATATGGCTTAATATTGAAATGGTACCTCATAAGGACCCAATTACTCACTTTCTACATGATGGAAATATGTTTGGCAAAGAAAAGAAATCGAGAGTGGCGACTACAGTTTGGGTGTGCGTCATTTGGTCTATTTGGAAGGTGACAAATAATTTAACCTTCAACGGAGCTATTTCAAACCCTACGAGACTGGCAGACACAATTAGGAAAAGTTTGGTCCTGGTGCAGTATTCATGTTCCCAAGTTAAGGAGATATTCTTATGGAAATTGGATTGGAGATCCAAAAAAGATGTGTACTAGTATTTAGTCAAAGAAGGAGTGTTAAGATGTAGAGGGGATTCGAGATTTTTGTATTTTATGTAATCGGATACTGCTGTAAGGGTTGGAGTACCCCTTGTACTCTTTTTATTTTTTTTAATATATTTCTTTTCTGATAAAAAAAATTCAAAATCGAGAACGAGGAAAAGAATTAATATAGTGACATTTACAGATGAATGTTGTACTGGATACTTGATATAGCGAGTAATGAGTTAGATTAAGGACTAACCGTTTGTAGTGAGAGTGTCATATACGAATTGTACCATCCTCAGAACCTGTTGAAACAAACTGCAGATACATTGTGTGTGTGAACATCTAGTGTCTGGACACAACTCTTTGTTTGATAATCTCAAACCTGTTTCCAAATTATCCAGATGATTTAGATTTTGTGAATAGAAACTCATAATACTAGAGGTATCAAGGCAAATAAAGCAGTGTGATCATCAGAATAGGTGATTGTTTATCACCACCAATTAGATAATCTACACAATTGGCTCATTTTAAGTGAGCATCTAGTGTGAAATTTGGGTCAGGAGAGCGAAGATTCCATATCTACAAAAGTGAACACACTTAGAAATCTTATCAAGCCAACATAACATTTTGAACATTGACATGGGTACAATTCCACTCATACCTTAATTGTGCGATCAAGTGATGCACTAGCAAAGGTATTGGTGTCTTTAGGATTAAACGTCACTTGCATCACGTAATGGGAATGACCTTCAAATATTTGAGTGCATACCCATCCTTTTTTCCCAGTCCCAAAGCTTTATGAGCATGTCGTCAGAGGATGACAACATATATGTAAGGGTGGGATGAACTGCCACACCTCTACTATAATTGGTATGGGCCTAATATACTTTGACCTTATCCATAGTATTGTAATTATGCACACGAATGAACAACTCATCAGCACCAGCAACCACCCACTGCTTTCGTGCAATAAATTTCACAGATCTAACTGTAAAATTTTAAAGTGGATTTCAATTAGTTTTCCCTGCACAAAATTCAGAATATTATTTAACTTACATTGATTGCAAAAGAATAATGATTATTGTACAATGCTCATTATGCTAAGACAGAAGTTCTGAGAGGACTCACAAATCGAGTAGAATTGTAATTCCTAGTTGTCTTAGCACTACCAAAAGCCTCCAGTTTATAGCTTGTTTGCAAGATTTTAGATCCTAATCCATCATTTTCTCCACCAAGTGCTGTCAAATATTGCATTGCAATCTTAAATGTTTCAGTCTTACCATCATACATTTTATAGCACAATGCCAAAGCACTAGACCCCATAAAGAAGTATAAAGTTAGAAAAGGAAAGGGACAAAAAACTGAAAATCAGCATTCGGCAGCTAACCATATAATGAGAGACTGGTTACTTTCATTTGAAAAAATTCAAAAGAACGTGAACAAAAAAATGATATTAGCACCTCATCCTAAAAGTAATATGTAAAATTAGTGAACATTTCTCAATACTTAAGGTATTGTTTAGCACCTGTCATCATTGCGTTGTATGATGCATCAGCAACAACGTAAACATGAGGGATGTCTAAAAGCTTGACTCTATACGCAGAAACGAGGTCATTCCCATACAGTTGAACATCTTTGAAAGGGTTGGCTGATACCAAGACAGAAACCTCTTACTCCAGGTAAAATAAAGACATTAAAATGGTTCAAATCAAATGAAAGGTTTAATTATACAGAGTAAAGGAATTTATCAAATACTACTTACATGTATTTTATCTTCCAAATATTTGCACCGAAGATTGAAGAAGAACTAAAGGCTCATTCAAATAATTAAGTTGCGATCATCAACTCCATCAAGAATCTGTGGATTAGCTGGTAGGAGGTCCTGTTTGGGAACTGTCACAACATATAGTGATACATTGGTATATTATTCCCTTTAACAGCAACATAAGTATGTAAAATGTGACAAATCAAATGGACTAATGGATGGAACAGGTTCAAGGCAATTTGAAATCTAGTGAAATATCATTAATCATTCAAGGAAAAAGAAAAGGATATAGATAAAAAGATTTTGAAAACCAAGCAATGGCTGAAAACTTACGTTGGAGATCTGAAGGAGCCCCAGAACAGAGCTGGTAGAAAATGTGGTAGAAGCGCTCTCCTTCACCCAACTGAACAACTCGTGACTGGTCCAATGTGATATAAAGTATTAAAAATATTTTTCTATTATGAGAAGAGAAAAGTTTAGGTGAAAATCTATAAATTTAAAAACAGACACTGGCCTTTTTGAGAAAGACTATACCACAATTGAGGAATCAATATTTGAAATGCACAAAATTGCAGAAACAAGTCGGAGAGCTCGGACCAAAACTTAGTAAATGTATAACCTTCTCCAAGTTCAATTTTGTCAGTAAAAGAATGCTTACAAGACTGTACTTTAGCACCACATATTTGTCCAGTAGCAGTCTAGTGGATATCAATTAGTTTCTCATTCACAAAATTCAGAATATTATTAAACTTACGCTGATTGCAAAAGAATAAAGATTACTGTACAATGCTTATTATGCTAAGAAAGAAGTTCTGAGAAGACTCAGAAATCGAGTAGAATTGTCATTCCTAGTTGTCTTAGCACTAAAAAATGCCTCCAGTATACAGCTTGTTTGCAAGATTTTAGATCCTAATCCATCATTTTCTCCACCAAGTGTTGTCAAATATTGCATTGCAATTTTAGCTGTTTCAGTCTTACCAGCGCCACTTTCACCACTACGATCA
This sequence comes from Ballota nigra, assembly GCA_947034835.1. Lineage (NCBI taxonomy): Eukaryota > Viridiplantae > Streptophyta > Magnoliopsida > Lamiales > Lamiaceae > Ballota > Ballota nigra. The sequence continues at coordinate 123,955,447 of OX344723.1, forward strand.
TAAGAAATAATTTCTTTAAGAATTCATATATTATATTCTAACTGTGCCAAAGCACAAAACCCCATAAAGAAATATAGAGTAGGACAAAAAACTAAAAATCGGCAGCTAACCTTATAATGATAGACTGGTTACTTTCACCTGAAAATTTCAAGAGAATGCAAAAAAAGAAAATTATATTAGCACCTCATCATAAAAGTAATATGTAAAATTAGCAAACATTTCTCAATACTTAAGGTATTGTTTAGCACCTTTCATCATTGCGTTGTATGTTGCATCAGCGACAGGGTAAACATGAGGGCTGCCTAAAAGCTCTGACTCTATATGCAGAAACAAGGTCATAAGTTGTTTGTTTGACTCTATATGCAGAAACGAGGTCCTTTTTCCCAGTCCCAAAGCTTGACTCCAAAATAACCTGAATTAAATAAAAAAAATAAAATATCAAAGTATATGGAGACTAAAATAATTGTCAGTGAAAAATATAATAGTGTAGCAAAATATTAATCACAAAATAACCAATTTAAACACTTAATTTACGCACAAATTTCCACTTATCACATCTTCCCACACTTAAACATTTGCTTGTCCTCAAACAAAAAGAATTGCAACACATGAGGAACAAAATCCAATAGACAACCATGTCAACAAAATCGCAAACATGTAGCACTCAAGAATTCAAAACAAGAAAAATTGAAACACTCCTCTATAGTCCTTGAATCAGATTTTTTAGCCAAAATCATAAGTTGTTTACCCCTCTAAATAAACCAAGATTTTCAATTCACAGTTACTACACAAAATTTCGTCAATCCTTGGGTACTCATACCACATCCATAATCCCCTAAGAAACTCAACCTCGGGTCACTTGACTCAATTTTCTTTTAAAGTTCAAATCTTTATTGGTATCCTTCTCCAATTCGTTCTTACTCTTTTTTTTCCTCTTTCTTCCTTTATAAGAGCTGCAGCTCCACTCCACCTCTATGTTTTAGCTTTCTCGACTTAGCCTCTAGGGTGGGCAGCTGTTTCAGCCTTCTTTTTTTTCCTTTTTTTTTTCTCTTTCTTTCTTTATAAGAGCTGCAGCTCCACTCCACCTCTATGTTTTAGCTTTCTCGACTTAGCCTCTAGGGTGGGCAGCTGTTTCAGCCTTTTTTTTTTATTTTTTTTTTCTTCTTTCTTTATAAGAGTTGCAACTTCACTCCACCTCTATGTTTTAGCTTTCTCGACTTAGCCTCTAGGGTGGGCAGTTGTTTCAACTTTTTTTTTTCTCTTTCTTTATAAGAGCTGCAGCTCCACTCCACCTCTATGTTTTAGCTTTCTCGACTTAGCCCCTAGAGGTAGGCAGCTGTTTCAGCCTCTTTCTTTTCCAACTCTTTTTCCTTCAATTTTTTTCAACTTAACTCCTTTTTTCCTCCAATCAAAATCATGTTCTTTTTTTTCAACTTAAGACACCAATTAAGATTTTTCCCTTCTCAAGAAAATCAATATATGATGGTCCCGTTTTTTTCATTCACAAACAAGGACAATATGGGAATTTAGGAGAAATTTTTTGTTTTAACACTGATGTTATGCAAGTCAGTAAAGCAATAAAGAACACAACAATGTAAAGTGGTTCGGAGGCTCAAGCTCCTACATCCACTGCCTGATTTAACAGGAAATCCACTACCCGGGATTCTTGTTTTTATCGTGCCAAGGTGCACTCACAACTGGACTCACACCCCTCCGCGGAGCTGCCTCTCGAACTGGCCTCACATCCCTCTTCACTCAGGGACTGCCTCTCCTCACCTCACTGCAACACCTAACACTATTCTGGAAAGGGTTTAGTTTGGTTTGGTTCTCTCCAACTAGGTGAGATTTTCCCTTACATGGTTTTAGCCTTTAAGCTAAGGTTGGGAAAATCTCTCTAAGCTTAGGATGTATATAATGAGCTCGAGTATACAAACTGGAACACTCAAATATGACTATGAAGAACTCAGTGTCAGTGTTCTTGATGGAGATGGTGCACCCTTATGACTCCCTCAAGACTTGCACCACTCTCGCACCACCAGCTCTTTCCAAATGAAGCTTGAGTTTGTATTTATAGTTTGGATTTGAATGTTACCGTTGGAGAAAGTAACATTCAAATCCAGACTATCTCTGGAGTGAAATTCTCCTTTTCAGTGAAGTATGACCTTGTCAGCTTTTGTCAGATTTGCTGCCTTGACTTGATTGGTCCACGTGGACTGAGTCCAACGGCTCTTTTCTTCAGGGTACTTGATCAGGGTAGTCCTGACTTCAGGCGACTTGTCTTCAGCTGACTTGTAATCCTCTCAGGATACCTTTCTTCAGTAGACTTGAAGTCCTCTTAGGAACCATCATTGGACTTTAAGTCTTCTTAGTGGACTTCCTTCAGTAGACTTGAAGTCCACTCAGGGGAGTTGACATAAGGCTATTTGTCAAGCTTCCCAGCCTCAGTAGCCTGACTCCTTCAGGTCCCACTAGGCACAGCACTGATCCTCTCAATCATGCTCTTCACTGAGTAGTCCACTGACCAGCTTAGAAAGTCAGGTTTATACTCAGTGGGACTTCCTTCAGGCTTCTCTTCAGGTTCAGGTCTTCTGACATGGCTTCGGTCTGTTCTCTTTTTGATGTTATTTTGACTTCCTCAGGCTGTGTCAGTGAGTTCCCCCTCACTGAGTTCCTCTCAGTAGAGTTCCCCCTCAGCTGAGTTCCTCTCAGTAGGGTTCCCCCTCAGCTGAGTTTTTCCTCCACTGATAACCTGTTCTCCTGAGAAACAACCTAGCCTGACCTGAAACTAAAAGATACTATCCTGACTGCTTTCAAACCTATTACATGTTGTTTTGGAAAATCATCAAAACTAAAATATCCCAACAATATAAGTTCACCAAAAATCAAGCACTCGAGTACACCACTTCAGGGTATTAAGAAACCAAGGATCAATTCATTTTCACAGAATAAGACAAGAATAACAATCAGGCTACTAATCAAGAGTTGCAACTCACGATTTCAGCAATTTAACGAAAATCAACAAAGAACATAGTCAAAGAAATCAATTTAAAAATGCTTCAAACACCCAACAGAGTTTCCAACTCAAACATGCACACAGTTTAATATCAGTGATAATTACTCTAACAATAAATAGCCACAATATAACCCCACACTTAAATATTTGTTAGATCTCAAACAATAAGAATTATAGAATAGTGGATGGGGGGGGGGTTGTAGAAATCACCGGATTGAAGTTCAGTCTGAGGTGGTCTCGATTAACTTCAGCGGCCTCTTCTCTACTTCTCTAAATTCAATCTCTAGACCTGGATCTTATTCAAGAAAAAAAATAAAAAATATCAATAGAAAAACAAAAATAACACGAAAAATTCAATCAAATTAACAATTAAATGCATATGTAAGAATCACATTCAATCTGAGCACAAAACTCGGTCAAGAAAATGAGAAAGAGGTTTTTAAGAACCCAATGAAAATATTGGTCATGCTCTAGAAAAACACGTGAATGTTAAAGTCTATAACTAGCCTACCAAAAAAAATGACATTGTTTACCTTTGCAATCTCTAGCTTGCCTAAACGTATGGCTAACTCAAATTTATAGTCCGGATCTTTAGCAACTTCAAATGTATCTTCTATCATCCCTCGTGATTAAACAACACTTGTTGATCTATCAGCATGTTGCACGTATTCAGTTGCTGAAGGAAATTTACCCCTACAACGGAAATGGAAAACAACTTAGTATTGATTATTTACATTTTAGTAAAAAATCTATAATAATAATAACCATATAAAAACAGCAGCATCTGTCCAAACTAAAGAAGGTCAACTGTAGCGAGTGAACAGTAACGCATTGGGTGGTGAAACTGTGCGTTCCATTTGCTGATTTCTGCGTGAACAATGCTATCACAATTTTTTTCTGATTTTTGTGCCAACTGGCGAGTAATGCTATTTTATTATTATTTCATCAGAATTGTGTCAGCAAATCAATTCATTTACAAATACATAAGAGAGTTAAAGAGGGACAGCACAGTGTTTGTTGAACATAATCCAGAACTAGTTACAAAATGGCCCAGTTTGAGTTTTGTTTATTAGTAGAGTAATAGATTATAGATAATGATATGATCTGTAACCAATATTATTTAATTTATTCCATCCATCACTTGACTTTGCTGTTATGATGTCATGACTCATGACTCTCTTTCACTCTCTCACAAAACGCATGAAGTTTGCCTTCTATTCTCCTATTCTTGTTATAAAAAAAAAAAATCATTAACTAAGTTGACTCTTTGCAAAATGGGGCAAGATTGAGAATAACTTAATGCATAACGAATTTGTCAAAACTCAAACAATGCAGTACGGTACAATGCAGCACAACTTAAACATTCCCCTGGCTTCTCATCTATAAACTCCCTCTTCATTTCTCATCCTAATTCCCAAATTTCTCTTCCAAAATACAAAACACAGCTTTTAATCATCCAAAGATGATAAGAATAAATTACAATGAAGTTAATGTGTCAATATGAAGGTCCATTCATAGGACATAAGCTAAGATTTATCAGATGCATACCTTACCTTCTCAGAGCGGCTTTTATCATGTGTAGGCTCTTTAAGATAAAAAGGGTAAATTTTAATAGCTCATTATATCAATTCCTTGAGCTGCTAAAGAAATTTAGGAAGAAATATTACTTTTATGTGCCTCAAGGGATCACCCAAATCTAGAATGAAAGATATATTAGCAGATACCTGTACAGGAAAATATAAAGTAAGAACACTACACCAAATTCATTAATTTACAAGAAAACATTCTTGGTTAATTTCTACATTACTCACTCATCAATCTGTGTAAAACAGCAAATTAATTGAAGACGGCAGTGCAAATGCATCTTACTCCATTCACACAAAATCTAGAAGAGAACATAAGAATAATAGAATTAAATTCAAATATTATCATGCTTATAAAAACAAATGAAAATTAACTCCAAAAAATTAGCGTACACCTCAAAATTAACCCTAAACACAAAATATGACAAGTTCTGATGGAACCACAACAGTCATCACGAAGTATTTCAGAAACGAAAATGAAAGAATCTAAAGTAAAATTAGTTAAAAGAAACTTACCGAAAACAGTGTTGGTAGGATTCATGGCCACTTAATCCTTGGCTGCACCACCGATGAGACGCTCGGTGTCCGCGAACGCCACATACGACGGCACCGTACAGTTCCCTGGTCATGGGCTATAATCTCAACAAGATCATGCTGCCACGCATGAATATATGGTCCCTAAATCGATTCTGATCTGGTCCTTCAACTTTTCTGGCCATTCAACAGCAATTGTTAGAAACTGGGTATGAATATTTCGAAAAACTGAAAGTGGGAGAAGATTGAGCACGAAACGAATTCGTGTAAAATCGAGTCTAGGTGAAACCTATGCCCGCAAGATCGAATACGCCCGTACAGTGCTTACGGATTATGCGTACGGATCCCCAAAGGTAAAACGGTTTGTCTATTCAGATCGGTAGCACTACCGAGTATGAATCTCCGGCGAACTAAATCGGAATGTATGAGCTAAACGGGATTTTCTGCAGAGAAAGGAATTCGGAAATTTCTGGGTTCGTAAGTTGTTCTGGAAAACTGGACGAAAGGGGGGTATATATAGGCGGAATTCCGACCCTTTAGAGGGCTGCTGGAGTGGAGTACGTGGTGATCATGGATCACCCACGTTCTGTCGTGGAGAGAAACTGCGTTTCTCAGGATTGGGAAGCAAGAAGGAATATTCCAGATGCTCTGGAGTGTATTAATCAAATTCGTAGTGTATTAATCAAGTTCGTGGGCCGACCCAATTCTAAGTGGGCCAACCGAAATGGGCCGACCCAATTCCATACGGGTCACCCAATCCGATTGGATCCAAAAAGATAATGGGCTATTTCATATTTTTGGTACTCTAAAAATATAGGTATGGCACCAAAGCCCAATTGCCAAGAACCAAGAACCACGAACCCGGGCGCGGGCGCGGGCGCGGGCGGGGCGCGCGCGCGCGCGCGCGCGTGTGTGGTCCATGGTTAGGGTCCCCATGTCCCAATTTAGAGAGCATGAATAATTTCCTACTTATATACAAGACAAACTTCTTGTAATTTTCCAATGTGGGATGGAACTTTATTTTCCATTCCCATGGAATTATTCAACACACATGATTAACACTTCAACTTCCCAAATTAATTTCTCACTCACCGGAAATCGGTTTTGAGATATTAAATATACCACGCTCATCTACTCCGCGAGTAGAACAACATCGTTAATTTTATTTTCCCAAAAACTAACGTTTTTACTCCTCAAAAAATTGATCAAAGTAAGGGTATGAACCCTTTACAAAACCAATTTCCAACAATCCCCCACATGAGTGAGAATTGCACCTATACAGAGTCAAGCTTCTTCGTTTAGCTCATGTGAGACCTCATTGCTTCCGGATAAGTAACCAATAGTTTTGAACTTTCCGTAGCCCGGCACCATCGGGTATACCGGCGGCTTAGTGGACACGATGCCTTGAACTAATCCTCCTTAGTGTATACCTTACAGATAGTGCAGACACAAGTCAGTCTCGATTCCAATTTGTTCTCACGTTTTTGTCCATTTTGGCCCTGGACGCCCTTTGTATTCATAAATGTTTGGTCGAAGCGGCCCTCACTTCTCATTTATATAGGTGATCTCCTTTCGAATATCCCGTCATACTCAGTCCCACATGGACTCATAGGAATCATTAAAAGTCAAAGACTTATCCTTTACCACAACTCACGGGTTTACTAACACTTGACACAGTGCTGTCAGGAATGGTCATGATTTTCAAGTGTTGTACAACTAACATTCACAGCTTAGTTTTCCCTTTTGAACCAAGTTCTTGGGATCTCCAGTCATCATGGTTGGGTTACCACTGTTTCAGTTTTATTTGTGGATTTCAGACTCATTCCCTCTATCAGCTTGTTCATTTGATCTCGATTCAAGCTCTTCGTGAGCGGATCCGCTATGTTATCAATTGATCTTACATAATCAATTGTTATTATACCAGTTGAGATCAAATGTCTAACGGAGTTATGTCGACGACGAATATGTCTCGACTTTCCGTTGTACATACTGTTCAAAGCTCTACCAATAGCAGCTTGACAGTCACAATGTATCATTACAGATGATACTGGTTTGTTCCAACAAGGAATATCTTCTAAGAAATTGTGAAGCCATTCAGCTTCTTCACCAGCTTGATCCAAAGCGATGAATTCAGATTCCATTGTGGAACGGGCAATACACGTCTGTTTTGTGGATTTCCACGATACTGCAGCTCCTCCAATAGTGAATACATATCCACTAGTCGAGAATGAGTCTTTACTATCGGATATCCAATTAGCATCACTGTACCCTTCAAGTACAGCTGGATGTCGCGTGTAGTGTAGCCCGAAGTCAAGAGTATACTTCAAGTATCTCAAGACCCTTTTCAGAGCTTTCCAATGTTCATGACTTGGATTGCTCGTGTACCTGCTTAGTTTGTTCACAGAACATGCAAGATCTGGACGTGTGCAATTAGTAATGTACATCACGCTTCCAATGATCCTTGCATATTCCAACTGATTCACAGGTTCACCTCTATTTTTCTTCAGATGAACATTTTGTTCAAGTGGAGTTTTAGCAGGTGGATCATCAAATGCATTGAATTTCTTCAAGACTTTCTCAACATAATGAGATTGTGTTAAAGAAATTCCATTTGAGGTTCTTTCAATCTTGATTCCTAGAATCACGTCTGCTAAACCCATATCTTTCATGTCAAAATTTCTCTTTAACATGTTTTTCGTATTAACGATCACATTTGAATTGTTACCTATGATTAACATGTCATCAACATATAGACATACGATAACAAATCCATTTGGTGTATCTTTCACATACACACACTTGTCACATTCGTTAATTCGAAATCCATTTGACAACATAATATTGTCAAATTTCAAATGCCATTGTACTGGAGCTTGTTTAAGTCCATACAAAGATCGAACGAGTTTACAAACTTTTTTCTCGTTCCCGGGTACAACATAACCCTCTGGTTGATCCATGTATATTTCAGCATCCATCTCTCCATTAAGAAAAGAAGTCTTTACATCCATTTGATGTATTTCGAGATTATGCAAAGAAGCAATCGCGACAAGTACACGAATGGATGTAATCCTTGTTACCGGAGAGTAGGTGTCAAAGAAATCATGTCCTTCTCTTTGTTTAAAACCCTTTGCTACCAAACGGGCTTTATACTTTTCAATAGATCCATCTGCTTTGTACTTTCTTTTAAGGATCCATTTACATCCTAAGGTCTTGCAACCTCTAGGGAGGTCAACCAACTCCCATGTATGATTTTGCAGAATTGAATCATATTCACTTTTTATTGCTTCTTTCCAGAGAGACGCATCTGGTCTGGAAAGAGCTTCTTTGATAGTCCTAGGTTCATCTTCTAACACATACGTGATGAAGTCTGGACCATAGGTCTTATCAATTCTAGCTCGTTTACTGCGTCTTGGTGCTTCACTCTGCTGAGTGGAAGGACCTGCAGCTTCACTTGATTCTTCATGAGTTCGTTTATTTGAACTCACTTCTTCTTTGTCCCTACACGGGAATACATTTTCAAAGAACACAGCATTCCTTGATTCTATGGTAGTACCTACTGTCATATCGGGTATCTCTGATTTATGAATCAAGAACCGATAGGCACTACTGTTGAAGGCGTATCCTATAAAGATCCCATCAACTGTCTTAGGTTCGATTTTCACTTGTTTAGGAAGTGGCACTTCAACTTTAGCCAAACACCCCCACACTTTGAGGTATTTGTATGATGGTTTGCGATTTTTCCACAACTCATAAGGTGTCTTATCTTGAGTCTTAAGTGGAATTTTATTTAAAATGTGGTTAGCTGACAGAATAGCTTCCCCCCACATGTTCTGAGGTAAACATGAGCTGATTAACATTGCGTTCATCATCTCTTTCAAAGTTCGGTTTTTCCTCTCCGCAATACCATTTGATTGTGGTGAGTAGGGAGCTGTCGTTTGATGTATGATGCCGAATTCGGCACATAATTGTTCAAACGGAGCCACATACTCTCCACCTCTATCACTACGAATTGCTTTAATTGTAGTGTTCATTTGATTCTCTACTTCACTTTTATAGTTTTTAAAAGCTTCAATAGCTTCATCTTTACTTCGAAGTAAGTAAACGTAGCAGAATCTTGTGCTATCATCAATAAAAGTAATAAAATACTTTTTTCCACCTCTAGTTTGTACAAATTTTAAATCACATACATCAGTGTGAATTAATTCTAGAGGAGTAGTGTTCCTTTCAACTGACTTAAATGGTAATTTAGTCATTTTTGCTTCTACACAAATTTCACATCTTTTGGATGTGTCTACATTATCAATTCTAAGTAAATCTAAATTTACTAATCGTTTTATAGATTTTAGATTAACATGTCCTAATCTAAAATGCCATAAAGAGGAACACTCAACGATATAAGCAGAAGTAGAGGCATTCTCATTCATAATAGTGTTTTTGCCATCACGGCTTACAGTCATCACAGACATCTTGAAAAGGCCCTTCTCGAGGTAACCCTTTCCTAGGAAGATGCCAAACTTGCTAAGTACAACACCGTTTGACTCAAACACTAACTTAAACTGACTACTAACTAAAAGAGACCCCGAAATCAGATTCTTCCGGATGTCCGGGACATGCAGCACGTCCTTCAGTTTCAGCTCCTTTCCCGAAGTCAGTTTGATCACCACCATTCCAACACCAGCCACTTCAGACGAGGCTTGGTTGCCCATGTAGAGCTTTCTCCCTTCAACAGGAGAATAAGTGGAGAAGGCAGACTTCTCCGAGCAAACGTGGCAAGTGGCACCAGTGTCCACGAACCAACTCTTCTTGTTGTCCACTATGTTGACCTCGGTCACCACAGCGGACATGTCCATCTCCGTAAGCTCACGTTCAGCAACGTTCACGGAGTTCTTCTTCCCCTTGTCCTCTTTCTTGGGCTGACGACAATCAGCTGCCCGATGGTTGGGTTTGCCACAGTTGTAGCACTTCCCGCTGAACTTCTTCGGAGCAGGAGCAGCAGCAACAGCCTTGCCTTTGCCCTTGTCGTCTTGTCGCTTCCTTTTCTTTGATGGTTCGCCTTTCTCCATCAGGTTAGCTTTGGCCTCGATGGAAGCAATCGAGCCCCTCTCCCTCTTGTCCCTCTTCTTGTTATCCTCCTCGATTCGGAGTCGGGTAACAAGGTCCTCCATCGTCACTTGTTTTCGCTTGTGCTTGAGGTAGGACTTGAACTCCTTCCAAGATGGAGGGAGTCTGTCAATCACAGTTGCTACCTGAAAGGCTTCAGGCAGCTCCATCCCTTGCACTGCAATGTTATGGAAGATAACTTGCAGCTTCTGCACTTGCTCGACAACAGATTTGTTGTCTTCCATCTTGAAGTCGTACAAGGTGGAGACGACGAACTTGCTAGTTCCCGCGTCTTCAGTCTTGTACTTCTTCTCCAAGGACTCCCATAGAGCTTTGGAAGTCGGGTACTCATCGTACACGTCACAAAGGGCATCAGACTGCCCATTCAGAATGTAGTTCCTGCAAAGATAGTCATCGTGGATCCAAGTATCGTAAGCGATCCTTGTCTCACGAGTAGCATCATCAGCAGGAGCACTCGGACAATCCTCTTTGATAAATTTCACCAAAGAGATGGTGGTCAAATAGAAGTGCATTTTCTTTTGCCACCTTTTAAAATCACTTCCCGAAAACTTTTCGGGTTTCTCCCCTTTTACTACCACCGGCCTAACAGCCCCTTGAAGGGAGGCCTGGTTGGTTGTCAAAAGAGGATTGACACCGGCATTTCCTACAAAAGGATTGCCGCCAGCATTTCCCACGAAGGGATTAGCACTAGAGCTTCCCACGAAGGGATTAGTGCTAGAGGTTCCCACAAAGGGATTGACATTTCCCACGAAGGGATTGCCATTAGCTTTCATCCATTCAGCAAGGATGTCTCCAAAATTTCCAAACTGGAAAGGGGGAATGGTAGTCGGATTACCATCGGCAGTCGGATTCGCAGGTACTGGAATAGAGACATCATTCTTTGTCGGTGAGGAAATGTCCATCTCGTTATCAGAGTTATGGTTCGACATCTTCAGTGTTTCGAAATGAAAGTTTATTCGAACTTGCGATTGTTAGAAACTGGGTATGAATATTTCGAAAAACTGAAAGTGGGAGAAGATTGAGCACGAAACGAATTCGTGTAAAACCGAGTCTAGGTGAAACCTATGCCCGCAAGATCGAATACGCCCGTACAGTGCTTACGGATTATGCGTACGGATCCCCAAAGGTAAAACGGTTTGTCTATTCAGATCGATAGCACTACCGAGTATGAATCTTTGGCGAACTAAATCGGAATGTATGAGCTAAACAGGATTTTCTGCAGAGAAAGGAATTCGGAAATTTCTGGGTTCGTAAGTTGTTCTGGAAAACTGGACGAAAGGGGGGTATATATAGGCGGAATTCCGACCCTTTAGAGGGCTGCTGGAGTGGAGTACGTGGTGATCATGGATCACCCACGTTCTGTCGTGGAGAGAAACTGCGTTTCTCAGGATTGGGAAGCAAGAAGGAATATTCCAGATGCTCTGGAGTGTATTAATCAAATTCGTAGTGTATTAATCAAGTTCGTGGGCCGACCCAATTCTAAGTGGGCCAACCGAAATGGGCCGACCCAATTCCATACGGGTCACCCAATCCGATTGGATCCAAAAAGATAATGGGCTATTTCATATTTTTGGTACTCTAAAAATATAGGTATGGCATCAAAGCCCACCCAAAGCCCAATTGCCAAGAACCACGGACCCGGTCCCGGGCCCGGGCCCGGGCGCGGGCGCGGGCGCGGGCAGGGCGGGGCGCGCGCGCGCGCGTGTGTGGTCCATGGTTAGGGTCCCCATGTCCCAATTTAGAGAGCATGAATATTTTCCTACTTATATACAAGACAAACTTCATGTAATTTTCCAATGTGGGATGTAACTTTATTTTCCATTCCCATGGAATTATTCAACACACATGATTAACACTTCAACTTCCCAAATTAATTTCTCACTCACCGGAAATCGGTTTTGAGATATTAAATATACCACGCTCATCTACTCCGCGAGTAGAACAACATCGTTAATTTTATTTTCCCAAAAACTAACGTTTTTACTCCTCAAAAAATTGATCAAAGTAAGGGTATGAACCCTTTACAAAACCAATTTCCAACATAAATAAATCAATCAGAGAAAAAAGAAATTTTAATCGAGAGTTCAACAAACCTTTCATACTGTAAATTATGTCTAGTAGATGAGGGAGAGGCGATGCGAGGCGTAGGAGAAGCCGTTGAGTGCAGCGAAGTCGAGCACCGATGGAGAGGATTAGGGATTTGAGTCCAAAGATTTATTTTGGTTTTTTTTTTTTTTTTGATGCTCAGATTATTTTGGTTTCAAATTACAGAGGATTTAGAATTTGGTTTTCAATTACAAAACACATAAGGCATTAATAATATCTATAATATATTTAAAAGTGCCTAACACTTATAAATCATTTTTGGACGTTTTTGCCCTCTACTATTTTATTTCATACCGTTTCGTCCTCCCGTTTACACACTTCAGGCTTCAGCCTTTTGAGTTCCCGTCCAAGTAAAAGTTTGGACTTTTCAGTTTCTCTTTTCATTACCCTGTGTCCGCGAATCGCCATCCCAATTTCTCCATCCTCTCCACCTACGTTCTCGCGTGCTCTCCTTCCCATCTTTCCAAATTTCTTGACGACGGCAATCGAGGAATCTACTTGATGTTTGGCAATCGAGGAATCCACTTGAGTACAGAAGATTGGAACGCGAGGAAAGCTGCTACAGAGGTGGGAGCAGAGGCATTGTAAAATCGAGGGTCAAAGTCGAGGGACTTGGAGAGAATTAAATGGAGTGTATCATTTCGCTACAATTACGATAACAATTTCGATCTGGTTGCCACCAATACCATGATGCACGGTAAAAATATATTCCATCACATTGTTAGTTGTTTCTTATCTTAAAACATTATTTACAAATTTTCCAGGATACGAGGAGTGAGTTATGATTGTCTTCCCTCGATGATATCGAAGAAGAGAGGGAACTGAGACAAATGATCATAATTATGCTTACACTCATTTTTTATGAAAATAAAATACAATCATTCATATTTTGTTATATTTTGTCGAACATGATTACAGTGCAAAATGCAAAGCATTTTTATCTTCTCAAGTTTATTGATTGTTTACCTTGACATAACAACTTAATTTTCTTCTTTTCAGCAGACTTTACGACTTCTTGAATTTCATCTTTCAACTTCTCTCAGCGGCCTCAACATCTTTGACTACACATGTGATACCTGCTCACCAAGTTATGTATGAGCTAAGAATATATTCTCTTAAGGATATGATGCTAATTGCTTTTTACAAGATTCTCATTTGAGCTGATGTTTTTCTTTATATATGTAGATTTGATATTGGTTTAGCATTTCTGGCAATCAGAGCCACTCTTTGTTTCACATTAGTACAAGTTTGTTATATTTCTTGATTTCAGGACATATAGTTGTTTGATCAATTCATTTAAGTGTTGAGACAGGGGAGAAATATGAGATCATAAAATGTATCAGTGGTAAAAAAACCTATTATTTGATATCTTATTCTCTGTCTATAGTTATTTATTAATTAATTTTAAATATTCTTGCTATTGATGTTCTCTCCAACCTTTGACCTGAATGATAAAGATACAACTATATCAATTTGCACAATTATGGAGGTGAGATTTGTGCAGAAAAATTGTCAAGTCTATGATTTTTTTTGTAAAGAAGATTTGTACTTCCCACCTAGGAGGGGTTATAAAGTTAAGGGACTAAAATCATAGGAAATTACACTATCTCGGTAGTAGTTACCCACTGTATTAATAATCCTTAAGGAAAACAGACATCTAAGTCATCAACACACATTTACATGCCCACACAATAGAAAAGATGTGTCTTTTTATTGCAAAAGTAAAGATTTCCAAAGTTTGGAGATCAATATATTTGGTTTAACTTCTCATAGTTGATTAATTTATGGTATTTCTTTTTCTGATAAGATCTTTGGCCAGTCTTAAACAATTAATATCTACTCATAAATGCTAAAGGCCTAAAAGTTACTACCACTATCCAGTTTTGTGGTTTTGTAAGCTGTAAATCTTTGGTTCTATCTTGAATGATTAGATTGGTCATCATAAACAGAACCAAACACACGTGTTTAAATTTAAAAAAAAAGATTGAATTGCACAAGACTCTATGCTTGCCCTTTATTTATTGCCGAATGAAGTGAACAAAACAATTTCTCAGCCCCTATTTTAAGATGATTATTTCTTGATGATGAATTGATCTGCACTAAATCAGTTTATTTTTTCTTATACGTTGATCATCATATTATTTTTTCTATCCTTCCTTATGTATCAGTTTCTTCACTTTTCCCTTATCTACACTAAAATAGGCCAATTTTTTTATATGGAGGCAAGTTTACCCCTGAAGAACTGCAGGAGATGAAGCTCATGATCCAAAGAAATATGTACAAGTATCTAAGCATTGTACTATATTGTCAATAGCGCATTGAAGATGTAATAGCAGCGCATGGCCTAAGTTTAGATTACCAAGCATCTTAATCAGGTAACTTGACAACTCTGTAATATCTTTGATGTTTAGTTTACTTTCTTTTAACAATTGCTATTGTAAATCATAGTGTTTTCCTTACTTCTATATCACATGTTTAGTGTTTTTTCATGTATTGCTACAAATTCTCTTCTTTTTCAAGCTCTTTAAGACCTAAATTATCATATATTTAGATTTCGTCCCATTCTCCCCCGATATCGTCGTAAGCCTTCTCCTCTTCTCCCCCCCCCCCCCCTTCCCGCTCTGCGTTGCTTTTTCACTTTTCTGTTGAAATAAATTTATGTTTCTTTTGTTCCTTTTTTTGGAATAATGTTCAAGTTATAAATTTTTACTTACTGCAGTTAATCATGCTTGATAATTTTGCAGTTAGTGTAAAGTTGCGAATGGAGTTGTTTAATGTGGAAGTGGACACTACCCAAACCCTTATTTATTCAAGCGCCAGTTGTATGATTTAACTGGAGTTCCACCAGAAAAGCAAAAGGTTATGGTTAAAGGTGGCTTATTGAAGGTATATAAGCTGTTGTTCATCCAGTGAGGGTGATTTGTTGAAATGTTAACGAGTTTTGATCTTTTCTTAAGCACTAAACAATTAAAGCATCTGCTTTCTTTTATTCAGTTGTGCAACAATGTTAAATCACTTAAATTAAATTATTCACACATTTGTTTTTTCCCATATAGGATGATGCGGATTGGTCGAAAGTAGGAGTGAATAAGGTATATAATTTTCTTCATTAGATGAGAATTATTTAACTATTATCGTATAATTAGATTCTTGCTTCTTCTATTGGTTCAAGGCTATAAACTGATGATGATAGGAACTGCAGATGAGATTATAAAGGCCCCAGAAAAGGGTCCAATTTCTGCAGAGGACATGCCAGAAGAAGAACAGGTGGTTGTTGTTGTAAGTTGCTTCGCACGTTGTTGTTGAGGATTATGCATTATGGAACTACTTTAACTTTATTTTCTTTGCTATACTATTATAAGAAAGTTCTGAAGTAAATTATTTTCAATCATCTTATGTTCCTGTTTGTCTTGATGCATGGAGATTAAAGACAATAATTTCCTAACATTATATTGCATAAATTCAAAGTTTCTGAGTGGAAGACAAGCCTTAGACTAACTGTGTATATTTTTTTTATGTTTGTGTGTGCTATTTTGTGGTGCGTTTTGCGCATGCTTTTTGGAAGGTGTTGTTTTGTTGCATTGAAACTTTACTTACTTTTACAAATCTAATCAGTTTGATCTGCTCATATTTGCTACAGGGTCATTCTGCTCCATGCATCCCCTTTGGTCACTTTTATGAACTGTTAATGTCACTATGGTTGACAGGTTGAGCAATAGCAACTCCAGGTTTTTTGTTTTATGTTATTACCATTCCAGCTGAGGATAACGTTTGCTTGATAATCATATTACCTGATAGATCTTGGTTTAAGCATATAAGGATCACGTATGCATATATATATTGATTTGTGTTGTCAATGTTAGGTATCTCAAGTCTTATGAGCACCATTAGCATATTATTTGCATGCTTATACCTCTGTTCCATTATGCTATGTTGTTCTCTCTTTCTAATTTACTCGGATTACAATTAAATTAATGTTTCAACTTTTTCAGGATCACTTATTAAGCATCAACTTGTGACCCATCTCACACTTGGTATTGCTTTACGAGCTGTTTTAGATGCTTTAAGGAAGCCTGCAGATTCAAAAGTTTGTATTTTTCCTTTATTAGTTAATATAGCATGCCTTCGTTTCCAATGTTGACGTGACCTTTGTTCTATGTCATGCAGATGTTCTCCTTTGGGATTAAGGCATTGGAGCAATTTGTGGACCATCTCATTGAGTGGCTGCAGTACTGCAATCATATCTTGCAAATATCTCATCTGCGAGCTGCTCATGCGGACCTTGTTGCATTTATTGAACATGATCTCAGTGGCTCATGGGGAATCTGATGTTGCTCATAATGCCACTTCTGATATCAATCATGGTCTTATTCAATCTTCTGCTCCAAATTTAGAGGTAATAATATTTCAAGTAATTGAATGTACTCAGGGAAAAATAATTATAAGTATCTCACTGCAAGGTTTCTTGGGACATATTGTCATTACTGAGATGGGTCTTTCCACACAGTTGGTTGGATTGGATGCTTGATTTAGATTTAGCCTGTGGATAATTATATATGTTCTTAACTGTCAACTCAACATGTAAGTTCATTTTAGTTTGTAGTTGTGGACTTGAATCCTTTTCCATTTTCAGATTCCGGGCTCGTCATTTTCTCTAATTGGACCTGGTAGCCCAACAAGTGGGCTGCAAGTCTCTTCGCAGATACAACTCCCACACACACCAAGTTCTATAGATGATAGGAAAACATCTGCAAGTCTTCCTAATTACATGAAGCCAGCTCAATCCTCTTCTGGGCAGCTTGCTATTGCTCTGTCGAATGAGCTTCTCAATTCCTTCTCATAATTGTTCTAAGACGTGACATATACTTTATTGTGTGGCCTTTTTGGCCTCATTTTAATTGTTATTCTTTTATGGGATGTTGAATGATAATATGGACTGAAAATATTTTTTAAATCCATTTTGAATTCTTAGGGATTGTATTATATATAATATCTACAAATATATTTTCCTAACACAAACTTATCTGAATATTTGTATGCAAATGGTTTTACATTCAATCAGTTCATGAGAAATTCTAAATAAAAACTCACAAGATGGTTAGTTCTTGATAAGTTTTTCCTGACATAAAATTTTACTATATACCAACAATTTATATAAAACGTGCAACGCACGTGTTAACATACTAGTAATTAAAAGTATACATAATTCATTAAAAAATACTTACTTGTTGTCGACTATGATGACACTGAGAAAATTATCTTGACCTGGGTTCATCTGTAATAATTATAAATTCAACTAATAAAAATGATGCTATATAATAATTTACTTATTCACATACATATAATTTCACATACGCGCATAAAATCTACACACTATAAAAGATGATGCTATATATAATCTACTTATTCACACGCATATAATAATTTACTTATTCACATACGCATATAACAATGATTTACTTATTCACAAAATATAATACAAACAATTAAAATAATAAATATGATTCATAGCAAAGAAATTTTTTTTTTGAAAGAGGTGCCTATTTTGCAATTTACTGTACTATTATAAAAATGAAATTCGACAACTCAAAATCAATTCATTTCTAATATCATTCAAACAATTCAACTAATTCAATTCTAAACTTAACAAAAATTAAACATGCTTTAAATTAAAATTCGATCAACTAATTCAACTAAAATCAATTCATTACTAATATAATTCAAACAATTCGACTAAAATCAATTCTCAACTAAAATCAATTCTCTAAACATGCTTTAAAATTAAATTTTAAACGGTAAAAATGAAGAAAACTTACGGTTTATTTGTAGAAAATATCGAAACGAGAACTCGGTGGGGACGGATTGGCTCTACATTCAACTAAACCCGACTTCTCCTTCCTTTTCCTTTCGTTTTCCTCCTCCTCTTTTTTTTTCTCGCACTCTCCGTCTGCTTCGCGAGGAGAATATTTATAATTGTAAAAAATTTTGCGACGGACGTCATTCTGTCGCAAATTGTGTCTGTCAAAGCCAAAACGATGCCGTTTTAATGGATTTGCGACGGCTTTTCCGTCGCAAATCAGTCAACGCAACATTTCCCGAGAAGACGCGTAAAAACGGTTCGGATTTGCGACGGACATTCCGTCGCAAATCAGTTAATGGACCGTTTCCCGAAAGGTCGCGAATATAAATGTAAGATTTGCGACGACTTTGGTCCGTCGCAAATGCAAAATTTTAAATTGCGACGGCCTTTTCCGTCGCAAATCAGTCAAACGGGTCGCTCCCGAACGATCACCTTTAAACGGGTATGTTTTGCGAGGGAAGTGACCGTCGCAAATGTAGCCGAATTAAGACGAAGGCGGTGGGCTCTAGTGTTTGCGATGGCTTTTCCGTTGCAAATTACTAAACTTTGCGACGGACTTCCTAAATCGTCGCAAAGTGTCATCTTTTTCGACGGCTAACCAAAATTCATCGCAAATTCACGAAATTTGCGACGAATATTGTGCCGTTGCAAAAGATCCGTCGCTAATCTCCGTCTTTTTTGTAGTGCTCGATAAATCTATAATATATTTAAAAGTGGCTTGGAATGGTAAATTATTTTTGGACGATTATACCCCTGCTATCTTTTATTTTGTATAGTTTAGTCCTACTTTTAATTTTTACATTTCATTTGTCCATCTTCTTCCCCCCTCATCCAATTTTGCATTTTCCATGTTCTTCCATTCAACCGACGCTACATCTTCCCCCTTCTCCGCGACCATCATTGTGGGTAGTTCTTCACAATGTAAAGATCAATGTTCTAGCTACTCCGTCTAGCCCCGATCACATCCAAACCGTCTCACCTCCTCACATCCAAAACAAAAAAATTGACATCTACTAGGTTTTGTCATTCCAACGATTCTGTCTTCTCACAAAAATATTATGAAGCCATCGGCCAGGTCAAACTTTCAGAGGACTAAAGTTATAGAAAGTAAGCATTTGTATCACGACTTTTTTTTTTGTGAGTTTCATTTCTTAACTATATTTATGTCAATTATACAGTGGGGCAAGAGTGTACAAAGTGCGAGAGAAGAAGATTGTCAAATATTACACGATTAAGAGTGTAGATAAATCACAGTGCACAGACTCATCTCAGAGGAATAAAATTGATCATCTGAAAGTAAGTAATCATATCAATGTTCTATTTCAATTTTGGGTTAAGTACGGTTGGGGGAATTTATGGCTTTTTTACTTAATCTTCATATTCATATTTATTTTATTCCTTTAATCTTAAATTCTTGAACATTTTTACGTTATTCAAGTTTGATTTCAAGTATTTCCTGTTGTCTATGTTTTTATCTCTCTTCATGACTTCGTTGTACCAGGCTATGAAGATATGAGACTCTTTATATTATATTGAGGAGAAAACTTATTATGACGAGTGTGATGATAAATTGACAATGGTTTTTCTCTTTCCATGAAGTGTTTTTTATATTTATGATATAGTTCTTTGCAGCATGCAGAAGTAGTCCCCGAAATGCAGAAGCACAGTCGCCTGGAAAAAACTCTTAGATTTGAAGAACATGAATCTAAAGTCATTATATTCTGTTTCACTAAAAATTTGTGTGACCATCTCACACAGAGTCTTGGTCGTAACTTTGGTGTTGTACAAAGATAAATCTCATTGTGAAAGGGACTGGGTTTTGAATCAATTCTAATCAAGAAAGTCCCCAGTTCTTTTTTCCATAGTGATTTATATTTTTCATTAATCCCGCTTGCTGATTTTTTATTTGATTTAAGTTGTTGATTCGCACAACACTTAATTTGTGTTTGATCATCATTTGACGAACACACCTACTATTATTTGTTGTCTGGTTTTGTTAGCGAGGATGTAGTACTATGATAGTTTGAATCTTTTTGTCTTTCTATCAACACACAGTCCATGTTTATTTCTTATAAATTTACTCGCTTTGTGGCACTGTAGGCCACCTTCGCAGGTACTGTTCTTTATTTCACTATACATAGATGCTTGCTTGTTACACTTTCTCTTTTGCTGAGCAGTACCACTGTACCAGATACTGAGGCCTTCATATCATGGGCATGAAAGAGCATCCTATAAGAAGATTGGACAGCTTTGGATCAACCTAACATAAGCTGAAAAAAGGGTAAAAAAAATATTTTGACATGTTTTGAATATGTTGCATCTTTAAATTTCTGCTTGAAAAAACTTGCAGTTGGTTGCGTAGTCATCAGAGGCACATGCTTTTTGTTGTTGCTTCAAGCACACCTCCTAATTGTCACTCTCTGGAATGGTAATTCTTATTCAACTCAAAGGTTATGCTGAGTGATATGGCTGCTTCGTAATATACTCTTGATTCACATTAGTAATTGTCTTTTATAGTGTCACTTTTAATAGGTAATAGGTCGTTTGGTTAGCACTAGCTATTATAACCTTTATTCCTTTATCCACCGATCAATTAAATATCTTCATATAAATTTGATTAGAGGTGAAATGAAGCGTTCCATTATATAGAAGTATGAGCTGAAAAGCAGGAGTCAAGAATCCTATTTTTCATCCAAGGAAAGTGCTCATGAAAAGCTCATTGATAGCAGTGAGTTCTTGGAGGACGGGAAGATGACAGAGTTATGTTAATATTATTAACTTTAAGGTGTTTGATATATGGTTTTCTGATGAGCTTGTGGTTTTTTTGGGTGCAGAAAAGATATGGTGAATTCAAGGAGGCCTAAATAAGATTTCAGTAAATGTAACCAGTTGTATTAACAGAGACCATCCACCTACTATTGAGGTAAAAAAATTGTTTGATTATTGTATATACCCTGATTGATATTTAATTTGAATCAGGTTCTTTTATTTCACGGAACTCTGTCGACACTACATAGTCTTTTAGAATTGAAATTAATTTGAAAACATAGCTCAGTTCTTTTATGCCACAGAACTCTTTGCAGGTATGGTTATTTGTATTGATGTCTAGGGAGTTGAAAATTTAGTTTGTTAGGTATTATTTTCAATTGCAGAAACTGGGAGGACCCTCTGAAGGTGGCGATCCTATAGCAGCGGCGACCGTTTCAGTGTTACTAAAACATGAGAATAGGGCACGTGTGGCGGCTCAAAGATGGAACTGTTATGTTGGCATCGCGTTTCCTGCAAGGGTAGAAATGGTCATGAATTTAGTGTTGGCACAGTCCACTATATCAAAATTTCAAGAATTAAGTGAGGCTTATTAGGCCAATTGTTCATAACTTTTTCTGATATATTCCTCAATAGAATACACTTGCATTTCTCTCCCTCTCTATGTTTAGTGTCCACACCTGCATACATGTATAATCTGTTGGCATGCATTTTACTTAACTATTTCATGCGAAGTAAAGCCAAAGTATGTTTCCCTCTTAATCTCATTGGCATGCTTTTAATGATGACCTATCTGACATAGATTTATAGAATTGGATGTAAGTTGTCTAGGAATTTGTAATTATAGATTCTCAATAGTACCTCTACATTGACGAAAAAGTTTTCTAACTTTGCATGTCAATTTTGATCTCAATATTTAAATGTTTGATTTTGTGCAATTTAATTCATTAGAGTGATAGCATGTGTTGACAGTTGAGGCACAACTAGGAGAGCCTTTAAGGGAGAATGAGAATATTCATGGAATGGAGTTTGGTGAATTGCCCTTTGGTGTATTTGATGCACCTATATCTTCACTTATTTGCCCATATGGCCTGCTAATGTAAGAGTTTCTTCATATATGAACTTTAGAACTTCAACATCCCAGGCATAATTCTGTGCTACACATTATTCGTAGCAAATTGCAAGGCAATTTATTACCTTTAACTTGCTACACTAAATTGTAAAAGAAATTTTGCTCACTAACATGACTAAAATTGTTCATGAAATAATAGCATGACGTGATTCTCCATGATTAGAGGAAAAAATAATTTTTTAGAGTTATGTTTATATTTTAATTGCATGTCTTGGAAGTATTTGTTGATCCCCTTCCACCTTTCTTCTTTGCTGCAGAAAGTATATGCACAATTTAAGGACAACAATGATAAGGGAAAGATATTCTTTTGAGAGGTAGAGTATCCCACACACACGCATATATATATATATATATATATATATATATATACATATATATATATATATATATATTTCCTTGCATCATTTTCTCCATTTTGAGATTTGATTTATTCAGCTACTGAGATTGTTCTTGGAATGTAATATTTTTTTTAGCAACCATATTTTTGTCATTTAAAAATAAATCTTATGTAGTTAAAATAAAGAAATAGTCACAAATCATTTTAAATAAGTGTAGGTTTTGTGTGAGACTATTTCATACCATGAAATGGGGGGATGAGATATGAATTGGGCATGACGCATTAACACTTTGATAGAGATGTGTGTTAATTTGTATTGTCCCATGACATGAGATGGTCTCGCACAAAATTTTGAGATGGTTCAAGTTTAGTTTCAGTGTGTCCATCTTAAATCTCTACGAAAAAATAATTTATAAAATACTGTTCTGGATGCACGCATAACTCATAATTGTAGTGAATAATTTTTTTTAGTTAATATATGTTGCAATATTCAAAGGCCCATTATTACCGATTAATCTATGCTAAAAACATTTGTAAAATAGATCAGGGAACGACATTAAGGTGCAGGAAAAGAGTGTTTATTCAAGATAAAAATCTTCTGCATTGTGTAACGTGCAAGGATAACTGATTTGATTGGAAGATTTGTTGTCCCAATTTGTAGTAACATTCGCATTGATGCAGATAATTTTCCAGGGATGCGTTCGTGCTATTTGTAATTTTGTATTACCTATTTAAGGGTAACATCTTGAGGAACCAAAGTGCTAACTTCTCAGAATTTTGATTTTTTATTTATATTTTTTACTTATTCACCTTACAAAATTAGCACAAATGATCTTTTTTACTAACAACTTTTGTACAACGTGCAACGCACGTGTTAGACAACTAGTAACAATAAGTATTCCTATATTATTAGTGTTTATTTTATGACAAAGTATAGAGTAAAATTGGTTTATACATGAATCACCGAAGGGAATTAGTTGTTTTCATTGAAGAGTATTAGTTGTATTTACTGAAGAATATTACTGATTTACACTAAAGAGTCTTTTAGTTGTTCAGTGGAAATGAACTAAAACTCTTCAGTGTAAATCTGTAATACTCTTCAGTAAAAACAACTAATATTCTTCAGTGAAAACAACTAATACCCTTCAGTGATTCATATATAAACAAATTTCACTCTATACATACTCTTATTTTATTATATATAAGTATTCTTAATTTCCTTCATCCATACTTTAGCAACGGATATATCCGTCAATAATATTAACATTTATATACTTTAATAATTAAAAATTATTGACGGAAAATCCGTCAATATAATTTTATATATATAAAAATTTGTTATATTTGTTGATAAATTCACAAACGAACAATTTACATTGGTATATTTTTAATTTCACTTTTATAGCATAAAAGTTTACAAAACTGACGAATTTCTGTCAATATATAATTGATAAACAAACATTTTGCTTTAAAATTAAAGGAATTTTTTTATAATAAATAGTCTTCATTTTTAATAAAAATAATAAGTCTTTGACAAAATTCTGTGTTAAAATTTATTGACGGATATTTCCGTCACAAAAATTCGTTGGTAATTACAAATTTTTTTGTAGTGAAATAATATGTTTGAAAAGCCCAAATAAAAAATTACTAAAAAAAAACCCATTAAACCTTTTTTTTAACCCTAATTCAGTGTCACATACACAATTCCCTCACAATTCATCCTCCAGAAAGTAGCGCCGCTCAACTTCTCTTATACTCTACCCCATCTCTCCATTTATATCCCATACTGGAAGCAACACGGGAATGCAGACGCACAACAATCATATATACATACGAGAATACGAGATCTGTTTATGAAATTGAATGGAAGCAACACAGACGAACAACAATCAATCTTCAGTTCAAATCATTTTCTTCTTTCTCGTTCTAATCTTAAGCAATCATCCTTTTTTTTTGGTTATATAGAAAACCGATTTTTTTTGTCACCGGTTCGTACGGTTTAACCCGATTTTCGGCCGGTTTAGTGAGTTTTTTTTAGAAACCGGTTTAGAAGTGGGACCGGGCCGGTACCATGACCGGTTCCCGGTTAAACCGGGTTGAACCGGTCCGGTCAGGTTTTGAAAACATTGCCTAAAGGGTGTTTAAAAACTTTTTAAAATAACTTATAAATTGTTTAAAAACTTATAAACACTATTAATATATTTGACAAAATAAGATGTTCAACAGCTTATAATATCATAAAATATGCTTCTAGCAGCTTATAAGCTGTAGAAAATTAAATTGAGACATCCCACCTTATTTTCCTAAATACATCCAGAACCACCCACCCAACCCACATCTACCTCAACATAAAAATTAAAAAAATATACCCCCTGTAACGCCCCGTTTCCGGAATGAAGGCCCCTGTGGCTTTTAACACTCCGAACTCGGGTCGCCACTTAGTAACTGAAAACTGAGCTTAAAAATTTCTTTTTAATAATTAAGAGACAAGTGTAAATGAAATACTTTGCAGCGGAAGATCATATATAAATAAAGCCTGAGTGAACAAGGTCTTTTATTTAACTCTAAAAGTCATAGTCAAAGAGGAAATTTGCGTACAAGATATTCATCGAGTAACCTTTAAAGGTTTGTTACTCGACATCATAATTAAAATCGTCTTTAGAAATAGATTATAATATTATTTAATTATTTATATATATAGCATCAAATATATGGAAACTCTGTGTCACTGCTGCAGCTCCGGCCCCTCTCGATCATATCCTGAAAAAATATTAAACTGTTGGGATGTGAGATAAAAATCTAAGTGGATAACCTGTACGCTCTTACACAGATTGACATGATCCTAAAATAGTTCAAAAATATTATCCCAACCCGGTTTAAGTATTATTGTTTGGTTTATGTATCTTTTAACATCTTGCTTGCAATTCCGTACTAGACAACTTACGTTAGTCGTACACTTTGGAGTACGCTAAGGCAGTATTGTCCCCTTGGACGGTTTTATGCTCGTGCTAGACAACTTACGTTAGTCGTACACTTTGGAGTACGCTAAGGCAGTATTGTCCCCTTGGACGAGACTTCTTATAAATCTTATATTAGTGTAACTTGTTCGAGATATATATATTTGATTAGTTTGCTTCAGAAATATACCAACAATCCATATAACATTATCGGCTAATACAGATAGTGTCACCCACCTCTTAACTTTTTAAAGAAAAGCTACAAACTTCTTGAAATAGTTATCGACTTAGTACAAGTAGGCACGCCCGAGCTCTGACTTGGGTCGCACTTCACCTAGCACGATTTCCTTTAATCTTAGTGATCATTTAATTCATATAAGTTGTCTAAGGGAATTTTTTTTAAGACACATAATTCACATAAGTTTCTTTCGTTTGGTTAATTCGGTTAAGGTTTTCTGTTTGTCCTTTAGTTCGAAATCCTTTTATAAAAACTTTTACTTCTTTCATAACTTATAAATATAGGCTGCTGATAATGAAGTTTAACAAGTTTAACGAGGCCAATAAACTTTGTTCTTTTAATGGTTCTTTAGAGAGTAAATATTATTTGACGATAAATTACTTATACTTTTATAAGTCTTAGCACGTTTGCAAATACAACAAGTACTCAACCAAAACACATAATTAGCATATTTGTATTTAAATATGAAAATGACAACATAACATATTCAATTAATCCATAATAATTCATTAGGATAATTTATTCGCAAAAGATCGATTAAACAATTGAACTTTAAAATTGTTTTGAGATAATTTCTAAAGCATGAAGATAATTAACATAATTGATCATAAAAATATGTATCAGCCTACATGATATTATTTTTAGACTCAAACGGCCTGTTCGAATTAGTTTTTTTTTTTTTCCGAAACCTTTCAATTTTAGTCCTTTAACTTTCCTATATTCTAACAATTTCACTAAAAATATTTAAACCTTTTAATAAAACATGGGGACTTCCAGAATATC
This sequence comes from Ballota nigra, assembly GCA_947034835.1. Lineage (NCBI taxonomy): Eukaryota > Viridiplantae > Streptophyta > Magnoliopsida > Lamiales > Lamiaceae > Ballota > Ballota nigra. The sequence continues at coordinate 123,981,877 of OX344723.1, forward strand.
ATCTAAACATGCATACAGTAAAATTATGTTGTGATTTTTCAAGGAAGATATACCTAAACATGAATCCTATCGAAAAAATAGTAAAATAAAGCCTAGAACGTCATAATTGTTTATAATTATTTAGACACTTCTTAAAATTATAAATTTCGACATGGTAACACATAAATACATATAAAACATGAATATGACCTTTTGCAAACTTAAAAGATTCTGTAAAAAGTTATATTTTCATTTTTATTAAACAAGGACAGTGGTTTATTGCATTTTATCTCATTTTCGAACATCCATTTCTCCTAAGATATAAGTCCTATAGGTACCAATTTTTTTGCAGGCATAAACTACTCCATTCCAGGTTTAACATCATATTTTTAGTTTGATTTTATCATCGTTATAAGTCGGGGATAAATGGGCTCAAAGTAGCTAAGTCGATCACTTTCGAATCTAAATAAGCAGCATCACCGATTACTCATGTTTCTGTCAAGTCTAAACAAAAATAGAAAAACACATTTAGGGAGTTATAAAAATTGTAAATTTCGGCATGGTTACTCTATTACAAGTGCTCTACAACATCCAATTCTTACTTCTCGAAAAAGGATTAAGTAAACATGTTTTTCAAGGCAAAACATCACAAGGGTTCATTCTGGACACATGAAGTTTAAAAATCGATTTCTCTTAGGGATCAACTCTAAAAATCATCAAATTTTAACAAGATACAGTACACTTCAATTAGAATACGAATACCAAATTTCATAATTTTTTGTATAGTATAAGTATAGGAATTGGATCCGTGAATAGGGGTATTACAGTTTCAATCGATTCTGGGCAGGGCAACTTTAGGATTTTATTTCTCTTTTGATTTAACTCTGATGACCATGAAATTTATACAGGATGTTTTTTACTATCAATAGTTCGTTCAGTAAAAATTTCATTGGATTCCCGTGATTATAAATATAAGATCAGAAACTAACAAATCATTTGTTCACAGAATCGATCGGAAAAACGCATCGACTTTCAAGGATCATATCTCCTTCGTCTTAAGTCAAAACACCACGAATTTTGGATGAGTTCTAATGTACTTACAGTTAATCAAGCACAATTAATTTCATGATTTTCTGAGCAACGAAACATAAAAAAAACTTAAACAAAGAATTTAGCAATTAAACACATAGGGATTAACGCAGGGGTGTAGTTTCCTTCATAGATGGAGTCTTGGGCGAAAATTTCTTGATGAATAACAGTTAATTTGAACCCTAGAATGATGGATGGAGATTTTCTTGATTTGTATAAAAGCTTGAAAGGTTTTAATGGAGAAAAAGAGAGAGTGCCGAGAGAGAGATAGACGAGGAGGGTGGAGAGAAATTGAAAGGCTTTCATATATTTTCCTTTTCTTTCATCGTGCCTATGTGTGTATATATAGAGGGAGATTAGAGAGGGCTAAGAATGAGGGTAACAATTGATATAGGTGGTTAAATAAGGACCAAGTAAATAGGTAATTAGTTTAGGATTAATTTTAAAAGAAATTCTTAGATATTTTAACTATTCATACTATATTTTAATTACCACTCGTATTTACTACGCACGTTTCATGTAAACCATATTATTTAATCATGAAGGAGTCGTATTTTAAATATACGAAAAATATCATAAATGTTGACTATTTTAAACAATCGTATTTAATTTATACATCGAATTAATTATTTCATACGTATTAGTTTTCTCATATTTATTATAAGTGCTTCGTTTGGCTATTTTTTGATATTGTAAAATTATTAGACATGATAAGATCATTTTCACACTCGTTTGTTACTATATTTTATAACACGCATAACTTTCGTTTGAAAAATGCCCTTTAATTTAAGGCCTCGTATTTTTCTCTAATTTAATAAAATAAAATCTTATATAGTTTTAATATCATTCAAACCTTAAACTTTTATTCTTAAAAGTGCTAGGAGTGCCCCCGATTCAGAAAGTTCGTCCATTTCCTGAAAAATTAGAACTCGAAGACATACGTTATTCATAAAATACATAAAATATTAAATCATATAATCTTTCTTTTGGGAATTTTGGTTCGGGGTGTCACACCCCCTCCGTCCCAAACTCGTTTGCTACATTGTCAAAAAAGGTCTGTCACATACTCATTTGCTACATCTACTTTTGGCAAAAAAGTAACAATACTTTTTAATATTATATTCTCCATACACTAATAACCAAAAACATCTACTTTATCACTTTATCATTACTTTATCACTTTAAATACTATAAACAATTCTTTTCTTAAAAAACTTTGCAAACAGTAAATAGGAAGTTGAGTTTGGGACGGAGGGAGTATGATTTTACATTAAAATTTAAAATATATTTATTATAAATTTTAAAAAAATTAAAAATTATATTAGTCAAACACTTTAGCAACTTATAATTAAGCAACTTAAATTTAATTTTTAATTTTCAAATAAGCTTAGCCAAACGGGCTCTTACTCCCACCAACGTTACTAAGCTGTTTTTTTATCGATCATAGAGTCTTGGGGCACGAAATATGAAGCCAAGAACAATCAACACCAATACAAGAAACTGCAAAATCCTCACTCCCCTTGTTCCACCACTATTAATTTTTTATTTTGTCATTTTCATCTGTCTCAATATTAAGTTTTCGTTTTATTTTCTAGAAACAAAAATATAATATTATATTTCTACACTTTATTCATATCTCTTATCTTCCCACCACATCACTCGTACTATATCTATATTTATCTTAAAACTTGGACCCAAAAGCAATGAAAAGTTAATAATGGAACGGAGGTATCCCTGCCTTCTCTTCTGTTGGATCAAAACTAAACGACGCTCTACTTAGGTGACAATTATTCCACAAATCTGATTCATAAATTGTCTCAAAACTCATGCACCAAAACAATTTAATGTCATTGAAATTAATCTATTTATATACTCCTTCCGTCTAAAAAAAAATTGGTCCCATTAATTTGCACAGTTTTTAATGCGACATATTTTAGTGAATGAGTATATAGTAGATATACCAAGTTATCGCTGCAAACCCGTGATATTATTACGGGGAAGGATGAACAAAAATCCAGACCTCTGATTTAAAATTCTTTCAACTCTTCCCCTAGGTGGAAGTGCCAAACCATTTGACCTTCACTCATTCCAATATAAAGTCAATCAAATAATAGATAGTAAGTGAGAATCTTCTACGGTCAGTAAAGTTTTCGCCTTTCCTAACGTCAGTAAACCCTCTGATTACCATTAGATCGAAGATCCAACATATAATTTTTTTTAATGGATTGCACTTTGCATTAAAGAGTTTGCACTCTGCATATTGCAATCGCACTGCATCATCCTACTAATAAATTAAATTAATAAATATAACATTACAAAAATACCCTTTTTAGTTTAAAGTAATTAATAATATTAATTAATTAACATTTAATATTTCAATAACACCCTTTTACATATTATTTAAATTAAAATTAAAATTAATATATTTTAATATAATAACATAAAAGGGGTTTACGACCACATTCTTGTCCGCCATGACATCACACTGCCCTCCGCCGCGATGCCGCACCTAATCTGACACACTTCTGTCGCGATGTCGCACCGCGCATCGACAACTCCGCCCTGCACCTAGAGCGTCGACAACTATTCTCAGAAGGGTTAGGTATATTTAGAAGTCAAATTAAATTCTAGGTTTAATTATCAATCAATTATGTTTAAACGTAAATGCAAGCTTTTAATATTTAGATAAGATAGAGTTTAGATTCTGTTTACTTGATGCTGGTTTTCGAGCAGCACGAAAACTCAATAAATTTGCTTGTTCCTTTTGTCCTTTACAGGGGATCGTAGTCGATATTTGCGCCGACGATTAAACACATTGAAAAAAGCTGAATATAACTTTGCATGTTAACATAATACAATTGCTTGCTATTCTCATGAGCATCGAGCATCGGGCCACTGCGAATGTTGAAAAGGAGAGGATCTCGGCCGCCACATTTTTAAACCCAGAAATAGGTCCGAAGAAATCGAAGGGGCGATGGCTCTTGGACGTGCTTCAGGCGGAGACGAAGGATGAGGATGAAAGTCACAATTAATACGAAGAAGAACTGATAAAAAAACAAACGATCAATAAAAGAAATGGGAGAAGAAGAAGAAGAAGAAGAGGGAGGGTAAACATTAAAACATAGTAAAGGAATTAAGATGAAAATTATGTTTTGATTTAATTTCAAAATTTAAATGATTTTTAAAACTCTAATTTAATTTTTTTAATTATTATAAAAAAGAAGTAAGATAAAAATAGGTACTTTTAAAATAAAAACACTGTAAAAATATTTTTGTAATTTTATATTTTTTTCTATTACAAAAATTAATTTTATTCCGGGTGAAGCTAGATCGCAAATGGCGAAATTAAATAATGTGGCAAGTTCTAATTGGTTTACTGACGCCAGGAAGGGCGAAAGCCTTCCTGACCAAAGAAAAGCCCTAGTAAGTGGGTCGGTTTAAAAATAAATGAATTGTTAGTCATAACATATTATTCTTGTCAGCCTTAAACCTAAATTGAAATTAAAAAGGGTCCGGGCAATTTTCTTCCCCTTCATCAACAAATAAAATTAAGGAAAAATGGAGTTTTTTTATCCTTTAAGTTTAGTTGACTTTGTTTCTGGTCCTGTTAACTTAGTTCTATCACTAACAAAAAAATTGAGTTTCATCCTAATACCTGCTATTCCCAGTCACTCAAGCGGTAACAACTTTAAGTGACACAATTTTTTTTGAATTATTGTAAAATCTAATGTGACACAATTTTTTTTAATTAGTTAAAATACCAACATGTACCGAGTTTTTAATTTTAAAATGAATACTTGTAGCTAATAACGTGAGCTTACTTGTAACTAAATATTTCTCATATTATTTTCAAAACTAGTGATCGCAAATTCCGTGATTCGCACGATCGAAATTTGTTACATTATTTAAACTATAATAATTACCAAATTTTAATTATAAGACTAAAAATCTATAATTTTTTAAAAAAAATATAACTAAATTTTTTCTTGAACTCAAATTAACGATATTTCTCATTAAATTTTTTTCATATTTCATTTATAATATTCAATATTTTAAAACAATTTCATGATAAGTTTATCATTAGTCATTTTCGTTTAAAATTTACTCCTGAGATAGGATATAAATTGGACTAATCACACTAACATTGCAATGTAGGTGTATTTAAATTTGTATTATCTAGTTCCAAGAGACAATCTCACGCAATTATAAGCTATAGTTAAATACTTTAAATAATAATCTACAATATAGTTTTTTTTCAATATATATAATACCTTTTCTTTTAAAAAGAAAAAAAAATTAATGTCAAGATCAAACACATAAGAGTAATTTATAACTTATTGAGTACTTGTAAAAATTAATTTTATTGATTAATAGAATGAGATGACACTCTACAAATAATTAAAAAACGGTAACCACTTTTTTTTAAACTACTTAAAAACTACTATTTTTTAAACTACAACCCCTACACACACTTCACGCGGCAGTCATTTTCATAACTAAAATTTTAATATATTCTCTTATATCTTTTTATGTTTAACAAATATCACAATTTCTTCGGTCAATGATTTACCAAAATTTTTTTAATACAACCTTTTCTTTATTACACTTAAGTGTAATATGAAAAAATATTTATTTTTAGGATAGGTCTTGTGTGAGATAGATCATAAGTTGGACATACCGTATTAATGATTAGGCGTGAAATTGTCATGATTCGTAGCTCGATTTGCCCGTATTTTGAGTGAATATGATGAGTATTTGGAGTTAATTGAGTACTATTACCATACATTGATGAATTTGCCTCTTTGATGCTCATAGATGGATAGAGGGCGAAAAACGGAGTTCGTAGGACTTTGAATCGACTCAAACGGATGCCCGGATGAGAAGATATTGAAGAAATACGAATGGTATTAGTTCGTGCAAAGAAAAGTATCACTTAGTTGAAGAAGGAAGCCACTCGAGCAGTTGAGCTCGAGCGCCCCCGCTCGAGCAAGGTAGGGGTTCGAACGCTAAAACTTACAGAGGATGAGGCACTCGACCAACTCGAGCGCCACCATTCGAGCTCAAGAACCGCTCGAGCACCTCAGCTCGAGCGACCCCATTCGGGTGTCATTTTCATTCGAGCTATGCAGCTCGAGTGCCACCGCTCGAGCAGTGCATGCTCGAGGGCCTAATGCCCACTGGAAGAGCCACTATTCGAGCAAAGTAGGGACTTGAGCGCCACCGCTCGACCCATTAGAGATCGAGCGCCCTTGCTCGAGTCAACACGATTTTTTGCGGGATTTTGCCCTTTTAACCCGTTTTCGGCCCATGAACTCCCGAATCGACCCATTGCCTATATATACCCATTCCAAACACATTTTTGGACACCACTTCACACATAGAAATAGATTGGAGAGAGAGAAAAGCACCACGATTCGAGCAAGCATATTTTACTTTTAATCAAGGTTTAAACATTATGAATTCATAGTTAGAGTTTTGATTTTATTGTTCTTTTCTTTCGTTCTTCGATACTTGACACTTGAGACTTCTGAATTTCTTCTTGATTAGATTTTTTTTTCTTAGATTTAATTTCTTTCTTCAAAACCCTAGTTTATGCTTTTTAATCTTTTAATTCAAATTGTCATGTTTATGTCTGTTGTTTGTTTAATCGTTTTTTGCTATGGTTAAAACCATGCTAGGCTAAAACCCTTGTATGCTTGGGGTAGGACGTTGGTACATAATTAGGGTAACTTGTGATGTTTAGTTTTAATTCTCTTAATTAATGAATGCTTAAAATAAATCCTATAATTATCTTTAAATTTAGTACAAAAATTGTTAGAGAGAGGACGATCTTATCACTCTTTAATAACTAATAGGCTTAACGAGAGGGTTTAGAAGGGGTTAATTCATCAACCGGTTTATCTAGGGAGGACGACCGCATCACCTTAGTTAAATTAGGGTCTCATTAATTAAGCACATCCCATTAACTTGTTTAGTGGATTAGTGAAGTCGATTGATAGGACAAAGTATTAGGGTTTAATTCTTGAGCTTTTAGTCTTTCAATCTTATACTTATGATTATTTCTTGCACATCATGGTTATTTTGATTATTGTACCAACTCCGTTAGTATACGTAGGAATTTCTATCCTGAACATCACATTCTTATATTTGAAACCAAACCTTTAGATAATTAATTTTATTCTTTCTTTTGCATACGTACTAGTAAAAGCTAGTAATCAGTTCAAGTCAATGACGCCATTGACAGGGATGACGATGTATGTCCATTGAGTAGGACTTGGAGATAGCTTAATAGTTAGTAGTGGGTATTTTATTTTTCTGTTTAATTCTTACTTGTTCGGTAGTTGCGTTTTGATTCTTCTGTTAATGTTTCATGTTTATGAAAACACACTCGCAAGGAGATACGAGCGAGGAGAGAACATAGCTTGATCCTGAGACGATAGCAAGCAGAAACTGAGCTTTCTTAAGAAGGATGAATACTACCGGTGGAGACAAAGACAACATGAATTTGGATGAAATTGGGGGTTTAGGCAAAGTTGATGCATAGTACAACGCCATGGTGGAGCGAGTTGAGGGTGTTGATGGAGTAGAGAGCAGCAACAAGCAAGCACCCGTAGGGGAAACTCAGAACCAACGCCCTGTTGATAGGCGAACATCATCTAAATATGGAGCGAACAATTATTGAAGTCTAAAACAAAGAAAATCACTATTTGGGCGCATTAACCAACCTGGGAGGTGTATGAAGTGACGAACAACTCTCCCGACGAACAACTAATGGGCGAACAGGTATTAAGGCCCGGGACCAAGAATGAGCCAACTGTGAAGTCATCCATGACGAACAACTTGGTCAAAATATAATACAATAAATAGCCAAGGAGGTGTGTACAAGTGAACAAAGGACAAAGATCCCAAAGCCAAGCTGAACAAAGCCATAAGGCGAGCAACTTCCAAAGTACAACCTCAAGAGGCGAACAACTTTCAGTTGGAGAATCAATAAGATCAATTAAGCCGACCTAGGCGAACAACAATGAGTCCGAGATAAGACCAAAGAAAACTTTGTAACTAAGGTTCAGCTTAGATAAGATCAAAGGGACACATGTCAAGCATGCAGACTAGGGAGACCAAGAGTCTTAGACACCTCATGCTTGCTAGTCTCTATAAATAGTTGCTCTCCAGCTTATCCATGTAATTTTTCGAATTTCAGACTAAAAATACACACAAATACACCCAAACTTACACATATACGAAATAATTTAAATTCCGATCTTCGTTTTACCCGAATTCGTTAACCCAAGACTCGTTTTACCATTTACGGTGGTAATCAATCACACGTTATTGATTGGTGACGTAAAAACGGATTAAAACAGCCACTAATCCTCCCGATTAGATTCGTTCACCAACACGCCCGAACCAGCAAAACCAGAACAACTCTGCATAAACTCAAACCCAAAACCAAAACCAGAACAATAACCCGTTCAACAACCCTGTTTACCAACATCATAACTCACACTATCCACCATATCTATATCCACCGTATCATTATCCACCATACTACCCACTACCTCATATTTACAACCCACCTCATATCCCACAAGCACCTGAACCACCAGTGTATCCTCAACTTCCTCAGAATGTTGAGCCTGGGAATGCCAACAGAGGGAGATTTGAGGCTCAGTCTCAACGGTATTACGATGGTGTAGCAATGCCTCCAGTCGAAGCAAACAACTTCTCTATCGCTCCTGGTATTTTGAAGATGCTCACCGAGAATCGGTTCAGAGGAAAAGTAGGGAAGGATAACCCGCATACGCACTTAAGGAATTTTCTGATGATAGCCTCGACATTTAACCAGAACGATATGTCTGAAGATGCCAAGAAGCTGAGACTGTTCCAGTTCTCTTTAACTGGAATAGCGAAGGAGTGGTACGATAATACTCTTCCTAGGAGAGGTGTGGCTACATGGGCTGAGCTCGAGCGTCTGTTCCTCGAGCGATTTTATCCTCCTTCTAGGACGATCAAGGCTAGAAAAGAGATCTCATCTTTTAAGCAGAAACACAGAGAAGAGCTGAGTCAAGCCTGGGAGAGATTCTCTAACATGTTCATTGAGTGCCCGCAGCACGGGTACAATGAGGGGGATATAATGGCATACTTCTACTGTGGAGCGTGCAAAACAGCTCAATGCCACCTCGATGCATGCGATAATGGTGCATTCCTGAATAGAAGCGCAGCTGAGTGCAGGTAGATCGTTGAAGATATTGTACAGAATGTCGGGCAATGGAACGAGGACCCATAATTTTAGAGGACATATCAGTTGGAGGAGAGTGAGGGAACGAGGAAGTTGCTAATGGCAATGATGGAGAAGATCAGCAACCTTGAGGTTGGGCAAAATTTGGTTGGAGGGAATACAGTAGTGAGTGAGAAAGTGGACCAGCCCACAGGTCAGCAAGAGGAGGCCAACTACATGGGAATGCCTAATTATAACTAAGGAGGGTATCCACAAGGTGACAATCAATTTGGAAGACCCCTCTATGGTCAACCATTCGTACCACCTAGTCCACAACCTCCTCAGAATCAATGGAGAAATAACCAAGGATATCAATGGGGTCCGCCATCAAACCAAAACCAATGGAGGAAGAACGAGAATTTCTAATATGCCAATCCGAAGGCCGGAATCACAGTTCCTCCAGGTGTTGATCCAGGTTCAAAGCCCCTAGGTGGTGAAGGCGGTTACTCGACTAAGGAGATGTTGAGAGCTATACTTCAGAAGGTGGAGGAAGGAAACAAGAGATTGTCCTCATTGGAGTATGATGTGAAAGAGTTGCATAAGAAGGGTGATCAGCGTGATCAAGAACTCCAAAGAAGGGACATTGATCTAAATAGAGCTCAATAAGAGAACAATCATAGGTTCACTTCTATTGAGTATCAAATTAGTCAAATTGCAAAGTCTCAGACGAGAGAGCCGGGAAAATATCCCTCAATGCCCAAGACAAACCCAAAGGAGCAATGTAAAGCTATTGAGTTGAGAAGTGGGACCAAATATGATGGTCCTGAGATGCCTGCTGACTCAGAGATGCCCTAAGGAGATATGGAGATAAAGGGTAAAGAACACAAGAAAGATGGGGATGAGATTGGTGAGGTAGAAGTTGAGAAGAAGGATGAGATAGAAGGGGAAAAGAACAAAGAGCCTGAAGAAGAAGGCATTGAGGAGATAGAGAGAGTTCCAAAGTGGAAGAAGGCAAAGGAAGCAAGGAAGAATGTAAAAGAGACTAAGAGAGATGAATGTGGGGTATCCAAATCGGTGATACCGGTCCCATACCCACAGCGGTTTATGAAGAAGAAACTAGATGAGAAGTTTGCTAAATTCCTTAATGTATTTAAAAAGCTACATATTAACATTCCTTTTGATGATGCTTTGGAACAAATGCCTAACTACGCCAAGTTCCTGAAGGGCTTGAAAGCGACGAGACGTAGAGTGGATGGACCCGAGCTAGTGCACTTGAACCACGAGGTGAGTGCTATGGTGCACAAGGCGCTTCCTCCCAAGTTGAAGGATCCCGGTAGCTTCACCATCTTATGTGATATCGGGAATGGGATAAAGAAAGGAGCTTTGTGTGATCTAGGGGCGAGCATTAATTTGATGCCTCTGTCGTTGTTCAAGAAGTTGGATGGGGGTGAGTTTCAACCCACGATGATGACTCTCCAGCTTGCTGATAGGTCTATCACTAGACCTCAAGGAGTGGTGGAGGATGTTCTAGTAACGGTGGAGCATCACGTTTTTTCCGCCGACTTTGTGGTACTCGATATGGAGGAGGATGAACATGTGCCGCTGATTTTAGGGAGACCGTTTCTAGCCACAGCCGGGATGGTGCTTGATGTGGCGAATGGGAAGATTACGGTCAAAGTTGATGATCAAGAAGTGAAGATAGTTATTTACGAAGCTATGAAATACCCTATGGGAGATGAAAGCTGTCACTTTATTGACATAATGGACACTTGTATTGAAGACACACTTCTAGACCCGTGCTCTTTCTATGTTCATCATTTTGATTATCCTGTCCTCAATGAATTGTCTTATGAGTCTTATGATCTTGATTATTTTGACAGCTTGAAAGAGAATAAAGATGTCAAGTTCGTAGAGATAAAGAAAGTAAAGGATGAGGAGGACTTGGAAGCTGAAGAGTCAACTTTCGAGAAGATATTTGATAAGGCGCCACCATTGGAGGCAAAGAATGAGCTGAAACCACTCCCAGATCACCTCAAGTACGCCTATTTGGATGAGACTGAGAAGTACCCGATAATTGTATCTGCCCTTTTATCTGATGATCAGCTAGAGAGACTTTTGGTAGTGCTGCGTAAGCACAAATCTGCTATAGGATGGTCGATCACGGATATTAAGGGTATTAGTCCATCTATTTGCATACATAGGATTAGATTGGAAGAGGGTAGAAAGACTATAGTGCAAAACCAACGTAGAGTCAATCCGGTGATTCAAGAGGTGATACATAAGGAGGTTTTGAAGCTTTTAGATAGCAACATGATCTTTGCTATTTCTGATAGTCCATGGGTAAGTCCGTTACACGTAGTTGCTAAGAAGGAGGGTACCACGGTGATTAAAATTGAGTATAATGAATTGGTAGCCACTAGATCAGTGACGGGATGGCTGTGTGTGTAGATTATAGAGAGTTGAACAAAGTAACGTGTAAGGATCATTTTCCTCTATCGTTCCTTGATCAAATGATATATAGACTAGGTGGTTTTGAGTACTATTGTTCCTTAGATGGGTATTCAGGGTATAATCAGATCATGATAGCCCCTGAGGATCAAGAGAAAACCACATTCACCTGCTACTATGGGACTTTTGCTTTTAGGAGAATGTCGTTTGGGCTGTGTAATGCACCCGCCACCTTTCAAAGGTGTATGATGGCTATCTTTCATGGGTTGATTGAAAAGATTATGGAGGTTTTCATGGATGACTTCTCCGTCTATGGGGAGTCGTTTGATAAATGTCTAATCAATCTTGAAGTTGTGTTGAAAAGGTGTGAAGAAATTGACTTGGTGCTAAATTGGGAGAAGTGTCACTTCATGGTGAGAGAGGGTATTGTTCTTGGACATCATGTGTCCTCGAAGGGTATCCAGGTTGATAAAGCTAAGGTGATTGCTATTGAGAAGCTTCCACCACCTTTGACCGAGAAGGGGATTCGGTCATTTCTAGGCCATGCGAGATTCTATAGACGTTTCATCAAAGACTTTTCACAAATTGCTAACCCCCTTTCGCGACTTCTTGAAAAAGAAGTCGCCTTTGAGTTTACTAATGAGTGTTTAGTGTGTTAGGATATAGATTAGATGTTTTGAAGATGTTAAAACAAGAACTTGTAATAGGACTAGCTGAACCTGTTAGTCAGCTACAAATTAGTCTAGAATAGGTCTTTGGTTAAGGGGGAAGAAATCTGTGCAGACCAGATGAGGTGACCAGATTAGAGTTGACCAGATGAGGTGTCCAGACCAGGGCAGACGAGTCACCAGAGGAGTCTGATCAGATGAGCTCTGACCAGATGAGTCTGACCAGATGAGTCTGACCAGATGAGCCTGACCAGAGGAGTCTGACCAGATGAGTCTGCCAGATGAGCTCTGACCAGAGGAGTCTGACCAGGGGAGTCTGCCAGAGGAGTCTGCCAGATGAGCTCTGACCAGAGGAGTCTGACCAGGGGAGTCTGCCAGAGGAGCTTGACCAGAGGAGTCTGACCAGAAGACCTCTACCAGATGAGGTTCAGAGCAGAAATATTTACCTGACCAGATGAGACCAGACCAGACCAGACCAGACGAGTCCTGACCAGATGAGGGAGACAGATTAGTTCACCTACATGGAGGCTGCATGTAATCTGGAGACAAGTAGATTTTGGAGATCATTGATGGAGATGAAGGCAATCTGGAGAGTCAACTGATGGAGGATATGATTGATTGCTTGATTGAAAGTCAACTAATCAATCATATAATCAATCTTTGATTGATTATATCCCTCCAATTATGGTTGTTTGAATTGCTAGCATTCCAACGGCTAGTTAATTCCTACAACTATAAATATGAGTGCTTGGATGAGTTCTACACAAGAGTCGGGCAAGAGAGCACAAAGACACACGAACTCTCCCATCACTCAACTTTGTTCATTCACGTATATACACTCTTTAGGAGTTTTTAGTTGGAGATTTACTCAACCTATCTACATTGAAAGATTGTTGTAAGCAAGTTGTACGAAGGAGCTGGTACTTCCAAATTCCAGCGGTTCGTGAGTACGTTGGTTGGAGAGAAAGTCCCCTTTGGAGAAAGGGAGAGTGGACGTAGGACAAGTTGGTCCGAACCACTATAAATCCTGGTGTTATTTATTTTCTGCACTTTAGATTTCTGCATTTCTTTTAGCACTTACCTTAAAATTTGGTTTTTCATTAAAATAAAACTCAAAACGCTTTCCGCTGGATAACCTTTTTGGGACCAACATAGTGGCTTTTAACTGGTTGAAAGAAGCGTTGGTGAATGTCCCGATACTTGTGACCCCTGATTGGTCTAACCCTTTTGTGCTCATGTGTGATGCGAGCAACTTTGCTATGGGGGTTGCTTTGGGGCGGATTTGAGAGAAGCGTTTTCATGCTATTTACTATGCCTCGAAGATGTTTAATTCTGCTCAAGTGAACTACACTACGACCGAAAAGGAGCTGTTAACGGTCGTGTATGCTTTTGATAAATTTCGGCCCTACCTAGTAGGTACAAAAACAATAGTATATACGGATCACGCAACGATTTGGTATCTTATGAGCAAGAAGGATGCAAAGCCCCGTCTCATTCGTTGGATCCTATTACTCCAGGAATTCGTGTTGAAATTCGAGACAAAAAGGGATGTGAAAATATGATAGCCGATCACCTTTCAAGGTTGGAGGAGAACACGGTGGAGGATCGAGAGGTGAACGATGAATTTTTGAACGAAAAGCTGTTTAGTCTAGGAGATATTCTGGTATATCGAGTTGAAGGGAAAGCGCTGTGGTTTGCTAATTATGCTAATTATTTAGCAAGTGAAGAGTTATCGGCGGAGATGGATTTGTTGCACCGGAATACATTTTTGAAGAAAGTTCAGGAATTTATTTGGGATGATCCATACTTGTTCAAAAGAGGGATTGATTATGTGCTTAGACGGTGTGTATCCGAGGAGGAGTGGAGTGATATAATCAGGCATTGTCACGCCTTGCCATCTGGAGGACATTTAGGTGGAGAGAAGACCAGAAAGAAGGTGCTTCAATCTAGTTTTTATTGGCCAACTCTCTTGAAGGATTTCATGGAATGGGTGAAAAGGTGTGATACGTGCCAACAATTTAGTTCTATTACTAAGAGGGACGAGATGCCGCTGCACGTATTCATGGAAGTCGAGGTATTTGACGTATGTGGGATTGATTTCATGGGTCCATTTCCTCCTAGCAATGGATTCTTATATATTCTCGTGTGTGTCGATTACGTCTCGAAGTGGATTGAACCTGTCCCTACAAGAGTGAATGATTCCCGAGTGGTGATTGAGTTCTCGAGGAAGAATATTTTTGCTAGATACAGAGTCCCAAGAGCTTTGATTAGTGATGGGGGAGTCACTTTGTGAACAAGTGGATGGAGAAATTATTGTCCAAGTATGAGGTGAGTCATCGTGTCTCAATTGTTTATCACCCTTAATCTAATGGTCTCGTGAAGGTATCGAATCGCCAAATCAAGGAAATTCTTGAGACGACGGTGAGTGTGAGTAGGAAGGATTGGGCCTCAAAGCTCAATGATGCACTTTGGGCATATAGGACAGCTTTCAAGACCCCTCTTGGTATGTCTCCGTACCAATTAGTTTTTGGGAAGGGATGTCATCTACCGGTTGAGTTGGAGCACAAGGCGTATTGGGCAATTAAAAAGCTGAATTTTGATAGTGCCTTGGTGGGTGAGAAGAGACTACTTCAATTGCATGAGTTGGAGGAGTTTCGAGATAATGCCTATGAGAGTGCCCAGATTTTCAAGGAGAAGACTAAGAGATGTCATGATGCTCGATTGAGAAAGAATGAGTTCCAAGTTGGTGATCAAGTCCTAGTATTCAATTCAAGGATGAAACTGTTTGGTGGAAAGCTTAAATCCAAGTGGAATGGTCCTTATGTGGTAAGGAAGGTTCATAAGAGTGGATATCTTGAAGTAGAGAAGGAGGACGGGAACGTATTCATGATAAACGGGCATCGAGTAAAGAAATTCTACAACTTCTCTTATGAGAATAAGGGAGGTATTCTAGAGTCTCAAGTCCCGTGAGCTCATTCGAGCTCGGTCCGGCATTAGGACCTTAAAAATAGCGCTAAGTGGGAGGCAACCCATTTTTACTTATTTTTATGTGTTTTGTTTTTCATTGTGTGAATCGTTAATGTTAACCTTGTTTTTGAGATTTTTTGTGTAGGCTTGGCTCGGGGTGTTAGAGTTTCCGTGTAAGAGCTTAACGAGAAGCAATTCTTGAAGAGGTAGTGTGCCTAGTGAAAGAATTTCCGGAGTTTCGAGTAAGAGGTAACCCCGAACCCCAAACATAGACCGCTTGGTAAAGTCGAAGTTTGGGGGGTGTTTTTAGTTGCTCATTGATTTGCATTGATAGTGATTGAAGTTCATGAGAATTTAGTGTACGTACTCGTTCGTCCTCATTCTTTTCAAACTTTATTATTGCGTAGCAAGAACAAAGTTTGGGGGGTGTGTGTATTCGTACTTCGAGTTGTACACGAAATTCGAATGAAAAATTGGTCAAATTTTTCGAAAATATTGATGCATGAGATAGTTGAATCAAATTGAGTATGAGTTCATATGAGTGAGTTGATTTAGGCTTGGTGAATTGCACGTTGGGAAGAGACCCCAACTCCTCGGGCGAATGAGCGACCTGAATTAAATTGAGGAGTACTCAGGTTAGTATATGTTTTAGAAGTGTTTGAATGAGGTTTCGTGCATTTTCCGTTATGAATTTCGAGTTTTTGGGCCTATTTTAATGATTCTGGAAGTTTGGCCACTCAAGTGAGTTGAGCTCGAGCAGCCCCGCTCGAGCAAGGCAAGGGTTCGAGCGCCTAAACTTACAGAGAGTTTTGGCCGCTCGAGTGCTGAAAATGCTCGACCACTTCAGCTCGAGCGGTACCGCTCGAGCGGGTCCAGCTCGAGCGCCCTTCGGGTAAATGCCCTAGCACACCTCCATTATAAATACCCCCTTCCTACACTTTTCACACACTACACACACACTCATAGGGGCAATTCTCGACGGGTTTAAGCAATTCCCACTCCTTTGTACATTTTTGTCCAATTTCCACACAAATTTCACGTTTCTTCATCCCAAGGTAAGTAATTTCTAACTCCCTTCATTCTTTTCGTGGTTTATACTTCGATTTAGCATGAATTGAGACTAGGAATTAGGGTTCTTATGATATGGATGAAATTTGGGGATAGTTGGTATTGTTCATTGATTCTTGATTCCTTGTTGATAATTGATGAATATATGCCTTGGGTTTACTAGTTTTGCTTCCAATTTTGCAATTGCATGAGTAGAATTGGTGAGTTTCTAGAGTGAGAAAGTAGGAATTTGAGGAAATGATATGGGTTTTACTTGTTGACTGAAAATTCTTGTGGATTGGTATGCATTGAGTGATAAATGGATGTGAATTGAGTCTTGAACATGTAAATTGCATAATTTTTGTGATGTTACTTCATGATAGACTTAGTTATGGGCATGATTGATAAATTGGGAATTGTTGAGTTGGTTGAATGTGTTTTGAGTTAGGCATAATACCCTTTGAAAACATTGATGCGTATTTGAATGGGTTATGTTTGATGAGTATGCTTTGAGATGGGAATAACTCTTCTATGAGTGCCTCTTGTGCAAAAGGGATAGGAATTTGAGAATAAAGTGACTAGTTGAGTTGAATTGAAATGTTCATGGAGTTCTTGAGTAATTATTGTCTCTAATTGATTGAGTATTTGTGTGAATTAGGTACTATGGCACCTCCTAAATGGAATGAAGATAGGATGTTGACGGGAGACCAGTTGGAGGAGGTAACCAACGAGCTCACTCGTAAGGGCTTGATGCTTTCGAGATGGGATAATTTGGATTTCCAGAGAAGTTGGTGCTTCGTAGCATATCAGTGGAATCTGGTAGCTGGGAAAGTTGAGAAGACGCGACGCCCTTGTGTCGAATTTTTGAAGGATATTGGGATAGAGAAAGAAATTAAGAGGATTTTCACCCGGAACCGATTAGGAGATTCTATGAGTTGTTATTGACTATGGAGACGAATGCGGATCTCGTGGAGCAGTTTTTGGCGAATGTGGAGAAAAAGGATGAAAACTCGTTCAAACTCAAGATCAGGAACGAGTGGCAACATTGTGAGGTGAGTGCCATTAATCTAGCTCTCAGGCTTCCAGCGTCGAGCAGGCCTAACCGTCAGTAGAAAGCATTTAAGGCCAATGAATTTTGGAAGGAGATTACGGGCGAAATGGCAGGAGAGTATAGAGGACAGAATGCTCGAGCCTCGGCAATTCGGAATCCGGTCCTGAGGTACTTGGAGAGAATCTTGGGAAACACGATATATGCCCGATCCGAGACGGGGACGTGTTGGGAAAATATATAACTCCAACAGGATGGTGATGACCAAGCAGCTCTACGGGATGTGGTGTTTGATGCATGTTAAGGAGCATGACTTTGGGAGAGATTTTCTTGAGCACCACTTGGAGGTTCCTTTCAAGCTTGGTGCAAAGACGTTAAAGATTAGAGGAGGAGGTCTGATCTCTATTTTTGTGAAGAGTCTGGGTTTTGTACCGGTTGCAGGTCCGTGCGGGATTTTGCCCTTTTAACCCGTTTTTCGGTCCATGAACTCCTGAATCGACCCGTTGCCTATATATACCCATTCCAAACACGTTTTTGGACACCACTTCACACATAGAGATAGATTGGAGAGATAGAAAAGCATCACGAGTTCGAGCAAGCATATTTTACTTTTAATCGAGGTTTAAACATTACGAATTCATAGTTAGAATTTTGATTTTGTTGTTCTTTTCTTTCGTTCTTCCATACTTGACACTTGAGACTTCTGAATTTATTCTTAATTAGATTTTTGTTCTTAGATTTAATTTCTTTCTTCAAAACCCTAGTTTATGCTTTTTAATCTTTTAATTCAAATCGTCATGTTTACGTTCGTTGTTTGTTTAATCGTTTTTGCTATCGTTAAAACCATGATAGGCTAAAACCCTTGTATGCTTGGGGTAGAATGAACTCATAGAAGTAGGACGTTGGTACATAATTAGGGTAACTTGTGATGTTTAGTTTTAATTCTCTTAATTAATGAATGCTTTAAATAAATCCCAGAATTATCTTTGAATTTAGTATGAAAATTATTAGAGATAGGACGATCTTATCACTCATTAATAACTAATAGGCTTAACTAGAGGGTTTAGAAGTGGTTAATTCATCAACCGGTTTATCTAGGGAGGACGACCGCATCACCTTAGTTAAATTAGAGTCTCATTAATTAAGCACACCCCATTAACTTGTTTAGTGGATTAGTGAAGTCGATTGATAGGACAAAGTATTAGGATTTAATTCTTGAGCTTTTAGTCTTTCAATCCTATACTTAGGATTATTTCTTGCACATCACAGTTACTCCGTCCGTCCATCAAATTTTTACCCGCTTTCCTTTTTGGTCCGTCCACCAAATTTTTACCCATTCCTCTTTTGGAAATAAACTACACTCACAAACAAAAAATGGGTCCCACAATACCCACCACAATATTCTTACTTTATCAACTTTATTCACTTTTTCAATAAAATACCAATTTTCATTAAAAACTGTGCGCAACAGTAAACGGGTAAAATTTTCGTGGACGGAGGGAGTATTTTGTTTATTGTACCAACTTCATTAGTATACGTAGGAATTCCTATCCTGAGCATTACATTCTTATATTTTAAACCAAACCTTTAGATAATTAGTTTTATTCTTTCTTTTGCATACGTAGAGTAATATAGTTTAGATTTAATAATTCTTATAAAGCAAAAAACATCCACTCATATTAATTACGACGCGTAGATCCCCAGGACTCTATTCGCATACAACCCATCCCGAGGTATGATATACTTGGTCACTATACTTGCTGATACTACTGTGAACTCGTACGCTTGTGGGGTAACTACTAGTAAAAGCTAGTAAAGTTCGGTTCAAGTCAATTAACACTTTAGAAGAGATGTGTGTTATTTTGTGGTTTTGCGCTAGTTTGTGAACTGTCTCGCCTTGAGGCCATCTCACACAAGTTTTCTTATTTTTATTATAAAATAGATATTTGTAAAAAATAACAAATTATTTTATAATTCTTACCATCTACTCATTTTAATCAAATGGTCTGTCTTATCTAAATCGTAAATATAACCTAAACCTGTAAAATTTAAAATTATTTACAATATAATATTTTAATAACCACGAAAGGCATTAGATTATGCATCTTCTATGATAATTAGTTATAAGTTATAACATCAATTACTAATAAAATTATAGTAATAACGGAACACTCAAATGTATACTTATGCAAAATGTTTCACCATTTCTTGTAAAACATAGCAATATACAAAAGACTCAAACAACTTAAATTAGTTTTATAATAAATTAATGATAAATTTTTTGTAATTGATTTAATACAATATATGTATAGTATTTCATATCATTATGTACTAAATAAATTTTATAGTATTTCATATCATTATGTACTAAATAAATTTTCTAACATATATTTAAAAATTAACATCCACATAAAATAATAAATATTCGATAAAATAACAAATATTATACTGTTGTTGAAATTGATAAAAAAAAAGAAAAAAAGAACAAAAAATTGGACTTAATTAAAAAGATCCAATCAAGTAGGCATATAATTTTTTTTTAAGGAACATATTTTGAGGGTGACAATATGAAGACTATAACTCTTCGAGCTTACAAAATGAAGATCATAACTCTTCAAGGTAACAATTAAAGGACAATAACTTTTGAAAATAACAAAGTTAGGCCAAATCGGTTCGAACCAACCCAAATCAAACCCAAATTCAATAAGAAATCAAGCCAATTAGCACGACTTGGTTTTAGTTTTTTTACCTCAATTCGTGGCTTTTGAAATTGTTGTTCTTAAATCATTCGCCCAAAGACTTAACATTCTAATTTTGCCACCACCCTTAAGTTACAGTCCTTAAAAAAATTATTTCCTATCAAGCACACAACCTTGGTACACAAATAACAAAAATCATTCTTACTCTAATATCAATACTGTAACAACAAATTTCGTGAAAAACACGAAAATGGTTTACAACTTGAATTTCTGTGAATTCAATTTAGGAATTGTGCGGGTTTAACCAACTCTTGACTTGATCCTCTGATTCTTCTCTTCCGTTGACTTTGACCGAATTTTGACTTCAATTTCAGACTTGGATGTTTATAACGTTAATCCAAGGGTGAAAACACCTTGTTTCGGATTAAACGTTGTTTCTGGATCAACGCTCTTGAATCTTTAGGAAGAACGCTTTTTGAATCTTCGAACGTTGGTGAAGAACATTTTGAATGTTTCTTCAAATCTTCGAAGAAGAACACCGGATCGGAAGGGTTTCGAACCTTGATCTTCGATCTGGAGCTGTTTCTGACGGATTTGAGCGAAGAACGTTCTTAAAGAATCTTCGAATCTTCAAAGAGAAAATGCTGGATCGGAGGGGCTTCGAGCCTTGATCTTCGATCTTGAGCTGTTTCTAATCACTTTCCACGAAAAACGGTGAAGAACACTTTGAGTCTTCAAGAACGGTTGCAGAGGATTCGCTTGTTGATCGTCTGGATGCTCGTTCGCTTGTGTTAATTTGCCTTGTGTTGGTGTTCAAATAAATGAACAAAGCACCCTATTTATAGGGTGGTGGTTTACAAACCTGTCTTTCCTGTCGTGCCACGTGGCGCCGCTTGATTGACCCATAACATATGATTAGCGTGATTTGCGAATTAGTTTAATTTGCTTCCATTTTTTACGAGATATCATTTAATTCTCGTTCTTATGGTAAATAAGGCGTATTTATTACCCAATATGGGTATCGAACATTCATTTAATTTGTCCGACTTGTACCGTGTACATTTAATATCAAGTTAACTATTTAATTCAAGAATTAATTTAATTAAATTCTTAAATTAAAATAGTAAATTTATTTGATATTAATATTTGATTTGTACACGTGTCACCATTTAATTGGGTGCAAATTTAATTTGCTTACAAATGCCCCCTCGTGCTTTCTTCACGGTCATTTTTGGACTTGATATGAATGAAGCACGAAATTTGTTTCTTCTCATTTTCTGTCTTGAAGAAAGGTCAAATAATTTCATTTATTTGATTTGGCCCAAAGGATTTTTTTTAGACTTTGTACTAAGAGTCCAAAAAGCTCTTTTCTCTTAATTTGGCTGAAGAGGTGGGTTATTCTTTTAATGAATTGGTCCAACAAATTTATTCTGCGAATAATTAAAGGCGCAGGTTATTTGCACTGGCCTCTTCGTTAAAAACACTACCGGTTGAATACACTTAATTTTTTTTCGATTTTTTTTCGAAATTCTTTTATTTTTTTGAACATTTTTTTTCGAAAATAACTAAATTCACAATATTTCGGAAAAAAAATTCAAATTTTATGTTTATTTTCGGAATTTTTTACCGAAAATGTATCAATTTTTCGGAAAAATTGATAGTGTATTCATCCGGGTAGGGTATTTAACAATGAGGCTAGTGCTAATAACCGTGGTCATAATTAAATGGTCCAATATATTTTAAGCCCAATTCTTTAACTTTACTGAATGGCCCACAATGTACTTTTCTTTAACCACCAGAGATAAAGGATTTGATGATTTTTCCTTGAGCACGGTTATTAGCACTAGCCTCTTTGTTAAATACCCTACCCGGATGAATACACTATCAATTTTTCCAAAAAATTGAAACATTTTGGGCAAAAAATTCCGAAAATAAACATAAAATTCGAATTTTTTTTCCGAAATATTGTGAATTTAGTTATTTTCGCAAAAAAAGTTCGAAAAAATGAAAAAAAATCGAAAAAAAAGTTCGAAAAAATGAAAAAATTTCGAAAAAAAAGTTCGAAAAAAAAGTGTATTCATCCGGTAGTGTCTTTAACAAAGGGGCTAGTGCAAATAACCTGCGCCTTTTTCCTTTCTTTCTACCGATTTTATTCGGCCTGGAGTTTGATTCACAGCCTGTCTTCATTTTACACTTAATTGGGCCAAACATTTTTCCCTCAGACCCAATTTTGTTTTTCTCAGGCCCAATAAAGAGAAGGCTCCTCTACGCAAATTATTTCTTCTCCACAGGCAAATTAATACGAATTTTTTTTCCAGATTTTCTGCAGATTTTTTTATTTCAAACTTACCAATCAAGGATGTCAAATAGCAGATTTTCAGCTAATCAAGGAATCATTCTGCTCCAAAAATTATGTTAATTTCTTTCCATTTTCCATTTCCGGGCACTGTATTACGCCTATAAAAGGAGTTCTCTTCTTCTTTTCTCATCCACACAGTGAATAAGTCAGCAGCAAAACGAACACACACATCAAACAAGATAGGCACTAGGGTAAACATTATAATTTGCAAAGAGATTTTATGTACAGTGCACATTTTTTAATTCTGCAAATTAACAACGCAACCTTGATTAACCTCAGTTTTTGTACACAGATTTGCAAATTTAGATTGCCAACAGCAGGGGTGATTCATCGAGAATCCTCAAAGGTAACTTCTGCCTTAATTTCATTTTATACACTGCTTCTTATCATTTTGGAGGTTCAAACCACACGAATCAGAGTTGGGCAAAATTCAGAACAAGCTCTCAGACATTTCATCGAGTAGCTAGCGGGCGTAGCTTTATGATGGCTATAAACTCTTTAGGCGGGGTGCGGCTGAGGTAGGGACGCAGCGACCGATACCTGGTTGATTTAAGCGGCGGCACTTGCGCGATGCGAAGCTAGCGTTCCAGGCGAGATGGGCGCGGTCTTCGGCTTTGGTTGCGCTGGGAACTCAACGAAATAGCGGACGACAAGGCCCAGGCGGTGACTATCTTCGAGGAGGCGGCGCTACGCAATAGACTCGACGACGGCGCGCTCAAATTTCCTGGCAGCGGCTTTCGCATTCACGGCGGACACTCGATGTTGGCAGTCTCCGACTTCGGTGGTCCTCAATTCAGGTAGACAAGGCAGCGAATTTCGTGGGCTCAGAGGCGAAGGCGACCTACGACGGCTTCGGCAGATTTGGACCGAGACACGAACTCTGGGCGGCGGCTTTTGTTTTCGCGGTGGCAATTCCAGGCATGGCGTGCTTTCCGTCGGAGATAGAAAAACGGTGGCTTCAGCGGCGGACGCAAATTTGGGCGAGACTGCGGGATTGATTTTGGCGAGGGTGAGAAGGGAAAATCGATTTGGGGGTCTTCGCGTAAAACTGGACCTACGCATTTTTCGTGGAAGAGAGTGTTGACTGTATTTCATATCCAGGATATGAGCGATTGGGTTTTGAATGGCATGGGCTTATGAAAGTATTTGCTGGCCCAATATATTAAATATAGTTGGGTTTTAATTTCAACAGCCCAACAAATTAATTCCATTATATTTACCGGGCTTGAATTTTTCCAGATTTTTAAGTGGACTAGGATAAATAAATCCAGTCCATATAATTTATTTAAGTAATTTTAGACTTGAAATTTAATTTTGTCTAAATTAAATTACTTTTATTTTGCCCCAATACTTTTATTTTGCCCCTTTTTAACCCCTGTTTAATTTGTTTCTTGCAGCTTCGTTTCTCATATCAGCAACGAGTTTCGCCTGGAGGAGTGGTCCAAGGAGGTTTCACTAAGCAAGACGTCTAAGGTCTGGGTGTTGAAAGCAGTGAATCACGAGAAGTCTGTTCCGAACAAAGTCGACCCTCTACCCACTTTAAGACGTCGCATCATGGATCATCAGACAAGATGGAGCGGTCCTTTGAAGTTCGCGGGAGAATTCCACTACACCAAAGGATACTGTGAATGGATAGAGGACATCCTGAGCAGGTGTGAGAAAGCTCTCCGGAACATCCGGGGTTATGATGCCGTTTTTGCATCACTTTTCACTTATGACTACAATTCAGAGATTATCAAGGCTTTATGTGAGGCGTGGTGCCCATCCACCAATACTCACAACCTTTGGAGAAATGTCGATTTCATTATGGGATATACATCACTCGACAGGGCTTCCTTTGACGGGCCAGATTTTTGATGAAGTGGTATCGGATGCACTGGAGTTGTTTGACATAACTGGTGATTTCTTACTCCCACAGAGCTGCAAACATCTTCTTCATGCTTATCAGTTGCTTTGTGGAGACGAGAGAGAAGCCAAAGTGTCCATTGCTCGATGGGTAAGCTTTTAGTCAGTCAAGCCCATAAAGCATCAACCTGTCGAGAAGAGGAAGACCTCTCGTCCTAAGACTACCCACAATCCTTCTGGAGTGGTGCCTTCGCATAAATCATCCCTGGGGAATTAACACTGTTCAAGAGATTGCGTATTGATCGACATGCCCAGGAAGAGACAGATTTGGCCGCCTTTCTAGTGTGTTGGCTATGCACATTTGTTCTTCCCAATGAAGAAGAAGATTTGATAAGGCCAAGTACCTTCAAGATGGCATGCTTAATGGCGAAAGGGAAAGAGGCCAGTCTTGGCGAGCATTTACAGAGGCTTAAACAGCATCTCAAGATGATCAGACCCGTCTGAAGATCGAGGGGCCTTCCTGGTTCACTTTGTCTATGCCTGGATAGCCTAGTACTTCAAGACGCATTACATGGCCAGCCATAGATTGAATAGGCCTCCCATGGTACTTTACTCTGGAGAAAACGGTGCTCGTTACTACGAACCTGCAGATGCTCGTAAAAGAATCCATAAAGGAGACCAGGTCGCATTGACGTGCAATATTGGGAATGAACAGTGCTTGTATGTGGACAATGGAGAAGGGCGATGGGGAACTTGGGGCTACTTCATAACCATGCGTTCCAACTTCCTTCCTAGGCTACAAGGCGATCATTTCATTATCGAGCCTTACAGTCCACACTATTTTAGCCGTCAGTTTGGTTTCTATCAAGAAGTGCCGGGGATGTCAAAGATGGGCGATACCCACGAATGTTCCTTGACAAGAGGCTTCTTTTGCTAGAAATGGTGTATTTCGCATCCAGAGTGTATCTTCCACCTCCTCCTTACACTGCAAGGACATTTTCTTCACCGAAGTATAAGAAATTGTGAATACTTAAACACTCACATGAAGGTTTTGACTGATCCAGAACCCATTCCTAAGCAACAGAACAAAGTGATTGATGCTGATGAAGTCAATTCACATGATAAACACAAGACTTCTCTGGGTCAAACGATTCCAGCCTTCGCACATGATGCAACATCCCTTGCTGGGCTAAGCAAGAGAAAGAGTACTTCTCGATACTCAAGAGAAGATCGAAGTGATCAAGATGTCAACTGAAGCATAGGCAACAGACTTCTAAATCTCCGGGACTTGTGACAGATCCTGATACATCCCTCCAAAAGAAGGTTTATTATCATTTCTTCTTTTCCATTCCCTTTAACCTCATAGTCTCTTACCGTCTTGCATTTTCAATTCTTTTCAGGCTAGACAAGAAGTGTTCGGCACTGAGAATGAATGGCACAATTCAGATGAAGGGGAATCATCTCCCTCAGTAGCAGCTTTAGTAGCTTCTGTTGGACTTTCTGCATTCAAGCCCGTCAAGCCTTTCAAGCCAACCAAGCCCATCGAGCCCATAGCAGGTGCTGTCTCCGTATTTAAAGGAGAAACTTTCGTTGAGAAACACAAACGGACTTATATCTCAACCATGTGGAAGGACTTCTTAGAAAGAGTTATGAAAACTCTTATCGAATTGTTGTCTTCTATGAAGGACGAGGTATCTTTCGTGATGGAAGAAAACAAAACATTCCACCGAGTTGATTCTTCTATCATGGAGGAGCATTTGACAGCTTTATTTGGCAAAGCTGATGTCTACGATGCAGCAAGGTCCAAGTCTACCGAGGGAGTGACAAAAGAGATTCTTTCTTCACAGAAGGCGGAAGCGGAAAGCGCTCTTAATGTTTGTGAGGCGACCGAAAAGGATGAATCCAACAAGTTGGAGGCTGCTCGAGTAACATTGAAGCAAGTGGATAAGGAACTTACTGAATTATCCAAAAAGAGGAAGAGACTTGTTGAAGAATTGCAACAACATCAAGAATCTCTTAAGAGTGCCAAAGTTAAAACTCAAGCTGCTAAAGATGTCCTCCTTGTTATAGACAACACACCAATTTTGGAAGAGACTGTAACTGAAGAAGTAATGAAGTCAAGATCGAAGTTGGAAGCTTCCTTGGAGGAGTTGAAGGACTTGGATCCTTTTTCGTAAAATTTGTTTAGGATTTCCCTTATGTTATCCCCCTTTTTGTACCAACTTATTTGGTTTTGAATGAAAACTTGATCAACTTTGTCCTTACTTTCCATGCTGCTTTTTCCTTTCAATATCTCATTTAAATATTTACATTCAAATAAGACAACTGAAACATGACTGAACTTAAAGAATTTCTAAGCTGCCTACGTACCCCTTTTGTTTAGGAGGATCAAGCCATAACGTAGTTCAAAGATTTGATTTGGGGGGGGGGGGGGTGGGGGAGGGGGAGTACACAATTTAACCTCATGCGGGCCAGGAGGGACTATTCTTTAACCACTGTAGACAAAGTAGGTATTTGATTATTTAACCACTAGAAACACCATTAGTGGGGTGAATTAACAGTTTAACCACATGTAATTACCTTTGGTGGTTGTCGTTCACAGTTTATCCTCATGCGGACCAGGAGCGACTGACAGTTTAGGCTCATGCATCATGGAGCTTGCTGTTTGGTTTATTTACGCGTAGTAGCGTTTCAAGAATTTCCCATTTATAGGGCCAATGCTTACACCATCTTCAGAGACCAGCTTGTAAGCACCATTTGTATAGACTTCAGTCACGATATATGGACCATCCCATCTGGGTAGAAATTTATTTCCGATACGATGAGTGACAACAATGGGCCTCCTCACTGCCAACACCAAGTCGCCAAGATGGAAAGATCGTATCTTCACTTTTTTGTTAAAAGTTCTGGCAAGGCAAGACTGATAACACTCGAGTCTTTGCTGTGCTTCCAGCCTTTTCTCATCCAAGGCCTCTAACTCTTCAAGACGCAGACATGTGTTCTCTTCTTCTGTCAGACCTTCCTGTATAGCCATCCTCAGAGAAGGAATTTGTTTCTCAAGAGGTACCACTGCTTCAACACCATACACCAACGAATATGGAGTAGCTTGTGTAGGCGTCCTGTAAGTGGTTCGGTACGCCCATAGAGCTTCATTTATTGTTGGGATATATTTTAGTTTTGATAATTTTCCAAAACAACATGTAATAGGTTTGAAAGCAGTCAGGATTGTATCTTTTGTTTCAGGTCAGGCTAGGTTATTTCTCAGTAGAATAGGTTGTCAGTTGAGAAGAACTCAGTTGAGGAAACACTCAGTTGAGGGGGAACTCAGCAATGCAGCCTGAGGATATCAAGATGACACCAAGAAGATCTAACTGAAGCCATGCTAGTGACCTGAACCTGAAGAGAAGCCTGAAGGATGTCCCACTGAGTGTAAACTTGGTTGTTCTAAGCTAAGTCAGGTGGACCACTCAGTGAAGAGCATGATCAAGAGGATCAGTGCTGCACCAAGTAGGCCCTGAAGGAGTCAGGCTACTGTGGTCAGGGAAGTTTGTCATTCAGCCTTATGACAAACTTCTTGGAGTGATCTTCAAACAAGTCTCTGGAGGACAACTACACTGAAGACGTTCAGTCCACTAAAGATCATCAGTCAGTGAAGGAGGAAGCTACCTAAAGTCAGTCGGGTCTTGGTCAACCCACTGAGTCAAAGATCCGTTGGATCCGGCCCACGTGGACCAATCAGCACGAGGCAGCAACTCTGACACTGACAAGGCCGCATTCCAAGGAAAGTGGTTGAAACCATTAATTGTATGGATTCAAATGTAATTTCATCCAACGATTACATTTGAATCCACACTATAAATACAAGCTCATAGCTGCGTATTCAAGTGTGTTGTGTGTGAAGAAAGAAAAATCAACACCTACAAGCTATAAGAGTGTGTGAGTTGTTAGGGAGTCATAAGAAAGTGTTGCTCACACCCACGACACTGATCTTTAGTGTTATCACTTATATTCATCGTTAGATCATAGTATCACTTATATTCATCTTATGAGGCTTTGGGGATTTAGGCTCAGTCTCCTTAGCTTTGAAGACAACTCCCTTCTCAGCTGAGGTCTCATCAGGAGCCCTTTTCCTGTTAAGATCAAACTCATAAGCCTTAAGTTCAGAGAATACCTGTTGCATAGACATGCTGGATAGATCCTTGGTATTCTGCATCATTACAGAGTACACATCCTATCTTGAGGTTAAACCTCTCAGGATTTTCAAGGCAACTTCTCTTTTGGTATAGACCTTTCCCAGAGAGTTTATTTCATTCATGATGTCAGTGAACCTCCCATCAAGCTGGTCAATGGTCTCAGTGGGCTCCATTGTGAACTGCTTATATTTTTGAACTGCTATTGAAAGCTTGTTCTCCTTTATCTTGTCAGTTCCTTCACACATGAGAGCAAGAGTGTCCCATAGTTCCTTTGCAGTCTTGCAGTGGATCACTATTCCCATTACAGAATCTGGAATGGTGGTGTAGAGAATATTCATGGCTATGAAGTTGAGGTTGTTTCTCCTCCTCTCATCTGCAGTGAAGTTGTCTTCATCCTTGGGCCATTCTTCTCTTGGATCTGCAATAGTCTTAGCTGTGGTTCTAGGGTTAGGTATCATAAAAATAAATGGACCTTTAGTAATAACCCTTAACATTTCATCATGCACACAGGCAAGATGAGCTCTCATTCTGATCTTCCAGAAGTCATAGTTTTCCACTGAGAATTGTGGAAGTTTGTGATGGGACATATGGTTCAAGGGATTAACTCCCATGTTGTTCTCCGCTGGTGGTGCTACCCTAGCTGCATTGTCAGCCATAATATCTAGACAAGTTTATCAAATAAGATCAATTCAGGTGACCTGATAGAGAATACCTTTAAGCACAAGGTATACTTAGAACAATGGTCTTTTAAACCACTGCTCTGATACCAATTGTTGGTCCCGAAACGAGTAAACAGGTGTATGGGGGGGGGGAATACACATGTGGTTACAAATTAAAACTTCTTGAAAACTTATTAGGTGTCTTCAGAGAGTAACTTGTCAGTGGACTTTAAGTCTGCTGAGAGTTACTTGTGAAAGCTTACTGAGATAATACCTCCACTAAAAGCTCAAGACTTTCAGTTGAACTACTATCTAATTAGCTTTCAACTGCGGATTAGTGAGCCCTTCAGAAAACTCGTTTTACTTAATAAACTTTGAGTGGATAACGCATACTTAGGAAATAGCAGAATGTAAGTACACAAGATATAAAGTGGTTCAGAGATGAATCTCCTACGTCCACTGTCCTGATCAAATAGGAGAATTCCTTTCACTTGGAATTCCTTGTGTTATAGTGCCAAGGTGCACTGATCAATTAATCCTCTCTTAGGATGATTGATCACTAGGATAATTCCAGGTCCTAGTTCCCAAAACAAACCAGCTTTCAGAATGATACAAATAATCAGCTTACTAACACCACTTAACTCTAACTCTCAACCTAACAACTGAGTAGGGTTTTGGTTCCAACTGTTGTGAGATAATCCTTACAGTGTAGCTCAAGGCTTATGATGGATTATCTCTTTCTAAGGTTTGGATATAGCTTGTAAGCTTGGTTACAGAAGGTTTGTTATGCTCTCTACTGAATTGAAACACTTGGGAAATAAAGGTAATTTCGAGTGCTTCTTGAAGGTTATGAATGTAGAGATAGCTTTGATCTTGTGAGTTTCCCATGCATAGAAATGAGCACGTCCTTCTGTATTTATAGGCTTCCTTGAAAATCTTCCCGTTGGACTTGAATCTTCTCAAGTAAGTCTTCTTGTATCTGATTGGTTCAAACGGCTCTATTTGAAGCTTTAAGTCTTGTCAAGAAACGGCTGAAAGACCATGCTTGTTCACCTAACTTTTTGTAGATTGCTAGGAAAAGACTTTTGGTATTTGTCAGTCTGGGGCAGGTTGGCTGTCAGTAAAGTACACTGACGTGTCATCTTCTCATTGGACCTTCAGTCTGCTTGGCCAGATTCTTGTCTTGCTTTAAGGTGGAATCCTCTGAGAGAACCTTCTTATTCCTTCATTTATTGTAAGCTTCACTGAAATTCATTTTGCCTTGTTCCAACCAGATTAACTAACAGCTTTTAATGTGTTTAGTATTTAATGAGCTTTGTTAGTTCTCATAAGTGGACCTAGGTCCTCTCATGATGGTTTTAGCCTTAGTGAGAATGCACTTAGAAAAACATTCAAGACTTATACTACTTTTCTCAGATCACTTGTCTTCAGCGGACTTCGTCTTCAGCAGACCTTGTCTTCAACGGACTTTGTTCTTCAATACACTCTAGAAATTTCTAACTGCACTCCAGTTCTCAACATTTAGAACTGTTTAACTAAATTCTAACTCTACTGAATATTTTACTTACAAACAACTTAGGAGGAACATTTTGGAATCTTAATCAAAACTTAAGTCTATACAATTTCCCAACATTGAGAACAGTCTCGTCCACCTCTTCCTCCTCCATCTCTTCCAGGAAGTCATCGGCAGGGTTGGCCTTAGAGGTACTGGCTTTAGGAAAGTCTTTCGGGTTTGGATAAGAGGGAAAGTCTTCTGGGTTAGGTGATGAAGTGTTAAGTTCAGGGTTATTGTCAGGCTCAAAGGTGTTTGAAGTGCTTGGCTCTGACTCATTTTAGGTTGGAGGTAGGCCAGTGTTTGGATTGGAGGGTTCAGTGGGTTGTGATGATGGTTCAGGATTGGATGAGGGTAAGGTAGGTTCAGTGGGGTGTGTGGGTTGGTCAGGGTGAGATGAGGTAGGTTCAGGGATGGTTGGGTTTTGGGGTTGGGGTTCGGAGGATAGGACAGGTTGAAGGATTTCCGCAGATTCAACCGTCTCTCGTACTCTCTCTAAGTCAGATGCTCGTGGAGAGCTTGACTCCTCCTTAACAGGGCTAATCTCCCTCAGTGTCTTCTTGGGAGATCCCTTCAGTCTCTTCCTCAACCTCTTCAGTGGTCTTGCCACTGGCTTATCTCCACCTTCACTGGCTTCATCGGCAGTTTCCCCAGCCTCTGAACTGGCCTTCTTGGAAACTTTTTCAACCCCCTTTTTCATACCTTTCGACGTGGCCTTTGTGTTCAGTACTACCTTTAGATGGGCTCTCTTCTCCTCCAAAGCCTTCTCCTCTTTTTCCTTCTCAGCCTCTTTCTCCGCTCGCTCAGCTCCCACCCCAGCCTCCTTCCCCTTCTCAAGGAGCTCTTCCACTTTCTCCAGCAAGGCAGGCACCACCTTCTTGCCCTTAGAAGCTGGCTTCTTCTTTTGACCCTTGGGGGGAGCGTTAGGGTCAGCGATGCCAAGAATGGCATAGGTGTCACCAGCTGTGGTGAACATCACCTTCTTCATGGAGAGCTCATCCTCCATATCAAAAGTACAACCTGACAGGTATGAGCAATCAGTATTGACAGTCTTGTACCGAACGGAAGGATGGCTCCCACTGAGATGTGCTTTTGGTCCTCATCCTTCTTCAGCTTGTCACGAGCAGCCTGACTCAACTGGTCAAGGAAGAGTTGCTCCCAGTTAACCTCCGCGCTATCTACCAAAGCCCGCATTATCCTCAGCTTTGGCAGACTTAACTGCTCATGAGACCCAACGGTGCCCATGATCATTTTGGACACAACGTCGATCATGGCACGGTACTCAGACTTGAGTGTCTCCTTATGTTGCCTGACTTCGTCCATTCCTTCAGGAGTTCTCCTTCCTCGTTTTCCCTGTAAGTCCTTGGGTTGATCCCTAAGCATGGAAGTGTTGGGAAAATAGGGGTGCCCGGAATCTATTCGGGATGAAATTTAAATATAATTATTACTAGTATGAATTAATCCTAATTAATTCAAATAATAATTCCAACAACTAATTTTGATCATGCATGTTGAATTAATTTCACATATTAACTATGGCGGAATAAACAAGTAAATATGCGATTAACGTACCTCTTGTAGAATTGGCCTTTGAATATACGGGACAGTTACGATCTCGCTCTATCGACCCAAAAACCTTCTTAAGTATTTCCCTTTTCACCTCACTTGATCACCGGTGGGAGATGCTTTCAAGTAATTTAATAAACTAAGGAAAAAGAAAAATATTTATGCTTCTTGATTTTTCCAACACATGGAATTACGTACTTGGGCATGAAATAATCATCCCCTATTTATAGGACTAGGGTGGCCGAAATTATCAATGAAATATGGGCTTGGAGAAAATCTTTTCTTAGCCTCTAAGAAATCTTGAATATATCCCATATATTCTTTTCTCCAAAATAAAATATTCCACAAAAATCTCACCCTCCTAAATAGGTGTAATTTTCGAAAATAATAAGATGAAAATCCAAGATTTTGATCTTCTTGAATATATGAGATATTCTTGTATTCCTAGAATATATATCTTCCATAATATCTTTCCAAGAAAATCAACAAAATCTTTTTTTTCTTCTTATCATGCAATTTTCGAAAATACAATGAAAAAATCAGCACAATATTATCTTTTTATTTTAATCACCTTATCATTATTGGGCTACTTAATGGGCTACTTGAGGGGCCTTTAAGGAGAATTAAGATTGAACCTCCTAATGGACTTCTGAATTTCAATATTGAGCCCCAATATAATTCAGCCCATTAATATTAATTATTACCACTAATAAATTAATATTGCACTATCCATCTTAATCCATATTACGATAATATGGGCTCCCGGTTATTATTTCCCGCGTTTAAGATTATCAAGTCCATTAATTAATTAAGCTTATGAGGCTCTAAATTAATTAATATATTTCACCTTGGAGTAAAGACAGCTCAACATTATTATTCGTACCGAAGAAACTAATTCTTCACTGCAAGATTTGGTACAATAAAACTTCTGAGCCCACCAAGGGGACTAATCACACGAGCCGTACTCGCACGCGTTTCTCCGTATTAAATCTTAGCAACCGTCGTATGATTAATATTACTGCCCAAGACACAAAGTTCGAAGTCGCAATGATTCTCACCCAACATGAATCAAAGCAGTAACCATTAAGCACACACGGTCCTATTTAAGTGACGGAGATTAAGAAATCAACAACCACTGAGGTCTAATTCTTCACCTTTCAGAACAGAAGAATTTATCCTCGCTGTAGGACCTCTTCAACACATACTAAATGTGCTAGTGCAATCTCTTAGTCAAGACAGAGCAATCTGAGCCTTACACATCGACCTTTCACGGCGGATTGTTCAATTCCACCTAGGTCGTGAAAATGTACGTTTAGTTACAAGTAAACTGTTAATGTTGTCTTCCGTGATCGGGTATCACCACATTAACTACAATATAACATGTACTATATATTGAACGGTTTGCAATAGAAATTCAACATTCAATCATAACTAAAGCAAATGTGATAAAAGAATTATTCTCATAAAACGAGTGTTTGATACACGAGTTATACAAAGTAAAAGCATACTTTCACGTATAACTCCAACAATCTCCCACTTATACTTAAAGTCTGCTTTTAGTATACATCACGCATGTCTTAGTGTAGTAGCTCTACGTGACATCTCATGTCAACCTACACTAACCTAATAATTCCTCCCACTTATACTTAAAGCAGATTGGCAATAGTCTTGACTCCCATTCCATCCACATGTCTCTCGAATGTAGTCTGAGGCAGACCCTTTGTGAATGGATCCGCTAGGTTGTCACCCGACGCTATCTTTGCCACCTCTATATCTCCTCTCTTAACGATTTCTCGTATAAGATGGTATTTTCTTTCTATGTGTTTGCTGGCCTTGTGGGCTCTCGGTTCCTTTGAATTTGCAACTGCTCCGGCATTGTCACAAAAGACAGTTATCTTATCAGGCAAATTCGGAACAACGTCCAAGTCCACTAAGAAGTTCTTGAGCCAAACTGCCTCTTTCGCCGCTTCACAAGCAGCTACATACTCGGCTTCCATGGTATAATCGGCGATGCATTTCTGCTTAACGCTTCTCCATGAAATGGCTCCTCCTCCCATGCAAAACACACTACCCGAGGTTGACTTTCTTGAGTCTATGTCTGATTGAAAATCCGAGTCCGTGTATCCCACGGGAACTAGACTATTTGACTGGTAAATCAGCATCCGCTCCCGAGTTCTTTTCAGATACCTCAAGATGCACTTTACGGCAGTCCAATGGTCTTTCCCGGGATTACTTTGATATCTTGCTAACATGCCCACGGCAAAGCAGATATCCGGTCTCGTACACAGCATTACATACATAAGGCTTCCTATGGCCGAAGCGTACGGAACGCCTTTCATGTCATCTATCTCCGCTTGCGTCTTAGGGCTCATTTCTTTCGATAGATGGATTCCATGTCTAAAAGGTACAAAACCTTTCTTGGAATCTTACATGCTGAAACGCTTCAAAACAGTGTCAATGTATGAAGCTTGCGATAAGCCCAACATCCTCTTCTTGCGATCGCGAGTGATCTTGATCCCAAGGATGTGACCGGCTTCCCCTAAGTCCTTCATATCAAATTGTTTTGACAGCCATACCTTTACGTCTGACAATACCTTTACATTGTTTCCAATGAGCAGAATATCGTCTACGTATAATACTAAGAATACCACCGCAGTTCCGTCACGCTTCTTATACACACAACTTTCGAACTCGTTTTGATCAAACCCATAAGACTTAATCACTTGATCAAAACACTGGTTCCAAGTACGCGATGCTTGCTTAAGTCCGTAAATAGATCTCTTGAGCTTGCATACGAGATTCTCTTGGCCTTTTTCAATGAAACCTTTGGGCTATTGCATATAGATATCTATCCTATCAAGAATTCCGTTAAGGAAAGCCGTCTTGACATCCATTTGCCAGATCTCGTAATCTAGGTACGCAGCGATCGACAAGAGAATACGGATGGACTTAAGCATAGCTACAGGCGAAAAGGTTTCCTCATAATCGATCCCTTCTTTCTGAGTATACCTTTTGGCCACAACTCTCGCTTTGAAGGTTTCAACCCTTCCGTCCGGTCCTCTTTTCCTCTTGTACACCCACTTGCATCCAATGGGTTCTACCCCACTGGGTGGCTCGACCAACTCCCATACTTGATTATGATCCATCGAACCCATCTCGGCTTCCATTGCCGTTTGCCACGACTCCGCGTCTTTATCTTGGATTGCCTCGTCGTACGTCCATGGGTCTGATTCAACACCGGGAACCAAATCCAAAGATTCTCCTATCCCCATGAATCTCTCAGGTTGCCTAGGAACCCTCCCACTACGACGGGGTTCGGGTTGTGAAGATGTGACGTGTGGTACATCATCTTGTATACTTGGTATCGAGGTTTGACCTCTCAATTCTTCTAAGGTAATTTCACTTTTAGGTTTCCGATTGTTCATATAGTCTTCCTCCAAGAATTTAAAGTATGTACTAATCACGGTCTTTTGATCCTTGGGACTATAGAACATACACCCTTTCGTTCCCGCAGGGTATCCTATAAACAGCCTTAATTCCGAACGTGGATCCAACTTACCGGCTTCCTTGTCTAGCACGTACGCCGGACAACCCCAAATCCGCAAATGTCTTAGACTGGGCTTGCGCCCGGTCCATAATTACATTAGGGTTTTAGAAACCGATTTGGATGACACCAAGTTTAGAATATAAGCCGCCGTTTCCAAGGCGTTACCCCAAAACGACTTGGGTAAATCCGAATAACTCATCATGGATCTGACCATCTCTAAAAGAGTCCGGTTTCTTCGTTCCACCACACCGTTCTGTTGAGGGGTTCCCGGTGCGGTCAACTGGGATACTATCCCTTCGTCCGATAGGTAGTTCAAGAATTCATCGCTGAGGTATTCGCCTCCACGATCTGATCGTAGAAACTTGATACTCCTTTCCCTAAGTTTCTCGGCTTCGGCCTTAAACTCTTTAAACTTTTCAAAAGTTTCAGACTTATGCCGCATAAGGTAAATGTACCCATATCTTGAGTAATCGTCAATGAAGGTAACGAAATACTCATACCCCATTCTCGCTTTGATCGTCATTGGACCACACACATCGGTATGAATGAGTTCTAACACTTCCGTGGCTCTATTCCCCTTGGCTCCAAATGCCCTCTTGGTCATCTTACCCTCTAAACAGGATTCACAAGTTAGAAACGGCTCGACTTGGAGCGATTCCAAGGATCCGTCTTTCACCAATCTCTCTATCCGCTTTAGATTAATATGACCTAGTCTAAGATGCCATAGAAGTGTTTCATTCATCTCCGAAGAACGCTTTCTTTTATTGCTCGAAATGATCGACGTGTTATTAGATTCATTATTTGAGTGGTGTGCACACTTAATCGTATAGAGATTGTTTACCAACGTTCCATGACAGATAACATCATTCTTAAAAGAAACAATAACAACTTTATTAAAAGTAACTGAATATCCATCAAAAAACAACTTAAAAACCGAAATTAAATTCTTCCTGAAGTTCGGAACGTATAAAACATCTCTTAAAATTAAAACTCTATCTTCAAAAGATAGGTGCACGACTCCCACTGCTTCGGCTGCCACTCTCGTAGCATCCCCCAAAGTGATTGTGATCTCATTCTTGCTAAGTCGCCGGGTTAGCTGGAACCCCTGAAGAGTGAAACAAATATGATCAGTTGCCCCGGTATCCACTACCCAAACGTGGGCAGCATACGTCGCAACATATGTTTCAATGACTAAAGCATGAGACTTACCTTTCTTTCCCGCCTTCTTAGGCTTAGAACAGGTCGCCCTCCAATGTCCCTTTTCACTACAATTAAAGCACTTACCCTTAGCAGCTTTCTTTCCACCTCCTTCTCCCTTTGCCTTGGGTTTCGCAACGGTTGGATTTGCTTGGGTCTGGCCCTTCGTCCTCTTCATCTTCTTCCCTCCCTTGGGACCCGAAGAGGAAGACGGATCGTTTGCCACCATAGCAACGGTTTGGTGATCCATTAGAGTCTCCGCCGATACCAAAGCTTGCAAGAGCTCGGGTAAACTATTTGCCCGGTCATTCATTTGATAGTTCAATTGAAACTGCTCAAAGCTCTTTGGCAGAGAATGGAGAACGAAATTGACCTTAGTAGGGAGGTCAAATTCCGCACCAAGTACTTCCAACTTGTTGAGATAACCCATCATCTCGATTATGTGATCCCTTACGGGCGTACCTTCCACCATTTTCAACGAAAGCATCTTTCGCATGGTGATTTGCCTAGCCGTACGGTTCTGATGTTGAAACATCGCTTCAAGATTTTGCATTATCTCAGAGGCGGTCTCCATGTGTTGGTGTTGGTGTTGCAACACATCTGACATTGAAGCCAGAATAGTACACCTAGCCATCTCATCGGAGTCAAACCAACTCTTATGCTCTTTCTTGTCCGCTTTCGTGGCATCTTCGACAGGCTCTTGGGGCTTAGGAGTAGTAAGTACCCACTTGTGGTGTTGAGCGGTTAGGACAATATTAAGGTTACGTTTCCAATCAACATAGTTCTCACCAACAAGTTTGTTATCGTTAAGTATACTAAACAGTGGATTAAAAGGTTGCGACATGATGAACTGAGAATAAAACATACATTCATATCAATATCTAGAAAAAATACGAAATTATCACATAATTCGATCACATCAATTATATTGAAACCTTAAAACAATATAATCATGCATCAGCCAACATCTCGAAACAATTTAAATGCGCCACGAGGGGTGGTCTATACATTTAAATACATTCAAGCGGATCACAAACTTAAAAGTTACAAATCCTTAATTCAAAATTAATAGTTGGCTCCCACTTTGACCACATAGAAATTGACAGGGACTCCGAGGGGAGTAAGTTTATATCAATTTTCTATGCCTAAGTAATAACCATAATTAAATACAGGATTATTATTTCGCTTTGAGCAAGCCACTCGGGGTGAGGGTCAATACCGCCACTAGTAATAATCCACAATCATCCTTTCAGAATTTATTCATGTGAAATCCGTTCTTTTGGCCGATCCGAGGGGGAAAAGTATTCCAAAAGAAATTCACAAATAAATAAATTATGGAGGCCAAATTAATCCAATTTTAATATCCGGAATAAAATTGCGATTAAATTAAACATACTTAGTAATTTTCGAAAGTAAGGTTTTTCTTGGACAATTAAATTCATGCAAACACATATTAACAAATAATAATAAGTGCACGAAATAAAACATCCATCAAAACAAAATTAAACACATTGGAGCACTCAAATCCAATTGTCACAGTTTAATTTCTTCACGTCTTTATGCGAAAAATCGTCCTTGTTGCTTTCCGACGTTCGTCTCGATGTGCTCCCACTCGAACAACAACACTTCATAAAAAACAACATCGTTTGGGGTTTGGAAGGACATTTAAAGTCACACATAAAAAAAACACAAACCGAAAAATTCCACGGCCCGAGATACGGCGCGCGTCGGCCCACAAAGTGGGCCCGCGCGCCTCCCGGCCCAAAAAGTGCCGAAGCGCTGCAGGAGGCGCGCCGAGGCACAGCCCCAAGGCGCACCCGAGGCGCTACACGGAGGCGCACCGAGGCGCCGCCCGGAGCGCCCTGAGGCGCCGCAGGCCGCGCCTAAGGCGCAGGCGCGCGTGCGCGCGGCGCCGGCCTCCCGTCGCGCCCGGGTCGTGCGCCGTGCACCCCGTGCACAGTTTTTCGGTGTTCGTCCTCGTTTTCTTCACCCCTTGCATGATTTTACGTCCATACACGCGCCACGCTTGTATGCGTCGTCCGGGTTCGCCGTTTTTAATTCTTTATTCTTCGTCACGATCCGGTTACAATTTATTTTACAAAAAAAATAAATACTAGATCTAGACTAGTCTATTACAATGATCGAATCAAAATAAAAACAACTAATCTACTCGTGGATTTTCTCACGAGAAAAACGGATTCGAACGAATTCGAAGTATAGGACAGGTTGAAGGATTTCCGCAGATTCAACCGTCTCTCGTACTCTCTCTAAGTCAGAGGCTCGTGGAGAGCTTGACTCCTCCTTAACAGGGCTAATCTCCCTCAGTGTCTTCTTGGGAGATCCCTTCAGTCTCTTCCTCAACCTCTTCAGTGGTCTTGCCACTGGCTCATCTCCATCTTCACTGGCTTCATCGGCAGTCTCCTCAGCCTCTGAACTGGCCTTCTTGGAGACTTTTTCAACCCCCTTTTTCATACCTTTCGACGTGGCCTTTGTGTTCAGTACTACCTTTAGATGGGCTCTCTTCTCCTCCAGGGCCTTCTCCTCTTTTTCCTTCTCAGCCTCTTTCTCCGCTCGCTCAGCGGCCACCTCAGCCTCAGCCTCCTTCCCCTTCTCAAGGAGCTCTTCCACTTTCTCCAGCAAGGCAGGCACCACCTTCTTGCCCTTAGAAGCTGGCTTCTTCTTCTGACCCTTGGGGGGAGCGTTAGGGTCAACGATGCCAAGTATGGCATAGGTGTCACCAGTTGTGGTGAACATCACCTTCTTCATGGAGAGCTCATCCTCCATATCAAAAGTACAACCTGACAGGCATGAGCAATCAGTATTGACAGTCTTGTGCCGAACGGAAGGATGGCTCCCACTGAGATGTGCTTTTGGTCCTCATCCTTCTTCAGCTTGTCACGAGCAGCCTGACTCAACTGGTCAAGGAAGAGTTGCTCCCAGTTAGCCTCCACGCTATCTACCAAAGCCTGCATTATCCTCAGCTTTGGCAGACTTAGCTGCTCATGAGACCCAACGGTGCCCATGATCATTTTGGACACAACGTCGATCATGGCACGGTACTCAGACTTGAGTGTCTCCTTATGTTGCCTGACTTCGTCCACTCCTTCAGGAGTTCTCCTTCCTCGTTTTCCCTGTAAGTCCTTGGGTTGATCCCTAAGCATGGAAGTGTTGGGAAAATAGGGGTGCCCGGAATCTATTCGGGATAAAATTTAAATACGAATTTAAATACAATTATTACTAGTATGAATTAATCCTAATTAATTCAAATAATAATTCCAACAACTAATTTTGATCATGCATGTTGAATTAATTTCACATATTAACTATGGCGGAATAAACAAGTAAATATGCGATTAACGTACCTCTTGTAGAATTGGCCTTTGAATATACGGGACAGTTACGATCTCGCTCTATCGACCCAAAAACCTTCTCAAGTATTTCCCTTTTCACCTCACTTGATCACCGGTGGGAGATGCTTTCAAGTAATTTAATAAACTAAGGAAAAAGAAAAATATTTATGCTTCTTGATTTTTCCAACACATGGAATTACGTACTTGGGGATGAAATAATCATCCCCTATTTATAGGACTAGGGTGGCCGAAATTATCAATGAAATATGGGCTTGGAGAAAATCTTTTCTTAGCCTCTAAGAAATCTTGAATATATCCCATATATTCTTTTCTCCAAAATAAAATATTCCACAAAAATCTCACCCTCCTAAATAGGTGTAATTTTCGAAAATAATAAGATGAAAATCCAAGATTTGGATCTTCTTGAATATATGAGATATTCTTGTATTCCTAGAATACATATCTTCCATAATATCTTTCCAAGAAAATCAACAAAATCTTTTTTTTCTTCTTATCATGCAATTTTCGAAAATACAATGAAAAACTCAGCACAATATTATCTTTTTATTTTAATCACCTTATCATTATTGGGCTACTTAATGGGCTACTTGAGGGGCCTTTAAGGAGAATTAAGATTGGACCTCCTAATGGACTTCTGAATTTCAATATTGAGCCCCAATATAATTCAGCCCATTAATATTAATTATTACCACTAATAAATTAATATTGCACTATCCATCTTAATCCATATTACGATAATATGGGCTCCCGGTTATTATTTCCCGCGTTTAAGATTATCAAGTCCATTAATTAATTAAGCTTCTGAATAGCTCTAAATTAATTAATATATTTCACCTTGGAGTAAAGACAACTCAACATTATTATTCGTACCTAAGAAACTAATTCTTCACTTGCAAGATTTGGTACAATAAAACTTCTTAGCCCACCAAGGGGACTAATCACGGGAGCCGTACTCGCACGCGTTTCTCCGTATTAAATCTTAGCAACCGTCGTATGATTAATATTACTGCCCAAGACACAAAGTTCGAAGTCGCAATGATTCTCACCCAACATGAATCAAAGCAGTAACCATTAAGCACACACGGTCCTATTTAAGTGACGGAGATTAAGAAATCAACAGCCACTGAGGTCTAATTCTTCACCTTTCAGAACAGAAGAATTTATCCTCGCTGTAGGACCTCTTCAACACATACTAAATGTGCTAGTGCAATCTCTTAGTCAAGACAGACCAATCTGAGCCTTACACATCGACCTTTCACGGCGGATTGTTCAATTCCACCTAGGTCGTTAAAATGTACGTTTAGTTACAAGTAAACTGTTAATGTTGTCTTCCGTGATCGGGTATCACCACATTAACTACAATGTAACATGTACTATATATTGAACGGTTTGCAATAGAAATTCAACATTCAATCATAACTAAAGCAAATGTGATAAAAGAATTATTCTCATAAAACGAGTGTTTGATACACGAGTTATACAAAGTAAAAGCATACTTTCACGTATAACTGCAACAGGAAGCCCATACACCTCCTTCACTGCCTTCCGGAGGTTAACGTCGCGAGTCTCAAGGTTGACAGTTCTTCGTCATCTTTGTCTTTCTCCCCAATTGGCACCAGAACAGTCACCCTGGTGTACAATTCCCCCTTGCGAGTGAAGAGGTTCAAATACGCCTCTACCACCGCCTTTGGAAGCACAGAGGTGGGTTTCTTGGCATTTGCGATCCATTCAAAGACAGGATGAATCTCTGTGACAGATTGACACGCTCCATCCATGGAAATAATGTGCTCCATGTTCACCAACTTGTTCTTGATAACATCCTCAATGTCATCAGTAGTCCAGGTGGTGTCAAGAAAAGCCATTGAGATTTTGAGAATTGAGAAATTTGCAGAGAGATTTTGAATTGAGAGAAAACTTAGTGTGCAGTGTGAGATTGTGTTTGCGTAAATTTCTCAAATGGCATTTCAGATTGATATGAGTGAGTCAGTTACTCAAACGTGGGGTTGAGATTAATCTTGAATTTGAAAAGTTTCTGAAATGAAGGGCCAAGATTAATCTCCGTATCAATCATTTTCCCATGTCAGTCATATTCCATATAAAACGGACACGTATATGAAAAAGTAACTAAACACATTAAATGCTCCGATGCGCTGGGTTTAAATATCAAAAGGCTCCCTTTTAATGAAAACGGAATACGTTTAATAAAGATTCTCAGGAAGGAAGTCTCAGTGAGACGTTTCAAATTCAAAAAGATCAGGATTTAACTCATACCTGTCAGGGAGATATTGTAGCACCCTGATACCTCGCTGAGTCGAGTCTGGCCTGAGATCCCCATAGATCCTATACTGACTGCTCTCCCGGATCTAAGAGACCTAACTCCACTGACAGTTCCATAAATCTTGCCTCAGCCAAATGCTTAGTCAAGATGTCAGCTCTCTGCCTGTTAGTGCGAATTTTCTCCATCCTAATATCCTTCTTCTCCACATGATCTCGAATAAAGTGATGCCTAATATCCACATGCTTGCACCTTGTGTGAAGCACTGGGTTCTGAGTAATTTCTATGGCACTATTGTTGTCATAATAAATTGGGACCTCATTTGCAAACAATTGGTAGTCTCTCAATTGTTGTCTCAACCACAAAATCTGAGCACAACAACTACCTGCAGTCATATACTCAGCCTCCATTGTGGATGTCGCCACTGGATTCTGCTTCTTGCTAAACCATGAGATCAATTTACTCCCCAAAAGCTTACATGTCCCTGAGGTTGATTTTCCTATCAATCCTACAACCTCCATAATCTGCATCTGAATAACCAGCCAGTTCTAAGTTTTCATCTGAAGGATATCATAGTCCCATATTGACTGTCCTTTTCAAATACTTAAGTATCCTCTTAGCAGCTTCCAAATGACTTCTCTTGGGGTTAGACTGATACCTAGCACACACACCAACTGCAAAAGTAATGTCAGGCCTGCTTGCAGTCAGGTACAACAAAGATCCAATCAGTCCTCGGTACTCAGTCTGGTTCACTGAAGCTCCTTCAGTGTCAGGGTCCATCTTCCAATTGGTATTCATTGGGATCCTAGCCGAATTGCTAATCTGAACTCCAAACTTCTGAATCAAGTCTCTTGTGTACTTGGCCTGATTAATGAAAGTTCCTTGATTAGTCTGCAATCCTAAAAAAGAAGTTCATATCTCCCATCATTGACATCTCAAATTTACCAGTCATCAACTTAGAGAATTTCTCACAGAGCTGATGATTTGGTGATCCAAATATTATGTTATCCATATAAATCTAGACCAGGAGAATGTCATCACCTTCAGTGATCCCGAACAAAGTCCTATCTGTGGTCAGTCAGGAACTGAGAGAGGGTATCATACCAAGCTCTAGGAGCTTGCTTAAGTCCATAGAGTGCTTTCTTCAAATGGTATATTCTATCTCCAACCTCAAACCCATGAGGTTATTCAACATATACCTCTTCATTAAGTACACTATTCAGGAAGGCACTCTTGACGTCCATTTAATACACCTTAAACTTCTTATATATTGCATATGCAAGGA
Source organism: Ballota nigra (assembly GCA_947034835.1). Classification (NCBI taxonomy): domain Eukaryota; kingdom Viridiplantae; phylum Streptophyta; class Magnoliopsida; order Lamiales; family Lamiaceae; genus Ballota; species Ballota nigra. The sequence continues at coordinate 124,025,889 of OX344723.1, forward strand.
ATAACCTGATAGCTTCCAACCTAACCACTGGAGCAAAGGTCTCATCATAGTCTATTCATTCAGACTGACAATACCCCTTTGCAACCAGTCTTGCCTTGTTCCTTACTACAACACCATTCTCATCCTCCTTGTTCTTGAAGACCCACTTGGTACCAATAACACCTTGAAGCCTAGGTCTATCTACCAGTTCCCAAACCAGATTCCTTGTGAACTGATTCAACTCCTCTTGCATGGCTATAATCCAGTTCGAGTCAGTGAGAACTTCTTCAATGTTCTGAGGCTCTTGTTAAGAGAGAAAGCAACAGAACAGTGCGCTCTCACCATGGAACCGTCTGGTCCTGACTCCCTCAGTTGGATCACCAATGACTTGCTCAATGAGATGACTCTCTAGCCATGTTCTCTTGCCTGGAGTTGTTCCTGAAGTACCTGCAATTTTAGTGTCTACAATGTTGGGATATAGATTAGATGTTTTGAAGATGTTAAAATAAGAACTTGTAAATAGTCTAGGACTAGAATAGGTCTTAGGCTAAGGGGGAAGGGAATTAGACAAGACAAGATGAGTCTTGGAAAAGATGAGTCTTGGACAAGAGAAGTCTTCAACAATAGGAGTCTTGGATAAGACGAGTCTTCGACAAGATGAGTCTTGGACAAGAGGAGTCTTGGATAAGAGGAGTCTTGGACAAGATGAGTCTTGGACAAGAGGAGTCTTTGACAAGATGAGTCTTGGACAAGAGGAGTCTTGGACAAGATGAGTCCTGGACAAGGTGAGTCCTGGACAAGATGAGTCCTGGACAAGAGGAGTCTTGGACAAGATGAGTCTTGGACAAGAGGAGTCTTGGATAAGAGGAGTCTTGGACAAGATGAGTCCTGGACAAGATGAGTCCTGGACAAGAGGAGTCCTGGACAAGATGAGTCCTGGACAAGATGAGTCTTGGACAAGAGGAGTCTTGGACAAGATGAGACTTGACAAAATGAGTCTTAGACAAGAGGAGTCTTAGCCAAGATGAGGTCGGGACAAGATGTGCTCCGGACAAGATGAGGTCGGGACAAGAGAAGGTAGAGGGCCAAAGGAGGTAGAGGACCAGAGGACTAGATGAGGTAGAGGATTAGAGGACAAGATGAGTAGAAGACCAGGTGAGGTAGAGGACCAGATGGGTAGAGGACCAAATGAGGTAGAAGACCAAATGAGGTAGAGGACCAGATGAGGTAGAGGACCTGATGAGATAGACAAGAAGAGGTGTACCAGACTACTCTACCAGATGAGTTCTACCAGACTACTCTACCAGATGAACTCTACTAGACTACTCTACCAGATGAGCTCTACCAGACTATTCTACCAAGAAGATCTTGTGATCCAAAGATAAGAAGAGTCAAGAAAGGGAAGTCAACTGATATCAATGAAGATTGGTTGTAGATCAAAGAAGAATCAATCAATGAAGGAGTCAACTAATCAACCATATAATCAATCAAGATGATTGATTATATTCCTTAATTTATAAATATTTGAATTTCTAGCTCCCAACGGCTAGTTATTTGACACCTATAGATAGGAGTGCATGGTGATGAGTTCAATACAAGGAAAGACGGGCAAGAGAGCACAAAAATTAGAGAAACACACGAACTCACCATACACTCACCTTGTTCTTATAAGTACTATATCTACTCTTTTAGGAGTTCTAGTTGGGATATTACTCAACCTATTCACCACATTGCAAGGTTGTTGTAAGTTGTACGAAGGAGCTGGTACTTTCCAATTCCAGTGAGTAAGTAAGTTGGTTGGTGAGTGAGACCCCTTTGGTGAAAGGGGGAGTGGACGTAGGATCGTTATATCCGAACCACTATAAAAATTCTCGTGTCTCTTTTATTTACTGTTTTATTTATAATTTCTGCATAATTTATTTTAGCACTTTAAAAGAGGGTTTTCTTAAAATTAAGAATAAAACACTTTCCGCTAATAATGTTTTTGGGACCAACAAGTGGTATCAGAGCAGTGTGTCCTAGACCACTGCTTTGAAAAGCTTTTTGGTGGTCACCAGGACAGATCCAATTATTTTAAAAACCCAAATATTTCTTTTGTGCTAACAATTTCTTGCAGATATGGGTTCGAAGAAATGTAGTAAAAGATACACTAGGAGTAACTCCAAAGAAGTTTCAAAGCCGAGGAAGAAGAGGTATCCACTTCTGGTTCATCATTAAATTTTGGACCAAGTGAAGAGATATGTCTTGTGACTGATGAGGTATGTAATCGAACTCCCTCTTCTTCTTCTTATTCTTCTTTTTATGAACAATCAGAGGAGTCTTATACGCAAATATTGCTATTAGATCTCCAAAAATCTGTACAACTTTGTCAAAAGTTGGAAGATGAGAACACAAAGCTGAAAGCAGAAAATCAAAAGCTTTCAAAATATTTTGACAAATCAGCTGATCTACCACCTGAACATGTTCAAACACTGGTAGAAGAGTCCACTGACTTGAAAACCAGATGTGATGAACAAACTAAGCTGATAGAAAGGTTGCTAGAAAACATTGAGAAAAATAATGAATATACTCTGCTTAAAGCTAAGTTTGATGAACTCTTCCATCAAAACAAAATTGTAAAAGATATTGAGGACAAGCTTAAGCTGAGACTGGAGCAGCTGACTACAGCAAACAATGCTATGTCACACATAGCTGCCTCATCTCAAAGAGGTAAGAGGTCAGTTGACCAGGCAACTCAACCTAACGGGCAGATGAGTTCTAAATCTCAAAAACCCAAAAGGAAGAGGAGGAATTTTAAAAGACCTCAGCAAGGTCAGCAGAGTAGAAAACAGCCTGGACCTTCTCAAAAGAAGCAGTCCCAGCTAACTCCTACTCAGCTGCAGAAGACTTTTAAGTTATCTGCCAGACCAGTTGAAACTTTTGATGGTTCTAGCAAGACTTATCCTTATCAACAAAATTTCAAGACTGTTGCATTAAGATAAGTTATTCCTTCTACTGGACAAGCTCATAAGAGAAGAAGAGTCTCTAGAAGAAATAACCATGTCGAAGCTTCTTATGTTCAGTGTGTTTTTGTGGATATGTATGGAAGAAAGATACGATCACCGGATCCAAGAAGGGATGATCTATTCTTATGGCTTCTTTGTCCCTAAAAATATGGGGGCACTGGTACTCTTTCAATCACATCCTTATCTCAATTGGGGGGCACCAGTAGCGACTCTACCGCATCCTTGTCACTAAAAGTTTGGGGCCACTGGTACTCTTTTAACCACATCCTTATCCCTGTTTGGGGGGCACCGGTAGCGACTCCACCGAGTCCTTATCCCTTCCGTCCTTATCCCTCCATCAGCTTCCCTTACAACTTTCACATAGTTCACAAGTCATATACCACATGCTCACATTGTAATAATTACATACTAGCATTCACATTCATAAGATTGTTATTGTCTTTTACTGATATTCGTTACGTTTATTTCAGAAAACTGACAACAGTCCATATAACATTAACTAGCTATACAGATAGTGTCACCCACCTGGAAACTTTTAGATATAAAGCTTAACTTCTTGATTGCTTAGAACAAAGGCGAACTCCGAGCTTCCGAGCTAACCCCACTTTACCTAACACAGTCCGTTCATTTAGTCATCGTTCATTCTTTTAGTTTATTACTCAACTTCGCATCATACTTGGGGCTTTTCTATAATAGAGAAAATATTTATCCTATTAAAACAGTCCTAGGATTTCGTTCAAGTTCAAGGAAGGCATTGAAACTTGTTCATTCGGGTAGTAAGGTTACTCTAATTCAATACGGGTCCACCGGTTGGGGTTTTGGGTCATCCGGGTTCATTCGACACTCAGAAGCAAGTAAAACACTCAAACATATTCTTGGACAAGTAAACAAAAATCATTCATATACCTAAAACATGCTTGTTTATAAAAGTATCACTTATTACTTCTTCCTAGTGTTACTTATTTAACAAAAGACATACATATATGTTTTAACTGAAAAAGACATTTATACTTACTGGAAAATTATGAAATTTTAGTATGTTATACATCGGATGATATGGAACAAAGTTCATTAAGGGAACCAAGTCATTTGAGCAACGGAAATAGGGTAAATTTGAATTTGAAAACAGAAAAGCAAGACATTCGTTAAAACATTGTATAATGAAGTCTAAAAATCATATCTCACAGTAGTTGCATTCAAATCATGAAATTAGAATATGTTATAGAGAACTTAAAACCTAACATTTTTTATTTAGAAACCTAAGTCATTTGAGTTATGGAACATTACCAGATGTTTGACGGAAAACGGGTTTATAACATAGTTTGTCATACAGTACATACTTTACTTAAAAATCCATAACTTATTGTAAACTTACTCAAAATTAACCAAGTATTTCACATAGAATTCTGGACTCAGTGGAGAACATCTTCAAATTTTTCTAAGAATTTTTAACACTTATAAAATGGCTAAATTAATTTTCAAAAACAAAGAATCAACCTCAGTCAAGTATTCACCACATAACATTAAAACAGGCATATCTCATTATATTTTACACAAAATGCTAGAATATTTGGATATGTCTAAAACAACAACAAAGGAAATGTCCTCAAATTTTTCTATAATTTTATCAATACTGTAAATAGGCAAAAGGTAAGATAGAGTCGCTGCTCCCAGTTTCATACGGTTTCAAACATATAAATTTCCACGAATTTATTCTCCCTCAATATAAATCATATGACTACGAAATTTTCACAGTTTCTTATATACATCAAATAATACATACAAGTAATTTTTCACAATTTTTCAACATGAATAAAGGTCCGAAAAAGGTTCGTCAAAAAGGGGACAGTAGCTAACCCGGGTAGAAACAAACATTGTCAAACTTTCTCATAAACGATCATATAAGCTCAAAATCGTGGGGAATCTTAAACTCAAACCTCATACATCATTCTTACAGTTTAAATAAGCTTGAGAAATGTTATTAACATGCCATTTCTAAGAGTTTCATGCCCAAAACAAAATATGATCAAAGTTGTAAGAGAAATGGGTTTATAGGGCTTACCCTTGTAGTTTTCCTCTCTTTCTTGGAAGATTAGGAACCAAAGATGAACAACCTAGCTTCTAACACTCCCTTGGCTTCAAGATGGTTGGGGAAACACTCCTCCTAGGTGGTGGTGGTGTAGGCCAAGAGGGGGAGGAGAGAAGAGGTCTCCTTCTCCTTCTGCTCTCACTTCTAACTTTCTCTCTTTCTTTCTTTCTTTTCTCTCTTGAGTGCAAGAACTAATGTGGAAAATGAAAGGGGTTTGGAGGGGTATATATAGGAGGAAATGGAGTGGGTTGGCTGATCATAAGAAGAGGGGAGAGGGAGATATGTTCTTGTGTGCATTAAACACAAGAGTTATGAGATAGGATGGGACATAGGATTAGGGTCTAGCTTAGCACTCATTACATGTACTTTCACTTGTCATAGCTGAAAAAAAGGGTCAAAGGTGCAGGTTTTTACTGTTTTGGGGCTGCCATTTATGGTAGTCTCGATTCTAGACGCGATTTTGGTTTCGACAGTGTATTTTTTATATTTTTCGATTCGGTTTTTGGTTCCAAAATTTAATTCGAGCGTACCGTTAAATTCGTATGATTTTTGTGGTTCACATAAATGTTCTTATTTATCATTTTGAATTCTTTAAATTTTTATTATAAAAAGTCGACTCGTTTTACGGATAAAACTCAAAAAAAGCTAGTAGGGTTTTTTGGCTCGAAATGCTCGCCTGTCACCTGAAAAATTAGAACTTGCATGCACATATATTTAAATCAAACATTTCATTTAAACACATTAAACATAAATCATGAAAACCCTAATTTGGTTTCGGGTCATTACAATTTGTCCTTGACTGGACATATATTCGATGAGAACTCAACACTGAAACCTTTGTCGCAAAATTGACTTACTGACAATAGGTTATGCTTCAGTCCTTCAACGTAGGACGCATTTTCCACTCTGACTATACCTATTTTCAAAACACCAAAACCTTTAGTAAAGCCTTTTGAGTTATCACCAAAGGTTACCTGTGGACCACCTTTAGCTTGAAACTCTTGGAGAAAACTCTTCATTCCAGACATATGCCTTGAGCATCCGCTGTCTAGGTACCAAACAACTTTGATAGAGTCTCTTCTCCTCTTGTTGTGATCCACAACCGCCTGCAAACAGATCAGGCTTTAGGTACCCATTGGATGTTGGGTCCTACGGTGTCAGCTGTACCTTTCGGGATCCAGATTTGCTTCACTACCCTGATTGCCTCAGAGTGGTAGATCTGTTTCCCAGAAACATCCACATACACTACTTTCTTCTTCTTAGCCTAAGAAGAAGACGATGTATGAGTGTCAGGGTTAGGCTTCACAGGAGCCTGAGTGGGTGCCTTTTGGGCTGGCCTCATGTTCTTCCAAGGCCTTGGTGCCGCTGGTCGTGAGGTTTGTTCCTGACGAGGGCCTTGCTTTCTATTCCCCCTAGGCAAGTGAGTGAATTGAAAGCAGTTATAGGCTTCAGGATGCCAAAACCATGGAGGTGATATCATGTCTGGCCTTCCCTGAGGGTATTGCCATGCATGATAATGCCCCTGTTGAGCAGTCTGAGTGCTCTTGGCCTGAGTCTTCCTCTGCTTACGCTGAGGTTTCTTCTAGCCTGAGCTCTCAGGGGCCTCCTTTGGTTGCTTTGTCTTTCCTTTGGGTTTTGGCTTAGCAACTTTTGGGGCAACCTTGACTGTCTCAGCAGTTTCCTTACCCTTGTCAGTTTTGCGGGCTTCGAATACAACCTTCTTTGTACCCTTGCCTGCCTGAACAAACACTCTCTCAGTGTTGCTCCCTGAAGCAACATGAGACTGACCTTGTGAGAATTTCTTAGGGACATATCCAAACCCCTTTTCCTTATTCCCAAGCATCTGGCTGCTATTTATTTCCTCTCTGGCTACGGAGGATTTATTCATTGCTGCAACCTTCCGCTTAAGAGAATCTCACTCTCTTTCAGGATTTCATGTCTGGCAAAAATGTCATCAAACTTACTCTTGAGTGCTTTCAGTTCTTCCTTCTTGACCAGCTCTTCATCAGCCAGTTCTTTCAGAATCTTCTCTCTTGGAAGACGCTCAACATGATCAAGTCAATTTCCTGAGTTGGTCTCACAATCTGAGCTGACTCTTTCAGATCTGACTGAGTGGGTTGATCATTCAAGTTTTAAACCTCAGTACTCAATTTCGAGTTCTCCTCTACCAGAAAGACATTAGTTTCCTGCAGCCTGGAGAAATCAACCATCAATTGATCTAAGCAGATCTGAAGGTTCATTTCTCTGGCTGACTCTGAGTTGAGCTCAGGATTTCTACCACTATGTGAACCACACACAGAATTTAAATTTACCTCAGGCTCTTCTCTAGCCATAAAGCACAAATCATCGTACTCCTCATCGGAAAAGAGCTCAGGTGACTTCTCCTCAGGACCATCCGAGTTTGTAGCTTCCTCAGCGAGCATGGCTCTCCGACCAGCACACCTCTGGTCTCTCTTGGCCCTCCTGTCTTCTCTCTCCCATGCACTCAGTTCTGGGCAGTCGTATTGATAGTGCCCACCTTTGTTACAGTTGTAACATGTAGCTTGCTCATCTCCTCTCTCCTTTCTCGGCTCAGGGTTCATTCTTAAATCAGGTTCCCTTTGTCTTGATGAGCTTTCATTCTTCCCTGAGTGCTTGTCATCTCAAGTACGTCTCTATTCATCTCTGCGATCAGGCTTTGGATCTGAATATCTCCTCTCATCACCACGATCGCATCTGGGTTCAGTGTTCCTTCTTTCCTCATATCTCCGAGAGCTTTGGTGGGTTCCTTCAGGTTTCCTATCACGAGTATCCTGATAATATTTTTTATAATGACCAAACCTAGAATTTAGCTTTTCAAAGCATTTGGCCATCAGGTTGTACTCCTCAGCGAGCTCTTCTTTGCTCATCTCCATCAGTGACCTTGATGAAGACTCGACGGGTTCTGACTTGGCTTTGAACGCCACACTTTTCTCAGGAGCTTTTTCTTTCTCCTCATCTTCAGGCTGTACTTTCTTCTTTCTCTTGTTTAGATCATATTCCAAAGCTTTGAGCTCTGAAAAAAGTAAAGTTGAAGTTATATTACTCATATCCTGAGTGTTTTTCAATATAATAACACTGTTATCCCATCTCTCAGGAAGAGCATTCAGGATTTTAGAAGCAATTTCTCTTTTTGGAACCTCTTTTCCCAACATCACCAACTCATTCATCATCTTGATGAATCTTGACTCCAACTGATCGATAGATTCATCAGGCAGCATCTCGAACGCTTCAAATTTCTGAATAACAATATTTCTCTTGTTCTCATTTTCTTTTCTGACCCGTTGCACATACAGGTCAGCTTATCCCAGACCTCCTTTGCCGTCTTTAAGTTCACCAGCCTCGCTGACTCCTCGAACGGTATCGTGTGATGAATAATGTTCCTGGCCAAGTTATCCAGTCCCACCATCTTGATCTCATCTTGGTCATATCCTTTCTCTCCTTACGAACCTGTACGCCAATGTCGAGATCATCATATCCCAGTCCTATGATATTTGGGATAGTTATCTTGATCGGCCCGTCCCTGATAACTCGTGGCATTTGATCGTGGATGGCATCTAGATGTGCCTCAAGTCTAAACTTCCAATAGATAAAGTTAGCAACAGAAAATTCAGGTAATGAAGCTTCAAGTCTCCTCGAAGTCATGATGATGCAAGTTTTATAAAAAGCAAACTCAGACCTGTTCAGTGACCACCAACAGTTTTTCCTCTGAAACTATTAGTATTCAAAGTCAGTGGTCTTTTGAACCACTGCTCTGATACCACTTGTTGGTCCCGGTACAAGACTGAGAGATACGTGTAGGGGGGAATACACGTATACAAATTTTCTTCTCTTTCAAACTAACTGAGTCCCCTTAACTCAGAGTGGTGTTGAACACTGAGTAGATAATACACCTACTAACAGCACTGAGTGCAAGTTAGTTGGCTAACTATCTACTTATGTTCAGTGCGGAATGCGTGAGCCCTGAAAGATTATAGCCTTGTTTTAGTTTGCTTTCTAAAAACTTGTTTTTTCTTACGTAAGAAGTCGTGGTTAGGAGGGTAGTGTTCAGTTTAATGATCAGGCTGATTGATTCAGGCCTGATAAACAATGCAATGAATGGCTTAATGAATAAATAATTAAGAGCAATAATTAAAGCAATAAAGAACACAAGGAAGTAACGTGGTTCAGAGACTCAAGCTCCTACGTCCATGGTCCTGATTTAACAGGAGAATCCACTAAGGATTGACTTGTTTTTAACGTGCCAAGGTGCACCAGAATCAGCTACACTTATTGGCCCTTACTTCCTCCTTCTAACTCACTATCAACCTTAACCAACAAACCTCACTAGAGGGTTTTAGTTTCAGTTTGATTTCCAACTAAGATTGTGATTATCCTTACAAGACAATGTTATGCTAAGGATGGATAATCACTCTAAGCTTATGATAAAACTAGGTTCGCTCAGTGGAATACAAAATAACTCTCTAACTAAGAAACACTTGAGAAATTTAAGATGTTTCAAGTGCTTCTTTACGTGCTGAATGTTTTGTGCGCTGAGAGTTTGAGTAATTTCTTGGCTTCGAAATTTCCCGTAACCTTGCTTGGGTCCAAGGTCTTATGTATTTATAGGCAACTTTGAAAACTATCCATTGGAAGAGATAGCCTTCTAGGTTGTCTTCTCGTAGGTTTAGTTCAACGGATATATCCCCATGCAGCAGCCATCCTTGCATGAATTTGGTAATTGCATTTAATGCTTGCCCATTGAAAAATATGCAGGGATGTCAGGTTCAAGTAAGTGTCTGTACATGACTTGTCACTCTCTGATTGGTCCACATCATCAGGTAGGTGAGAATGTCAGAACTCATTCTTCAGTTCAGTCTTGTGTTTACTGAGTTCTGGTTTGTCCTCATCTACGTACATTCCCCAGTGCTGACATTACTTTTAACTTGATTGGATCCTACTCCAAGTCTTTTCCCAATACTCAGTGCGATCCTGTTCCCTACAAGACTGAGTTAGCAATGATCTCATGATCATGCTCTTCATCCTGACACTTACTCAGCCAGCTTAGATGAACTGTCATAAGCTCAGGATGGTGATCTTGTGTCTTCAGGCTTCAGTCTTGATTGTCATCAATGAGTATTCCTCTCATTGAGTTCTTGTGAAATGTAAAATGAACTAACTTATAAATCTAACCAAGACTAGCCTGACTACTACACACTTTAAGGCAAGTAATCTTTTCAGCGGCTTTGGGATCTTATCAAAACTGACATTGTCCCAACATTCACTTTAAAAAAACTTTTTCTTAGTATACAGATCAAACTCTACAGCTGTAGAGTTTAAAACAAAAGGTTTGCAGCTGCAGACTTTCAAAATGCAAAGTTTGTATAAAAAGATTCAAACACTTATCAAAGTTGATGTTGTGATACTTTAGAGTATTTTCAACACCTTGTGCAGCGGAAATAAGTAAAGTGTGTGAAGTGAAAAATCAAATGAACAAAGTCTTAGCTAAATGATTCAAAGAATCTATAGTTGTAGTCTTTGTAAAAAAATATAGCACACAGAGAATATAAATGAGATGAACTGAAATAAATAAGTAAGGATAATAGATACACAAATAACTTAAAGTAGTGGAAATGAACAAAATGTAAAAGAGCAAGGAGAGTTATAGTGGTTCAGAGGTGTTGTAATCCTCCTACGTCCATTGTTACACCACAAAGGTGCCAAATTCACTAAGAATCTCCACACAGTCACAAAGTAGTTCTCCCTCAGACTAAGAATTCTCACAAAGATCACTCTAGTCTAGGCAGAAACACAGGTTCACTCAGATACTCTCTCTTAATCTCACACAAAGCTACACTCACTAAGAAAAATATCTACTCTAGGTAGAATACAGGGGTGTGTATAGTGAGGGAACAACAACAAAGACAAATACAATAATCCTAGCTTCTAAGTCCTAAACTTCTAATCTTTGAAGAACTGTAGACTTTGAAAGTTGTAGATATTGTGCAGATGCGCTTGAGAGCTTGAGGTTGTTGTTGTTTTCCTCTAAGGTCTCCTCTCCTATTTATAGGAGTTTTCAGGGGTCCTCTAGCTGTTGGAGGGATTGAAATTTCAAAAAAAAAATCACCTCCAGCTTTGACTTCAGCTTAATTAAAGCTTCTTGTCATATAGCATTGTCCTTCGAGTAGTATATGTTGTCTTGTAGTGATGACTGCTCAAAGAGCTATTAATCACTGTGATACTTGTTTCTACTGGCTAGTAATTAGCTCTGGTAAACACTGAGATATTTCAAACTAAGTGAGTGAGTGTACAGTATGTACTACACTTAATTAATCCTACTAATCTCAAGTTTACAACTAATTATCTTTAACTCTGCAGATGTAGACTCTTCGGCTGTAGACTTGTCTTCAATTCTTCAGATGCAGACTTGTCTTGAGCTAACTGTAGGGTCTGAATCCATCTTTGCAGATGTAGACTTTGTCTTTTAAACTCTTCACATCTCTTTGTATTTGCAATATTAGTTTCCACAATACACATATATGTTTTGACATTATCAAAATAAATGTGAGAAAATCCTTAGGACAAAAATATCCTAACAGAAGATACAGAAGAAATTATGGGACCAGAAATTTCTTATCTTAGCATTATTGGTGCATTACTTTATCTCGTAAACTGCACTAGACCTGATATTGCATTTGCAGTTAATTTGCTTGCGAGATATAGTGCTTCTCCTACAAGGAGACATTGGAATGGTGTTAAGCACATTCTACGGTATCTCCAAGGATCTCAAGGTCTTGGATTGTTTTACCCAAAAAACCAAGATAAAATCTTGGTAGGTTATGTAGATGCTGGTTATTTGTCCAATCCACACAATACCATATCTCAGACTGGTTACATTTTTCTCTATGGTGGTACTGCGATCTCATGGAGATTGTTAAATAAACTATGGTTACCACATCTTCAAACTGCTCAGAGATAATAGCTTTGTTTGAAGCATCACGAGAATGTGTTTGGTTGAGATCATTGATAAAACACTTCAGTGACTCGTGTAGTATTGCTAAAAACGATACATCCCCTACTGTTATATTTGAAGACGACGCAGCATGTATCGCACAAATGAGTAATTGGTACGTTAAGGGAAATTTGACGAAGCATATTTTCCCAAAATTTTTCTACCCATATGAACTTCAGAGAGAGTGGCGAGATTACCATATAATATGTACAATCTAGTGACAATCTAGCAGATTTGTTCACTAAGTCCCTACCTACCTCTACTTTTGAAAAACATGTTTATGGTATCGGGATACGAAGGCTTAAAAGATTGTTGTCTTCAGGGGGAGTAGCAACCTCGAAATAATCCTGAAGATTGGATCCCGGAGATCAATATAGTTTAACGAGTCATTATCTCTAGAATGAGCATTCAAGGGGGAGTGTTATAAATCAATAATGAATGCCCATTATGATATCATTTATGTCCACCACTGATTTGCTCGTGAGATTAGTCATTTACTAATGACTCATTATTAGGTCAACATATTTAACGTTTATGCATGATTATAAATAGGTCCTTGTATCAGTTGTTGAGGATGACAAGAAAACAAAAAAAATTAGTAAATCCTCCTGGCTTGGTACGCCCCCAGACGTAATCATTATTGACGAACTGGGTAAATAAATATGGTGTTCTTTCAATTACGCTTATTTTACAACAGATATAAACCCAATCTTTCAACTGAACGCCAAGCTGCTTCACACGAAAATATATATCTACAATCATAATCAAGGGTGCTAAAGTCGAAAATCACTAATCAGGCGGATTCTGACCGCCTTGGCCTAGTTTTTTTTTAAGAAAATTACATTATAATTGACCATCAATGATTTTACAATCAAATATATATATATGTATATGTATATAAATGAATTCTACTTTTGCCAAAATTTATCTATGTACAAAGGTGTTGTGACATTAATTATCCGAAGTGTATGGCCTATGTCTTACACGCTTGACCTCAACAAGGTCTAGAGATAATCTCACTCGACTACTAGGACCATAGTGAGGTCCGAGGACAATGTTGCTCGATTACTGGGACTGCAGCGAGGTCTGAAGATGAAATCACTGGAAGGCTGAGATCACTACGAGGTCTAAAGACGATGTTAGGATCAATCCTCCCTCAGTATCTTATCATGCAAGGTCCAGATCTAGGGTATGATGCAAATCGAATTGAATACTCCAAAGAAATTCTCGATTGAGTATGTCAATATTCTCCAAATTATTTGTGAAACCACCATGGAATATCTAGTATCTCATACTTGTAAGAATCACTGCATCTTCTAAGGGTATGATGCAAATTACACACCAATCCAATCACATATGATCATTAATTGCGGCTACTTTAAGAACCATGTTATAGTCATCTGACTCCCACGTCTCAATGACGATATTAGTTCACAAGAACACATATATATATAAATAAATACAAACAATCAAACACAATATTCTATAAGTCTAATATCGAATATTATTTATTGAATTAATAGTATATAAATAATAGAATATGATAACTACAATATTCTCATAAAAATAGTATCTAGGACAAACATATATACTTAACAGAAAGAACAAGAAGAATGTACATGCACAAGCCCCCACACTTTCAAGCATCTCAAGCTCTCATCAAAATTTATCATTTTACTTGAGTGTTAGCATTGTAGTTGCGGTTAATTTCGTTATTCATTCATTCCATTGTGCATTTGCAACGAAAATGCTCCTACACAGGTGAGTTTCAATTGTTCCATCATCACCCAGGCTACGTTTAATTTGATATTCATGACTTTAAAATAGTTGGAGGTAAAAAAATTCATAAATAATAAAAGTATGTTAATGAATTTTTATTTTATGTCAAATCAATATTTAAAAGTAATTGATGTAAATTATTTCATTGTATTATATAAAAATAATTAAGAAAGGAAATGAATAAGCGAGTGAAATTGATGATATGTGTAATGATTGAATGACAGAAAAGATAATAATAGATTTTATAGTTATTTTAGGACAAAATATAGAGTGAAATGATTCATACATAAACCATTGAAGTGTATTAGTTGTTTTAATTAATGAGTATTAATTATTTTCACTTAAGAGTATTAGTTGTTTTTACTAAAGAATATTAATTGTTTACTGAAAACAAACTAAAACTCTTTAGCAAAAATTACGAATACGCTTTACTGAAAACAACTAATATCCTTCAATGATTCATGTATGAACTAGTTTCACTTTAACATATTCTACTTTTAGATGTGGATTGTGTATGAAATTTAAAAATTGAATTTAAAATCTCTAACTCGAATGGGATGAGAATCGAAAAGTCCTAATTTCATCCGGGTGAATCCTAAACCAAACGTAGCCGCCTTACAATTTTTTCCCTTTCCATATGACTTTCAACGTCACCAATTTCTCATTTTCTTTATTTTGTCGCAGTTTATTTTTTATTCTTTTCATCCCAAGATAATTATTTGTTCCTTTCTTTTTGTCCTAAACTACAATCCTTTTTCTATTTTGAAATATGTAAAATGTTCAAAATACCCATATTTAATAAATGTAATTAATACTCCCTCTGTCCTATAGCTACTTTCACACAAAAGTTAATAAAGTAATTTTACCTTATTAAAAAATAATCAGCCCTACGTTCACTTATTTGTTTTTCTTAAAAAAATGTGTTCATTCGTTTTTATTATCAATATATCAGAGAATATTTGGAACTTCAAATGTAAAATTGAAACCCAATAAATAATACTCCCTCCGTCCCAAACTTAAGTTTTCCTTTACTGTTTGCACGGTTATTAAGAAAAGAATTGTTAGTATTTAAAGTGATAAAATGATGATAAAGTGATAAAGTAGATGTTTTGGTTATTAGTGTATGAAGAATATAATATTAAAAAGTATTGTTATTTTTTTGTCAAAAATAGATGTAGCAAATGATTATGGGACGAACCTTTTTAACAAACGGAAATTTAAATTTGGGACGGAGGGAGTATGTTATAGGTCTACATGTTAAAAGAAAAAAGGTCATCCTTTTTGGGTGGAAGAATTACTATTTAATTCAATTACACCCTCTGTCACTTAGAATCTTTCATACTTTTTTTTTTCGTCTGCTTTACTGATCTTATATCCTTAAAATTGAAAATTTTCTTTTATAAAAGTTAGCAAAGTATTAAAGGTATCATTCTTTTATTCAAAACCACACTATACTATTTTTTTTTTCGGTAAAGATATGGATCCAAATTCTGGTCAACCAGAATCCACTTTTTGATTTTATTTTTTATTTAATTAATAAAGGTCATTAACTTAATGACATAACTACCCCTATATCATTTTGGCTCCAAACTTTCTATATATTGGCGCCAAAAATCTTACAATTTTCCTCCAAAATACTTTCCCTCCAACATTTTCCCTCCAACACATGCATGCAATCATTATATATAAGCATGCAAGACATCTAGTTTTCCAAAAAAAAAGTTATCATTACACATTAAAATAAGTTTGTCATCATCTTCATAAAATTAAGCATTATTATCATAACACATATTAATCCATATTTCAAATTTACTTAAGAAATTAGGGTTTATATTTTCGATTTAATTTATAATTTTATCCGTTTTTATTTATTTAAAAAATTGGCTATATTTTTCGGAGCAATTTTAGAAAAATAAAAATTACCCAATGAAAAAATTGGGTATGTTACAATTATTTCGAAATGTCTTCTAATTTGTAACATTTATTTCGAAATATCTTCTAATTTTTAATAATTATTTTGAAATATCTTCAAATGTATTAACAATTATTTCGAAATATCTTCAAATTTTTAACAATAACAATAATTTCGAAATACTTTTAAGTTTTAAAAATTATTTCGAAATTTTTAACAGCCAATTCGAAAAATCTTCTAATTTTGACAATTAATTCAAAATGATAAAATAAAATAATTGTATTATTTACCATCACTATTGGTAACACTATCAGTGTGTATTAATTGAAAGTGGCTCGTAATGTTAGAAAATAATAATTGTATTACTTACCATCGCTATTGGTAACACTATCAATGTGTATTGTTAATACTACTAGAGACTCGGTAATAACACCATAAACCCTAATCACTCACGGCAAACCCTCACCTTAAACCCTAATTCGATTGATTTAAATGGTAAATGTTGAGAATTAATCGAGAATGGACTCGTAATGTTAGAAAATAATAATTGTATTACTTTACATCCATTATTTCAAAATATCTTCTAATTTGTAAAAATTATATCGAAATATGGGAAATTTTGTAACAATTATTTCGAAATGTCTTCTAATTTTTAACAATTTAATATAATTTGAATGATTAAAATGTTAGAAAATAATAATTGTATTACTTAACATCACTATTGGTAACACTATCAATGTGTATTTGTAATACTAATATTACCCTCAACCCTAAACCCTAAACCCTCAACCCTACACCCTAAACCCTTACCCTTGCTAATGTTACTAATAATGTGTGTTAGTATTTTTTTTTTTTTGCTACAAAATTAAATTGTTATCACTGAATTTAATTTTTATGAATAAAAATATTAGTAAAAGCACTCTCACTTAAATTATGTCTTCTAATTCGAATGACTAAATTAAAAATTGTTGAGAATTAATCAAAAATGGACCCATAACGTTAAAAAATAACAATTGTATTACTTTACATCAATTATTTTGAAATATCTTCTAATTTATAAAAATTATATAGAAATATGGGAGATTTTGTAACAATTATTTCGAAATGTCTTCTAATTTTTAACAATTTAATATAATTCGAATGATTAAAATATTAGAAAATAATAATTGTATTACTTAACATCACTATTGGTAACACTATCAATGTGTATTTGAAATAGTAATATTACCCTCAACCCTAAACCCTTACCCTTGCTAGTCTATACTCTATAATAACAAAATAGTCTAAAAATAAAAACTAATTATAAAGTCATGCCAAGAGTTTTTACTAATTTTGATAAATATAATATTTAATATTTAGACATAATTAATGTGCATTTAATAAATAAAATATTTTTTAATTGTATTTTTTTTAAAGACTCTAGAAAAATGTACTATTATATTTGGTTTGATTAAATAATGTGTGTTAGTATTAGTTTTTTGCAACAAAATTAAATTGTTATCATTGAATTTAATTTCTAATAAATTAATTTTTAAGAATAAAAAATATTAGTAAAAGCACTCTCACTTAAATTATGTCTTCTAATTCGAATGATTAAATTGGAAATTGTTGAGAATTAATCGAGAATGGAATCATAACGTTAGAAAATAACAATTGTATTACTTTACATCAATTATTTTGAAATATCTTCTAATTTATAAAAATTATATCGAAATATGGGAGATTTTGTAACAATTATTTCGAAATGTCTTCTAATTTTTAACAATTTAATATAATTCGAATGATTAAAATGTTAGAAAATAATAATTGTATTATTTAACATCACTATTGGTAACACTATCAATGTATATTTGTAATACGAATATTACCCTCAACCCTAAACCCTCAACCCTCAACCCTCAACACTCAACCCTCAACCCTTACCCTTGCTAGTCTATACTCTATAATAACAAAATAGTCTAATAATAGAAACTATTTATAAAGTCATGCCAAGAGTTTTTACTAATTTTGATAAATATAATATTTAATATTTTGACATAATTAATGTGCATTTAATTAATAAAATATTTTTTAATTGTATTTTTTTTAAAGACTCTAGAAAAATGTACTATTATATTTTGTTTGATTAAATAATGTGTGTTAGTATTAGTTTTTTGCTACAAAATTAAATTGTTATCATTGAATTTAATTTTTAATAAATTAATTTTTATGAATAAAAATATTAGTAAAAGCACTCTCACTTAAGTTATGTCTTCTAATTCGAATGATTAAATTGGAAATTGTTGAGAATTAATCGAGATAACGTTAGAAAATAACAATTGTATTACTTTACATCAATTATTTTGAAATATCTTCTAATTTATAAAAATTATATCGAAATATGGGAGATTTTGTAACAATTATTTCGAAATGTCTTCTAATTTTTAACAATTTAATATAATTCGAATGATTAAAATGTTAGAAAATAATAATTGTATTACTTAACATCACTATTGGTAACACTATCAATGTGTATTTGTAATACTAATATTACCCTCAACCCTCAACCCTCAACCCTCAACCCTCAACCCTCAACCCTAAACCCTTACCCTTGCTAGTCTATACTCTATAATAACAAAATAGTCTAAAAATAGAAACTAATTATAAAGTCATGCCAAGAGTTTTTACTAATTTTGATAAATATAATATTTAATATTTTGACATAATTAATGTGCATTTAATTAATATAATATTTTTTAATTGTATTTTTTTAAAGACTCTAGAAAAATGTACTATTATATTTTGTTTGATTAAATAATGTGTGTTAGTATTAGTTTTTTGCTAAGAAATTAAATTGTTTTCATTGAATTTAATTTCTAATAAATTAATTTTTAAGAATAAAAAATATTAGTAAAAGCACTCTCACTTAAATTATGTCTTCTAATTCGAATGATTAAATTGGAAATTGTTGAGAATTAATCGAGAATGGAATTGTAATACCCCGTCCCGTTTTATACCTTTTATATTCCTAGAACCCTTATTTTATTTTTCTTATCTTTGTTTCTTTTTATTTTATTATTTTGTGTGCTTTTGTGTAATATAAATATACATACCCTTTTTATAAATTCCTAAATTCGTAGAAAGAATCGAATCTTTCAAAGCGAATAAAGGACTACGAGAAATTAAATATTCAAGTTTAATTAAGGATTTCGATCCGTATAATTTATTGATAAAAATATACATGTATAATTCAAATACAATAAAATATTAATTGAATCTTAAAACTGTATTAATTTTCAAATCGGGATTAATCTCGTGAACCAAACGATCCCTAAACCGTATCAAGTGGGATCGAAAATATCATGTATTGGAGTGGATTAAGTTCATCCACATAATATACTTTCCTTTTTTAATTAATATTAATTAGAGAAATAATCACACCCACATATTAATTCATTCCTTTTAAAATAATTATTTAAGAAATTGAAAATTAAAATCTCTTCCTCTCTCCTCCTTGCAAAACCGCGTACACCTCCACCAATTCCCATTTCTCCTTCTTCTCTCCTCAAAGCGGGAAAACAACCGGAGCTCTCTCTCTCCTTTTCTTTCCGGCGAGGTGACGCCGTCGAAGCCGCCGCAGCCCGAGGCCCACGCCTCCCGCTTCACGACGTGATGCCGTCGCCTCTGCCTCCCAGACGCCGCGCGACGCGCCGCCCAGCTCCGTCCGCGACCACCGTCGCGTCGCTCCCTACGCCGCCGCCGCCTCCCCTGTTTCCAACCGGGAGTCGAAGCGCCGCCGTACCCAGGCCACGGCGCCACCATCGCCGTCGCGCCTCTCAGCACCGTCACGCCGCCCTTGCGTCTCCAGCCCATCGGACCGCCGAGCGCCGCCCCTTCCCCTTCGCGAACGCCGCCGTGCGACGCCGCCCGCCGCCGCCTCTTTTTTCTTTCCAGTAAGAAATTAGCAATCCCCTTTTCAATTTCAGTTCTATTTAATTTCGATCGACCCTAACCCTCTCCGTTTGATTTCCGATCGAGATGACGCCTTTGATTCGAACCGCTGCCCGTTTTGATTTCGGAAAATTCAAAATCATGCCGTTAGGCCGCAGAAATTATCCGACGAGCCACCAATCGAACGCCGTTAGGCTGCTCGGTTTGGACTCGTAAGACTTGCTATCTCCTCTCTAATTCTCGTAATAGTTGAGATAGGAATTGATCACTTTTAGTCCCCCTGTTGAGACTTTGTAAATTTAAGAATATTTGTTTTGTTTTGGATTTGAAACTTGTAGATGGACTGTTGGTATTTTGTTGTTTAGTATTATTGAATTAGTTGTTTGGTGCTATTGGTTAAGTTGGTTGGTGTTATTGTTTTGACAATTAGTGTTGTTGGCTTAGTTGGTGAATATTAGTGAATTAAGATGTTTAGTATTTTTGGATTAATTGTCTAGTATTCTTAGCTTGGGTATTTAGTATTATTTAGTTGGATAATATTATTAGATGGATGAATTAGTTTGGTTTGGTTAGCTGATGATGTGGTGCCGAAATTAGTTTGTTTTATTGTTAGTTGAGTTTTTGGAGGCAAAGGGAAACTCGTCTTCCCTTTGTGCGACTGTTAGAAATTTTGGAACGAAAAGATAAGTCGTTTAATACCCAATTTAGTAAACAAATGAAGAAGGTGGACAATAGTATAATTCTTTTGTTTTAGAAGTATTACAAATCAATTTTAGAGGTGTTATTAATATTAGAAAAGAAAAGTATTTTTTATAAACTTCTTAGAAAGTCTAAGTTTATTAATAAGTTTTATTAAAGGAAATTTATTTATAAAATATGATTAATTATATTCAAGATTTTCTTTTAAAATGAGAAATAGAATTCTTAAGAAAGAAAAACCTTTTCTTTAATTTTATTAATATTTTTCTAAGTAATTCCAAGATGAATTCTTATATTTTCTTCCTTAAAGGGCCTTTATTAAGGACACCCTAAATTCAGTAAATACACCCCCCTGTTACACACAGAAATCAGTAAATACACCGTCCTGTTACACACTGCTTTTAGTAAATACACCCCCTAATACACCTCCTCTTAAAAAGGGGTGTACTTATCAAAAGATTGTTTTTGTAGTAATCGAAATAGTCATACCACAAGTATACTAGTAAATACACTCCCTCAATACACTCACCTTTCTAGAAGTGGTGTATTTACCAAAATAGAGTGTGACCCTTAAGCAAGTCCTTTTTGAGTTTATAAGACCACAACTTTCTCGATTCTCGTAACACAAACTCTCAAGTTTTCCTAAACGTTTTCAAAGGTCAACTTTTAATTAAATATCTTCCTACTAGGATTCGGTACTAGTTGGAACGCACACGAGGTTTCCGACCATCTATTCGTACATCATTCACGGGACCCGGAGTAAACAGGTGGGTGATGATCTGTTGATTGATCTGCTAATAATAACGTCGTGCCGGTATTTCCTGAACTCGATTAAATCAAATCAAAAATACCTAATCCAACATAAATGTAACACCTATCTATATAACTGTTTGGATTATGTGATATAACTATATGTGTTATATATTACCCGTTGTTTTGTGAATCGATCATCACTGCATGAGTAAACACCTTACGTGAGCATGAATCAGTTCAGTTAACAGTCAAGTATTATTCTTTGTAAAGTTTATTGAGTCAGTTTTGTGGAAGGTCAGTATGTACGGAGTCGGGATCGAGTTTTAAATCCGACCTCCGGGGCTGCTGTCGGGGACGCCCTCGGAATCAAGGTTGTTGATCAAGTAGATCTGGTCCCCGGTCAGCTGTCGTTTGACGCACTGGGAAGAAGGCCATTGATACTTGCTTATTTTGAGGGATGTTATAAGGTTGGATGATGTGAGTTTGTGTGGTTGGATGAAGTAAGTTCTGGTTGGAGTTGAAAAGGATAACTTTGTTGATTGGTTGGAGTTGAAAAGAGTAACTTTGTTGGAAGTGGAATGATTGTACGTTTATGGTTTGTCAGTTTGTGATAATGCGTGATATGACTTTGGGCTTTGCCCTAATGTGAACCAACTTGTGCTATTTCAATTATATCATGTGAAATATGCTTAATCACCGTTTAAATCTTTATAATCTTTTATACACGACAACTGATTAATTAATTACTTTATTAATGAGTATAACTTAATATATTTCGGATTTACCAATCCCATGATGTTGCAAATCACCCATATGTGAGAATTCAATTCTCACGCCCCTTTTCCCTAATCCCCTTGCAGATTATGATTTCGTGGAGCAAGGACAGTAATAGAGACGACACGGAGTTCCCCACTTAAATAAAACATTACTGTTGATACTATGTTTTATGTACACATATATGTGTGAGAGATACATATTAAAATTATTCTACCAATTTCTTCCGCTGCATGAAACTCCTCTCTCTCAATTCAGTTATATTTCTTTCAAAAATTTTATAATTCGGACTTTTGATCACAATAACACTTCGAATTCGATATTATTATTATATATCGGGTTCGGGGCGTTACAGGAATCATAACGTTAGAAAATAACAATTGTATTACTTTACATCAATTATTTTGAAATATCTTCTAATTTATAAAAATTATATCGAAATATGGGAGACTTTGTAACAATTATTTCGAAATGTCTTCTAATTTTTAACAATTTAATATAATTCGAATGATTAAAATGTTAGAAAATAATAATTGTATTATTTAACATCACTATTGGTAACACTATCAATGTATATTTGTAATACTAATATTATCCTCAACCCTAAACCCTAAACCCTCAACCCTCAACCCTCAACCCTCAACCCTTACCCTTGCTAGTCTATACTCTATAATAACAAAATAGTCTAATAATAGAAACTAATTATAAAGTCATGCCAAGAGTTTTTACTAATTTTGATAAATATAATATTTAATATTTTGACATAATTAATGTGCATTTAATTAATAAAATATTTTTTAATTGTATTTTTTTTAAAGACTCTAGAAAAATGTACTATTATATTTTGTTTGATTAAATAATGTGTGTTAGTATTAGTTTTTTGCTACAAAATTAAATTGTTATCATTGAATTTAATTTCTAATAAATTAATTTTTATGAATAAAAATATTAGTAAAAGCACTCTCACTTAAATTATGTCTTCTAATTCGAATGATTAAACTGGAAATTGTTGAGAATTAATCGAGAATGGACTCATAACGTTAGAAAATAATAATTGTATTAATTTACATCAATTATTTTAAAATATCTTCTAATTTATAAAAATTATATCGAAATATGAGAGATTTTGTAACAATTATTTCGAAATGTCTTCTAATTTTTAACATTTTAATATAATTCGAATGATTAAAAAGTTAGAAAATAATAATTGTATTATTTAACATCACTATTGGTAACTCTATCAATGTGTATTTGTAATACTAATATTACCCTCAACCCTCAACCCTAAACCCTCAACCCTAAACCCTTACCCTTGCTAGTCTATACTCTATAATAACAAAATAGTATAAAAATAGAAACAAATTATAAAGTTATGCCAAGAGTTTTTACTAATTTTGATAAATATAATATTTAATATTTTGACATAATTAATGTGCATTTAATTAATATAATATTTTTTAATTGTATTTTTTTATAGACTCTAGAAAAATGTACTATTATATCTTGTTTGATTAAATAATGTGTGTTAGTATTAGTTTTTTGCTACAAAATTAAATTGTTATCATTGAATTTAATTTAATTAAATAATGTACACAACATAAAAAAAATTCGACATTTTTCTATTATATGGAGCTACCACCGATTTTTTTTTTTAGGAAGAATGGTGAAGAAAGCTAGTGTTATGTATATATTAGGATTATGTATGTATATATTATGGTTATGTATGTATATATTAAGATTTGTATGTATGGAGAGAATAAAGACAAATGTATTAAAAGAAGAAGACAATGATTGCTTTGAAAATATAAGAAAATCTTTCTTTTATTGACAAAATATTTTCAATTTTTCAAATTCAAATTTCATTTAAAATCTGAAATTTTTCATTTTGGCGCCAAAAATTAGAGTAGGGGTACATTTGGACTTTTTAGTGCGTAAAATAACTGAAATGCCCTTTTTGGATGTCCAAATTCTGAACCTTTAGGCTTGTCCTTTTTTTTTTTCTCTTAACGATTGTGCACATTTTAAGGTGTGAAGAGAATGGTTGGATTACTGATCTAAGTTGTCGGCGAGGCCAGATGATTTCTGACACACACAATGTCCACGTCCCAGTCCAATAATTTGTATGCAAGTAGCGGTAGGTGGTTGACATTATATCCAACAGCTGTAATTGACTACAGCAGCACATAATTCCATAAAGCCTTAAAAAAAAGAAAAAAAAGGGGCAAATCAATAAAGCTTGTCATATGTAGTGCCGCTGAGTATGGTAATATTTAAATGCTACTTTACGATCATCATTATATACAGAAAGAAGCTCCTAAATTTAATACAATAATGTTATCCATCCTCTGTTGATTACATTTGCGCTAATTGCTAAGTTCCTAATGTGTGACATATGTACACATATTTTATTGTAATTTAGTACATTAATTTTTTGTTTATTTCTCAAATTCAGCACGGCACTCGTTTTTGTATGTTGAATATTAAATCAGGAAAGGACTAAACTTTACTTTAAGAAACACCCATATGAGATTGCATTGCAGGTTTTCAATCATGATTTGTATAAGCATGCTATTTCAATTACATTCTCACCTGTTTTATACGAATGTTTCATTAGTTCCACGTTGACATGATCTTTTTTTTTTTCTTAAAAAATACTCCTTGCGTCCCACTCTAAGTGTCCCACTTTCCTTTTTTGGTTGTCCCACACTAAGTGTCTCATTCCATAAATGGAAAAAGCAACACTCTACTACATATAAACTTTAATCTTAAAATTCACACAATATTACAAAAAATATCACTCATTCAATCCACTTTTCAACACTATTCATTACTTTATTAAACACTATTCATTACTTTTCAACATTATTCATTACTTTTCCACTATATATTAATAAACAAATACACTTTCTTAAACCATTCAACCAAAAGAAATGAGACACTTAGACCGGGACGGAGGGAGTATATATTATTTGCAAGTAAAAAAGAAATAGCGAATGGAGGTAGTATATTTTTTTTGCATGTTCAAGTTATATTAATCTCACTTCTATTACTATATATGGATACACAGTGCAATGGGCACACATGAAACTAACTCTTTTATGAGATGGTCTCATTAATCATTAGAAATTGAACTAGATTTTTACAATGAAGATTAATTAACACTACAAATTAAACACGATATCACGCCACTAATTTTACATTAATAGCAAATTAACGTATCACAACAACTAACAATACAACAACAAATCACCCACCAGATCTGCATTTTTCCCTAAATAACATCATAATTACCATCAAAATCACAAACAAAACACAAATTTTCTTGTGAACAAGTTTCATAGTACGAAATTAATACATTAAACTTATTAACCGATACCATAACAAGCATTTACTGATACTATTAAGCTTGTAAACTGAAATTACAGAGTAAATTATTAGGGTATCAGTGAATCCATCTAATGTTATCGGAAAATACATTTAATGGTATTAGTTTCATACTTCGAGGAGGAGGAAAAATACCCAATACCTATAAGGGGGAAAATCTAGCAGAAAAGGAAACAAAGAATCAGCGGCGGCAACGGGTAATGGCGGAGCAGCCTCGAGAGTAGGGGTGAACTGGACCCCTAGCTCTGTAGCAGTTGTGCGTATAATAGGACCTACCGGAGCGTGGAGGGCAGGGGATTCTGTTCGCCGACAGAGCTCCGTACGAAATGTAGTAGTGAATCACTCTCTTCCAAAAGAGCGAACGCCGATTTTGTTCGCCGGTGAATTCTTCATTGGACAATGTTGCCCACGGGTCGGTGGAGATCTGGAAAGTGGAATCGTCGGAAGCTTGGGCTGCCGAGGCGAGGATAGTGAAGAGTAGAGTGAAGGAGAAGAGGAGGGAGGGTTTGGGGAAGGCCATAGGATTAGGAAGAGGAGAGGAATGTAGTTTTTGGGTTTGGAAGGTTATCACTAAATTTGAGGGAAATGTGTTGTTGCTTTGCTGGGGACGTACTCACGTGCTTAGCTGTATAAATGAAATATCCCCTTGTATATTATAACGAAAAAATAGATTTGTTGCTCTTTTTATGATTTTAAAGAAAATTGATATAATATGTAAAAGGTAAAATTATTGTGTCAAAGTCAAGAGTTAATAACTCAGTTGGTTGAGTCCACCACGTAAGACCTCAAAAGTCTTGGGTTGAGACATGGAGAGGGTATTTTACAAATTATTGTAATTGGTTACCTTTAAAAAAAAAATTATTGTGTCAAATGAGATACAAAATAAATTATATTTGAGTAGATCTTGGGTGAGCCAATAAGACTATGGGACTCAATATAAATTGGATATGATGCATTAATACTTTGACTAGTGGATGTTAATATGTGTTGTATCATGCCGTGAAATGGTCTTAGACAAATTTTTGTTATTATTTTAAAAGTGTTTTACGGGTATGTTGAAAAAAATAGATAAATTTTTGTTGGTCTCGAAACGAGTTATACAAGTGTATGGGGGGGGGGGGGGGAATACACCTGATGTTACAGATTCAAACTTCTTCTTTAAGACTTATCAGATTAACTCAAGACAATAGATCTTCAGTGGACTTTGAGGTCTGCTGAGATTTACTTATGAAAGCTTACTGAGATATCAGTTCCACTGAAAGCTCAAGACTTTCAGTTGAACTACTATCTAATTAGCTTTCAAATGCGGATTAGTGAGCCCTTATGAAAACCTCATTTTGCTTGATAAAACTTGTTTGAATAACACACCCTTAGAGAAATAGCATAAAGTAAATGCACAAGATGTAAAGTGGTTTAGAGATGAATCTCCTACGTCCACTGTCCTGATTAAACAGGAGAATTCCTTTCACTTGGAATTCCTTGTGTTATAGTGTCAAGGTGCACTGATCAAATTAATCCTCTCTAAGGATATTTGATCGCTAGGATAATTCCAGGTCCTAGTTCCCAAAACAACCAGCTTGCAGACTGATATCAATAATCAGCTTACTAACACCTCTTAACTCTAACTCTCAACCTAACTTTGGGTAGGGTTTTAAGTAGGGTTTGGTTCCAACTGTTTGTGAAATAATCCTTACAAGTTAGCTCAAGGCTTTAAGGATGGATTATCTCTTTCTAAAGTTTGGATATAGCTATAAGCTCAGTTACAGAAGGTTTGGTATGCTCTCTACAAATATGAAACACTTAGGAAACAAGGGTGATTTTGAGTGCTTCTTAGTAAGTTATGAGTGTAGAGAATGCTTGTTCTTGTTAAGTTTCCCGTGCGTAGAAATGGGCACGACCTTTTGTATTTATAGACCTTCTTGAAAATCTTCGCGTTGGAGTTGAATCTTCTCAAGTAAGTCTTCTTAAATCTGATTGGTTCAAACGGCTCTATTTAAATTTTAAGTCGTGTCAAGAAACGGCTGAAAGATCTTGCCTGTTTACCAGCTCTATGGAGAAAGCTAAAGCAAGACTTTTGGTACTTGTCAGTCTGTGACATGTCGGCTGTCAGTAGGGTACACCTACGTGTCATCTTCTTAGTGGGCCGCGCAGTCTACTTGCTCAGAATCCTGTCTGGTTTTAAGGTGGAACTCAATTGAAAGAACCTTCTTATTCCTTCATTTATTGCAAGTTTTACTGATATTTGATTTGCCTTGTTC
The DNA here is from genome assembly GCA_947034835.1 of Ballota nigra. Taxonomy (NCBI): domain Eukaryota; kingdom Viridiplantae; phylum Streptophyta; class Magnoliopsida; order Lamiales; family Lamiaceae; genus Ballota; species Ballota nigra. The sequence goes on from OX344723.1 coordinate 124,053,460, forward strand.
CAACCAGATTAACTAATAACTTTTAATATGTTTAGTATTGAATGTGCGTTGTTAGTCCTCATCAGTGGACCTTGATCCTCTACTGATGGTATAGGCTAAGTAAAAATGCACTTAGAAAATATTTATAACTCAGTCTTCTTCACTTCACTTCTTCCTCAGCGGATTTCTTCTTCAGTGGACTTCTTCAACTCTTAGATATACTATTTGAATTAGTAAATGCACTTCAGTTCCTTAACATTTGAACTGGTTAATTCTATTCTAACCTTACTGAATACTTACAAATGACTTAGGAGGAACTGTTGGTCCCGGTACAAGACTGAGGAATACGTGTATGGGGGGGGGGGAATACACGTATACCAATTTTTCTGACTTTTAATCTTACTGAGTCCCCTTAGCTCAGAGTGTTAAAGAACTCAGGGTTGTAAACACACCTACTGATTGCACTGAGTGTTGGTCAGTTGGCTAACTATCAACTTGAGTTCAGTGCGGAAATGCGTGAGCCCTGAAAGTTTATAGTCTTGTTTTATGTTTGCTTTCTGAAAAATTGTTTACTCAATTCTGAAATAGTGGTTAGTAGGGCAGTGTTCAGATTAATGATCAGGCTGATTGATTCAAGCCTGACAAAACCAAATGCTATGAATGACTTAAGCTAATAGGCAACTAAGAACAATATCAAAGCAGTAAGAACACATGGAGTTTAACGTGGTTCAGAGACTCAAGCTCCTACGTCCACGGTCCTGATTTAACAGGAAATCCACTACTGGAATTCTTGTTTTTTACGTGCCAAGGTGCACCAAGATCAGCTCACCTCGCTGACCTATACAAACTCCTTTCTAACTCACTAACACAACTTCCACCAACAAACCTGACTAAAGGGTTTTGGTTTCAGTTTGGATTCCAACTAGGGTATGATTATCCTTACATGACTAAGCCATGCTAAGGATGGATAATCACTCTAAGCTTATGATAAGGCTTGAAAGCTCAATGGAATACAGAATAACTCTCAATAATCTAAGAAATACTTGGAAAATTTATCTGGTTTTGAGTACTTCTTTTGAACGATGAATGCTTTTGAAAGCTTGAGAGTTGAGTAATTTCTGGCTTGAAAATTTTCCGTAACCTTGAATGGGTTCAAGGCCTTCTGTATTTATAGGTGATTTGAAAACTATCCGTTGGAAGAGATAGCCTTCTTGTCATCTACGTAGAGTTGTTCAATGGACATATCTCCCATGCAGCAGTCGTCCTTGCATGAATTAGGTAATGGCATTTAATGCACCATTTAATGCTTGCCCGTTGAAAGTGCAGTCTGAAGTCAGTCTTCATGTCAGGGTCTGTACGTGCGTGTCCTCCCTGGATTGGTCCACGTCATCAAGTTGGTGAGAATGTCAGAACTTATTCCTGGGCTTCAGGCTTGTCTTATTAAGTTCTTTTTATCTCGAGCACAACGGTCTTGTCCTGACGCTGACATTCCTTTTGTATTGCTTGGCTCTACTCCAAGTCTTTCCCATTTACTCAGTATCATCCTGTTCCCTACATGACTGAGTTAGTAATGACCTCAGGGTCACACTCTTCATCACTGACACTTACTCAGCCAACTTAGATAGACTGTCGTAAGTTCAGCATGGTGCTCTTCGTCTTCAGGCTCTTAGTCTTGATTGACATCAGTGAGTGCTCCTCTCACTGAGTACCTGTGAAGTGTAAAATAACTAAGTATAAAACTAACCAAGACTAGCATGTCTACAAATGCATAACATCTTTTCAGGGGCTTTGGGATCTAATCAAAACTGACATTGTCCCAACAATTTCCCCTTTTTTGATGATGTCAAAACACTGAAAAGATCCTCAAAACACTTAGAGGAAAATATTAAAGTCCTATCTATAAGATAAGTCAGTGTTAGAGCAATTCTTGATAAAGTACAGAATTTAAATGACAACCAAAAAGACAATGAGTTTTTGTCTGTGGGCAAAGTAATAGATTTCATTGATGATATTGAATGGGTACAATGAACCTGCTCTATTACAAAGAAAGATGTGAACACCTAAACTAATCTCATTTCAGGCTCGAGTCCATAACCAGCATAGACTCTAACCTTCAACTCATCTACTCTCTTAGGTTGGTTCACATAGCCTTCAGCTTTAGCAATCTTCAAGACTTCAGTCATTATAGCCTTTGTATCATGCTTTCCAGTTCCAGAGACTAGAGGTGGTGGTCGAGCAACGAACTCAGGAGCTTTCACTTGGACTTTAGCTGCTTTAGCTTCCTCCAAGATCTTCTGAATAAGTTCAGGGTGGTTGTCCATCATGTATTCAGTGAAGTGGGTATTGATGTCTTCAGAGTCGCCCCATTTCTTCACCACATACCAAAGCCTGACAAACTTATCCCTTGCGTCAACCCAAAACTCTTTCGTGTCTCTGAGATGAACTCATCGACAAGAGCTTCCCTCTGAATCACCTCAGGCTTACTGACTTGCAGAATTGTTGACTTTCTCGCTGTAGGCCTCTTTCTGTACTTTCTTGGTTCAGGCTTCGCCTTCTTCCTCCTTAGCAAACTGACCACTGCATCGTCAAGTTCTCTCTACTGCATATCAGTGAGGTCAGTTAGCTTCTCCACCTTCTTCTCCAGAATGTGCATCTTCTCCTTCTGAGCAATTTCAGCCCTGCGCTCAGCTTCAGTCTTCACCGAGGAGGCTCCCCATGCCTCAGCGCATTACTTAGCCACCATCTCCGCAGAGTAAGTGATTGGGTTCTTCCTCGTGTTCACAGGAGGATATTTCTGAACTGCTGACGATTCTGGTTTCGAAGCTAGTTGAGGAACATCTTTCGAAGGTTCATTAGCTTGTTCCGCTGTAGCTTCAGCCAACCTTGCTAACTTCCGCACAAAAACAACGTTCTCTTTTGGGTTTGCCTCAGGGTCTGCCTCCACTTCCTCAGGGCAGGATATTTTCTTCTTTTCCCCATTTTTGGCAGCATCCTTGGCAGGTGGGGGTGGGAACACATCTTGCCCACTGTTGATCACGAAGGCAGCTAGGGATTAGACTTCTTGCACTCATTCCTTCAACATATCAACCCCTGTGGCAATCCCAGTCCCAGCATAGGACACAATGTTGATGGCAGCTTTCAATTTCTCCTCAAAGACCTCCATGTTATGTTGGAGACTTTGTTCAGCCTTGGTGATCCTTTCCTCAATCTTCAAGGACTCATCGCTAATTCTGCCAGCCTCTGTCATCACTTTGGCAGATTCTTCAACAGCCTTAGCTAACACTTGCGCAGCTGACTCAGAGGACTGAGCAATCCTCCCTGACTCCAGTGCCAACTTGGCCGCTGAGTCATTCAACGCCTGAGTGAAAAATGCTCCAGCCTGAACTGCAAGATGCTCCACTGCTTATTCTAGCTTCAGCTCCCGTTGCTCATCCCCCTCATCAAGTTGCTTCAGTGTTCGCCTCAGCATCTTCTTTACCCTCTGCCTTTCATGCTTCACTGACTTCGCCGTGTCAACCATTGTTCTTTTCAACAGTATGAGCTCCTTGTTGACAAGCGTGTTGTAGGCTGACTTGGTTCTTTTGATATGTTTGGCGAGAGCCTGGGCATCTTTCTCCTTCTCTTCTTTGAGCTTTATCAACTCCTCTTGCAGCTCAGCCAGGTTCTCGGTCGTCTTTTCCTTTTTCACCTCAACAATCGTGGTGATTTCTCCACTCTGGACCCCAGTTATGATGACTTCATCGCCAGCTACAACATCGTCAGTGATTAGCTGCTTTCCCTTGTCAGCCCCTGCAGCATCAGTCCCCTCTTCAGGGTGCACTGAAGGTAGTTGTTGAGTGGTCAAGGCCACCTGCTCAGGCTCAGCCAAACCATCTCGAACTTTAGATTGAAAATCCTCAGAACTAGGAGTCTCCTTGGAAGCCTCTACATCGACCTCCTTTGTCTCAGGGCAGGGTATCCCGTCATCGACTGATGTATCATTGGCGGCTGAGATGTTCACAACATCATCAGCAGTTGGTCCACCCTTGGCACCAACTTCCTTATCACCTTTCCCCTGAGCCTGAGGCTCAGAGTTCATCGCATCCACTTCATTGACAGTCTCCTCCACTACCTTCTCATTCGCTCCTCCCTGAGCTTCATCATCCTCCTTGGGCTCATCCTCAAAATCCTCTTGCATCCCAGCCCTCATGTCATCCACTAGCTTTCTCAGATTCTCAAAATTTAGCAACTGAAGCCAACTAGTGAGATGAAAGTATGTACACAACCTTGCTTCCTCCTTCTCCCAATGTTCCCATCCTCTGGCATCGACAAGCATTTGTTGTTCTTGCATGTTGGACTGCTTGAAGTTGAGCCAGACTTTGAGTTCAATGACGTTTGAACACTACTCCCTGTACCTATGAAGGCTAGGCCAACACTTCGCCGCCCACCCACACGCGCTTCCCCTGATATTATTCTCCAATATCCCACCCATCATTCCCGCATCCAACTCCTCCTCCTCCTCCTCCTCCTCCTCCTCCATTTCTAGGAAATCATCCACCGACTCTCCTTCAGTAGAGGTTTTGGGGCAGTCTTTGGGGTTAGGGTAAGTAGGAAAGTCTTTAGGGTTGGGTGTATTTGTGTTTGGTTCAAGGTTCTGGTCAGGCTCAGTGATGATTGATGGGTTAGGCACTGACTCAGATGGTGGAAGGATAGGTTCAGTGTTTGAAGATGAAGGAGGGGTAGGTTTAGTGATTGTAGGGATAGGCTCAGTGTTTGAAGGGTTTTGGGGTTGGGTGTCAGTGGGGTGTGAGATAGGTTCAGTGATTGTAGGTTCAGGGTTAGAATGCATTGGGGGTTCAGTAGGGAAGGACTCAGATTGCAGAAGTTCTGCCGAGTTGATGGTTTCCCTCACCTGATCCAAGTCAGAGGCTCTTGGAGAGCTTGACTCTTCCCTGATAGGGCTTATCTCCCTCAGCTTTTTGGCAGGAGATTTCTTTGGCCCTTTCCTTAGCCTCTTGAGTGACCTATCAACCACTGCCTCTTCTCCTCCGGACCTGACTTCATCGTCAGTCTCCTCAGCCTCAGAAACAGCTCTCTTGGAGACCTTCTCAGTCCCCTTGCCAACTCCGTTGGCCGTGGCTTTCCCTTTCAAAACCACCTTTAGTCTGGCTGTCGTCTCCTCCATAGCCTTCTCCTCCTCCATCTTCTCAACCTCCTTCTCAGCAACGACCTCCTCCTGAGTCACCTTCCCCTTATCCAGGAGACTCTCAACCCTCTCAAGAAGGGCAGGCACACCTTTCTTGGCCTTCGCAGCTGGCTTCCTCTTCTGACCCTTAGCGGGGGCATTGGGGTCAGGCAATCCCAAAACTGTGTATGTATCACCAGCGGAGGTGAACATAACCTTCTTGGAAGATAAGTCGTCCTCCAAGTCAAAAGTGCAGCCCTGACATGCATGGGTGATCAGGATGGACAGCCTTGTCCCAAATGGAAGGATAGCTCCTACGGAGATATGCTTCTTCTCCTTATCCTTCCTCAGCTTGTCAGCAGCGGCCTGACTGATTTGGTCCAGAAGAAATTGCTCCCAGTTGGCCTCCACTCCATCAACCAGAGCACCCATGATCCTCAGCTTGGACAAACTGAGCTGCTCGTGAGAGCCAGTAGTACTCATTATGATCTTAGAGACCACATCAATCAATGCCCTGTACTCTGACTTCAGGGTGTCTTTATGCTGTCTCGCCCTGAACTCTGACGACCCAGACTTAGTCCACTTCTCAAGGAACTCCCCTTCATTATTCTCCTTGTAAGTCCTAGGGTTGATGTCGGAGCACGAAAGCCCATACACCTCCTTGATGGCCTTCCTCAGGTTGATATCACGCGTCTCGACATTGTAGAGAGCCTCACCATCACTGTTCTTCTCTCCAGTAGGAACCAGTACAGTTACCTTAGTAAATAACTCGCCCTTGCGAAGGAACAAGTTCAAATAGGCCTCCACAACTGTCTTAGGTAGCACAAAAGTGGGTTTCTGGGTGAAATACTTCTCCAACCCAACCTTGGAGATCCAGTTGAAAACTGGAAGAATCTCCTTCACCGATAGACACGCCCCTTCTATGGAGATAATGTGCTCCATGTTAACCAACTTATTCTTAACAACATCTTCAAGTTTGTCAGTAGACCAGTTGGTATCTAAGAATGCCATTTGATTTAATTTGAGGAAATATGAATTTGCAAAGAAGTGTTTGAACGAGAGAGAGTTTAGTGTGCAATGTGCTTTAGTGTTTGTGTAAATTCCTCAAATGACAGTCTAGATTGATATGAATTAGTCAGTTACTCAGAAGTGAGGTTGGGATTAATCCTGAATTTGAAAAGTTTTGAAATAAAGGTCAGGATTAATCTCTGTATCAATCATTTACCCACGTCAGTCATATTCCTTATAAAACGGACACGTATATGAAAAGTAACTGCAACACTAAAAGCTCTGCTGTGCGTGGGTTTAAATATAAAAAGGCACGCTTTAAATGAAAAAAAAAATGCATTTAATAAAGATTTTCAGGACGAAGGACTCAGGGAGACACTTTAAATTCACAAGAGTCAGTATAGAACTCATACCTGTCAGGGAGACATTGTAGCAACCTGATACCTCGCTGAGTCGAGTCTGGCCCGAGTTCCCCCTAGATCCTATACTGACTCTCTCCCGGATCTAAGAGACCATACTCCACTGACAGTTCCATAAATCTTGTCTCAGCCAAAGGCTTAGTCAAGATGTCAGCTCTCTGCCTGTCAGTGTGAATTTTCTCCATCCGAATGTCCTTCTTCTCCACATGATCTCGAATAAAGTGATGACTAATATCCACATGCTTGCACCTTGTGTGAAGCACTGGGTTCTGAGTAATTGCTATAGTACTATTGTTGTCACAATAGATTGGAACCTCATTAGTAAAAACCTGGTAGTCTCTCAATTGTTGCCTCAACCATAGAATCTGAGCACAACAGCTACCTGCAGTCATATACTCAGCCTCAGTTGTGGATGTTGCCACTGAATTCTGCTTCTTACTAAACCACGGATCAACTTACTTCCCAAAAACTGACATGTCCCTGAGGTTGATTTCCTATCAATCCTACAACCTCCATAATCTGCATCTGAATAACCAGTCAGTTCTAAGTTGTCATCTGAAGGATACCATAGTCCCATATTGACTGTCCTTTTCAAATACTTGAGTATCCTCTTAGCAGCCTCCAAATGACTTGACCTGCAATCCTAAAAAGAAGTTCATCTCTCCCATCATTGACATCTCAAATTTATCAGTCATCAACTTAGAGAATTTCTCACAGAGCTGATGATTTGGTGATCCAAATATTATGTCATCTACATAAATCTAGACCAAGAGAATGTCATCACCTTCAGTGATCATGAACAAGGTCCTATCCACAGTTCCCTTCTTGAACCCATGGCCAGTCAGGAATTGAGAGAGAGTATCATACCAAGCTCTAAGAGCTTGCTTAAGTCCATAGAGTGCTTTCTTCAAATGGTATACTCTATCTCTAACCTCAAACCCTGGAGGTTGTTCGACATATACCTCTTCATTGAGTACACCATTCAGGAAGATACTATTGACGTCCATTTGATACACCTTAAACTTCTTATATGTCGCATACGCAAGGAACAACCTGATGGCTTCCAACCTAGCCACTGGAGCAAAGGTCTCATCATAGTCTATCCCTCCAGATTGACAATACCCCTTTGCAACCAGTCTTGCCTTGTTCCTTACTACAACACCATTCTTATCCTTCTTGTTCTTGAAGACCCACTTGGTACCAATAACGCCTTGATGCTTAGGTCTATCTACCAGTTCCCAAACCTGATTCCTTGTGAACTGATTCAACTCCTCTTGCATGGCTATGATCCAGTTTGAGTCAGTAAGAGCTTCTTCAATGTTCTGAGGCTCTTGCTCAGAGAGAAAGCAACAGAACAATGCGCTCTCATCATGGAACCTTCTGGTCCTGACTCCCTCAGTTGGATCACCATTGACTTGGTCAATGTGATGATCTTGTAGTCATGTTCTCTTGCCTGGAGTTGTTCCTGAAGTACCTACAATGTTAGTGTCTACAGGCTCATAGAATTCAGGAAATTGAACAGAAGGGGATGATCCTGAGTCTATACCAAAGGGATTTACCAACTCAATCTCAGGGACATTGATTCCCCCTTGTTGAGGTGACTCAGGAATCGTCTCAGCTGTGACCGCATCTTCATAGACGATGCTTACCTCAGGTTGAGCCTGTTCCTCAGTCTGAGGCTCAATAATCCCTGATGTGCTAGGCTTAGGAGTGGCTCTTGGATCATCTTCTTGATCATCGTCATCGTCCCATCTTTGAATTAGCACAGTTTTGACCTTGGGATCAGGTTGATTCTTCAAGCTCAACCTATTTACTCTCCTTGTAACCTCCTAAGTGTCAGGATTCAACACCCTTATCCTAGACTCAGTGACAGATTAATCAAACACATCATGTGGTGATTCTTCCACATCAAGGGTCCTACAATTGTAAACCCTGAATACTTTACTGACTTCAGAATATCCTAAGAATATTCCTTCATCAGATTTACTATCAAAGGCTTTCAACTGGGTCTTACCATTGTTGAGGATGAAGCACTCGCAACCAAATATATGGAAATAGGAAATTTCTTATTCCAAGTCTCATATGGGGTCTGTGCATGTTGTTTGTTCAACATGGATCTGTTATGGGTGTAGCATGCAGTATTGATTGCCTCAGCCCAAAACTTCTTGGGCAATCCTGACTCAGCCAGCATGGTCCTGGCAGCTTCCTTCAGTGTCATGTTCCTTCTTTCAGCAACACCATTTTGTTGTGGGGTTCTAGCTGCAGAAGTCTCATGTGCAATACCAAGTACATTACAGAAATCTGAAATATATAAATTTATAAATTCAGTGCCCTTGTCAGAACTGGTCTTAGTAATGGACTGATTATTCTCATTGCTGAGTCTTCTGAGCAACTCTGGAAGCTTCACCTGTGTTTCCTTCTTATTCAACAAGAAAATAACCCAAGTATATCTAGAATAACCATCAATAACCACAAGGGTATATTTCTTACCATTCATACTCACAGGTGTTACAGGGCCAAATAAATCCATGTACAAGAGCTGTAGAATCCTGTCAGTGGAGAAGGAAGCTTTCTCCTTGAATGATGCTCTGACCTGCTTCTCCCCCTGACAAGCTTTGCACACATGATATTTGCTAAAAACTTCATTAGGTAGACCTTCAACAAGTGATTATCTAGAAATTTTATTAAGAATCTTGAAGTTCAGATGGCTCAATCGTTTATGCCATAACCAACTGAGCTCTAGAGAGCTTTTAGCAACAAAACAAGTATTGAGAATATTGCTGCTCCAATCAGCGAGATAAACATTACCTTTCCTAATACATGATAGAAGTACCTGTGTTGATTTGTCCTTGACCAGCTCTTCCTTCAGCTCTTCCTTCCTGACCAGCTCTTCATCAGCCAGATCTTTCAGAATCTTATCTCTTAAAAGACGCTCAGCATTGATCATATCAATCTCCTGAGTTAGTCTCACAATTTGAGCTGACTCTTTTAGATCAGACTGAGTGAGTTGATCATTCAGGTTCTGAACCTCAGTACTCAATTTCTTGTTCTCCTCTACCAAAAAGTTATTAGTTTCCTGCAACCTGGAGAAATCAACCATCAGTTGATCCAAGCAGATCTGAAGGTTCATTTCTCTAGCTGACTCTGAGCTAAGCTCAGGATTTTGACCAGTGTAAGAACCACACACAGAGTTAGATGTTACCTGAGGCTCTTCCCTAGCCATTAGACACACATCATCGTACACATCATCGGAAAAGAGTTCAGGCGACCTCTCCTCAGGACCATCCGAGTCTATAGCATCCTCAGCGAGCATAGCTCTCCGGTCAGCGTACCTCTGGTCTCTCTTGGACCTCCTGTACTCTCTCTCCCTTGCACTTAGTTTTGGGCAGTCATACTGATAGCCCACTCTTGTTACAGTTGTAACACGTAGCTTGCTCACCACCTCTTTCTTTTCTCGGCTCAAGGTTCCTTCTTGAGTTAGGTTCCCTTTGTCTTGATGAACTTCCAGTCTTTCCTGAGTGCCTATCATCACGAGTACGTCTTTGTTCATCTCTTCGATCGGGCTTTGGGTTTGAATATCTTCTTTCATCGCCACGATCTCTCCTCTGGTCAGTGTTCCTTCTTTCCTCATATCTTCTTGAGCTTTGGTGGGTTCCTTCAGCTTTCCTGTCACGAGTATCCTGATAAAATTTCTTATAACGACCAAACCTGGAATTAAGTTTATCAAAATGTCTGACCATTAGGCTGTACTCTTCAGCAAGCTCTTCCTTGCTCATCTCCATCAGTGACTTTGGTGAAGACTCGACAGGTTCTGACCTGGCTTTGAACGACACGCTTTTCTCAGGAGCTTTCTCTTTCTCCTCTTCTTCCTGCTGAACTTTCTTCTTTCTCTTGTTGAGATCATATTCCAGTGCTTTGAGTTCTGAAAAAAGTAAAGCAGAAGTTTTGTTACTCATATCCTGAGTGTTCTTTAACATGATTACACTGTTGTCCCATCTCTCAGGAAGGGCATTCAGGATCTTAGAAGCAACATCTCTCTTTGGAACATCTTTGTCCAACATCACCAACTCATTCATCAACTTGATGAATCTTGACTCCATCTATAGTCTCATCAGACAGCATCTCGAACGCTTCAAACTTCTGAATGATATTATTCCTCTTGTTCTCCTTTATCTTTTCTGACCTCTCACACATCCTGGTCAGCTCATCCCAAACCTCCTTAGCTGTCTTTAAGTTCATCAGCCTCACTGACTCCTCGAAAGGCACCGTATACAAGTTGATGTTTCTGGTCACATTGTCCAATCCCACCATTTTGATCTCGTCATTGGTCATATTCTTCGTTTCCTTAGAAACCTGTATGCTAATGTCAAGATGCTCATATCCCAGTCCTCTGACATTAGGAATAGTGGTCTTGATAGGTCCTTCCCTGATAACACGCGACATCTGGTCATGGATGGCATTAAGATGTGCCTCAAGTCTGAACTTCCAATAGACAAAGTTAGAGACAGAGAATTTAGGTAAAGAAGCTTCAAGTCTCCTTGAAGTCACGATGATGCAAGTTTTATGAAAAGCAAACTCAGATCTGTTCAGTGACCACCAACAGTTTCACCTCTGAAACTATTAGTATTTAAAGTCAGTGGTCTTTTGAACCACTACTGTGATACCACTTGTTGGTCCCGGTACAAGACTGAGGAATACGTGTATGGGGGGGGGGGAATAAACGTATACCAATTTTTCTGACTTTCAATCTTACTGAGTCCCCTTAGCTCAGAGTGTTAAAGAACTCAGGGTTGAAAACACACCTACTGACTACACTGAGTGTTGGTCAGTTGGCTAACTATCAACTTGAGTTCAGTGCAGAAATGCGTGAGCCCTGAAAGTTTATAGTTTTGTTTTATGTTTGCTTTCTAAAAACTTGTTTACTCAATTCTGAAAGAGTGGTTAGCAGGGCAGTGTTCAGATTAATGATCAGGCTGATTGATTCAAGCCTGCCAAAACCAAATGCTATGAATGACTTAAGCTAATAGGCAACTAAGAACAATATCAAAGCAGTAAGAACACATGGAGTTTAATGTGGTTCAGAGACTCAAGCTCCTACATCCACGGTCCTGATTTACAGGAAATCCACTACCGGGATTCTTATTTTTTACTTGCCAAGGTGCACCAAGATCAGCTCACCTCACTGACCTAAACAAACTCCTTTCTAACTCACTAACACAACTTCCACCAACAAATCTGACTAAAGGGTTTTGGTTTCAGTTTGGATTCCAACTAGGGTGTGATTATCCTTACAAGACTAAGCTATTCTAAGGATGGATAATCACTCTAAGCTTATGATAAGTCTTGAAAGCTCAATGGAATACAGAATAACTCTCAATAATCTAAAAAACACTTGGGAAATTTGTCTGGTTTCAATTGCTTCTTTTAAACGATAAATACTTTTGAAAGCTTGAGAGTTGAGTAATTTCTGGCTTGGAAATTTCCCGTAACCTTGAATGGGTTCAAGGCCTTCTGTATTTATAGGTGATCTGAAAACTATCCGTTGGAAGAGATAGCCTTCTAGTCATCTACATAGAGTTGTTCAACGGACATATCTCCCATGCAGCAGCCGTCCTTGCATGAATTAGGTAATGGTATTTAATGCACCATTTAATGCTTACCCGTTGAAAGTACAGTCTGAAGTTAGTCTTCATGTCAGGGTTTGCACGTGCATGTCCTCCCTGGATTGGTCCACGTCATCAGGTTGGTGAGAATGTCAGAACTTAGTCCTGGGCTTCAGGCTTGTCTTATTAAGTTCTTTTTCTCTCGAGCACAATGGTCTTGTCCTGATGCTGACATTCATTTTGCATTGGTTGGCTCTACTCCAAGTCTTTCCCATTTACTCAGTATCATCATGTTCCCTACATGACTGAGTTAGTAATGACCTCAGGGTCACACTCTTCATTACTGACACTTACTCAGCCAGCTTAGATAGACTGCCGTAAGTTCAGGATGGTGCTCTTCGTCTTTAGGCTCTTAGTCTTGATTGACATCAGTGAGTGCTCCTCTCACTGAGTACCTGTGAAGTGTAAAATGACTAAGTATAAAACTAACCAAGACTAGCCTGACTACAAATGCATAACATCTTTTCAGGGGCTTTGGGATCTAATCAAAACTGACATTGTCCCAATAGGAACCTTTTGGCATCTTAATCAAAATATAAGTCTATACAATTTACCAACAATTTCCCCCTTTTTGATTATGCCGAAACCTATCTATTACATATTTTCTTTCAGTTGAACTCATTTAGTTGGCATAAAATTTCAAAGAGTTTTGTAAGTAAATGCATTCAAGTACAGAAGCCTAGATGATAATGAGATATTATCTTGGGCTGGAAAATCAGTAGAGTTTTTATTTCATATTGGATCAAGTGCAAGTACAATTACAATGAAGTCTACTGAAATGATTCAAAAACAAAACAACAGTTGAGACTTATAAACAAATACCCAGAAATACTTAATCAGATTAGATGGACTCAAAGATTGGCTCCAGAGCATATTGCTTGAATACTCTAACCTTCAGTTCATTCTTCCTCTCCATGATCTTCTTTGAGTGTCCCTTGAGACCTAAATACTCACAAAGAGATACCCATTCTTCAGTGATTCTTTCTCTATCTACTTTACCAGTTGCATCAGTTGGGGGCCAGTAGATGATGGGTTCAGGAGCCTTTAGATCATGGTCTAGAAACTTGTCATTCCAGGCTTCATTGATATCAGGGTAGAGCTTTGGATAAGACTCGAAAAGCTAATAATTGAACAGGTCTTGAACATTTTCTTTTTCAAGCTCTCCACTGACATAATAGGAGTAGACAAATTCCCTCTTGGTTGTCTCCCAAGTATCATTGAGCTTTTTGGGAACCCAAGTATCATGATGAGGGAATTTAACCTTTGAAGGCACCATATTCTCTTTCTTCATTTTGGCTGTCCACTTCTGATAACCATTCCTGAACTTCTTAGAGGTGGTCTTGTCAAAGGTTGCCAACCTCTCCTTCTTTTTCCCCTCTGTCAGTTCAGCAACAGATTCAATTCTTCCAACAGCCCTGACCCTCTTTTCCTGCTGTTGAGCTGTTAGCTTCTGAGCTCTTTCGTTCATCCCTCCTGCTTCTTTAATTAGCTCAGTTAGCTCAGTGACTCTGGTTGGAGCAGACTTGGGAACTTCAGAGGAGATGGGCTCTGGATTCAGTACTGGGACAATTTCAACTGAATCTTCAGTTGACTTTACAGCTAACCTTTGAGAAGACCTTGTCTTCTTTGCCACCTCAACTAAGAGCGCATCAGTAGCCTTCCTCTTGGTTATCTCTCCCCTCAGAGCAACTTTTTCTCTTTTGTCTTTTTCAGCAGCCTCTTTGAATTTGGACAAGTCCCTCTGCTCCTGAACTTCTTTTCCTTTCATTCTTTGGTTTCTCTCATCAGCTAATTGTTGAGCCTCCTTGTTTACCTTCTTGATAGTATTCTTGATCTGCTGACTTCTAGCAAAGTCATCAGTCTCAAGATTTAGCTCCATTTGATTTTTTGGATCCTTCTTCATCTGCTTCCCAGACACTAACTCTTCCCCCTTTTCGGTATTAATGATGAACTCAGCAATAGTGATATTCAGCTTCATCTAATCATGTTCAACTGCCCTCAGTTGGGTTGAGCAGTGATCCACCTCTTCTTCCAATCTTTCAAGGATTGCTCCAGCAGTTTGGCCAAACTTGACAAATTGGTCAAGTTTTGTACTGATGATAACGTTCGTCTTCTCTTGGGTGGGCAAGTCTTCTGCTGCTTGCTTCAGAACCTCCTTCAGGCTGCCCTTCATCTCCTCATGCTTGGCCTCGAACTCAGTCACCTTCTTGTTCCACAACCCTTCAACCTTCTCCATAAGATTAGTTGAGAAAGCCTCTACTGAGGACTTTAGGTTGGTGGACACATTCTCCACTGAGTCTTTCAAGAATTTGGCCCTTGCTTCTTCCTCCTTCTTCTCCATCTTCTTGAGGGCTTCAATAACCAGAACACTTTGTCCTTCCACCACATCTATGACCATCTGTTGGGAATCCTCAACTTTGAGAGTTAGATTTTGGAGGGATGAGGTAGTGGACTCCATAAGCTCATCAATATGGTCTGAGAGAATAACTGTTTCATCTATATCTTCTTGTACAATCTCCTGCAGATCTCTCTGTTGAGCTTCAATGGATGGAAGTCTCACATCCTACACATGGCTGATGGCTTGCTTCAGAGGACTTAGACTAAGAGTAGCCTTGGGTACCTCAGGGGTTGGATTTCATGCACATAATGAAGGGTTAGCATGTTCTCCCTCAAACTCGCCTCCTAACCTAGCCTGCTCATCTATCTCTATATGGACTCCCTCATCCTCCCTCTTCTCACTCTCACTCTCCTTCTCATTTTCAACTTTATTCTTTTCAGCCAATTCGCCCTTTACAGGGACGATTGCTCTAATCTCTCCACTCACAACATTAGTGATTTCAACCTCCTTTTCTTTTTCGCTCTCCTTTTCAACTCCTTCAGATCCAGTCACCTCAGCCGACTTTAAAGCCACCACTGAGGGCTGTTGTGGAGTAGTTTCAGTAGACACCTCTATTGAACTACTCTTTGGCAAAATTTGAGCCTCAGTATCCCTTGCCTCGGATACATCCTTGGCTACTTCACCACCACCTTGCATTGGTGAAGTACCTTTCTCCATTTCTGACCTCTCCTCCTCTTCCTTCCTTTTATTCTTAGCCTACTCCACACTTTCATCCACCGTTTTATTTGATGAAGATTTGGCCTCGTTAATCTTGTCCATCACCAGGCTCTGGAATATCTTCTCATCACATAGTAGCCTAGTTTTGGTGAAATTAGTAAATTCTAACACCTCTTGCTCCTCCTTCTTCCAGTCCTCAGCCTTACCTCCTCATACGGCCAATAAAATCTCCGCCAGTCTCCTATCCTTGAGTTGGACAAGTAGCCTGACCCTTAAGAACATGGCTTTCAGGGTAGGATATTCATCCAGCTCAGGATACTTCGTCTCCAGGGAGTAGGCCACTTCATCCTTAAGAGTATCCAAGAAGGAGTACTCTTCTTCATCATCAGATGGCAAGGAAGGGGTGGGGGATCTGTGTTCAGAGGGTTCTTCTGGGATCGTTTCGAGGATGGAAGTTTGGTATTCAGTGGGGTTAGGTTTATAGGGGGTTGGTTCAGTGTGGGTTGGTTCAGTGGGTTTAGAAGTTGTTTCAGTAGAGGCTTCAGATGGGGTGTCTTTTGAGGATCCACTTTCAGGCTGTTGAGAGCCTTCAGTGGTGGTTTGAGAGATTTTGGTGATGCGCTTGGTTTTGAGAGGAGTACGGGGTTTGGTTTTGATTTTTATTTTAACGGGGGTTGGGGCATCAGAATCTGTATCAGTAGAGATAACATTGAGAGAAGATTCAGGGTTACCTGATGAAGAGTCATCAGTAGAGGTTGATATTCTTGCTTTCTTGGTGGGTTTAGCTGCTTCCTTCTCTGTCTCAGCAGCTCTTTTCTCCTTTCTTTTTGAGGACTTTTCAGTGACCTCCTCCTTGTGTTTTTCCATCTTGTCACTCATCTTGACAAGTCTCTTCAGTTTAGTTTTCTTCCCTTCAGAAGGGTTCATCTCCTCCATGTCTTCCTCCTCCTCTGGGCTCTCCACACTCTCACTCAGTTTCCTTCCTTCCAAGGCCTTTCCAGATTTAAGTAGAGACTTTAGATTGCTCCATTTCTTGTCTTCCTTCCAGTCAACTCCAGCATCCACATTTTCAATCAGATATGAGATTTTGGTGGCATAGTTAAGCTTACTAGCCAGTTGTGTTGTCTTCTCTGGCTGAAATTTCGTGCGTTCCTTGTTCAATGCACGAAGGAAGAACTGTTGCCAGTTGTACTCCTTTTCCTTGCTCTCCACTATCGCCTTCATTAGCCTCAGCTTCGGCTTGCTGACTTGTTCTGAGCTCCCTTGATTTGCAAGTATGCATTTCCCAACAATCTCACACAGTACATTATATACTGGGAGAAGCACATTTCGGTTCATCATAAGGTGATATTTTACCCTCTTCTGCATAATTGTGTAAACCCAATCCTCCTCTTTATCCGCGATACAAGTATCCGGATTAGGGCCTTTTGACGGAAGATCAAACAACTCCTTCAAATATTCTCCTTCTAACTCGATCTTTTTCCTCACTTTCTGAAATTCCATAAGTTCCTCTCCATCTCAAACAATTTTCTTCTTCCTTTTCAAGAACAGATAAGATTTAATCTTAGTGTCCGTGTTGTTGACACTAAAGAAGAACTCCAACACTTGCCTATCAAAATAGTTCTCAGGATGAACTGTTAGAAACTTCTCTAGACCAACGACTTTGATCATCTCCAAGGCCTCCTTGATGTGCCTAAACTCAGGCCTAGATTGGATTTCTGGGATATCGAATAGGACAATGGGTTCGTACCAAAAATTGTCTTTGTTGGTAAGGTGTTTGAGATTGACTTTGGCCATTAGGGTTTGAAGAACATGGAAGAATATCACAGAGATTTTTTAGAGAAAGATAGTGATTTTGGGCTTGAGAGATTTCGAAAAGGTTTCAGAGACTAATATGGGGACCTTTTATATCTGGAATGAACGGTGAGATCAAAAGATTAATCAATGACTGGGGTTGATTCAGATAAGATCGTGGTTAGTTGAAAATATTGTGGGGATTTTTGAGATATCTAGACGGTTGAAAAAGAACCGCCTAAAATGGAAGGTGAGGATTAAAAGGGTTGGTAGCAGGAAGGTCACATCATCCGGCTTTTGAGGCGTGTGAGATAGGAAACTGAAAAAGTTTTACTGACTTATACTGCGCGCATTAAATGCTCCATTTATACAAATCTTTTCAAAACAGTGTAAAAATATTTAACTCCGCAGAAAGTACTCATTAAAAATTTTTGGAAAATAATTATCTATTTAAAACTAAGAAGCATTCAGTTTTGAAATAACATAAGTTAGGCTATGATCGACCTCGACTGAGGTTCTACCTCCTATGAGATTTGTAGCTCTTCTGAGATCTTTGACTCTACTGAAGTCACTCCTCCATTGATTTGAAAACATCTCTTCTGAGATTTTGAAAAGACTTCTTTCTTACCCCCCTGGATCCAGAAGTCCAAGCTCTACTGATAGTTCTTGAAACCTTGCTTCTGCCAAAGGTTTAGTAAATATATCTGCCTTTTGTTTGTCAGTATGAATCTTGAGCATTTTGATATCCTTCTTCTCCACATGATCTCTAATGAAATGATGCCTTATGTCCACATGTTTGCATCTTGTGTGGAGAACTGGATTTTCTGAAATAGCAATGGCACTATTGTTGTCACAGAAAATAGGGACTTCATTAGCAAAGATGTTGTAATCTCTCAGTTGTTGTCTTAGGCATAGGATTTGAGCACAACAACTTCCAGCTGCCATGTATTCAGCTTCAGTAGTGCTTGTGGCTACTGAGTTTTGTTTCTTGGAAAACCAAGAGATCAGCTTACTTCCCAAGAATTGAAAAGTGTCTGAGGTTGATTTTCTGTCAATTCTGCAGCCTCCATAGTCTGCATCTGATTATCCTGTGAGTTCCAGATTATCATCTGAGGGATACCATAATCCCATATTCACAGTACCCTTTAGATATTTGAGAATTCTCTTTGCTGCTTCCAGATGACTCTTCTTCGGATTTGCTTGATATTTAACACATATTCCAACAGCAAATGTGATATCTGGCCTGCTTGCTGTGAGATACAGTAGAGACCCAATGATTGCTCTGTAGTGAGTTTGGTCTACTGATTCACCATCTTCATCAGGTTCCAACTTTGTGTTGGTGTTGAGTGGAACTCTTGCAACCTTACTGCTTTGACATCCAAATTTGTTGATCAGCTCCCTTGTATATTTGGCTTGATTGATAAAGATTCCTTCAGTGGACTGTTTGACTTGAAGTCCAAGGAAGAAATTCATTTCTCCCATCATTGACATCTCAAACTTTCCTTTCATCAGTTGAGAGAACTTTTCATAGAGGACTTGGTTTGGAGAACCAAAAATGATATCATCCACATAGATTTGCACCAATAGAGTGTCCTCTCCTTTTGTGATTCTTGAGAGAGTTCTATCCACTCTTCCTTTTATAAAGCCATGATCAAGTAAGAACTGAGATAAAGTATCATACCAAGCTCTTGGAGCCTGTTTCAGTCCATATAGAGCTTTCCTCAGTCTATATACTTTGTGACTTTCTTCAAAATCTAGGGGCTGCTCCACATACACTTCCTCATTGAGTACTCCATTCAAGAAAACACTCTTGACATCCATTTGATATACCTTGAATTTCTTATGAGCAGCGTATGCAAGAAATAACCTTATTACCTCCAATCTGGCCACTGGGGCAAATGTTTCATCATTGTCAAAACCTTCAACTTGAGAATAGCCCTTTGCTACTAGCCTGGCTTTGTTTTTTACTATGACATCATTTTCATCCTTCTTATTCTTGAACACCCATTTGGTTCCAATCACATTGTAATGATATGGTCTGTCCACCAATTCCCATACTTGATTCCCTGTGAATTGGTTGAGCTCTTCTTGTATAGCAATGATCCAATTTGAATCTTGAAGTGCTTCTTCAATGGAACTTGGTTCCTGGTTAGATAAGAAACAACAGAACAAAGCACTTTCACCATGAAAACTTCTAGTTTTGATTCCCGAGGAAGGATCACATAGGATTTGCTCAACAGTGTGATCTGAGAGCCATGTTCTCCTAGACTGATGTCCTTCAGTAGAGGTTAGCTCTTCTGAAGTTGAGTCACTAGATACAGGAATGAATTCAAATTCAGGAAACAAAACAGAGGGTTGAAGTCCTGAGTCATCATTCAAGGTATTTTCATTCTTAATGATAGTGTCATTGGTTCCCTCTTGAATGATGGGCTCATTAGATGTCTCAGCTGTGACCACATCTTCATCGATATCACTTACCTCTTGAACTGGGATGGTGTTCATCAGTTCAGTTGACTGATCAGGAGACCTTTCAGTTGAGTTGTCAGGAGTGATCTTGGTCTGAGTGTCCTGATTGAACTGTTGGTCATTGAGGTTATCCCAGGTTGGGATGTATGCATCAACACTGTTCTCAGGATAGCCTTTTGTCTTGATACTCGGTCTAGTTAGTCTTTAGCTTATCACTTCCTTAGTCTCCTTTCTCCTGGACTCAAAAGTAGATTCATCAAATACCTCATGAGGTGTTTCTTCCACAACAAGAGTTCTACAATTGTAAACTCTGAAAGCTCTACTGATTTGGGAATATACTAAGAAAATTCCTTCATCAGCTTTGTTGTCAAAAGCCTTCAGTTGAGTTTTCCCATTGTTGTGAATGAAACACTTGCAACTAAAAATGTGAAAGTAAGATACCTGTGGCTTTCGGCCATTCCATAGCTCATATGGAGTTTTTCCTTGATGTTTAGTTACCATGGATCTATTATGAGTGTGGCAGGCAGTATTAATAGCTTCAGCCCAAAACCTTTTAGGGACTTGAGCTTCTGCAAGCATTGTTCTTGCTGCCTTCTTAAGAGTCCTATTTCTTCTTTCAGCTACTCCATTTTGTTGAGGAGTTCTTGCTGCTGAGGTCTCATGGGCATACCTAAGTCTTTGCAAAATTCAGATATTATAAACTTAATGAATTCAGTACCCTTATCTGACCTTATTTTTACAATGTTCAAGCTCTTTTCATTGCTAACTTTCTTCAGTAGTTCTGGTAGCCTGACTTGAGTTTCCTTCTTGCTTGCAAGAAATACCACCCATGTGTACCTGGAGAAATCATCAACAACAACCAGTGTATATTTTCTCCCCTTGATACTTACAGGGGTTACTGGACCAAATAGATCCATATGCAACAGTTGAAGTACTCTGTCAGTAGAGGTAGCTACTTTGCTTTTGAAGGATGCTTTCACTTGCTTTCCCTCTTGACAGGCTTTGCAAATATGATCTTTGTTGCATACTTCATTTGGCATTCCTTCTACCAGTGCATGTCTTGCTATCTTGTTCATCATCTTGAAGTTCAGATGACTTAATCTCTTATGCCATAGCCAATTTTTATCAGTTGAGCTATTTGCAATAAGGCATGCATTTGGTGTGCAAGACTTCCAATCTGTGAGATAGACATTTCCCTTTCTTGACCCAGTTAGTAGTACCTGTTGTGAAGATATATTCTTGACAAAACACAGGTTACATGAAAATTCAACATTGTATCCTTTATCACAAAACTGACTTATGGACAATAAGTTATGCTTAAGTCCACTGACATAGGATACATTGCTAACTCTTACTGAGCCAATAATTAGAGTACCATAACCTTTGGTGGCTCCTTGTGAATTATCACCAAAAGTGACATGTGGACCTTCTTTCTCAACAAATTCTCTCAGGAGACTTTTATTGCTAGTCATGTGCTTGGAACATCCACTGTCTAAGTACCAGACTGATGTTTTAAGAGCTTCTCCTTTGTTGAGGTCCACTGAGCCCTGCAGTCAAGATCAAGCTTTAGGTGCCCATTTTGTATTGGGTCCTACCAGGTTAGCTGTGCCTTTCGGAATCCAAATTTGCCTCACAGTTCTAATTATTTTAGAGTGGCTAATTTGTCTTCCATAAACATTTACATAGATAGTTACCTCCCTTAGTGCCTTAGGAGTAAACTGTCTATGGGTGTCACCCTTTGAAGGAATATGAACCTTCTTAATATTCTTCTTCTTAGGCTTGGGTGCACCTGGTCTCAGTCTTTTTTGATAAAGGTATTGAGAACCTTTTCCTTTAGACACAAAAGGAATAGGTTTTCTATATGAGCCATTCCTTGAAGAGTGCTCATGCCTGGGTGCTTTCAGTTGAGATTGCTTCATTTGAGAAGACCTCAACTGATAGTACCTATGCTGAGTTCTAGATTGATTAGTCAGCTGAGCCTTTCCAATTGGTTTTGGCTGAGTTAGACCTTTCTTTAGTTGAACTTCAGCTGGTCTCTGTGGTTGAAAAGTCACAGATTTAACAAACACTCTCTTTGTGCCACTTGAAGAAGCAACACTCAGAGGACCTTCTGAAGGTTTTGGAATATAGCTTATTCCACACTTGTTATTAGGATTGATTTGAAAATATTGGATCTCCTCTATGGCAAGAGAGGCTTTGTTAAGAGCATCAATCCTTTTTAACAAGGTCTCTTCAGATTTTTGTAAGACATCAATTTTCAGGAGAGAGACCTTTATTGGGCTTACCAGTTTTAAATTCTCTTCAGTTAACCTTCTCTTAGATTCAGTGAGATCCTTTATCAGTTGATCTTTACCATTTTCTTGACTCTTGAGGGTTTCCACCTCTTTTGTCAACTCAATGGTAGATTTAGCTGAGTTAAGATCTGCCTGATTCTCAGATTCAATTAACTTGGAGTTTTCACTCAAGAGTTTTTTGTTTTCATCTTGGAGACAGAAACTTGCTTCTTGCAACCTTGTGAAATCAATCATCAATTGTTCCTTTGTTGACTCTGAGCTGAGCTCAAGTGAGTATCCTAATGAAATGGATGGTTTAGATTGTACCTCAGGTTCTTCTCTTGCCATGAGGCACATGTCATCATCACTGCTATCAGAGAACAGTCCATCAGATGACTCTAGATCTTCATCAACATCCTCAGCCACCATGGCTTTTCTTTCTCCATATCTTTTATCTATCTTGGCTTGCCTTTCTTTCCTTTCCTTTGTGCTCAGTTGAGGATAATCATACTGAAAGTGTCCAACCTTCTTGCATTGATAACATCTGTTGACATCATCATCCTTTTCCTCAGTAGACTCTCTAGTCTATGATGATGATCCTTCAGCTTTGGAATAGTTCTTGTATTCTTTCTTCTTCTCGATCTCAGTGGAGCTTTTCTCTCCTTCTCTAGTATCCTTTTGTGGATAGCTTCTTCTTTCTCTGTTATCCCTGTAAAACCTTTTATACTTGCCAAAACGACTATTAAGTTTTTCAAACCTTCTAGCCATTAGGCTGAGTTCTTCTTGCATCCCAGCTCTGCTTTGAGATTTACTTGCTTTTGTACTCTTCTGTGGCTTTGGAGATTTGGGCTCAGTCTCCTTAGCTTTGAAGGCAACTCTCTTCTTAGCTGAGGTCTCATCAGGAGCCCTTTTCCTGTTAAGATCAAATTCATAAGCCTTTAATTCAGAGAATACCCGTTGCATAGACATGCTGGACAGATCTTTGGTATTCTGCATCATTACTAAGTACACATCCCATCTTGAGGTCAAACCTCTCAGGATTTTCAAAGAAACTTCTCTTTTAGTGTACACTTTACCAAGAGCGTTTATCTCATTCATTATATCTGTGAACCTCCCATCAAGTTGATCAATGGTCTCAGTAGGCTCCATGGTGAACTGCTCATATTTTTTAGCAGCTGCTGAGAGCTTGTTCTCCTTAATTTTATCAGTGCCTTCACACATGAGAGCAAGAGTATCTCATAGCTCCTTTGCAGTCTGGCAATGGATCACTCTTCCCATAACTGAGTCTGGAATGGTGGTGTAGAGAATGTTCATGGCTATGAAGTTGAGATTGTGTCTCCTCCTTTCATCTGCAGGATGTTATCTTCATCTTTTAGCCATTCTTCTCTAGGATTTGCAATAGTTTCAGCTGTAGTTCTTGGGTTAGGAGTCATAAAAATAAATGGACCTTTTGTGATGACTCTCAACATTTCATAATGCACACAGGCAAGATGTGCTCTCATCCTGATCTCCCAAAAGTCATAATTTTCCACTGAGAAATGTGGAAGCTTGTGATGGGACATATGATTCAAGGGATTAACTCCCATGTTGTTCTCTGCTGGTGGTGCTACCCTACCTGCATTGTCAGCCATAATATCTAAACAAGATTATCAGAAGATCAATTCAGTTGACCATATACACTTTAACTTTGAGCACAATGTATACTTAGAACAATGGTCTTTTGAACCACTGCTCTGATACCACTTGTTGGTCCCGAAACAAGTTATACAGGTGTATGGGGGGGAATACACCTGATGTTATAGATTCAAACTTCTTCTTTAAGACTTATCAGATTAACTCAAGACAGTAGATCTTCAGTAGACTTTGAGATCTGCTGAGATTTACTAATGAAAGCTTACTGAGATATCAGCTCCACTGAAAGCTCAAGACTTTCAGTTGAACTACTATCTAATTAGCTTTCAAATGCGGATTAGTGAGCCCTTATGAAAACCTTGTTTTGCTTGATAAAACTTGGTTGAATAACACACACTTAAAGAAATAGCATAAAGTAAATGCACAAGATTTAAAGTGGTTCAGAGATGAATCTCCTACGTCCACTGTCCTGATTAAACAGGAGAATTCCTTTCACTTGGAATTCCTTGTGTTATAGTGCCAAGGTGCACTGATCAAATTAATCCTCTCTAAGGATATTTGTTGGTCCCAAAAAGGTTATCCAGCGAAAAGCGTTTTGAGTTTATTTTTAATGAAAACCTTTTAAAAGATAGTGCTAAAAATTAAAGTGCAGAAATCTAAAAAGTATAAAGTAGAGAACACCGGATTTATAGTGGTTCGGACCAACTTGTCCTACGTCCACTCTCCCTTTCTCCAAAGAGGACTTTCTCTCCAACCAACGTACTCACGAACCACTGGAATTTGGAAGTACCAGCTCCTTCGTACAACTTGCTTACAACAACCTTTCAAGGTGAATAGGTTGATTATAAGATCCAACTAAAACTCCTAAAGAGTGGATATAATACTTGTATAAACAAGGTGAGTGTATGGTGAGAGTTCGTGTGCTTTGTGCTCTTGCCCGACTCTTGTCTCTCTAATGAACTCAACCAAAACACTCCTATTTATAGTTGTGAGAATTAACTAGCCGTTGGAGAGCTAGCAATTTAAACAACCATAATTGGAGGAATATAATCAATCATAGATTGATTATATTGATTGATTGATCTCCTCCTTTGATTGGATCTTGCAAGATTGATACCAATCACTCAATCAATCCTCCTATCAGTTGACTTCCAGATTGCCTTCTTCTCCAACATTGATTTCCAAAATCTCCTTGTCTCCAGATTACACGCACCCTCCATGTGGGTGAACTAATCCGTCTCCCTCATCTGGTTTGGACACCTCATTTGGTCTGGGGTCTTCTGGTCTGGTCTGGTCTGGCCAGGTAACACTTCTGCTCTGAACCTCATCTGGGAGAGGTCTTCTCGTCAGACTCCTCTGGCAGACCTCTGGTCAGGCTCCTCTGGCAGACTCCTCTGGTCAGGCTCCTCTGGCAGACTCCTCTGGTCAGACTCCTCTGGCAGACTCCTCTGGTCAGACTCCTCTAGCAGACTCCTCTGGTTAGACCTCATCTGCTCTGGTGACTCTTCTGCTCTTGTGACTCTTCTACTCTGATGATTCATCTGCTCTGGTCTGGACACCTCATCTGGTCACCTCACATCTGGTCACCACAAATTTCTTCCCCCTTAACCAAAGACCTATTCTAGACCTAGACTAATCTGTAGCTGACTAACAGGTTCAGCTAGTCCTATTACAAGTTCTTGTTTTAACATCTTCAAAACATCTAATCTATATCCCAACAATTTCCCCCTTTTTGATGATGTTAAAACTGAAAGAACTTAAATAAAACAAGACAAGAAAATTTGAAATAACATGATAAAGAATCTAGCAGGCTGGGTGAACTGATCTTCCCCCTCAAAGTATGCTCAACTGATATTGGGGCAAAACATCAGCTGGTCTTCTTGTGTATCTGCAGGCAATCAACTTTTTGGTACCCTTCTGGGTCCAGGGGGGTTAGCACAATTTTTAGGAAGCCACAAGAATAGATCATCCCTTTTTGGATCAGGTGATCTTATCTTTCTTCCATATAGGTCCACAAAAACACACTCAACAAAAGAACCTTTGACATGGTTATTTCTTCTAGAGGCTCTTCTTCTCTTATGAGCTTGTCCAATAGAAGAATTAACTTGTCTTAAAGCAACAGACTTGAAATTCTTTTGATAAGGATAAGTCTTACTAGAACCATCAAAGGTTCCAGCTGGTCTGGCAGATGACTTGAAAGTCTTCTGCAGGTGAGTAGGAGTCATCTGGTTCTGCCTCTTTTGAGAAGATCCAGGCTGTCTTCTACTCTGCTGGCCTGGCTGAGGTATTTTATTCTGGGTATAACCCTTCTTAAAATTCCTCCTCTGCCTTTTGGGTTTTTTAGTTTCAGTACTCATCTGCCCATTAGGCTGGGTTGCCTGGTCAGCTGACCTCTTGCCCTTATCAATAAAATTTCTAGGCTGTTCTTCTTTCTGAACATGTGAGGATTCAGGTTTGGAATAACCAAGGCCTGTTTTATCATGCTCTATTTGAGATGAGGCAGCTATGTGTGACACAGCATTGCTTGCTGTAGTCAGCTGCTCCAGTCTCATTTTGAGCTTGTCCTCACTTTCTCTTACAATTTTGTTTTGATGGAAGAGTTCATCAAACTTAGCTTTTAGCAGGTTATATTCATTGTCTTTCTCAATGTTTTCAACAACCAACCTTTCTATCAGCTTAACTTGTTCAATACACCTGGTTGTCAAGTCAGAAGACTCTTCAACTAGTGTATGATTTTGTTCAGCTGTTAGATTAGCTGAGTTGCCTAAACATTGTGAAAGCTTCTGATTTTCTGCTTTTAGCTTTGAGTTCTCATCTTCCAATTTTTGACAAAGTTGTATAGATTTTTGGAGATCTAATAGCAGAGTTTGTGTATAAGACTCCTCTGATTGTTCAAAAAAAAAGAATAAGAAGAAGAAGAGGGAGTTCGATTGCATACCTCATCTGTCACAAGACATATCTCTTTGTCTAGTCCATAATTGGATGATGAACCAGAAGTGGATACCTCTTCTTCCTCATCTGCTAAGCTTCTTTTGGAGTAACTCCTAGTGTATCTTCTACTGCTTTTCTTCGAACCCATTTCTGCAAGAAAATGTTAGCACAACAAATATTTGGGTTTTCAAAAAAATGGATCTGCCCTGGTGACCACCAAAATAATTTCAAAACAGTGGTCTGTAGGACATACTGCTCTGATACCACTTGTTGGTCCCAAAAAATGGTTATCCAGCGGAAACGTTTTGAGTTTATTTTTAATGAAAACCCTTTTTAAATTAAGTGCCAATAGAAAATGCAGAAAACTTAAAAGCATAAAGTAGAGAACACCGGATTTATAGTGGTTCGGACCAACTTGTCCTACGTCCACTCTCCCTTTCTCCAAAGGGGACTTTCTCTCCAACCAACGTACTCACGAACCACTGGAATTTGGAAGTACCAGCTCCTTCGTACAACTTGCTTACAACAACCTTTCAAGGTGAATAGGTTGATTATAAGATCCAACTAAAACTCCTAAAGAGTGGATATAATACTTGTATAAACAAGGTGAGTGTATGGTGAGAGTTCATGTGCTTTGTGCTCTTGCCCGACTCTTGTCTCTCTAATGAACTCAACCAAAACACTCATATTTATAGTTGTGAGAATTAACTAGCCGTTGGAGAGCTAGCAATTCAAACAACCATAATTGGAGGAATATAATCAATCACAGATTGATTATATTTGATTGATTGATCTCCTCCTTTGATTGGATCTTGCAAGATTGATACCAATCAATCAATCAATCCTCCTATCAGTTGACTTCCAGATTGCCTTCTTCTCCAACATTGATCTCCAAAATCTCCTTGTCTCCAGATTACACGCAGCCTCCATGTGGGTGAACTAATCCGTCTCCCTCATCTGGTTTGGACACCTCATCTGGTCTGGGGTCTTCTGGTCTGGTCTGGTCAGGTAACACTTCTGCTCTGAACCTCATCTGGGAGAGGTCTTCTGGTCAGACTCCTCTGGCGGACTCCTCTGGTCAGACTCCTCTGGCAGACTCCTCTGGTTAGGCTCCTCTGGCAGACTCCTCTGGTTAGACTCCTCTGGTCAGACTCCTCTGGCAGACTCCTCTGGTCAGACTCCTCTGACAGACTCCTCTGGTCAGACTCCTCTGGTTAGACCTCATCTGCTCTGGTGACTCTTCTGCTCTTGTGACTCTTCTAATCTGATGACTCATCTGCTCTGGTCTGGACACCTCATCTGGTCACCTCTCATCTGGTCACAACAGATTTCTTCCCCCTTAACCAAAGACCTATTCTAGACCTAGACTAATCTGTAGCTGACTAACAGGTTCAGCTAGTCCTATTACAAGTTCTTGTTTTAACATCTTCAAAACATCTAATCTATATCCCAACAATATTTGATCACTAAGATAATTCCAGGTCCTAGTTCCCAAATCAATCAACTTTCAGACTGATATCAATAATCAACTTACTAACACCTCTTAACTCTAAATCTCAACCTAACTTTGGATAGGGTTTTGAGTAGGGTTTGGTTCCAACTGTTTGTGAGATAATCCTTACAAGTTAGCTTAAGGCTTTAGGGATGGATTATCTCTTTCTAAGGTTTGGATATAACTTTAAGCTCAGTTACAGAAGGTTTGGTATGCTCTCCACAAATATGAAACACTTGGGAAACAAGGGTGATTTCGAGTGCTTCTTAGTAAGTTATGAGTGTAGAGAATGACTGTTCTAGTTAAGTTTCCCGTGCGTAGAAATGGGCACGACCTTCTGTGTTTATAGACCTTCTTGAAAATCTTCCAGTTAGAGTTGAATCTTCTCAAGTAAGTCTTCTTGAATCTGATTGGTTCAAACGGCTCTATTTAAGCTTTAAGTCTTGTCAAGAAACGGCTGAAAGACCTTGCCTGTTTACCAGCTCTATGGAGAGAGCTAAAGCAAGACTTTTGGTACTTGTCAGTCTGTGACAGGTCGGCTGTCAGTAGGGTACACCTACGTGTCATCTTCTTAGTGGGCCGCGCAGTCTACTTGCTCAGAATCCTGTCTGATTTTAAGGCGAAACTCAACTGAGAGAACCTTATTATTCCTTCATTTATTGCAAGCTTTACTGATATTCGATTTGCCTTGTTCCAACCAGATTAACTAACATCTTTTAATGTGTTTAGCATTGAATATGCGTTGTTAGTCTACATCAGTGGACCTTGATCCTCTACTGATGGTATAGGCTAAGTAAAAATGTACTTAGAAAACATTCATAACTCAGTCTTCTTCACTTCACTTCTTCTTCAGTGGACTTCTTCTTCAGCGGACTTCTTCTTCAGTGGAATTCTTCAACTCTTAGATATACTATTTGAATTAGTAAATGCACTTCAGTTCCTTAACATTTGAACTGGTTAATTCTATTCTAACTCTACTGAATACTTTACTTACAAATGACTTAGGAGGAACCTTTTGGCATCTTAATCAAACCATAAGTCTATACAATTTTCCAACAAGTTTATTATTTTTTATTTTAGGAAATATGATTATTTTTGTGGACGGACAATAAAACAATCAAAATCATTTTTTTGGACGGGGGGAGTAATTCTCATTTAGAACACTAGTTTTTTTCTTATACTCTCTCCACACAATTTTACTAGATCTATTTACTTTGACATGAATTTTAAGAAAGTAATATATTGTGTGTAAAAGTAATGGTAAGTTATAAGTAAAATATTTTTTTAAGGAAATATGACTAATTTTATTGCACAATCCAAAATGGAAAGTAGGATTACTTTCATTGGACGGAAAGTAATATTTTTTATTTATTTGTAAAAGAATATGTGAATTTATGTAGATATATTAAGACACTCTCACAAAATCAAAAGGGGGACTTGTTTGAAATCTTCAATGGTAATGAGAATAAAAATTATACAACCAATAAAAGAGCCTGAGCTCTGATACCGCTGTTGGGTTTTAGAGGCACGAACACCATGTTTGGCGCAGCGGAATAATATGATTCACCAACAACGAATCTGTATAAGGTTGTATAACATAAAAACAGAATGGATAAATAAAAACATATAAATCCTTACAACAATTTGTACGCGGAATCCTCAACTATGGTATCCACGTAACGACTTTCTACCAACCCGCACCGACATGCCAGCATTGAATCTCGAGACGAATTTGCTAGGAAAATTCTGACTAGAGATTTTATGGAGAAATTATATTTCTTGTATATTTTCGGAATTCCCATAGCACACATATTTATAGGGATTAACTTGGCTTAATTCATAAGTAAGATATCGGGCCTTAGCCCGTAATATAATCTCTACGGATTACATTTCCCTAGATTTGTTCCTACGAATAATATCTTTATCATATCTATTATTCTTGTATAATAATATTCCAAATATTATTATTGGGATTTCATATTTAATTAAATATAATTTAATTAAATAATAAAAATAATTAATTTCAAATATAATTATTATTATATTCTCCATAAATTACATATTATATTCAATACAATATTTAATCAACCAATTATAATTGGTAAATTGCCATTACTTGTTGTGTGACCCATAGGCCCTCGTATATCGAGCGATTAGTCAAACTAACAGTCTTAATTGAACCCTAGATAATAAATCAGACATTCTCAATATACGAGGTACGTTGCAAGGAAATCTGCAACTACCTGTAATATGTAGGCTATTGTGATATCTTCCTTTCATTCACGAATACCCGATTAAGTCATGAACATGATGAAGTGTCTATTCAAATAACTTAATCATAATATCTCCAATCACTAATTGATCAAGTATATCACACTTAGCCACAAAGTCTAAGTTGATGTGCGTCGGCCGACGACTTAGATCCAATTATGATGAGAAGACGAGTATTCTTTCTAAATCCACATTGAGGAATGAATCCTATTCTTGGCTCAACTACCACGCACATGCATTTCGTGATGAACCCAATCCATGCCATATCTACCCATGGAAGGGTGCAAGCGTCGGTTATGGTCAAAGTTTATCACTCCACACATGTCGTGCGTATTGACCTCAAGTCAGAGAAGTATCACATTGCTCCCACGAACCAAGACACCCTTAGACACATTATGGGAAATTACATCAAACAGTTTCTCGAATGGGTATACCAATACCCTCTAAGGTATCTGCGCATCCATCATGAGATATCCGATATCTCGTAGTAAGTGAGATCTTACTACACTCTCTAAGAGTATGATGCAGATCGCACACCAATCTCAATTGCATCATCAATATCCCATTCTTGATGATCCTTGATCGGGGCTATTTGAGAATCATACTTAAGTCATCTGAGTTCTCACTCACTTAATGACAGTAGTGATTCATGGGAACATAAATAAGAATATATGCAAACAATCAAACATCATATTTAGATAAGTGTAACACAATACATTTAATATTAAACCAATAATAATATTAAACCAAATCTAAATATTATCTTAGTATTATGTCCTTTCGATGGATTGTCTCTAGAACACTAACACTAACACATAGATCTGTGGATAATTTCTATGTAATTGATACCCAAA
This sequence comes from Ballota nigra, assembly GCA_947034835.1. NCBI lineage: Eukaryota > Viridiplantae > Streptophyta > Magnoliopsida > Lamiales > Lamiaceae > Ballota > Ballota nigra. The sequence goes on from OX344723.1 coordinate 124,084,461, forward strand.
AAACCTGCAACAATGTGAAAACCGATGAGAGTTTTCTGTGGCATAAAAAACTAGGGCATACACATTACCTGAATATTCTGAAATTAATTTAGACAGGAGCTGTAAATGGTCTTCCTAAGTTACAGCTGAACAGGTCAAAGGTATGTGGTCCTTGCCAAAAAGGTAAGCAAGTTAGAATTTCACAAAAAATATTGTCACATTGTTCTACACAAAAATATTTTGAACTTCTTCATATGGATCTTATGGATCCAATGGAAACTGAGAGTATAGGTGTATAAAGATATTCTTTCATTTTGGTTGATGATTATTCCAGATACACTTGGATTGAATTTCTTAAGGAAAAATCTGAAACTTTTTATGTGTTTAAAAATCTTTATAAGAAATTCAAAAATGTTTTTAATTCCAAGATCAAGAAAATCAGATCTGATCATGGTAGGGAATTTGAAAATAGTGATTTTACAAAGTTTTGTGAAGATAAAGGTATCTTACAAGAATTTTCCTCACCAAAAACACCACAACAAAATGGTGTTGAAGAAAGAAAGAATAGGACTTTACAAGAAATGGCTAGGGTCATGCTAGTATCAAAATATCTTTAAAAAAGATTTAGGGCTGAAGCTCTTAACACTGTATGTCACATTTCAAACAGAGTCTACTTGAGATCAGGTACCACAAAAACTTCTTATGAAATTTTGAATAACAAAAAACCAAATGTTCAGTATTTTCATGTGTTTGTTATATTTTAAATAATAGTGAACAACTGCACAAGTTCGATTCAAAAAGTGATAAAAGATTCTTTCTTGGTTATTCAATAAATAGCAAAGCATATAGAATCTATAATTTTAGGACTGATACTGTGCAAGAGTCTGTTAATGTGGTATTTGATGATAATGCAAGTCTTGCAGGTCCAACCATCGATGATGATGTTATTGGACTTATTATTGTACCAGTAAATTCTTCAGATTCTGGTCAGATTAAAGACGTTGTTCAAAATATTCCAATAACTAGAACAACACCTGAAAAACCAGAATGTCCTGGGAATTCACTCGAATAAAACAAAGTTCCATCATCCAGGATAATTAAGGATCATCCTGCAGAACAAATCATTGGAGAAAAATACTCTGGAGTTCAGACAAGAAGAAGAATGGGTATTGTAAGCAATCTGGTAAGAACAATCTGTATGTCTTCCATCTGCAACAAGGTAAGTCATGAGTGTTATCATTCACTAATTGAGCCTAAAAATGTGATTGAAGCTTTAAAAGATGAGAACTGGATTAATGTTATGCATGAGGAATTGAATCAGTTTGAAAGGAATAATGTATGGACTTTAGTTCCTAGGTCAGAACATACAAATTTCATAGGGACTAAATATTGTTAGAAACAAAGCTAGATTAGTAGCTCAAGGATACACTCAGGTAGAAGGAATTGATTTTGATGAAACTTTTGCTCCAGTTGCTAGAATTGAATCTATAAGATTATTACTTGCTATTGCATGTTTTCTGGATATTAAGTTGCATCAAATGGATGTTAAAGCCGCTTTTCTAAATGGAATTTTGATTGAAGAAGCTTATGTTGAACAACCAAAAGGATTTGAAAATCCTGACTTTCCAAATCATGTGTACAAACTGAATAAGACTTTATATGGTCTTAAATAATCTCCTAGAGCATGGTATGGTATTTTAACAGATTTTCTTGTTTATTTTGGTTTCATTAGAGGTGAGGCTGATAGGACCTTATTCATCAAACAAACTGAGAATGACATCATGATTGCCCAAATCTATGTTGATGATATTGTGTTTGGTTCTACAAGTGATAAAATGATTGAACTGTTTGTAAAAGAAATGACAACCACTTTTGAAATGTCAATGGTTGGAGATTTAAATTTCTTCTTAGGTCTTCGGAATAAACAAGATAAAAATGGTATTTTCTTTTCACAAAGAAAGTATGCAAAGAATCTTGTTAAGAGGTTTGGACTTGAAACTACAAAAACATTGAGAACTCCTATGGGTTCAACACAAAAGTTGTGTAAGGATGATGCTGGACAAAGTGTTGATCCAACATTATATAGGTCAATGATAGGCAGTTTACTTTATTTAACCTCCAGTAGACCAGATATTATGTTTAGTGTATGTTTGTGTGCTAGATATCAGGCCAATCCTAAGGAATCTCACATGAATGCTGTAAAAAGGATTATCAAATATGTTGTAGGAACATATGATCTAGGAATATGGTATGGTAAAGATACTAATTGTACATTGATTGGCTATAGTGATGCAGATTAGGCAGGAGACAATGATGATAAAAAGAGTACAAGTGGAGGATGTTTCTATATGGGAAACAATCACATCTCATGGCACAGCAGGAAACAAAACTGTGTTTCTCAATCCACTGTTAAATTCGAATACATAGCAGCAAGGAGTTATTGTACTCAATTACTTTGGCTTAAGAAAATGTTTGATGACTATGGTTTGAACAGTGATATACTAACTATATATTGTGATAATACGAGTGCTATCAATATATCAAAGAATCATGTACAACATTCTTTGACAAAGAATATAAGTATTAGGTACTATTTTATTAGGGATCTTGTAGAAAAATAAATAGTGAAATTAGAATATATCTCCACTGAAAAACAACTTGCAGATATATTCACCAAAGCTCTTGATTTTGAGAGGTCTTCTTCACTTTGAAAATCTCTTGGCTTGTGCTCTCAATGAATAAATTAGTACTATGTTGTGAAAAATGTTTCAACATTGATCACAATATTGGAAAAACCTCAGTAATTTTTCTAAGTATTGCTCTATTTGATTCTTGTTGATTCGTACTTATTGATGGTTGTTTGAATATAAAAATGTGTTTATTTTTATGGTCACATATCATTGCTTATTAAAGTATTTGAAATATCACAAATAAGATACTTTAATCACTGAGTAACTATGGGACCGAGAGCCCACAAGGCCAGCAAACACATTGAAAGAAAATACCATCTTATATGAGAAATCGTTAAGAGGGGAGATAAAGAGGTGGCAAAAATAAATGTCGGAGGACAACCTATTATATCCATTCACAAAGGGTCTGCCTCAGAGTACATTCGAGAGACATGTGGATGGAATGAGAGTCAAGATTATTGCCAATCTGCTTTAAGTATAAGTGGGAGGAATTATTAGGTTAGTGTAGGTTGACATGAGATGTCACGTAGAGCTGCTACACTAGTCATGCATGATAATGTATACTAAAAAGCAGACTTTAAGTATAAGTGGGAGATTGTTGGAGTTATACGTGAAAGTATGCTTTTACTTTGTATAACTCATGTATTAAACACTTGTTTATGAGAATAAATCTTTTATCGCATTTGCTTTAGATATAATTGAATGTTGAATATTTATTGCAACCACTTAATTATAAGTGGTACATGTTACATTGAAGTTAATGTGGTGATACCTGTTGATAGGCGAGCAGAATCAGCACTTGGGCGACCAGGATTAGCACAAAACACTTAAAGATTAAAACGAAATTAACCCAAGATATCTGGCGAGCAGAACCTGTATGCTACACCAAGACGGATAGGCGAACAAAATCAGATCAAAAGCTACATGATGAGCTCAATTAGCATCTCGCCGACCAGATCCGACCACAATACCAAAACAACAACTAAGTGAGACAAGATACCTACAGAATCAGACTAAAGACTCCTCTAGGACAAGTCCAATATGAAGAACAACTCTTGACTGCGAGCAAGTCCAACAAGATAAGGATATAATTTAGTTTTGATAAGGTCAACTTAGTCAAAGGGCAGGTGTCGTGCATGCAGGCCTAGTAGGCCAAAAGTCACGATACTTCCTGCTAGGCAAATGTCTATAAATACTTAGATTTTTTCAGCTAATAAAATAAGCACAAATTATTATACACGTCCAAACTAAGTCTACGAACCAAAAACAACTCGTTTATCTTACGACCGAATTTATCACGTAAGCTTATAAACGTCTCAAACCAAACCTAAACCTAAAATTTTGAATTCACTAATTACGATTAGTGATCAATCACACGTAATTGTTTGGTGATCTATTGAACAACAAAAACAACCATCAATCATCAAAATTAGAAACGATCATCAAAAAATGGCGCTAGAAGGAGGGTCCGAACCTCCGAATCATTGAATACGGGAAGATCTCCCCAAAATTGTGGAACAAGTTTGAGTTATTGAAGGAAAAATTCAAGAACACCAAGAACAATACTCGATACCTCCTGTGAGCATGCCTCAATCACGAGAGACACAATGTTCACAACATATAACAAGGGATTCACACTCCCGGATGTCCCAGGCTGGTAGGCGAGCAGGGGCGAGCAGAAACGACCAGGAAAATCAGACCAATGTTGCTCGTCAGTTGATGCCACCAGAGTTAGACGCCTTAGCTCACAATCCAGATGAATTGGCACGCACCATTGCCATGCTCCAGGCTTTACAAAGACAGCAAGCCCAACCTGGCCCTTCTTATGTGCGAGCAAGGCATAGCCCCACAAAGACTCGTGAACATGAGAAGGCTAGGAGGGGTCATTTAAATGATGCAGACAGTGCCCAAGCTCGTAAGGCCAAAGACAAAGATAAACAACACGTTGAGGCCGCCAGTCAGGGAGGTTCAACTCAGAATTCGGCCATGGCACTGAGTCAAGGCACACGCCAAAGTGCTCTAGAAAGATTAGGTCGTCACGGCCGGAGAATCATGGAAGTTCATCCCGCAGCAGGAGCAGCTCGCCCAGCTGTGGCACCTGCTCGCCAGTCAGTCCATGACAAGCTGACTAGGTCAGCTTTTGGTCGCCTTGGCCCAAATGCAGAGCCCAATCCTAGGAGGCCAATCCAGGGGGTTCCCGCTCCCAATGAGGTACTGGAGCGAACAGACGGTTGCGCGCCTCTACTCGCCGGACAGCCTCAGAGTCAGGGGGGATCCTTTGAAGAGCTCGCCTCTATGAGAAAGGCCATAGAGAGCATGCAAGGCCAGCTCGATCAACAGAGAGGATATGGAAACACAACTCTTCCAGTCTCACCTCTATCTTTGGTGATTCTGAAATCCACGATTCAGCAAAAGATCCAGTTCCCAGCGAGTATCCAATATGAGGGCACAGCGGACCCCCGGGTGCATCTGATGAAGTATACCAATTATATGATATCAATGGGGGCAAGTGACACAACACAATGTCACAACTTTCCTTTAACTCTGGGAGATCGTGTCCATAAGTGGTTTTTAGCTTTGCCACCAGCTTCAATTCACTCATTTGCTCAGCTGAGTAAAGAATTCTTGTCCCACTTCTCAACAGCCGGGTCTTATCTATCCCAAAGACATCAGTTATCCGACTTGAAACAAACTGATGACGAGTCAGACCGATCGTACTTGGAAAGATTCGACAATGTCCTATTAGAAGGAGAGTCTGTCAGCGAGGACACCAAGATTGTAGCCGTCCTAGCGGGACTAAAGAAAGGCACCGTACTCTGGAAAGACGTACACCTTAGATGCCCAAAGACTTACGCTGAGTTTCGAGATCGGGCAGGAGTCTTTGTCTCCATGCACGAAGCACTGCAAAAAGACATGGGAGATAAAGGAGAGCATAAAGAGGGTGCAAAGAAGCCCGGTGCTGGTTATCGAACTTCCAAGAACATGAAAGCATTCACTGAAGGAACGGAGCTGAAGGATAAATTGAACCATGTTCTTACTGTATCAATTGATACAGTCTACAATAATGTCTGGGACAAAGACTTGCTCACACCTCCCCGTAGGATACGTCAGGATACGAGCAAGTTAAACCAGAACAAGTATTGTGCCTACCACCAGAGTGTGGGGCACTTTACGAGTGAATGTCGTGACTTGCTGAAGCAGTTGTGGCATTTTTATGAGGAGGGAAAGCTATCCGAGTTCGTGAAAAGGCAACCCGGCAAAAGAGACAGAGACGAAGATTCTAATGAGGAGGACCAGGAACAGGCACCTCGTCGGAATCGAGCTTGGTGACCAGCTCAGGTGCCTGCCGGAGGGCCAGTTCCAGACATCCATATAATGGAGCCTGCAGGACCCATAGGTGGTTATTCTGATGGACGACCACCAATTTCTAATCGTAAAAGAAAAGCAGAATTACGAGTGATTGGTCATGTACAAGAAATGGGGGTTATTCCACCTGCCATGCAAATATCGGAATTAACTTTTACCGACAGAGACTTGGAAGGAGTACTGACCCCTCACAACGATTCGCTTGTGATATGTGCCAAGATCATGGAAACTAGAGTGCATAGACTGTTGGTGGATACTAGAGCCTACACAAATGTCCTTTTTAAAAAGACGCTTGATCAAATGGGAGATTGTGCAGGCTACATCAGAGACACAAATCATCGTATTCTGGGATTCGAAAATGCTGTGACGGTCCCACTGGGAATAGTAACTTTGGCCATGCAACTTGTGACGGTTAAAGAGCCCGAGAAAAATATCGTAAGAATGGTGGTTTTCTTGGTCGTCGATCAAGAGTTAACTTACAACGGGTTCCTGGGTCGACCTTTCTTGAATGAATTCAGGGCTGCGTGTTCAACTTACCATTATTGCATAAAATTCCCAACAGCAAGTGGAGTTGGCACAGTAAAAGGAGACCAAAGAAAAGCTCGAGAGTGTCTCCTATAAATCCAGTCAAGACAAGGACAAGTATCTATGATGGAAGCGTCAACCAGTCAACTTGAGAATGAACCCTCAATTTTGGAAGACATTCTCGGGGCCCAGAACGATAAGATGGATGTAGACGACCAGCCCTCGCCCATGGGCGAGCAGATGCTGCAGGGCGGCGAGCAGACCTTGCCAGAAGCAATGTTACCCCCCGTAACTGACAGTATACATCCGAGTAATAACCAGGAGAGCCCAATTATGGCGACCAAACCCAACCCGGAACCCGCAGAAGATTTTGACCCCCGGTTAGGTGCTGAACCCATGAACATCGAGGATGAGCTAAGTCCAGAAGGACCAATAGTTGACCCTCGATGGAAGGGTGTTGGGACATTGTCAGTTTTGATTAAGATCCCAAAGCCCCTGAAAAGATGATTGTCTTAATCTGTCTTTGTCAGGCTAGTCTTGGTTATGATTAGTACTGTCATCTTACACTTCATAGGTACTCAGTTAGAGGAGAACTCACTGGAGACAATCAAGACTCAGAGCCTGAAGACGAAGAGCACCATCCTGAACTTATGGAAGTCTTCTAAGCTGGCTGAGTAAGTGTCAGTGGTGAAGAGTATGACCCTGAGGTCATTACTAACTCAGTCCTGAAGGGAACGGGATGTCACTGAGTTAATGGGAGGACTTGGAGTAGAGCCAAGCAATGCAAAAGGAATTTCAGCGTCAGGACAAGACTGGTGGGCTCAAGACAAAATGAACTTAATAAGACAAGCCTGAAGCTTAGGAATAAGTTCTGACATTCTCACCAACCTGATGACGTGGACCAATCCGAGAAGGACACGCTCGTACGGAACCTGACATGAAGACTGAATTAAGACTGCATATTCAACGGGCAAGCATTCAATACGCATTTAATGCAAATACCAAATCCATGCAAGGACGGCGGCTGCATGAAGATATGTCCGTTTGAAGCCACTCTACATAGTTGACAAGAAAGACTATCTCTCCAACAGATAGTTTTTCAAATCACCTATAAATACAGAAGACCTTGACCCCATTCAAGGTTACAGGAAATTTCCAAGCCAGAAATTACTCAAACTCTCAAGCATTCAAAGCATTCAACCCTTAAGAGAAGCACTCAAAACCTTCTAAATTTCCCAAGTGTTTCTCAGCAATTGAGAGTTATTCTGTATTCCAAGAGCTAATTAGAATTATCTTAAGCTTAGAGAGATTATCCAATCCTTAGCATAGCTTTGCCTTGTAAGGATAATCTCAATCTAGTTGGAATCCAAACTGAAACCAAAACCCTAAGTTAGGCTTGTTGGGAGTAAGTCAGTTAGAGTGTTAGTAAGTGGAGTTGTATAGATCAGTGAGGTTAGCTGGTCTTGGTGCACCTTGGCACGTTAAAAACAAGAATCCCTTGAGTGGATTTCCTGTTAAGTCAGGCCGTGGACGTAGGAGCTTGAGACTCTGAACCACGTTAAACTTCTTGTGTTCTTACTGCTTTGATATTGTGCATACTTGCTATATTACTTGTTCATTCATTGCATTCAAGTTTATCAGGCCTGAATCAATCAGGCTGATCTTCAAAAGAGCACTGCCCTACTAAACACTCTTCAGTTTTGAGTAAAACAAGTTTTTCAGAAAGCAAACTAAACAAGACTTTAAACTTTCAGGGCTCAAACATTTCCGCACTGAACTTGAACTGATAGTTAGCCAACTGACCCGCACCAAGTGTAGTCAGTAGGTGTGTTATCAGCTCCTAGTTCTTTACCACTCTGAGTAAAGGGGACTCAGTCAGTTTTAAGGTTGAAAAATTGGTATACGTGTATTCCCCCCCCATACACGTATTCCTCAGTCTTGTATCGGGACCAACAAGTGGTATCAGAGCAGTGGTTCGAAAGACCACTGACTTTGAATACTAATAGTTTCAGAGGAGAAACTGTTGGTGGTCACTGAACATATCTGAGTTTGCTTTTCATAAAACTTGCATCATCATGACTTCGAGGAGACTTTAAGCTTCGTTACCTGAATTCTCTGTGTCTAACTTTGTCTATTGGAAGTTCAGATTAGAAGCACATCTAGATGCCATCCATGACCAGATGCCGCGTGTACTCAGGGAGGGACCAATCAAGATCACTATTTCTGACGTCAGAGGACTGGGATATGAGGATCTTGCGATTGGCGTGCAGGTTCCTAAAGAAAGGAAAGACATGACCAACAATGAAATCAAGATGGTGGGACTTGACAACGTCGCCAGAAACATCATCTTGCACACGGTGCCCTTCGAGGAGTCAGCTAGGCTGATGAACTTAAAGACGACAAAGGAGGTCTGGGATGAGCTGACAAGGATGTGTGAGGGATCTGAAAAGATCAAGGAGAACAAGAGAAACATTGCCATTCAGAAATTAGAGGCGTTCGAGATGTTGCCTGACGAGAGCATAGATCAAATGGAGTCTAGATTCATCAAGTTGATGAATGAGTTGGTGATGCTGGACAAGGATGTCCCAAGGAGAGATGTTGCTTCAAAAATCCTGAATGCCCTTCCTGAGAGATGGGACAACAATGTAATTATGCTTAAGAACACTCAGGATATGAGTAACATAACTTCTGCTTTACTTTTTTCAGAGCTCAAAGCGCTTGAATTTGATCTTAACAAAAGAAAGAAGAAAGTTCAGTCAGAAGAGGAAGTGAAGGAGAAAACTCCTGAGAAAAGTGTGGCGTTCAAGGCCAGGTCTGAACCTGTTGAGCCCTCATCAAACTCTTCATCAAAGTCACTGATGGAGATGAGCAGGGAAGAACTCGCTGAGGAGTACAGCCTGATGGCCAGACGATTTGACAAGCTCAATTCCAGGTTTGGTCGTTATAAAAAGTTTTATCAGGACTCACGTGACAGGAAACCTGAAGGAACCCACCAAAGCTCAAGGAGATATGAGAAGAGAAGGAATACTGACCAGATGAGAGAACGTGGTGATGAAATGAGATATTCTGAACCAAAACTTGAAAGAAGAGACGAACAGAGACGTACTCGCGATAATAGATATCCAACAAAGACTGAAAGCGTGAGTGAGCAGGTAGCATGTTACAATTGATAGCAAGATTGGTCACTATCAGTACGACTGCCCGGAGGTAGAAAGATTGGTGACCAGGGAACCTGACTCAAGGAGGAACCCTGAACCGAGAAAAGAAAGAGTGAGTGAGCAGGTAGCATGTTACAACTGTAACAAGATTGGTCACTATCAGTACGACTGCCCGGAGCTGAGTGCGAGGGAGAGAGAGGAAAGGAGAGCCACTAGGGATCTAAGATCTGCTGATCGGAGAGCGATGGTCGCTGAAGATGCAACAGATTCTGACGGTCCTGCTGAAAGGTCACCTGAACTCTTCTCAGATAACGAGTACGATGATGTCTGTCTGATGGCTAGGGATGAGCCTGAGGTAATATCAAATTCTGTTTGTGCTTCTTACACTGGTCAAAATCCCGAGCTTAGCTCAGAGTCAGTTAGAGAAATGAACCTTCAGATCTGTCTTGATCAATTGATGGTTGATTTCTCCAGACTGCAGGAAACTAATGTCTTCTTGGTTGAGGAGAACAAGAAATTGAGTACTGAAGTTCAAAACCTGAATGAACAACTCACTCAGTCTGATCTTAAAGAATCAGCTCAAATTGTGAGACTAACTCAGGAGATTGATTTAATCAATGCTGAGCGTCTTCCAAGAGAGAAGATTCTGAAGGAACTGGCTGAGGAAGAGTTGGTCAGGAAGGAAGAACTGAAAGTACTTAAGAGTAAGTTTGATGACCTCTTTACCAGACATGAAATCCTGAAAAAGAGTGAGGACTCTCTCAAGAAAAAGGTTGCAGCAATGAATAAATCCTCAGTGGCTAGAGAGGAAATAAATAGCAATTAGATACTTGGGAACAAGAAAAAAGGACTTGGATATGTTCCTGAGAAATCCTCACAAGGTCAGTCTCATGTTGCTTCAGGGAGCAACACTGAGAGGGTATTTGTTCAGACAGGCCAGAGTGCACCTAAGGTTGTGCTCCAGGCCCGTCAAACTGATAAGGGCAAGGAAACCGTTGACACAGTCAGGGTTGCTCCTAAGGTAGCTAAGCCAAAACCCAAGGGAAAGGCAAAGCAACCTACGGAAGCCCCTGAGAGCTCAGGCCAGGGAAAACCTCAGCGAAAGCAGAGGAAGACTCAGGCCAAGAGCCCTCAGACTGGTCAGCGAGGGTACCATCATGCTTGGCATTACCAACAGGGAAGGCCAAATATGATGACACCCCCGTGGTTTTGGCATCCTGAGGCATTTAACTGCTTTCCATTCCCTCACTTGCCTAGGGGGAATAGAAATCAGGGTCCTTATCAAGAACAAGGCCCAATACCTGCTGCACCCAGACCTAGGAAGAACAGGAAGCCAGCCCAAAAGGCACCCACTCAGGCTCCTGTGAAGCCTAAGTCTAGCACCCATACACCATCTTCCTCTCAGGCAAAGAAGAAGAAAGTTGTGTATGTTGATGTTTCAGGGAAACAGATTTACCACTCTGAGGCAATCAGGGTTGTGAAGCAAGTCTGGATCCCGAAGGGTACAGCTGACACAATAGGACCCAACACCCAATGGGTACCTAAAGCCTGATTTGCTTGCAGGCGGCTGTGGATCATAACAAGAGGAGAGGAGACTCAATCAAAGCTGTTTGGTACCTAGACAGTGGTTGCTCAAGGCACATGACTGGAATGAAGAGTCTTCTCCAAGAATATCAAGAGAAAGATGGTCCACAAGTAACCTTTGGTGATAACTCAAAAGGTGTTACTAAAGGTTTTGGTGTTCTAATTATAGGTACAGTCAGAGTGGAAAATGTATCCTTTGTGGAAGGACTGAAGCATAACCTGCTGTCAGTAAGTCAATTCTGTGACAAAGGGTTCAGTGTTGAGTTTTCATCGAATACATGTTCAGTCAAGGACAAATCAACACAGGTGCTTCTATCAGGTATAAGAAAAGGTAATGTTTATCTCGCCGATTGGAGCAGCACTATTCCTAAATACTTGTCTTGTTGCTAAAAGCTCTCTAGAGCTCAGTTGGTTATGGCATAAAAGATTAAGCCACCTGAACTTCAAGATTCTTAACAAAATTTCTAGACAGTCACTTGTTGATGGTCTACCTAATGAAGTTTTTAGCAAAGATCACGTGTGCAAAGCTTGTCAGGAAGGGAAGCAGGCCAGAGCATCATTCAAAGAAAAAGCTTCTTATTCCACTGACAGGATACTTCAGCTCTTGCACATGGATTTATTTGGTCCCATAACACCTGTGAGTATGAATGGTAGAAAGTATACCCTTGTGGTTATTGATGATTATTCTAGATATACTTGGGTTATTTTCTTGTTAAATAAGAAGGAAACACAAGTGAAGCTTCCAGAGTTGCTCAGGAGACTCAGCAATGAGAAGAATCAGTCCATTACTAAGATCAGATCTGACAAGGGCACTGAATTTATAAATTCATATATTTCTGACTTCTGTAATGAACTTGGTATAACTCATGAGACTTCTGCAGCTAGAACCCCACAACAGAATGGTGTCGCTGAAAGGAGGAACAGGACACTGAAGGAGGCTGCAAGGACCATGCTGGCTGAGTCAGGATTGCCCAAGAAATTCTGGGCTGAGGCAATCAACACTGCATGGTACACTCAGAACAGATCCATGCTGAACAAGCAACATGCACAGACCCCATATGAGACATGGAACAAAAGGAAACCTCGTATTTCTTATTTTCATGTATTTGGTTGTAAGTGCTTTATCCTCAACAATGGGAAGACCCAGTTGAAAGCCTTTGATAGCAAATCTGATGAAGGAATATTCTTAGGATATTCTAAAGTTAGTAAAGCCTTCAGGGTTTACAATTGTAGGACCCTTGTTGTGGAAGAATCACCTCATGTTGTCTTTGATGAATCTGCTAATGAGTCTAGGGAAAAAGTGTTGAATCCTGACACTGAGGAGGTCACAAGGAGTGTGACAAGGCTGAGCTTGAAGAATCAACCTGATCCCAAGATCAAGACTGTGCCAATTCCGAGATGGGATGATGATGACGATCAGGATGATGAATCAGGTGCCACTTCTAAGCCCAGCACATCAGGGATTGTTGAGCCTCAGACTGAGGAACAGGCTCAACCTGAGGTAGGCACCGTCTATGAAGATGCTGTTGCAGCTGAGACGGTTCCTGAGTCACCTCATCAAGGGGGAATCAATGTTCCTGACATTGAACTTATAAATCCCTTTGGTATAGACTCAGGATCATCCCCTTCTGTTCAATTTCCTGAATTTTATGAGCTTGTAGACACTAACATTGCAGGTACTTCAGGAACAACTCTTGGCAAGAGAACATGGCTAGAAGATCATCCCATTGATCAAATCATTGGTGATCCAACTGAGGGAGTCAGGACCAGACGGTTCCATGGTGAGAGTGCATTGTTCTGTTGCTTTCTCTCTGAGCAAGAGCCTCAGAACATTGAAGAAGCTCTCACTGACTCGAACTGGATCATTGCCATGCAAGAGGAGTTGAATCAGTTCACAAGGAATCAGGTTTGGGAACTGGTGGATAGACCTAGACATCAAGGTGTGATTGGTACCAAGTGGGTCTTTAAGAACAAGAAGGATGAGAATGGTGTTGTGGTAAGGAACAAGGCTAGACTGGTTGCAAAAGGGTATTGTCAGTCTGAAGGAATAGACTATGATGAGACTTTTGCTCCAGTGGCTAGGTTGGAAGCTATCAGGTTGTTCCTTGCATATGCAACATACAAGAAGTTCAAGGTGTATCAAATGGATGTCAAGAGTGCCTTCCTGAATGGTTTACTCAATGAAGAGGTATATGTTGAACAACCTCCCGGGTTTGAGGTTGGAGATAGAGTATACCATTTGAAGAAAGCACTCTATGGACTCAAGCAAGCACCAAGAGCTTGGTATGATACCCTCTCTCAATTCCTGACAGACCATGGGTTCAAGAAGGGAACAGTGGATAGGACATTGTTCAGGATCACTGAAGGTGATGACATTCTCTTGGTCCAGATTTATGTGGATGACATAATATTTGGATCACCAAATCATCAGCTTTGTGAGAAATTCTCTAAGCTGATGACTGGTAAATTTGAGATGTCCATGATGGGAGAGATGAACTTCTTCTTAGGATTGCAGGTCAAGCAGACTGATCAAGGTATATTCATTAATCAGACCAAGTATACAAGAGACTTGATTCATAAGTTTGGTGTTCAGAACAGCAATCCAGCAAGGATCCCTATGAACACAAATTGGAAGATGGATCCTGACACTGAAGGGACTACAGTAAATCAGACTGAGTATCGTGGGCAAGTAGGCCTGACATTACGTTTGCAGTTGGTGTGTGTGCTAGGTATTAGTCTGATCCCAAGAGAAGTCATTTGGAGGCTGCTAAGAGGATACTTAAGTATTTGAAAAGGACAGTCAATATGGGACTATGGTATCCTTCAGATGACAACTTAGAACTGACAGGTTATTCAGATGCAGATTATGGAGGTTGTAGGATTGATAGGAAATCAACCTCAGGGACATGTCAGTTTTTGGGAAGTAAGTTGATCTCGTGGTTTAGTAAGAAGCAGAATTCAGTGGCTACATCCACGACTGAGGCTGAGTATATGGCTGCAGGTAGTTGTTTTGCTCAGATTTTATGGTTGAGGCAACAGTTGAGGGACTACCAAGTGTTTGCTAATCAGGTTCCAATCTATTGTGATAACAATAGTGCTATAGCAATTACTCAGAACCCAGTGCTTCACACAAGGTGCAAGCATGTAGATATTAGACACCACTTCATTCGAGATAATGTGGAGAAGAAAGATATTAGGATGGAGAAGATTCACACTGACAGGCAAAGAGCTGACATCTTGACTAAGCCTCTGGCTGAATTGAGGTTTATGGAACTGTCAGTGAAGTTAGGACTCTTAGATCCGCGAGAACAGTCAGTGTAGGGTTCTAGGGGGAACTCAGGCCAGGCTCAACTCAGCGAGGTATCAGGGTGCTACAATGTCTCCCTGACAGTTATGAGTTCTAACCTGACTCTTGTGAATTTCAAGCGTCTCCCTGAGTCCTTCGTCCTGAAAATCTTTATTAAATGCATTCCGTTCTCATTAAAAGCGCGCCTTTTCATATTTAAACCCACGCGCACGGAGCATTTAATGCTACAGTTACTTTTTCATATACGTGTCCGTTTTATATGGAATATGACTGACATGGGGTTTAATTGAAGCTGAGATTAATCCTGGCCCCTCATTTCAAAACCTTTCGAATTCAGGGATCAATCTCAACCCCACATTTGAGTAACTGACTTAGTCTTATCAATCAAGAGTGCCATTTGAGGTTTTTACTCAAACACAACGCACAATCTGCACACTGAGTTTTCTCTTGCTCAAACACAGATAATTCTTTCAAAACAATGGCATTTCTCGATTCCAACTGGACAACCGACAAGATCGTAGATGTTGTTGAAAAGAAACTGGTACACATGGAGCAAGTCATCTCCATGGAAGGTATCTGTCTTACGGTTGAGGAAATCAAACCCGTATTTAAATGGATTTCCGATGCCGAGTTGGAAACATACTTCACCACCCGCCCCATTTCCTTGCTCCCAAGAACAGTGGTGGAAGCCTATTTAAATATGTTCTTACGGAAAGGGGAAGTTTTCACGAAGGTAACTGCACTGAAGCCGACGGGAGAGAAGGACGGCGACGGCGAACCTCTTTACAACACAGAGGTGGTCACTATCAACTTCAGGCAGGCGGTGAGGGAAGTCTTTAAGTTGCCTTTCACAGGCATTAACCCAAGAACCTACAAGGAGAACTCAGAGGGAGAGCTTCTTGCGAAATGGACCAAGTCAGGGTCATCGGAGTTCAAGGCTCGTCAGAACAAGAATACTCTAAAGCCTGAGTACAGAGCGCTGGTGGACTTGGTGTCCAAGTTAGTGATGGGAGCAACTGGCTCTCACGAGCAGTTGAGTCTGCCCAAGCTGAGGCTCATGGGGGCAATTGCTGATGGAGTGGAAGCGAACTGGGAGCAGTTCTTCCTCGATCAACTCCATCAGGCTGGGTTGGACAAGCTTAAGCGAGATGAGGAAGAGAAGCACATTTCTGTCAGTGCCATCTTTCCATTCGGCACGAGGATGTCCATCCTGATTGCTCATGCTTGCCATGGGTATACCTTCGACTTTGAGGACAGTCTCTCCTCAAAGAAGGTAATGTTTTCCTCACTGAGTGATACCTATTCAGTGCTAGGGCTGACTGATCCCAATGCGAAAGCAAAGGGTCAGGTAAAAAAACCAGCTGGTAAGGCCAAGAAAGTGGCAACCAGTCTCATTGAACGGGTAGATGAGCTCCTTGAGAGGAGTAAGGAGGATGAGGAGGTTGCAGCTGAGGAGGTGGAGCAGCCTGAGGTGGAAGCGGCTGAGAAGAGGAAGAGGGTGAAGATAGTGCTGTCAGGGAAGAGCACGAAATCTGGGACTGAGTCTGATCCCAAGAAGGCCGGGTCTGAGGCTGAGGGAACTGACGATGACGTCAGAAATGAGGGTGCTCAGGGAGAGAGGCCCCTGAAAAGGCTTAGGAAGGGGACCAGAAAATCCCCTGCTAAGAAGCTACCTGAGGTGAGTGAGAGGGAGAAGTCAAGCTCTCCTGGAGCCTCTGACTTGGAGGAAGTGAGAAAGACTGTCGAGACGGCTGAGTCGTTGCAGCCTGAGACAGCACCCACTCAAACACCCCCACACCCTGAAACCCAAACACCTTCCATCCCTGACCCCACACCTCAAACTCCCCAACCACCCCGAACTTCAGAGCCAAACCATCCTACTGAGTCAGCGCCTTCAACTTCACACATGAATGAGCCTGACCAGTCAGCCGAGCCGAACCTTCCAAACCCTACTGACTTTCCCTCATACCCCAATCCCAAAGACTGTCCCAAATCCATTTCAGCTGAAGAGGACGAATTCCTCGAAGTGGAGGAGGAGGACTTAGATGAACACATGGCTGGAGGGATTCTTGAGAACACTCTCAGGGGGAACGCCACAGAATGGGCAGGAAAGTGCTGGCCTGGGCTATCCAAGTATACTGAGCTGCTGGCGCATGTGATTGAGCTCAAAGTTTGGTTGGACTTCAAACAATCAAACATGCAGGAGCAACATATGCTGTTGGATGCTCGTGGCTGGGAGCACTGGGAGGCGGAAGAGGCCAAGATTTGCTCATTCTTTGGACTTACTAGCTGGCTTCAACTCTTGAACTTTGATAACCTGAAGCAGCTAGTGGCTGAAATGATGTCCAAGAGCAAGGCTGATCTCCTATCTGATGACGAGAAGGATGGTGATGAGGATGGTGAAGGAGCTCAGGGTGGAGACCTGGAGAAGGCAGTGGAGGAAACTGCACAGGAAGTTGATGAGATGAACTCTGAGCCTCAGGCTCAGGGGGAAGGTGATAAGAACACTGGTGCCAAGGGTGGACCAGTGGCTGAGAATGTTGTGGACATCTCAGCTGCCAATGAGACATTTGTCGATGAAGGGATTCCCTGCCCTGAGACAAGAGAGGAAGATGTTGAGGCATTCAAGGAGACTCTCAGTTCCGGGGGACTTGCTCCTAAGGTTCAAGTTAGCTTAGCTGAGCCTGAGGAGGCGGCTATGACTACTTCACAACTGCCTTCAGTGCACCTTGAAGAAGGGACTGATGCTGCAGGGGCTGACAAGGGAAAACAGCCAATCACTGATGCGGCCGTTGATGATGAGGATGTGATCATAACCGGGGTCGGACGTGCTGAATTCACAAGCATAGTGGAGGTCAAGCAGGAGAAAACCTCATAAAATCTAGCTGAACTTCAGGAGGAGGTAATGAGGCTACGAGCTGAGAAGGAAGAAGACTCCAAGGCCCTGGCGAAGCACATCAGGTGGACAAAGTCAGCTTACAATACCCTTGCTAACAGGGAGCTGATTTTGTTAAAGAAAACGATGACTGACACGGCCAAGTCAGTGAGGAATGAGAGGAAGCGCACCAAGAAGATGCTTAGAAACACTCTCAAGAAGCTTGAAGTGAGGGATGCGATCAGGGGCGAGAAGATGAATCAGGCAGTGGGCAGGCTTGCAGTTCAGACTGGAGCTATTGTCACTCAGGCCATGAAGGACTCAGCGTCCAAACTGGAGCTGGAGTCCGGGAGATTGGATCGCACCTCTCAGTCTGTGGCAGACACTTTGGCAAAGGCCACTGAGGAATCGGCAAAGATACTAACTGAGGCTAGCAGAGTCAGCGGTGAGTCCTTGAAGGTGGAGGAAAGGATCACCAAGGCTGAACAAAGACTCCAACTCTCCATGGAGGTCTTTGAGAAGAAAGTCAATGCTGCTATCAGTTCAGTTTCTTTTGCAGGCACTGGGATTGCCACGGGAGTTGAGATGCTGAAGGAGGACGTTTTGGAAGTTCAATCCTTAGCCTCTTTTGTTATCAACAGTGGAGCTGAGTCACTCCCATCCCAGGCCAATGATGCCAAATAGGGGGAAAAGAAGAAGAAAAGATCCCGCCCTGAGGCATCGGAGGCAGTCAATCAAGGTGAAACCGTTCTAGCTGACCCTGAAGCCAATCCTGAAGGAAACATTTTAAGGGTGAGGAAGTCAGCTAGGTTAGTGGCGGTGGAAAAAGGAGGGGAAATTGTTGCCAAGCTGAGAGAAGAGGCAACAAAGGCAAAGGCTGATGAACCTTCCAAGCAACAACCTGAGCCAGTTCAGAGGTCGTCTCCCATGAGCTCAAGGAAGAATCCCATCACTTATTCAGGTGAGTTGGTTGCGGAGTTATGTGCTGAAGCATGGGGAGATCAATCTGAAAAATCGGAGGCTATGCGCAGAGCCGAAATTGCTCAGAAGGAGAAGATGCGCATCTTGGAGAAGAAGGTTGAGAAGCTGACTGATATCACTGAGCTTCAACAACGAGAACTGGATGATGCAGTGATCAGCTTGCTAAGGAGGAAGAAGGCGAAGCCTGAGCCCAGGAAGTACAGGAAGAAGCCAACAGTTAGGAAATCAACAATTCTTCAAGTCAGAAGGCCAGAATTAGGAGCAAGGGAAGCTTTTGTTGATGAGTTCGTCTCAGAGACATTGAAGGAGTTTTGGACTGATGCAATGGATGAATTTGTTAGATTGTGGTTTGTTGTGAAGAAGTGGGGCGACACTGACGATATCAATGCCCACTTTACTGACTACATGATGGACAATCATCCTGAGCTATTCCAGAAGATCTTGGAGGAGGCTGAGGCAGCTCAAGTTCAAGTGAAGGCTCCTGAGTTCACCATTCGAGCTCCTCCCTTGGTTCCTGGAACTCAAAAGCATGATACAAAGGCCATTATGATGGAAGTATTGAAGATAGCCAAAGCTGAAGGGTACGTGAATCAACCTGGAAGACTTGACGAGCTGAAGGCATGAGTTTATGCAGGATATGGACTCAAGCCTGAAATGAGATTAGTCTAGGTGTTCACAGGCTTCTTTGTAATAGATTAGATTCATTGTAATCATTTCCACATCAATCAATGAAATCTATTACTTTTGCCCACAGACAAAAACTCATTGTCTTTTTGGCTGTTGTTTAAAATTCTGTACTTTATCAAGAATTGCTCTAACACTGTCTTATCTTATAGATAGGTTTATCTTGTTTCCTCTAAGTGTTTTGAGGATCTTTTCAGTATTTTGGCATCATCAAAAAGGGGGAAATTGTTGGGACATTGTCAGTTTTGATTAAGATCCCAAAGCCCCTGAAAAGATGATTGTCTTAATCTGTCTTTGTCAGGCTAGTCTTGGTTAGGATTAGTACTGTCATCTTACACTTCACAGGTACTCAGTGAGAGGAGAACTCACTGGAGACAATCAAGACTCAGAGCCTGAAGACGAAGAACACCATCCTGAACTTATGGCAGTCTTCTAAGCTGGCTGAGTAAGTGTCAGTGATGAAGAGTATGACCCTGAGGTCATTACTAACTCAGTCCTGAAGGGAACGGGATGTCACTGAGTTAATGGGAAGACTTGGAGTAGAGCCAAGCAATGCAAAAGGAATTTCAGCGTCAGGACAAGACTGGTGGGCTCAAGACAAAATGAACTTAATAAGACAAGCCTGAAGCTCAGGAATAAGTTCTGACATTCTCACCAACCTGATGACGTGGACCAATCTGAGAAGGACACGCTCGTACGGAACCTGACATGAAGACTGAATTCAGACTGCATATTCAACGGGCAAGCATTCAATACGCATTTAATGCAAATACCAAATCCATGTAAGGACGGCGACTGCATGAAGATATGTCCGTTTGAAGCCACTCTACATAGTTGACAAGAAAGGCTATCTCTCCAATGGATAGTTTTTCAAATCACCTATAAATACAGAAGACCTTGACCCCATTCAAGGTTACGGGAAATTTCCAAGCCAGAAATTACTCAAACTCTCAAGCATTCAAAGCATTCAACCCTTAAGAGAAGCACTCGAAACCTTCTAAATTTCCCAAGTGTTTCTCAGCAATTGAGAGTTATTCTGTATTCCAAGAGCTAATTAGAATTATCTTAAGCTTAGAGAGATTATCCAATCCTTAGCATAGCTTTGCCTTGTAAGGATAATCTCAATCTAGTTGGAATCCAAACTGAAACCAAAACCCTAAGTTAGGCTTGTTGGGAGTAAGTCAGTTAGAGTGTTAGTAAGTGGAGTTGTATAGATCAGTGAGGTTAGCTGGTCTTGGTGCACCTTGGCACGTTAAAAACAAGAATCCCTTGAGTGGATTTCCTGTTAAGTCAGGCCGTGGACGTAGGAGCTTGAGACTCTGAACCACGTTAAACTCCTTGTGTTCTTACTGCTTTGATATTGTGCATACTTGCTATATTACTTGTTCATTCATTGCATTCAAGTTTATCAGGCCTGAATCAATCAGGCTGATCTTCAAAAGAGCACTGCCCTACTAAACACTCTTCAGTTTTGAGTAAAACAAGTTTTTCAGAAAGCAAACTAAACAAGACTTTAAACTTTCAGGGCTAAAAAATTTCCGCACTGAACTTGAACTGATAGTTAGCCAACTGACCCGCACCAAGTGTAGTCAGTAGGTGTGTTATCAGCTCCTAGTTCTTTACCACTCTGAGTAAAGGGGACTCAGTCAGTTTTAAGGTTGAAAAATTGGTATACGTGTATTCCCCCCCATACACGTATTCCTCAGTCTTGTACCGGGACCAACAAAGGGGCAAAAACGACGGGCAACTCCGGTCGAAGAATTGGAGGCCATCAAGATTGATCCCGTACGAGATGGCCTTGAACTTTACATCGGGTCCGAACTCCCCGAGCCTTACAGAAGCCGCATGACGGATTTCCTGAAGGCTAACTTAGACGTCTTCGCATGGTCCCATGCTGACATGGTGGGAATTGACCCAAAAGATGCCTGTCACAGGTTGAATATCAACCCAGTCCGAAAACCTGTCCACCAGAAACGACGAAAATATGGACCTGACAAGTATCAAGCTTTAAACGAGGAGGTCAAAAAGTTACTGGACAACGACTTAATTAAACAGGCGTTGTGTCCACAATGGGTAGCAAATCCTATCTTGGTACGGAAGCCGAACGGAACCTGGAGGCTATGCATAGATTTTACAGATCTAAATGCAGCATTCCCAAAGGACAACTTTCCACTCCCGCACATCGATCAACTGGTGGAAAGTACTGTCGGGCACGAAATGTTCACATTCATGGATGCCTTTGCAGGTTACCACCAGATTCCAATGCACCCAGATGACCAAGAAAACACGACCTTCTATACTAACAACAATCTACTATGCTGGAAGAGGATGCCGTTTTGTCTAATCAATGCTGGAGCAACCTACTAGAGGCTGGTCAACAAAATGTTCGACGAACATATTGGGGAAACGGTGGAAGTGTATGTCGATGACATAGTCGTGAAAAGTACACGGAAGGAAGATCACCTCCATCATCTTTCCCAGGTGTTCGACATACTCCGGAAATACAATATGAAGTTAAATCCAAAGAAAAGTAGTTTTGGAGTACATTCCGGGAAGTTCTTGGGCCATCTGGTCAGTAAGCGAGGAATCGAAGCTAATCTAGCAAAGGTGAAAGCGATCGTCGATATGGAACCACCACGCTCTGTTAAGGAAGTGCAAAGATTAACCGGTTGCCTAGCCGCTTTAAACAAGTTCATATCACGGTCGGGAGACAAGTGCCGTCCATTTTTTGAGGCCATCAAAAAGGGTAACTTTGCCTGGATGGGAAGCTGCCAGAAAGCCTTTGATCAACTGAAAGAATATCTTGGAGATGTAAAAATTCTGTCAAAACCAATTCCCGGAGAAAAGTTTTATTTATACCTGGCAGCGTCTGACACGACCATAAGTTCGGTGTTAGTTCGGGCAGAAGGCAAGTTTCACCTGCCAATTTACTATGTCAGCCAGACCTTGCATGATGCTGAGGTGAAATATTCACCGACCGAAAAGTTGGCATATGCTCTCATCATGAGTGTCAGGAAGTTAAGACCCTACTTCTTTGATCATCAAGTCGAAGTATTGACAACTTTCCCACTCAAACAAATACTACACCGACCCGACACCGCTAGCCGTCTTTTAAAATGGTCCATAGAGATAAGCCAGTTTGGCGTGACGTATGCACCTCGAACCGCGATTAAGGGACAAGCGTTAGCCAACTTTATAGTCGAATTAACCTTTCCTGAAAATCCAATGAGAGGGCTGGATCACCCATGACATCTTTATGTGGACGGTTCGTCAACAAATCTGGCCTCGGGTGCAGGGATAGTGCTCATCAGTCCCGACCGGCAAGTATTCACTTCAGCAGTCAGATTCGAGTTCATGGCCACCAACAATGAAGCTGAATATGAGGCCCTCATTGCAGGTCTTTACCTATCATTAGCTGTCGGAGTAAGACGACTACAGATTTTTGGAGACTCTCAACTCATTGCAAGCCAAGTACGAGGTGAATATGAGGCCAGAGACGAGCAAATGATCGAGTATCAACGAATAGTTGCTCACTTGGTATCTCTGCTAGACCAAGTATTTATCCAGCAGATACCTCGAACGAGCAACACACAAGCTGATGCCCTAGTGTTAGGATAAAAGTTGTATAGTTTTGATGAATTAAAAACAAACCAGAAAATGTAATAGGACCATCTGGACCTGTTAGCCAGATGATGAACTAGAATAGGACTTAGTCTAGGGGGAATTGCCAGACCAGAAGACCTCACCAGAAGACTAACCAGAGGACTCACCAGAGGACTCCACCAGAGGACTTCACCAAATGAGACTGACCAGAGGCAGAGAACTTTCCCCAGACCAGACGAGTCTGGACCAGACGAGTCTGGTGAAACAAAAGATGCTCAGAATCATCTCCTGATTCTGATGAGCATTCTGTTTCTTAACCAGATCAGGACCAGAAGACATCAAGGTTGCCTGGTGTCTGGTATTGCCTTCTCTGGAGAGAATCAGAGTTTGTCATTGGAAGCTATTGACCGTTGGTGATTCAAATCAAGTCAACAAGATCAGGATTGGAAAGTCTTGAAGTCAATCAATACAAGGATCTCACCAACCCAATCAATCAATTAGGGAATTGATTGATTGAAGCTTCCCTAAATAGAGGATCTGATTGGATTAGCTCTCCAACGGCTATTCCCTAATCACCTCTATAAATACAGAGTGCAATCTCAAGAAAAAGGGTTAGAGAGAATCATACGCGCACGAAGATACATTCCAAGCTCTTGTTTATCAAGCACATAGCACTCATTATTCTGTTCATACTTACACATTCACTCTTAAGGAGTAGTTGGACCTCAACCTGTTCATCTACAAGATAAGGTTGAAGGCTGTTGTCTTTAGATCGAAGTTAGATCTAAAGAGTTTGTAAGAAAGAACTGGTACTTCACATTTCTAGTAAGTAAGTTAGTTGTTGGTTGGATAGTGAGACCCCTTTGATCAAGGGAGAGTGGACGTAGGATATTCAGATCCGAACCACTATATATCCGGTCTTATTTACTGTTTTCTGCATTTAATTTCTTGGTTATTTTAGTGTGCACTTGTGAAAAGAACTTTGCCAAAGGCATTTACTTTAAAGCTTCCGCAATTTATCAATCTAGTGGGACCAACAAGTGGTATCAGAGCAGTGTGTCCAAAGACCACTACTTTGTAAAGCTTCATGATGAGTAATCATCTTGGAGCTATTCATCACCGCATGTTGGATGTAGTAGAGAGTGGCCCAATTAAATTTTACTAGACTCCTATTGATAGTGGCAGGTCAGAGTCCAGAGAAGAAACAAGTGAAACTGCCCAGAAAGCTGCTGAGGACAGAGTTCCCAGACAGAGAATCATCAAGAAGAAAGAGGAGCTTGCCAATGATGAAAGAAAACTTTATAATTTGGATCAGGTGGCACGAACTGAGATCATCAACATACTCACTAAGGAGGTGATAGAGAAAGTCAGAACCTGTGCCACTGCCAAGGAGATGTGGGATAAACTCGCCCTGCTCTGTGAAGGAACAGAGAAGATCAAGGATAACAAACTTCAAGCTGTTCAACACTCGTTTGACACTTTCAAAATGAAACCAGACGAGACCATTGACCAGCTGGATATGTGTCTCACAAATCTCCTCAACAAGGCTAGTGCCTTAGGTAAGACCTACTCTGAAAAGGAAATAAATAGCAAAATATTACGTTCACTAACCAACAGGTGGAGAATCAAAGTGACTGTGATTAAAGATAGCAAGGATCTCAACACTCTGGATCATCATCTTCTGGTATCTGATCTTAAAGCATGCGAATTTGATCTTCAAGAGGAGGATCAAACAGAAGAGGTTTCCTCTTCTGGTCAGAAGGGAGTTGCCTTCTCCTCTACTATCAAGACAAATGACAAACTAAAGGAGTCTCCTGTAGATGACCTGAGTCTCAAGGAAAAGGTAGCACTCCTAACTCGTAAACTGAATAAAATGAGTTCAAAATATGGCAGGTACAAAAAGCACTGGAAGGAATCTACCAGAGACAGGAAGAGTTCCTTCAAAGCTGCAGATAAAGAGAGAAAATCTGGAGACTCAAGGGAGACCAGATTCAGAACTCCAGAGAGGAGAAGAGATAGCAGCTCTGGGAGATCAGATTACCAGAGGAGGGATGGCAGTTCTGGCAGACCAGACTACCAGAGGAGAGAAAGTAGTCCAGCCAGAACAAAATACAACAAGAGGAGGAGAGATCCAAGTCCCAGTCCCAGAGAAGATAACACCTGTTACACCTGCAACAATCCTGGTCGCTACAGCTATGATTGTCCTCAATTGACTCATAGAGAAAGAGAAGAGAAAAGATTAAAGAGAGATAGGAGATATGCTGACAAGAGAGCACTACTGGCAGAAGCAGAGGAGGAAGATACAAGTTCCAATTCTTCTTCTTCTTCTGATTTCGGATCAGATGATGATGTATGTCTTATGGCAGGCATCACTGAGGTAAATGAAACTACCCTATGCTTATCTAATTCCAAATATACTGAATCATCTTATTCATCTGGTAACTCCAGAGAGTCTGATATGCAACAAATGCTATCAGATCTCCAAAATTGTGCTCAACTATGTCAAAAACTTGAGAAGGAAAATGGTAGGCTCAAAGCTGAAGTTCAATCCGTCTCTCATGAGCATAAATCCACCAGAGAACTCATGAAAGATCATTCCAAAGAAGCCTCTGAACTTCAGGATAAGATCATAGAAAGAGATACTCTGGTAGATCAACTCATGAAAGAAAAGAACTCTCAGGAAGATGAGTTCAATGAACTTAGAACCAAATACCAGACTCTTATCAAAGGGAAACAAGTTGAGCAAAATATAGAGGAGATGCCCATGCCCAGAGAAACTCCTAAGATACCATCTGTTGTATCTATCATATCAGAGTTTTCTCAGCGCATTAATGATAAGAGTGGTTTAGGATATCTTGGAATTACTACTAAAACTCATAAATATCTTTACAACAAAGACAAGTCTGTAAGAGCTGGTAAATTGGTAGAAATCTGGGATGATAAAGACTCAACTGGTAATGGTTACAAAGTGGTTCACAATCCTGATTGGAAAAGGAATCACTATGCTAATCACATAGAATATGGTCCAGAAGAGTTGACTGTCCTGGAAGAGAAGATCCTAGAGAATAAAAGTCAACAAGGGGAACCATTGAAGATTGATGGTTCTGTGAACAATGAGTCCCCAGAGAAATCCTCAAAGGGAACCTAACCAGATTAGGGGACCTCAAAGGAAACACTCAAGAAAGGGAAATACCAATCAGAATAAGAACTACCAGAGAAGGAACAATGTTCAACAGCACCAGGTACCCCACAGATGGTTTTCTCAGAGGAATCAATTCCAGAATAGTTATACTCAAAGGAACTATAACCACCAGAACAGGTCTACCTTTCAGAACCAGAGGTGGTCTTCCAGACCCATCTATAGAAAACCAACTGATCTGGGTAGCTATGACACCAGAGATGGTTCTTCTAGGATGTACCCTTACAACCAGACCTTTAAGACCATGTCTTTAAGGCAGGCTATTCCAAAAGCCAGATTTGAGAAAAGATACACAAGACCTGTTTATAGGAAAGGTGTTCTGATCAGACCAGTAGCTCAATATGTCATTGTAAGAGGACATGTGCTGGTAGATAGATTTGGAAGGAAGATAAGATCTCCTCATCCAGCAAGGGATGATCTTTATCTTTGGATTCCTACAAAACCTGCAACTAACCAATCAGGACCCAGCTCTAGTAGGGGACCTAATTGATTTCTCTGCAGGATGATAAGAGCCCATTGGAGAAAGGACTTTCAAGCAAACATGTGTGGTACATTGATAGTGGATGTTCCAAGCATATGACATTCCAGAAAGATCATCTCCAGAATTTCAAGCCAATGAATGGGCCAATTGTGATGTTTGGTGACAACAACTATGGAGTCACCAGAGGAGTTGGAAAGTTGACTTTCAATGGAGTATCTGTAGATGAAGTCTACTACGTTGAAGGACTCAAGCATAATCTGCTTTCAGTATCCCAATTTTGTGACAGGGGATACTCAGTGAAGTTCTCTAGTGATTCATGCACTGTCTTTTCTTCTGATTATAATGACATTTTGCTTATAGGCTTGAGGAAGGGTAACATTTATCTTGCAGATTTTAGCAGTTGCCCAAGAAATGCTTGCCTGGTTGCTAAAGGATCTGCAGAAGATAGCTGGTTATGGCACAAGAGATTGAGCCACCTTAACTTCAAAACACTGAATAAGATTGCGAGAAAAGGTCTTATTCGAGGTCTTCCTAATGAAGTGTTTAAGAAGGATCAGGTTTGTGGTTCATGCTAGAAGGGTAAACAACCCAAGACCTCCTTTAAGGATGTCCAGAGCACCAGAGCACAACCACAACCAGAGTACTTCAACTACTTCACATGGACCTGTTTGGACCTGTTTCTCCTCTTCGTTTCAGTGGAAGGAAGTACACCTTGGTGATAGTAGATGACTTTTCAAGATACACTTGGGTAGTGTTCTTGTTTAAGAAAAATGAAACTATCACTAAGCTGCCAGAATTCTTCAAGCAGATTCAGAATGAGCAGAACCAGAGCATAGTCAGAATCAGAAGTGACAAGGGGACAGAGTTCTTGAATTCACACATTGCAGAGTATTGCAAAGAATATGGGATTTTTCATGAGACATCTGCTGCCAGAACACCCCAACAAAATGGAATAGCAGAAAGGAGGAATATAACCCTTTAGGAAGCTGCAAGAACTCTTCTAGCAGAGTACAACACACCACAAAGGTTTTGGGCAGAAGCCATCAATACAACTTGCTATACCCAGAACAGATGCCTAATTGCCCAGAGACATAGCAAAACTCCATATGAGGTATGGAAAGGTAAAACTCCATCTGTTTCATATTTTCATGTTTTTGGATGTAACTGTTTCATCCATGACAATGGGAAATCTAAATTAAAAACTTTTGATGCTAAAGTGGCTGATGGAATATTTTTAGGATATTCCAGCACCAGTAAAGATTTTAGAGTTTTTAATAAGAATTCACTTTGTGTGGAGGAAACACCACATGTTGTTTTTGATGAATCTGCTGTTGAGTGCAAGGTGGAATTAAAGTCTTCTGTAGAGACCCAGAATCAGACTACTCCCAGAGTAATCAAGGTCAATCCACTTATTCTTGATTCAGACTCAGATGGTGACCCATCTTCTGGTTCTTTGAAGAAGAAGTCTTCACAAGGTGCAGAACCAGAGGAGGTTGGTACTCCTGTATGGGGAAGCTCTTCTGCAGTTGTTGATATTCACCAAGGTACTGCAGAGTATGATCAATCAGGCAAGACCACGGGAAGGAGGACCCTGGTTGATCACCCCAGTGACCTGATAATTGGAGATCCAACTAAGGGTGTCCAGACTAGGAGAACTCTTAACTTAGCTGCCTTATTCAGTTGCTATGTATCCTTAATTGAGCCCAAGAACATCAAGGAAGCACTGAAAGATTCAAATTGGATTGTTGCTATGCAAGAGGAGTTGAATCAATTCACCAGACAGGATGTTTGGGAGCTGGTAGACAGACCAAGACATCAAAATGTGATAGGCACTAAGTGGGTTTTCAAGAATAAGAAAGATGAGAATGATGTTATTACTAGGAACAAGGCAAGGCTAGTGGCTCAGGGCTATTCTCAGTCTGAAGGAATAGACTATGATGAGACTTTTGCTCCTGTTGCCAGACTAGAAGCCATCAGATTGTTCTTAGCATATGCTGCTCACATGAAGTTCAAAGTATATCAGATGGATGTGAAATCTGTCTTTCTTAATGGGATTCTCATTGAGGAAGTGTATGTGGAACAACCTCCTGGTTTTGAACAAGGTGACAAGGTGTTTAAGCTTAAGAAAGCTCTTTATGGGCTGAAGCAGGCACCCAGAGCATGGTATGACACTCTATCTAAGTTTCTTCTGGACAATGGTTTTACTAAGGGTAAGATTGATAGGTCCTTGTTTAGGAAAGAAGAAGGAAAGGACACCCTTCTGGTCCAAATATATATTGATGACATTATATTTGGATCCCCTAACAAGAAGCTGTGTGAGAAGTTTGGTGATCTCATGCAGAGCCAGTTTGAGATGTCTATGATGGGTGAAATGAATTACTTTTTAGGTCTGCAGGTAAAACACAAAGAGAAGGGAATTTTTATTAATCAGGCAAAGTACATCAGAAACATGTTAGAGAAATTTGGAATAGGATCTAACAAGGCAGCCAAGATTCCTATGATGACAAATTTCAACATGGATCCAGATGAGTCTGGAGAGAGTGTGGACCAGACTCAGTACAGAGCACTCATTGGTTCTCTTCTGTACCTGACTGCAAGTACACCAGATATTACCTTTGTTGT
Organism: Ballota nigra; assembly: GCA_947034835.1. Lineage (NCBI taxonomy): Eukaryota > Viridiplantae > Streptophyta > Magnoliopsida > Lamiales > Lamiaceae > Ballota > Ballota nigra. The sequence continues at coordinate 124,113,515 of OX344723.1, forward strand.
AGGTGTGTGTGCCAGATTTCAAGCTAATCCTAAGAAAAGTCATTTGGAAGCAGCTAGGAAGATATTGAAATATCTTAAAGGTACAGTGAATTTGGGGGTATGGTATCCTGCAGATGACAACTTAGAGTTAAGTGGTTACTCGGATTCAGATTATGGTGGGTGCATAGTAGATAGGAAGTCTACAAGTGGAACATGCCAATTTTTAGGAAATAAATTGGTATCTTGGTTTTCTAAGAAGCAGACTTCAGTTGCTACATCTACAACAGAAGCAGAATACATGGCTGCAGGGAGCTGTTGTTCACAACTACTCTGGATTAGTCAACAGCTTAGGGACTACCAGATTAGAGCCAAGGATATTCCAATATTCTGTGATAGTAATAGTGCAATAGCAATCACCCAGAATCCAGTTCTTCATACCAGGTGCAAACATGTTGATATAAGGCATCGCTTTATCGGGGATCATGTTGAGAAGGGAGATATAAGGATGGAAAAGATTACAACAGAGAAGCAGAGAGCAGATATTCTGACTAAGCCATTGGCTGAGTCCAGATTCAGGGAGTTAGCATTTTAGTTAGGTTTATTGGATCCAGAGACAGATTTGTTTTAGGGGGAACATCAGAGAAGTATCCTTTGTTTCATTCCTTAAAATTTTTATTTTTCAAACTAACATGCCTTCAGGCTAGATATACCAGGGAGGTTACATCTCCAGAGGAGAGTCACATCCAGATGAGGTGTTGTATAAGATTCCAGAAAAGTATGGAGTCTTCTCTGACCAGATCCAGATGGGTTTCATCAGATGAGATGTAACACCAGACTAGCTGTGGTATCATCTGGTTACAATATCAGGTGACAGATATGTTTTTACTTCTCTGGCCTCTGATCATTGGGATACACTTTTCAAATTACTTAATACACCCAAAACATTTCAACTTCAGAGTGTATTTAAGACTAGGGTATAGGGCCTAGGCAATCATTTCGCTTTTTATCTTGACTGCCACAAAACCCTTTTATGCCCAGTCCCAATGACCACGCCTACGCACCAGATTAAATCTGTATTTCGCCTTTTAATCTTGGCCATCAGATTTAATTAATGTGCAATATGTCAATCAATTCGAAAATTGATTTTGTTCCCTAAATTAAATTTTGCAATTACACGCGTTCACACTTCATTTTTTGTTCAAGCCACGCGTCTTGCCTATTTAAAATCAAACACTGTTCACTCTGTCTTTTCACGTTTCCTTATTTCTCAAAGCCCTAATTTTCTCTCTGTAAGTTTGCTTTCTATCTCTCTCTCTCAGAAATGGCCCCTCCGTGCGACTTCGATCATGAGTTGATGATGAAGAAGTTGAAGACAGAGATGGTGGTTGACTTCTACACCACCAAGAACTAGTCTGCGTTGGCTATTTTGGAACTATTACGAAGATCCGGCCTAGAGAAGTTGATTTCAACAGTCCCTCGAGATTTTTGCACTTTGGACGGTTATGCGGCCCAGTTTCTGGTTCGTATGAATATCCATGACGATCACATTTCATCCAAGATAGACAAGAATGATTTGGTGTTTTCCAAGCAAGATTTCTGTGCCTTGTTTGAGAACATCTCGGCAGAAGGGGTGGATCCATTGACTTACAAAGAGGATAAAATTGTTGAGTCTTTTAAGTTATTTGCCAGATCCTCGTGCCAGAATTTGACGAAGGGCTTTCTTGGCAAGCATTTGAGGCAGAAATACAAGGTACTCTTTGACATAGTGGTGAAAGTGTTGATGTGTGAAAATCACAGCACAGATGCAATTTTCAATGGAAGGATGTGTGTGATGAGGGCCCTGTATGATGGAGTGCAATGCAACTGGGTGGAATTCTTTTGGGATGTCTTGAGGAAGAATAGATTGAAAGTGAAGAAGGAGGCTTGTCCTTCCAAGCCAGGGGAGTTGCAGTACTATTTCACTGCTAATGTTTCGTTGGGATCGAAACTGACTCTGATTCTGGATACTTTGCTTCCAGAAAAGAAGTGGAAAGATACCTGGTACAAGGGCTTCCATAAGTCCAAGATTCTGTTCTCTAAGGATGGTCCTCTTCATGGCCATCCGGATTCTGATGGTGAGCAAGCCATCCCTGCCCCTCCTCTACAAGCAATTCCCTCACCTGCTAAGGGGCAGAAGCAGCAGAAGGGCCAGAGGAAGTCTGCTGAAGCAACTGGTTCCTCAACCATTGCTTTCTCTGGTTCCTCAGAGGAGGACCAGATTCCCCTTCTTAACATCTTGAAGAAGAAGGGTGAAGGTGCAGAGGCTGCCAGGAAGGCAGGAGCTTCCAAGGGGAAGAGGCCAGAGGAGGCCAAGAAGGTGTCTGCCAAGAAACCTAGAACCGGCAGAAGGGTTCCAAGGACACTCCTGGTGGATGAGCCATCAGAGGAGGAGGAGGAAGAAGAGGTTGAGCCTCTTCAAAAGAAGAAATCTAGGGCCAAGAGAGCCATTCTTCAAGATTCAGACTCTGGTTCTGATCTTGGAGATGCTCTGGAGCAAGCAATTGATGAAGCTGCCAGAATCATGCAGGACTCCACTGCTCCAGTCCCATCTGATGAGGTAAACCCACCTATCCCTACCTCAAACCCCATAAATCTTGTTTCCCCATCAACCTCTCCCCCAGAAAACCTTCCCCAAAATCCCTCTACTGCTTCTGGTGCCCCCATTGCCTCACCAGAGCAGACCCTCCCTGATACCCCTATATTCACTCCCTCCACCATACATACCCAAACACCTTCTCCCCCACCTTCCCAAACACCCCTTACCACAAACCCTTCTCCTCCGGCCCCTGTACCAGAGGTACCTTCCACTTCAAGTGCTGAACCTCCCCTACCTCCCTCTCCCACCTCTCAAACTACCATCCCTATTTCTGTACCAGAAGTACCATCTACTTCTTCTGGTGTAGAACAACCCCTTCCTTCTACCTCTACCACTCAAAATCCTACCCCTTCCCAATCCCATACAGAACAAGACCCATCCATCTCTATGGCTCTGGGTTTCCCTGCCCCTCCTTCTCCAACCTGTTTGACCAGCGATGATAGTGAAGATGAGGATGCTTCACTGGAGCCGGAGGTCTTAGCACCATCCTCCTCTGCCTTTGGGCCTAGACATTTCACTTTCTTATCTGTAGAAATGGGTCCCATTAGGCAGAGTATGAGTGTAAGTGCTCAGTTCTGGCTAAGAGAGCATTTCCCTGTTTTGTTGGAGCACTTACCCCTTCTGGCAGAGCTGACTGATGCCAAAGTCTGGAGCAAGGCCAGACTTGAAGATGTGGAGGACCTCATATTATTGCTTGAGGAAATGGGTCCCTCCAACTTCACTGCCTGGGAGGTTGAACTCAAACAGAAGCTGAACATCCAGAACCCAGCTGAGATGGAGACCCCTGTAGCAGCGAAGGTTTTGATTCGCACTCTGCTCATCCAGAGAGGAGTTATGATCTCTCCTGAGGGCCCCTCCAACAAATTTGGCCCTCATTTCACTTTCCCTCCAGAGCTCTACTCAGATGAGGAGGACTTTGATGTCACTCATGCCGTGCTGCAAAAGATGAAGACATTCTTCAATGAGCAGATCATGCAGATTGGGCGCTTCTCTTAGGCAATCCAACATATGGCCCCTGCTATGATTGAGCACCAGATCCGGCAGGAGAGGAGGATCTTCTTGAAGCAGATTAAGTCCACCTTTGCAGCTGCCAAAACCTCTTTCAAAGCCAATGGACTTCTTGTCAAGCTGGATGTTATGCACAGCCAGAAGTAGCTCCAGGAGCATGTGCTAGAGCAGCTGAGGCCAGTCTCTGTGCTGAAGGTTGAGATGGCTTCCCAGATGCTGTAGACTGCTACGCTTAAGGACTCCCTCCAGGAGATGTTGGAGAAGCAGGAGAAGCTGGTTGCGGAATCAAAAGCTTATCTGGAGGAAGCAAAGCAGCTGCGTGATCTTCACTCTTCCTCCAACACTGCCTTGCCTGATCTCATTAGGCAGGTAGTGGAGCCCCTTTTTGATGAAGTTAAAAAGAGGGAAGAGAAGGCCAGAACTGATCTGGCGAAGATCACGAATGAGACTCTCTTCAGCCATAGTGCTCGTCTGGACCTGTTGGAGAACACTTTGGCCCAGGCCGAGCTGCAGAAGAAGAAGAAGGAAGAGCTCAAATCTCTTTCCATGGCAAAGCAGCTGGCAGCAGAAGAGGAGTCAGAAGCAGAGCAGGATCCCATCTATATGTCTAGACCTGCAAAGAAGAAGATCAGAGAGGTGAAGAAGAGCTTCCTAGAAGAAGTTGTGGAGGAAGCAGAGAAGAGATTTCGTGAGGAGACGCCTGAAGAGAGGCAAGCTAGAATAAGGAAGAACATAGATGAAGAGTAGAGGCTTTGATATGTTAGGAGGCAGAATAAGAAGAGCAGAGAAGCTGGCATCTCTTCTGGTGCCAGTAGATCCAGCCAGAAGAAGAAAGGTCCTGTTGAGGTGATGGACATTTTGCCACTCAGGACAGAAGGGTCTTTTGACTCTACTGATCCTGTCTCTCTGATAGAGAAGTGGAGAGAGGCCAAGACTTTGTGGTTCATTCAACACTATATCCAAAGGCCTCCACCAGAGGATGATGCTCTCATTAACAGGACATTCCAATTTTGGATGAAGGCATATGATGCAAGTCTGTACAAGCAACTGATGGACTCCACCATAGAGTTCAACCTGGAGGTCATTGCCCCTGAATTCCATTTTCTTAACACTCCAATGATAGGGGACCAGATTGATTGGGCTGAACTGAAGAAATTGTACAAGACCAAGGTGTTGGCAAATTTCACTCCAACATCTTCTGCAGAGTTGAAGGCCATTCAAGACAGATTCTTAGACTGGTTCCTGGTGCCTAAAGAGAACATAAGATATGCTTAGAATAGGACCAGAATTGCTTTGTAATCTTTAATCTCCTTTGCCCTTATTATTAATGAAAATATCATATCTTCTCTGTTCAAAAGACAACCTCTTGTTGTCTTAATTGTTTGCCTGATAAGATCTATTCTAAGGTCTTATCCTTTTATTGTTTTTATGCTTAAGAGTTTTATTTGATCAGTTCTGGTTATGTTTTAACTCCATCAAAAAGGGGAAAATTGTTAGGATAAAAGTTGTATAGTTTTGATGAGTTAAAAACAAACCAGAAAATGTAATAGGACCATCTGGACCTGTTAGCCAGATGATGAACTAGAATAGGACTTAGTCTAGGGGGAATTGCCAGACCAGAAGACCTCACCAGAAGAGTCACCAGAAGACTAACCAGAGGACTCACCAGAGGACTCCACCAGAGGACTTCACCAGATGAGACTAACCAGAGGCAGATAACTTTCCCCAGACCAGACGAGTCCGGACCAGACGAGTCTGGTGAAACAAAAGATGCTCAGAATCATCTCCTGATTCTGATGAGCATTCTGTTTCTTAACCAGATCAGGACCAGAAGACATCAAGGTTGCATGGTGTCTGGTATTGCCTTCTCTGGAGAGAATCAGAGTTTGTCATTGGAAGCTATTGACCGTTGGTGATTCAAATCAAGTCAACAAGATCAGGATTGGAAAGTCTTGAAGTCAATCAATCCAAGGATCTCACCAACCCAATCAATTAGTTAGGGAATTGATTGATTGAAGCTTCCCTAAATAGAGGATCTGATTGGATTAGCTCTCCAACGGCTATTCCCTAATCACCTCTATAAATACAGAGTGCAATCTCAAGAAAAAGGGTTAGAGAGAATCATACGCGCACGAAGATACATTCAAAGCTCTTGTTTATCAAGCACATAACACTCATTATTCTGTTCATACTTACACATTCACTCTTAAGGAGTAGTTGGACCTCAACCTGTTCATCTACAAGATAAGGTTGAAGGTTGTTGTCTTTAGATCGAAGTTAGATCTAAAGAGTTTGTAAGAAGGAACTGGTACTTCACAATTCCAGTAAGTAAGTTGGTTGTTGGTTGGATAGTGAGACCCCTTTGATCAAGGGAGAGTGGACGTAGGATATTCAGATCCGAACCACTATATATCCGGTCTTATTTACTGTTTTCTGCATTTAATTTCTTGGTTATTTTAGTGTGCTCTTGTGAAAAGAACTTTGCCAAAGGCATTTACTTTAAAGATTCCGCAATTTATCAATCTAGTGGGACCAACACCTTGCAAGATTAACAACAAGCGATGGGCCAGCAGATCTGACGGACATTGTTATTACCAGAAAAGTCCAACCATCAACAATGGACTATGAAGTAAACCAAGTAGTTGAACAAAACAACGATGATGATTGGAGAACTCCTATAGCCAAATACTTGAGAGACGGGGAGCTGCCAAGCAACTCATTTGAGGCTGTAAGAATCAAGAAACAAGCAACTAGATATACTCTGGTAGATGAACAACTTTACAAAAGAGGCTTTTTACTCCCACTACTCAAGTGTTTGTCTAGGGGGCAAGGAAGGACAGTCCTGGAGGATATACATTCTGGAGTTTGTGGAAGTCACACTGGGGGGCAAGCTTTGGGCTACAAAACTGTAAGGCAAGGTTATTATTGGCCAACCTTACGAAAAGATGCAATCCAGTTAACCAAAGCTTGCCACCAGTGTCAGATTTTTGCTCCAAGTATTCATGCCCCGGCCCAGGAGCTCGTATCGGTTTATAGTCCATGGCCATTTGCAAGATGGGGAATAGACATTATTGGTCCCTTCCAGGCAGGAGTTGGAAATGTTCGATTTGCCGTCATAGCAGTCGATTATTATACAAAGTGGGCAGAAGCAAAGGCCATGGCAAAGATTACACAGCAAAACATGATTAATTTCATATGGCAGAACATTGTATGTCGCTTTGGAATTCCACGAACAATTGTGACAGATAATGGCCCGCAGTTCGACGAAAAGGAGTTGAGAGACTTCTGTGCAAAGTGGGGGATCAGGAAACACTATTCGACTCCCTATCATCCCCAGTCAAACGGGCAAGTTGAAGCTGTTACATTGAAAATACGCCTGGCAGAAAGCAAAAGTAGTTGGTCAGAAAAACTCCCAGAGGTCCTGTGGGCATATAGAGTTTCTCCCAGGTCAAGCACCGGAGAAACACCTTTTGCAATGGCTTTCGAAACAGAGGCTGTGATACCAATTGAGTTAAAGACCAACACAGTCAGGACGACCAGCTTTGACGAACAAGTAAATCACTCTGCTCTAGCCACAGAAATAGATTTGCTCGAAGAAAGAAGATTACATGCCGAGCTAAAAAATGCCACGTACAAACAGAGAGTAGAGCATTATTATAATTCCCAAGTCAAGATAAGAAATTTCGAAGTTGGTGACCTAGTTTTAAGAAAGAAGCTTGCCCCACCTCCAGGCATATTTGGCCCGACTTGGGAGGGCCGATACAGGGTAACAGATAGGTAACCCAGTAGAGCATATGACATAGAAGACTTAGATGGCAACCCGGCCCAATATTCCTGGAATGCAGCTAAGTTAAGGAAGTACTTTCAGTAGGCGAGCAGTCTTGCCTCATGAGAGAGTGAAGTTGAGATGGGCGAACTACTAAGTTCACTGGGCGAGTTAGAATGGCAGAGGTACAAGATGGATCCAAAAACTTGCCTAATTTTTTGAAATTCACCAAGTATAAGTGGTCGAACAGAGTTGAATTAGGTCAAGTTTGGTCGCGGTCTAGAACGCCAGCCTTTTGTATAGTTTAGTTCCCTCTGGAGAGTTTAAAGATGCATTGACAAGATGTATAGTGGTCGAGCAACTTTGACTCCTGGTGTAAATTATGTTTTTTAATGGTTGGAAGTTTGACATTGTTTTTGTCGAGCAGGTCCAACCTAGTTAGTACAGGTTTACATTCTTGGTCGCGTTTAATACTTGTAATTTTTTAATGTTTGTTTAATGTTAAGTTGTTCGTTCAAGCAGAAATGCAAGCTCAAGGCGCAAGTTAATTATACAACCAAGCCCATTAAAGGTTGTTCGTTTTTAAATGAACATAGCCTAAGGCCAAAAGCCCATCAAATTCTAAGGCCAAAAAGTTCTTAAGGAACAAGGCCCAACCACATTAAGATTGTTGAAGCATAGATAAGAATGCAAAGAACAATTGATGTAAAGTAAATAAGACGAGCAGATGTGCAAAATAGTCTCATTAAAGACAAGGCTTGATCGCCCAAAAAATTACAGAAGAAACGCGAACAACAACAACAACAAAAAAAAAGTACAAGGACCTAGCTAATCCTATCTGCTAAGCTCCTTGCCCGGCGGGAGGGGGAATGTTATCATCTTTAGGATCTTCCAGAGGAGAGCCAGCGAGAGCAGGATCAACTGGGACTACTTGAGTCAGCTCGACGATAAGCCCCTCGGCATCAGCTCGCTCTTGGAGAGCTTTTTCACTTTGGTCGGCGTGCAGGATTTGCTCGCCCTCGGCAACATCGCCCTCTTCTTCCTCCTCGTCTTCGGGAGGACTTGTGATAATGATATCGGGGCCAATGAAGTCAAGCTTGACCCTGTAGTCAGGCAGGTCGCCAATCTGGAGAGTTGTGCCCGGGGCTGGAGGGTTTGATTCGACAAAATTGCAGAGCTCCTTGCCGATCTCTTCAACAACAGAGGCAGCCTTAAACTCATGAGCAATTCTAATGCTCTCGGCATAGCCTGTCACATAACCCAGGATTGAGCTCACCTCCATCTTTGGAATAAGTTCCTCCTGAGTAATGGAGTGGGCGAGCTGGGCTTCGAGGTCGGCAATTTTGGCTGTTGCCTCGGTCGCGAATTTCTCCGCGACCTACTTCAGTTGTTGAGCGCGGGCAAGTTCTGCTCGCATCTGCTCGACCTCGGCCATTTTGACCTTCAGTTCTTCAGAGACCTTGACGTGCAGGTCCAGAGCACGTTGCTCGCTGATTTGATGGGCCTTGGCTTTATTCTCCAGGTCGGCAACAATTCTTTTCGCTTCTGCCTTTGCATCATCTCGCTCCTTGGCAATACGGCTGACAGTGGCCGCGTACTGGCGCAAGTCTTTCTCGAGATCCTCAACCTGGTCGACCAGACGCTGCACGGCCACCAAGGTGTTGCCCGCCTCGACAAGACACAGACGGCCATTGTCACGAGGCGCTTGTGCCTTGACAGTTTCGTTCAATTCCTTAGTCCAGCTGCGGGCAACGACTTCCGAAGCACGACGGACGAAGGAGTCCGGGATCTCGCGGAGGTTGGTCGGCACCTTCGAACAAGCGAACCGGTGCACCATGTTAGACCGCCTAGGGTACTGCTCGGGCAAGTAACTGGAAAGAAATCCCCAGTTAGTAAAAAAATGCTAAGTGTCCTGGGCGAGGAGAGACATACTTTTCAAGCCGACCCTTGTCCCAACCGAGATAGGTGGGGTCGGATGAAGGACCGGATCCTTTGCAAGCAGCGACGACCAAAGCTTGCTCGGCGGGGCGCTCCACGGAGGGAGTTTGCTCGCTGTCGCCCTCAGATTGCCGAACAGCTACGGTCACCTTTTCCTGAGCAGTTTTTGCTCGTTTGGCCGCCTTTTCAGAGTTAGAGACGGGAGTGCCGTCTCCACGAAGAAGCCTCTTCGCCCTCGGAGCTAAAGTCTTGGGCGGACTAGCAACCGGTGTAGGCGGCTGCACCGAGCTTGATCCCCCAGTTTGTCTGGGATTGCCTTTTCCACCTTGGGCCGCAAGGGCAATGATCTTGGAGAGGGGATCCGACTTCTTGTGACCTCTTTTCGTCGGCATCTCCCAAACGCGATTATCGAGCTCGAAGAATGAAGGGTGAAGAGCAACAGTGACGGGCTGGTCTGCGAAAGAAGTTGAAAAGAAGTTAGATAACACCAAGTATAATATCGAACATATCTGTTCGCCCAACAAGAAAAGTTACTCACCCTCCGATATGGGTGCTAGAGCCTCAAGATGGTGAGGATAAGTTGTGAGTTGGGCAACACGTAGTGTGTCCTCGGAGAAGAGATGACCAATGCTGCGATCTTCTCGGCGACGAAGAGCGACCAGACACGCGGCGAACAAAAATTGGTCGCTGATGCTGTTCTTGACAGTTCGCTACCCCAAGTTCTTGGGACCTGAAATAAAACAAAATGAGAATTAAAATTAGTCAAACCACTTCAAAATTATAGAAGAGGTAAGACTCACGCTTTAATTCCCTAAACTCCGCCGGGGTCTCAATCCGGACAAGACCCCCAGAAGGGCGAGCAGAAGCACGCCAGTCTCCTCCAATCCAAAACCAGTCATGCTTCCAATCCCGCACCTTTCCGGGGATGTCCTCCACCAATTTCTGGCCTGGTCGCGCCTTTAGATAATGCCAACCCGCTTCTTCCCCGGTGCAACCCGTGATCGTCATCACGTAGCAAACCTCCTCGGCAGATAACTTATTGGGGTATCCTTCTAGGGCGAACATGACCATCAGAGCCATCAGATTTATCCACCCAATAGGGGTAGGTTGGGTGATGGCCAGGTTCACATCTTTTAAGAATTGGCCGACCAGAGGATGCAGCGGTAGGGAAACTCCGCCATTTAAGGTGGCGAGGTTGATCGCCTTCAATCCGCGCGGTGGGTGATCAGCTCTGTCATCCACCAAGGGAGCATACATCGGGATGTCGAAGGGAATCTTATAATCCCTCTGAATCCTGGGCAGGTCCTCCTCAGTAATGGCGGACACAATACAGCTCGCAGCGAACTCGGTCGCCTTGAGCTTTCGTACCCCGCGAGCAGAAATGGTAAACTGGTCTGAATGCTCCCTTTCATACTCGCCCCATTCTATACGGCGAGCAACTGCGACCGGAACTTGATGTTCAATCAGCCTGGGCATGGGGAATTGAATGTCCCTAAGGTATGCCCAGGTTAATTCGTCGAGGTTCACTGGCTGAAGTACCTCAACCTCCTCTTCCTCGTCCTCATGAAGATCCGAGCTCGTTTCCTCCAAGAGCTGGCGAGCAGGATTTGCTCGCTCTTCTCTTTCCCCAGAGGAACGAGCTCCTGAGTTAATGGAGCGTGCGACCGAAGCCGCCTCGGGATCAGACTCCAGGTTTACGATAAGAGGATTCTCTTCGACGGGCCATTTTTCGGGGTTCTGGAGAGGGAAAGATCCAGTCTCAGAATGCGACGACATCCAGTAAGTGAAGGTAAATTTTTTTTACAGATTCCAGCGAGGGAGAACTCGGCGGTTTAGAACTTTCCACGGCGGAGTAGGGATTTTTTGTGGAACTAGAACGCACACAACACAAGAAAAGAAGAAAGAGAAGAAGAAAGCAAAGGAGAAATTACCTCGAAGTCGTTTAAAAGTCGCCGGGAACTGGAAACGTGCGCCGAAAGTTTGAAAGGGGAAGAATGAGAAATTCGCGCTTAATAAACAGTGAAAATGACAAAAAATCGCAAATTTTTTCCTTAAATACTCTCTGGAAAAAACGGGGTTTCGGGCGAGCAAGTTAAAGAGTTGAAGGACTGAAGTGCAATTTTTGAGCGCGTGCAGCACCTGCCCGACAAAGCGGGAAGGCGCGTCACCTCAGCATCACGCGCGCATGGGCGGCAGTAATCATTCCGCCCACGTCACACCTCGAGCCGTACCTAGGCCTTGGGATCCCAACCGTCGCCAGCCCAAGTCTGCTCGACCAATGTTGTCCGCACGTGAAAACTTGCTCGCCCCCTCAACATTCCTACTCGCACCAATGACACTTAAAAGTTGCCAACCCAAAAAGTGCTCGTTCATCATCTTCATAATTTATTGATCGGCAAGGGGGCAATTGTTGATAGGCGAGCAGAATCAGCACTTGGGTGACCAGGATTAACACAAAACAGTTAAAGATTAAAACGAAATTAACCCAAGATATCTGGCGAGCAGAACCTGCATGCTACACCAAGACGGATAGGCGAACAAAATCAGATCAAAAGCTACATGATGAGCTCAATTAGCATCTCGCCGACCAGATCCGACCACAATACCAAAACACCAACTAAGTGAGATAAGATACCAACAGAATCAGACTAAAGACTCCTCTAGGACAAGTCCAATATGACGAACAACTCTTGACTGCGAGCAAGTCCAACAAGATAAGAATAGAGTTTAGTTTAGATAAGGTCAACTTAGTCAAAGGCCAGGTGTCGTGCATGCAGGCCTGGTAGACCAAAAGTCACGACACCTCCTGCTAGGCAAATGCCTATAAATACTTAGATTTTTTCAGCTAATAAAATAAGCACAAATTATTATACACGTCCAAACTTCGTCTACGAACCAAAAACAGCTCGTTTATCTTACGATCGAATTTATCACGTAAGCTTATAAACGTCTCAAACCAAACCTAAACCTAAAATTTCAAATTCAATAATTACGATTAGTGATCAATCACACGTAATTATTTGGTGATCTATTGAACAACAAAAATAACCATCAATCATCAAAATTAGAAACGACCATCAACAATACCCGATCATGGAAGATCACATTAACAATTTCCTTGTAACTAAACGTACAAATTCACGACCTAGGTGGAATTGAACAATCCACCTGAAAGGTCGATATGTATATCTCAGATTGGCTTGTCTTGACCAAGAGATTGCACTAGCACATTTAGTATGTGTTGAAGAGGACCTACAGCGAGGATAAATTCTTGTGTTCTGAAGTGTGAAGAATTAGACCTCAGTGGTTATTGATTTCTTAATCTCCGTCACTTAAATAGGACCGCGTGTGCTTAATGGTTACTGCTTTGATTCATGTTGGGTGAGAATCATCGTAACTTCAAACTTTGTATTTTGGGCAGTAATATTAATCATACGACGGTCGCTAAATCTTGCAAGTGAAGAATCAGTTTCTTCGGTGTGATTTGTCCCCTTGGTGGGCTCAGAAGTTTTATCGTACCAAATCTTGCAAGTGAAGAATCGGTTTCTTCAGTACGGATAATAATGTTGAGATGTCTTTACTCTAAGGCGAAATATATTAATTAATTTAGAGCTATTCAGAAGCTTAATTAATTAATGGACTTGATAATCTTAAACGCGGGAAATAATAACCGGGAGCCCATATTATCGTAATATGAATTAAGATGGATAGTGCAATATTAATTTATTAGTGGTACTAATTAATATTAATGAGCTGAATTATATTGGGGCTCAATATTAAAATTCAGAAGTCCATTAGGAGGTCCAATCTTAATTCTCCTTAAGGCCCCTCAAGTAGCCCAATAATGATAAGGTGATTAAAATAAAAAGAAGATATATTGCTGATTTTTGCCTATTAATTTCAAATATTAGTGATAAGGAAGAAAAAAAAGATTTTGTTGATTCTCTTGGAAAGATATTATGGAAGATAAGTACTCTTGGAATACAAGATTATCTCATATATTCAAGAAGATCCAAATCTTGGTTTTTCTTCTTGAAATTTTCGAAAATTACAAGCTTATAAGGAGAGTGAGATTTTTGTGGAATATTTTATTATGGAGAAAAGAATATATGAGATATATTCAAGATTTCTTAGAGACTAAGAAATTTTTTTCTCCAGGCCCATAAAATATAAAAATTTCGGCCATCACCTCTTATAAATAGGGGATGATTATTTCATCCCCAAGTACATAATTCCATGTGTTGGAAAAATCAAGAGCATATATATTTTTCTTTTTCCTTAGTTATTTAATTGCTTTAAAGCACTTCCCACCGGTTATCAAGCAAGGCGAAAGGGAAATACTTGAGAAGGTCTTTGGGTTGGTAGCGCGTTCATAATTGTCCCGTGATAATCAAAGGCCATATCTAGGAGAGGTACGTAATCACGTAATCTCTTAGTTTTTCCGCCATAGATTTTATGTGAATTAATTCAACTTGCATGATGATAAAAATTGTTGTTGGAATTATTATTTGAATTAATTAGGATTAATTCATGCTAATAATAATTGAATTTAAATTCGTATTTAATTTCATCCCGAATAGTTCCCGGGCACCCCTATTTTCCCAACAACTGGTATCAGTGCCACGGTTTTTGGGCTCTGATCTTTAAATTGGAATTTAAATTGTTTAACATTAAAATTGAAATTGGATAGTAGAATTGCTAGATCTTTTTTGCAGGTATCCAATTTTCATGGTTTTAATGTTATTTTTTTTCATGCGTGTGAATTAATTATTTTTAATTCGATTCGTTCGAATTTGTTTTTCTCGTGAGAAAATCCACGAGTAGATTAGTTGGTTTTATTTTGATTTGATCATTATAATAGACTAGTCTAGATCTAGATTTTATTTATTTTTTGTAAATAAATTATAAGCAGATCGAGACGAAGATGGAAACGAAGAATTAAAGACGGCGTACCCGGACGATGCATGCATGTGTGGCGCATGCATGGACGTAAAATCATGCACGGGGTGAAAATAAGAACGAATGGCGAAACCTGGTGCACGGCGTGCGCGAGGCGCATGGTGCCGTGCACAACGGGTGCCAATGCTGCACGGGCGCGCGTGAGGCCAGGCCTCTAGGCGCTCGGTGGCTGTGACCGAGATGCACGCGGCCCACCTCCGTGGGTCGACGTGCACCGTATCTCGGGCCGTGGATTTTTTTTTGTTGTTCTCAATTTTTTTGTGTGATTTCAAACGTCGTCCCGAACCCCAAACAAAGTTATTTTTGATGAAGTGTTGCTGTTCGAGTGAGAGCGTGTCGAGACGAATGATGGAAAGTAACAAGGACGGTTTTTCGCATCAAGACATAAAGAAATTAAATCGTGGCAATTGGATTTGAGTGCCCCAATGTTTTTAATTTTGTTTTGATGGATTTTTTATTTCGTGCACTTATTATTATTTGTTAATATGTGTTTGCATGATTTTAATTGTCCAAGAAAAACCTTACTTTCGAAAATTACTAAGTATGTTTCTTTAATCGCAATTTTAATCCAAGATATTAAAATTGGATTAAATTTGGCCTCCATAATTTATTTATTTGTGAAGTCTTTTTGGAATATATTTTTCCCTCAGATCGGCCAAAAGGATGGATTTCACATGAATAAATTCTGAAAGGATGATTGTGGATTATTACTAGTGGCGGTATTGACCCTCACCACGAGTAGCTTGCTCAAAGCGAAATAATAATCCTGTATTTAATTATGGTTATTACTTAGGCATAAGAAATTTATATTAACTTACTCCCCTCGGAGTCTCTGTCAATTTTTATGTGGTCAAAGTGGGAGCCAACTATTAATTTTGAATTAAGGATTTGTAACTTTCAAGTTTGTGATCCGCTTGAATGTGTTTAAATGTATAGACCACCCCTCATGGCGCATTTAAATTGTTTCGAGATGTTGACTGATGCATAATTATATTGTTTTAAGGTTTCAATATAATTGATGTGATCGAATTATGTGATAATTTCGTATTTTTCTAGATATTAATATGAATGTATATTTTATTCTCATTTCATCATGTCGCAACCTTTTAATCCACTGTTTAATATACTTAAAGTTAAATAAACTTTTTGGAGAGAATTATATCGATTGGAAATGTAATTTTAAATTTGTCCTTACTGCACGAAAACACAATTGGGTTATTCACGTTAATAAACCCGACAAGCCTAATGATAAGTCAAGCAATGGGAAAAGACAGTTTATGATTGAAAGTGTGACAATGAACACATGAAGCGCATCATCTTGACATCTCTATCTGAGGATTTGAGGCGCGTTCATGAAGACATTGTATCCGTTGTTGAAATCATGGAAAGCCTTGAAGAAATGTTTACACATCAGAATCTCATGACTAATCAGTTCACCAAACATAACTCGGTCAAGTTGGAAATGGTGGAAGGAACGCCCGTGAGGGAGCACGTTCTCGAGATAATGGCATACCTTAAAAAGTTGGAAGTACTTGGTGCGGATTTTGATGTCCCTTCTCAGGTTGATTTCATATACCATTCTCTACCGAGAAGCTTTGAGCAGTTTCATCTGAACTATCAGATGAATGAACGGACAAGTCGTTTGCCCGAGCTCTTGCAAGCTTTAGTTTCGGTGGAGGTGATAATGGAGCACCAGTCTAGTGCTATGGTGGCTCGTGGTCTGTCTACCTCTTTTGGTCCCAAGGGAGGGAAAAAGGGGAAGAGAACCAAAGGCCGAACCCAAGCAAATCCAATTGTTGTGAAGGGCAAAATCCAAGGCTAGCATCAAAGGGAAAGTATTTTAACTACAGTAAGAGAGGACATTGGAGGTCTGCCTGTTCCAAGCCTAAGATGCTAGGAAAGTTAGGTGATTCACATGTCTTAGTCGTAGAAACTTGTGAAGTGGCGTATGTTGTCCATTCGTGGATAGTGGATACGAGAGCCACTGATCACATTTGTTTTATTTTGCATGGGTTCAAGCTAATCCGACGACTTAGCAGAAGTGAGATCCCCATCACACCGGGCATTGCTACGAGAGTGGCAGCTGAAGCAGTGGGAGAAGTGCGCCTATCTTGTGAAGATAGAGTTATGGTCTTGAGAGACGTTCTTCATGTTCCTAGTTTAGAAAGAACTCAACCTTCAGTTTCTAAACTGTTTTGAATAGATACTCAGTTTCTTTTAATAAGGATGTTATTATTTCTTGAAACGATGAGTTTATCTATTCCGGAACATTGTTGGATGATCTTTATACCAATAATTGGGCACACCACTCATAAATTGAATCTAATAACACATCGACTATTTCAAGTTATAAAAGAAAGCGTTCTTTCTGATATGAACGAAACACTTCTATGACATCTTAGATTAGGTCATATAAATCTAATGCGAATACAAGGATTGCTGAAAGACGGATCCTTGGAGTTTCTTCAAGTTGAGCCGTTTCCAACTTGCGAATTCTATTTAGAGGGTAAGATGACCAAGAGGGAATTTGGAGCCAAGGGGATTAGAGCCACGGAAATGTTGGAACTCGTTCATACCGATATGTGTGGTTCAAAGACGATCATAGTAAGAAGGGGGTATGAGTATTTTGTCACTTTTGTTGATGATTACTCGGGATATGGATACATCTACCTTATATTTCATAGGGAAAGAAGTATCAAGTTTCTATGATCTAATCGTGGAGGCGAATATCTCAGCTATGAATTCTTGAACTACCTATCGGACGAAGGGATAGTATCCCAGTTGACCGCATTGGGAACCCCTCAATAGAACGGTGTAGCAGAACGAAGGAACCAGACTCTTTTAGAAATGGTCAGATCCATGATGAGTTATTCGGATTTACCCAAGTCGTTTTGGGGTAACGCCTTGGAAACGGCGGCTTACATTCTAAACTTGGTGCCATCCAAATCGGTTCCTAAAACCCCAAATGGAATTGTAGACCAGACGCAAGCCCAGTCTAAGACACTTGCAGATTTGGGGTTGTCCGGCGTACGTGCTAGACAAGGAAGCCGGTAAGTTGGATCTACGTTCAGAATTAAGGCTGTTTATAGGATACCCTGCGGGAACGAAAGGGTGTATGTTCTATTGTCCCAAGGATCAAAAGACCTTGATTAGTTCTCACTTTAAATTCTTGGAGGAAGACTATATGAATAAAAGAAAGCCCAGAAGTGAGATTACCTTAGACGAGTTAAGAGGGCAAACTCATATACCAAGTATATAAGATGATATACCACACGACACACCTTCACAACCGGAACCCCATCGCAGTGGGAGGATTGCTAGGCAACCCGGGAGATTTATGGGAACAGGATAATCTTAGGATTTGATTCCCGGTGATGAATCAGACCCATGGACATATGACGAGGCAATCCAAGACAAAGACGCGGAGTCATAGCAAACGGCAATGGAAACCAAGATGAGTTCAATGGATCATAATCAAGTGTGGGAGTTGGTCGAACCACCCAGTGGGGTAAAACCCATTGGATGCAAGTGGGTGTACAAGAGGAAAAGAGGACCGGACGGAAGGGTTGAGACCTTCAAAGCAAGGCTAGTGGCCAAAGGGTATACTAAAAAAGAAGGGATCGATTATGAGGAAACCTTTTCGCCTGTAGCTATGCTTAAGTCCATCCGTATTCTCTTGTCGATCACTGCGCACCTAGATTACGAGATCTGGCAAATGGATGTCAAGACAGCTTTCCTTAACGGAAGTCTTGACGGGATAAATATCTATATGCAACAGCCCAAAGTTTTTATTGAAAAAGGCCAAGAGCACCTCGTATGCAAGCTTAAGAGATCAATCTATGGACTTAAGCAAGCATCGCATACTTGGAACCAGTATTTTGATCAAGTGATTAAGTCTTATGGATTTGATCAAAACGAGTTCGAGAGTTGTGTGTATAAAAGGTGTGACGGAACTGCGGTGGTATTCTTAGTATTATACGTAGACGATATTCTGCTCATTGGAAATAATGTAAAGGTATTGTCAGACGTAAGGGTATGGCTGTCAAATCAATTTATACGAAGGACTTAGGGAAAGCCGGTCACATCCTTGGGATCAAGATCACTCGAGATCGCAAGAGAAGGATGTTGGGCTTATCGCAAGTTTCATACAAAGACACTGTTTTGAAGCATTTCAACATGCAAGATTCCAAGAAAGGTTTTTGTACCTTTTAGGCACGAAATCCATATATCAAAAGAAAGAGGCCCTAAGACACATGTGGAGATAGATGACATGAAAGGTATTCTGTACGCGTCGGGCGTAGGAAGCCTTATGTATGCAATGTTGTGTACGAGACCGGATATCTGCTTTTGCCTCAGGCATGATGGAAAGATATCAAAGTAACCCCGGGAAAGTTTATTGGACTGCAATTAAATGCATTTTGTAGTTTCTGAAAAGAACTAGCGATGGAATGCTGATTTAACAGTCAGACAGTCTAATTTCCATGGGATGCACGGACTCAAATTTTCAATCAGATATAGAATCCAGAATATCTACCTCGGGTAGTGTGTTTTGCATGGGAGAAGGAGCCATGACATGGAGAAGCGATTAGCAGAAATGCATCGCCGATTCGACCATGAAAGCCGAATAAGTAACTGCTTGTGAAGCAGTGAAAGAAGCGGTTTGACTCAAGTACTTCTTAGTGGACTTGGACGTTGTTCTGAATTTTCCCAGCATAATCACTGTCCATTGTGATAATGTCGGAGCAGTTGCAAATTCAAGGGAACCGAGAGCCCATAAGGCCAGCAAACACATCGAAAGAAAATACCATCTTATACGAGAAATCTTTAAGAGAGGAGATAAAGAGGTGGCAAAGATAAATGTCGGAGGACAACCTAGTATATCCATTCACAAAGGGTCTGCCTTAGAGTACATTCGAGAGACATGTGGATGGAATGAGGTCAAGACTATTGCCAATCTGCTTTAAGTATAAGTGGGAGGAATTATTAGGTTAGTGTAGGTTGACATGAGATGTCACGTAGAGCTGCTACACTAGACATGCATGATGATGTATACTAAAAAGCAAACTTTAAGTATAAGTGGGAGATTGTTGGAGTTATACGTGAAAGTATGCTTTTACTTTATATAACTCATGTATTAAACACTTGTTTATGAGAATAAATCTTTTATCACATTTGCTTTAGATATAATTGAATGTTGAATATTTATTGCAACCAGTTCATTATAAGTGGTACATGTTACATTGAAGTTAATGTGGTGATACCCAATCACGGAAGATCACATTAACGGTTTCCTTGTAACTAAACGTACAAATTCACGACCTAGGTGGAATTGAACAATCCACCGTGAAAGGTAGATGTGTATATCTCAGATTGGCTTGTCTTGACCAAGAGATTGCACTAGCACATTTAGTATGTGTTGAAGAGGATCTACAACGAGGATAAATTCTTCTGTTCTGAAATGTAAAGAATTAGATCTCAGTGGTTATTGATTTCTTAATCTCCGTCACTTAAATAGGACCGTGTGTGCATAATGGTTACTATTTTGATTCATGTTGGGTGAGAATCATCGTGACTTTGAACTTTATGTTTTGGGCTATAATATTAATCATATGACGGTCGCTAAGATTTAATACGGAAAAACGCGTACGAGTACGGCTCTTGTGATTTATCCCCTTGGTGGGCTCAAAAGTTTTATCGTACCAAATCTTGCAAGTGAAGAATTGGTTTTTTCGGTACGGATAATAATGTTGAGATGTCTTTACTCTAAGGCGAAATATATTAATTAATTTAGAGCTATTCAGAAGCTTAATTAATTAATGGACTTGATAATCTTAAATGTGGGAAATAATAACCGGGAGCCCATATTATCGTAATATGGATTAAGATGGATAGTGCAATATTAATTTATTAGTAGTACTAATTAATATTAATGGGCTGAATTATATTGGGGCTCAATATTGAAATTCAGAAGTCCATTAGGAGGTCCAATCTTAATTCTCCTTAAGGCTCCTCAAGTAGCCCATTAAGTAGTCCAATAATAATAAGGTGATTAAAATAAAAAGAAGATATATTGCTGATTTTTGCCTATTAATTTTGAAAATTAGTGATAAGGAAGAAAAAAAAGATTTTGTTGATTCTCTTGGAAAGATATTATGGAAGATAAGTATTCTTGGAATACAAGATTATCTCATATATTCAAGAAGATCCAAATCTTGGTTTTTCTTCTTGAAATTTTCAAAAATTACAAGCTTATAAGGAGAGTGAGATTTTTGTGGAATATTTTATTATGGAGAAAAGAATATATGAGATATATTCAAGATTTCTTAGAGACTAAGAAAAGATTTTCTCCAGGCCCATAAAATATAAAAAATTCGGCCATCACCTAAATAGGGGATGATTATTTCATCCCCAAGTACACAATTCCATGTGTTGGAAAAATAAAGAGCATATATATTTTTTTTTTCCTTAGTTATTTAATTGCTTGAAAGCACTTCCCACCGGTGATCAAGCAAGGCGAAAGGGAAATACTTGAGAAGGTCTTTGGGTTGGTAGCGCGTTCGTAATTGTCCCGTGATAATCAAAGGCCATATCTACGAGAGGTACGTAATCACGTAATCTCTTAGTTTTTCCGCCATAGATTTTATGTGAATTAATTTAACTTGCATGATGATAAAAATTGTTGCTGGAATTATTATTTTAATTAATTAGGATTAATTCATGCTAGTAATAATTGAATTTAAATTCGTATTTAAATTTCATCCCGAATAGTTCCCGGGCACCCCTATTTTCCCAATAGTAGAATGGGTTTATGAATTTTATGCGAATCTGAGAGAAAGTTTGGGTAAAATAAATTCTAAGCACTATGTTACATTCTGGTTTAGAGGAGTCAAGGTCCGATTTACACCTAAATCAATCAATTTATTCTTGAGAACTAGGACTATGACTGAAGAACCTGTTGATGACATGAATGAGGTTATTAAGGTCATAACTGGTAGACATATTATGGTTTGGGAAAACAGGTTGAGTAACTCTAAATTGACAAGTTTGTATTCTATTCTTCATAAACTGTGTGTTTACAACTGGCTGCCATCTTCACACACTACAGTTTTAACTAAGGAACAAGCAATTTTAATATATAAGATTGGACATCTGAAGAAGTTCAACCTTGGACAAACAATTTTCAATAATATTTTGTCATATACTGGTGACATTACTGGAAAAGGGTTGCTGCCATATCCCAGTCTTATATATAAAATGCTTGAGAATAAAAACTTTGAGAGGAATCCAAGAGAAGAGACTATCAATGAATCCACAGCTAGTTTTGGTATCTCCAGTGTGCTACTCACAGGACCAAGAGTCATTGATTTACCTTATCATGATCCAGCTGAAGAACATCAAGGACCTGATGTAGCTGCTGCTAATGATGGAGGATTGAATTCACGGGGAGTTGCGGTTGATGCAAGTGGTGCTAGTACCAGTGGTATAAGAATTGAAGAAATTCCTACTGATGAAGATGTTGTTATTCTAGTTGATGAACTTGTTGCTGAAAAAGATGATGAAGACCTAGAAACACTCTATGGTGATCTAGGTGGTGACCAGGAAAGAGCTTAGAGTCCAAGGAAGAATGAAGATAGGGGGAGTTCGTACAGACTATGTGATGTAAATGCGTCCATGCAAAGCCATATAAGAAAGGTGGATCCTTTAATAGTTCAAGATGGACCGATTACAAGGGCAAGAACTAAGAAGATAAAAGAAGCTATGATGATTCTTGTTGCTGATATCAAAGACAAAGCCCAAGTTGATTCTTCATTGGATCAAATGGTGAATATTATTCAAGTTGATGGGCTGGTCATACCATGAAGAGTTGGGCTTACATCATATCAAAATTGAAGCTCCAACAAGGAGGAAAACAAGTCAATTTTGGTCACTATGCTCAAGGCCTAAAATAATGACCTTTTATTTCGGTCAAATTAAGTTATTTAGGTGTTTAAAAAGTCCAAGAGTCATTACCTACCATCAAGTGTCCTTATGGGGGTTATATTCTTATTTTAAATGTATTTTTCCCACATGTTGTAGGTTACTAGTTGTTACAATTGGTTCCTAGTTTTATTGCCTTTATTTGTATTCAAAAGGCCAATTAAGTGCCATCAAGGTGGCAGCCACCTCAAGAGTCATTTATAGGCTATAAATAGGTCATTTTGTTCACTTTGTAAACACACCTTAGATTGCATACAAAATTAAACATATTATATGTGTTTTTGAGATACTCTTATTGTGAGTGTATCAAATATTCATGAACTTATCAAGATTTTGAGCACGATCTTGTGGTGTTCAATTGAACCGAGGTTCTTGGCTCATTCTATAGCCAACAGGTCGAGGTTTTCTAGCTCTAAGTAAGATCAAACCAGATATACAATTTAGGTAGATCCGCTGCTTATTTATACGTTGGGTTCTTAGATTAATATATCTAACGGGTCCTTCGTCTCTATCCAGATCAGTATTAGTATCAGAGCAATCTAGTATTGATCTGATTACCTTTATATTCATTATTTTCTTCTTCGTTAAAAAAAAAGTCGTACCAAGAAAAAATAAATATTAGAGGTACACAAAAAAAGAGTACAAAAAAAGGATTTTTGTTGTTTTAGAAGTTATTAGAATTCCTCGTCTCTTCTTCCTTTTAAAAGGACTAAGGGGTAGTTGAACGCTACTTGAAATTGTTAGTCTTGGTTAGTACTTAAATTTGAGTGGTAAAAGGCTAGAGTGGTGAGTTCATTAGAGGGAGGTAAAGGCCAAACGAGTTATACACGAGAGAATTGTGAGGAATTTTATTTTGAGTGATACACGAGTGATCGTGAGGAACATGAAAGAAAACCAATAAGAAGCTTTCACTTTACAAGCCATGCAACAACAATTTGCAAGGTTTGGATCAATTCTTCAGGCGATCACAGATCGGTTGGAAGTATTGGAATAACCTACGCCAACCGATGGAAGAAACCCTGTTGCCAATCCATGTAATGCGGAGATGGAATCCAAAGAAGGCGACGATGATTTGGTTGCTTTTCACCAAGGTGATCGAAAGAGAGGTAGGAGGAAAATTGACCAAGTGGATCAAATTTTGGGGAGCATCAAAATGCACATCCCTTCATTCCAAGGAAAGAGTGATCCAGAGTCTTATTTGGAGTGGGAAAAGAAGGTAGATCATATATTTGATTGTCATAACTACTCGGAGGAAAAGAAAGTTAAGCTTGCGGCTGTTGAGTTCACCAACTATGCTATAGTTTGGTGGGATCAACTCATTACAAATCAGAGGCATAACGGAGAAAGACCTATTGCTACATGGGCTGAGATGAAAGCAATCATGCGTAAGAGATTTGTACCCTCTCATTATTTTCGTGAATTATATCAAAAACTCCAATCTATGATTCAAGGTACTAAATCCGTGGATGAGTACTATAAGGAGATGGAGATTGCCATGATAATGTTGAGGAAGATTGGGAGGTAAACATGGCTCGTTTCTTAAATGAGCTAAATAGAGAGATTGCTAACATTGTGGAGCTTCAACATTATATGGAGCTTGAAGACATGGTACATATAGCCATCAAAGTGGACAGACAACTAAAGAGGAAGGGTTCGTTTCAAAGAAGTTACCCTCGTAACTTTCAATCGTCAAATGAGGTGAAAGATGGGACATCCAAGATGACTTTTGGAAGTTCTTCAAAGTTACAAGGTGAGGTGTCAAAGGCCAAGAATAGTGAGGTTGACAAGGGAAAAGGTATTATTTCCACACCTTCTCGGAGTCGTGATATTAAATGCTTTCATTGTCATGGATATGGACATATTGCATCTGAATGTCCAAACAAGAAAGTGATGATTTTAAGAGATAATGGGGAGATTGAGTCGGAAGGTGAGAGTGACGAAGACAGTGAAGAGCAAGTTGAGACTTTCCCCGTTGAGTCAAGTGAATTTTTGGGAGAAATTTTGGTGGTGAGAAGAGCTTTAAACATGCAAGTAAGGATGGATGAAATGGAACAACAACGGGAAAACATATTCCACACAAGGTGTTTAGTTCGAGAAAAGGTATGCATGTTAATTATTGATGGTGGTAGTTGTGCTAATGTTGCTAGTACAGAAATGGTGGAGAAACTTAGTTTAATTACCTCGAAACATCCTAATCCATATAAGCTTCAATGGCTTAATGAATGTGGAGAAATTCGAGTGACTAAACAAGTTTTGGTGTCCTTTTTTATTGGAAAATACAATGATGAAGTTTTATGTGATGTGGTACCCATGTATGAAAGTCATATCCTGTTGGGAAGACCATGGCAATTTGATAGGCGAGTGATGTATGATGGATATCTTAATCGGTTCACCTTGAAGCATCAAAATAAGACCATCATGCTTGTACCTTTAACTCTACAACAGGTTCTTGATGATCAAATCAAGATGTCTCAAGCTAGGAGAGCACGTGCGGTTGAGGGAAAAAATGAAAATGTGCAGCAAAATGTGAGCAAAAAAAAAAAAGAATGGAGAGAAAAATAAGAGGGTTGATTTGAGTGTTTCCGAGGGAGAAAAGAAATTGGATGGAAGTGAGGACACAAAAAGAGTGAATTTCTTTGCAAGTGGGGGTGAAATAAAGAGAGCTATTTTTTGAAAAAAAAAAGTGTATTGGTGATGGTATTTAAGGAATCCTTCTTGAGCACTAACGACCTAATACCTTCTTTGCCTAGTTCTTTTGTATCTCTTTTGCAGGAATATGATGATGTCTTTCTGGAGGAAGAACCACATGGTTTACCACCGTTAAGAGGCATTGAACATCAAATTGATTTCACTCCGGAAGCAACGCTTCCAAACCGACCAGCTTATAAAGCTAATCCGGAGGAAACAAAAGAAATTTAAAGACAAGTGGAGGAGTTGATGACTAAAGGCAAGGTTCGAGAAAGCATGAGTCCTTGTGCTGTTCCGGTGATCTTGGTTCCAAAGAAGGATGGAACATGGAGAATGTGCACAGATTGTCCTGCCATAAATAAAGTCACGGTGAAGTATCGTTATCCCATACCTAGGTTAGATGATATGCTTGATGAATTGTATGGTG
Organism: Ballota nigra; assembly: GCA_947034835.1. Taxonomy (NCBI): domain Eukaryota; kingdom Viridiplantae; phylum Streptophyta; class Magnoliopsida; order Lamiales; family Lamiaceae; genus Ballota; species Ballota nigra. The sequence continues at coordinate 124,138,892 of OX344723.1, forward strand.
CTGTGTTGTTCTCTAAAATTGATTTGAAAAGTGGTTATCATCAAATAAGGATCAAAGAAGGAGACGAATGGAAAACTGCTTTCAAAATAAAATATGGTTTATATGAGTGGTTGGTAATGCCATTTGGCTTAACTAATGCACCAAGTACTTTCATGAGATTAGTGAACCATGTTTTGCGTGAGTTCATAGGAAAGTTTGTTATTGTCTACTTTGATGATATCCTTATTTATAGCAAAAGCATGGAAGAACATCTTGATCATGTGCGAATTGTGTTAAACACTTTAAGGAAAGAATCTTTGTATGGTAATCTTAAGAAGTGTTCTTTTTGCATGGATAAAGTTATTTTTCTTGGTTTTGTTGTTAGTGCCAATGGGATTGAAATGGATAAGGAAAAAGTCCAAGCTATTTTAGATTGGTCGGTTCCTACTAACATTGCACAAGTAAGAAGTTTTCATGGTCTTGCTAGTTTCTATCGAAGATTTGTTAGAGACTTTAGCACCATTGCTGCACCATTAAATGAAATTGTGAAAAAGGATGTGGGTTTTCATTGGAGAGAAAAGAAAGAACATGCATTCAATCTTTTGAAAGAAACACTCACTACTACTCCCATTCTTGCATTGCCTAACTTTAACAAAATCTTTGAACTTGAATGTGATGCATCTGGAGTAGGTATATGAGCTGTTTTGATGAAGGATGGAAAGCCAATTGCATACTTTAGTGAGAAATTGAAGGGAGCTCAATTGAACTATCCAACGTACGATAAAGAGTTGTATACTTTGGTGAGAGCATTGGAAACATGGCAATATTACTTGTGGTCTCGGGAGTTCGTTATTCACACGGAACATGATTCTCTCAAATACCTCAATGGGAAAGGTAAGCTTAGTAAGAGGCATGCTAAGTGGGTAGAATTCATTGAATCATTTCCATATGTGATTAAGTATAAAAAGGGTAAAGAAAACATTGTTGCTGATGCATTGTGTAGAAGACATACTTTGATCACTACATTGAGTTCTAAGCTTCTTGGTTTTGAGTCAATTAAGGGAATGTATGTTGATGATTCTGATTTTGGTTCTATTTATTTGGCTTGTGAGCATGCTGCATTTGAGAAATTCTATAGGCATGAGGATTTTTTGTTTTGTGAAAGTAAGTTATGCATTCCTTAATGTTCTATGCGTGAATTGCTTGTTAGGGAAGCACATGGGGGAGGACTAATGGGACATTTTGGAGTACATAAAACTTTGAGTGTTTTGAGTGATCATTTTTATTGGCCTAAAATGCGTGTAAATGTTGAAAGAATTTGTGAAAGGTGTATAACTTGTAAGCATACCAAATCAAAAGTGCATCCTCATGGATTGTACACATCATTACCCATACCAAATGAAACTTGGGTAGGCATATCCATGGACTTTATTTTGGGTCTTCCAAGAACAAAGAGAGGTAAAGATTCAGTGTTTGTGGTGGTTGATAGATTTTAAAAAATGGCACACTTTATTCCTTGTCAAAAGACTAATGATGCAACTTATATTGCTGATTTATTCTTTAAGGAAGTTGTCCATTTACATGGAATTCTGAAAACCATTGTGAGTGATAGAGTTACAAATTTTTAAAGTCATTTTTGGCGTGTATTATGGAATAAATTGGGAACTAAACTTCTATTTTCTACTACATGTCATCCACAAACGGATGGACAAACTGAAGTTGTTAATAGAACTTTGTCTCAATTGCTTAGAGTTTTGATTCAAAAGAACTTGAAGAATTGGGAAGATTGTTTGTCATTTGTTGAATTTTCATATAATAGAGTGTTCATTCTGCTACTAATCATTCTCCTTTTGAGGTTGTTTATGGCTTTAATCCTTTGAGTCCCCTTGATCTTGTACCAATACCTATTGAAGAACGTACGAGTCTTGATGGTAAGGCAAAAGCCGAGATGATTAAGAAGTTGCATGAAAGAGTAAGACTCAATATTGAGAAGAGGACCGAACAATATGCTAAACAAGCCAACAAGGGTCGAAAGCAGGTCATCTTTAAACCCGGAGATTGGGTATGGTTACACATGAGAAATGAAAGGTTTCCAAGTAAGAGGAAGTCCAAATTGTAGCCATGAGGAGATGGACCATTTCAAGTGATTTCACGAATCAATGACAATGCTAATGAACTTGACCTTCCAGGTGAGTATAATGTAAGTGCAACTTTTAATGTTTCTGATCTTTCTCCTTATTTTGATGATGCAGATTCGAGGTCGAATCCTTTTGAAGAGGAAGGGAATGATGTAAATGCGTCCATGCAAAGTCATGCAAGAAAGGTTGATCCTTTAATAGTTCAAGATGGACCAATTACAAGGGCAAGAGCTAAGAAGATAAAAGAAGCTATGATGATTCTTGTTGCTGATATCAAAGACAGAGCCCAAGTTGATTCTTCATTAGATCAAATGGTGAATATTGTTCAAGTTGATGGGCTGGTCATACCATGAAGAGCTGGGCTTACATCATATCAAAATTGAAGGTCCAACAAGGAGGAAAACAAGTTAATTTTCGTCACTATGCTCAAGGCCTAAAATAATAATCTTTTATTTTGGTCAAATTAAGTTATTTGGGTGTTTAAAAAGTCCAAGAGTCGTTACCTACCATCAAGTGTCCTTTTGGGGGTTATATTCTTATTTTAAATGTATTTTTCCCACATGTTGTAGGTTACTAGTAGTTACATATAGGTTACTAGTTGTTACATATAGGTCAGTAGTTGTTACAATTGGTTCCTAGTTTTATTGCCTTTATTTGTATTCAAAAGGCCAATTAAGTGTCATCAAGGTGGCAACCACCTCAAGAGTCATTTGTAGGCTATAAATAGACAATTTTGTTCACTTTGTAAACACACCTTTGATTGCATACGAAATTAACCATATTATTTGTGTTTTTTAGTATATCAAATATTCAAGAACTTATCAAGATCTTGAGCACAATCTTATGGCGTTCAATTGTACCGAGGTTCTTGACTCATTCTATAGCCAACGGGTCGAGGTTTTCTAGCGCTAAGTAAGATCCAACCAGATATACAATTTGGGTAGATTCGCTGCTTATTTATACGTTGGGTTCTTAGATTAATATATCTAATGGGTCCTTCATCTCTATTCGCATCACTATGTAGATGCAGTTGACTTGTGAAGATCAGCCCAATCCTCTCTCTACTTCACATATTCGAACCTTATGAATCAACAACTCTATTGTTGTTATTTTGTTTAATTTACAAACTTTGTTTTAATTACTATTAGTCTGTGTTGCTGTTTTTGTTTAAACTAGTTTGGTAACATTTAGTTTATTTTAGTTTCTGTGAAGTTCAGTCCAAAGTACTCAGTTTGTACTTTGTGTTGTTTTTTAATTCTTGTTTTGTTACTTAATTTGGTTTAGCAATTAAATGTCCTCTCTTTGATGTTTAGTTGTGTTTCTTACTTAACACATTTTACTGCATGTTTTTAACATCAGGTGTATTGTAGTAGAAAGACCAAATTGGGAGAGATTGTTGATGTTTAGTCAATGATGTCTGGAATGTTACAACATTTTCCGCAACATCCGAATTTGCCCTTTCTCCTAACACTAACTCCGAATATTGCAATATTTTCTTTAATGTCTAAACATGCAGAATGAAGACGTGGAAGTTACCAGGTCAGGCAGTTGCAGTTTAGAGTGAGTTATGTGAAGCTACAACATGGGCGGTTATCAAGATCATGGAGGCTTAGTGTTGGAGGGTTTTACATCATGGGAAACCATGATTTTTGTGTTCACATGCAAGGATCGAAGTCTATAAATACCGTACGCATGAGACACTATCAAGTGAGGAGTTCGAGATACCTATTTTATATATAACAAGTGTAGTTATTTCGGTTATCTCCTTTGTAATTCTAGAAGTGTTTTAGTTCGACCTTTGATTAGGTTATTTGGTTTACACTATTATAATTATAGGCTTTTGATTGTATACCTAGGGTATATGATCTTGATGTAAAATTCTACATTTGGATTTTACTTTATCTTTGTATCACTACTCGTTATAGTGAAGTTTCGCCATGAGGCATCATAGATTATTTAATAATATATGATAAAGTTTTGATATCCCGTTTGCAAATTTTATTTTCTATTTTTTCAAAGTCTTCCGCTGTGTATGTTGTCGTTTATGTTTCATCACCTTTGACAACATTCTGGAAAAATATTCACTCACACATTTCAATAAAATTACTTCAATTTTTAAAAACATAGGGATGGCTGGGTTTTTTTTGCAGGGAGATTAGTCCTGGAGGATGGTACACCGTAATTTCGGAGTAACATAGTAATATGTGCAAGGGAATTGCAGGATTTGACGTTCAACGAGCATCACCTATCTGAAATTAAAAAGACCCCCTTTTGGCTTTTGTTCAATGCTGTAACAAAGTTGGATTATAACATGTATAGGTTTATATGGCAGAAAATTGAAAACAGGACATCAAAAGTGTCATGACAACTTTTGATCAGAGGAGTCAAACCTTTTGTCTTGGAAGTGAGCGAATGGAACTAACCAACAAAGATATTCAGTTGATACTTGGTGTGACATGTTGATCAAATAATATACCACTGCGTTTAAATGACTATGGTGTTGCAGATTGGGTGAAGCGTTGCTTTAGTGAAAAGGTTAAGGATCGGGGTGGTTCTATCTTTCTGTACAGGAAGCAGGTGCATGATAAGCTCAAATGTTTCTTGAAGATGAGTACTGAACACAACTACCAAGATGTTGCAAGGCTAGTGCATGTGTATTTCTTGACGACTTTGCTAATTCCAAGAAGGAATTCTTCTATACCAGGACAATATACTGTATATCTTGAAAATTTGGAGAAAAATAGAGAGTTTGATTGGTGCACAGTAGTTGTTCAGGTACAGATTAATCAGCTGACTAAATCAAAGAACTTGAATATAACCGGATGTGTTGTATTTCTACCGGTAATGCAAGTCATAATTCTTTTTATTTTATTTAAAACCCTTGCCGCATCTGATAAAGATTTGATTACTAACAATTTGATAATTTAATGTGTAGTTTTGGTTGTATGAACACACAAATTTGGTAGCTGCATCACAACCATGCAGATTCACCCATGTTTTGAAGTGGGATCTCGCATTGTTAGGAGAAAAGCTAGAAAGGGTGGATCTGAATAAACTCAAAACTTCAAAGATGAGTATTCAATATGTATACACTTAGAGCTTTCCAAGAATTAGAGCACAGATCCTGAAAACTTGTACTTTAACTATTTTAAATATCTTATGCAGATTCTCAAAGTTGTTCTAAAGGCAACTTCGTATGAGAAGGAAGTTCTGCGGTCTTTAAAGGAGGTGTGGAGTAGTGATAGCGTCAGAGATGCTGCTAGAAGGGGCGATGATAGTAGATCACATGGAGTTAGCCCTGGAGCTGCTAACATGTGTGGTTTAGATTCATATTCGGATTTTGTTGTTTGCAACACTTACCCCATTGCGACTAGGCAAAAAAAATGATGCTTTACCTGGTGATTTGCCAAGAATAGATTCTGAAGGGATTCAATCGACTGGATCTGGAAAGAAAGATGCAGAAACTCCGATTAGGAAGGATGTTTTAAATAAAAAGGATAACCTTGGGAGCTCAAAAACTTTTGACTGCACGTCTTTTAAAAAGAAAGAGCTTGGGACATCCCCTAATGGCCCCTCCTTTAGCATTGGATTGACTGCTGAGATGGACAATGTGAAGAAAACATCAGGCAATATAATGAGGATAGTGAGTGAGCTTGATATGGATGTTGCAAGTGACAAGACATCTGAAGGGATTGAGTTGGAAAAGAGGTTAATGTGTGAGATTAGAGAATTAATGGAGAACAATGCAAAGTTACTGAAGGATTTGGTTGACAGAGACAACAAAATTGTGAGACTGAATGAGCAGTTTTCTGAGTACTGTCGAAAGCTTGAAGCGGATCATCCAGATGAGAAAAAAAGTTGTTAGATGAGCTGGAAATCAACCAAAATGAGTTGGCAGATACAAGGGCAAAATTACATTCAATGTGTTTCCCAACTGTATCACAGGTACTTCAGGATGAAAAGAGTGTGGCTATCCTTGACATGCAAGCCCATATCACCATAGAGAAGACTGAAAAAGAGCAACCGATTAAATAGGAGAAGAAGCTGGAGGATGAGAATGTCAACCTGGTTGATACTTTGAAGTTATATGAAGTAATCGATGATGTTAAGATCAACTAGGCTATTGAACATTCCTATTTTCTCTTACCTCTTTCCTCTCTACTTAAACATGGATATAAATTAATTATTTTTACTAATTCATCAATAATATTTCAGTCCTCTCTTTTCTCTCTCTTTTTTCTTATTTCACCGTTATTCCTATTTTCTCTCCCCCTTTCCTCTCTTCTCCAAAACTTCCCTCCCTTATAAATTGGCTGAAACATGCAATTCATTAATCTCAATTATTAAAATTTAATTTTTTTTCTAAACACTAATCAATTAATGAATAGTTAACTTTACATTTAAGAATTATGGCAAACTAAAGATGAGAGTTAAAATATAAAAAGAAAGAGCCGGTGAAAAAATATACTCTCTCTTATCCTTTATACATTTCATTCTAGATTTGAGAATGCAAATTAAAAAAATATTTTATTTCCAAAATTAACCTCTATTAACCTAATTAATGGGATTTACCCTAATTAATGGTATTAACTAATGTACAGTAGGAGTAATGATCACCGCATAGAAAATAAAGGTTTAAATGGCTTCTTCGTCTTCTTCAAAATTCCTGCAGGGAATAAATTTTTTCCACCATATCTATAAAATTGGAGCCCATATTTCAATACGAGGCAAAATAATTTTCGTACCAATTTTAAATTTTTGGAACAATTTTTCCAATTTTCGTTGAAGTTATATCTACAAATATGGTGCTTATGTTTATCAATCCTTCACATTCTCATTATGAATATCAATTTGAACCAACCTCCCATTGAAGATGATGATCAAAATAGAGGAGAAATCCCAATTCATATGATGTCTTCTTCATTAGGGAATATCATAATTGAACTTAACAATGATAATCATGAGATTCAAAATCTTGTTATAGAACTTAACGTAAATCAATTTATTGAAGACGATGATGGAATATCAGATGAGGATTTTGGCCAGTAAACAGGGGATAACAATGACAACCAACAAGGTATATTCAATTATGCTTTTGAACTCTATATATACTGCTACAAATGAAATACTGAAGTATGGTACAACTACAAACATACATGCACCCTTATAACGTAAGTACCATATATATGGGGTTTGATAGGAAATTAGAAAGGTGGAAAATGATAAATGAGTAAGACTATGAGGTTTAGATTTAGCGATCATTAATACTTCCAATTAATTAGTGGATTAGGACAATGCCAATTATGATTAGTTACCATATATGGAATGTTCAATTGTGATTTTAAGTCTTTGGATGATCTACTGAAAAATTAGTGTTCATATTAATTGATTGATTCGAATTAACTTTTAAAGTTAAAGGCATTTTCTAGTAGTAGTACTTTTTATTTTGAATGAAATGCAATTAATTTTTTTCCCTGGTACTACTTTTTTAAAAGAATTTAAATGTTACTAATTGAAAGGAGAATATTTGTGGTGTATGACAATAATTTCTGAAAAGATAATCATGTTAATAATACGCATGACAATATGTTATGAAAAAATGAAATCTCATGTAATATGAATATGTTATGAGAATCTATGAATGATGTTTGTAATGCTAAATTTCTATACTTTTAGGTATTGTTCGTGAAAGGAAAAAAAGGGTCTAACTAATGCTGAACGATGGGTAGTTTAACATGCTTTATTGGAGAAGAGTGTGAATGGTAAACTGAAGAAAAACACAAAAAAGAGGTGAAAGATATATTTTATATCGATAGTTCGCGAACAGTTCCAAGAATATGGCAAATTCACAAAAGAACTCCTCCAAGTACAGAAGTAGACGTTTCGTCAAGGAAAGCACGTAATTGTGGTCGTAAACGAATTGAAGTTGATTTAAGTCGGGTGTAAGAAATAGAATTGCATAAATGAACAAATCTTTTCAGATGCATTAGGAGTTAGTTACTCTAAGTTGTATCGTCTTTTTGAGCAAGGTGTGCTCCATCGTCACTCGAGTGCCATCAAACCTCATTTGAAAGAGGAAAATAAAACATCCCGATTAGAGTTCTGCTTATCGATCCTTGACGAAATCACAATGTTGTACAACCCAAAATTTAAGGGGATGTATAACTATGTGCATATCGATGAAAAATGGTTTTACTTAACAAAGAAGGATCATACAATTTACTTACTCAGTAGTGAAGACGACCCTGATCGCTCATGTCAAAGTAGGAATTTTATTGGGAAGGTCATGTTCTTAGCAGCTACGGCTCATCCCAGGTTTGACGATGAAGGCACAGTGGTATTTTCGGATACAATTGGTTGTTGGCCATTCATCACCGAACAACCGGCCCAGAGAAATAGCAGAAATAGATATACAGGCACGATGGAGATGAAGGCGATTACATGTGTTAAGAAGAAGACTATAAAAGTGTTTCTAATTAAAAAGGTTATAACAACAATTCATGAGAAGTGGCCAAGATTGGAGGGGTTTGTTGAAACAATTTACATCCAACAAGATAATGCTAGGACACATGTGCCTCCTACTGACCCTGATTTTCTAGCAGCGGCTTCCCGAAATGGATTTGATATTCAATTAACTTGCCAACCCCCAAACTCTCCCGATCTTAATATACTTGAACTTGGGTTTTTTAGGGTCATTCAGTTATTGCAACAGAAAATACGTGCGAGGACTATCCCTGAACTTGTTCAAGTTGTGGAGAAAATGTATAATGACTATTCAACTATCAAACTCAATTATGTGTGGTTAACATTGCAACTATGCATGAAAGAAACCATGAAACTAGAAGGAGGAAATCGATACAATGTGTTAATGTTGTTGGTAGTGAAGTATTCACTATTTACTTTGAAACAACATGAATTTGCTTTTTCTTCTCATTAACTAACACTTTATGATCAAATGTTGCTTTAGATGTTTTAACATGCAGGTTGAAAATCTAGAAGGATCTACAAGACTCTGTAATACTCAATGTTGCAAGCATTGGTTGCAACATTGAACGGTTATGGGTTACAGAAGGATCTACAAGGACTTACATGATCCGGGTTATTCCAGAATGACTTAGAACAATCAAGATCGGGCAGTTGCAGTGTTAAATATCAAGAATAAAGATAAGATCATGGGCGCATAATAAGAGATCATGGAGCGGTTACATGAAGGAGTTTTTTACGGATGAAGACCTCCATCTATAAATAGAAGCCGAAGTCTTCAGTACTAAGTGTGGAGTAAACGAGTACACCTACCCGAGTGCTGATCCTGAGTTCAAAGGTGATAGGGCAGTTATTACAACTTTTATGTTATGCCTATAACTTTAGTACATCTCGCATAACTTGATGGTGTATAGTGTTATACATTTAGCCAATTTAGATTTGATAGGTGATATCGAGTCTTGTTTCTGTTGTGAACGATTTAACTCTTCACACAACTTTTGTATCACTAATCTTATTATAGTGAACGTTTCGCCGTAAGGCTAGCACAAGTTATTTTATATAGCTTGTGTTAAAAAGTATTCCATCTTGCAATAGTGTGTTTAAGACTTCCGTTTTACATGTTTTATCTTTGTTTTCCAGATTGTTGTAGTTATTGTTCTAACATTTGTTACAACATCTATACTTAACAACACACGCACACCTTCATTTGGCACCAGAGCCATAAACTTGATATACTAAGTTTAGATCCTGTGTTTTTAGTGTGTCTTTTGCAATGGAATATCCTGTAAACACCCCACTTAGGCCTCATATACTAGATAGGAACAATTATGCCAATTAGAAACCTAAGATGCGCATGTACATTAAGTCTATTGATGAACGTGCTTGGAGAAGTGTTTTGACCGGCTGGGAATGGCCCAGAAATCAAACAGATGATGATGGCGGTACAAGAGTCAAACAGGAGATTGAATGGACCAATGAGGAGACCACGATGGAGAGCTACAATTCCAAAGCTCTCAATGCAATCTTTACCTCTGTTTATGTGTCTATGTTTAAGATTATATCAATATTTACTACGGCTAAAGATGCATGGGAGAGGCTTTAAGAACATTGAGAAGGAAGTGGAAGTGTTCGAAGGACCAAACTTTGAATGCTTGGGACCAAGTTCGAGAATCTAAGGATGAAGGATGATGAGACGATCACGGCTTACAATGAGAGGCTGAGTGAAATTGTCAACGAATCACACGCACTTGGTGATCCAATTTCCAATGTACGAGTTGTACACAAGATTTTGTGGTCTTTTCCTAAACGGTTCGATGCAAATATTTGTGCTATTGAAGAAGCCAAGGACGCTGATACTCTAAGTCAGAATGAGCTTGTAAGTATTTTCAAAACATATGAGATGAACACAACTCAATCTGATGATACGAGTGAAGGAAAGAAGGTTGTTGTTTTCAAAGGTGAAACATCTTCCAACACTGAAACTCAGCCCTTTGTGACTGAAGTTGAGTTTGATGAAGATGTTATTGACCAATATTACAATAATCCTGAGCATATTGCCTTCCTCACAAAGAAGCTCAACACCTACTTGAAGATGAAGATGAACAGATCCAGAGGAAATGCCCAAACAAGGACTCCTTTCAACAACACACCATCTGACCCTGAGAAAAGGAAGGATCAGAATCAATCCAGAAAATTCAAAGGTAATAAATCAAGGTATGATCATGAATTTAGAAAATCAGTTAAATGAGATGCATGTATTAGATTTGGACACTATGCAAATGAGTGTGCAAGTACCAGATTAAGACAAAAACTGAATTTTAATGTTACTTTTAGTGATGACTCAGATGATGAACCTGAAGGTTCTAAAGATCAGGAATTAGCTTTCTTTGCAAGGATTTATTATGATGATTCTTTAGATGATGATCTGAATGATCTAGACACTGATGTTGTTTCCAATGTTAAAACATTAGAAACAACATTTATCAAAAATCATTCAGATTTGAACTGTTTTAATGGGTGTGTTGATTAGACAGGTTTAGATGACATCAAGGATGATGTTTCTAGTATAGCCAAAGAGAATGATGATCTCAGAGAGACTGTGATAAAGCTGGAAGTCATTTTAACAAGGAAGGATTTAGAAATTTCTAAATTAAAGGAAGAATTGAAAAATTCTACTTTAAGTTTCAAGGAGTTTTCTAAAAGTTCTTCTATTGTAAGTGATTCCTTAAATATTGGACAGTCTAATAAGCATGTCTTAGGATATTGTGATGAAACTACTTCTAAATGTGTGAATAATCTTGTAAAATTTGTGAAGGGAAAAACTGAGCTTTTTGCTGAAACAAAAGTACATGTGATTGAAAAACTTGTTAAGAAGTATGTGTGTCACTATTGTTCTTAAATTGGTCACATTCATCCTTATTGTCAAAAGATGAAAAGGGATCTGGAAATTCAAAAAGTGTTGTCTGAGATGTCTTCACATTCTAAGAAACACTGGTCAAAATCTGCTAAGAAAAAGAAGGAACATGTTACTTATAACGTTGTTCAAATGTCTCTGAAAGCATGTTTGCCTGATCTATGGTATTTTGATAGTGGTAGCTCTAGACATATGACTGGTCATGTTAACTACTTATATGATTATGAACCTTGTAATGGAGGGACTGTTACATATAGTGGTGGTTCAAAAGGAAAGATCATTGGAAAAAGAACTTTGAATGTTGAAGGTTTTCCTAAGCTTAAAAATGTTCTGCATGTTGATGGTTTACTTGCTAATTTGCTCAGTATAAGTCAACTGTGTGATGACAATTTGCATGTTAAATTTGATAAAGATTCATGCTATGTTCTAAACAAGGATAATAAGTGTCTAATGACTGGTAATACGTCAGCTGATAATTGTTATTTGATTGGAACAAACAATGTGTGTCATTTGCAAATTGTGATGAGAATGTCCTGTGGCATCAAAGGTTTGGACATGCAAATTATAGATTCCTGAAAAAATTGGTAAAGTCTGAAGCTGTGAGAGGATTACCTAAACTTAGGATAGCTACACCTACTGTATGTGGTTCATGCCAAAGAGGTAAGCAGGTAAGAGTGTTGCATAAGATGTTATCACATTGCACGACACATCGTTATTTTGAATTACTGCATATGGATCTTATGGGTCCTATGGAGACTGAAAGCATTGGTGATAAGAAATATTCACTGGTTGTGGTAGAATATTACTCTAGATTTACCTGGATTGAGTTTTTAAGAGGGATTACGTCTGATCATGGTAGGGAATTTGAAAATAACATGTTTACAGTTTTTTGTGAAAAGAAATATATTGTACAAGAGTTTTCTTCTCCTAAAACTCCACAACAAAATGGGATTGCTGAAAGGAAAAATAGAACTCTTCAAAAGATGGCTAGAGTAATGCTCAATTAAAAAAAATATGCTAAGAAATTTAGGGCTGAAGCATTAAATACAGCATGCCACATTGCAAATAGAGTCTATTTTAGATTTGAAAGTAACAAAACCCCATATGAAACCTTGAACAATAAAAAACCAAATGTGAAATACTTTCATGTTTTTGGCTGTGTGTGGTACATTCTGAATGACAGGGATCAACTGCATAAGTTTGATTCTAGAAGTGACAAAGGTTTTTTCTTAGGTTATTCTAGAAATAGTAAAACCTATAGAGTTTATAACCTTAGAACTAACACTGTTCAAGAATCTGTGAATGTTGTTTTTGATGATGATAAGAATCTGATAGATGGAAATGACACTGAAGATGTGACTGAAGTAACTAAGGTTCCTAAAGAATCACTGAAAATAGAGAATGTTTCACCAAATGTTACAGCATCTGGTACAACATCCCCTGTAGACTCAGTTGATTCTTCACAGAACAATTAGTATACTCCAAAGAAGAATCCAACTACTTGGATTACTAAAAGCCATCCTTCGAATCAGATCATTGGAGATGCTTCAGTTGGTGTTCAAACAAGAAGGAGAGTAAGTGCAAATCGAGTTGATGTGGTAAGGTCTGTGTGCATGTCTTCAATATGCAATGTTGTGAATGCTCAGTGTTACTACTCTGAAATTGAACCTAAAAATGTTACAGAAGCATTAAAAGATAAAAATTGGACCAATGCTATGCATGAGGAACTTGATCAGTTTGAAAGGAATGATGTTTGGTCATTAGTCCAAGACCTGACAATGTCAATGTCATTGGAACTAAATGGATCTTTAAGAATAAAACTGATGAGTCTGGTAACATAGTTAGGAACAAAGCTAGATTGGTTGCACAAGGTTACACCCAAGTTGAAGGTATAGATTTTGATGAAACATTTGCACCTGTTGCTAGGATAGAATCTATTAGATTGTTACTAGCAATTGCATGTTACATTAACATTAATCTTCATCAAATGGATGTAAAAGCTGCATTTTTAATGACATATTAATTGAAGATGCATTTGTTGAACAACCTAAAGGTTTTGAAAACCCACAGTATCCTGATCATGTGTACAAGCTAAATAAAGCCTTGTATGGTCTCAAACAAGCTCCTAGAGCTTGGTATGGTAGACTTACTGACTTTCTTTTGCAATTTAGTTTTATAAGAGGAGAAGCTGATAGAACCTTGTTCATTAAACATACTGGAGAAGACTTACTAATTGCTCAAATATATGTTGATGACATTGTTTTTGGTTCAACTTGTAACATTATGTTAAATAAGTTTGTTGAAGCAATGACAACAACATTTGAGATGAGCATGGTAGGTGATTTAAATTACTTCCTAGGACTTCAAATCAAACAATCTGATAAAGGTGTTTTCTTCTCTCAAAGTAAGTATGCAAAGAATTTAGTGAAAAGGTTTAGATTAGAAAACTCAAAAGTCATGAAAACTCCTATGGGATCTACACAAAAGTTGTGTAAGGACACTGCTGGACAAGATGTTGATCCAACTTTGTATAGATCCATGATAGGTAGTCTTTTGTACTTAACTCAAGTAGGCCTGATATTATGTATAGTGTTTGTGTTTGTGCTAGGTACCAAGCTTGTCCTAAGGAGTCACATTTGAATGCTGTCAAGAGAATCATTAGATATGTGGCAGGTACAACTGATCTTGGTATATGGTATACCAAAGACATAAGCAATGCACTGATTGGATACAGTGATGCTGACTGGGCTGGAGACATTGATGATAGGAAGAGCACAAGTGGTGGTTGCTTCTACATAGGAAATAACCTGATTTCCTAGCATAGTAGAAAGCAAAATTGTGTATCACAATCTACTGCAGAGTCTGAGTATATTGCTGCAGGTAGTTGTTGTACACAACTTCTTTGGTTAAGTAAAATGTTTAGTGATTATGGTTTAGAGAGTGACATTTTAACTGTATATAGTGATAACACTAGTGCTATCAACATTTCAAAAAATCCAGTTCAACACTCACTTACTAAACACATAAGTATTAGACATCATTTCATAAGGGATCTTGTAGAAAAGAATATTGTGAAGTTAGAATATATACCCACTGAAAATCAATTTGCTGATGTGTTTACTAAGCTCTTGACCATGAGAGATTCTCAATCTTGAGGAAATCTCTTGGTATGTGCACAATCTAAATAAATGGTTGCTATGTATGCTTAAACATTTATAACAACATCAGGGTATATGCATGTTTTAATTAAAACTTGTTCTTGTTTTCTGTTTCATAATTTCTTGTAAAATAAATCTGGACTAAGTATGATTGTTGTGTAAAAATAAAGAAGAATCACATTTCTCAAACGCATAATAAGCTTTGTATTTGAAAAATCACATCAAGATGTAACTAATTCACTGAGTAACTATGGAGCACGGATTTTGCTACTACGATGCCTTCTTTTCAAAAGGTGATTAGTAAAACATCAATATGTCACAAATCCATTGAGTAATTATGGGGCACGGAGTTTACTGCTACGATGCACTCTCTTGAAAAGATGGATCAATGTGAATAAAAGTGCTAAAGTTGTTTGATAAAAAAATTGCGACATTGGATGTTTTAACCGATGTTGAAGTGTGTGTTCCAATTTTGAATATAACATCATATACCGTCCATATTTATTTTCTGAGTCAAATTATGAACCGATTATTCAGGGATCTGTTTTTAATTCTCACATGTTTAAAACCCACGTTTCTTTTTATTTATTTCGTGCGTAATTTTTTTTTATTTTTAATTAATTAAAATTCGGATTTTGGATTATGGAAAACCCACGATCTCATCATAGGGGAGTGGACATTCCTCACTTCTTAATTCTAGAATTTTCTTTTGTGGGTTATTAAAATTAACTTCCGTATTTCTTCTCCTATAAATATCCTTGTGTTTCGTGTTTAATATTCAGTGTGATAGTATATGAGTGAAGTTCAGTATTTTTCATATAAGTGTTGAGATCATAAGTGCTCACTTTCTAGGGTTAAACTGTCAGTTCTTTTATTCCATATATCATTTGCATTTTTCAAGAAACCCTTTAAATGGCTGGAAACAGGAAAAATCTCTCTCACATTTCAAAAACACCCTCAAACTCTCCACCTTCTCAAACTGAAAACCTTAACCTACTCGCAGAAATGGCCTCAACCTATGTTGGTCCCACTAGATAGATTAATTGCGGAAGCCTTTATAGCCAAAATATCTTTTAGAGAAAATCTTTTTCTAAGAGCACAAATAATAATCAACGGGTATTAAAGAAAGCAATAAATAACACCGTATATATAGTGGTTCGGATATGAATATCCTACGTCCACTCTCCCTTGATCAAAGGGGTCTCACTATCCAACCAACAAACTCACTAACTACTGGAATTTCCGAAGTACCAGCACCTTCTTACAATCTCTTTAGATCTTACTTCGATCTAAAGACAAACTTACTCCAACCTTATCTAACAAGATGAACAGGTTGAGTATATAAACTCCTTACGAGTAGATGAGTAAATAAGAACAAATGAGTGCAAAAGCGTAGTTATCAAAAGCTTAGAATGCTATGTGCGCGTATATAGACTCTCTAGAGCTTTTTCTTGAACTGCACTCTTGTATATATAGAGGGGATTAGGGTTAGCCGTTGGAGGGCTAATCCAATCAGATCCTCTATATAAGGAAGCCTCAATCAATCAATTCCCTAATTGATTGATTGGGTTGGTGGGATCCTTGGATTGATTATCTTCAAATACTTTCCAATCCTGATCTTGTTGACTTGATTTGAATCACCAACGGTCAATAGCTTCCTCTGCCTAACTCTGATTCTCTCCAGAGAAGGCAGGACCAGACACCAGGCAACCTCGGTGTCTTCTGGTCCTTATCTGGTGAACATCCAGAATACTCAGTAGAATAAGGGGATCAAACTGAGCATCTTTTGTTCCACTAGACTCGTCTGGTCCGGACTCGTCTGGTCTGGGGAAGGTCCTCTACCTCTGGTCTGATCTCATCTGGTGAAGTCTTCTGGTGGAGTCTTCTGGTGAAGTCCTCTGGTGGGGTCTTCTGGTGACTCTTCTGGTGAAGTCTTCTGGTCTGGCAGTTCCCCCTAGACTAAGTCCTAATCTAGATCATCATCTGGCTAACAGGTCCAGATGGTCCTATTACATCTTCTGGTTTGTTTTAACTCATCAAAACTAACAATTTTTATCCTAACAATTTCCCCCTTTTTGATGGAGTTAAAACACTACCAGAACTGATCAAAAGTAAACTTAAGCAAGAAAACAATAAAGGGATGAGACCTTAGAATAGATCTCATCAGGCAAATAATAAGACAACAAGGAGTTGTCTTTAAAACAAAGAAGATATGTATTTTTCCATTAATAATCAGAGGACAAATAATTACAGATTACATTGAAGTTCATAGTCCTACTCTAGGCATATCTTCTGTTCTCTTTAGGGACAAGAAACCAGTCAAGGAACTTATCCTGGACGGCCTTCAACTCTGCAGAAGATGTTGGGGTGAAATTCACCAACACCTTGGTCTTGTAAAGCTTCTTCAGTTCTGCCCAATCTACCTGGTTCCCATTCATGGGAGTGTTAAGATAAGTAAATTCAGGAGCAGTCACCTCCAGGTTGAACTCAATGGTTGAATCCATTAGCTGCTTGTACAAGTCTGCATCATAGGCTTGCATCCAAGAATGGAAGGTTCTGTTGATCAGCTCATCATCTTCTGGTGCTGGCCTCTGGATATAATGCTGAATGAACCAGAGGGTCTTGGCTTCTCTCCATCTTTCAATCAGAGGATACGGCACAGTAGAGTCAAAGGACCCTTCTGTCCTGAGTGGCAAGATGTTCATAACTTCCACATGAGCTTTCCTCTTCTGACCTGAGCCACCTGCACCAGATGGAATACCAGCTTCTCTGGCCTTCTTGTTCTGCCTCTTAACATATCTGAGCCTCTGCTCTTCATCTATGTTCTTCCTGATTCTGGCTTGCCTCTCTTCTGGAGTCTCTTCCTTGTATCTCTTCTCTGCTTCTTCGACAACAGATTCAAGGAAACTCTTCTTTACTTTTCTAATCTTCCTCTTAGCAGGACCAGGAATGGTAGAAGGATCCTGCTCAGCTTCAGATGACTCTTCTTCTGCAGCAAGTTGTTTAGCTATAGTAAGAGACTTCAACTCTTCTTTCTTCTTCTTCTGCAACTCAGCCTGGGCCAGAGTGTTCTCCAACAGGTCCAGACGAGCTCCATGGCTAAACAGAGTCTCATTGGTGGTCTTCGCCAGATCAGTTCTGGCCTTCTCTTCCCCCTTTTTAACTTCATCAAGGAGGGGCTCCACTACCTGCCTTATAAGATCAGGCAAGGCAGTGTTGGAGGAAGAGTGAAGATCACGCAACTGCTTGGCTTCCACCAGATAAGCTTTAGACTCTGCAACAAGTCTTTCCTGATTCTCCAACATCTCCTGGAGGGAGTCCTTCAGCTTAGCAGTTTGAATCATCTGGCTGGCCATCTCCACCTTGAGAACAGAGACTGGCCTCAACTGCTCCAGCACGTGCTCCTGGAGCTGCTTCTGGCTGTGCATGACATCTAACTTGACAAACAAGCCATTAGCCTTGAATGAAGCTTTTACCTCTGCCAGAGAGGACTTGAGCTGCTTCAGGAAGATTCTCCTCTCATGCTTAATCTGATGCTCAATCATAGCAGGGGCCATATGCTGAATTGCTTTGGAAAACCGCCCAATCTGCATAATTTGCTCATTGAAGAAGGCCTTCATCTTCTGGAGCACAGCAGGAGACATCTCAAAGTCCTCCTCATCAGAGTACAACTCTGGAGGGAATGAGAAATGCGGACCAAAATTATAGGAGAAGCCCTCTGGAGTGAGCATGACACTTTTCTGGATTAAGAGGGTTCTGATCAAGACCTTGGCCGCCTCTGGTGTCTCCAACTCTGCTGGGTTTTGAATGTTTAAATTCTTCTTCAGCTCAATCTCCCACGCAGTGAAGGCAGAAGGAGACATCTCTTCCAGCAGAAGCATGAGATCTTCAACATCCTGGAGTCTAGCCATACTCCAAACCTTGGCATCAGTCAGATCTGCCAGGAGGGGTGAGTGCTCCAACAAAATAGGAAACTGCTCTCTTAGCCAGAGCTGAGCACTCACACTTATACTCTGCCTAATGGGACCCATATCATCAGAAGAGAATATAAAGGGTTTGGGCCCAGAGGCAGAGGAGGAAGGTGCTAAGTGAGCAGGCTCAAGTGAAGCTTCCTCATCTTCACTATCATCGCTTGTTAAACAGGTTGGGGAGGGGGGAGGGGCAGAGAATCCCAGAGCCATAGCAATGGTTGGGTCCTGATCTGTATGGGTTTGGGGAGGGTTGGGGTTTTGTGAAGTAGAGGTGGTAGGAAGGGGTTGTTCTGCACCAGAAGAGGAAGGAATATCTGGTACAGAGTGTGTAGGAGGGATCTGGGAGGTGGGAGAGTTTGAAGGGGGGACTTCTGCACCAGAAGAGGTTGAGGGTACTTCTGGTACAGAAGGTGGGGGAGATGGGTCTGTGGGAAGACCTGTTTGGGAGTTTGGGGAAGAAGGTGTTTGAGCAGGAATGGTAGAGGGTGTAAAGACAGGGGTATCTGGGATAGTCTGCTCTGGTGGAAGAGTGGGGTTACCAGAGGCAGATGGGGTTTGGGGAAAGTTATCTGGGGGAGAGGTAGTAGGGGAAACAAGATTAATGGGAAAAGAAGATGGAATGGAGGGATTTACCTCTGCTGGGTCAACACCAGCAGGTATAGCCGTCTCTGGAGCATCCTCCATCAACTGGGAGGCCTCATCAATGGCCTTCTCCAAGGCCTCTCCAAGATCAGATCCAGAGTCAGGATCTTGAAGAATAGCTCTCTTGGCCTTGGATTTCCTCACAAGAGGCACTTCCTCTTCTTCTTCTGATGGCTCATCCACCAGAAGGGTTTTCTTGGCCTTCCTGCTAATCCTAGACTTTTTAGCAGAGCCTCTCCTGGCCTCCTCTGGCCGCTTCCTCTTGGCTGCTCCAGCCATCTTTACAGCTTTATCATCATCACCCTTCTTCTTAAGCACATCAAGAAGGGGAATCTGGTCCTCCTCTGAGGAACCAGAAAAGGCAACGGTTGAAGAACCAGTTGCTTCAGCAGCTCTCTTCTGTGTCTTCTGCTGCTGCTGCTGCTTTCTCTGCCCCTTAGGAGGTGAGGGAATTGATTGAATAGGAGGGGCAGGGATGGCTTGCTCTCCATCAGAGTCGGCATGGCCGTGGAGAGGACCATCCTTGGAGAAGAGGATCTTGGACTTGTGATAATTGTGGCACCAAGATGACCTCCACTTCTTCTCTGGAAGAAGAGAATCCAGAATAAGTGTTAACTTAGTCCCCAAAGAGACATTTGCAGTGAAACAGAACTGCAACTCCCCTGGCTTGGAGGGACAAGGCTCCTTCTTCACCTTTAGCTTGTTCTTTCTCAACACGTCCCAGAAGAACTCCGCCCAATTACATTGCACACCATCATATAAAGCCCTCATCACACACATCCTACCATTGAAAATGGCATCTGTGCTGTGATTCTCACACATGAGTACTTTTACCACGATATCGAACAACACCTTGAACTTCTGCCTTAAATGCTTATCCACAAAGCCCTTTGTGATGTTCTGGCAGGAAGAGCGAGCAAAAATCTTGAAAGATCCAACGATATCATCCTCCTTGTAGGTCAACGGATCCACTCCCACCGCAGAAATGTTCTCGAACAAGGCACAGAAATCGTGCTTAGAAAACACCAAATCATCTTCACCAATCTTTGAAGAGATGTAATCCTCATGAATCTTCATACGAACCAGAAACTGGGCCGCATAACCGTCAAGGGTGCGAAAATCCTTGGGAACAATGGAGATCAACTTCTCCACCCCTGCATTCTGGAACATCTCCAGAACCGACAGCACAACTGGATTCTTGGTGGTATAAAAGTCCACCACCATCTCCGTCTTAAGCTTTTTCATCATCAGGACATGATCGAAATTGCACGGAGGAGCCATTACTGTGAAAGAGAGAGAGAGAGAGAAAATGCTTTGCAGAGAGAGGTTAGGGTTTGAAAGTATAGAAACGGGAAAGGACAGATTGAAAACAAAATTGATTTAAATAGAGTAATACGCGTGGCTTGAAAATTAAATGAAGTGTGAACGCGTGTTGTTTCAAATTCAATTTAGGAAACAAAATCAATTTTAGCATTGATTGACATTTTGCACTGTGATTAAATTCGATGGCCACGATGAAAGGCAAGATACAGATTTAATCTGGTGCGTTGGCATAGTCATTGGGACTGGGCATAAAGGGGTTTTGTGGCAGTCAAGAGAAAAAGCGAAATGATTGCCTAGGCCCTATACCCTAGTCTTAAATACACTCCGAAGTTGAAAGGTTTTGAGTGTACTTACTAAGTTAAAAGGTGTATCCCAATGATCAGGGGCCAGAGTAGTAAAGACATACCTGTCACCTGATATTGTAACCAGATGAAACCACAGCTACATCTCCTCTGATGGAGCTCATCTGGTTCTGGTCAGAGAAGATTTTGGACAAATGACTCAGCACCTCATCTGGGACAAGTGTCACCTGGTGCATATCTCATCTGGTGCCTTCTCTGATATATCTAATCTGCAGGTATGTTAGCTTAAGAAAATAAATATAAGAAGAAAAGTAATGAAACAAGGATACTTCTCTGATGTTCCCCCTAAAACAAATCTGTCTCTGGATCCAACAAACCTAACTCAAAAGCTAACTCTCTGAATCTGGTCTCAGCCAAAGGCTTGGTTAAAATATCTGCTCTCTGCCTCTCTGTTGCAATCTTTTCCATCCTTATATCTCCCTTCTCAACATGATCTCTGATAAAATGATGCCTTATATCAACATGTTTACACCTGGTATGAAGAACTGGATTCTGGGTAATGGCAATGGCACTATTACTATCACAGAATATAGGAATATCCTTAGCTCTAATCTGGTAGTCCCTAAGCTGTTGACTAATCCAAAGTAGTTGAGAACAACAGCTCCCTGCAGCCATGTACTCTGCTTCTGTTGTTGATGTAGCAACTGAAGTCTGCTTCTTGGAAAACCAGGATACCAATTTATTCCCTAAAAATTGGCATGTTCCACTTGTAGATTTCCTATCTATTCTGCACCCACCATAGTCTGAATCCGAATAACCACTCAATTCTAAGTTGTCATCTGCAGGATACCATAATCCTAAATTCACAGTTCCCTTAAGATATTTCAAAATCTTCCTTGCTGCTTCCAAGTGACTTTTCTTGGGATTAGCCTGAAATCTGGCACAAACTCCAACAACAAAGGTAATATCTGGTCTGCTTGCAGTCAGATACAAAAGAGAACCAATAAGTGCTCTGTACTGAGTCTGGTCCACACTCTCTCCAGACTCATCTGGATCCATGTTGAAATTTGTCATCATAGGGATCTTGGCTGCCTTGCTAGATCCTATTCCAAATTTCTCTAACATGTTTCTGGTGTACTTAGCTTGATTAATAAAAATTCCCTTCTTTGATTGCTTAACCTGCAAACCTAAAAAGTAATTCATCTCACCCATCATGGACATCTCAAACTGACTCTGCATGAGTTCACCAAACTTTTCACACATCTTCTTGGTAGGGGATCCAAATATAATATCATCAACATATATTTGGACCAGAAGGATGTCCTTTCCTTCTTCTCTCCTAAACAAGGTCTTATCAATCTTACCCTTAGTAAAACCATTGTCCAGAAGAAATTGAGATAGAGTGTCATACCATGCTCTGGGTGCCTGCTTCAGCCCATAAAGAGCTTTCTTAAGCTTAAACACCTTGTCACCTTGTTCAAAACCAGGAGGTTGTTCCACATACACTTCCTCAATGAGAATCCCATTAAGAAAGGCAGATTTCACATCCATCTGGTATACTTTGAACTTCATGTGAGCAGTATATGCTAAGAACAATCTGATAGCTTCTAGTCTGGCAACAGGAGCAAATGTCTCATCATAGTCTATTCCTTCAGACTGAGAATAGCCCTGGGCCACTAGCCTTGCCTTGTTCCTAGTAATGACATCATTCTCATCTTTCTTATTTTTGAAAACCCACTTAGTGCCTATCACCTTTTGATGTCTTGGTCTGTCTACCAGCTCCCAAACATCCTGTCTGGTGAATTGATTCAATTCCTCCTGCATAGCAACAATCCAATTTGAATCTTTCAGTGCCTCCTTGATGTTCTTGGGCTCAATCAAGGACACATAGCAACTGAATAAGGCAGCTAAGTTAATAGTTCTCCTAGTCTGGACACCCTTAGTTGGATCTCCTAAGATCAGGTCATTGGGGTGATCAACCAGGGTCCTCCTACCCGTGGTCTTACCTGGATGATCATCTTCTGCAGTACCTTGGTGATTATCACCACCTGCAGAAGAGCTTCCCCCTACAGGAGTTCCAACCTCTTCTGGTTCTGCTCCTTGTGAAGACTGCTGCTTCAGAGAACCAGGAGATGGGTCATCATCTGAATCTGAATCTGAATCAAGAACAGGTAGATTGACTTTGATAACTCTGGGTGTAGTCTGATTTTGGGTCTCATCAGAAGAATTAGAATCCACCTTGCACTCAAAAGCAGATTCATCAAAAATAACATGAGGTGTTTCCTCCACACAAAGTGAATTCTTATTAAAAACTCTAAAAGCTTTACTGGTGCTGGAATATCCCAAAAATATTCCATCAGCCACTTTAGCATCAAAGGTTCTTAATTTAGATTTCCCATTGTCATGGATGAAACACTTACATCCAAAAACATGAAAATATGAAACAGATGGGGTTTTACCTTTCCATACCTCATATGGGGTCTTATTGTGTCTCTGGGCAATCAGGCACCTGTTCTGAGTGTAACAAGCTGTATTGATGGCCTCTGCCCAAAATCTCTGTGGAGTGCTGTACTCTGCCAGAAGTGTTCTTGCAGCTTCTTTGAGAGTCCTATTCCTCCTTTCTGCAACTCCATTTTGTTGAGGTGTTCTGGCAGCAGATGTCTCATGAAAAATCCCATGATCCTTGCAGTAATCTGCAATGTGTGAATTCAAAAACTCTGTTCCTTTGTCACTTCTGATCCTGACTATGCTCTGGTTCTGCTCATTCTGAATCTGCTTGAAGAACTCTGGCAGCTTAGTCATAGTTTCATTTTTCTTAAACAAGAACACCACCCAAGTGTATCTTGAAAAGTCATCTACTATTACTAAGGTGTACTTCCTTCCACTGAAACTAAGAGGAGAAACAGGTCCAAACAGGTCCATGTGAAGTAGTTGAAGTACTCTGGTTGTGGTTGTGCTCTGGACATCCTTAAAGGAAGTCTTGGGTTGTTTACCCTTCTGGCATGAACCACAAACCTGATCCTTCTTAAACACTTCATTAGGAAGACCTCGAATGAGACCTTTTCTGGCTATCTTGTTCAATGTTTTGAAGTTAAGATGACACAATCTCTTGTGCCAAATCCAGCTGTTCTCTGCAGATCCTTTAGCAACCAGGCAAGCATTCCTTGGGCAACTGCTAAAATCTGCAAGATAAATGTTACCCTTCCTCAAGCCTATTAGCAAGATATCATTATAATCAGAAGAGAAAACAGTGCATGAATCACTAGAAAACTTCACTGAGTATCCCTTGTCACATTATTGGGATACTGAAAACAGATTATGCTTGAGTCCTTCTACGTAGTAGACTTCATCTACAGATACTCCATTGAAGGTCAACTTTCCAACTCCTCTGGTGACTCCATAGTTGTTGTCACCAAACATCACTCTTGGTCCATTTAATGGCTTGAAATCTTGGAGATTATCCTTCTGGAAGGTCATGTGCTTGGAACATCCACTATCAATGTACCAGACATGGTTGCTTGAAAATCCTTTCTCCAATGGACTCTTATCTACCTGCAGAGAGATCAATTAGGTCCCCTACTAGTGCTGGGTCCTGATTGGTTAGTTGCAGGTTTTGTAGGAATCCATAGATAAAGATCATCCCTTGATGGATGAGGAGATCTTATCTTCCTTCCAAATCTATCTACCAGTACATGTCCTCTTACTATGACATATTGAGCTACTGGTCTGATAAGGACACCTTTCCTATAAACAGGTCTGGTGTACCTTTTCTCAAATCTGGCCTTTGGAATGGCCTGCCTCAAAGACATGGTCTTAAAGGTCTGGTTATAAGGGTACATCCTAGAAGAACCATCTCTGGTGTCATAACTACCCAGATCAGTTGGTTTTCTATAGATGGGTCTGGAAGACCTCCTCTGGTTCTGATAATTAGACTTGCTCTGGTGATTATAGTTCCTTTGAGTATACCTATTCTGGAATTGATTCCTCTGAGAAAATTGTCTCTGGGGTACCTGGTTCTGTTGAACATTGTTCCTTCTCTGGTGGTTGTTACTCTGATTGGTATTCCCCTTCCTTGAGTATTTCCTTTGAGGTCCCCTAATCTGTTTAGGTTCCCTTTGAGGATTTCTCTGGGGTCCTCCAATTTGAGTAATTCCTACTCCTTGGGACTCATTGTTCACAGAACCATCAATCTTTAATGGTTCCCCTGTTAGACACTTATTCTCTA
Source organism: Ballota nigra (assembly GCA_947034835.1). Lineage (NCBI taxonomy): Eukaryota > Viridiplantae > Streptophyta > Magnoliopsida > Lamiales > Lamiaceae > Ballota > Ballota nigra. The sequence continues at coordinate 124,164,027 of OX344723.1, forward strand.
GCATCTTCTCTTCCAGAACAGTCAACTCTTCTGGACCATTTGTTATGTGATTAACAGAGTGATTCCTTTTCCAATCAGGATTGTGAAGCACCTTGTAACCATTACCAGTTAAGTCTTTATCATTCCAGATTTCTACCAATTTACCAGCTCTTACAGACTTGTCTTTATTATAGAGGTATTTATGAGTTTTAGTGGTAATTCCAGAATATCCTAAACCACTCTTATCACAAATGCGCTGAGAAGACTCTGATATGATAGATACAACAGATGGTATCTTGGGAGCTTCTCTGGGCATAGGTATCTCCTCTATGTTGTGAGCAACTTGTTTTCCCTTGATAAGTGTCTGGTATTTGGCTCTGAGTTCAGTGATCTCTTCCTCTTGAGAATTCCTTTCTTTCATGAGTTGATCTACCAGAGTATCTCTTTCTGTGATCTTATCCTGAAGTTCAGAGACTTCTTTGGAATGATCTTTCATGAGTTCTCTGGTGGATTTGGGCTCATGAGAGAGTGATTAAATTTCAGCTCTGAGCCTACCATTCTCTTTCTCAAGTTTTTGACAAAGTTGGACACAATTTTGGAGATCTGATAGCATTTGTTGCATATCAGACTCTCTGGAGTTACCAGATGAATTAGAGGATTCAGTACATTTGGAATTTGATAAAACTAGAGTAGTTTCTTTTACCTCAGTGATGTCTGCCATGAGACACACATCATCATCTGATCCAAAGTCAGAAGAAGAAGAACTGGAACTAGTATCCTCCTCCTCTGCTTCTGCCAGCAGTGCTCTCTTATCTGCATATCTCCTATCTCTCTTGATTCTTTTCTCTTCTCTTTCCCTAGGAGTAAGCTGAGGACAATCATAACTGTAGTGACCAGTCTTGTTGCATGTGTAGCAGGCATTGTCTCCTCTGGGACTAGGACTTGGCTCTCTCCTCCTCTGGTTGTAGTCTGATCTGGCTGGACTACTTTCTCTCCTCTGGTAGTCAGGTCTGCCAGAGCTACCATCCCTCCTCTGATAATCTGATCTCCCAGAGTTGCCAGGGTTGTCATCTCTCCTCCTCTCTGGAGTTCTGAATCTGGTCTCCCTTGAGTCTCCAGATGTCTTCTCCTTCTCTGCAGGCTTGAAAGAACTCTTCCTGTCTCTGGTAGACTCCTTCCAATGCCTTTTGTACCTGCCATACTTTGAACTCATTTTATCTAATTTATGAGTTAGAAGTGCTACCTGCTCCTTGAGACTCAAGTCATCTGCAGTAGACTCCTTTGGCTTTACATCAGGCTTGAGAGTTGAAGAGAATGCAACTCCTTTCTGGCCAGAAGAGGAAACCTCTTCTGTTTGATCCTCCTCTTGAAGATCAAACTCGTAAGCTTTGAGATCAGACAACAGAAGATGGTGATCCAGAGTGTTGAGATCCTTGTTGTCCTTGATCACGGTGACTTTAATTCTCCACCTGCTTGTTAGTGAACGCAAGATTTTACTATTAATTTCCTTTTCAGAGTAGGTCTTACCTAAGGCACTAGCCTTGTTTAGGAGATTTGTGAGGCGCATGTCCAGCTGGTCTATGGTCTCGTCTGGTTTCATTTTGAACGTATCAAACGAGTGTTGTACAGCCTGGAGCTTGTTATCTTTAATCTTCTCTGTTCCCTCGCAGAGAAGTGCAAGTTTGTCCCACATCTCCTTTGCAGTGACACAGGTTCTGACCTTTTCTATAACCTCCTTGGTGAGAGTGTTGATAATCTCGGTTCTTGCCACCTGGTCCAGGTTATATAGCTTTCTCTCATCATTATCAAGCTCCTCTTTCTTTTTTAGGATTTTCTGCCTGGGGACTCTATCCTCGGCAGCTTTTTGAGCAGCTTCACTTGTTTCTTCTCTGGACTCAGACCTGCCACTATCAATAGGTGTCCAGTAAAATTTAATGGGGCCACTTTCTACCACATCTAACATGCGGTGGTGGATAGCTCCCAGATGATTACTCATCATGAAGCTCCAGTGGCTATAGTCCTCAAATGAGAACTCTGGCAATTTGCGACTCTTATAAGAAGATTTTGCAGACATTTTAAATAAAATTTGGGAAATAACAAGAACTTTAACAAAAGCACTAAGGAGCAATGGATCTGCCCGGTGACCACCAAAAGCTTTACAAAGCAGTGGTCGTTGGACACACTGCTCTGATACCACTTGTTGGTCCCACTAGATAGATTAATTGCGGAAGCCTTTATAGCCAAAATGTCTTTTAGAGAAAATCTTTTTCTAAGAGCACAAATAATAATCAACGGGTATTAAAGAAAGCAATAAATAACACCGTATATATAGTGGTTCGGATCTGAATATCCTACGTCCACTCTCCCTTGATCAAATGGGTCTCACTATCCAACCAACAAACTCACTAACTACTGGAATTTCCGAAGTACCAGCACCTTCTTACAATCTCTTTAGATCTTACTTCGATCTAAAGACAAACTTACTCCAACCTTATCTAACAAGATGAACAGGTTGAGTATATAAACTCCTTACGAGTAGATGAGTAAATAAGAACAAATGAGTGCAAAAGCGTAGTGATCAAAAGCTTAGAATGCTATGTGCTCGTATATAGACTCTCTAGAGCTTTTTCTTGAACTGCACTCTTGTATATATAGAGGGGATTAGGGTTAGCCGTTGGAGGGCTAATCCAATCAGATCCTCTATATAAGGAAGCCTCAATCAATCAATTCCCTAATTGATTGATTGGGTTGGTGGGATCCTTGGATTGATTATCTTCAAATACTTTCCCATCCTGATCTTGTTGACTTGATTTGAATCACCAACGGTCAATAGCTTCCTCTGCCTAACTCTGATTCTCTCCAGAGAAGGCAGGACCAGACACCAGGCAACCTTGGTGTCTTCTGGTCCTTATCTGGTGAACATCCAGAATACTCAGTAGAATAAGGGGATCAAACTGAGCATCTTTTGTTCCACCAGACTCGTCTGGTCCGGACTCGTCTGGTCTGGGGAAGGTCCTCTGCCTCTGGTCTGATCTCATCTGGTGAAGTCTTCTGGTGGAGTCTTCTGGTGAAGTCCTCTGGTGGGGTCTTCTGGTGACTCTTCTAGTGAAGTCTTCTGGTCTGGCAGTTCCCCCTAGACTAAGTCCTAATCTAGATCATCTGGCTAACAGGTCCAGATGGTCCTATTACATCTTCTGGTTTGTTTTAACTCATCAAAACTAACAATTTTTATCCTAACAACCTAGGATGCTGCACCAGCTGCTCCATCATCGAGCACAACACCCCCTTCATCTCAACTCCAATTCAAGCCTTTCCAGTGAATATCCACATTCCAACTGATGCAACAGTCGATCAGCTTGAATCGATTGCACGAGGTATTGCTCAAAGCCTTCAAGGAACTCCTGTTGTCCCTAAGCTGACCATTGGCTCGATTGAAGTTGATGTTTCTTCCTATCTGAACCAAACCCAAAATACTCCACCTACTACTCAAATTGAAGGCACCTCTTCGATTGACCATCCTAAAAATCCTCAATCCTCACACCAAGCCAAAACCCCTACTGCTAATGTTTCACAAGATGTTGAAACAGGTGATCAAGCTATGGAAGATGTTCCCATTGCCGAAGAAACTGTTGCTGAAACTGTTACTGAGAAAGTTAGGGAACAAAGCCCTAATGTCGAAGTACCTGATGTGGAAATGCCAGAGGAAGACAAGGGAGAATCACCCAAAACTGATTCTTCAATATCTAAGGACTCTGAGCCATATTCCAATTGCTAAAGCTGTGAAGAAGAAAACTGGTGGAAAGAGGAAGAGGAGCCCTGCTCAAACTAGGAGACGTTCGGGAAGAGCTAGGAAGAAGGTCAATTATGCTGAGACCTCAAGGAAGAAAAAGAATGATGAAGGAGATGTTGCTACACACCCTATTCAAGTGTTCTTTGAATCTGACAAGGAGTCAAGTCCAAAGGACTCAACTGATAGTGAAGCTGGAGGTTCTCAAACCCAAGGCAAAGAAAATTCTGATGATAGTGATGTGCCTATCTTCGAACTAAGAAGGAGAGCCTGAGTTGAGTTGAGAACAAAGAGGAAGTTTGAAAATATTAGGGATATTGCTGGAACAAGTACAGTAATACCAGAACCAGAGAACAATGATAGCAGTCCGGAGAGCAGTTCTGAGAAGACCAAAACTGATTCTAACAGAGGTAATGAGTCTGAACACTCTATTGAACAAGCTAGTACTGATGTTGATAATGAATCTTTAGAACAAAGGATAGCTAGGTTAAGCAAAAGAAATTTGTTAATTACGAGAAAGATTAACATTGATGAATTTGAATCTAAGGGTCTAGTTAGATACCTAGAGGAAAGGAGCTTGATGCATGCTGTAACCTTTGCTGATGTCTTTGTTACTGATTGGGTTTATGAGTTATATGCTTGTTTGAAGGAAAATCATGCTAGAAGAAACTCTAGATGGTATGGGTCTGTGAGATTTAGAGATAGGAATGTTCCATTCACTCCTGAGCTGATTAATGAGTTTTTACATATTGAGAACGTAGAGGAAGAAGAGGTTCCTTATATGGATGAGATCATACATGTTCTTACTGGAGGTAGAGTGAACAAATGGAAAAAAGATATGCTTGTTGCCTCACTTACTACTCTGTATTCTGTTCTACACAAACTTGTTGTGTATAACTGGATACCTTCCACCAACTCAACCAAATTAACCAGGGATCAAGCTGTTCTATTCTATATAATAGGTGTGATGAAAAATTTCAATCTAGGATTGGTTATTTTTACCACGTGATGAAGTTTACTGGAAAGATTTCTGAAAGAGGCAACTTGCCTTATCCTGTGTTGATATATGGCTACTTAAGGAGTCATAATTTTATCCATAGGAGAAATGAGTTGTTGAGGGGGAGAGTGAATCTGATGGGCATATCTCACTACTTGTTGTTTGGAAATAGAGTGCTGGATTTACCTTTACAGGTGAGTGATGATGAAGAAGCTCCAGAACAAGGCCAACCTGTTCCTGACCCTGCTCCTGCACAAGATGCTGCTCAGAATGCTGGGAACATACCTAGCAACATTCCTGCTCCTGCAACACATTCCTTAAATATCTCACCTGAATTCATTCAAACTCGGATGAGACACTTGCAGGATTCTATAGATAAACTCCAATTCCTAAAGAACTACTTGGAAAACCTACTTTCTGCCACAACAGGGGGAGTACCAGTTGCTGCTGCTCGAGGAGTTGTGATTCAAGAGATGGATGAAGTTGCTGAACCTGCTGCTGATGTTGCTGAAGAGGAAGGACAGTTATTGATGAAGTTGTTGCAACTGGACCAGATGATCCTGGGAGAAGTGCAGATGATGCTGAAGATGTTGTTGCAAATCTTGCAACAATTAATATACAGGAAGCCGAGGAAGAGGAGCTGTATGGAGATCTACCAGATATTTCTGCCAAAGTGTGAGTTGACTTAGAGACTGGAGGAAGCATAATCTATGGGGGATCTTAGTGCAAGATACTTGTGGCTGCAACTGTATACTTCATACAGTGATATCAAGTTCCTTTTTATGTTAACTCTAAGTACTCTTGGTTTATTTATGTTTTTTATTAGCTAGCACTGATAGTTACTTTTATTTCTGGAAATATAATATTATATTAGAGTGAGAGGATGTTTTTAAGTTATTTCTATTTAGAGTTGTAATTTGAATTAGTTATGATCTCATAACAAGAGATCATGGAGCGATTACATGAAGAAGTTATTTACGGATGAAGACCTCCATCTATAAATAGAAGCCGAAGTCTTCAGTACCAAGTGTGGAGTAAACGAGTACACATACTCTAGTGTTGATCCTGAGTTCAAAGGTGATAGGGCAGTTATTCCAATATTTATGTTATGCCTAGAAGTTTAGTACATCTCGCATAACTTGCGATCAATCCTATATCCATAGATAGCGAGATCAACTTTGACAGTGTATAGTGTTATACACTTAGCCAATTTAGATTTGATAAGTGATATTGAGTCTTGTTTCCGTTGTGAACGATTTAACTCTTCACACAACTTTTGTATCACTAATCTTATTATAGTGAACGTTTCGCCGTAAGGCTAGCACAAGCTATTTTATATAGTTTGTGTTAAAAAGTATTCCATCTTGCAATAGTGTGTTTAAGACTTCTGATGTACATGTTTTATCTCTGTTTTTCAGATTGTTGTAGTGATTGTTCTAACATTTGTTACAACATCTATACTTAACAACACACGCACACCTTCACAAGGTCCCAGGCATGAACAAAAGAGACTTCAGAGGCTAGGTCATCTTCCTACACAAATTTCATATGAGCCCATATTATTGCTAGCGACTAAGGACTTGTTAACGACACAAATGAGTAAGTTAATTTTAAATATTTATAATTCTGTTTTTCCCTAATGATTTAACAATGTTATCATGTATTGGTAGGGGCTGGTTCGAGTGGAGCTATGCAAAAGAATTAGAGAATGGATGGTTTATTTGTGTTAATTTTGAGTAGATGGTTTCTTTGTCTAAATGGTTTCTTGTGTTAATTTTGTCTAGATGGTTTCCTTTGTGTAGATGGTTAATTTCTTGTGTTAATTTTTTTAGGATGGTTTCTTTGTGAAAAATTTAGAATTGATGGTTTCTTGTGTTAAACTTGTGTTAATTTGATGTTATTCCAATTAAAATAATAAAGCACACGGGTGAGGGTTGTTAAAAATCCAAGGAAAAAATAATTTATGGGCGATATAAAGCATACATTAGTTACGTACTTAGAAATCTCTACAAAGAAGTTTTTAATGCCAATATCTCTACAAAACTGAGGAGCATGACTAAAAATTGCATTTTCAAGTTAAAGTCAAGGAACAATTGCATAATCAATTCAAGACGTTTGTCCATCATCAAACTGTAAAACACAATCATCAGAAGACAATACTATCAAAATCAAACCACAATCAAGTTCGAAAAATTAATAAACCAAACTAACAAAAATAATCAAATTTGCATTATCAATTTTTTCTTAGAGAGCTTTGGGAGAAAAATTCTAAGCATAGAATTTGGAACATCAACAATTAGCTTCTCTTCAATTGGCTTCACTTCAATAGGCTTCTTTTCAACCTTAGTTGCAAAACGGAAAATTGAAGGTGTAGAAGACCTGGGAACGTCGTCTTCTACATCCGAATCTGATACATATGAATTCACAACACTTATTTCCATAGCAGTAGAATGAGGCTTGTCCAGGAATTCTTTTGCTTCCTTAATAGCCTTCATGGTGGATGCTTTTGTCTCCTCGAGACCATCATCGACACCCAATTGGTTAGATTGAATAGAGTTAGCCACTTGAGGGATCATATTAGGTGTCGATTCATCATTCCCATTTGCATTCATGATTAATGGCGTGAAATTGTAACCTCTCTCGCAACAAAAATGATCCAAATTCAGAAACATAATGACAATAACATCGACTGTAATTTTGCAGCGGTTACTTTGTGGGGTTTACTTTTTGCTTGTAACCGAACACGTAATAAATAAAAATGCAAAAAATTATTCCAAGAAGTGGAGTTTGAAACAATAATTAAACTGAACAATGATAAATAATAATAATCGAAATAAATTTGGAGTAGGACAATAAAATCATGGATACCTGGTCTTCTCTGTAAATCTTGTTCTTCTCACGAATCTCCTAAACTATTTTTATTAGGGTAGGAAAAGATCAATTGGCGAAAAGGTAAAGGAGAAATAATAGGGTAGAAGAAACGAATGATCCATCTCTTAGAAGGAGGAAAAGGCATGTCTTGGAAGGAGTACTTAATTGAATGAGAGTTATTTTGACGGTAAATGAGAACTGGAGTAATTAGGGGTAAACATGGGATTATAGAGTATAAAAAGCCAAAAACGACAAGTAATTAGAAAATAACATAAATATGTAAATAAAAAATAGGAGGGAGTTTATGTAAAGAAAGACAAACAAAAGTGTTGAGAAATTGTATAGACTTAAGTTTTGATTAAGATGCCAAAATATTCCTCCTAAGTTATTTGTAAGTAAAATGTTCAGTAGAGTTAGTACTTAGTTAATTTAGTTCAAATGTTAAGGAAGTGGAGTGCAATTATAAATTTCTAGAGTGTATTGAAGAATGAAGTCCACTGAAGACGAAGTCCGCTGAAGACAAGTGATCTGAGAATTAGTCTAAGTCTTGAATGTTTTCTAAGCACATTCTCACTAAGACTAAAACCATCAGGAGAGGACCAAGGTCCACTGATGTAAACTAAAAAGCACATTCAATGCTAAACACATTAAAAGTTGTTAGTTAATCTGGTTGGAACAAGGCAAAATGAATTTCAGTGAAGCTTACAATAAATGAAGAATTAAGAAGGTTCTCTCAGAGGAGTTCCACCTTAAAGCAGGATAGGATTCTGAGCAAGCAGACTGAAGGCCCAATGAGAAGATGACACGTAGGTGTACTCTACTGACAGCCGACCTGTCCCAGACTGACAAGTACCAAAAGTCTTTCCCTAGCTTTCCCCAGAAAGTTGGTGAATACGCATGGTCTTTAAGCCGTTTCTTGACAAGACTTAAAGCTTCAAATAGAGCCGTTTGAACCAATCAGATACAAGAAGACTTACTTAAGAAGATTCAAATCCAACGGGAAGATTTTCAAGGAAGCCTATAAATACAGAAGGACGTGCTCATTTCTATACACGGGAAACTCACAAGATCAAAGCTATCTCTACATTCATAACTATCTAGAAGCACTCGAAATTACCTTTGTTTCCCAAGTGTTTCACATTTATAGAGAGCATAACAAGCCTTCTGTAACCAAGCTTAAAAGATATATCCAAACCTTAGAAAGAGATAATCCATCCTAAGCCTTGAGCTAAATTGTAAGGATTATCTCACAACAGTTGGAACCAAAACCCTACTCAGTTGTTAGGTTGAGAGTTAGTATTAAGTGGTGTTAGTAAGCTGATTATTTGTATCAGTCTGAAAGCTGGTTTGTTTTGGGAACTAGGACCTGGAATTATCCTAGTGATCAATTATCATAAGAGAGGGTTAATTGATCAGTGCACCTTGGCACTATAACACAAAGAATTGCAAGTGAAAGGAATTCTCCTGTTTAATCAGGACAGTGGACGTTTCATCTCTGAACCACTTTATATCTCGTGTCCTTACTTTCTGCTATTTCCTAAGTGTGGGTTATCCACTCAAAGTTTATCAAGTAAAATGAGTTTTCTAAAGGGCTCACTAATCCGCACTTGAGAGCTAATTATATAGTAGTTCAACTGAAAGTCTTGAGCTTTCAGTAGAGGTATTATCTCAGTAAGCTTTCATAAGTAATTCTCAGCAGACTTAAAGTCCACTGACGAAGTTACTATCTGAAGTAACCTGATAAGTTTTCAAGAAGTTTAAATTTGTAACCACAGGTGTATTCCCCCCTCATACACCTGTTTACTCGTTCGGGACCAAAAATTGGTATCAGAGTAGTGGTTCAAAAGACCATTGTTCTAAGTATATGTTGGTCCCAAAAAGGTTATCCAGCGGAAAGCGTTTTGAAATATTTTAATGAAAACCCTTTAAAGAAATGCTAAAAATAAATGCAGATATCTAAAAAGCATAAAGTAGAGAACACCAGGATTTATAGTGGTTCGGACCAACTTGTCCTATGTCCACTCTCCCTTTCTCTTGAGGGGACTTTCTCTCCAACCAACTTACGAACGAACCACTGGAATTTGGAAGTACCAGCTCCTTCGTACACTTGCTTACAATAACCTTTCAAGGTGAACAGGTTGATTATAAGATCCAACTAAAACTCCTAAAAGAGTGGATAAAATATTTGAATGAACAAGGTGAGTGAGTAGAAGTGTTTGTGTGTTTTTCTTGTGCTCTCGCCCGACTCTTATGTAGAACTCATCCAAGCATTCCTATTTATAGTTGTGAGAATTAACTAGCCGTTGGAAAGCTAGCAATTCAAACAACCATAATTAGAGGAATATAATCAATCACAGATTGATTATATTGACTGGTTGATCTCCTCCATTGATTGGATATTCCAAGATTGATACCAATCAATCAATCAATCAATCCTCCTATCAGTTGACTCTCCAGATAGCCTTCTTCTCCATCATCAAACTCCAAGATCTGCTTGTCTCCATATTACACGCGGCCTCCATGTGGGTGAACTAATCCGTCTCCCTCATCTGGTCAGAACTCGTTTGGTCTGGTCTGGTCTGGTCAGGCTCCTCTGGCAGACTCTTCTGGTCAGACTCCTCTGGTCAGAGCTCATCTGGCAGACTCCTCTGGTCAGGGCTTATCTGGTCCTCTGGTCAGAGCTCATCTGGTCCTCTGGTCAGAGCTCATCTTGTCAGACTCCTCTGGTCCTCTGGTCTGGACACCTCATCTGGTCACCTCATCTGGTTTGCACAGATATCTTTCCCCTTAACCAAAGACCTATTCTAGACCTAGACTAATCTGTAGCTGACTAACAGGCTCAGCTAGTCCTATTACAAGTTCTTGTTTTAACATCTTCAAAACATCTAATCTTTATCCTAACAGTATACCTTGTGCTAAAAAGGTATTTTCTTTTGGTCATCTAAATTGATCTTATTGATAAACCTGTTTAGATATTATGGCTGACAATGCAACTAGGGTAGCACCACCAGCAGAGAACAATATGGGAGTTAATCCATTGAACCACATGTCCCATCACAAGCTTCCACAATTCTCAGTGGAAAATTATGACTTCTGGAAGATCATAATGAGAGCTCATCTTGCCTGTGTGCATGATGAAATGCTAAGGGTAATTACTAAAGGTCCATTTATTTTTATGACCCCTAACCTAGAACCACAGCTGAGACTATTGCATATCCAAGACAAGAATGGCCCAAGGATGAAGATAACTTCACTGCAGATGAGAGGAGGAGAAACAACCTCAACTTCATAGCCATAAATATTCTCTACACCACCATTCCAGATTCTGTAATGGAAAGAGTGATCCATTGCAAGACCGCAAAGGAACTTTGGGACACTCTTGCTCTCATGTGTGAAGGAACATACAAGATAAAAGAGAACAAGCTTTCAGTAGCTGTTCAAAAGTACGAGCAGTTCACCATGGAGCCTACTGAGACCATTGACCAGCTTGATGGGAGGTTCACTGACATCATGAATGAGATAAACTCTCTGGGAAAAGTCTACACCAAAAGAGAAGTTGCCTTAAAGATCCTGAGAGGTTTAACCTCAAGATGGGATGTGTACTTTGTGATGATGCAGAATACCAAGGATTTGTCCAACATGTCTATGCAACAGGTATTCTCAGAACTTAAGGCTTATGAGTTTGATCTTAACAGGAAAAGGGCTCCTGATGAGACCTCAGCTGAGAAGGGAGTTTCCTTCAAAGTTAAGGAGACTGAGCCAAAATCCCCAAAGCCACAGAAGAGTACAAAGGCAAGCAAATCTCAAAGCAAGGCTGAGATGCAAGAGGAACTTAGCCTGATGGCTAGAAGGTTTGAAAAACTTAACAGCCGGTTTGGCAAATATAAGAGATTATACAAGGATAACAGAGAAGGGAGGAGTTATCCACAAAAAGACACCAGAGAAGGAGAGAAAAGCTCAACTGAGCTGGAAAAGAAGAAAGATTACAAGAACTATACCAGAGGTGAAGGATCATAATCAAAGACCAAGGAGTTTACTGAGGAAAAGAATGATGATGCCAATAGATGCTTCCAATGCAAAAAGGTTGGGCACTTTCAATATGATTGTCCTCAACTGAGCACCAAGGAAAGGAAGGAAAGGCAAGCCAAAAGAGACAGGAGATATGGAGAAAGGAAAGCCATGGTGGCTGAGGATGTTGATGAAGATCTGGAGTCATCTGATGGACTGTTCTCAGACAGCAGTGATGATGACATGTGCCTCATGGCAAGAGAAGAACCAGAGGTACAATCTAAACCATCCATTTCTCTAGAACACACACCTGAGCTGAGCTCAGAGTCAACTGAGGAACTCAATCTTCAGTCCGCTTTGGAACAATTGATGATTGATTTCTCAAGGTTACAAGAAGTAAGTTTTTGTCTCCAAGATGAAAACAAAAATCTCCTAAGAGAAAACTCTAAGTTAATTGAGTCTAGGAATCAGGCAGATCTTAACTCAGCTCAGTCTACCATTGAATTGACAAAAGAGGTGGAAACCCTCAAGAGTCAAGGAAATGGAAAAGATCAACTAATAAAAGATCTTACTGAATCTAAGATAAAGTTAACTGAAGAAAACTTAAAACTGGTAAGCCAAGTAAAGGATTCTCTCCTGAAAATTGATGTATTACAAAAATCTGAAGAAACCTTGTTAAAAAGGATTGATGCTATTAACAAACCCTCTCTTGCCATAGAGGAAATTCAAAACTTTCAAATCAATCCAAATAACAAGTGTGGTATAGGCTTTATTCCAAAACCTTCATAAGGTCCTCTGAGTGTTGCTTCTTCAAGTGGCACAAAGAGAGTTTTTGTTAAATCTGTGACCTTTCAACCACAGATTTTAGATAAAGGTAAAAGACCAGCTGAGGTCCAACAAAAGAGAAGTCAAACTCAGCCAAAACCAAATGGAAAGGCTCAGTTGACTAATCAGACGAGATCTCAGCAGAGGTACTATCAGCCGAGGTCTTCACAGATGAAGCAACCTCAACTGAAAGCACCCAGGCATGAGCACTCCTCAAGGAATGACTCATACAGAAGACCTATTCCTTTTGTGCCTAAAGGAAAAGGTCCTTCATACCCTTATCAATAAAAACTTAGGCCAGGTGCACCCAAGCCTAAAAAAAAGAATGTAAAGAAGGTTTATGTTCCTTCAAAGGCTGACACCCATAGAAAGTTTACTCCCAAAGCACCTAGGGAGATAACAATCTATGTAGATGTTTATGGAAGACAAATTAGCCACTCTAAAGTAATTAGAACTGTGAGATAAATTTGTATTCCGAAAGGTACAGCTAACCTGGTAGGACCCAACACAAAATGGGTACCTAAAGCTTGATTTTGACTACAGGACTCAGTGGACCTCAACAAAGGAGAAGCTCTGAAATCTTCAGTCTGGTACTTGGACAGTGGATGTTCCAGGCACATGACTGGCAACAAAGATCTCCTGACAGAGTTTGTTGAGAAAGAAGGTCCACAAGTCACCTTTGGTGACAATTCACAAGGAGCCACTAAAGGTTATGGTACCCTAATTATTGGCTCAGTAAGAGTAAGCAATGTATCCAAAGTCAATGGACTTAAGCACAATCTTTTGTCCATAAGTCAGTTTTGTGATAAAGGATACAGTGTTGAATTTTCATGTAACCTGTATTTTGTCAAGAATATATCTTTACAACAGGTACTACTAACTGGGTCAAGGAAAGGAAATGTCTATCTTGCAGATTGGAAGTCTTGCACACCAAATGCATGTCTTATTGCAAAGAGCTCAACTGATACTAATTGGCTGTGGCACAAGAGACTAAGTCATCTGAACTTCAAGATGATGAACAGGATTGCAAGACATGGACTGGTGGAAGGAATGCCAAATGAAGTATACAACAAAGAACACATCTGCAAAGCCTGTCAGGAGGGAAAGCAAGTGAAAGCGTCTTTCAAAAGAAAAGTAGCAACCTCTACTGACAGAGTACTTCAACTGTTACATATGGATATCTTTGGTCCTGTAACCCCTATAAGTATCAATGGGAGAAAATATACTCTTGTAGTTGTTGATGATTTCTCCAGGTACACATGGGTGGTATTTCTAGCAAGCAAAAAGGAGACTCAACTCAGGCTATCTGAACTTCTGAAGAAAGTTAGCAATGAAAAAAGCCTGAACATTGTAAAGATAAGGTTAGACAAGGGTACTGAGTTCATTAATTCTATAATATCTAACTTCTACAAAAAGTTAGGTATTGCTCATGAGACCTCAGCTGCAAGAACTCCACAACAAATGGAGTAGCTGAAAGAAGAAATAGGACCCTTAATGAGGCAGCAAGGATAATGCTTGCAGAAGCTCAAGTTCCTAAAAGATTTTGGGCTGAAGCTTTTAATACTGCCTGCCACACTCAAAATAGATCCATGGTGACCAAACATCAAGGAAAAACTCCATATGAGTTATGAAATGGCAGAAAGCCATAGGTATCTTACTTTCATATCTTTGGTTGCAAGTGTTTCATTCACAACAATGGGAAAACTCAACTGAAAGCTTTTGATAGCAAAGCTGGTGAAGGAATCTTCTTAGGATATTCCCAAATCAGTAGAGCTTTCAGAGTTTATAATAGTAGAACTCTTGTTGTGGAAGAAACACCCCATGTGATCTTTGATGAATCTACTTTTGAGTCCAGGAGTAAGGAGAATGAGGAAGTGATAAGAAAAAGACTAACTAGATTATGTATCAAGTCTAAAGGCTATCCTGAGAATTGTGTTGATACATACATCCCAACCTGGGATAACTTCAATGATCAACAATTCAAAGAGGACATTTAAAATCAAACCACTTCTCAAAGCTCACCTGAGTGCTCTCCTGAACAAGTAACCAAACTGATGAACACAATCACAGTTCAAGAGGTAAGTAATGTCGATGAAGATGTGGTCACAGCTGAGACATCCACTGAACCCATCATTCAAGGGGGAACCAATGATATTACCATTGAGAATGAGAATACCTTGAATGATGACTCAGGACTTCAACCCTCTGTTTTATTTCCTGAATTTAATTTCATTCCTATATCTAGTGACTCAACTTCAGAAGAGTTAAACTCTACTAAAGGGCATCAGCCTAGGAGGACATGGCTCTCAGATCACCCTGTTGAGCAAATCCTAGGTGATCCTACCTCAGGAGTCAAAACTATAAGTTTTCATGGAGAAAGTGCTTTGTTTTGTTGTTTCTTATCTAACCAGAAACCAGGTTCCATTGGAGAAGTACTTCAAGATTCAAATTGGATCATTGCCATGCAAGAAGAGCTCAACCAATTTACAAGAAATCAAGTATGGGAGCTGGTTGACAGACCATATCATTGCAATATGATAGGAACCAAGTGGGTTTTCAAGAACAAGAAGGATGAAAATGATGTCATAGTCAGAAACAAAGTCAGGCTAGTTGCAAAGGGCTATTCTCAAGTAGAAGGATTTGACTATGATGAAACTTTTGCCCCTGTGGCCAGATTGGAGGCAATAAGGTTATTTCTTGCTTATGCTGCTCACAAGAAATTCAAGGTGTATCAAATGGATGTTAAGAGTGCATTCTTAAATGGAATACTCAATGAGGAAGTCTATGTGGAGCAACCTCCAGGTTTTGAAGAAAGTCACAAAGTATATGGACTGAAACAGGCTCCAAGAGCTTGGTATGATACTTTGTCACAGTTCTTTTTGGATCATGGTTTTATCAAAGGAAGAGTAGATATAACTCTCTTCAGGATTACCAAAGGAGAGGACACTTTGCTAGTACAAATCTATGTGGATGATATCATTTTTGGTTGTCCTAACCAAGTTTGAGATGTCAATGATGGGAGAAATGAACTTCTTCCTAGGACTTCAAGTCAAGCAGTCCCCTGAAGGGAGCTGATCAACAAGTTTAGATGCCAGACCAGCAAAGTTGCAAGGGATCCACTCAACACCAACACAAAGATGGAACCTGATGAAGATGGTGAATCAGTATACCAGACTCACTACAGAGCTATCATTGGATCTCTACTGTATCTCACAGCAAGCAGGCCTGATATCACATTTGCAGTGGGGATATATGCAAGATATCAAGCAAATCCCAAGAAAAGCCATCTGGAAGCTGCTAGGAGGATTCTTAAATATCTCAAAGGTACTGTGAATATGGGATATGGTATCCCTCAGATGACAATCTGGAACTCACAGGATACTCAGATGCTGACTATGGAGAATGCAGAATTGACAGGAAATGAACCTCAGACACTTTTCAATTCTTGGGAAGTAAGCTGATCTCTTGGTTTTCCAAGAAACAAAATTCAGTAGCCACAAGCACCACTGAGGCTGAATATATGGCAGCTGGAAGTTGTTGTGCTCAAATTCTTTGGCTAAGACAACAACTGAGAGATTACAACATCTTTGCTAATGAAGTTCCTATTTTCTGTGACAACAATAGTGCAATTGCTATCTCCGAAAATCCAGTTCTCCACACAAGATGCAAACATGTGGATATAAGGCATCATTTCATCAGAGATCATGTGGAGAAGAAGGATATCAAAATGCTCAAGATTCATACTGACAAACAATAGGCTGACATGTTTACAAAACCCTTGGCTGAAGCAAGGTTTCAAGAACTGTCAGTAGAGCTTGGACTTCTAGATCCAGGAGAATAGAGGAAGGAGCCAATCTCAGATGAGTTAATTTCGAGTCAGTGGAGGTTCAACCTCAAAAGAGGATCAACCTCAGTGGAGTCACTGATCACAGGAGAGCTTAGTGTTTCTCAGAAGAGGTTCCACCTCAGTAGAGGTCAAAAGTTTTAACTCTGCTATTTTTTCAAATCTGAAGTCTCTTAGTTTTATAATATAAAACTCTTATAAAAAATAGCTAATGAGTATTTTCTTGAAAATTAAATCTTTTTACTCTGTTTTAAAAAGATTTTGATATGGCAAGCATTTAATGTGCGTTGTACAAGTCAGTTTCGCTTTTACAGTTACCTATCTCACGTGCCTTAAAAGCCAGATGATGTGACCTTCCGGCTACCAACTCTTTTAATCCATACCTTTCGTTTTAGGCGGTTCTTTCCTAACCGTCAAGATCTCTCAAAAACTCCCCACTAACCCCTTCAACTATCCACGATCTCACAACTAATTAATCTCAGACGTTGATTGTGGGACTAGATCTCACCATCCATTTCTCATATAAAAACCCCAAAAATCAGCCAAAGAACCTTTTAGAACACACTCTCAAGCAAACACTTACTATCTTTCCTAAACACTCTCTGAGAATTTCTCCCAATTCTCTTCTAACAATGGCCAAAGTAAATCTAGGTTTTTTTAACAAACAAAGATAATTTCTGGTATGAACCCATAGTGGTATTCGATAACCCAGAGATTGAATCAATACCGGAGTTTGCACACATTAAAGAGGCCTTGGAGATGGTCAAAGCTGCTGGGTTGGAAAAGTTCTTATCAGTTCATCCTGAGAACTGTTTCGATAGACAGGTTCTTGAGTTCTTCTTCAATATATCCAACTCTGACTCAAGAATCAAGTCGTGTCTATTCCTACAAAGGAAGAAAAAGGTAATGAGAGATGATATGGAAGTTGTTGAGCACCAAAAGATTAGGAAGGAGATTCGGATCAGCGGTGATAATTTGAAAGAGTTATTTGATCTCCCCTCTAAAGGTCCAAATCCAGATACCTGTATTGCTGACAAAGAGGAAGACTGGGTATATACCATTATGCAGAAGAAGATGAAATACAGTCCAACAATGAACAGAAGTGTACTTTTACTAGTATACAATGTTCTTTGCGAGATTGTTGGTAAATGTATATTGGGAAACCAGGGGAGCACGAAGCAAGTAAGCAAGCCAAAGCTAAGATTGATGAGGGCAATAGTTGAAAGCAAGGAAAAGACTTTCAACTGGCAACAGTTCTTCCTAATTGAACAAAGGGCACTCAAAATTCCAGCCTGACAAAACTCCCCAGTTGGCAAGTAAGCTAAATTTTGCCACCAAGATCTCATACTTGATAGAAAATGTGGATGTGGGAGTAGACTGGATAAAGGATAGGAAGTGGAGTAACCTAAATGCCTTGTTCAAATCTGGAAAGGCAATGGAAACAAGGATGATAAAGACAGCAGTGGAGAGTCTTAAAGCGGCAGAGGAGAAGGTGGAAGCTGGTTCTACGGAAGGGAAGAGAACCAAATTGAAAAGGAGGCTGGTGCAGTTAAGTGATAAGATGGCATTACATAAGGAGGAAGTGGCAGAAAAAGCCTCAAAGAAGGAGAAGAAGAGGTCCTCTGAGGCTGAGAATGAGAGTGCCTCTAAGAAGGTCAGAGTCACAAACTCTACTGATGAGTCTTCATCAGGTAACCCTGACTCTTCTTTGAATGTTATTTCAACTGAGTCTGACTCAGATGTACCTGCCCTACCCCCATCAAACCCAAAACCAAGCCCAGAACACCTGTAAAAACAAAGAAAATCTCCAAAATTGCCAAAACCACCACTGAAGGCTCTCAACATCCTGAAAGTGGATCCCAAACTACCACCCCCTCTGAGGCATCTGTTGAGGCATCGTCAACCCCATCTGAACCCATTCTCTCAAACCCCACTGAACAAAACCCATCTGAACCCCAACCCCAAACCCCCTCTGAACCTAACCCTCCTGAAACCCATTAAACCCACCTGGAATCCATCCCAGAATAGCCTACCGATATTAGATCCCCTACCCCTTCCCTACCCTCAGACGATGAAGAAGAGTACTCCTTCTTGGATACTCTTAAGGATGAAGTGGCTTGCTCTTTGGAGTTGAAATATCCTGAGCTTGATGGGTATCCCACCCTGAAGGCTATGTTTATGAGAGTAAGACTCCTTGTCCAACTCAAAGATAGGAGATTGGGTGAGATCATGATGGCTGTTAGAGGCAGCACTGCTGATGAATGGAAGAAGGAGGAGAATGAGGTGTTGGAATTTGCTGGAATGACCAAAACCAGACTTCTCTGTGATGAGAAGATCTTTCAAAGTCTGGTTATGGACAAGCTGGCTGAGGCAAAGAAGAGTGAAGGAGGAGGAGAAGCATAAAAAGGAAAAGGGTCAGAAGAGGCGAAATCTACTAAAGGAGAGGCAGAGAAGGAGAAAGAGGAGGAAAATGAGAAAGAACAAGGAGAAGGTACTTCACCACAGCAAGGTGGTGGTGAAGTAGCCAAGGATGTATCTTTGGCAAGAGATACTGAGGCACAAAATTTGCCAAAGGAGAGCTCAGTAGAGGTGTCTACTGAAGTTCTCCCACAACAGCCCTCAGTGGTGACTAAGGAGTCAGCTGAGGTGTCTGGTCATGATGGAGTTGATAAAGATAATGAAAAAGAAAATGAGGTCGAAATAATTGATATTGTGATTGGAGAGATAAGAGCAATCATTCCTGTAAAGGATGAATTGGCTGAAAAGAAAGTAGTTGTAAATGAAAAGGAGAGTGAGAAAGAAGGAGAGAAGAGTGAGGAGGAGGGAGCACAAATGGAGGTAGATATATCAGGAGACCTAGGAAGTGAGAAAGAGGGAGAAAAAACTAACATTATCTGTCATGCAGGTCTACAGACTGATGAAATCCCCTCAGTCCAGGTCAATCTAACTCCCCTAAGTGAGGCTGTCCAACTCTTACAAAATGAAAAGCTTCCTTCCCTTCAAGCTCAACTGAGGGATGTTCAAGAAATAGTTAGAGAAGAAGTGGATGAGATGGTCATTCTCTCAGACCACGTCGATGAGATGATGGATTCTACCACTAGATCACTCCAAAACCTGACACTAAAGATTGAAGATTCCCAACAGATGGTGCTAGATGTGGTTGAAGGTCAGAGTGTGCTGGTGATTGAGGGCCTGAAGAAACTGGAGCAAAAAGAAGAAGAGGCCAGAGCTTTCTCAGCTGACCTTATTGGGAAGGTTGAAGGGTTATGGAACCAGAAGATGCTGGAGTTTGAAGCAGAGCATGAGGAGCTGGGAGCCAAGCTAGGTGAAGTCCTGAAGAAGGCTGCAGAGGACTTCCCTACCCAGGAGAAGACCAATGTCTTAATTGATGAAAAGCTGGCTCAGTTTGTGAACTTTGGGCAAACAGCTGGAGAAACCTTGGAGAGGCTGGAGGGTGAAGTTGACCATTGCTCCACTGAATTGAAGGACCTTGTTCATGATCGGATGAAGTTGAACATAATTGTGGCTGAGTGTATGATTAATGCCGGAAAGGGGGAAAATAGAGTAAGTGTTAAGGACATGAAGTTGGACCCTAAGAAAAAGATGCAAATCATTCTTGAGACCCCTGAATTTGAAAGAGGCCAACAAGTCAAGAGCACCTTAAAGAAGGTAGATGCTGAGGCCCAGAAGACTGCTGAAGCAAAGAAAGGAAATGAGACTTCATCAGAGGACCTATCAAAGTTCAAGGAAGCTCATCTGAAGGAGAAAGAAGAGAGAGCTGCTAAAAATGAGGAATCAACTAAAAGGAAGGCAACTGACGTCCTCTCAGCAGAGGTGGCCAAGAAGACCAGAACCTCAGGAAGGTTGGCTGCAAAGTCCACTGGTTCAACTGAGTCAGTTGAGGTACTTCCTATTCTAAACCCTGATCCTATCTCTTTTGAGACCCCAAAATCTGCCCCCGCTAGAGTTACAGAGCTCACTGAGCTAATCAAGGCGGCTGGGGGTATGAATGAAATAGCCAAAAAGCTAACTGCTCAACAGCAAGAGATGAGAGACAAGGTTGTTGGGAAGATGGAAACCATTGCTGAGTTGGCTGAAAGGAAAAGGCAGGAGAGGTTAGCTACCTTTGACAAGTCCACATCAAAGAAATTCAGGAACAATTATCAAAGGTGGGCTGCAAAGCTGAAGAAAGACAAGATAGCTCTCTCAAAGGCCAAGTTCCCTCACCATGATGCATGGGTGCCCAAGAAACTCAATGATGCTTGGGAAACTGAAAAAAGGGAGTTTTTGTATTCCTTTTATGTCAGTGGTGAATTGGGAAGGGATAATGCACAAGAAGTGTTCAACTCTTGGATGTTTGAAGCATACCCAAAGCTCTATCCTGAGATCAATGAGACCTGGAATGATAAATTCCCA
The DNA here is from genome assembly GCA_947034835.1 of Ballota nigra. Classification (NCBI taxonomy): domain Eukaryota; kingdom Viridiplantae; phylum Streptophyta; class Magnoliopsida; order Lamiales; family Lamiaceae; genus Ballota; species Ballota nigra. The sequence goes on from OX344723.1 coordinate 124,184,754, forward strand.
GATCTTGCTTTGAAGGCCCCTGAACCAATCACTTACTGGCCTTCTCAAGATGCAACTACAGCAGTTGACAGAGATCGAATTACAATAGAATGGGTGTCCTTATGTGAGCATTTAGGTCTCAAAGGACATTCAAAAGAAGTTATGGAGAGGAAAAATGAGCTGAAAGTTAAAGTCTTCAAACAATATGGACTTGAACCTGTTTTTGAATTCATCTGAGAAAGATAGTATGTGTACTGGGCATTTGTTTATAAGTCCCAAGTGTCTTTACTTTTTTTTTTAACTTTTGATAGTAGACTTCATGTAACTGTACTCATCATATTTTTCATGGAATGAAACTCTACTGCTATTTTGCCCAAGATAATATCTCATTATCATTTAGGCTTATGTACTTGAATGCATTTACTTACAAAAATCCTTGAACTTTTTATGTCATCTGAAGAACCTCATCTGGAAGAAGATATGTAATAAGATAGGTTCCGGCATAATAAAAAAGGGAGAAATTGTTGGGAAATTGTATAGACTTAAGTTTTGATTAAGATGCCAAAATATTCCTCCTAAGTTATTTGTAAGTAAAATGTTCAGTAGAGTTAGTACTTAGTTAATTTAGTTTAAATGTTAAGGAACTGGAGTGCAGTTATAAATTTCTAGAGTGTATTGAAGAATGAAGTCCACTGAAGACGAAGTCCGCCAATGACAAGTGATCTGAGAATTAGTCTAAGTCTTGAATGTTTTCTAAGTACATTCTCACTAAGACTAAAACCATCAGGAGAGGACCAAGGTCCACTGATGTAAACTAACAAAGCATATTCAATGCTAAACACATTAAAAGCTGTTAGTTAATCTGGTTGGAACAAGGCAAAATGAATTTCAGTGAAGCTTACAATAAATGAAGAATTAAAAAGGTTCTCTCAGAGGAGTTCCACCTTAAAGCAGGACAGGAATCTGAGCAAGCAGACTGAAGGGCCAATGAGAAGATGACACGTAGGTGTACTCTACTGACAGCCGACCTGTCCCAGACTGACAAGTACCAAAAGTCTTTCCCTAGCTTTCCCCAGAAAGTTGGTGAATACGCATGGTCTTTAAGCCATTTCTTGACAAGACTTAAAGCTTCAAATAGAGCCGTTTGAACCAATTAGATACAAGAAGACTTACTTGAGAAGATTCAAATCCAACGGGAAGATTTTTAAGAAAGCCTATAAATACAGAAGGATGTGCTCATTTCAATGCACGGGAAACTCACGAGATCAAAGCTATCTCTACATTCATAACTATCTAGAAGCACTCGAAATTATCTTTGTTTCCCAATTGTTTCACATTTGTAGAGAGCATAGCAAGCCTTCTGTAACCAAGCTTAAAAGCTATATCCAAACCTTAGAAAGAGACAATCCATCCTAAGCCTTGAGCTAAATTCTAAGGATTATCTCACAACAGTTGGAACCAAAACCCTACTCAGTTGTTAGGTTGAGAGTTAGTGTTAATGGTGTTAGTAAGCTGATTATTTGTATCAGTCTGAAAACTGGTTTGTTTTGGGAACTAGGACCTGGAATTATCCTATTGATCAATTATCCTCTATTTAATTTATTATAAGATATTATCACTCAATCAATTAAGATAACCTTCAATTTAGTGATGTAATTATTAAAATGCTATAATCAAGGATTTTGGAATTAAGAAAATCGGTGAATTAAGGAACATAATTTTACCATAACCTGTAATGAAATAAATGAAAGAGAAATATTAAGACTACAAAATAGAAGAGTTATAATCTAATTTAACATAAAAAATTTAAAAAATTATCAAGAACAATAATAAACTGAGTTGAATTGACATTCAACATTATTAAAATACACCGTCTCTTAAATATTATTGGATCGTGTTATCGAGGCGCGTCAAATTAAAATAAATATATAATCCTGGTTTACTCTACTACTTTGTAGCAGTGGTAAATAGGGGATGAACCATGGGGAACGTGGAAACAATGTTAGGAAAAATTATTGTTAGTTTTGATGAGTTAAACAAACCAGAAGATGTAATAGGATCATCTGGACCTGTTAGCCAGATGAGGATATAGGTTAGGACTTAGTCTGGAGGGAACTGCCAGACCAGAAGACTTCACCAGAAGAGTCACCAGAAGACTTCACCAGAGGACTCCACCAGAAGACTTCATCAGAGATGTTCAGACCAGAGGCAGAAGACCTTTCCCCAGACCAGACGAGTCCGGACCAGACGAGTCTAGTGAAATAAAAAAAAATGCTCAAAATCATCTCTAGATTCTACTGAGTAATTTGGTTCTTAACCGACTCTGGACCAGAGGACCTCTAGGTCATCTGGTGACTGGTTTAGCCTACTTTGGAAGAATCAGAGTTGTGCAATGGAAGCATTTGACCGTTGGTAATTTAAATGAAGTCAACCTTGATCGGATTGGAAAGTCATAATGAAGATATCAATCCAAGGTTCTCACCAACCTAATCAATCAATTAGGAAAATTGATTTGTTGAAGCTTCCATAAATAGAGATCTGGTTAGATTAGCTCTCCAACGGCTAAACCCTAATCACCTCTATAAATACAAGAGTACCAGTATGAAGTAAAGCTCTAGTCACGCGCGCACGAAGATCATATTCTCTAAGCTTAATTTCACTCAAGCAATCTAGCACTCTTAGAACATTATTATTCATATTCACTCATAAGGAGTTTGTAGTTGGAGATTAAACTCAACCTGTTCATTTGATAGAGAAGGTTGTAGTTGAATATACTTTAGATCAAAGTTAGATCTAAAGTGTGTAAGCAAGGTGCTGATACTTGTCAATTCCAGTGTTCGTGAGTAAGTTGGTTGGTTAGTAATGCCCCTTGCAAAAGGGAGAGTGGACGTAGGATCATTACATCCGAACCACTATACATCTTGTGTTATTTACTGTTTTCATTTATATTTTGTTTATATTTGTGCTTTTGATAAAGAGATCTAGAAAAAGGTTTTTCTTTAAGCTTCCGCATTATATTAAAAACTGACTAGTGGGACCAACATGTGGTATCAGAGCAGTGTGTCCTAGACCACTACTTTGAAGAGCTTTTGGTGGTCACCAGGCAGATCCATTGCTTTGAAAATCCTTTGCATAATATCTTTTAATCTTTCTAAAAATGTCTTCAAAATCTTCTTACAAGAGCCGCAAGTTGCCTGAATTCTCTTTTGAGGATTATAGCCACTGGAGTTTCATGATGAGCAATCATCTTGGAGCTATTCATCATTGCATGTTTGATGTGGTTGAGAGTGGCCCCATTCAATTTTACTGGACTCCCATTGATGATGGCATATCAGAGTCCAGGGAAGAAACCAGTGAAGCTGCAGAGGAAAGAGCTGATGGCAGAGTTCCCAGGCAAAGAATCATCAAGAAGAGAGATGAACTGAATAATGATGAAAGGAAGCTGTACAACCTGGATCAGGTGGCAAGGACTGAAATAATCAACACTCTCACCAAGGAAGTGATAGAAAAGGTGAGAACCTGTGGCACTACAAAAGAAATGTGGGACAATTGGCTCTGCTCTGCGAGGGAACAGAGAAGATCAAAGATAAGAAACTCCAGGTTGTTCAACACTCATTTGACACATTCAAGATGAAGCCAGATGAGACCATTGACCAGCTGGATATGCGTCTCACAAATCTGCTCAACAAGGCTAGTGCCTTAGGTAAAACTTATTCTGAGAAAGAAATTAATAGTAAAATATTAAGATCACTAACCAGCAGGTGGAGAATTAAAGTCACTGTCATCAAGGACAACAAGGATCTCAACACTCTTGACCATCATATTCTTCTATCTGATTTGAAAGACTACGAGTATGACCTACAAGAAGAAGATCAATCAGAGGAGATTTCTTCTTCTGGTCAGAAAGGAGTTGCTTTCTCTTCAACTATCAAGACTGAAGAAAAAGTGAAGGAGTCTACTGCAGATGACATGAGCCTAAAGGAGCAGGTAGCACTCTTAACTAGAAAAATTGATTAAAATGGGCTCCAATTATGGCAGGTACAAAAGACACAAGGAATCTACCAGAGACAGGAAGAGTTCCTTCAAGTCTGCAGATAAAGAGAAGTTATCTAGAGACTCAAGGGAGACCAGATTCAAGTCACCAAAAAAGAGGAGAGATGGCAGTTTTGGCAGATTAAACTACCAGAGGAGAGAGAGTAGTCCAGCCAGACCAAAGTACAACCCCAGGAGGAGAGATCCTAGTCCCAGTCCCAGAGGAGACAACACCTGTTACACTTGCAACAAGCCAGACCACTACGGCTATGATTGTCTGTTGGTCCCGGTACAAGACTGAGGAATACGTGTATGGGGGGGGGGAATACACGTATACCAATTTTTCAACCTTAAAACTGACTGAGTCCCCTTTGCTCAGAGTGGTAAAGAACTAGGAGCTGATAACACACCTACTGACTACACTTGGTGCGGGTCAGTTGGCTAACTATCAGTTCAAGTTCAGTGCGGAAATGTTTGAGCCCTGAAAGTTTAAAGTCTTGTTTAGTTTGCTTTCTGAAAAACTTGTTTTACTCTAATCTGAAGTGTTTAGTAGGGCAGTGCTCTTTTGAAGATCAACCTGATTGATTCAGGCCTGATAAACTTGAATGCAATGAATGAACAAGTAATATAGCAAGTATGCACAATAACAAAGCAGTAAGAACACAGGGAGTTTAACGTGGTTCAGAGTCTCAAGCTCCTACGTCCACGGCCTGACTTAACAAGAAATCCACTCAAGGGATTCTTGTTTTTAACGTGCCAAGGTGCACCAAGACCAGCTAACCTCACTGATCTATACAACTCCACTTACTAACACTCTAACTGACTTACTCCCAACAAGCCTATCTTAGGGTTTTGGTTTCAGTTTGAATTCCAACAAAGTTGAGATTATCCTTACAAGGCAAAACTATGCTAAGGATTGGATAATCTCTCTAAGCTTGAGATAATTCTAATTAGCTCTTGGAATACAGAATAACTCTCAACTGCTAAGAAACACTTGGGAAATTTAGAAGGTTTCGAGTGCTTCTCTTAAAGGTTGAATGCTTTGAATGCTTGAGAGTTTGAGTAATTTCTGGCTTGGAAATTTCCCGTAACCTTGAATGGGTTCAAGGCCTTCTGTATTTATAGGTGATTTGAATAACTATCCGTTGGAGAGATAGCCTTCTAGTCATCTATGTAGAGTGGCTTCAAACGGACATATCTTCATGCAGCAGCCGTCCTTTGCATGGATTTTGTATTTGCATTAAATGCACATTAAATGCTTGCCCGTTGAATATGCAGTCTGAATTCAGTCTTCATGTCAGGTTCCGTACGTGCGTGTCCTTCTCGGATTGGTCCACGTCATCAGGTTGATGAGAATGTCAGAACTTATTCCTGGGCTTCAGGCTTGTCTTATTAACTTCATTTTGTCTTGGGCCCACCAGTCTTGTCCTGATGCTGAAATTCCTTTTGCATTGCTTGGCTCTACTCCAAGTCTTCCCATTAACTCAGTGACATCCCGTTCCCTTCAGGACTGAGTTAGTAATGACCTCAGGGTCATACTCTTCATCACTGACACTTACTCAGCCAGCTTAGAAGACTGCCATAAGTTCAGGATGGTGCTCTTCGTCTTCAGGCTCTGAGTCTTGATTGTCTCCAGTGAGTTCTCCTCTCACTGAGTACCTGTGAAGTGTAAAATGACTAAGTACTAATCCTAACCAAGACTAGCCTGACAAAGACAGATTAAGGCAATCATCTTTTCAGGGGCTTTGGGATCTTAATCAAAACTGACAATGTCCCAACATTGTCCTAAACTCACTCCTAGAGAAAGAGAATAGAAAAGACTCAAGAGAGATAGGAGATATGCAGACAAGAGAGCATTGCTTGCAGAAGCAGAGGAGGAGGATACTAGTTCAAGTTCTTCTTCTTCTGACTTTGGATCTGATGATGATGTATATCCCATGGCAGACATCACTGAGGTACAAGAATCTACCTTGTGTCTATCTAATTCCAAATATACTGAATCCTCTCACTCATCTGGTACTTCCAGAGAGTCTGATATGCAGCAAATGCTATCAGATCTCCAGAATTGTGTACAACTTTGCCAGAAACTTGAGAAAGAGAATGGTAGGCTCAAAGCAGAAGTTCAATCTTTATCTCATGAGTAGAAATCCACTAGAGTACTCATGAAAGATCATTCCAAAGAAGTCTCTAAACTTCAGGAAGATGAGTTTAATGAACTTAGAGCCAAATACCAATCTCTTATCAAGAGAAAGCAAGTTGAGCAAACTATTGAGGAAATGCCTATGCCCAGAGAAGCTCCAAAGATACCAAATGTTGTATCTATTATATCAGAGTCTTTTCAGCGCATTAATGCTAAGAGTGGTTTAGGATATTCTGGAATTACCACTAGATCTCATAAATATCATTGTAACAAAAACAAGTATTGGTCCCAAAAAGGTTATCCAGCGGAAAGCATTTTTAAGTTTATTTTTAAGAAAACCCTTTTAAAGGAAGTGCTAAAATTAAAAGTGCAGAAATTTAAAGTGCAGAAAATAAATGACACCAGGATTTATAGTGGTTCGGACAACAGGTCCTACGTCCACTCTCCCTTTCTCCAAAGGGGACTCTCTCTCCAACCAACTTACTCACGAACCACTGGAATTGGGAATTACCAACTCCTTCGTACAACAACTTACAACAACCTTTCAAGGTGAATAGGTTGAGTAATATTCCAACTAGAACTCCTAAAAGAGTAGATATAAAATTTGAATGAACAAGGTGAGTGAGTGGAGAGTTCGTGTGTCTTGTGTGCTCTTGCCCGACTCTTATGTAGAATTCATCCAAGCACTCCTATTTATAGTTGTGAGAATTAACTAGCCGTTGGAAGTTAGAAATTCAAACAACCATAATTGGAGGAATATAATCAATCACAGATTGATTATATTGATTGATTGATCTCCTCCATTGATTGGATCTTTTAAGATTGATACCAATCAATCAATCCATCAGTTGACTCTCCAGATTGCCTTCTTCTCCATCAATGATCTCCAAAATCTCCTTGTCTCCAGATTACACACAGTCTCCATGTGGGTGAACTAATCTGTCTCCCTCATCTGGTCTGGACTAATCTGGTCTGGGGTCTTCTGGTCTGGTCTGGTCTGGTCAGGTAACACTTCTGCTCTGAACCTCATCTGGGAGAGGTCTTCTGGCAGACTCCTCTGGTCAGACTCCTCTGGCAGACTCCTCTGGTCAGAGCTCATCTGGTCCTCTGGTAAGAGCTCATCTGGTCCGACTCCTCTGGTGACTCGTCTGGTCAGACTCCTCTGGTCCTCTGGTCAGAGCTCATCTGGTCCGACTCCTCTGGTGACTTTTCTGCTCTGGTCTGGACACCTCATCTGGTCACCTCTCATCTGGTTACCTCATCTGGTCTGCACAGATTTCTTCCCCCTTAACCAAAAACCTATTCTAGACCTAGAATAATCTGTAGCTGACTAACAGGTTCAGCTAGTCCTATTATAAGTTCTTGTTTTAACATCTTCAAAACATCTAATCTATATCCTAACAACAAGTCTGTAAGATCTGGTGAATTGGTAGAAATATGGGATGAAAAAGACCCTACTGGTAATGGTTACAAAGTAGTTCACAAACCTGGATGGAAAAGGAACTACTCTGCTAATCATATAGAATGTAGTCCAGAAGAGTTAACTGTACTGGAAGAGAAAATCTTAGAGACTAAACTTCAAAATGGGGAACCAATGACTATTAATGGTTCTATTCACATTAAACCTAAAAGAGTAAGACCTAATCAGATTGGAGGACCTCAGAGGAATCCTCAAAGAGTGGAACCTAAGCAGATTAGGGGACCTCAGAGGAGATACTTAAGAAGGGGGAATTCCAATCAGAATAGGAATTCTCAGAGAAGGAACTATGGACAACAGAACTATCATCAGAACCAGGGACCCCAAAGAAGGTTCTCTCAGAGGAATCAATTCCAGAACAGATACACTCAGAGGAACTATAATCACCAGAAAAGGTCTAGCTTTCATCAGAACCAGAGACCCACCTATAGAAAACCAACTGATCTGGGTAGTTATGACACCAGAGAGGGTTCTTCTAGGATGTACCCGTACAACCAGACCTTTAAGACCATGTCTTTGAGGCAGGCCATTTCAAAGGCCAGATTTGAAGTGAGATACACCAGACCTGTGTATAGGAAAGGTGTTCTCATCAGACCAGCATCTCAATTTGTTATTGTCAGAGGACATGTGTTGGTAGATAGATTTGGAAGGAAGATAAGATCTCCTCATCCAGAAAGGGATGATCTTTATCTTTGGATTCCTACAAAACCTGCAACTAACCAATCAGGACCCAGCACTAGTAGGGGACCTAATTGATTTCTCTACAGGAGGATAAGAGCCCATTAGAGAAAGGAGTTTCAAGCAATAATGTCTGGTACATTGATAGTGGATGTTCCAAGCACATGACATTTGAGAAAGATCATCTCCAGGATTTCAAGCCACTGAATGGGCCAAGAGTAATGATTGGAGACAACAACTTTGGAGTCACCAGAGGAGTTGGAAAATTGGTCATCAATGACATATATGTAGATGAAGTCTACTATGTTGAAGGACTCAAGCATAATCTGCTTTCTGTATCCCAATTTTGTGACAAGGGATACTCAGTGAAGTTCTCTAGTGATTCATACACTGTCTTTTCTTCTGATTTTAATAATATCTTGCTTATTGGCTTGAGGAAAGATAACATTTATCTTGCAGATCTTAACAGTTATCCCAGAAATACTTGCCTGGTTGCAAAGGAATCTGCAGAAAACGCTGGCTTTGGTATAAGAGGTTGAGTCATCTGAACTTCAAAGAACTCAACAAGATTGCCAGAAAGGGTCTAGTTCGAGGTCTTCCAAATGAAGTGTTCAAGAAGGATCAGGTTTGTGGTTCCTGCCAGAAGGGTAAATAACCCAAGACTTCCTTCAAGGATGTCCAGAGCACCACCACAACCAGTGTACTTCAACTACATCACATGGACCTGTTTCACCTCTTAGTTTCAGTGGGAGGAAGTACACCTTGGTGATAGTAGATGAATTTTCAAGATTGACTTGGGTAGTGTTCTTGTTTAAGAAAAATGAAACTATCACTAAGCTGCCAGGGTTCTTCAAGCAGATTCAGAATGAGCAGAACCATAGCATAGTGAGGATCAGAAGTGACAAAGGGATAGAGTTTTTGAATTCATACATTGCAGAGTACTGTAAGGAAAATGGAATTTTTCATGAGACATCTGCTGCCAGACACCTCAACAGAATGGAGTAGCAGAAAGGAGAAACAGAACCCTTAAGGAGGCTGCAAGAACTCTTCTAGCTGAGTACAACACACACCAGAGATTTTGGGCAGAAGCCATCAACACAGCCTGTTTTACCCAGAACAGATGCCTCATGCCCAGAGATATAGTAAGACACCATATGAGGTATGGAAAGGTAAAACCCCATCTGTTTCATTCTTTCATATTTTTGGATGCAAGTGTTTCATCCATGACAATGGGAAGTCCAAGTTAAAGACCTTTGATGCTAAAGTGGCAGATGGAATATTTTTATTATATTCCAGCACCAGTAAGGCATACAGAGTCTTTAATAGGAATTCTCTTTGTGTGGAAGAAACATCACATGTTGTTTTTTATGAATCTACTCTTGAGTGCAAGGTGGACTTAAGGATTCAGTCTCCAGAAGAGACACTGAATTAGACTACTCCCAGAGTTATCAAAGTAAATCCACCTATTCTTGATTTAGAGTCATATTCAGATTCAGATGGTGACCCATCTTCAGGTTCTCTGGAGCAGAAGCCTCCACAAGGTGCAGAACTAGAAGAGGTTGGAACTCCTGTAGGGGGAAGCTCTCCTGTATTTGGTGATAATCACCAAGGCACTACAGTAGATGGTCAATCAGGCAAGGCCAAGGGAAGGAAAACCCTGGTTGATCACCCCAATGAGTTAATTATAGGAGATCCAGCTAAGGGTGTCAAGACTAGGAGAACTCTTAACTTAGCTGCCTTGTTCAGTTGATATGTGTCCTTGATTGAGCCCAAGAACATCAAGGAAGCACTGAAAGATTCAAATTAGATTGTTGCAATGCAGAAAGAGTTGAATCAATTCACCAGATAGGATGTTTGGGAGCTGGTAGACAAACCAAGACATCAAAAGGTGATAGGCACTAAGTGGGTTTTCAAGAACAAGAAAGATGAGAATGATGTCATTACTAGAAACAAGGCAAGGCTAGTGGCACAGGGTTATTCTCAGTCTGAAGGAATAGACTATGATGAGACATTTGCTCTTGTTGCCAGACTAGAAGCCATCAGATTGTTTCTAGCATATTGTGTGAGAAATTTGGAGATCTCATGCAGAGCTAGTTTGAGATGTCCATGATGGGTGTGATGAATTATTTTTTAGGTTTGTAGGTAAAACAGACAGAGAAGGGAATTTTCATCAATCAAGCTAAGTACATCAGAATCATGTTAGAGAAATTTGGAGTAGGATCTAGCAAAGCTGCCAAGATTCCTATGATGATAAATTTCAACATGGATCCAGATGAGTCTGGAGAGAATGTGGACCAGACTCAGTATAGGGCACTTATTGGTTATCTTCTGTACCTGACTGCAAGCAGACCAGATATCACTTTTGCTGTAGGTGTTTGTGCTAGATTTCAAGCTAATCCTAAGAGGAGGTACCTAGAAGCAGCTAGAAAGATTTTGAAATATCTTAAGGGAACAGTTAATTTGGGTTTATGGTATCTTGTAGATGACAATATAGAGTTAAGTGGATTTTCAGATTCAGATTATGGTGGGTACACAAGAGGAGAGGAGACTCAAACAAAGCTGTTTGGTATCTAGACAGTGGATGCTCAAGGCATATGACTGGAATGAAGAGCCATCTCCAAGAGTTTCAAGCTAAAGATGGTCCACAGGTAACCTTTGGTGATAACTCAAAAGGTGTTACTAAAGGTTTTGGTGTCTTGATAATATGTACAGTCAGAGTGGAGAATGTGTCCTTTGAAGAAGGACTGAAGCATAACCTATTGTCAGTAAGTAGGTTTTGTGACAAGGGTTTCAGTGTTGAGTTCTCATCGAATATATGTTCAGTCAAGGACAAATCAACACAAGTGCTTCTATCAGGTATCAGGAAAGGTAACGTTTATCTCGCTGATTGGAGCAACACTATTCCTAATACTTATTTTGTTGCTAAAAGCTCTCTAGAGCTCAGTTGGTTATGGCATATAAGATTAAGCCACCTGAACTTCAAGATTCTTAAAAAAATTTCTAGACAATCACTTGTTGAAGGTCTACCTAATGAAGTTTTTAGCAAAGATCATGTGCGCAAAGCTTGTCAGGAAGGGAAGCAGGTCAGAGCTTCATTCAAAGAGAAAGCTTCCCATTCCACTGACAGGATTCTTCAGCTCTTGCACATGGATTTATTTGGTCCTATAACACTTGTGAGTATGAATGGTAGGAAATATACCCTTGTGGTTATTGATGATTATTCTAGATATACTTGGGTTATTTTCCTGTTAAATAAGAAGGAAACACAGGTGAAGCTTCCAGAGTTACTCAGGAGACTCAACAATGAGAAGAATCAGTCCATTACTAAGATCAGATCTGACAAGGGTACAGAATTCATAAATTCATATATTTCTGACTTTTGTAATGAACTTGGTATAGCTCATGAGACTTCTGCAGCCAGAACCCCACAACAGAATGGTGTCGCTGAAAGGAGGAACAGGATACTAAAGGAAGCTGCCAGGACCATGCTGGCTGAGTCAGGATTGCCCAAGAAATTCTGGGCTGAGGCAATCAACACTGCTTGCTACACTCAGAATAGATCCATGCTGAACAAACAACATGCACAGACCCCATATGAGACATGGAATAAGAGGAAGCCTCGTATCTCTTACTTTCATGTATTTGGTTGTAAGTGTTTCATCCTCAACAATGGGAAGACCCAATTGAAAGCCTTTAATAGCAAATCTGATGAAGGAATATTCTTAGAATATTCTAAAGTTAGTAAAGCATTCAGGGTTTACAATTGTAGGACCCTCGTTGTGGAAGAATCACCACATGTTGTGTTTGATGAATCTGCTAATGAGTCTAGGGTAAGAATGTTGAATCCTGACACTGAGGAGGTCACAAGGAGAGTGACAAGGCTATGCTTAAAGAATCAACCTGATCCAAAGGTCAAAACTGTGCCAATTCCAAGATGGGATAATGACGACGATCAGGATGATAAAGCAAGTGCCACTCCTAAGCCGAGCACATCAGGGTTAGTTGAGCCTCCGACTGAGGGACAGGCTCAACCTGAGGTAAGTACCGTCTATGAAGATGCGGTCGCAGCTGAGACGGTTCCTGAGTTACCTCATCAAGGGGGAATTAATGTCCCTGACATTGAACTTATTAATCCCTTTGGTATAGACTCAGGTTCATCCACTTCTGTTCAATTTCCTGAATTTTATGAGCCTGTAGACACTAACATTGCAGGTACTTCAGGAACAACTCCAGGCAAAAGAACATGGTTAGAGGATCATCCCATTGATCAAGTCATTGGTGATCCAACTGAGGGAGTCAGGACCAGACAGTTCCATGGTGAGAGTGCATTGTTCTGTTGCTTTCTCTCTGAGCAAGAGCCTCAGAACATTGAAGAAGCTCTCACTGACTCGAACTGGATCATAGCCATGCAAGAGGAGTTGAATCAGTTCACAAGAAATCAAGTTTGGGAACTGGTAGATAGACCTAGGCACCAAGGTATTATTGGTACCAAGTGGGTCTTTAAGAATAAGAAGGATGAGAATGGTGTTGTGGTAAGGAACAAGGCAAGACTGGTTGCAAAGGGATATTGTCAGTTTGAAGGAATAGACTATGATGAGACTTTTGCTCCAGTGGCTAGGTTGGAAGCTATCAGGTTGTTCCTTGCATATGCAACATACAAGAAGTTTAAGTTGTATCAAATGGATGTCAAGAGTGCCTTCCTGAATGGTGTACTTAATGAAGAGGTATATGTTGAACAACCTCCCGGGTTTGAGGTTGGAGATAGAGTATACCATTTGAAGAAAGCACTCTATGGACTTAAGCAAGCACCAAGATCTTGGTATGATACCCTCTCTCAATTCCTGGCAAACCATGGGTTCAAGAAGGGAACCGTGGATAGGACTTTGTTCAGGATCACTGAAGGTGATGACATTCTCTTGGTCCAAATTTATGTGGATGACATAATATTTGGATCACCAAATCATCAGCTCTGTTAGAAATTCTCTAAGTTGATGACTGGTAAATCTGAGATGTCAATGATGGGAGAGATGAACTTCTTTTTAGGATTGCAGGTCAAGCAGACTGATCAAGGTATCTTCATTAATCAGGCCAAGTATACAAGAGACTTGATTCATAAGTTTGGTGTTCAGAACAGCAATCCAACCAGGATCCCTATGAACAAAAATTGGAAGATGGATCCTGACACTGAAGGGACTTCAGTAAATCAGACTGAGTATCGAGGGTTGATAGGTTCTTTGTTGTACCCGACTGCAAGTAGGCCTGACATTACGTTTGCAGTTGGTGTGTGTGCTAGGTATCAGTCTGATCCCAAGAAAAGTCATTTGGAGGCTGCTAAGAGGATACTTAAGTATTTGAAAAGGAGAGTCAATATGGGACTATGGTATCCTTCAGATGACAACTTAGAACTGACAAGTTATTCAGATGCAGATTATGGAGGTTGTAGGATTGATAGGAAATCAACCTCAGGAACATGTCAGTTATTGGGAAGTAAGTTGATCTCGTGGTTTAGTAAGAAGTATAATTCAGTTGAAACATCCACAACTGAGGCTGAGTATATGGCGACAGGCAGTTGTTGTGCTCAGATTTTATGGTTGAGGCAACAGTTGAGGGACTCCCAAGCATGTGGATATTAGGCGTCACTTCATTCGAGATCATGTGGAGAAGAAGGACATTAGGAAGGAGAAAATTCACACTGACAGGCAGAGAGCTAACATCTTGACTAAGCCTTTGGCTGAAGCAAGGTTTATGGAACTGTCAGTGGAGTTAGGACTCTTAGATCCGGGAGAGCAGTCAGTATAGGGTTCAGGGGGAACTCAGGCCAGACTCGACTCAGCGGGCTATCAGGGTGCTACAATGTCTCCCTGACAGGTATGAGTTATATCCTGACTACTGTGAATTTTAAGCGTCTCTCTGAGTCCTTCGTCCTGAAAATCTTTATTAAATGCATTCCGTTTTCATTAAAAGCACGCCTTTTCATATTTAAACTCACGCGCAGCAGAGCATTTATGCCTCAGTTACTTTTTCATATACATGTTCATTTTATACGGAATATGACTGACTTGGGTAATTGATTTATACTGAGATTAATCATGTCCCTTCATTTCAAAACCTTTCAAATTCAGGAATTAATCTCAACCCCACGTCTGAGTAACTGATTTGATCTAATCAATCAAGAATGCCATTTGAGGTTTTTACGCAAACACAAAGCACTTCTGCACACTGAGTATTCTTTTGCTCAAACACACACAGTTTTTCGAAAATCTCTTTCAAAATCAATGGCATTCCTACAATCCAACTGGACAACAGATAAGTATGAGGATGTTGTCAACAACAGACTGGTACACATGGAGCAAGTCATCTCCATGGAAGGTATCTGTCTCAACGTTGAGGAGATCAAACCAGTTTTCAACTGGATCTCTAAAGCTGGGTTGGAAACATATTTCACCTTGCGCCCTATATCTGTGCTTCCGAAAGCAGTCGTGGAAGCCTACTTCGACCTATTTGTGAGGAAGGGGGAACTTTTTACCAAGGTAACTGTTCTAAAGCCGACGGGAGAGAAGGACGACGACGGCGAGCCTTTTTACATCACAGAGGAAGTGGAGATTGACTTGAGAAGGGCGATCAAGGAGGTCTATCAGTTGCCATCCACATGCATCAACCCCAGGGTCTACAAGGAGAACTCAGAAGGAGAATTCCTGGGTAAATGGACGAAGATGGGCTCATCTGAATTCAGAGCTCGTCAGAATAAGAGCACCCTGAAGTCTGAGTATAGGGCTCTTGTGGACTTAGTGTCCAAGGTGGTAATGGGTCAACAGGGTCACATGAGCAGCTGAGCCTGCCTAAGCTGAGGATCATGGGAGCCATTGTTGATGGTGTGGAAGCAAACTGGGAGCAGTTAACGACAAGAAGCACATTTCCATTGTTGCAATTCTTCCCTTCGGAACGAGGATGTCCATCCTGATCACTCATGCCTGCAATAGGTACACCTTCGACATGGAGGACAGCCTTTCCTCTAAGAAGGTAATGTTTACTTCTCTGAGTGACACTTACTCAATGCTAGGGCTGACTGATCCCAATGCGAAGGCAAATGGCCAGGTTAAAAAGCCAGCTGAGAAGGCAAAGAAGGTTGCTACCAGCCTCATTGAGAAGGTGGATGAGTTCTTTGAAAGGAGCAAGGAGGTTGAGGAGGAGGTTGCTGCTGAGAGAGATGAGGTTTAGCCTGTAGTAGAGGAGGCTGAGAAGAAGAAGAAGAAGAAGAAGAAGAAGAAGAAGAAGAAGAAGAAGAAGAAGAAGAAGAAGAAGAAGAAGAAGAAGAAGAAGAAGAAGAAGAAGAAGAAGAAGAAGAAGAAGAAGAAGAAGAAGAAGAAGAAGAAGAAGAAGAAGAAGAAGAAGAAGAAGAAGAAGAAGAAGAAGAAGAAGAAGAAGAAGAAGAAGAAGAAGAAGAAGAAGAAGAAGAAGAAGAAGAAGAAGAAGAAGAAGAAGAAGAAGAAGAAGAAGGTAAGGGTGGTGCTGTCAGGGAAGAGCACCAGGCAAGGGACTGAGTCAGATCCCAAGAGAGCCGAGTCTGAGGCTGAGAGAACTGACGATGACGTTAGGAAGGAGAAGGATCAGGGGGCAAGGCCGCTGAAACGTTTAAGGAAGAGACCTAAAAAATCCCCAGCAAAGGGCATGCCTGAGATCAGTGAGAGGGAGAAGTCAAGCTCTCCTAGAGCCTCTGACTTGGAGGTAGTTAGAGCCACGATTGAGACGACTGAGATTTTGCAGCCTGAGATCAACCCCACCCAATCACCAAATCACCCTGAACCCATTTCCAATCCTGACCCAACACCCCAACCAACCCAAATACCCTCAGAGCCAAACATCCCAACTGAGTTAGTGCCATCAAACTCACCTACACATGAGCCTGACCAGTCTTCAGAGCCAAACCTTTCCAATCCCGCAGACTTCCCTTCATACCCCAACCCCAAAGATTGTCCCAAATCCTTACCAACTGTAGAGGATGATTTCCTAGAGATGCAGGAGGAGGAGGAGTTGGATGACAACCTGGTGGGTAACATCCTGGAGAACTCTCTCAGGGGGAATGCCACGGAGTGGGCAGCTAAGTGTTGGCCCGGGCTGAACAGATATAAGGAACTGCTAGCAAATGTTGTTGAATTGAAAGTATGGATGGAGTTTAAAGAATCAAATATGCAAGAACAACATTTGTTGGTTGATGCTCGTGGCTGGGAGCACTGGGAGTCAGAGGAGGCGAGGCTGTGTACATACTTTGGCCTCACTAGTTGGCTTTAACTCCTGAACTTCGACAATCTGAAGCAACTGGTGGCCGAGATGATGTCCAAGACGAAGGCTGACATCCGTTCAGATGGGGAGGAAGATAGGGATGATGATGAGGATGCTCAAGATGGATCTATGGAAAAGGCTGTGGAGGAGACAGCAAGAGAGGTGGATCTTATGATCCCTGAGTCTCAGACTCAGGGGGAAGGTGCTAAAGACGTTGGTGCCAAGGGTGGACCAACGGCTGAGGATGTTGTGAACATCTTAGCCACCGATGAGACATCTGTCGATGAAGGGATTCCCTACCCTGAGACAAAGGAGGAAGATGTTGAGGTGTCAAAGGAGACTCCTAGTTATGAGGGACTTGTTCCCAAAGTTCAAGATAGCTTAGCTAAGCCTGAGCAGGCGGCTATGACTTCTTCTCAACTGCCTTCAGTGCACCCTGAAGAGAGGACTGGGGATGTAGGGGCTGCCAAGGGAAAGCAGCCAGCCATTGACGAGGCTGCTGATAAAGACGATGATGTGCTTATCACTGGGGTCGAACGCGCTGAATTCACTAGTATAGTCGAAGTGAAGAAAGAAAAGACTATAGAGAACCTAGCTGAACTTCAGGAGGAAGTAATGAGGCTACGCACTGAGAAAGAGGAAGAAGCTAAGGCCCTGGCTAAGCACATCAGGTGGACGAAGTCAGCATTCAACACCCTTGCGAACAAGGAGCTGATTTTGTTGAAGCGCACAATGACTGACACAGCCAAGTCAGTGAGGAGTGAGAGGAGGCACACAAAGAAAATACTGAGACAGGCCCTCAAACAACTTGATGAGAGGGATACTCTCAGGGAAGAAAAGCTAAATCAGGCAGTGGAGAGGCTTGCGGTTCAGGCTGGAACGCTCTTCACTCAGGCCACGAATGACTCAGCGTCTAAGCTGGAGCTGGAGTCAGGGAGGATAGCTCAGACCTCTCAGTCCGTTGTGGGGATTTTGGCAAAGGCCACTGAAGAATCGGCGAAGATTCTAACTGAAGCTAGCAGAGTCAGCGGTGAGTCCTTGAAGGTGGAGGAAAGGATCACCAAGGCTGAACAAAGTCTCCAACATAACATGGAGGTCTTTGAGAAGAAATTGAATGCTGATATCAGTTCAGTTCTTATGCAGGCACTGGGATTGCCACGGGAGTTGAGATGTTGAAGGAGGGCATTTTGGAAGTTCAATCTCTAGCCTCCTTCGTCATCAACAGTGGAGTAGAAGCGCTCCCATCCCAGGCCGATGATGATGCCAAAAAGGGGGAAAGGAAGAAGAAAAGATCTCGCCCTGAGGTATCTGAGGCAGTCAACCGTGGAGAAACGGTTGAGGCTGATCCTGAGGCAAACCTTGAGGGGAATGTGCTCAGAGTGAGGAAGTCAGCCAGGCTGGCAGCGGCCAAAGCTGAAGATGCATCCGAAGCTGCAAAGCTGAGGGCTGAGGCTGCAAAGAGGGTAAAGACTGATGAACCTTCCAAGGAAACCCATCTTTCCAAACCAGCAGAGGCAACTCAGAAGTCTCCCCAAGTTCATACAAGAAAAAATCCTATCACTTACTCTGCGGAGACGGTAGCGGAGCTGTGCGCTGATGCATGGGGAACTCCTTCTGAGAAGTCTGAGGCTGAGCGCAGGGCTGACATTGCTTAAAAGGAGAAAATGCGTATCTTGGAGAAGAAGGTGGAGAAGCTAACTGACCTGACCGATTTGCAACAGCGGGAACTTGACGATGCGATGATCAGTTTGCTTAGGAGGAAGAAGACGAAGCCTGAGCCTAGGAAGTACAGAAAGAGGCCAACAGCTAGGACATCAACAATTCTTCAACTCAGAAGACCAGAATCAGGTCAGAGGGAAGCATATGTCGATGAGTTCATCTCTGAGGCTTTGAAGGAATTCTGGGCTGACGCAAGGGATGAGTTTGTGAAGTTATGGTACGTGGTGAAGAAGTGGGGCGACACTGAAGATATCAATGCCCATTTCACTGACTACATGATGGACAATCATCCTGAGCTGATCCAAAAGATCTTGGAGGAGGCTGAAGCAACTCAAGTCCAAGTGAAGGCTCCTGAATTCGTGATTCGTTCACCTCCCTTAGTTCCTGGAACTAGAAAGCATGACACAAAGGCCATTATGACTGAAGCATTGAAGATTACGAAGGCTGAAGGATTAGTGAACCAACCTGGAAGAGTTGACGAGCTGAAGGCAAGAGTCTATGCAGGATATGAACTCAAACCTGAAATGAGATTAGTCTAGGTGTTCACTGCCTCTTTGTAATAGATAGGATTCATTGTAACCACTTCTAAATCATTCAATGAAATCTATTACTTTGCCCACAGACAAAACTCATTATCTTTTTGGCTGCTGTTTAAATTCTGTACTTTATCAAGAACTGCTCTAACACTGACTTATCTTATAGATAGGACTTTATATTTCCTCTAAGTGTTTTGAGGATCTTTTTAGTGTTTTGGCATCATCAAAAAGGGTGAAATTGTTGGGACATTGTCAGTTTTGATTAAGATCCCAAAGCCCCTGAAAAGATGAAATGCCTTTGTTTGTCTTTGTCAGGCTAGTCTTGGTTAGGTATTGTACTTAGTTATTTTACACTTCACAGGTACTCAGTAAGAGGAGCACTTACTGATGACAATCAAGACAAGAGCCTGAAGACAAAGAATACCATTCTGAACTTATGGCAGTCTACTAAGCTGGCTGAGTAAGTGTCAGTGATGAAGAGTATGACCCCGAGGTCATTACTAACTCAGTCCTAAAGGGAACAGGATGATACTGAGTCTATGGGAAGATTTGGAGTAGAGCCAAGTGTTAGGATATAGATTAGATGTTTTGAAGATGTTAAAATAAGAACTTGTAATAGGACTAGCTGAACTTGTTTGTCAGCTACAGATTAGTCTTGGTCTAGAATAGGTCTTTGGTTAAAGGGGAAGAAATCTGTGCAGACCAGAGGAGGTGACCAGAAGAGGTGACCAGAGGAGGTGACCAGAGGAGGTGACCAGATGAGAGGTGACCAGATGAGGTGTCCAGACCAGAGCAGAGGAGTCTGCCAGAGGAGTCACCAGAGGAGTCTGACCAGATGAGCTCTGACCAGAGGAGTCTGACCAGATGAGTTCTGACCAGAGGAGTCACCAGAGGAGTCTGACCAGAAGACCTCTCCCAGATGAGGTTCAGAGTAGAAGTGTTACCTGACCAGATGAGACCAGACCAGTAGACCCCAGACCAGACGAGTCCAGACCAGATGAGGGAGACAGATTAGTTCACCCATATGGAGGCAGCGTGTAATCTGGAGACAAGGAGATTTTGGAGATCATTGATGGAGAAGAAGGCAATCTGGAAGTCAACTGATAGGAGGATCTGATTGATTGATTGAGTGATTAAAAGTCAACTAATCAATCATATAATCAATCTTTGATTGATTATATCCCTCCAATTATGGTTGTTTGAATTTCTAGCTTCCAACGGCTAGTTAATCCTACAACTATAAATAGGGGTGCTTGGATGAGTTCAATATACAAGAGTCGCGCGAGAGCACACAACAAAGAACACACGAACTCTTCCAAACACTCACCTTGTTCATTAACGTTTATACACTCTTTAGGAGTTTC
Organism: Ballota nigra; assembly: GCA_947034835.1. Classification (NCBI taxonomy): domain Eukaryota; kingdom Viridiplantae; phylum Streptophyta; class Magnoliopsida; order Lamiales; family Lamiaceae; genus Ballota; species Ballota nigra. The sequence continues at coordinate 124,204,959 of OX344723.1, forward strand.
AGTTGGATCTTATAATTACCTGTTCATCTTGAAAGGTTGTTGTAAGTTGTTGTAAGAAGGAGCTGGTACTTCGCAATTCCAGTGGTTTGTGAGTTAGTTGGTTGGAGAAAGAGAAAGTCCCCTTTGGAGAAAGGAGAGTGGACGTAGGATCGTTATATCCGAACCACTATAAATTCCGGTGTTATTTGATGGATCGCGCCGGTGAAGGCGGTCCGTCCCCAAGATCGTTGTTGGGATACCAAACGTGTATAAACAATTAAAGACCTAAACATGCATCTAAAGACAAGTTTAGATCCGTTACCCTTGAAGACCGAGGCGTTGATTCCACTACTGATCTTCTAATCTGTCTCCCAACCTCGTTCGTACACCGGGTGGACGGCGAACTAGTGAACGTGGAGAAAAGTACCTCCCAATTTCGTCTCTTCAAAAACCCTTGCTCACGAAATTCAGCTGCTCACGAAATTCTTTTTGGTGCTAGGGTTTCAAAGAACGAAATTGAAGCCTTTATATAGGTATCATGGGCCAGACTAGGGATCTGTTAGAAGGTATAGGTTTGGGCTCCTCATGGACCCAAATATTCTTATGTTCAGCCCAGAACATATATTTGGCCCGTGAACATTAATTCATTCCACTAGAGAATTAATGTTGCACTCCCGTCCTATCCCGAACCGAATCAGGGCTTCTATTAGACTCTATAATTCCCCGTGTTAAAGATATCGCACGTCCATTAATTATTAAAGCTTCTGACCGCTTTAATTAATTAACATCTATTATTCCTTGAGTAGTACCACTCAACCTTGTTGTCGTACGGATTAAATCCACCTGCAGGGTTTAATACGACAATCCTTTATGAGTTTCCTCAAGGGGACGTCATCAACCTGGATCACCAGGACACGGTGCCCTAATGCCAATAAATAGACATCGTGCAAACGATGTCACTACCCAAAATACATAGTGCATTGAATCTAACAAGATTCTCACCCATAGTAAATCAAAGTAGTGAACAAGCGCTCCACATATCTAGATATCACAATTAGGGTTAAGAATTACAAGAGTCACCAAGACCTTTAGTTCTTCATAACAGTCAGAATAGAAGAACATGTCTTAACTGTGATCCATTCAATACGACATAGCGTACTAGTATGAACTAATGGCCAAGACAAGCCACTAACAAGTTCATACTACAACTTATACCAATAGTTATGTCCAGAACTATCTTAGTTGTGAATACTGTTTATATCTTATAAGGAACTGACAATGTGATCTTCTGTGTGACTACAAACCCACCACATTATCTACAATATAAGATAAATAGACATACAAGTAATACAAGCAATTAATAAGATTGCAATAATGTGAAAAACCATTTATTTCAGATAATAAGGAAATTGAATATATCCATAAAAGCCCAACAAAAGTTTGCTTTACAGTATACACCAACATTATTTACTTTTCTGCAATTTAGATTTCTGCATTTCAATTCTAGCACTTTATTATAATCGGGTTTTCTTAAAAAATTAAACTTAAAACGCTTTCCGCTGGACATTTTTGGGACCAACAAGTGGTATCAGAGCAGTGTGTCCTACAGACCACTGTTTTGAAATTATTTTGGTGGTCACCAGGGCAGATCCATTTTTTGAAAACCCAAATATTTGTTGTGCTAACAAATTTTGCAGAAATGGGCTCAAAGAAATGCAGTAGAAGAGACAACATGAGGTACTCCAAAAGAAGCTTAGCAGATGAGGAAGAAGAAGTATCCACTTCTGGTTCATCATCCAATTTTGGACCAGACGAAGAGATATGTCTTGTGACAGATGAGGTATGCAATCGAACTCCATCTTCTTCTTCTTATTCTTCTTTTTCTGAACAATCAGAGGAGTCTTATACGCAAAATTTGCTATTAGATCTCCAAAAATCTGTACAACTTTGTCAAAAGTTGGAAGATGAGAACACAAAGTTGAAAGCAGAAAACCAGAAGCTTTCACAATGTTTAGGCAACCCAACTGATCTACCAGCTGAACAGGTTCAAACACTGGTAGAAGAGTCCACTGACTTGAAAACTAGATGTGATGAACAAACTAAGCTGATAGAAAAGTTGCTTGTTGAAAACATTGAGAAAGATAATGAATATACTCTGCTGAAAGCTAAGTTCGATGAACTCTTCCATCAAAACAAAATTGTAAAAGATAGTGAGGACAAGCTCAAGCTGAAACTGGAGCAGCTGACTACAGCAAACAATGCTGTGTCACACATAGCTGCCTCATCTCAAAGAAAGCATAATAAGACAGGCCTTGGTTATCCCAAACCTGAATCCTCACATGTTCAGAAAGAAGAACAGCCTAGAAATTTTATTGATAAAGGCAAGAGGTCAGCTGACCAGGCAACTCAGCCTAATGGGCAGATGAATACTGAAACTCAAAAACCCAAAAGGCAGAGGAGGAATTTTAAGAAGGGTTATACCCAGAATAAAATACCTCAGCCAGGCCAGCAGAGTAGAAGACAGTCTGGATCTTCTCAAAAGAAGCAGAACCAGATGACTCCTACTCACCTGCAGAGGACTTTCAAGTCATCTGCCAGACCAGCTGGAACCTTTGATGGTTCTAGCAAGACTTATCCTTATCAACAAAATTTCAAGACTGTTGCACTAAGGCAAGTTATTCCTTCTACTGGACAAGCTCATAAGAGAATAAGAGCCTCTAGAAGAAATAACCATGTCGAAGCTTCTTATATTCAGTGTGTTTTTGTGGACCTATATGGAAGAAAGATAAGATCACCTAATCCAAAATGGGATGATCTATTCTTGTGGCTTTCTAAAAATTGTGCTAACCCCCCTGGACCCAGTAGGGTACCAAAAAGTTGATTGCCTGCAGATACAGAAGACCAGCTGATGTTTTGCCCCAATATCAGCTGAGCATACTTTGAGGGGGAAGATCAGTTGACCCAGCCTGCTAGAATCTCTATTTGTTATTTCAATATTTTCTTGTCTTGTTTTATTTAAAGTTCTTCCAGTTTTAACATCATCAAAAAGGGGGAAATTGTTAGGATATAGATTAGATGTTTTGAAGATGTTAAAACAAGAACTTGTAATAGGACTAGCTGAACTTGTTAGTTAGCTACAGATTAGTCTTGGTCTAGAATAGGTCTTTGGTTAAGGGGGAAGAAATATGTGCAGACCAGAGGAGGTGACCAGAAGAGGTGACCAGAGGAGGTGACCAGATGAGAGATGACCAGATGAGGTGTCCAGACCAGAGCAGAGGAGTCTGCCAGATGAGTCACCAGAGGAGTCTGACCAGATGAGCTCTGACCAGAGGAGTGTGACCAGATGAGTTCTGACCAGAGGAGTCACCAGAGGAGTCTGACCAGAAGACCTCTCCCAGATGAGGTTCAGAGTAGAAGTGTTACTTGACCAGATGAGACCAGACCAGTAGACCCCAGACCAGACGAGTCCAGACCAGATGAGGGAGACAGATTAGTTCACCCATATGGAGGCAGCGTGTAATCTGGAGACAAGGAGATTTTGGAGATCATTGATGGAGAAGAAGGCAATCTGGAAGTCAACTGATAGGAGGATCTGATTGATTGATTGAGTGATTGAAAGTCAACTAATCAATCATATAATCAATCTTTGATTGATTATATCCCTCCAATTATGGTTATTTGAATTTCTAGCTTCCAACGGCTAGTTAATCCTACAACTATAAATAGGGGTGCTTGGATGAGTTCAATATACAAGAGTCGCGCGAGAGCACACAACAAAGAACACACGAACTCTTCCAAACACTCACCTTGTTCATTAACGTTTATACACTCTTTAGGAGTTTCAGTTGGATCTTATAATTACCTGTTCATCTTGAAAGGTTGTTGTAAGTTGTTGTAAGAAGGAGCTGGTACTTCGCAATTCCAGTGGTTCGTGAGTTAGTTGGTTGGAGAAAGAGAAAGTCCCCTTTGGAGAAAGGGAGAGTGGACGTAGGATCGTTATATCCGAACCACTATAAATTTCGGTGTTATTTACTTTTCTGCAATTTAGATTTCTGCATTTCAATTCTAGCACTTTATTATAATCGGGTTTTCTTAAAAATTAAACTTAAAACGCTTTCCGCTGGACATTTTTGGGACCAACACCAAGCAATGCAAAAGGAATGTCAGCGTCAGGACAAGACCGTTGTGCTCGAGATAAAAAGAACTTAATAAGACAAGCCTGAAGCCTAGGAATAAGTTTTGACATTCTCACCAACCTGATGGTGTGGACCAATCCGGGAAGGACACGTATGTATGGAACCTGACACGAAGACTGACTTCAGACTGCATATTCAACGGGCAAGCATTTAATGTGTGTTGGTCCCAAAAAGGTTATATAGATTTTTGACAAAGTTGTATAGATTTTTGGAGATCTAATAGCATCTTCTGCATATCAGACTCCTCTGATTGTCCAGAAAGAGAAGAAGATGAAAAAGAAGAGGAAGTTCGATTACATACCTCGTCTGTTACAAGACATATCTCTTCGTCTGGTCCAAAATTGGATGATGAACCAGAAGTGGACACCTCTTTTTCCTCACCTGCTAAGCTTCTTTTGGAGTAACTCCTAGTGTATCTTCTACTGCTTCTCTTCGAACCCATTTCTGCAAGAAATTGTTAGCACAACAAATATTTGGGTTTTAAAAAAAAAATGGATCTGCCCTGGTGACCACCGAGATAATTTCAAAACAGTGGTCTGTAGGACACACTGCTCTGATACCACTTGTTGGTCCCAAAAAGGTTATCCAGCGAAAAGCGTTTTGAGTTTATTTTTAATGAAAACCCAATTTATAAATTAAGTACTAAAATTGAAATGCAGAAATCTAAATTGCAGAAAAGTAAATAACACCGGAATTTATAGTGGTTCGGATATAACGATCCTACGTCCACTCTCCCTTTCTCCAAAGGGGACTTTCTCTTTCTCCAACCAACTAACTCACGAACCACTGGAATTGCGAAGTACCAGCTCCTTCGTACAACAACTTACAACAACCTTTCAAGATGAACTAGTTGATTATAAGATCCAACTGAAACTCCTAAAGAGTGTATAAACGTTAATGAACAAGGTGAGTGTTTGGAAGAGTTCGTGTGTTCTTTGTTGTGTGCTCTCGCGCGACTCTTGTCTAATGAACTAATCCAAGCACTCCTATTTATAGTTGTAGGATTAACTAGCCGTTGGAAGCTAGAAATTCAAACAACCATAATTGGAGGGATATAATCAATCTTTGATTGATTATATGATTGATTAGTTGACTTTCAATCAAGCAATAAATCAATCAGATCCTCCATCAGTTGACTCTCCAGATTACCTTCTTCTCCATCATGATCTCCAAAATCTACTAGTCTTCAGATTACACGCAGCCTCTAGGTGGGTGAACTAATCTGTCTCACTCATCTGGTCAGGTAACACTTCTGCTCTGGTCCTCATCTGGGAGAGGTCTTCTGGAGACTCCTCTGGCAGACTCCTCTGGTCAGACTCCTCTGGTCAGAGCTCATCTGGTCCATTCCTCATCTGGTCACCTCTCATCTGGTCAGACCTCCTCTGGTCTACCCATATTTCTTCCCCCTTAATCAAAGACCTATTCTAGACCAAGACTAATCTGTAGCTAACTAACAAGTTCAGCTAGTCCTATTATAAGTTCTTGTTTTAACATCTTCAAAACATCTAATCTAAATCTCAACAATTTCCCCCTTTTTGATGATGTTAAAACTGGAAGAACTTAAATAAAACAAGACAAGAAAAATTTGAAATATCTAAATAGAGATTCTAGCAGGCTGGGTCAACTGATCTTCCCCCTCAAAGTATGCTCAGCTGATATTGGGGCAAAACATCAGCTGGTCTTCTTGTGTATCTGCAGGCAATCAACTTTTTGGTACCCTTCTAGGTCCAGGGGGGTTAGCACAATTTTTAGGAAGCCACAAGAATAGATCATCCCTGTTTAGATCAGGTGATCTTATCTTTCTTCCATATAAGTCCACAAAAACACACTGAACACAAGAAGCTTCGACATGGTTATTTCTTCTAGAGGCTCTTCTTCTCTTATGAGCTTGTCCAGTAGAAGGAATAACTTGTCTTAAAGCAACAGACTTGAAATTCTTTTGATAAGGATAAGTCTTACTAGAACCATCAAAGGTTCCAGCTGGTCTGTCAGATGACTTGAAAGTCTTCTGCAGGTGAGTAGGAGTCATCTGGTTCTGCCTCTTTTGAGAAGATCCAGGCTGTCTTCTACTCTGCTGGCCTGGCTGAGGTATTTTATTCTGGGTATAACCCTTCTTAAAATTCCTCCTCTGCCTTTTGGGTTTTTGAGTTTTAGGACTCATCTGCCCATTAGGCTGAGTTGCCTGGTCAGCTGACCTCTTGCCCTTATCAATAAAATTTCTAGGCTGTTCTTCTTTCTGAACATGTGAGGATTCAGGTTTGGAATAACCAAGGCCTGTCTTATCATGCTCTCTTTGAGATGAGGCAGCTATGTGTGATACAACATTGTTTGCTGTAGTCAGCTGGTCCAATCTCATCTTGAGCTTGTCCTCACTTTCTCTTACAATTTTGTTTTGATGGAAGAGTTCATCAAACTTAGCTTTTAGCAGGTTATATTCATTGTCTTTCTCAACATTTTCAACAACCAACCTTTCTATCAGCTTAACTTGTTCAATACACCTGGTTGTCAAGTCAGAAGACTCTTCGACCAGTGTATGATTTTGTTCAGCTGGTAGATTAGCTGAGTTACCTAGATATTGTGAAAGCTTCTGATTTTCTACTTTCAGCTTTGAGTTCTCATCTTCCAATTTTTGACAAAGTTGTATAGATTTTTGGAGATCTAATAGCATCTTCTGCATATCAGACTCCTCTGATTGTCCAGAAAGAGAAGAAGATGAAAAAGAAGAGGAAGTTCGATTACATACATCGTCTGTTACAAGACATATCTCTTCGTCTGGTCCAAAATTGGATGATGAACCAGAAGTGGACACCTCTTCTTCCTCACCTGCTAAGCTTCTTTTGGAGTAACTCCTAGTGTATCTTCTACTGCTTCTCTTCGAACCCATTTCTGCAAGAAATTGTTAGCACAACAAATATTTGGGTTTTCAAAAAAAATGGATCTGCCCTGGTGACCACCGAGATAATTTCAAAACAGTGGTCTGTAGGACACACTGCTCTGATACCACTTGTTGGTCCCAAAAAGGTTATCCAGCGAAAAGCGTTTTGAGTTTATTTTTAATGAAAACCCAATTTATAAATTAAGTACTAAAATTGAAATGCAGAAATCTAAATTGCAGAAAAGTAAATAACACCGGAATTTATAGTGGTTCGGATATAACGATCCTACGTCCACTCTCCCTTTCTCCAAAGGGGACTTTCTCTTTCTCCAACCAACTAACTCACGAACCACTGGAATTGCGAAGTACCAGCTCCTTCGTACAACAACTTACAACAACCTTTCAAGATGAACAGGTTGATTATAAGATCCAACTGAAACTCCTAAAGAGTGTATAAACGTTAATGAACAAGGTGAGTGTTTGGAAGAGTTCGTGTGTTCTTTGTTGTGTGCTCTCGCGCGACTCTTGTCTAATGAACTAATCCAAGCACTCCTATTTATAGTTGTAGGATTAACTAGCCGTTGGAAGCTAGAAATTCAAACAACCATAATTGGAGGGATATAATCAATCAAAGATTGATTATATGATTGATTAGTTGACTTTCAATCAAGCAATAAATCAATCAGATCCTCCATCAGTTGACTCTCCAGATTACCTTCTTCTCCATCATGATCTCCAAAATCTACTAGTCTTCAGATTACACGCAGCCTCTAGGTGGGTGAACTAATCTGTCTCACTCATCTGGTCAGGTAACACTTCTGCTCTGGTCCTCATCTGGGAGAGGTCTTCTGGAGACTCCTCTGGCAGACTCCTCTGGTCTGACTCCTCTGGTCAGAGCTCATCTGGTCCATTCCTCATCTTGTCACCTCTCATCTGGTCAGACCTCCTCTGGTCTACCCATATTTCTTCCCCCTTAACCAAAGACCTATTCTAGACCAAGACTAATCTGTAGCTGACTAACAAGTTCAGCTAGTCCTATTATAAGTTCTTGTTTTAACATCTTCAAAACATCTAATCTAAATCCCAACAATTTCCCCCTTTTTGATGATGTTAAAACTGGAAGAACTTAAATAAAACAAGACAAGAAAAATTTAAAATATCTAAATAGAGATTCTAGCAGGCTGGGTCAACTGATCTTCCCCCTCAAAGTATGCTCAGCTGATATTGGGGCAAAACATCAGCTGGTCTTCTTGTGTATCTGCAGGTAATCAACTTTTTGGTACCCTTCTAGGTCCAGGGGGATTAGCACAATTTTTAGGAAGCCACAAGAATAGATCATCCCTGTTTAGATCAGGTGATCTTATCTTTCTTCCATATAAGTCCACAAAAACACACTGAACACAAGAAGCTTCGACATGGTTATTTCTTCTAGAGGCTCTTCTTCTCTTATGAGCTTGTCCAGTAGAAGGAATAACTTGTCTTAAAGCAACAGACTTGAAATTCTTTTGATAAGGATAAGTCTTACTAGAACCATCAAAGGTTCCAGCTGGTCTGGCAGATGACTTGAAAGTCTTCTGCAGGTGAGTAGGAGTCATCTGGTTCTGCCTCTTTTGAGAAGATCCAGGCTGTCTTCTACTCTGCTGGCCTGGCTGAGGTATTTTATTCTGGGTATAACCCTTCTTAAAATTCCTCCTCTGCCTTTTGGGTTTTTGAGTTTTAGGACTCATCTGCCCATTAGGCTGAGTTGCCTGGTCAGCTGACCTCTTGCCCTTATCAATAAGATTTCTAGGCTGTTCTTCTTTCTGAACATGTGAGGATTCAGGTTTGGAATAACCAAGGCCTGTCTTATCATGCTCTCTTTGAGATGAGGCAGCTATGTGTGATACAACATTGTTTGCTGTAGTCAGCTGCTCCAATCTCATCTTGAGCTTGTCCTCACTTTCTCTTACAATTTTGTTTTGATGGAAGAGTTCATCAAACTTAGCTTTTAGCAGGTTATATTCATTGTCTTTCTCAACATTTTCAACAACCAACCTTTCTATCAGCTTAACTTGTTCAATACACCTGGTTGTCAAGTCAGAAGACTCTTCGACCAGTGTATGATTTTGTTCAGCTGGTAGATTAGCTGAGTTACCTAGATATTGTGAAAGCTTCTGATTTTCTGCTTTCAGCTTTGAGTTCTCATCTTCCAATTTTTGACAAAGTTGTATAGATTTTTGGAGATCTAATAGCATCTTCTGCATATCAGACTCCTCTGATTGTCCAGAAAGAGAAGAAGATGAAAAAGAAGAGGAAGTTCGATTACATACCTCGTCTGTTACAAGACATATCTCTTCGTCTGGTCCAAAATTGGATGATGAACCAGAAGTGGACACCTCTTCTTCCTCACCTGCTAAGCTTCTTTTGGAGTAACTCCTAGTGTATCTTCTACTGCTTCTCTTTGAACCCATTTCTGCAAGAAATTGTTAGCACAACAAATATTTGGGTTTTCAAAAAAAATGGATCTGCCCTGGTGACCACCGAGATAATTTCAAAACAGTGGTCTGTAGGACACACTGCTCTGATACCACTTGTTGGTCCCAAAAAGGTTATCCAGCGAAAAGCGTTTTGAGTTTATTTTTAATGAAAACCCAATTTATAAATTAAGTACTAAAATTGAAATGCAGAAATCTAAATTGCAGAAAAGTAAATAACACCAGAATTTATAGTGGTTCGGATATAATGATCCTACGTCCACTCTCCCTTTCTCCAAAGGGGACTTTCTCTTTCTCCAACCAACTAACTCACGAACCACTGGAATTGCGAAGTACCAGCTCCTTCGTACAACAACTTACAACAACCTTTCAAGATGAACAGGTTGATTATAAGATCCAACTGAAACTCCTAAAGAGTGTATAAACGTTAATGAACAAGGTGAGTGTTTGGAAGAGTTCGTGTGTTCTTTGTTGTGTGCTCTCGCGCGACTCTTGTCTAATGAACTAATCCAAGCACTCCTATTTATAGTTGTAGGATTAACTAGCCGTTGGAAGCTAGAAATTCAAACAACCATAATTGGAGGGATATAATCAATCAAAGATTGATTATATGATTGATTAGTTGACTTTCAATCAAGCAATAAATCAATCAGATCCTCCATCAGTTGACTCTCCAGATTACCTTCTTCTCCATCATGATCTCCAAAATCTACTAGTCTTCAGATTACACGCAGCCTCTAGGTGGGTGAACTAATCTGTCTCACTCAACTGGTCAGGTAACACTTCTGCTCTGGTCCTCATCTGGGAGAGGTCTTCTGGAGACTCCTCTGGCAGACTCCTCTGGCAGACTCCTCTGGTCAGACTCCTCTGGTCAGACTCCTCTAGTCAGAGCTCATCTGGTCCATTCCTCATCTGGTCACCTCCCATCTGGTCAGACCTCCTCTGGTCTACCCTATTTCTTCCCCCTTAACCAAAGACATATTCTAGACCAAGACTAATCTGTAGCTGACTAACAAGTTCAGCTAGTCCTATTATAAGTTCTTGTTTTAACATCTTCAAAACATCTAATCTAAATCCCAACAATGTGCATTTAATGCAACTACCTAATTCCATGTAAGGACGGCTGCTGCATGAAGATATGTCCGTTTGAGCCACTCTACATAGATGACTAGAAGGCTATCTTTCCAACGGATAGTTTTTCAAATCACCTATAAATACAGAAGGCCTGAACCCATTCAAGGTTACGGGAAATTTCCAAGCCAGAAATTACTCACACTCTCAAGCACTCAAAGCATTCAGTCTTTAAAAGAAGCACTCGAAACCATCTAAATTTCCCAAGTGTTTCTTAGCTATTGAGAGTTATTCTGTATTCCAAGAGTGAACTAGCATTATCTTAAGCTTAGAGAGATTATCCAATCCTTAGCATAGCTTTGCCTTGTAAGGATAGTCTCAACTTAGTTGGAATCCAAACTGAAACCAAAACCCTAAGTTAGGTTTGTTGGTAGTAAGTTGTTAATGAGTTAGTAAGGAGTTTGTATAGGTCAGTGAGGTAGCTGATCTTGGTGCACCTTGGCACATTAAAAATAAGAATCACTTGAGTGGATTTCCTGTTAAATCAGGTCGTGGACGTAGGAGCTTGAGTCTCTGAACCACGTTAAAACTCCTTGTGTTCTTACTGCTTTGATATTGTGCTTACTCGTTATATTACTTGTTCATTCATAAGCATTTGGTTTTATCAGGCTTGAGTCTATCAGTCTGATCCTCAAAAAGAGCAATGCCCTACTAATCACTATTCAGAGTAAAGTAATCAAGTTTTCCGAAAGCAAACTAAATAAGACTTCAAACTATCAGGGCTCACGCATTTCCTTACTGAATTCGAATTGATAGTCAGCCAACTGACCCGCACTAAGTGTAGTCGGTGGGGAGATTATCAGCTCTCAGTTCTTTATCACTCTGAGTAAAGGGGACTCAATAAGGTTTTAAGTTGAAAAATTTGGTATACGTGTATTCCCCCCCATACACGTATTCATCAGTTTTGTACCGGGACCAACACAGGGCATGTAAGAGCAAAAGATACATTGTGAAAATTGATGTTCATGTGTGCAGTAGCAAGACCATTATATGCAACAAGTGGGGAACTATTTTTTTATGGAAAATTTGGTGTTTTTCATTCATAAAAGATGTACCAGCCTAAAGGAGCAGCAAGAACAGAGCAAGGGTACTATAGAGACTAAACCAATTGATGCAATCACCAAAGAAGTAATAAAAGAGTGTTTAATCAATATGGTACACATAAATTCTCAAACTATCAGAAATAATTCATCATTTAGTTTTTATTGCAAGTATCCTAAACAAGACATTTCTCATGTTTGTTTTATTGATTTGTTGGTTACATTACAATAAAATTTCAGATTATTCCTGCTATCAAGTCTAAGTGGCCACCACATGCAAGTAAGGATATTTATATATAACAAGACAATGCTAGACCACATATCAACAACAATGATCCTGATTTCAAAGCGCTTGCAATGTCAGATGGATTCAATAACCAACTTTTGTGCCAACTAGCTAATAGTCTAGATACAAATATCAATGAGCTAGGTTGGTTTAGAGCACTACAAAGTTTGTAAGATGAGACAAATTCTAAAATAGTGAATGACCTTATTAGAAATGTCAATTTGTCTTTTGAAACACTAACTGATGTCACATTAAACAATGTTTTCCTTAGTTTGCAGGCATGTTTGATTGAGTTGATGAAGTGCAAAACACAAAACTCTTATAACCTGCCTCATATGAACAAGGATAAGCTACTGAGAAAGGGAACACTACGATTTGTTCTACAGGTTGATAAGGAATTAGTGAAACAAGTGATAGACTACTTAAGACAACCTGAAAATGAAATTGAGTCTCCATATGATGTGGAAACTCTAATTTCAGGTTTGGGCTATTAAGGACTTCAAGTATTAATCACACTTTTGTGAGTTTTTTATTTCTTTTTTGTTATGTTTACATCATAACCATCTAGAGTAGTTTATATTTTAGATGAAAATACATTGTTTAAGCTGTAAACAAGTCTTTGCTTCTCAAAATGTAAACATGTGTTTTGCTTCAAGTTGTAAACATGTTTCCATTGTATGTTTTTTACTCTACTTATATATGGAACATTTTCTAACAATCCTCATATTATAATTGAGATTGAAATCCATAGTGGTGACATTGAGTTTAAAAATCCAGCAACTAATAGCTTATAAGTCAACCATTAAAAGTCAATAAACATCATCTAACACACCCCTCAGATCATAATATCATCATAGGGTCATTAATAGGCACACACAAGTCTCCAAACTATTAGGATAAAAAAATGTATAGTTTTGATGAGTTAAAACAAACCAGATCGGATTGGAAAGTATTTGAAGTCAACCAATCCAAGGATCTCACCAACCCAATCAATCAATTAGGGAATTGATTGATTTAAGCTTCCTTAATTAGAGATCTGATTAGATTAGCTCTCCAACAACTAAACCCTAATCATCTCTATAAATAAAAGAATGCATCTTTGAAGAAAGGCTCTAGAAGGTTTTCACGCGCAGAAGTTATATTCAAGCCTTAGCTTTTATCACGCTTTAAGCACTCTTACATTGTTCATAATCTTATATACTCATTAAGGAGTTGTTGGATCTCAACCTGTTCATCTGTTAAGACAAGGTTGAAGTTTGTAAAGCTTTAGATCGAAGTTAGATCTAAAGGCTGTTGTAAGAAGGAACTGGTACTTCGAAATTCCAGTACGTAAGTTGGTTGATTGGTAGTGAGGCCCCTTTGAAAAAAGGAGAGTGAACGTAGGATTGTTATATCCGAACCACTATATATCTTGTCCCATTTACCGCTTTCATTTATATTTCTTATCTTTATAGTACTCTTTTAAAAGATTTTGTTAAGACTTTATTTTAAGCTTCCGCAATTAATCTATCAAGTGGGACCAACAAGTGGTATCAGAACAGTGTGTCCAAGACCACTGCTTTGAAAAGCTTTTGGTGGTCACCGGGCAGATCCATTGCTTTTTGTTATTTTTGTTAAATTCTTGTTAAAATCTTTAAGAAAATATCTTCAAAATCTTCTTACAAGAGCCGTAAGTTGCCTGGATTCTCCTTTGAAGATTATAGCCATTGGAGCTTCATGATGAGTAATCATCTTGGAGCTATCCATCACCGCATGTTAGATGTGGTAGAGAGTGGCCCAATTCAATTTTACTGGACTGGCATTGATGATGGCAGGTCAGAGTCCAGAGAAGAAACAAGTGAGACTGCCCAGAAAGCTGCTGAGGACAGAGTTCCCAGACAAAAGATCCTCAAGAAAAGGGACGAGGTGGCAAGGACAGAAATCATCAATACTCTCACCAAGGAAGTGATAGAAAAAGTCAGAACCTGTGCCACTGCCAAGGAGATGTGGGACAGGTTGGCTTTGCTCTGTGAGGGAATAGAGAAGATCAAAGACAACAAGCTCCAGGCGGTTCAACACTCATTTGATACTTTCAAGATGAAACCAGATGAGACGATTGACCAGCTGGATATGCATCTCACCAACCTCCTCAACAAGGCCAGTGCCTTATGTAAGGCTTATTCTGAAAAAGAAATCAATAGAAAAATTTTAAGATCACTAACCAGCAGGTGGAGAATAAAAGTTACCGTGATAAAAGATAACAAGGATCTCAATACTCTGGATCATCATCTTCTGTTGTCTGATCTCAAGGCGTATGAATACGATCTTCAAGAGGAAGATCAAACAGAAAAGGTTTCCTCTTCTGGTCAGAAAGGAGTTGCTTTCTCCTCAACTATCAAGACTGATGAAAAGCCCAAGGAGTCTACTGCAGATGACATGAGTCGCAAGGAGCAGGTAGCCCTCCTAACCCGTAAACTTGATAAAATGAGTTCAAAATATGGCAGGTACAAAAAGCACTGGAAGAAATCTACCAGAGACAGGAAGAGTTCCTTCAAGCCTGCAGATAAGGAAAAGACATCTGGAGACTCAAGGGAGACCAGATTCAGAACTCCAGAGAGGAGGAGAGATGGCAGCTCTGGCAGATCAAATTACCAGAGGAAAGATAGCAGTTCTGGAAGACCTGACTACCAGAGGAGAGAGAGTAGTCCAGCTAGATCAGAGTACAACTAGAGGAGTAGAGATCCAAGCCCAAGTCCCAGAGGAGACAACACATGTTACACTTGCAACAAGCCAGGTCACTACAGTTATGATTGTCCTCAACTTACTCCTAGAGAAAGAGAAGAGAAAAGACTCAAGAGAGATAGGAGATATGCAGACAAGAGAGCACTACTGGCAGAAGCTGAGGAAGAGGATACCAGCTCAAGTTCTTCTTCTTCTGATTTCGGATCTGATGATGATGTATGTCTTATGGCAGACATCACTGAGGTACATGAAACTACCTTATGCTTATCTAATTCAAAATATACTGAATCATCTCATTCATCTGGTGCTTCCAGAGAGTCTGATATGCAGCAAATGCTATCAGGTCTCCAAAATTGTGTTCAATTATGCTAAAAACTTGAGAAAGAAAATGGTAGGCTCAGAGCTGAAGTTCAATCTTTATCCACTGAGCAAAAATCTACCAGAGAACTCATGAAAGACCATTCCAAAGAAGTCTCTGAACTTCAGGAAAAGGTCACAGAAAGAGATACTCTGGTAGACCAGCTCATGAAAGAAAAGAACTCTCAGGAAGAAGAGTTCAATGAACTCAAAGCCAAATACCAATATCTTATTAAGGGTAAGCAAATTGATCAACCTACTACGGAAGTACATAAGACCAGAGAAGCTCCAACTGTTGTATCCATTATAATAGGATCTTCTCAAAGGTTAAATGATAAGAGTGGTTTAGGATATTTTGGAATTACAACCAGATCTCATAAATTTTTCTGTAATAAAGGCAAGATGTCTGAAAGATCTGGTGAAGTGGTAGAAATCTGGGATGAAAAGGATCCTAATTGAAAAGGTTACAGAATAGTTAAAAACCGTAATTGGAATAAAGACTGCTCTGCTGACCATATAGATGATGTTCCTAATGAGTTAACTGAACTGAAAGGGGACATCTTAGAGCATAAACGTCAGATAGGAGAACTTATGAAGATTGATAGTTCTGTTCAAATTCCTAAACAGATTAAGGGACCTCAGAGGAATCCTAAAAGAGTGGAACCTAAGCAAATTAAGAGACCTCAGAAAGGAAACTCTAAGAGGAAAACTAATCAGAATAGGAGATATCAGAGGAGATATACTGAACCAGAGAACCTCAATCAGAATCAGGGATTTAAATGGAGGTTTGCTCAAAGAAGATTCCAGAACAGAAACACTCAGAAGGAGTTCCATCATCAGAATAGATCCAATTTTCAGAACCAGAGGAGGTCTTCCAGACCCATCTATAGAAAGGGTAGTTATGACACCAGAGATGGTTCTTCTAGGATGTACCCTTACAACCAGACCTTTAAGACCATGTCTTTAAGGCAGGTCATTCCAAGGGCCAGATTTGAGGTAAGATACACCAGACCTGTGTATAGGAAATGTGTTCTTATCAGACCAGTAGCTCAATATGCAGTTGTCAGAGGACATGTACTGGTAGATAGATTTGGAAGGAAGATAAGATCTCCTCATCCAGCAAGGGATGATCTTTATCTTTGGATTCCTACAAAACCTGCAACTAACAAATTAGGACCCAGCTCTAGTAGGGGACCTAATTGATATCTCTTAAGGAGGATAAGAGCCCATTGGAGAGAGGACTTTCAAGCAACCACGTCTGGTACATTGATAGTGGATGTTCTAAATACATGACATTCCAGAAAGATCATCTCCAGGACTTCAAGCCACTGAATGGGCCAAGAGTGATGTTTGGTGACAACGACTATGGAGTCACCAGAGGCGTTGGAAAGTTGACCTTTAATGGTGTATCTGTAGATGAAGTCTACTATGTTGAAGGACTCAAGCATAATCTGCTTTCAGTATCTCAATTCTGTGACAAGGGATACTCAGTGAAGTTTTCTAGTGATTCATGCACTGTCTTTTCTTCTGATTATAATGATATCTTGCTTATTGGCTTGAGGAAAGGTAACATTTGTCTTGCAGATTTTAATAGTTGCCCAAGGAACACTTGTCTGGTTGCAAAAGGATCTGCAGAGACCAGCTGGATTTAGCACAAGAGATTGAGTCATCTGAACTTCAAAGCACTGAACAAGATTGCCAGAAAAGGTCTAGTTCGAGGTCTTCCTAGTGAAGTGTTTAAGAAGGATCAGGTTTGTGGTTCATGCCAGAAGGGTAAACAACCCAAGGCTTCCTTTAAGGATATCTAGAGCACAACCACAACCAGAGTACTTCAACTACTTCACATGGATCTGTTTGGACCTGTTTCTCCTCTTAGTTTCAGTGGTAGGAAGTACACCTTGGTGATAGTAGATGACTTTTCAAGATACACTTGAATAGTGTTCTTGTTTAAGAAAAATGAAACTAACACCAAGTTGCCAGAGTTCTTCAAGCAAATACAGAATGAGCAGAACCAGAGCATAGTGAGGATCAGAAGTGACAAAGGGATAGAGTTTTTGAATTCACACATTGCAGAGTATTGCAAGGACCATGGGATTTTTCATGAGACATCTGCTGCCAGAACACCCCAACAGAATGGAGTAGCAGAAAGGAGGAGCAGGACCCTCAAGGAAGCTGTAAGGACTCTTCTAGCAGAATACAACACAGCACAGAGATTTTGGGCAGAAGCCATCAACACAGCCTGTTACACCCAGAATAGATGCCTCATTGCCCAGAGATATAATAAGACTCCATATGAGGTATGGAAAGGTAAAACCCCGTCTGTTTCATTCTTTCATGTTTTTGGATGCAAATGTTTCATCCATGACAATGGGAAATCAAAACTAAAAACTTTTGATGCTAAAGTTGCAGATGGAATATTCTTAGGATATTCCAGCACCAGTAAAGCATACAGAGTTTTTAATAAGAATTCACTTTGTGTGGAGGAAACACCTCATGTTTTTTTTTATGAATCTACTTTTGAGTGCAAGGTGGATTTAAAGTCTTCAATGAGACACAGAATCAGACTACTCCCAGAGTAATCAAGGTCAGTCCACCTATTCTTGATTCAGATAGTGACCCACCTTCTAGTTCTCTGGAGCAGAAGCCTCCACAAGGAGCAGAACCAAAAGAGGTTGGAACTCCTGTAGGGGGAAGCTCTCCTGCAGTTGGTGACAATTACCAAGGTACTACAGTAGATGGTCAATCAGGCAAGGCCAAGGGAAGGAAAAACCTGGTTGATCACCCCAATGAGTTAATTATAGGAGATCCAGCTAAGGGTATCCAGACTAGGAGAACTCTTAACTTAGCTGCCTTATTCAGTTGCTATGTATCCTTGATTGAGCCCAAGAACATCAAGGAGGCATTGAAGGATTTAAATTGGATTGTTGCAATGCAGAAGGAGTTGAATCAATTCACCAGACAGGATGTTTGTGAGCTGGTAGACAGACCAAGACATCAAAAGGTGATAGGCACCAAGTGGGTTTTCAAGAATAAGAAAGATGAGAATGATGTCATTACTAGGAACAAGGCAAGGCTAGTGGCTCAAGGCTATTCTCACTCTTAAGGAATAGACTATGATGAGACATTTGCTCCTGTTGCCAGACTAGAAGCCATCAGATTGTTTCTAGCATATGCTGCTCACATGAAGTTCAAAGTATACCAGATGGATGTGAAATCTGCCTTTCTTAATGGGATTCTCATTTAGGAAGTGTATGTGGAACAACCTCCTTGTTTTGAACAAGGTGACAATGTGTTAAAGCTTAAGAAGGCTCTTTATAGGCTGAAGTAGGCACCCAGAGCATGGTATGACACTCTATCTCATTTTCTTCTGGACAATGGTTTCACTAAGGGAAAGATTGATAGGACCTTGTTTAGGAAAGAAGAAGGAAAGGACATCCTTCTGGTCCAAATATATGTTGATTACATTATATTTGGATCCCCTAACAAGAAGCTGTGTGAGAAATTTGGAGATCTCATGCAGAGCTAGTTTGAAATGTCTATGATGGGTTAGATGAATTATTTCTTAGGGTTGCAGGTTAAGCAATCAGAGAAGGGAATCTTCATCAATCAAGCAAAGTACATCAGAAACATGTTAGAGAAATTTGGAGTATGATCTAGCAAGGCAGCTAAGATTCCTATGATGACAAATTTCAACATGGATCCAGATGAGTCTGGAGAGAGTGTGGACCAGACTCAGTACATAGCACTTATTGGTTCTCTTTTGTACCTGACTGCAAGCAGACCAGATATTACTTTTATTGTGGGTGTGTGTGCCAGATTTCAAGCTAATCCTAAGAAAATTCACTTGGAAGCAGCTAAGAAGATATTGAAATATCATAAGGGGACAGTGAATTTGGGGTTATGGTATCCTGCAGATGATAATTTAGAGTTAAGTGGTAATTCGGATTCAGATTATGGTGGGTGCAGAATAGATAGGAAGTCTACAAGTGGAACATGCCAATTTTTAGGGAATAAATTGGTATCTTGGTTTTCTAAGAAACAGACTTCAGTTGCTACATCAACAACAGAAACAGAGTACATGGTTGTAGGTAGTTGTTGTTCAAAACTACTCTGGATTAGTCAACAGCTTAGGGACTACCAGATTAGGGCTAAGGATATTCTAATATTTTGTGATAGCAACAGTGCAATAGCAATCACCCAGAATCCAGTTCTTCATACCAGATGCAAGCATGTTGATATAAGGCATCATTTTATCAGAGACCATATTGAGAAGGGAGATATAAGGATGGAAAAGATTGCAACAGAGAAGCAGAGAGCTGATATTCTGACTAAACCTTTGGCTGAGACCAGATTCAGAGAGTTAGCATTTGAGTTAGGTTTATTGGACCCATAGACAGAATTATTTTAGGGGGAACAACAGAGAAGTATCCTTTATTTCAATAATACATATCTTATTATTTTTCATACTAACATGCCTACATGTTAGATATACCAGGGAAGTTACATCTCCAGAAGAGGTTTGTACCAGATGAGGTATATCCCAGATAAGATGCAAAGTCAGATTCCAGAGAAATCCGGGGTAAACTTTGACCAGAACCAGATGGGTTTCCATCAGATGAGATGTAACACCAGACTAACCAAAGTATCATCTGGTTACAATATCAGGTGAGAGGTATGTATTTACTTCTCTGGCCTCTGATCATTGGGACACACTTTTCAAATTACTAAATACACCCAAAATGTTTCATATTCAGAGTGTATTTAAGACTAGGGTCGAGGGCTTAGGCAATCATTTCACTTTTTATCTTGACTGCCACAAAACCCCTCGAACCCAGTCCCAATGATCATGCCCACGCACCAAATTAAATCTGTATATCGCCTTTCAATCCTCAGATTTAATTATCGTGCAAAATGTCAATCAATTCACACATTGATTTTGTTCCCCAAATTAAATTTTAACTTTACATGCGTTCACACCTTATTTATTTTCAAAGCCAAGCGTCTGTTCTTATTTAAACTTAAAAAATTTCAATCTGTCTCTTCACTTGTTCATTATTTTCAAACCCTAACTTCTCTCTGCAAGATTTGTTTTCTCTCTCTCTCTCTCTCTTTTAGACATGGCACCCAAATGAAATTTCAACCATGAATACATCTGTAAGAAGTTAAAGACGGAGATGGTTGTTGACTTCTACACCACCAAGAATCCGGCGGCGTTGGCCATTCTGGAACTTTTGCAGAACGCAGGGGTAGAGAAGTTGATCTCTACAATCCCCATGAATTTTTGCACACTTGATGGGTATGCTGCTCATTTTCTGGTGCGGATGAAGATCCATGACGACCACCTCTCTTCCAAGATCGATGGGAAGGATGTTGTTTTCTCAAAGCACGATTTCTGCAACCTATTCGAGAATATTTCTGCAGAAGGTTTAGACCCATTAAAGTACAAGGAGGATGAAGCTGTTGAATCCTTCAAGTTGTATGCAAGATCATCGTGCCAGAATCTGACCAGGGGATTTCTTGACAAACATTTGAGGCAAAAGTACAAGGTACTTTTTGATATCGTGGTGAAGGTGCTCATGTGTGAGAACCATAGCACAGATGCCATTTTTACCAGTCGTCTCTATGTTATGAGGGCGATTTTCGATGGTGTCCAGTGCAACTGGGCAGAGTTCTTCTAGGGAGTTTTGAGGAAGAACAAGGCAAAGGTGCAAAAGGAAGAATGTCTCACAAAGCCAGGGGAATTGCAATTTTTCTTGAACGCAAATATTTCTCTTGGGACAAAACTTACCTTGATTCAGGATTCTCTCTTCCCAGACAAGGTGTGGAAGGGCTCCTGGTGTAAGGGCTTCCACAAGTCCAAGACCATCTTCTCCAAGGATGGTCCTCTCCATGGCCATGCCGACTCTGATGGAGAAGAAGCCATCCCTGCCCCCCTATCCAAGCAGTACCCTCACCTGCTAAGGGGCAGAAGAAGAAAAGCCTCTCGAAGAAGAAGGTTGAAGCTCCTGCTTCTTCCAATATGGTGTTATCTGGCTCATTAGAGGATGACTAGATCCCCCTCAATGCTGCTTTGAAGAAGCAGGGGGGAAATGGAGAAGAGGCTGCCAAGAAGGCAGGTGGAGCCAAGAAGAGGCAGAGGCTAGAAGGAGATGTTGGCAAGGCCTCAGCCAAGAAGCCAAGGACTTCTAGGAAGGCTTCCAAGAAAACCCTTCTGGTGGACGAGCCATCAGAGGAGGAGGTATCAGAGGAGCAGGAGATTCCTCTGAAGAAGAAATCTAAGGCAAAGAGAGTCATTCTTCAAGATCCTGACTCTGGATCTGATCTTGGGGATGCCCTAGAGCAGGCAATAGAAGAGGCTTCTCAGCTGATGGGGAATGCTACAGCTCCAGAGATATCTATACCAGCTGATGTTGACTCAGCTGAGGTAAACCCTTTCCCTTCCCATGTTAATCTTGTTACCCCTTCTGCCTCTCCCCCAGAAACCCAAGAACAACCTTTTCACCATGCTTCTGGCTTGCAAGCTTCTTCACCAGAGCAGACCATCCCAAACACACCCATTTACACACCCTCAACCTTACCCACTCAAACACCTTCTCCTCCTCCATCTCAAACACCTCTACCTACAGACCCTTCACCCCCACAAACAAACCCTGTACCAGAGGTGCATTCCTCCTCTTCTGGTGCAGAACCATCCATTCATACAAACCCTTCCACTTCACAAAGCCAAACACATATCCCTCCCCCAACCCTAACTGACCAGAACCCCTCCTCTTCCATGGCTCTGGGGTTCCCTGGTCCTCCTGCCTCCCCCGCAGTTTCTATCAGCGATGATAGTGAAGATGAGGATGCTTCACTGGAGCCAGAGGTCTTAGCACCATCGTTCTCTGCCTCTGGGCCCAAACCCTTCACATTCAATAATGATGATATGGTCCCATTAGGTAGAGCATGAGTGTAAGTGCTCAGCTCTGGCTAAGAGAGCATTTTCCAATTCTTTTGGAGCACTTACCCCTCTTGGCAGATTTGACTGATGCCAAGGTCTGGAGCAAGGCCAGACTAGAAGACGTGGAGGATTTGGTCTTATTGTTAGATGAGATAACCACTTCTGCCTTCACTGCCTAGGAGATTGATCTCAAGAAGAAGCTCAACATCCAAAATCCAGCAGAGCTTGAGACTCCAAGAAGCAGCCAAGGTGGTGATTAGAACCTTGTTGATCCAGAGAGGTGTTATGATCTCTCCAGAGAGCTCTTCCTACTCTTTTGGCCCTCACTTCTCCTTCCCTCAAGAGCTATATTCAGACGATGAGGATTTTGATGTGACCCCTGTTGTGCTCCAGAAGATGAAGATCATAGTCCCCTGCTATGATTGAGCATCAGATCAAGTAGGAGAGAAAGATCTTCTTGAAGCAGATCAAGGCTACCTTTGCCTCTACTAAAGCTGCATTCAAGGCAAATGGCCTTTTCTTGAAGCTGGATGTTATGCACAGCCAGAAGTAGCTGCAGGAGCATGTCTTGGACCAGCTGCGTCCGGTCTCTGTGCTGAAGGTGGAGATGGCTTCTCAAATGCTTGAGACTGCCAAATTGAAGGACTCCCTCTAGGAGATGTTGGCCAAGCAAGAGCGTCTGGTGGCTGAGACTCAAACTTACCTGGAGGAAGCCAAGAAGCTGCGTGATCTCCACTCTTCCTCCTCCACCGAGTTTCCTGTTCTGATAAGGCAGGTGGTTCAGCCCCTCCTTGATGAAGTTAAAAAGGGGGAAGAGAAGGCCAGAACTGATCTGGCGAAGAACATATTGGCTCAAGCTGAGCTGCAGAAGAAGAAGAATGAAGAGCTAAAGTCTTTGACTATGGCCAAGCAGCTTGCAGCAGAGGAGGAAACTCTTGACTCAGAACAAGATCCTGTGTCCATTCCTGGCCCTGCCAAGAGGAAGATAAGATGGGTCAAGAAGAGCTTCTTGGAGCAGGTAGTTGAAGAGGCAGAGAAGAGGTTTACAGAAGAAGAGTTAGGAAGAACATAGATGAAGAGCAAAGGCTCAGATATGTTAGAAGGCAAAGCAAGAAAGCCAGAGAAGCTGGTATCACTCCTGGTGCCAGTGGATCAAGCCAGAGGAGGAAGACACCTATTGAAGTGATGGATATTCTGCCACTCAGGACAGAAGGGTCTTTTGACTCTATTGTACTTGTTCCCCTTATTGAAAGGTGGAGAGAAGCAAAGACATTGTGGTTTATCCAACACTACATTCAGAGACCCCCGCCAGAGGATGATGTGTTTATCAAAAGAACCTTCCACTCCTGGATTAAGGCTTACGATGCAGAGCTCTACAAGAAACTCATGGATTCCACCATTGAGTTCAACCTGGAAGTAACAGCCCCTGAGTTCCATTATCTCAACACTCCTATGATCGGGGACCAGGTTGATTGGGCAGAGTTGAAGAAGCTGTACAAGACTAAGGTATTGGTGAATTTCACCCCAACATCCTCTGCTGAGCTCAAAGCTGTTCAAGACAGATTCCTTGACTGGTTTCTGGTGCCCAAGGAAAACAGAAGATATGCATAGATTAGGACTTTGATATAAAATGTAATCTGTAATCATCTTTGTCCTCTATTATTAATGAAAGTCATATCTACTCTGTCTTAAAGATAACTTCTTGTTGTCTTCTTGTTTGCCTGATAAGATCTATTCTAAGGTCTTATTCCTTTATTTGTTTTCTTGCTTAATTTTCTTTTTGATCAGTTCTGGTTAGTGTTTTAACTTCATCAAAAAGGGGGAAATTGTTAGGATAAAAAAATTGTATAGTTTTGATGAGTTAAAACAAACCAGAAGATGTAATAGGACTATCTGGACCTGTTAGCCAGATGAGAAAATAGATTAGGATTTAGTCTAGGGGGAACTACCAGACCAGAAGACTTCACCAGAAGAGTCACCAGAAGATCCCACCAGAGGACTTCACCAGAGGACTCCACCAGAAGACTTCATCAGAGGAGACTGACCAGAGGCTGAGGACTATCCCCAGACCAGACGAGTCTGGTGAACCAAAAGATGCTCAGAATCATCTCCTGATTCTATTGAGTATTCTAGTTCTTAACCGACTCTGGACTAGAGGACATCGAGTTTCCCTGGTATCTAGTCCTGCCTTCTTTGGAAGAATCAGAGTTGTGCAATGGAAGCACTTGACCGTTGGTGATTCAAATCAAGTCAACAAGATCGGATTAGAAAGTATTTGAAGTCAATCAATCCAAGGATCTCACCAACCCAATCAATCAATTAGGGAATTGATTAATTGAAGCTTCCTTAATTAGAGATCTGATTAGATTAGCTCTCCAACGGCTAAACCCTAATCATCTCTATAAATACAAGAGAGCATCTTTGAAGAAAGGCTCTAGATGGTTTTCACGCACACGAAGTCATATTCAAGTCTTAGCTTTTATCACGCTTTAAGCACTCTTACATTGTTCATAATCTTATATACTCATTAAGGAGTTGTTGGATCTCAACCTATTCATCTGTTAAGACAAGGTTGAAGTTTGTAAAGTTTTAGATCGAAGTTAGATCTAAAGGCTGTTGTAAGAAGGAACTGGTACTTCGAAATTTCAGTACGTAAGTTGGTTGGTTGGTAGTGAGGCCCCTTTGAAAAAGGGAGAGTGGACGTAGGATTGTTATATCCGAACCACTATATATCTTGTCCCGTTTACTGCTTTCATTTATATTGCTTATCTTTATAGTGCTCTTTTAAAAGATTTTGTTAAGACTTTGTTTTAAGCTTCCGCAGTTAATCTATCAAGTGGGACCAACACAAACTATGGAAAAATTTATAGTGGTGACATTGAGATTGAAAAATCAGCAATTAACAGCTCATAAGTCAACCATTAAGAGTCAATAATCATCATCTAACACACCCCTCAGATTATAATATCATCATATGGTCATTAATAGGCACACAAGTCTCTAAACTATGGAAAAATTCATAGTGGTGACATTGAGATTGAAAAATCTGCAACTAACAACTTATAAGTCAACCATTAAGAGTCAATAATCATCATCTAACACACACCCTCAGATTATAATATCATCATAGGGTCACTAATAGGCACACAAGTCTCCAAATTATGGAAAAATCTATAGTGGTGACATTGAAAGACAAAAATCAGCAACTAACAGCTCATAAGTCACCATTAAGAGTCAATAATCATCATCTAACACACCCCCTCAGATTATAATATCATCATAGGGTCACTAATAGGCACACAAGTCTCCAAACTATAGAAAAAATCATAGTGGTGACATTGAAGGACAAAAATCAGCAACTAACAGCTCATAACTCAACCATTAAGAGTTAATAATCATCATCTAACACACCCCCTCATATTATAATATAATCATAGGGTCATTACTAGGCACACAATTCTCCAAACTATGAAAAAATCCATAGTGGTGACATTGAAAGATAAAAATCAGCAACTAACATCATCTCAACAATCAACAGTTAACATCAATACACATATTTTTCAACAATTAACATCATCTCAACAATCATACCCAAGACAACCATATAATCTTGCCAAAAAACCAACAATCTAGATGTCAAAATTAACATGCATAGAGAGGGATATTAGAGAAGACCTCTCAAGAAGCTTTAACACTCCTGGGATCCAGATAGCATAGTGTTGAAATATAAATTGATGCACTTCAGGGTTCTGGGGGCCCCCGACACTCCTCCAAATTTTCGCATAATCATCTAAATTTGTTTCTTACACCATAGCTTTGAACTCGGTTTCCTCCATCACAGTTTCGGCTATCGCACCATTAGACTCCGAATCAGCCACCACATCATCGAACTCTAAATTGGCCACCACACTGCCGAGATTCGAATCAACCACTACACCGTCGAGATCCGAATCGGCCACCATATCTTTGAACATGGATTCACCCACTACAGCTTCGAAATCGAAATTGCCCATTATCTAAGAGAGTGGTGGCGGCGGATCGTGGTGCAGCAGCGGTGGAGAGTGAGTGGCAGTACAAATTGCAATCGACGGCGGCAGCGTGACTCGAGTGACGAAATGAGCGGCGGAGCGGTGGTGAACGGCGAATGGTGGTGAGTAGGGGACGGTGGTGAACAATGAATTGTGGTGAGAGAATGAACTATGGTGAGTGGCGGACGCTGGTAAGCGGTAGACTGTGGTGAGCATTAGACGGAGGTGAGCGGCGGACGATGGTGAGTAAGAGAGAAATATGATTTGTGGGAAAAGGAAACGAAGAGTCTGGAATGAATAGAGAGAGACTGAAATAATGGGATTGTTTGTTTTAATAAGAGTAATTAAATTAGGGAGTTGTTTAATTAAATTGAGTTGTGTAAATGAGGTGTATTAATAAAAGTAATTATTTCCATTTTAGGCAATATGACACCCTATAAGGCAACCAAGCCTATATTTTGTGGACGGATGGAGTACATCAACAATCATCAACACCTATAAAATTACATAAATCATTAATCGCTACATCGAATTTGATGAATGGACAAAAAAAATTAAAATATAGTCTAATTTGTTCTAATGCTTAATTTATACACATGAAAGACGAAAAAAGATAGAGATCTCATAGCGGAGATAGAAACAACGTTGCTAATACCTGCAAAAAAAAAAGAATCATTGTTAATAATGAAATAATCATATGTAATAACAAACAATAAACGTAAAAATAATACTAAAAAAAATTAGAACAACTTACAATGAGAATTGAGAATTGAAATATGAATATAACCTGTAAATGATGCTTGAAGTTTCTCTCAAAAGTATGAATAGTTATGTCATAAAATTTGGGAGGGTTTGCATGAAAGAAGATAATGAATTTGTTGGAAAACAATGAAGTGGGTTAAACTATTTATAGAAGAAAACTGTGAAGATGAATGACTAATATCAGATGAGTTTAAATAAAAGGCTGAGATCAACCAGGTGGCTTAGCCCACCTGGCCACCGGGTTCCTCACTATAGCGAGTGACCCGGGTTTGATTCCCTCTGGGTACGAAATATGGGAGTTATAAGGTGGGCTTGGAGATTTCTCGGAGTATTTGGAGACTTGGTGAACTAATCTAACTACTAACAACTAACATTTACCGATAAAAAATGCATATTGAAAAGTGGATTAATGAGATACAAGAAATTTTGAAACATAAGAATTCTAGCCTTGCCATATAGACACAAAATACTTTCCCTATATATAAATACTAGATAAGACCTCGCGAATTTCGCGAGCTGAAAAAAAATTGTATGTATAAAAACTGATGATTTAAATATATTTTTGTATTTAAAAAAAATTACAAAAAAATATATATAATACATGATAAAATTAAAATATTATTTGATACTCCTTCCATTACAATTTAGATTATTCAAAACTATGGAAAAATAGTTTTACACTCTTAAAATTTCCAAACATCACTTATATATCCCTCACTGAACTAATTTTTTCAATATATAGTTTAGCAATCTTTGAACTAAACTCCCTTCAATAAAGTAAAACTAACCAATATATCCTCAACGTTTGATATTGGTCTCTTGATATTTTTTTATAACAATTCGAAAAGTTACAGGACAAAATTATAACATGCATAATGTTTATATTGAATATCGCTAAATTGCATCACACCGTGAACATATAACTGGAAGTCCATATTGAATTTATTTTAAATTGGTCCCTCGACATTTTTTTCTAGCAATTCGAAAAGTTACAACACAAAACTATAATATGCATAATATTTTTAATGGATATCATTAAATTGCATCACACCATGAGTATATAATTAATTACACTATACATAGATCCAATTAGAAATGCACAGGCAATAGTGTTTTTTTTTTCTGCTTATGCATATATTTTTTTAATTTTTGTCAATTTAAGGTCCATAAGATAAATTAGATACAGTCAATAAAGAGCCTTAAAAGATACAAATATATCAATGAGAATAAGAAAGCCATAAATTGACTAAGAAATCACACATTTTAAAACACTATATATCTACCTCAACACCAACTGGAAGTCCATAGTCAATATGTTTGATACTGGTCCTTCAACATTTTTTATTAGCAATTCTAAAAGTTACAGGACCAAACCACAACATGCATAATATTTTCAATGTGGAAAATTTTCAAGTATATTTTTAGGTAAAGTTTATCCAAAAAAAAAAAAAATTGAATGGAAGAATTTAAAGATATGCAACAAATTCAAACATAACATTTTGCATAGAATTGGGACAAGATACTGTAACAAATCAACTGGTTGTTTAGAATGAGATTTTAATAATAATAATCTATATCCGATAATGTAAACTTAAACAATCATTATTCCATGCAACCAAATAAAATAATACAAAAAAGTCATTTTGATATGAAATAAAGGTATTGTAACATACATGTAGAACTTGAAAAACATATAAGAGTCAAACCTTGGAAAGCTCAAGGTTTTCTACAATAGAGGAAAAAAGAGAAAAAATATCATAAATGGTCATGTAACTTTGCCCGAGTCCAATTCGATCCTTTATCTTCTTAATTTCTCAATTATGATCCTTTTGGTATAAAAAAAAGATCAATTTCGATGGAAATTTTAAAATATCGCCCATAATTTATATGTGCTCCAGTGGTACTGCTTATGTGGTGTTCCAAGTCAATAAATTAGATTCACGTCGCACTTCATTTGAATTAGATTAGGTTCATGTTAATAGGAAGAAATCTTGTTTCCAGCTTATTTATACAAATGGAAAGTGAAGTGGATATTATTTATTGACTTAGAGCATCACGAGGGAACAAAAGACAAAACACGTGAAAATTTCAGGTGGAATAATTATAATAACACACACACTTATCACATTTAGTTTAAGAAAACATTCATGCAGAACAATTTTAATATTTTTCTCAAAAGAAACAGGTGGAGTTATTCGTACACCCATTTTATTTTAAGAGATATGGTTTGTATTAATATAAGTACATTATAATCTGAAATACGAAAAATATAAAGATAACATACCTCTTCATCTATAAGAATTAATTCAAAAAATATTTTTCCCTATTTGAATCTTTAGAGAGTACTAACCAACATCTTGCAATTTTTACTTTAATTTTTTTATTCTAAGCATCAGAAATAATTTCTAACATAGATGAGTACGTATCCTACAAAATATTTAAATATGACCAATTATCAAATAGAAAATATATGCTTTTGATTAACATTAATACTTAAAATATTCAAATAATAAAATACAAATATGGTTCATATATTTTATACATGCAAAATTAGTTTAAAAATGAAAATTTTATCAAAATATAGATTTAATAATTTTTTCATTTATTCTTAAGAAACTAAAAATCATCACAACCAAATGACAACTAAATTGAAGAAATCAAAATTGAAGAAGAAAATTCATAGTTAATAAATTGAACTAATTTGTAAGTTGTGGTTTCTTTAAAAACTGAGGGAATGTATTGGGAGTATAAAGTATATTCTAACTATCTTATAGATACAATATGTGAGTAAAATTAGTTCTTTGACTGCAATATAATATGTTAACAGTAAAAATAATTATATTGAATTAGAGAAAAAATTAATTACATTAACATAAATCACTATCATTACGATTATCAATAGCAAATGTTTAGAAACATTTAATTTGCAGGTACAATTAATATTTTGACTAATTTAATGTTTACCAATAATAAATTTATTTGCTTAAATTAGGGAAATATTAATTACATTTAAATCAATATTATTAGGATTAACAGTTATTACTCACCGTTAATTTTAGGTGCTTAATTTAAGTGATCATATGTATGAGAGTCAATTTTTTTTAAATAGCTTTAAATAAAATTTATTATCATTAATAAGTTATATATCAAATTAGGGTGAATTAATTTATACCCTATTTGCTAATGAATACAAACATGATCAAGCAAATTAATACACACAGACCAAGTGTTAACAGTGAATCTAAATTTAGGAATATTCAATTAATATAATATTTTATATTGCATTTTAAAATAATTATAATTACCTTTAATATTATGACATTATCTTTAAGTGACTATTATAATGTTCATATGATTTGTTAAACATTCTTGATTAGATATTAGTAAATTAAAATAATTCGAATGAATGTACTATGACAATAGTTTTAAAAAAACTTAGATACGTACATGAAACACTCATTTATACGGAAAAATATGTGATAAGTTAGTCATTTAAATCCATAAAAGATTCATAACACAAACATAGTCTAGATAAAAATTGTGAGAAATTAAAATATATTTCAACCATGACATATAATACATTTACTGCATTTATGATATTTTCTTTAATGACACAAATTTTGCAACTAATTTAGGGATAACTTTTTGCATCTAAGACAATGTAAAATTCCATAAAAAAATCATTTCAAAGATAGTAATGAGATGTCATTTCTTTAAACTAAATTAGTAATTGCTTAAGATCATAAAAGAATAGTGTAAGGTACATTAATTAGTAATAGAATACATTGAAACATCTTCATATTAATTGAAATTTTATATTAAAGAATAATACATAATCGATTAAGATTAACACCATTAAATATAAAATTACACGATAGACAATATAACAATGAGATTACAATTTCATATCCGGAATTTGACTATTTTCCGACCATTAATATTATTGCAACCTAGAGTTAAAGACACAGACCATACATGAGGGAGAAGATGATAACTTGAGGTCGACATGATTAAGGTACAATATTCGTCAAAAATTCATGGCAATCAAGAACGAAGTCTCTGAGATTTAAAAAGCTTGACAATGGAGACCAAAAAACCCTAAAAATATCCGCATCAGAAAAAGTATAAGCACAAGAAGAATATGAAGTCTATGAAATTTAGTACACTTGATGATCTGCACGTAGAGTTGCACGATCCGGAGCCTACGAATTTCATAAATCTAGTTAACCTACATCAAAACATAAAGAATATATTAGAACAAAGGAGAAAATTTGAGAAAGATGATGGTAAAAAAATATTAAATCTGAGATATTCACAAAAATTGAAAAAAATGCACGATGACTTACATAATCCGAAACATGAGAGATTCACACATCTTGTTAATCTGTAGTAGAGAAATTGAGAAAGATGATGAAAAATGTGTAGGAGGATAATGCAATTTATAGGGGGGAAAAATTAAAATGGACGGCTAAGATTGATGAAGAGAATGTACGGTCAAGATGAAAAATAAAAATCTAAGGTAATTTATATACACAAATATGCATATAAACATGCACATGCATATAATACAAATGTGTTTATAGAATGTCAAATTAAATTTAATGAAACATTATTGTAATGTCAAATTAAATTTAATGAAACATTATTGTAATGAAATAAAAAAGCACCTACCAAAAAATAAATTATAACTCCAAAATCTATAAACAAACATGGCAAGTGATTTTAATAATTGAATTTATAGGAATTTATTGAAAAAAACGTTACAAAACCAAGGGTTGAGATCAAAAGAAAAATAGATTAAAGGTTAGGATCAAAATTAAAACCATGGACAAAGGAGGATGGAGAAAATACAAAAGAGAGGCAAAACAAAGGTGCCACCTAGGCTAAAAATGTTTCCTCTATATAGTAGTATGGATTGATTTTTCTTCATTATTTTTTTTCTTTCAAGATCTTCATTTTTTTTTCTTTCTAAATCACTTAATAGGCGCAGACTTCAATTAATGACTTCAGATCAATGATGCTTCAAAGTATGAAAGAGAAAATATGAGTGAAAGAAAAGTGATATGGGAGTATTAATGTGAATTATATTGAGAAGATAGTAATATTTTAAAATTGTATAAAGTGAATTGTATTGAAAAAAAGTAATAATAAGTTTTATAGGTGTGGTTGGAGAATGAGATGTGAAAAATTAAATTTTAAATCTTTAACTCAATACATATTCTCCCAAAACAAATGCAGCCCAAAGCTACAAAAATAAGTAAAAAAAAACATTGTATTTTAAGGTCCGATCGCATTGAGGAAGTATTACTACTTCATCAAATAATATATTAAATTTAATATGTAGTATTAGTCGATTAGGCTAATAATAGCATAGTTGGTACTTGGTATTATGAATGATAGCTTTACGGTTTGACTTAATTAAGGTATTCAAGATTAAGAATTATGGGTGCAATTTAAAAAATAAATCGCAAATTATTATATGAAATATTCTATGTATATAGGATTCGTAAAATAATTTATATTAAAAAAATCACGAATCTTGGTCGGATCGGGTCGGGTCGGAATTGGTGATTTTTTTCTAAATTCTTTCGCAAGTCTAATTCCAGGATTTTTGTTCCCAGTTTATGTTACTATATGGGCAAATGCATGTTACTGAAGGGAAGATGTGTGTTATTATTAGACTAAATGTTATTTTTTTTTACCATTTTTTTGTGTTTTTATTGAAATAAATATTTTTCCATACAATATAAGGGCAAAAGGTGTGTTACAATCGATTCAAATATTAGTTTCACAAATATTTATTTGTTTTTACAAAACTAATTGTTTTTCCATACAATAAATCATGTAAGGTAGTGAAAAATATACTCTAATAACACAAATGTCTTACTCAATGGATAAAAGACGTAGTTGCACAAATATATAAAAACACTCTCTTAGGTTGTGTTACCATAAAGACAATCATATGTACTGTAAAATAAATGTGTGTTACCGTTGGAGTAACTACGTCTAAGTGTTAGAAAAAATGTGTGTTACTGGTGGAGCAAATTTATGTTGATGTTAGAGTAAATATGTGTTACTGCAAATGTATATTAATGTTAGAGCAAATGTATGTTGATGTTAGAGTAAATGTGTGTTACTAAAAATATGTGTTACTATTGAAGCAAATGTGTGTTAATGTTAGAGTAAATTTTCTTACTACAAATGTGTGTTACTATTGAAGTAAAGTGTGTTAATATTATAGCAAATGTATGTTATTGTTAGAATAAATATGTTTTACTATTGGAACAATTGTTTGTTAATGTTAGAGCAAATATATATTATTATTGAAGAAAATGTGTGTTAATGTATAAAATAATAAATAAAGATCTAAATGGATGGGGAATAAATAAAAAATGGAATAATGTCAATCCAAGATCTCAAAAATGGTAAAACTATCAAGGCTTAAAAGATTTTTTTTCTATCAACAAGGGCCTGCAAGATAGAAAACTATCAATATAGGACCTGAAAGATAGAATCTTTCAATTTAAGACTTAAGAATATTAAAACCATATTTAACATATTGTAATCTATATTCTTATTTTATTTATGTACATTATTAGTTTTTCATTATTTCTTTTGTTTCTTATTTTTTTCAATCACGTGAAATTAATATATCTTTTACATTTTTGGAACTATGATTTGTAAATATATTATCGGATAACAAGAAATTATTAGAGATCAAACACGGTCTTAAAATGAGTGAGTCCTAAATTACTAGTTTTATCTTTCAGGTCTTGAATCGATAGTTTTCAATCTTTTATATCCTGAATCGATAGGAAAATCTTTAATGCCTTACATTAATAGTTTTACAACCTTTCAGGCCCTGAATTGATAAAACTTCATAAAAAAACACATATTTGTTCTTGTAAAGATACATAATTGAACAACCCCAATGGAGATGGAGAGAAAAATTATCGGTGGAGATGTGGAGGAAACAGAGGATGTTGCCGTCAGAAAAGGGGGAACCAACGATTTTGGGGATTTTGTGGAAGTGGATTTGGTGGAAGTCGAAGATAAAGTAGAGTTTGGTCCGAAGGATAAGGTTTTGTTGGGACATTGTCAGTTTTGATTAAGATCCCAAAGCCCCTGAAAAGATGAGTTGTCTTTGTTGTTTTTGTCAGGCTAGTCTTGGTTAGGTTTAACACTTAGTCATTTTACACTTCACAGGTACTCAGTGAGAGGAGAACTCACTGATGACAATCAAGACAAGAGCCTGAAGACGAAGAGCACCATCCTGAACTTATAGCAGTCTTCTAAGCTAGCTGAGTAAGTGTCAGTGATGAAGAGTATGACCCTGAGGTCATTACTAACTCAGTCCTGAAGGGAACATGATGATACTGAGTTTATGGGAGACATGGAGTAGAGCCAAGCAATGCAAAAGGAATGTCAGCGTCAGGACAAGACTGTTGTGCTCGAGACAAAAAGAACTTAATAAGACAAGCCTGAAGTCTAGGAATAAGTTCTGACATTCTCATCAACCTGATGACGTGGACCAATCCGGGAAGGACACGCACGTACGGAACCTGACACGAAGACTGATTTCAGACTGCATATTCAACGGGCAAGCATTAAATGGTGCATTAAATGCAAGTTACCTAATCCATGCAAGGACGGCTGATGCATGGGAAATATGTCCGTTTGAGCCACTCTACATAGATGAACAGAAGGCTATCTCTTCCAACGGATAGTTTTTGTAATACCCCGTCCCGTTCTGTACCCTTTTCTTAATTAGAAACCTTTTTATTTTATTTTATTTTATTTTATTTTCTCTTCTTTGTTTCTTTTATTTTTAATTATTTTTGTGTGCTTTTGTGTATTTAAATATACTTACCCTTTTTATAAAACTCCTAAATTCGAAGAAAGAAAACGAATTCTTTCAAACGAATAAAGGACTACGAGAAATTAATTATTCAAATTAAATTAAGGATTTCGATCCGTTTAATTTATTGAGAAAAATCAAAATACAATAAAATATTACTTGAGTTTAAAAACTGTATTATTTTCTAAATCGGGATTATACTCGTGAACCAAACAATCCCTGAACCGTATCTTTAGGGAACGAAAATATCGAAATTATTTAGATAAGAATTGAGGAGTAGATAAGTTTAGAAAGGGAGGAGTATAAAAGAGTTTTTCTCTCTCTCCTCATTCATTTCTTTCCTTTCACGCACAAAAATTTTTTCCTTCTCTTTTTCCTCTCAACTCCTTCGGCCTCCTTTTTCCTCCGCCTCCTTCTGCCGCTGTCCTCTCCTCCTCCGACCGACGAAGCCAGCGCCGCCTCCCTCCTCCGCTGAGCTCCCGCCGCGACGCCGCCTCCCGCTCAGCCGCGACGCCGCCGTAGACCCAGGCCGGACGCGATCGACGAGCGCCGCCGAAGCCCAGCGCCGCCGAAGCCTCCCACCGCCGAGCTCCGCCGCCGCGACGAAGCCCAGGCCGCCGCCGTCGCGTTCCGAGCTCCCCTGCTCCCGTCGCTCTCTCTCTCTCTCTCTCCGTTGAAGCCGTCGCACGCCGCCGAAGCCGTAGCTCCGCCGCACGCCGCCGCCGTCTTCTCCTCCATCTCCAGTAAGATGGAATTCTTCTCTTCTTCGAAATTCATTTCCGTTTAATTCAATTTCGACTACCGAACTATTTCAATTTCTAACCGTAGCTTTCTTTTCGTTAATTTCCGATCGATTTTTGACGCCGTTGAACCGATTGCTTTTGCAAAATTTCTGGAATTTCAAACCGACGCCGTTAGGCTGCCCAAATCGTTTTTCCGAATTCCCGAACAACGCCGTAAGGCTGCCCAATTTTCGTGAACAATTTCCGGGTATCGAAACGACGCCGTTAGGCCGCCCGTTTAACGCCTCAAACTGAAGCTCGTAAGGTTTCTATCTTCGTTTTATCTTGGGTAAATTTTTGGGTTAGATTGTAAATTGTTAGAAGCTTAGAACAAGAAAAGAAATGAAAGAAAACTTACTGTTAGTTGGTTAGGTGAATTAGTATTAGTTATTGACTTATTTAGTATTATTGTTTTGTCTCACTTGTATCACTCTTTAGAAGTGAGTTTTTGGATAGTTGTTTCCTTATTTTATTTCTTTCACAAACCATGAGATTGGATTCTTAGTTTATTATTTAGTATTAGTAGTTGAATGTTGAAATATTATTGTTTTAGATGAATGGTAGTAATGACTTAGAGGACTAGTATTTTTCTTATGAATGTTTAGTATCATTGTTTTTAGTATTATGATGATATTAGTAAAATCCTATAGTATCCTTGTTTTGATGTTTTTCAAGGATTAAAAACACTTTTGAATAAATTTCGTAAACAAAGGGAAACTCGTCTTCACCTCGTACCCCTGTTAGAATTTTTTTAGAAAACACAAAAATAAAGTATTTTAATAAGTTTAGAAAAGAAAAGTTTTATATTCAAGTTTTCGTTTAAAAACGAGAAATAGAACTCTTAAGAAAGAATAACATTTTCTTTAATTTCATTAAATAATAATCTTATTTTTCTAAGTATTTTTCCAAGCTTAATAATGATTTGTTTTCCTTAAAAGACCTTTTTGAGAACACCCCTCAATTCAGTAAATACACCCCCCTGTTACACCAGCAGATTCAATAAATACACCCCCCTGTTACACCACCAGATTCGGTAAATACACCCCCTGTTACACGCTAAATTCAGTAAATACACCCTCCTGTTACACTACTAAATTCAGTAAATACACCCCCTGTTGCAGCACTGAATTTAGTAAATACACTTCCCTAATACACCTTCCCTTTAAAAGAGGTGTACTTATCAATTTGAAATCAACCTTTGAAAACTTTAGTTTTCAATAGTTTTCTGAAGACAACGACCTACTCAATCCTCGAGTTTCGCACTCTTAAGCTTTTCAAATTCAAAAGTCAACCTTTTAATCGAAATACTCCTTATTAGGATTCTGTACTTTTCGGAACACGCGCGAAGGACTCGACTGTCTGCTTACCCAATATTCCCGGAACTCAGAACAATCAGGTGGGTGATGATCCGTTGATTGATCTGCTATTAATAACGTTGTGCCGGTATTTCCTGAACTCGATTAAATCAAATCAAAAATATCTAATCCAACATAAATGTAACACCTATCTATATAACTGTTTGGATTATGTGATATAACTATATATGTTATATATTAGCCTGTTGTTTTGTGAATCTATCACCACTGCATGAGTAAACACCTTACGTGAGCATGAACCAGTTCAATTATCAGTCAAGTATTTTCTCGATGAGGTTGTTGTATCAGTTTTATGGAAAGTCAGTAAGTACGGAGTTGTGATTTGGGTATTGTTTTTACGGCCTCCGGGGACAGCTGTCGTTGGACGCCCTCGGAATCAAGGTCGTTGATTGTTTTTCCGGCCTCTGGGGACAGCTGTCGTTGGACGCCCTCGGAATCAAGGTCGTTGATTATTTTTCCAGTCTCCGGGGACAGCTGTCGTTGGACGCCCTCGGAATCAAGGCTGTTGATGGTTGGAGTTGAAAAGAGTAACTATGATGGAAGTGGAATGGTTGTACGTTTATGGTTTGATAGTTGTGATAATATGTGATATGACTTTGGGCTTTGCCCTAATGTGAGCCAACTTGTGCTATTTCAATTATATCATGCGCAATATGCTTAATCACCGTTTAAATCTTTATAATCTTTTATATGAAACTGATTAAATAAATTAAACACTTTATCAATGAGTATAACTTAATATATTTCGGATTTACCAATCCCATGATGTTGCAATCACCCATAAGTGAGAATTCAATTCTCACGCCCCCTTTTCTTAACCCATTGCAGATTTCAATTACGGGGAGCAAGGACAGTGACACAGAAGACACAAAGTCTCCCTTTTGCTTAAAATATATTATTATTAATACCAAGATGCCTATTATTTCTATTTTCCCAATAAATGTTATCGATACTGCCATGCAAGACGATACTCTTTCCGTGTGTTTAAATTATCCAAACTCAGTGTGTATTATTCTGAAGAAACAGAACCCTCTATCCATCTTTATATATATACAAATATACTTACGTTATAATATTACTTCCCACTTATCCGCTGCATAAAACTTCTCTCTCTCATTTCAGTTATATTCCTTTCAAAAATTTTATAATTCGGACTTTTGATCACAATAACACTTCGAATCCGATATAATTAATATATTCTGGGTTCGGGGCGTTACAGGTGGTATCAGAGCTTATGTTCAAAAATTTCGGACCCAACCCCAAATCCTATTTTCTTGTCACAATAAAATTATTTATTATCACTTAAGTATTAAAATATTAAAATTTTCTGAGGGAAACGTGTCTCTGATTACTATCTA
The DNA here is from genome assembly GCA_947034835.1 of Ballota nigra. Lineage (NCBI taxonomy): Eukaryota > Viridiplantae > Streptophyta > Magnoliopsida > Lamiales > Lamiaceae > Ballota > Ballota nigra. Next base: position 124,243,122 of record OX344723.1, read on the forward strand.
CAAGCTCCTCGAAGGTACGATACTACTTTTATAATGTTGCTTAAAGGCCTTTAAAATTCACAACTGCTTAAATTCATAATATTACCCGATCAAAAAGGTTACGATAACTCAAAATAGTGTTCGTGCTACGAAGGGAGAACTACAAAATCTAGTCTAAGTTGCTTTTGAAACTTGAATAATTGATAAGAATGCTCGAATAATTTGTGAACTTCATAAATGATATTATGTGATTTCTTTGATTACGTGCTTTAAATGCTTACTTTACGGTTATTTTTCCTTTTAAACTAAAATTTTGACTAGAACTTTCCTTTCCCTATAGGAAGCCTAAGATGGATGTGGCCCAATACTTAGAGATTGAGCAGTTAGAAGTAGAGACCATTGATGCCTTCACTGCCCGCTTTGTAGAGTCACGCGAAAGGGCAAGGACTGCCCCGGAGCCCCACATCGAGACTGACTTCGCAGCTGCGACCCGATTCGCAGGAGGAGTGATCGAAATCTTCCGCCCTATCGCTACTGGACTATTAGATCGCATGAGGGTAGACGACCCAGAGCAGGGACCTCAGGTTCACTTAGACGTTTACTAGGTGGAGGCCCAGAGAGTGATTCGACACGCGGATGATCACCGCACCCTGTCCCGACAGGCCGCCGGAATTTCTCGGAGTGATTTTGCCATGTCCGGAGCTCTTCACGAGGACGCCGTACTTGCCCGAGTCTCAGCCGCCGCATCAAGGGCTGCCGCAAACTCTCAAGAAGAGTTCTCCCGTACCACCCTCAGGAGGTCCATGCTGTACTTGGACGCAGCTCTCGGGCAATGGGATAACTCCATCGCTTACTGGATAGCGAGTGGACTACCTGGGGAGGGACCTTTCGGCTTTGGGGAAGCCGCACCTCCTGTGTTTGAGCCAGGGGTAGCAGAGGTCGAGGCAGACGAACCAGAGGGAGATGAACCAGAGGAAGAGATAGATTCCCCGCCAGAGTCAGAAGTTGATGATTAGTTGGACCACCAGACTTTGTATATAGTAGTAGACGCATATATATAGTATAGGTGGTAGCCGTTTGACTTATAGTAGTAGTCATTCTGCGTGGTCGTTTTTCTTATAGACCATTGCAGCGTAGCTCTAACCCCCCCATTTTGTCGCTCGTGATCCATATTGATGTGAGGACACGATGCTATAGCTTTACCTAGAACCCTTTTGCATTCCTTGACGAATGTAAGGAGACTGACTCCGTAGAACCAAAACTTTTAGATATATATATACTTATTATGTGCTCACTACTTGTCAATGTGTTTTACTTGCTTTATATATTGATTGTCGTATATTTTATCTGATTATCGCTTAATGACACATCACTGGTTCCTAGAATACTGTGCGAATGTGAGCACTGTACCATTGAGGGCTCCAATGCGCAGCTGGTGAATTACGTACCACACGTGTTTCAGTGCTAGCGTTGTGTTGATTTGGTTAATCCGGTTATGTTTTTATAATTTTCTCGCACCTATACGTATCATAATAATATTATTCTTTTCGATCAGAACTACCTTTAGAATGACACCCGGACGTAAACGTGGACGACCCCGCGTTAACCCTATCCCTGAACCCGTGGATCCGATAGAACAAGACCCACCCCTTCAGGCTGAACCTGAACCGCCTCAGCAAGCCGCACCAGAAAACGATATCGCGAGAGAAATACTGATCTCTCTTCAGAACTACATTCAGCAACAAGTTCCACCACCTCCTCCGCCGTTGTACTGGCCTATACCTCAGATAGCGCCCAGGGCGAATGACTTTGTCGAACGCTTTCGACGACTGCAGCCACCTAGGCTGGATGGGAAAGAGGATCCCTTTGAAGTCGAGGAGTGGATATCGGGATTGGAACGTATCTTCAGACACATGGCACTGGCTGATGCACAGAAGGTCTCCTGTGCCCAGTTCCAACTGATGGAAGATGCAGCCCAATGGTGGGAATCTTATGAACGAACCATGGACGAAGAAGCTAGACAGGTCCTTACTTGGGAGAACTTTAAGAAAGCTATACTGGATCGATACTTTCCACGAGTCCTGAGGGATCGGAAAGAACAAGAATTTGTCAACCTTCGACAGGGAACTCTCTCAGTGATAGAGTACGATAGAAGGTTCAACCAACTGTCTCGTTATGCCCCACATCTGGTGGGTGACGATGAAAGGAAAGCTCGCAGGTTCGAGCAGGGTTTGAGGCCCGAGATAGCAGGAATTATAATTGGCCTTCAGGTGCCAAATTATGGAGAAGTTTTCCATCGAGCATTGATGGTTTCGATCAGTCAAAACTTAGAGTACAAACCAACTCCGACTACTGTCCCTGTCAATCGGAATTGGCAGCCACCCTTTAAAAGGAATTCAGTTCCGCAATCCAAGGGGAACAACTTTGTTGGCTCTCGAGCTAACCAGAACTGTCAAAGGTGTGGAAGAAGATACTGGGGACCCTGTAATCAGGGAGGAGTAATTTGTTTTCGTTGCCATCAACCAGGGCACAAGTCCAATGAATGTGTTCAGCCACCGAACAACAACCGTCAACCGGTTAATAACGCTCAGTACCGCCCTCAGCAGGCAAGCAATTATCAGGCTCGTCAACTACCTGCACCTAACAACCGCCAAGCGGGACCCCCAGTCAGAGGTCCGCCTAATCAAGGTCAGAGAAGGCCAGGCCACGTGAATGCTATCCTAGAGGAAGGGGAAAGCAGTGGAGAGCAACTTCGCCTGAAAGGACCAGCTCAGCTTGAGCAGCATGAGACGCTAGCAGGTACTGTCTTTGTACTTGAAAAACCTTTGTATGTACTGTTTGATACTGGAGCATCTCATTCCTTTATATCTGATAACTTTAAAAGAAAGTTAGGATTAGTCGAGATAAAAGGAAAAGTTTTAAACGTTAGTATTCCATCTGGAACTACTATGGAAATTGAGGGTCAAATTAGAGGTTTACCTCTAACGCTAGACAATCACTTGATAGAGTCCGACCTTCACGTCCTTAAGATGAAAACCTTTGACATAATCTTAGGCATTGACTGGTTAACGAGAAACAAAGCGATAATAAAATGCGCCGAACGCGAGATCGACCTCGAAACTCGTGATGGCCAATGTTTCACGTTTCGCGAAGTCAAGACCAAGAAGGAAACCCGAGTAATATCAGCAATCCAAGCTGCTGCAATATTACGAAAAGAGAAATGCCAAGCTTACCTCGTTCACATCTCGGCAGGAGAGATAGACGATAACTTACGCATCAAGGTGCCAATTGTGGATGGATATCTTGATGTATTCCCCGAGGAATTAAACGGGTTACCTCCCGATTGTCAGATAGAGTTTTCCATCGACTTGATACCTGGGGCAGCACCAGTATCTAAAGCACCCTATCGAATGGCCCCAAAGGAATTAGAAGAACTGAAGGAACAACTGCAAGGTTTGCTTGAAAAGAAGTTCATCAGACGTAGTGCATCACCATGGGGAGCACCCGTGTTGTTCGTAAAGAAGAAAGACGGAACTTTCCGTATGTGCATAGATTACCGAGGTCTCAATCAACTGACCATTAAGAACAAATATCCTCTTCCAAGGATAGAAGACTTGTTCGATCAGTTAAAGGATGCTACGATATTCTTAAAGATCGATCTAAGGTCTGGTTATCACCAGCTAAAGGTCAAGAGCGAGGATATCCCGAAGACAGCATTCCGGACTCGGTATGGATATTACGAATTCACCGTGATGCCCTTTGGAGTAACGAATGCTCCAGCGATCTTCATGGATCTGATGAATAGAGTATTTCATCCGTACCTGGATCAATTTGTTATTGTCTTCATCGACGACATACTCGTGTACTCTAAGAGCAAAGAGCAACACGAAGAACATCTCAAAGCAGTCTTAGAGACAATGAGACGAGAGAAGTTGTATGCCAAATTCAGCAAGTGTGAAATTTTGATCGACCGTGTGATGTTCTTAGGACATATAATCTCCGCAAAAGGGATTGAAGTGGACCCAGCAAAGGTAGAAGCCATCATGAACTGGAAGGCACCTACTAACGTCAATGAAATTCGGAGTTTTCTTGGGTTAGCAGGGTACTACCGCAGGTTCATACAAGATTTTTCCAGCATTGCGAAACCGCTGACGAAACTGACCAAGAAAACTGAGAAGTTTACTTGGGATTCAACTTGTGAAGAAAGTTTCCAAGAGCTAAAAAAAAGGCTAACCACGTCGCCTGTGTTAACCATCCCAGATGGATCAGAAGGATTCGTCATTTACACAGACGCTTCTTTGTCAGGTTTGGGTTGTGTTCTGATGCAGAATAAGAATGTTGTAGCTTATGCATCTCGACAACTTAAGGATCACGAACAAAACTACCAAATGCACGACTTAGAACTGGCCGCAGTAGTCCACGCGTTAAAAATTTGGAGACACTACCTATATGGAGGAAAGTGTGAGATCTACACTGACCATAAGAGTCTAAAATACTTCTTTACGCAGAAGGAATTGAACATGCGTCAGAGAAGATGGCTCGAATTGGTAAAGGATTACAATTGCACTATCCACTACCACCCTGGAAAGGCAAACGTAGTGGCAGACGCTTTGAGTAGAAAGGAAGATACAAAACTAAGCGTCGTTCCGACCACGCAATTACCACTAATGGGAGAACTCTCTCGTTTAGACTTGGAATTTTCCACACAGTGTTGTGCAGATTCCATGGTTTACACGTTCACCCTACAACCAACCTTACGAGAAAGGATCCTAGCAGCGCAAAAGGACGATAAATTCTTGAGAGGAATACGTAAGCGCGCTGAGGAAGGAACCATTCAGAGATTCGTATTGGGTACTGATGGAGCTTTAATGTTCGATAACATAATCTGTGTGCCTAAGGATGACGGAATCAGGAACGAAATTCTGAAAGAGGCACATAGCACTCCTTACACCGTTCATCCCGAAGAGACGAAAATGTACCGATGATTGAAAGAGAACTTTTGGTGGAGGGGTATGAAGAGATCGATAGCTCAATTCGTCAGGAGTTGTTTAACCTGCCAACGAGTTAAAGCAGATCACCAACGACCTCCAGGGTTGTTGCACCCTCTGGAGATGCCATAGTGGAAATGGGAGGACATCACTATGGATTTTGTCACCGGTTTTCCAAAAACGGTGAAGAATCACGATGCCATTTGGGTTATCGTAGACAGACTTACGAAAACTGCCCATTTTATCCCTATAAGAATGACGTACACGTTGGACAAGCTCGCCCAACTGTACATAGCAGAGATAGTCAGACTGCACGGAGTACCAGTTTCAATAGTATCCGATAGAGACCCCCGTTTTACCTCCAATTTCTGGGGAAGTCTGCAACGAGCCTTAGGTACTGAATTGAAGTTCAGCACCGCGTACCACCCGCAGACGGATGGGCAATCGGAAAGAACCATTCAAACGCTTGAAGATATGCTCAGAGCTTGCGCTCTAGATCTTGAAGGAAGTTGGGAAAGCCACCTTTCCTTAGTAGAGTTCGCTTATAACAACAGTTATCAAGCAACGATACAAATGGCTCCGTACGAAGCACTCTACGGGAAGAGGTGTAGATCACCAGTTTGTTGGGATGAAGTCGGGATTCGAAAGATTCTCGGACCCGAATTAGTCGAGAAGTCGGCTGAGATAGTCGCAAAGATTAAAGAAAGGATCAAGTCGGCCCAGGACCGCCAGAAATCGTATGCAGACACCCGAAGAAGGGATTTACAATTTGACATCGGCGAGAAAGTATTTCTCAAAGTTGCACCAATGAAAGGTCTAATCCGTTTTGGAAAGAAAGGTAAACTAAAGTCGCGATACATTGGACCATTCGACATCCTGAATAGAATCGGGGATGTAGCTTATCGCATAGCTTTGCCACCGGAGTTATCACGAGTGCATAATGTGTTCCACATATCTACACTCCGGAAATACGTGAGCGATCCAAACCACGTTATTAATCACGTAGAATTAGGTCTGAACAGTGACCTGACTTATGAAGAGATTCCAGTAACTATCTTGGGAAGAAAGTTACACTTGTTAAGGAATCGAGAGATGCCTTTAGTGCTCGTTCAGTGGAGCCGACACGGAAAAGAAGAAGCGACTTGGGAAAGAGAGGATGAAGTCCTAGCCAAATACCCTCAAAGCTTAAGTAATACCTAAGACGTGAATTTCGGGGGCGAAATTCTGTTAAGGGGGTGAGGATGTAATACCCCGTCCCATTCTGTACCCTTTTCTTAATTAGAAACCTTTTTATTTTATTTTATTTTATTTTCTCTTCTTTGTTTCTTTTATTTTTAATTATTTTTGTGTGCTTTTGTGTATTTAAATATACTTACCCTTTTTATAAAACTCCTAAATTCGAAGAAAGAAAACGAATTCTTTCAAACGAATAAAGGACTACGAGAAATTAATTATTCAAATTAAATTAAGGATTTCGATCCGTTTAATTTATTGAGAAAAATCAAAATACAATAAAATATTACTTGAGTTTAAAAACTGTATTATTTTCTAAATCGGGATTATACTCGTGAACCAAACGATCCCTGAACCGTATCTTTTGGGAACGAAAATATCGAAATTATTTAGATAAGAATTGAGGAGTAGATAAGTTTGGAAAGGGAGGAGTATAAAAGAGTTTTTCTCTCTCTCCTCATTCATTTCTTTCCTTTCACACACAAAAAATTTTCCTTTCTCTTTTTCCTTTCAACTCCTTCGGCCCTATGTTTTAAAAAGCGGATCGGACCGGCCGGTCCGACCGGTCCGACCGCTACTCGGACATGCCACCGTACGGCTCAAAAGCATTGGACCGCTGGCTACCTAAAGCGCTCGTGAACCGGCCAAAAGCGGCGAAATCGGGTCCGACCGGTCACTGGTCGGACCGGCCGACTCGGCGAGTTTTGTGTTTTTTAAGGAAAAAAAAGTTTGGGGGTTGTTTTATAATTTTCAAACTTATTCAATCATTACCGTTCTCATTTCTGCGTGTGTGACCACTTCTCCATTCTTAAATATCAATCCCAACCTACAGTTTCCAAACGGATCATTTCGGTGGCGCCGCTCCATTCTCGATTGGTGATTGTGGTGGCACTACATCAGAGTTCTCCATTGATGATTTTGCAGAGCTTCAATTGATGCATATGAACCGAAAGAGGAAGTATTGAGAGAATTGAAACAGAGAGATGGTGAAGAGACTGAAGATTGTGAGAACGAGGGCAAATTTGTACGGCCCACTATTTCTCCACGATGATGATGGTAGATATGTTTTCAAATTAGAATTAGATTTCAGTTTCTATTACTTTATTATTGTTCTACTTAAAATGATTAAAAATATAAGATGATAATTAATTAAAAGCAATACACTGCACCATACTAATAAGAAATTAATTTTAAATATTGTAAATATTAATTCTTCTATTAATTTTGTTTCATAGAATATCTTATAATGAGAGAAAATATATATGACAATTAATAATTTATATATTTAACTATATATTATGTAATTATGACGTCATACCGGTTTAATCGCTTTAATAACGGTCAGACCCGATTGGACCCGGTCCGACCAAAAGCGCTAGGCAGACCGGTTCAACGTCCGCTTCCGCTTTTAAAACATAGCTTCGGCCTCCTTTTTCCTCCGCCTCCCTCTGCCTCTGTCCTCTCCACCTCCGACCGACAAAGCCAGCGCCGCCTCCCTCCTCCGCTGAGCTCCCACCGCGACGCCGCCTCCCGCTCAGCCGCGACGCCGCCGTAGACCCAGGCCGGACGCGATCGACGAGCGCCGCCGAAGCCCAGCGCCGCCGAAGCCTCCCACCGCCGAGCTCCACCGCCGCGACGAAGCCCAGGCCGCCGCCGTCGCATTCCGAGCTCCCCTGCTCCCGTCGCTCTCTCTCTCTCTCTCTCTCTCTCTCTCTCTCTCTCTCTCTCTCTCTCCGTTGAAGCCGTCGCACGCCGCCGAAGCCGTAGCTCCGCCGCACGCCGCCGCCATCTCCTCCTCCATCTCCAGTAAGATGGAATTCTTCTCTTCTTCGAAATTCATTTCCGTTTAATTCAATTTCGACTACCGAACTATTTCAATTTCTAACCGTAGCTTTCTTTTCATTAATTTCCGATCGATTTTTGACGCCGTTGAACCGGTTGCTTTTGCAAAATTTCTGGAATTTCAAACCGACGCCGTTAGGCTGCCCAAATTATTTTTCCGAATTCCCGAACAACGCCGTAAGGCTGCCCAATTTTCGTGAACAATTTCCGGGTTTCGAAACGACGCCGTTAGGCCGCCCGTTTAACGCCTCAAACTGAAGCTCGTAAGGTTTCTATCTTCGTTTTATCTTGGGTAAATTTTTGGGTTAGATTGTAAATTGTTAGAAGCTTAGAACAAGAAAAGAAATGAAAGAAAACTTACTGTTAGTTGGTTAGGTGAATTAGTATTAGTTATTGACTTATTTAGTATTATTGTTTTGTCTCACTTGTATCACTCTTTAGAAGTGAGTTTTTGGATAGTTGTTTCCTTATTTTATTTCTTTCACAAACCATGAGATTGGATTCTTAGTTTAGTATTTAGTATTAGTAGTTGAATGTTGAAATATTATTGTTTTAGATGAATGGTAGTAATGAATTAGAGGACTAGTATTTTTCTTATGAATGTTTAGTATCATTGTTTTTAGTATTATGATGATATTAGTAAAATCCTATAGTATCCTTGTTTTGATGTTTTTCAAGGATTAAAAACACTTTTGAATAAATTTCGTAAACAAAGGGAAACTCGTCTTCACCTCGTACCCCTGTTAGAATTTTTTTAGAAAACACAAAAATAAAGTCTTTTAATAAGTTTAGAAAAGAAAAGTTTTATATTCAAGTTTTCGTTTAAAAACGAGAAATAGAACTCTTAAGAAAGAATAACCTTTTCTTTAATTTCATTAAATAATAATCTTATTTTTCTAAGTATTTTTCCAAGCTTAATAATGATTTGTTTTCCTTAAAAGACCTTTTTGAGAACACCCCTCAATTCAGTAAATACACCCCCCTGTTACACCTGCAGATTCAATAAAAACACCCCCCTGTTACACCACCAGATTCGGTAAATACACCCCCTGTTACACGCCAAATTCAGTAAATACACCCTCCTGTTACACTACTAAATTCAGTAAATACACCCCCTGTTGCAGCACTGAATTTAGTAAATACACTTCCCTAATACACCTTCCCTTTAAAAGAGGTGTACTTATCAATTTGAAATCAACCTTTGAAAACTTTAGTTTTCAATAGTTTTCTGAAGACAACGACCTACTCAATCCTCGAGTTTCGCACTCTTAAGCTTTTCAAATTCAAAAGTCAACCTTTTAATCGAAATACTCCTTATTAGGATTCTGTACTTTTCGGAACACGCGCGAAGGACTCGACTGTCTGCTTACCCAATATTCCCGGAACTCAGAACAATCAGGTGGGTGATGATCCGTTGATTGATCTGCTATTAATAACGTTGTGCCGATATTTCCTGAACTCGATTAAATCAAATCAAAAATATCTAATCCAACATAAATGTAACACCTATCTATATAACTGTTTGGATTATGTGATATAACTATATATGTTATATATTAGCCTGTTGTTTTGTGAATCTATCACCACTGCATGAGTAAACACCTTACGTGAGCATGAACCAGTTCAATTATCAGTCAAGTATTTTCTCGATGAGGTTGTTGTATCAGTTTTATGGAAAGTCAGTAAGTACGGAGTTGTGATTTGGGTATTGTTTTTACGGCCTCCGGGGACAGCTGTCGTTGGACGCCCTCGGAATCAAGGTCGTTGATTGTTTTTCCGGCCTCCGGGGACAGCTGTCGTTGGACGCCCTCGGAATCAAGGTCGTTGATTATTTTTCCAGTCTCCGGGGACAGCTGTCGTTGGACGCCCTCGGAATCAAGGCTGTTGATGGTTGGAGTTGAAAAGAGTAACTATGATGGAAGTGGAATGGTTGTACGTTTATGGTTTGATAGTTGTGATAATATGTGATATGACTTTGGGCTTTGCCCTAATGTGAACCAACTTGTGCTATTTCAATTATATCATGCGCAATATGCTTAATCACCGTTTAAATCTTTATAATCTTTTATATGAAACTGATTAAATAAATTAAAGACTTTATCAATGAGTATAACTTAATATATTTCGGATTTACCAATCCCATGATGTTGCAATCACCCATAAGTGAGAATTCAATTCTCACGCCCCCTTTTCTTAACCCATTGCAGATTTTAATTACGGGGAGCAAGGACAGTGACACAGAAGACACAAAGTCTCCCTTTTGCTTAAAATATATTATTATTAATACCACGATGCCTATTATTTCTATTTTCCCAATAAATGTTATCGATACTATCATGCAAGACGATACTCTTTCCGTGTGTTTAAATTATCCAAACTCAGTGTGTATTATTCTGAAGATACAGAACCCTCTATCCATCTTTATATATATACAAATATACTTACGTTATAATATTCCTTCCCACTTATCCGCTGCATAAAACTTCTCTCTCTCATTTCAGTTATATTCCTTTCAAAAAATTTATAATTTGGACTTTTGATCACAATAACACTTCGAATCCGATATAATTAATATATTCTGGGTTCGGGGCGTTACAGTTTTCAATCACCTATAAATACAGAAGGCTTGGAACCCATTCAAGGTTACGGGAAATTTCCAAGCCATAAATTACTCAAACTCTCAAGCATTCAAAGCATTCAGTCTTTAGAAGAAGCACTCGAAACCAGTTAAATTTCCCAAGTGTTTCTTAGTTTCTGAGAGTTATTCTGTATTCCAAAGAGCGTACTAGCAATATCTTAAGCTTAGAGTGATTATCCAATCCTTAGCATAGCTTTGTCTTGCAAGGATAATCACAACCTTGTTGGAATCCAAACTGAAACCAAAACCCTAAGTTAGGTTTGTTGGTAGTAGTTAAGTTAGTGAGTTAGTTGGAGGAGTTTGTATAGGTCAGCGAGGTAGCTGATCTTGGTGCACCTTGACACGTTAAAAACAAGAATCCCCTGAGTGGATTTCCTGTTAAATCAGGCCGTGGACGTAGGGGCTTGAGTCTCTGAACCACGTTAAACTCCATGTGTTCTTATTGCTTTGATATTGTGCTAGCTTGTCATATTACTTATTCATTCATAGCATTTGATCTTTATCAAGCTGAATCAATCAGCCTGGTCATCAAACAAGAGCACTGCCCTACTAATCACTACTTCAGAATTGAGTAATCAAGTTTTTAGAAAGCAAACTAAACAAGACTTTAAACTATCAGGGCTCACGCATTTCCGCACTGAACTCAAATTGATAGTCAGCCAACTGACCCGCACTAAATGTAGTCAGTTGGGAGATTATCAGCTCTCAGTTCTTTATCACTCTGAGTAAAGGGGACTCAGCAAGATTTAAGTTGAAAATTTGGTATACGTGTATTCCTCCCCCCCATACACGTATTCATCAGTCTTGTTCCGGGACCAACAGGTTTAAGTACGTTTTGGCCCTACAGTCATTGATGTAGATATGGGAAATTAAATCGGGATCGAACATCTGCCTCACTTATCAGTTATTTTTATTATTGCATTTAAGTCCTTCAATTAAAATGTGTTCTACCTTTTTGACACGTTGTTTATTTAAATTACAGTTGTAATTGGTGGTCCCCACTATTGGCTACATATTCTAGTACTGGCAGATGAATGAATTATTAGAAAATTCATAACAATATTCTTCTTTTCTCTTTCTATTTTGTTATCTCTCTCTCTCTATTATGTTATCACTTTATCTTTCTCTCTCTCATTTAACCAATCATCTTTCCTATTCCTACATAATTAAAAATATATATATAAAATCTCTCATTAAATTCATCTAAATACCATAATTGGTATTTGAGAGTTGTCTTTCCTTGGTCATGGTAGAAGGAATGCATTTCAAATACCTACAAGAGTTAGGTAAAAAGTTAGAACAACTGTTACAGATTGAGTATATGAAGTGGGAGGCTACTGAAGCTAAAATCAATAAGACTGTAGCTACACTTACTTCCAAACATGATGATCAGATGGGAGGTGTATTTGACAGGCTGGACCATGTCACTAGTACTCTTGAAAACTATTTAGTTGCAAATCTTGAATAATGACAAGGGGAAAACACATTTTGATAAGGAATCGCTTTTGGGAACTCTTAATATTGGTTCTTCTAATGTTAACCCGATCCAACAATTCCAAGAAACTCCCAAAATCAAGCAAATCAATGATGTAACCACCTTCCACAGCCCAACTCCTAAGGTGGATTTCCCTAGGTTTGATGGATACAAACCTACATCGTGGATCCTCAAATGTGAGGGATACTTCCAGGTTGTACCAGGCCTGGCAGATCCACAAAAACAAACACCAACACCAACACATGGAGACCGCCTCTGAGATAATGCTCAATCTTGAAGCGATGTTTAAACATCAGAACCGTACAGCTAGGCAAATCACCATGCAAAAGATGCTTTCGTTGAAGATGGTGGAAGGTACGCCCGTAAGGGATCACGTTATCGAGATGATGGGTTATCTCAACAAGTTGGAAGTACTTGGTGCGGAATTTGATCTCCCTACTAAGGTCGATTTCGTTCTCCATTCTCTGCCGAAGAGCTTTGAGCAGTTTCAGTTGAACTATCAAATGAATGACCGGGCCAATAGTTTGCCCGAGCTCTTGCAAGCTTTGGTGTCGGCGGAGACTTTAATGGATCATCAAACTGTTGCTATGGTGGCAAACGGTCCGTCTGCCTCTTCGGGTCCCAAGGGAGGGAAGAAGAGAAAGAGGACGAAAGTCCAGACCCAAGCAAATCCAACTGTTGCGAAACCCAAGAAAATTGGAGAAGGAGGTGGAAAGAAAGCTGTTAAGGGTAAGTGCTTCAATTGTGGTGAGAAGGGACATTGGAGGGCGACCTGTTCTAAGCCTAAGAAGGCGGTAAAGAAAGGTAAGTCTCATGCTTTAGTCGTTGAAACTTATGTTGCGGCGTATGCTGCCCACGTTTGGGTAGTGGATACCGGGGCAACTGATCATATTTGTTTCACTCTTCAGGGGTTCCAGCTAACCCGACGACTTAGCAAGAATGAGATCACCATCACTTTGGGCGATGCTACGAGAGTGGCAGCCGAAGTAGTGGGAGTCGTGCACCTATCTTTTGAAGATAGAGTTTTAATTTTAAGAGATGTTTTATACGTTCCGAACTTTAGGAAGAATTTAATTTCAGTTTCTAAGTTATTTTTTGATGGATATTCAGTTACTTTTAATAAAGTTGTTACTGTTTCTTTTAAGAATGATACTATCTGTCGTGGAACGTTGGTAAACAATCTCTATACGATTAAGTGTGCACACCACTCAAATAATGAATCTAATAACACGTCGATCATTTCGAGTAATAAAAGAAAGTGTTCTTCGGAGATGAACGAAACACTTCTATGGCATCTTAGACTAGGTCATATTAATCTAAAGCGGATAGAGAGATTGGTGAAAGACGGATCCTTGGAATCATTCCAAGTCGAACCGTTTCCAACTTGTGAATCCTGTTTAGAGGGTAAGATGACCAAGAGAGCATTTGGAGCCAAGGGGAATAGAGCCACGGAAGTGTTAGAACTCGTTCATACCGATGTGTGTGGTCCAATGACGATCAAAGCGAGAATGGGGTATGAGTATTTCGTCACCTTTATTGACGATTACTCGAGATATGGGTACATTTACCTTATGAGGCATAAGTCTGAAACTTTTGATAAGTTCATAGAGTTTAAGGCCGAAGCCGAGAAACATAGGGAAAAGAGTATCAAGTTTCTACGATCAGATTGTGGAGGCGAATACCTTAGCGATGAATTCTTGAACTACTTATCGGACGAAGGGATCGTATCCCAGTTAACCGCACCGGGAACCCCTCAACAGAACGGTGTGGCGAAACAAAGAAACCGGACTCTTTTAGAGATGGTCAGATCCATGCTGAGTTATTCGGATTTACCCAAGTAGTTTTGGGGTAATGCCTTAGAAACAACGGCTTACATTCTAAACTTGGTGCCATCCAAATCGATTCCTAAAACCCCAATGGAATTGTGGACCGGGCGCAAGCCCCGTCTAAGACATTTGCGGATTTGGGGTTGTCCGACATACGTGCTAGACAAGGAAGCCGGTAAGTTGGATCCACGTTTGTAATTAAGGTTGTTTATAGGATACCCTACGGGAACGAAAGTGTGTATGTTCTATAGTCCCAAGGATCAAAAGACCGTGATTAGTACATACTTTAAATTCTTGGAGAAAGACTATATGAGCAATCGGAAACCTAAAAGTGAAATTACCTTAGAAGAATTGAGAGGTCAAACCTCGATACCAAGTATACAAGATGATGTACCACACGTCACATCTTCACAACTAGAACCCTGTCGTAGTGGGAGGATTGCTAGGCAACCCGAGAGATTCATGGGGATAGGAGAATCTTCGGATTTGGTTCCCGGCGATTAATCAGACCCATGGACATACGACGAGGCGATCCAAGATAAAGATGCGGAGTCGTGGCAAACGTCAAATGGAAACCGAGATGGGTTCGATGGATCATAATCAAGTATGGAAGTTGGTCGAACCACCCAATGGGGTAGAACCCATTGGATGTAAGTGGGTGTACAAGAGGAAAAGAGGACCGGACGGAAGGGTTGAGACCTTCAAAGCGAGGCTTGTGGCCAAAGGGTATACTAAAAAAGAAGGGATCGAATATGAGGAAACCTTTTCGCCTGTAGCTATGCTTAAGTCCATCTGTATTCTCTTATCGATCGCTGTGCACCTATATTACGAGATCTGGCAAATGGATGTTAAGACAGCTTTCTTTAACAGAAGTCTTGACGGGATAGATATCTATATGCAACAGCCCAAAGGTTTCATTGAAAAAGGCCAAGAGCATCTCGTATGCAAGCTTAAGAGATCCATTTATGGACTTAAGCAAGCATCGCGTACTTGGAACCACTGTTTTGATCAAGTGATTAAGTATTATGGGTTTGATCAAAGCGAGTTCGAAAGTTGTGTGTATAAGAAGCGTGACGGAACTGCGGTGGTATTCTTAGTATTATACGTAGACGATATTCTGCTCATTGGAAACAATGTAAAGGTATTGTCAGACGTAAAGGTATGGCTGTCAAAACAATTTGATATGAAGGACTTAGGGGAAGCCGGTCACATCCTTGGGATCAAGATCACTCGTGATCGCAAGAAGAGGAAATTGGGCTTATCGCAAGCTTTATACATTGACACTGTTTTGAAGCGTTTCAGCATGCAAGATTCCAAGAAAGGTTTTGTACCTTTTAGGCACGGAATCCATCTATCTAAAGAAATGAGCCCTAAGACGCAAGCGGAGATAGATGACATGAAAGGTGTTCAGTACGCTTCGGTCGTAGGAAGCCTTATGTATGCAATGCTGTGTACGAGACCGGATATCTGCTTTGCCGTGGGCATGGTGGCAAGATATCAAAGTAATCCTGGGAAAGACCATTGGACTGCCGGAAAGTGCATCTTGAGGTATCTGAAAAGAACTCGTGAGCGGATGCTGATTTACCAGTCAGATAGTCTTGTTCCCGTGGGATACACGGACTCAGATTTCCAATCAGACATAGACTCAAGAAAGTTAACCTCGGGTAATGTGTTTTGCGTGGGAGGAGGAGCCATTTCATGGAGAAGCGTTAAGCAGAAATGCATCGCCGATTCGACCATGGAAGCCGAGTATGTAGCTGTTTGTGAAGCAGCAAAAGAGGCAGTTTGGCTCAAGAACTTCTTAGTGGACTTGGTCGTTGTTTCGAATTTGCCCGACAAGATAACTATCTTTTGTGACAATGCCGGAGCAGTTGCAAATTCAAAGGAACCGAGAGCCCACAAGGCCAGCAAACACATAGAAAGAAAATACCATCTTATACGAGAAATCGTTAAGAGAGGAGATATAGAGGTGGCAAAGATAGCATCGGGTGACAACCTAGCGGTCCATTCACAAAGTGTCTGCCTCAGAGTACATTCGAGATACATGTGGATGGAATGGGAGTCAAGACTATTGCCAATCTGCTTTAAGTATAAGTGGGATGAATTATTAGGTTAGTGTAGGTTGACATGAGATGTCACGTAGAGCTACTACACTAAGACATGCATGATGTATACTTAAAGCAGACTTTAAGTATAAGTGGGAGATTGTTGGAGTTATACGTGAAAGTATGCTTTTACTTTGTATAACTCGTGTATCAAACACTTGTTTATGAGAATAATTCTTTTATCGCATATGCTTTAGATATGATTGAATGTTGAATATTTATTGCAAATAGTTCATAATAGTACTAGTTACATTGTAGTTAATGTGGTGATACCCGATCACGGAAGACAACATTAACAATTTCCTTGTAACTAAACGTACATTTTCACGACCTAGGTCGAATTGAACAATCCGCCGTGAAAGGTCGATGTGTAAGTCTCAGATTGGTCTGTCTTGACTTAGAGATTGCACTAGCACATCTAGTATGCGTTGAAGAGGACCTACAGCGAGGATAAATTCTTCTGTTCTGAAATGTGAAGAATTAGACCTCAGTGGTTGTTTATTTCTTAATCTCCGTCACTTAAATAGGACCATGTGTGCTTAATGGTTACTGCTTTGATTTATGTTGGGTGAGAATCATTGTGACTTCGAACCTTGTGCTTTGGGCAGTAATATTAATCATACGACGGTTGCTAAGATTTAATACGGAGAAACGCGTGCGAGTACGGCTCGTGTGATTAGTCCCCTTGGTGGGCACAGAAGTTTTATCGTACCAAATCTTGCAAGTGAAGAATCAGTTTCTTAGGTACGGATAATAATGTTGAGCTGTCTTTACTCCAAGGTGAAATATATTAATTAATTTAGAGCTATTCAGAAGCTTAATTAATTGATGGACTTGATAATCTTAAACGCGGGAAATAATAATCGCGAGCCCATATTATCGTAATATGGATTAAGATGGATAGTGCAATATTAATTTATTAGTGGTAATAGATAATATTAATGGATTGAATAATATAAAGGTGCTCAATATTGAAATTCAGAAGTCCATTAGGAGGTCCAATCTTAATTCTCCTTAAAGGCCCTTCAAGTAGCTCATTAAGTAGCCCAATAATGATAAGGTGATTAAAATAAAAAGATAATATTATGCTGATTTTTCTTGTTAATTTTCGAAAATATGATATCAAGGAAAGAAAAGATTTTGTTGATTTTCTTGGAACGATATTATGGAAGATATGTATTCTTGGAATACAAGATTATCTCATATATTCAAGAAGATCCAAATCTTGGGATCTTTACTTGTAATTTTCGAAAATCCTAAACTTATAAGGTGAGTGAGATTTTTGTGGAATATTTTATTATGGAGAAAAGAATATATGAGATATATTCAAGATTTCTTAGAGACTAAGAAAAGATTTTTTCCAAGCCCAAATCCACTAAAAATTTCGGCCACTGCATCTTATTAATAGGGGGTGATTTTTTCATCCCCAAGTACATAATTCCATGTGTTGAAAAATCAAGAGCATATATATTTTCCTTTTTCCTTAGTTATTTAAATTACTTGAAAGCATCTCCCACCGGTGATCAAGTAAGGCGAAAGGGAAATACTTGAGAAGGTTTTTGGGTTGATAAAGCGAGATCGTGATTGTCCCGTTTATTCAAAGGCCAAGTCCACAAGAGGTACGTAAGTCACATAAATTCTTGTTTATTCCGCCTAGATTTTATGTGAATTAATTCAACATGCATGATGATAAATTAGTTGTTGGAATTATTATTTGAATTAATTAGGATTAATTCATGGTAGTTGTTGGTCCCGTTTTTTCATTCACAAACAAGGACAATATGTGAATTTAGGAGATTTTTTTTTTTAAACACTGAAGTAAACTAATGTATGGCAATAAAGAACACAACAATGTAAAGTGGTTCGGAGGCTCAAGCTCCTACATCCACTGCCTGATTTAACAGGAAATCCACTACCCGGGATTCTTGTTTTTAACGTGCCAAGGTGCACTCACAACTGGACTCACACCCCTCCGCGGAGCTGCCTCTCGAACTGGCCTCACATCCCTCTTCTCTCAGGGACTGCCTCTCCTTACCTCACTGCAACACCTAACACTCTTCTGGAAAGGGTTTAGTTTGGTTTGGTTCTTCTCCAACTAGGTGAGGTTTTCCCTTACATGGTTTTAGCCTCTGAGCTAAGGTTGGGAAAACCTCTCTAAGCTTAGGATGTATATGATAGGCTCGAGTATACAAACTGGAACACTCAAATATGACTATGAAGAATTCAATGTCAGTGTTCTTGATGGAGATGGTGCACCCTTATGACTCCCTCATGACTTGCACCACCCTCACACCTCCAGCTCTTGCATTCGCACTTGCACACTTACAAATGAAGCTTGAGTTTGTATTTATAGTGTGGATTTGAATGTTACCGTTGGAGAAAGTAACATTCAAATCCAGACTATCTCTGGAGTGAAATTCTCCTTTTCAGTGAAGTATGGCCTTGTCAGCTTTTGTCAGATTCGCTGCCTTGACTTGATTGGTCCACGTGGACTGAGTCCAACGGCTCTTTTCTTCAGGGTACTTGATCAGGGTAGTCCTGACTTCAGGCGGCTTGTCTTCAGCTGACTTGTAATCCTCTCAGGATACCTTTCTTCAGTAGACTTGAAGTCCTCTTAGGAACCATCATTGGACTTTAAGTCTTCTCAGTGGACTTCCTTCAGTAGACTTGAAGTCCACTCAGGGGAGTTGACATAAGGCTATTTGTCAAGCTTCCCAGCCTCAGTAGCCTGACTCCTTCAGGCCCTACTAGGCACAGCACTGATCCTCTCAATCATGCTCTTCACTAAGTAGTCCACTGACCAGCTTAGAAAGTCAGGTTTATACTCAGTGGGACTTCCTTCAGGCTTCTCTTCAGGTTCAGGTCTTCTGACATGGCTTCAGACTGTTCTCCTTGTGATGTCATCTTGACTTCCTCAGGCTCTGTCAGTGAGTTCTCCCTCACTAAGTTCCCCCTCAGTAGAGTTCTTCCCTCAGCTGAGTTACTCTCAGCAGAGTTCCCCCTTTTTGAGTTCCCCCCTCAGATGAGTTCTTCCTCCACTGAAAACCTGTTCTACTGAGAAACAAACTAGCCTGACCTGAAACTAAAAGATACTATCCTGACTGCTTTCAAACCTATTACATGTTGTTTTGGAAAATCATCAAAACTAAAATATCCCAACAGTAGTAATAATTGAATTTAAATTCGCATTTAAATTTTATCCCGAATAGTTTCCGGGCACCCCTATTTTCCCAACAGCTTCCACATCAATATTGCAACAAAAGTGGGGTAGCCTTCGTCTAGGTCTTGGGCTTACACACAGTTATTCAATATTGTCAAAATTACACTAATAAATTAATTTTTTAAGATGTTATATTTATTTATTATTTATTATGATTAATTTGATCGATGCTTGACAACTCTATGATGGGGTACCTCAGTCTGCGCCTCACACACAGCATGTTGCTGGAAATAGTATGAAATTTACGAAATTACACTAGCAATTATTAAATTAAAAAAGATAATAATATTTATTTATTATATATTTTTATTACGTGTGACAGATACTTCCACATTAATGTGGCAACAACATGAGGTCCCTTAGTTTGGGTCTGGGGCTTGCACACGACCTGTTGGAAATGGTATACAATTCACTAAACCAATAAATTACACTAATAAGTAATAATTTTTTTATTGATTATGTTTATTTATTTATTATATATTAGATTTAATTTGATAGATGCTTAATAACACTTTGAGAGGGTACTTCAGCCTGCTTCTACATCGATGTGACAACAATATAAGGTACCTCTGCCTGCGTCTGGGACTTGCATGCAACTTGCAGAAAATGGTATGCAATTTATAAAATTGAACTAATTTACAAAATTTATGTTATATTTTTTTTTAAAAGATTATATTATTTTATTTATTATATAAAATTGCAATGTATGACAGATGTTTTGTTGGTCCCAAAGATGTATCAAGGTTTAGAGGGGGGGTGAATAGACCTTGAGTTTTAAAACTTAAAACTTTTTTAAAACAGCTAATAAAGTATACAGATTGAACTCTGCAGCTGTAGAGTTAAAAGCAAAGGTTTGCAGCTGCAGACTTTTGAAATACAAAGTCTGTATAATTAATTCAAACACTTATCAAAGTTGGTGTTGTAATACTTTAGAGTATTTTAACACCTTGTGCAGCGGAAATAAGTAAAGTGTGAAGTGAAAAATCAAATCAAAGCTTTAAAAACACAAAGAATATGAATGATGCAATAAGCAATAAGATAGATAAAGTAAGTGGGCAAGAGATAAAGAACAAGGAGAATTTATAGTGGTTCAGAGGTGTTGTAATTCTACTATGTCCACTGTTACACCACAAAGATACCAAATTCACTAAGAAACCACACAGTCATGAGATGTTCCCCCTAAGACTTAGAGTTCTCACACAGATCACTCTAGTCTAGGATGAAACACAAATTCACTCAGAAAACTCTCTCTATCTCACACAGAACTAAACACTCACTAAGAATGAAATCTACACAAGGTAGAATACAAGGGTATATAGTGAGGAACAACAACAATGATAAAAATACAAGACAATAATCCTAGCTTCTAAGTCCTAAACTTCTATAGTTGAATGGCTGTAGACTTTGAAGGTTGTAGATATTGTGCAGTATGCTTGAGAGCTTGGGGTTGTTGTTGTTTAAACTCTTAGGTCTCCTCTCCTATTTATAGGAGTCTTGAGGGGTCCTCTAGCCGTTGGAGGGATTGAGAATTTCAAATATTTTCACCTCCAGCTTTGACTTCTGCTTAATTAAAGCTTCTTGTCATATAGCAATGTCCTTTAAGTAGTACAAGTTGTCTTTTAGTGATGGCTGCTCAAAGAGCTGTTAATCACCGATATACTTGTTTCTACTGCTAGTAATTAGCTCTGGTAAACACTGAGACTTTTCAAACTAAGAGAGTGAGTGTACAGGATGTGCTACACTTAATTAGTCCTACTAAACTCAAGTTTATAGCTTGTAGTCTTTAACTCTGCAGATGTAGACTCTTCAGTTGTGGACTTGTCTTTAACTCTTCAGAAGTAGACTTGTCTTGAACTAGCTGTAGGGTCTGTATCCAATGTTTGCAGATGTAGACTTTTATCTTTTAAATTCTTCATTTTTCTCTGTACCTACAATGTTAGTTTCCACAATACAAATATATCTGTTTTGACATTATCAAAATTAAAGTGAGAAAATCCTTAGGACAAAAATATCCTACCAATTTTCCCCTTATTTTGATGATGGCAAAACTAATCAAACAAAATAATTAAGAAACTAAATTGCATAAAAGAGACAAACAAAGTCTAGGAAATAGAGAGAATTGCATTCAACTGTAAATTAATACATGAACACTGATCAATTACAATTCTTTCTATTCTAAGATAGACTTCAGCTGATTTACCTTCTCTTCTGCTTAGGATCCACATCTTCATCCTCAGAGTCATACCTTTCTGGACTTTTTGGAATGATTCCTTGAGCTATAAGGGCAGCATTCTTCAAATCTTCTTCCTCATATGCCTTCAACATCTCAAATTTGATCCTTGCACTCTCAGCTTCTTTTTTTTCTTTCCTTGTTTTAGATCTTGGAGACAGAGTCCTGGGCATCTTCTGAACTCCTCCTCCTAGCTTCCTCAGCAACTTAGCATTATCACCTGAATGGAGAGTACCTTGGCCTTTCAAGGTCTTGAACAGTCTGAATCTGTCAGATAAGCTAGCATGTTTTTTAAGCAAAGGATGGAGAGGACCAATCTTCCTAAATTCTTCCATAATCATCTTGATCTCCTCCACCAAATTTTATTCTTCCTCTGGAAATGTATCTGTAGACTCTTCAATCATTTCAGCTGCAAGGTTTACCTCAGCTGTTGAAACCGTGTCTAAAGACACAGAAGAAAATGCATCTGTAGGATTGGCAACTGTAGGGTTCTCAAAATCTTGACTTTGAACATTTCCTAACAGTTTTTGTGTGAACACAGAAACTGGTTGCAATTTCTTTTCTTGTTGTCTTGCCTCTTGAAATCTTGCCTCTCTTCTTTGATTAACCTTATCTTCCCATTTTCCAACAAATTTTTTATTTTGGGGAATCTTGACAATTCTACCTTGGTACATTTGTCCTCGGGCATGTGACTTATCCTCTGGTCTAGCAGAGAGAGACACTCCTCCTACTGGTCTATCAAAACCACTCAGTCCAGTCTTGAAAGCTTGATCCAGTTTCTTTTCAAAATTTCCTTGTAAAATCCTGAAAATTTGATAGGGCCAAATCAAGAGCATCCTTCTCACCAGATTTCTCCTTTAAACCCATGGATATAGCATCTTCCCCCTTTTGCCATCAACAAAATAGCTTAGGAGGGTATCCATCTTGACAGATAGGTTGGATTCAATCTGACTTGAATTTGCAGCTAAGGAACTCATATTCTTATTTATTCCTTCAATAGATTTCTTTATCAACTTGTTGTCAGCCAAAATACTTTCCAGAGAGCTCTTCAATTCTCCAATTATGTCATCCTTCTGTTTTAGCTCTTTCTTCATCACAAAATGCATACTCACCAAGTTTTCAATGGATTCCTTGAATTTTTCTTGAATTTGTAGCTTTTCTTCTTTTGCCTTCTCAAATAACTTGGTTAGCATCTCTTACAATCCTTCAATGATTCTTCTAGACACAATATGCTCTGGAATCCTTCTTAATTCTTCCTTGATGTTTTTGGACATCTCTTCCACAGTAGTTTCGATTGAGATAACTTTCTTCAAAATTTCCTCATTGTTAACAACTTCTTCATCAAAGATATCTTTCTTCTTCTCCTTCAGATATTCTAAAAGCAATTTCTGACTTTTCCTTTCCTTCCATGAATTTAGGTCTCTTGGGGTCAGACATACTGGAAGCATGTGTCTTCCTTTTTAAATTCAAAGGTATGGGCACATCAGGTGTGGCCAACTCCTTCAAATAATCATCGAAGTCCTTTTTGTTCATAGTCTTTTACCTAGAGGTGTAGATGGATCAGCATTTTCTAAAACAATAAAGGCGGATTGGACTTTGAAAGCTTCTAAATCCTTACCTAGATTGCCTGTAGTTAGCAGTTGCTGAGTCTCATCTGCAGACCCTTGGAAGTTTTGAGCTGTAGAATTTTTAACACATGCATTTACTTCAGATGAAGTATTTGCAATAGCCTGGCCTCCTTTGAGGTGGTAAAACTCTATCTCCAGCATCATCATCATCTTCACTTTTCCTCAAGTCATCATTCTTGCAAGGTGATTTATCATTCTTTTCATCTTTTTCTTTCTTGTCTTCTGTAGACTCTCCTTCTTCTATCACACTTTTTTGAATAACAGTAGATCTCCCAGCTTCAGCTGTAATTTGTACTCCTTCAACCAGTGTGTTAAGGTTTGACAAGCCTTCCATTGGAGGGCTAGGTGGCACAGCAGAGCTTCCACCTTCTCCACTAAAAAATCCTTCATTTTGAGCCACGTCTTCCTCATTTGTACTCTCTTCATCTCCATTAGCAGATAACAATTCTGTTCCAGGAATTATTGCTTGATCATTAGATTCATTGGCAAGTACTACTCTCAATACTTCGGCTGCAGACTTGCTCAATGGTTTTCCCTTGGTACTTTCAATATAAATTTCTTTCCCTTTTCCCTTTTTGAATTCTAGGGCTTTCCTCTCATTAATTTGCTTTCTATTCATTTCAGCAATTTTCTTGAAGAAAAACTTATTGTCTAGTAACACTTCAATATCTGAGGTATTACTCCATTCTTGAATCTAAACAAATTCTTCTTCCTCTCTTTTTTTAAGAATCTCCAACTTATTCCTAAGATCTCTCCATTCTTCATATCTCTGCAGTTCTTGAATATGTTCTGCAGACAACTCTTCATCATCTAACTCAGTATCTCCTGATTCAGCTTCTACTAAGTCTTTTACTTTCTCTTCAATATATTTGCTTAGCAACTCTACAGATGAAGAAGTCACAATGGCTTGTGTCTCCTTAGGGGCAATAACTTTCTCCTCACAAGTCTTAGTTGCAGTTTCTAAGTCTGCATCTGTAGACTTAGTCATCTGAGCTGTAGACTCTAATGGTTCTTTGGAATGTCTTCTCTTCCTTCTCATCTCCTTAGAGATTTCCTTGTTGTTGAGAATAATAGTGTCATCTTCATCCTCAACCAACTCCAGTTTTCTCTTAGCTTTTGACTTATACTGATGGACAACAGGGGGCTTAGAAACTTGTGCTTCTTTGGGCTTCTTTTGTTTCTTTATCTTAGCAACCAATGGTGCATCCGCAGCACCTCTCTTGAATTTTCCCAATCCAATGATTCTATACACGAAAATAGGTATAGGACCATGAGTTTGAAATAAAGGTACACCAAGATGCCTCAAGATATAGTTCAAGAGTAAACCAAAACCTTTAGTGTTTCCACCTTTGGTCACATTATAAGCAATCCTATTGAATATTAATGAACTAACATCTACCTTAAGACCTTTGTCAAACGTAATCATCAAATCCCATGCAATCTCAGGACCATCATCATAACTACCTGTCCTATTGAGAATGGATTTGTCCATTACCTCATACAAGTAGACGTACTCCTTTTAAAGTTTGTTTTTCTTGAAATGCTTACTCCAACTTTCAGGCAAATCCAATCCAACAGTGAACTTGTTGTAGTATACAATATCCTCATCATGGAAGTTGATTCCGTGAAATGAAGTCCTCCACTAGGTATCTTTAGAGCTTCACTAATAACTTCAATGGTGGTCTTGATATCAACTCCATCAATACGGACAACAATATAGTTCTTACCTTCGGTATACAATGCAGTTTCATAGAATTTACAAGGCACAACATCATCGTATCCCTCATGTATGTTTGTTAGAATGAGTTCCAATCCCTGGGTCTTGATACGTCAGAATATACGGCCATTACTTCAGATTTATCGAGTGCTTCAATAAGAACATTGAAATCAAATATAGATCCAAAGAGTATCTTCATGATTTTGAAATATTGAAATGAAGTAAACTTTGGTTTGAAGTTTGCAGGTAGAATGCGAAAGGGGTTTAAGTAAAAAACAATGAACCGGTTTTGTGCTAAGAGTTCCTATTTATACTTGCACAAAACTCAAGGAAAATGTTAACGTTGAGAAAACAATTTTTCCTTATATTTTGGAAATCAACGGTCTTACAATGTTTGGGTTATTTACTCATTTAAAAGATCAATGGCTTAGAAATTACGTAAATAAAATCCAATTTTGAAAGGCAATGTATAAATGTACATTGTCCAGTATATTTTTATCAATTAAAAACCTAGGACAATAAATCCAAAAATTCTGTGTACACACAAGTACAAATATTTGGAATTTAGTAGTGTACGCATTTAATAGCCAAGAATGTACAGGTCAACTTGAAAATCTACAGTTTGAAGTTTGCAGTTTGATAACTTCAATTAGAATAGTCTGCAGTTAATCAAAGTTTACATTTGTAGACTTAAGTCTGCATCTGCATTCTTTAAGTTTACATTTGAATAACTCATCATAACTTCTTGACTTCCTATTGAAATTTTCAACTTTATACTTCATTCCTGAGTGATTTTCTCATAACTCTAACATTCCTAGTTCTCCTCTCAAAGTAGAGAATCTTGATTCACATAGGGGCTTGGTAAAGATATCTGCAAGATTAAGATTTGTATGGATCTTTTCCATTTTGATATCTCTCTTTTCAATATGATCTCTAATGAAATGATGTCTCACATTAATATGCTTGGATCTTGAGTGTAGAACAGGATTCCGTGTGATAGCAATTGCACTTGTATTATCACAGATATAGTAGTGTTCTTTGACTCAATATCATAATCTTTTAATTGGTATTGCATCCACAAAATTTGTGCACAACAGCTTCCTGCAACAATGTATTCTGCTTTAGCTATAGATAGTGCAATAGAGCTCTATTTATTACTATGCCAATAGACTAGTCTTTGTTCAAGAAATTGACATATCCCACTAGTACTCTTACTGTCAACTTTATATCCAGCAAAATTTGAGTCTGTATAACCTTTTAGTTCTATTCCACCCTCTTTTGAATACCATAAACCAAGGTTTTGGGTAGACTTAATGTACTTGATTATCTTTTTCACAGCATTCAAGTGTGATTCCTTGGGGTTGACTTGGAACCTAGCACATACACCCACAACAAACATAATATATGATCTGCTAGCTGTAAGGTAGAGCAAAGATCCAATCAATCTTCTATACAATGTAACATCCACACTTTTTCCATTCTCATCTTTATCCAACAAAGTTGATTGTGACATGGAAATAAATGTAGGCTTTAAAAAACTCATTCCAAACTTCTTGATCAGTTCTTGAGTGTATTTGGCCTGATTTATGAAAATTCCCTTGTCCATTTGCTTTACTTGCAGTCCTAAAAAGAAATTTAGATTTCCCATCATGCTCATCTCAAACTTCTCTTGCATAAGATGTGAAAATTTCTTACATAAGTCTTCATTAGTTGATCCAAAAATAATATCATCAACATAAATTTGAACTAGTAAGATGTCTTCACCATGTTTGAGTCTAAATATGGTCTTATCCACCATTCCTTTCTTGAAACCATTCTTGATCAAATGATCACATAGAGTATAATACCATGCTCTGGGTGCTTGCTTTAATCCGTATAAAGCTTTTCTTAATCTGTAGACTTTGTCTCTATCTGTAGAGTCTTCAAAACCAGGAGGTTGCTACATAGACTTCTTCTGACAAAAGTCCATTAGAAAATGCACTATTTACATCCATTTAATATACAGTAAACTTCATATGAGCAGCATAGGCCAAAAGTATCCTAATTGCCTCAAGTCTTGCAACTGGTGCAAAGGATTTATCAAAATCAATCCCTTCAGCTTGGCAATATCCTTGGTCTACAAGTATGGCCTTATTCCTTGTAACAACTCCTTCTTCATCAAGTTTGTTTTTAAATACCCATCTTGTTCTAATGACTTTTTGATACATAGATCTAGGAACTAATTCCCAAACTTGATTTATCTCAAATCTATTCAGTTTTTCTTGCATAGCAAGTATCCAATTGACATCCATAAGAGCTTATTCTATGTTTGATGGTTCTATTTCAGATAGAAAACTTGCAAACATAGCTTCATGATGTTGTCTTCTGGTTCTTACTTTATCAGTTACATCTCCAATAACTTGTTCAGCGGGGGTGGTTTTTAAGCCATTTCATGTTTAAAGGGTCATGGTGAATATTCTGTTCAGCTGTAGAGTTATTAACTGTAGATTCATTGAGTCTTTCAGTTAACTCTTCCACTGAAGAAATATCATCTTGATTGTCTTTACATGTATCATTCACATGATCTTCAATCCTTGGTAACTCCTTAGTAGATTCTCCATTGCTTTGTTCAGTTATTCCTACTGGAATTTCAACTGTTACATATGGCTGTAGAGTTCTATCTGTAGAGTTTTCATCTTTCTGCAGATCTTTAATGATCTTTTAATTCTCTATGTCTTCAATGTGTGGTTCATCAAACACAACATGTGGAGATTCTTCCACAAGCATTGTTCTCTTATTAAACACTCTAAATGCTTTGCTTACTACTGAATATCCAAGGAAGAATCCTTCATCTG
Organism: Ballota nigra; assembly: GCA_947034835.1. Classification (NCBI taxonomy): domain Eukaryota; kingdom Viridiplantae; phylum Streptophyta; class Magnoliopsida; order Lamiales; family Lamiaceae; genus Ballota; species Ballota nigra. Next base: position 124,270,857 of record OX344723.1, read on the forward strand.
CCTTAGGATCAAATGTCTTTAGATAATCCTTCCCATTATTTAGAATGTAGCATTTGCATCCAAAGATGTGAAAATAAGATATGTTAGGACTAAATCTTTTCCATAATTCATAAGGTGTTTTGGAATGTGACTTGTTGATTAAACACATATTTTGTGTGTAACAAGCAGTATTGGTAGCTTCAGCCCAGAACCTTTTGGGTAAATGAGCTTCGACTAACATGGTTCTAACAGCTTCTTTTAGAGTTCTATTCTTCCTTTCAACCACACCATTTTGTTGAGGTGTTCTAGCTTCTGAATATTCATGATGAATCCCATGGAGAGAACAAAACTCCTCAATAACTTGATTTGTAAATTCAGTTCCTCTATCAGATCTGATTTTTATAATCTTTAAACCTTTCTCATTCTGAATTCTTCTCATAAGTTCAGGCAATCTTTGTAGAGTCTCACTTTTTTTCCTTAGGAACACAGTCCAGGTGAATCTTGAGTAATCATCTACCACTACCAGGGTATACTTTTTCCCACTAATGCTAACTGGTTCTATGGGTCCAAAGAGATCCATATGAAGCAGTTCCAAGACTTTGTTTGAGCTATCAAAGATTTTATTTTTGAAAGTCTTCTTTGTTTGCTTACCCTTTTGGCATGCATCACAAAGGTGATCCTTCTTCAACTTTATCTCTAGTAGACCTCTTACAAGTCTGTTCTTTACAAGGCCATTCATGGTTTTGAAATTTATGTGATTCAGTCTTTTATGCCAAAGCCAGCTTGCATCTGTAGAGTTGTTTGCTATAAAATAAACATTCTCATCAGCTGAGCTCCATTCAACTATATACACATTTCCTTTTCTAGTACCATAAAGCTTGACTTGTTTGGTTTCAGCATCCTTAATCATGCATGAGTTAGGTGTAAAGTCTACAGTGTAGCCTTTATCGCAAAATTAACTCACACTAAGTAAATTATACTTCAGTCCATCCACAAGATATACATCATTAATTTGAACATTTCCTCTTCTTATTGATCCTGAACCCTTGGCAGTTCCACTGGCATTATCACAAAAAACTACTCTAGGTCTATTTAGTTCTCTAAGGTTGGAAAGTGCTTCTTTATTACCTATCATGTGCCTTGCACAACCACTATCAATATACCAGATTTCCTTTGGAGAGGTTGACAAATGTCCCTGCAATAAGTGAAGAGTTAGTGCTTAGGTATCCAAAGATTTGGATCTCCTCCAGTGACATTCTTAACCACCCAAGTTGGTTTTGCAATAGTTGGTCTTTTGCCTTTCTTGTATGGAACTTTTTTAGCAACTTTCTTGTCACCTGTAGACTTCTTTCCATTCCAGAATTGATTAGAATTTTCTTTTCTTTTGAAGTCTACAGTTGCTTCTGTCTGCACAATTGTTGTCTGTAGAGTTTGACTTGAAGTCTCTTCTTTACAGATTGGTTTGATCTTGTCTGTGTACAGATTGGTTTGATCTTGTCTGTGTACAGATTGATCTTTTCTTCCAAATGTTGTTCATTTTCAATCTTTCCATAGATAATGTCAATAATCTTCTTTTGTTTCTCATAAGATATATTTTTAACTAATCTTTGAACAGTTGGTTCCTCAAGTTCTTGTAGAAGAATGATTTCTCTCTTGAACTCTTGTTGTTGTTTCATAAATGTAGGATCAGATTTTTTAAGATATTTCATCCAATCACATGGATTGTATCCAATGCCTCTCATATCTCCAGAAGGTCTTTGTTGTAAAAGCATTTCCTTTAACGTTCTAGATGATTTACCATAGCATTCCAATCTTTTAATGAAATAATCTATCTCAGCTTCAACATTTAGGATAATGTTGTCTTTCTTTGCAACTTCATTCTTGAGATCTATGCAGTTAGCAATTCTGTAGGTAGCTTCTTCAAAAAGTTCTTCATGACTCATTTTTAGATAATCAAATTCTTCTTGCAAATTACTCGTTAAGGATAGCCTGTTTCTGTTTTCATTGGTTTCAGCAAGCAGTTCCTCAATTCTTTGCTTAAGTTTTTTATTTTCTACTAAAAGTTCATCATAATCACTTCTTATATGAAGCAGTCCTTCAAAACCTTTTTGGAGCAAGTGAATCATATCACTGGAAGAATCATTTTCAGTTAAAGAACTGGATGAGGATTGTACCTCTTCATCCTTTGCCATAAGACAAATCAGTGCTTCGTTGTCCTCGGAATCTGTGGACTCACACTCTCCATGTTAGGATAAATGTTGTATAGTTTTGATGAGTTAAAACAAACCAGAAGATGTAATAGGACCATCTGGACCTGTTAGCCAGATGAAGAACTAAATAGGACTTAGTCTAGGGGAATTGCCAGACCAGAACACCTCACCAGAAGAGTCACCAGAAGACCCACCAGAGGACTTCATCAGAAGACTCCACCAGAGAACTTTCCCCAGACCAGACGAGTCTGGACCAGACGAGTCTGGTGAAACAAAAGATGCTCAGAATCATCTCCTGACTCTGATGAACATTCTGTTTCTTAACCAGATCAGGACCAGAAGACATCAAGGTTGTCTGGTGTCTGGTCTTGCCTTCTCTGGAGAGAATCAGAGTTAGGCATTGGAAGCACTTGACCGTTGGTGATTCAAATCAAGTCAACAAGATCAGGATTGGAAAGTTTTGAAGACAATCAATCAAAGGATCTCACCAACCCAATCAATCAATTAGGGAATTGATTGATTGAAGCTTTCTTAAATAGAGGATCTGATTGGATTAGCTCTCCAACGGCTATATCCTAATCACCTCTATAAATACAAGAGTGCAGACTCAAGAAAAGCTCTAGAATCCTACGCGCACGAAGTCATATTCCAAGCTCTTGATTATCAAGCATATAGCACTCTTATTCTGCTCATACTTTCATATTTACTCTTAAGGAGTTGTTGGATCTCAACCTGTTCATCTTTAAGAGAAGGTTGAAGGCTTTAGATCAAGTTAGATCTAAAGGGTTTGTAAGAAGGAACTGGTACTTCACAATTCCAGTAAGAAGTTGGTTGTTGGTTGGTTAGTGAGACCCCTTTGATTAAGGGAGAGTGGACGTAGGATATTCAGATCTGAACCACTATACATCCGGTCTTATTTACTATTTTCTATATTTACTTTCTTGCTTGTTTATTGTGCTCTTGTGAAAAGAACTTTGCTAAAGACATTTTCATTAAAGCTTCCGCAATTTATCTTTCTAGTGGGACCAACAAGTGGTATCAGAGCAGTGTGTCCAAAGACCACTGCTTTGTAAAGCTTTTTGGTGGTCACCGGGCAGATCCATTGCTCTTTATTGTGTTTTGGTTAAATTTTTTTAATCTCTCTAGTAAAAATGTCTTCAAAATATTCTTACAAGAGCCGTAAGTTACCAGAATTCTCTTTTGAGGATTACAGCTACTGGAGCTTCATGATGAGTAATCATCTTGGAGCTATTCATCACCGCATGTTAGATGTGGTAGAGAATGACCCAATTAAGTTTTACTGGACTCCTATTGATAGTGGCAGGTCAGAGTCCAGAGAAGAAACAAGTGAAACTGCCCAGAAAGCTGCTGAGGACAGAGTTCCCAGACAGAGAATCCTCAAGAAGAAAGATGATCTTGATAATGATGAAAGGATACTCTATAATCTGGACCAGGTGGCAAGGACTGAAATCATCAACACACTCACTAAGGAGGTGATAGAGAAAGTCAGAACCCGTGCCACTGCCAAGGAGATGTGGGATAAACTTGCCTTGCTCTGTGAAGGAACAGAGAAGATCAAGGATAACAAACTCCAAGCTGTTCAACATTTGTTTGGCACCTTTAAAATGAAACCAGACGAGACCATTGACCAGCTGGATATGTGTCTCACAAATATCCTTAACAAGGCTAGTACCTTAGGCAAGACCTACTCTGAAAAGGAAATAAATAGTAAAATATTGCGTTCACTAACCAACAGGTGGAGAATCAAAGTGACTGTGATTAAAGATAGCAAGGATCTCAACACTCTGGATCATCATCTTCTGTTGTCTGATCTTAAAGCCTACGAATATGATCTTCAAGAAGAGGATCAAACAGAAGAGGTTTCCTCTTCTGGGCAGAAAGGAGTTGCCTTCTCCTCTACCATCAAGACAGATGACAAACCAAGGAGTCTCCTGCAGATGACTTGAGTCTCAAGGAACAGGTATCACTCCTAACCCATAAACTTGATAAAATGAGTTCAAAATATGGCAGGTACAAAAAGCACTGGAAGGAATCTACCAGAGACAGGAAGAGTTCCTTCAAAGCTGCAGATAAAGAGAAAAAATCTGGAGACTCAAGGGAGACCAGATTCAGAACTCCAGAGAGGAGAAGAGATAGCAGCTCTGGGAGATCAGATTACCAGAGGAGGGATGGCAGTTCTAGCACATTTGATTACCAGAGAAGAGATAGTAGTCCAGCCAGAACAGAGTACAACCAGAGGAGGAGAGATCCAAGTCCCAGTCCCAGAGGAGATAACACCTGTTACACATGCAACAAGCCTGGTCACTACAGCTATGATTGTCCTCAATTGACTCCTAGAGAAAGAGAAGAGAAAAGACTCAAGAGAGATAGGAGATATGCTGACAAGAGAGCACTACTGGCAGAAGCAGAGGAGGAAGATACTAGTTCTAGTTCTTCTTCTTCTTCTGATTTCGGATCAGATGATGATGTATGTCTTATGGCAGACATCACTGAGGTAAATAAAACTACCCTATGCTTATCTAATTCCAAATATACTGAATCATCCCATTCATCTAGTAACTCCAGAGAGTCTGATATGCAACAAATGCTACCAGTTCTCCAAAATTGTGTTCAACTATGTCAAAAACTTGAGAAGGAAAATGGTAGGCTCAGAGCTGAAGTTCAATCCCTCTCTCATGAGCAGAAATCCACCAGAGAACTCATGAAAGATCATTCCAAAGAAGTCTCTGAACTTCAGGATAAGATCACAGAAAGAGATACTCTGGTAGATCAACTCATAAAAGAAAAGAACTCTCAGGAAGATGAGTTCAATGAACTTAGAGCCAAGTACCAGATTCTTATAAAGGGAAAACAAGGTGAGCAAACCATAGAAGAGATACCCATGCCCAGAGAAGCTCCTAAGATACCATCTGTTGTATCTATTATATTCGAGTCTTCTCAGCGCATTAATGATAAGAGTGTTTTAGGATATTCTGGAATTACTACCAAAACTCATAAATACCTTTTCAATAAAGATAAGTCTATAAGATCTGGTAAATTGGTAGAAATCTGGGATGAAAAAGACTCAACTGGTAATGGTTACAAAGTGGTTCACAATCCTGATTGGAAAAGGAATCACTCAGTTAATCACATAGAATATGGTCCAGAAGAGTTGACTGTCCTGGAAGAGAGAATCCTTGAGAATAAACGTCAACAAGGGGAACTATTGAAGAATGATGGATCTGTTAACAATAAATCTCAAAGAGTAGAACTTACTCAGATTGGAGGACCCCAGAGGAATCCTCAAAGGGAACCTAACCAGATTAGGGGACCTCAAAGGAGACACTCAAGAAGAGGGAATCCCAATCAGAATAGGAACTACCAGAGATGGAACAATGTTCAACAGAACCAGGTACCCCAGAGACGGTTTTCTCAGAGGAATCAATTCCAGAACAGATATACTCAAAGGAACTATAACCACCAGAAAAGGTCTAACTTCCAGAACCAGAGGAGGTCTTCCAGACCCATCTATAGAAAACCAACTGATCTGGGTAGTTATGACACCAGAGATGGTTCTTGTTGGTCCCACTAGATAGATTAATTGCGGAAGCTTTAAGTTTATGTCTTAACAAACTTCTTTTTATAAGAGCACAGATCAAGTAATAGATTAAATAAACGAAAGCAATAAATAACACCGGATATATAGTGGTTCGGATTTGAATATCCTACGTCCACTCTCCCTTTTATCCAAGGGGTCTCACTATCAACCAACCAACTTACTCACGTACTGGAATTTTCGAAGTACCAGTTCCTTCTTACAACTCCTTTAGATCTAACCACAATCTAAAGTAATCAACCTTCAACCTTATCTTAAAGATGAACAGGTTAAAGTCCAACAACTCCTTAAGAGTAGATATGTAGTGCGAACAATAAGAATGCTAAGAGTGATTATCAAAAGCTTGGAATATTACTTGTGCGCGTAGGGTCTCTAGAGCTTTTTCTAATACTGCACTCTTGTATTTATAGAGGAGTTTAGGGTTAGCCGTTGGAGAGCTAATCCAATCAGATCCTCTATTTAAGGAAGCTTCCAATCAATCAATTCCCTAATTGATTGATTGGGTTGGTGGGATCCTTGGATTGATTAACTTCAAATACTTTCCAATCCTGATCTTGTTGACTTGATTTGAATCACCAACGGTCAAATGCTTCCTCTGCCTAACTCTGATTCTCTCCAGAGAAGGCAAGACCAGACACCAGGCAACCTCGGTGTCTTCTGGTCCAGATCTGGTTAACAACCAGAATACTCAGTAGAAACAAGGGATCAAACTGAGCATCTTTTGTTCCACCAGGCTCGTCTGGTCCGGACTCGTCTGGTCTGGGGAAAGTCCTCTGCCTCTGGTCAGATCTCATCTGGTGAAGTCTTCTGGTGGAGTCCTCTGGTGAAGTCCTCTGTGGGGTCTTCTGGTGACTCTTCTGGTGAAGTCTTCTGGTCTGGCAGTTCCCCCTAGACTAAGTCCTAAACTAGATCATCATCTGGCTAACAGGTCCAGATGGTCCTATTACATCCTCTGGTTTGTTTTAACTCATCAAAACTATACAATATTTATCCTAACAATTTCCCCCTTTTTGATGGAGTTAAAACACTACCAGAACTGATCAAAAAGAAAAACTTAAGCATAAGAACAGTAAAAGGATAAGACCTTAGAATAGATCTTATCAGACAAATAATTAAGACAACAAGAGGTTGTCTTTTGAACAGAGAAGATATGATGCTTTCATTAATAATAAAGATAGAATGATTACATATTACATTGAAGATCAGATCCTATTCTATGCATATCTTCTGTTCTCTTTAGGCACAAGAAACCAGTCAAGGAACCTATCCTGAATATCCTTCAACTCTGCAGAAGATGTTGGAGTGAAATTGGCCAACACCTTGGTCTTGTACAATCTCTTCAGCTCTGCCCAATCAACCTGGTTCCCATTCATAGGAGTGTTGAGATAGGTAAACTCAGGAGCAGTCACCTCCAGGTTGAATTCAATGGTAGAATCCATCAATTGCTTGTACAGATCTGCATCATAAGCTTGCATCCAAGAGTGAAAGGTTCTGTTGATCAGCTCATCATCCTCTGGTGCTGGCCTCTGGATATAATGTTGAATGAACCAGAGAGTCTTTGCCTCCTTCCATTTCTCAATCAAAGGCACAGGCACAGTAGAGTCAAAAGACCCTTCTGTCCTGAGAGGCAAAATGTTCATCACCTCAATAGGAGCTTTCCTCCTCTGACTAGATCCACCTGCACCAGAAGGAACACCATCTTCTCTGGTCTTCTTGTTCTGCCTCCTAACATATATGAGCCTCTGCTCTTCATCTATGTTTTTCCTTATCCTAGCTTACTTCTCCTCTGGAGTCTCTTCCTTATATCTCTTCTGAGCTTCTTCCACTACTTCTTCTAGAAAGCTTTTCTTGACTTTTCTAATCTTCCTCTTTGCAGGTCCAGAGATTGAGGTAGGATCTTGCTCTGCTTCTGATGATTCCTCTTCTGCAGCAAGCTGTTTAGCCATGGTAAGAGATTTGAGCTCTTCCTTCTTCTTCTTCTGCAGCTCAGCCTGGACCAAAGTATTCTCCAACAGATCCAGGCGCGCTCCATGGCTGAATAGGGTCTCATTGGTGGTCTTCGCCAGATCAGTTGTGGCCTTCTCTTTCCCCTTTTTAACTTCATCAAGGAGGGGCTCCACTACCTGCCTTATGAGATCAGGCAAGGCAGTGTTGGAGGAAGAGTGAAGATCACGAAGTTTCTTAGCCTCCTCCAGGTAAGCCTGAGTTTCTGCAACTAATCTCTCCTGCTTGGCAAGCATCTCCTGGAGCGAATCCTTGAGCTTAGCAGTTTGGATCATCTGGGTGGCCATCTCAACCTTCAGCACAGAGACTGGCCTCAGCTGCTCCAGCACGTGCTCCTGGAGCTGCTTCTGGCTGTGCATAACGTCCAACTTCACAAAAAGACCATTTTCCTTAAAAGAGGCTTTAACTTCAGCAAGAGTGGACTTGATCTGCTTAAGGAAAATCCTCCTCTCCTGCCGAATCTGATGCTCGATCATAACAAGGGCCATATGCTGAATTGCCTTAGAGAACCGCCCTATCTGCCTGATCTGCTCGTTGAAGAAAGTCTTCATCTTCTGCAGCACGGCAGGAGACATATCAAAATCTTCCTCATCAGAGTAGAGCTCTGGAGGAAAGACAAAATGAGGCCCAAACTTATAAGAGGGGCCCTCAGGGGAGATCATCACTCCCCTCTGTATCAACAAGGTGCGAATAACCACCTTGGCCGCCGCTGGAGTCTCCAGCTAAGTTGGGTTCTGAATATTCATCTTCTTCTTCAGCTCTATCTCCCAGGTAGTGAAGTTGGAGGGACCCATTTCTTCGAGCAACAACACGAGGTCCTCCACATCTTTAAGTCTGGCCTTGCTCCAGACTTTGGCATCAATAAGGTCTGCCAAAAGAGGTAAGTGCTCCAGAAGAACTGGGAAATGCTCTCTTAGCCAAAGCTGAGCACTCACACTCATACTCTGCCTAATGGGACCCATTTCTGCAGATGAGAAAGTGAAGGGTTTGGGCCCAGAGGCAGAGGAGGAAGGTGCTAAGTGATCAGGCTCAAGTGAAGCTTCCTCATCTTCACTATCATCGCTGGTAAGATATGTGGGAGAATGGGGAGGGCCAGGGAATCCCAATGCCATAGAAATAGGGTTTGGATTTTGTGAGGTAGAGGCTGAAGGAATGGGTTGCTCTGCACCAGAAGTACATGAGATCTCTGGTACAGAAACAGGAATGGTAGTTTGTGGAGTGGAAGAGGAAGGCAGGGTAGGTTCAGCACCAGAAGTGGAGGGAACTTCTAATACAGGGGGGTAGGATTGGAACTTGTGATGTGGAAGGGGAGGGAATTGAGGGTTCTGCACCAGAAGTAGATGTCCCTTCTAGTACAGGAGCTGGGGGAGAGGGATTTGTGGAAAGGGGTGTTTGTGAAGGTGGGGGAGAAGGTGTTTTTGTAGGTATTGTGGAGGGAGTATAAATGGGGGTATCAGGGAGAGTCTGCTCTGGTGAGGCAATGGGGGCACCAGAAGCAGATGGGTTTTGGGGAGGATTATCTGGGGGAGAGGTGGAGGGGGTAACAAGATTAATGGGGGGGGAGGAAGAGATAGGGGGGATTACCTCTTCAGAAGGTACTGGAGCAGAGGAGTCCTGCATGATTCTGGCAGCTTCATCAATAACTTGCTCCAGTGCATTTCCAAGATTAGAGCCAGAGTCTGAATCTTGAAGTATGGCCTTCTTTGCCTTAGGCTTCTTCTTCAGAGGCTCAACCTCTTCTTCCTCCTCTGATGGCTCATCCACCAGGAGTGTCTTTGGAGCTCTTGTGCCTGTCCTCGGCTTCTTGGCAGATTTCTTCTTGGCCTCCTCTGGCCTCTTCCTCTTAGAAGCTCCTGCCTTCTTGGCAATCCCAGCTCCTTCACTCTTCTTCTTCAGGACATCAAGAAGAGGAATCTGGTCCTCCTCTGAGGAACCAGAGAATGCAACTGTTGAGGAACCAGTTGTTTCAGCAGTTTTCTTCTGGGTCTTCTGCTTCTGCTGCTGTTTCTGTCCCTTTGCAGGTGAGGGAATTGCCTGTAGAGAAGGGGCAGGGATGGTTTGCTCACCATCAGAGTCAGGATGGCCATGAAGGGGACCATCCTTAGAGAATAAGATTTTGGATTTATGAAATCCTCTGCACCAGGACTCCTTCCATTTCTTCTCCGGAAGCAATGAATCTAAAATCAAGGTCAGTTTCGTTCCCAATGAAACATTTGCAGTGAAATAGAACTGCAACTCCCCTGGCTGGGAAGGACAAGCCTCCTTCTTCACCTTCAACCTATTCTTCCTCAAAATATCCCAAAAGAATTCAGCCCAATTGCATTGTACACCATCGTACAATGCTCGCATCACACACATCCGACCATTGAAAATCGCATCCGTGCTGTGATTCTCACACATCAGCACCTTCACCACTATATCGGACAACACCTTAAACTTCTGCCTTAAATGCTTATCCAAAAATCCTTTCGTGATGTTCTGGCAAGAAGATCTAGCAAAAAGTTTGAAAGAATCAATAACTTCATCCTCCTTATACGTCAATGGATCTACTCCTTCTGCCAAAATGTTTTCAAATAACGCGCAGAAATCGTGCTTGGAAAACACCAAATCATCCTGGTCGATCTTGGATGATATGTAGTCGTCGTGGATCTTCATACGAACCAGAAACTGGGCCGCATATCCGTCCAAAGTTCTAAAGTTTCTAGGAACCGTCGAGATCAACTTCTCCACAGGGAAAACTCCAGAATCGACAGCGCCACAGGGTTCTTCGTGGTGTAGAAGTCAACCACCATCTCCTTTTTCAAGTTCTTCATCATCAACTCATGATCGAAATTGCACTGAGGGGCCATTGCTGTGAGAGAGAGAGAGAGAAACTTTTGCAGAGAGAAGTTAGGGCTTTGAAAATATGGAAACGTGAAAAGACGGATTGAAAAGAAATTTGATTTAAATAGGGTAATACGCGTGGTAAGAACAATAAATGAAGTGAACGCGTGTAATTTCCAAATATGAATTAGGGAACAAAGTCAATTTTTGAATTGATTGACATTTTGCACAGTAATTAAATCTGATGGCCAAGATTAAAAGGCAAATTACACATTTATTCTGGTGCGTAGGTGTGGTCATTGGGACTGGGCATAAAGGGATTTTTGTGGCAGTCAAGAGAAAAAGCGAAATGATTGCCTATGCCCTATACCCTAGTCTTAAATACACTTTGAAGTTGAAACATTCTGGGTGTATTAAGTAATTTAAAATGTGTATCCCAATGATCAGAGGCCAGAAAAGTAAAGCATACCTGTCACCTGGCATTGTAACCAGATGATACCACAGCTAGTCTGGTGTGACATCTCATCTGATGAAACCTATCTGGTTCTGATCAGATAAGACTCTGGTGTTGATTCAGCACCTTATCTGGGACGTACCTCATCTGGTACAAGTGTCACCTGGTGTATACCTTATCTGTCCTGTAGGTATGTTAGTTGAGAAAATAAAGAAGTATGTAAAAATGAAATTAAGGATACTTCTTCTCTGATGTTCCCCCTAAAACAAATCTGTCTCTAGATCCAACAAACCTAACTCAAAAGCTAACTCTCTGAATCTGGTCTCAGCCAGTGGCTTAGTCAAAATATCTGCTCTCTGTTTCTCTGTTGCAATCTTTAACATCCTTATATCTCCCTTCTCAACATGATCTCTGATAAAATGATGCCTTATATCAACATATTTGCATCTGGTGTGAAGAACTGGATTCTGGGTGATTGCTATGGCACTACTGCTATCACAGAAGATTGGAATATCCTTAGCTATAATTTGGTAGTCCCTAAGTTGTTGACTAATCCAGAGTAGTTGTGAGCAACAGCTCCCTGCAGCCATGTACTCTGCTTCTGTTGTTGATGTAGCAACTGAAGTCTGTTTCTTAGAAAACCAAGATACCAATTTATTCCCTAAAAATTGGCATGTTCCACTTGTAGACTTTCTATCTATTCTGCATCCACCATAGTCTGAATCTGAATAACCACTCAATTATAAGTTATCATCTGCAGGATACCATATTCCTAAATTCACAGTTCCCTTAAGATATTTCAATATCTTCCTAGCTGCTTCCAAATGACTTTTCTTAGGATTAACTTGAAATCTGGCACACACTCCTATAGCAAAGGTTATATCTGGTTTGCTCGCAGTCAGGTACAGAAGAGAACCAATAAGTGTTCTGTACTGAGTCTGGTCCACACTCTCTCCAGACTCATCTGGATCCATGTTGAAATTTATCATCATAGGAATCTTGGCTGCTTTGCTAGATCCTACACCAAATTTCTCTAACATGTTTCTGATGTACTTCGCCTGGTTTATGAAAATTCCCTTTCTGATTGCTTAACCTGCAAATCTAAGAAATAATTCATCTCACCCATCATAGACATCTCAAACTGACTCTGCATAAGATCACCAAACTTCTCACACAGCTTCTTGTTAGGGGATCCAAATATAATGTCATCAACATATATTTGGACCAGAAGGATGTCCTTTCCTTCTTCTTTCCTAAACAAGGTCCTATCAATCTTACCCTTAGTAAAACCATTGTCCAGAAGAAATTGAGATAGAGTGTCATACCATGCTCTGGGTGACTGCTTCAGTCCATACAGAGCTTTCTAAAGCTTAAACACCTTGTCACCTTGTTCAAAACCAGGAGGTTGTTCCACATACACTTCCTCAATGAGAATCCCATTAAGAAAGGCGGATTTCACGTCCATCTGGTATACTTTGAACTTCATGTGAGCAGCATATGCTAAGAACAATATGATGGCTTCTAGTCTGGCAACAGGGGCAAATGTCTCATCATAGTCTATTCCTTCAGACTGATAATAACCCTGAGCCACTAGCCTTGCCTTGTTCCTAGTAATGACATCATTCTCATCTTTCTTATTCTTGAAAACCCACTTAGTTCCTATCACCTTTTGATGTCTTGGTCTGTCTACCAGCTCCCAAACATCCTGTCTGGTGAATTGATTCAACTCCTCTTGCATTGCAATAATCCAATTTGAATCCTTCAGTGCTTCCCTGATGTTCTTGGGCTCAATTAAGGACACATAGCAACTGAATAAGGCAGCTAAGTTAAGAGTTCTCCTAGTCTGGACACCCTTAGTTGGATCTCCTAAAATCAGGTCATTGGGGTGATCAATCAGGGTTCTCCTTCCCGTGGTCTTGCCTGATTGATCATCCTCTGCAGTACCTTGGTGAATATCATCATCTGCAGAAGAGCTTCCCCCTACAGGAGTTCCAACCTCCTCTGGTTCTGCACCTTGTGAAGACTTCTTCTTCGGAGAACCAGGAGATGGGTCATCATCTGAATCTGAGTCTGAGTCTGAATCAAGAATAGGTGGATTGACTTTGATTACTCTGGGTGTAGTCTGATTCTGTGTCTCATCAGAAGACTTAGAGTCCGCCTTACACTCAGAAGTAGATTCATCAAAAACAACATGTGGTGTTTCCTCCACACAAAGTGAATTCTTATTAAAAACTCTAAATGCTTTACTGGTGCTGGAATATCCTAAAAATATTCCATCTGCCACTTTAGCATCAAAGGTTTTTAATTTAGATTTCCCATTGTCATGGATGATACACTTGCATCCAAATACATGAAAGTATGAAACAGATGGGGTTTTACCTTTCCATACCTCATATGGAGTCTTATTATGTCTCTGGGCAATTAAGCATCTGTTCTGGGTATAACAAGTTGTATTGATGGCTTCTGCCCAAAACCTTTGTGGTGTGTTGTACTCTGCCAGAAGTGTTCTTGCAGCTTCTTTGAGAGTCCTATTCCTCCTTTCTGCTACTCCATTTTGTTGGGGTGTTCTGGCAGCAGATGTCTCATGAAAAATCCCATGGTCCTTGCAGTAATCTGCAATGCGTGAATTCAAAAACTCTGTCCCTTTATCACTCCTGATCCTGACTATGCTCTTGTTCTGCTCATTCTGAATCTGCTTGAAGAACTCTGGCAGCTTAGTGATAGTTTCATTTTTCTTAAACAAGAACACTACCCAAGTGTATCTTGAAAAGTCGTCTACTATCACCAAGGTGTACTTCCTTCCACTGAAACTAAGAGGAGAAACAGGTCCATGTGAAGTAGTTGAAGTACTCTAGTTGTGGTTGTGCTCTGGACATCCTTAAAGGAAGTCTTGGGTTGTTTACCCTTCTGGCATGAACCACAGACCTGATCCTTCTTAAACACTTCATTAGGAAGACCTCGAATAAGACCTTTTCTGGCAATCTTATTCAGTGTTTTGAAGTTAAGGTGACACAATCTCTTGTGCCAAATCCAGTTGTTCTCTGCAGATCCTTTAGCAACCAGACAAACATTTCTTGGGCAACTGCTAAAATCTGCAAGATAAATGTTACCCTTCCTCAAGCTTATTAGCAAGATATCATTATAATCAGAAGAAAAGACAGTGCATGAATCACTAGAGAACTTCACTGAGTATCCCCTATCACAGAACTGGGATATTGAAAGAAGATTATGCTTGAGTCCTTCAACATAATAGACTTCATCTACAGATACTCCATTAAAGGTCAACTTTCCAACTCCTCTGGTGACTCCATAGTTATTGTCACCAAACATCACTCTTGGCCCATTCATTGGCTTGAAATCTTGGAGATTATCTTTCTGGAAGGTCATGTGCTTGGAACATCCACTATCAATGTACCAGACATGGTTGCTTGAAAGTCCTTTCTCCAGTGGGCTTTTATCTACCTGCAGAGAAATCAATTAGGTCCCCTACTAGTGCTGGGTCCTGATTGGTTAGTTGCAGGTTTTGTAGGAATCCAAAGATAAAGATCATCCCTTGCTGGATGAGGAGATCTTATCTTCCTTCCAAATCTATCTACCAGAACATGTCCTCTAACAATGACATATTGAGCTACTGGTCTGATAAGAATACCTTTCCTATAAACAGTTCTGGTGTATCTTTTCTCAAATCTGGCCTTTGGAATGGCCTGCCTCAAAGACATGGTCTTAAAGGTCTGGTTGTAAGGGTCCATCCTAGATGAACCATCTCTGGTGTCATAACTACCCAGATCAATTGGTTTTCTATAGATGGGTCTGGAAGACCTACTCTGGTTCTGAAAATTGGATCTATTCTGATGAAAAAATTCCTTCTGAGGTTTCCTGTTCTGGAATCTTCTTGAAGCATTCCATCTTTGAGATCCCTGATTCTGATTGAGGTTCTCTGGTTCAGTATACCTCCTCTGGTATCTCCTATTCTGATTAGGTTTCCTCTTAGAGTCTCCTTTTTGAGGTCCCCTAACCGGCTTAGGTTCCACTCTTTTAGGATTCCTCTGAGGTTCTCCAATCAGGTTAGGCATCTGAACAGAACCATCAATCTTCATAGGTTCTCTTTTCTGACTTGTATGCTCTAGAATTTTTCCTTCCAGAACATTCGCCTCTTCTGGATTATGTTTTGAATTATCAGCAGGGGGTCCCATTTCCAACCAGGTTTGTGAACCACCATGCGATCATAAGGATCTTCTTCATTCCGGAGTTCCACAAGTTCACCAAATCTTATAGACTTGTCTTGGGTAAAGCAATATTTATGAGATCTTTTAATAATTCCAGGATATCCTAAACCACTCTTATCATTTATGCGTTGAGAAGATCCTGAAATAATAGATAGAACATCTGGTTTCATGGAATCTTCTCTGGGCATAGGTATCTCAATATTTTGCTCAACTTGTTTTCCCTTGATAAGAGTCAGGTATTTGGCTCTAAGCTTATTTAACTCTTCTACATGAGAGTTCTTTTCCTTCATGAGTTGATCTACCAGAGTATCTCTTTCTATGATCTTATCCTGAAGTTCAGAAACTTCTTCGGAATGATCTTTCATGAGTTCTCTGGTGGATTTTTGTTCATGAGATAAGGATTGAACTTCAGTTCTGAGCCTGCCATTCTCTTTCTCAAGTTTTTGACATAATTGAACACAATTTTGGATATCTGATAGCATTTGCTGCATATCAGACTCTCTGGAGTTACCAGATGAATTAGAGGATTCAGTATATTTGGAGTTTGATAAGACTAAGGTAGTTTCTTGTACCTCATTAATGTCTGCCATCAGACATACATCATCATCAGACCTGAAATCAGAAGAAGAAGAACTGGAACTAGTATCCTCCTCCTCTGCTTCTGCCAGCAATGCTCTCTTGTCTACATATCTCCTATCTCTCTTGAGTCTTTTCTCTTCTCTTTCCCTAGGAGTAAGTTGAGGACAATCATAACTGTAGTGACCAGTCTTGTTGCATGTGTAGCAGGCATTGTCTCCTCTGGGACTAGGACTTGGCTCTCTCCTCCTCTGGTTGTAGTCTGATCTGGCTAGACTACTCTCTCTTCTCTTGTAGTCAGGTCTGCCAGAGCTACCATCCCTCCTCTGATAATCTGATCTCCCAGAGCTGCCAGGGTTGTCATCTCTCCTCCTTTCTGGAGTTCTGAATCTGGTCTCCCTTGAGTCTCCAGATGTTTTCTCCTTTTCTGCAGGCTTGAAAGAACTCTTCCTGTCTCTGGTAGACTCCTTCCAATGCCTTTTGTACCTGCCATATTTTGAACTCATTTTATCCAATTTACGGGTAAGAAGTGCTATCTGCTCCTTGAGGCTCAAGTCATCTGCAGTAGACTCCTTTGGCTTGTCATCAGTCTTGATAGTAGAGGAGAATACAACTCCTTTCTGACCAGAAGAGGAAACCTCTTCTGTTTGATACTCCTCTTGAAGATCATACTCATAAGCTTTGAGACCAGACAACAGAAAATGATGATCCAGAGTGTTGAGATCCTTGTTGTCCTTGATCACAGTGACTTTAATTCTCCACCTGCTGGTTAGTGAACGCAATATTTTACTATTTATTTCTTTCTCTGAATAGGTCTTACCTAAGGCACTAGCCTTGTTCAGGAGGTTTGTGAGACGCATATCCAGCTGGTCAATGGTCTCGTCTGGTTTTATCTTGAAAGTGTCAAACGAGTGTTGAACAGCTTGAAGCTTGTTATCTTTAATCTTCTCTGTTCCCTCACAGAGTAGTGCAAGTTTGTCCCACATCTCCTTGGCAGTGGCACACGTTCTGACCTTTTCAATCACCTCTTTAGTAAGTGTGTTGATGATCTCAGTTCTTGCTACCTGGTCCAAGTTGTAGAGCTTTCTTTCATCATTGTCTAACTCATCTCTCTTCTTGAGGATTCTTTGCCTGGGGACTCTGTCCTCTGCAGCTTTCTGGGCAGTTTCACTAGTTTCTTCCCTGGACTCTGACCTGCCACTATCAATAGGAGTCCAGTAAAATTGAATTGGGCCACTTTCTACCACATCTAACATGCGGTGGTGGATAGCTCTAAGATGATTACTCATCATGAAGCTCCAGTGGCTATAATCCTCGAATGAGAATTCAGGCAATTTGCGACTCTTATAAGAAGATTTCAAAAACATATTTACTAAAGTAAAGGATTTAACAAGAATTTAAACAAAACCAATAAAGAGCAATGGATCTGCCCGGTGACCACCAAAAGCTTTACAAAGCAGTGGTCGTTGGAAACACCGCTCTGATACCACTTGTTGGTCCCACTAGATAGATTAATTGCGGAAGCTTTAAGTTTATGTCTTAACAAACTTCTTTTTATAAGAGCATATATCAAGTAATAGATTAAATAAACGAAAGCAATAAACAACACCGGCTATATAGTGGTTCGGATCTGAATATCCTACGTCCACTCTCTCTTTTATCCAAGGGGTCTCACTATCAACCAACCAACTTACTCACGTACTGGAATTTTCGAAGTACCAGTTCCTTCTTACAACTCCTTTAGATCTAACCACAATCTAAAGTAATCAACCTTCAACCTTATCTTAAAGATGAACAGGTTAAAGTCCAACAACTCCTTAAGAGTAGATATGTAGTGTGAACAATAAGAATGCTAAGAGTGATTATCAAAAGCTTGGAATATTACTTGTGCGCGTAGGGTCTCTAGAGCTTTTTCTGATATTGCACTCTTGTATTTATAGAGGAGTTTAGGGTTAGCCGTTGGAGAGCTAATCCAATCAGATCCTCTATTTAAGGAAGCTTCCAATCAATCAATTCCCTAATTGATTGATTGGGTTGGTGGGATCCTTGGATTGATTAACTTCAAATACTTTCCAATCCTGATCTTGTTGACTTGTTTTGAATCACCAACGGTCAAATGCTTCCTCTGCCTAACTCTGATTCTCTCCAGAGAAGGCAAGACCAGACACTAGGAAACCTCGGTGTCTTCTGGTCCAGATCTGGTTAACAACCAGAATACTCAGTAGAAACAGGGGATCAAACTGAGCATCTTTTGTTCCACCAGACTCATCTGGTCCGGACTCGTCTGGTCTGGGGAAGGTCCTCTGCCTCTGGTCTGATCTCATCTGGTGAAGTCTTCTGGTGGAGTCCTCTGGTGAAGTCCTCTGGTGGGGTCTTCTGGTGACTCTTCTGGTGAAGTCTTCTGGTCTGGCAGTTCCCCCTAGACTAAGTCCTAAACTAGATCATCATCTGGCTAACAGGTCCAGATGGTCCTATTACATCCTCTGGTTTGTTTTAACTCATTAAAACTATACAATATTTATCCTAACAGTTCTTCTAGGATGTACCCTTACAACCAGACCTTTAAGACCATGTCTTTGAGGCAGGCCATTCCAAAGGCCAGATTTGAGAAAAGATACACCAGACTTGTTTATAGGAAAGGTGTGATGATCAGACCAGTAGCTCAATATGTCATTGTAAGAGGACATGTGCTGGTAGATAGAACTGCAACTCCCCTGGCTGGGAAGGACAAGCCTCCTTCTTCACCTTCAACCTATTCTTCCTCAAAACATCCCAAAAGAATTCAGCCCAATTGCATTGTACACCATCGTACAATGCTCGCATCACACACATCCGACCATTGAAAATCGCATCCGTGCTGTGATTCTCACACATCAGCACCTTCACCACTATCGGACAACACCTTAAACTTCTGCCTTAAATGCTTATCCAAAAATCCTTTCGTGATGTTCTGGCAAGAAGATCTAGCAAAAAGTTTGAAAGAATCAATAACTTCATCCTCCTTATATATTTCAATATCTTCCTAGCTGCTTCCAAATGACTTTTCTCAGGATTAACTTGAAATCTGGCACACACTCCTACAACAAAGGTTATATCTGGTTTGCTCGCAGTCAGGTACAGAAGAGAACCAATAAGTGTCTGTACTGAGTCTGGTCCACACTCTCTCCAGACTCATCTGGATCCATGTTAAAATTTATCATCATAGGAATCTTGGCTGCTTTGCTAGATCCTACACCAAATTTCTCTAACATGTTTCTGATGTACTTCGCCTGGTTTATGAAAATTCCCTTCTCTGATTGCTTAACCTGCAAACCTTAGAAATAATTCATCTCACCCATCATAGACATCTCAAACTGACTCTGCATAAGATCACCAAACTTCTCACACAGCTTCTTGTTAGGGGATCCAAATATAATGTCATCAACATATATTTGGACCAGAAGGATGTCCTTTCCTTCTTCTTTCCTAAACAAGGTCCTATCAATCTTACCCTTAGTAAAACCATTGTCCAGAAGAAATTGAGATAGAGTGTCATACCATGCTCTGGGTGACTGCTTCAGTCCATACAGAGCTTTCTTAAGCTTAAACACCTTGTCACTTTGTTCAAAACCAGGAGGTTGTTCCACATACACTTCCTCAATGAGAATCCCATTAAGAAAGGCGGATTTTACGTCCATCTGGTATACTTTGAACTTCATGTGAGCAGCATATGCTAAGAACAATATGATGGCTTCTAGTCTGGCAACAGGGGCAAATGTCTCATCATAGTCTATTCCTTCAGACTGAGAATAACCCTGAGCCACTAGCCTTGCCTTGTTCCTAGTAATGACATCATTCTCATCTTTCTTATTCTTGAAAACCCACTTAGTGCCTATCACCTTTTGATATCTTGGTCGGTCTACCAGCTCCCAAACATCCTGTCTGGTGAATTGATTCAACTCCTCTTGCATTGCAACAATCCAATTTGAATCCTTCAGTGCTTCCCTGATGTTCTTGGGCTCAATTAAGGACACATAGCAACTGAATAAGGCAGCTAAGTTAAGAGTTCTCCTAGTCTGGACACCCTTAGTTGGATCTCCTAAAATCAGGTCATTGGGGTGATCAATCAGGGTTCTCCTTCCCGTGGTCTTGCCTGATTGATCATCCTCTGCAGTACCTTGGTGAATATCACCATCTGCAGAAGAGCTTCCCCCTACAGGAGTTCCAACCTCCTCTGGTTCTGCACCTTGTGAAGACTTCTTCTTCAGAGAACCAGGAGATGGGTCATCATCTGAATCTGAGTCTGAGTCTGAATCAAGAATAGGTGGATTGACTTTGATTACTCTGGGTGTAGTCTGATTCTGTGTCTCATCAGAAGACTTAGAGTCCCCCTTACACTCAGAAGTAGATTCATCAAAAATAACATGTGGTGTTTCCTCCACACAAAGTGAATTCTTATTAAAAACTCTAAATGCTTTACTGGTGCTGGAATATCCTAAAAATATTCCATCTGCCACTTTAGCATCAAAGGTTTTTAATTTAGATTTCCCATTGTCATGGATGAAACACTTGCATCCAAATACATGAAAATATGAGACAGATGGGGTTTTACCTTTCCATACCTCATATGGCGTCTTATTATGTCTCTGGGCAATTAAGCATCTGTTCTGGGTATAGCAAGTTGTATTGATGGCTTCTACCCAAAACCTTTGTGGTGTGTTGTACTCTGCTAGAAGTGTTCTTGCAGCTTCTTTGAGATTCCTATTCCTCATTTCTGCTACTCCATTTTGTTGGGGTATTCTGGCAGCAGATGTCTCATGAAAAATCCCATGGTCCTTGCAGTAATCTGCAATGCGTGAATTCAAAAACTTTGTCCCTTTATCACTTCTGATCCTGACTATGCTCTGGTTCTGCTCATTCTGAATCTGCTTCAAGAACTCTGGCAGCTTAGTTATAGTTTCATTTTTCTTAAACAAGAACACTACCCAAGTGTATCTTGAAAAGTCATCTACTATCACCAAGGTGTACTTCCTTCCACTGAAACTAAGAGGAGAAACAGGTCCAAACAGGTCCATGTGAAGTAGTTGAAGTACTCTAGTTGTGGTTGTGCTCTGGACATCCTTAAAGGAA
Source organism: Ballota nigra (assembly GCA_947034835.1). Lineage (NCBI taxonomy): Eukaryota > Viridiplantae > Streptophyta > Magnoliopsida > Lamiales > Lamiaceae > Ballota > Ballota nigra. The sequence continues at coordinate 124,291,854 of OX344723.1, forward strand.
GTCTTGGGTTGTTTACCCTTCTGGCATGAACCACAGACCTGATCTTTCTTAAACACTTCATTAGGAAGACCTCGAATAAGACCTTTTCTGGCAATCTTATTCAGTGTTTTGAAGTTAAGGTGACACAATCTCTTGTGCCAAATCCAATTGTTTTCTGCAGATCCTTTAGCAACCAGAAAAACATTTCTTGGGCAACTGCTAAAATCTGCAAGATAAATGTTACCCTTCCTCAAGCCTATTAGCAAGATATCATTATAATCAGAAGAAAAGACAGTGCATGAATCACTAGAGAACTTCACTGAGTATCCCCTATCACAGAACTGGGATATTGAAAGAAGATTATGCTTGAGTCCTTCAACATAATAGACTTCATCTACAGATACTCCATTAAAGGTCAACTTTCCAACTCCTCTGGTGACTCCATAGTTATTGTCACCAAACATCACTCTTGGCCCATTCATTGGCTTGAAATCTTGGAGATTATCTTTCTGGAAGGTCATGTGCTTGGAACATCCACTATCAATGTACCAGACATGGTTGCTTGAAAGTCCTTTCTCCAGTGGGCTTTTATCTACCTGCATAGAAATCAATTAGGTCCCCTACTAGTGCTGGGTCCTGATTGGTTAGTTGCAGGTTTTGTAGGAATCCAAAGATAAAGATCATCCCTTGCTGGATGAGGAGATCTTATCTTCCTTCCAAATCTATCTACCAGAACATGTCCTCTAACAATGACATATTGAGCTACTGGTCTAATAAGAATACCTTTCCTATAAACAGGTCTGGTGTATCTTTTCTCAAATCTGGCCTTTGGAATGGCCTGCCTCAAAGACATGGTCTTAAAGGTCTGGTTGTAAGGGTACATCCTAGATGAACCATCTCTGGTGTCATAACTACCCAGATCAATTGGTTTTCTGTAGATGGGTCTGGAAGACCTACTCTGGTTCTGAAAATTGGATCTATTCTGATGAAAAAATTCCTTCTGAGGTTTCCTGTTCTGGAATCTTCTTGAAGCATTCCATCTTTCAGATCCCTGATTCTGATTGAGGTTCTCTGGTTCAGTATACCTCCTCTGGTATCTCCTATTCTGATTAGGTTTCCTCTTAGAGTCTCCTTTTTGAGGTCCCCTAATTGGCTTAGGTTCCACTCTTTTAGGATTCCTCTGAGGTTCTCCAATCAGGTTAGGCATCTGAACAGAACCATCAATCTTCATAGGTTCTCTTTTTTGACTTGTATGCTCTAGAATTTTTCCTTCCAGAACATTCGCCTCTTCTGGATTATGTTTTGAATTATCAGCAGGGGGTCCCATTTCCATACAGGTCTGTGAACCACCATGCGATCAGAAGGATCCTCTTCATTCCGGAGTTCCACAAGTTCACCAAATCTTATAGACTTGTCTTGGGTAAAGCAATATTTATGAGATCTTTTAATAATTCCAGGATATCCTAAACCACTCTTATCATTTATGCGTTGAGAAGATCCTGAAATAATAGATAGAACATCTGGTTTCATGGAATCTTCTCTGGGCATAGGTATCTCAATATTTTGCTCAACTTGTTTTCCCTTGATAAGAGTCAGGTATTTGGCTCTAAGCTTATTTAACTCTTCTACATGAGAGTTTTTTTTCCTTCATGAGTTGATCTACCAGAGTATCTCTTTCTGTGATCTTATCCTGAAGTTCAGAAATTTCTTTGGAATGATCTTTCATGAGTTCTCTGGTGGATTTTTATTCATGAGATAAGGATTGAACTTCAGTTCTGAGCCTACCATTCTTTTTCTCAAGTTTTTGACATAATTGAACACAATTTTGGATATCTGATAGCATTTGCTGCATATCAGACTCTCTGGAGTTACCAGATGAATTAGAGGATTCAGTATATTTGGAATTTGATAAGACTAAGGTAGTTTCTTGTACCTCATTAATGTCTGCCATCAGACATACATCATCATCAGACCCGAAATCAGAAGAAGAAGAACTGGAACTAGTATCCTCCTCCTCTGCTTCTGCCAGCAATGCTCTCTTGTCTACATATCTCCTATCTCTCTTGAGTCTTTTCTCTTCTCTTTCCCTAGGAGTAAGTTGAGGACAATCATAACTGTAGTGACCAGTCTTGTTGCATGTGTAGCAGGCATTGTCTCCTCTGGGACTAGGACTTGGCTCTCTCCTCCTCTGGTTGTAGTCTGATCTGGCTAGACTACTCTCTCTTCTCTTGTAGACAGGTCTGCCAGAGCTACCATCCCTCCTCTGATAATCTGATCTCCCAGAGCTGCCAGGGTTGTCATCTCTCCTCCTTTCTGGAGTTCTGAATCTGGTCTCCCTTGATTCTCCAGATGTTTTCTCCTTTTCTGCAAGCTTGAAAGAACTCTTCCTGTCTCTGGTAGACTTCTTCCAATGCCTTTTGTACCTGCCATATTTTGAACTCATTTTATCCAATTTACGGGTTAGAAGTGCTATCTGCTCCTTGAGGCTCAAGTCATCTGCAGTAGACTCCTTTGGCTTGTCATCAGTCTTGATAGTAGAGGAGAATACAACTCCTTTCTGACCAGAAGAGGAAACCTCTTCTGTTTGATACTCCTCTTGAAGATCATACTCATAAGCTTTGAGACCAGACAACAGAAAATGATGATCCAGAGTGTTGAGATCCTTGTTGTCCTTGATCACAGTGACTTTAATTCTCCACCTGCTGGTTAGTGAACGCAATATTTTACTATTTATTTCTTTCTCTGAATAGGTCTTACCTAAGGCACTAGCCTTGTTCAGGAGGTTTGTGAGACGCATATCCAGCTGGTCAATGGTCTCGTCTGGTTTTATCTTGAAAGTGTCAAACGAGTGTTGAACAGCTTGAAGCTTGTTATCTTTAATCTTCTCTGTTCCCTCACAGAGTAGTGCAAGTTTGTCCCACATCTCCTTGGCAGTGGCACACGTTCTGACCTTTTCAATCACCTCTTTAGTAAGTGTGTTGATGATCTCAGTTCTTGCTACCTGGTCCAAGTTGTAGAGCTTTCTTTCATCATTGTCTAACTCATCTCTCTTCTTGAGGATTCTTTGCCTGGGGACTCTGTCCTCTGCAGCTTTCTGGGCAGTTTCACTAGTTTCTTCCCTGGACTCTGACCTGCCACTATCAATAGGAGTCCAGTAAAATTGAATTGGGCCACTTTCTACCACATCTAACATGCGGTGGTGGATAGCTCCAAGATGATTACTCATCATGAAGCTCCAGTGGCTATAATCCTCGAATGAGAATTCAGGCAATTTGCGACTCTTATAAGAAGATTTCAAAAACATATTTACTAAAGTAAAGGATTTAACAAGAATTTGAACAAAACCAATAAAGAGCAATGGATCTGCCCGGTGACCACCAAAAGCTTTACAAAGCAGTGGTCGTTGGAAACACCGCTCTGATACCACTTGTTGGTCCCACTAGATAGATTAATTGCGGAAGCTTTAAGTTTATGTCTTAACAAACTTCTTTTTATAAGAGCACAGATCAAGTAATAGATTAAATAAAAGAAAGCAATAAATAACACCGGATATATAGTGGTTCAGATCTGAATATCCTACGTCCACTCTCCCTTTTATCCAAGGGGTCTCACTATCAACCAACCAACTTACTCACGTACTGGAATTTTCGAAGTACCAGTTCCTTCTTACAACTCCTTTAGATCTAACCATAATCTAAAGTAATCAACCTTCAACCTTATCTTAAAGATGAACAAGTTAAAGTCCAACAACTCCTTAAGAGTAGATATGTAGTGTGAACAATAAGAATGCTAAGAGTGATTATCAAAAGCTTGGAATATGACTTGTGCGCGTAGGGTCTCTAGAGCTTTTTCTGATACTGCACTCTTGTATTTATAGAAGAGTTTAGGGTTAGCCGTTGGAGAGCTAATCCAATCAGATCCTCTATTTAAGGAAGCTTCCAATCAATCAATTCCCTAATTGATTGATTGGGTTAGTGGGATCCTTGGATTGATTAACTTCAAATACTTTCCAATCCTGATCTTGTTGACTTGATTTGAATCACCAATGGTCAAATGCTTCCTCTGCCTAACTCTGATTCTCTCCAGAGAAGGCAAGACCAGACACTAGGAAACCTCGGTGCTTCTGGTCCAGATCTGGTTAACAACCAGAATACTCAGTAGAAACAGGGGATCAAACTGAGCATCTTTTGTTCCACCAGACTCATCTGGTCCGGACTCGTCTGGTCTGGGGAAGGTCCTCTGCCTCTGGTCTGATCTCATCTGGTGAAGTCTTCTGGTGGAGTCCTCTGGTGAAGTCCTCTGGTGGGGTCTTCTGGTGACTCTTCTGGTCTGGCAGTTCCCCCTAGACTAAGTCCTAAACTAGATCATCATCTGGCTAACAGGTCCAGATGGTCCTATTACATCCTCTGGTTTATTTTAACTCATCAAAACTATACAATATTAATCTAACAATTCTTCTAGGATGTACCCTTACAACCAGACCTTTAAGACCATATCTTTGAGGTAGGCCATTCCAAAGGCCAGATTTGAGAAAAGATACACCAGACCTGTTTATAGGAAAGGTGTGATGATCAGACCAGTAGCTCAATATGTCATTGTAAGAGGACATGTGCTGGTAGATAGATTTGGAAGGTAGATAAGATCTCTTGATCCAGCAAGGGTTGATCTTTATCTTTGGATTCCTACAAAACCTGCAACTAACCAATCAGGACCCAGCTCTAGTAGGGGACCTAATTGATTTCTCTGCAGGATGATAAGAGCCCATTGGAGAAAGGACTCTCAAGCAAACATGTGTGGTACATTGATAGTGGATGTTCCAAGCACATGACATTCCAGAAAGATCATCTCCAGGATTTCAAGCCAATGAATGAGCCAAGAGTGATATTTGGTGACAACAACTATGGAGTCACCAGAGGCGTTGGAAAATTGACTTTTAATGGAGTATCTGTAGATGAAGTCTACTACGTTGAAGGACTCAAGCATAATCTGCTTTCAGTATCCCAATTTTGTGACAGGGGATACTCAGTGAAGTTCTCTAGTGATTCATGCACTGTCTTTTCTTCTGATTATAATGACATTTTGCTTATAGGCTTGAGGAAGGGTAATATTTATCTTGCATATTTTAGCAGTTGCCCAAGAAATGCTTGCCTGGTTGCTAAAGGATCTGCAGAAGATAGCTGGTTATGGCACAAGAGATTGAGCCACCTTAACTTCAAAACGCTGAATAAGATTGCCAGAAAAGGTCTTATTCGAGGTCTTCCTAATGAAGTGTTTAAGAAGGATCAGGTTTGTGGTTCATGCCAGAAGGGTAAACAACCAAAGACCTCCTTCAAGGATGTCCAGAGCACAACCACAACCAGAGTACTTCAACTACTTCACATGGACCAGTTTGGACCAGTTTATCCTCTTAGTTTCAATGGAAGGAAGTACACCTTGGTTGTTGGGATATGTTTAGTTTTGATGATTTTCTAAAACAACATGTAATAGGTTTGAAAGCAGTCAGGATAGTATCTTTTGTTTCAGGTCAGGCTAGGTTAGCTCTTAGTAGAATAGGTTGTCAGTTGAGAAGAACTCAGTTGAGGGAACACTCAATTAAGGGGGAACTCAGCAACAAAGCCTGAGGATATCAAGATGACACCAAGAAGATCTAACTGAAGCCATGCCAGACCTGAAGCAGGAGAGAAGCCTGAAGGATGTCCCAGTGAGTGTAAACCTGGCTGATCTAAGCTAAGTCAAGTGGACCACTCAGTGAAGAGCATGATCAAGAGGATCAGTGCTGCACCAAGTAGGCCCTGAAGGAGTCAGGCTACTGTGGTCAGGGAAGTTTGTCATTCAGCCTTATGACAAACTTCTTGGAGTGATCTTCAAACAGTCTCTGAAGGACAACTACACTGAAGACGTTCAGTCTACTGAAGATCACCAGTCAGTGAAGGAGGAAGCTACCTAAAGTCAGTGGGTCTTGGTCAACCCACAGAGTCAAAGATCCATTGGATCCTGCCCACGTGGACCAATCAGCACAAGGCAGCAACTCTGACACTGACAAGGCCGCATTCCATGAAAAGTGGTTGAAACTATTAATTGTATGGATTCAAATGTAATTTCCTCCAACGGTTACATTTAAATCCACACTATAAATACAAGCTCATAGCAGCATTTTGTGTGTGTGTGAAGTAAGAAAAAAATCAACACCTACGAGCTGTGAAGGTGTGAGTGTTTAGTGCATTATATTGGGAGTTATAAGGAGGCACGTTTCACACCTTGTACACTGAACTATAGAGTTCATAGATATACACAAATGAGTGTTCAGCTTGTAACTCATAGCTTAGAGAGTTTTTCCTAATCTTAGCTTTAGGCTAACACATTGTAAAGGAAAACCTCACCTAGTTGGAGAAACCAAACTGAAACCAAAACCCTCTAAAGATAGGTTTGTTGGTGGAAGTTAGTTTGTGAGGAGAGGCAGCCCAGGGAGTGGCGTGAGTCCAGTGTTTTGTGCACCTTGGCACGTTAAAAACAAGAATCCCAGTTAGTGGATTTCCTGTTAAATCAGGCCGTGGATGTAAGAGCTTGAGTCTCTGAACCACATTAAACTGAGCGTACTTATCCTTTAAAGTATTTACTAAAGTGTTATGAAAATCTGCTCACTGATAGCATTGTTAAAAAGGAAACTTTAGTTAATCATTCAGGTCAGGGAGGATCCTCTCACTGACCAGTTCAGGCAACGCACTCGAGAGCTCAGTATCTCGAGTCACTATCTTGCTTATAGTATGAGCCTCTAAGCCTTCACACTGACTTGGTAGCTCAGCCTCTAAGCAGAGCAGTGACTTGAAGTGTAACCTCTCGAGTCACTGTGTTGCTAAGAGCATGAGTCTTCAAGTCTTCTCACTGACTTGGCAGCTCAGCCTCTTAGCAATGCAGTGACTTGAGATCTCTCCACTCTTGCTGAACTCCCTGAGAAAAGGTTTTTAAAAAAAAAAAGTTTTTTTTCTCCTGAATTCCCATTTTGGTATTCGAAAACGGGACCATCATTGGTGATAGTAGATGACTTTTCAAGATACACTTGGGTAGTGTTCTTGTTTAAGAAAAATGAAACTATCACTAAGCTGCCAAAATTCTTCAAGCAGATTCAAAATGATCAGAACCAGAGCATATATTCAGGATCAGAAGTGACAAAGGGACAGAGTTTCTGAATTCACACATTGCAGAATATTGCAAAGAACATGGGATTTTTCATGAGACATCTGCTGCCAGAACACCCCAACAAAATGGAGTAGCAGAAAGGAGGAATAAAACCCTTAAGGAAGCTGCAAGGACTCTTCTAGCAGAATACAACACACCACAAAGGTTTTGGGCAGAAGCCATCAATACAGCCTGTTACACCCAGAACAGATGCCTAATTGCCCAGAGACATAGCAAGACTCTATATGAGATTTGGAAAGTTAAAACCCCATCTGTTTCATATTTTCATATTTTTGGATGTAAGTGTTTCATCCATGGCAATGGGAAATCTAAATTAAAAACCTTTGATGCTAAAGTGGCAGATGGAATATTTTTAGAATATTCCAGCACCGGTAAAGCCTTTAGAATTTTTAAAAAGAATTCACTTTGTGTGGAGGAAACACCTCATGTTGTTTTTTATGAATTTGTTGTTGAGTGCAAGGTGGAATTAAAGTCTTCTGGAGAGACACAGAATCAGACTACTTCCAGAGTAATCAAGGTCAATCCACCTATTCTTGATTCAGACTCGAATTCAGATCCAGATGTTGACCCATCTTCTGGTTCTCTGAAGAAGAAATCTTCACAAGGTGTAGAACCAGAGGAGGTTGGAACTCCTGTAGGGGGAAGCTCTTCTACAGTTGGTGATATTCACCAAGGTACTGCAGAGGATGATCAATCAGGTAAGACCACGGGAAGGAGGACCCTGGTTGATCACCCCAATGACCTGATAATTGGAGATCCAACTAAGGGTGTCCAGACTAGGAGAACTCTTAACTTAGCTGCCATATTCAGTTGCTATGTATCCTTGATTGAGCCCAAGAACATCAAGGAAGCCCTGAAAAATTCAAATTGGATTGTTGCTATGCAAGAGGAGTTGAATCAATTCACCAGACAGGATGTTTGGGAGCTGGTAGACAGACCAAGACATCAAAAGGTGATAGGCACTAAGTGGGGTTTCAAGAATAAGAAAGATGAGAATGATGTCATAACTAGGAACAAGGCAAGGCTAGTGGCTCAGGGCTATTCTCAGTCTGAAGGAATAGACTATGATGAGACATTTGCTACTGTTGCCAGACTAGAAGCCATTAGATTATTCTTAGCATATGCTGCTCACATGAAGTTCAAAGTATACCAGATGGATGTGAAATCTGTCTTTCTTAATGGGATTCCCATTGAGGAAGTGTATGTGGAACAACCTCCTGGTTTTGAACAAGGTGACAAAGTGTTTAAGCTTAAGAAAGCTCTTTATGGGCTGAAGCAGGCACCCAGAGCATGGTATGACACTCTATCTCAGTTTCTTCTGGATAATGATTTTAATAAGGGTAATATTGATAGGACCTTATTTAGGAAAGAAGAAGGAAAGGACATCCTTCTGGTCCAAATATATGTTGATGACATTATATTTGGATCCCCTAACAAGAAGTTGTGTGAGAAGTTTGGTGATCTCATGCAGAGCCAGTTTGAGATGTCTATGATGGGAGAAATGAATTACTTCTTAGGTCTGCAGGTAAAGCAAACAGAGAAGGGAATTTTCATCAATCAGGCAAAGTACATCAGAAACATGTTAGAGAAATTTGGAACAGGATCTAGCAAAGCAGCCAAGATCCCTATGATGACAAATTTCAACATGGATCCAGATGAGTCTGGAGAAAATGTGGATCAGACTTAGAGCACTCATTGGTTCTCTTTTGTACCTGACTGCAAGCAGACCAGATATAACCTTTGTTGTTGGTGTGTGTGCCAGATTTCAAGTTAATCCTAAGAGGAGTCATTTGGAAGCAGCTAGGAAGATATTGAAATATCTTAAGGGTACAGTGAATTTGGGGTTATGGTATCCTGCAGATGACAACTTAGAGTTAAGTGGTTATTCGGATTCAGATTATGGTGGGTGCAGAATAGATAGGAAGTCTACTAGTGGAACATGCCAATTTTTAGGAAATAAATTGGTATCTTGGTTTTCTAAGAAGCAGACTTCAGTTGCTACATCAACAACAGAAGCAGAGTACATGGCTGTAGGAAGTTGTTGTTCACAACTACTCTGGATTAGTCAACAGCTTAAGGACTACCAGATTAGAGCCAAGGATATTCCAATATTCTGTGATAGTAATAGTGCAATAGCAATCACCCAGAATCCAGTTCTTCACACCAGGTGCAAACATGTTGATATAAGACATCACTTTATCAGAGACCATGTTGAGAAGGGAGATATAAGGATGGAAAAGATTGCAACAGAGAAGCAGAGAGCAAATATTCTGACTAAGCCTTTGGCTGAAGCCAGATTCAGAGAGTTAGCATTTGAGTTAGGTTTATTGGATCCGGAGACAGATTTGGTTTAGGGGGAACATCAGAGAAGTATCCTTGTTTCATTCTATTACTTAATATATTCATTTTCAAACTAACTTGCCTGCAGGCTAGAGATATCAGGGAAGTTACATCTCCAGATGAGATACGCACCAGATGAGGCTTGTACCAGATGAGGTACATCCCAGATGAGGTGCTGAATAAGATTCTAGAAAAGTCCGGAGTCCTCTCTGACCAGAACCAGATGAGATGTAACACCAGACTAGCTGTGGTATCATTTGGTTACAATACCAGGTGACAGGTATGTATTTACTTCTCTGGCCTCTGATCATTGAGATACACTTTTCAAATTACTTAATACACCCAAAACGTTTCAACTTCAGGGTGTATTTAAGACAAAGGTATAGAGCCTAGGCAATCATTTCGCTTTTTACTTTGACTGCCACAAAACCCCTTTATACCAAGTCCCAATGATCACGCCTACGCACCAGATTAAATCTGTATTTCGCCTTTTAATCTTGGCCATCAGATTTAATTACTGTGCAATATGTCAATCAATTTAAAAATTGATTTTGTTCCCTAAATTAAATTTAAACTTTACACTCGTTCACACTTCATTTAATTTTCAAACCCACGCGTCTTGTCTTATTTAAACCCAATTTTTTATTATCTATCTTTTCACGTTTCCTTCCTCTCAAAACCCTAACTTCTCTCTGCAAGTTTCTCTCTCTCTCTCTCTCTCTCTCTCTCTCTCAGAATGGCACCTAAATGCAATTTCGACCCTGACCACATCTGCAAGAAGCTCAAATCGGAGATGGTGGTTGATTTCTACTCCACCAAGAACCCAGCGGCGCTCGAGATTCTGGAATTATTAAGAAAGTCTGGGGTGGAGGAACTGATCTCCAAAGTCCCCAAGAATCTGCGCACTTTGGATGGGTACGCTGCACAGTTTTTGGTCAGGATAAAGATCCACGATGACCACATCTCCTCCAAGCTTGACAAGGAGGATGTCGTCTTCTCAAAGCATGACTTCTGCAGTCTTTTTGGAAATCTTTCCTTCGAGGGTGTGGACCCCTTGAAGTACAAGGAAGGAGATGCAGTTGAATCCTTCAAGATCTTTGCCAGATCGTCTTGCCAGAACTTGACTAAAGGTTTTTTGGACAAGCATTTGAGGCAAAAATACAAGGTACTGTTCGATATTGTGGTGAAGATCCTGATGTGCGAAAGTCATAGCACAGATGCCATCTTCACAGGTAGGCTCTGTGTTATGAGGACAATTTTTTACGGTGCCAAGTGCAATTGGGCAGAGTTCTTCTGGGGAGTTTTGAGGAAGAAAAAATTGAAGGTGCAGAAGGAGGAGTGCCCCCAATTGCCTGGAGAGCAACAATTCGTTTTCAATGCCAATGTGTCCTTAGGCACAAAGCTCACTCTGATCTTGGACTCAATCTTTCCAGAGAAGAAGTGGAGAGATTCCTGTTGCAAGGGCTTTCACAAGTCCAAGATCCTATTTTCTAAGGATTGCCCTCTCCATGGCCATGCTAATTCTGATGGAGAGCAAGCCATCCCTGCCCCTCCTCTTCAAGCAGTTCCCTCACCTGCAAAGGGGTAGAAGCAGCAGAAGCAGCAAAGTAAGAAGAAGACTGCTGAAGTTACTGGTTCTTCAACCATAGCTTTCTTTGGTTCCTCAGAGGAGGACCAGATTCCCCTTCTTGATGTGTTGAAGAAGAAGGGTGATGGTGAGAAGGCTGCCAAGTCAGCGGGAGCAGCTAAAAGGAAGAGGCCAGATGAGGCCAAGAAGGTATCTGCTAAAAAGCCCAGAACAAGCAGAAGGAGCAAGAAAACACTTCTGGTGGATGAGCCTTCAGAAGAAGAAGAGGCAGAGGAGGTTGAGCCTCTTAAGAAGAAATCCAGGGCCAGGAGGGCCATATTTCAGGGGTCAAACTCTGGCTCTGACCTAGGGAATGCCTTGGAGCAGGCAATAGAAGAGGCTTCTCTACTTATGGGAGATGCTCCAGAGTTATCTGTTCCAGCTGGTGTTGACCCAGCTGAGGTCATTCCTTCCATCCCCTCCCCTGTTAACCTTGTTACCCCCTCTACTTCTCCCCCAGAAAACCCTCCCCAAAACCCATCCTCTGCTTCTGGTATCCCCATCTCTGCACCAGAGCAGACCCTACCTGATACTCCCCAATAAACTCCCTCCACCATCCCTACTCAAACTCCCTCTCCCCCTTCTTCACAAATTCCCCTTAACACTAATCCCTCTCCCCCAGCCCCTGTACCAGAGGTGCCATCCACTTCTGGTGCAGAACAACCCCTTCAAACCTTCCCCACCTCACAAAATTCCATCCCAACCTCTGTACCAAAGATACCATCTTCCTCTGGTGCAGAACAACCCTTACACTCTACCTCTACCTCTCAAAATTCTACACCTCCTCAAACTCATTCAGACCAGACTCCATCTATCTCCATGGCTTTGGGACCTCTTGCCCCTCCCCATTCTCCCACCTGTCTGACCAACGATGATAGTGAAGATGAGGATGCTTCACTGGAGCCGGAGGTCTTAGCACCATCCTCATCTGCCTCTGGGCCCAGACCCTTTACTTTCTCTTCTGTAGAAATGGGTCCCATCAGGCAGAGTATGAGTGTAAGTGCTCAGCTCTGGCTAAGAGAGCACTTTCCTATTCTTTTGGAGCACTTACCACTGTTGGTAGATCTGACTGATGCCAAAGTCTGGAGCAAGGCCAGATTAGAGGATGTGGAGGACTTGATGATGCTGCTAGAAGAAATGTCTCCCTCCACATTCACTGCCTGGGAGATAGAGCTCAAGAAGAGGCTAAACTTCCAAAACCCGGCTGAGCTAGAGACTCCGGAAACAGAGAAGGTGTTGATTCGCACTCTGCTCATCCAGAGAGGAGTTATGATCTCTCCTGAGGGCCCTTCATACAAATTTGGCCCTCACTTCTCTTTCCCTCCAGAGCTCTACTCTGATGAGGAGGACTTTGATGTAACTCCTGCCGTGCTGCAAAAGATGAAGACCTTCTTCAATGAGCATATCATGCAGATTGGACGTTTCTCTAAGGCAATTCAACATATGGCCCCTGCTATGATTGAGCACCAGATCCGGCAGGAGAGAAAGATCTTCTTGAAGCAGATAAAGTCCACCTTTGCAGCTGCCAAAGCCTCTTTCAAAGCCAATGGACTTTTTGTTAAGCTGGATGTGATGCACAGCCAGAAGCAGCTCCAGGAGCATGTGCTAGAGCAGCTGAGGCCAGTCTCTGTGTTGAAGGTTGAGATGGCTTCCCAGATGTTGCAGACTGCTAAATTGAAGGACTCCCTCCAGGAGATGTTAGAAAAGCAGGAGAGACTAGTTGCTGAGTCAAAAGCCTACCTGGAGAAAGCCAAGCAACTGCGTGATCTTCACTCTTCCTCCAACACTGCCTTGCCTGATCTCATTAGGCAGGTGGTGGAGCCCCTTATTGATAAAGTTAAAAAGTGGGAAGAGAAGGCCAGAACTGATCTGGCGAAGACCACAAATGAGACTCTCTTCGGCCATGGTGCTCGTCTGGACCTGCTGGAGAACACTCTGGCCCAGGCAGAGCTGCAGAAGAAGAAGAAGGAAGAGTTAAAATCTCTTACCATGGCAAAGCAGCTGGCGGCAGAAGAGGAGTCCACAGACACTGAGCAGGATCCTATGGCCGTTTCTGGACCTGCCAAGAGGAAGATAAGGAAAGTTAAGAAGAGCTTCCTTGAATCTGTCGTTGAAGAGGCAGAGAAGAGATTCAAGGAAGAGATGCCTGAAGAGAGGCAAGCCAGAATAAGGAAGAACATAGATGAAGAGCAGAGCTCAGATATGTTAGGAGGCAGAACAAGAAGACCAGAGAAGCTGGTATCACTCCTGGTGCCAGTGGATCCAGCCAGAGAAGGAAAGCGCATGTTGAAGTGATGGAGATTTTGCCACTCAGGACAGAAGGGTCCTTTGACTCTATTGTGCCTGTTCCCCTCATTGAGAAGTGGAGAGAAGCCAAGACTTTGTGGTTCATCCTGATGGTCCCGTTTTCGAATACCAAAATGGGAATTCAGGAGCAAATTTTTTTTTTAAACCATCGCATCGCACCCTGAATGAGTTCAGTGAAGGAATACTCAAGTCACTGCGTTGCTAAGAGTCAGAGCACTCAAGTCAGTGCAGCTGACTTGCGAGCTCAGGCTCTTAACAAGGCAGTGACTCGAGAGACTGAGCTCTCGAGTGCTAGCCTAAGCCTGTCAGTGAGATTGGTTCTCCCTGACAGAAATACTTAGCTAATTTCTTTTCAACCTTTCCAAGTACACTCATGAGCATACACTATAAATAATTAGCAAGTGCTTAAACAATAAACAACGCACAGTTTAACGTGGTTCAGAGACTCAAGCTCTTACATCCACGGCGGAAATCCACTACTGGGATTCTTGTTTTTAACGTGCCAAGGTGCACTTACAACTGGACTCACGCCACTCCCTGGGCTGCCTCTCCTTACTCACTGACTTACTCCCAACAAACCTAACTAGAGGGTTTTGGTTTCGGTTTGGTTTCTCCAACTATTTGAGGTTTTCCCTTACAATGTATTAGCCTCTAGCTAAGATTGGGAAAACCTCTCTAAGCTAAGAGTTACAAGCTTGACACTTAATGAATATTTAGTGAAACCCTAAAGGTCAGTATCGTGGGTGTGAGGAACTCTTCCTTATGACTCCCTAACAACTCACACACCCTTATAGCTTGTAGGTGTTGATTTTTCATTCTTCACACTCAAAACTCTTCAACCGCAGCTATGAGCTTGTATTTATAGTGTGGATTCAAATGTAACCGTTGGAGGAAATTACATTTGAATCCATATAATTAATGGTTTCAACCACTTTTCTTGGAATGCGGCCTTGTCAGTGTCAGAGTTGCTGCCTCATGCTGATTGGTCCACGTGGACTGTATCCAACGGATCTTTGACTCAGTGGGTTTGACTAAGACCCACTGACTTTAGGTAGCTTCCTCCTTCACTGACTGATGATCTTCAGTGGACTGAACGTCTTCAGTGTGGTTGTCCTTCAGAGACTGTTTGAAGATCACTCCAAGAAGTTTGTCATAAGGCTGAATGACAAACTTCCCTGACCACAGTAGCCTGACTCCTTCAGGGCCTACTTGGTGCAGCACTGATCCTCCTGATCATGCTCTTCACTGAGTGGTCCACCTGACTTAGCTTAGATCATCCTGGTTTACACTCAGTGGGACATCCTTCAGGCTTCTCTTCAGGTTCAGGTCTCTGACTTGGCTTCAGTCTGTTCTTCTTGGTGTCATCTTGATATCCTCAGGCCGTGTTGCTGAGTTCCCCCTCGCTGAGTTCCCCCTCAACTGAGTGTTCCCTCAACTGAGTTCTTCTCAACTGACAGCCTATTCTACTATGACATAACCTAGCCTGACCTGAAACTAAAGATACTATCCTGACTGCTTTCAAACCTATTACAAGTGGTTTTGGAAAATCATCAAAACTAAGACATATCCCAACAATTTCCCCCTTTTTGATGATTCCAAAACTCTTAACCAAATGATTTTCTATTACAAGAATAATGTCAGAGCACAAGTAATAGTTTAAGATATGCAGGAATTCCCATAGTTTAAAACATTTAAGATCTGTTCGGTTGACCATTTTTCTTAACAAAACTGGATCAGTGGTCATGTGAACAACCCGCTCTGATACCAATTGATGGTCCCATTTTCGAATACCAAAATGGGAATTCAGGAACAAATTTTTTTTTAAACCATCGCATCGCACCCTGAATGAGTTCAGTGAAGGAATACTCAAGTCACTGCGTTGCTAAGAGTCAGAGCACTCAAGTCAGTGTAGCTGACTTGCGAGCTCAGGCTCTTAACAAGGCAGTGACTCGAGAGACTGAGCTCTCGAGTGCTAGCCTAAGCCTGTCAGTGAGATTGGTTCTCCCTGACAGAAATACTTAGCAAATTTCTTTTCAACCTTTCCAAGTACACTCAGTGAGCATACACTACAAATAATTAGCAAGTGCTTAAACAATAAACAACGCACAGTTTAATGTGGTTCAGAGACTCAAGCTCTTACATCCACGGCCTGATTTAACAGGAAATCCGCTACTGGGATTCTTGTTTTTAACGTGCCAAGGTGCACTTACAACTGGACTCACGCCACTCCCTGGGCTGCCTCTCCTTACTCACTGACTTACTCCCAACAAACCTAACTAGAGGGTTTTGGTTTCGGTTTGGTTTCTCCAACTATTTGAGGTTTTCCCTTACAATGTATTAGCCTCTAGCTAAGATTGGGAAAACCTCTCTAAGCTAAGAGTTACAAGCTTGACACTTAATGAATATTTAGTGAAACCCTAAAGGTCAGTGTCGTGGGTGTGAGGAACTCTTCCTTATGACTCCCTAACAACTCACACACCATTATAGCTTGTAGGTATTGATTTTTCTTTCTTCATACTCAACACACTTCAACCGCAGCTATGAGCTTATATTTATAGTGTGGATTCAAATGTAACCGTTTGAGGAAATTACATTTGAATCCATACAATTAATGGTTTCAACCACTTTTCTTGGAATGCGGCCTTGTCAGTGTCAGAGTTGCTGTCTCGTGCTGATTGGTCCACGTGGACTGTATCCAACGGATCTTTGACTCAGTGGGTTTGACTAAGACCCACTGACTTTAGGTAGCTTCCTCCTTCACTGACTGATGATCTTCAGTGGACTGAACGTCTTCAGTGTGGTTGTCCTTCAGAGACTGTTTGAAGATCACTCCAAGAAGTTTGTCATAAGGCTGAATGACAAACTTTCCTGACCACAGTAGCCTGACTCCTTCAGGGCCTACTTGGTGCAGCACTGATCCTCCTGATCATGCTCTTCACTGAATGGTCCACCTGACTTAGCTTAGATAAGCCTGGTTTACACTCAGTGGGACATCCTTCAGGCTTCTCTTCAGGTTCAGGTCTCTGACTTGGCTTCAGTCTGTTCTTCTTGGTGTCATCTTGACATCCTCAGGCTGTGTTGCTGAGTTTCCCCTCGCTGAGTTCCCCCTCAACTGAGTGTTCCCTCAACTGAGTTCTTCTCTACTGACAGCCTATTCTACTATGACATAACCTAGCCTGACCTGAAACTAAAGATACTATCCTGACTGCTTTCAAACCTATTACAAGTGGTTTTGGAAAATTATCAAAACTAAGACATATCCCAACACATCCAGCACTACATCCAAAGGCCTCCACCAGAGGATGATGCTCTCAACAACAGGACGTTCCATTCTTGGATGAAGGCTTATGATGCAAGTCTGTACAAGCAGCTGATGGACTCCACCATTGAGTTCAACCTGGAGGTCACTGCCCCTGAATTTCATTATCTCAACACTCCAATGATAGGGGACTAGGTTGATTGGGCTGAACTGAAGAAGCTATACAAGACCAATGTGTTGGCAAATTTCACTCCAACATCTTCTGCAGAGTTGAAGGCCATTCAAGACAGGTTTCTTGACTGGTTTCTGGTGCCCAAGGAAAACAGAAGATATGCATAGATTAGGACCTTGATATTCATTGTAAAATGTAATCTTTTGTCCTTTATTAATCAATGAAAAATCTTCTCTATTCAAAAGACAACTTCTTGTTGTCTTAATTGTTTGCCTGATAAGATCTATTCTAAGGTCTTATCCCTTTATTGTTTTTCTTGGTTATATTTTGTTTTGATCAGTTCTGGTAATGTTTTAACTCCATCAAAAAGGGGGAAATTGTTAGGATAAATGTTGTATAGTTTTGATAAGTTAAAACAAACCAGAAGATGTAATAGGACCATCTGGACCTGTTAGCCAGATGAAGAACTAGAATAGGACTTAGTCTAGGGGAATTGCCAGACCAGAATACCTCACCAGAAGAGTCACCAGAAGACCCACCAGAGGACTTTATCAGAAGACTCCACCAGAGGACTTCACCAGATGAGACTGACCAGAGGCAGAGAACTTTCCCCAGACCAGACGAGTCCGGACCAGACGAGTCTGGTGAAACAAAAGATGCTCAGAATCATCTCCTGACTCTGATGAGCATTCTGTTTCTTAACCAGATCAGGACCAGAAGACATCAAGGTTGCCTGGTGTCTGGTCTTGCCTTCTCTGGAGAGAATCAGAGTTAGGCATTGGAAGCACTTGACCGTTGGTGATTCAAATCAAGTCAACAAGATCAGGATTGGAATGTTTTGAAGACAATCAATCAAAGGATCTCACCAACCCAATCAATCAATTAGGGAATTGATTGATTGAAGCTTCCTTAAATAGAGGATATGATTGGATTAGCTCTCCAACAGCTATATCCTAATCACCTCTATAAATACAAGAGTGCAGACTCAAGAAAAGCTCTAGAATCCTACGCGCACGAAGTCATATTCCAAGCTCTTGATTATCAAGCATATAACACTCTTATTCTGCTCATACTTTCATATTTACTCTTAAGGAGTTGTTGGATCTCAACCTGTTCATCTTTAAGAGAAGGTTGAAGGCTTTAGATCAAGTTAGATCTAAAGGGTTTGTAAGAATGAACTGGTACTTCACAATTCCAGTAAGAAGTTGGTTGTTGGTTGGTTAGTGAGACCCCTTTGATTAAGGGAGAGTGGACGTAGGATATTCAGATCCGAACCACTATACATCCGGTCTTATTTACTGTTTTCTATATTTACTTTCTTGCTTGTTTATTGTGCTCTTGTGAAAAGAACTTTGCTAAAGACATTTTCCTTAAAGCTTCCGCAATTTATCTTTCTAGTGGGACCAACACTCCAGTTGGGTGAGAAGAAGAAGAGGGACTTTCTTCCTGAGTCTTTTCAAACTCGGATAGTAGTGCTCTTATTCTTTCTTTATCCAACTTTTTCTTCTTTTCCATCCTTGCAGCTTTCTCTTCCTCAGTGTACTTCTTTGCTTCTGGGTAGGGGCAGTCCTTGATGAAGTGTCCAGGTTTCCTGCAATTATAGCAAAGATAGTTGGAGTTAGCGGCTGGTTTACTTGACTTACCTTCTTGCTTAGATGGATTTTTCTTCCAGTTGGCTCTCTTGGCAAATTTCTTGAATTGCTTTATCAACAGGGCCATCGCATCACTTTCTGAATCTGATTCTGCAGTTGGGTTGGACTCTGCAGCTACAAGAGCTGTGACTTTTGAACTTGTTGAGTCTTTGTCTTTTCTCCTGTGAATATCAAATTCAAAGGCTTTAAGGTCAGAAAACAACTCAAATGTGGATACTTTGGATAAATCCTTAGATTCTCTCATAGAAACCACTTTCATATCCCATTCAGATGGTAAGGCTCTTAGAACTTTCATGTTCTTTTCCCTTTGAGAGTACTCTTTTCCAAGTAGTTCAAGCTCATTTAGTATTTCAATGAATCTTGAATCAAACTTTTCAAGAGTTTCTCCAGATTTCATCTTGAAGTTCTCAAATTTTTTAACAGCTATCATGAGCTTATTTTCCTTAATTTGATCAGTTCCTTCACAGATCATCTTTAACTTCTTCCATATCTCTTTAGCAGTTTTGCAACTTTTTATCTTGCTAAACACAATTTTATCTAGGGAGTGATAAATAGTGTTTCTAGCAACATTGTCAAGGTTTGCTCTCCTCTTTTCTTCATCTGTCCACTCCTTCTTGGGCTTTGGAATAATTTGGGCTAGACCAATCTGATCTCCTACAGTGTTGGCCTTTTCTATCACAATTGGACCATCCTCAATTATGGACCACATTTCATCATTCATAGCAGATAGTTGAGCTTGCATTCGGATCTTCCAATCATCATATTCATCTGTGGAAAACATAGGAACTTTAGATTTCATCATTTTAGGAGCCATAGGAAAATGCAAATACGATTTTTCAAAAACAATTTTGGATCTGGCTTAAAAACTTTTAAAAGCTTGGTCAAAGCAGTAGCAAACCAACTGCTCTGATACCACTTGTTGGTCCCAAAGATGTATCAAGGTCTAGAGGGGGGGTGAATGGACCTTGAGTTTTAAAACTTAAAACTTTTGTAAAACAGCTAGTAAAGTATACAGATTGAACTCTGCAACTGTAGAGTTAAAAGCAAAGGTTTACAGCTGTAGACTTTTGAAATGCAAAGTCTGTATAATTAATTCAAACACTTATCAAAGTTGGTGTTGTAATACTTTAGAGTATTTTAACACCTTGTGCAGCGGAAATAAGTAAAGTGTGTGAAGTGAAAAATCAAATCAAAGCTTTAGAAACACAAAGAATATGAATGATGCAATAAGCAATAAGATAGATAAAGTAAGTGGGCAAGAGATAAAGAACAAGGAGAATTTATAGTGGTTCAGAGGTGTTGTAATCCTCCTACATCCACTGTTACACCACAAAGGTGTCAAATTCACTAAGAAACCACACAATCACGAGATGTTTCCCCTAAGACTTAGAGTTCTCACACAGATCAGTCTAGTCTAGGATGAAATACAAATTCACTCAGAAAACTCTCTCTATCTCACACAGAACTAAACACTCACTAAGAATGAAATCTACACAAGGTAGAATACAAGGGTATATAGTGAGGACCAACAACAATGATAAAAAATACAAGACAATAATCCTAGCTTCTAAGTCCTAAACTTCTATAGTTGAAGGGTTGTAGACTTTGAAGGCTGTAGATATTGTGCAATATGCTTGAGAGCTTGGGGTTGTTATTGTTTAACCTCTAAGGTCTCCTCTCCTATTTATAGGAGTCTTGAGGGGTCCTCTAGCCATTGGAGGGATTGAGAATTTCAAATATTTTCACCTCCAGCTTTAACTTCTGCTTAATTAAAGCTTCTTGTCATATAGCAATGTCCTTTAAGTAGTACAAGTTGTCTTTTAGTGATGACTGCTCAAAGAGCTGTTAATCACTGAGATACTTGTTTCTACTGGCTAGTAATTAACTCTGGTAAACACTGAGACTTTTCAAACTAAGAGAGTGAGTGTACAGGATGTACTACACTTAATTAGTCCTACTAAACTCAAGTTTACAGCTTGTAGTCTTTAACTCTGCAGATGTAGACTCTTCGGCTGTGGACTTGTCTTCAACTCTTCAGATGTAGACTTATCTTGAACTAGATGTAGGGTCTGTATCCAATATTTGCAGATGTAGACTTTTATCTTTTAAATTCTTCATTTTTCTCTGTACCTGCAATGTTAGTTTCCACAATATAAATATATCTGTTTTGACATTATCAAAATTAAAGTGAGAAAATCCTTAGGAAAAAAATATCCGAACATGTTTCTACCTCAAGATAGTCCAATATACAAACAACTTAACATTAAAATGGTATGTAATTTACCAACTTATAAAATTAAATGTATATATTGTAATTTATATATTATTGATTTATATTCATTAAACCTATGACATATATGTTTACATCATGGACTAGTTCATTTTCTCAATATGTTTACTAGACACACATATTGATTTGAATGTCTATTAAGCTCAATTAGCATCGTAGCATCTAACTTACAGCTCAATGCTATACCATTTGGGGGCACAAGTGAAAACACTAGACCAAGCCAAATTGAACAATAACCTCTTCGTAGTCTTCGTGATATACGTCTGCCACAATATGGCACGGGAGGTCATATGCATTTTCACTAATTGTATGATACTATGCACAAAGAAACATATACTCATTATAATTGATAACTTATTTGATGTATGCAATTTTAAATTTTTGCTTGTATGAAAATCAATTGAAATACTAAATATAAAAATCATCATACCATTGTTAATCAAATTATCATAATATTATTGATTAAAAATTTATTATTCATTAAACTAATAAATTATTATTAAACATCATTATTATCAAATCTTATAAAATCATCACATAATTATCATACAATTATTAGTGATTATAACATTATTATTCATTAAACTAATACGTTATTATTAAATCATCAAAACATATCAAAATCACATAATCATCAGACATTTATATAAAATCATCACATAATCATTACATCATTTTTTTTAAAAGAAAAGGAAATTTCATAACTTAAAGGGAGTACTCCACCAATGATAGAAGAATACAGGGAAGAGATTTTTACCCAAAAGTTTTCATTCACCTAATCTTCTCCACAACACCTCCATCAAAACATATAAAAATCACATAATCATCACACATTTATATAAAATCATCACATAATTATTACATAAGTTATTCATTAAACTAATGTTGTACAGATGGGCCCTACAGTCCGCGCAGACTCATTTGAAAGGGACAACTGGATGGGCACCATGTTATATTTTTATGGTCGCTTTTTGTAAAGGCGGTGGACTTTCTAGTCGCCCTTGTGAAGGCGACTGATTTTCAAGTCACTTTAATTTAGTGAAGGCGACTAATTTTCTGGTCGCTTCTTCTAAGGGCGTCTGACTTTGAAAACATAAAGCCTCCCAAATCCACCATATTTTTGCAATTCAATTTAAAAAATACCCTATTTAAAAAAAATTTGTATCAAGTCAAAGCGGCTGCAGCAGTGACATGGGAACCAACTATTGACAGCATTTTCTATTTCTATGTTGAATTTTATTTTCATTAAGCCATTGTACATTCACAATTTTCTTGCTTGGGCTTATTTTAATAGTTGAATTATTGAACTCATACATATATGGCTGAAGGTTATATACAATCTCATGTTTTGTTAATACACTCCACCTAAAAAATGTTCGAAAAAAAAAATTCAAAAAATGTATCAATATTCGAAAAGTTAAAAAAATGCAAATGTTTAGTGTTCTCTTTTGTATTTTCGGATTTTTTCCAAAAATTATCAAAATTTCAGATATTTTTTCCGAACATTTTTTGGGTGGAGTGTATTAATAAAAAATAAGATTGTATATAACCTGGCCTATATGACCCATATAGATGGTGGTTTTGGGTTTGCGTTGGGCTTTGCCCTCACGTCTATCCGCATTATTTGAGGTCTCATGTTATATACAGTTCCATGTTTTGTTAATATGTTCGGAAATTTTTTTTGAAAATACATATATCTAGTGTTCTTTTTTGCATTTTCAGAAAAAAAAATTCAAAAATTGTCAATTTTTTTAAATTTATTTTTGAATATTTTTTAGTGAAGCATATCAACAAAAGATAGGACTGAATTTAACTAAGCCTTATTTGAAATGTTTTTTTTTATCCAAGTCACATCCGAAAACTTTATCAACCCAATTACCTTACATATTCACCCATTCAATCTCTCCGTACTTTACATTTTGTACTTGCATAGAAACCGAGGTTGCAAATATATATAGTGAAAAAGAAGAAGTAAATGAGAGGTAAATATTACAGATAATGAATTTGTGTTATCTCTGTTTAAAACCAGAATAATTTAAAACATAAAAGAGTGGTCATATAAAAAAAAATTAAGTCGGTTACTTGCACGAAGCATATTGATGAGTGCAAACTCAAGATCAACACAAAATCAAGCAAGTACTTGAAGAAATACTAAGAGTGGTACCTGAGAGCCTCTCTGTAAAAGCCCAGGAACACAAAAGAGAAGGCTAGAAAATAGTCTCTGGAACTCAAGGTGGCAACCTCCAGTGATAGCTTGGACCTCCGGTGGGATTCCTGCACAAAGTCGGGCCGGAGGGGGCTCCGGCGTCGACCCTCCGATGCTCAAGTCAGAAAACTTGCTATGGAAGAAAAGCCATAGCTGAAAACTAGAAAATGTGTGTGAGTAATAGTGATAATACCTTGTTATGAAGAAGGAAAATGAGTATTTATACCTTTAAGCTATGGGGGCAGAACAGTAAAATCGTCTCTGTTGCCCTAATTATTCTTGGGACCACTTGGGGACCCGGGTGCCTTAGGAGCCGACGCGTGTCCCTTGGCTGGCCTGTTCTGTGTCGTTTAGCACAGGCAAATCCTGACAGAATCGTCCTTTTTTTAGCCTCAGTCCCAGAGCTCGTGAAAAGGACAGATCTAATATTCCTTTCTCCATTATTCGTAATTTCGGGAAATGAGAGAATGTTCCCAGCTTCTGGGGATCTTGGGATTCAATAACACTTTATCTTCTGGCCTTTATATTCACATATTGCGATCGGTATCCAGAGCTTTTGAGAAGCTCTGGAGAGATATATTTCAAATTAATCGAATATTATTTCTCAAACTTTTATACAAGTAGGAGGCTTCCGAATCCTTCATCAAGTACTAATTTTCCAGAGTTCTTCAAACCATATTTCATAAGCTCTGCCAGAGCTATTGAAATAAGGTTTCTCCCTTCAAGGGGTAAAATAAGTAAAGCCTGACGAGGCCATACAAGAGGGATCTCCTTCGTTTTCCAGACTTATTCGGTCTCTTCGGAGTCTTCTATGATGGTGAGCTCAGATCTTTGCTCTCATTATCTCTGAGCAGAGCTTTTCATTTGGGCCTGGCTTCTTCAGAATTGATGTGCTCTGTCCACTCTAGCAGAGCCTACATCAACTACTCCCCCCTATTCAAAGTGATATCTCTGAAGATCACTCGGAATAGATTCTCTTAACTGTGGTGTGATCCACAGCTTTTCAAACATTATTTTTAAGCTCTCAGGTTTGTAGGACCAATAATTCATTTCCCGCCTGTTTTTCTTTTTAAAAGTCGTATATTATTGGGACCCTTGGATTAGAGAGTCCTTTCAACTGCCTTTATCTGGGCTGTACACGTGGAGGCCCAAAAAAGGGACGGTTTCTTGGCCCAACCCCACGTGTTTTCCCTAAAAATGGGTTTTCATTATTCAGTTCACCTTTCTCTTTCCTTTCTCGCCATTTCTCTCCCGATCATCCTTCTCAGTGATATATTTTTTGCAGGCTTTGGAGTAAATTTTCCGACAAGCTTTCGTTTGTCCTCTCCTCTCTACGGCCACTCTATCCCGGGTAAGGTATTTTCCCCTTTTTCTCTATTGTTCGTTTTCTCGTTTCAAGATTTAATATGTCGAAACTCCCCCTTTTTTCCGGTGAGAGTCGGCGGCACCGACGCCGCTTAGGGAATCCAAACATTTAGCTATCTTAGGATTACCAGCCTCTAGTTCTACTTCTCAGTCTATTAGGTCTTCTGGCTTTAACCGTCCCATTTTTCCCGAATCTCTCCGCGAGGCGGATAAACTAAATATGATTTCTCGTCAATCTAACTTGACCCCTGAGGATCTGAAAGTGATAACGGGGGCTTTAGAGCCACATCCGGAATTCATCATTGAGCTCCCACATCCCAGTGAGAGACCCAATTACGTACTATATCCTTCGCTCACTTTTTGGGGTTCTCAAATTCTCGCGGGATTGCGTTTTCCCGTTTGCCCCTACCTTGCTAAAATATGTAATCTGTACCAGATCCCACTGAATCAACTGAACCCTTCTGCCAAAAGATTAGCTCTTTCATTTTATATTGTGTTCGAGGTTAACGGGGGCTTTCCCACGGCAGAGCTCTTCCATTTTCATCATGATCTAAAACGGAGAGAGAAATTTTATTATTTCAGCTCTCGTCCCAGTGGTCTGGCCAAGTTCATAGGCAAACCCCCGGGTATTGATTCCCACTGGAAAGATAGTTTTTTCATAGTTACTCCTCGTTCTGGCCAATGGCCCTTCTATTGTGATCCGGATGGATGGCAATATGAGGTTCCAGATCCTGTCAAATCACTCCTTTCTCCTGAGGAAATTACTCCCCCAGCTGCCCGAGAACTGATGGTATACTTGAATCGTGTTGCGGACAAGAAGGGAAAACCTAAAGTTTTTCCTTTATTAAAAGACACCGTTGTACTTTTTAGCTTTGGGTTTTTGGGTTCTGCAGCTCCTCCTCCTCCTGGGGCTGGTATTCCCTTTATCCCCACACCCTTTCTTATCCGAGTGTGTTCTATAATCTTTATTTATATGCTATATGTGCCTTGTTGAACAGACATGAGCTGGGAGAATGCGCTTCTTCTCTCAGACGACGATGATGCACCACCCAAGCCTGCTGCTTCTTCTCAACTCAAATTAGTAAAGGAAGAGGATTCCTCTGCCACTGCACATGCTCCCGAGATTTCCGCCTTTTCCATAGATCCTATTGGTGTGGATCCTGTTCAGGCTGTGTTGGCATCGGAGGAAACTGAGGGTCCCAAAAGCAAACCTTCTTACCAAACTCGAGGAAAGAGAGCTGCAAACCCTGCTTCCATTGCTAAGCCTCCTTCCAAGCGCAAGAAAACAACCAAGAATGATTTTTTTGATTCGGCTAAGCTCGAAGATCTGACTTCTAATGATATCCTACATGATCCTTCTGTTCCTGTAGAGGACATATGTATTTTGTTTCTCAAGTCTCTTCAAGTGTTGGATCACGGCTCTTCTCCCATTCCGTCGTCTCTTGACCAGCTTCGAGGTTCTATGTTTCGCAAATTGGTTGAGGTAAGGATCTCAGTTCTTTTTTCTCATTTATCTTCTCCTGTTAGATCTTTTTCTGACCTCTGAGATTTCATTTCATTTTTTTTTTCAGTTTCTGGATCTACAGGCCCAATTCCTTTCTTCGGGCTCTTCCCTTTCCATTGCCGAGCTTCAGCAAGAGTTAACTAAGAAGGAGCAAGAATTATCTTCCAGGGATGTCGATCTTGCTCAAGCCAAGAAGGCAATAAGCAAAGCTGCTGCTCTCACCACTGAACAGTCCTCTCAAATTTCTGACTTAGAGAAAAAACTTTCTGAGGCGGAGCAGATGGAGATAACCTCGAGGGCGGAGGGTTTCTCACAGGGTCTATCTGAGGGTATTGATAGATGTCGCACAAAGCTTTTAGGGACTACTTTGGGTCAAGAATTTCTTAAAGAGCTAATTGAGGAGTCTCTCAAGGCCTATCACTAAAGTCCCTTGTTTCTATACCACATGGGTCCCCACTTGGGTCATTTCATCAAGCAGGGCTTCAACTCTGCTATTTCACAGGCTGAAGAGAAATGTTTCACCGAGAAGCTTAGCCTTTCTCGTGCTAAGCAAGGCCTCACGCCTTCTCCTCATTTCAAAGGGGATCCCAAGGGGAAGGTAGATTACTCCTGGTTCCCTCCTGTGGTGCAGAAGGTAGCTTTAAAGTTGGCACAAGAAATGGAGATATCTCCAGAGCTGCCCCAGATGGAGCCTCATTTGCGCAATCTCTTATTCTCGGGTCCTTCTCCTACTGCAGCTGCTCCATCTCTGCCAGAGACTGTTGCTGTTTCCGGCCCTGCTCCCGAGCCATCTACCTCTCCAGTTCTTGAAAAGGAGTCCACTGAACCCGAGCTGGGTGATAATCCAAATCAATAGAGGATTGGACCTTGAGGGTCATCTCTATTGTTTTTGTTGCTTGCATTTTTATTCTGTGTTTTGCTTAGAGCCTGCGTGCTCTTTTATGACTATTCTCGCTTTCTTTTTCTCGACGTACTCTTTGCATTTTCTATGCTTTTGAGATTGCTACTTTTTACTGTTATCGCATTCTATCGTATGCTTTTGGGCGTTTTATTCCCATATCTTCTTTGAAGTCATTTTCTTAGATGTTTACTTTCTTTATTTGTTGTTGTATATTTCTGAAAAATTCTCAATTTTCGTTTATTCAACTCTGGAGAGATGATGCTAAAGCATACTCCCTCCTTCAGTTTTTATTTCTAACATCTGTGAAATAAAAATTCTCAATTTTCATTTAATCGGCTCTGGAGAGGTGATGCTAAAGCATACTCCCTCCTTCAGTTTTTATTTCTAACATCTTGTGAAATAAAAATTCTCAATTTTCATTTAATCGGCTCTGCAGAGATGATGCTAAAGCATACTCCCTCCTTCAGTTTTTATTTCTAACATCTGTGAAATAAAAATTCTCAATTTTCATTTAATCGGCTCTGGAGAGGTGATGCTAAAGCATACTCCCTCCTTCAGTTTTTATTTCTAACATCTGTGAAATAAAAATTCTCAATTTTTATTTAATCGGCTCTGGAGAGATGATGCTAAAGCATACTCCCTCCTTCAGTTTTTATTTCTAACATCTGTGAAATAAAAATTCTCTATTTTCATTTAATCGGCTCTGGAGAGGTGATGCTAAAGCATACTCCGTCCTTCAGTTTTTATTTCTAACATCTGTGAAATAAAAATTCTCAATTTTCATTTAATCGGCTCTGGAGAGATGATGCTAAAGCATACTCCCTCCTTCAGTTTTTATTTCTAACATCTGTGAAATAAAAATTCTCAATTTTCATTTAATCGGCTTTGGAGAGATGATGCTAAAGCATACTCCCTCCTTCAGTTTTTATTTCTAACATCTGTGAAATAAAAATTCTCAATTTTCATTTAATCGGCTCTGGAGAGATGATGCTAAAGCATACTCCCTCCTTCAGTTTTTATTTCTAACATCTGTGAAATAAAAATTCTCAATTTTCATTTAATCGGCTCTGGAGAGATGATGCTAAAGCATACTCCCTCCTTCAGTTTTTATTTATATCATCTATGAAATAAAAATTCTCAATTTTCATTTAATCAGCTCTGCAGAGCTTAAAATTTATTCTTTGTGTTCGCCTATCGATTTCAATTCGATTTTTCATTTGTTATCCGTGCTTAATTCGTATTAAGACTTATAGGATGTAAATTCATGGCATTCATAACTCAATCAGAGTTTGTTTAAGGTTCTGCCAGAGCCGCGGGGTATAGCCCTGGCAGCTTTTCTTTAAATTTCAAATATGCGACGATGCAAACAAGCTGTGCTTACATACTTTGATTGAAAAGACTAGCAAAGGATCTGAATAAGCTCAGACATAATACTTCTTCAAATTGATCACGTTCCAGGGACGCGGCACTTTTCTTCCGTTCTGATCTGTCAGCTCATATGCACCCCCAGCAAGCACCTGGGTCACTACATATGGACCCTCCCAATTTGGCTCTAACTTTCCCGTTGGTTTAAGCGCATCAGCTCTGCGCAGTACTAGATCTCCTTTCGTAAACTTTCTGATCTTCACGCGTTTGTTGTAAACAGCTCTCATTTTACTCTTGTGTCGTTCGGCTCTGATGCGAGCCGTCTCTCGTTGCTCTTCTACCATATCCAAATTCTCTCTCAGCAGCCTTGAGTTCTGATCCTCGCTATAATTCAAGATCCTGTGGGTTTCTACTCCTATCTCTGCGGGGATCACAGCTGTAGATCCGTACACGAGGTTGAAGGGAAATTCTCCAGTAGCAGTTTTTGGGCTTGTCCTATAAGCCCAAAGGACAGAGTCCAGCTCCTCCACCCAATTTCCACCGGCTCCTGAGAGCCTAGTTCTGATTCCGTCTACAATAGTTCTGTTGGTGACTTCTACTTGTCCATTGGCTTGCGGGTGGGCCACCGATACAAATCTCTGTTCAATCCTCATTTCCACACACCAAGCTCGCACTTGAGAGCCTGTGAACTGTGCTCCATTATCTGAGACCAGGACCCTGGGGACCCCAAATCTACTGCATATATTTTTCCATAGAAACTTGATGATAGCTGCCTCATTGATTTTCTTTACAGCCTCGGCTTCTGCCCACATACTGAAATAGTCAACTGCCACAATCAGAAAGGTTCTGCCTCCGGAGGCTGTTGGGAATTTACCCACGATATCGATGCCCCATTTGTCAAATGGGCAAGGGGAGTACATAACTCCCAATTCCTCTGCTGGAATATGAATCAGGGGGCCATTTCTTTGGCATCTGTCGCACTTCTTTACTAATTCCTTTGCATCTCTATTGAGAGTTGGCTAGTAATAACCAGCTCTCAGTACCTTTCTAACCACATCTTGGAAGCCAGTGTGACTTCCTCCACAGCCTTCGTGCACTTCTCTTAACACGTAGTTCCCTTCAAGGTTAGAGAGGCATCTCAGGTATGGTTGAGAGAATGATCTCCTGTATAAATATTCGTCCATCATACACTACTTGGCATATATTGCTTTTTTGGGGACGTCTGGCTTGTCCAGCCTCTGCCCTATTTTCAAGAAATGGATAATGGGGGCTCTCCAATCGTCTACTTCATCGATTGATCCCACATCCAGAGTTGACACCTGACTCTCAGCTGTCAATAACGTGATCTTACCCTTGGCTCCCTCTTCCGCAGAGCTTGCCAATTTCGCTAAGTAATCAGCTTTTTGATTTTCGGCTCTGGGTATCTGCTCAATCCTTATTTCTTCGAATTTGGCTCTGATCTGCTCAGCTAGGCCAGCATACTTTGCCATCTTTTCATCTTTTTTCTCATATGTACCCAACAGCTGTTGAGTAACCAGTTGGGAGTCAGAATATACAATCGCTCTATGTGCTCCCAACTCCCATAACATCTGCATTCCTCTAATCAGAGCTTCATACTCAGCCTCATTATTCGAGGTTCGAAATTCAAACTTTATAGCGAACTGCAGTTCCTCTTCCACTGGGGGTATGATCACAATCCCCGCTCCATATCCATGCATGGATGAAGATCCATCAACATATGCCTTCCAGAATTCTGACTCATGAGCTCTGGTTATTTCTTGAATAAAGTCAGCCAGAGCTTGAGCTTTGATAGAAGCTCTGGGTTCAAATTCGACATCGTACTCCCCCAGTTCTACTGCCCATTTCACCATTCTTCCAGACAGATCTGGTCTTCCCATCGTTTGTCTCAGAGGTAAGTTGGTGCTCACAATTACTTTATGAGAGAGAAAATATGGTCTCAACCTTCTCACTGTCACCATTACAGCCAGAGTTGATTTTTCTATTTTGGAATATCTCATTTCTGGCCCTTGGATAGCCTTGCTCACATAATATATGGGTATCTTTTTCACCCCCTCTTCTCTGAGGAGAACAGAGCTCAGAGCATGTTCTCCTACAGAGAAATACAAATATAGAGTTTCCCCTGGCACTGGCTTTGTGAGGAGGGGCAAACTTGTCAGGTACTTTTTTCAGTTCCTCAAAAGCTCTCTGACATTCATCATCCCATTCAAATTTAGATCCTTTTCGGAGGATCTTAAAAAACGGTAGTCTTCTTTCTGCCGATCTGGAGATGAAACGACTCAAAGCTGTTATTCGCCCATTCAATCTCTGGGTCTCTTTCAGGTTTCGAGGGGGCTGCATCTCAAGGATCGCTTTCACCTTAGCCTGATTTACCTCGATCCCTTTGGGGGTTACCATATACCCCAGAAATTTTCCACTCCTTACCCCAAAAGCACATTTTGTAGGGTTAAGTCTGATCTGGTAAGCTCTGATCACGCCAAAGACCTCCTCCAGATCAGCGGCATGATCCTTGGCTTTAAAAATTTTCATCATCATGTCATCCACATAAACCTCCATATTCCGCCCAATCTGCTCTCTGAAGACCAAATCCACCATCCTCTGGTAGGTGGCCCCAGCATTCTTTAGCCCAAAAGGCATTTTCACATAACCATAAGTGCCACATGAGACTACGAAGCAGGCTCTGGGCACATCTTTGGGGTCCATCCATATCTTATGGTACCCTTGATACGCATCCATCAGGGACAATAATTCATAGCCGGATGTCGAATCCACTAGCTGATCAATCCTTGGTAGAGGATAATGATCTTTCAGGCAAGCTCTGTTCAGATCCCGAAAGTCGATGCACATACGCCACGCTCCACTTCCTTTGGCTACCATGACTGCGTTGGACAACCATTCTGGATATTGCACTTCCTCAATATGTTTTGCTTTCAACAGCCTTCCAACTTCTTCTTTAATTATCTTATCTTTTTCTGGCCCAAATTGCCTCAATCTCTGTTTTACGGGCCTGATCTCTGGATCAACATTCAAATGATGTAGTGCTACCTTGGGGTCAATCCCCAACAGATCATCTGGTTGGAATGCGAAAAGATCTGCATTTCTCCTTAGACATCTAACGACCTCTTCAGCCACATCATGTGGCATCTGTGTCCCTATACGGGTGGTGAAGCCTTGCTTGTTGGGGAACAACTCCACAGGCATGAGTTCTTCCTCTGGCCTAATCTGCAGCTCTGGTTCTTCTTCCATGAGCTCTACCTGTTTCAACTTTTTCCCCGTAGGATCATCCCCTCGGCTCTAATTTCCTGGGAATGTGTGTGCTGCTTTCTTAACGGTTTCAACATAGCATTTTCGTGAGCATATCTGGTCACCTACAAGATCTCCCACCTCATCACCTACTGGGAACTTCAGCTTCATATGATATGTGGAGACCACCGCTTTAAAAAGTTTCAGAGATGGCCTTCCTAGAATCACATTGTACGCGGACGGTGCGTCTACGATCAGAAAATTCACCATTTTCACATTAGTAACAGGGGGTTCTCCGAAACGGACCTGCAGAGATACTTCCCCTTTAGGGTGGATGGCACCCCCTGTGAATCCAAAAATGGCCGTTTCCACCGGCTTCATTTCTATGTTCAGATTCATCTTAACAAAGCAGTCGTGGAACATTATATCTGCAGAGCTACCAGTATCTATGAAGATTCTGGCTACATCATATCCGCCAATCTCCGTGGTAATTACCAAAGCATCATTATGGGGCCTGAGTATTGACAACTCATCCTCTGGCCCGAATTGGACATTTGGTGAGCTCTCTAGTCTTTTTACTTCATGGACATCCTATTTTTGCCAGAGATGAGCAGCTCTCACAGAGGCTCTTCTAGCTCTATGAGAGTCGCCATCCGCTGGTCCTCCAACTATCATATGGATAAATCCCCTCTTATGGCCAGAGCCATCTTTTTTTAGGTGGCTCTGTCACCTCCTTGCCTCTTTCTCCATCATCTTTCCTCTTGTCGCTTCTATCTCTCTCTTTCTTCACAAATTCCACCAAGTGTCCGTCTCTAATCAATCTTTCAATGGCATCTTTCAGATGCCAACAGGAGTTAGTGTTGTGCCCATAGTCATTGTGTAAACGACAGTACAACTCCGACCTGGGGTGACGAGGTCCTGTCTTTGCAGAGGATGGGAATTTGAATTTCGGGTGATCTGCCACTACTTCCAACATCTCTGCTGGCTGGAGAGTTAGTGGGGTATAAGACTCAAATCTTTCTTGGAGAGGCCTCAATCTTCTTTCTCTGCCCCTCTCCCTTTCTTCCACACCTTTCTTCTTGTTGGGAATTTTCTTAATCGGAGTGTTCTTTCCAGTGGTTTCTTCCTTCCGTAAGTATGTAGCCTCTTCCAGGTTGATATACTTATCAGCTCTTTGTTGAAGCTCATCAAAAGTGTCAGGGGGCTTCTTAGCCAGAGATTTGAAGAAATCTCCTCCTCTTAGCCCTCTTGCCAGGGCATTAATCTTTACTTCGTCAGTGGCTGCCGGCACCTCCAGAGCAGCCTCATTAAAACGAGAGATGTAATCTCTCAAGCTCTCTTGAGCATCCTGCTTAAAGTTCATCAAGGACAGAGACGCCTTGTGTATCTTTCTTGCGCTGGCAAACTGATGCAAGAAAAGTGTACTGAGCCCTCTAAAAGAGTGTATAGACTCATTGGGCAGTTTGCTGAACCACGTCTGAGCAGAGCCTGTCAGGGTGGTTATAAATACTCGGCATTTCACGCGGTCAGAGTATTGGTGCAGCAGGGCCCCATTTTTGAATCTCAACAAGTGATCCTGCGGATCAGTAGTGCCATTGTATTCGTAGGCCAGAGTTTTAAAATTCTAGGGAAGAGGGTCCAAGAGGATTTCCTCCGAAAAGGGGGATCCATCTTGCCTCATTCCCTGTTTTCCACTTATTTCTCGTTGTTTCTTCATTACTTCGATATCTTTTCTTAAAGACGCTAGCTCTCGCTGAGTACCACTTCTACGAGAGGTGGTATTTTGGGTTGTAGAATCAGCATCATCCTCTTCTGACCCATGTTCATCACATTCAACTAAACGGGGTCTCTGTTCCTCAACCCTAGCAGCTCTGACTGCAGCCCTAACATCTCTTGGGGTTGCACCACCCAGATCTGTTCTTTCTCCTCTGGTGGCTGTCCCACCGGCAGCTGCTCTGCCAACACTGGTTCTCACGTTGGTCTCCCCTAGGACGTCTCCAGGGGGAGAAGACAACGGAATGTTTCGGGGCATCCAGGCCCTAGTGTCCTGAGCCACATTAAAGACTCTAGGACGAGGCGCACTCGGGGCCTGAGGTCCGGGCACATGATCATTCGCATCCAAACACTAAGGAGCTCCCCGGGTGGGAGTCCTTTCCGCCACAGCCTGATCAACTGCGGTCTTAATCAGAGTTCTCAACTGCTCAACTGTCAATGGAATCAGAGCCGTGCTATCCTGAACCGGTGTAGTCTCTGGATGTTCCACATCCAGAACTGTGACCGCATGAGTGTCCACATTTTCAGAGGCTTTCGAACCTCCTACCACATTCGCGCTCGTTGGAGTATCCGTCGGAGCAGTGGTAGCATCATAAAAATCCTTACCCAGATCTCGGGGAGTGGGATTTGACATCTCTGAGAGCTAAGAAAAAATACTAACTTAATTCATGGTTTTCCCAAAATACATATTAATCGACCAAATACATGTACCTCTTTCATCGAGATCGCAACGATATACATTTAAGAACACACAGTGACTAACAGGTAGTGGTTATCTCTACAGAGCTAACGGTTTCAGAGATAATGAAAATTTTCATAAGCTCTGAGCAAATATCATAATATCACTCGTTACTTGAAAATCGTAATAACATCTTTTGATAATCTCGTAAATTTCCAAACAGATCGACTCACGTGCTGAGAGCTAATTTTTTGGAAAAAATAAAGCTGTCAAATAACCTTGTATGCCCAGATCCGTACATTCATAACACCATTCATGCCAAATCATCTTTGTAAAGGCAGTACTCCGTATTTTGGCAAAGAAACAACACTTTTCATTATGGAAACAATAAAGATAATTCATATTCATGCTATAACAACAAATTTTAGTACAGATCTAGCACTTTCACAACCGAAATGACTAAAAAGAAAAGCTGTGACACATGAAGGTACTCATATTCATGAGATTTTTTCCAGAAAAACAGGGGACAGAAATAATCATGCATCACTTCACTATTTTCACTCACGATTCATGAAGGAAAATAAGAAATAACTCACGTCAAAACTCAGTTTTCCCACAGACGGCGCAAGTTGATGAGTGCAAACTCAAGATCAACACAAAATCAAGCAAGTATTTGAAGAAATACTAAGAGTGGTACCTGAGAGCCTCTCTGTAAAAGCCCAGGAACACAAAAGAGAAGGCTAGAAAACAGTCTCTGGAACTCAAGGTGGAAACCTCCAGTGATAGCTTGGACCTCCGGTGGGATTCCTGCACAAAGTCGGGCCGGAGGGGGCTCCGGCGTCGACCCTCCGACGCTCAAGTCAGAAAACTTGCTATGGAAGAAAAGCCATAGCTGAAAACTAGAAAATGTGTGTGAGTAATAGTGATAATACCTTGTTATGAAGAAGGAAAATGAGTATTTATACCTTTAAGCTATGGGGGCAGAATAGTAAAATCGTCTCTATTGCCCTAAATATTCTTGGGACCACTTGGGGACCCGGGTGCCTTAGGAGCCGACGCGTGTCCCTTGGCTGACCTGTTCTGTGTCGTTTAGCACAGGCAAATCCTGACAGAATTGTCCTTTTTTGAGCCTCAGTCCCAGAGCTCGTGAAAAGGACATATCTAATATTCCTTTCTCCATTATTCGTAATTTCGGGAAATGAGAGAATGTTCCCAGCTTCTGGGGATCTTGGGTTTCAATAACACTTTATCTTCTGGCCTTTATATTCATATATTGCGATCGGTATCCAGAGCTTTTGAGAAGCTCTGGAGAGATATATTTCAAATGAATCGAATATTATTTCTCAAACTTTTATACAAGTAGGAGGCTTCCGAATCCTTCATCAAGTACTAATTTTCCAGAGTTCTTCAAACCATATTTCATAAGCTCTGGCAGAGCTGTTGAAATAAGGTTTCTCCCTTCAAGAGGTAAAACAAGTAAAGCCTGAGGAGGCCATGCAAGAGGGATCTCCTTCGTTTTCCAGACTTATTCGTTCTCTTCGGAGTCTTCTATGTGTTGGAGTTATACGTGAAAGTATGCTTTTACTTTGTATAGCTCGTGTATCAAACACTCGTTTTATGAGAATAATTCTTTTATCACATTTGCTTTAGTTATGATTGAATGTTGAATTTCTATTGCAAACCGTTCAATATATAGTACATGTTACATTGTAGTTAATGTGGTGATACCCGATCACGGAAGACAACATTAATAGTTTACTTGTAACTAAACGTACATTTTCACGACCTAGGTGGAATTAAACAATCCACCATGAAAGGTCGATGTGTAAGACTCAGATTGGTCTGTCTTGACTAAGAGATTGCACTAGCACATTTAGTATGTGTTGAAGAGGACCTACAGCGAGGATAAATTCTTCTGTTCTGAAGTGTGAAGAAATAGACCTCAGTGGTTGTAGATTTCTTAATCTCCGTCACTTAAATAGGACCGTGTGTACTTAATGGTTACTGCTTTGATTTATGTTGGGTGAGAATCATTGTGACTTCGAACTTTGTGTCTTGGGCAGTAATATTAATCATACGACGGTTGCTAAGATTTAATACGGAGAAACGCGTGCGAGTACGGCTCGTGTGATTAGTCCCCTTGGTGGGCTCAGATGTTTTATCGTACCAAATCTTGCAAGTGAAGAATCAGTTTCTTCGGTACGGATAATAATGTTCAGCTGTCTTTACTCCAAGGTGAAATATATTAATTAATTTAGAGCTATTCAGAAGCTTAATTAATTAATGGACTTGATAATCTTAAACGCGGGAAATAATAACCGGGAGCCCATATTATCGTAATATGGATTAAGATGGATAGTTCAATATTAATTTATTAGTGGTAATAATTAATATCAATTTATTGAATTATATTGGGGCTCAATATTAAAATTCAGAAATCCATTAGGAGGTCCAATCTTAATTCTCCTTAAAGGCCCCTCAAGTAGCCCATTAAGTAGCCCAATAATGATAAGGTGATTAAAATAAAAAGAAAATAAATATGCTGATTTTTTCTTATATTTTTCGAAAATAGTAATATTAGGAGAGAAAATATATTGTTGATTTTCTTGGAAAGATATTATGGAAGATAAGTATTCTTGGAATACAAGATTATCTCATATATTCAAGAAGATCCAAATCTTGTGCTTAGTTCCTATAATTTTCGAAAATTGCTAGTAAATAGGTGAGTGAGATTTTTGTGGAATATTTTACTATGGAGAAAAGAATATATGAGATATATTCAAGATTTCTTAGAGACTAAGAAAAGATTTTCTCCAGGCCCATAAAATACTCAAAAATTTCGGCCACTTCATCTATAAATAGGGGTGATTATTTCATCCCCAAGAAAATAATTCCATGTGTTGGAAAAATCAAGAGCATAGATATTTTCTTTTTCCTTAGTTATTTAAATTGTTCGATAGCATCTCCCACAGGTGATTGAACAAGGCGAAAGGGAAATACTTGAGAAGGCTTTTAGGTTGATAAAGCGAGATCGTAATCGTCCTGTTTATTCAAAGGCCAAGTCTACAAGAGGTACGTAAGTCACATATTATCTTGATTAATTCTGCCTAGATTATATGTGAATTAATTCAACATGCATGATGATAAATTAGTTGTTGGAATTATTATTTGAATTAATTAGTATTAATTCATGCTAGTAATAATTGTATTTAAATTCGTATTTAAATTTCATCCCGAATAGATTCCGGGCACCCCTATTTTCCCAACAACTGGTACCAGAGCCACGGTTTCGGGCTCTGAACTTTAAATTGGAATTTAAATTGTTTAACATTAAATTTAAATTGGATAGTAGAATTGCTAGATCTTTTTTTGCAGGTATCCAATTGTCATGGTTTTAATGTTGTTAATTTTTCATGCGTGTGAATTAATTGTTTTTAATTCGATTCATTCTAATTTGTTTTTCTCGTGAGAAAATCCACGAGTAGATTAGTTGTTTTTATTTTGATTCGATCATTGTAATAGACTAGTCTAGATCTAGTATTTATTTTTTTGTAAAATAAATTGAAACCGGTTCGTGACGAGAGAACATAGAATTAAAGACGGCGTACCCGGACGACGCATGCATGCATGGCGCATGCATGGACGTAAAATCATGCATGGGGTGAAAAAAATGAGAACGAACGGCAAAACCCGGTGCACAGGGTGCGCGAGGCGCACAACCCGCGCACGATGGGTGGGCGATGCCGCACGGGCGCGCGCACGAGCCTTGCGCTCGGCGCTGGGCTTCTCGGAAGCCTCGGCCGCTACGGGCGAGAGGCGCGCGGCCCACCTCTGTGGGCCGACGCGCGCCGTATCTCGGGCCGTGGAATTTTTTTTTAAAATTAATTCCAGTTCTGCGTTTTTTTTTCGTGTGATTTTAAATGTCGTCCCGAACCCAAAACGATGCTGTTTTTGATGAAGTGTTGTTGTTCGAGTGGGAGCGTGTCGAGACGAATGACGGAAAGCAACAAGGACGTTTTTTCGCATCAAGACATGAAGAAATTAAACCGTGACAATTGGATTTAAGTGCTCCAATGTGTTTAATTTTATTTTGATGGATGTTTTATTTCGTGCACTTAATATTATTTGTTAATATGTGTTTGCATGAATTTAATTGTCCAAGAAAAACCTTACTTTCGAAAATTACTATGTATGTTTATTTAATCGCAATTTTATTCCGGATATTAAAATTGGATTAATTTGGCCTCCATAATTTATTTATTTGTGAAGTTCTTTTGGAATACATTTCCCCCTCGGATCGGCCAAAAAATGGATTTCACATGAATGAATTCCGAAAGGATGATTGTGGATTATTACTAGTGGCGGTATTGACCCTCACCACGAGTGGCTTGCTCAAAGCGAAATAATAATCCTGTATTTAATTATGGTTATTACTTAGGCATAGGAGATTGATATTAACTTACTCCCCTCGGAGTCCCTGTCAATTTCTATGTGGTCAAAGTGGGAGCCAACTATTAATTTTGAATTAAGGATTTGTAATTTTTAAGTTTGTAATCCGCTTGAATGTATTTAAATGTATAGACCACCCCACGTGGCGCATTTAAATTGTTTCGAGATGTTGGCTGATGCATGATTATATTGTTTTAAGGTTTCAATATAATTGATGTGATCGAATTATGTGATAATTTCGTATTTTTCTAGATATTGGTATGAATGTATGTTTTATTCTCAGTTCATCATGTCGCAACCTTTTAATCCACTGTTTAGTATACTTAAAGATAACAAACTTGTTGGTGAGAACTATGTTGATTGGAAACGTAACCTTGATATTGTCCTAACCGCTCAACACCATAAATGGGTACTTACTACTCCTAAACCCCAAGAGTCTGCCGAAGATGCGAGCAAGTCGGTCAAGAAAGAG
This sequence comes from Ballota nigra, assembly GCA_947034835.1. Lineage (NCBI taxonomy): Eukaryota > Viridiplantae > Streptophyta > Magnoliopsida > Lamiales > Lamiaceae > Ballota > Ballota nigra. The sequence continues at coordinate 124,330,652 of OX344723.1, forward strand.
CATAAGAGTTGGTTTGACTCCGATGAGATGGCTAGGTGTACTATTCTGGCTTCAATGTCAGATGTGTTGCAACACCAACACCAACACATGGAGACCGCCTCTGAGATAATGCTCAATCTTGAAGCGATGTTTAAACATCAGATTCGTACAGCTAGGCAAATCACCATGCGAAAGATGCTTTCGTTGAAAATGGTGGAAGGTACGCCCGTAAGGGATCACGTTATCGAGATGATGGGTTATCTCAATAAGTTGGAAGTACTTGGTGCGGAATTTGACCTCCCTACTAAGGTCGATTTCGTTCTCCATTCTCTGCCGAAGAGCTTTGAGCAGTTTCAGTTGAACTATCAAATGAATGACCGGGCAAATAGTTTGCCCGAGCTCTTGCAAGCTTTGGTATCGGCAGAGACTCTAATGGATCATCAAACCGTTGCTATGGTGGCAAACGGTCCGTCTTCCTCTTCGGGTCCCAAGGGAGGGAAGAAGAGGAAGAGGACGAAAGGCCAGACCCAAGCAAATCCAACCGTTACGAAACCCAAGGCAAAGGGAGAAGGAGGTGGAAAGAAAGCTGCTAAGGGTAAGTGCTTCAATTGTGATGAAAAGGGACATTGGAGGGCGGCCTGCTCTAAGCCTAAGAAGGCGGTAAAGAAATGTAAGTCTCATGCTTTAGTCGTTGAAACATATGTTGCGGCGTATGCTGCCCAAGTTTGGGTAGTGGATACCGGGGCAACTGATCATATCTGTTTCACTATTCAGGAGTTCCAGCTAACCCGACGACTTAGTAAGAATGAGATCACAATCACTTTGGGCGATGCTACGAGAGTGGCAGCCGAAGCAGTGGGAGTCGTGCACCTATCTTTTGAAGATAAAGTTTTAATTTTAAGAGATGTTTTATACGTTCCGAACTTTAGGAAGAATTTAATTTCAGTTTCTAAGTTGTTTTTTGATGGATATTCAGTTACTTTTAATAAAGTTGTTACTGTTTCTTTTAAGAATGATGTTATCTGTCATGGAACGTTGGTAAACAATCTCTATACGATTAAGTGTGCACACCACTCAAATAATGAATCTAATAACACGTCGATCATTTCAAGTAATAAAAGAAAGCGTTCTTCGGAGATGAACGAAACACTTCTATGGCATCTTAGACTAGGTCATATTAATCTAAAGCGGATAGAGAGATTGGTGAAAGACGGATCCTTGGAATCACTCCAAGTCGAGCTGTTTCCAACTTGTGAATCCTGTTTAGAGGGTAAGATGACCAAGAGGGCATTTGGAGCCAAGGGGAATAGAGCCACGGAAGTGTTAGAACTCGTTCATACCGATGTGTGTGGTCCAATGACGATCAAAGCGAGAATGGGGTATGAGTATTTCGTTACCTTCATTGACGATTACTCGAGATATGGGTACATTTACCTTATGAGGCATAAGTCTGAAACTTTTGATAAGTTCAAGGAGTTTAAGGCCGAAGCCGAGAAACATAGGGAAAAGAGTAACAAGTTTCTACGATCAGATCGTGGAGGCGAATACCTCAGCGATGAATTCTTGAACTACTTATCGGACGAAGGGATCGTATCCCAGTTAACCGCACCGGGAACCCCTCAACAGAACGGTGTGGCGGAACGAAGAAACTGGACTCTTTTAGAGATGGTCAGATCCATGATGAGTTATTCGGATTTACCCAAGTCGTTTTGGGGTAATGCCTTGGAAACGACGGCTTACATTCTAAACTTGGTATCATCCAAATCGGTTCCTAAAACCCCAATGGAATTGTGGACCGGGCGCAAGCCCAGTCTAAGACATTTGCGGATTTGGGGTTATCCGGCATACGTGCTAGACAAGGAAGCCGGTAAGTTGGATCCACGTTTGGAATTAAGGCTGTTTATAGGATACCCTGCGGGAACGAAAGGGTGTATGTTCTATAGTCCCAAGGATCAAAAGACCGTGATAAGTACACACTTTAAATTCTTGGAGGAAGACTATATGAACAATCGGAAACCTAAAAGTGAAATTACCTTAGAAGAATTGAGAGGTCAAACCTCGATACCAAGGATACAAGATGATGTACCACACGTCACATCTTCACAACCGGAACCCCGTCGTAGTGGCAGGGTTCCTAGGCAACCCGAGAGATTCATGGGGATAGGAGAATCTTTGGATTTGGTTCCCGGTGTTGAATAGGACCCATGGACGTACGACGAGGCAATCCAAGACAAAGACACGGAGTCGTGGCAAACGGCAATGGAAGCCGAGATGGGTTCGATGGATCATAATCAAGTGTGGGAGTTGGTCGAACCACCTAGTGGGGTAGTACCCATTGGATGCAAGTGGGTGTACAAGAGAAAAAGAGGACCGGACGGAAGGGTAGAGACCTTCAAAGTGAGGCTTGTGGCAAAAGGGTTTACTCAGAAAGAAGGGATCGATTATGAGGAAATTTTTTCGCCTGTAGCTATGCTTAAGTCCATCCGTATTCTCTTGTCGATCGCTGCGCACCTAGATTACGAGATCTGGCAAATGGATGTCAAGACGGCTTTCCTTAACGGAAGTCTTGATGGGATAGATATCTATATGCAACAGCCCAAAGGTTTCATTGAAAAAGGCCAAGAGAATCTCGTATGCAAACTTAAGAGATCCATTTATGGACTTAAGCAAGCATCGCGTACTTGGAACCAGTATTTTGATCAAGTGATTAAGTCTTATGGGTTTGATCAAAACGAGTTCGAAAGTTGTGTGTATAAGAAGCGTGACGGAACTGCGGTGGTATTCTTTGTATTATACGTAGACGATATTCTGCTCATTGGAAACAATGTAAAGGTATTGTCTGATGTAAATGTATGGCTGTCAAAACAATTTGATATGAAGGACTTAGGGGAAGCCGGCCACATCCTTGGGATCAAGATCACTCGCGATCGCAAGAAGAGGATGTTGGGCTTATCGCAAGCTTCATACATTGACACTGTTTTGAAGCGTTTCAGCATGCAAGATTCCAAGAAAGGTTTTGTACCTTTTAGACACGGAATCCATCTATCGAAAGAATTGAGCCCTATGACACAAGCGGAGATAGATGATATGAAAGGTGTTCCGTACACTTCGTCCGTAGGAAGCCTTATGTATGCAATGTTGTGTACGAGACCGGATATCTGCTTTGTCGTGGGCATGGTGGCAAAATATCAAAGTAGTCCCGGAAAAGACCATTGGACTGTCGTAAAGTGCATCTTGAGGTATCTGAAAAGAACTCGTGAGCGGATGCTGATTTACAAATCAGATAGTCTTGTTCCCGTAGGATACACGGACTCGGATTTCCAGTCAGACATAGACTCAAGAAAGTCAACCTCGGGTAGTGTGTTTTGCATGGGAGGAGGAGCCATTTCATGGAGAAGCGTTAAGCAGAAATGCATCGCCGATTCGACCATGGAAGCCGAGTATGTAGCTGCTTGTGAAGCAGCGAAAGAGGCAGTTTGGCTCAAGAACTTCTTAGTGGACTTGGACGTTGTTCCGAATTTGCCCGATAAGATAACTGTCTTTTGTGACAATGCCGGAGCAGTTGCAAATTCAAAGGAACCGAGAGCCCACAAGGCCAGCAAACACATAGAAAGAAAATACCATCTTATACGAGAAATCGTTAAGAGAGGAGATATAGAGGTGGCAAAGATAGGGTCGGGTGACAACCTAGCGGATCCATTCACAAAGGGTCTGCCTCAGAGTACATTCGAGAGACATGTGGATGGAATGGGAGTCAAGACTATTGTCAATCTGCTTTAAGTATAAGTGGGAGGAATTATTAGGTTAGTGTAGGTTGATATAAGATGTCACGTAGAGCTACTACACTAAGACATGTGTGATGTATACTAAAAGCAGACTTTAAGTATAAGTGGGATATTGTTGGAGTTATACGTGAAAGTATGCTTTTACTTTGTATAACTCGTGTATCAAACACCCGTTTTATGAGAATAATTCTTTTATCACATTTGCTTTAGTTATGATTGAATGTTGAATTTCTATTGCAAACCGTTCAATATATAGTACATGTTACATTGTAGTTAATGTGGTGATACCCGATCACGGAAGACAACATTAATAGTTTACTTGTAACTAAACGTACATTTTCACGACCTAGGTGGAATTGAACAATCCACCGTGAAAGGTCGATGTGTAAGGCTCAGATTGGTCTGTCTTGACAAAGAGATTGCACTAGCACATTTAGTATGTGTTGAAGAGGACCTACAGCGAGGATAAATTCTTCTGTTCTGAAGTGTGAAGAATTAGACCTCAGTGGTTGTTGATTTCTTAATCTCCATCACTTAAATAGGACCGTGTGTACTTAATGGTTACTGCTTTGATTCATGTTGGGTGAGAATCATTGTGACTTCGAACCTTGTGCTTTGGGCAGTAATATTAATCATACGACGGTTGCTAAGATTTAATACGGAGAAACGCGTGCGAGTACGGATCGTGTGATTAGTCCCCTTGGTGGGCTCAGAAGTTTTATCGTACCAAATCTTGCAAATGAAGAATCAGTTTCTTCGGTACGGATAATAATGTTGAGCTGTCTTTACTCCAAGGTGAAATATATTAATTAATTTAGAGCTATTCAGAAGCTTAATTAATTAATGGACTTGATAATCTTAAACGCGGAAAATAATAACCGGGATCCCATATTATCGTAATATGGATTAAGATGGATAGTTCAATATTAATTTATTAGTGGTAATAATTAATATTAATATATTGAGTTATATTGGGGCTCAATATTGAAATTCAGAAATCCATTAGGAGGTCCAATCTTAATTCTCCTTAAAGGCCCCTCAAGTAGCCCATTAAGTAGCCCAATAATGATAAGGTGATTAAAATAAAAAGAAAATAAATATGCTGATTTTTTCTTATATTTTTCGAAAATAGTAATATTAGGAGAGAAAAGATATTGTTGATTTTCTTGGAAAGATATTATGGAAGATAAGTATTCTTGGAATACAAGATTATCTCATATATTCAAGAAGATCCAAATCTTGTGCTTAGATCCTATAATTTTTTAAAATTGCTAGTAAATAGGTGAGTGAGATTTTTGTGGAATATTTTATTATGGAGAAAAGAATATATGAGATATATTCAAGATTTCTTAGAGACTAAGAAAAGATTTTCTCCAGGCCCATAAAATACTCAAAAATTTCGGTCACTTCATCTATAAATAGGGGTGATTATTTCATCCCCAAGAAAATAATTCCATGTGTTGGAAAAATCAAGAGCATAGATATTTTCTTTTTCCTTAGTTATTTAAATTGTTCGATAGCATCTCCCACCGGTGATTGAACAAGGCGAAAGGGAAATACTTGAGAAGGTTTTTGGGTTGATAAAACGAGATCGTAATCGTCCCGTTTATTCAAAGGCCAAGTCTACAAGAGGTACGTAAGTCACATATTATCTTGATTAATTCCGCCTAGATTATATGTGAATTAATTCAACATGCATGATGATAAATTAGTTGTTGGAATTATTATTTGAATTAATTAGGATGGTGCGCTCAGATCTTTGCTCTCATTATCTCTTTGCAGAGCTTTTCATTTGGGCCTGGCTTCTTCAGAATTGATGTGCTCTGTCCACTCTAGCAGAGCCTACATCACACACACACACATATATATATATATATATATATATAAATATATATGGTTTAAGAGCTTATAAAATGTAATTCTTAAATAGCTTATCAATTGTTAACGTGTTTGCCTAATACAATTTATAAGATTTTTTAGAATTTATAATAAATATTTTTTAAAATTTAATATTATTAAAAAATATTTTATATTTTTCATGTTGAAGTAGAGATGGGTGGATGCGGGGTGGGGTGGGTGGTTGGAATTGGAAGTGGTTAGGAAAATATGTTGGGAAATCTTAACTTATTATTTTTATAGCTTATAAGTTGTTAGGAGCTTATTTTATGATCTTATAAGTTATTAAAAATCTTATTTTACCATACACATTGACAATGCTTATAAGATTTTAAACAACTTATAAGATGTTTTAAAAAGTTTATAAACTCAATTGAACACCCTTTTATTAAATTTAATAACTTTCAATTTTTTTATTTTCTTTTTAAACTATGTGGAGTAACTTCGGGGAGGGGAGGAGGTGACTCTACATAATTGGTCAAATTATAAAGTTTACAATATTTTTTATTATAATGTATTAATTTGATATTAATATTATTTAATAAAAATAACAAGTATCATTTAAAAATATACTTGAATTTTACTATCCCTTAACATTGTAAAGTATATAAAATCCAATAGTTGATATGGTGTTGAATGATTAACGGTGGAACTAGTTTCACTAAAAAAAAATTATCTACGAAATTAGAAGTATCTATGAAATATTTTAATAAAAAATTTATGTAGCGGATTTGCTGACAACTTGTCTAAAAAAATTATAATCATGTAGACATCTCAATTCCTCAACCTATAAACAATTTTTCTACGAAATGAAATTTATAGGTAATTAATTACCTACTTGCAATTTGACTACAAAATTTACATATATAAAGAAATAAAAATGTCTATATAATTAGAAATTTTATAGGCAATTCCGTAGACAATCTTTCCTACAAATTTTTTGTTGGAAATGTCGTAGCTATATTGACAATTTACGTAGGCAATTCTATATTTTCTTGCAGTGTTTACAACTAATACTTTGGAGTAAAACAACTAGTGTTCTTTAGTGAAACAATTATTACCATTTAATTAATATCATTTGATGAAATAATTAATATCATTCAAACTAATACTCTCTCCGTCCACCAAAACTGTGTCACATTGTTTTGGCACATATATTAAAATAAGTACATGAAGTGGATAAAATATGAATAAAATAATTATTTGTGAGTGTAATGTTAAAGTGGTCATTGACAAATAAGAAAAGTGAACACAATATTAATAGACGAAGAGAGTACATTATAGTAAAAACAATCAATACTTAAAAAAAATTAAAAAACTAATACTCTCAAAAGAAGTTTTACGGAATATTTTGCCAAAAACAAATATCTTAATACACTATTGAATTTTATTTTTCAGATATATATTTGGATTTTGATCCGTCTGAGTATCACTAAAATCAAATACACTGCAAAAATTGAATGATGTGTTTCCATAAACTGAAAAAGGTTGAAAACGGTGTCTTGTTTAAATCACTATTTAATCAATATTGTACTTACAATGACTAGTTATCAGTGCAAAAAGAAAAAGAATGGAATGGGCATTTTTTACTTTTACAGGCTTTATTCAAGTGTTATAATGAATTCCTCGTAGAGTAATTTGCATTATTATTCGGTCTACATTTTCTTTTTCAATTTGTTTCATCTTTTGTGAGTTGCTGTTAAATAACAGATTTGGGAAGTGCCAAAAATAAAAATGGTAAGGTCAAACTGTATCAAGAAAAATGAACAATTACAGTGTGATATTTATGAAAATGAGGAAGGTCTGCAACGACCTCCTGCTTGCCCTATTTCTGGTAAATTCTTAACTTCAATAAATAACCACGCTCACAAAAGACTTAGGCTTATTTGTTTCGGGATTTAGGTGTGCGTGTAAAGTTATAACTTTACATCCTCAAGATGTAAAGTCCTTCATGAATAGTAAAAGTATGTGTTTGTTTTGAGATTTTGGTTAGGTGAGATTTTACTCTATGTCAAATCATGTGTAAGAGAAAAGTAGGAAATAGAGTGTGAGTGAGAGAAAAGTGATATGTAAATAATGATTGAGTAAGAGAAAAATAATATGTAAGTAATGATTGAGTGAGATAAATAATATTTTTAAATTGTATAAAGTAAATTGTATTGGAATGAGTAATAATAGATTTTACATGTATTTATAGGTGTGGATGGAGAATAAGATGTGAAAACTGGATGTTACATCTTTAATTAGAATGGGACGGGGGCAGAAAAGTTCTAGTCCTATTCGGGTGAATCCCGAAACAAACAAACCCTTAGGATTTGTTTGTTTTGAAATTTAGGTGTGCGTGTGAAGTCATTGACTTTACACCCACAAGATGTAAAGTCCTTCATGAATAGTAAAAGTATGTATTTCTTTGAGATTTTGCTAGGGTGAGATTTTACTTTATGTTAAATTATGATAAGAATAAAGCATAAGTGAGAAAAAAGTGATATGTAAATAATGATTGAGTAAGAGAAAAGTGATATATGAGTAATGATTGAGTGAGAGAAATAATATTTTTAAATTGTATAAAGTGAATTGTATTGAGATAAGTAATACTCCCTCCGTCCCAAACTCAAGTTCCCGTTTACTGTTTGCACGGTTATTAAGAAAAGAATTGTTTATTAGTATTTAAAATGATAAAGTGATGATAAAGTGATAAAGTAGATGTTTTGGTTATTAGTGTATGGAGAATATAATATTAAAAAGTATTGTTACTTTTTTGCCAAAAATAGATGTAGCAAATGAGTATGGGACTGACCTTTTTGGCAATATAGCAAACGAGTTTGGGACGGAGGGAGTAATTAGGGTTGTTCACGGAGTTCGGAGATTACCAAATTCGTACCGAAATCCGCACCGAAAAATAACCGAACCAAAAAACTATGGATTTTTTTACTTTAACCGTATCGAAACCAAACCAAATATTTTTTTGGTACAAATATGGATATTACCAAATTAATCATACCGAAAAATCGAATGTGACCGTATCGAACCGAACCGTACCGTACCGAACCAAACTGAATAATCGAATTAAATATGTATCAAATTTAATTATTATTTATTTTTCATTTATCAAATATTATTATAATGTTATTAAATTCAAGTACAACTATACGATATCATAATTTCTCCCCCTTTTCAAAATACAAATATCATACTCCCTCCATTCCATAGTTATTTTCTACATTACTCTTCGCACAAGTTTGAAGAAAAAAATTGTTTATTAGTATTTAAAATGATAAAGTAATAAAGTAGATGTTTTTAGATAGGAGTGCATGGAGAAAATAAAATATTAAAAAGTATTGTTGTTTTTTTGCCAAAAATGAATGTAGCAATTGAGTATGAGATAAATATTTTTGATAATGTAGCAAACAACTTTGGGACGGAGGGAGTATTATTTATCTTATTAAGTTCTTAAAACGTTAACTTATGTTTAGGTATATATCAAAATGAATTAAATTAATTTTTTATTCTTTTAATTTTATTTTTCATGTATATTATTTTTTACAAAAACTTGGATATTGTGTACATTGTGTCAGGAATTACTATCCATGTGATTTTAATATTGCACTTTCCATTCACAAGATATTTCAAAAGAATTTTTAAAATATATTTTATATAATTTTAAATACTCTATTGGTGGTGATTTGCATTAACTTTTTAACCATCTATTATCATATAATGTGTTATATTCGAACTTGTAATGATATATATTTGATTGTGGTTGAAGTTGTGTGGTCTTCGTGTGAGTGTGCATGTATCAATATATTATTTTTAAAAGAATTGATCAAAAAAGGAGAGAATGACAAAAAAATGGGTAAAAATCCATTTATCTGTTCCGTACCGTACCGATCCGGTCCGTTTATAACCGAAAATCCATTCCGATCCATACCGAAAAATAAAATAACCATACCGTACCATACCCAAATTTTGGTATGGACACGGATACACGATTTTTATAATAACCAAACTTTGGTGTGAACACGGATATTTTTAAATATTCGTTTTGGTCTGTACCGTAAACAACCCTAGTAATAATAGATTGGACCGTGCTATGTGGCAAGATTCTGCCCAGGCAGAATGAATAAAATATAATTAATAATACCATTAACATTAATAAATGACTTTTCTATCCCTAATTAATCTGGCTCCACTCCCATTGAAAAGTACCACCCATTTTCTCTCTCTTCTTGTTCGGCTGCGCATATCAATTTTTAATCATCACACTAAAAAAAACCTTTCAAATTCCCGAGTTAATGAACATACTAATGACTAATTTTGTGTTTTGAAATTTTTTAGTTCAATTCTTGTTCTGCGATTTCTCTAGTCTGAAACTTTTAGCACATGAACATGGACACCAACAGAGTTGTTCTTCTTTATGGTCTATTTGGTAGTGATTCAGAAGGCGACGAACAATATGAAAATCCTCAAGCAGAGAACATTGATGATGAAAATGAAAATGCTCAGGAACCTGCATTTGGTGGTGCAAATTTGGAAGTTGAGCAGGTTGGTTTATTTGTTTGATTAAATTGCATACTTTGCTTCCTAACTTTAAATCTACTCTGCATCTTGCAAAAAATAAAAAGTGTGTCCAACACCCATAAAAATAGTACCTCAACCGGCCTTTTGATGACTCTTGAAATTTACCAGGAAAAATTTAAAATATAACTGGCGATTGTTGCATTCCTAGTTTCAGAGGTATTTGTGACTCGAGTTTAGAATTTTTTTTTGTATAATTTGGCTATTGTTGATAATTTGTGTAGTCACTTAAAAATAGGAAACACGGTCAAACCTGCATACTACCAAAAGATCGTGGTGGTGTAGACATGCTGCTTAGGCAATTTAGTTAATATAAGAAAAGAAAATTCATAAATTAATTGAGTATTTAAAAAATATTTAAAAAATTAGATGTAGTTATACTTATCTTTTAAAAGTTTCTAGTTTCATGCAACTTACGTGACATTTTCTTTCTACCTATTTTCATGCAAATTAATGGACATTTTCAAATGTTTTACGTGACCTTCTATGTTCCTATTTTCATGCAAATTAAGGGGACATTTAAAAAATCAATATATTTTTTGTGACCATATTTTTCATTTAGAGATAAAAAATAATTAATATAATTTTTTAATATTTACTAAGTCTCAATTTTATCTTCTAATTTATTCAAAATATTAATAATTGATGTAATTATCATATTCAGGAACCTGCTAATGTTGATGTAAATCCAGAAGAAGATGAAGTTGAGCAGGTTGATGCAAATCGGGGAGAAGAAGTTGAGTAGGTTGATGGATGACTTGAAGCGAATATACTAACTTCTACTAGTAGATTCCTCGCAAGCGTACGGGTTCACTGTAGTATGAGTAAGTATAATGGACAAGTATATCGAACCCAAAGGATGGAGTGTATGCGAACAGATCCCTGAAGATCTACGCGTCGTAGCTAATATGAGTGTAATGTTTTTGGGTTTTTTGAAAGATTAATTAAAAGACTAAAATAAACTAATTAAACTAAAATACTAAAGAAGACGAATTAACTACGGTTTGTGTTCAAGTAAGAGATGGTGATGCTTAGGATAGGAATCCCTACGTATACTAACGGAGCAGGTACATAATCAAAATAACTGTGACGCGCAAGAAATAACCTAAGTAAAAGAATGCAAGGTGAAAGCTCAAGATTCTAAACCCTAATACTTTACCCTAACACTCGAATTCACTAATCCACTAACAAGTTAATAGATTGTGCTTAATTAATGAGACCCTAATTTAACTAAGGTGATGCGGTCGTCCTCCTTCGCTAAACCGGTAGATGAATTAACCCTTTCTAAATCCTCTAGTTAAGTCTACTCGTTATTAAAGAGTGATACGGTCGTCCTCTCTCTAACACTTTTCGAACGAAATTCAAAAGTAAAGTTAAGATTAATTTTAAGCATTCATTAATCAAGAGAATTAAAACCTAACGTCACAAGTTACCCTAATTACGTACCCACAACCTACTTCTACGAGTTCATCCTACCCCAAGCATGCAAGGGTTTTAGCTAGACATAGGTTTTACGTAAATAATAACAATTGAATAAGTAACGAACATGAACATGATAATTAAGACGAAGAAGAGATCAAACATAAACTAGGGTTTAACGAAATAAAAGAATAAACTGAAATTAACTCAAGAAAATAAGTCTCAACGTGTTCAAGAACAAAAATATAAAGAAACAAAGCTAAAAAGTAAGATCGTAATATGAATTCGTAATGAGAACTTCAAAAACGTAAACGTAAAAGCTTGCTTCTCTCCTTCCTCTCCAAAAACGAACTCTCCAAGTTAAAATCTATCAAGTGATGTGTGGTCTCCCTAAAAAACGAGCTTGAGACGAGTATATATATGCAACGGGCCGAATCGTGAACTCATGGGCCAAAAAACGACTCTTAAAACGCCAAACGTGAAGGTGCTCGAGCAGACCCGCTCGAACGGTCGCGCTCGAGCGTGTAGCTCGAATGACACAAGTGCTCGAGCGCTCGCGCTCGAGCTGCTCAAGTAGTGAAAATCCTCTGCACAATTGGGGCGCTCGAGCACTCGAAATTTTCTGTATATTTTGAACGCTTGAGCAACGTGCTCGAGCGCTAGTGCTCGAGTGTGTTACTCGAATGCTCCCAATATTCCTCCAACTAGTACTTTTCTTCTTCAATACTAACACCAATCGTATTCCTTCGATATCTTCTCATCCGGGCATCCGTTTGAGTCAATTCAAAGTCCTACGAACTCAGTTCTTCGCCTACAAGCATTAAATGTATAGAAATTCGTCAATGTATAGAAATAATGCTCAATTGACTCCAAATACTTGACAAAATTGGCCAAAATTAGGGTATTTCGAGTGACGAATCATGACAATTTCACGCCTAATCAACCCCCCCAAACTTACCATGTTGCTTGTCCTTAAGCAACGAAATAACAAGTCAAGTGAAATTGTTAGGAATGAGTTAAAGAATCAAATCAGGCAAGCAAATGAACTCGAGCTTCAAAGGTCAATCACACATATACTCACTCACTTTCCTTCATCGTACTCATGCAACAATAACAAGAAACACCAAGATCAAACATGGATGTGCACTCTACGATGTGTTTCGCTCCCTAACAAGTGTATATCAATGATAAAGGGACTCACTCAATCAATCAATCACACATATTGGCAGCCATAGGCTTGTAAACGCTCTTAACTCCGACCATACTCTAGAAATCAATGCCAAATCAAAAAGGACTTTCTCAAGGTTGTAATGTAGGCTCTTTGGACAGGTGGGATAACAATATGGTAAAGTGACTCTAGTGAATGGAGAATAGAAAATCAAACTTCGGTACCTCGAGATTAGGAACAGACTACTCCAAATATATTCAATCAACACACTTTCAATTCCAATTCTCTCAACACTTCAATTTTTTTTTCTTTCTCACTCTTTCACCTTTTTCAATCACTACATTTTTTTTTTCTCTTTCGCACAAACACATGAGCTCATTTTTCTTTTGCTCATTCTAAATTTTTTTCTCTTTTTCCCACATCTCATAACTTCATCACACCTTCTTCTCATACTCACTCAACAAACAACATTTTCCTTTTCAACTCAATTCAATCCCTTCACATTTACACTTTTCCTATTCTCCACTCAAATTGGGACAAAAAGGCTTAGGAATTGGAATAGTGTTCATATGTGCTAGCAAATAAAATAGGCTTTAGGCTCAAAGGGGCTAACAAGGGATTCAATGTCATTGGTAGGGAAAATTTTGCTAAGTGACTCATTCGAAACAAAAATGGCCTAAGATTCTATTCGGCATATCAAACTAGACACAATCAAGAAGCAAGAGCACACACAAGTTCTAGCATCCTTTAAGGTGACGATCCACTCACAAACGAAGAGATTAATTCATATATCAAAATCTCATAAGGCTCAAGTCTCTCGGCTTTCACATCCATGCTAGTCCTAGTGAATTCTCACTCTCATCACACAAGCACTCAAAAAAGAAAAATTCACAAGCATACAAGTTCTTTCTCAAATCAACTCTCATTCAAACACTCACACAAAAGAGTCCCTAACTCAAATCCACAAATCACCTTACTCATTAAATCATACTCAAAGATAGCAATCAACAAGCATAAGATGATTGATAGGCATGAAAGATGCAATAGCGAATCAGATCAAAATCACCCCGAGGAGCATCTCAAGGCACCAAATAACCAAACACACTCAAAGATAAGAAAGGGGTGCTCCGGTGCAATGTAACAAGAAACATAAAAAAAACTCCACCCCCCAAACTTCGACCTTTCGAAGAGGTCTAAGTTTGGGGCTGTGGGTTACCTCATCCAACTAATTCAGTTTCTCTCAACAACGTTGCACACTCCCTTGCTTGAGTTCCTTCAATCACCACGTATTTGGCATTCCTTCGAGACAAGCCTACAAAATGAACTCTCAAGTACGAGGTTAAAACTTACGATTCAACAACACCCTAATAACATAATAAGACACTAAAAACAAATAAAAGCAAATAAAAATGGGTTGCCTCCCATTCAGCGCTATTTTTAAGGTCCTCATGCCAGACCGAGCTCAAAGGAGCTTATGGGACATCATACTCAAAAATACCTCCCTTACTCTCATAAGAGTGGTGCTTGCATTCCTTTCCTTGATGCCCTACCATCATGAACCTTTTTCCTTCCTTCTCATCCCCAAGTGTTCTCAACTCCTTCTTACTCACTTTCCACGGAGGTACCCACTTCTTGACTTTTGACTTCTCCTTCTTAACTCCTCCTTTACCCTCTAATTGGATCACGTCCACACTTTTCACCTATTCATCCTTCAACTTCTTCACTTTATCCCTATCAAAATAATCACGATCATAATGCACATTGGTTAAATCATCAAGTGAAGGATTATAAAATTCATGAATATGAGAAGGATTAGGGATAGGAGATGTGTCTTCAACACTAGGATCAATGGCATCCATGCAATATAAACTCTCATCCTCCTTCGGGTGCTTCATGGCTTCATATAGGGAAATTTTTACTTCTTGATCATCAACCTTCAATGTAATCTTCCCATTTTCCACGTCTAGCACCATCCCCGCCGTCGCTAAGAATGGTCTTTCCAAGATTAGGGGCACATGCTCATCTTCCTCCATCTCTAGGACTACAAAGTCGGCTGGAAAAATATGATCTCCAACTCTCACGAGGACGTCTTCCACTACACTTTGAGGTCTCGTGATGGACCTATCAGCAAGCTGGAGCGTCATCATTGTGGGTTGGAGTTCACCCACCTCTAACTTCTTGAACAACGAAAGAGGTATCAAATTTATGCTCGCTCCGAGGTCGCACAACGCTCCCTTCTTGATCCCGTTCCCGATATCACAAAGAATGGTGAAGCTCCCGGGATCCTTCAGCTTTGGAAGAAGCGCCTTGTGCACTAACGCACTCACCTCATGGTTCAACTGCACCAACTTCGGCTCATCCACTCTCCTTCTTTTCGCGATCAAGTCCTTCAGAAACTTTGCATAGTTGGGCATCTGTTCCAAAGCATCATAAAAAGGAATATTAATATGCAATTGTTTAAACACATCAAGGAATTTAGCGAATTTCTCATCAAGCTTCTTTTTCATGAAGCGTTGTGGATATGGGACAGGTATCACAGATTTGGGTACCCCCCATTCATCACGCTCGGTCTCTTTCACTCTCTCTCTCTTGTTTTCTTTGCCTTTTTCCACTTCGGAACTCTCTCAATTTGCTCACTTTCTCCCTTCTGGATGCCTTCACCCTCAACTCTCACCTCATCAATCTCATCTCCATCTTTCTTATGTTATTTCCCCTCTATCTCAACATCTCCTTGGGGCGTCTCAGAATCAGCAGGTATCTGGGGACCATCATAGTTGGTTCCACTTCTAAGCTGGATAGCCTTACAATGCTCCTTGGGATTACCCTCAGGCATTGAAGGGTATTTTCCAGGTTCTCTATTCAATGACTTTGCTATCTGCCCCATCTGAAATTCTATGGAAGTGAACCTTCGATTGTTCTCTTGTTGAGTTCTATTCCACTCAACGTTCATCTTTTGGAGCTCTTGATCATGTTGATCACCCTTTTTATGCAACTCTTTCACATCGTACTCCAAGGATGACAACCTCTTACTTCCTTCCTCCACCTTCTGTAGAATTTCTCTCAACATCTCCTCAGTTGAGGAACCGCCTTCTCCACCTGGAGGCTTTGAACCTGGGTCAACACCCGGAGGAACTGTAATACCCGCCTTCGAGTTAGCATATGAGAAATTCTCGTTCTTTCTCCATTGGTTCTGAGGAGGCTGCTGGCCTCCTTGATAGCCTTGAGTGTTCCTCCATTGATTTTGAGGTGGCTGAGGACCTGGAGGTACAAATGGTTGGCCATAAGAAGGTCTTCCATACTGATTTCCACCTTGGTAGCCATTCTGATTGTAATACGGACATCCCATGTAATTGGCTACCTCTTAGTGTCCACTTGGCTGGTCTACTCTCTCATTCTCTGCTGCATGCTCTCCAACCAAATTCTTCCCCAACTCTAGGTTGTTAATCTTTTCCATCATGGCCATCAACAGCCTTCTCGTTCCTTCACCTTCCTCAACCTGATGAACTCTTTGGAAATCTGCGTCCACATTCCAAGCCCCGACATTCGTGATAATATTGTCCACGATCTCTCTACACCTCACTATTCCTTGATTCAGGAATGATCCACTAGCACAGGCGTCTAGATGGTCTTGCCCAGCCTTGTTGGCACCACTATAGAAAAATGCCATCACATCTCCCTCATTGTACCCGTGTTGCGGGCACTCTATCAACATGTTTGAGTATCTCTCCCACGCTTGACGTAGGTCATCTCCTTGCTTCTGGCGGAAGGAAGAGATCTCAATCCTTGCTTTGATCGTTCTGGATGGTGGGTAGAACCGCTCGAGGAACAGACGCTCGAGCTCGGTCCAAGTGGTAATACCTTCCCGTGGAAGCGTATTATCGTACCACTCTTTAGCTATTCCCGTCAATGAGAATGGGAACAACCTAAGCCTCTTGGCATCTTCAGACATGCCATTGTAATTGAAAGTGGAGGCTATCATGAGAAAACTCCTCAGATGTGTATGAGGATTCTCCTTCCCGATCACCCCCTTGAACTGGTTCTCTGTAAGTAGCTTTAAAATTCCCAGGGAAATCAAGAAGTTATTTGCCTCAATAGGAGGCAATGCCACTCCATCATAGTACCGTTGTGGCTGCGCTGCAAATCTTCCTCGAATCGCCATATTTTGATCTACGTTCTGAGGAACGTGTTGAGGATTAGCAGCTGGTACGGGTACTTGTTGGGTGGTGGTGGTTGGTAAATAGGTGGTTGATTGTAAACTGGAGGTGGAGGATACGGGTATGGTGGATAAGGATAAGGTGGGTATGGGTAAGGTGGGTAAGGCAAGTTGTTTTCTGGTAAGTTAGGATGTGGGTAAGCAGGATTGTTATGAGGATTATGGACAATGTTATGAGATGGGCTATTTTGGTTCTGAGTACCCGGGTTTTGGCTCTGGCTTTCTCCTAACGGATCCTGATTCTTACTGGTATTGCCATCAGTGTCGTCAACCCGGTTCAATGCCTGATTGAACTCATTCTCGACATCATCTAACTCATTAGTGATGTCCATCGGTTCTTTCGCTCCGGCAGCGTTCATCCTTCTTAAAAAGGCTCGGTTTCTTCTTGCTATTGTCTCAGGATCTGACGGTAACCTCTCTTCGCTCGTATTTCCTTGTGAGCGTGTTTTCATAAACCTGAAACACTAATAAAAGAATCAAAACGCAACTGCCGAATATGTACGAAATAAAAAAACAGAAAAGAAAAATCACTCACTACTAACTACTAAGCTATCGACAAGTCCTATTCAGAAAGCAAACAACGCCATCCCCGGCAACGGCGCCATTGAATTGAAGCGAATATACTAACTTCTACTAGTAGATTCCTCGCAAGCGTACGAGTTCACTGTAGTATGAGTAAGTATAATGGCCAAGTATATCGAACCCAAAGGATGGAGTGTATGCGAACAGATCCCTGAAGATCTACGCGTCGTAGCTAATATGAGTGTAATGTTTTTGGGTTTTTTGAAAGATTAATTAAAAGACTAAAATAAACTAATTAAACTAAATTACTAAAGAAGACGAATTAACTACGGTTTGTGTTTAAGTAAGAGATGGTGATGCTTAGGATAGGAATCCCTACGTATACTAACGGAGCAGGTACATAATCAAAATAACTGTGACGCGCAAGAAATAACCTAAGTAAAAGAATGCAAGGTGAAAGCTCAAGATTCTAAACCCTAATACTTTACCCTAACACTCGACTTCACTAATCCACTAACAAGTTAATAGATTGTGCTTAATTAATGAGACCCTAATTTAACTAAGGTGATGCGGTCGTCCTCCTTCGCTAAACTGGTAGATGAATTAACCCTTTCTAAACCCTCTAGTTAAGTCTACTCGTTATTAAAGAGTGATACGGTCGTCCTCTCTCTAACACTTTTCGAACGAAATTCAAAAGTAAAGTTAAGATTAATTTTAAGCATTCATTAATCAAGAGAATTAAAACCTAACGTCATAAGTTACCCTAATTACGTACCCACAAACTACTTCTACGAGTTCATCCTACCCCAAGCATGCAAGGGTTTTAGCTAGACATAGGTTTTACGTAAATAATAACAATTGAATAAGTAACGAACATGAACATGATAATTAAGACGAAGAAGAGATCAAACATAAACTAGGGTTTAACGAAATAAAAGAATAAACTGAAATTAACTCAAGAAAATAAGTCTCAACGTGTTCAAGAACAAAAATATAAAGAAACGAAGCTAAAAAGTAAGATCGTAATATGAATTCGTAATGAAAACCTCAAAAACGTAAACGTAAAGCTTGCTTCTCTCCTTCCTCTCCAAAAACGAACTCTCCAAGTTAAAATCTATCAAGTGATGTGTGGTCTCCCTAAAAAACGAGCTTGAGACGAGTATATATATGCAACGGGCCGAATCGTGAACTCATGGGCCGAAAAACGACTCTTAAAATGCCAAACGTGAAGGTGCTCGAGCAGACCCGCTCGAACGGTCGCGCTCGAGCATGTAGCTCGAATGACACAAGTGATCAAGCGCTCGCGCTCGAGCTGCTCGAGCAGTGAAAATCCTCTGCACAATTGGGGCGCTCGAGCAACACGCTCGAGCGGTGGCGCTCGAGCTGCTCGAGCACTCGAAATTTTCTGTATGTTTTGGGCGCTCGAGCAACGTGCTCGAGCGCTAGTGCTCGAGTGTGTTACTCGAATGCTCCCAATATTCCTCCAACTAGTACTTTTCCTCTTCAACACTAACACTAATCGTATTCCTTCGATATCTTCTCATCCGGGCATCCGTTTGAGTCGATTCAAAGTCCTACGAACTCCGTTCTTTGCCCTCGATTCACCTACGAGCATTAAAGAGACAAATTCATCAATGTATAGAAATAATGCTCAATTGACTCAAAATACTCGACAAAATCGGCCAAAATTAGGGTATTTCGAGTGACGAATCATGATAATTTCACGCCTAATCAATGGGTCACGCATAGAAATGATATATGATAGCTTTGAGAGTATATTCCAAGACTATCAAGAATATGCAAGAAAGGCCGGATTCAGTGTGTTGAAGAGGGCATTAACAAAGGGAAAATATGTGCATATGACATGTGATATCATGAGTACCATCCACACAAAAGATTTCAAAAAGAGTAGGATGTCCTGTCCATCTCAATGCAATAAAGCAAGAAAATGGATTGTGGATTATTTCAAAAAAAGTAACAAGACACAATCATGATCTTGATCCCAGCATGTCAATTCTAATACCTGCTCATAGGAAAACTGGTGTACACATGAAGAGATAATTGGAGGCTAATGACACTGCGGGTATCAGGCCAAGTAAGAACATCCGATTGTGTGAAGTTCAAGCGGGTGGTCCTGAAAAAATTGGATTTCTTCCAAAAGATTGTAAGAATTTTATAGAGAGCAGAAGAGGGTCGAGGTTAGGTGATGGAGATGCAGAAGCTATCCACAAGCTTTTTGCGAGATTGCAGCATCAAGATGAGAATTTTTTTATGTGATAGACATTAATGATGAGGGAAGGTTAAGGAACGTGTTGTGGATTCATCCGAGAAGCCGAGTTGCATATGAAGACTTCAATGATGTTGTGAGCTTAGACACCATATATCTAGTTAATAAGTATGAAATGTCATTTTGGGCTTTTGTTGGGATTAATCATCACTATCAATCCATATTATTAGGTTGTGCTTTGGTGACACGAGAAGACTCGGCTTCATTTAAGTGTCATTTTGAAAATTGGATTCAAGCCATGGGCGGGGTGCGACCTAAAGCAATATTGACCGATCAATTTGAAAGTATTAAATTGCATTAAGGGAGGTGTTGCCGGATACTATACATCGATATTGTTTATGGCATATAATATCCAAGGTGCCTCTGAAATTTAAGGGTCTTGAGGAGTATAATAGGGTGATTGTCGAATTCAAAGGAACTGTATATGATAATATTACAATTCCTAATTTTGTGAGAAATTGGGTTGAATTCTTAGTCAAATATGGGTTGGAAAACAAGGGTTGGCTTAGAGATTTATATGACGAGAGAGAAAAATGGTTCCAGTTTACTTGAACCACATATTCTGGGCTGGTATGGTTTCGACGCAAAGAAGTGGAGGGATGCACGCGTATTTTGATGATTATATTCACTCGAGATGCACGCTGAAAGAATTCATAGAACAAATATGAAGTGATAATTGGCAAGAAGATTCAGAAGGAATTTTTAGCTGACTTTGATTCAAAGACAAAGGTTAAAACATGCAAAATAGAATTTCCATGGGAGAGGCAGTTTCAAAAAGTCTACACAAAAAACATCTTTGGAAAAGTTCAGGAAGAAATTGATCGAATGCTATATTGCAATATTATTCCAGGTCCCGAAAATGATGTTGTCGAGGTTGGTATTGAGAAGTTTTATGTGATGGAGAGAAGACTTCGAAATGATTTCTTTGTGAAGGAATTCACTTATAAAGTTGAGTATCATCCGGATGGAGAACATCTAACATGTGAATGCAAAAGATTTTAATTCAAGGGAATAGTTTGTTGTCATATATTTAAGGTGATGACTCTTAAAGGATATACAGTTTATTGACGAAAGATACGTATTGAATAGATGGAGGAAAGGTGTGTATATGAGACATTCTTCAATTTTCTTTAAGGGAGGATACCCGCACATGACAGAAGAGTTCAAAAAATTTCAGCAAGTTGAAAAATTATTTTCAAGAATGTGTTGATGCATTCATGGATAACCCTAGTAAGATGAACTTCCTTGCGGAACAACTAATCAGATTGAAGGAGGAGCTTTTGAATTGGCAGCCTATAATTGATGAAAATAATTTTTCAACACCAACAATATAAAATTTTGAAGTTGAAGGTGCCCATTTATATGACCCTCGTATTACTCCATCACGAGGAAGGCCTAGACGATATCGTAGAATGTCGGCTTAAGAAGTTGCTCAGAGAGCTAGATCAAGAGGATGGGCACGAGGAAGGGGAACTTAGGGGGGAAGTGGAAACGGAACGGGAAGCGGAAGCAGAAGGGGAAGAGGACGAGGTCATAACATTAGTGGAAGGACAACCTCTAACACAAATAATAATCATAACATAAACAATTTTGATTTGAATGATCCGAATCCAATGTTTGGTGATGATCCGGATATTGTTGGGAAAATTTGGGTGCCCGGAATCTATTCGGGATGAAATTTAAATACGAATTTAAATTCAATTATTACTAGCATGAATTAATCCTAATTAATTAAAATAATAATTCCAACAACTAATTTATCATCATGCATGTTGAATTAATTCACATAAAATCTAGGCGGAATAAACAAGAATTTATGTGACTTACGTACCTCTTGTAGAATTGGTCTTTGAATAAACGGGAAAACCACGATCACGCTTTATCAACCCAAAAACCTTCTCAAGTATTTCCCTTTCGCCTTACTTGATCACCGGTGGGAGATGCTTTCAAGTAATTTAAATAACTAAGGAAAAAGAAAAATATATATGCTCTTGATTTATCCAACACATGGAATTATGTACTTGGGGATGAAATAATCATCCCCTATTTATAAGTAGAGGTGGCCAAAAATTAGGAGTATTTGGGCCTTGGAGAAAATCTTTTCGTAGACTCTAAGAAATCTTGAATATATCCCATATATTCTTTTCTCCAAAATAAAATATTCCACAAAAATCTCACCCTCCTTATAACTTGCAATTTTCGAAAATTATTAGAAAAGAATCCAAGATTTGGATCTTATTGAATATATGAGATAATCTTGTATTCCAAGAATACTTATCTTCCATAATATTTTTCCAAGAAAATCAACAAAATCTTTTCTCTCCTAACATTCCTAATTTTCGAAAATAAGAGCAAAAATCAGCATTATTATTTTCTTTTTATTTTAATCACCTTATCATTATTGGGCTACTTAATGGGCTACTTGAGGGGCCTTTAAGGGGAATTAAGATTGGACATCCTAATGGACTTCTGAATTTCAATATTAAGCCCCAATATAATTCAATCCATTAATATTAATTATTACCACTAATAAATTAATATTGCACTATCCATCTTAATCCATATTACGATAATATGGGCTCCCGGTTATTATTTCCCGCGTTTAAGATTATCAAGTCCATTAATTAATTAAGCTTCTGAATAGCTCTAAATTAATTAACATATTTCACCTTGGAGTAAAGACAGCTCAACACTATTATCCGTACCGAAGAAACCAATTCTTCACTTGCAAGATTTGGTACGATAAAACTTTTGAGCCCACCAAGGGGACTAATCACACGAGCCGTACTCGCACGCGTTTCTCCGTATTAAATCTTAGCAACCGTCGTATGATTAATATTACTGCCCAAAGCACAAGGTTCGAAGTCACAATGATTCTCACCCAACATGAATCAAAGCAGTAACCATTAAGCACACACGGTCCTATTTAAGTGACGAAGATTAAGAAATCAACAACCACTGAGGTCTAATTCTTCACATTTCAGAACAGAAGAATTTATCCTCGCTATAGGTCCTCTTCAACACATACTAAATGTGCTAGTGCAATCTCTTAGTCAAGACAGACCAATCTGAGACTTACACATCGACCTTTCACAGCGGATTGTTCAATTCCACCTAGGTCATGAAAATGTACATTTAGTTACAAGAAAACTGTTAATGTTATCTTCCGTGATCGGGCATCACCACATTAACTACAATGTAACTAGTACTATTATGAACTGGTGCAATAAATATTCAATATTCAATCATATCTAAAGCATATGCGATAAAAGAATTATTCTCATAAACAAGTGTTTGATACACGAGTTATACAAAGTAAAAGCATACTTTCACGTATAACTCCAACAATCTCCCACTTATACTTAAAGTCTGCTTTTTAGTATACATCACGCATGTCTTAGTGTAGTAGCTCTACGTGACATCTCATGTCAACCTACACTAACCTAATAATTCCTCCCACTTATACTTAAAGCAGATTGGCAATAGTCTTGACTCTCATTCCATCCACATGTCTCTCGAATGTACTTTGAGGCACACCCTTTGTGAATGGATGTACTAGGTTGTCCTCCGACATTTATCTTTGCCACCTCTTTATCTCCTCTCTTAACGATTTCTCGTATAAGATGGTGCTTTCTTTCAATGTGTTTGTTGGCCTTGTGGGCTCTCGGTTCCCTTGAATTTGCAACTGCTCCAACAATGGACAGTGATTATGATGGGTAAATTCAGAACAACGTCCAAGTCCACTAAGAAGTACTTGAGCCAAACCACTTCTTTCGCTGCTTCACAAGCAGTTACTTATTCGGCTTTCATGGTCGAATCGGCGATGCATTTCTGCAAATCGCTTCTCCATGTCATGGCTCCTTCTCCCATGGAAAACACACTACCCGAGGTAGATATTCTGGATTCTATATCTGATTGGAAATTTAAGTCCGTGTATCCCACGGGAATTAGACTATCTGACTATTAAATCAACATTCCATACCAAGTTCTTTTCAGAAACTAAAGAACGCATTCAATTGCAATCTAATGTGTTTTCCCGGGGTTACTTTGATATCTTGCCAACATGCTCACGACAAAGCAGATATTCGGTCTCGTACACAACGTTGCATACATAAGACTTCCTACGTCCAAAACGTACGGAAAGTCTTTCATGTCATCTATCTCCACTTGCGTCTTAGAGCATATTTCTTTAGATAGATGGATTCCGTGCCTAAAAGGTACAAAACCTTTCTAGGAATCTTGCACGTTGAAATACTTCAAAACAGTGGCTTCGTATGAAACTTGCGAT
Source organism: Ballota nigra (assembly GCA_947034835.1). Taxonomy (NCBI): domain Eukaryota; kingdom Viridiplantae; phylum Streptophyta; class Magnoliopsida; order Lamiales; family Lamiaceae; genus Ballota; species Ballota nigra. The sequence continues at coordinate 124,354,784 of OX344723.1, forward strand.
AAGCCCAACATCCTCCTCTTGCGATCTCGAGTGATCTTGATCCTAAGGATGTGACTGGCTTTCCCTAAGTCCTTCATATCAAACTGATTTGACAGCTATACCCTTACGTCTGACAATACCTTTACATTATTTCCAATGAGCAGAATATCGTCTATGTATAATACTAAGAATACCACCGCGGTTCCGTCACACCTTTTATACACACAACTTTCGAACTCGTTTTGATCAAACCCAAAAGACTTAATCACTTGATCAAAACACTGGTTCCAAGTACGGGATGCTTGCTTAAGTCCATAAATGGATCTCTTAAGCTTGCATACGAGGTGCTCTTGGCCTTTTTCAATGAAACCTTTGGGCTGTTGCATATAGATATCTATCCCGTCAAGACTTCCGTTAAGGAAAGCTATCTTGACATCCATTTTCCAGATCTCGTAATCTCGGTGTGCAGCGATCAACAAGAGAATACGAATGGACTTAAGCATAGCTACAGGCTAAAAGGTCTACTCATAATCGAACCCTTCTTTTTTAGTATACCCTTTGGCCACTAGCCTTGCTTTGAAGGTCTCAACCCTTCCGTCCGGTCCTCTTTTCCTCTTATACACCCACTTGTATCCAATGGGTTCTACCCCATTGGGTGGATCGACCAACTCCCACACTTTATTATGATCCATCAAACCCATCTCGGTTTCCATTGCTGTTTGCCACGACTCCGCGTCTTTGTCTTGGATTGTCTCGTCGTATGTCCATGGGTCAGATTCATCGCCGGGAACCAAATCCGAAGATTCTCCTATCCCCATGAATCTCTCGGGTTTTCTAGCAATCCTCCCACTACGACGGGGTTCCGGTTGTGAAGGTGTGACGTGTGGTACATCATCTTGTATAATTGGTATAGGAGTTTGCCCTCTTAACTCGTCTAAGGTAATCTCACATCTAGGCTTTCTTTTGTTCATATAGTCTTCCTCCAAGAATTTAAAGTGCGAACTAATCACGATCTTTTGATCCTTGGGACTATAGAACATACACCCTTTCGTTCCCGCATGGTATCCTATAAACAGCCTTATTTCCGAATGTGGATCCAATTTACCGGCTTCCTTGTCTAGCACGTATGTCGGACAACCCCAAATCCGCAAGTGTCTTAGACTGAGCTTGCGCCTGGTCCACAATTCCATTGGGGTTTTAGGAACCGATTTGGATGGCACCAAGTTTAGAATGTAAGCCGCCGTTTCCAAGGCGTTACCCCAAAACGATTTGGGTAAATCCAAATAACTCATCATGGATCTGACTATTTCTAAAAGATTGGGGTTCCTTCGTTCTGCCACACCATTCTATTGAGGGGTTCCCGGTGCGGTCAACAGGGATACAATCCCTTCGTCCGATAGGTAGTTCAAGAATTCATCGCTAAGGTATTCGCCTCCACGATCAAATCGTAGAAACTTGATACTCATTTCCCTATGCATCATAAGGTAGATGTATCCATATCTCGAGTAATCATCAAAATGACAAATTACTCATACCCCTTCTTGCTATGATCGTCATTGAACCACACATATCGATATGAACGAGTTCTAACACTTTGGTGGCTCTATTCCCCTTGGCTCCAAATGCCCTCTAGGTCATTTTACCCTCTAAACAGGATTCACAAGTTGGAAATGACTCAACTTGAAGTGACTCCAAGGATTCATTTTTCACCAACCTTTGTATCCGCATTAGATTAATATGACCTAATCTAAGATGCCATAGAAGTGTTTCGTTCATGTCCGATGAATGCTTTCTTTTATTACTCGAAATAATCGATGTGTTATTAGATTTAATTTTTGTGAGTGGTGTGCCCAAATAATGGTATAAAGATCATCCATTGAAGTTCCGGAATAGATAGACTCATCGTTTCAAGAAATAATAACATCCTTATTAAAAGAAACTGAGTATCTATTCAAAACTGTTTAGAAACTGAAGGTTGAGTTCTTTCTAAACTAGGAACATGAAGAACGTCTCTCAAAACCATAACTCTATCTTCAAAAGATAGGCGCACTTCTCCCACTACTTCAGCTGCCACTCTCGTAGCATTGCCCGATGTGATGGGGATCTCACTTCCGTTAAGTCGTCGGGTTAGCTTGAACCCATGAAACAAATGTGATCAGTAGCTCTCGTATCCACTATCCACGAATAGACAGCATACGCCACTTCACAAGTTTCGACGACTAGGGTGTGTGAATTACCTAGCTTTCCTAGCCTCTTAGGCTTGGAATAGGCAGACCTCCATTGTCCCCCCTCACCGCAACTAAAAAACTTCCACTTCGATGCTAGCCTTTGCATTTGCCTTTGGCAACAATTGGATTTGCTTGGATCCGGCCTTTGGTTCTCTTCCTCTTTTCCAACTTGTTAAGGTATGCCATTATCTCGAGAACGTGCTCCCTCACGGGCGTTCCTTCCACCATTTCCAACTTGACCGAGTCATGTTTGGTGAACTGATTAGTCATGGGATTCTGATGCGAAAATATCTCTTCAAGGCTTTCCATGATTTCAACAGCGGATACAATGTCTTCATGAACGCGCCTCAAATCCTCAGACAGAGATGTCAAGATGATGCACTTCATGTGTTCATTGTCACGCTGTCAATCATAAACTGCCTTTTCCCATTGCTCGACTTATCATTAGGCTTGCCGGGTTTATTAACGTGAATAACTCAATTGTGTTTTCATGCAGTAAGGACAAAATTAAAATTACATTTCCAATCGATATAATTCTCAAAAAGTTTATTAACTTTAAGTATATTAAACAGTGGATTAAAAGGTTGCGACATGATGAAATGAGAATAAAACATACATTCATATTAATATCTAGAAAAATATGAAATTATCACATAATTCGATCACATCAATTATATTGAAACCTTAAAATAATATAATCATGCATCAGCCAACATCTCGAAACAATTTAAATGCGCCACGAGGGGTGGTCTATACATTTAAACACATTCAAGCGGATCACAAACTTAAAAGTTACAAATCTTTAATTCAAAATTAATAGTTGGCTTCCACTTTGACCACATAAAATTTGACAGGGACTCCGAGGGGAGTAAGTTAATATCAATTTCTTATGCCTAAGTAATAACCATAATTAAATACAGGATTATTATTTCGCTTTGAGCAAGCCACTCGTGTTGGGGTCAATACCGCCACTAGTAATAATCCACAATCATCCTTTCGGAATTTATTCATGTGAAATCCATCCTTTTGGCCGATCCGAGGGGAAAATGTATTCCAAAAGAACTTCACAAATAAATAAATTATGGAGGCCAAATTAATCCAAATTTAATATCCGGAATAAAATTGCGATTAAACAAACATACTTAGTAATTTTCGAAAGTAAGGTTTTTCTTGGACAATTAAAATCATGCAAACACATATTAACAAATAATAATAAGTTCACGAAATAAAATATCCATCAAAATAAAATTAAACACATTGGAGCACTCAAATCCAATTGTCACGGTTTAATTTCTTCACGTCTTGATGCGAAAAATCGTCCTTGTTGCTTTCCATCGTTCGTCTCGATACGATCCCACTCGAACAACAACACTTCATTAAAACAACATCGTTTGGGGTTCAGGACGACGTTTAAAATCATATAAAAAATGCAGAACTGAAATTAATTTTAAAAAAATTCCACGGCCCGAGATACGGCGCGCGTCGGCCCACGAAGTGGGCCCGCGCGCCACCCGACACAGCGCCGAGCAGCTGGCCGCCGGGCGCCGCCTACGTGCGCGCGCCCCTGCGCCATGCCGCGCCCCGTCGTGCGCCCGTGTCGTGCGCCTCGCGCACCGAGTTTCGCCGTTCATTCTCGTTTCTCACCCCATGCATGATTTTACGTCCATGCATGCGCCGCGCATGCATGTGGCGTCCGGGTACGCCGTGTTTAATTCTTCGTTCTTCGTCTCGATCCGGTTACAATTTTTTTTAAATAAATACTAGATCTAGACTAGTCTATTACAATGATCGAATCAAAATAAAAACAACTAATCTACTCGTGGATTTTCTCATGAGAAAAACGAATTCGAACGAATCGAATTAAAAAACAATTAATTCACACGCATGAAAAATTAACAACATTAAAACCATGACAATTGGATACCTGCAAAAAAGATCTAGTAATCCTACTATCCAATTTTAATTTAATGATTAACAATTTAAATTTCAATTTAAAGATCAGAGCCCGAAACCGTGGCTCTGATACCAGTTGTTGGGAAAATAGGGGTGCCCGGAATCTATTCGGGATGAAATTTAAATACGAATTTAAATTCAATTATTACTAGCATGAATTAATCCTAATTACTTCAAATAATAATTCCAACAACTAATTTATCATCATGCATGTTGAATTAATTCACATAAAATCTAGGCGGAATAAACAAGAATTTATGTGACTTACGTACCTCTTGTAGAATTAGCCTTTGAATAAACGGGACAACCACGATCACACTTTATCAACCCAAAAACCTTCTCAAGTATTTCCCTTTCGCCTTACTTGATCACCGGTGGGAGATGCTTTCAAGTAATTTAAATAACTAAGGCAAAAAAAAAATATATATATGCTCTTGATTTTTCCAACACATGGAATTATGTACTTGGAGATGAAATAATCATCCCCTATTTATAAGTAGAGGTGGCCGAAAATTAGGAGTATTTGGGCCTTGGAGAAAATCTTTTCGTAGACTCTAAGAAATCTTGAATATATCCCATATATTTTTTCTCCAAAATAAAATATTCTACAAAAATCTCACCCTCCTTATAACTTGCAATTTTCGAAAATTATTAGAAATGAATCCAAGATTTGGATCTTATTGAATATATGAGATAATCTTGTATTCCAAGAATACTTATCTTCCATAATATATTTCCAAGAAAATCAACAAAATATTTTCTCTCCTAATATTCCTAATTTTCGAAAATAAGAGCAAAAATCAGCATTATTATTTTCTTTTTATTTTAATCACCTTATCATTATTGAGCTACTTAATGGGCTACTTGAGGGGCCTTTAAGGAGAATTAAGATTGGACCTCCTAATGGACTTCTGAATTTCAATATTAAGCCCCAATATAATTCAATCCATTAATATTAATTATTACCACTAATAAATTAATATTGCACTATCCATCTTAATCCATATTACGATAATATGGGCTCCCAGTTATTATTTCCCGCGTTTAAGATTATCAAGTCCATTAATTAATTAAGCTGCTGAATAGCTCTAAATTAATTAACATATTTCACCTTGGAGTAAAGACAGCTCAACACTATTATCCGTACCGAAGAAACTGATTCTTCACTTGCAAGATTTGGTACGATAAAACTTCTGAGCCCACCAAGGGGACTAATCACACGAGCCGTACTCGCACGCGTTTCTCCGTATTAAATCTTAGCAACCGTCGTATGATTAATATTACTGCCCAAAGCACAAGGTTCGAAGTCACAATGATTCTCACCCAACATGAATCAAAGCAGTAACCATTAAGCACACACGGTCCTATTTAAGTGACGAAGATTAAGAAATCAACAACCACTGAGGTCTAATTCTTCACATTTCAGAACAGAAGAATTTATCCTCGCTGTAGGTCCTCTTCAACACATACTAAATGTGCTAGTGCAATCTCTTAGTCAAGACAGACCAATCTGAGACTTACACATCGACCTTTCACAGCGGATTGTTCAATTCCACCTAGGTCATGAAAATGTACATTTAGTTACAAGGAAACTGTTATTGTTATCTTCCGTGATCGGGCATCACCACATTAACTACAATGTAACTAGTACTATTATGAACTGGTGCAATAAATATTCAATATTCAATCATATCTAAAGCATATGCGATAAAAGAATTATTCTCATAAACAAGTGTTTGATACACGAGTTATACAAAGTAAAAGCATACTTTCACGTATAACTCCAACAGATATAATGTTTGGAACACAAGTAAGTGGAGTTAATTAGAAAGAGTGATGTTACTGGTATTTCTGTTCAAATTTTTCGTTCATGTATTTTTCAATGTTCTAGCAATATTGTTGTTGAATTTATATTAAGAAAAATTGCAGTTTTGTTTTTTTTATAATTTATGCAATTCTATGAAAATACACAAACACTTGTATATATTAGATCCATGCAATATGTAATTCGTCAACCCAGTGTACAATATATATAAAGAAGACAAGGTATAGGGTGAAACTGATTTATACATGAATCATTGAAGGGTATTAGTTGTTTTCATTGAAGAGTATTAGTTGTATTTACTGAAGAGTATTATTGATTTACACTAAAGAGTCTTAGTTGTTTAATGAAAATAAACTAAGACTCTTCAGTGTAAACCACTAATACTCTTCAGTGAAAACAACTAATACTCTTCAGTGAAAACAACTAATACCCTTCAGTGATATTCATATATAAACCAATATCACTCTATACATACTCTATAAAGAATAAGTCTCACAAATACTCGTTGACTACAAAAATATTTATAAATCTACCTGATTTTTGTTTTCACCGACTGCAATTATCGAAGAATTTGGAAACAATGGGTTAAAAAAATGATGATTTCAACTATTACTTGTCTTCCTCCCGTGACGTGGATGATGCCAAGAAAGTGGTGGATTCACGTTGTGTCATAGTGAAAATGTAGCTTGGGAGATTGTTCACAAGTGCGTGAAAATAGAACAGATTCATTTTAGTGGAAAGTAATTGAATCAAACTATTATATTTGGGAATTTAGGAATTTTGAATTAGTCATATAAATGGTGTCTACGGTGAATTATATAATTATATCAACTAATTATAATATATATTTTTATTTTACCGTATACATTAAATTAGATTTATGTCCAATTTAATTACGTGTGAATAGATATTTACATAAGAGATTTGGCTCCCAAATATATATATACTAGTATGTACCCCGCGAATTTCGCGGATTGAAAAAAAATTGTTATTATTATTTCAAATTATAAATATAATATTTTTAAATATTTTGTAATATTGATAAAATATTAAATTGTAATTTTAATTCATCGAACAATAAAAAATATTAAAAATAAATAAATAGAAAATTTGCAAAATATTAACTAATTCACACATTCAATCTCAAATTAATATAACACAGTATTACTTAAACTTACATTTATTGTATAGTTGGATGCCCAATTTTTCCCCATGGCATGAAGATACAATAACAATTGAACGCAAATGTTTAATTCTAAAGATAAAATCACACATTTCGCATCTAAAATAATATTTGACAAAAAAAATGACATAATTAAAATGAAATATTGTGTAGATATTTGTTGGGAATAATTGATTAATGTGTTGATATTTATAATACACAACTAAACAATAAAAATTGACGTTTAAGCACCAATCTTAGTTTTAAAAAATCAAATTTCCTCCTATACATTTCATATGTACAGATATTTTGCAAAAAAAAAAAAAGATAAAAAAAATCGAAATCTTACTCTACAAAATAATCTCTATATTTATAGTTTCAAATTCTATTTTGCACGTTGAATTTTATCCAAAAAAATAAAATGTGTCGCAATCTATTATTGATGGTAAGATATTATATTTGATGACAATATTTTTTGGGAATCCTATCTCAGTGACAATATCCTTTTCGAAATATTTTAATTTTGCCCGATAAATCTCACACCTATCAATATTTTGTAAAAATAAATTTCAAAAATATCTAAGAAAAGAAATTGTTCTACCATGAAACAGATTTGTTTGCATTAATTTAACGTGTAAAATAATAATTCATCATATATGTGAATATTTTGTTTTCATTGATTAAAATATATTCAGATTTATTGTATTTTAGAGTAAAGATAGTTTTTTAAAGTTATAATACTTAAATTGTTAGTAAAGAAACTTAATTTTATTTTATTTTCATTTTTATTTTTGGCCAACACCATAAATTTTTAACCATGAAAAATTTATTCCATATATTTTTAAAATATATATATATATATACATTAATTATATAACATATAACAACCTTTTACTTAATTATCATTTACAATATTATTTTAATATTTGTATGTTAAAACAATATAAAAGATTCAAAATCCTAGTTAAGAAAAAATTATGTGTACTTTACAGTTAATAGTTTATTTTGGCAGCATAACTTTATCCAAAAATAAACTTTTGTATTACAATCTATTATTGAATTCAAGATACTATATTTGGTGGCAAGATTTTTTTGGTATCAAACAATATTTCAGTGACAATATTTTTTTTGAAATATTTCAATTCCATCCTACAAATTTCAAATCTATCAATTTATTGCAAAAATAACTTCCGAAAATAACTACAAAGAGAAATCGTTGATATGCTTGCATTATTATTATGTTTAAAATAATATTCCATATTTTACGTAAATATTTTATTTATTAAAGGCAAGAATTATATTTGGTGTCAATATTTTTTTGGTATCATACACTATTTCGGTGACAATATCTTCTCCGAAATATTTCAATTCTTTCCTACAAAAATTTCATATCTATCAATATTTTGTAAAAAATAACTTCCAAAATACCTAAGAAGAGAAATTATTTAACCGTGAAAAAAGATTTGCTTGCAATAATATAATGTTTAAAATAATATTTCATATTATATGTAAATATTTTGTTTCTATTGATTAAAATATATTTAGATTTATTTTATTCTAGAGTAAGATACTTTTTAAAATTATAGTAACATAATGTCCTTTTTTTTTTTTTTTTGGCAAACACTATAATTTCTAACTCATAAAAAATTATTCCACATATTTTAAGAAAAATATTTACATTAATTATATAAGATATAAAAACAATTTAACTTATTTATGAATTACAATACATTTTTAATATTTGTATGTTAAAAAATATAAAAGAAAAATTGAAATCCTAGTCTAGAAAATAATATCTGCATTTTGTAGTTTAATAGTTTAGTTTGGCCGCATAATTTATCAAAAAATAAACTCTTGTATTACAATCTATTATTGAAAGCAAGGTATTTTATTTGGTTGCAGGATTTTTTTTGGTATCATACACTATTTCGATGAAAATATATTTTCCAAAATATTCTAAATTCTTTCCTACATATATTAAATATATCTATATGTTGTAAAAATAAAAAAATTCTAAAAAAAAATCATTCAACAACAACTTAGTAATAACAACTTTATGTTTTACAAATATATAATTTCTATAAGAATTAAAGAAAAAATCATCATCTATCTATTTCTGAATTATCGCGATAAATTGGGGTCTTGAGACCGATTCCGTTACGATGGTGCTCTGGGTTGGGATCGTCATACCGATGATTTATCCATATCTATTAAAGAAAAAAATGATTCAATTAGATTTAAAAAAAAATTAATCTCTTACCCTATGTGGCGGCATGCAGTGTTCCGATGCGATTCGAGACTTTGGTGGTTCGATGCGGTCCGTGCGAGGAGATCCATGAGGAGGCGGTGGTTCATGAATAACCTGAAAGAAGAGGGACAACGACGTGAGAAAAAAAAAGAGTGGAGAAAAAAAATCAGTATTATAACTATAAAAAAAAATTAAGGAGCGGTGGTCCAATACGATAGACAACGGATATGATAATGAAGAGAGAAGATGATTAGGGTTGTAAATTAAAATGAAAACTAAAGTGAGATTTGATATTTATAGACAATATAAAATGAAATGTATGGTTGAGATTAAAAGTATAAAATATATGATGTAGATTAAGTCTTAATTTGATTTAAAACATGCCTAAAATAACTTTTAATGAGAATGCATGATTTTGAAATAAAATGATTTGAGGGTGCCACATCACCTTAAGAGAAATGTGGGGTTGACACATCATTTTGGAGAGGTTTGGAAATATAGTATAATAAGATATATATATATATATATATATATATATATATATATTTTTTTTTTTTTTTTTTTTTCAAAAGTGATATAGTTAAGAGTTGGCATACATGCACCGCACAACAACACTCTCCAATGCAAATACATGAAAAGTTGATATATCATCAATGCAAATTTATATAGGAAGTTGATATATACCCTACACATCATCAATGAAAATTCTTGGAAAGTTTATAGATACCCTATATCATCAATGTATATTCATTGTATACAATCCATAAAATAAGTCTGATGAGATATTTTGAATCCATTGTAATATTTCAATGGCGTGATTTTTTTTTTTTTTTTTTTTTTTGGGCGTGAGAAGAGTAAGCCAAATTCTATTAGACTAAAATTTGATAATATTTACTAAAAATTTAACTAATATAACTAATTAAATGAAACGAGTAATACTATTCATTAAATCTTTTGAGCTAGTAATATTATTCAGTGAAACAACTAATACAATTTTTGTGAGCAGGGCCGATCTTAAGAATTGCAGTGTCTGAGTCGATTTTAAAATCGGACCTCTCATAATCTTTTAAATTAAACTAATTATTTAAAGACAATATCAATTTTAAATAATATGAAATTAAATATTCCTTTTTCTTAAAACACTTATACTTAAATTAATATGACAAATACTTTTGAAATACTTAAATACAATTCACAATGGGGAAATATTTTAAAATTAAAAACTAAATAAGTCGATCATAAGTTATTAAATAGTATTTGAAATCGTGCCCTAAAGGCGGCCAAAATGATACTAGTAATTAAAGTGATATTGTATAGTGGAGCGAGTAATACTATTTATTAAAACTTTTGAGCTAGTAATATTATTCAGTGAAACAAGTAATACTAGTTTTGTGAGTCTCGGTTCACTTATCGGGAAATCTAACTCTAACTGGAATCCACTGATGCATCTTGTTGGTCCCACAAGATACAGTTTAAAAGGATTAAAAAGTCTAGAAGGGGGTTGAATAGACTTTTGTCACCAAAACTATTTTTTTTAAACACTTAAAAAAATCAGAAGACTTGACGTCTTCTGATCAGAATCATCTGGTAAAGGTGATCTGGTTTTAATGCGGAACCGACTATAAGTAAGTTTGTTAAAAATCCTTTTTAGTGCAAGAAAATTTTAATGTAAGATAAGATGATATGCAATGCAGAAAGATAAAGAACACACCATGTATAGTGGTTCGGATATAAAATTCTACTTCCACTCTCCCATCGTCAAAGGTCTTACTTACTAACTCACTTATTGGAATCTTTAAAACTAACAAAATATATTTTAACACATCTATACGAACCCAAATCGGATAAATTCTTTTTTCTATTGCAAACCTCACCATTTAACCGTCAAATATCTCAAAATGAGTAATACTATTAATTAAAAGTGATATTGTTTAGTGGAACGAGTAATACTATTCATTAAAACTTTTGAGCTAGTAATATTATTCAGTGAAACAAGTAATACTAATTTTGTGAGTCTCGGTTCACTTATCGGAAAACCTAACCCTAACTGGAATCCACTGATGCCTCTACACGAGCCCAAATCGGATAAATTCTTTTTTCTTTTGCAAACCTCATCATTTAACAGTCAATTATTTTAAAACGGGTAATACTAGTAATTAAATGTGATATTATTTAGTGTAACGAGTAATACTATTCGTTAAAATTTGAGCTAGTAATATTATCAGTGAAACAAGTAATGTTAGTTCTATGAGTCTCGGTTCACTTATCGGGAAATCTAACCCTAAGTGGAATCCAATGATGCCTCTACACGAACCCAAATTGGATAAATTCATTTTCTTTTGCAAACCTCACCATTTAACCATCAAATATCTCAAAACGAGTAATACTATTAATTAAAAGTGATATTGTTTAGTGGAATGAGTAATACTATTCATTAAAACTTTTAAGCTAGTAATATTATTCAGTGAAACAAGTAATACTAATTTTGTGAGTCCTGGTTCACTTATCGGGAAATCTAACCCTAACTGGAATTCACTGATGCCTCTGCATGAACGCTAACTGGAATCCACTGATGCCTCTGCACTGAAATCTAACCCTAACTGGAACCCTAATTGGATAAATTCTTTTTTCTTTTGCAAACCTCACCATTTGACCATCAAATATTTCAAAACGAATAATACTAGTAATTAAAAGTGATATTGTTTAGTGGAACGATTAATACTATTCTTTAAAACTTTTGAGCTAGTAATATTATTCAGTGAAAAAAGTAATGCTAGTTTTGCGAGTCTCTCGGTTCACTTATCGGGAAATCTAACCCTAACTGGAATTCATTGATGCCTCTACACGAACCCAAATCGGATAAATTCTTTATCTTTTGCAAACCTCACCATTTAACCGTCAAATATCTCAAAACGAGTAATACTAGTAATTAAAAGTAATATTGTTTAGTGGAACAAGTAATACTAATCATTAAAACTTTTTAGGTAGTAATATTATTCATTGAAACAAGTAATAATAATTTTGTGAGTGTCGGTTCACTATTTGGGAACTCTAACCCTAATTGGAATATACTGATGCCTCTGCACGAAGCAAAATCGGACAAGTTCTTTTTTCTTTTGCAAACCTCACCGTCAAATGTTTCAAAACGGGTAATACTATTAAACTAAAGTGATATTGTTTAGTGAACGAGTAATACTATTCATTAAAACTTTTGAGCTAGTAATATTATTCAGTAAAACAAGTAATAATAGTTTTATGAGTCATGATGGAGAGTAATGCTATTAATTAAAACTAGTAATATTATTCAGTGAAATGAGTAATACTTACTAAATAAATATCTTTTATCTTTTTCGTTTCTCTTTCATCCTCCCCCCCACCCCACACACACACATATATATATATAATTTTTACTAACTACCCGTGTATATATTTTTTATTAACTACCCATGTAATTCTCTCCTACGATTCATTTGAGAAAAAAGTTTAATAAGCAAAGTTTTCTTTGTATGAATATTTCAATAGGTGTAAACATATAATATAATTTCATGGGTGTGAGTAGGAAGTGAACATAGAATATGTAATTTTTAGTTTGCTATTTTAATGGAAGTGAATATATTAAATATATATATATATATATATATATATATATATATATATTTTAATTTACTCTTAAGTTAACACAAAAGTTATGGTTACAATTGATTCTTTATTTAGTGGTAACATTGATCAATTCAATTTGTAAGAAAAATTGGCAACTATTATTTGTAGAGAACCACGAACCACGATTGACATTTTTTTTTCTTTTTTATAAATCATAAAAAATGGAATTAACTGGTTTATGGGTTCACCATACAAGGAGACGAAAGGTCTTCAAGGGTCTGGGTTTTCTAAATTTGCCTGTTTAAATAATGCAAATTATCACCATTAACTTATCATCAACCTCTTTTTCAAAAGCAAAAACTCAATGGCGCGTACTCCTAACAAGCAACAACTTCTCCAGAAAGAATGGGTGGTGACTCCATCCCCAAAAAGCTTAGAGACAATGTACGATCGTACCAGGGTGCAATACGTCGGGCTGAAAAAATGATTTTTTGGAGCTTTTGAAATGCTTCTTTTCTCACTGTGGAAAAGCTTTCGTGAGCCAACTTGTTCTTGAAGAAGAGCCATTGAAAAATGCTTATGACTTGTATATCGAGGCTCTTGAGAAGAAGAATATTCCAGTTATTGTCCTCTCTGATTCCACCATTGGTGCTACTGCTAATGCTTCTGTCAATGGTGGTGAAACTCCATGAAGATTTCTACAATCTACTTGAAGAACTATTGAAGATTTCTACTTTTTGTTTGGATTTTGTCTTTGATGAAAAAGTTGTTTGATTCTCTATCTATTGCTTTTTCTGATGATGTACCTTTTGATATGAATGAAACTTGTTATGAATGAACTTTTTTTTGTTATGAATGGAACTATGAATCAATCTTTATGTTATGCACGTAAATTTCTATTATGAAAGGAATTTTTTATAAATTTGGAAACATAACTTGGTAAACATAACAATTTGCATCCAAAAAAAATTAATTTTTACTAGACAATAATTCAATGTCTTTTTTTATATATATATATTTTTTGTATAAGTCAATTTTAATAGAAAAAAACTTTTGATTTATTTGAATAATTGTAATTTTATTTAATAAAATATGGCCAAGTTTATCTATGAATTGGTAAAACTCTGTCAATTTTATCATAATTCTTTCTCTCGATTTATTAGTGTCAAATAAGAAAAAGATTAATTCAAATTAATTCAAATGTGTATATAGGGTCGAATATTTTAGATTCCACAAATTGTATCAGTAGAATATCTTCTGTAATTTGGTAACCTTTTAATTCTCATAGTTTGTTGTACTTATATAATTAAGTAATGGATTTTAAAGGATTCACCCCCACAATTGAATATTTGGGATTAAACGAGAACAAAAAATATGTAATGCAAAGATCTTAATCCAAATTTAATTCCTGTGATTGATTGAATGTTTTAAAGATAATTTTTTGATTGAAAATATATTTTAATATGATAAAATAAAGAAAGAAGAAAGATTAAGAAAAAATTGAGTCCAGATAGATTTTTAAGAAATATTTAATTTGATTCTTCCACTATGTTGAAATTTTCAAACATAATTATGAGAGAGAGAGTGCTATGGTATTCAAATTTAAAATTCGATGATATATGGTCATATTTAGGGATGTTAAACGGGCTGGCCCTAACCCATTAGGGCCAGCCCTACAGGGCTGCGGGCCTTATCGGTTCATTTTAATCGGTCCACTAACACTCGAAACCTAACCCTAACCCTAGCGGTCCGCGGGCTAAACGGGCCAATAACGGGCTCCGAAAGAAAAAACTAAAAAAAATAATTTTTAATATAAAATATAGATATGTAATTGTAATACAATGTCATTTAAATTTAAAATTCACACATCGTTAAAAAATTCATGAAAATTACATTTAAACATTGTTCAACATTTCACTTTTTCATAAGATAACTTTATAACGTCAATGACGATTTAAGAGCCGGCGGCAACCGACAATGACAATTTGAGAGTCATGCGACGACCGATGATCCCCAATTGAAAAGATAATTATGAAGTACGGATGTTGAAGCCCTACATTGTTCATAAATTTATAAAAATTATATTCACACGTTGTTCATAAAGTTCCAGAATTAATTAAATGGTTAAATTCAATTTCAAGTAATTTAATAAATTAACTAAATGAAAATATAAATTAACTAAATAAAAACTTAATATATATATATATATATGACATTGGACTTGGATTGAAAATTTGAAGTTGAAGTAAAATAGGTAGGTTGCATACACGGTTGTAATTGTACAAAATATATAAAAAGTAAAAAAAAAAGAATCGGGCTAAACGGGTTGGTCCGGTAGACCGGCGGGCTAACTCTTTTAGCCCGCGGGCTAAACGGTCCGGGCCAAAAAGGCCCGGTTTTAAACGGGCCACCAAATACTTGGACCTAACCCTTGTTCGGTCCAGGGCTAAACGGGCCAGCCCGCCAGCCCGCGGCCCGTTTAACATCCCTAGTCATATTATTTCATAGAAGTGGGTTTTTATTTCATTAATGGTGTAATAGTCATTTACTACATTACTTTAAATTGTAATTACTTAATTACCCTTTTCTGTCCAGGCATAATCTGCCCAGCCAGAATTACCGTAATAGATTTTATAGCTATTTATAGGTGTGAATGGAGAATGAGATGTGAAAACTAGATATTACATCTCTAACTAGAATGAGACGGGCGCCAGAAAGTTCTAGTCATATCCAGGTGAATCTCGAAATAAACATACCTTTATGGATAAATGAAATCATGGGATTGCATCATTAGAGCATCCACAACGGTAATAAAGCATCAAATTATAATTTTTATAGAGCTATTAAAATGGGCAGCATGTTGGACTAGCCAAAATTTGCAAAATTTTAGCGAACTGCAAAACTCTCAACCCATTAATTATTAGCGGGTTGCGGGTTTAGGTAGGCAAACATACCTTGAATTTTTTAATATATTATTTATTTTAAGAATTTTTAATGTAATATAAAAACTCTAATAAATAATAAAATTAATCAAAATTAAATTAAATAAATCAATTTATCATGGTAACCATCACTATAAAAATATTAAAATAAAATATATTTTAAAATAAAGTTTATCATTCATTAATCAATTTTTTTTTTTACTATTTGAAGTTGACAATACATTAACCATAATAATTTATAAGCATAGTTTTCTACAATTTAAATTCACCATTTATGAATACAAACTTTACAAAATACCACTAAAAATGCTATTATAATTGCTTACAACGTACAAAAAATGAAAAAAAAAATCATTTTTTTGGGAGGCCCTCCAAAGCTCACCTCCAACCCGCAAAAACTCGCGCCTCAAACAAACCAACCCATTTAGGTCTGCCTTCAAGCGGGCCAAATAATTCTTGACCCAACCCTTATTTTATGTATGGTGGGGCGGGCTGGCACAGCTGGCCTAATGGGCCCAACCCACTTTGACAACCCTAAATTCTAAAAAAATGAGTTACTATCAAATGGAGTTATAACTCTAAAATATTTTATATCACTTAATTTGATTGCTCTGCAACCAAAAAAGGTTTCCAACCAATGCTATAAAATATATATTAAAAAATCACTATTGCAAAGGTTGGTATAGTTTAGTTATTCTTATATAAATATTGATGTGGCAATAAGATGAGGAGGAGAGAATATTTATAAAAATTCAAAAAGTTGTCAAAAAAAACAAATCTGTAAGTCTTGGGAATTGTGTTGCAGAAGGGGGGAGGTGGGATGTGGGGGCTGATGGAGGAAGCTGGTTGTTTAAGTTTTTGGGGTGAAATGTGGGGAAAGTGAGGTGGTTGAGTGTAATTAGGTGCCAAAAAGTGGGGCTATAGGTAAGACATCATTTTTTTTATTTCTCTTTTAGATTTGGTACTAAAAAATTATTATTATTATTATTATTATTATTACTATTATATTATTATTATATGAAAACTTCAATAGATAATTGTTGATGAACGATTCTAATCGAACGAATTAGTGGCTGTTTTTAACCATAATTTGGATCACCAACAATTTCGTGTGATTGATTACTACCGTAAATAGTAAATACGATAGATTAGAAATAGAAAATCGTAAATACGTGTATTGATTACGTAGTTATTTTGTATGTGTGTGTTTTGTGGTGTATGAGTGTATGTAGGGAGATTTTTGTGTATTTGAACTTATTTTATAAAATGGAAATCAATTTATTTATACAAACCACCAAGTAGGTGGTGGACAAAACTCTTGGACATCTAGGTCTGCATGCTTGACGTGTGTCCGTTTTGACTTGTTGACCTTATCTAAGCCTAAACTTAGTTACAAAGTCTTTTTTTGTGTCTATATCGTCCTTGGAATTGTTCGTCCTAGTTTGTCTTGGTTATTTCCGTCTTATTCTCTTGCTGGAAAGATGTTCGTCGTTCTCTTTTGGGTGAATAGAAGTTGCTACCACATATTTATCTCGTGTTTTCTTCAAGAAGGCCTTGTTTTTATATACTCATGGGGTAGTTGTTCGTCTAAAAGCTGCTCGCCAGATAATATGTGAGCTTGTATGACACACCACCAATTGGTTTTGGCACCACCCTTACATCATACTTGTTCGTCACTCTTGTCTTGATTAGCTTTAACTATAATCTGAGTATTAGTGCCTTAATATTGTTCGCTTATCCTTGGAAGTTGTTCGCCTATCAACGATTACCCCCTAGCTTGTCTTCATGTTGACTGGGGCGAGCTATCTTGGCCGAGCAATTGGGGTCAGACTATGACCTGGTAAGACGATTAGGTCGAACCGTTTGTTTAGGGCGAGCAGCTCGGTTGCGACTTCTTGTATTCCAAGGTGTGGGGTTTCTCGAGGGCTGACGTGGGTGGCATGATGAAACGTCGCCCACATGCGCGTCTTCCCAAGGCCACGCGCCCTCCAATTTTGAAATATGACCTTCACTTCCTGATTTTATCAAAATAGACCCCGTTTTTTCGTATTTTGGCCCTGGGATTTTTCTAAGAATAAGGGGTTTACCCCATTTTTTCAAGGGGTATATATGGGGGAGTTAGAAAAATCTTTTCCCACTATTCACTCCCAATTTTGAAAATTCCGGCTACTACACCATTTTTTTCCGGCAACTCTTTGGCTTTCCGGCGTCCTCTTGCATTCCGGCTATCATTTTATTTTCCAAGGTAGTATATTCTACTTATTCACTTTTTCTTTTCAATTTTTGGAATTCTTCCTTTGTTTTCATTTCTTCCGGAGTCGTGAACCACCACCACCGCCTATTAGCGCCGCTGTCAATCATCGGAGTTCTAATCTAAATACCCAGAAATTATCCTCTCTCTTTCCTCCTCCATGTCCTCTCAATCGAGTAGTGAAATCCCTCCTCATAATCTCGAGAAAAGACCTCTCGAGGTGGTTCCATTTGAAGGCTGACTTGAAGCGAATATACTAGCTTCTACTAGTAGCTTCCTCGCAAGCGTACGAGTTCACTGCAGTATGAGTAAGTATAATGACCAAGTATATCGAACCCAAGGATGAAGTGTATGTAAATAGATCCCTGAAGATCTACGCGTCGTAGTTAATATGAGTGAAATGTTTTTGGATTTTTTGGAAAGATTAATTTAAATTAAAATAAAATAATTAAACTAAAATACTAAAGAAAACGAATTAACTAAGGTTTGTGTTCAAGTAAGAGATGATGATGCTCAGGATAGGAATCCCTACGTATACTAACGGAGCAGGTACATAATCAAAATAACCGTGACGCGCAAGAAATAACCTAAGTAAAAGAATGCAAGGTGAAAGCTCAAGATTCTAAACCCTAATACTTTACCCTAACACTCGACTTCAATAATCCACTAACAAGTTAATAGATTGTGCTTAATTAATGAGACCCTAATTTAACTAAGGTGATGCAGTCGTCCTCCTTCGCTAAACTGGTAGATGAATTAACCCTTTCTAAACCCTCTCGTTAAGTCTACTCGTTGTTAAAGAGTGATACGGTCGTCCTCTCTCTAACACTTTTCGAACGAAATTCAAAAGTAAAGTTAAGATTAATTTAAGGAATTCATTAATCAAGAGAATTAAAATCTAACGTCACAAGTTACCCTAATTACGTACCCACATCCTACTTCTACGAGTTCATCCTACCCCAAGAATGCAAGGGTTTTAGCTAGACATGGGTTTAACGATAATACAAGTAATTGACGAAGTAACGAACATAAACATGATGAATTGAATTGAAAAATTAGAGAGCATGAACTAGGGTTTTGAAAGAAAATAAATTTAAGAACTGAAATTAAATTAATAAGATGAAATTCAAACGTGTTCAAGAACAAAGATCTGAAGAAACTAAACTAAAAAGTAAAACCGTTATGTGAATTCGTAAAAGAAAACCTCGAAAATGTTAAATTAAAGCTTGCTCCTCTTTCTCTCTCTACAAACTAAGTCTAAAAGTAATTTGGAATGTGATTATGTCGTGTCCTCCCTTCAAAATGTGTTCGGGGAGGTATATATAAGCAACGGGTCGAGTCGGGATCGTATGGGCCGAAAATCCGCGCTTGCTCGTGCACTAGTGCACGAGCTCCTTCAACTCGAGCACTTCAATCTTCCAGAGCCAAGAAACTGCACGACCCCTCGCGCTCGTGCACTAGTGCACGAGCACATGCATTGCTCGAGCGCCCTGCACGAGCACTCGTGCAGGGGTGCACGACCAGCTTCAACTCGTGCGCTATGCACGACCACTCGAGCACTTGTGCTCGAGCTCTTCTAGCTTGTGCACTCCAATGATACTTTTGCTCCCCGAACTAGTACTTTTCGTATTTCTTCGATATCTTCTCATCCGGGAGTCCGTTTGAGTCGATTCAAAGTCCTACGAACTCCTCGTTTCGCCCTCTATTCATCTATGAGCATCTAAGAGACAAATTCATTAGTTTATGAAAATGATACACAAATAACTCTAAATACTCCACAAAATCAACCAAAACTAGGGCATTTCGATCGACGAATCATGACAATTTTACGCCCAATCAACCCCCCAAACTTACCATGTTGCTTGTCCTCAAGCAACGAAATAATAAGTCAAGTGAAATTGTTAGGAATGAGTCAACGAATCAAATCATGCAAGCAATTTAATTCGAGCTTCAACGATCAATCACAAGTATACTCGCAAATCTTCCCTCATCATACTCATGCAACAACAGCAAGAATCACCAAAATCAAACATGGATGTGCACTCAAAGATGTGTTTCACTCCCTTACAAGTGTATATCAATGATAAAGGGACTCACTCAAACAATCAATCACATATATTGGCAGTCATAGGCTTGTAAGCACTCTTAACTCCGACCATACTCTAGAAATCAATGCCGAATCAAAAAGGACTTTTCTCAAGGTTGTAATGTAGGCTCTTTGGACAGGTGGGAATCAATATGGTAAAGTGACTCAAGTGAATGGAGAATAGAAAATCAAACTTTCGCACTTCGAGATTAGGAACAAAATACTTCAAATATTTTCAGTCAACACATTTTCAATTCCACTACTCTCACCACTTCAATTTTTTTTTCTCACTCTTTTCACTTTTTTTCAATTACTTTTTTTTTCTCTTTTTTCGCACAAACACATGAGCTCATTTTCTTTTGCTCATTCTCATTTTTTTTCTTTTTCCCACAACTTATAACTTCATCACACCTTATTCTCATACTCACTCAACAAACAACATTTTCCTTTTTCAACTCAATTCAATCCCTTCACATTCACACTTTTCTTATTCTCCACTCAAATTTGGCTTAGGAATTGGAATAGTGTTCATATGCGCTAGCGAATAAAATAGGCTTAAAGCTCAAAGGGGCTAACAAGGGACAAATGTTAATGGTAAGGAAATTTTTTGCTAAGTGACTCATTCAAATCAAAGATGGCCTAAGATCACATTCGGCATGTCAAACTAGACACAATCAAGAAGCAAGAGCACACACAAGTTCTAGCATCCTCTAAGGTGACGATCCACTCACAAACGAAGAGATCAATTCATGCATCAAAATCTCATAAGGCTCAAATCTCACAGCTTTCACATCCATTCTAGTCCTAGTGAATTCTCACTCTCATCACACAAGTACTCAAAAGGAAAACTCACAAGCATACAAGTTTTTTTTCTCAAATCAACTCTAGCTCAAACACTTACACAAAAGACTTGCTAACTTAACATCACAATTCACCCTTCTCATCAAGTCATACTCAAAGATAGCAATAAGTAAGCATAAGATGATTAATAGGCATGAAATATGCAACAGTGAATCAGATCAAAATCACTCCAAGGAGCATCTCAAGACACAAAATAACCAAACACACTCAAAGATAAGGGGTGCTCCGGTGCAATGTAACAAGAAACATAAAAAACTCCACCCCACCAAACTTCAACCTTGCAAAGAGGTCTAAGTTTGGGGTTTTGGGTTACCTCAACCAAACAATTCAGTTTCTCTCAAACGTTGCACACTCCCTTGCTTGAGTTCCTTCAATCTCCACGTATTTGACACTCCTTCGAGACACGCCTACAAAATAAACTCTCACGTACGAGGTTAAAACTTACGACTCAACAACACCTTAATAACATAATAAGAAACTAAAAGCAAATAAAAGTGGGTTGCCTCCCACTCAGCGCTATTTTTAAGGTCCTCATGTCGGACCAAGCTCAAAGGAGCTTATGGGACATCATACTCAAAAATACCTCCCTTACTCTCATAAGAGTGGTGCTTGCATGTCTTTCCTTGATGCCCCTCCATCATGAACGCCTTTGCTTCCTTCTCATTCCCAAGTGTTATGGGTCTCAACTCCTTCTCACCTTTATCTGGAGGAGTCTTACCAAATAGGTTCTTGAATTTGGACTTTTTCTTCTTAACTCCTCCTTTTCCCTCCAACTGGACCACGTCTATCTTTTTCACCTATTCCTCCTTCAATTTCTTCACTTTATCCCTATCAAAAGAATCACGATCATAATGCTCATGGGTTAAATTATCAAGTGAAGAATTAACGAAATCATGAACACGAGAAAGATTAGAGATAGGAGGTGTGTCGTCAACACGAGGATCAATTGCATCCATGCAATACAAACTCTCATCCTCCTTCGGGTGCTTCATGGCTTCATATAGGGAAATCTTTATCCCTTGATCATCAACTTTCAACGTAATCTTCCCATTCGCTACGTCTAGCACCATCCCCGCCGTCGCTAAGAACGGTCTTCCCAAGATCAGGGGCACATGCTCATCTTTCTCCATCTCTAGCACTACAAAATCGGCTGGAAAAATGTGATCTCCAACTCTCACGAGGACGTCTTCAACCACACCTTATGGTCGAGTAATAGACCGATCGGCAAGTTGAAGCGTAATCATTGTCGGTTGAAGTTCTCCACCCTCCAACTTCTTGAATAGCGACAAAGGCATCAAATTTATGCCCGCCCCTAAATCACATAGCGCTCATTTCTTGATCCCGTTCCCAATGTCGCATAAGATGGTAAAGCTCCTGGGATCCTTCAGCTTTGGAGGAAGCGCCTTGTGCACTAATGCACTCACCTCATGGTTCAACTGCACCAACTTCGGCTCATCCACTCGCCGTCTTTTCGCGATCAAGTCCTTCAGAAACTTTGCATAGTTGGGCATCTGTTCCAAAGCATCATAAAAAGGAATGTTAATATGCAATTGTTTAAACACATCAAGGAATTTAGCGAATTTCTCATCAAACTTATTTTTCATGAAGCGTTGTGGATATGTGACGGGTATCATAGATTTGGGTACCCCCATTCATCTCTCTCGGTTTATTTCACTTTCTCCCTTGCTTCCTTTGCCTTCTTCCACTTGGGAACTCTCTCAACCTTCTCAATGCCTTCCTCTTCAAGCTCTTTGCTCGCTTGAGTGCTTTCACCCTCAACCTTATTCTCAACTCCTATCTCCTCAATCTCATCGCTATCCTGGGGCGTCTTAGAATCAGCAGGCATCTGAGGACCTTCATAGTTGGTTCCACTTCTTAACTGGATAGCCTTGCAATGCTCTTTCGGGTTCCCCTCCGGCATGGAAGGATACTTACCCGACTCCCTATTCAATGATTTTGCAATTTGGCTTATCTGGAACTCTATTGTGGTGAACCGCCTATTGTTCTCTTGCTAAATTCGATTCAGCTCTACATCTCTCTTTTGGAGTTCTTGATCACGCTGATCACCTTTCTTATGCAACTCCTTCACATTGTACTCCAAAGAGGATAATCTTTTGCTACCTTCCTCCACCTTCTGAAGGATAGCTCTCAACATCTCCTCAGTTGAGGCACCGCCTTCTCCACCCGGAGGTTTAGAACCCGGATCAACACCTGGAGAAACTGTAATACCCGCCTTCGGGTGAGCATATGAAAAATTCTCGTTCTTCCTCCATTGGTTCTGAGAAAGCTGCTGGCCTCCTTGGTACCCTTGTGTGTTCCTCCATTGATTTTGAGGCGGCTGTGGACCTGGAGGTACAAATGGTTGGCCATAAAAAGGCCTTCCTTGAAAATTTCCACCTTGTGGATACCCATTCTGATTGTAATAAGGACCTCCCATATAATTGACTACTTCTTGCTTATTCTCTACTGCATTCCCTCCAACCATATTCTTCCCCAACTCAAGGTTGTTAATCTTTTCCATCATGGCCATCAACAGCCTTCTCGTTCCTTCACCTTCCTCAACCTGATGAACTCTTTGGAAATCTGCGTCCACATTCCAAGCCCCGGCATTCGTGACGATGTTGTCCACGATTTCTCTACACCTCACTATTCCTTGATTCAGGAATGATCCACTAGCACATGCGTCTAAATGGTCTTGCCCAGCCTTGTTTGCACCACTATAGAAAAATGCCATCACATCTCCCCCATTGTACCCGTGCTGCGGGAACTCTATCAACATGTTTGAGTATCTCTCCCACGTTTGACGTAGGTCCTCTCCTTGCTTCTGGCTTAAGGAAGAGATCTCAATCCTTGCTTTGATCGTTCTGGATGGAGGGTAGAACCGCTCGAGGAACAGACGCTCGAGCTCGGCCCAAGTGGTAATACCTCACCGTGGAAGCGTATTATCGTACCACTCTTTAGCTATTCCCGTGAATGAGAATGGGAACAACCTAAGCCTCTTGGCATCTTCAGACATGCCATTGTAATTGAAAGTGGAGGCTATCATTAGAAAACTCCTCAGATGTGTATGAGGATTCTCCTTCCCGATCACCCCCTTGAACTGGTTCTCTGTAAGCAGCTTTAAAATTCCCGGGGAAATCGAGAAGTTATTTGCCTCAACAGGAGGCAATGCCACTCCATCATAGTACCGGTGTGGCTGCGCTGCAAATCTTTCTCGAATAACCATATTTTGATCTACGTTCTGAGGAATGTGTTGAGGATTAGCAGCTGGTACCGGTACTTGTTGGGGTGGTGGTTGGTAAATAGGTGGTTGATTGTAAACTGGAGGTGGAGGATACGGGTATGGGTATGGGTAAGGTGGATAAGGTAAGTTGTTTTGTGGTAAGTTAGGATGTGGGTAAGCAGGGTTGTTATGAGGATTTTGGACAATGTTATGAGCTGGGCTATTTTGATTCTGAGTACCCGGGTTTTGGCTCTGGCTTTCTCCTAACGGATCTTGATTCTTACTGGTATTGCCATCAGTGCCGTCAACCCGGTTCAATGCCTAATTGAACTCATTCTCGACGTCTTCCAACTCATTACTAATATCCATTGGTTCTTTCCCTCCGGCAGTGTTCATCCTTCTTAAGAAGGCTCGGTTTCTTCTTGCTATTGTCCCAGGATCTAACGGTAACCTCTCTTCGCTCGTATTCCCTTGTGAGCGTGTTTTCATAAACCTGAAATACTAACAAAAGAATCAAATTGCAACTGCCGAATATGTACGATATAAAAAAACAGAAAATAAAATCACTCACTACTAACTACTAAGCTATCTACAAGTCCTATTCAAAAGACATACAACGCCATCCAAGGCAACGGCGCCATTGACTTGAAGCGAATATACTAGCTTATACTAGTAGCTTCCTCGCAAGCGTACGAGTTCACTGCAATATGAGTAAGTATAATGACCAAATATCGAACCCAAGGATGAAGTGTATGCAAATAGATCCCTGAAGATCTACGCGTCGTAGTTAATATAAGTGAAATGTTTTTGGATTTTTTGGAAAGATTAATTTAAATTAAAATATACTAATTAAACTAAAATACTAAAGAAGACGAATTAACTAAGGTTTGTGTTCAAGTAAGAGATGGTGATGCTCAGGATAGGAATCCCTACGTATACTAACGGAGCAGGTACATAATCAAAATAACCGTGACGCGCAAGAAATAACCTAAGTAAAAGAATGCAAGGTGAAAGCTCAAGATTCTAAACCCTAATACTTTACCATAACACTCGACTTCACTAATCCACTAACAAGTTAATAGATTGTGCTTAATTAATGAGACCCTAATTTAACTAAGGTGATGTGGTCGTCCTCCTTCGCTAAACTGGTAGATGAATTAACCCTTTCTAAACCCTCTCGTTAAGTCTACTCGTTGTTAAAGAGTGATACGGTCGTCCTCTCTCTAACACTTTTCGAACGAAATTCAAAAGTAAAGTTAAGATTAATTTAAAGAATTCATTAATCAAGAGAATTAAAACCTAATGTCACAAGTTACCCTAATTACGTACCCACATCCTACTTCTACGAGTTCATCCTACCCCAAGCATGCAAGGGTTTTAGCTAGACATGGGTTTAACGATAACAAAAGTAATTGACGAAGTAACAAACATAAACATGATGAATTGAATTGAAAAATTAGAGAGCATGAACTAGGGTTTTGAAAGAAAATAAATTTAAGAACTGAAATTAAATTAATAAGACGAAATTCAAATGTGTTCAAGAACAAAGATCTGAAGAAACTAAACTAAAAAGTAAAACCGTTATGTGAATTCGTAAAAGAAAACCTCAAAATGTTAAATTAAAGCTTGCTCCTCTTTCTCTCTCTAGAAACTAAGTCTAAAAGTAATTTGGAATGTGATTATGTCGTGTCCTCCCTTCAAAACGTGTTCGGGGAGGTATATATAGCAGCGGGTCGAGTCGGGATCGTATGGGCCGAAAATCCGCACTTGCTCGTGCACTAGTGCACAAGCTCCTTCAACTCGAGCACTTCAATCTTCCAGAGCCAAGAAACTGCACGACCTATCGCGCTCGTGCACTAGTGCACGAGCACATGCATTGCTCGAGCGCCCTGCACGAGCACTCGTGCAGGGGTGCACGACTAGCTTCAACTCGTGCACTATGCACGACCACTCGAGCACTTGTGCTCGAGCTCTTCTAGCTTGTGCACTCCAATGATACTTTTGCTCCGTCGAACTAGTACTTTTCGTATTTTTTTGATATCTTCTCATCCGGGAGTCCGTTTGAGTCGATTCAAAGTCCTACGAACTCCTCGTTTCACCCTCTATTCATCTATAAGAATCTAAGAGATAAATTCATTAGTTTATGAAAATGATACGCAAATGACTCTAAATACTCAACAAAATCAACCAAAACTAGGGCATTTCGAGCGACGAATCATGACATTTTTACGCCCAATCAAAGGCCAACCCCATTTGAAATCTCATTAGAGACTAACCCAAACATCGATTCAGTCGTTAGATCAGTGGAAGATACAAGTGCTCGCCCTTCGGGTGAAGAAGTTATTCAAATTGTATCACGAGAATCCGACGAGGAAGGTTCATCTTGCTCGGATCGAGAAATGGACTCAAATCTATATTTTGAAGATGAGCTAACCTGGGAATTTCTTGAAGGAATCAAATTCCCCCCACCAAATCTGATGGAAAATAGAATTCCAACAACAGTTGTTCACCCAGAAGATTGGCAAGCGTATACTGAGAGACACACAAACTCTTTTACTTGCTCAGAAAGACAAGTATTAAAACTGGTGCGGAATGAGTTTCAGGCGGGCAGGAACAGGAGTATTGTTCGTGAGGACGAACTTGATCTCATTCGGGAGACTTACAAAATCCTGTATGACATCTTCATGTGGGCCCGGAAGAAAAAAGAAAGAGTTGATCGCCCCCCTCCGGGATGCATGGCGATCAACATTGACACACTAATCGCTGGGTTAATGCTGCCATTGCCCCCTATTGTTGGTCACTTTCTTGAGGCGACCAACTTGGCCATCACACAAATCACTCCCATAGGCTGAATAAACTTGCTCGCCATTATGGCCTTCTTCGCCCTCGAGGACTATGTTGAACGAATCACCCCGGATGTGGTCAATTATATGATGAACATTACTGCCTGCTCGACCAGGGAGAAGAGGTATTACCACTTGAAGGCAAGGCTGGGTCTTAAAGTGGTTGAAGGAGTGTCAAACAAGATTCGTGACTGGAAACAACACTTCTTCTTCATTGGGGGTGACTAGCGAGCTACAGTCGATCCCCATGGTGGTGGTTCACGAATTAATTCCCCTACAACTTATGGAAAATCAAACATAAGCCCACTTTTTCTTATCCTTAATATAAGTGGGGCTAATTTAACTTTTTTTGTTTCCTTGCAGGTCCTCGCTTACTCAAGTGGAACAGTCGTGAAGAGAAGATCGGCTCCGAATTCCTATTTACCTCCTGCCTGGTCGCCCTCCGCAATCGGGCGGACAAGACAATCCAACACTTGAACGAGGACAAGTGTAAAAAAGCTGCTCGCTTCTTCACTCATCCTCATCATCTCGCGGCTCAAGCCGAGGTGCCTCCAAGTATAATATTTAAGAAGTTCTTTTATATAACTTGTTCGCCTTTAACAAGTTGTTTGTCCTGTAGAGGAGCAAGTCACAGTCGATGTCTCACTAAGTTTTGCTCTTCTCGAACAAAGAGTATTCGAGATGCCACCGCCCAGGGGAAAGAAGGTTAAAGGTGATCCACCCTCGAAGATCATTAACCTGGTGACGAGGATTGCCTGAGCTCAAGTTGTTGGGCAGGCTGCATTCGGATCGGTGAAGTCTATACATAACCTTCAAGCTCCATTTGGCTTCCGCACCAGAATTGGGTTTACTACCTATTGAGGGCAAAGGGCTTGCTGGATTAAGTCGTTGTCGAGCAACTTTCTTACTTCTTCAGTGAGGGCTTTGTTGGTCCCGGTACAAGACTGATGAATACGTGTATGGGGGGGGGGAATACACGTATACCAATTTTTTCAACTTAAAACCCTGCTGAGTCCCCTTTACTCAGAGTGATAAAGAACTGAGAGCTGATAATCTCCCCACTGACTACACTTAGTACGGGTCAGTTGGCTGACTATCAATTCGAGTTCAGTGCGGAAATGCGTGAGCCCTGATAGTTTAAAGTCTTGTTTAGTTTGCTTTCTGAAAACCTGATTACTCAGTTCTGAATAGTGATTAGTAGGGCAGTGCTCTTGTTTGATGATCAGGCTGATTGATTCAGCTTGATAAAACAAATGCTATGAATGAACAAGTAATATGACAAACAAGCACAATATCAAAGCAATAAGAACACAGGGAGTTTAACATGGTTCAGATACTCAAGATCCTACGTCCACGGCCTGATTTAACAGGAAATCCACTCAAGGGATTCTTGTTTTTAACGTGCCAAGGTGCACCAAGATCAGCTACCTCACTGACCTATACAAACTCCTCCAACTAACTCACTAACTTAACTTACTACCAACAAACCTAACAAGTAGGGTTTTGGTTTCAGTTTGGATTCCAACTAGATTGTGATTATCCTTACAAGACAAAGCATGCTAAGGATTGGATAATCAATCTAAGCTTAAGATATTACTAGTACGCTATTTGGAATACAGAATAACTCTCAGAAACTAAGAAACACTTGGGAAATTTAACTGGTTTCGAGTGCTTCTTCTAAAGACTGAATGCTTGAATGCTTGAGAGTTTGAGTAATTTATGGCTTGGAAATTTCCCGTAACCTTGAATGGGTTCAAGGCCTTCTGTATTTATAGGTGATTTGAAAACTATCTGTTGGAAGAGATATCCTTCTGTTCATCTATGTAGAGTGGCTCAAACGGACATATTTCCTATGCATCAGCCGTCCTTGCATGGATTAGGTAACTTGCATTTAATGCACTATTTAATGCTTGCCCGTTGAATATGCAGTCTTAAGTCAGTCTTCGTGTCAGGTTCCGTACGTGCGTGTCCTTCCCGGATTGGTCCACGTCATCAGGTTGGTGAGAATGTCAGAACTTATTCCTAGGCTTCAGGCTTGTCTTATTAAGTTCTTTTTTTCTCGAGCACAACCGTCTTGTCCTGACGCTTACATTCCTTTTGCATTGCTTGGCTCTACTCCAAGTCTTTCCCATAAACTTAGCATCAACCTGTTCCCTTCAGGACTGAGTTAGTAATGACCTCAGGGTCATACTCTTCATCACTGACACTTACTCAACCAGCTTAGAAGACTGCCATAAGTCCAAGATGGTGTTCTTCATCTTCAGGCTCTTAGTCTTGATTGTTATCAGTAAGTTCTCCTCTCACTGAGTACCTGTAAAGTGTAAAATGACTAAGTACAAAGCCTAACCAAGACTAGCCTGACTATGACAAACTAAGGCAACTCATCTTTTCAGGGGCTTTGGGATCTAGATCAAAACTGACAATGTCCCAAAAATTTCCCCCTTTTTGATGATGCCAAAACACTGAAAAGATCCTCAAAACAGTTAGAGGAAATATCAATCCTATCTATAAGATAAGTCAGTGTTAGAGCAGTTCTTGATAAAGTACAGAATTTAAATACCAGCCAAAAAGACAATAAGTTTTTGTCTGTGGGCAAATGTAATAGATTTCATTGAATGATATGAAAATGGTTACAATGAATCTAATCTATTACAAGGAAAGGATGTGAATCACTAGACTAACCTTCAATTTGTCAACTCTCTTAACCTAATTCACATAACCTTCAGCTTTTGCAATCTTCAACACTTCAGTCATGATGGCCTTCGTATCATGCTTTCCAGTCCCAGGTACAAGAGGGGGTGGTCGAGTAACGAACTCAGGAGCTTTCACTTGGACTTGAGTTGTTTCAGCCTCCTCCAAGATCTTTTGGATCAGGTCAGGATGATTGTCCATCATGTAGTCAGTGAAGTGGGTGTTGGTCCCACTCGATAGATTAATTGCGGAAGCTTATGTTTAAATGTCTTTCAAGATCTTTTACAGGAGAGTAATAAACAATAAACAAAGATTAAAAATAAAGCGATAAATAACACAAGATATATAGTGGTTCGGATAAATATCCTACGTCCACTCTCCCTTATCACCAAGGGGTCTCACTAACAACCAACTCACAAACTTACTCACTGGAATTTCCGAAGTACCAGCACCTTCTTACAAACTCTTTAGATCTAACTTCGATCTAAAGATAGACTTACTCCAACCTTGTCTAACAAGATGAACAGGTTGAGTAAATAGACTCCTTACGAGTAGATGAGTAATAAAGAACAAAAGTGAGTGCGAAATGCGTAGTGATCAAAAGCTTAGTATGGCTATATACGCGTGAATGATTCTAGAGCTTTTTCTTGATCTGCACTCAAGTATATATAGAGGGGATTAGGGACATAGCCGTTGGGAGGCTGATCCAATCAGATCCTCTATATATGGAAGCTTCAATCAATCAATTCCCTAATTGATTGATTGGGTTGGTGAGATCTTGATTGATTGTCTTCATATCTTCTCAATCCAATCTTGTGTTGACTTGATTAATCACCAACGGAACAATGCTTCCAATTGCCTAACTCTGATTCTCTACAGAGAAGGCAGGACCAGGCAACCTCGGTGTCTTCTGGTCCTTATCTGGTGAACAACCAGAATACTCAGTAGAATAAGGGGATCAAACTGAGCATCTTTTGTTCCACCAGACTCGTCTGGTCCGGACTCGTCTGGTCTGGGGAAGGTCCTCTGCCTCTGGTCTTGATCTCTTCTGCTGAAGTCCTCTGGTGAAGTCCTCTGGTGGGGTCTTCTGGTGACTCTTCTGGTGAGGTCTTCTGGTCTGGCAGTTCCCCCTAGACTAAGTCCTAACTAATCCTCATCTGGCTAACAGGTCCAGATGGTCCTATTACAACTTCTGGTTTGTTTTAACTCATCAAAACTAACAAATTTTTATCCTAACAATTTCCCCCTTTTTGATGGAGTTAAAACACTACCAGAACTGATCAAAAGTAAACTAAAGCAAGAAAACAATAAAGGGATGAGACCTTAGAATAGATCTCATCAGGCAAAATAATAAGACAACAAGGAGTTGTCTTTAGAACAAAGAAGATATGTATTTTTCCATTAATAATCAGAGGACAAAAAAATTACAGATTACATTGAAGTTCATTGTCCTATTCTAGGCATATCTTCTGTTCTCTTTAGGGACAAGAAACCAGTCAAGGAACCTATCCTGG
Source organism: Ballota nigra (assembly GCA_947034835.1). Classification (NCBI taxonomy): domain Eukaryota; kingdom Viridiplantae; phylum Streptophyta; class Magnoliopsida; order Lamiales; family Lamiaceae; genus Ballota; species Ballota nigra. The sequence continues at coordinate 124,386,190 of OX344723.1, forward strand.
ACGGTCTTCAACTCTGCAGAAGATGTTGGGGTGAAATTCACCAACACCTTGGTCTTGTAAAGCTTCTTCAGTTCTGCCCAATCCACCTGGTTCCCAATCATGGGAGTGTTAAGATAAGTAAATTCAAGAGCAGTCACCTCCAGGTTGAACTCAATGGTTGAATCCATCAGCTGCTTGTACAAGTCTGCATCATAGGCTTGCATCCAAGAATGGAAGGTTCTGTTGACCAGCTCATCATCTTCTGGTGCTGGCCTCTGGATATAATGCTGAATGAACCAGAGGGTCTTGGCTTCTCTCCATCTCTCAATCAGAGGATATGGCACAGTAGAATCAAAAGACCCTTCTGTCCTGAGTGGCAAGATGTTCATAACTTCCACAGGAGCTTTCCTCTTTTGACCTGAGCCACCTGCACCAGAAGGAATACCAGCTTCTCTGGCCTTCTTGTTCTGTCTCCTAACATATCTGAGCCTCTGCTCTTCATCTATGTTCTTCCTGATTCTGGCTTGCCTCTCTTCTGGAGTCTCTTCCTTGTATCTCTTCTCTGCTTCTTCGACAACAGATTCAAGGAAACTCTTCTTAACTTTTCTAAACTTCCTCTTAGCAGGACCAGGAATGGTAGAGGGATCCTGCTCAGCTTCAGATGACTCTTCTTCTGCAGCAAGTTGTTTAGCCATAGTAAGAGACTTCAACTCTTCTTTCTTCTTCTTCTGCAACTCAGCCTGGGCCAATGTGTTCTCCAGCAGGTCCAGACGAGCTCCATGGCTAAAAAGAGTCTCATTTGTGGTCTTCGCCAGATCAGTTCTGGCCTTCTCTTCCCCCTTTTTAACTTCATCAAGGAGGGGCTCCACTACCTGCCTTATAAGATCAGGCAAGGCAGTGTTGGAGGAAGAGTGAAGATCACGAAGCTGCTTGGCTTCCTCCAGATAAGCTTTAGACTCTGCAACAAGTCTCTCTTGCTTCTCCAACAACTCCTGGAGGGAGTCCTTCAGTCTAGCAGTTTGAATCATCTGGCTGGCCATCTCTACCTTGAGAACAGAGACTGGCCTCAATTGCTCCAGCACGTGCTCCTGGAGCTGCTTCTGGCTATGCATGACATCTAGCTTGACAAACAATCCATTAGCCTTGAATGAAGCTTTAACCTCTGCCAGAGTGGATTTGATCTGCTTCAGGAAGATTTTCCTCTCTTGCTTAATCTGATGCTCTATCATAGCAGGGGCCATATGTTGAATGGCTTTGGAAAAGCGCCCTATCTGCATGATCTGCTCGTTGAAGAAAGCCTTCATCTTCTGGAGCACAGCAGGAGACATCTCAAAGTCCTCCTCGTCTGAATAAAGCTCTGGAGGAAAGTCAAAGTGAGGACCAAACTTGTAAGTGGGGCCCTCTGGAGTGAGCATAACTCCTCTCTGGATGAGCAGGGTGCGAATCAAGATTTTAGCTGCACCAGGGGTCTCCAGCTCTGCTGGGTTCTGAATGTTCATCTTCTGCTTCAGCTCAATCTCCCAAGCAGTGAAGTTGGAGGCACCCATTTCCTCAAGCAATAGCATCAGGTCCTCCACATCTTCAAGTCTGGCCTTGCTCCAGACCTTGGCATCAGTAAGCTCTGCCAGAAGTGATAAGTGCTCCAGAAGAACTGGAAAATGCTCTCTTAGCCAGAGCTGAGCACTTACACTCATACTCTGCCTAATGGGACCCATTTCTGCAGATGAGAAAGTGAAGGGTTTGGGCCCAGAGGCAGAGGAGGAAGGGGCTAAGTCAACAGGCTCAAGTGAAGCTTCCTCATCTTCACTATCATCGCTGGTTAAACAAGTTGGAGAGCGGGGAGGGCCAACGAATCCCAGAGCCATAGAAATGGTTGGGTCCTGATCTGTATGGGTTTGGGGAGGGTTTGGATTTTGTGAAGTAGAGGTGGTAGGGATTGGTTGCTCTGCACCAGAAGAGAAAGGAATATCTGGTACAGAATGTGTAGGAGGGATTTGGGAGGTGGAAGTGTTTGAAGGGGGGACTTCTGCACCAGAGAAGGTTGAGGGAACCTCTGGTACAGAAGGTGGGGGAGAGGGGTTAGTGGGGATATGTGTTTGGGAATGTGGGGGAGAGGGTGTTTGTGTAGGAATGGTAGAGGGAGTATAGACAGGGGTATCTGGGATAGTCTGCTCTGGTGGAAGAATGGGGTTACCAGAGGCAGATGGGGTTTGGGGAATGTTATCTGGGGGAGAGGTAGAAGGGGAAACAAGATTTATGGGGGAGGAAGAGGGAAAGGAAGGGTTTACCTCTGCTGGGTCAACACCAGCAGGCACAACAAGCTCTGGAGCATCCTCCATCATCTGGGTGGCATCCTCAATGGCCTTCTCCAAGGCCTCTCCAAGATCAGATCCAGAGTCTGAATCTTGAAGAAGGGCTCTCTTGGCCTTGGATTTCCTCACAAGAGGCACTTCCTCTTCTTCCTCTTCTTCTTCTGATGGCTCATCCACCAGAAGGGTTTTCTTAGCCTTTCTGCTAGTCCTTCTCTTCTTAGCAGAATGTCTCCTGGCCTCGTCTGGCTGCTTCCTCTTGGCTGCTCCAGCCTTCTTTATAGCTTTATCATCATTAACCTTCTTCTTAAGCACATCAAGAAGGGGAATCTGGTCCTCCTCTGAGGAACCAGAAAAGGCAACGGTTGAAGAACCAGTTGCTGCAGCAGCTTTCTTCTGTGTCTTCTGCTGCTGCTGCTGCTGCTTTCTCTGCCCCTTAGGAGGTGAGGGAATAGATTGAATAGGAGGGGCAGGGATGGCTTGCTCTCCATCAGAGTCAGGATGGCCATGAAGGGAACCATCCTTGGAGAACATAATCTTGGACTTATGGAAGCCCTTACACCAGGATTGTCTCCATTTCTTCTCTGGAAGAATCGAATCCAGAATTAGGGTGAGTTTTGTGCCCAATGATACATTAGCATTGAACACAAATTGTTGCTCTCCTGGCAACTGGGGGCATTCTTCCTTCTGGATTTTCACCTTGTTCTTCCTCAGCACCCCCCAGAAGAACTCAACCCAGTTACATTGAACACCATCCAGAATGGCCCTCATAACACAGAGCCTGCCAACGAAGATGGCATCTGTGCTATGGCTCTCACACATGAGAATCTTTACCACAATGTCAAATAGCACCTTATACTTCTGCCTAAGATGCTTGTCCAAGAAACCCTTAGTAATATTCTGGCATGAATTTCTGGCAAACATCTTGAAGGATTCCAACGCCTCTCCTTCTCTGTACTTCAGTGGGTCCACACCTTCCGCAGAAAGGTTACCAAAAAGACCACAGAAGTCTGCCTTAGAGAAAACAAGATCCTCTGAATCAATCTTGGATGAAATATAGTCTTCATGGATCTTCATCCAGATAAGAAACTGTGCAGCATATCCATCCAAGGTACGCAGATCCTTGGGAACCTTTGAGATCAACTCCTCCAGCCCAGAACGTCGGAGAAGTTCCAAAATCTCCAAAGCGGCCGGATTCTTAGTGGAATAGAAGTCCACCACCATTTCTGTCTTGAGTTTCTTGCAAACATAGTCTGGATCAAAATTACACTTGGGTGCCATAACTGTGAAAGAGAGAGAGAGAGAGAGAATGCTTTGCAGAGAGAGGTTAGGGTTTGAATAGTATAGAAACGTGAAAGGACAGATTGAAAACAAAATTGATTTAAATAGGGTGATACGCGTGGCTTGAAAATTAAATGAAGTGTGAACGCGTGTTGTTTCAAATTCAATTTAGGAAACAAAATCAATTTTGGCATTGATTGACATTTTGCACAGTGATTAAATCCGATGGCCATGATGAGAGGCGAAATACAGATTTAATCTGGTGCGTTGGCATAGTCATTGGGACTGGGCATAAAGGGGTTTTGTGGCAGTCAAGAGAAAAAGCGAAATGATTGCCTAGGCCCTATACCCTAGTCTTAAATACACTCCGAAGTTGAAAGGTTTTGAGTGTACTTACTAATTTGAAAAGTGTATCCCAATGATCAGAGGCCAGAGTAGAAAAGACATACCTGTCACCTGATATTGTAACCAGATGATACCACAACTAGTCTGGTGATACTTCTCCTCTGATGGAACTCATCTGGTCCTTGGTCAGTAAAGACTTTGGTCATATCTCTGACTCAGCACCTCATCTGGGATAAGTGTTACCTGGTGTATACTTCATCTGGAAGTATACCCTCTCTGATATATCTAATCTGCAGGTATGTTAGCATAAGGAAAATTTATGAAGAAAATTAGTAAAGTAAGGATACTTCTCTGATGTTTCCCCTAAATCAAATCTGTCTCTGGATCCAACAAACCTAACTCAAAGGCTAATTCTCTGAATCTGGTCTCAGCCAAAGGTTTGGTTAAAATATCTGCTCTCTGCCTCTCTGTTGCAATCTTTTCCATCCTTATATCTCCCTTCTCAACATGATCTCTGATAAAATGATGCCTTATATCAACATGTTTGCATCTGGTATGAAGAACTGGATTCTGGGTGATTGCAATGGCACTATTACTATCACAGAAAATAGGAATATCCTTGGCTCTAATCTGGTAGTCCCTAAGCTGTTGACTAATCCAAAGTAGTTGAGAACAACAACTCCCTGCAGCCATATACTCTGCTTCTGTTGTTGATGTAGCAACTGAAGTCTGCTTCTTGGAAAACCAGGATACCAATTTATTCCCTAAAAATTGGCATGTTCCACTTGTAGATTTCCTATCTATTCTGCACCCACCATAGTCTGAATCTGAATAACCACTTAATTCCAGGTTGTCATCTGCAGGATACCATAATCCTAAATTCACAGTTCCTTTGAGATATTTCAATATCTTCCTAGCTGCTTCCAAGTGACTTTTCTTGGGATTAGCTTGAAATCTGGCACAAACTCCTACAGCAAAGGTAATATCTGGTCTGCTTGCAGTCAGATACAAAAGAGAACCAATAAGTGCTCTGTACTGAGTCTGGTCCACACTCTCTCCAGACTCATCTGGATCCATGTTGAAATTTGTCATCATAGGGATCTTGGCTGCCTTGCTAGATCCTATTCCAAATTTCTCTAACATGTTTCTGGTGTACTTAGCTTGATTTATAAAAATTCCCTTCTCTGATTGCTTAACCTGCAAACCCAAAAAGTAATTCAATTCTCCCATCATGGACATCTCAAACTGTCCCTGCATGAGCTCACCAAACTTCTCACACAGCTTCTTGTTAGGGGATCCAAATATGATGTCATCAACATATATTTGGACCAGAAGGATGTCCTTTCCTTCTTCTTTCCTAAACAAGGTCCTATCAATCTTACCTTTTGTAAAACCATTGTCCAGAAGAAATTGAGAAAGAGTGTCATACCATGCTCTGGGTGCCTGCTTCAGCCCATAAAGAGCTTTCTTAAGCTTAAACACCTTGTCACCTTGTTCAAAACCAGGAGGTTGTTCCACATACACTTCCTCAATGAGAATCCCATTAAGAAAGGCAGATTTCACATCCATCTGGTAAACTTTGAACTTCATGTGAGCAGCATATGCTAAGAACAATCTGATGGCTTCTAGTCTGGCAACAGGAGCAAAAGTCTCATCATAGTCTATTCCTTCAGACTGAGAATAGCCCTGAGCCACTAGCCTTGCCTTGTTCCTAGTAATGACATCATTCTCATCTTTCTTATTTTTGAAAACCCACTTAGTGCCTATCACCTTTTGATGTCTTGGTCTGTCTACCAGCTCCCAAACATCCTGTCTGGTGAATTGATTCAATTCCTCCTGCATAGCAACAATCCAATTTGAATCTTTCAGTGCCTCCTTGATGTTCTTGGGCTCAATCAAGGACACATAGCAACTGAATAAGGCAGCTAAGTTAATAGTTCTCCTAGTCTGGACACCCTTAGTTGGATCTCCTAAGATCAGGTCATTGGGGTGATCAACCAGGGTCCTCCTTCCCGTGGTCTTGCCTGGGTGATCATCTTCTATAGTACCTTGGTGATTATCACCACCTGCAGAAGAGCTTCCCCCTACAGGAGTTCCAACCTCTTCTGGTTCTGCTCCTCGTGAAGGCTGCTGCTTCAGAGAACCAGGAGATGGGTCATCATCTGAATCTGAATCTGAATCAAGAATAGGTGGATTGACCTTGATAACTCTAGGTGTAGTCTGATTCTGGGTCTCATCTGAAGACTTAGAATCCACCTTGCACTCAAAAGTAGATTCATCAAAAACAACATGAGGTGTTTCCTCCACACAAAGTGAATTCTTATTAAAAACTCTAAAAGCTTTACTGGTGCTGGAATATCCCAAAAATATTCCATCAGCCACTTTAGCATCAAAGGTTCTTAATTTAGATTTCCCATTGTCATGGATGAAACACTTACATCCAAAAACATGAAAATATGAAACAGATGGGGTTTTACCTTTCCATACCTCATATGGGGTCTTATTGTGTCTCTGGGCAATCAGGCACCTGTTCTGAGTGTAGCAAGCTGTATTGATGGCCTCTGCCCAAAATCTCTGTGGAGTGCTGTACTCTGCCAGAAGTGTTCTTGCAGCTTCTTTGAGAGTCCTATTTCTCCTTTCTGCAACTCCATTTTGTTGAGGTGTTCTGGCAGCAGATGTCTCATGAAAAATCCCATGATCCTTGCAATAATCTGCAATATGTGAATTCAAAAACTCTGTTCCTTTGTCACTTCTGATCCTGACAATGCTCTGGTTCTGCTCATTCTGAATCTGCTTGAAGAACTCTGGCAGCTTAGTTATAGTTTCATTTTTCTTAAACAAGAACACTACCCAAGTGTATCTTGAAAAGTCATCTACTATTACTAAGGTGTACTTCCTTCCACTGAAACTAAGAGGAGAAACAGGTCCAAACAGGTCCATGTGAAGTAGTTGAAGTACTCTGGTTGTGGTTGTGCTCTGGACATCCTTAAAGGAAGTCTTGGGTTGTTTACCCTTCTGGCATGAACCACAGACCTGATCCTTCTTAAACACTTCATTAGGAAGACCTCGAATGAGACCTTTTCTGGCAATCTTGTTCAATGTTTTGAAGTTAAGATGACACAATCTCTTGTGCCAAATCCAGCTGTTCTCTGCAGATCCTTTAGCAACCAGGCAAGCATTCCTTGGGCAACTGCTAAAATCTGCAAGATAAATGTTACCCTTCCTCAAGCCTATTAGCAAGCTATCGTTATAATCAGAAGAGAAAACAGTGCATGAATCACTAGAAAACTTCACTGAGTATCCCTTGTCACAGAATTGGGATACTGAAAGCAGATTATGCTTGAGTCCTTCTACGTAGTAGACTTCATCTACAGATACTCCATTGAAGGTCAACTTTCCAACTCCTCTGGTGACTCCATAGTTGTTGTCACCAAACATCACTCTTGGTCCATTTAATGGCTTGAAATCTTGGAGATTATCCTTCTGGAAGGTCATGTGCTTGGAACATCCACTATCAATGTACCAGACATGGTTGCTTGAAAATCCTTTCTCCAATGGACTCTTATCTACCTGCAGAGAGATCAATTAGGTCCCCTACTAGTGCTGGGTCCTGATTGGTTAGTTGCAGGTTTTGTAGGAATCCATAGATAAAGATCATCTCTTGATGGATGAGGAGATCTTATCTTTCTTCCAAATCTATCTACCAGCACATGTTCTCTTACTATGACATATTGAGCTACTGGTCTGATAAGGACACCTTTCCTATAAACAGGTCTGGTGTACCTTTTCTCAAATCTGGCCTTTGGAATGGCCTGCCTCAAAGACATGGTCTTAAAGGTCTGGTTGTAAGGGTACATCCTAGAAGAACCATCTCTGGTGTCATAACTTCCCAGATCAGTTGGTTTTCTAGAGATGGGTCTGGAAGACCTCCTCTGGTTCTGATAATTAGACCTGTTCTGGTGATTATAGTTCCTTTGAGTATACCTATTCTGGAATTGATTTTTCTGAGAAAATTATCTCTGGGGTACCTGGTTCTGTTGAACATTGTTCCTTCTCTGGTACTTATTACTCTGATTGGTATTCCCCCTTTTTGAGTGTTTCCTTTGAGGTCCCCTAATCTGTTTAGGTTCCCCATGAGGATTTCTCTGGGGTCCTCCAATTTGAGTAATATCTACTCCTTGGGACTCATTGTTCACAGAACCATCAGTCTTTAATGGTTCCCCTGTTTGACACTTATTTTCTAGCATCTTCACTTCCAGAACAGTCAACTCTTCTGGACCATTTGTTATGTGATTAACAGAGTGATTCCTTTTCCAATCAGGATTGTGAACCACCTTGTAACCATTACCAGTTAAGTCTTTATCATTCCAGATTTCTACCAGTTTACCAGCTCTTACAGACTTGTCTTTGTTATAAAGGTACTTGTGAGTTTTAGTGGTAATTCCAGAATATCCTAAACCACTCTTATCACAAATGCGCTGAGAAGACTCTGATATGATAGATACAACAGATGGTATCTTAGGAGCTTTTCTGGGCATAGGTATCTCCTCTATGTTGTGGACAACTTGTTTTCCCTTGATAAGAGTTTGGTATTTGGCTCTGAGTTCAGTGATCTCATCCTCTTGAGAATTCCTTTCTTTCATGAGTTGATCTACCAGAGTATCTCTTTCTGTGATCTTATCCTGAAGTTTAGAGACTTCTTTGGAATGATCTTTCATGAGTTCTCTGGTGGATTTGTGCTCATGAGAGAGAGATTGAACTTCAGCTCTGAGCCTACCATTCTCTTTCTCAAGTTTTTGACAGAGTTGGACACAATTTTGGAGATCTGATAGCATTTGTTGCATATCAGACTCTCTGGAGTTACCAGATGAATTAGAGGATTCAGTACATTTGGAATTAGATAAAACAAGAGTAGTTTCATTTACCTCAGTGATGTCTGCCATGAGACACACATCATCATCTGATCCAAAGTCAGAAGAAGAAGAACTGGAACTAGTATCCTCCTCCTCTGCTTCTGCCAGCAGTGCTCTCTTATCTGCATATCTCCTATCTCTCTTGATTCTTTTCTCTTCTCTTTCCCTAGGAGTAAGCTGAGGACAATCATAACTGTAGTGACCAGTCTTGTTGCATGTGTAGCAGGCATTGTCTCCTCTGGGACTAGGACTTGGCTCTCTCCTCCTCTGGTTGTATTCTGATCTGGCAGGGCTACTCTCTCTCCTCTGGTAGTCAGGTCTGCCAGAGCTACCATCCCTCCTCTGATGATCTGATCTCCAAGAGTTGCCAGGGTTGTCATCTCTCCTCCTCTCTGGAGTTCTGAATCTGGTCTCCCTTGAGTCTCCAGATGTCTTCTCCTTCTCTGCAGGCTTGAAAGAACTCTTCCTGTCTCTGGAAGATTCCTTCCAATGCCTTTTGTACCTGCCATACTTAGAACTCATTTTATCTAATTTTCTAGTTAGAAGTGCTACCTGCTCCTTGAGGCTCAAGTCATCTGCAGTAGACTCCTTTGGCTTGGCATCAGGCTTGAGAGTTGAAGAGAATGCAACTCCTTTCTGGCCAGAAGAGGAAACCTCTTCTGTTTGATCCTCCTCTTGAAGATCATACTCATAGGCTTTGAGATCAGACAACAGAAGATGATGATCCAGAGTATTGAGATCCTTGTTGTCCTTGATCACAGTGACTTTAATTCTCCACCTGCTTGTTAGTGAACGTAATATTTTACTATTAATCTCTTTTTCAGAATAGGTCTTACCTAAGGCACTAGCCTTGTTCAAGAGATTCGTGAGACGCATGTCCAGCTGGTCAATGGTCTCGTCTGGTTTCATCTTAAATGTGTCAAAAGAGTGTTGAACAGCTTGGAGCTTGTTATCTTTAATCTTCTCTGTTCCTTCACAGAGCAGAGCTAACTTGTCCCACATCTCTTTTGCAGTGGTGCACGTCCTGACCTTTTCAATTACTTCTTTAGTAAGAGTGTTGATAATCTCAGTCCTCGCCACCTGGTCCAGATTATGTAGCTTTCCCTCATCGTTGTCAAGTTTGTCTTTCTTTTTTAGGATTCGTTGTCTGGGAACTCTATCCTCTGCAGCGTCGCTAGTCTCTTCTCTGGACTCAGACCTGCCACTATCAATAGGAGTCCAATAAAATTTAATGGGGCCACTTTCAACCACATCTAACATGCGGTGGTGAATAGCTCCAAGATGATTACTCATCATGAAGCTCCAGTGGCTATAATCCTCAAAAGAGAATTCTGGAAGCTTACGACTCTTGTAAGAAGATTTTGCAGACATTTTGATAAGAAATTTAGGGAAATAACAAGAACTTGAATAAAAGCACTAAAGAGCAATGGATCTGCCCGGTGACCACCAAAAGCTTTTCAAAGCAGTGGTCGTGGACACACTGCTTTGATACCACTTGTTGGTCCCACTCGATAGATTAATTGCGGAAGCTTATGTTTAAATGTCTTTCAAGATCTTTTACAGGAGAGTAATAAACAATAAACAAAGATTAAAAATAAAGCGATAAATAACACAAGATATATAGTGGTTCGGATAAATATCCTACGTCCACTCTCCCTTATCACCAAGGGGTCTCACTAACAACCAACTCACAAACTTACTCACTGGAATTTCCGAAGTACCAGCACCTTCTTACAAACTCTTTAGATCTAACTTCGATCTAAAGATAGACTTACTCCAACCTTGTCTAACAAGATGAACAGGTTGAGTAAATAGACTCCTTACGAGTAGATGAGTAATAAAGAACAAAAGTGAGTGCGAAATGCGTAGTGATCAAAAGCTTAGTATGGCTATATGCGCGTGAATGATTCTAGAGCTTTTTCTTGATCTGCACTCAAGTATATATAGAGGGGATTAGGGACATAGCCGTTGGGAGGCTGATCCAATCAGATCCTCTATATATGGAAGCTTCAATCAATCAATTCCCTAATTGATTGATTGGGTTGGTGAGATCTTGATTGATTGTCTTCATATCTTCTCAATCCAATCTTGTGTTGACTTGATTAATCACCAACGGAACAATGCTTCCAATTGCCTAACTCTGATTCTCTACAGAGAAGGCAGGACCAGGCAACCTCAGTGTCTTCTGGTCCTTATCTGGTGAACAACCAGAATACTCAGTAGAATAAGGGGATCAAACTGAGCATCTTTTGTTCCACCAGACTCGTCTGGTCCGGACTCGTCTGGTCTGGGGAAGGTCCTCTGCCTCTGGTCTTGATCTCTTCTGCTGAAGTCCTCCGGTGAAGTCCTCTGGTGGGGTCTTCTGGTGACTCTTCTGGTGAGGTCTTCTGGTCTGGCAGTTCCCCCTAGACTAAGTCCTAACTAATCCTCATCTGGCTAACAGGTCCAGATGGTCCTATTACAACTTCTGGTTTGTTTTAACTCATCAAAACTAACAAATTTTTATCCTAACAGTGGGCATTGATGTCTTCAGAGTCGCTCCACTTCTTCACCACGTACCATAACTTAACAAACTCATCCCTTGCGTTAGCCCAGAACTCCTTCAATGCTTCAGAGATGAACTCATCGACATAAGCTTCCCTCTGACCTGATTCTGTCCTTCTGACCTGCAGTATTGTTGACTTCCTTGCTGTTGGCCTCTTCCTGTACTTCCTAGGCTCAGGCTTCGCCTTCTTTCTCCAAAGCAAACTGATCACTGCATCGTCAAGTTCTCGCTGTTGCAAGTCAGTCAGATACTTCAGCTTCTCCACCTTCCTTTCCAAGATGCACATCTTCTCCTTTTGAGCAATATAAGCCCTACGCTCAGCCTCGGACTTCTCAGAAGGAGTTCCCCATGCTTCAGCGCACAACTCCGCCACCGTCTCCGCAGAGCAAGTGATTGGATTTCTCCTAGTAAATACTTGAGGTGACTTCTGAATTACCTCAGCCGGTTTGGAAAGTTGGAGTTCCTTAGAAGGTTCATTAGCCTTTGCCCTCTTTGCAGCCTCAGCCCTTAGCTTTCCAGCTTCGGACTCATCCTCAGCTTCAGCCGCTGCCAGCCTGGCTGATTTCCTCATTCTGAGCACATTCCCCTCAGGGTTTTCCTCTGGATCTACCTCAACCGTTTCACCTAGGTTGACTGCCTCAGATGCCTCAGGGCGTGATCTTTTCCTCTTCTTTACCCCCTTTTTGGCATCATCATTGGCCTGGGATGAGATTGCTTCTGCTCCACTGTTGATGACGAAAGAGACTAAAGATTGAACTTCCAAAACGCCCTCCTTCAGCATCTCAACTCCCGTGGCAATCCCCGTGCCTGCATAAGAAACTGAATTGATAACAGCTTTCAACTTTTTCTCAAAGACCTCCATGTTGTGTTGGAGACTTTGTTCAGCCTTAGTGATCCTTTCCTCCACCTTCAAGGACTCACCGCTGACCCTGCTAGCTTCAGCCAGTATCTTTGCCAACTCATTAGTGGCCTTGGCCAAAATCTCCGCAACGGACTGAGAGGTTTGATCTATCTTCCCTGACTCCAGCTCCAGCTTGGATGCTGAGTCATTCATGGCCTGAGTGAAGAGCGCTCCAGCCTGAACCGCAAGCCTCTCCACTGCCTGATTAAGCTTTTCTTCTCTGAGAGCATCCCTCTCCTCAAGTTGCTTGAGAGTCTGCCTTAACATTTTCTTTGTAAGTTTCCTCTCACTCCTCACTGCCTTGGCCGTGTCAGTCATTGTCCTCTTCAAAAAAATCAACTCCTTGTTCGCAAGGGTGTTGTATGCTGACTTCGTCCACCTGATGTGCTTAACCAGGGCCTTGGTTTCTTCCTCCTTCTCAGCACGTAGCTTCATCACTTCCTCCTGAAGCTCAGCTAGATTCTCTGTAGTCTTTTCTTTCTTCACTTCGACTATGCTAGTGAATTCAGCGCGTCTGACCCCAGTGATAAGCACATCTTCATCTCCATCGGCATCATCAGTGGCCGGCTGCTTTCCCTTGTCAGTCCCTGCATCCTCAGTCCCCTCTTCAGGGTGCACTGAAGGCAGTTGTGGAGTGGTCATAGCAGCCTGCTCAGGCTCAGCTAAGCCAACTCGAACTTTGGGAACTTGTCCCTCAGAACTAGGAATCTCCTTAGATGCCTCAACATCATCCTCCTTTGTCTCAGGGCAGGGAATCCCTTCATCGACAGATGTGTCTTCCGCAGCTGAGATGTTCTCAACATCCTCAGCCGTTGGTCCACCCTTGGCACCAACGTCTTTCACATCTTCCCCCTGAGTCTTAGACTCAGGGATCATAAGATCCACCTCTCTCGCTGTCTCCTCCACAACCTTCTCCACTGCCCCATCCTGGGCATCCTCATCATCATCATCATCATCATCCTTGTTCTCACCATCAGACCTGATGTCAACTTGCATCCTCGATATCATCCCCATTACCAGCTGCTTCAAGTTGTCAAAATTTAAGAGCTGCAGCCAACTGGTGAGCCCAAAGTATGTGCACAACCTCGCCACCTCAGATTCCCAGTGCTCCCAGCCTCGAGCATCCACCAGCAAGTGTTGCTCTTGCATATTGGACTGTTTGAAGTCCAGCCACACTTTCAGCTCCACAACATTTGCAAGGAGCTCCTTGTACATATTCAAGCTGGGCCAGCACTTAGCTTCCCATTCAGTGGCATTCCCACTTAGATTGTTCTCCAGAATATTACCAACCAGGTTGTCATCCAACTCCTCTTCGTCTTGCAACTCCAAGAAGTCATCCTCCTGATCTCCGGCTTGTGAGGATTTTGGACAATCTTTGGGGTTAGGGTAAGTGGGAAAATCTTCAGGGTTAGGGATAGTTGGGTCTGAGGGCTGGTCAGGCTCATGTATGGGTGAGGTTGATGGCCCTGACTCAGATGAGTTAGGCGGGTTGTCAGGTGGGGGTGTTTGTGGCTGTTGGGGTGTGGGGTCAAGGTTGGTTTGAAGGGTTGGTTCAGGGTTTTTGGGTGATTGGGTAGGGTTGATCTCAGGCTGCAAAATCTCAGCCGTCTCGATCGTTGTTCTTACTACTTCCAAGTCAGAGGCTCTAGGAGAGCTTGACTCCCCCATCTCACTCACTACAGGAAGGCCCTTTACTGGGGACTTCTTGGGTCCCTTCCGCAATCTCTTCAGAGGCCTCCTGCACTGCTCCTTCTCCATCCTGACGTCATCGTCAGTTCCCTCAGCCTCTGAATCGGCCCTCTTGGGAATTGACTCATTCCCTTGTTTGGTGTCCTTCCCTGACAGCACCACCTTCACTCCCTTCTTCTTCTCCTCTTCCTTCTCAACAGCCTGAGCCTCAGCACACTCATCAGTCAACTCCTCCTCTACCTCCTTGCTCTTTTCAAAGAGCTCATCCACCCTCTCTATGAGGCTGGTTGCCACTTTCTTGGCCTTTCCAGCTGGCTTCTTAGCCTAACCCTTTGCCTTAGCATTGGTATCAGTAAGCCCTAGCACAGAGTAGGTGTCACTCAGTGAAGTGAACATCACCCTCTTAGCAGGGAGGTTGTCCTCCAAGTTGAAAGTGTACCCAGGGCAGGCGTGAGCAATCAGGATGGACAGCCTGGTTCCGAATGGGAGAATAACACCAACTGAGATGTGCTGTTTGTCCTCATCCCTCTTGACTTTGTCCATTGCAGACTGATAGATTTTATCAAGAAAGAAATGCTCCCAATTCGCCTCCACACCGTCGACAATGGCTCCCATTATCCTCAGCTTGGGCAGGCTCAATTGCTCATGTGAGCATGTGGATCCCATAACGATCTTGGACACTAAGTCCACAAGGGCCCTGTACTCAGACTTCAAGGTACCCTTGTTTTGACGTGCTCTGAACTCAGCTGAGCCTGTCTTTGTCCACTCCCCCAAGAGTTCTCCCTCTAAATTCTCTTTGTACACCCTGGGATTGATGCCTGAGCACGACAATGCATAGACCTCTTTGATCGCCTTCCTCGGGTTGATGTCCTTCACCTCCGTGCTATAGAAGGGTTCACCATCCTCATCAGTTTCACCAGTTGGCTTTAGAGCCGTGACTTTGGTGAAGAGTTCCCCCTTGCGCAGGAAAATGTTGAAGTATGCTTCCACCACCACCTTTGGAAGCACAGAGACTGGGCGCAAAGAGAAATATTTCTCCAACCCTGCCTTGGAGATCCAATTGAAAACTGGTTTGATCTCCTCGACATTGAGACAAGTACCTTCCGTGGAGATGACTTGCTTCCTGTGTACCAGCTTGTTGTTAACAACATCCTCAAGCTTTGATTTTGAAATAAGGTTTTTGAAAGAAGGTTGATTTTGAAATACCATTGATTTTGAAAGAAATACCATTGATTTTGAAAGAAGGTTTTTTTTTTCAAAAATCTGTGAGTGCTTTGAGCAAGAGAATACTCAGTGTGCAGAAGTGCTATGTGTTTGCGTGAAAACCTCAAATGACATTCTTGATTGATTAGATTAAGTCAGTTACTCAGACGTGGGGTTGAGATTACTTCCTGAATTTGAAAGGTTTCAAAATGAAAGGCCAGGATTAATCTCAGCATCAATCAATTACCCATTTCAGTCATATTCCGTATAAAACGGATACATATATGAAAAAGTAACTGAAGTATTAAATGCTCCGCTGCGTGTGGGTTTAAATATGAAAAGGCACGCTTTTAATGAAAATGGAATGTATTTAATAAAGATTTTCAGGATGAAGGACTCAGAGAGACGCTTGAAATTCACAGTAGTCAGGATAGAACTCATACTTGTCAGGGAGATATTGTAGCACCCTGATACCTCGCTGAGTCGAGTCTGGCCTGAGTTCCCCCTAAATCCTATACTGACTGCTCTCCCGGATGTAAGAGTCCTAACTCCACTGACAGTTCCATAAACCTTGCTTCAGCCAAAGGCTTAGTCAAGATGTCAGCTCTCTGTCTGTGAGTGTGAATTTTCTCCATCCTAATGTTCTTTTTCTCCACATGATCTCGAATGAATTGATGCCTAATATCCACATGCTTGCACCTTGTGTGAAGCACTGGGTTCTGAGTAATTGCTATAGCAGTACTGTTGTCACAATAGATTGGAACCTCATTAGCAAATACTTGGTAGTCTCTCAATTGTTGCCTCAACCATAAAATCTGAGCACAACAACTACCTGCAGCCATATACTCAGCCTCAGTTGTGGATGTCGCCACTGAATTCTGCTTCTTGCTGAACCATGAGATCAATTTACTTCCCAAAAACTGACATGTCCCTGAGGTTGATTTCCTATCAATCCTACAACCTCCATAATCTGCATCTGAATAACCTGTCAGCTCTAAGTTGTCATCTGAAGGATACCATAGTCCCATATTGATTGTCCTTTTTAAATACTTAAGTATCCTCTTAGCAGCCTCCAAATGACCCCTCTTGGGATCAGACCGATACCTAGCACACACACCAACTGCAAATGTAATGTCAGGCCTACTTGCAGTCAGGTACAACAAAGAACCAATCAGCCCTCTATACTCAGTCTGATTCACTGAAGTCCCTTCAGTGTCAGGATCCATCTTCCAATTTTTATTCATTGGGATCCTAGCTGGATTGTTGTTCTGAACACCAAACTTATGAATCAAGTCTCTTGTATACTTGGCCTGATTAATAAAAATCCCTTGATCAGTCTGTTTGACCTGCAATCCTAGAAAGAAGTTCATCTCTCCCATCATTGACATCTCAAATTTACCAGTCATCAACTTAGAGAATTTCTCACAGAGCTGATGATTTGGTGATCCAAATATTATGTAATCCACATAAATCAGGACCAAGAGAATGTCATCACCTTCAGTGATCCCAAACAAAGTCCTATCCACGGTTCCCTTTTTGAACCCATGGTCTGTCAGGAATTGAGAGAGGGTATCATACCAAGCTCTTGGTGCTTGCTTAAGTCTATAAAGTGCTTTCTTCAAGTGGTATACTCTATCTCCAACCTCAAACCCGAGAGGTTGTTCAACATATACCTCTTCATTGAGTACACCATTCAGGAAGGCACTCTTGACGTCCATTTGATACACCTTAAACTTCTTATATGTTGCATAAGCAAGGAACAACCTGATAGCTTCCAACCTAGCCACTGGAGAAAAAGTCTCATTATAGTCTATTCCTTCAGACTGACAATACCCTTTTGCAACCAGTCTAGCCTTGTTCCTTACTACAACACCATTCTCATCCTTCTTGTTCTTAAAGACCCACTTGGTACCAATAACATCTTGATGCCTAGGTCTATCTACCAGTTCCCAAACCTGATTCCTTGTGAACGGATTCAACTCCTCTTGCATGGCTATGATCCAGTTTGAGTCAGTGAGAGCTTCTTCAATGTTTTGAGGCTCTTGCTCAGAGAGAATACAACAGAACAGTGCGCTCTCACCATGGAACCGTCTGGTCCTGACTCCCTCAGTTCGATCACCAATGACTTGATCAATGGGATGATCCTCTAGCCATGTTCTCTTGCCTGGAGTTGTTCCTGAAGTACCTGCAATGTTAGTGTCTACATGCTCATAAAATTCAGGAAATTGAACAGAAGGGGATGAACCTGAGTCTATACCAAAGGGATTAATAAGTTCAATGTCAGGGACATTGATTCCCCCTTGATGAGGTAACTCAGGAACTGTCTCAGCTGCGACCGCATCTTCATAGACGGTACTTACCTCAAGTTGAGCCTGTCCCTCAGTCTGAAGCTCAACTGGTTCATCATCCTGATCATCGTCATCATCCCATCTTGGAATTGGCACAGTTTTGACCTTTAGATCAGGTTGATTCTTTAAGCTCAGCCTTGTCACTCTCCTAGTGGCCTCTTTAGTGTCAGGATTCAACATTTTTACCCTAGACTCATTAGCAGATTCATCAAACACAACATGTGGTGATTCTTCCACAACAAGGGTCCTACAATTGTAAACCTTGAATGCTTTACTAACTTCAGAATATCCTAAGAATATTCCTTCATCAAATTTGTTATCAAAAGCTTTCAATTGGGTCTTCCCATTGTTGAGGATGAAGCACTTACAACAAAATACATGAAAGTAAGAGATGCGAGGCTTCCTCTTATTCCACGTCGCATATGGGGTCTGTGCATGTTGTTTGTTCAGCATGGATTGTTCTGAGTATAGCATGCAGTGTTGATTGCCTCAGCCAAGAATTTCTTGGGCAATCCTGACTCAGCCAGCATGGTCCTGGCAACTTCCTTCAGTGTCCTTTTTCTCCTTTCAGCGACACCATTATGTTGTGTGGGGTTCTATCTGCAGAAGTCTCATGAGCTATACCAAGTTTATTACAAAAGTCATAAATATATGAATTTATAAATTCAGTGCCCTTGTCAGATCCGATCTTAGTAATGGACTGATTCTTCTCATTTGCTGAGTCTCCTGAGCAACTCAGGAAGCTTCACCTGTGTTTCCTTCTTATTCAACAAGAAAATAACCCAAGTATATCTAGAATAATCATCAATAACCACAAGGGTATATTTTCTACCATTCATACTCACAGGTGTTATGGGACCAAATAAATCCATGTGCAAGAGCTGAAGAATCCTGTCAGTGGAGGAGGTAGCTTTTTCTTTGAATGACGCTCTGACCTGCTTCCCCTCCTGACAAGCTTTGCACACATGATCTTTGCTAAAAATTTTATTAGGTAGACCTTTAACAAGTGATTGTCTAGAAATTTTGTTAAGAATCTTGAAGTTCAGGTGGCTTAATCGTTTATGCCATAACCAACTGAGCTCTAGAGAGCTTTTAGCAATAAAACAAGTATTAGGAATATTGCTGCTCCAACCAGCGAGATAAACGTTACCTTTCCTGATACCTGATAGAAGCACTTGTGTTGATTTGTCCTTGACAGGACATATATTCGATGAGAATTCAACACTGAAACCTTTGTCAAAGAATTGACTTACTGACAACAGGTTATGCTTCAATCCTTCCACAAAGGACACATTCTCCACTCTGACTGTACCTATTATCAAGACACCAAAACCTTTAGTAACACCTTTTGAGTTATCACCAAAGGTTACATGTGAACCATCTTTAGCTTGAAACTCTTGGAGAAGACTCTTCATTCCAGTCATATGCCTTGAGCATCCACTGTCTAGGTACCAAACAGCTTTGTTGGAGTCTCCTCTCCTCTTGTTGTGATCCACAGGCGCCTACAAGCAAACCAGGCTTTAGGTACCCATTGGGTGTTGGGTCATATTGTGTCAGTTGTACCCTTCGGGATCCAGACTTGCTTAACTACCCTGATTGCCTCAGAGTGGTAAATCTGTCTCCCTGAAATATCAACATACACAACTTTATTCTTCTTTGCCTGAGAGGAAGATGGTGTATGAGTGCTAGACTTAGGCTTCACAGGAGCCTGAGTGGGTGCCTTTTGGGCTGGCTTCCTGTTCTTCCTAGGTCTGGGTGCAGCAGGTCTTGGGCCTTGTTCTTGATAAGGACCCTGTGTTCTATTCCCCCTAGGCAAGTGAGGGAATGGAAAACAGTTAAAGGCCTAAGGATGCCAAAACCATGGGGGTGTCATCATGTTTGGCCTTCCCTGTTGGTATTGCCAAGCATGATGGTACCCTCGCTGGCCAGTCTGAGGGCTCTTGGCCTGAGTCTTCCTCCGCTTTCGCTGGGGCTTTCTCTGGCCTGAGCTCTCAGGGACCTCTTTTGGTTGCTTTGCCTTTCCTTTGGGTTTTGGCTTAGCAACCTTGGGGGCAATCCTGACTAATTTAACAGTTTCCTTGCCCTTATCAGTTTGACGGGCCTGAAGTACAACCTTAGGTGCACTTTTGCCTGCCTGAACAAATACCCTCTCAGTGTTGCTCCCTGAAGCAATATGAGACTGACCTTGTGAGGATTTCTTAGGAACATATCCAAGTCCCTTTTTCTCGTTCCCAAGCATCTGGCTGCTATTTATTTCCTCTCTAGCCACTGAGGATTTATTCATTGCTGCAACCTTTTGCTTGAGTGAGTCCTCACTCTTTTTCAGGATTTCATGTCTGGAAAAGAGGTCATCAAACTTACTCTTAAGTACTTTCAGTTCTTCCTTTCTGACCAACTCTTCATCAGTCAGTTCCTTCAGAATCTTCTCTCTTGGGAGACGCTCAGCATTGATTAAATCAATCTCCTGAGTTAGTCTCACAATCTGAGCAGATTCTTTAAGATCAGACTGAGTAAGCTGATCATTCAGGCTCTGGACCTCAGTACTCAATTTCTTGTTCTCCTCTACCAAGAAGACATTAGTTTCCTGCAGTTTGGAGAAATCAACCATGAATTGATCCAGGCAGATCTGAAGGTTCATTTCTCTGACTTACTCTGAGCTAAGCTCAGGATTTTGACCAGTGTAGGAACCACATATAGAGTTAGATGTTACCTCAGGTTCCTCCCTTGCCATAAGGCAAACATCATCGTACTCATCGTCAGAAAAAAGAGTTCAGGCGACCTCTCCTCAGGACCATCCGAGTCAGTTGCATCCTCAGCAAGCATGGCTCTCCGGTCAGCAAGTCTCTGGTCTCTCTTGGCCCTTTTGTCCTCTCTTTCCCTTACACTCAGCTTCGGACAATCATACTGATAGTCCCCGCTCTTGTTACAATTGTAACATGTTTCTTGCTCATCTCCTCTTTCTTTCCTAGGTTCAGGGTTCCTCCTTGAGTCAGGTTCCCTCTGTCTTGATGAGCTTTCTGCCTTCCCTGAGTGCTTGTCATCATGAGTACGTCTCTGTTCATCTCTACGATCAGGCTTTGGATCTGAATATCTTCTTTCATCGCCACGATCTCTCCTCTGGTCAGTGTTTCTACTTTCCTCGTATCTCCTCGAGCTTTGGTGGGTTCCTTCAGGTTTCCTGTCACGTGACTCCTGATAAAATTTCTTATAACGACCAAACCTGGAATTTAGCTTCTCAAAGCGTCTGGCCATCAGGCTGTACTCCTCAGTAAGCTCTTCCTTGCTCATCTCCATCAGTGACTTTGATGAAGACTCAACAGGTTCAGATCTGGCCTTGAACGCCACACTTTTCTCAGGAGTTTTCTCTTCCTCTTCCTCTTCCTGCTGAACTTTCCTCTTTCTCTTGTTAAGATCAAATTCCAGTGCCTTGAGCTCTGAAAAAAGTAAAGAAGAAGTTATGTTACTCATATCCTGAGTGTTCTTAAGCATAATTACACTGTTATCCCATCTCTCAGGAAGGGCATTCAGGATCTTTGAAGCAACATCTCTCTTTGGGACATCCTTGTCCAGCATCACCAACTCATTCATCAACTTGATGAATCTTGACTCCATCTGATCTATACTCTCGTCAGTTAGCATCTCAAACGCCTCAAATTTCTGAATGGCAATATTTCTCTTGTTCTCCTTTATCTTTTCTGGCCCCTCGCACATTCTGGTCAGCTCATCCCAAACCTCCTTTACAGTCTTTAAGTCCCCCCATACACCTGTTTACTCGTTTCGGGACCAACAATTGGTATCAGAGCAGTGGTTCAAAAGACCATTGTTCTAAGTATACCTTGTGCTTAAAGGTATTTTCAAGGTCACCTGAATTGATCTTTTGATAAACTTGTTTATATACTATGGCTGACAATGCAGCTAGGGTTGCACCACCAGCAGAGAACAACATGGAAGTTAATCCCTTGAACCATATGTCTCATCACAAGCTTCCACAATTCTCAGTGGAAAACTATGACTTCTGGAAGATCAGAATGAGAGCTCATCTTGCCTGTGTGCATGATGAAATGTTGAGGGTTATTACTAAAGGTCCATTTGTTTTTATGACACCTAACCCCAGAACTACAGCTGAAACTATTGCAGATCCTAGAGAAGAATGGCCCAAGGATGAAGATAACTTCACTGCAGATGAGAGGAGGAGAAACAACCTCAACTTCATAGCCATGAACATTCTCTACACCACCATTCCAGATTCTGTAATGGGAAGAGTGATCCACTGCAAGACTGCAAAGGAACTATGGGACACTCTTGCTCTTATGTGTGAAGGAACTGACAAGATAAAGGAGAACAAGCTTTCAGTAGCTGTTCAAAAGTATGAGCAGTTCACCATGGAGCCCACTGAGACCATTGATCAGCTTGATGGAAGGTTTACTGACATCATGAATGAGATAAATTCTCTGGGAAAAGTCTATACCAAAAGGGAGGTTGCCTTAAAGATCCTGAAAGGTCTAACCTCAAGATGGGATGTGTACTCTGTGATGATGCAGAATACCAAGGATTTATCCAGCATGTCTATGCAACAGGTATTCTCTGAACTCAAGGCTTATGAGTTTGATCTGAACAGGAAAAGGGCTCCTGATGAGACCTCAGCTGAGAAGGGAGTAGCCTTCAAAGCCAAGGAGTTTGAGCCAAAATCCCCAAAACCTTAGAAGAGTACAAAGGCAAGCAAGTCTCAAAGCAAGGCTTAGATGCAGGAAGAACTCAGTCTGATAGCTAGAAGGTTTGAACAACTTAACAGCCGCTTTGGTAAGTATAAAAGATTTTACAGGGATAACAGGGAAGGAAGAAGTTATCCACAAAAGACCACCAGAGAAGGAGAGAAAAGCTCATCTGAGCTGGAAAAGAAGAAGGAATACAAGAATTACACCAAGGCTGAAGGATCATCATCAAAGACCAGAGAGTCCACTGAGGAAAAGAATGATGATTCCAACAGGTATTTTCAGTGCAAGAAGATTGGGCACTTTCAATATGATTGTCCTCAACTTAGCACAAAATAAAGAAAGGAAAGGCAAGCCAAAAGAGACAGAAGATATGGAGAAAGGAAAGCCATGGTGGCTGAGGATGTGGATGAAAATCTGGAGTCATTTGATGGACTGTTCTCTGACAGCAGTGATGATGACATGTGCCTCATGGCAAGAGAAGAACCTGAGGTACAATCTAAACCATCCATTTCTCTAGAACACACACCTGAGCTAAGCTCAGAGTCAACTGAGGAACTCAATCTTCAGTCCGCTTTGGAACAATTGATGATTGACTTCTCAAGGTTGCAAGAAGCAAGTTTCTGTCTTCAAGATGAAAATAAACAACTCTTGAGTGAAAACTCCAAGTTAATCGAGTCTGGGAATCAAGCAGATCTGAACTCAGCCAAGTCTACCATTGAACTGACAAAAGAGGTGGAAACCCTCAGGAGTCAAGGAAATGGTAGAGATCAACTGATAAAAGATCTCAATGAATCTAAGATAAAGTTAACTGAAGAGAATTTAAAATTGGTAAGCCAAATAAAGGAATCTCTCCTGAAAATTAATGTCTTACAAAAATCTGAAGAAACCTTGTTAAAAAGGATTGATGCTCTAAACAAACCCTCTCTTGCCATAGAGGAGATTCAAAATTTTCAAATCAATCCTAATAACAAGTGTGGGATAGGCTTTATTCCAAAACCTTCAGAAGGTCCTCTGAGTGTTGCTTCTTCAAGTGGCACAAAGAGAGTTTTTGTTAAGTCTGTGACATTTCAACCACAGACTGTGGATAAAGGAAAAAGACCAGCTGAGATCACTCAAAAGAAAAGTCAATCTAAGCCAAAACCAATGGAAAGGCTCAGGTGACTTATCAAACTAGATCTCAGCAGAGGTACTATCAGCCGAGGTCTTCACAGATGAAGCAACCTCAGCTGAGAGCACCCAGACATGAGCAGTCCTCAAGGAATGACTCATATGGAAGACCTATTCCTTTTGTGCCTAAAGGAAAAGGTCCTTCATACCTTTATCAACAAAAACCAAGACCAGGTGCACCCAAGCCGAAGAGAAAGAATGTAAAGAAGGTTCATGTTCCTTCAAAGGCTGACACTTATAGAAAGTTTACTCCCAAGGCACCAAGGGAGATAACAATCTATGTAGATGTTTATGGAAGACAAATTAGCCAATCTAAAGTGATTAGAACTGTGAGGCAAATTTGGATTCCGAAAGGTACAGCTAACCTGGTAGGACCCAACACCAAATGGGTACCTAAAGCTTGATTTGTGATTGCAGGGCTCAGTGGACCTCAACAAAGGAGATGCTCTTAAATCTTCAGTATGGTACTTGGACAGTGGATGTTCTAGGCACATGACTGGCAACAAAGATCTCCTGACAGAATTTGTTGAGAAAGAAGGTCCACAAGTCACCTTTGGTGACAACTCACAAGGAGCCACTAAAGGTTATGGTACTTTAATCATTGGCTCAGTAAGGGTAAGCAATATATCCTTTGTCAGTGGACTTAAGCATAATCTTCTGTCCATTAGTCAATTCTGTGATAAAGGATACAGTGTTGAATTTTCATGTAACCTGTGTTTTGTCAAGAATATATCTTCACAACAAGTACTACTAACTGGGTCAAGAAAAGGAAATGTCTATCTTGCAGATTGGAAGTCTTGCACACCAAATGCATGTCTTATTGCTAAGAGCTCAACTGACACTAATTGGTTATGGCACAAAAGGCTAAGTCATCTGAACTTCAAGATGATGAACAGGATAGCAAGACATGGACTGGTAGAAGGAATGCCAAATGAAGTATACAACAAAGAACATATTTACAAAGCCTGTCAGGAGGGAAAGCATGTAAAGGCATCTTTCAAAAGCAAAGTAGCAACCTCTACTGACAGAGTACTTCAACTGTTACATATGGATCTCTTTGGTCCAGTAACCCCTGTAAGTATCAATGGGAGAAAATATACACTTGTTGTTGTTGATGATTTCTCCAGGTACACATGGGTGATATTCCTAGCAAGCAAAAAGGAGACTCAACTGAGGCTGCCAGAGCTCCTGAAGAAAGTTAGCAATGAAAAGAGCCTGAACATTGTAAAGATAAGATCAGATAAGGGGACTGAATTCATAAATTCTATTATATCTGATTATTGCAAAGAATTAGAAATTGCACATGAGACATCAGCTGCAAGAACTCCACAACAAAATGGAGTAGCTGAAAGAAGAAATAGAACTCTCAAGAAGGTAGCAAGGACAATGCTTGCAGAAGCTCAAGTTCCTAAAAGATTTTGGGCTGAAGCTATCAATACTGCCTGCCACACTCAAAATAGATCCATGGTAACCAAACATCAAGGAAAAACTCCATATGAATTATGGAATGGCAGAAAACCACAGGTATCTTACTTTCATATTTTTTGTTGCAAGTGTTTCATTCACAACAATGGGAAAACTCAACTGAAAGCTTTTGATAGCAAAGCTGATGAAGGAATTTTCTTAGGATATTCCCAAATCAGCAGAGCCTTCAGAGTTTACAACTGTAGAACTCTTGTTGTGGAAGAAACACCTCATGTGGTCTTTGATGAATCTACTTTTGAGTCTAGGAGTAAGGAGAATGAGGAGGTAATTAGCAAAAGACTAACCAGACTGAGTATCAAGTCTAAAGGCTATCCTGAGAATTGTGTTGATACATACATCCCAACATGGGACAATTTAGAAGATCAACAATTCAAGGAGGTCACCCAAAGTCAAACCACCCCTCAAAGCTCACCTGAGAGCTCTCCTGAACAAGCAACTGAACTGATGAACAGTATCCCAGTTCAAGAGGTAAGTGATGTCAATGAAGAGTTGGTCACAGCTGAGATATCCACTGAACCCATCATTCAAGGGGGAACCAATGAGATCACCATTGAGAATGAGAATACCTTGAATGATGACTCAGGACTTCAACCCTCTGTTTTATTTCCTGAATTCGATTTCATTCCTATATCTAGTGACTCAACTTCAGAAGAGTTAAACTCTACTGAAGGGCATCAGCCTAGGAGAACTTGGCTCTCAGATCACCCTGTTGAGCAAATCCTAGGTGATCCTTGATGGTCCCATTTTCGAAGGGCAAAATGGGAATTCAGGAGCACAAATTTTTTTTTTAAAAACCTTGCGTTGCGCTCTGAAAGAGTTCAGTGAAGGAATACTCAAGTCACTGTGTTGCTGAGAGTCAGAGCTATCAAGTCAGTGAGGAGACTTGAAAGCTCAGGCTCTCAACAAGGCAGTGACTCGAGAGACTGAACTCTCGAGTGCCTTGCCTGATCTGGTCAATGAGAGGAATCTCCCTGACCTGATTGCTTATCCAAAGTTTTCTTATAACAAAGCTCAGTGAGCTGACTTTCGCAATACTTTGGTAAATACTTTGAAAGATAAGTACGCTCAGTTTAACGTGGTTCTGAGACTCAAGCTCTTACATCCACGGCCTGATTTAACAGGAAATCCACTCCTTTGGATTCTTGTTTTTAACGTGCCAAGGTGCACTTACAACTGGACTCACGCCCCTCCACGAAGCTGCCTCTCCTTACAAACAACTTATCCCAACAAACCTGACTAGAGGGTTTTGGTTTCAGTTAGGGTTTTCTCCAACTAGGTGAGGTTTTCCCTTTACAATGTGTTAGCCAATAGCTAAGATAGGGAAAACCTCTCTAAGCCTATAGTTACAAGCTAAGCACTCTTATGTATATATTTGTGAACTCTCAGTGTATAGATATGTGTAGAACCTCCTTATATCTCCCATGCACGTATGCTACTACTCACACTCTCAGCTCGTAGGTGTTTGTTTTTCTTACAACAAAACACAACACACACTAACAACAAGCTATGAGCTTGTATTTATAATGGGGATTCAAATGTATCCGTTGGAGAGGAAAATACATTTGAATCCAACATTAAATGGTTTCAACCACTTTTCTTGGAATGCGGCCTTGTCAGTGTCAGATTCACTGCCTTGTGCTGATTGGTCCACGTGTACTGATTCCAACGAATCTTTGACTCAGTGGGTTGACCAAGATCCCACTGACTTTAGGCAGCTTCATCCTTCACTGACTGATGATCTTCAGTTGGACTGACTCGTCCTCAGTATAGTTGTCCTTCAGGGACTCTTTGAAGATCTTTCCAAGAAGTTTGTCATAAGGCTGAATGACAAACTTCCCTGACCACAGTAGCCTGACTCCTTCAGGGCCTACTTGGTGCAGCACTGATCCACCTGATCAGGCTCTTCACTGAGTGGTACACCAGACTTGGCTTAGATCAGCCTGACTTACACTCAGTGGGACTTCCTTCAGGCTTCTCCATTGGTTCAGGTTGATGGCATGTCTTCAGTCTGCTCTTCTGGTTGTCATCTTGATATCTTCAGGCTGTGTTGAGAAGTTCCCCCTCGCTGAGTTCCCCCTCAACTGAGCAACCTATTCTACTGAGAGCTAACCTAGCCTGACCTGATCTAAAGGATACTATCCTGACTGCTTTCAAACCTATTACATGTTGTTTTGGAAAATCATCAAAACTAAAACATATCCCAACAATCCTTCCCCAGGAGTCAAAACTAGAAGTTTTCATGGAGAAAGTGTTTTGTTTTGTTGTTTCTTATCAAACCAGGAACCAAGTTCCATAGCAGAAGCACTTCAAGATTCCAACTTGATCATTGCCATGCAAGAAGAGCTCAACCAGTTCACAAGGAATCAAGTTTGGGAGTTGGTGGACAGACCATATCACTGCAATGTGATTGGAACCAAGTGGGTATTCAAAAACAAGAAGGATGAGAATGATATCATAGTCAGAAACAAGGTCAGGTTAGTTGCAAAGGGCTACTCTCAAGTTGAAGGTTTTGACTATAATGAAACATTTGCTCCAGTAGCCAGATTGGAGGCAATAAGGTTATTTCTTGCATATGCTGCTAACAAGAAGTCTATGTAGAGCAACCCCCAGGTTTTGAAGAAAGTCACAAAGTATATAGACGGAGAAAAGCTCTTTATGGACTGAAACAGGCTCTAAGAGCTTGGTATGATACTTTGTCTCAATTCCTTTTGGATCATGGTTTCATCAAAGGGAGAGTTGATAGAACTCTATTTAGGATCACTAAAGGAGAGGACACATTACTGGTTCAAATTTATGTGGATGATATCATTTTTGGTTGTCCAAACCAAGTCCTCTGTGAGAAATTTTCTCAACTGATGAAAGGGAAATTTGAGATGTCTATGATGGGAGAAATGAATTTCTTCCTAGGACTTCAAGTTAAGCAGTCCCCTGAAGGAATCTTCATCAATCAAGCCAAATATACAAGGGAGTTGATCAACAAGTTTGGATACCAGACCAGCAAGATTGCAAGAGTTCCACTCAACACCAACACCAAGATGGAACCAGATGAAGATGGTGAATCAGTAGACCAGACTCATTACAGATCCATCATTGGATCTCTACTGTATCTCACAGTAAGCAGGCCTGATATCACTTTTGCAGTTGGGATTTGTGCAAGATATCAAGCCAACCCCAAGAAAAGTCATCTGGAAGCTGCTAAGAGGATTCTCAAATATCTTAAGGGTACTGTGAATATGGGATTGTGGTATCCCTCAAATGACAATCTGGAACTCACAAGATACTCAGATGCTGACTATGGAGGATGTAGAATTGACAGGAAATCAACCTCAGGCACTTGTCAATTCTTGGGAAGTAAGCTGATTTCTTGGTTCTCCAAGAAATAAAACTCAGTAGCCACAAGCACTACTGAAGCTGAGTATATGGCAGCTGGAAGTTGTTGTGCTCAAATTCTTTGGCTAAGACAACAACTGAGAGATTACAACATCTTTGCCAATGAAGTCCCTATTTTCTGTGACAACAATAGTGCAATTGCTATTTCAGAAAATCCAGTTCTCCACACAAGATGCAAACATGTGGACATAAGGCATCATTTTATCAGAGATCATGTGGAGAAGAAGGACATCAAAATGCTCAAAATTCACACTGACAAGCAGAAGGCAGATATCTTCACTAAACCCTTGGCTGAAGCAAGGTTTCAAGAGTTGTCAGTGGAGCTTGGACTCCTAGATCCAGGAGAGTAAAGAAAGGATTGAATCTCAGAAGAGTTACCTTCAACTCAGTGGAGGTTCATATTCAGAAGAGGATCCTTCTCAGAAGAAGCTCCTCATCTCAGAAGAGGTCTGAATATCAGTCGAGATCGAACCTCAGTGGAGGTCAAAAGTTTATACTTAGTATTTCTTTTCAATTCTAAAGCCTCTTAGTTTTTAAAATATATATTTTGATTCAATAGAATTACTAATGAGTGCTTTCTGAAAATTAAATCTTTCTTACACTTTTTCGAAGAGATTTTGGTATGGCAAGCATTTAATGCGCGTTGTACAAGTCAGGTTTACTTTTACAGTTACCTATCTCACGCGCCTTAAAACCCGGACGATGTGACCTTCCGGCTACCAACCCTTTCAATCCAAACCCTCCATTTTGAGTGGTTCTTTTCTAACCAACAAGATCTCTTAAAAACACCCCACTAAACTCTTGGACTATCCACAATTTCAAACCAAATCAATCTCAGACGTTGATTGCGGGATTAAATCTAACCGTTCAATTCTCATATAAAAGCCCCAAATTTCAGCCTAAGAACCTTTTCGAATACACTTTCAAGCAAACACTTCCTATTCACTCTACAAATCTTCTCTCAAACCCCTTTTCGTTCAAATGGCAAAACTAAATCTTAGTTTCCTTACCAATAAGGAAAATTTCTGGTATGAACCCATTGTGGTGTTTGATAATCCTGAGATAGAATCCAAACCAGAATTTGCCCATATCAAAGAAGCCCTAGAGTTGCTTAAATCTGCAGGGTTAGAGAAATTCCTGTTTGTTCATCCTAAGAACTGCTTTGACAGACAGGTTCTTGAGTTTTTCAATCATATATCCAATTCTGATTCAAAGATCAGGTCTCATCTAATACTCCAAAGAAAGAAGAAGGTGATGAGGGACGACATGGAAATAGTTGAACACCAGAAGATAAAGAAGGAGATCCGTATCAGTGGTGATGATTTGAAGGAGTTGTTTGATCTCCCCTCTGAAGGTCTGAATCCAGATACTTGCATCGCGGATGAAGAGGAAGAATGGGTCAATACCATTATGCAGAGGAAGGTGAAATACAGTCCAACAATGAACAGAAATATACTTTTGCCAGTATATAATGTTATCTGTGAAGTTGTTGGAAAATGTATACTAGGAAACCAAGGAAGCACAGAGCAAGTGAGCAAGCCCAAGCTCAGGCTGATGAAGGCGATTTTGGAAAGCAAGGAGAAGTCATACAACTGGCAACACTTCTTTTTTAAAGCATTGAACAAGTAGCACTCAAAACTCCAACCTGACAAAACTCCTCAACTATCTAGTAAGCTCAATTTTGCAACAAAAATCTCTTATCTAATAGAGAATGTAGATCTGGGAGTGGACTGGATTCTAGACAGGAAATGGAGTAATCTCAAAGCCTTGTTCAAATCTGGAAAGGCTCTGGAGACTAGGATGATCAAGCCTGCTGAGGAGAGCCCAGAGGCAGTTGAAGCTAACCCTACTGAAGGGAAGAAAACCAAGCTGAAGAGGAGGCTGGTTAAGTTGAGTGACAAGATGACGCAGCACAAAGAAGCAGAGGCAGAGAAAGCTTCTAAAAAGGAGAAGAAAAGGTCTACTGAGGCAGAGAAGGACAGTGCCTCTAAGAAAGTCAGAGTCACCAACTCTACTGATGAATCTTCATCAGGTAACCCAGATTCTTCCCCTAACAATATCTCAACTGAGTCTGACTTAGATGTCCCTGCACCCACCCCCATCAAACCCAAAACAACTAAACCACGCACTCCTGCCAAAACCAAACGCATCTCCACAATAACCAAAACCCCCACTGATGGCTCTCAACAGCCAGAAAGTGGATCCCAAACAACCCCCACTGAACCCATCTCAAACCCTACTGAAGCCATTCCATCAAACCCTTCTGAACCCATCCCCTCAACCCCTTCTGAACCTACATCATCAACCCCCACTGATGAAAACCCAACATCCACTGATACTCAAAACTAAACCTCCACTGAACCAAACATTCCTGATTCACACTCAACTCAACTAGAGTCTATCCCAGAAGAGCCAACTGAAAGCAGATCCCCTACCCCTTCCCTTCCTTTCCTTCAGACGATGAAGAAGAGTACTCATTCCTAGATACTCTCAAGGATGAGGTAGCTTACTCTTTGGAGTCTAAATACCCTGAACTTGACAACTTTCCCACACTCAAAGCCATGTTCTTGAGACTGAGACTCATTTTCCAGCTCAAAGATAGAAGACTTGGTGAAATCCTTCTGGCTGTAAGAGGCAGCAGTGCAGAGGAATGGAAAAAGAAGGAAGTTGAAGTACTGCAGTTTGCTGGGATGCACAAGACCAGACTTCTCTGTGATGAGAAGATCTTTGAAAGTTTGGTCTTGGAGAAGATTACTGAGGCAAGGAAGGAAGTAGAAGTGGAAAAGACTGCTGATGGAGAGAAAGAAAAGCCAGCTGAACCCATAGCTGAGAAGGAGGTGGAGAAGGAGAACAGTAAGGTGGAGATGGTAGATGAAACTGTACAAGGAGGAGGTGCTTCACCAAAGCAAGGTGATGGTGAAGCAGCCAAGGATGTATCCATGGTAAGGGATACTAAGGCACAAAATTTGCCACAGGAGAGCTCAGTAGAGGTGTCTACTGAAGCTCTCCCACAACAGCCCTCAGTGGTGGCTAAGGAGTCAACTGAGGTGTCTGGTACTGAAGTAGTTGAAAAATCGAATGAGAAAGAAAATGAGGTAGAAATCACTGCTGTAAAGAGTGGAGAGATAAGAGCAATCATCCCTGTAAAGGGTGAATTAGCTGAGAAAAATGCAGTTGAAAAAGAGAGTGAGGAAGAGAAAAGAAAGAAGAGTGAGGAGGAGGGAGTCCCCATGGAGATAGAGGCATCAGGAGACCTAGGTGGTGAGGCTGAGGGAGTTAGAACTAACACTTTTTGCCATGCAGGTACTCAAACTCTTGAAATTCCCCCAGCTGTGGTCAACCTAACTCCTCTGAGTGATGCTGTTCACTCACTCAAAGAAGAAAGCCTTCCATCTCTTCAAGCACAACTAAGGGATGTCCAGGAGATTGTTCAAGAAGAGGTGGATGAGATGGTTATCCTCTCAGACCACGTTGATGAACTAATGGAATCCACAACAACATCACTTCAGAATCTCACTCTAAAAGTTGAAAACTCTCAGCAGATGGTGATTGATGTCGTTGAAGGACAAAGTGTGCTGGTCATAGATGCCCTGAAGAAGCTGGAGAAGACTGAAGAAGAGGCCAGAACCAAGTTTCTCAAAGACTCAGTGGAAAACGTATCCATTAACCTAAAGTCCTCAGTAGAGGCTTTCTCAGCTGACCTCCTTGGGAAGGTTGAAGGGTTATGGAACTGAATTCGAGGCCAAACATGCTGAGCTAGGAGCCAAACTGGGAGAGGTACTGAAGAAGGCAGCTGAAGACTTCCCAACTCAAGAGAAAACAAATGTGCTAATCGATGAAAAGCTGGCACAATTTGTTCAATTTGGGCAGACAGCTGGAGCGACCCTGGAGAGGCTTGAAGATGAGGTAGATCATTGCTCAACTGAGCTGAAAGCATTAGCCCATGATCAACTGAAGCTCAACATCACTGTGGCTGAGTGCATTATTAATGCCGGAAAGGGGGAAAAGAGGATAAGTGCTAAGGACATGAAGGCAGACCCTAAAAACAAGATGAACATTATCCTTGAAACCCCTGACTTTGAGAAAGGCCAACAGGTGAAGAGCACTCTGAAGAAGGTGGATGCTGAAGCTCTGAAGATTGCAGAGGCCAAGAAGGGTAATGAAACCTCCTCAGCTGACCTATCAAAGTTCAAAGAAGAGCATCTAAAGGAGAAGGAGGAAAGAGCTGCAAAGAAGGGGGAAACCACAAAGAGAAAGGCATATGATGCCCTCTCAGCAGAGGTTGCCAAAAAGACAAGAACCTCAGGGAGGTTGGCAGCTAAGTCCACAACCTCTGCTGATGAAGTTCAGGTACTCCCTATTCTCAATCCTGAACCTTTGTCTTCTGAACCTCCTAAGTCTGCACCCACAAGAGTCACAGAGCTCACTGAGCTAATCAAAGAGGCTGGAGGGATGAACGAAAGAGCAAGGAAGCTAACAGCTCAGCAACAAGAAATGAGAGATAAGGTGGTTGGGAAGATGGAGACAATTGCAGAGCTAGCTGAGAGGAAAAGGAAAGAAAGGATGGCCACGTTTGATAAAACTACTTCAAAGAAGTTCAGGAGTGGTTATCAAAGATGGGCTGCTAAGCTTAAAAAGGACAAATTGACTTTCTCAAAAGCCAAATTCCCTCATCTTGACTCTTGGGTTCCTAAGAAGCTCAATGATGCTTGGGAGACTGCTAAAAGGGAATTTGTGTATTCCTTTTATGTCAGTGGAGAGTTAGGAAGAGATCATGCTCAAGAGGTGTTCAACTCATGGTTGTTTGAAGCCTATCCAAAACTCTACCCTGAGATCATTGATGCTTGGAATGATGCCTTCCCAGATCATGCTTTGAAGGCTCCTGAGCCAATCATCTTCTGGCCTTCTCAAGATGCAACTGGTGCTGTTGATAGAGAAAGGATCACTGAAGAGTGGACATCCTTGTGTGAGCATCTTGGACTCAGAGGACATTCAAAGGAGATGATGGAGAGGAAGAACGAGTTAAAGGTAAGAGTATTT
The DNA here is from genome assembly GCA_947034835.1 of Ballota nigra. Classification (NCBI taxonomy): domain Eukaryota; kingdom Viridiplantae; phylum Streptophyta; class Magnoliopsida; order Lamiales; family Lamiaceae; genus Ballota; species Ballota nigra. Next base: position 124,419,500 of record OX344723.1, read on the forward strand.
AAGCAGTATGGACTTGAACCCTTTTTCGAATCTATCTGAGAAGTTAGTATCTTTTGTTGGGCATCTGTTTATAAGTCCCAGATGTTATAAGCTTGAAACTTTTTGATAGTAGACTTCATGTAATATGTACTTCACCTTTTATCAATGAAATGAACTCTACTGATGTTTTGCCCAAGATAATATCTCATTATCATTTAGGATTATGTACTTGAATGTTTTTACTTACAAAATTTGTGAACTTTGTATGTCATCTGAAGAACCTCATCTGAAAGAAGATATGTAATAAGATAGGTTCCGGCATAATAAAAAAGGGGGAAATTGTTGGGAAAATGTATAAGACTTAAGTTTTGATTAGATGCCAAAATGTTCCTCCTAAGTTGTTTTGTAAGTAAATTATTCAGTAGAGTTAGTGCTTAGTAAATCAGTTCAACTGTTAAAGAACTGAAGTACAATTAGTAATTGTTAGAGTGTATTTAAGAATGAAGTCTGCTGAAGATGAAGTCCACTAAAGTGAAGTCCGCTGAAGTCAAGTGATCTGATAAGAAGTCTAGGTCTTGAATGTTCTCTAAGTACATTCTCACTAAGACTGAAACCATCAGGAGAGGACCAAGGTCCACTGATGGTAACTAACAATGCACATTCAATGATTAACATATTAAAAACTGCTAATTAATCTGGTTAGAACAAGGCAAATCGAATTACATTGAAGCTTACAATAAATGAAGGAATAAGAAGGGTCTCAAAGAGGAGTTCCGCCTTAAAACAAGACAAAAATCTGGGCATGCAGACTAAAGGTCCAATGAGAAGATGACACGTCAGTGTACTTTACTGACAACCGACCTGCCCCAGCCTGACAAGTACCAAAAGTCTTTCCCTAGCAATCTACAGAAAGTTGGTGAACAGGCATGGTCCTTCAGCCGTTTCTTGACAAGACTTAAAGCTTCAAATAGAGTTGTTTGAGCCAATCAGATACAAGAAGACTTACTTGAGAAGATTCAAATCCAACGGGAAGATTTTCAAGGAAGCCTATAAATACAGAAGGACGTGCTCATTTCTATGCACGGGAAACTCACAAGATCAAAGTTATCTCTACATTCATAACAACTAAGAAGCACTCAAAATTATCATTGTTTCCCAAGTGTTTCACATTTGTAGAAAGCCTAACAAGCCTTCTGTAACCAAGCTTAAAAGCTATATCCAAATCTTAGAAAGAGATAATCCAATCCTAAGCCTTGAGCTAAACTTGTAAGGATTATCTCAAAATAGTTGGAACCAAAACCCTACTCAAAACCCTACTCAGTGTTTAGGTTGAGAGCTAGTGTTAAGTGGTGTTAGTAAGCTGATTGTTGTATCAGTCTGAAAGCTGGTTTGTTTTGGGAACTAGGACCTGGAATTTCCTAGTGATCAATCATCCTAAGAGAGGATTAGTTGATCATTGTACCTTGGCACTATAACACAAGGAATTCCAAGTGAAAGGAATTCTCCTGTTTGATCAGGACAGTGGACGTAGGAGATTCATCTCTGAACCACTTTATATATTGTGTACTTATTCTCTGTTATTTCCTAAGTGTGTGTTAATCTCAAAGTTTATCAAAGTAAAACGAGTTTTCTAAGGGCTCACTAATCCGCATCTAAAAGCTAATTAGATAGTAGTTCAACTGAAAGTCTTGAGCTTTCAGTGGAGGTATTATCTCAGTAAGCTTTCTCAAGTAACTCTCAGCAGACCTCAAGTCCACTGATGAGCTACTGTCTTAAGTAACCTGATAAGTTTTACAAGAAGTTTTAATTTGTAATCACAGGTGTATTCCCCCCCCCCCATACACCTGTTTACTCGTTTCGGTACCAACAAAGTTCATCAGCCTTGCTGACTCCTCAAAAGGCACCGTATGTAAGATAATATTCCTGGCCACGTTGTCTAGTCCAACCATCTTGATCTCGTCATTGGTCATGTCTTTCCTTTCTTTAGGGACCTGTACACCGATCTCAAGATGTTCATATCCCAGTCCTCTGACATTAGATATAATGATCTGTTGGTCCCATTAAATAGATTAATTGCGGAAGCTTTAAAGGTTATGTCTTTTAACAAGATCTTTAATAAGAGCACAATAATTTAAACAAGATAGAATTGAAGAAAGTAGTGACCAGATTTATAGTGGTTCGGATTTCAATATCCTACGTCCACTCTCCTGTTTTATCAAAGGGGTCTCACTAACCAACCAACAACCAACTTGCTTACTGGAATTGTGAAGTACCAGTTCCTTCTTACAATCCCTTTAGATCTAACTTAGATCTAAAGTCTACAGCCTTCAACCTTTTCTTAGAGATGAACAGGTTGAGATCCAACTACTCCTTTAAGAGTATATATGAAATATGAGAACAATAAGAGTGCTAAGAGTGATAAAACAAAGGCTTGGAATGTGACTTCTTGCGCGTGAGGATCTAGAGCCTTTCTTTGAGACTGCGCTCTTGTATTTATAGAGGTGATTAGGGTTTAGCCATTGGAGAGCTAATCTAATCAGATCTATATTTAAGGAAGCTTCCAATCAATCAATTCCCTAATTGATTGATTGGGTTGGTGGGATCCTTGGATTGATTGACTTCAAAACTTTCCAATCCGATCTTGTTGACTTGATTTAAATCACCAACGGTCAAATCCTTCCAATGCCTAACTCTGATTCTCTCCAGAGAAGGCAAGACCATACACCAGGCAACCTCAATGTCTTCTGGTCCAGAGTTGGTTAAGAAACAGATTACTCAGGAGAATCAGGAGATGATTCTGAGCATCTTTTATTTCACCAGACTCGTCTGGTCTGGGGAACGTTCTCTGCCTCTGGTCAGTCTCATCTGGTGAAGTCTTCTGATGGAGTCCTCTGGTGAAGTCCTCTGGAAGATCTTCTGGTAGGTCTTCTGGAAGGTCTTCTAGTAGGTCTTCTGGTGACTCTTCTGGTGAAGTCTTCTGGTCTGGCAGTTCCCCTAGACTAAGTCCTAATCTAGTTCCACATCTGGCTAACAGGTCCAGATGGTCCTATTACATTTTCTGGTTTGTTTTAACTCATCAAAACTAACAATTTTTATCCTAAAAATTTCCCCCTTTTTGATGGAGTTAAAACACAACCAGAACTGATAAAAAACATAAACACTTAAGCATGAAAACAAGAAAAGGATAAGACCTTAGAATAGATCTTATCATGCAAACAAGAAGACAACAAGAAGTTGTCTTTAAGACATAGAAGATGTGATATTTCATTAATAATAAGAATAAAGAGGATTACAGATTACAATGCAATTCTGGTCCTATTCTAAGCATATCTTCTGTTCTCCTTAGGCACCAGGAACCAGTCAAAGAATCTGCCTTGAATGGCCTTGAGTTCTGCAGAAGATGTTGGAGTGAAATTTTCCAACACCTTGGTCTTGTACAACTTCTTCAGTTCTGCCCAATCCACCTGGTCCCCTATCATGGGAGTGTTGAGATAATGGAATTCAGGGGCAGTGACTTCCAGGTTGAACTCTATGGTTGAATCCATCAGCTGCTTGTAGAGCCCTGCATCGTATGCCTTCATCCAAGTGTGGAAAGTCCTGTTGATGAGCGCATCATCCTCTGGTGGAGGCCTCTGAATGTAATGCTGGATAAACCATAAGGTTTTGGCTTCTCTCCATTTCTCTATCACAGGGACAGGCACAGTAGAGTCAAAAGACCCTTCTGTCCTGAGAGGCAAAATCTCCATCACTTCAATAGGAGCCTTCTCTGGCTGGGATCCATTGGCACCAGAAGAGATGCCAGCTTCTCTGGTCTTCTTGTTCTGCCTCCTAACATATCGGAGCCTCTGCTCTTCATCTATGTTCTTCCTAATCCTGGCTTGCCTCTCTTCAGGCGTCTCTTCCTTGAATCTCTTCTCTGCCTCTTCAACAACAGATTCAAGGAAGCTCTTCTTGACTTTTCTTATCTTCCTCTTACTAGGTCCAGAAACGAAAATAGGATCCTGCTCTGTATCAGTTATCTCTTCTTCTGCCGCCAGCTGCTTAGCCATGGTAAGAGATTTCAACTCTTCCTTCTTCTTCTTCTGCAGCTCCGCCTGGGCCAATGTGTTCTCCAGCAGGTCCAGACGAGCCTCATGGCTAAAGAGAGTCTCCAGGGTGGTCTTCGCCAGATCAGTTCTGGCCTGCTCTCCCCCCCCCCTTTTAACTTCATCAAACAGGGGCTGCACTACCTGCCTTATGGGATCAGGCAAGGCAGTGGAAGAGGAAGAGTGAAGATCATGGAGTTGCCTGGCTTCTTCCAGGTAGGCCTTTGATTCAACTTCCAGCTTCTCTTGTTTCTCGAGCATCTCCTGGAGAGAGTCCTTGAGCTTGGCAGTCTGCAGCATCTGTGAGGCCATCTCCACCTTGAGCACTGAGACAGGTCTCACTTGGTCCAGAACATATTGCTGGATCTGCCTCTGGCTTTCGTGCACATCCATCTTCAGGTAGAGGCAGTCAGATTTGAAAGCTGCTTTGGCAGAGGCAAAGACATCATTAATCTGTTTCAAAAACTTTCTCCTCTCATCTTTGATCTGGTGCTCTACCAGAGCTGGCGCCAGGTGCTGCATGGCCTTAGAGAATCTGCCAATCTGCAAGATTTGTTCATTGAAGAACAACTTCATCTTCTGGAGGACGGCAGGAGTGACATCAAAGTCCTCTTCATCAGAGTAGAGCTCTGGAGGAAATGTGAAGTGAGGGCCAAACTTGTAAGAGGGGCCCTCTGGGGAGATCATCACTCCCTGCTGGATCAATAAGGTACGAATCACCACCTTGGTTGCCTCTGGAGTTTCTAACTCCGCAGGATTCTGGAGATTAGCTTCCTCTTGAGGTCAATCTCCCAGGCAGTGAAATTAGGAGGACCCATCTATTCAAGCAGCAGCATCAGGTCCTCCACATCATCAAGTCTGGCCTTGCTCCAGACCTTGGCGTCAGTCAGATCCACCAAAAGGGGTAAGTGCTAAAGAAGGATAGAGAAGTGCTCTTTTAGCCAGAGCTGAGCACTTACAATCATGCTCTGCCTAATGGGACCCATATTATCAGATGAGAATAAAAAGGGTTTGGGCCCAGAGGCAGAGGAGGATGGGGATAAGTAATCCCAACTCAAAAGCTAACTCTCTGAATCTGGTTTCAGCCAAAGGCTTAGTCAAAATATTTGCTATCTGCTTCTCTGTTGCAATCTTTTCCATCCGTATATCTCCCTTCTCAACATGGTCTCTGATAAAGTGATGCCTTATATCAACATGTTTGCATCTGGTATGAAGAACTGGATTCTGGGTGATTGCTATTGCACTATTACTATCACAAAAGATTGGAATATCCTTAGCTTTAATCTGGTAGTCCCTTAACTGTTGACTAATCCAGAGTAGTTGTGAACAACAGCTGCCTGCGGCCATATACTCTGCTTCTGTTGTTGATGTAGCAACTGAAGTATGCTTCTTAGAAAACCAAGATACCAACTTATTTCCTAAAAATTGGCATGTTCCACTTGTAGACTTTCTATCTATTCTGCACCCACCACAATCTGAATCCGAATAACCACTTAACTCTAAATTGTCATTTGCAGGATACCATAACACCAAATTCACTATCCCTTTAAGATACTTCAATATCTTCCTAGCTGCTTCCAAATGACTTTTCTTAGGATTAGCTTGAAATCTGGCGCACACACCAACTGCAAAGGTTATATCTGGTCTGCTTGCAGTCAAGTACAGAAGAGAACCAATAAGTGCTCTGTACTGAGTCTGGTCCACACTCTCTCCAGACTCATCTGGATCCATGTTGAAATTTATCATCATAGGGATCTTGGCTGCTTTGCTAGATCCTATTCCAAATTTCTCTAACATGTTTCTGATGTACTTAGCCTGATTGATGAAAATTCCCTTCTCTGATTGCTTTACCTGCAGACCTAAGAAATAATTCATCTCACCCATCATAGACATTTCAAACTGGCTCTGCATGAGTTCACCAAACTTCTCACACAGCTTCTTGTTAGGGGATCCAAATATAATGTCATCAACATATATTTGGACCAGAAGGATGTCATTTCCTTCTTCTTTCCTAAACAAGGTCATATCAATCTTACCCTTAGCAAAACCATTGTCCAGAAGAAATTGAGAAAGAGTGTCATACCATGCTCTGGGTGTCTGCTTCAGCCCATAAAGAGCTTTCTTAAGCTTAAACACCTTGTCACCTTGTTCAAAACCAGGAGGTTGTTCCACATACACTTCCTCAATGAGAATCCCATTAAGAAAGGCAGATTTCACATCCATCTGGTATACTTTGAACTTCATGTGAGCAGCATATGCTAAGAACACTCTAATGGCTTCTAGTCTGGCCATAGGAGTAAATGTCTCATCATAGTCTATTCCTTCAGACTGAGAATACCCCTGAGCCACTAGCCTTGCCTTATTCCTAGTAATGACATCATTCTCATCTTTCTTATTCTTGAAAACCCACTTAGTGTCTATCACCTTTTGATGTCCTGGTCTGTCTACCAGCTCCCAAACATCCTGTCTGGTGAATTGATTCAACTCCTCTTGCATAGCAACAATCCAATTTGAATCTTTCAGTGCCTCCTTGATGTTCTTGGGCTCAATCAAAGACACATAGCAACTGAATAAGGCAGCTAAGTTAAGAGTTCTCCTAGTCTGGACACCCTTAGTTGGATCTCCAATAATCAGGTCATTGGGGTGATCAACCAGGGTCCTCCTTCCCGTGGCCTTGCCTGATTGACCATCTGCTGCAGTACCTTGGTGATTATCACCAACTGCAGGAGAGCTTCCCCCTACAGGAGTTCCAACCTCTTCTGGTTTTGCTCCTTCTGAAGACTTCTTCTTCAGAGAACCAGAAGATGGGACATCATCCGAATCTGAATCTGAATCAAGAATAGGTGGATTGACCTTAATTACTCTGGGAGTAGTCTGATTCTGTGTCTCTTCAGAAGACTTTAAGTCCACCTTGCACTCAAAAGCAGATTCATAAAAAACAACATGAGGTGTTTCCTCCACACAAATTGAATTCTTATTAAAAACTCTAAATGCTTTGCTAGTGTTGGAATATCCCAAAAATATTCCATCTGCTACTTTAGCATCAAAAGTTTTTAATTTTGATTTCCCATTGTCATGGATGAAACACTTGCAACAAAAAATGTGAAAATATGAAACAGATGGAGTTTTACCTTTCCATACCTCATATGGAGTCTTACTATGTCTCTGGGCAATTAGGCATCTGTTCTGAGTATAATAGGCTGTGTTGATAGCTTCTGCCCAAAACCTCTGTGATGTGTTGTACTCTGCTAGAAGAGTCCTTGCAGCTTCCTTTAGGGTTCTATTCCTCATTTCTGCTACTCCATTTTGTTGGGGTGTTCTGGCAGCAGATGTCTCATGAAAAATTCCATGTTCCTTGCAATACTCTGTAATGTGTGAATTCAGAAACTCTGTCCCCTTGTCACTTCTGATTCTGACTATGCTTTGGTTCTGCTCATTCTGAATCTGCTTGAAGAATTCTGGCAGCTTAGTGATAGTTTCATTTTTCTTAAACAAGAACACTACCCAAGTGTATCTTGAAAAGTCATCTACTATCACCAAGGTGTACTTCCTTCCACTGAAACTAAGAGGAGAAACAGGTCCAAACAGGTCCATGTGAAGTAGTTGAAGTACTCTAGTTGTGGTTGTGCTCTGGACATCCTTAAAGGAGGTCTTGGGTTGTTTACCCTTCTGGCATGAACCACAAATCTGATCCTTCTTAAACACTTCATTAGGAAGACCTCGAATAAGACCTTTTCTGGCAATCTTATTCAGTGTTTTGAAGTTAAGGTGGCTCAATCTCTTGTGCCATAACCAGTTATCTTCTGCAGATCCTTTAGCAACCAAGCAAGCATTTCTTGGGCAACTGCTAAAATCTGTAAGATAAATGTTACCCTTCCTCAAGCCTATAAGAAAAATATCACTATAATCAGAAGAAAAGACAGTGCATGAATCACTAGAAAATTTCACTAAGTATCCCCTGTCATAAAATTGGGATACTGAAAGCAAATTATGCTTGAGTCCTTCAACATAGTAGACTTCATCTACAGATACGCCATTAAAGGTCAACTTTCCAACACCTCTGGTGATTCCATAGTTGTTGTCACCAAACATCACTCTTGGCCTATTCAATGGCTTGAAATCCTGGAGATGATCTTTCTGGAATGTCATGTGCTTGGAACATCTACAATCAATGTACCACACATGTTTGCTTGAAAGTCCTTTCTCCAATGGGCTCTTATCATCATGCAGAGAGATCAATTAGGTCCCCTACTAAAGCTGGGTCCTGATTGGTTAGTTGCAGATTTTGTAGGAATCCAAAGATAGAGATCATCCCTTGCTGGATGAGGAGATCTTATCTTCCTTCCAAATCTATCTACCAGCACATGTCCTCTCACAATGACATATTGAGCTACTGGTCTGATCAGAACAACTTTCCTATAAACAGGTCTGGTGTATTTTTTTCTCAAATCTGGCCTTTGGAATGGCCTGCCTTAAAGATATGGTCTTAAAGGTCTGGTTGTAAGGGTACATCCTAGAAGAACCGTCTCTGGTGTCATAACTACCCATATCAGTTGGTTTTCTATAGATGGGTCTGGAAGACCTCCTCTGGTTCTGAAAATTGGATCTATTTTGATGATAAAATTCCTTCTGAGTACTACTGTTCTGGAATCTTCTTTGAGCATACCCCTTTTGAGATCCCTGAATCTGATTGAGGTTCTCTGGTTCAGTATATCTCCTTTGGTATCTCCAATTCTGATTAGGTTTCCTCTTAGAGTTTTCCTTTTGAGGTCCCCTAATTTGCTTAGGTTCCACTCTTTTAGGTTTTCTCTGAGGTCTCCTAATCTGGTTAGGCATCTGAACAGAACCATCAATCCTCATAGGTTCTCCTATCTGGCGTTTTTGCTCTAAGATTTCCTCTTCCAGTTCAGTGAACTTATTGGGAACCTCATCTATATGGTCAGCAGAGCAATCTTTAATTCGATTAGGATTTTTAACTACTCTGTGACCTTTTCCATTAGGTCCTTTTCATCCCAAATTTCTACCAATTCACCAGATCTTTGAGACAACTTTCCTTTATTGCATAAAAATTTAGTAGATCTGGTTGTAGTTCCAGAATATCCTAAACCACTCTTATCATGTACTCTTTGAGAAGATCCTTGTATCATGGATACAACAGTTGGAACTTCTCTGGTCTTGGATACTTCCATGATAGGTTGTTCAACTTGCTTACCCTTGATAAGATATTGGTATTTGGCCTTAAGTTCATTGAACTCTTCTGCCTGAGAGTTCTTCTCTTTCATGAGTTGGTCTACCAGAGTATCTCTTTCTGTGACCTTTTCTTGAAGTTCAGAGACTTCTTTAGAATGGTCTTTCATGAGTTCTCTGACAGATTTTTGCTCATTTGATAAAAACTGAACTTCAGCTCTTAGCCTACCATTTTCTTTTTCAAGCTTTTGGCAAAGTTGGACACAATTTTGGAGATCCGATAGCATTTGCTGCATATCAGACTCTCTGGAAGCACCAGATGAATGAGAGGATTCAGTATATTTGGAATTTGATAAGAATAAGGTAGGTTTATTTACCTCAGTGATGTCTTCCATAAGATATATATCATCATCAGATCCGAAATCAGAAGAAGAAGAAGAAGAAGAAGAAGAAGAACTGGAACTAGTATCCTCCTCCTCTGCTTCTGCCAGTAGTGCTCTCTTGTCTGCGTATCTCCTATCTCTCTTGAGTCTTTTCTCTTCTCTTTCTCTAGGAGTCAATTGAGGACAATCATAGCTATAGTGACCAGGTTTGTTGCAGGTGTAACAGGTGTTGTCTCATCTGGGACTGGGACTTGGATCTCTCCTCCTCTGGTTGTACTCTGTTCTGGCTAGACTACTCTCTCTCCTCTGATAGTCAGATCTGCTAGAACTGCCATCCCTCCTCTGGTAATCTGATCTCCCAGAGCTGCTTTCTCTTCTCCTCTCTGAAGTTCTGAATCTAGTCTCCCTAGAGTCTCCAGCTGTCCTTTCTTTATCTGCAGCTTTGAAAGAAGTCTTCCTATCTCTAGTAGATTCCTTCCAATGCTTTTTGTACCTGCTATATTTAGAACCCATCTTATCAAGTTTACGGGTTAGAAGTGCTACCTGCTCCTTGAGACTTAAGTCATCTGCAGTAGACTCCTTTGGCTTATCATCTGTCTTGATAGTTGAGGAAAAAGCAACTCCTTTCTGGCCAGAAGAGGAAACCTCTTCTGTTTGATCCTCCTCTTGAAGATCATACTCGTAAGCTTTGAGATCAGACAACAGAAGATGATGATCCAGAGTGTTGAGATCCTTGTTGTCTTTAATCACAGTCACTTTGATTCTCCACCTGCTGGTAGTGAACGCAAGATTTTACTATTAATTTCTTTTTCTGAATAGGTCTTACCTAAGGCACTAGCCTTATTAAGGAGATTTGTGAGGCGCATATCCAGCTGGTCAATGGTCTCGTCTGGTTTCATATTGAAGGTGTCAAACGAGTGTTGAACAGCTTGGAGTTTGTTATCCTTGATCTTCTATGTTCCCTCACAGAGCAGTGCAAGTTTGTCCCACATCTCCTTGGCAGTGGCATATGTTCTGACCTTTTCAATCACCTCCTTTGTGAGTGTGTTAATGATTTCAGTCCTTGCTACCTGGTCTAGGTTATACAACTTCCTTTCATCATTGTCTAGCTCGTCTTTCTTCTTTAATACCTTCTGTCTAGCAACACGAGCACCCGTTCTCTCCTCTGCAGATTCACTCGTTTCTGCCCTGGACTCAGACCTGCCATCATCAATAGGAGTCCAATAAAATTTGATGGGGCCACTTTCTACCACATCTAACATGCGGTGGTGGATAGCTCCAAGATGATTACTCATCATGAAGCTCCAGTGGCTGTAATCCTCAAAGGAGAATTTTGGTAACTTGCGGCTCTTATATGAAGATTTTGAAGACATTTTTACTAAAAAGATTTAACAATAAATTAATCCAAACACAATAAATAGCAATGGATCTGCCCAGTGACCACCAAAAAGCTTTACAAAGCAGTGGTCTTGGACACACTGCTCTGATACCACTTGTTGGTCCCAATAAGTAGATTAATTGCGGAAGCTTTAAAGGTTGTGTCTTTTAACAAGATCTTTAATAAGAGCACAATAATTTAAACAAGACAGAATTGAAGAAAGCAGTAGATAGACTAGATTTATAGTAGTTCAGATTTCAATATCCTACATCCACTCTCTTTTTTTATCAAAGGGGTCTCACTAACCAACCAACAACCAACTTGCTTACTGGAATTGTGAAGTACCAGTTCCTTCTTACAATCCCTTTAGATCTAACTTAGATCTAAAGTCTACAGCCTTCAACCTTTTCTTAGAGATGAACATGTTGAGATCCAACTACCCCTTTAAGAGTATATATGAAATATGAGAACAATAAGAGTGCTAAGAGTGATAAAACAAAGGCTTGGAATGTGACTTCTTGCGCGTGAGGATCTAGAGCCTTTCTTTGAGACTGCACTCTTGTATTTATAGAGGTGATTAGGGTTTAGCCGTTGGAGAGTTAATCTAATCAGATCTCTATTTAAGAAAGCTTCCAATCAATCAATTCCCTAATTGATTGATTGGGTTGGTGGGATCCTTGGATTGATTGACTTCAAAACTTTCCAATCCTATCTTGTTGACTTGATTTAAATCACCAACGGTCAAATGCTTCCAATGCCTAACTCTGATTCTCTCCAGAGAAGGCGGGACCAGACACCAGGCAACCTCAATGTCTTCTGGTCCAGAGTTGGTTAAGAAATATATTACTCAGGAGAATCAGGAGATGATTCTGAGCATCTTTTGTTTCACCAGACTCGTCTGGTCTGGACTCGTCTGGTCTGGGGAAGGTTCTCTGTCTCTGGTCAGTCTCATCTGGTGAAGTCTTCTGATGGAGTCCTCTGGAAGATCTTCTGGTAGGTCTTCTGGAAGGTCTTCTGGTAGGTCTTCTAGTGACTCTTCTGGTGAAGTCTTCTGGTCTGGCAGTTCCCCTAGACTAAGTCCTAATCTAGTTCTACATCTGGCTAACAGGTCCAGATGGTCCTATTATATTTTCTGGTTTGTTTTAACTCATCAAAACTAACAACTTTTATCCTAACATTATCTTAATCGGTCCTTCCCTGAGAACACGTGGCATTTGGTCATGGATGGCATCAAGATGCGCTTCTAGTCTGAACGTCCAATAGACAAAGTTAGATACAGAGAATTCAGGTAACGAAGCTTCAAGTCTCCTCGAAGTCATGATTATGCAAGGTTTATGAAAAGCAAACTTAGATCTATTCTGTGACCACCAACAGTTTCCCATCTGAAACTATTAGTATTCAAAGTCAGTGGTCTTTTGAACCACTACTCTGATACCACTTGTTGGTCCCGGTACAACCACTCTGTCACACCCCAATTTTCATAATAGTAAATTTTGCAAAAACATAAGAATAATTTTGAATAAAAAGGCGTGAACTAAAAATTTACTTAAAAATAAAGCATGATATTTTATTTCAAAAGAAAAATACTTAATAAATAGGAAACAACAGAAGACTTAATATTAATTTAAAACTGTAATTCATACAAAAATATAGCTATTTCATGAGAGCTTAACTTGAAAATACTGGGTTAATATATAAACTTTATTTCAATGTAAAATAACTTGAAAGAGCATCATCCATCGCCTCTCCACGCTTCCGCTGCGAACTCTGATAATGTTAAAATAAATGGGGTGAGCATGCAAGCACACTCAGTGAAGCCCAGTTATTCAAAACTTAATGCTAAAAATAAATAGTCGAGTAAATATAACATAACAAATAGTATTCACAATCGTCACATATACTTTGCCACATAAACTTTGCCACATATACTTGTTCAAATAAACTTTGCCACAAATACTTATATACTTTGCCACATATACTTTGCCACTAATTCACTTTGCCACAAATACTTTGCCACCTATACTTTCCCACTAATATACTTTACCACCAATATTTTCCCACTAATATACTTTGCCACCTATACTTTCCCACTAATATACTTTACCACCTATACTTTCCCACTAATTCACTTTGTCACCTATACTTTCCCACTAATATAACATTGTCACATATAACATGGAAAATATTCACATAGCATATAACTCAAATAATTATTTAAAATATTAAATAAAGAATAACACATGCAAATAAACTCTACTAACCATTGTAGAGTAAAAGCAATTGAAACCCCACCTCAAAATGAAATGTCGTGAATGCAGGTATGGGGGGGAATACACGTATACAAATTTTTTCAACTTAAAACCCTGCTGAGTCCCCTTTACTCAGAGTGATAAAGAACTGAGAGCTGATAATCTCCCCACTGACTACACTTAGTGCGGGTCAGTTGGCTGACTATCAATTCGAGTTCAGTGCGGAAATGCGTGAGCCCTGATAGTTTAAAGTCTTGTTTAGTTTGCTTTCTGAAAACCTGATTACTCAGTTCTGAATAGTGATTAGTAGGGCAGTGCTCTTGTTTGATGATCAAGCTGATTGATTCAGTTTGATAAAACAAATGCTATGAATGAACAAGTAATATAACAAGCAAGCACAATATCAAAGCAATAAGAACACAGGGAGTTTAATGTGGTTCAGAGACTCAAGCTCCTACGTCCACGGCCTGGTTTAACAGGAAATCCACTCAAGGGATTCTTATTTTTAACGTGCCAAGGTGCACCAAGATCAGCTACCTCACTGACCTATACAAACTCCTCCAACTAACTCACTAACTTAACTTACTACCAACAAACCTAACAAGTAGGGTTTTGGTTTCAGTTTGGATTCCAACTAGATTGTGATTATCCTTACAAGACAAAGTTATGCTAAGGATTGGATAATCACTCTAAGCTTAAGATATTGCTAGTACGCTCATTGGAATACAGAATAACTCTCAGAAACTGAGAAACACTTGGGAAATTTAACTGGTTTCGAGTGCTTCTTCTAAAGACTGAATGCTTGAATGCTTGAGAGTTTGAGTAATTTCTGGCTTGGAAATTTCCCGTAACCTTGAATGGGTTCAAGGCCTTCTGTATTTATAGGTGATTTGAAAACTATCCGTTGGAAGAGATAGCCTTTTGTTCATCTATGTAGAGTGGCTCAAACGGACATATTTCCCATGCATCAGCCGTCCTTGCATGGATTAGGTAACTTGCATTTAATGCTTGCCCGTTGAATATGCAGTCTGAAGTCAGTCTTAGTGTCAGGTTCCGTACGTGCGTGTCCTTCCCGGATTGGTCCACGTCATCAGGTTGGTGAGAATGTCAAAACTTATTCCTAGGCTTCAGGCTTGTCTTATTAAGTTCTTTTTATCTCGAGCACAACGGTCTTGTCCTGACACTTACATTCCTTTTGCATTGATTGGCTCTACTCCAAGTCTTTCCCAAAAACTCAGTATCAACCTGTTCCCTTCAGGACTGAGTTAGTAATTACCTCAGGGTCATACTCTTCATCACTGACACTTACTCAGCCAACTTAGAAGACTGCCATAAGTTCAAGATGGTGCTCTTCGTCTTCAGGCTCTTAGTCTTGATTGTTATCAGTAAGTTCTCCTCTCACTGAGTACCTGTAAAGTGTAAAATGACTAAGTACAAAGCCTAACCAAGACTAGCCTGACTAAGACAAACTAAGGCAACTCATCTTTTCAGGGGCTTTGGGATCTTGATCAAAACTGACAATGTCCCAACAGGCTTGATATTTATCCAGTCCATATTTTCTTCTTTTTTGGTGGACCGATTTCTTTGCCTGATTAATATTGAGCCTATGACAAGCATCCTTTGGATTGATTCCCACCATATCTGCATGCGACCATTCAAAAACATCGTGATTCACCTTGAGAAACTCAGTCATACGGGTTCTGTAAGGTTCAGGGAGCTCAGACCCAATGTAAAGTTCTAGACCATCACATTCAGGATTAACTTTGAGAGCTTCCAGTTATTCGACTGGAGTTGCTCTTCATTTTTGTCCTTTCCAACGTGGGTCTATTATAGGTCCCTCAAGGTTTAACTCGTCTTTAATATCCATTGGGTTGGCTCATAGGCGGGTATCTAGATCATCTGCTTGTCTTGGCTCAATATTGTTTGCTAAAATTGGGCCCTTCAAGCCATTGACGAAAGGTTGCTCATTAATATACATAGGTTGCTCAGCAGGAACTGGAATTCTCTCTCCTTGCGCAAGTTGTTTATTTCGGGGTAAGAGTTGCTCGCCCAGAATAGGGAGTTGTTCGTCCAACTCTATTTGATCTTCCTTGGAATCCAGAATATCATCCAGAACAGATGGTTCATCTGTTGGATAACTGGTGGATGCCTCCATTATCGAAACTTTTTTTTCATTAGACTGAAGTTGACGAAGGAATTATCTTGCTTTTTTCTGATCCCCTTTTAATGATCCTGCTCCTTTTGAAGTTGGAAATTTTATACAGTAGTAGTAGGTTGAAACTGCCGCTTTAAATTCATTCAAAAAAGGTAAAGAAACCCATTATAGGTAGATTGGTGATCTACAATAAAAAAAAATTCTACCATTCTAGTCAATCTCCTTTCTGGGTCCTCGGTCGATACAAGTTCGACAGACAACCTAATTATCCCAAATGGGATATGTTGGGGTTATACATGAAAGTATGCTTTTACGTTGTATAACCTATGTATTAAACACTTATTTATGAGAATAAATCTTTTACCACTGTTGCTATAAATATGAATGAATGTTATATATGTTTATTGTAAACCGTTCAAGATATAGTACGTGTTACACTGTAGTTAATGCGGTGATACCAGATCATGGAAGATCACATTAAGAGTTCCTTGTAAATAAATGTACAACTTCACGACCTAAGTGGAATTAAATAATTCACTATGTAAGGTTGAGGTGTAGTTCTCAGATTGGTCTGTCTTGACCAAGAGATTGCAATAGCACACATTTTGTATGTGCTGAAGAGGACCTACAGAGAGGATAAATTCTTATGTTCTGAAGGAAGAAGAATTAGACCTCAGTGGTTGTTGATTTCTTAATCTCTGTCACTTAAGTAGGACCGTGTGTGGTTAATACTTATTGCTTTGATACATGTTGGGTGAGGATCATTGTGACTTCGATAGCTTGTGCTTTGGGCAATAATATTGATCATACGACAGTTGCTAAAATTTAAGATGGAGAAATGTGTGCAAGTATGTCTTGTGTGATTTATCCCCTTAGTGGGTTCAGAAGTTTTATCGTACCAAATCTTGCAAATGGAAATTAGTTTTTCGGTACGGATAATAATGTTGAGTTGTCTTTACTCCAAGGCACAAGATATTAATTAATTTAGAGTTATTCAGAACCTCAATTAATTAATGGATTAGATAATCTTAAACACGAGAAATAATAACCGGGAGCTCATATTATCGTAATATGGATTTAGATGGATAGTGCAATATTAATTTAATAGTGATATTAATTAATATTAATGGACTGAATTATATTGCGGATCAATATTGAAAATTCAGAAGCTCATTGGAGGTCCAATTTTAATTCTCCTAAAGGCCCCTCAAGTAGCCCAATAATAATAAGGTAATTAAAATAAAAGAAAAATATTATTGCTGATTTTTCCCTATTATTTTTGAAAATTATGATTTAGAGAGAGAAAATATTTTGTTGATTTTCTTGGAAATATATTATGGAAGATATGTATTCTTGAAATACAAGATTATCTCATAAATTCAAGAAGATCCAAATCTTGTTTTGTCATCCTAATATTTTCTAAAATTGCATAATAATAAGAGGGGGAGATTTTTGTGGAATATTTTATTGTGGAGAAAAGAATATATGAGATATATTCAAGATTTCTTGGAGATTAAGAAAAAAATTTCTCTCTCTCCCTTTCACTAGTAAAAATCGGACAGCCCTCTTATAAATTAAGGATGAATTTTTCATCCCCAGTTTACGAGTTCCATGAGTTGGAAAAATTAAGAGCAATATATATTTTTCTTCTTCCTTCATATTATTAATTGTTCGTTAAGCACTTCCTACCGGTGAACGAACAAGGTTAAAGGGAATACTTGAGAAGGTCTTTCGGTTGATAGGATCGTCAAAGTTTGTCACGTTATTCTCAAAGACCATAGCTTCAAGAGGTATGTGATCGCCTAAACTCCTAGATTTTCTGCTATAGGACTTTATGTGAATTAATACATATGCATGATGATAAACATGTTGTTGAAATTATTTATTTGAATTAATTAGGATTAAATCATTCTAGTAATAATTAATTTTAAAATTGTATTTAAATATCACCCCGAATAGATCCGGGCAACCAGATTTCCCCAACAGGATAGTTACAGCAGCACCAAACCCTAAGATTCTATGATTTGAATCTTCAATGTAGCTCGTATAATCTCCAAGTTGGTCGAGCGTATTCTTGAAGATGATATTGGTGTATGCTCCGGTGTCGACTAGCAGACGATGTACTTTGGTCTCATAATATTAGCACATATAGCGAGGGAATCATTATGGGGAGTAAGGATTCCGTCAAGATAGTGTATGCTCTTGAGGGTTTGTTCATCATCTTCCTCATCAGAGCTCTGAGTGTTGTTCGCCCGGGGTCTTTTACCAGGTGCTCGTCGGATAAAATTTGACAACGTGCCCTTCTCATAGAATGACTAGAGTTGCTTGAGCAAGTCTCTACACTCACTCGTAAAGTGCCCTACATTTTGGTAGTAGGCACAATACTTTTTTGGGTTGAGCTTGCTAGCCTCTTAGTGGATCTTTCTGGTCACGGAGAGCAACTTTTTGTCCTTTACATTGTTATATATTGTATCAATGGATACGGTGAGCACCTGGTTAAGCTTTTCCTTAACTCCGTCCCTTCATTGAATGCCTTCATGTTCTTTGGGACTCGGTAGCCGGTTCTGCTGGGCTTTTTTAGATTTTCCTTCGGGTCCGTCTTGTCTCCCATGTCTTTTTGTAGGGCTTCGTGCATGGAGATAAAGATACCGGCCCGATTACGGAATTCAGCATAGTTTTTAGGGCATGAAAGATGCATTTCCTTCCATAGCTATGTGCCCTTTTTTAACCCGGCCATCACAGCTACGGTCTTTGTATCTCAACTCACCGATTCTCCTTCCAATAACACTTTATCAAATCTTTCAAAGAAAGACCGGTCCGACTCATCATCAGATTGTTTTAAGTCAGATAACCGGTATTTTTGGGAAAGGTATGATCCGGCTGTGGAGAAGTGGGAGATGAACTCCTTGCCCAGCTAGGCAAAAGAATGAGTTGATGCCGATTGCATGGCAGAAAACCATTTATGCACCCGGTCCCCCAGGGTTAGGGGAAAATTCCAACATTGGGTCGCATCAATTGCCCCCATTGAAATCATGTAGTCGGGATATTTCATCATATGGACCCGGTGTAACGCCCCGAACCCAATATATATTAATTATATCGAATTCGAAGTGTTATTGTGATCAAAAGTCCGAACTATAAAATTTTTGAAGGAAATATAACGGAAATGAGAGATGATGAGTTTTTATGCAGCGGAAGAAATGGGTAGAATAATTTTAATAAGTATCTTACACACATATATGTGTACATAAAACATAGTATCAACAGTAACGTTTTATTTAAGTGGGGAACTCCGTGTCGTCTCTATTACTGTCCTTGCTCCACGAAATCATAATCTGCAAGGGGTTAGGAAAATGGGGCGTGAGAATTGAATTCTCACATATGGGTGATTTGCAACATCATGGGATTGGTAAATCCGAAATATATTAAATTATACTCATTGATAAAGTGTTTATTTTATTTAATCAGTTGACATATATAAGAGATTATAAAGATTTAAACGGTAATTAAGCATATTTCGCATGATATAATTGAAATAGCACAAGTTGGTTCACATTAGGGCAAAGCCCAAAGTCATATCACATATTATCACAACTATCAAACCATAAACGTACAATCATTCCACTTCCATCAAAGTTACTCTTTTCAACTCCAACCATCAACAGCCTTGATTCTGAGGGCGTCCAACGACAGCTGTCCCCGGAGACCGGAAAAATAATCAACGACCTTGATTCCGAGGGCGTCCAACGACAGCTGTCCCCGGAGGTCGGAAATCAATACCCAAAACACAACTCAGTACTTACTGATTTCCATAAAACTGATACAACAACTTCATTGAGAAATTACTTGACTGATAACTGAACTGATTCATGCTCACGTAAGGTGTTTACTCATGCAGTGGTGATCGATTCACAAAACAACAGGCTAAAAATAACATATATAGTTATATCACATAATCCAAACAGTTATATAGATAGGTGTTACATTTATGTTGGATTAGATATTTTTTATTTGATTTAATCGAGTTCAGGAAATACCGGCACGACGTTATTATTAGCAGATCAATCAACAGATCATCACCCACCTGATTGTTTCGAGTCCCGAGAATGATGTGTAGGCAGAGGGTCGAGTCCTCGGTGCGTGTCCCGAAAAGTACAGAATCCTAGTAGGAAGATATTTAATTAAAAGTTTACCTTTGAAAACGTTTAGGAAAACTTGAGAGTTTGTGTTACGAGAATCGAGAAAGTTGTGGTCTTATAAACTCAAAAGGACTTGCTTAAGGGTCACACTCTATTTTGGTAAATACACCACTTCTAAAAAGGTGAGTGTATTGAGGGAGTGTATTTACTAGTATACTTGACTATTTGGATTACTACAAAAACAATCTTTTGATAAGTACACCCCTTTTTAAGAGGAGGTGTATTAGGGGGTTGTATTTACTAATTTCTGTTGTGTAACAGGGGGGTGTATTTACTGAATTCAGTGGTGTAACAGGGGGTGTATTTACTGAATTCAGGGTGTCCTTAACAAAGGCCCTTTAAGGAAGAAAAATATAAGAATTCATATTTTATAAAAAACTCTTATTAAAACTTATTAAAGACTTTGGATTTTCTAAGACAAATTATAAAAAGTACTTTTCTTTTCTAATATTAATAACACTTCTAATATTGATTAGTGACACTTTCTAAACAAAAGAATTATACTATTTTCTACCTTTTTCATTTGTTTACTAAATTTTGAACATAAGCACTCTTGCCCTTTTCGATCTTTTTTCCAAACTCTACTACAGTGCTAAACAATTAATTTCATCACTATATCATCAACTAATCCAACAAAACTAGTTCATCCATCCACTAATACCCTCCAACTAAAATAACAATACTAAACAGCTAAACCAACAATACTAAACAACTAATTCAACAATATTAATCAACAAATCCAATACTACCAAGCCTAACAATTAACACTAAATAACAATTTCAATAATACTAACCAGCTATAACAGTAATACAAAACAATTAACCCCATAATACTAACCAACTAATTCAAAGGTACTACACAACAAAGAATACTATACTTCTAAATAACTAATACGAAACCGTTAAAACAGTAATACTAAACCATATCTACTGTTCGAATAATCTTATTCCCAAACCAGAATTTACAAGAGAAAATAGGGAGAAAACTAGAAATCTTACGAGTCCAAACCGAGCAGCCTAACGGCGTAGTTCGGTGACTCGTCGAATAAAATGGACGGCCTAACGGCGTAGTTTGGAGACTCGTCGGGTAAATTCGAGCAGCGTAACGGCGTGATTTTGAATTTTCCAAAATCAAAACGGGCAGCAGTTCGACTGGGCTTCATCGGAAAGGGCGAAGGATCGATTAAAAGCGAAAGGAAATGAAATTTGAGAGATTAAAATGAAAGGAGTGTTTAAATTGAAACGAATCGAAATGAACAAGATTCGAGACTCACTCAAACATTGAGGCGGACGGCGGCGGCGTTCCGATCGAAGAACAGCGGCGGCTGGCTTCAATCGAGAGGGAGGACAGAGGCGCGACGGGCTAGAGCACGGCGGTGAGCGGCGGTGCTCGGAGTTGAGGCCACGGCGGCGTGGTGCGCGGCTGAAAGGAGAGGCGGCGGCTTTGGCCACTGGGCGAAGAGCGGCGGCTCTGTGCGAAGGGGATGGCGGCAGCGAGACGACGGCGGCTGCTTCGTGCCACCGTGGGAGGGCGATGCAAGGCGGCGGTGCTGCGCCGTTCAAAGAGGCTGCGTGACTTAAAGCGAACTACACTAGCTTCTACTAGTAGCTACCCCGCAAGAGTACGGGTTCACTGTAGTATGGGCAAGTATAGGGACCAAGTATTATCGAACCCAAGGGATGGTGTATATGCGAATAGATCCCTGAAGATCTACGCGTCGTAGTTAATATGAGTGTGATGTTTTTGGGTTTTTGAAAAATTAATTAAAAGACTAAAATAGACTAATTAACTAAAGAATGAAAAAGAACGAATTAACTACGGGTTGTTTTCTAATGAGAGATGGTGATGCTCAGGATAGGAATCCCTACGTATACTAACGGAGCAGGTACATAATCAAAGTAATCGTGACAAACAAGAATTAACCTAAGTAAAAGATCGTAGAATGAAAGCTCAAGATTTCTCACCCTAATACTTTATCCTAGCAATCGACTTCACTAATCCACTAACAAGTTAATAGATAGCGCTTAATTAATGAGACCCTAATTTAACTAAGGTGATGCGGTCGTCCTCCTTCGCTAAACCGGTAGATGAATTAACCTTTCCTAAACCCTCTCGTTAAGACTACTAATTGTTATTGAGTGATGCGGTCGTCCTCTCTCTAACACTTTCGTACGAAATTCAAAGGTAGAGTTAAGATTAATTATATGAATTCATTAATTAAGAGAATTAAAACTAACGTCACAAACTACCCTAATTATGTACCCACATCCTACTTCTACGAGTTCATCCTAACCTAAGCATGCAAGGGTTTTAGCCGGACATGGTTTTAACAAAACTAAAAGCAATTAAAGAAACAACGAACATAAACATATTGAATTGAATGAAGAAAATAAGAAACATGAACTAGGGTTTTAAAAGAAAATAAATACGAAGAACTGAAATTGAATTGATAAAAATGAAATTTAAACGTGTTCAAAGTAACGAACTAATGAAAAGAAACTAAGAATTGAAAAGAAACTAGAATTCGTATGAAAAACCTCAACAACGTAAAAGTAAAGCTTGCTCGTCTCCTTCCTCTCCAAAAACTAAGTCTAAAAGTATTTCTAAAAGTTGGGGATCCTTCAAAACGTGTTTGGAAGAGGTATATATAGGCACCGGGTCGAAACGGGAGTTAATGGGCCGAAAATACGCATCCGGAGGCAAAAGTATATGGGCGCTCGAGCAAAACGCTCGAGCGGTCCCGCTCGAGCAGTGTAGCTCGAATGATGCATTCGCTCGAGCGGTCGCGCTCGAGCTGCTCGAGCGCTGAAATGACTCTGTATGTTTTGGACGCTCGAGCAATTCGCTCGAGCGGTGGCGCTCGAGCTGCTCGAGCGCAAGAATTGTTCTGTACGTTTGCGCGCTCGAGTAAGGCGCTCGAGTGACTTCAAAGCTTCTCCCAAGTGATACTTTTCCTCGTCCGCACTAATACCGATCGTATTTCTTCAATATCTTCTCATCCGGGCATCCGTTTGAGTCGATTCAAAGTCCTACGAACTCCATTTTTCGTCCTCTATTCACCTATGAGCACCAAAGAGACAAATTAATAATTTTATAAAAATGATACTCATTTGACTCCAAGCACTCATCGAAAACACTCAAAACATGAGTAAATCGGGCACCAAAACATAACAATTTCACGCCTAATCACGGCGGTCGTCGCTGGGCCGCGGGTCAGAGAGGCGTCGCGACCTGCATCTGGAGGAGGCGCGACGGTGCTGCTTCGCCGGAAGGAGGAAGACGGCGTGCGGCTAGAGGCGGAGCACGGCGGTCGTCCGTCGGAAATAAAGAAGAGGAAGGAGGGAGTGTGAGGCGTGAGTTTTCGCTGGTAGAGAGATGGAGGAAAATTGGGGAAAAACTGATGTTCTTGGTGCGTGGAATGAATTGGAGAGAGAGGAAGGGATATTTCCTTGGAAATTAAATTCTAAATTAATTAATTTTAAAGAAGGAAAAATAATATGTGGTTAGGATTTATCCTTCAATTTAATTTAATTCAAAAAGCTATTTAATTTAAGTGGTTAAGGATTAACCCCTTTAATTCTGATATTTTCATTCCCACTTGATACGATTTAGGGATCGTTTGGTTCACGAGATTAATCCCGATTTGAAAATTAATACAGTTTTAAGATTCAAATAATATTTTATTGTATTTGAATTATTCTCAGTAATTTAAACGGATCGAAATCCTAATTTTTAATCTTTGAATATTTAATTTCTCGTAGTCATTTATTCGTTTGAAAGATTCGATTCTTTCTACGAATTTAGAAATTTGTAAAAGGGTATATATTTATTTAAATTACACAAATAGCACTCAAAATAATAAAATAAAAAGAAACAAAGATAAGAAAATAAAATAAGGGTTCTAGGAATATAAAAGGTATAAAACGGGACGGGGTATTACATCCTCACCCCCTTAACAGAATTTCGCCCCCGAAATTCAGCTTCTAGGTATTGCTTAAGCATTGAGGGTATTGGTTAGGACTTCATCCTCTATTTCCCAAATTGTTTCCTCTTTCTCGTGTCGGCTCCACTGGACTAGAACTAATGGTATTTCTTGATTCCTTAATAAGTGTAACTTCCTTCCTAGGATAGTAACTGGAACTTCTTCATAAGTCAGGTCACAACTTAAACCTAAATCTATACGACTAAAAACAGGGTTTGGATTGCTTATGTACTTCCTGAGTGTAGATGTGTGGAACACATTATGCACTCGCGATAACTCTGGTGGTAGTGCTAAGCGATAAGCCACATCCCCGATTCTATTCAAGATGTCAAATGGCCCATTGTACCGCGACTTTAGCTTACCTCTTTTACCAAAACGGATTAGGCCTTTCATTGGTGCCACTCGGAGAAATACTTTATCGCCAATGTCGAATTGTAAATTTCTTCTCCTAGCATCCACATATGACTTCTGACGGTCTTGAGCCGCTTTGATTCTTCCTTTAATCTTTGCGACTACCTCAACCAATCTTTCAACTAGTTCGGGTTCGAGAATCTTTCGAATTCCGACTTCATCCCAACAAACTGGTAATCTACACCTTTTCCCGTAACGTGTTTTGTACGGTGCCGTTTGTATTGTCGCCTGATAACTGTTGTTATATGCGAACTCTACAAATGGCAGGTGGCTCTTCCAACTTCCTGCAAGATCTAGAGCGTAAGCTCTCAGCATACCTTCGAGTGTCTGGATAGTTCTTTCCGATTGTCCGTCAGTCTGCGGGTGGGTATGCGGTGCTGAATTTCAATTCAATACCTAAGGTTCATTGCAGACTTCCCCAGAACTTAGAGGTAAAACGGGGTCTCTATCGGACACTATCGAGACTGGTACACCGTGCAGTCTAACTACTTCTGCTATGTATAGTTGGGCTAGCTTGTCCAACGTATACGTCATTATAACAGGGATAGAGTGGGCAGTTATCGTAAGTCTATCTACGATAACCTAAATGGCATCGTGATTTTTCACCGTTTTCGGAAATCCGGTGACAAAATCCATAGTGATGTTCTCCCATTTCCACTCTGGCATCTCCTGAGGATGCAACAACCCTAGAGGTCATTGGTGATCCGCACAATACTGTGTGGAAAATTCTAGGTTTAGGATGAACTGATACTATATCTTACTCCACTCAAAATAGTTCTGTCTAACTACTTACTCTAAAACTTCTGGTTCAAAAAGGGTGGCTTAGTGGAGAGGTTTGATTTCTGAAAGGTCCTCCATTAGTTAAACCTAAAATAACTTCTCGGTTTTCTTGGTCGACTAAGTTTGTTGTCACTCTACCTGATCTAACACTTCGAAGGTTTTCTAGTCCTCAAGTATGCAAACTTTTCTTCCTACATAGTTGCAAATTTTTTCCTTCGAAGTCCACTATGTATCCCATAGATAAAAAAAAAAATCAATTGTCCTTTCTTTTTCAACTAAAATATTCCTATAACATATAAATGTTAATTCTTAACACGTAAGACTTAAGATCACATCTAGCTTACTCATTCCACAAAAAGGCTCTACTTAACTTTAAAATCTTATGTTATCCCAAAAGAAAGTAACTATGTCCATGTTTCATATTTCTTCTTATGCATAGAACTAGTTCGTTTTCAATAACGTCTAGCTACTCAACTTAAGAACGTGCAGTTCAGTTTCTATTGATGTCCATCTAAGTCTATCTCCAATTAATTCACTCGGCTTAGGTTCTCATTGTATTCCTCAACAGTTCACTTTCACTTAAGGTCTATTCTTCTATACTCTATATCCTCAAATTTTCTTAAATTCTTAGGCACAAGGGAGTGAGATGCTCTAGTACTAATCGATACATAAGCAGTTGATCCAAAATTCACACTTGCTAAAATTGGAATACTACTTCTCTCGTCTCATTGTCTTTGAGACTACCTTGAGATGTTCTTCGTGTTGCTCTTTGTCCTTAGAGTACACAAGAATGTCGTCGATGAAGACGATGACGAATTAGTCTAGGTACGGATGAAACACTCTATTTATCATATCCATGAAAATTATCGGAGCATTTGTTACTCTGAAAGGCATCATGGTAAACTCGTAATGTCCATACCGAGTCCAGAATGCTGTCTCTGGGATATCCTCGCTCTTGACCTTTAGCTGGTGGTAACCAGACCTTAGATCGATCTTTTAGAATACCGTAGCATTCTTCAACTGGTCGAACAAGTCTTCTATCCTCGAAAGAGGATATTTGTTCTTAATGATCAGTTGATTGAGACTTCGATAGTCTATGTTCATACGAAAAGTTCCATCTTTCTTCTTTACGAACAACACGGGTGTTCCCCATGGTGATGCACTAGGCCTGATGAACTTCTTTTCAAGCAAGCATTGCAGTTGTTCCTTCAGTTCTTCTAATGCCTTTGAAGCCATTCGATAGGGTGCTTTAGGTACTGGTGCTGCCCCAGGTATCAAGTCGATGGAGAACTCTATCTGACAATCTGGAGGTAACCCGGTTAATTCCTCGGGAAACACGTCAAGATATCCATCTACAATTGGCACCTTGATGCGCAACTTGTCATCTTTCTCTCCTACTGAGATGTGGACGAGGTAAGCTTGGCATTTCTCATTTCGTAATATTACTGCAGCTTAGATTGCTGATATTACTCGGGTTTCCTTCTTGGTCTTGATTTCACAAAATGTGAAGTGTTGACCATTACGAGTTTCGAGGTTGATCTCACGTTCTGCGCATTCTATTATCGCTTCGTCCTTTGTTAAACAGTCAAAGCCTAAGATTATGCCAAAGATTTTCATCTCAAGGGTGTGTAGATCGGACTCTATCAGGTGATCGCTTAGCGTTAGGGGTAAACATCAAATTCGGTCCTTAATTTCCATAGTAGTTCCAGACATTTCTTATCGCGGCCTGCTGAGGTGGCTTAGGTTCAGCCTGAGAAGGTGAGTTATGTCCTATAGAATTCACTGATACAGGAATGGGGTTAACGCGGGGTCGTCCACGTCTACGTTCTGGTGTCAATCTAAAGGTGGTTCTGATCGGAAAAGAATAATATTTTTACGATATGTATAGGTGCGAGAAAGTTATAAAAACATAATCGGACTAACCAAAATTAACACACAACGTTCACTGAAAACACGTGTGGTACATAATTCACCAGCTGCGCATTGGGGCCCCAATGGTACAGTGCTCACATTCGCACAGTATTCTAGGAACTAGTAATGTGTCATTAAGTGATAATCAGATAAAATATGACATTTAATATATAAAGCAAGTAAAACACATTGACAAGTAGTGAGCACATAATAAGTATATATATATCTAAAAAGTTTTGGTCCTACGGAGGTCAGTCTCCTTACATTCCATCATAGAACACAAAAGGTTTCTAAGTAATGCTAAAGCATCGTATCCTCACATCAGTTCGGACCACGAGCGACAAAAGGAGCAGGTTAGAGCTACACTGCTATGGTCTAAGTAAAACGGTCATACGTCTGACTACTACTATATGTCAGGAAAGGGTGGCACATCTATGTTGTACGTATTTGTGACTACAACAAAAGAATAACTGCTTAAAAGGATTTGATCACTCTGACTGATCACTACTATCATACGGAAATACCCATCGCCGACTTCTTTCTAGGTATGTCTCCAAGTGAATGTGGGGCCTTTGTACTGGGTCTTCTATTCTCGTCCGTTCGAGTAGTCTTACAGCGATAGGACGGAGAACAACTCAGTAACCCTTATGGCAAAACGAATCACGTCTGTCAAAATATGTCTCCTCTGGGATATTGGAGTGGCTATTGTCTTTGCACGCAATCTCGTGAACTGGGTTATAAACACACTTATAGATTCTAAGGGTGTCTTCTAATTATCGGGATATAACTATCTTAGGTAGATTCTTATATGGAAAGGAGTATCCTAGTCAAAATTTTAGTTATTCAGAAACATTATTTAAACAATTAAGACACATAGTTCAAATAATCATATAACATTATTTATGAAGTTTATAAATTTACACAAATATATTTATTTCTATCATTCACTAATTATCTGTATTTCAATAGTAATATAAACGACATTTCGGGGTTTTTTCTACACCTCGTAGGTGTTGTTTCGAGTTCGCGATCTTTTGATTGGAGTTTTGTTATGAAAGTCAAGTTGTCGTAATATCACAAACTTTTAGGCAATAAAATAAGAACATACCTTCGAGGAGCTTCTGACGGTAATAGGAGACACATTTCCCCTTAGTGATCTATACTTACATGATAAGAAAATTTATTTTAAGAAAATGAAATTTTGGTTTAATGAAAACAATGATTTTGAGTTTAGGTCCGAAAGTTTGAACCTAAGCTCTGATACCACCTGTAACGCCCCGAACCCAATATATATTAATTATATCGAATTCGAAGTGTAATTGTGATCAAAAGTCCGAACTATAAAATTTTTGAAGGAAATATAACGGAAATGAGAGATGATGAGTTTTTATGCAGCAGAAGAAATGGGTAGAATAATTTTAATAAGTATCTTACACACATATATGTGTACATAAAACATAGTATCAACAGTAACGTTTTATTTAAGTGGGGAACTCCGTGTCGTCTCTATTACTGTCCTTGCTCCACGAAATCATAATCTGCAAGGGGTTAGGAAAATGGGGAGTGAGAATTGAATTCTCACATATGGGTGATTTGCAACATCATGGGATTGGTAAATCCGAAATATATTAAATTATACTCATTGATAAAGTGTTTATTTTATTTAATCAGTTGACATATATAAGAGATTATAAAGATTTAAACGGTAATTAAGCATATTTCGCATGATATAATTGAAATAGCACAAGTTGGTTCACATTAGGGCAAAGCCCAAAGTCATATCACATATTATCACAACTATCAAACCATAAACGTACAATCATTCCACTTCCATCAAAGTTACTCTTTTCAACTCCAACCATCAACAGCCTTGATTTCGAGGGCGTCCAACGACAGCTGTCCCCGGAGACCGGAAAAATAATCAACGACCTTGATTCCGAGGGCGTCCAACGACAGCTGTCCCCGGAGGTCGGAAATCAATACCCAAAACACAACTCCGTACTTACTGATTTCCATAAAACTGATACAACAACTTCATTGAGAAATTACTTGACTGATAACTGAACTGATTCATGCTCACGTAAGGTGTTTACTCATGCAGTGGTGATCGATTCACAAAACAACAGGCTAAAAATAACATATATAGTTATATCACATAATCCAAACAATTATATAGATAGGTGTTACATTTATGTTGGATTAGATATTTTTTATTTGATTTAATCGAGTTCAGGAAATACCGGCACGACGTTATTATTAGCAGATCAATCAATAGATCATCACCCACCTGATTGTTTCGAGTCCCGAGAATGATGTGTAGGCAGAGGGTCGAGTCCTCGGTGCGTGTCCCGAAAAGTACAGAATCCTAGTAGGAAGATATTTAATTAAAAGTTGACCTTTGAAAACGTTTTGGAAAACTTGAGAGTTTGTGTTACGAGAATCGAGAAAGTTGTGGTCTTATAAACTCAAAAGGACTTGCTTAAGGGTCACACTCTATTTTGGTAAATACACCACTTCTAAAAAGGTGAGTGTATTGAGGGAGTGTATTTACTAGTATACTTGACTATTTGGATTACTACAAAAACAATCTTTTGATAAGTACACCCCTTTTTAAGAGGAGGTGTATTAGGGGGGTGTATTTACGAATTTCTGTTGTGTAACAGGGGGGTGTATTTACTGAATTCAGTGGTGTAACAGGGGGGTGTATTTACTGAATTCAGGGTGTCCTTAACAAAGGCCCTTTAAGGAAGAAAAATATAAGAATTCATATTTTATAAAAACCTCTTATTAAAACTTATTAAAGACTTTGGCTTTTCTAAGACAAATTATAAAAAGTACTTTTCTTTTCTAATATTAATAACACTTCTAAAATTGATTAGTGACACTTTCTAAACAAAAGAATTATACTATTTTCTACCTTTTTCATTTGTTTACTAAATTTTGAACATAAGCACTCTTGCCCTTTTCGATCTTTTTTCCAAACTCTACTACAGTGCTAAACAATTAATTCCATCACTATATCATCAACTAATCCAACAAAACTAGTTCATCCATCCACTAATACCCTCCAACTAAAATAACAATACTAAACAGCTAAACCAACAATACTAAACAACTAATTCAACAATATTAATCAACAAATCCAATACTACCAAGCCTAACAATTAACACTAAATAACAATTTCAATAATACTAACCAGCTATAACAGTAATACAAAACAATTAACCCCATAATACTAACCAACTAATTCAAAGGTACTACACAACAAAGAATACTATACTTCTAAATAACTAATACGAAACCGTTAAAACGGTAATACTAAACCATATCCACTGCTCGAATAATCTTATTCCCAAACCAGAATTTACAAGAGAAAATAGGGAGAAAACTAGAAATCTTATGAGTCCAAACCGAGCAGCCTAACGGCGTAGTTCGGTGACTCATCGAATAAAATGGACGGCCTAACGGCGTAGTTTGGAGACTCGTCGGGTAAATTCGAGCAGCGTAACGGCGTGATTTTGAATTTTCCAAAATCAAAACGGGCAGCAGTTCGACTGGGCTTCATCGGAAAGGGCGAAGGATAGATTAAAAGCGAAAGGAAATGAAATTTGTGAGATTAAAATGAAAGGAGTGTTTAAATTGAAACGAATCGAAACGAAAAAGATTCGACACTCACTTAAACATTGAGGCGGACGGCGGCGGCGTTCCGATCGAAGAACAGCGGCGGCTGGCTTCAATCGAGAGGGAGGACAGAGGCGCGACGGGCTAGAGCACGGCGGTGAGCGGCGGTGCTCGGAGTTGAGGCCACGGCGGCGTGGTGCGCGGCTGAAAGGAGAGGCGGCGGCTTTGGCCGCTGGGCGAAGAGCGGCGGCTCTGTGCGAAGGGGATGGCGGCAGGGAGAGGACGGCGGCTGCTTCGTGCCGCCGTGGGAGGGCGACGCAAGGCGGCGGTGCTGTGCCGTTCAAAGAGGCGGCAGTCGTCGCTGGGCCGCGGGACAGAGAGGCGTCGCGACCTGCATCTGGAGGAGGCGCGACGGTGCTGCTTCGCCGGAAGGAGGAAGACGGCGTGCGGCTAGAGGCGGAGCACGGCGGTCGTCCGTCGGAAATAAAGAAGAGAAAGAAGGGAGTGTGAGGCGTGAGTTTTCGCTGGTAGAGAGATGGAGGAAAATTGGGGAAAAACTGATGTTCTTGGTGCGTGGAATGAATTGGAGAGAGAGGAAGGGATATTTCCTTGGAAATTAAATTCTAAATTAATTAATTTTAAAGAAGGAAAAATAATATGTGGTTAGGATTTATCCTTCAATTTAATTTAATTCAAAAAGCTAATTAATTTAAGTGGTTAAGGATTAACCCCTTTAATTCTGATATTTTCATTCCCACTTGATACGGTTTAGGGATCGTTTGGTTCACGAGATTAATCCCGATTTGAAAATTAATACAGTTTTAAGATTCGAATAATATTTTATTGTATTTGAATTATTCTCAGTAATTTAAACGGATCGAAATCCTAATTTTTAATCTTTGAATATTTAATTTCTCGTAGTCCTTTATACGTTTGAAAGATTCGATTCTTTCTACGAATTTAGAAATTTGTAAAAGGGTATATATTTATTTAAATTACACAAATAGCACTCAAAATAATAAAATAAAAAGAAATAAAGATAAGAAAATAAAATAAGGGTTCTAGGAATATAAAAGGTATAAAACGGGACGGGGTATTACACCCGGGGATCCATCATCCCCTCATATTGGATACTTGCATGGAATTGAATTTTTTTCTGAATCGGGGCCTTCAAGATTATCGAAGACAGAGGCGAAGAAGAAATATTGGTTGCCTCGATTCCTTTCTGAGAGTCCAACTGACTCTGTATATTCTCAATGGCCCTTCACATGGATGCCAGTTCATCCAAAGATGACCCCGAACTTGGAGGTTGTTCGATGAGCAGAGGTACTTGGCCTTCTGCTCGTCGCAGTCCCTCATTCGGAGGGGGCATCTCCTGAGCTGGCTTTCTAGGGTTGCTCACCCCATTTGGTCCCTAGCACCCGAAGGTGGATCTGGACAACCTCTCATGGATTGAAGGGCGAGCGAGATTAGGAGTTATTCACCCTTCAGCTGCTCTTGGGCAGGCAACATCTTGAACTGGTTGGGGTCTGCCAAGCCTCTCCAAAACACTGGGACGTGAAGTCCCGTGACTTGACCCAGCTGCTCGGCTATATGCGGACTCGACATGGCCTTCCAATCTTTCACTCATTTTGGCCTTGCCTTTTGCCTTCTGTACTTGGGCACTCTTGTTGATTTTGTAGGGCTTGCAACGCAGCAATTGTGCGAGCCAGTTTGCCGGGATTGCTAGCCAAAGCCAGTCTGGCTCTATTTATTGGTCGTGGTTCTTGTGCTCGTCGACCAGTTGATGATGCCTTGCTCGGCGGGGTCCTTGTTGAGGGATGTAAGAGTTGTGTCTCTCTTGATTGAGACATCTTGGTTATGAAATTGTTTGAATCTTCAAAAGTTCAAATCTTCAAATGAAGAATACCAAAAACACCTTGAACACCTTTCTTGAGTTTATAAAGAAAAGCTCAAAAAACTTTTGAATCTTCAAGTCTTCAACTTGAATTTCCTAAAGATTTACTACGAATCGGAGGTTCGACCCTCCTTCTAGCGTCAATTTATTGATGATCGATCCTAATCGAACATATTAGTGGTTTTTTTTAACCGTAATTTGGATCACCAAACAATTTTGTATGATCGATTACTACCGTAAATAGTAAATACGATAGATCGGGAATAGAAAATTGAAATACGTGTATTAATTACGTATTTATTTCGTATGTGTGCATTTTGTGGTGTATGAGTGTGTGTAGGGATATTTTTTTGTATATTTGAACTTATTTTATAAAATGGAAATCAACTTATTTATATAAACCACAAAGTAGGTGGTGGACAAAACTTTTGGACTTCTAGGCCTGCATGCTTGACATGTGTCAATTTTGACTTGTTTGACCTTATCTAAGTCTAAACTTAGTTACAAAGTCTTCTTTTGTGTCTATATCGTCCTTGGAGTTGTTTGTCCAGGTTTGTCTTGGTGATTTCCATCTTATTCTCTTGCTGGAAAGTTGTTCGCCGTTCTCATGTGGGTGAACAGAAGTTGCTCGCCCATATTTATCTCGTGTGTTCTCCAATCTTGGTCTTGTTTTCATATACTCATGGGGTAGTTGTTCGCCTAAAAGTTGCTCGCCAAATAATATGTGAGTTGATATATGACACACCACCAATTGGTTTTGGTACCACCCTTACGTCATACTTGTTCATCACTCTTGTCCTGATTAGCTTTAACTATAATTTGAGTATTAGTGCCTTAATGATGTTCGCTTATCCTTGGAAGATGTTTGCCTATCAACAATAATAACATATTTTTTAAATATAAAAAATTCAATGATAAATTCTTATTGGTAAAATTTTCAACTAAACCAATAATCATTTATGGTCATGGTAGTCATTTCTATTTTCAAACTAAACAACTCAATTATAATAAGCATACACATATGGGTGAGAAAAATATCAAAATTTTTGGTATACCGCGGTTACCATATCGAAAATTACCGAATTTATAGAATTTTTTTGTATGCCAAAATTTTCGGTACGATAATGGTATAGAAAACAAGCATACCACAATATTTCAGTATATATTGAAATATCGATTTTTTTTATTTAATATTTAGTTAATTAAATACAATTTCAAGAAGCCCATCCATGCCCCCCTGAGCCCAACCCATTTAATTTTTAGTTAATTAAAATGAAACCCATCAACCCAACCCAACCCATTAGATTCACAAAAAGAAAAAGAAATGATCCTATCTCCCCATTTTTTCAACTACCCTTTCTGCTTCTCCCACCCATTATTTTCAGTGAGCAAATAAAGCAGCAGGGACATAACTCCGGCGTTCAAATAGCGAAAAATATCATTAATGTGAGTTCAATAATCATCTTTCCTTCTGCTGCTCTGTTCACCTACGCCGCTGCTTCCACATATAATGTTGGAATTTCACAACTTTTACCCTTAAATGTTTGAGGGATCCAATTTGTCATGTGTTTCTTGCAATAATTTTTTATTGAATAGGATTTTTTTTCAATTTTTTCGACTATATATTTATGGTTTTTTCTTTGGATTTCTATGGTAGTGAAGGAGTTAGCGATTTACCCAGGTAAGTTTTATTCATGGATATTGACGAGTATAGGAATTTTTTATGGGTTTCTATAGTTTCATGGGTTTTTGGAGAGCCGTGGATTTGCTTCTTGGATTTCTTTTGTGAGTATAAGATTTTTGTTGTGCTTTATTGAGAATTTTAGAGTATGAAACATTACTTCGGTATGAACCGATATATATCGGTTAAAATACTGATATTTCGGTATACCAAATTTTTGGTACGGTAAAGGTATGTAGTTTTTAAATAGCGAACATTTCAATATGGTATACGGTATGACTTGAAATTTTTGGTATACCGTACCGAATCACCCCTACATACACAAAACCATTCCTCACTGCTAATATTTACATTCTCATTCCTCCTAACAAACCAATCACCCACCTCCATAAGATAGCCCAAAGGCTTAAAAAAGAGTTAAACCTACAACTAGCTCAGAGCAATTATTGCTCCAAAGCAGACACAAAGAATATTATGTCCCAGGGCTCAACTCTTTAAGGTTAGCTCATATCAACCAACATTTCCAAAGTTGTCCAGGCTCCCAAAAACAGGCACACGTACAAAGATCAGTATCAGATATTTAACCTTTCCATATACAAGAGAATATCGGGTCTTAACTGTTGATCTAAAAATCAAATCTGAATAAGGACTGCTATTCTCCGCGCCCCGTCATTCTCCCTCTACCCCATGGACTCTCAGCTTTATACTGACCCGGTGGATGGCTCGGAGGTAACATCACCTAGTGCGGTCTCATTGTCTCGTGATCATTCTATCATGCCTGTAGACATCTCCAGGATGCCCATTGATCTACAACGAGGGATGTAAGTTTTTATTATATTTATATTTGTTTAATTTTATTTCTTGGCTCTTTTAGTTAATATATATTTTATTTTTTAATGTTACAGAACTATACCGTATCATGAGGCGACTGCAAAAGCGACCTTGGCCATCCTTACAAATGGCATAACTATGAACTCTTACTGTTTGAATAAGATGCCAGAAGACCGGCGCATGATATACTTCAATAATTTTAAGGTATTATTTTCTATATATATACATATTGAAAACCAAATTATTCAACATCTGCAAATAAATATATATAGAAGGGGAGAAAAATATGTAAACATATATTTCATTAAGAATTTGTGGGTTATGATTCTCGTTGATCTCTTGATTCCTCTCTCCAAGGACATGAACTTGTTCTATGGTACTGAGGTCTCAACGACGTCTTCCAGATTTAATTTGTGGTACTGGAGTCTCAATGACATGTTCCATAATAGATTTGGTATCGGGGTCTCAACGACTTATTCCGTATTTTGACATGCAATCTAGTTGTAGAGAGTTAAAACTTTATTCTAAGTCTCCTTTTATAAGAGATCAGGGACTTGGAGAACAAAAAAGTGATATTCCCAAATCTGAGAGTAAGGAAAAGATTATTACAAATCTTTGACATATTATTATCTCCAAAATTAGGATTTACATAATATATAACATCGTTGAATTCAATTCAGTGCTTACACGCACACATACACACACACACACACACATATATATATATATATATATATATATATATATATATATTAATTTAAGGTGCTATTTTGTATTATATTAATGTATATAAATCAATTGAAATGCAGAAAGAGTGTCTTTGGAACCCAGAGTCGTCGGATGCTGACATGTACCGGTCATTCAAGAAGGTTGATACAAGGACCTGATGTACATGTAGAGGATTGCTTGGAGGCGTTGTGAACTAGTCCATGCCCCAAGAATTGGGGACGATGAGTGGAGGTCTCTTATGGATATTTAAATTTTCCGGTGAAAAGTGCTAACATTGATAATAAAAAGATCAAAATTGATAAAATAAAAATTCACAGAACCATTTATGGATTCGGACAAAGTTACAAGACCATTTGTGATTTTTTTTTATCCATTTCTCTATACAAAACACTCCCCTCTAACTTGAGTATCGGAGATCCAACACTGGCCACCCTCTGATGTATTTTTTGCCAATCACAAAGCCTACTCAGGCGGGAGGATTTCAAGCTCTCAAGAGCACACATTTGAAGGAATGATCCTATATATGTAAATGAAATCATACATTTGGATCATGTTTGTATGTGATCTGGAATGATCTCACATACAAGTACTTACCAAATACATTGTTACCAAACTATATCGATTGTTTATATAAAATTAAATTAGTAATTCTAAGTTCTATATATAGTATTTTCTCGACCTTTTAGCCATTTTTTTGTCATGTGTGAAGATTTAACCCTAGCTCTAGACTTGAGAGGTATGTGTGCATGTGAGAAGTGACTGGTTATAAATCTATTACCAGCGGCTTGCTCGACATAAATGTTGTAAAATAATAAATGCAAAATAGAGACACAGGTTTGTTTACCCAGTTCACCATGAATGACTACGTCTGGGGTGTATCAAGCCAGGAGTTTTCACTAATATTTATGTGTGTTTAAAATACTGAGTACACGGATCTATTTATAATAGAGAAACCCTAATATAATCCCTAAAGCCAGTTTAGGTTATTAGGCCCATAAGTAATGTCCACCTCAAATCTTTTGAATTTGGTATATTAAATCTACTGGATTTACAACACTCCCCCTTGGACATTATGACACAACATATATGTCTCGTCAGAAAAAACTCCACATGCTAGGTAGCGATAAAAATGTTTAGCTAGGGAGGAATGCAATTATTGATCTTCCGGATTATTTCGAGGTTACCACTTCCCCTAAAGACAACAACCCTTTAAGTTTTCGCATCCCGATACCATGAATATATTTTTCAAAAGTAGAGGTGGGTAGGGACTTAGTGAACAGATCTGCTAGATTGTCACTAGATCGCACCTTTTGTATGGTAATTACGCCACTCTTCTGGAGTTCGTATGGGTAGAAAAATTTCGGTGATATATGTTTCGTCAGGTTTCCCTTAACGTACCCATTACTCATTTGTGCGATGCAAGCTGCGTTGTCTTCAAATATAACGGTAGGGGATATATCATCTTTAACGATAATACACGAGTCACCAATGTGTTTTACCAATGATCTCAACCAAACACATTCCCGTGAGGCTTCAAATAAAGTTATTATCTCTGAGTGGTTTGAAGATGTGGTAACCATAGTTTGTTTAACCGATCTCCATGAGATTGCGGTACCACCACAGAGAAAAACGTAACCAGTCTGGGACACGGTATTGTGGGGATCAGATAAGTAGCCAGCATCCGTGTAACCTACCAAGGTTTTATCTTGGTTCCTAGGGTAAAACAATCCAAGATCTTGAGACCCTTGGAGATACCGTAGAATGTGCTTAACACCATTCCAAAGTCTCCTTGTTGGAGAAGCGCTATATCTCGCAAGCAAATTAACTGCAAATACAATGTCTTGTCTAATGCAGTTTGCAAGATAGAGTAATGCACCAACAACGCTAAAATAAGGAACTTCTGGCCCCAGAATTTCTTCTGTATCTTCTCTTGGTCTAAATGGGTTCTTATCCACTTCAAGGAATCGAACTACCACAGGTGTACTAAGTGGATGAGATTTATCCATGTAGGATCTCTCAAGTAACCTTTTAAAGTAGGTTGACTGGTGTATAAAATTCATTCGTCCTTCAGGGAGATATCATATTCATTTTTCCTTCAGGGAAATGCTCGAATTAATTTTCCTTCCAGGAAATACTTTAATTTTCCTTCAGGGAAATGCTTTTATTTTTCCTTTAGGGAAATTCTCGAATCAGCAGGCCGAGACTATACTTGGTTTTATCCAAGATTTTTATTTTGAATTCAGCTTTCAAGATTGAAGTGGCTTCTTCAATCTCTTTGCATGTTCCGATTATATTTAGATCGTCAACATATATGGATATAATGCAAAAACCACTTTGCAATTTCTACGCAAGGGAAAACTATATTGTTTGTATATTTCTTCTTCGAGAGAAATTCACTAAGTCGATCGTACCATATTTGATCCGACTGTTTCTAGATCATGTAATGATCTTCGCATTTTTGTACTATACATACTGCAGTTTTCATCATTCCTCTTCTGGGGAATCTTAAATCCACCAGGGATATAAATATTGGTATGTAATAACCATATAAAATATGCAGTTTACAAGGTCCATTAACTGCATTCTATTTTAGCTGCCAGTGATTAGCGGAACTTTGTTTATTCATACCAGGAGAATATATTTTATCACAAACAATCCTGGGTCTCTGTGAAAATCATGGGTTTCTGCGAAAACCCTAAAGCTATTAATCTCGCTCACCATCATATTTCCATTTTGGTTTTCGTGTAAACACTCATTATTCTACAGGGATAACTTTTCGAGTGTACGTACGATAGAACCAAAACTTATTGTTAGCGAGTTGAACTCTACTATACTTTTGCTTCTTCCTTATTGCACCCAAATCAAAGTGCTTCAGGCACTCAACTTAGGTACTGGATCCAGATTTTAGAAAGAGCAATTGTGGATACAGATATATTGTCAACAGCGAATTTATATTGTTTATCTGGTATATATTTATTGATCTCATATTAACCAGATTCTCATCATTTCCCTTATGTATTTGATCTGGTCGTTCCGCAATCCTATTATTAGATCATTTTGTGCACGTGCTTTGTTACTATAATTCTTCGTCTTCAGGATGAATCTCTTCTGGAGATTTCAAGTCTTCTAGACGTATCTCTTCTGGAGAGTTCAAGTTTGGCTGACTAGTTTTGCTAGCTTTCGTTTGAGGTGTGTAGGTTTCTTTTTTAGGTCCTTCACGCTTCCGGCGTGTGGGGGCATGTATACTCATTTTTCATTTGGACCTCTACACCTTTGTGGACAGTAAACTCATCTGGCAGATTACTTATCTTTTGAACTTCAAGTTCAGTCTAACTAGTGCATGAGTCTAAATATCGAGGATCTTTTTCCTTCAGGGAAATTTCTTGGTTTTTTTTCTTCAAGGAAAATATCTCGATCTGTTTTCTTCAAGGAAACTTCTCGACATTCATTTAATTTTTGGATTCTAACCTCCCCCTAATGTCGAGAATGGACTTTTCATCAATTATGCAGTCAGCCAACAAGGCTGTTGATGTGTTGTGGTGGTACGCATACTACATGATAGAATGTTCGCGAGTGGGAAATGATGTATCATTTTCTACGCACTAGTTGTAGAGGGGAGTACTAATGATATGTAGTGGGTTGGATTTGAATTCGAGCAGCTACATGTAAATGCATACCCCTAATATGTAGCTAAGTTGGAATTTTTGCAATAACGGTCTAGCAATTAGTTTGATGTATCAAATTAGAGACTCAGCTAGACCATTATGGTGTGGACATACGGGACTTAACGCTTTACTTTAATTTCCCAATGCTATATACTTAACATTGAATGTAGTCAATGTAAGCTCACTGTCATTATCCATTCGAATCGATTTAATTTGATAATTTGGGAAATGAGAACTAAGCTCAATAGTGTTGCAATAGGCTTGACAAAAGCGTGATTGCAGGTGGATAACAAGCATACATAAGTCCACCGTGTGAAAGCACTAATTATGGCCATTAACTATCAAAATGGTCCTCATACCAGGATAATCAGTCCACAAATATCTCATAGAAACCATTCTAAAAATGGGAGATTTAATTCCAACTTTAGTATGATTCAACCGTACTCTAAGGTCACCCTTTGTACATGCCATAAATTTATTTACGGAAGGGTTTGACGTGTCATAACCAATTAACTTAATAAAATCCGACATATCACATTATTATTTTAGATGGACTAACTGCTCATGTTATAATATGTATGAATCTAAATTAGATTTTAAGACCAGATCTACAACTCTTCAGGTGGTTGGATTCTGTTAATAAGGTCTTTCACACTTCAGGTGTGCTTTAGATTCATTGGCATGTGATATTTTGTCCTTTAGGGACATCAATTTTAACCGGGAATATTCTATACGGGCTTAGTCAAGTAGAATCGGGTTGCGCTGCTTGATGCTCTGATCGAAAACAAATCAGTGGGGCCATGCCGGTACGACTGAATATGCGTTAGAAAGGTCAATCCCTCCCCTACGACACCAAAAAAACCGGGCCGAGCTTCTAAACAGCCCGCCCGCTTCCATAGAACAATATCGTGGCAACGTAGACCTAAGTGGTCATATTGGATCCTTGGGAACCATCACAAGTACGGCCGGCCTATATTCTATTTGAACGAAAATGCCGTGTCGTCCAGCGGAGCCTATAAGAAGGTGACTTGCGCAGACAGCTGACTCCTTTTCAATAGAAAAGAATAGCCAAACCAACCCAGCTGGCTGGTCAATCTCAGAGATCTTATCGGCCGGCAAATCGGAGACGGGCGACTAAGGTCCATAAATATGAGATTCAATAACTCTGCTGGAGTTGTTAATGGCATCCAGTAATTGAGTTGTAATTTTTTGCAAATATTAATCATGACAAAGCATATAGTCATAACATGCATAAAAAACACAAAATAATGACACTATGTATCTAGACAACTCATAGTCTTTAATGTCATGTCACTGACAATGTTCATGTTTACTTCAGGCAAACTGGAATGCTGAGATTCGCTTGGGGAATACTCGATCTCGACCATCTCAATAATTATTTGGCATCGGCCATGATTATTTTCATCTATCGATATTTTCTGCTATCAATTTTATTCAAATTTTATTGATGAATATAATTCTTCAAGGATTATTATAAACGACAATGAATATAATCCTTAAGGGATTTTTATAAACTACGATGAATATAATCCTTCAGGGATTTCCATAAACAATGATATCTTATTGAGATGGTATCGGAGAATTTAATCAGTGCATCTGCCTTCTGGGCAAAGATGAGGTCAAAATTTCATTACATTTATCCCAAATGAAGCAAGACGAATCTCAAAGCTCTAGTTAGGATACTAATAATGTCCAATTATGTAAATCACTCTCCGTCTCCAAAACCTTCGAGCTTTAAGCTAAAAAAATCATCATTGTTTATGTTAAAATTTGCTTCAGGCAGACTGACATGGTGAGATTCACCCTAAGAGGCCATGTCATTGTTGCTCTTTTGTATCTTACGTTAAGCCTCAATCAAGTGCTTGGATTTGCGGATTTCTTCCCTTCCACGCTTACGCCCACTCAGGCTCCCTTGAGCTACAACATGTGCTTCAGGCACTGCTTGTGGGTCAACCGGTCTAGTATTGTGATTTCTCATCAATACCTGGTTGTGTTTTTCTGCCACTAAAAGTGTAGAAATTAGCTCTGAGTGAGAGGTGTACTGCTGCTGGAGTACAAGGTTACTAGCATGGAACGTTGATAAGATTTTATGTATCAACTCGGTCTCAGTAATTTGCTGTTGGCATAATTTTATCTGAGATACAAAACGTTGCAAGGTAGAATTGCACTACGTTTAAATCTTGAAAACGGAGATTTAGCCAATTGTATTGTGCCCTGGGGATTATACCATTTTGTTGATAAAAACAATCCTTCCGGGATGTCCATAAAATGCTAGGTTCATATCAGTGAGGTACTCATATTTCAAGTCCTGATTTAAGTGGTATCTGAGATAAATCAACGCTTTTGCATTCTGGGCATCAGTGGATTTGAGACCATGGACAATGATTTCTCTTTAATTAGGATGAGGCTAGATGAATCTTAACAACTATGGACCATGTCACGTAGTTATTACCATCGAGAGTAAGTTCAGTTAATTCTCTTTTAGTAATATCAAGTTTTTTTACTACGTTTTAAATGGACATGGTACGATATACGATTTGAATTTTTATTAACAAGGGATAAAGAGGGTTTAATTTACATGTTCAATCACAAAGGAGCGAATATTAGGTGCCGCCTACCCAAACATGATTTACGGTCCGACAAGTACTGGGTGCCGCCTACCCAGACAATATATGCGGATTAAGGGTAAATTTAATTCAAATAAATAGGTATACAAGTAGGAGCAACTATTCAAGTTCAAATTTTAGTCAATGCTCATGTTTA
This sequence comes from Ballota nigra, assembly GCA_947034835.1. Lineage (NCBI taxonomy): Eukaryota > Viridiplantae > Streptophyta > Magnoliopsida > Lamiales > Lamiaceae > Ballota > Ballota nigra. Next base: position 124,461,409 of record OX344723.1, read on the forward strand.
TTTCAGGCAAACTTGTATACAAAAATTTTGGGCATTGTTTGAGTGAATTAAATTAGCAGCAAAGATAGGCACACAAGGATTTTCACATAAATCCTAATATCTACAACAAATAATTTACAAGCATATGTTGTGGCAAAATAAAGAGCGTAAACAGTGCTAATTGTTGGAAATATAAAAGAAAGAATTAAGTCTTTTACTAGGGCGAAATCCTACGATAAGGGTTTCTACACTTCTGTTGATGGATTCGGCTAGCATTGGGCAGCTTTGGACACGTCTCAAGTGTGTGGAGACTTCATACATGTATCAAGTCCAAAAAAAAAGCTCAACACGAAATGGATTAGTAAATTCCAAGAGACAATTTATTTGATATTTTGAGAACTAATATAAAAGTTAATTCTAAAAATATTGGGCTTAATTAATATGCAATAAATTATTATATTTTATTTTCAAATTTAATAAGAACTAATAAATTAAATTGAGGGCCCAAATTAAAAGAAATAAAGGAAGTTTAAATAATAAAGGGCCAAAATTAACTAATTAGTCCAATTAAAAAAATTCAGCCCAAAAGATTTTCCCCTTTCTTTTTCCTGTTCTCGGCCCATTAAATCAGGCTGCAGGCCCAAATTAATTTTTTTGTTTAATTAGCCCAATTAAATTGGACTACATGCCCAAGTAGTTGAGCAGGGCATGGGCGAGAGAGGGAAAGCCAGAGCGGCCAGAGCAGGTGGCCGCTTTCGGCTCGCTCTCGGACGGCGGTGCACACGGGCACGCGTTCGGTCGCTGTGTGGCGACGCGGCATTGGCTGCTGTCGCCTGGCGGTGCATGGCCTACGGTCACCGCTCAACGCTGCAGGGCAGCGCAACAAAGGCGCCCGTGCTCGGTGGTGGTGGAGGAGCCCAACTAACGAGTGGTGCGCAGCTCACGGTGGAGGCATAGCTATCGGCACTGGTGCGCGGCCATCAGGGCTGTCATGCGGCTAGCTTCGGGAGCGCGGCCGTTGGCCCGTGGTGGTGACGCGCGGCCGTCAGCGGTCAGATTAAAATTATTATTACTTTTCTTTTCGATCCAATTAATTAACAATTGCAGATACAATAATATAGATGCAATGTATAAATTAAATGCACGGTAAATTCATGGCACATAGGGATCTAGAAATTGATACAATAATTAATTATCATGCTTATTGAAAAATAAATTGAGATTTGTACCGATTAACTGCGGGTAGAGACTCGTGCTGATAACGTGTTGTAAAATAATAAACGCAAAGTAGAGACACCAGTTCGTCATGAATGATTACGTCTGGGGGCATACCAAGACATGAGTTTTCACTAATATTTCTGTGTGTTTACAATACTGAGTACAGGGATCTATTTATAATAGAGAAACCCTAATCTAATCCTGATGGTCCCGTTTTTTATGACTTTTTCAGGACAAATGGGAATTCAGGAGCAAAAAAATAATTTCTTTAAAACCTTTTGCTCAGCAGTTCAGCAAGAGTGAATAATACTCAAGTCACTGCATTGCTAAGAGTCGGAGACATCAAGTCAGCGTGGTGACTTGAGGGCTCAGTCTCTTAACAAGGTAGTGACTCGAGAGGTTACACTTCAAGTCACTGCGTTGCTCAGAGGCTGAGCTACCAAGTCAGTGTGAAGACTTGGAGACTCATGCTCTAAGAAACACAGTGACTCGAGATGCTGAACTCTCGAGTGAATTGCCTGAACTGGTCAGTGAGAAGGATTCTCCCTGACCTAAATACTTAACCAAAGTTTTCTTTAACAATGCTCTCAGTGAGCAGATTTTCACAATACTTTAGTAAATACTTAAAACAATAAAACGTTCAATTTAACGTGGTTCAGAGACTCAAGCTCTTACATCCACGACCTGATTTAACAGGAAATCCAATAACTGGGATTCTTGTTTTTAACATGCCAAGGTGCACCCAGATCTACAACTCCAGATCTTGCTTACTTACTTACTACCTCACAAAGCAACTTACTACCAACAAACCTGACAAGAGGGTTTTGGTTTCAGTTGAGTTTTCTCCAACTAGGTGAGGTTTTCCCTTACAATGTGTTAGTCTAACGCTAAGATTGAGAAAACCTCTCTAAGCTAAGAGTTACAAGCTGAACACTCATTTTATATCTGTGAAGACCCTAATGGTCAGTGTTCTAGATGTGAGACGTGCCTCCTTATACCTTCCATACAATGCACTAAACTCTCACACCTTCATAGCTCGTAGGTGTTGATTTTTCTTACTACACACACACTTCAAACCGCAGCTATGAGCTTGTATTTATAATGTGGATTCAAATGTAACCGTTGGAGGGAATTACATTTGAATCCAGCATTTAATGGTTTCAACCACTTTTCTTGGAATGCGGCCTTGTCAGTGTCAGATACGCTATCTTGACGTGGTTGGTCCACGTGGACTGAATCCAACGGATCTTTGACTCAGTGTGCTTGATCAGGGCGCACTGACTTTAGATAGCATTATCCTCCACTGACTGATGATCTTCAGTAGACATACTTGTCTTCAGTGATGTTGTCCTTCAGGGACTCTTTGAAGATCTCTCCAAGAAGTTTGTCATAAGGCTGAATGATAAACTTCCCTGACCACAGTAGCCTGACTCCTTCAGGGCATACTTGGTGCAGCACAGATCCTCTTGATCATGCTCTTCACTGAGTGGTCCACCTGACTTAGCTTAGATCAGCTAGGTTTACACTCAATGGGATATCCTTCAGGCTTCTCTTCTGGTTCAGGTTGCTAACATGGCTTCAGTTAGTTCTTCTTGGTGTCATCTTGATATCCTCAGGCTGTGTTGCTGAGTTCCCCCTCGCTGAGTTCCCCCTCAACTGAGTTCTTCTCAACTGACAGCCTATTCTACTGAAAGCTAACCTATCCAGACCCGAAATAAAAGATACAATCCTGACTGCTTTCAAACCTATTACATGTTTTGGAAAATTATCAAAACTAAAACATATCCCAACAAATCCCTAAAGTCTGTTTAGGTTATTAGGCCCATAAGTAATGTCCACATCAAATCTTTCGGATTTGGTATATTAAATCTACTCGATTTACAACAATAAATAAAGTATAATTCATAGTACTAATTTTTGCTTTTTCTTATCGAATTGTGCCTTTTAATGTCAATATATTAATAAATGTTACTCCATCCATTCGGAAAACATAGTTCATGCATTGTTGCCCTTTTATTCCTTTCTTGAAAAATGATTTTGTTTATTTACACTATTCAAAATACATTTATTTACAATATTTATTATTAAACTACACGTACAATTTTTTTTAAAGAATTTATTTTATATTTGATTTAACTACAATATCTTATTTTCTATACATAATATATCTATTTTCTTAAATCTCGTAGGAAGTAAAAAATACCTCTTTTTTTTTTTTTTTTTACCGCCATAACAATATTGTATTGTATTAAATGCATATACATACAAGTACTTAATTAATTTTTATTGTTCTGTACTTATAATTCAACTTGATATTTTCTGCTATATATATAATATGCTGCTGAGCGTCAGTGACCAGATATGCTTCATGCTAGGCTGCTACCTAGAAAAATTATCAGGGTAATAATCAGGATGAAAAGTATCTATTCAAGACAATTACATATAAGCTTTAATTAGGTTGATGAAATATCAATTAATTTATTATTGTATCCATATTATTATTAACAAGGAGGAACATATTTTACTGACAAATAAATGAATGAATGTGGCACGTTAATACATACACTTAATTGTTACAATATTTATTCAAATGAGCCAGTTGGGCCTAGCATTGCTTCGTTTCTTCATTTTTCCTGAAATGTATTAGTTCATTAATGAAACATATTCATTAATATGTTACATTGATTGTTTAGATGTTAAAAATGGGATTATTTACAAGCTACTGTGTTCTAAAAAAAAAAATACATTACAATACAATTACAGCAAGATATGTTTGCACTATTCTATACTTTGGTTACACACGTTACACTTTTTACAAATTTATTGATCTTTTGTAACTGTTGTATTAAAATGTATTTAAATAAAATATATATTCAAAATATGTAAAAATTTAAATCCATGTGATTGCATTTTCTTAATTAGAGCAATATTATTACACAAATATAATTAAACATGTTAAACGCAAGTCAATAGAAAAATGGCATATCATAATCAATTTGAGATTAAAAAAAATAAAATAATTAGAATTTTATTTTATTGTTTTTTTTAAACGATAAGAATTTTCAATTAAATGTTATAATATCAAATAATTAGAAATTTTAAAATATAATTAATTATTTAATCGATAGAATATATCAAAATTATTTAATAAGTTTAATTGCATTGTTAGAATATTTTACAAATTAGAATTTTCTAAATAGGAAAAAAAAATCAACCAAATATTATAGACAATATATAGAGTGAAAATGGTTCGTACATGAATCATTGAAGGATATTAGTTGTTTACACTAAAGTATTAGTTGTTTTCACTGAAAAGTATTAGTTGTTTACAGAAAACAAACTATGACTCTTCATTGAAAACAACTAATACTTTTTATTGAAAAAAATTAATACTCATCAATGATTCATGTATAAACCATTTTCTCTCTATATATACTCAAAATTATAATTCACATAGTTATATTTTTTTTAATTTAATCAATCAATTTAATAATAGTTAAATTAATATCCTTACGTTACTCGTTTGAATTTTAAAAAAAAAATTAAAAAAATTCTAAATATAAGATATCCACAAACCTCAAATATAGTAAAATAAAATGTAAATTGATATATTCATGCATAATAAAATTTTTAATATATATTTTTATAGATTCAAACTACATAAAATAGATATTTAAACTTTATAAAGACTATTGGTTGATGTAATTGAGAATGAAGATGTCTAAATGATTAGAGCATTTTATAGATAATTCATAGGCAATCTAGCTACGGAAATTATTTATTGAAAAATTACATAGGCAAATTTTCATTTTACTATAGTAAACAAGTATTTTTCTTAAAATTTGTACGCTTTATTGTGTGCTGAAAATCTTAGGAGGAAATTAGTATTTCCTCAATCCACAAAACACGATCCTCTTTTTTTGCACGTGATTTAATATAATATTGTTGGAGGGTGTTACGGGTATTTAGAACACCATTTTGAAATAAAATAATTATTTATAAAAAAATATAAATGTTAAAAAAAATACTTTTTTGTGGACTTTAAAAGAAAAGATAGAAAAGAAGAACAGTATTTGCAAAGGCGGGCAAAGAAAAGAGGGTGGGGCAGGGGTTGTAGCATAGAATTAAGAAAATATAGGCAACACCTTGGGTGGCCACTTTTATGATGAAGCAGTCTTTTATCTATTCTGACAGAATTCATGTGCGTTTTGAAATGGCAGAGCAAAGTGTTATTCCAATAAGCCATCACTTTTCTCTCCCGAGGATCGTATATCGTATACTTCCTGTCTTCCTCTATTCAATTTTAATTAACTTATTTATTTTTACATGAATTTTACGAAAATAAATATATTGTGTATAAAATTAAAATGGATTATAGAAAACAAAACCAATTTTATTGGATAGAGCTGCATAAAATTGACGAATAATAATGATGATGAGCAATAATATACAGAGAGAGCTAGGTTCATGGTCTCTCCCCACCCCCCATATATATATCGATAAAAATGTGTATGGGACCGTCTCATGGCATGAGACCACACAAATTAACACCTACTTCTACTAAAATGTTAATGAGTCAATGTCTTAATTACACTCATTCTCATTATCTCATGGCATGAGACGGTCTCATACAAAGCATATTCATATATATTTATACATCTTCATTTAGTGCACCATCCGCCTTCCAACAACCATGCATATGCATCACAAAACTCCAAGCCGCCCAGAATATATCAATATTCCACATTTCCACTGCTACGAAACGATAAATGAATTGACTGTGAACACACTACTTTTAAATATAACAGTTTCCTATAATATGCAAAACTGCTGCTAGATGAGCTACCATTAATTGTGATCCTTTATTGCAAGTAGTTATACATTATTATATTTAATTTATCTATTGGAAAAACTTCTAATCAACACACAACTTTGGTTACGGAAATAGGGTAAATGAATTAATTTCATGTCTCTATATATATTCGGACTTTTAGATGGGATGAATTTCCTTTTTTATGGTATTAGATTCTCTCGCCCACGCTCACTTCCTGGGTTTAAATCGTGATGAAAGCAACTTCATCTATATTAAATGGTTTATTCATTGGGCCTCCTCCCAAAAAGAAAAGGTTTAAAATTCATTCCATGAATAAAAAGAAGTGTTAGGGAAATAATATAATTACGAATTAATTTCATACATTTCTACTAGTTCAAACTCGTAGGCTATGTTTTTTTTAATTTTCTTAACATTAAAAATAGTTTTAAAGTATCATAATTTCATCAGAAGTATCATTAAACCTGTAAGGGATATCATTAGTTTGAGTTCAAGAAAATTTAAAACAAATTTTTTGAACTCAGACTAATGGTACCCCTGATGAGATTAATGATACCCCCGATGAGATTAATGATACTTTAAAATTGTTTCATGATAAGCTTATCATGAACTATTTTCATATAATACTTTGCATTTTTTTTAATTGACTTTTAAAAACTGATTTTTGAAAACCAGTGGTTTTAGAAATCCATTGGATTTTAAAATTTGCATTCTTTTTCGGTTTTGATTAGGGTAGGTTTTAACTTTATGATGTAAAAATAAAGAAGTGTTGTAGGTTATTTATAAGGTTGTAGGATTAGAGTTTAAAAACTTAATTTTAAAACTCAAACTAGAATGAGTTTCAAATTCCAAAATTCAAATCTCGGTTTTTAAAACCCTAAAGAACATAACCGTTGCATTTGGATGGAGTCATTTGAAATGCAAAAGATTTGAAAATGAACTAATTTTAGAATTTATAGATTTCAAATGACATGATTTTGTTAAGTATTTAAAATTCCTCCAATTTAAACTAGAATCATAGTTAAAATTTGAAATTCATAATTTAATTAGACTACACAAGCAGACCAACCCCTAATTAAATCTCTATTTATGTCCCAATTTTTTAAGCTTCTCATTCAGGGTCTTTTTTTTTTTAAATTTCCTTTTTGAATTCAAGTCATATATACAAGATGATAAACAGTGATTTTGCATGCCTTGAATTGGAAGTGAACGCCGTTGTGTGTTGTCATGAATTTTGCAGCATGCGTTGAATTGAATAAAAATATAAATATTATTGGTCCCTGTTTGATGCTATAAACTGACTCTCGAATTGAGAATTAATTTACACATATTGTCGCCAGAATTAAAAAAAAATTAATTAAATTCATGTTAAATTTTCATATAAAACACTATTTTCCTTTTTACATTCTTTTCCCGTTCTACAAATACGCAAATTAAATGCCGATGAGTATGTATAGGGTGACATTGGTTTATACATTAATTATTGAAGGATATTAGTTGTATTTACTAAAGAGTATTAATTGTTTACACTAAAAAATATTAGTTCTTCTTATTGAAGAGTCTTAGTTTGTTTTCAATAGACAACTTATACGCTTAAATTAAAACAACTAATGCCCTTTAAAAAAATAACTAATGTTATTTTATAAAAACATACATGAATATTTTTTACTCTATTTTGTCAATGCCGATACATGCCAGCGTATATATAATGATGCTATTAAAACAGAAATCGTCATATCCAACTAATCGTGAGAGGGCGTGCATTGTATATTTTGGAATTATTCATTGTTCCCATTACCACTACAAAATATTTTTTAGTTAAAGAGGGGTAGAGGGTTAATATTATTATAAATTATTTTATTTATGATAACACTTCAAAATTAATTAAATTAATATTATCATTTTAAATTACATGATTTTCATATTTTGATTTCTTTGTAAAAACTTTGAATTATTCTAATAATTTCTATTATGATTACACTTTTAATTAATAATCACTATAAAAAACATTGTATAGCGACGGAATTTGCAACGGAAAATCTCTCGCAAACAGTGTTTTGCTACGGACACGTGTCCGTTCCTAAAACAGCCGTAGCTAATTTTTATGACGGATTTTCGCCGTTCGTCGCAAATTAACGACGGATAAAACCGTCGCAAAATTGGCGGGTCAGACCCGGCCGAGTCGCACAAAATTTGCGACGGACAGTAGTCCGTCGCAAATTATTCGGGTCAGACCCGATCGGGTCAACAATATTTGCGATGGCAATTGTCCGTCGCAAATATTTATTAATATTTTTTTTTTATTTTTTTCGGTTATAATTTGCGACGGACAATATTCCGTCGCAAATTAAAAATTTGCGACGGAATGTGGCCGTCGCAAAATACCGAGCCTATACAAAAAAAAAAAAGTGGCTCGCGTGGACCACTGGGCCACCGGCCCATACCTTATAATAGGCGGCCCACCTTCTATATGTCTCTTATTAGGCCTTGAACAATTAATCCAAATTTGCGTCCAAAGGGAATCGAACGCGCGACCTCTTGTGCATGTGGAGGGGGCACGCGCCACTCAGGCACGTGCTACTTTCGTTCATTTTTACGCAATTAATTGTATATGTATTCAAATTAAGTCTTTTTTTTTACAATTCACCAAATTAATTTCTTTTCGTATCTAACTTGTTTATAAAAATATATTGCCCAACTATTTTTTTTATTTCGTAAAATTATTTATTTCGACAATGCGTAATTTTATAATTCGTTCATTTGTACACAATTAATTGTATATGTATCCAAATTGATTCATTTTTTTTCCATAATTCACCAAATTAATTCATTTTCGTTTCTCACTTGTTTTTATAAATATTGTGGCCATTTAATTTTATTATTTTGGTAAAATTATATCGACTCCCGCTTAAATTTATAATTCGTTCATTTGTACGAAATTAATTGTATATGTATCCAAATTGGCTCATATTTTTTTCCATAATTCACCAAATTAATTCATTTTCGTTTCTCACTTATTTTTATAAATGTTGTGCCCAACTATTTTTTTATTTTGTAAAATTATTCGTTCATTTGTACGCAATTATTTGTATATGTATTGACTCAATTTTTTTCTATAATTCACCAAATTAATTCATTTTCGTTTCTCACTTGTTTTTATAAATGTTGTTGCCATTTTTTTTTTTGGTAAAAAATTATTTATTTCGACTCCCGCTTAAATTTATAATTCGTTCATTTGTACGCAATTATTTGTATATGTATCCAAATTGACTCAATTTTTTTTTCTATAATTCACCAAATTAATTAATTTTCGTTTCTCACTTGTTTTTATAAATGTTGTGGCCATTTTTTTATTTTTGGTAAAATTATTTATTTCGACTCCCGCTTAAATTTATAATTCGTTCATTTTTACACAATTAATTGTATATGTATCCAAATTGACTCAATTTTTTTTTCTATAATTCACCAAATTAATTCATTTTTGTTTCTAACTTGTTATATATACAATAATTTAGTAATTCTAATCGTCGTCCTCTTCCTCTTCTCCATCCTCTTCATCCTCATCATCATCTTCATCATCATCTTCATCCTCATCCTCATCATCTTCATCTTCATCATCATCTTCATCTTCATCTTCATCCTCCTCACCGCGATCTTGTCCATCATCCTCATGATCACTTTCAATCATTACCATTTCTGGATTTGCAGCAAGTAAGTCCACAAAAATATTCACAACTTCTTGATCAACCTCTGTTTGAGCCTCTTGTATCTCTGTTTGAAATGAATCTTTTGGTTCTACACCGTCTTTCTTTGACGGATTAGAAATTTCAACCAATGATCTTGCCTTCACTTTGCAAACTGTCCTCAAGTTGGCCCTACTTGATCCGGGATATTTGCAATAATATACTTGAGATGCTTGCGCTGCAAAAATATAGGGATCGTATGCCGCCGGAAACTTCTTTCCGGTGTTGATATCAACAATATAATAGTTTTTATCGACTCTCGTTCCTTATTTCCCTGGATCATGCCATTCACACAAGAACAACACTACCGTCCTCTTCGGCCAACCTGGATATTCTATTTTAACTACTTCTTGCAGCACTCCATAGTAATCAATGGGTTCTTCATTGTAGTTTCCACTGGTAACGCAAACACCACTGTTTGTAGTCGATTTCGTTGAAGCATAAACTTCAGTATGAAATTTGTATCCATTTGCATAATATCCGTGGTATGATACCACACTACGTAGTGGTCTTTTGCTCAGAGCTTCTTGTTAAGTAGGCCGCTTTGTCCCTGTAAATATTAAATCATCATGTATAAAAGTAATAACGAATTTGTTATAGGGTAAAAATTATATAATTACGTGACAATCATGACTCTTCATTCCAGACACCTTTTCGGTTTCCGTGTCAACTCTGTCTCCCAAATTCAACACATAATTGTCAGGGAAGCTCAACTCTTTCACCCACTTACACAAATTCTTCCTTTCTGCTTTACTAATTGTGTAAGAGGCCTGTGCATATGTCCTTGTCCGCTCATCCCTGTGTAGGGAAGCACGAGAACAGAAGAGCCTCAACTCATCTCTGGATTTTGAAGTGTCTTTGGTCTTCCCTTCAGTACCCAGGACCGTATGAAACAAGTTGTCGAAAACATTCTTCTCTATATGCATCACATCCAAATTGTGTCGAATCAACAACCTGCTCCAATAAGGTAAGTCCCAAAAGATACTTCTCTTCTTCCAACCACCCTGGATGTGTTTATTGTGCTCCATTGAACCCGTCTCACTTGTCTTCATCAAATCAGTGACTGTAGCCTCATACAACAACGAATCACCTGAAATAATTAATTTATATATGGTTAACTTATTTATACGAGATACATAGACATAAGTAGTGATTCAGTACCCAGACACATACCTGATCGAATCCGTGGTCTTGGGCGGCCTACTGCATTTTTACCCTTTAGAAAGTCTGTTTTGTTCCTCCGAAAGGGATGATCAGGAGGAAGAAACTTGCAATGGTTGTCGAACCATGACACTTTTCTACTCAATGGAAGATAGAATGCATCAGAACCGTCCATGCAATACGGGCATGCTAGTTTTCCTGCTGTTGACCACCCAGACAGCATAGAAAATGCTGGAAAGTCGCTAATGGTCCACAAAAGTGCAGCTCGCATCGTGAAGTTCTGCTTCCTATGAACGTCGTAGGCCTCCGCCCCCGTAGACCACAAAGATTTCAACTCTTTAATCAGTGGTTGGAGATATACATCCAGTTTATGCTTGGGGTTGTGTGGTCCAGGCACCAAGATACTAAGAAATATATGTTGAGGCTTCATGCACAACCAAGGAGGTAGATTGTACGGAGTCAATAGCACAGACCATAATGAATAATTTTTTTTCGTGCATTCCAAATGGAGCAAATCCATCCGTGCACAAGCCTAACCTCACATTTCTCGTCTCCCTTGCAAAATTTGGAAACTCCCTATCAAGATGTTTCCATGCCTCCGAGTCTGCAGAATGCCGCATCTCTGCAGAATTCTCACCAGAACACTCCTCAGCATGCCATGTCATGTCTTTAGCAGTGGCACTAGACTGATACAACCTCTCTAGATGAGGAGTGATAGGAAGTTAATACATTGTCTTATAAGCCTTCAACTGCACTTTCTTCTTACTTTTTGTACGACCAGATGGTTTGTACCGTGGGTGACCACACATCTTGCACTGGTCCTCATCCTCATCCTCATCCCAAAATAACATGCAACCGTTTGTACAACAATTAATCTTCTCAAAAAGTAGACCCATATCCTTCAAGAGCCTCTTGCTCTGATAGAAATTATCAGGCACCGTGTTGTCTTCAGGTAGAGCTCGTTTGAACAATTTAGCAAATTGATTGAACACCTTTTGACTGACCTTGCCTTCAGTTTTGATGTTCAACATTTGAGCATTGAATGACAACTGCGTCTCAGTCTCACAATCAGGAAAGAGCTTTTGATCAACAATTTTAAGCATATCAAAAAACTTCTTTGACCGATGATTTGGTTCCTCCTCCATATGTGTTTCATTGAATTGTGGTTGACCACCAAAAATAGATTCTGGAATCATCATCCGATATCTATCAGGTTCATCCTCTATTTGTGGTTCAAATTGAGTATACGGAACATAACTTGAACCACCAACATCAGAACTTCCACCACCGCTCCACCCAGTATAAAAGTATTCTACACTTTCGATGTCAACATTCCACCGTTCTTCACCGTGACTGGTCCAGTTGTAATAACGGGGAACAAAATCGGAAATCACAAGATGAGTTCTAACCTCATCAACACTCAAGAATCTCATATTTCTGCATCTTTTGTCTTTACACGGACACCTAATATTACCCATACAATCCATACTGCATGGATGTTGCAGTGCAAACTCAATAAACTCATCAATTTTATTGCAAAAGACAGAGTTAATGCCTCCTCCTATCATTCTAGGTATTGAGTACATCCATCCACGATCTGGAAATTGCATCAGTTACAGATTAAAAGTAAATATCACATGAGTTGTAAAAAATTGGACAGAGTTCGCCTAAAAATAGGGATATACAAATTTTTCCTTCACAAAAATCAATCCAACACAACCATATATCAATCATAGTAAACCAATCAAATAAACAAATATCACACAATTTATCTAATAGTGTACAGAAAAATTAAGCAGAGTTTCGACTAAAAATAGGAATAAATATCACACAAACTAAAATTAACCCAACAAATATAACCATATATCATCAATCATACTAAAACCCATCAAATAAACATATATCAAGCCCATTACCTAATAGTGTACTAAAAAATTGAAGCAATACAAATATGACATTCAAACGGTTAAAATGTGAAAACGTACGGTGAAGTTGAAGGCAATGACAAATACATACAGTGAGGTTGAAGGCAATGACAAATACACCAATTATACGTGAAGAACATATGAAAACCGCATAATTTCTTATTTTTTTGTGAGTGAAAGTGAAAGGGTGAAAGTGAAAGGGAAGGAAAAGAAAGTGGATTGTTATAAATCTACACAAATTTGCGACGGACTTATTTTCCGTCGCAAATTCAATATTTTGCGACGGCATTTCCGTTGCAAATACAGTTTGCGACGACCCGAGTCAATTATTGATCACCAACCCCTCTAACGAGCTGCAACTACTCAATTTTGCGACGGAAAAGTGGCCGCGTAAATTCAAAGTTGAAATTTGTGACAGCCTTTCCGTCGCAAACCAGTCAAATGGGTCGTTTTCCGGATGCCCAATTTTAAACGGGTCAATTTTGCAATGGAAATGGCACCTTGACTTTGCGACGACATATCCGTCGCAAATATAGCAGGTATACAACGAAGGTGGTGGGCCCTAGAATTTGCGACGGACATACCCGTTGCAAAACACTAATTTTTGCGACGGCTTTACAAATCCGTCGCAAACTTTTATTTTTTTCGACGGCGTACCAAAATCCATCGCAAATACACGAAATTTACGATGGATATTTGGCCGTCGCAAATTTCCCGTCGTTAAACCCCGCTTTTTTTGTAGTGTAATATATATCATTACAATTATGATAACAACTTTAAAATAAAATTTATATTATTCTCACATATAAAATGAAATTAACACTTGCAAAATTACATTTTCACTTATGTATATAATCTTTTTAAATATAAAAAATTAACGCCCTTGTGCATACATATATATATATATATTATTTTTTAAATTAAAATATTTTGAATATATTATGGATAAACTAATCAAATATTATTTATAATTAAAGCACATACACAAATTAACCTACATAATTAATTAAAAATCTTACTAAACACGATATATAGCTCCCGATTTCACAAACATTAATGAAAATAAACATCTCAAGCATAATAAAGACGATGCACAATAATTCATACTCCAAGCAATACTCTCAAACATTCATGATAATAGTTAATCATTTTTCAAAAGTTTCAACTTCAAGATGATCAGGATCTCGGTCCCTTGCCACGGCTCGAACCCGGTCCTCGGGGTGGGGGTAGGGGTGGGTGTGGGGGATAACCATCGGATGGAGGTGGGGGTGATGGGGGATAACCACCAGCTTGTGGGACGTTGGGTCCGAATCCCTGTTGTGATGCCCGCAACCACTCGATAAACTGATTTTGGAAGTTTTGGGTCATCTCCTCACGCAGTTGTTGGTTTCTCTCTTCCACTTTCCCATTTGTCCATGCCCACGAACTTTACCGTGCTTTTTTCCCCCAGTCTTGTCATACATCTGAGATAACTCTGGAAGACTAGGTTCATGAGGTTGCTCGTCAGAGGTAGGGTGTAGTTGGGAGACTCTCGCTTGTACATCAGCCTGCACATTTTTTTAGAAAATTATTTTTCTAGATATTTAAATATTCATATTATTTTAAAATGTAACAAGAATACTTACCAATGTATCAGATATAAGGCCGTATGTATACTGTCCTGGACCACGGTTGTGGAAGTGCTCCATAATTTCCCAATCTGTGGCGGGGCATCCCTTCTTCCTCTTCTATAATTTAGAACATGATGATTAAAATATAATTTAGACTTAAAATATATATATTATAAAAATTAAAATAATGTAGTATCAAAAAATGACTTACAATATCCAGGGCAACCTCGACGGCACCACGAGATCCACCTTTATGGGTGGAGATACCCGTACCCGGGCCAGCAGGCTCAAATAGTCGGTTCCTCCTACATTGTGCGGATTTGGCTTTCACGTCATCTCTGTCCCAGTACGCGAGCAAGGTCTTCCACACTTTTGAGTCCCACCGTGGCTTCCTCCTCTCCACCTCTCATTTTCTTTTCATGGAGTTCAACATATCTACGTATCGTTCTGCAGCCCTTTTCAAGAACAAGTGATGCACATACTGTGTGGAAGTGACAGTAGGATCCCACCTAGCCTCTTTCTGATAAACAAAGATGTTATTATATCATATAATAATATAATTATAAATTAAATGAATATATACCTGAAACGTCTCCCAGTACTCCTGCAGCCTTTCTTCGGATATCATCCTGAAGGTGAAGGCGCCCAACTCCATATGTCCAGCCATGATACGTTTGATCAGCTTGGAGACCGGATTCGAAGGCATCAAGCTGCAAAACAAGTTTGTAATACTTAATTCATATTCACAAATATATCTTCCTCAAAATTCATGAAAATAGTAAGTCTAACATACGTATCGTAGGCAATATACACATCTAGTCGCTGCCCGACCATTTGTGAATCCGACTGTTCTTTAGAATCCGAGTCAGTATACTGTTTAGCTTCCTCCTCATCAATCGTGGGGATCAACGGAACTGGCACTTGTATGTGTGGTACAGGCACTGTGTTCCGCGCCCCATTAGATCAGCCTCGACCCCCGCGACCTGTACTCTGTCGCCGTCCCCCGCTAGATCACATAAATAATTAATATATATTAAACATAAATAATTAATTTTAAACATAACATATTAATTATCACATAAATATAATATATATAAATATAACATTATCCATCGGGATATCAATTAATATAAGATATTATCATATATGATCAATCAAAGTTTAGGGTTACATTAAAATATTTCTAACATTTCAAAATATTACTAAACTACTCAATCTTCATCTGAGTATGAATTATGTTCATCATCATCATCGTCTTCCTCCTCCTCTTCATGTTCTTCGACTTCTTCTTCTTCTTCTTCAACATCATCATTCTCAATTTCAATTAGTGCACCACTGACATCTGCCAATACGATAGGATCACTGTCCATTTGCACATTATTCATTTGTGAATCAATCTCATCGTCTTGGAATGGGGGTAGCTCTTGTTCATTCCTTTTATCAATTTCAATTAAGGATCTCGGTTTTACCTTGCAAACATCAAGATATTCATGATTTCGCACCATCCACAAGTTTGTAGTTAGGATGTATTCTTGTTTCATTTGGCACGGTAGGATCATACCACTCGCACCTAAACAAAACCATTTTTTCTCAAGTCCTCCAGGGTATTCCAACTGCAATACTTCTTCAAGGATCCCATAGAAATCATTCTCATCTGAATCATAGTTTGTCCCCTTGATATAAACTCCACTATTCACAGTCGATTTGGATTCACCATAAGTGCGTGTGTGAAATTTGTATCCATTCACGTAATACCCAGGATATGTGCTGACACAACTCACAGGACCGCTGGAGAGATCACATATTCACCGGTTCTGAATATTGTTTACCTTAACCTATAGTTGACAAAATATTTAATCCTGAGTCTATATATATATTTTATTATTTATGTAATTTGATCAACTTGACTTACAACTTGTTCAAACCATGAAGCAAATTGATGTTGAAGTTTATCATCTTGTTCAGCCCTCTGTAGAGATTCGGTTGAACACTTTGAAGTTGATGCATAAACATACTACAAGAGGGAAGATATACAATAATATAATGATGCTTTATAAAATTATAGAGGGAATATGTTGAATATTAACTTACTCAACATACAGTTACACCTCGTTACAATTCAGTAACACGTAGGTGTGAGCGGCGCTTTTCTCTTCGTCTACAACATATCTTGTATTCTTTAGTCCAAGTGGTCGTCCAGGAGGTATAAAAATTGATGTAGTACCGGGTTGGGGTTCTTCGGCACCACGATCATCGTAATTACGAGATAAATTATGACGCCTCGTAAGAACATGATCCTCAAAGCAGTGGGAACAGAAAATTGATGCTTCTTTTGTTAAATATGCATTTGCGATCGAAGCTTCAACATGAGTCGTGTTACCCACACTGAGTTTTAAATTGTGAAGATACCTAACTAGAGGCATCAATAGTGGGTATAATAACCGCTAATTGTTCACATATTTGAAAGTTTAAGATTACCTATCAAATTGATACATCCATCTGTATTGTACAGGACCAACCACTCGTGCTTCGTATGCAAGGTGTACAGGTAGATGCTCCATCAAATTAAAGAAGTTGGGTGGAAATATATGTTCCAACTTGCACAAGATCAGTGGAATATCTACTTCCAACCGAGTCATCTTCTCAACTGTAATCGTCGTAGAAGTCAACTCTTTGAAGAATAAACAAATTTCAGTGATAGCTTTCCACACGTTCTGTGGAAGAATTTCATGGAAAGCAATCAGTAGTAGCCTCTTCATAAACACATGACAATCATGACTCTTCAACCGAAACTTTCTCAATTTTGTCCAGTCAATAGTTCGAGATAGGTTGGACACATGGTTATCAAGAAACTTCAGCTCATCTACCCATCTGCACACTACATCATTTTGTCTCTTATCAAGTGAATAACAAGCTTTGGGGTACTCTCCTGTACGTGGACATTTCACAAGTGATGGACGACGATAATATTCATTAAGTTCATCCCTGAATTTATTCGTGTCCTTTGTTTTCCCTTCCACATTCATTACTGTATAGAACACATTATCAAAGAAGTTTTTTTTCAATGTGCATCAAGTCCAGATTATGATGGATCAACAAGGTACTCCAATATGGTAAATCCCAAAAAATACTTTTTCTCTTCCAACCAGTTTCCAATCTCTTATTGTGGGCCTCGACACCATCTCCTGTCACTTTTTGACATTTCACCCAATTGATTTCATTCAGAAGTGATTCACCTGATCGGATGGGTGGTGGTGGGTCATCCACTATCACATTCTTTCTGAATGCAGTATTATTTCTCCGATATGGATGGTGTCTAGGTAAAGATTTATTAGGGTTGTCGAACCATGACTGTTTATGACTGAGCCTTAAAGTGAAAGCATCAGTGTATTCTCCACAGTGGGGACAAGCTGTCCGTCCAGCGGTGCTCCATCCAGACAACATTGAGTAAGCTGTAAAGTCACTAATGGTCCAAATTAGTGCAGCTCGCATCAGAAAATTTTACTTTGTAGCAACATCATAAGTTTCCACCCCAATTTCCCATAAACACATCAAATCACGGATCAACGGCTGTAAAAAAAATATTCAATTTATCCTTAGGATTTTTAGGTATTACGCCCCAATTTTTATAATATTAAATTTTTACATAAAACACATGATTAATTTACAATAAGAGGCGTGAATTAAAAATTTCAACAAAGAAATTACTTTGACAACAACGGAAGACTTAAAGATTTAATAACTTTTAAAAATAAATTTAAAATACAAATTGTTACAAAATAATTATCCTAGAAAAACCTCATAAAAAGAAAACTTGATAAATAAATTAACTAATTTGCAAGATTTTTATCATGAAATAATTTAATTCAATGTCATCCATCGCCTCTCCTCGCCACAAGCTCCACAATCTGAAAAATATTAAAATGAATAGGGTGAGCAAATCCACAACTCAGTGGGGACAAACTTGTCAAAACTAAATATAATAAATAATTTAAATTAATCAATCACGTAAATATGCATTTCAATGTCATCACCTCGTTTATAAAGGTCAGAAGACCTATCGTCACCTCATTTATAAAGGTCAGAAGACCTATCATCACCTTGTTTATAAAGGTCAGAAGACCTATCATCACCTCGTTTATAAAGGTCAAAAGACCTATCATCACCTCGTTTATAAAGGTCAAAAGACCTATACTCATACATATTTCTCATGAACATTAATAAAATTACATATTACATTTAATAATGACAAACTTGAAAGATAGAAATCCGCACCTGGAATTAATATCGTGTATGCAGATACAAAAGATAAATATTTAAATTATGTCCCTTATAGTATAAGCTTGCTTAAAAGAAATATTGAGGAGTATCTCGAATATGGCCTTCTTCGAAAAGAGGAAATATAACGGGTCTTTGTTATAATATTTTTCTCAAATTTGAGTGAAGTATAATAAATTTATGTTGTACGCGGGCTTCAATGGAGAGAAATGAACGTGAGTGGTAATGGAAAATAAATTTCCTTCAACCATTCAAGACCTTAAATACAATGAAATTTGTAATAGCAATTATGGGAATTAAATAAAAACATTAATAACAATTATAAGAATATTAATAATAATTATGAGAATTAAATAAGAATTAATAACAATAATGAGAATTAAAATTAGAGCCAGTATTAAAGACACTAGGTTTTTAACATGCGTGAAATATGATAAAAAAAAACATGAAGAAATTGTGATAATTCTTCTAATAATTAAGAGAGATTTTTGACAACATATTAATTATGTTATTCATAAATTCTATTAACTAGTGTTTGAGAAAAATGAGGCTAAATAAAAGATAGCTTTTAATTTACTAATTAATATTAATTAACCAAATAATAAATACATGTGTGACCTTTAAAAAAAATATACTAATATATTTATATATACATATGCATATATATACATATTTAAAACCTTTTACTTCTGAAAATAATAGTAGTAGTAATAATAATAATAACAATAATAATAATAATAACAACAACAGCATCTGCATATATATCACATGAATACACTCTCTTTATTCAAAAATGAAAATTTCAAAATATTTTCAAAATAAATAATAGAACTTGATATTTTTAGGGGTGTTACATTCTACCCCTCTTAAAAATATTTTTGTCCTCGAAAATCAGTACTAAAGTGATGTATGCATGCATTGAACTTTGAAATAGTCATGTCAATCTAATCGTGGTCGTACCTTTTAAAAAAATTAATCGAGGTCGTAACATATCATAACTTTGTAATAATTTGATGGCATAATTTTACAACATAAAATAACTTTGGATTAAACTTGCAATGTTGCATGATGCATGTATCTCGAAATACATTACTAGAAAATAAGGGATGCTACATCCTACCCTTCTTAGAATTTTTTTTTTATTTTGTCCTCATAATTTAAGAAATATATTGATGATGTATGCATGCATGCAATGAAAATTTAATGTAAAAATGTACTTTGTATAATGATCTTGACATAATATAACTTTTAATTGAAACATGAAATAATTTATGTAATGCATGTACCACAGAGATAGATTGTACAGTGTCACTATCACTGGCCATGAAGAATATTATTTCCCAGACTGTCCGAATGGTTGAAAACCATCGATGCTTAGGCCCAACCTTATGTTCCGAATCTCGAAAGCAAATTCAAGATACGAATTATCCAGGTGTTTACAAGCCAATGAGTCTGCAGGGTGACGCATAACACCAGAATCGTCGTTACAACAACTTGCATGCCATGTCATATCTTTTGCAGTAGCATTGGACTGATACAATATTTACAATCGAGGAATGATAGAAAAGTAGAACATATCCTTGTAAGGCTTTTTCTTTTTCCATTGACCATCAACACCACGCTTACGGGGTTTAAGCCGTGGATGACCACAAACCTTACAATGTTCAAGTTTGCTATCATTACCCCAATATATCATATAATTCTGTGCACAACAATCAATCCTCTCTACTTGAAGACCCATCCCACTCACTAATTGTTTGCTATCAGAAAATTTCCTTGGCACTAGATTTTCCGGACGAACAATTTCCCAAATCAAGTCAACAACTTGATTATAACCCCTCTCAGACAGGCTATTTTCAGTTTTAAAGTTTAACAATCGGGCGTTGAATGACAATTGTAAGTGTGTTTCGCAACCAGGATACAAAGCATGGTTTGTTGCACGAAGCATGTCATAAAATTGAACAGCATGCTTATTTGGGGGTTCCTCATTAACGGGTTCATCTTCCACATGTCTAAAATGAAGGTTAGGACCAGTTAAGTCTGTGATCATGTCATGGTACGAGGTAGACCCTGCAGTATCATCTACTCCGTACGAAGTCGACTGATCATAGTTTTGGTGTGGTAGATGACCCAATTTTTGTTTACCGTGTAAAACTCAATTGTGATAATTGGACATAAATCCATTTATATACAAATGTACTTTCACGTCAATTGGTTCCCTAAACCTCTGGTTCCTACATCTAGATTTCGAGCAGGGACACCTAATATCTCCTTCACTCATCCAATCAGGATTGCTAGTAGCAAATTGTATAAACGATTCAAGACCACTAACAAAGTCGGGAGCTATCATTCCATTGATTGTTCTTGGACCATACATCCAACTACGACTTGAATAATTCATATTATAATCTGTTTCAGATTAAAGAATATTCAAAATTTAATAAAAATTCAATAAATCCATTATATTTATCCTATTATTAATTTAATTTAGTTAATCTAAAATTTTTGGCAGAGTTTCGTTTATTTTTATCGTATTCTCCAGTTAACTAAGATCCTATAGTGCATCCATTTCCAACTTAATTAAAATTAATCAAGTCGAAACGCACATTCTACAGCTAGCAAACAACCAACAATATATTTATCAACCCCCTCCACTCCAACATAATTAAATATAAACTTAATTTAAACATAACTATATACAACATTCATCAAATTAATTATTAATGTAAATAATTGAACATCGATATTCATCACATATATAATTAATTAAATTAAATATATATGATGCAAAATTAATGTAAATTAGCTAGTAATTATTTCTAATTTAACATAGACTAGTTATCAAATTTAAAATTAATAAAAAATATATATAACAAGCTAAACACTATATAATTAGCTACTAATTAACACCTTTTTTTTTCGAAATGGAAGTTTCATTTATTAAGTACTGGAATCAGCCAGTTCTAGTAGA
Source organism: Ballota nigra (assembly GCA_947034835.1). NCBI lineage: Eukaryota > Viridiplantae > Streptophyta > Magnoliopsida > Lamiales > Lamiaceae > Ballota > Ballota nigra. The sequence goes on from OX344723.1 coordinate 124,483,125, forward strand.
CAAGAGTACTTCGGGGGCGGAAGTCCAAGATTCGTTACAACCAATATTAGTTTTCGCATGAAAAGTAAGTTCATGAGCCACAATATTTCACTTTTTCTAACCCAAAAAATTCCCAAGTAAGCAACACTAAGAAGAAATGACTTAATCTCTTCGCAAAGTGAGGTGCAAGAGATTGGTTCTTGAGATTCTCCAATGGCAACAAGGATTGTAGCTTGAGAGTCCCCAATGAGTGAAAAAGAATGTAATCCCAATTGTACAACAAGACGAAGGGCATCTCGTAAAGCAAGCATCTTCACAACTTGTGCATCATTAACTCCAACATAGTACTTGCAAGCTCCATGAATAAAACACCCCGTCTCATTCGTGACAAACACCCCCGTCCCTCCGGCAGGAACCGAAGAGATAGCTCCATCAAAAAAGATACGCAACCCCTTCGAGGGGGGCTTTTTCCAAAGCTTACTACCAAGAGAATCTGGAAAACGCTCCGGCCGAGCATTGTAATTTGCATAATCTGTTAGAATTATCGCTGCAGCTTTGTGAATCATGATATCATCAACCCGTATTCCCTCTAAGATAGCCCTATTTCTGTAGTACCAAATGAGATAACAAATTATGCTGAAAAGATCAACATTAATAGTTTTGCATCCCAGAATGTTACAAAAAGAAACAGCAGCGTTTCCACATTTATGAAGAGTGATATCAACCTCCAAATTGCATAGCTTTCACACTCCCAATCAAAGAAGAGATGGTAGGCAGAGCTAGGTCCTTCGTCGCAAAAGGGACACGACAACCCCTCTTCGTGCAAGTGTGTGTGCAAACGGTAATGACCCGTAGAAGTACCTCCAGATAAAGTGCGCGATCTTAGGTGGGACAACAAGTTTCCAAATGCCTTTCCAAGTCTGCTGCGACGCCACAGGTTGAAGAGGTTCAACCCCATGCTCAACTACTTCGGAGATCAGAGTATATGCAGATTTGACGGAGAATTTTCTGGACTTCGAGGAGCGCCAAATCCATTTATCAGCTGAGAGTACGTTACCAAGAGGAATAACAAGGATTGCTTGGCATAGAGCTGGGGGGAAAAGATGTGCAACGAGTGTCGCATCCCAGCAGCCTTGATCGTCATTAATAAGATCCACTACACGAGCATTTGGCGAAATATTCAGCCCTAATTCGACCACATCATTACTGCTATAGCCTGGGATCCACTCATCCATGAGAATGTTTGTTCCAAGTCCAGAATTAATTGACCTGCCAAGCCCTTTAATGAGATACTCTTTCGCATCACAAATTCCTCTCCATGTGAACGATGGTGAATTTCCAAGGGCAGCTTGTAGGAAAGGGGTATTTGGGTAGTAGCGAGCTTTTAAGACTTTAGCGAGGAGCGAGTTTGGCGAAAGCAAGAGGTGCCAAACTTGTTTTGCAAGAAAAGCGAGGTTGAAACTTTTGAGATTTCGAAAGCTGAGACCTCCCTCCGATTTTCTTTGGGTGATTTTCCTCCAAGAGACCCAACAAATTTTAGACTCACCATTTTTAGATCCCCACCAAAATTTCTGGATTAGGCTTGTGATTTCATCAATGACATCTGCAGGGAATTTGAAACAAGACATAGAGTAAGTGGGTATACCTTGAAGAACCGATTTTATAAGAACCTTATTTCCCCCCTTCGAAAGAATTCTACCATTCCAGTTCTCTATTTTCGATTGGACCCTGTCGATGATGCTCAAGAACATGTCCCTTTTACGTCTACCCGAAATCGAAGGCAACCCAAGATATTTTCCATGAGAATCTGTGCGCGTCATGCCCAAAATATTCAGAATGTGGTCACCTAGAACAGCCGGCATATTGGGACTAAACATCACACCACTCTTATCATAATTTACAAGCTTTCCCGAAACTCGTTCGTACAAAGCTATTGCATGCTTGAAGTGAGTAGCTTCCTCTAACGTTGCATGCCCAAGGAGGAGAGTATCATCTGAAATGAAGAGATGAGTAATACTTGGAGCTGTACGAGCTATCTTGATACCATGTATATTATTGCAAGCTTTCAGATCCTGCAACAGACAAGACAAAATCTCCGAGCAGATGATGAACAAATAAGGGGATAATGGATCGCCTTGGCGAATTCCGCGTTGGGGTTTTAGTTCACCAAAATAAGAGCCATTGAGTAAAAAAGAAAAATGAGCAGTAGTGATACATGACATAATAAGGTTCACCATACAAGATGGAAAATTCATAGCCATCATAACTGCCCGCACAAATTTCCACTCAACTCTATCAAAAGTTTTACTCATATCAAGTTTAATTGACATTAAGGGTTACGGGCCTTTCACATGACGCTTTAAGTAATGGTGAGTTTCAAAAGCAATTAGAACATTGTCCGTAATTAAACGACCCGGGACAAAAGCAGATTGGGAATCAGAAATGACAAAGGAAAGAACCAGAACGCATACGGTTAGCAATGCATTTAGAGGCTAACTTATAAGCAATATTGCATAAGCTAATGGGACGGAAATGAGAAACAGTGGAAGGATTATCAATCTTAGGAAGCAAAACTATGAAAGTATGATTCATTGATAAATCCAGGTGACCACTATTTAAAAAATTAAGGACAAAAACAACAACATCGAGACTAACAATATGCCAAAATTTATGGAAAAAGACAGGGCTCATACCATCCGGTCCAGGGGATTTGAAAGGGTGCATGGTTTTTAATGCCTTCCGGACCTCGTCACTTGTGTAAGTCGCCGACAGCAAAGGGGTCATAGAATTGGGAATCTTGTTTCGAATTCTTCCCACGACTTGCCTAATATCGGAGTCTTGAGGATTCGTGGTGCTGAAGAGGTCCCCAAAATAATCCATGATAATCTTCTCAAGCTCTGGTTTTTTTAATTTGGTAACCCCTTGCCCATCCTTCAAATGAGAAATGTGATTCCTTTTCCGTCTAACATTCGCATAGGCGTGGAAATAAGCTGAGTTACGATCACCAACTTTATACCAATGTTGTTTTGCCCTTTGTTTCCAGACAATGTTACGTTGCTCTTGATAAAACTCCATTTGAAGCCAGATATCTCTCAGCCTCTCTTTCACTAAAGGGGTAATTCTTCCTTTACTAAGCCTTTTCAATTCCTTTTCAAGATCATTTAGCTTCTGACAAACTAACTTCAAGTTATTTGCATTTCATACATATAATTAACAAATAATTGAATGGATTAAAACGAAAAATATTACCGTAGAATTGTTTACGGAGACGAGTAAGTAAAAACCCGACCGATGGGTGGTGCTTTCCGGTGACGATGGCGCTGATGGGGAAGCGGCGACGGCGGCAACAACAATATGTGGAGGAGGGTTTATATCAAATTTTTACCAAGGGGGTTAAACAGGGTAAACCCCCTCGGTAAATGCCTAATTTTTCACGTAGGCGAGGGGGGCGGTGCTCGGCAACTAGTCGAGGGGGGTTGTGCTCGGCTCGGGGCAATGCATAAGATGGACGAGGGGCGCGCCCTCGTCAACTCGCGAGGGAGCCCGCACTCTCTAAGTCACGAGGGTTCTGCCCTCGTCAAGGTCGATTTTGGAATTTTCTGAGGGTCCTACGCTCGTTAACTGACGAGGGGGGCCCTTCCCTCACGTACGCCCTCACTTATTTTTAAAAAAATTCCCCTCGTCTCGACCCTTTTTACAGACGAGGACAAATTTTGCCCTCTTTAACCACCCTCTCTATTTCAGCCTTTTTTTTGTAGTGTACTATGTCTCCTAAACAAATTAATTAGACCATTGTATAGAAAAATGACATATCAAGGCCCAAATTTTAGATTATGCCTCAATATAAGTATTCATTTTAAAAGTGTCTCAATTAAAATCTCAATTTTTTTCTCAATTTAAAGCTTCTTTTAGATTCTTAAATCTCAATTCAAGACCCAACAAACAATTATTTTTAAATTAAAATTCATTCAATATGAAAAAAAATAAAAATTAGAGATATTCGTCATAAATAAATAAAATTCATCAATTAAAAAAATTAATTTTTTTTATTAATATAATGTATATTTGTAATTTTTATTCTTATCATCATGTATTAATTTAGTGTTTTAAATAAAAATATGACAACTAGCATTTTAAAATTAAAATTAGCATTTTCCCATATAATCTTTTCACATGGTATATGATGAAATGTTAATTTTATTTTTTAATTTTAAAATGCTAGTTATCATTTTTAAACAATAAATTAAATTAATACACGATGATATAAAAAAAATTAGAAATATAAAATATCTTAACAAAAAAAGTTTTATGTTTGTAAAATTAATGAAGTTTTTTTTATATCGGATGTTCATAATTTTATTTTTCCATATTGAATGAATTTAATTTAAAAATAATTGATTAATTTTAAATTGAGATACAATAATTTAAAACAAGTCTTAAATTGAAAAAAAAAAAAAAATTGACTTGAAACATAACCTAAAATTTGAGCCTTGATATGGAATTCCTGTTTTCAAACAAAAATTTGTATGTGAGGTCTAATACATGAAATAAATATTAGGGCACGACTATTAACACCCACGAAAATACTTTGTTCACCCATTACGAAGTTAATCCACCATATATTTTACTTATTTTTTTTTATTTTGCTTAGTGTACCCCCTTAAAATTTACAATTATAACCTTAATATAATATTTAGATCATTCACTAAATATACATACCCACCAATTAAAATTAAAAAAATAGCACACCAACACTTTTTTTTTTTTTTTACAATGTCCAGTTTATAGACCCAATTCCTGACTGTTTGAGGAAAAAGACTCAACTCCTTTCATTTTCACGGTGTACCAATTTATAGAAAAAAAATATTTTAATCTCATTTAAATTGTGTCTATGATTTATTTTTATGTCTATACGTTTTGTTTTCTTCTTTAATGGTGTAATTGTGTGTGAAAGAGCAAAATTTGTGTGAATTCTGAGATTTTGGATTGAGTGTTGAAAGCGTAAGCGTTTAATAAACTTAATGTGCATTTTTTTATAAAGGGTATTGATAAATTTTATTATATATATCTTGGGGAAAAAAAGGTGGGTGAGCAAAACATTTTTATGTGGGTGAATAGCAGCGCCCTAAATATTATTTTTAGGTAGAATGCAACATTAGGTCTTAAACTATTAGTTTTTTGTTTCTAAAAGTTTTTAAACTATTTGTTTGTTTTAAAAAATCTTTGAACTATTGACTTTTATTTTGAAAGATCCTTAAACTATTTTTTATTTTTAAGTCATTAAACTATTGATTCTTGTTTCATGAGATCCATCGAAATGAAACATACCTTTTGAAATGGGGAAATTGAGAATCACATTTACAAGACTGAAAAATATCATGTATAGATACTAATAAATTAATAAAGAATGAAATGTATAGTACTTAACGGTTCTATTAGGATCAGTAAATAAATTCCGTCAATTTTTATCCTCAGGGGTCTGTGAAACAAGAACTCAATAGTTTAAGAACTTTTAAAAACAAACAAATAGTTTAAAGACCTTTCAAAATAAAATTTAATGTTTTATGGACCTCATGAAATAAAAATTAATAATTCAGAGATTTTTTTTAAAAAACAAATAGTTTAATGACCTTTTGAAACAAAAACTAATATTTTAGGAGACCTAAAAATGCAACTTATCTATTATTTACTTATTATGCTTTATGATTCATGAGTTTATGGAACCAAATCTTAATCATGGTTTGAAGGTTAGTTTTACTCATATTTTAAAATAGAGAATCATCTTATGTATAAGATTGTCTCATATATATAAGACTTCCTTAAGTTCTGTTGAGATCACTCTATGCATATAGTTTTTGTAGATTTTTATGATACTTTTTGTAATTGAAATTTTATTAAAAAAAAAAAATTTAAAAATTATTACAATCACATGAATGAAGAAACATCCTTACAAGACTTCTGATTAGGTCATGAGTTAACAAATATAAATTATCTAATTTTGTAGTAAAGAACGCAATACAATTAATTTGGATTTTGTGCAGTATGCACTACAAAAAAAAAAAAAAAAAAAACTGAAAATAACGACCAATTCTCGATCGCAAAACGTGATTAGCGACCGATTTTTGACTGAAAAAATTGGTGTTGAAAAGCGGGTAGCTAATATTAGCGACCACTTTTTGAATCGGTCGCTAATCTGCGACCGTCGTGGCGGTCGCTAATATCAGCGACCGCCTTTTGTCGGTCTCTGAATCAATCGGGTCTGACCCGGCCGGGTCATAAATTAGCGACCGACTTATGGCGGTCGCTAGTGCATTTATTTAAATAAAATTAATTTTTTTATTTTATTTTTTGATTAGCGACCGACCTGGAGGCGGTCGCTAATCAGCGATCCAGCGTAAAAAAAAAGTGGCTTATTGGGTTCGAACACGCGCCCATTAGGGTCCGGGTGGGGCGCAAACCACTGACCCACTAGCTTATATTAGACGACCCATTGACCCACTAACTTATATTAGGCGACCCATGTAGTATATAAGTCCCATGTAGCATATAAGTCTTTGTGAGACTTGTAGAAATAAATGGGCAAATATGTGCCCTAGGGGAATTGAACCCACGACCTCCGGGTATCCCGGAAGAGGTGTGAACCACTAGGACACATGTTATTGTTGTTGATTTATTTGCATTTAATTGTATATAACCTCAAATTGACTCTTTTTTTTTTTAAATTCATCAAATTAATTCTTTTTTTATTTCTAATTCGTTTATTATTAATTTTATAAATTTAATATTTTAGACTATTATAAATTATTAATTCATCCGTTTTTATACATTTAATTGTATATAATTCAAAATTGAGTCCCTTTTTTTTTTTTAAATTCATCAAATTAATTCTTTTTTTGTTTCTAATTCATTTATATATATATATTTACTAATTTTTTTATTAATTTTATAAATTTAATATTTTAGGCTATTATAAATTATTCATTCATTCCTTTTTATACATTTAATTGTATATAATTCAAAATTGAGTCCCTTTTTTTTTAAATTCATCAAATTAATTCTTTTTTTTGTTTCTAATTCGTTTTCATCCAATTAATTGTATATAATTCGAAATTAACTACTATTTTTTTTAAATTTCATCAAATTACTAATTAAATAAAATATTGTTTAAAATTGTTCAAAAAACATAAATAAATTGTTCAAAAATAGTAAATAAATTGTTCAAAAAACATAAATAATACAACTAATTTACTATAATATATAATAATTTACTTATTCACACACACATACACATAATTTCACATACGCATAAATTCTAGACACATACGCATAATTTACTTATTCACTCACTATATATAATTCATAAAATATAATTTTACAAAAATTTAAACGGTTAAAATAATTTAAAAACTCACGGTTAATTTTTATATAGAAGCTGGCGGCGGCGGCAGACAAGTTGGCGGCGGCAACGTAGGAAGAGTTTTATGAGTATGTAAAATGGCGTACGGAGGAGAAGGTATTTATAATTTTTTTAAAAATGATTAGCGACCGCCAGAGGCGGTCGCTATTTCCTGATATTTGGTCTTCTTGACCGAATAGAACGGTTCAGTTTGACCAATTTAGGAGTTGCGACCGCCGCTCGGCGGTCGCTATACCTCCCGCATTAATGACCCTCAACCGTTACCAACCCGGGTCAAACGTTACAAGTTTGCGACCGCCTGACGGCGGTCGCTGAGTATAAATTTGAAATGAGCGACCGCCTTGCCGGTCACTAATCAGGCGGTAAAAAGTATTGGTCAGATTTGACCGTCTTTTGAGTTTTAGCGACCGTTTAGGCGATCATAGGCGGTCATTAATCTTCCGACTTAGCGACCGTCCTTTATGGCGGTTGTAAATATTTTTAATTTGAGACTAGTGGTCTACTTCGGTCGCTAATACATTATTTAGAGATCGACTTTGTGGCGGTTACTAATTTCGGTCGCTAGAATGCGAGTTTTTTTATAGTGATAATAGTACCTGTGAATTAACCCTGCAATTTGCACAATATGCTCCATTACAATAGAAAATCCATATCTGTAATAAGTAGTTTGAAAACAAGCATAAAAAACACAAGTACTACCGGCAAAATTAGTTTATAATATTGCCTCCATCCCCTATTAATATTCACATTTGTGTGGTCACATGTTTTAAGAAAAAATATTTCATTGACTTTTTGAACCAATAAATAAAATATATTTTGAATTAAAGTAGGTAATGTGATAGTGTTTTATTTTCGTATTTGGGGTATAAATATTATTGTGGGACATCCCAAATAAAAAAGTGTGAATATTAAAAGGAAATATAATTAAAGTATGATTTGATTACTTATAAAATAAAATGTTATTATAAAATATTATATTATCAGTAAAAATATATAATGGTATTAATAAATACATATAATGATATAATTTCACATGAGAGACAATCTTATCGGAAAAAATAAAAAAATTAACCATGCTAAGTAGGCAATACTAGGCAGGTGTGGGCTTCTCAGCGACCGACTTATGCCCTGAATATATTTATTTATGAATATTAAAAAATATATAGAACAGGATATTTAATCAATAAAATAATATTCCTTCCATTCGATAGTATTATAGTACTCTTCACCGTTTAAAATGAACGATTTTCTTAAAAAAATGAACGATTTTCTTAAAAAAAAAAAAAGTGTAGATGAATGTTGAATAAAATAAAATAATAGTAATTTAATATTATATTGGTTTTTTGAGAAAGTAGTTATTTTTATTTTGGGAGTATCAAAAGTATTGTAGGACGGACGAAAAAGGAAAATGTAAAGTAATACTCCCTCCGTCCAATATTAGTAGGCCTATTTTTTAGGCAGTTATTTTTTGTCATAAGTTGGAGGGTATTATGAGATATTGTGAGGTTTATTTATCAATAAAGTTTTTGTTTATGGAAAATATAAGTATAATATTTTCCATAAACAATAATTTTATTGATAAATGAACCTCACAATACCTCATAATACCCTCCAACTTATGACAAAAAATAACTGCACAAAAAGTAGGCCTACTAATATTGGACAGAGGGAGTAATAATTATAATAAGAGTAAATCTCTTGTACACTTGGTGTATGATGCACTCATTCAATAGTTGAGATTATTTACACTAAAAATTATAATTTGACTACATTGAATAGTGTGGTTAGATTACACAGAAAACTCATTTTCAGAGTAAACTTCTCAATATAATATAACCATATTTTTTGGTGCAAACTATTTCAACTATTAAGTGAGTTTACTGTGTACCAAGTGCATATTAGGCGGATGATAAATAATATTGATAGCAACTTGACTATTATTTAAACCCTTCCACACTGACATTTCCCATCACTTCACTGCTCATTCAATTCATTTCCTCGTGATAAACCTCAATCTCTAAACCCCCATCACTCACTCTCAAACATGGATTTCAATCTCACGAATTCATCGGACATGGACTTTTCCGGCGGCGGAACGGCACCGTTTCCATGCACGAGCTTATCACTAATGCAGAGGAGGGAGTCGATGGAGGCGATGAGGGAGACGATATTCCGGATGGCGGTGATGCAGCCGGTCCACGTGGAGGCGGAGGCGGCGCCGCGGCGGAGGAACGTGAAGATCTCGACGGACCCTCAGAGCGTGGCGGCGCGCCACCGCCGGGAAAGAATAAGCCAGCGGATCAGGACTCTTCAGAGAATGGTGCCGGGTGGTAGTAAGCTGGACACGGCGTCGATGCTGGATGAGGCGGTGCATTACTTGAAGTTCTTGAAGAGGCAAGTCGAATTGTTGCAACAAGCGGAGGAGAGTAACCGTAGAGAAGTGGTGGTAACTAATGGTGGTTGGAATATTTCCAATGCTTGTAACTATAAGCAAATGTTTAGCTACGAATGAATGAAAGTACTCCCTCGTCCCACTCTAAGTGTCCCACTTTTCTTTTTTGGTTGTTCCACACTAAGTGTCTCATTCCATAAATGGAAAAAACAACACTCTACTGCATATAAACTTTAACCTTCAAATTCACACAATATTACCAAAAATGTCACTCATTCAATCCACTTTTCAATACTATTCATTACTTTATTAAACACTATTCATTACTTTTCAACACTATTCATTACTTTTCCACCATATATTAATAAACAAATACACTTTCTTAAACCATTCAACCAAAAGAAATGAGACACTTAGACCGGGACGGAGAGAGTAGTAGATTAATTTTGGGGAGTATGGAAAATGACATCCAAGTTACAAAAATGTCTCGCGCGACTTCTCACATGACCATTTGATGGGATAAAGATGGTATTTAATTAATTATTATTATTATTAGGAGTTATGTAATTCATTTTTATTGGGTTGATGATTGAATATAAAATATTGGGTTTTATTCCTTTCATTATGTTTTATCGTTGTTATTCCAGCATTCAATTTGAATTAATGGATGAAAACTTTAATTGCGTTTGCTTCTATTCAGATATTCTCAAAATCAACGGATATTACGTTGTATTGTGCTCACACTGCATCACCTTTGTGCGACCCTTTTCGGCGATATTTTTGTAAAAAAAAATTGTTGGATGATATTTTTAAAGTGAAAATTTGAGAGTGACATTTTTACAGATTTTCTATTAACTTAAGCATAAATTTTTGTATGCATCCAAGTGACATTTGAATTCTGAGTTTAATTTCAAATAAATTTTAGTTTTTCAAAATTCATTAAGTATACTAAACTTAAAGAATAAAAATTGATTTGAAATTAAACTTAAATCTAAGTATATACTAGGCACTTAATACATACAAATCATTATAATTTTTAATTTCTCTTTTCCTTTTTTTTTAGCGATATAATACCACTGACCAAGATTAGTGATACCTCTGACAGATTTAATGATACTCCTGATGAGATTAATGATACTCTAAAACTATTTCATGTTAAACTTATTATGAAGTGTTTTCATATAAAACCTACTCTAAATAAGACAAAGTATTATATGAAAATAGTTCATGATAAGCTTATCATGAAACAATATTTAAAGTATCATTAATCTCATCAGGGGTATCATTAGTCTAAGTTCAAGAAAATTTAAAACAATTACAATATAATACCACTGACCCAGATTAGTGATACATCTGACAGATTTAATGATACTCCTGATGAGATTAATGATACTCTAAAACTATTTCATGTTAAACTTATTATGAAGCGTTTTCATATAAAACCTACTCTAAATAAGACAAAGTATTATATGAAAATTGTTCATGATAAGCTTATCATGAAGCAATTTTAAAGTATCATTAATCTCATCGGAAGTATTATTAATCTCATCAGGGGTATTATTAGTCTAAGTTCAAGAAAATTTAAAAGAATTATAATATAATACCACTGACCCAGATTAGTGATACCTCTGACAGATTTAATGATACTCCTGATGAGATTAATGATACTCTAAAACTATTTCATGTTAAACTTATTATGAAGCGTTTTCCTAGAAAAAAATTCTGTGTTGGACTACATATTCGTTTACCCGTTTGTTATTATTGATAAGAAGAGATATATGGAAAAGGATCTCTCAATTCCATTTGTTATTATTGATTCAGCTTTGCACCAGTCCATTAAAATATGAAGGCACGCAGTCCCATTTTAAGTGGATTTTGCGTACTTATATGTAGTACTCCTATATTTATTTAGGGTTGTTTACGGTACGGAATAAAATGAATATTTAAGAATATCCATATTCGTATCAAAGTTCGGTTATTTTAAAATTCGGTGTCCGTGTTCATACCGAAATTTCGGTACAGTACGGTATAAGTATTTTATTTTTCGGTGCGGATTGGAGCGGATTTTCGGTTACAAACGGACCGGATCGGATCGGTACGGAACGGAGGGGAGAAGCGGTTTTTTTTTTTACCCATTTTCTTTTTTATCATTCTTTCCTTTTTTAATTAATTTTTTTAAAAATATATTGATGCATGCACACTCACACGAATACTACACAACTTCAATCACAATTCACAATCAAACATATATCATTATAAGCTTGAATATAACACATTATATGATAATGAATGGTTAAAAAAATAATGCAAACCATCACCCATAGAGTATTTAAAATACATTATATATAATATAACAAAGTATAATGTAGAATTGGTTCATATATGAATCATTGAATGATTAGTTGTTTTCACTAAATAATATTAATTGTTTTTATTAAAAAATATTACTTATTTACACTGAAAGTCTTAGTTGTTCAATGAAAACAAACTGAAACTCTTCAGTTAAAACAACTAATACCTTTTAGTGAAAACCACTAATTATCTTTAGTGAAAAAAAAAACTAATACCCTTCAATGATTTTAATATATGAATCAATTTCACTCTATACATACTCATATAATATCTATTAAAAAAAATTCTTTTGAAATATCTTGTGAATGGAAAGTGCAATATTTAAATCACATTGATCATAATTCCTGACACAAGGTACACCATATCCAAGTTTTTATAAGAAATGAATATACATGAAAAATTAAATTAAAAAAATAAAAAATTAATTTAAATTATTTTGATATACACCTAAACATAAGTTAATGTTTTAAGAACTTAATAAGATAAATAATACTCCCTCTGTCTCAAAGTTATTTGCTACATTGTCAAAAAAGTTTGTTCCATACTCAATTGTTACATCTATTTTTGGTAAAAAAATCAACAATGCTTTTTAATATTATATTACTCATACACTCCTAAATAAAAACATCCACTTTATCACTTTAAATATATACTAATAAATTTGTTTTTCTCAAAACTTGTGCAAACAGTAATGTAGAAAATAATTATGGGACGAAGGGAGTATAATGTTTGTATTCTGAAAAGGAGGAGAAATTATGATATCATATATTTGTACTTGAATTCAATAATATTATAATAATATTTGATAAATAAAAAATTATTAAATTTAATACATATTTAATTTGGTTATTCAGTTCGGTTCGGTACGGTCACATTCAGTTTTTCGGTATGGTTAATTTGGTAATATCCAGATCCGTACCGAAAAATATTCGGTTCAGTTTCGGTACGGTTAAAATAAAAAAGTCCATAATTTTTTTGGTGCGGTTCTTTTTCGGTGCAGATTTCGGTATGGGTTCGGTGATCTCTGAACTCCGTGAACAACCCTAATATTTATACACCACGTAGTATAATCACAAACAAAACAAAAAAACCGTTATTCAAAGATAGATTTAGAGACAGATTTTCGATCTCAAAACACGCTTTGCAACGGATTTAGATCCATCGTTAAAATAGGCGTAATTAATTTTAGCGAGATGCCCATCACAAATTAGAGACGAAATATTATGTCGCTAAAATTTGGGTCAAGACTCGATAGAGTCGAATGATGTTACAATGGAATACATTCCATCGCAAATATCCAGATATAGAAAAAAAATTGTGACCCGCGTGATACAAACCCACGACCTACAGAATCCCAGGGTAAGAGCATATCATTGGGCCACCGGCCTATCAAACTATTATATGTGGTTCAACTTTTATATAAGCCTTTTTAGATTTGGAACAATTTAATTAAAATTCGCTCGTAGGAGGTGTGTACCATTCGGACACTTGTTTTTTTCGTTCATTTTTATGCAATTAATTGTATATGTATTCAAATTGAGTCATTTTTCTTTATATAATCCATCTAATTAATTATTTTTTGTTTCTAAATTTTTTATAAATGTCGTGTCCAACTTTTTTTATTTTGTAAACTTATTGATTTAGACTACTTAGAAGTTTATAATTTGTTCATTTTTACGCAGTTAATTGTATATGTGTATAAATTGAATCTTATTTTTTAAAGAAAAATCATTTAATTAATTCCATTTTTCTTTTGTAATTTGTTAATATAAATGTAGTCACAAACTTCCTTTTTCTTTTTTTGTAAAATTTATTGATTGTCTTACTTATAAATTTATAATTTGTTCATTTTTAAGCATTTCGTTATATATGTATAAAATTGTGTCATTAAAAACAATCTAATTAATTCATTTTTGTTTTTAACTTGTCTATATAAATATTTTCACCAGTTTTATTTTTAGTAAATTTAATGATTTAGACTATCGGGAAACTTTCTAATTTATTCATTTTTATGCATTTAATTGTATATATATGTCCAAAATTGAGTCATTATTTTATAATTCATCTAATTAACATATTAATTTTTATTTTTTTATAAATTTTTTCACCAATTATTTTTTGTATAAATGCTTCATAAATATATTTTTATCTAAGAAAAAACATAAATATTTTTACTATCCAAATAAAAATAAATTTTTACATCCAAATAAATAGACCGACGCAACAGAGAATGGTCATCCCCGTTGATGTTACTCCAACTATTTCTAAATAAGGTAATCGGTACCTATTTGTCCTGTATGTGCAATCAATCATGAGGACGTTCGGAAAAGCATACACTAATTGGATAGACACGGGGTGTGCAAAAAACAACTCGTTCAAAGTGTTTGTTTTCTCACATCTTCTAGATTCTTGGAAATACTTGTTCTCAAACAGTTGACATTGCAACTGGCTTCGCCCACAATATTGATTCACTCTATGTTTCTTTCTTGCATTTTATATCGTTCTGAGCGTCGAGTGATTGTTCAAATTCTTCCTTTTCAATGCCTTCAATACTGATTTTGGAGGAGCATTACATTTGGACAGATCAATTACGTACTCTTCCTCTTCAGCAGTTAGGCGACCCATATAAGAATGACCTTCGAGAGTTTCAGAGATAGGATGATTATGTGTACCACACTTGACCTCCAATATCCATTCTGATGGAGATAATTGTGTTCCCTTCAACGCGAATGGGCAACCACATTTCTTCCTACCCATAGTTCTTCCTTTCATTTGTTCTTCATCAAAATCGGCTTTATTATCATCGCCTTCCTCTAATTTTTTGTTACCCTTGTTCTTAGCCTCAACAATCACCTTCTTACGATATACACTGGAACACTCACATGTCAAAAGAATACGTGACTTCTTTCTCCCAACAAAGTTATCAGATCGTGCAACAATAATAACTATATTGTGTTCATAGCCTACACGTCGAACCCAATTTAGCAGTGCATCACGTGACTCAAAATGAGCCCTGGTTGTGAAGACGCTTGTGTAGTCCATGCACATGTCGTGACACGGGATGCTCCCATTATTTGGTTCGTTTCTTTGCTTCTCTTTTTCTTCTTCGATATCATCAACATTAAATTCATTCTCTATAGTAAATGTATCATGTCCCTCATCATAATCATCATCGTCCTTAATATCCTCATCGTCTCCTAAGTTCTGAAAAAAAACTAATATAACGAACGTTCGAAAAAATAAAATGAAATTTTAGGATATGTTAAAAAAAATATTTTGAACATTAACATAATGTTCGAAAGTTTTTTATAAACAAATTGTTCGAACATCGGTTATAAAAATATGACATTTGTTCATCAAAAATTTTCGAACAAAGGTCATTTGTTCATAGAACCAGTGATGAAATTGTTAAATTCGTAAATATCAACAAATAAACGCGCCAAAATATTCATGCTATCATATTCACATTCCCAATCCATACAATTTTGAAAACCACTTTAATAATCATATTAGAGCATCAAACAAATCATAAACATAATCCAAAAGGGTTTTAAAAAAATCTAGAAATAAAAAAAGGTATTTTAAAACGAAACACTTACATATGCATATCTAGCACCACCAAACGAACTCATTGTTGTAATATCCGACCACAATACAACACGTGCAACCCACAACAATTATGGTAGTGATCAAAAAAGCAAAAAAATCGGTCCCTTGAAGTTCCAATATGCCACGACATGGATATAATCTTAATGGGTGTACTTACAATATATTTTAGCTTGAATTATAAGAAAATGGCATTTTAGACCTTTTATAGCTATTTTAATTTAATTAAAAATTTAATTAATAATCCAATGGGTGTACTCCCATCAAATTGGGGTACAAATAACGGTGCCCTTACTTGGGTCCAATGTTTAGTTAAGGGAAGCCCATCTATTTAAATACAATCTTTTTATATCAAAAATTTTATAGTTTGCATTTTAGTCACAAGTGGCACCTCGAATCTGAGATATTTTATGTGTTTCGGATTCGGGGCGTTACATTTTAGCAAATATGCATGTGCGTGATTTTACTTTGGGCGTTTGCCCGGAATGTATTGAGCCTTTTTTGTATACTGATATGAACCATAATGCTTTTCGAATTATTTCTCATTAGAGGAATTTCGTTTTCCCTTGATTATTTTGGGTTTAGCAAGGGTTTTTTTTGGGTTCGACCGTGGGATCGACATGTGACCCTACGGCTTTAGGACTTAAGGTTAGGTTTTTATTTTAAAGTTAATAAAATAGTTATTAACTAATTTACACAAAATTGGTGTTTTAAGACTAATTTTTTTTTTATCAGAAATGGAATTTCATCCTTAAGCTAATTTACACTAAATTTGTATTTTAAGACTAAAAAAAATAATTTTTATTAGAAATGGTGTTTCATCCTTAAGCTAATTTACACTAAGTTGGTGTTATAAGACTAAAAAATAATTTTTATTAGAAATAGAGTTTCATCCTTAAGCTAATTTACACTAAATTGGTGTTTTTTAAGACTAAAAAAACATTTTTGATTAGAAATGAAGTTTAATCCTTAAGCTAATTTACACTAAATTGGTATTTTAGAACTAAAAAAGTAATTTTTATTACAAATGGAGTTTTCATCCTTAAGCTAATTTACACTAAATTGGTATTTTAAGACTAAAAAGTAATTTTTATTAGAAATGGAGTTTCATCCTTAAGCTAATTTACACTAAATTGTTGTTATAAGACTAAAAAAAACAAATTTTATTTGAAATGGTGTTTCATCCTTAAGCTAATTTACACTAAAGTTCCATGGCGCATTCACAATTTATGGGATTCTTGTTCGCATCTTAGAGATGACATGCATATTCGGGTCACGCATATCTATCGTGAAGGGAACGTGCCGACTGATTTACTTGCGAAAGCACACACGAGAGCTATTTATATTGGGGCCTGTCCCAACTTTATTGAATATTATTTGTACTCAGACATGAATAATGATCTTTTTCGTACTATCACTCCTTAGAGGAATTCCGTTTTCCCTTGATTTTTGGGTTTAGCAAGGGTTTTTCATCGGGTTCCGGCCGCAAGAGTGACATGGGATCGACATGTGATCCTCATGTCATCTTGCATCTTTAGGTTTAGGGTTAGGTTTTACATTTAATGTTAATAAAATAGTTATTAACTAATTTACAATAAATTTGTGTTATAAGACTAATTTTTTTTTTATTATAAATATTGTTTCATCCTTGTTGATAGGCGAGCTACACCCAACTTAAGGCGAACAGTTTTAAGCTAATTAACCACAAGAGAAGCAAGATCAGGCAAGCTAAGTCAAGCCTGGCCGTGCTGGAATAGTCAGAGGAGATACTCCAGCTAGGCGAGCTACTTCACCCAGTTGAACTACATCAAGGTAAAGACCCTCCGAATACAAATAAGACCCTGACGAGCTACTTTAGCCGAAGAGCCAAGACAGAAGATAAATCGACCAACAAAGTCAAACTATGAACTCCTTCAGGACAATTCCAATAGAGACGAACAACTCTCTAATACGGGCTAATCCAGTTTAGAGGATAGAAATTAGCTTAGATAAGGTCAAATAGTCAACTTTCCAAGTGTCAAGCATGCAAACCTGGGAGAGCAAGAGTCAGTCTACCTCCTACTTGGAAGACTTGTATAAAAACCATCAATTTCAGCAATAAAACTAAGTACAAATTCACTAATACAACTATATCTTGCCTACACACATTCAAACACCTAAATCCACACACATATATGAAATAAATACGTAATCAATACACGTATTTATCTTTTCTGATCCCCGATCTATCGTATTTACTATTTACGGTAGTAATCAATCACACGTAATTGTTTGATGATCCGATTAACGATTAAAATAACTACTAATCCACATGATTAGAAACGATCATCAATGTTAAATTGTACTCCCTCCGTCCCCTATTATGTGTCCCATTTTATCCATTCACACAAACCAATTTTTTCATTTATTAGCGTATCAAAAGACACTTATACCCTTATTTATTGCTCCTATTTATTACAACATGTTGATTACTTCTAAAATATATTAGGGGCATTGTTGGAAAAATTGACTAAAATATGCATTGATATTGACAAAGTGACAATTAAAAAGGGACACCATTTTGGATAAAATGGGATAGTTATTAAGGGACAGAGGGAGTATGGTATAAGCAAAACTACTAGCTCAGTGTGATCCTCTTGTCAAAACTAAATATAACATACAAATAAAATGCAGAACTGCGAGCAATCATAAAATTCACATATTGACACATATAAACTTTTATTCTTGTTAACTTGTAATCTATAATTAATGTTTCAAGGTTTTTCCAAGGTTCTCTTGTCAATCCCACTGGCCCCACCACGAAGTCCTCTTGCCAGTCTCATGTTCTTTCTTACTTATCACGGTTTTCCCAAGGATTCCTTGTCAATCCCACTGGGTCCCCCACAAAGACCTCTTGTCAGTCTCGTGTTTGTTTCTTGAATTTTCTTATCATAAATATAATTTACTTTCGTATATTCATGTCATGCAACATGTAAACAATTTGCTCATATGAAATATTTAATAAAGATAAATAATCATGTATGCATAAATAAAAATAAACTCACGTAGCTTGCACGTAGATAAACAATCTACTCATATGAAACATTTAACAAAGACAATTAAACCATACCCCAAATTGATATCGTGGATGCAATGAAATAACTTTAGTCCCATTTTTTAATGGTCGTTTCCTTACGTCATGAATTTCAATAGAACATAACTCAATGAATATTTGGAAGAAAAAAATGAAATTTGAATTTAATATAATATACTAAATATCATATGAAATATAAAAAGATCAGAAAATTTTAAGTTTCTAATTTTTAAAACCGAAAATATTGAATCTGTAAAATCTGTAAAGCTGTAGTAAAAGAAAGATTTCTGTAAACCGACAACTCCAAATACTTTGAAATTTTTACAGAATATAAATAACTTAGTAGGGTTTTTCTACGGTCAGGAAGACTTTCGCCCTTCCTAACGTCAGTAAACCAATAAGAACTTGTCATATCATTTAATTTCACTATTTGCGATCTAGAGTAAAAATATATTTTTTAAAAGAAAAAAATATAAAATTACAAAAATATCCTTACTGTGTTTTTATTTTAAAAATAATTTTTTTTCTTTTTTATAATAATTAGAAAAAATCAAATTGGAATTTTTAAAAATCATT
Organism: Ballota nigra; assembly: GCA_947034835.1. Classification (NCBI taxonomy): domain Eukaryota; kingdom Viridiplantae; phylum Streptophyta; class Magnoliopsida; order Lamiales; family Lamiaceae; genus Ballota; species Ballota nigra. Next base: position 124,502,520 of record OX344723.1, read on the forward strand.
TAAATTTTGAAATTAAATCAAAACACAATTTTCATCATAATTCCTTTAATTTGTTTCGACCCTCTTTCTTCTTCTTCTTTTTTTTTTCTTCATCGTGGTAACCCTAACTCAACCGCTCTTCATCTGATTTCTTCTCTTTGTCACATGTAAATTTGTTGGGAAAATAGGGGTGCCCGGAATCTAATCGGGATGAAATTTAAATACGAATTTAAATACAATTATTACTAGCATGAATTAATCCTAATTAATTCAAATAATAATTCCAACAACCAATTTAATAACATGCATGTTGAATTAATTCACATATAATCTATGGCGGAATAAATAAGATAATATGTGATTAACGTACCTCTCGTAGAACTTGGCCTTTGAATAAAATGGGACTAACACGTACGCGCTTTATCAACCCATAAACCTTCTCAAGTATTTTCTTTTGCCTTATTCGATCACCGGTGGGAGATGCTTTCGAATAATTTAAATAACTAAGGAAAAAGAAAAATATCTATGCTCTTGATTTTTCCAACACATGGAATTATGTACTTGGGGATGAAATAATCATCCCCTATTTATAAGAGGGAGTGATCGAAATTTACATGTGGAATTGGGTTTGGAAAAAATCTTTTCTTAGTCTCTAAGAAATCTTGAATATATCTCATATATTCTTTTCTCCATAATAAAATATTCCACAAAAATCTCACTCTCCTATTAAGCATGCAATTTTCGAAAATATTAAGAGTAGAATCCAAGATTTGGATCTTCTTGAATATATGAGATAATCTTGTATTCCAAGAATACTTATCTTCCATAATATCTTTCCAAGAAAATCAACAAAATCTTTTCTCTCCTAATTTAACAATTTTCGAAAATTACAAAGGAAAATCAGCATAATATTATCTTTTTATTTTAATCACCTTATCATTATTGGGCTACTTAATGGGCTACTTGAGGGGCCTTTAAGGAGAATTAAGATTGGACCTCCTAATGGACTTCTGAATTTCAATATTGAGCCCCAATATAATTCAATCCATTAATATTAATTATTACCACTAATAAATTAATATTGCACTATCCATCTTAATCCATATTACGATAATATGGGCTCCTGGTTATTATTTCTCGCTTTTAAGATTATCAAGTCCATTAATTAATTAAGCTTCTGAATAACTCTAAATTAATTAATATATTTCACCTTGGAGTAAAGACAACTCAACATTATTATCCGTACCGAAGAAACTAATTCTTCACTTGCAAGATTTGGTACGATAAAACTTCTGAGCCCACCAAGGGGACTAATCACACGAGCTGTACTCGCACGCGTTTCTCCGTATTAAATCTTAGCAATCGTCGTATGATTAATATTACTGCCCAGAGCACAAGGTTCGAAGTCACAATGATTCTCACCCAACATGAATCAAAGCAGTAACCATTAAGCACACACGGTCCTATTTAAGTGACGGAGATTAAGAAATCAACAACCAATGAGGTCTAATTCTTCACATTTCAGAACAGAAGAATTTATCCTCGCTGTAGGTCCTCTTCAACACATACTAAATGTGCTAGTGCAATCTCTTAGTCAAGACAGACCAATCTGAGCCTTGCACATCGACCTTTCACGGCGGATTGTTCAATTCCACCTAGGTCGTGAACATGTATGTTTAGTTACAAGGAAACTGTTAATGTTGTCTTCCGTGATCTTGTATCACCACATTAACTACAATGTAACTAGTACCATATATTGAACGGTTTGCAATAGATATTCAACATTCAATCATAACTAAAGCAAATGCGATAAAAGAATTATTCTCATAAACAAGTGTTTGATACACGAGTTATACAAAGTAAAAGCATACTTTCACGTATAACTCCAACAATCTCCCACTTATACTTAAAGTCTGCTTTTTAGTATACATCATGCATGTCTTAGTGTAGTAGCTCTACGTGACATCTCATGTCAACCTACACTAACCTAATAATTCCTCCCACTTATACTTAAAACAGATTGGCAATAGTCTTGACTCCCATTCCATCCACATGTCTCTCGAATGTATTCAGAGGCAGACCCTTTGTGAATGGATTTGCTAGGTTGTCCCCGACGCATATCTTTGCCACCTCTTTATCTCATCTCTTAACGATTTCTCGTATAAGATGGTATTTTCTTTCTATGTGTTTGCTGGCCTTGTGGGCTCTCGGTTCCCTTGAATTTGCAACTGCTCCGACATTATCACAATGGAAAGTGATTATGATGGGCAAATTCGGAACAACGTCCAAGTCTACTAAGAAGTACTTGAGCCAACCACTTCTTTCGCTGCTTCACAAGCAGTTACTTATTCGGCTTTCATGGTCAAATCGGCGATGCATTTCTACAAATCGCTTCTCCAAGTCATGGCTCCTTCTCCCATGCAAAACACACTACCCGAGGTAGATATTCTGGATTCTATATTGATTGGAAATTTGAGTCCGTGTATCCCACGGGAATTAGACTGTCTGACTGTTAAATCAACATTCCATACCAAGTTCTTTTCAGAAACTAAAGAACGCATTTAATTGCAATCTAATGTGCTTTCTCGGGGTTACTTTGATATCTTGCCATCATGTCCAAGACAAAGTAGATATCCGGTCTCGTACACAACGTTGCATACATAAGACTTCCTACGTCCGAAACGTACGGAACGTCTTTCATGTCATCTATCTCCACTTGCGTCTTAGGGCATATTTCTTTGGATAGATGGATTCCATGCCTAAAAGGTACAAAACCTTTCTTGGAATCTTGCATGCTGTATCGCTTCAAAACAGTATCTTTGTATGAAACTTGCGATAAGCCCAACATCCTCTTCTTGCGATCGCGAGTGATCTTGATCCCAAGGATGTGACTGGCTTTCCCTAAGTCCTTCATATCAAACTGATTTGACAGCCATACCCTTACGTCTGACAATACCTTTACATTATTTCCAATGAGCAGAATATCGTCTACGTATAATACTAAGAATACCACCGCAGTTCCGTCACGCTTCTTATACACAAAACTTTCGAACTCGTTTTGATCAAACCCATAAGACTTAATCACTTGATCAAAACACTGGTTCCAAGTACGCGATGCTTGCTTAAGTCCATAAATGGATCTCTTAAGCTTGCAAGTGAGGTGTTCTTGGCCCTTTTCAATAAAACCTCTGGGCTGTTGCATATAGATATCTATCCCGTCAAGACTTCCGTTAAGGAAAGCCGTCTTGACATCCATTTGCCAGATCTCGTAATCTAGGTACGCAGCGATCGACAAGAGAATACGGATGGACTTAAGCATAGCTACAGGCGAAAAGGTCTCCTCATAATCGATCCCTTCTTTCTGAGTATACCCTTTGGCCACAAGCCTTGCTTTGAAGGTCTATACCCTTCCGTCCGGTCCTCTTTTCCTCTTGTACACCCACTTGTATCTAATGGGTTCTACCCCACTGGGTGGTTCGACCAACTCCCACACTTGATTATGATCCATCGAACCCATCTCGGTTTCCATTGCGGTTTGCCACGCCTCCGCGTCTTTGTCTTGGATTGCCTCGTCGTACGTCCATGGGTCTGATTCATTACCGGGAATCAAATCCGAAGATTCTCCAATTCCCATGAATCTCTCGGGTTGCCTTGCAATCCTCCCACTACGACGGGGTTCCGGTTGTGAAGGTGTGACGTGCGGTACATCATCTTGTATACTTGGTATAGGAGTTTGCCCTCTTAACTCGTCTAAGGTAATCTCACTTCTGGGCTTTCTTTTGTTCATATAGTCTTCCTCCAAGAATTTAAAGTGTGAACTAATCACGGTCTTTTGATCCTTGGGACTGTAGAACATACACCCTTTCGTTCCCGCAGGATATCCTATAAATAGCCTTAATTCCGAACGTGGATCCAGCTTACCGGCTTCCTTGTCTAGCACGTATGTCGGACAACCCCAAATCCGCAAGTGTCTTAGACTAGGCTTACGCCCGGTCCACAATTCCATTGGGGTTTTAGGAATCGATTTGGATGGCACCAAGTTTAGAATGCAAGCCGCTGTTTCCAAGGCGTTACCCCAAAACGATTTGGGTAAATCCGAATAACTCATCATGGATCTGACTATTTCTAAAAGAGTCTGGTTCCTTCATTCCGCCATACCATTCTATTGAGGGGTTCCCGGTGCGGTCAACAGGGATACAATCCCTTCGTCCAATAGGTAGTTCAAGAATTCATCGCTAAGGTATTCGCCTCCACGATCAAATCGTAGAAACTTGATACTTCTTTCCCTATGCATCATAAGATAGATGTATCCATATCTCGAGTAATCATCAAATTACTCATACCCCTTCTTTCTATGATCGTCATTGAACCACACATATCGGTATGAACGAGTTCTAACACTTTGGTGGCTCTATTCCCCTTGGCTCCAAATGCCCTCTAGGTCATTTTACCCTCTAAACAGGATTCACTAGTTGGAAATGACTCAACTTGAAGTGACTCCAAGGATTCATTTTTCACCAACCTTTGTATCCGCATTAGATTAATATGACCTAATATAAGATGCCATAGAAGTGTTTCGTTCATGTCCGAAGAATGCTTCATTTTATTACTCGAAATAATCGATGTGTTATTAGATTCAATTTTATGAGTGGTGTGCCCAAATAATGGTATAAAGATCATCCATTGAAGTTCCGAAACAGATAAACTCATTGTTTCAAGAAATAATAACATCCTTATTGAAAAAAACTGAGTATCTATTCAAAACCGTTTAGAAACTGAAGGCTGAGTTCTTTCTAAACTAGGAACATGAAGAACGTCTCTCAAGACCATAACTCTATCTTCAAAAGATAGGCGCACTTCTCCCACTGCTTCAGCTGCCACTCTCGTAGCATTGCCCGATGTGATGGGGATCTCACTTTCATTAAGTCGTCGGGTTAGCTTGAACCCATGAAACAAATGTGATCAGTAGCTCTCGTATCCACTATCCACGAATAGACAGCATACGCCACTTCACAAGTTTCGACGACTAGGGTGTGTGAATTACCTAACTCTCCTAGCCTCTTAGGCTTGGAACAGGCAGACCTCCATTGTCCTCTCTCACCGCAACTAAAACACTTCCCCTTTGATGCTAGCCTTTGCATTTGCCTTTCGCAACAATTGGATTTGCTTGGATCCGGCCTTTGGTTCTCTTCCTTTTTTTCCCTCCCTTGGGACCAAAAAGAGGTAGACGAACTATTAGCCACCATAGCACTAGACTGGTGCTCCATTAGAACCTCCACCGAAACTAAAGCTTGCAAGAGCTCGGGCAAACAACTTGTCCGTTCATTCATCTGACAGTTCAGATGAAACTACTCAAAACTTCTCGGTAGAGTGGTATATGAAATCAATCAAAATATGCGCCAAATACTTTCAACTTGTTAAGGTATGCCATTATCTCGAGAACGTGCTCCCTCACGGGCGTTCCCTCCACCATTTCCAACTTGACCGAGTCATGTTTGGTGAACTGATTAGTCATGGGTTTCTGATGTGTAAACATCTCTTCAAGGCTTTACATGATTTCAACAGTGGATACAATGTCTTCATTAACGCGCCTCACATCCTCAGACAGAGATGTCAAGATGATGCACTTCATGTGTTCATTGTCACGCTGTCAATCATAAACTGCCTTTTCCCATTGCTTGACTTATCATTAGGCTTGCCGGGTTCATTAACGTGAATAACCCAATTGTGTTTTCGTGCAGTAAGGACAAATTTAAAATTACATTTCCAATCGATATAATTTTCTCCAAAAAGTTTATTAACTTTAAGTATATTAAACAGTGGATTAAAAATTTGTGACATGATGAAATGAGAATAAAACAAACATTCATATTAATATCTAGAAAAATATGAAATTATCACATAATTCGATCACATCAATTATATTGAAACCTTAAAACAATATAATCATGCATCAGCCAACATCTCGAAACAATTTAAATGCGCCACGAGGGGTGGTCTATACATTTAAACACATTCAAGCGGATTACAAACTTAAAAGTTACAAATCCTTAATTCAAAATTAATAGTTGGCTCCCATTTTGACCACATAGAAATTGACAGGGACTCCGAGGGGAGTAAGTTAATATCAATTTCCTATGCCTAAGTAATAACCATAATTAAATACAGGATTATTATTTCGCTTTGAGCAAGCCACTCGTGGTGAGGGTCAATACCGCCACTAGTAATAATCCACAATCATCCTTTCAGAATTTATTCATGTGAAATCCGTTCTTTTGGCCGATCCGAGTGGAAAATGTATTCCAAAAGAACTTCACAAATAAATAAATTATGGAGGCCAAATTAATCCAATTCTAATATCCGGAATAAAATTGCGATTAAATAAACATACTTAGTAATTTTCGAAAGTAAGGTTTTTCTTGGACAATTAAATTCATGCAAACACATATTAATAAATAATAATAAGTGCACGAAATAAAACATCCATCAAAACAAAATTAAACACATTGGAGCACTCAAATCCAATTGTCACGGTTTAATTTCTTCACGTCTTGATGCGAAAAATCGTCCTTGTTGCTTTCCGTCGTTCGTCTCGATGCGCTCCCACTCGAACAACAACAACATCGTTTGGGGTTCGGGACGACGTTTAAGATCACACACAAAAAAACACAGAACTGAAATTAATTTTAAAAAAATTCCACGGCCCGAGATACGGCACGCATCGGCCCACAGAGTGGGCCCGCGCGCCACCCGGCACGGCGCCCGCGCCCCGTCGTGCATCCGGGTCGTGCGCCTCGCGTACCCCACGCACTGGGTTTCGCCGTTCGTTCTCGTTTTCCACCCCATGCATGATTTAACGTCCATGCATGCACCGCGCATGCATGCGTCGTCCGAGTATGCCGTCTTTAATTCTTCGTTCTTCGTCACGATCCGGTTACAATTTATTTTACAAAAAAATAAATACTAGATCTAGACTAGTCTATTACAATGATCAAATCAAAATAAAAACAACTAATCTACTCGTGGATTTTCTCACGAGAAAAACGAATTCGAACGAATCGAATTAAAACAATTAATTCACACGCATGAAAAAAATAACAACATTAAAACCATGACAATTGGATACCTGCAAAAAAGATCTAGCAATTCTACTATCCAATTTCAATTTAATGTTTAACAATTTAAATTCTAATTTAAAGATCAGAGCCCAAAACCGTGGCCCTGATACCAGTTGTTGGGAAAATAGGGGTGCCCGGAATCTATTCGGGATGAAATTTAAATACGAATTTAAATACAATTATTACTAGCATGAATTAATCCTAATTAATTCAAATAATAATTCCAACAACCAATTTAATAACATGCATGTTGAATTAATTCACATATAATCTATGGCGGAATAAACAAGATAATATGTGATTAATGTACCTCTCGTAGAACTTGGCCTTTGAATAAAACGGGACTAACACGTACGCACTTTATCAACCCAAAAACCTTATCAAGTATTCCCTTTTGCCTTATTCGATCACCGGTGGGAGATGCTTTCGAATAATTTAAATAACTAAGGAAAAAGAAAAATATCTATGCTCTTGATTTTTCCAACACATGGAATTATGTACTTGTGGATGAAATAATCATCCCCTATTTATAAGAGGGAGTGATCGAAATTTACATGTGGAATTGGGCTTGGAAAAAATCTATTCTTAGTCTCTAAGAAATCTTGAATATATCTCATATATTCTTTTCTCCATATAAAATATTTCACAAAAATCTCACTCTCCTATTAAGCATGCAATTTTTGAAAATATTAAGAGTAGAATCCAAGATTTGGATCTTCTTGAATATATGAGATAATCTTGTATTCCAAGAATACTTATCTTCCATAATATCTTTCCAAGAAAATCAACAAAATCTTTTCTCTCCTAATTTAACAATTTTCGAATATTACAAAGGAAAATCAGCATAATATTATCTTTTTATTTTAATCTCCTTATCATTATTGGGCTACTTAATGGGCTACTTGAGGGGCCTTTAAGGAGAATTAAGATTGGACCTCCTAATGGACTTCTGAATTTCAATATTGAGCCCCAATATAATTCAATCCATTAATATTAATTATTACCACTAATAAATTAATATTGCACTATCCATCTTAATCCATATTACGATAATATGGGCTCCCGGTTATTATTTCCCGCATTTAAGATTATCAAGTCCATTAACTAATTAAGCTTCTGAATAGCTCTAAATTAATTAATATATTTCACCTTGGAGTAAAGACAGCTCAACATTATTATCCGTACCGAAGAAACTAATTCTTCACTTGCAAGATTTGGTACGATAAAACTTCTGAGCCCACCAAGGGGGCTAATCACACGAGCCGTACTCGCACGCGTTTCTCCGTATTAAATCTTAGCAACCGTCGTATGATTAATATTACTGCCCAAAGCACAAGGTTCGAAGTCACAATGATTCTCACCCAACATGAATCAAAGCAGTAACCATTAAGCACACACGGTCCTATTTAAGTGACGGAGATTAAGAAATCAACAACCACTGAGGTCTAATTCTTCACATTTCAGAACAGAAGAATTTATCCTCGCTGTAGGTCCTCTTCAACACATACTAAATGTGCTAGTGCAATCTATTAGTCAAGACACACGCATGCAGGTTGGTATTGATGCATATTTATGCCTTCATGAAAGTACTTTATACTTATATATATATATATATATATATATATATATATATATATATATATATATATGTGTGTGTGTGTGTGTGTGTGTGTGTGTGTATGTGTGTGTGTGTGTTGTTTTATTCATATTTATGGGTATTGAAATTATGCTTGGATAAGGACAGGGATAAGAAAAGCCAATTCTTATGCTATTTTATGCATTGAATTAATATGCCTGAGCACTAAAAAATTACTCTTGTAGTTGTGTTTGAAGATGAAAAGCACAAACATTTAAAATAAAATTTATTATAATTTCACTAAATATTCTGGATAATTTTGAACCTAAAAGACATGTTTCCTTATATAATAGTATTAAACTAGGAGAATAAAGACTAATCTTGATCTTGCAAGAAGAGCGGAGCATTATTTCTCAGAAAATAAGGGTGTGAGAGAGAATTTTTCTAAATTAATAAAACTTCTCATATCTTTTTTTTTTTCAATCCACGAAACTAATAATACTCAACGTCTTTGCCAAGTTAGCCCTTCTCCAAATACAAACAAGTGATAAAATAATATATGTATATATTGGAATATATATGCGCGCACACACACACATATATATATATATATATATGTATATATATATATATATATATATATATATATTAATAGTTTGCATTAATTAAGTAGTGTATATGTTTGTTAGTTGGTTGGTTGCTTCTTTTAAATTTAGTACTTTTGCGACAAAAAGGCCTCGAGAACAAATCCGCGCCCACTTTCAATTTCTCATAATTCATTTTTTCTTTTTAAAGTATAAGATTGTAGTTCCCTTAAAATATTTCAACTAAATCAACACACAATCTTAACAATTTTATACCATGTTTCCTCATTCTTTTTTCATGTGTTTCACTTCTTCTAATTTTTATCATTCTTAAGCATAACATTCATTCATTATATAAATATTGAACTATATTTTTATTATTTTGAGTTGATGAATTAGAAAATAATTATATTATATTATAACATACTTTGTTGCTATACGTTTCATTTTATTCATATAGTTATGAAGGTATTCAGAACTTTCAAACTCGACTCTAATGCAGACTCTACAAATCTAGAATGTCACGAATGCATATTATAGTTGGACGTCTTGATAACTCACTTACTTTTGAATGAATAAAATGAACAATTTAGTAGGGGTTTATTATTGACAACCAAGAGTCAAAGATAACAGTTACGAGTTTTCACCATTAACATAATTTTTCAAAAGATGCAACCTTTACAGAAAATAAAAGGAAGTTTATTAAATATAAAAAGAAAAAAGGTACGAGTTGCCCCACAGCCCGGGGCAAAAGGTTCAAAGCAAAAAGAAATGAAAGCAACCTTTAGAATTAAACAACTATTCACCAAAAAATATGTCACATAAAAGACACAACTTTTCAATTAGAATTATAAGTCTTAATTCATAAATATTACCATTATAACTACGTCATATGATGTATTTATCCACATATTGATTGACAAACTTAATATTGACTTCTCATTCTCCCATATTAGTTTTGAGAAATCAAATCAACCAAATATATTTAAGTTAATTGATTATAACATTGGACACTTAACATTTTAATAAATAGGAGTCAAAACCAACATTTTCCAATAATATATAATCTTATAAGTCTACATTAGAAATTTAACAAAAATCAATTCTAACCTTTTTAGTTATAAATATTTTCGGAATAAAATTAAGAGTTGATCCTTAACCACTTAGCTACCTTTCTTAATTATTAATGCTAGTATCATTGATTTATTATTTCTATATTACTTTTTTTTTTAAAATCTAATTAGCCCAGTACCTTTTCAACCCCACAAATCTATAATTATTATATAGATCTATCTATGCATATATTTCACATGATATATTTGCTCATATTAATTACGCACCGGCATGATGGATTAGATAAAGAAAAGAACTGTATTCTTAGAAAGGAATACAAAAGAGGTGAGAGCACCACTTAGACAATGAAGGGGTAAATATATTCATAATTCAACTTTATGATGAATATAATGTAAATACACATTTAGAAAATTATTATTAGATATATAGCGGCTACTCCATACTCTTACATTCCGCGGCAATAATATATAGGTTAACTTGTACTAATAATATTTGTTTAGTTTAAAAATATGGCATTACATAATAACTAAACACAATAAAGAGTCAATGGAGGACTAATTTATTTTCTTCAATAACTTGCATACTTTTAAAATGAAGGTGGATGAGGAGGATTTTGACAGCCTGGGGGGCGCTGAGGACGAGATACGGCATCCTCAACCCCTCTAAGTAGTTGAGCTGGGTGGTCGTGGTGTTTAGGTGGATTAGCATGTGGGCCGTGTTGTTTAGGTGGATGAGCATGTGGGCAATGGTGTTTAGGTTGATGAGCATGGGGGCCGTGGTGTTTAGGTTGATGAGCATGGTGCCAACGGTGCTTTTTGTTTGAGTCATCGATGGTCCACAATTTCTCCTCTTTGTCAGTGACATCATTTTCACTTAAATTAGAAGTCAAGGATGATGAATCTTCTTCTAAATTATGTGCCATAGATGAGGGCACGATAATTAGAGCCAAGAGGCTAAGAATCAATAAAAGAGAATATGTGCGAGACATTTTTTTCCAATTACTTAGATGTGAAAAAGAGAGAGTAAAATATCATCTAACTTATAGTGTATGAATTTTTTTGCAGCATTAATCTACAATTAATTACTATTGATCTACATTATTAAATGGAAAATCTAACATGAATATATTTTAATGATTTAAGATTAAATGAGAAATCCAACATTAAATGATATCTTGAATTGAGAATCTATATTTTCATGTTTTAAAGCATGTTTATATTATTAAACTAGTATCATATCATTCATTCAGTAATATTATTATTCTTATTAACTAATACTTATAACATTTTGCACTGTGGTATTAGTTTATAAGTATAATTGTATCACTAAATGAATGATATAATATCACTAAGTGAATGATATGATATCATTAAATGAATGTAATGATACAAATTTTAATCTATGAACAAATTATTTTAAGTTAATTTTATAGGAGAGTTTGTCTTTGACAAATAAATATAGTTAATTCTTATTAATTATATTTATATCCACAATTAAAACAATCAATATTTAAAAAATATAGTTTCAAAACACCATGTGTGATATTGGATTATTATGATAAAATTCATTTGTTCTAGAGAGCTTCATATTAAATTATCCAGTCATTATACCCCCTTCTCAAAGTGGAAAGTTGAGTTTCAGTAAATGAGTGAGAGGGGACTAAATAAATGAATTGATTTTATATCTCTCTAAAAATTCACAATTTTAGATGAAATAGAACTCTATCACGACTAAATGAAAGATAATAGGTGTATTACAAGTGATATGATTGAAATTGAGAAAATCGGGAATCATTTTTTTTTTTTACATAAATTGATGATAATAAAAGGTGATTTAATGTAAATAAGAATAAATCGTGTGAAAATGAATTTGAGGATTAATGAAGATTCCTATATGATTAGAAAATTTTGTAGACAAGCCTTAGATAACCCTCAATATTTATGAATGAAGTCGTTTTCTGTAGAAATTTTGGTAGCTAATTTTTTATTTTCTTGTAGTGATAGATAAAAAATAAATTATTATTCATTTATTTATTTACCCAATAATTATTATTTAATTTTTTTTAATTTAATTATTAAATGTTAACCATCATATATCTGAGATGATATCACAATTTGAGGAGCATTTTATTAATTTAACTTGATCTATTTTATAAAATGTTGAAAAATTATGATAAATATTTTATCAATCTATTAACATTTTAATAGTAGGATTGGTTATTATATATTTTATTTAAGGGTTAATTGCAAATAAAATAACAAGTTTATCGTAAATTGCAATCTAAGCTAAACATTGGAATCTTTGCAAACAAAACCCCAACTTAACATTTGGTTGCAATTCTACCCAAAAGGCGAATTTCAATCACCCTGAAAATGATGATTATTTAAGTGTTAGATAAGTGAAACATAATTTTATTTATGTGTAAGATCTCTTTTTTGTTCTTTCAAGTTTAATTTTATTTAAGTTCTTAACTTCATAAAAAAGAGGGAAATTGTAGGATAAAAAATGAGTTAAATGCAAATAAAATCACTATTTCTTTGCAAATTGCAATTTAATCTAAATTTTTAAATATTTGCAAACAAAACTCCAATAGATAAATTTATTATTGTCCGAAAATAATGTTTCACTTATCTAACAACGAATAATTAATTATATTAATATATTAAGATTGGTTCAAATGAAAACACATAAATAATCATCATTTTCAGGCTGATTGAATTTCATCATTTCGTTAGAATTGCAACAAAATGTTAAGTTGGAGTATTGATTTTATTTGCAATTAACCAATAAAAATAATATATAATAAACAATCCTACTATTAAAATGTTAATAGATTGATAAAATATTTATCATAATTTTTCAACATTTTATAAATAAATCAAGATAAATTAATAAAATGCTCCTCAAATTATGACATTGTCTCAGATATATGATGGTTAACATTTAATAATTAAATTAAATAATTAAATGATAATTATTGGGTAAATTAATAAATAAATAATAACTTATTTTTGATCTATCACTACAAGAAAATAAAAAATTAGCTACCAAAATTTCTACAAAAAATGATTTCGTTCATAAATATTGAGGGTTATCTAAGACTTGTCTACAAAATTTTCTAATCATGTAGGAATCTTCATTAATCCTCAAATTCATTTTCACACAATTTATTCTTATTTACATTAAATCACCTTTTATTATCATTAATTTATGTAAAAAAAAAATTCCCAATTTTCTCTATTTCAATCATATCACTTGTAATACATCTATTATCTTTCATTTAGATGTGATAGAATTCTATTTCATCTAAAATTGTAAATTTATAGAGAGATATAAAATCAATTCATTTAATTAATCCCCTCCACTCATTTACTGAATCCCAACTTTGCACTTTGAGAAGGGGGTATAATGACTGGATAATTTAATATAAAGCTCTCTAGAACAAATGAATTTTATCATAATCATCCATAATCACACATGGTTTTTTGAAACTACTATATATATTTTTTTAAATCTAATTGTTTTAATTTTTTTTAAACCCTAAACCCCGAACCCTAAAATCTAAACCCTAAACCCCGAAACCATAAACCCCGAACCCTAAACCCCAAACCCTGAACCCTAAACCCCGAACCCTAAACCTTAAACCCCGAACCCGAAACCCTATTCCCCGAACCCATAACCCTAAACCCTAAACACCGAACCCCGAACCCTAAACCCTAAACCCCGAACCCTAAACCCTAAAACCCAATCCCTGAACCCTAAACCCTAAACCCCGAACCTCAAACCCTGAACCCTAAAACCTAAACCCTAAACCAAATGACTCTTTGGATGGGAAGCTTTTCCTTGGAGCCCTATGATAAAGATGCAAAATAAGTTATATCTTAGGTTTTTGAAAGAAGATTCATGAGAAAGAATAGAGGTAATGGAAGGTTTTCTCTCCATGAAAGACCTTAAAAACTTCAACCCTTGTACTTAGGTATTTTACACTTCACAGGAACTCAGTAAGAGGAGTACTTACTGATGACAATCAAGACAGGAGCCTGAAGACGCAGAGCACCATCCTGAACTTATGGCAGTCCTTTAAGCTGGCTGAGTAAGTGTCAGTGATGAAGAGTATGACCCTGAGGTCATTACTAACTCAGTCCTGTAGGGAACAGGATGATACTGAGTAAATGGGAAAGACTTGGAGTAGAGCCAAGCAATGCAAAATGAATGTCAGCGTCGGGATAAGACCGTAGTGCTCAAGACAAAAAGAACTTAATAAGACAAGCCTGAAGCCTAGGAATAAGTTCTGACATTCTCACCAACCTGATGACGTGGACCAATCCGGGAAGGACACGCATGTACGGACCCTGACATGAAGACTGACTTCAGACTGCACATTCAACGGGCAAGCATTAAATGTGCATTAAATGCCATTACCAAATCCATGCAAGGACGGCTGCTGCATGAAAGATGTGTCTGTTTGAACCACTCTACGTAGATAACTAGAAGGCTATATCTCCCAATGGATAGTTTTCAAATCACCTATAAATACAGAAGACCTTGAACCCATTCAAGGTTATGGGAAATTTCCAAGCCATAAATTACTCAAACTCTCAAGCACTCAAAGCATTCCGCATTTAGAAGAAGCACTCGAAACCAGTTAAATTTCCCAAGTGTTTCTTAGACTAGTGAGAGTTATTCTGTATTCCAAAGAGCGTACAAGTATTATCTTAAGCTTAGAGTGATTATCCATCCTTAGCAAAGCTTTGTCTTGTAAGGATAATCACAACCGAGTTGGAATCAAACTGAAACCAAAACCCTAAGTTAGGTTTGTTGGTAGTAAGTTCAGTTTAGTGTGTTAGTAAGGAGTTTGTATAGGTAAGTGAGGATAGCTGATCTTGGTGCACCTTGGCACGTAAAAAACAAGAATCCCTTGAGTGGATTTCCTGTTAAATCAGGCCGTGGACGTAGGAGCTTGGGTCTCTGAACCACGTTAAACTCCCTGTGTTTTTACTGCTTTGATATTGTGCTTTCTTGTCATATCACTTGTTCATTCATAACATTTGTTTTATCAAGCCTGAATCAATCAGTCTGATCTTCAAATAGAGCACTGCCCTACTAATCACTATTTCAGAATTGAGTAAACAAGTTTTTCAGAAAGCAAACTAAACAAGACTTTAAACTATCAGGGCTCACGCATTTCCGCACTGAACTTGAATTGATAGTTAGCCAACTGACCCACACTAAGTGTAGTCAGTGGGTGTATTATCAGTCCTTAGTTCTTTATCACTCTGAGTAAAGGGGACTCAGTAAGGTTTAAGTCAGAAAAATTGGTATACGTGTATTCCCCCCCATACACGTATTCCTCAGTCTTATACCGGGACCAACAAGTGGTATCAGAGCAGTAGTTCAAAAGACCACTGACTTTGAATACTAATAGTTTCAGAGGAGAAACTGTTGGTGGTCACTGAACAGATCTGAGTTTGCTTTTCATAAAACTTGCATCATCATGACTTCGAGGAGACTTGAAGCTTTGTTACCTGAATTCTCTGTTTCTAACTTTGTCTATTGGAAGTTCAGACTAGAGGCACATCTTGATGCCATCCATGACCAGATGCCGCGCGTTATCAGGGAAGGACCTATCAAGATCACCATCCCTAATGTCAGAGGACTGGGGTATGAGCATCTTGACATTGGTGTACAGGTTCCTAAAGAGAGGAAGGATATGACCAATGACGAGATCAAAATGGTGGGACTGGACAATGTGTCAAGAAATATCATCTTGCATATGGTGTCTTTTGAGGAGTCAGCGAGGCTGATGAACTTAAAGATGGCAAAAGAGGTCTGGGATGAGCTGACCAGGATGTATGAGGGGTCAGAAAAGATAAAGGAAAACAAGAGGAATATTGCCATTCAGAAGCTCGAAGCGTTTGAGATGCTGCCTGATGAGACTATCGATCAGATGGAGTCAAGATTCATCAAGTTGATGAATGAGTTGGTGATGTTGGACAAAGATGTTCCAAAGAGAGATGTTGTTTCAAAGTTCCTGAATGCCCTTCCTGAGAGATGGGACAACAGTGTAATTATGCTTAAGAACACACAGGATATGAGTAACATAACTTCTGCTTTACTTTTTTCAGAGCTTAAAGTACTGGAATATGATCTTAAAAAGAGAAAGAAGAAAGTTCAGCAGGAAGAGGAAGAGAAAGAGAAAACTCCTGAGAAAAGTGTGGCGTTCAAGGCCAGGTCTGAACCTGTTGAGTCTTCATCAAAATCACTAATGGAGATGAGCAAAGAAGAACTTGTTGAGGAGTACAGCCTGATGGCCAGACGCTTTGATAAGCTTAATTCCAGGTTTGGTCATTATAAGAAATTTTATCAGGACTCACATGACAGGAAACCTGAAGGAACCCACCAAAGCTCGTGGAGATATGAGGAAAGAAGAAACACTGACCAGAGGAGAGATCGTGGTGATGATAGGAGATACTCAGACCCAAAGTCCGATCATAGAGATGAACAGAGACGTACTCGTGATGACATGCACTCAGGGAAGACTGATAGCTCAGCAAGACAGAGGGAACCTGACTCAAGGAGGAACCCTGAACCAAGGAAAGAAAGAGGTGATGAGCAAGCAACATGTTACAACTGTAACAAGAGTGGGCACTATCAGTATGATTGCCCAGAGCTGAGTGCAAGGGAGAGAGAGGACAGGAGGGCCAAGAGGGACCAGAGGTTCGCTGACCGGAGAGCCATGTTCGCTGAGGATGCAACTGACTCGGATGGTCCTGAGGAGAGGTCACCTGAACTTTTCTCGGATGATGAGTACGATGATGTGTGCTTGGTGGCTAGGGAAGAGCCTGAGATAACATCTAATTCTATTTGTGGTTCTTACACTGGACAAAATCCTGAGTTTAGCTCAGAGTCAGCTAGAGAAATGAACCTACAGATCTGCTTAGATCAATTGATGGTTGATTTCTCCCGGTTGCAGGAAACTAATGTCTTCTTGGTAGAAGAGAACAAGAAATTGAGTACTGAGGTTCAAAACCTGAATGATCAACTCACTCAGTCTGATCTAAAAGAGTCAGCTCAAATTGTGAGACTAACTCAGGAAATTGATATGATCAATGCTGAGCGTCTCCCAAGAGAGAAGATTCTGAAGGATCTGGCTGAGGAAGAGCTGGCCAGGAAGGAAGAGCTGAAAGTACTTAAGAGTAAGTTTGATGACCTCTTTGCCAGACATGAAATCCAGAAAAAGAGTGAGGACTCTCTCAAGAAAAAAGTTGCAGCAATGAATAAAGCCTCAGTGGCTAGAGAGGAAATAAATAGCAACCAAATGCTTGGAAATGAGAAAAATGGACTTGGATATGTTCCTAAGAAATCCTCACAAGGTCAGTCTCATATTGCTTCAGGGAGCAACACTGAGAGGGTTTTTGTTCCGGCAGGCAAGAGTACACCAAAGGTTGTACTTCAGGCCCGTCAAACTGATAAGGGCAAGGAAACTATTGACACAGTTAGGGTTGCACCTAAGGTTGCTAAGTTAAAATCCAAGAGTCCTCAGACTGGTCAGCGAGGGTACCATCATGCTTGGCAATACCAACAGGGAAGGCCAAACATGATGACACCCCCATGGTTTTGGCATCCTGAGGCCTTTAACTATTTTCCTTTCCCTCACTTGCCTAGGGGGAATAGAACACAGGGCCCTTATCAAGAACAAGCCCAGAGACCTGCTGCACCCAGACCTAGGAAGAACAGGAAGCCAGCCCAAAAGATACCCACTCAGGCTCCTGTGAAGCCTAAGTATAGCACTCATACACCATCTTCCTCTCAGGCTAGGACCCAACACCCAATGGGTACCTAAAACCTGATTTGCTTACAGGCAGCTGTGGATCACAACAAGAGGAGAGGAGACTCAAACAAAGCTGTTTGGTACCTTGACAGTGGATGCTCAAGGCATATGACTGGAATGAAGAGTCTTCTCCAAGAATTTCAAGCTAGAGATGGTCCACAGGTAACCTTTGGTGATAACTCAAAATGTGTTACTAAAGGTTTTGGTGTCTTGATAATAGGTACAATCAGAGTGGAGAATGTGTCCTTTGTGGAAGGACCGAAGCACAACCTGTTGTCAGTAAGTCAATTATGTGACAAAGGTTTCAGTGTTGAGTTCTCATCGAATATATGTTCAGTAAAAGACAAATCAACACAAGTGCTTCTATCAGGTATCAGGAAATGTAACGTTTATCTCGCTGATTGGAGCAACATTATTCCTAATACTTATTTTGTTGCTAAAAGCTCTCTAGAGCTCAGATGGTTATGGCATAAAAGATTAAGCCATCTGAACTTCAAGATTCTTAACAAAATTTCTAGACAATCACTTGTTGATGGTCTACCTAATGAAGTTTTTAGCAAAGATCATGTATGCAAAGCTTGTCAGGAAGGGAAGCAGGTCAGAGCGTCATTCAAAGAGAAAGTTTCCTATTCCACAGACAGGATCCTTCAGCTCTTGCACATGGATTTATTTGGTCCCATAACACCTGTGAGTATGAATGGTAGGAAATACACCCTTGTAGTTATTGATGATTATTCTAGATATACTTGAGTTATTTTCTTGTTGAATAAAAAGGAAACACATGTGAAGCTTCCAAAGTTGCTCAGGAGACTCAGCAATGAGAAAAATCAGTCCATTACTAAGATTAGATCTGACAAGGGCACTGAATTTATAAATTCATATATTTCTGACTTTTGTAATGAACTTGGTATAGCTCATGAGACTTCTGCAGCTAGAACCCCACAACAGAATGGTGTCGCTGAAAGAAGGAACAGGACACTGAAGGAAGCTGCCAGGACTATGCTGGCTGAGTCAGGATTGCCCAAGAAATTCTAGGCTAAGGCAATCAACACTGCATGCTATACTCAGAACAGATCCATGCTGAACAAACAACATGCTCAGATCCCATATGAGACATAGAATAAGAGGAAGCCTCGTATTTCTTATTTCCATATTTTTTGTTGCAAGTGCTTCATCCTCAACAATGGGAAGACTCAGTTGAAAGCTTTTAATAGCAAATCTGATGAAGGAATATTCTTGGGATATTCTGAAGTCAGTAAAGCTTTCAGGGTTTACAACTGCAGGACTCTTGTTGTGGAAGAATCACCACATGTTGTGTTTGATGAATCTATCACTGAGTTTAGGTCAAAGGTGTTGAATCCTGACACTGAGGAAGTCATAAGGAGGGTGACAAGGCCGAGCTTGAAGAATCAACCCGATCTAAGGGTCAAAACTGTGCCAATTCTAAGATGGGATGATGACGACGATCAGGAAGATGATTCAAGAGCCATTCCTAAGCCCAACACATCAAGGATAGTTGAGCCTCAGACTGAGGAACAAGCTCAACCTGAGGTAAGTACCGTCTATGAAGATGCAGTCGCAGCTGAGACGGTTCCTGAGTCACCTCATCAAGGGGGAATCAATGTCCCTAACATTGAACTTGTGAATCCCCTTGGTATGGACTCAGGTTCATCCCCTTCTATTCAATTTCCTAAATTTTATGAACCTGTAGATACTAACATTACAGTTACATCAGGAACAACTCCGGGCAAGAGGACTTGGATAGAAAGTCATCCCATTGACCAAGTTATTGGTGATCCAACTGAGGGAGTCAAGACCAGACGGTTCCATGGTGAGAGGGCATTGTTCTGTTACTTTCTCTCTGAGCAGGAGCCTTAGAACATTTAAGAAGCTCTCACTGATTCGAACTGGATCATTGCCATGCAAGAGAAGTTGAATCAGTTCACAAGAAACCAGGTTTGGGAGCTGGTAGATAGACCTAGGTATCAAGGTGTAATTGGTACCAAGTGGGTCTTCAAGAATAAGAAGGATGAGAATGGTATTGTAGTAAGGAACAAGGCCATACTGGTTGCAAAAGGGTATTGTCAGTCTGAAGGAATAAACTATGATGAAACTTTTGCTCCAGTGGCTAGGTCGGAAGCTATCAGGTTGTTCCTTTCTTATGCAACATATAAGAAGTTTAAGGTGTATCAAATGGATGTCAAGAGTGCCTTCCTGAATGGGATACTCAATGAAGAGGTATATGTTGAACAACCTCCCGGGTTTGAGGTTGGAGATAGAGTATACCATTTGAAGAAAACACTCTATGGACTTAAGCAAGCACCAAGAGCTTGGTATGATACCCTCTCTCAATTCCTGACTGACCATGGGTTCAAGAAGGGAACCGTGGATAGGACATTGTTCAGGATCACTGAAGGTGATGACATTCTCTTGGTCCAGATTTATGTGGATGACATAATATTTGGATCACCAAATCATCGGCTCTGTGAGAAATTCTCTAAGTTGATGACTGGTAAATTTGAGATGTCAATGATGGGAGAGATGAACTTCTTTTTAGGATTGCAGGTCAAGCAGACTGATCAAGGTATCTTTATTAATCAGGCCAAGTATACAAGAGACTTGATTTAAAAGTTTGGTGTTCAGAACAGCAATCCGGCTAAGATCCCAATGAACACAAATTAGAAAATGGATCCTGACACTGAAGGGACTTCAGTGAATCAGACTGAGTACCGAGGTCTGATAGGATCTCTGTTGTACCTGACTGCAAATAGGCCTGACATTATGTTTGCAGTTGGTGTGTGTGCTAGGTATCAGTCAGATTCCAAGAGAAGACATTTGGAGGCTGCTAAGAGGATACTTAAGTATTTGAAAAGGACAGTCAATATGAGACTATGGTATCCTTCAGATGACAACTTAGAGCTGACAGGTTATTCAGATGCAAGAATTATGGAGGTTGTAGGATTGATAGGAAATCAACCTTAGGGACATGTCAGTTTTTGGGTAGTAAGTTGATCTCGTGGTTTAGTAAGAAGCAGAATTCAATGGCGACATCCACAACTGAGGCTGAGTATATGGTTGCAGGTAGTTGTTGTGCTCAAATTTTATGGTTGAGGCAACAATTGAGAGACTACCAAGTGTTTGCTAATGAGGTTCCAATCTATTGTGACAACAATGATGCTATAGAAATTACTCATAACCCAGTGCTTTACACAAGGTGCAAGCATGTGGATATTAGGCATCACTTCATTTGAGATCATGTGGAGAAGAAGGACATTAGGATGGAGAAAATTCACACTGACAGGCAGAGAGCTGACATCTTGACTAAGCCTTTGGCTGAAACAAGATTTATGGAACTGTCAGTGGAGTTATGTCTCTTAGATCCGGGAGAGCAGTCAGTATAGGGTTTAGGGGAACTCAGACAGACTCGACTCAGTGAGGTATCAGGGTGCTACAATGTCTCCCTGACAGGTATGAATTCTATCCTGACCTTTGTGAATTTCAAGCATCTCCCTGAGTCCTTCGTCCTGAAAATCTTTATTAAATGCATTCCGTTTTCATTAAAAGTGCGCCTTTTCATATTTAAACCCACGCACAACGGAGCATTTAATGCTCCAGTTACTTTTTCATATATGTGTCCATTTTATACGGAATATGACTTACATGGGTAAATGATTGACGAAGAGATTAAACCTGGCCCTTCATTTCAAAACCTTTCAAATTCAGGAATTAATCTCAACCCCACGTCTGAGTAACTGAACAAATCATATCAATCTAGGCTGCCATTTGAGGGTTTTACGCAAACAAAGAAGCACAACTGCACACTGAGTATTCTCTCACTCAAACACACAAAATTTTCGCAAAATCTTCTTTCAATTCAAAATCAAGGGCATTCCTAGACTCCGCCTGGTCAACTGACAAGCTAGAAGATGTGTTCAAGAACAAACTCGTATACATGGAGCACGTAATCTCCATGGAAGGTACTTGCTTGAACGTTGAGGAGATCCGCCCAATTTTCAACTGGATCTCCAAATCAGAGATGGAGAAATACTTCACCTTGCGTCCCACCTCCATGCTTCAGAAGACTGGTGGAAGCTTACTATAATTTGTTCTTGCGCAAGGGTGAAATATTCACCAGGGTTACTGTGCTCAAGCCCACTGGTGAAAAGGACATTGATGGGGAGCCCTTCTACAACGTGGAGGAGAAGAACGTTGACTTAAGGAAGGCCATCAAGGAGGTCTATGCTTTGCCTTGCACCGACATTAACCCCAAGACATATAAAGAGAATGCTGAAGGAGAGCTTCTTGGGGAGTGGACCAAGACTGGCTTGTCGGAATTCAGGGCGCGTTAACACAAGGACACCCTGAAGCCAGAATATAGGGTATTGATCGATTTGGTGTCCAAGATCGTTATGGGATCAACAGGCTCGCACAAACAACTCAGCCTGCCCAAGCTCAGGATCATGGGCACTCTAGTTGATGGCGTGGAGGCCAACTGGGAGGAGTTCTTCTTGGACCAAATCAATCAGACTGCCACCGACAAGCTGAAGAAGGACGCTGAGAAGAAGCACATCTCAGTGGGAGCCATCCTTCCTTTTGGGACCAGATTGTCCATTCTCATTGCCCATGCCAGTCAGGGGTACACTTTTAACTTGGAGGACAATCTTTCCTCAAAGAAGATCACGTTCACTTCTCTGAGTGACACTTAATCCGTTCTTGGTCTTGCTGACCCTAACGCTCCTGCCAAGGGTCAGAGGAAGAAGCCTGTTGGGAAGGCCAAGAAGGTTGTGACCAGCCTGATGGAGTGAGTGGATGAGCTCTATGAGAAGACCAAAGAGGTGGAAGTTGAGGTTGTTGCGGAGCGTGCTGAGAGGCAGAAGATGGTTGAGAAAGTCCAGGAGGAGAAGAGGACTAAACTGAAAGTGGTGCTGTCAGGAAAGGTTACTAAGTTTGGGACTGAGTCAGCTCCCAAGAGGGCCGTGTCAGCGGCTGGGGGAACTGATGATGAAGTCAGATCGGATGAGGAGGAGAAGGGTAAAAGACCTTTGAAGAGGCTGAGAAAGGGACCTAAGAAATCCCCAGCCAAGGGCCTGACGGAAGTGAGTGAGAGGGAGAAGTCAAGCTCACCTTGAGCCTCTGACTTGGAGGTAGTGAGAGCCACGATCGAGACGATTAAGATCTTGCAGCCTGAGATCAACCCAACAGCCAGATATACCCATCCCTGACACCGATCTCACCCCAACTGAGTCAGCGCCATCCAACTTACCTACCACCGAGCCTGACCAGTCATCTGAACCCACCCTTCCTAATCTTGAAGATTTCCCCACATATCCTAACCCAAAAGACTGCCCCAAAACCCCTCAAGCGGGAGATTTTGATGATTTCTTGGAGATACAGGAGGAGGAGGAGCTGGATGCTAACATGGTTGGAGGGATTTTGGAGAATAATCTAAGGGGGAACGCCACAGAATGGGTAGCCAAGTGTTAGCCTAATATGAGTAAGTACAGAGAGCTGTGTGGCAATGTTGTGGAGCTTAAGGTTTGGCTGGACTTCAAACAGTCAAACATACAGGAGCAACACATGCTAGTTGACGCCAGGGGCTGGGAGCACTGGGAGCTAGAAGAAGCTAGACTTTGTACCTATTTTGGTCTCACTAGCTGGTTGCAACTCCTAAATTTTGAAAATCTGAAACAGCTAGTTATTGAGATGATGGCGAGGATGAAGGCTGATCTTCTCACGGAGTAAGAGAAGCAGGATGAGGAGGATGATGATGCTCAGGGAGGAGCAGTTGAGAAGATGATTGAAGAGACAGCGGATGAAGTAGACAGGATGATCTCTGAGTCTCAAACTCAGGAGGAAGGTGTTAAAGACGTTGGTGCCAAGGATGGACCAACGGCTGAGGATGTTGAGAACATCTCAGCTGCTGATGACACATCAGTCAATGACGGGATTCCCTGCCTTGAGACAAAGGAGGATGATGTTGAGGCATCTAAGGAGACTCCTAGTTCTGAGGGACTTGTTCCCAAAGTTCAAGTTGGCTTAGCTGAGCCTGAGCAGGCGGCTATGACCACTTCACAACTGCCTTCAGTGCACTCTGAAGAGGGGACTGACGATGCAGGGGCTGACAAGGGAAAATAGCCACTCACTGACGAAGCCACAGGAGATGAAGATGTTATTATAACCGGGGTTGGAAGAGCTGAGTTCACCAGTATTGTCGAGGTGAAGAAGGAGAAGACAACGGAGAACTTAGCGGAGCTTCAGGAAGAAGTGATGAAGCTCAGAGCTGAAAAAGAAGAAGATGCCAAAGCCCTGGCAAATCACATCAAATGGACCAAGTCAGCGTACAACACCCTTGTCAATAGGGAGTTGATACTGCTGAAGCGCACAATGGTGGATACAACTAAGTCTGTGAGGAGTGAAAGGAGGAGGACGAAGAAGATGCTAAGGCAAACATTGAAGCAGCTTGAGAAGAGGGATGAGCAAAGGGAAGTAAAGCTGAACCTTGCAGTGGAGAGACTTGCAGCTCAGGCTGGAGCACTTTTCACTCAGGCACTGAACGACTCAGTGGCCAAGTTGGAGCTGGAGTCAGGGAAGATTGCTCAGTCCTCCGAGTCTGCTGCTGAGATTTTGGCTAAGGCTACTGAAGAGTCAGCGAAGATACTGGCTGAGGCTAGCAGGGTCAGCGATGAGTCCTTGAAGGTGGAGGAAAGGATTACCAAGGCTGAACAAAATCTCCAGCACAATATGGAGGTCTTTGAAAAGAAGCTGAAAGCTGCCATCAGTTCAGTATCATATGCAGGCACTGGGATAGCCACGGGAGTTGATATGTTGAAGGAGGGCGTGCATGAGGTTCAATCATTAGCTGCCTTCGTCATCAACAGTGGAGCTGAAGTGTTCCCATCCCAGGCCAATGATGATGCCAAAAAGGGGGAAAAGAAGAGGAAAAGATCCCGCCATGAGGCATCTGAGGCAGTCAACCAAGGAGAGGTTGGAGTGGAAGACCCTGAGGCAAACCCTGACGGGAATGTCCTTTTTGTGCTGAAGTCAGCCAGGCTGGCTAAAGCAGAGGCAGTGGCAAAGAAGGCTAGTGACCCTTCCAAGGAACTCCCTTCCAAACCAGTTGAAGCTACTCAGAAATCACCCCCAGTCAATACAAGGAAAAATCTCATCACATACTCTGCGAAGACAGTGGCGGAACTTTGCGTTGAGGCATGGGGAATACCTTCTGAGAAGTCTGAAGCTGAGTGCAGGGCGGACATTGCTCAGAAAGAGAAGATGCGCATACTGGAGAAGAAGATTGAGAAGCTGACTGATCTCACTGATATGCAACAACGTGAATTGGATGATGCTGTGGTCAGTCTACTTAGGAGGAAGAAGACGAAGCCTGAGCCGCGCAAGTACAGAAAGATACCAACAACCAGGAAGTCAATATTACTGCAAGTCAGGAGGCCAGAAACAGTTCAGAGGGAAGCCTACGTTGATGAGTTCATCTCAGAAGCGTTGAAGGAGTTCTGGATTGATGCAAGGGATGAGTTTGTCAAGTTATGGTATGTGGTGAAGAAGTGGGGCGACTCTGAAGACATCAATGCCCATTTCACTGACTATATGATGGACAACCACCCTGAGTTGATTCAGAAGATCTTGGAAGAAGCTGAAGCAGCCCAAGTCCAAGTGAAAGCTCCTGAGTTCGTCGTTCGACCACCCCCTCTTGCACAACACAAAGGCCATAATGACTGAGGTTCTGAAGATTGCGAAAGCAGAAGGTTATGTGAACCAGCCTAAAAGGGTTGAAGAGCTGAAGGTGAGAGTCTATGCTGGTTATGGACTCAAACCTGAGATGAGATTAGTTTAGGGGTTCACATCCTTTCTTGTAATAGATTATATTCATTGTAATAATCTCTATATCAATCAATGAAATCTATTACTTTGCCCACAGACAAAAACTCATTGTCTATTTTGGCTGTTATTTAAATTCTGTACTTTATCAAGAATTGCTCTAACACTGACTTATCTTATAGATAGAATTTTATATTTCCTCTAAGTGTTCTGAGGATCTTTTCAGTGTTTTGGCATCATCAAAAAGGGGGAAATTGTTGGGACAATGTCAGTTTTGATTAGATCCCAAAGCCCCTGAAAAGATGTTATGCATTTATAGTCAGGCTAGTCTTGATTAGTTTTTGTACTTAGGTATTTTACACTTCACAGGAACTCAGTAAGAGGAGTACTTACTGATGACAATCAAGACTGGAGCCTGAAGACGCAGAGCACCATACTGAACTTATGGCAGTCCTCTAAGCTGGCTGAGTAAGTGTCAGTGATGAAGAGTATGACCCTGAGGTCATTACTAACTCAGTCTTGTAGGGAACATAATGATACTGAGTAAATGGGAAAGACTTGGAGTAGAGCCAAGAAATGCAAAAGGAATGTCAACGTCAGGATAAAACCGTTGTGCTCGAGATAAAAAGAACTTAATAAGACAAGCCTGAAGCCTAGGAATAAGTTCTGACATTCTCACCAACCTGATGATGTGGACCAATCCGGGAAGGACACGCACGTATGGACCCTGACATGAAGACTGACTTCAGACTGCACATTCAACGGGAAAGCATTAAATACCATTACCAAATCTATGCAAGGACGGCTGCTACATGAAAGATGTGTCCGTTTGAACCACTCTATGTAGATGACTAGAAGGCTATCTCTCCCAATGGATAGTTTTCAAATTACCTATAAATACAGAAGACCTTGAACCCATTCAAGGTTATGGGAAATTTCCAAGCCAGAAATTACTCAAACTCTCAAGCACTCAAAGCATTTAGTGTTTAGAAGAAGCACTC
The DNA here is from genome assembly GCA_947034835.1 of Ballota nigra. Classification (NCBI taxonomy): domain Eukaryota; kingdom Viridiplantae; phylum Streptophyta; class Magnoliopsida; order Lamiales; family Lamiaceae; genus Ballota; species Ballota nigra. The sequence goes on from OX344723.1 coordinate 124,529,516, forward strand.
GAAACCAGTTAAACTTCCCAAGTGTTTTTTAGACTAGTGAAAGTTATTATGTATTCCAAAGAGCGTACAAGTATTATCTTAAGCTTAGAGTGATTATCCATCCTTAGCAAAGCTTTGTCTTGTAAGGATAATCACAACCGAGTTAGAATCAAACTGAAACCAAAAACCTAAGTTAGGTTTGTTGGTAGTAAGTTCAGTTTAGTGAGTTAGTAAGGAGTTTGTATAGGTCAGTGAGGATAGCAGATCTTGGTGCACCTTGGCACGTAAAAAACAAGAATCCCTTGAGTGGATTTCCTGTTAAATCAGGTCGTGGACGTAGGAGCTTGGGTCTCTGAACCACGTTAAACTCCCTGTTTTTTTACTGCTTTGATATTGTGCTTGCTTGTTATATCACTTGTTCATTCATAGCATTTGTTTTATCAGGCCTGAATCAATCAGCCTGATCTTCAAAAAGAGCACTTCCCTACTAATCACTATTTCAAAATTGAGTAACCAAGTTTTTCAGAAAGCAAACTAAACAAGACTTTAAACTATCAGGGCTCACGCATTTCCGCACTGAACTTGAATTTATAGTTAGCCAACTGACCCGCACTAAGTGTAGTCAGTGGGTGTATTATCAATCCTTAGTTCTTTATCACTCTGAGTAAAGGGGACTCAATAAGGTTTAAGTCAGAAAAATTGGTATACGTGTATTCCCCCCCATACACGTATTCCTCAGTCTTATACTGGGACCAACAATTTGGTATGTTGAAAACAGGATTTCCTGTCCGTTTTAAAAACTAGTACATAAACTTTTCATGTGGCACAGTAGGTTTACAACAGTGCATCATTAACAAGAACATTTTGGTAAAATTACTTAGACACCACCTTAAATCATGACATAATTTATAAATGTAGCTAACAACCCATGGTATTTTAATATGATTTTTACAAAAACCATTCTCTTGCCGATTAGTACCAGATTCTTTCTAAACACGAATATAATTGCAAATTGTCACATTTTCTTTAAAAATTCATAAATTATTGAATAAAATTCCAAATCATATGAGACCAGTGGAAAATGAAAGCTACTTTAACCTATTTTCCAAATATGTAAACAACTTTTGTAAATAACAAGTTTCACGAATGTCGTTTTATTCCAGAAAGCACAGACAGTGTCAACTTCTTCATCTAGACATGCTCACACACATATATCATTCACATCTACATTTATCATGCCATAAATCTTTATTTAAATATATATCTAACAAATAACACATAATTTAACATGTATTCAAACCATCCAAAAGAACATTGAAACCTAGGTATCATGCCTTTCTGAGAAAAACACTAAACATGCTCAATAAGACAATATATTAGAGTTTTGAGTTGTTGGTTTATAAACCTTTGTAGTTTCTTTCTTTTTAAGCTAGGGGGCCTTATAGATCTTCAAGTTTTCTTCCTTTGGAGGTTAAGAATGACTCTTTGGATGGGAAGCTTTTCGTTGGAGCCCTATGATGAAGATGCAAAAGAAGTTAGAACTTAGGTTTTTGGAAAGAAGATTAATGAGAAAGAATAGAGGAAATGAAAGGTTTTATCTCCATGAAAGACCTTAAAAACATCAAACCATGGCTACATATGAACTTAGGATGAAGAAAGGGGTTCTTCTTCTTCTTCTTCTTCTTCAAGAAAATGGGGAGAATATGGTTTTTCTCCCCAAGTATGGTGGGTGGCCGAAAATGGCTTGTAGGGGGAGGGAGATGGCTTGTGTTTGTTCTTTGTGAGAATGAGGATGATGTAGTATGAAGGGATATTTGAAGACAAGAGTGTGGGAGTCTTCTAGGTGGATGAAGATGTTATATTAAAAGAGTATGGTGTAAGAAATGATGAGGATTTTGGCCTTACTTGATTTTATCTCCTATGATAGTGATGTGTGCATGAGATGAGTATGGAGAAAGTCTCCTCCCCCTCACGGACGGTCAAGAGCTGAATTTCGGACTTGGGGGCTGCCTTTTGGTGGCCCCCAGTGTTACAAGACGCGGTATGGTCAAAACTGTGTTTTTCGTTGTTGATTTCGTGGTCCGAAAATTAGAGTTTTCGTTCGATAATAATACCAGATTTTTGGATGTGTATATTATTCATTTGGATTGCATTTTACTTACTTTTGAACCTTTTACCACTTACTCGTTTTGTATTATAAGTGCTAGGAGTGCCTTCGATTCGGTTTGTTCATCCGTCGTGTGAAAATTTTAAAACTAGAACATATAGTCCTCATTTTGACAATAAAATAATAAGTTCACATGAACATAAATAATTAAACACGTTTAACTTAATATTTTGGGTCGGGGTATTACAATATGATGTTTGGGTAGGCGCCGCCCAATAATTGCTCAAATGTAATGTAGATTAACATGCTGGATCTTGATTAAACAATTAATACCCCGCCTTTAAAATGTTCCTCACTAAAATATGGGTTTTCATTAAATTGAAAGTTGTCTTCCATTAAAACAAAAAATAAACCGGAGATTTCGTTCCAATGAGTATATAGGCCCCAGTCCTTTGCTCGAATCTACATCTAACATGACTTTTATTGGGATATGTAGTGTCACCGCTTAATGGTTATAAACCAACTTAATTCTGTTTCACCAGCCCCAGCAGGGTAACGCGAATTAGGTGACATCCGATTGAACTAGGTTCAATCAACTAGGAATTGCAATGGCGCAATTGGTTTAGAGACCTACCAGTTCTGCTGTTACAATAATCACCCCCAGCTAATATTGTAATAGTAGGAATGTGGATCCTAGTCCATTACAATTTACATTGGATATAAATTCGCACTCTTCTACTGAGGTCGTTTAGTATGTGAAAATAATGGAGATAAAATATTTCTATTTTTCGAGGTATGTCGCGGACTCGTCATTTCGCTGTTGTGGCGGACAGGGTAATTGCGAAGTTTTGTAGGTGGAAGGGCAGTTCACTTTCTTTGGCTGGCAGAAAATGCATGATTAACTCTGTTATTGCAGCGTCCATGGTGCATTCTATGATGATATATATTTGGCCTAGTGCTCTTATCCAGCGTAGGGATGTAAACGAATCGAATCGAGTCGAATACCACAATATTTGAATTCGTATTCGTAAAATTATTTCGAATATCGAATTCGAATCGAATATTTTTCGAATAGTAAATGTGATTTATATTTGATTTGAAACTCATATCGAATTATTAGAAAATATACGAATACTTGAGTCGAATATTCGAATCGATTTTTTTCTCAAGAATGTTCCTAACAAATAATATTCAAGAGAAGGTATTATGTGAACAATATTCACAATGAAACTTGTTTGAAGGGTATTAGTAAATTAAACTAAAAGTATCAGTGAATTGCACTAAAATTATCAGCTCCAAATAGTATTTAGTTTTTTTATTAAAGCTATTAGTTTAAGTGGTATTAGTTATTCTCACTAAAGGTGTTAGTTATTTCAACATAAGGTATTAGTATTTTTTATCGATAAAGTTGTGGCTCGAACCCACGACATTTGTATCATAGGTAGTGGGATTTTAGCCATTTGACTTGAGTTATACCACTTCGTCAGATATTAGTAATTTGTTGTTCACGGTAATAGTTACCGTGAGTATTATTCACATAATACTTTGACAATATTCAAATATTCATTTCAAAATTGTCATTGTTTGAATTCACAAACAAGTTATAAACTTAAAAATTTGCATAACATGATCAAATAAGTAAATGAAAAAAAAATTATCAAATTCATGGAAAAACACTTTAATAATCAAACTAAGAGTGTTGAACTACAATTCTTTTCTAATTAGTTAAGTTTTTTAATAATTAAATTACATTATATGTTTTTAATTAAAATACTTAATTAAGAATTGCCTACAAGCCCACTTGTTGGATGAAGTTATAAAGGTTAATATCCTTAAAATAATTATAATGAACTTAAATTTATAAATAATTATATTTATTATTACTATTAATATATAATTATGTAATTATATATTTAACCGAATATCTAATCGAATATTTACGAATATCGAATCAAATATCATAGTATTTGTATTTGTATTTGATAACTAATCAAATCAAAAAAAAAATTTGTACTCGAATTTGAATTATAAAATTTTGAATACGAATACTGAATTTTGAATATAAATATCAAATCGAACAAAAATTGTTTGATTCGTTTACAACCCTAATCCAGCGGGTGGAGCGGGCTATGTGCAATTTTCTTTGGACCGGGAATATTCATAAACAAGGTTTTCCACGTGTTCCTTGGTCACGTTGTTGTGCTCCTATTGACGAAGGGGGGTTGGGAATTCGTTCAGTGCGCCTAGCGAATCATTCCTTCCTCTGTAAACTGACATGGGAATTATTGATGGACTCCTCGGATGCAACCTTTTTCTTGCGGTTGCGCTATCTTACGCCACAGGGTAGCCCTAAGGCTTTCAAGCGATCCTCCTCTATATGGGCGGGTATTCGGCTGCATTTACCCCGACTCCATGAGAACTCACGATGGCTTGTTGGTTCAAGGTCGAGCATCAATTTCTGGAATGAATTGGTTGGGTTATCGTATTTTCGAAAAACTTGGGATTCCTCACATATTGCTAGACTTCTTGCTAGTGAGATTCAAGACTACTTCTTTGATGGACTTTGGAATTTTGATGCACGTTTTATTATCCTTTGTCCGAATGTGGTGGTGGACATTTTAAACCTTCAGCTTGCTACGGATGATAGACATATTTGGCCGGATTCATCCACGGGCGACCTTACTTCTAAGGTGGCTTACGGCTTTCTGAGACCATCCCTTTTGAGGGTTTCTTGGGCTTCATGGATTTGGGATTCCTTTATTCCTCAGTGTCGCACCACAAAAATATGGAGAGCTATTCTAGGGAAGTTGCCCTTTACTCTTACTGAATGTTTTTTATGTCATAATGGGATTGATGATGTTGATCATGTCTTTACGGCCTGTACTTTTGCACGTTCTCTTTTTGCGGTAATCCTTAGAATTTTTTATGTTACTTCATATTTTAATAATGGTTTTTTGGATATGGTGATCCAGGCTATAAATCAAAGTTTTAGCAAGCGAATCAAGAATCTTTGGTGCCTCTCTTTTGTCTCACTTATATGGATTATTTGGAAGACCAGAAATAGAACAATCCATGATAATTTTTGTCCCACAATACCTGGAGCTATGATTGGACTACTTTCTATTATTAAGGAAGGGGAGAATTTCAACGTGGAGTATTCATCAAACTCGGTGGCAGATTTATCGATTCTTCGTCGCTAGAGGATCTCTTTGCATGCAAAACCGCCGTCGTCAACGGTTTCCTTTCGATGACAGCCTCCGGAGCCGGGCTGGTATAAAGCAAATGTCGATGGCAGTTTAGATCCAATTACTGGGCAGATTTTCACCGGGGGATTATTTCGTAACAGTCGTGGTTTCTTTATGGCGGCATTTTCAGACTTGGCGGGTTATGGACCAATTTATGATGCAGAAATTCGAGCAGGGCTGCAAGCGATGATTACGGCACATGGCATGGGCTGGCGTCATCTTTAGATTGAGCTAGACTCGATTCTGGCCGTGGATTTCTTACAGAAACGAAGCCCAGCGGTGCCTTGGAGAGTACGGTCCTTATGGGAGCAGAGTCAGCAGCTTCGGAATGACATGGAGATTAGAATAAGCCATATTTTTCGGGAAGGTAACAAGCCAGCCGATATTTTATGTAATACCCCATCCTGTTTTGTACCTTTTTGTTCTCCTAGAAACCTTAATTATATAATTTTATATTATTATTATCCTTATTTCTTTTATTTTATTATTTTTTAGTGCTATTATGTGATTTAAATTTATACCCAAATATATATTCCTAAATTCGAAGAAAGGAATCGAAACTTTCAAATGAATAAAGTACTATGAGATTAAATATTCAAAGTTTAAAATTAAGATTTCGATCCGTATAATTTATTGAGAATAATTAAAATACAATAAAATATTAATCGAATCTTAGAACTGTATTAATTTACGATATGGAATTAAATCTGCGAACCAAGCAAGCCCTAGATCTTATGAAATCCCTTTTCTTTAATTCTTAACAACATATTATTTCTCCTTCCTTTTAATTAATTAATTAATTAAAGTATATTTCTTCTATAAATATCTCCCTCCTCCCAACACTTACGCAGTACTCTTCCCAATTCAGTTTCATTATTCCTCTTAGAAACAACCCAGCAAACTCTTTCTCTTCGAAATACTCTCTGCTCAGCCATCGCCTCACGCTTCCTCTCTCCGACAGTCGTGCTTTGCCCTCTCTCTTCGTCCGCCACCAGCCACCGCTCGCTGCAAAGTCGTCGCTCCTCCAGCGCCACAAGTTGTGAGCACCGCCTCGCGATGCCTCTCTCCGCCGCCCAGCGCTGCGCCCTCCTCAGCTGCCGTGCGATGCCTTCCCTCCACCGCCGTTGCGCCGCGGTACGTTGCACCAAGTGTCGCCGCCGTCAACCTCTCATCTTTAAATCCTTCGCCCTTTCCGATGAAGCTCGGTTGAATCGCTGCCCGTCCATTTTTGGAAAATCCAGAACGACGCAGTCAGGCTGCTGAAATAATCCGTCGAACAATCGAATCACCAATCGACGCCGTTAGGCTGCTCAATTTTAATTTACGAATCACCGATCAACGCTGTTAGGCCGTCCGTTTACCACCGGGACTCGATTATGTGCTAATCGGAATACACACGAGGGGTCTATTAACGTATCGCTCTCGAGACGTCTCTATAGCACAAGTTATCTTCCAAAAGAATTTTAAAGACAGTTGTAACTTATCTATAAAGTTAAAAGGTGGGTGATTGACATGCTCATAATACGATGTGCTGGTATACTCTGAACTCTACCGAATAAATCTAAAACGATTAATCCAACATAAATGTATCTCTATTATATAATTGTTTGAATCATGTGATATAATTATATATGATACAAAATGTCTATTATTTTTATTCAAATCGATCACCATTGCATGATAAAGGGCATTATGTGAGCATGAACCAACTTAAGTGTGAATTATGTGAATTCTCCCCACAATTTGAAATGACAGTTTTTATGAGAAAGAGGAAAGCGAGTAATCATTTATCTAATGCATAGTAGTTTTGTTTGTGGATTGACACGTATGGCCATGAGTGACAATAGGTCAGATTCATGGTCACTGATATTATTTTGTGGTGACCATGAGTGATAATAACTCAGATTCATGGTCATATGAATTGTTTGTGAGAAATGGTTTTGAGGAGATTTACAATATGTGGAAAATGACTTTGACATGTTAGGCCGTTACTTGAAAATGATTTTGGGATTTGCCCCTTAATGTGAATCAACTTGTGTTATATCAATTATATGATGTGAAACCTGCTATGCCCGACTAATTATTATTGTGAACTTGTTACTTTTGTGATATATGTTATTTTTATTAATATGTGGAATTGCTTAAATGAATTAAATACTTTATCAATAAGTACAATTTAATATACTTCGGATTTACCAATCTATGACGTTGCGAATCACCCATAAGTGAGAATTCAAATCTCACGCCCCATTTTTACAACCCTTGCAGATTATGATTTCGTGGAGTAAGGACAGTAATAGAGACGACACGGAGTTCCCCACTTAAATAAAATGTTGCTATTGATATTAAGCTTTATATATATGTGTGGCATATGTTATATTAATTATTCTGCTAATTTCTTCCGCTGCATAAAACTCATCTCTTATTTTATTATCTTTTTTTATATTAAAAATTTTATGGTTTGCATTTTAGTCACAAGTGGCACCTCGAATCTGAGATATTTAATGTGTTTCAGATTCGGGGCGTTACATTTTAGCAAAGAGGCATTTGCGTGATTTTACTTTGGGCGTTTGCCCGGAATGTATTGAGCCTTTTTTGTATACTGATATGAACCATAATGCTTTTCGAATTATTTCTCATTAGAGGAATTTTGTTTTCCCTTGATTATTTTGGGTTTAGCAAAGGTTTTTTTTTTGTTCCGACCGTGGGATCGACATGTGACCCTACGACTTTAGGACTTAAGGTTAGGTTTTTCTTTTAAAGTTAATAAAATAGTTATTAGCTAATTTACACAAAATTGGTATTTTAAGACTAAATTTCTTTTTATCAGAAATGGAATTTCATCCTTAAGCTAATTTACACTAAATTTGTGTTTTAAGACTTAAAAAAATAATTTTTATTAGAAATAGTGTTTCATCCTTAAGCTAATTTACACTAAATTGGTGTTATAAGACTAAAAAATAATTTTTATTAGAAATGGAGTTTCATCCTTAAGCTAATTTACACTAAATTGGTGTTTTTTAAGACTAAAAAAATAATTTTGATTAGAAATGAAGTTTAATCCTTAAGCTAATTTACACTAAATTGGTATTTTAGAACTAAAAAAGTAATTTTTATTAGAAATGGAATTTTTATCCTTAAGCTAATTTACACTAAATTGGTGTTTTAAGACTAAAAAAGTAATTTTTATTAGAAATGGAGTTTCATCCTTAAGCTAATTTACACTAAATTGTTGTTATAAGACTAAAAAAGCAAATTTTATTTGAAATGGTGTTTCATCCTTAAGCTAATTTACACTAAAGTTCCATGGCGTATTCGCAGCTTATGGGATTCTTGTTCGCATCTTAGAGATGACATGCATATTCGAGTCACGCATATCTATCGTGAAGGGAACGTGCCGACTGATTTACTTGCGAAAGCACACACGAGAGCTATTTATATTGGGGCTGTCCCAACTTTATTGAATCTTATTTGTACTCAGACATGAATAACGATCTTTTTCGTACTATCACTCCTTAGAGGAATTCCATTTTCCCTTGATTTTTGGGTTTAACAAGGATTTTTCATCGGGTTCCGGCCGCAAGATTGACATGGGATCGACATGTGATCCTCATGTCATCTTGCGGCTTTAGGTTTAGGGTTAGGTTTTTCATTTAATGTTAATAAAATAGTTATTAACTAATTTACACTAAATTTATGTTATAAGACTAAAAAAATAATTTTTATTATAAATATAGTTTCATCCTTGTTGATAGGCGAGCTACACCCAACTTAAGGAGAACGGTTTTAAGCTAATTAACCACAAGAGAAGCAAGATCAGGCAAGCTAAGTCAAGCCTGGCCGAGCTGGAATAGTCAGACGAGCTACTCCAGCTAGGCGAGCCACTTCACCTAGTTGAACTACATCAAGGTAAAGACCCTCCGAATACAAATAAGACCCTGGTGAGCTACTTTAGCCGAAGAGCCAAGGCAGAAGATAAATCGACCAACAAAGTCAAGCTATGAACTCCTCCAGGACAAGTCCAATAGAGACGAACAACTCTCTAATATGAGCTAATCCAGTTTAGAGGATAGAAATTAGCTTAGATAAGGTCAAATAATTAACTCTCCAAGTGTCAAGCATGCAAACCTGGGAGAGCAAGAGTCAGTCTAGCTCCTGCTTGGAGGACTTGTATAAAAACCATCAATTTTCAGCAATAAAACTAAGTACAAATTCACTAATACAACTATACCTTGCCTACACACATTCAAACACCTAAATCCACACACATATACGAAATAAATACGTAATCAATACACGTATTTATCTTTTCTAATCCTCGATCTATCGTATTTACTATTTACGGTAGTAATCAATCACACGTAATTGTTTGGTGATCCGATTAACAATTAAAACAGCCACTAATCCACATGATTAGAAACAATCATCAATGTTAAATTGTGTGGTATAAGCAAAACTACTAGCTCAGTGTGATCCTCTTGTCAAAACTAAATATAACATACATATAAAATGCAGAACTGCGAGCAATCATGAAATTCACATATTGACACATATAAACTTTTATTCTTGTTAACTTGTAATCTATAATTAATGTTTCAAGGTTTTTCCAAGGATCTCTTGCCAATCCCACTGGGTCCCCCACGAAGACCTCTTGCTAGTCTCGTGTTCTTTCTTACTTATCACGGTTTCCCCAAGGATTCCTTGTCAATCCCACTGGGTCCCCCACAAAACCTCTTGTCAGTCTCGTGTTTGTTTTTTGAATTTTCTTATCATAAATATAATTTACTTTCGTATATTCATGTCATGCAACATGTAAACAATTTGCTCATATGAAATATTTAATAAAGATAAATAATCATGTATGCATAAATAAAAATAAACTCACGTAGCTTGCATGTAGATAAACAATCTACTCATATGAAACATTTAATAAAGACAATTAAACCATTCCCCGAATTGATGTCGTGGATGCAATGAAATAACTTTAGTCCCTTTTTTTAATGGTCGTGCCCTTACGTCATGAATTTCAATAGAACATAACTCAATGAATATTTGGAGGAAAAACATGAAATTTGAATTGAATATAATATACTAAATATCATATGAAATATAAAAAGATCAGAAAATTTTGAGTTATTTAAATACGAGTTTCTAATTTTTAAAACCGAAAATATTGAATCTGTAAAATCTGTAAAGCTGTAGTAAAAGAAAGATTTCTGTAAACTGACAACTCCTAATACTTTGAAAATTTTACAGAATATAAATAACTTAGTAGGGTTTTTCTACGGTTAAGAAGACTTTCGCCCTTCCTGACGTCAGTAAACCAATAAGAACTTGTCATATCATTTAATTTCACTATTTGCGATCTAGAGTAAAAATATATTTTTTAAAAGAAAAAATTATAAAATTACAAAAATATCCTTACTGTGTTTTTATTTTAAAAATAATTTTTTTAATTTTTTTCTTTTTTATAATAATTAGAAAAATTCAAATTGGAGTTTTTAAAAATCATTTAAATTTTGAAATTAAATCAAAACACAATTTACATCATAATTCCTTTAATTTGTTTCGACCCTTTTTCTTCTTCTTCTCCTTTTTTTTTCTTCATCGTGGTAACCCTAACTCAACCGCTCTTCATCTGATTTCTTCTCTTTGTCACAGGTAAATTTTCATCTTTCTTTTCTAATTTAGGTTTGGGTGGCTTAGATATGGTGAATCGATTTGGTCCTAATCTTAGTCGTGATTTCAGGCTTTCTTAAAACTATGTTTGATTTTGAATCAAATTAAGTCTCTCCACTTTATTATGTTGCGAATTTTAATTTTTTTGTTTAAATGCCGACGGTTTTGGAATACTTTTCTGATTAAGACTCTGTTCAAGCTATCGATTTGAATTTTGGGTGTTTTTAAGTTTCGACACATTCATAGAATTTCTGACCAATTTGGTATCCCATAGAAATGGCTTCAGTTTGTCATTTTTATTTAACAATGTTGTTTTCCGTATAACTGATTTCATTACACACTGAATTTCAGCGAACCACTTTTCAAGTCGATTTAGAATTTCTTTACTCCATCGATCTTTTTTTAACTTTATCACATTCTTCTGAATTCTTGAAATAAGACTTTATAGGATAACTCTGTAATTTCACCTCAAAATCATATATGCTTTCATGTAAATGTAGCTTTGTTTAATCTTTCATTCCTCCAATTAATTAGTGGCGGCTTTATTTTTATTATCTATAAGGGCGATCCTTTTTTGATTCATAGGTAACTTCCCCATGCTCAATTCTTAAATGTTTTCCATTTCTCTTAAAATTGTATTCTCATGGTGAGTTCTAGCCAATCTGTTGTTGCTGTAATTGTAGTTTTCTTATTCTCAGGGATTATTTGTTGGTTTATTTGGTTAACGTGTATATATCTGTCAGGATAAATTATGGCGAGTGTATATTTCTTCTTAGCTATTATATGTTGCCTGTTATAGTTTTGTGAATGACTGTTGTTGAATGTACGCGACATAGTTTTCTTCTGTTTCTATACGAAAATGTTTGAAACCCCTTTTATTAAAGCTTGTTTTCTATCAATGGTTATGAGAGAAAGAAATTGTGTAATGCAGATAAAGTTTTGGTAAAATTTAGATAAATTATTCATCATCTAGATCTGTGAGTATCTCTGTTCTTTTAGTAATTTTTATTTTCTTTTTGCCAAATTCTGTTTCTGGGACTTAATTACTTGGTTGCATAATTAATCACTTTTAATATTCATCGAATTGCTTAACTGCTTATCTATTTTTCTCAGTTTCACATATTATATTTCCCTTGCGAAGCTTCTCAACTGAAGTTGGCTACTGATTTGAATTTGCACTAAAACAATCCACTTGACTTCGGTAAAAGTTTCTTAATTCAAATTTGGTTTAGTCTTCGACAGAGGAAAAATTTCTACCTCAAATTTGCTCAATACAGCTTTGGTTTTCATGGGTTATCTTCAAATTTTACAGAGTTGCATTGCACATCTCATTTATATATTATTTCTTGCTTTTGGTTTGTGCATGCAAGTTGGTATTGATGCATATTTATACTTTTATGAAAGTACTTTATACTTATATATATATATATATATATATATATATATATATATATATATATATATATATATATGTGTGTGTGTGTGTGTGTGTGTGTTGTTTTATTCATATTTATGGGTATTGAAATTATGCTTGGATAAGGACAGGGATAAGAAAAGCCAATTCTTATGCTATTTTATGCATTGAATTAATATGCCTGAGCACTAAAAAATTACTCTTGTAGTTGTGTTTGAAGATGAAAAGCATAAACATTTAAAATAAAATTTATTATAATTTCACTAAATATTCTGCATAATTTTGGACCTAAAAGACATTTTTCCTTATATATTAGCATTAAACTAGGAGAATAAAGACTAATCTTGATCTTGCAAGAAGAGCGGAGCATTATTTCTCAGAAAATAAGGGTGTGAGGGAGAATTTTTCTAAATTAATAAAACTTCTCATATCTTTTTTTTTTCAGTCCACGCAACTAATAATACTCAACGTCTTTGCCAAGTTAGCCCTTCTCCAAATACAAACTAGTGATAAAATAATATATGTATATATTGGAATATATATGCACACACACACACACACACACACACACATATATATATATATATATATATATATATTAATAGTTTACATTAATTAAGTAGTGTATATGTTTGTCAGTTGGTTGGTTGCTTCTTTTAAATTTAGTACTTTTGCGACAAAAAGACCCCGAGAACAAATCCGCGCCCACTTTCAATTTATCATAATTCATTTTTTCTTTTTAAAGTATAAGATTTTAGTTCCCTTAAAATATTTCAACTAAATCAACACACAATCTTAACAATTTTATACCATTTTTCCTCAATCTTTCATGTGTTTCACTTCTTCTAATTTTAATCATTCTTAAGCATAGCATTCCTTCATTTTATAAATATTGAACTATATTTTTATTATTTTGAGTTGATGAATTAGAAAATAATTATATTATATTATAACATACTATGTTGTTATACGTTTCATTTTATTCATATAGTTATGAAGGTATTCAAAACTTTCAAACTCGACTCTAATGCAGACTCTACAAATCTAGAATGTCACGAATGCATATTATAGTTGGACGTCTTGACAACTCACTTACTTTTGAATGAATAAAATGAACAATTTAGTAGGGGTTTATTATTGACAACCAAGAATCAAAGATAACAGTTACGAGTTTTCACCATTAACATAATTTCCCAAAAGATGCAACCTTTAGAGCAAATAAAAGAAAGTTTATTAAATATAAAAAGAAAAAAAGGTACGAGTTGCCCCACAGCCCAGGGCAAAAGGCTCAAAGCAAAAAGAAATGAAAGCAACCTTTAGAATTAAACAATTATTCACCAAAAAATATGTCGCATAAAAGACACAACTTTCCAATTAGAATTATAAGTCTTAATTCATAAATATTACCATTATAACTACGTCATATGATGTATTTATCCAAATATTGATTGACAAACTTAATATTGACTTCTCATTCTCCCATATTTAGTTTTGAGAAATCAAATCAACCAAATATATTTAAGCTAATTGATTATAACATTGGTCACTTAACATTTTAATAAATAGGAGTCAAAACCAACATTTTCCAATAATATATAATCTTATAAGTCTATATTAGAAATTTAACAAAAATCAATTCTAACCTTTTTAGTTATAAATATTTTCGGAATAAAATTCAGAGTTGATCCTTAACCACTTAGCTACATTTCTTAATTATTAGTGCTAGTATCATTTGATTTATTATTTCTATATTACTTTTTTTTTAAATCCAATTAGCCCAGTACCTTTTCAACCCCACAAATCTATCATTATTATATAGATCTATCTATGCATATATTTCACATGATATACTTACTCATATTAATTATGCACCGGCATGATGGATTTGAAAAAGAAAAGAACTGAATTCTTAGAAAGGAATAAAAAAGAGGTGAGAGCACCACTTAAACAATGAAGTGGTAAATATATTCATAATTCAACTTTATGATGAACATAATGTAAGTACACATTTAGAAAATTATTATTTGATATATAGCGACTACTCCATACTCTTACATTCCGCGGCAATAATATATAGGTTAACTTGTACTAATAATATTTGTTTAGTTTAAAAATATGGCATTACATAATAACTAAACACAATAAAGAGTCAATGGAGGACTAATTTATTTTCTTCAATAACTTGCATACTTTTAAAATGAAGGTGGATGAGGAGGATTTTGACAGCCTGGGGGGCGCTGAGGACGAGATACGGCATCCTCAACCCCTCTAAGTAGTTGAGCTGGGTGGTCGTGGTGTTTAGGTGGATTAGCATGTGGGCCGTGTTGTTTAGGTGGATGAGCATGGGGGCAATGGTGTTTAGGTTGATGAGCATTGGGGCCGTGGTGTTTAGGTTGATGAGCATGGTGCCAACGGGGCTTTTTGTTTGAGTCATCGATGGTCCACAATTTCTCCTCTTTGTTAGTGACATCATTTTCACTTAAATTAGAAGTCAACGATGATGACTCTTCTTCTAAATTATGTGCCATAGATGAGGGCACAATAATTAGAGCCAAGAGGCTAAGAAGCAATAAAAGAGAATATGCGCGAGACATTTTTTTTCCAATTACTTAGACGTGAAAAAAAAAAAGTAAAATATCGTCTAAATTTATAGTGTATGAATTTGTTTGCAGCATTAATCTACAATTAATTACTATTGATCTACATTATTAAATGGAAAATCTAACATGAATATATTTTAATGATTTAAGATTAAATGAGAAATCCAACATTAAATGATATCTTGAATTGAGAATCTATATTTTCATGTTTTGAAGCATGTTTATAGTATAAAACAAGTACTATATCATTCATTCAGTAATATTATTATTCATATTAACTAGTACTTATAACATTTTGCACTGTGGTATTAGTTTATAAGTATAACTGTATCACTAAATGAATGATATAATATCACTAAGTGAATGATATGATATCATTAAATGAATGTAATGATACAAATTTTAATCTATGAACAAATTATTTTAAGTTAATTTTATAGGAGAGTTATTCTTTGACAAATAAATATAGTTAATTCTTATTAGTTATATTTCTATCCACAATTAAAACAATCAATATTTAAAAAATATAGTTTCAAAACACCATTTGAGATATTGGATTATTATGATAAAATTCATTTGTTCTAGAGAGCTTCATATTAAATTATCCAGTCATTATACCCTCTTCTCAAAGTGGAAAGTTGAGATTCAGTAAGTGAGTGAGGGGGGACTAAATAAATGAATTGATTTTATAATTCTCTATAAATTCACAATTTTAGATGAAATAGAATTCTATCACGACTAAATGAAAGATAATAGGTGTATTACAAGTGATATGATTGAAATAGAGAAAATCGGGAATCATTATTTTTTTTCATAAATTGATGATAATAAAAGGTGATTTAATGTAAATAAGAATAAATCGTGTGAAAGTGAATTTGAGGATTAATGAAGATTCCTATATGATTAGAAATTTTTGTAGACAAACCGTAGATAACCCTCAATATTTATGAACGAAGTCGTTTTCTGTAGAAATTTTGGTAGCTAATTTTTTATTTTCTTGTAGTGATAGATAGAAAATAAATTATTATTCATTTATTTATTTATTTATTTACCCAATAATTATTATTTAATTCTTTTAATTTAATTATTAAATGTTAACCATCATATATCTGAGATGATATCACAATTTGAGGAGCATTTTATTAATTTAACTTGATCTATTTTATAAAATGTTGAAAAATTATGATAAATATTTTATCAATCTATTAACATTTTAATAGTAGGATTGGTTATTATATATTTTATTTAAGGGTTAATTGCAAATAAAATAATAATTTTATCGTAAATTGCAATATAAGCTAAACTTTGGAATCTTTGCAAACAAAACCCTAACTTAACATTTGGTTGCAATTCTACCCAAAAGAGGAATTTCAATCAGCCTGAAAATGATGATTATTTAAGTGTTAGGTAAGTGAAACATCATTTTATTTATGTGTAAGATCTATTTTAAGATCTCTTTTTGTGCTTTCAAGTTTAATTTTATTTAAGTTCTTAACTTCATAAAAAAGAGGGAAATTGTAGGATAAAAAATGAGTTAAATGCAAATAAAATCACTATTTCTTTGCATATTGTAATTTAATCTAAATTTTTAAATCTTTGCAAATAAAACTCCAATAGATAAATTTATTATTGTCCGAAAATAATGTTTCACTTATCTAACAACGAATAATTAATTGTATTAATATGTTAAGATTGGTTCAAATGAAAACACATAAATAATCATCATTTTCAGGCTGATTGAATTTCGTCGTTTCGTTAGAATTGCAACAAAATGTTAAGTTGGGGTATTGTTTGCAAAGATTCAAAAATTTAGCTTGGATTGCAATTTACAATAAGATTGTGATTTTATTTGTAATTAACTATTAAATATAATATATAATAACCAATCCTACTATTAAAGTGTTAATAGATTGATAAAATAATTATCATAATTTTTCAACATTTTATAAATAAATCAAGATAAATTAATAAAATGCTCCTCAAATTGTGGCATCATCTCAGATATATGATGGTTAACATTTAATAATTAAATTAAATAATTAAATGATAATTATTGGGTAAATTAATAAATAAATAATAACTTATTTTTTATCTATCACTACAAGAAAATAAAAAATTAACTACCAAAATTTCTACAGAAAATGATTTCGTTCATAAATATTGAGGGTTATCTACGACTTGTCTACAAAAATTTCTAATCATGTAGGAATCTTCATTAATCCTCAAATTCATTTTGACACAATTTATTCTTATTTACATTAAATCACCTTTTATTATCATTAATTTATGTTTAAAAAAAAATGATTCCCAATTTTCTCTATTTCAATCATATCACTTGTAATACATCTATTATCTTTCATTTAGTCATAATAGAATTATATTTCATCTCAAATTGAAAATTTATAGAGAGATATAAAATCAATTCATTTAATTAATCCCCCTTCACTCATTTACTGAATCCCAACTTTGCACTTTGAGAAGGGGGAATAATGACTGGATAATTTAATATAAAGCTCTCTAGAACAAATGAATTTTATCATAATCTTCCATAATCACACATGGTGTTTTGAAACTACTATATATATATTTTAAATCTCGATTGTTTTAATTTTTTTAAACCCTAAACTCTAAACCCTAAACCCCGAACCATAAACCCCGAACCCTAAACCCTGAACCCTAAACCCCGAACCCTAAACCTTAAACCCCGAACCCTAAAACCTATTCCCCGAACCCATAACCCTAAACCCTAAACACCGAACCCTAAACCCCGAACCCTAAACCCTAAAACCCGATCCTTGAACCCTAAACCCCGAACCCTGAACCCTAAAACTGAAACCCTAAACCAAATGACTCTTTGGATGGGAAACTTTTTCTTGGAGCCCTATGATGAAGATGCAAAATAAGTTAGAACTTAGGTTTTTGGAAAGAAGATTCATGAGAAAGAACAAAGGAAATGTAAGGTTTTCTCTCCATGAAAGACCTTAAAAACTCAACCCTTGGCTATATATGAACTTAGGATGAAGAAACGGGGTCTTCCTCCTCAAGAAAATGGAGAGAATATGATTTTTCTCCCCAAGTATGGGGGGTGGCCGATAATGGCTTGTAGGGGGGGGGGGGGAGATGGCTTGTGATTGTTCTTTGTGAGAATGAGGATGATGGAGTGTGAAGGGGTATTTAAGAAAAAAAGTGTGGGAGTCTTCTGGTGGATGAAGATGTTATACTAAAATAGTATGGTGTAAGAAATGAGACAGTAAGAAAGAGAGTTTTGGCCTTACTTGATTTTATCTCCTATGATAGTGATGTGTGCATGAGATGAGTGGGGAGGAAGTCTCCTCCCCCTCATAGACGGTCAAGACCTGAATTTTGGACTTGGGGGCTGCCTTTTGGTGGCCCCCAGTGTTACAAGACGCTGTATGGTCAAAACTGTATTTTTTGGTATTGATTTCGTGTTTCGGAAATTATGGTTTCCATTCGATAATCATACCAGATTTTTGGACGTGTATATTATTCATTTGGATTGTATTTTACTTACTTTTGAACCTTTTACCACTTATCCGATTCGTATTTTTAAGTGCTAGAAGTGCCTCCGATTCGGTTTGTTCATCCGTCGTTTGAAAAATTTAAAACTAGAACATATAGTCCTCATTTTGACAATAAAATTATAAGTTCACATGTACATAAATAATTAAACACATTTAACTTTATATTTTGGGTCGGGGTATTACATCCTACCCTCCTTAAAAGAAATTTCGTCGCCGAAATTTTACTTTTGGCTCATCTTCAGAATTTGGTACTTCGATAGAGTTTATCTTTAGAAAAATTGGTGACCTTTCCTTCCATAATCTTTTACTCAATAGTACTTGTACTCACATCTTAACGATCATTACTCAAAACTCGTTGTTCCATCTATTGTGTCTTCTTCCGTTGATGCCTAATAGACGTTCTCTGTCCCTTTCTTCTTACACGATACATCTTACTTATTTTTATATCTCCTCTCTCGTGGCGACACTAGGCTCCTTAACGTATGTGGTATTTGTTACCTTATTTTAACTTCATTTTCCAAGGTGAAAATATTAAGACCTATTGTCTCAGATCTAACGTCATCGTTCAATTCTCAAGAAGTCAATCTATTTCTAAAGAGAAATTCTAGGAATCACACCTATATAATTAAGAGTAAAACTCATTCCTTATTTATTTGTACCTACCTTTCAAGCGTCTTACGCAGACTTGTAATCGTAATGAAGATCCTAAAGGAGGCAATTAAGCTCATGTATTAAATACTATATAAGAATAGATCTACAAAGACTCGTGATATACCTGCCATGGTTCTATTCTTGATTTTGGTCCTCTTATCCTCCTTCATCGAGGATAGCATTCACTTGCACACACTCTCCTGGTTCTAGTGCCGGTGCATCCCTTCTTGGTGGTCCGGGCAGGCGAAGGTTTCTTCTGGGTGGTCCCGGTAGATGGTTGTCCATTGGCTGCTCAGGTCGATTATTCAATATCTGAGGTTGGCCGAACTGGTTGTTGGCCGTCTAAAGATTCTGACTTTGTAGTTCTGAACATTCGGTGTACTTGTGCCCCGGTTGGCGGCAATAGTAGCAAGTCCCACTTCCAGCCAAACATGTTCCTGGGTGTCTTTTATTATTCCTTTGGCATGGTGGTAGTGACCTGGATCTAGTTAGTGTAAGGTTATTTCCCCTTGGGACCTGATTCTGGTTTCCTTTGAAATTTAATTGTCCTCCCCTGTTGACAGCCAGTGCAGTTGGAGTGGTCCTGAACTCCATTCCCGATCCAATCGAGATTATGAGTGCTCGATCAAAAACCTCATTATAAGTTTTTAGCCATAGTCCTGAAACGAATCCTCTTATCTCTGGCCTCAAGCCCCTCTCGAACCTTCTCGCTTTCCTTTCATCAATACCCACCAGATGTGGGGCATACCCTGACAACTGATTGAATTACCTCTCATACTCAATTACTAAGAGGTTTCCTTGGCGGAGATTCACGAACTCAACCTTCTTCTGGTCCCGGAGAGCTTCCGGAAAATACCTATTAATCACGGCTTCCTTAAAGCCTTCCCAGGTAAGCGCCTGCCTTCCTTCGACATTTAAAGTGCTAAAACGATTCCCACCTTTTAGCGGCGTCCTCCACTAGCTGAAACTGTGCACAAGAGACTTTTTGTGCATCCTTCAAGGTCATGTGTTTAAATATTCTTTCCAACTCGGAGATCCATTCCTCAGTCGTCATGAGTCCTTATTTTCCATTGAGGCGAGGCGGATGCATACGTCGAAAGGTCTTGACAATCCCTATAGTCCTCTGTTCCTATTGGGGAAATGGTACCGGTAACTGGTGTTGCTGCATGTAGTTTTGCAGTGAGTTGAAGAATTCTCGGACCATGTCGACTCCCGAGGCGGCATTGATGGGTTGTGGTTCTAGTGAGGGCGGTACCGAGGCTTGTTGTCCTACGGATTCCTCAGAGGCTTCTCTTACTCAGTTTCTCGTTTGGGGTCTGCCTCGTGCCATCCTATACGGGTGAAAGAAAAAGATATGTTACATCATAGGTAGGTATGATCAAATTCAAAACAAGCCCAATTATGGTGATAATAGTTTACTAGCACCAGGTGCTTCAGTTGGAGTCTTCGAAGACCGGAACATATTGTCATGATCAGCAGCGCGATTTCGAACTCAGGTCAAAAGTTTAGGGAACTAGTAACTCACATTATAAAGCAGTAATTGGACCAAAGTAATGTGGATGAAATAATGACAACTTGCATTGCACGAGAAGCACAACACATAACTTAGATATTGATTGAAAGTCATGGGGAAGAATCCCCTTGATTAAAATATTAAATCAAACTAGATAAAGGTCTCAGTCACACTTCTGGCTACTAATTCAGGTTGGTTACGAATGTATAAGGTCTGGAATATATAAGGGGAAAAAGCTAGTCTAAATCCTGGGGATTTTGCAGGGTCCGGGGTGGTCGGGGTCTCTGTCTGTCTTCGATAGGCTAATCGTGGTCTCAACGTCAGGGTAGTCACGGGTGTGGTCTTCAGATGGGCCAGACTCTATCGGTTCTCCTGGAAATCTGCTCTCTTCCCAGAGGTTCAGGGCCTCCCATTTAGATTCTCGGCTTTCTCACGATAATACTTCATTTTCTTTATCCTTCTTGCCAACTTCTCCTTCATTTCCTTGACCTACTCCTGGCAAATTTCGGGTTCGATCTGGGTATTACCGATTTGACCTGGCAGTCCTTCATGTCGCCAGTGTAAAGTTTGGCGTACTAATCATGGATAATATTATGGCGGGCTGCCTCCATGGATTTGCAACGAGCCTCGAAGGTGGCTTCCTTGACTTGGTGTAGCTCGTGGATGTAGCTCATGAGGCTGATAAAATTTTGGAAAAGAAAATCACAGTCAGCTACACTAGTTAGGACCATGGCGGCGTGGTGTCTCAGGTCGGCTCATACCACTCTATTAACGAACAAACTGCAGCCTAGTCTGTGTCATAACAACCCTTAGCGGTGGTATTAAGCCTAGCCACACGGAAACGTGCATTGAAAAATAGTAATAGTCTCACAATCGATGCACGCAATGTCTAATTACCAGTGAGTATAGGCTATGCTATCCTGATTCCTATGTTCCTTATGCGATTAAATCCAAAGCCAGGACTAAAGAGGGAAAAGAAAGAAAATAAGTATTTTAGCATATATCATAATATTCAAATATAGCCATCTTCCATATATATCATAACCCGATTGTTTCATACATACCATTCACATATATCATAACTTCATTCCTTGTTGCTCACATATATCATAACTTTCTCATCAAAATATGATTCATCCTTTCCTTTTCACATATTCATAAATAAAGTGAGAATAAATCATGAAGCATTTCTCAATATCATATAACTTCAAAATTTCCAAAAATACTTTTTATACCTTGAGGCTCTGGTCGCTGCCGTAGATATTCCTTCCCACACCGTTTTAATATTTTAACCATTGTAAATTAAAATAAACATCCCAAACATTTTGTGAAAATGTAATAACTCGATTAAATAAAAAGAATTTTGTAAAAGAGTAATACACGTGGTCAGAAGTATTGAACCTAGGCTCCGATACCACCTGTAACCCCCAAAATCCGGAACGTGGCCCACCATGGGTTTAACGCTTCGGACTCGAGTCGTCACTTAGTAATATAAGAAAACTAAGCTAATTTTTTTACAGCGAATAAAAAATGTATTTTACTTAGATTCCTATTGTAAAACTAATTATGTAAAATCGCAGGATAATGATTTGCAGCGGAAAGAAATTCTAAACGTGTAAGGCCTAAATCAATAATTAAGACTTAAACATACATCACTAATACAGTAGCATAAGAATGATAATTTTTTAAACATAAGTATTCAGCATTAATAGGGGCAATCACTCGAACCAAAATATAATGTTCGAAATGTAATGAACATAAATAGCAAAATAAATTTTATCAGGTAGTGGTGGGGAGGGCCGTGACTATAGCTACTCCCAGTCCTCCGCATCTGTACCCGAAAATATTTTGTAAAAGAGGGGATGAGATTTGAATTCTTAGTGTGGGTGAACTATACGCGATTATGATCAATGCCTATGGGCAGTCTTAATTTCAACGTACCCTATGATTAGTCTTAATTTCAACATACTCTGCAGATATGTCTTAATTTCAACATATCCTATGATGTAAGTTTTCATTGCACCCGTATTGATACAACTTTTCATTGTACCCGTAATGGTATGACTTTTCATCGCACCCGTAAAGTAACAACATTCACCAAATAAAACCGTATAAACTCAACTAAAAACACACCAATCATCACATAGTGTTATGGCAATACAGATATGAACCACCCACCTTTTCAAAGAGCTTTTCGTAAAAGTCGAGGACAGGAAGACTTCCGAACCCACACATGAACCGCACTCAACCTAGCACGAATTATTATTCACGTTTTAGTCAATTATCCACTTATATGAATTTTCTCGCATTCTTATACGTAACACGTTGCTCCTAAAAGGATTTTTGACATAATTAGTATTTTTGTTTCTTTTAGTGTAAGTTTACAACTTCTAGTCTTAGTGAAATTTTTCACTAAACTCACACAATAACACATTTCCAAAGAATAAATCATTCGTATTAAGATCAAAACTCCTAAATATGAAATTTGTTACCAAACTCCTATCCACATGATACTAATGTGTTATAAGTTCTTATTCTATCATGCAAGACAAATATAAGCATTTTAATAAAAGTAAACACTTCAAGTTATTAAGTTGAAAATGATGTAGTTTGTTTTCCTATGTCTTCTACTTACAACTTTGGGCATTTTTTAAAAATACTTAGACACATTCAAAAATCATGAAATTTATACAGTAGTTTCAAATTGAAATGAAGAACACACATAAAAATAGTGTTTGTGCATTTGGTATGTCGAAAATAGGTTTTCTGTCCGTTTTAAAAACTAGTACATAAACTTTTCATGTGGCACAGTAGGTTTACAACAGTGCATCATTAACAAGAAAATTTTGGTAAAATTACTTAGACACCGGCTAAAATCATGAAATAATTCATAAACGTAGCTAACAACCAATGGTGTTTTAATATAATTTTTACGAAAACCATTCTCTTGCCGATTAGTACCAGATTCTTTCTAAATACGAATATAATTGCAAATTGTTACATTTTCTTTAAAAATTCATAAATTTTTGAATAAAATTCCAAACCACATGAGATCAGTGGAAAATGAAAACTACTTTCACCTACTTTCCAAATATGTAAACAACTTTTGCAAATAACAAGTTTCACGAACGTTGTTTTATTCCAGAAAGCACAGACAGTGTCAACTTCTTCATCTAGACATGCTCACACACATATATCATTCACCTCTACATTTATCATGCCATAAATCTTTATTTAAATATATCTATCAAATAACACATAATTTAAAATGTATTCAAACCATCCAAAAGAACATTGAAACCTAGGTACCATGCCTTTCTAGGAAAAACACTAAACATGCTCAATAAGACAAGATATTAGAGTTTTGAGTTGTTGGTTTATAAACCTTTGTAGTTTCTTTCTTGTTAAGCTAGGGGGCCTTATAACTCTTCAAGTTCTCTTCCTTTGGAGGTTAAGAATGACTCTTTGGATGGGAAACTTTTCCTTGGAGCCCTATGATGAAGATGCAAAATAAGTTAGAACTTAGGTTTTTGGAAAGAAGATTAATGAGAAAGAATAGAGGAAATAGAAGGTTTTCTCTCCATGAAAGAACTTAAAAACTTCAAACCTTGGATATATATGAACTTAGGATGAAGAGATGGGGTCTTCTTCCTCAAGAAAATGGGGAGAATATGGTTTTTCTTCCCAAGTATGGTGGGTGGCCGAAAATGGCTTGTAGGGGGAGGGAGATGGCTTGTGTTTGTTCTTTGTGAGAATGAGGATGATGTAGTATGAAGGGATATTTGAAGACAAGAGTGTGGGAGTCTTCTAGGTGGATGAAGATGCTATACTAAAATAGTATGGTGTAAGAAATTATGAGGGTTTTGGCCTTATTTGATTTTATCTCCTATGATAGTGATGTGTGCATGAGATGAGTATGGAGGAAGTCTCCTCCCCCTTATTTTACAAGATGCGGTATGGTTGAAACTATATTTTTCGTTGTTGATTTCGTGGTCCAAAAATTAGCATTTTCATTTGATAATTATACCAGATTTTTGGACGTGTATATTATTAATTTGGATTACATTTTACTTACTAAGTTTTTGGCCACTCGCTTGGGAAGGATCATCAGCCCTTATCTCTCGCCTTTTCAGTTCGGCTTTATTTCGAGCAAGAGAATTCATACTTGTATTGCTCTTGCTTCGGACACTATTAATTGCTTGGATCATGGGAAGACGGGTAATATGGAGGTTAAAATCGATATGATCAAAGCTTTTGAAACTATTGATGGGGTTTCCTGGTTAAAGTTCTGCAGCGCATGGGTTTTGTTCCTGGTTTTGTGGATATGGTTACGAGTATTCTCACTTCCGCTCGTTTATCTATCTTGGTTAATGGCTCTCCGAGAGGGTTTTTCAACTGTTCAAGAGGAGTTAGACAAGGGGATCCTCTATCTCCTCTTTTGTTCTGCATTGCGGAAGATGCACTAGCCATGTTTTGGATCAGGAAGTTAGTCAGGGTAGAATTGATACTTTTCGTCGCATGCCCAGATATCTATTATATGTGGATGCTATCCTTGTATTTGCTCGTGCCACGAATGTGAATATTGATAGGTTACATTATGTTCTTTAGGTGTATGGGGCTGTCTCATGCCAAATCTATAATCCTCGGAAATCGAAGGTGTATTTTAGTGAAAACATGCATCCTCACATTAGATTACATGTTGGGAAATTGTATAGACTTAAGTTTTGATTAAGATGCCAAAATGTTCCTCCTAAGTTATTTGTAAGTTAAATATTCAGTAGAGTTAGAGTTTAGTTAAACAGTTCTAAATGTTAAGAACTAAAGTGCAGTTATAAATTTCTAGAGTGTATTGAAGATGAAGTCCCCTGAAGATGAAGTCCCCTGAAGATGATGTCCCCTGAAGACGAAGTCCGCTGAAGACAAGTAATCTGAGAGCTAGTCTAAGTCTTGAATGTTTTCTAAGTACATTCTCACTAAGACTAAAGCCATCAGGAGAGGACCAAGGTCCACTGATGAGAACTAACAATGCACATTAAATGCTAAACACATTAAAAGCTGTTAGTTAATCTGGTTGGAACACGGCAAAACGAATTTCAGTGAAGCTTACAATAAATAAAGGAATAAGAAGGTTCTCTCAGAGGAGTTCCACCTTAAAACAAGACAAGAATCTGGGCAAGCAGACTGAAGGTCCAATTAGAAGATGACACATCAGTGTACTTTACTGACAGCCGACCTGTCCCAGACTGACAAGTACCAAGAGTCTTTCCTTAGCTTTCCCCAGAAAGTTGGTGAATAGGCATGATCTTACAGCCATTTCTTGACAAATCTTAAAGCTTCAAATAGAGCTGTTTGAACCAATTAGATACAAGAAGACTTACTAGAGAAGATTCAAATCCAACGGGAAGATTTTCAAGGAAGCCTATAAATCCAGAAGGACGTGCTCAGTTCTATGCACGGGAAACTCACAAGATCAAAGCTATCTCTACATTCATAACCTTCAAGAAGCACTCGAAATTACCTTTGTTTCCCAAGTGTTTCAAATCAGTAGAGAGCATAACAAACCTTCTGTAACCAAGCTTAAAAGCTATATTCAAATCTTAGAAAGAGATAATCCATCCTACGCCTTGAGCTACACTGTAAAGATTATCTCACAACAGTTAGAACCAAAATCTTACTCAAAACCCTACTCAGTTGTTAGGTTGAGAGTTAGTGTTAAGTGGTGTTAGTAAGCTGATTGTTTATATCAGTCTGAAAGCTGGTTTGTTTTGGGAACTAG
Organism: Ballota nigra; assembly: GCA_947034835.1. Taxonomy (NCBI): domain Eukaryota; kingdom Viridiplantae; phylum Streptophyta; class Magnoliopsida; order Lamiales; family Lamiaceae; genus Ballota; species Ballota nigra. Next base: position 124,556,022 of record OX344723.1, read on the forward strand.
GACCTGGAATTATCCTAGTGATCAATCATCCTAAGAGAGGATTAATTGATCAGTGCAACTTGGCACTATAACACAAGGAATTCCAAGTGAAAGGAATTCTCCTGTTTAATCAGGACAGTGGACGTAGGAGATTCATCTCTGAACTACTTTATATCTTGTGTACTTACTTTCTGTTATTTCCTAAGTGTGTGTTATCCACTTAAAGTTTATCAAGTAAAATGAGTTTTCTAAAGGGCTCACTAATCCGCATTTGAAAGCTAATTAGATAGTAGTTCAACTGAAAGTCTTGAGCTTTTAGTGGAGGTATTATCTCAGTAAGCTTTCTCTAGTAATTCTCAGCAGACTTAAAGTCCACTGACGTATTACTTTTTGAAGTAACCTGATAAGTTTTAGAAGATTTTTAAATTTGTAACCTCAGGTGTATTCCCCCCCCCCCCCCATACACCTGTTTACTCGTTTCGGGACCAACAATTGGTATCAGAGCAGTGGTTCAAAAGACCATTGTTCTAAGTATACCTAGTGTTTAAAGGTATTTTTTATAGGTCATCTGAATTAATCTTATTGATAAACTTGTTTAGATATTATGGCTGACAATACAGCTAGGGTAGATAACCACCAGCGGAGAACAACATGGGAGTTAATCCCTTGAACTATATATCCCATCATAAGCTTCCACAGTTCTCAGTGGAAATTATAACTTTTGGAAGATCAGAATGTGAACCACAACTGAGACTATTGCAGATCCAAGAGAAGAATGGCCCAAGGATGAAGATAACTTCACTGCAGATGAGAGGAGGAGAAACAACCTCAACTTCATAGCCATGAACATTCTCTACACCACCATTCCAGATTCTGTAATGGGATGAGTGATCCATTACAAGACTGCAAAGGAACTTTGGGATACTCTTGCTCTCATGTGTGAAGGAACTGGCAAGATAAAGGAGAACAAGCTTTCTGTAGCTGTTCAAAAGTATGAGCAATTCACCATGGAGCCCACTGAGACCATTGACCAGCTTGATGGAAGGTTCACTGACATCATGAATGAGATAAATTCTCTGGGAAAAGTCTACACCAAGAGAGAAGTTGCCTTAAAGATCCTGAGAGGGTTAACCTCGAGATGGGATGTGTACTCTGTAATGATGCAGAATACCAAGGATTTGTCCAGCATGTCTATGCAACAGGTATTCTCAGAACTTAAGGCTTATGAGTTTGATCTTAACAGGAAAAGGGCTCCTGATGAGACCTCAGCTGAGAAGGGAGTTGCCTTCAAAGCTAAGGAAACTGAGCCAAAATCCCCAAAACCACAGAAGAGTACAAAGGCAAGAAAATCTCAAAGCAAGACTGAGATGCAAGAGGAACTCAGTCTGATGGCCAGAAGGTTTGAGAAGCTTAACAGCCGATTTGGCAAGTATAAAAGATTTTACAGGGATAACAGAGAAGGAAGAAGATATCCACAAAAAGATACCAGAGAAGGAGAGAAAAGCTCAACTGAGCTGGAAAAAAGAAAGGATTACAAGAACTATAACAGAGGTGAAGGATCACCATCAAAGACCAAGGAGTCTACTGAGGAAAAGAATGATGATGCCAATAGATGCTTCCAGTGCAAGAAGGTTGGGCATTTTCAATATGATTGTCCTCAACTGAGCACAAAGGAGAGGAAGGAAAGACAAGCCAAGAGAGACAGGAGATATGGAGAAAGGAAAGCCATGGTGGCTGAGGATGTTGATGAAGATCTGGAGTCATCTGATGGACTGTTCTCAGATAGCAGTGAAGATGACATGTGTCTCATGGCAAGAGAAGAACCAGAGGTACAATCTAAACCATCCATTTCTCTAGAACACTCACCTGAGCTGAGCTCAGAGTCAACTGAAGAACTCAATCTTCAGTCCGCTTTGGAACAATTGATGATTGATTTCTCAAGGTTGCAAGAAGCAAGTTTTATCTCCAAGATGAAAAAAAAAATCTCCTGAGAGAAAATTCTAAATTAATTGAGTCTGGGAATCAGGCAGATCTTAACTCAGCTCATTCTACCATTGAATTGATAATAGAGGTGGAAACCCTCAAAAGTCAAGAAAATGGCAAAGATCAACTGATAAAAGATCTTACTGAATCTAAGATAAAGTTAACTGAAGAAAACTTAAAACTGGTAAGCCAAGTAAAGGATTCTCTCCTGAAAATTGATGTCTTACATAAATCTGAAGAGGCCTTGTTAAGAAGGATTGATGCTCTTAACAAACCCTCTCTTACCATAGTGGAGATTCAAAAATTTCATATCAATCCAAACAACAAGTGTGGAATAGGCTTTATTCCAAAACCTTCAGAAGGTCCTCTGAGTGTTGCTTCTTCAAGTGGCACAAAGAGAGTTTTTGTTAAGTCTTTGACCTTTCAACCACAGATTTTAGATAAAGGTAAAAGACCAGCCGAGGTCCAACAAAAGAGAAGTCAAACTCAGTCAAAACCAAATGGAAAGGCTCAGTTGACTAACTAGAATAGATCTCAGCAGAGGTACTATCAGCCGAGGTCTTCACAGATGAAGCAACCTCAGCTGAAAGCACTCAGGCATGAGCACTCCTCAAGGAATGACTCATACAGAAGACCTAATCCTTGTGTGCCTAAAGGAAAAGGCCCTTCATATCTTTATCAACAAAAACTTAGGCCAGGTGCACCCAAGCCTAAAAGAAAGAATGTAAAGAAGGGTCATGTTCCTTCAAAGGCTGACACCCATAGAAAGTTTACTCCCAAGGCACCTAGGGAGATAACAATCTATGTAGATGTTTATGAAAGACAAATTAGCCATTCTAATGTGATTAGAACTGTGAGGCAAATTTAGATTCTGAAAGGTACAACTAACCTGGTAGGACCCAACACGAAATGGGTACCTAAAGCTTGATTTTGATTGCAGGGCTCAGTGGACCTCAACAAAGGAGAAGCTCTGAAATCTTCAGTCTGGTACTTGGACAGTGGATGTTCCAGGCACATGACTGGCAACAAAGGTCTCCTGACAGAGTTTGTTGAGAAAGAAGGTCCACAAGTCACTTTTGGTGACAATTCACAAGGAGCCACTAAAGGTTGTGGTACCTTAATAATTGGCTCAGTAAGAGTAAGCAATGTATCCTATGTCAGTGGACTTAAGCACAATCTTTTGTCCATAATTCAGTTTTGTGATAAAGGATACAGTGTTGAATTTTCTTGTAACCTGTGTTTTGTCAAGAATATATCTTCACAACAGTTTCTACTAACTGGGTCAAGGAAAGGAAATGTCTATCTTGCAGATTGGAAGTCTTGCACACAAAATGCATGTCTCATTGCAAAGAGCTCAACTGATACTAATTGGCTGTGGCACAAAGGACTAAGTCATCTGAACTTCAAGATGATGAACAAAATAGCAAGACATGGACTGGTGGAAGGAATGCCAAATGAAATATACAACAAAGAACACATCTGCAAAGCCTGTCAGGAGGGAAAGCAAGTGAAAGCATCTTTCAAAAGCAAAGTAGCAACCTCTACTGACAGAGTACTTCAACTGTTACATATGGATCTCTTTGGTCCAGTAACCCCTGTAAGTATCAATGGGAGAAAATATACACTTGTTGTTGTTGATGATTTTTCCAGGTATACTTGGGTGGTATTTCTAGCAAGCAAGAATGAGACTCAACTGAGGCTGCCAGAGCTCCTGAAGAAAGTTAGCAATGAAAAGAGCCTGAACATTGTAAAGATAAGATCAAATAAAGGCACTTAATTCATTAACTCTATTATATCTGATTTCTGCAAAGAATTAGGCATTGCACATGAGACCTCAACTGCAAGAACTTCACAACAAAATGGAGTAGCTGAAAGAAGAAATGGGACTCTTAAGGAGGCAGCAAGGACAATGCTTGCAGAAGCTCAAGTTCCTAAAAGATTTTGGGCTGAAACTATTAATACTACCTGCCACACTCAAAATAGATCCATGGTAACCAAGCATCAAGGAAAAACTCCATATGAGTTATGGAATGGCAGAAAGCCACGGGTATCTTACTTTCATATCTTTGGTTGCAAGTGTTTCATTCACAACAATAGGAAAACTCAACTGAAAGCTTTTGATAGCAAAGCTGATGAAGGAATCTTCTTAGGATATTCCCAAATCACTAGAGCTTTCAGAGTTTACAATTGTAGAACTCTTGTTGTGGAAGAAACACTCATGTGGTTTTTGATGAGTCTACTTTTGAGTCCAGGAGTAAGGAGAATGAGGATGTGATAAGCCAAAGACTAACTAGATTGAGCATCAAGTCTAAAGGTTATCCTGAGAATTGTGTTGATATATACATCCCAAACTGGGATAACTTCAATGATCAACAATTCAAAGAGGTCACCCAAAGTCAAACCACTCCTCAAAGCTCACCTGAGAGCTCTCCTGAACAAGTGACTGAACTGATGCACACAATCCCAGTTCAAGAGGTAAGTGATGTCAATGAAGATGTGGTCACAACTGAGACATCCACTGAGCCCATCATTCAAGGGGGAACCAATTATATTATCATTGAGAATGAGAATACCTTGAATGATGACTCAGGACTTCAACCCTCTGTCTTATTTCCTGAATTTGATTTCATTTCTATATCTAGTGACTCAACTTCAGAAGAGTTAAACTCTACTGAAGGACATCAGCCTAGGAGGACATGGCTCTCAGATCACCTTGTTGAGCAAATCCTAGGTGATCCTACCTCAGGAGTCAAAACTAGAAGTTTTCATGGAGAAAGTGCTTTATTTTGTTGTTTCTTATCTAACCAGGAACCAGGTTCCATTGGAGAAGCACTTCAAGATTCAAATTGGATCATTGCTATGCAAGAAGAACTCAACCAATTTATAAGAAACCAAGTATGGGAGCTGGTTGACAGACCATATCACTGCAATGTGATAAGAACAAAGTGGGTATTCAAGAACAAGAAGGATGAAAATGATGTCATAGTCAGAAACAAGGCCAGACTAGTTGCAAAGGGCTATTCTCAAGTTGAAGGTTTTGACTATGATGAAACTTTTGCCCCAGTAGCTAGATTGGAGGCAATAAGATTATTTCTTGCTTATGCTGCTCACAAGAAATTCAAGGTGTATCAAATGGATGTTAAGAGTGCCTTCTTGAATGGAGTACTCAATGAGGAAGTCTATGTGGAACAACCCCCAGGTTTTGAAGAAAGCCACAAAGTATATAGACTGAGAAAAGCTCTATATGGACTAAAACAGGCTCCAAGAGCTTGGTATGATACTTTGTCACAATTCCTTTTGGATCATGGCTTTATCAAAGGAAGAGTAGATAGAACTCTCTTCAGGATCACAAAAGGAGAGGACACTTTGCTAGTTCAAATCTATGTGGATGATATCATTTTTGGTTGTCCCAACCAAGTCCTCTGTGAAAAGTTCTCTCAGCTGATGAAAGGAAAGTTTGAGATGTCAATAATGGGAGAAATGAACTTCTTCTTAGGACTTCAAGTCAAGCAGTCTCCTGAAGGAATCTTCATCAACCAAGCCAAATATACAAAGGAGTTGATCAACAAGTTTGGATGCCAGACCAGCAAAGTTGCAAGGGTTCCACTCAACACCAACACCAAGATGGAACCTGATGAAGATGGTGAATCAGTAGACCAGACTCACTACAGAGCTATCATTGGATCTCTACTGTATCTCACAGCAAGCAGGCCTGATATCACTTTTGCAGTTGGGATATGTGAAAGATATCAAACAAATCCTAAGAAAAGTCATCTGGAAGCTGCAAAGAGGATTCTTAAATATCTCAAGGGTACTGTGAATATGGGATTATGGTATCCCTCAGATGACAATCTGGAACTCACAGGATACTCAGATGCTGACTATGGAGGATGTAGAACTGACAGGAAATCAACCTCAGGCACTTGTCAATTCATGGGAAGTAAGCTGATCTCTTGGTTTTCCAAGAAACAAAATTCAATAGCTACAAGCACTACTGAAGCTGAATATATGGCAGCTGGAAGTTGTTGTGCTCAAATTCTTTGGCTAAGACAACAACTGAGAGACTACAATATCTTTGTTAATGAAGTTCCTATTTTCTGTGACAACAATAGTGCTATTGCTATTTCAGAAAATCCAGTTCTCCACACAATATGCAAACATGTGGATATAAGGCATCATTTCATCAGAGATCATGTGGAGAAGAAGGATATCAAAATGCTCAAGATACACACTAACAAACAAAAGGCTGATATATTTACAAAACCTTTGGCTGAAGCAAGGTTTCAAGAATTGTCAGTGGAGCTTGGACTTCTAGATCCAGGAGAGTAAAGGAGGGAGCCAATCTCAGATGAGTTGATTTCGAGTCAGTGGAGGCTTCATCTCAGAAGAGGTTCAACCTCAGTAGAGTCACTGATCACAGAAGAGCTTATGTCTCTCAGAAGAGGTTCCACCTCAGTAGAGGTCAAGTTTTAACTCTACTGTTTTTCAAGCCTGGAAGCTATTAGTTTTATTTTATAAAACTATTATCAATAATAGCTAATGAGTATTTTCTTGGAAAATAAATCTTTTTCCTCTGTTTCAAAAAGTTTTCATTATGGCAAACATTTAATGCGCGTTGTACAAGTCAGTTCCGCTTTTACAGTTATCTATCTCACGCGCCTTAAAAGCCGGATGATGTGACCTTCCGACTACCAACTCCTTTAATCCATACCTCTCATTTTAGGCGGTTCTTTTCTAACCATCAAGATCTCTAAAAAAACTCCCCACTAATCCCTTCAACTATACACGACCTTACATTCAATCAATCTCAGACGTTGATTGCGAGATTAGATCTCACCGTTCATTTCTCATATAAAACCCCCTAAATTCAGCCTAAGAACCTTTTCGAACATACTTTCAAGCAAACCCCTACTATCCTTCCTAAACACTCTCTGCAAAATTCTCAAAAACCTTTCAAATCAAATGGCCAAAATTAATCTAGGGTTTCTTACCCACAAGGACAACTTCTGGTATGAGCCAATTGTTATCTTCAATAATCCAGAGGTGGAAACAAGACCAGAGTTTGCACACATTAAGGAGGCCCTGGAGATGGTCAAAACTGCTGGATTGGAGAAGTTCTTATCAGTTCATCCTGAGAACTGCTTCGATAGACAGGTTCTTGAGTTCTTCTACAACGTATCCAATTCTGACTCAAGAATCAAGTCATGTCTATTCTTACAAAGGAAGAAGAAAGTGGTAAGAGATGATATGAAGGTTGTTTAACACCAGAGGATCAAGAAGGAGATTCGTCTGAGTAGTGAGGAGTTGAAAGAATTATTTGAACTCCCCTCTGAAGGTCCAAACCCAGATACCTGCATTGCTGACAAGGAGGAGGAGTGGGTGTACACCATTATGCAGAGGAAGATAAAGTACAGCCCAACGATGAACAGAAGTGTACTTTTACCAGTTTACAATGTCCTTTGTGAGATTGTTGGTAAATGTATATTGGAAAATCAAGGGAGCACAGAGCAAGTTAGCAAGCCAAAGCTAAGGTTAATGAAGGCAATTGTGGAGAGCAAGGAGAAGTCTTTCAACTGGCAACCGTTTTTCCTAAGGGCTCTGAACAAAAAACACTCTAAATTCCAGCCTGAAAAGACTCCCCAACTATCAAGTAAGTTGAACTATGCAACTAAAATCTCCTACTTGATAGAGAATGTGGATGTGGGAGTGGACTGGATACAAGATAGGAAGTAGAGTAACCTGAAGGCCTTGTTCAAATATGGAAAGACCTTAGAAACAAGGATGATCAAGACAGCAGTAGAGAGCCCTGAAGCGGTAGAGGAAGAGGAAGAAGCTAGGTCTGCTGAGGGAAAGAAGACCAAGCTTAAGAGGAGGCTGGTCAAGCTGAGTGATAAGATGGCCCTTCACAAGGAGGGGGAGGAGGCACAGAAGGCCTCAAAGAAGGAGAAGAAGAGGTCTTCTGAGGCCGTGAAGGAGAGTGCATCCAAGAAAGTCAGAGTCACAAACTCTACTGATGAGTCTTCATCAGGTAACCCTGACTCTTCTCCTAATGTGATCTCAACTGAGTCTGACTCAGATGTCCCTGCCCTTACCCCCATCAAACCCAAAACCAAACCAAGAACCCCTGTAAAAACCAAGAAAATCTCCAAAATGTCTAAAGCCCCCACTGAAGGCTCTCAACAGCCTGAAAGTGGATCCCAAAATACCACCCCATCTGAGGCATCTGCTGAGGCATCCTCAACCCCCTCTGAACCCATCCCCTCAACCCCCTCTGAACAAAACCCAACCCCTCCTGAAACTCAAGCCCAAACCTCTTCTGAACCTAACCCACCTAAAATCCATTCAACTCACCTGGAGTCTATCCCAGAAGAGCCCACAGATATCAGATCCCCTACCCCTTCCTTACCATCAGAAGATGAAGAAGAGTACTCCTTTCTGGATACTCTTAAAGACGAGGTGGCTTACTCTCTAGAGTCCAAGTATCCTGAGCTTGATGGGTTTCCCACCCTGAAAGCAATGTTCTTGAGAGTCGGACTTCTTGCCCAGCTCAAGGACAGAAGGTTAGGAGAAATTTTGCTGGCTGTTGGAGGCAGCAATGCGGATGAGTGGAAGAAGGAAGAGAGGGAGGTACTAGAGTTTGCAGGCATGGCCAAAACCAGACTTCTCTGTGATGAGAAGATTTTTGAGAGTCTGGTTATGGACAAACTTGCTGAGGCAAGAGAGGGAGATGAGGGAGAGAAGGAAGGAGAGAAAGAAAAGGTGATGGGAGAAGGAGAAGGTACTTCACCAGAGCAAGGTGATGGTGAAGTAGCCGAGGATATATCTTTGGCAAGAGATACTGAGGCACAAAATTTGCCAAAGGAGAGCTCAGTAGAGGTGTCTACTGAAGTTCTCCCACAACAGCCCTCAGTGGTGACTAAGGAGTCAGCTGAGGTGTCTGGAAATGATGGAGTTGAAAAAGAAATTGAAAAATCTGAGGGAGGTGAAAAAGATGTTGAAATAACTGGGGTTGTGAGTGGAGAAATAAGAGCAATCATTCCTGTAAAGGATGAATTGGCTGAAAAGAAAATAGTTGAAAAAGAAAAAGAGAGTGAGAAAGAAAGTGAGAAGAGAGAGGAGGAGGGAGTTGCTATGGAGGTAGATGTGACAAGAGATTTAGGTTGTGAGAATGAGGGGGAAAGGACTAACAGTGTTTGTCATGCAGGTATACAAACTGATGAAGTTCCCCCAGTCCAACTCAACTTAACTCCTCTGAAAGATGTTGTTCACTCACTCCAAGAGGAAAGTCTTCCCTCTCTTCAAGCTCAACTGAGGGATGTACAAGAGATTGTGCAAGAAGAAGTGGATGAGATGGTCATCCTCTCAGACCATGTAGATGAAATGATGGAGTCCACAACCAAATCACTTCAGAACCTGACCTTAAAGATTGAAGACTCTCAACAGATGGTGCTGGATGTGGTGGAAGGTCAAAGTGTGCTGGTTATTGAAGGCTTGAAGAAGCTGGAACAGAAAGAAGAAGAAGCAAGAGCTCAATTCCTGAAGGACTCAGTTGACAATGTATCCATTAACCTAAAGTCCTCTGTTGAGGCTTTCTCAGCTGACCTTATTGGGAAAGTTGAGGGGTTATGGAATCAGAAGATACTGGAATTTGAAGCCAAGCTGGGTGAAGTCCTGAAGAAGGCGGCAGAGGACTTCCCTACACAAGAAAAGACAAATGTGCTAATTGATGAGAAGTTAGCTCAGTTTGTGAGCTTTGGGCAAACAGCTGGAGCAACCTTGGAGAGGCTGGAGGATGAAGTTGATCATTGCTCCACTAAGCTGAAGGCCATTGCCCATGATCAGCTGAAGCTAAATATAACTTTGGCCTAATGCATGATTAATGCCGGAAAGGGGGAAAAGAGGGTAAGTGCTAAGGAAATGAAGCTGGACCCCAAGAACAAGATGAACATTATCCTTGAGACCCCTGATTTTGAAAAAGGCCAACAAGTCAAGAGCATATTGAAGAAGGTAGATGTTGAGGCCCAGAAGATTGCTGAAGCCAAGAAAGGGAAGGAGACCCCATCTGAAGACTTATCAAAGTTCAAGGAAGCTCACCTGAAGGAGAAAGAAGGAAGAGCTGCTCAGAAGGGGGAATCTACCAAGAGAAAGGCAACTGACGTCCTCTCAGCAAAGGTGGCCAAGAAGACCAGAACCTCAGGGAGGGTGGCTGCTAAGACTACTGGCTCAACTGAGTCAGTTGAGGTACTTCCTATTCAAAACCCTGATCCTATCTCTGCTGAAATTCCTAAATCTGCCCACACATGAGTTACAGAGCTCACTGAGCTTATCAAAGAAGCTGGTGGGATGAATGAGAGAGCACAGAAGCTTGCTTCTCAACAACAAGAGAGGAGAGACAAGGTGGTTGGGAAGATGGAGACCATTGCTGAGATGGCTGAGAGGAAGAGGAAGGAGAGGCTAACCACTTTTGATAAGACGACTTCAAAGAAATTCAGAAACAATTATCAAAGGTGGGCTGCCAAGCTGAAGAAAGACAAAATTGCTCCTTCAAAGGCCAAGTTCCCTCACCACGATGCGTGGGTACCCAAGAAACTCATTGATGCATGGGAAACTGCAAAAAGGGAATTTGTGTATTCCTATTATGTAAGTGGAGAATTGGGAAGGGACAATGTGCAAGAGGTTTTCAACTCATGGATGTTTGAAGCCTACCCAAAGCTCTATCCTGAGATCAATGAGGCATGGAATGATAAATTCCCAGATCTTGCTTTGAAGGCTCCTGAGCCAATCACCTATTGGCCTCCTCAAGATGCAACTGGAGCTGTGGACAGAGAGCGGATTACGGATGAATGGGTGTCCTTGTGTGAGCAACTAGGTCTCAAGGGACACTCAAAGGAAGTCATGGAGAGGAAGAATGAGCTAAAGATCAGAGTCTTCAAACAATATGGACTTGAACCTTTGTTTGAAACCATTTGAAGAAGTCAAGTGTTTTGCTGGGCATTTGTTTATAAGTCCCAGTTGTTTTAAGTTTGAACTTTTTGATAGTAGACTTCATGTAAACTGTGCTTCTCATATTTCTCATGGAAAGAAACTCTACTGATGTTTTTGCCCAAGATAATATCTCATTATCATTTAGGCTTGTGTACTTGAATGTTTTTACTTACAAAATCCTTGAACTTTTATGTCATCTGAAGAACCTCATCTGAATGAAGATATGTAATAAGATAGGTTTCGGCATAATCAAAAAGGGGAAAATTGTTGGGAAATTGTATAGACTTAAGTTTTGATTAAGATGCCAAAATGTTCCTCCTAAGTTATTTGTAAGTTAAATATTCAGTAGAGTTAGAGTTTAGATAAACAGTTCAAAATGTTAAGAACTGGAGTGCAGTTATAAATTTCTAGAGTGTATTGAAGATGAAGTCCCCTGAAGACGAAGTCCGCTGAAGACAAGTAAATTGAGAGCTAGTCTAAGTCTTGAATGTTTTCTAAGTACATTCTCACTGAGACTAAAGCCATCAGGAGAGGACCAAGGTCCACTGATGAGAACGAACAATGCACATCAAATGCTAAACACATTAAAAGCTGTTAGTTAATCTGGTTGGAACAAGGCAAAACGAATTTCAGTGAAGCTTACAATAAGTGAAGGAATAAGAAGGTTCTCTCAGAGGAGTTCCACCTTAAAACAAGACAAGAATCTGGGCAAGCAGACTGAAGGTCCAATGAGAAGATGACACGTCAGTGTACTTTACTGACAGCCGACCTGTCCCAGACTGACAAGTACCAAAAGTCTTTCCCTAGCTTTCCCCAGAAAGTTGGTGAATAGGCATGGTCTTTCAGCCGTTTCTTGACAAGACTTAAAGCTTCAAATAGAGCCGTTTGAACCAATCAGATACAAGAAGACTTACTTGAGAAGATTCAAATCCAACGGGAAGATTTTCAAGGAAGCCTATAAATACAGAAGGACGTGCTCAGTTTTATGCACGGGAAACTCACAAGATCAAAGCTATCTCTACATTCATAACCTTCAAGAAGCACTCGAAATTACCTTTGTTTCCCAAGTGTTTCAAATCAGTAGAGAGCATAACAAACCTTCTGTAACCAAGCTTAAAAGCTATATCCAAATCTTAGAAAGATATAATCCATCCTAAGCCTTGAGCTACACTGTAAGGATTATCTCACAATAGTTGGAACCAAAATCCAACTCAAAACCCTACTCAGTTGTTAGGTTGAGAGTTAGTGTTAAGTGGTGTTAGTAAGCTGATTGTTTATATCAGTCTGAAAGCTGGTTTGTTTTGGGAACTAGGACCTGAAATTATCCTAGTGATCAATCATCCTAAAAGAGGATTAATTGATCAGTGCACCTTGGCACTATAACACAAGGAATTCCAAGTGAAAGGAATTCTCCTGTTTAATCAGGACAGTGGACGTAGGAGATTCATCTCTGAACCACTTTATATCTTGTGTACTTACTTTCTGTTATCCACTCAAAGTTTATCAAGTAAAACGAGTTTTCTAAAGGGCTCACTAATCCACATTTGAAAGCTAATTTGATAGTAGTTCAACTGAAAGTCTTGAGCTTTCAGTGGAGGTATTATCTCAGTAAGCTTTCTCTAGTAATTCTCAGCAGACTTAAAGTCCACTGACGTATTACTTTTTGAAGTAACCTGATAAGTTTTAGAAGATTTTTAAATTTGTAACCTTAGGTGTATTCCCCCCCCCAATACACCTGTTTACTCATTTCGGGACCAACATTACACATGATGCACGTGATGGGAATTCTAGAAGGGAGTCTTCCTTTTATCTACTTGGGAGTTCCTATTTTTTTAGGTATGTCACGGACTCGTCATTTGGTTATTGTGGCGGAAGGGCAGTTCACTTTCTTTGGCGGCCATAAAATGCATGATTACCTCTGTTATTGCAGCGTCCATGGTGCATTCTATGATGATATATCTTTGGCCTTGTGCTCTTATCCAGCGGGTGGAGCGTGCTATGCACAATTTTCTTTGGACGGGGAATATTCATAAACAAGGTTTTCCACGTTTTGCTTGGTCATGTTGTTGTGCTCCTATTGACGAAGGGGGATTGGGAGTTCGTTCGGTGCGCCTGGCGAATCATTCCTTCCTCTGTAAACTGGCGTGGGAATTATTGATGAACTCCTCGGAGGCAACCTCTTTCTTGTGGTCGCGCTATCTTACGCCACAGGGTAGCCCTAAGGCTTTCAGGCGATCCTCCTCTATATGGGCGGATATTCGGCTACCTTTACCTCGACTCAATAAGAACTCACGATGGATTGTTGGTTCAAGGTCGAGCATCAATTTCTAGAATGACAATTGGTTGGGTTATCGCATTTCCAAAAAACTTGGGATTCCTCACGATATTGCTAGACTTCTTGCTAGTGAGATTCAAGACTACTTCTTTGATAGACTTTGGAATTTTGATGCACGTTTTATTGTCCTTTTCCGAATATGGTGGTGGACGTTTTAAACTTTCAGCTTGCTACGGATGATAGACATATTTGGCCGGATTCATTCACGGGCGACCTTACTTCTAAGGTGGCTTACGACTTTCTGAGACCATCCCTTTTGAGGGTTTCTTGGGCTTCATGGATTTGGGATTCCTTTATTCCTCAGTGTCGCAACACAATAATATGGAGAGCTATTCTAGGGAAGTTGCCCTTTACTCTTACTGAATTTTTTTTATGTCATAATGGGATTGATGATGTTGATCATGTCTTTACGGCCTGTACTTTTGCACGTTCTCTTTTTGCATAAGTTCTTAGAATTTTTTATGTTACTTTATATTTTGATAATGGTCTTTTGGATATGGTGATCCAGGCTATTAATCAAAGTTTTAGCAAGCGATTCAAGAATCTTTGGTGCCTCTCTTTTGTCTCACCTATATGGATTATTTGGAAGACCAGAAATAGAATAATCCATGAGAATTTCCGTCCCACAGTACCTGGAGCTATGATCGGACTACTTGCTATTATTAAGGAAGGGGAGAATTTCAACTTGGGGTATTCATCAAACTCGGTGGCAGATTTATCGATTCTTCGTCGCTAGTGGATCCCTATGCATGCAAAACCGCTGTTGTCAACGGTTTTCTTTTGCTGGGAGCCTCCAGAGCCGGGCTGGTATAAAGCAAATGTCGATGGCAGTTTGGATCCGGTAGCTGGGTAAATTTTCACCGGGGGATTATTTCGTAACAGCCGTGATTTCTTTGCGGCGGCATTTTTAGACTTTGCAGGTTATGGATCAGTTTATGAGGCAGAAATTCGAGCAGGGCTGCAAGTGATGATTACGGTGCATGGCATGGGATGACGTCGTCTTTGGATTGAGCTAGACTCGGTTCTGGCCGTGGATTTCTTACGAAAACGAAGCCCAGCGGTGCCTTGGAGAGTACGGTCCTTATGGGAGCAGAGTCGGCAGCTTCGGAATGACATGGAGATTATAATAAGCCACATTTTTCGGGAAGGGAACAAGTCAGCCGATATTTTAGCAAAAATGCATGTGCGTGATTTTACTTTGGGCGTTTGCCCGGAATGTATTGAGCCTTTTTTGTATACTGATATGAACCATGATGTTTTTCGAATTATTTCTCATTAGAGGAATTCCATTTTCCCTTGATTGTTTTCGGTTTAGCAAGTGTTTTTTTTGGGTTCCGACCGTGGATTGACATGTGACCCTACGACTTTAGGACTTAAGGTTAGGTTTTTCTTTTAAAGTTAATAAAATAGTTATTAGCTAATTTACACAAAATTGGTGTTTTAAGACTAAATTTTTTTTTTATCAGAAATGGAATTTCATCCTTTGAGCTGCTTCACATGGGAATAAGAATGCCTTGGTGTTGGTTGATAAGGAAGAGGCTTCTAATGGCCTTGGGGATATTCCCCAAACTGCTGATGTTGATCTGTTTATGGATGAGGGAGGGGCAGGTGCAATTAGTCCATGCCACAAATTCAAAGTGGGTGTATCTACTGAGGTGGGTGCATCTGCTAAACCTATGGGTGAATCTACTAATGTTGATGGTGCAGCAGATAAAGTTGCAGTTACTGATTTGGGAGGTGTTGCTGTTGTGCAGCCTACTTCTTCCATATCCCATAGTGTTGCGCCTAACCGGAGTGGTTCTCTCTCTCCCAAGGGGAATGAGCTTTTTTTGGTCACTGAGAACAATTCTACTGAGACGGGGAGTTGGAACTACATTTCTGGCTCTAAATCTCGTGGGATGGCTGGGAAGACTACTCTATCAAAGTCTGCTGAAACTATGTGTATTGGGGCTTTAGTTCCATATTCTAACTCATTTACTGCTCTGAGTTGAAAATGCGGTGATGTTTCGGACGACGAGAAGGTAGTACCTCCCCTCTTTCGCGAGGTGATTCGTACAGGTTGTCTGATGCTCACGGCGGGAGTGGATGCTGATGGTGATTTGTTCAAAGATGTAGCCCCTGACAAGGCAAAAAATACGAAAAAGAAACGAGGCAAGAAGAAGCAGTCAGTGACTAGCAACTACAATCTGCGAAAGGATCGTAATAAACCTGAGGATGCTCGAGCACGAGTGCAACAAGACTTAGATAATGTGATGACTTGGAAACAAAGTAATCCTGATTAGCATTTTTCGGTAGTTTTCCTCTAATTGATACCTTGGCCTCGGGTTATGGGGTCACCTCTCTTTTTTATTTTTCTTTTATAAAATGCTTATTCGCTAATTTACACTAAATTTACTTGGGCAATTGCCCGGATTTTTTGCAAACTTTCTTGTACACGGATATGAATCAAGACAATTATCGTCTTTTAAACACTCAGTAGAGGAATTCCATTTTCCCTTGATTTTGGGTTTACCAAGGGTTTTTCATCGGGTTCCGGCCGCAAGAGTGACATGAGATCGACATGTGATCCACATGTCATCCACATGTCATCTTGCAGCTTTTAGGTTTTAAGGCTAGGTTTTCTTTTTTCGTTAATAAAATAGTTATTAACTAATTTACACTAAATTTGTGTTTTAAGACTAAAAAAAAACAATTTTTATTAGAAATGGTGTTTCATCCTTAAGCTAATTTACACTAAATTAGTGATATAAGACTAAAAAGATTTTTTATTAGAAATGGAGTTTCATCCTTAAGCTAATTTACACTAAATTGGTGTTTTAAGACTAAAAAAATAATTTTGATTAGAAATGGAGTTTCATCCTTAAGCTAATTTACACTAAATTGGTATTTTAGAAATAAAGAAAGTAATTTTTATTAGAAATTAAGTTTTCATCCTTAAGCTAATTTACACTAAATTGGTGTTTTAAGACTAAAAAATCAATTTTTATTAGAAATTGAGTTTCATCCTTAAGCTAATTTACACTAAATTGTTGTATTAAGACTAAAAAAGCTAATTTTATGTGAAATGGTGTTTCATCCTTATGCTAATTTACACTAAATTTGTGTTATAAGACTAAAAAATATTTTTTATTATAAATATAGTTTCATCCTTGTTGATAGGCGAGCTACACCCAACTTAAGGCGAACAGTTTTAAGCTAATTAACTACAAGAAAAGCAAGATCAGGCAAGCTAAGTCAAGCTTGGCCGAGCTGGAATAGTTAGACGAGTTACTCCAGCTAGGCGAGCTACTTCACCCAGTTGAACTACATCAAGGTAAAGACCCTCCGAATACAAATAAGATCATGTCGAGCTACTTTAGCCGAAGAGCCAAGGCAAAAGATAAATCGACCAACAAAGTCAAGATAAGAACTCCTCCAGGACAAGTCCAATAGAGACGAATAGCTCTCTAATACGAGCTAATCCAGTTTAGAGGATAGAAATTAGCTTAGATAAGGTCAAATAGTCAACTCAACAAGTGTCAAGCATGCAAACCTGGGAGAGCAAGAGTCAGTCTACCTCCTACTTGGAGGACTTGTATAAAAACCATCAATTTTCAGCAATAAAACCAAGTACAAATTCACTAATACAACTATACCTTGCCTACACACATTCAAACACATAAATCCACACACATATACGAAATAAATATGTAATCAATACACGTATTTATCTTTTCTTATCCCCGATCTATCGTATTTACTATTTACGGTAGTAATCAATCACACATAATTGTTTGGTGATCCGATTAACGATTAAAACAACCACTAATCCACATGATTAGAAACGATCATCAATGTTAAATTGTATGGTATAAGCAAAACTACTAGCTCAGTGTGATCCTCTTGTCAAAACTAAATATAACATACAAATAAAATGCAGAACTGCGAGCAATCATGAAATTCACATATTGACACATATAACCTTTTATTCTTGTTAACTTGTAATCTATAATTAATGTTTCAAGGCTTTCCCAAGGATCTCTTGTCAATCCCACTAGGTCCCCCACGAAGATCTCTTGCCAGTCTCGTGTTCTTTCTTGCCTCGTGTTCTTTCTTGCTTATCACAGTTTTCCCAAGGATTCCTTGTCAATCCCACTAGGTCCCCCACAAAGACCTCTTGTCAGTCTCGTGTTCATTCCTTGAATTTTCTTATCATAAATATAATTTACTTTCGTATATTCATGTCAACTGAAAGCATTGGTGGTAAGAAATATTCACTGGTTGTGGTAGATGACTACTCTAGATATACCTATATTGAGTTTTTAAGAGAAAAATCTGAAACTTTTGATGCTTTTAAAGTTCTTTATAAAATATTTAAAACTGTTTTTAACTTGAAAGTAAGCAGGATTAGGTCTAATCATGGTAGAAAATTTGAAAATTGCATATTTTCAGAATTTTATGATAAAAGGGTATAGTACAAGAGTTTTCCTCTCCTAAAACTCCACAACAAAATGTGATTGCTGGAAAGAAAAATAGAACTCTTCAAGAAATGGCTAGAGTGATGCTTACTTAAAAAAAATCTTGCAAAGAAATTTTGGGCTGAAGCATTAAGTACAGCATGTCACATTTCTAATAGAGTCTATTTTAGAATTGGAAGTGATAAAACCCCATATAAGATCTTGAACTATAGAAACCCATGTGTGAAATATTTTTATATTTTTGGTTGTGTGTGTTATATTCTGAATGATAGGGACCAACTACATAAGTTTGATTCTAGAAGTGACAAAGGTTTTTTGTTAGGTTATTCTAGAAATAGTAAAACCTATAGAATTTATAACCTTAAAACTAACACTGTTCAAGAGTCTGTGAATGTAGTGTGTGATGATGACGAGAATCTGATGGATGAGAATGACAATGAAGATGTGACTGAAGTTAATGAGGTTTCTAAAGAATCACTGAAAATAGAGAATGTTTCACCAAATGTGTCAACATCTGGTATAACATCCCCTACAGATTCAGTAGATTCTTCACAAAACAATCAGTACACTCCAAAGAAGTATCCAGCAACATGGATTACCAAAAGTCATCCTTCAAATCAGATCATTGGTGATGATTTAGTTGGTGTTCAAACCAGATGAAGAGTAAGTGCAAACCGTATTGATGTGGTAAGGTCTATGTGCATATCTTCTATATGCGATGTTGTGAATGCTCAGTGTTACTATTTTGAAATTGAACCTAAAAATGTTACAGAAGCATTAAAACATGAAAATTGGATTAATGTTATGCATGAGGAACTTAATCAGTTTGAAAGGAATGATGTTTGGTCATTAGTTCCAAGGCCTTATGATGTCAATGTCATTGGAACTAAGTGGATCTTTAAAAATAAAACTGATATGTTTGGCAACATAGTTAGGAACAAAGCTAGATTGGTTGCACAAGGTTACACTCAAGTTGAGGGAATTGATTTTGATGAAACATTTGCACCTGTTGCTAGGATAGAATCTATTAGATTATTATTAGCAATTTCATGTTACATTAATATTAATCTGCATCAAATGGATGTAAAAGTTGTTGCATTCTTGAATGACATATTAATTGAATATGCATTTGTTGAGCAGCCTAAGGGTTTTGAAAATCCACAGTATCCTGATCACGTGTACAAGCTAAAGAAAGCCCGGTATGGTCTCAAACAAGCTCCTAGAGCTTGGTATGGGAGACTTACTAACTTTCTTTTGCAATTTGGTTTTATAAGAGGTGAAACAGATAGAACCTTGTTCATTAAACATTCTGGAGAAGACTTGTTAATTGCTCAAATATATGTTGATGACATTGATTTTTGTTCAACTTGTAACATAATGTTAAACAAGTTTATTGAAGCAATGACAACAACATTTTAGATGAGCATGGTAGGTGATTTGAACTACTTTCTAGGACTTCAAATCAAACAATCTGATAAAGGTATTTTCTTCTCTCAGAGTAAATATGCAAAAAATTTAGTAAAAATGTTTGGTTTAGATAACTTAAAAGTCATGAAACTCCTATGGGATCTACACAAAAAATATGTAAAGACACTGGTGGACAAGATGTTAACTCATCCATGATAGGTAGTCTTATGTACTTAACCTCAAGTAGACCTGATATAATGTACAGTGTTTGTGTTTGTGCTAGGTACCAAGCTTGTCCAAAGGAGTCACATTTGAATGTAGTCAAGAGAATCATAGGATATGTGGCTGATACAAGTGATCTTGGTATATGGTATACTAATGACACAAGCAGTGCACTTGTGGGGTACAGTGATGCTGACTGGGCAGGTGACATTGATGACAGGAAAAGCACAAGTGGTGGTTGTTTCTACATGGGAAATAATCTAATTTCCTGGCACATTAGAAAGCAAAGTTGTGTATCACAATCTACTGCAGAGTCTGAGTGCATTGCTGCAGGTAGTTGTTGTACACAACTTCTTTGGTTGAGTAAAATGTTTATTGATTATGGTTTGGAAATTGACATTTTTTAGTATATTATGATAACACTAGTGCTATCAACATTTTGAAAAATTCAGTTCAACGCTCACTTACGAAACACATAAGTATTAGACATCATTTCACAAGGGATCTTGTAGAAAAGAATGTTGTGAAGTTGGAATACATGCCCAATAAATCAGTTTGCTGATGTGTTTACTAAATCTCTTGACCATGAGAGATTCTCATTTTTTAGGAAATCTCTAGGTATGTGCACTAATTAAGTAACTGTGAAACAAATGTTGTTAGCTTAACCCATCTGGCCACTAGGTTCCTCACTTTAGTGAGTGACCCGGGTTCGATTCCTTTTGGGAACGAATTAAGGGAGTTATAAGGTGGCTTGGAGAATTGTTGTCTTGGAGTACTTGTGGGCTTGGTGAACTAATTTCTAACTACTAATGTTTATCGATTAAAAAAATGCATGCTTAAACATTTGTAACAACATCAGGGTATATACATGTTTTACTTAAGGCTAATTCTTGTTTTCTGTTTTATAATTCCTTTGTAAAATAAATATGAACCTAATATGATTGTTGTGTAAAAATAAAGAGGATTCACATTTCTCAAATGCATAAAGAGTCTTGTTTTTGAACAAGCACATCAAGATGTACTAATTCACTGAGTAACTATGGAGCACGGAGTTCGCTACTACAATGTTTTCTTTTCAAAAGATGATTAGTAAAAACATCAATATTTCACAAATCCATTGAGTAATTATGGGGCACGGTTTTAACCAATGTTGAAATGTGTGATCTAATTTTGAATGCAACATCTATGAAGTTCGAATTTATTTTCTGGGTTGAATTATTTGACCGACTTTTCAGGGATTTGTTTTTTAAATTCCACATGTATAAACCCACGTTCACATTTATTTGTTTTGTGCATATATTTCTTTTATTTTTTAATTAAAATTATGAATTTTAGTTATGGTAAACCCACGACCAAAGTATGGGGAAGTGGTGTATCTCAAAAATTGAAGGTCGGAGGTTTTTATTTTTTTGGGTAATGAAAATAACTTCCATGTTTTGTTTTCTATAAATAGCCCATATGATTTGTGTTTAATTCATTGTGTGTTCGTATTTGAGTGAAGGTCTTGCATAGTTCAAATAGTGTTGAGAATATTGGTGTTCCTTTTTTGTTAAAATAGCATTTTTCTTCCTATTTTTCATTAATTGCTTTTTTTAACCACTTAAAATGGCTGGAAAATCCAAAATCCCTTCTCACATTTCAAATTCTCCCTCGAACTCTCCACCTTCTCAAACCACAAACCCTCTAAATCTTCTTGCTGAAATGGCGTCGAACCAAACCTAGAATGTTGCTCTGATTGCTCCATCATCGAGCTCAACACCGCCTCCATCTCAAACTCCAATTCGTGCATTTCCCGTTAATATCCACATTCCATCCGATGCAACGGTCGATCAACTCGAGATGATTACTCGTGGAATCGCCCAGAGCTATGTTAATGAACATTGTTCTTTCTTTGACCGGTGTGAGAATGTTAAATTTTGATTGTTAAAGGAGAAATGATAAATACTTGTGCTAAGCTTTACTCTTTTCTGCCAAGTTGATTTTACTTTTATCATACTAAACCTATTTCCAGCTTTCTCTCGAGTGTGTTGGAAACCATTTCTGGGTACCAGCCATGCCATATAGTACTTGTAGTACATGGAGTTGTTGAAAAAAATAGAAAGCTTAAGCTGGACTTGTTAGACTCATTTAAGAGTCAAGAAAAACTATATTTTCAACTCGTTAATGTTATAGAGCAAGCTCAAGCTCGACAATGCTCATGTTAAGTTTGAACTTCAAGTATATGGATTAACATGAAGAACAACTCAAGTAGGAAGATCGACAAGGTTTATTACCCATATCATACATGTGTATCTTGTATTGTTATGGCTCCAAACAAATACATACAACTCTAGTAGTGTAATATCTTCTATTACACACTACCTCATGCAATTAGTCACATTTATTATCACATGCTTCCTTTTTAGTTACATTATCTATATATGTTTCATTCATTTAAATAGTGTAATAGAAAATGTAACATCATTATGTAACTGGAGAGATCAAGTGTGACAAACTAAAGGTTTGGATCAACTTGTGGAGCATGCATCCTAATTTCAATTCATATCACCATCATGTGTACATATTTAAACAATGGTAATTAATATGCATAACAATGATATTTGAAGTGGAAGATACACTACAAGAAAATGCATTTATTGTAACGAATTTATTTGTAACCAATGTTTAAATGGTTACAAAAGATAACTTAGCGTAACGAAGATAAAATTTCGTTACAAAAAGATAACTTATCGTAACGGAAGTAAAATTTCGTAAGAAAAAGATAACTTTCCGTAACGAAAAGAAAATTTTGTTACAAAAAGATAACTTATCGTAACGAAAATAAATTTTCGTTACAAAAAGACAACGTATCGTAACGAAAATAAAATTTCGTTACAAAAAGATAACTTATCGTAACGAAAATAAAATTTCGTTACGAAAAGACAACTTATCGTAACGAAAATAAAATTTCGTTACGAAAAGACAACTTATCGTAACGAAAATAAAATTTCGTTACAAAAAGACAACTTATCGTAACGAAAATAAAATTTCGTTACAAAAAGACAACTTATCGTAACGCAAATAAATTTTCGTTACAAAAAGATAACTTATCGTAATGAAAATAAATTTTCGTTACAAAAAATTATATTTTAAATAACATTAGGTAATTGTAGTTACAAATAGTAAAGTGTTGGTTACAAACAGTAAAAATGATATACTGTAACCTCTATCTAAATAATTTTATAAAATCTGAATTGCCAAAGTCATATATATATATATATATATATATATATAAAGAATAATAATAGCACTAATGTTAAACCTAATATTAAATAGGAAAGAACAGAATTTGGAACAGAAAAAATTAACCAAATTGCAATTAAAAAAACTACGGTTTGATTATTAGGTTCAAAATGTATATTAAAG
This sequence comes from Ballota nigra, assembly GCA_947034835.1. Classification (NCBI taxonomy): domain Eukaryota; kingdom Viridiplantae; phylum Streptophyta; class Magnoliopsida; order Lamiales; family Lamiaceae; genus Ballota; species Ballota nigra. The sequence goes on from OX344723.1 coordinate 124,578,795, forward strand.
ATGGTTGCTCTTATCCTAAGTTAATAGTCATAGTGAGAATTATCACAATGCCTAATTAAATGGGCTTTTATTTTGTCTATTCAATTGTTTATTCTATTTAATTATTGTTACAATTTTCTATTTGATAAGAATATGAGTATCATAACATTGCATCTTTTTTATGAAGACAAAGTATGGAGTCAAAATAGTTCATATACAAATTATCGAAGGTATTAGTTGTTTTCACTAAAGAGTATTAGTTGTTTTCACTGAAGTATATTAGTTGTTTTCACTAAACATTATTGGTTGTTTACTAAAAATAAACTAAAACTCTGAAATGATAACAACTAATACTATTTAGTGGAAACAACTAATACTCTTAATGAAAACAAGTAATTCTTCTTTAATGATTATATAAGAACCAATTTCACTCTATACATACTCATTTATGAATAGTTCTAGTGTGCTTTTGAGTGAATGGTATGCACTTAAATATTTAAAAAAGTACCTAAGGAAGAAATCAGTAACATCTCAAGAAATACCTAAATCTAAAAAGACATTTATTTTGAAATGAAAATAGTATTTTTTTTTCACATTAATGACTTCTTAAGAATTCAATGCGGGTGAAAATGAAAGATGAATGTCATTGGATACGTACAAGATATTGCATGCATGCTTACCAAGTCCCCAATGTGAAATAAAATGGAAGTTCAAGACTCAATGGAACTAAATATAAATGTGATTAGATAAGGAGTTAAACTAAAAGTTGGAGAGTAGGTTTTATATGAAAACACTTCATAATAAGCTTAACTTGAAATAGTTTTAGAGTATCATTAATCTCATCAGGAGTATCATTAAACCTGTCAGGGGTATCATTAGTCTGAGTTCAAGATTTTTTTTTTTTTTTTCTTGAACTCAGACTAATGATACCCCTGATGAGATTAATGATACTTTAAAATTGTTTCATAATAAGCTTATCATGAACTATTTTTCATATAATACTATCAAACCTGGATAATATTTACAAGGCTTTTAAGCTAGTAAATAATACTCTAATTCAAAATAGGGATAATTCTATATTAATTCACGACTTTTAGACCTAATTTTAATTTAATTATGACTTTCAGTATTTTTATGAAAAATCACTAACTCTTTGATATACGCTTTTAAATTATAGTATAATTTTTTAACCATTCTCTTGCACTCTCTAAAACGATTTCATCCATGTAAAAAAGTTTTTAATCTAATTGCTATCGCACCATCACGATTTAAAAAAACTTTTGTTAAAAATACAAACCATGTATTGGATTGAAACAACTAAAGAGTTGGTAAATTTTCATAACAATATTAAAAAGTCGTTATTAAATTGAGATTGGGACAAAAGTTCGTGAATTAATATAGTATTAATCCTAAAAAATATCGCAGTAGGTTTTATATGAAAATGCTCATAATAAGCTTAACATGATATAGTTTTAGAGTATCATTAATCTCATCAGGAGCATCATTACCTGTCAGGGGTATCATTAGTCTGAGTTCAAGAAAATTATTTTAAATTTTCTTGAACTCAGACTAATGATACCCCTGATGAGTAATGATACTCCCGATGAGATTAATGATACTTTAAAATTGTTTCATGATAAGCTTATCATGAACTATTTTCATATAATATTTGGCCAAAATATCATATAATTTGAGAAAAAATATATTTAGTGAAATATACGTGTAAAATATATAAAATATTTGGAAAATATATAAAATATTTTATTTGATTTAAAACTTTATGCGTAAACATACGTGTAAAATATCATATTATCATTATATCTTTGATTTAAACATACGTGTAAAATATATAAAATATTATATTTGATTTAAAACTTTATGTGTATTTAGTTATCATTAAAATAATATTTTAATATCATAAGGGGTAGTTAAGAAAAAGTTAACTTTTCAAATAATAAAGGCACTCCAATACCCTGTACACGGTCATATATACACTGATATACTTATATTTATATATATTCTTTGAATTTTCATATATTTTCACGATAAAGGCGATAAAGATTGGATGCAGATTCACAAAAATCTTGGTAATCTTTTTTGGAGATTACCGGGAAGAGATGGTGCGCGGAAACCTATTTTATTTACTTCTTTAAATCAGAGATCGATGAATCCTTCGAAGAATCCGAGCGAAATCTCTAAATTTTGGAAAAGAAATCCCAAATTTCCCTCAAATCCTTGACGAAATCCTTTAGATTTTTGGGAAATAAATTCACACAAAGTCCTTCAATTGGAGAAGGTATAGTATTTCTACGTTCAATTTCGGGAGTAATTGTGGGCATAACTAGGGAGGAGAATTATTTTCAGGTGCGTTTTTCTCTTAATTACAGTCTCAGTCGCTAATATGTTCCTAGTGCTTTCAATTGAATTGAGGGCAGCGTCCATTGAACTATGATTTGAAATTAAATTTATCAAATTTACTTTTTTAGATTGGGATGATTAATTTGGTTTTCTGTTATTTTATCACAATGCTTTGATTCAAGTAATTTTATGTTTAAAGAGCATGTACTCTGAGGCATTCGTGGCAGTGATTAAATTTTCATTTGTTTCCATTCCGTCATTTGTATTTAGAAAACCTAAAAGAATATCTTCACCCTAAATTGTCTTTGAGATTTTAAAGTGCTTCAGATCCTCATTAGAATTTTTGTTTGCAACCCCGCTTGGAAAGCATTTTGTGGAATGGACATATTTCACTGCATTCATATATACAAAATAAAGACTTGGTAATAAGTAGCAAAAGATAGAGCTAGCTAAATCATTGTTGCAAAGAAAGAGCTGATCACCTCATTTTTCCCTCTCTTTTTGTTTAACACTTACTCATCTCCATCTCCATCTCCAACACTTGCTCTAGTATATATAGCACTACAAGAGATACATATTTGCAGATGCAGTTAATTAATTGCTCTGCTATATTAATTGTTTGATGTATTATGAGTTATAAAAAGATTAAGGAAATTATTTGGGACTAACAAGAGCACTCTCATTGGTCGACATGCTGGTAAGACAACTATAGTAGTACCTTTGCATTACATGGATTCGAGATTTTTCAACATATAACTATAATTAGATAGACAACCATTTTTTTTTTTTTTTTTGCAAAATAAATTAGATTGTTATCTATAATTAGAAATAGTTGGAAATGATTATTTAAGAATTGACCAAACCTCTTTTTTAAATTTAATTAGTTTCAATCAAGTCTGTTATATATGTTAATTTTTTGGCTTCAAAAACCGTGTTAGGCACTGATTTTCTAGAATTCATAGAGTTCTTGAGCCACGCTTGATTTAGTTGTTTTGGTTTGGGAAGAATTATGTATGAATATCTTGTGTTGTTTTTTAATCCCATCGTACGGGTTACTTGAATTTGGGGTATTATTTGATTCAAAACAAGGCAAATTACCTAGATGACAGGTAGACACAGTGATAATATTTAAGTAATTAAGATGATTTAACCTGTTAAATAAGTATAATTTATACGATGTTCAAGTTGAACTTGAAACGAAGATCATGTATACATAAATAAATATTTATTTATGTTTAAAGTGAGGTAACATGTAGTGTTGGACTGAATCTCAACTCACACTTTATGAACTTTTGGAGATAATTTTCCCTCTTTAACCCATATAATTATTGGGAACATAACGTTCTCATCTATTTATACTCTATATGTGAAGAGTTTTAGATATTAAATTTGCGATTGTTTATTTTGATGAGCTTTTGTTGTTGGTTGATTTTAATCTAGTTATTTGATAAAGAGTTTTGGAGCCAAATTTGTGATTGATTTTTTGTAAAAGTTTTATATGGGTTAAACTCAAGCATGTTTTATTTTTTTAATTTTAGCATCTTATTGTTTTTCATCCCATCTTCAGGCTTTTACTTGTAAGGTTGAGATTAACCTTGAGTCGAGTTTGTGTCCCACCTTTGGAACCATCTATATATAGTTTCTTGTTTCTTTTTCTTATATAGAATCACACTTATTGGTTTGTTGTTGTGTAATTTTTATAGGACAATGAAGTTTCAATTTGATCGTGGGATATGAAGAAAAATCAAGACTTCAAGTTCAACTCAATAGTTTTGAAGGATACTTTTTTTTTTTTAATTTATGTTATTGTGTACATTGAGGTTTTTAAAATACATTGATATTTTTCTTATGAATTTGTTGATACTATTGACTTGAATGTTATTGGAGAATTGCTATTTTCTTGAAATATAATTATTATATTATGATTACTTATTGATCATATAATTTTTTCCATTGTGATCCTTTATTATTTATATGTTATTTGTAACCATAGTAAATGTAACGAAAAGATTCGGGAAAAATTAAATATTTAAATACCAATATATTACTTTATGTAACATTTTATTTGTAACGAAAATAATTTTTGGTAATGAAATTTTTGTTATCATTACTAAATTTTTTGTAACGAAAAAGATTTCATTACAATTGTATTTGTAACAAAAATAATTTTTGGTAACAAAATTTTTGTTATCATTACTAAATTTTTTGTAACGAAAAATATTCGTTACAATTGTATTTGTAACGAAAATAATTTTTGGTAACGAATTTTTTGTTATCATTACTAATTTTTTGGTAACGAAAAAGATTTCGTTACAATTGTATTTGTAACCAAAATAATTTTTGGTAACGAAATTTTTGTTATCACTACTAAAATTTTTGTAACGAAAAAGATTTCGTTACAATTGTATTTGTAACGAAATTGTTATTTTTTTCGTTACAAAAACTTTTTGCGACGGACTTTAAATGACCAACTTTTGTAACAAATGTTTCGTTACAAAAAGTTTTTGTAACCAAAAATGGACTTTTTGTAACCAATTTTTTCGTTACAAGAAATGCATTTTCTTGTAGTGATAAGATGGGGTGCCCCACCTTGCATTAAATACCATATTTACTTGACTGTTATTTGGAAGAATCAATTTTATGGCTAGATTGATTTTTGGACATACATGATTTTCATTCCTTATTTTTATTTTCAGGAGGAAGTGTATGAATTTGTTGTTGATGAGGCTTAAGAAAGAAATCGAGCGATATTTATCAAGGGGTCTCGTGGGCATATGGTACTCCGGAAAGTGTGGAAGCAAGAAGAGGCAGCATTAGCTGGTGAAGAGTCCGCTATATAATTCAAAGCCAGCATGTGATGATAAGCGTAAGTACCAGACTGATCTTTCCTAGGTTAAAGTTGCCTTCACTACTAGAAATTCTTATACACATTATGACAACTTAACTTGTGTAAAGATCATGTTGTAGTGCCAATTGGTTTATATATTTTCCATTTTTATCTTAATTATTTATTCAACGTATCAAGACAAATTTGACAATGAGGGTCTCAAATTGAAATATTTGCAAATCAAACAAGGTAAAAAAACTATATTTGTTATAATACACAAACCTAGTTACCATTTAATAGAATATAGAAGCACATAGAGTACATCCTCTAATGTAATGGAAAAATACAAATTATTCTGTTTAGTCACTCAATAGTCAATATTGGTAAATGACAGAAAGACAGGGACATGATGTATTTACAGTAGCAGATCTAAAAAGGGACAAGGGGGGGGAAACACATACTAAGATACGTTTCTATCCAAATGTAAACTTATGCATTCACAATATAGCAAGTAAAACTCATGAAGCATTTTCTTTTCCGTAGGTTATAAAGGGTGTTGGAGTTATACGTGAAAGTATGCTTTACTTTGTATAACTTATGTATTAAACACTTATTTATGAGAATAAATCTTTTATCGCACTTGCTTTGAATATGAATGAATGTTAAATATTTATTGCAATCCGTTCAATATATCAGATCACGGAAGATCATATTAACAGTTTTCCTTGTAACTAAACATACAAATTCACGACTCAGGTGGAATTGAACAATCCGCCGTGAAAGGTCGATGTGTATATCTCATATTGGTCTGTCTTGACCAAGAGATTGCACTAGCACATTTAGTATGTGTTGAAGAGGACCTACAGTGGGGATAAATTCTTCTGTTCTGAAATGTGAAGAATTAGACCTCAGTGGTAATTGATTTCTTAATCTCCATCACTTAATTAGGATCGTGTGTGCTTAATGGTTACTTCTTTGATTCATGTTGGGTTATAATCATCGTGACTTCGAACTTTGTGTTTTGGGCAGTAACATTAATCATACGATGGTGGGCTCAGAAGTTTTATCGTATCAAATCTTGCAAGTGAAGAATTAGTTTCTTCGGTATGGATAATAATGTTGAGCTGTCTTTACTCCAAGGTAAAAGATATTAATTAATTTAGAGCTATTCAGAAGCTTAATTAATTAATGGACTAGATAATCTTAAATGTGAGAAATAATAACTGGGAGCCCATATTATCGTAATATGGATTAAGATGGATAGTGCAATATTAATTTATTAGTGGTACTAATTAATATTAATGGGTTGAATTATATTGGGGCTCAATATTGAAATTCAGAAGCCCATTGGAGGTCCAATCTTAATTCTCCTAAAGGTCCCTCAAGTAGCCCATTAAGTAGCCCAATAATAATAAGGTGATTAAAATAAAAGAAAATAAAATTGCTGATTTTTCTTGATTATTTTCGAAAATGTGATATATGGAGAGAGAAAATATTTTGTTGGTTTTATTGAAAAGATATTATGGAAGATATGTATTCTTGGAATACAAGATTATCTCACAAATTCAAGAAGATCCAAATCTTGTATTCTTGATCCATAATTTTCGAAAACTACCCCTTAATAAGGAGGTTGAGATTTTTGTGGAATATTTTACTATGGAGAAAAGAATATATGCGATATATTCAAGATTTTTTAGAGGCTAAGAAAAGATTTTCTCCCCCTCTAAAATATAAAAAAATTTCGGCCAACCCACTCTTATAAATAGGGGATGATTATTTCATCCCCAAGTACATGATTCCATGTGTAAGAAAAATCAAGAGCAAAATATTTTTTCTTTTTCCTTTGGTTTTTTAATTGCTTGAAAGCACTTCCCATCGGTGATCAAGCGAGGCAAAAGGGAAATACTTGAGAAGATCTTTTGGTTGGTAGCACGTGCGTGATAGTCCCGTGATAATCAAAGGCCATATCTACAAGAGGTACGTAATGACATAAATTCCTAGTTATTCCGCCATAGGTTTTATGTGAATTAATTCAACATGCATGATGATAAAATTGTTGTTAGAATTATTATTTGAATTAATTAGAATTAATTCATGCTAGTAATAATTGAATTTAAATTCGTATTTAAATTTCATCCCGAATAGTTTCTGGGCACCCCTATTTTCCCAACAAAGGGTTCAATGAGATCCTGGAGCAGAGTGAGAGAGACACAGAGAGAGAGAGACCACCAAGATGAATCCCTGCAGAAATTGAGAAAAATATTAATTAATTGAGATCCATAGGTTATGAAGGGTTCAAAGAATACAAAATACCAAAGAGAGAGACCCGAAAACTGAGATTTAGAAGAAACCCTCGAATTAAGGTTTCAACTTTTTTGTGCGAGTGAAATTCCCTTGAAAATAATGAGAATATCCATCTTTAAACTAAAAATGCATCACTTTTTAATTTAAATGTGATAAAAATTTAATAAAAAGCTGAATATTTTGCCAATAGCTAGTATGTGATTGTACCATAGCACAAGACAATACAAATTAATACCTACCCTCATAAAAGCATTAATGCACCATGTCCAAATAAATCAATCATTCCATTTTCTCATGCCACAAGATAGTCTAATGTTTTTGCTAAAAATCAATTATAACGTCATATTAAGAACTTTTTTATAATTTAATTGGTCTCATACTATGAGATGGTCTCAAATTATTAACACTGAATTAAATTGAATTCGATTCCAAAACTTGCAATGCATTTTGTGTTGACAATGAATTCAATTGAAAATAGGCACTAATACTCCAATATAATTCAAACCCAATTCCATCAAATTCACGCCATAACAAAATAATAATTTTTTTAGATTGTATTTGGATGGAGAGAATTGAGGCAATGAATTTTAAATCAACACCTAAATCCTCTCAATTTGCTTGGGTAATATATTAAATACCTAGCAAAAATATGTTATTTGAAATCCATGGATTATCAAATCCATTTATCTTCAAATTCCTTACATTTTCTATGACTCATCCAAATGCACCCTTAAAGAAATTTAAGACCTAACTAATAATGAAATTACAATCATTCATCGAACTTGGTTGAGCACTTTAGAGCACACAAGTTAAAAATGAAATGCACACGAAATTTTTTATTTTTGTTCGATAATTATGAGTGATTTTTGGACATCAAAATGTCTATTTGAAATTCATGATTTGTTCATATAATAATTTAGACATAAATTCTGATTTATATTTATAGTGCAATGAGTGCTCCCCGCTTAGATTGCTCGTCCGTCACCTACAAAACCAAAAACTTAAAAATCATGAAATCATATAAACATAAATTAATGAAAAATACATTTGGGTCCGGGTTTTACACCAACAATGTTCTAAAACCAGCTACGTTTCGTGGATAAAAATTAGATAAAAAATTATTTAAAACGAGTACTACCTCCGTCCCAACTCTATCTTCACACCTACTTTATTCTCGTGTTTTAGCGAGCGAGTTGTTTATTTATATTTAAAATGATAAAATAATTTTTAAGAAGGGGTATGACAGATCTATATCTTATCTATTATAAAATACTTTATCATTTCAAATACTAATAAAAAATGTGTTCGTTAAAACACGAAAAAACAGTTAATGTGAAGATAAACTTGGGACAGAGGGAGTATTTTATTAAAAAAAAATATTGTGAGGCTCATTTATTTATTTATTTGTGAATGTTGTTTATTTTAAAAAGGAAATGAGAATAAGTTTAGTGAATAACCTAAAAATAAGTTTAATAAATGGATAGTGTAATAGAGTTCCTTATGAATTTACACATGTATTGATAGGAATTAATATTAATATTAATATTATTTAATGTAATTATAAAAAATTAAGAACATTAATATATATTGTTCTTTAGGAAATATCATTGATTATTACTAATACACATTATTTATGATATATGTGTGTAAGTTTTATTAGATATTTTATCTTGAAAATATGTGGACACTAATGATTAAAAAAACAAAATATGAAGTTTTAGTTTCTTTATTAGGTTTATTATTTATTTCAATTGAAAGCAACAAAAAATATTTGTAATTTCTTCATGTCGGCCCACTAAAACAAGGATCTTTAACTATTTTTAGACAACTTATCAATTAATAAACACTTTTCATTAAAAAAAATTACATATGAAAAGAATTTCATCATAAAAATTTTGTTGACCACTTATCAACACTTTATATTAATTCAACTTTAACAACTTATGATATTTTTTTATTAATTCTTCATTAATAACAATACTGGTTTACAAGATTTTCATCAATTTTTTTTACATTGTCAAAACTTTTCATTAATTTATTGTTGACAACTTATTATTAAGACTTTTATTAGTTTTTTCAACAACAATAATACTTGTTACACAAATTTTTAATCAAGTTTCTCTTTTACATTTTATCAAGTTTTTCATTAATTCATTGTTGAAAACTTTATAAGACGTTCATCAACTATTTTTCAACTTACTAAAACTATTAATCAATAAATATACATACTTATATTATTAACAATAGGCCCCCGAAACCTCGGGTACCTCAGGGCCACCCCTGAGTCAACTTACTAATAAACTATTTTTACTCTCTTATTTTAAGAAAATATAAATGTTACTAAGAGAGAGTATACTTTCTTGTTGGGATATGCTTGTTTTGAAAGTTAGCAAGCATGGAAACTGTAACTGATTTGAAAGTAGGGGACGATACCAGCATGCTCACTGTAGTCTGTAGAGTGATATCGTGAGCTAAGTCTCCTTGCATGGAAATAGATGAAATGCATATCAATTTTGTTTAAGTTTGATAGATGAACTGCATATCAATTAGGAAAGCAGGTATAATAGCTTTAACTACAACAGATTTTGGAAAATCAAACACGTCAAATAGATCCTCGACAATTTCTAACAACAATATCTAACAACAGTAGAGTAAATGGGACTAAAAGCTGCAAAAGATAGGTTCTACTTAGAACACTTGTGCAAATTAAATATCTTTATTTTAAAATCTATTTTCACTAAACAATATCTATAGGCGCTTTCTTATATATATGTGTATGTTCTCCTAGCTCCAAGTGTTGGTTCTACAAGAAAAGACTATAATTTCATATAAAATCAACACCTAAACACCATCTTCAAAGATAGAAATTGAGAAATATAATAGTAGAGACTGAGCCAATATAACCATTAGAAATACATTGTACTCTCCTTTCCTCTATCCATGTTCTATTCTAAACCAAATGTGCCACCAGAGATATATAAACAATTTATGTATCACAAAAAATAAAACCAAAATTTTTACCAACATTTAGTTTTTTCAACACAAGAAACAGAATTTAAAACAATATACAAGATTCCACTAAAGATCAACCAACAAATGATGTACAAACCTATTGAAATTTTTAGACTAAAAGTCTAAAACCACAAAATATCAGTAAAATACGCAAAGATTAACTGAAATTGCTCGAGCCAATATAATAGCAGGGACTGTGGTAGAATCGAACGGTGGCGGCGACAACAGCGTCTGGCGGTGGTGGCATCAGCGACGGCATGAGGCTAGGATCGACGAGCAAGGAAGAGAGGCAGAGAAATGTACTGCATACTGAGTAAACTGCTATATATATATGTGAGGGATTAGAATACGGTTAATAACCGATGTCCAAGTCCCTCTTGGAGTGTGGTTATTAACTGATGTCCAAGTTCACTTAAAACCGCTCTCCAAAGATAACTTTGGAGTGCAGTTTTTAACCGCACTCTAAGGCATATATATATTTTTTAAATTATTTTTTGTAAAACCGTTAACCAAAGATTATTTTGGAGTGCGATTATTAAAAAGGGTTGTCCAAGTGGAGTTGTGCAAGTTTAAAAATGTAGTAGTGACATGGGTGGTTACCGATTCTCTAAGCTAGTCAGTAATTTACTCAGTGAAGAGTTCGATATATGATAGGTCAGGACTAAAGGTCAGGAGGAACCTGAAGGAGTCAGGCCAATCTGATATTTGGAAAACTTGACATTTATGTCAAGTACGCAAGCAAAAGGAATATCAAATTTAAAGGCTCAATAAAGATAAACCTGAAGATGCTTCATTAAAGAACAAAAAGTTCAAGGATATCTAAGAAAAGTCGGAGGATAAGTTCAAGAAAGTCATTATAGCCGTTGGAAACAATCAATGAGAACTTGACACCCTGCAGTCTGGAAAAGTAAAATGTGCACAGGAAGACTTTTCACCTAACAAACATGGTGATAAGACGTATACAAAGAAGGTTGCAATTCACAATTTACTTAAAATAGTAATTCTTAGCTCTATCTCTCCAATGGATAGTTTTCAAGAACTACTATAAATACAGAAGACCCCTCCCCAAGTAAGGTTATGAGAAATTTCGAAGCCAAAGAAATTAACCAGTCTCAAGCATTCAAGCATTCAAGAAGCACTAAAAAAACCTTAAATTCCCCAAGTGTGTCTATAGTTTAGAGTCATTCTATATAGACGAGCTTATCATATATATCCTGAGGTTGGAGTGATAATTCATCCTTAGATTAGCATTGTCTTGTAAGGATTATTACACCTAGTTGGAACCCAAAATATTGAACCAAATCCTAGAGCTAGTCAGTGATAGGTAGTTGGTGAAGTTGGTGTAGAGAGGACTTGAACTTAGAGAATTCTAGTGATCAAGATCCTAAGAGAGGAGACTGATCATTGGTGCACCTTTGTACGTTAAAAATAAGATAATTCCTGTTAAGAAATTCTCCTGTTCAATCAGGATCGTGGGCGTAGGAGCTTGAGTCTCTAAACCACGTTAAACTCTGTGTTCTTTACTGCTTTATCTACTGCTCTATTAACTGTCATATTTCACAGAGCATAAAGCATATTTTATCAGGATTGAATCAATCATCCTGACTGCATAAACCTGTGCACAATCTCAAAATAAGAGCTTCTTATTGTAACTCAAAAAAGTTTTCAATAAATCTAAAATAAGTCTAAAGCCTTATAGCTACTCTTCCACATTCAGGCTTAACTAGATGGCTATTCAACTGACAAACTTCTGAGCTATTAGTAGGTGTGTTATCTAATCTACACTGAGCTTTCTTTGAATCATGTTTTGAAGTCTCTAATAGACTGATCCTCAGGATTATTGACAGGCTCGCTAAATCAGTGTAAAAAAGATCTTTTTTTTCCAAAAAATTGACACACATGTATTCCCCCCTCCCATACACATGTAATAGACTTGTCTAAGACCAACATATCTTATTCGATTGATTGACACAAGCATTGAATTGAAAATACAAAGATGATAGAGAGTTACAGAACAAAAAATACTCACATGGACAGTGTTTTGGAGCGTACATGGAGTTTATCATCGATTGAGAACATATCGATGGCCACCTTTTCTTCCTCCGAGCTTTCGTTTTTCTCCTCCTCTCTCTCCCTCTCTCTTTTCTTTTTTCATCTTCTACCATTTTCCCTTTCCTCTGATAATTTGCATCGCCATCCATCTTTCTTAACCTAAATAACATATTGCAGAGAGAGAAGATGTTTGCTTCTCTATATATAAGAAGAGGAAAACTAATAGATAAGATGTTTGCTTCTCCATATTTAAGAAGGGATGAGACTTACATCGAATTAAAAAAGTTTGATGGGGAAAAACGAGTTAACATATTTTTAGAAAATATGTTGGTTATCAGGATTAGTTAGGGGAGAAGTTTGTATATATTCACATCTCCCTTTGTAATACATTTATTATGGAATTATCAAACTAGTTGTTTACTCAAATAAAAAAAGACTTTTTAACAATAATAATATATTGGAAACTCCGACATCATATTTGTTATTTACTTTAGCCTAGGTATGAATAAGAGGAGTTAAAGATTCTTCGACTGAAACAACAATACACATTATGCTCGGCTTCTCTCCAAGATATTATTTCACTTGTTGAGAGGAGATCTGATGGAAATGTAATATGGACAGAGCTTCTTGATAATGAGAATTTTGATGGACTTGAAGGGGATGAGTAGTGAGGAAGCATGGAAGAACTCAGACATGTGATTAATTTTTTTCAAATAGATTCCTCGAAAACTCATGTGATATGATTCTCTCTCTGATGTTAATACTATTCAAAACTTCTTATTTGAAACAAATACGTTTGTAGTGTCCTAAGTCTTTACATATTGTTTTCTTTTTTTAGATTGGAATATTGGAATCTTGATTTTTCCAAATTCTGATTATTTTCTTACTATTACTTTTTTTTATAAAATAACTAGTATATTAAAAGTAATTGTATGTATTTTGCTTGTCTAAAATTTTGATTTTTTTCTCAATAGATACATTAACATAATTCAAATTACAAACATCTATTGCGCTAAATAATAATGGTAGGTACATGTACAAGAGAAAAACATGCATTGGTGTCATATCAACATGAATATGACTTACCGTAATTAATTGGATAATTTAATAAGTGAAGTTGTTTTTAACTAGTTTGATCCCATACTTTTTAACTCTGATATCATGTAGAAAAAATCATTTATTTTAAATGTTCAAACTTACAGAAAAGTATGAATTAATTAATTAAATCTCCAAACAAAAATATTCATTTAATTTCATGGAGATAAAAATTAATGTGTTTGCAATTTTTTTTTTCTTTTCTATGTACGGATGGAATTTTTTGGGATTCCACGAGTTCGAGAATGGTGAGATCCTACGTGCCCTGTTATTTTTTTATTTTTAATATTTTAAGCATTTGTCAAATCTCAATTTGACAAATCATAACTATTATCATCGGAATTGATCCCTTGCCCACGAGTGGGCATCATATTATGCCCACCGCCTATGTGGCATGCCACATAATTAAATAGGGGCCCACCATAATTTAATTGATTTCCATATTAAATAGTTAGTATTATATTTTTAATTATATCCCCACATTTACATATATTTCATATTTTACCCCATTTCATTAATTAAGTCAAAATTTTGTGAAATTATCATATCATCGATAAAACCCTATTTGCCAAAAGCTTATTCTGCAGTCAATTTCCGTATGCACCATGAATATGGATGAGGGATCTCAACAAATAGGTATGAATTAATATTTTTTAATATTTTCGATTTTCTTTTTACCAACAAAAATTATTGAACATACAAAAATCAATGAGTGAAATTATTACTTTTCTAAATTTTTTTTGTCTAATTTAACATAGACCTCTTACCTTTTAAGCCAAATACGATGCAACCTCCTTTGCCCATGTTTTTTTATTTAAAATTTCAATGAATATGCACCTCAATTAACTAACAATTCATCTACTTACCCTTACTTAATCCGATATTAATAAAATCTTTTGCAAAAAATTGAAAAAAAAAACACATTAATATAACATGTTAAATTTGTCAATTTTACCAAAAGAACGAATATAATTTAAAATGATCATATCCAAATGAATATAACTGGTATTAAGTTAATCAAAAATAAATAATACAATTTCAAATACGCACTAAGAATACTTAGTGTACAAAAAAACATCATCCTAGGCACCAATTTTTTTTTTAAAAGTCATACATTCCAATAGTAAAAATAAAATATTAAAAGCAACCAAAAAACCATAATCTTCTACATATGGAGTCTAGGATGAAGAAATAATTAACTGTCAAAATTCAAATCCATAATGCAATTGTTCAATCCATAACATCTTCTTGTGTATCATCATAAGAAAAAATCTGGATGGTAAGACTCGTTTGCCGATGACCTATCATAAAAAAAAATGTGTTATATAAAATTAAAAGAAATGTTACATAACAAAATTAAAAAAAAAAGTCACCATACGTTGAAGGCGGATCCAGACATTTCCTTTTATTATGCCCCTTTTGGCCGCAATTACTACAAGTCCTACTACTTTGCGACATTGCCTTCTCTTTTGATGATTTAATTCATTTAGCGCATCCTTTAGTTCGAACGGGATTTGGATCTCGAACAACATTTGTAAACTCACTGCTTTTAGTAAGTTTCTTTTCTATGTTGCTTCCATTATCAATATATTTTGCCTTTACCATCAAATTTTGTAGTTCTTCCATCAAAAAGTTGCTGCGAGCCTCTGTCAAAGAGCAATCGTCAACTAATTCCATTGCACTACGAGCTAGAACAATACGCCTTGAAAGGAAAGACTGGCCTTCTGCTAAATTAGATGTTTGCTCAAAGGCTACTACAGTTTTTGCATTTTTAGTCCATCTCTTAACAATATACCTATCAGGTAGCATCATGATTTGCATAACCCGCATCAAACAAAGCATGTGACGACAAGGATATCCCTCAAATTCAAACAATTGACAGCTGCATGATATTAAATCAGAAGAAATATTGTATGTCAATTTGCGTTGTCTATTGACTGGTTTCTCAGGCTCAAATTGTTTCACCATATATACCTTATTTTCAACAGTGTTTGAAACCAATTCACAAATATATGTCATACTCTTCTGCAACTCCTTCTGGAACAATAAAAATATCCTCTTTGTATAGATAGAGGACATTTTTTGTTCCATTGGAAAATCTGTAACCATACCCGGCACTTCATTGTGATCATTGTGATTTGCAACTAATTCTTCATGTCTTTGGTGGACAAGTGACCTATTAAAACGTGTAATGAAATCAATCAAAGAATTATTATGATGCAAATATCGTTTAAAGAATGAATGGTTACTCTCCACTCGTTGGCTGCTTGACATCCCTGCAGCGAAATTATACTTAACATAAGCAGGCACCCATCGATGTCGAATTTCGTACATATCACTCAACCACTCATTATGCCCAAGTTCAGTAGAATTCATCAAATCTAACCACTGATTATCAAACTCTTCAGCTGATTCCTACTCCTTAATAATATTTAATAGCTTGTGATACTGCTCTTTGTAAAGTGTAGCATTCAACTTCTCTGAAAATTTGTTGAGTATGTGCCACAAACAAAATCGATGCAATATGCCCGGGTAAACTTCAGAGATTGCTCGTGCTATGGCGGCATCTTGGTCAGTAATAATCACTTCTGGGGGTCCTCGATTTGACATGCATTCCAAGATTTTTTTAAATAACCAAGAAAAACTTTCTGTCTTCTCATCACTTAATAGTCCACATCCAAATACAACAGTCTGACGATGGTGGTTAACTCCAACAAATGGAGCAAACACCATATTGTATTTGTTTGTGTTATAAGTAGTGTCAAACACAACTGTATCACCAAAACATGAATATGATTTTCTAGACTCATCATCAGCCCAAAAGCATCTTCTAAAATATCCATCAGTATCTGTTTCATAAGCATAAAAGAAATTTCCACTTTTCTCTTTCTCCATCTCAAAATATTGAATCAGAGTTTCAGCATCGTGTCCGAAAGTTTCTTTTTGAATATCCCTTTTATTGTTCCGAATATCTCTTTCCAGACAACCAATCTTTGAAGGCCCTCCAGCATCTATCTCAAACAATCGCACTTGCTGACAAATAGAAATATTGGCTTCTGAAAATTGTTGTGCCAAAACTTTCCTAGTTGCTGAGACTTTCCGGTGAGACTTTAATAGGTGAACCCTACTAGGAGTTGCAAGAGAGTGGTTATGCATCTCAATAAAGTGACTAACAATCCACGCATTTGTATACTTGGATTTTTTAACAGTCATCTTTGCTTGACACCCACACCGAGTATGTCCACGCTTTCTTAACTCAATAGTTTTATTTTTCTTTTTATCTTTCTTTCCCTCCTTTGAGCACACAATCATCTTCCAAATAATTTCTCCAGATTCTTTATTTTTTCTAACATTCCCAATGCGTGTGCTAAATCCTGCTTCTCTAGCATACTTATTGTAAAAATCAAGAGCATTTTCCAGTGATTGAAATTCTTGACTAACCTTTGGAACATGATCCGGTTTAACCTGGGGGATAAAAGTTGCATCATCTTGTTCTATTTTCCTATCAGCATCTAATTCTGCATCAATAAATAAAAAATGAATCATACTAATTAATATATAATTTAGTTAAAATATTATTAGGTAATTGGATAATAAATAAATAAATATGTTGGGTAGAGGTGATCATCAACCTAGCTATAAACCCTTTCAATACATAAACAAAAAGTACATACCCCATGTATAAATTATTTTTAAAAAAGAATACGTGTTAGCTTGTGTGAAATGAATTTGGTAAAAGAAAAAACAGAGCATGGTAATAATATTTAAGAAAGCATTACAGTAAACCCTTTAACTTTTTCAATTTTCTTTAATCTTTTTTTTATTTTCAGGAGATTTAATTTATTTCTTTTAGCAAATCCTTTTATATTTTCAGCCCAAGATAAAAACTCAATACCTGCGATTAAGTAATTAGCATTAGTACTAGCTTGCACCAATCATGCAGTTTTTTAGGATCATGATGCAACATTTTTATTCACGGGCACTATTTATTTCCTTCAAATTATTGCTTCTAAATCTATACTACCCTTCTCATCCCTCAGCCTCGTACAACTATTTTGTCTACGCTAAATCGTGATTGATTCTTGTATGTTCAATAATTTTTGTTGGGAAAAAGAAAATCGAAAATATTAAAAAATATTAATTCATACCTATTTGTTGAGATCCCTCATCCATATTCATGGTGCATACGGAAATTGACTGCAGAATAAGCTTTTGGCAAATAGGGTTTTATCGATGATATGATAATTTCACAAAATTTTGACTTAATTAATGAAATGGGGTAAAATATGAAATATATGTAAATGTGGGGATATAATTAAAAATATAATACTAACTATTTAATATGGAAATCAATTAAATTATGGTGGGCCCCTATTTAATTATGTGGCATGCCACATAGGCGGTGGGCATATAATATGATGCCCACGAGGATCAATTCCGCTATTATCATAGCTAGAATTACCAACGCTTAATTGCAAATTAAATCGCCATATTTTAGTTAGTTATCATTTAATATAAAACTTTTAAAGTTACAAGCAAATCATGTTAAGGATATAAAGAGGTTGTCGAGAGACAAATGTGCAATAACATTTACAAGCAGTGATTTAATTTGCACTGTCGGGCCAGGGGGTGGGGGCCCTGGGGGCGAGGGTTTCGCCTTTTTGCTACAAGTGATTTAATTTGCAATTAAGTCAATTAACAAACAAAGTTCTGACCACTGCTTATGTCTAGATTACGATGAGAAAACTAAAACACAAGCATTCATCCTCGAAGACAATTTTTTTTAATATAATCATAGTGTCATTTAGAGGCACAAAACTATTCAACTCTTACGCATAGTGTTCCAATTTCGATCTCTTCTTGGCCTTAGAAAATTAGTTTTGGCATTGCATAGAGAGTCTTGGATGCTCAATCAAGTGGAGGCACGTTCGGGCAGCCCGGAGTGGCAGACCAGAAGTTGCATTTATGGAGAAGTATAGAATCAAGCATTGCAGATTTAGTTGTTTATGGTTATGATATGATGCCTAGATTGCCTCGTGACAATTCTACCCTAATTTCAAGCATTTTGGAACGTGCATCTATTACAACAGTCTCTATCATGGGAAAGTAAGATCTTGACTCCATCTCACACATTTATTACATCCCGAAATTGTTAAATACATCTATCATTTGGTCCGCATTGGATCTCTAATTTCATTTGTTCCATTTTGTATTTCATAAGTTTTAATATGCGACATGTTTAATAAACGACATCACAATTTTTTATTAATGGCAAAAATATGTAATGTATTAAAATATTATAGAGAAATAAGTGATGTAGATTGCATTCTTCAAATTTAACAAAGACTATTGAAAAATTGTCAAAATTACCCGTGAAATGACTTTATACCCTATAACATATCCTTATGCTTTTGAATATTATGTATTTCCATTTTAATTCATTTTCCTCCTAATTGTTTTGGGGGAAATTCAATAGTAATTATTCGGGGTGAAATTTAAATACGAATTTAAATATAATTATTACTAGCATGAAATAATCTTAATTAATTCAAATAATAATTTACCAATAACATATAATTTCACACATATAAATTAATTCACATAAAAGTCTTATAGCGGAATACTAGGAGTTTCACTACAAAAAAAACACTGTTTTGCGACGGAATTAGCGACGGAAAATCCGTCGCAAACAGTGTTTTGCGACGGTATCTGCGACGGACACGTATCCGTCCCTAAAACAGCCGTAGCTAATTTTTGCGACGGATTTTGCCTTCCGTCGCAAATTAACGACGGACAAATCCGTCGCAAAATCGGCGGGTCAGACCCGGCCGGGTCACACAGAATTTGCGACGGACAGTATTCCGTCGCAAATATTTCGGGTCAGACCCGTTCGGGTCAACAACATTTGCGACGGCCACATTCCGTCGCAAATGTTTATATATATTTTTTTTTATTTTTTTCTGTTATAATTTGCGACGGGTTGTTTTCCGTCGCAAAATTCAATATTTGCGACGGAATTTGGCCGTCGCAAATTACCGAGCCTATACAAAAAAAAAAGTGGCTCGCGTGGTTCGAGCCCGGGCACCCGAGGCGGCCGGGGCGGGTGCGGACCACTGGGCCAACCGGCCCATCTCTTTTTATATGCGGCCCACCTTCTATATTAGTCTTATTAGGCCTTGAACAATTAATCCATTTTTTGCGTCCAAGGGGAATCGAACACGGGACCTCTTGTGCAAGAGGAGGGGGCGCGCGCCACTAGGGCACAAACTACTTTCGTTTATTTTTATGCAATTAATTGTATATGTATTCAAATTAAGTCTTTTTTTTTTATAATTCACCAAATTAATTTCTTTTCGTATCTAAGTTGTTTATTAAAATATTTTGCCCAACTATTTTTTTTATTTTGTAAAATTATTTATTTCGACTCCCGCTTAAATTTATAATTCGTTCATTTGTACGCAATTAATTGTATATGTATCCAAATTGACTCTTTTTTTTTTCTACAATTCACCAAATTAATTCATTTTCGTTTCTAATTTGTTTTTATAAATATTGGGGCCATTTAATTTTTATTATTTCTGTAAAATTATTTATTTCGACTCCCGCTTAAATTTATAATTCGTTCATTTGTACGCAATTAAATGTATATGTATCCAAATTGACTCGTTTTTTTTTTCTACAATTCACCAAATTAATTCATTTTCGTTTCTAAATTATTTTTATAAATATTGGGGCCATTTAATTTTTATTATTTCTGTAAAATTATTTATTTCGACTCCCGCTTAAATTTATAATTCGTTCATTTGTACGCAATTAATTGTATATGTATCCAAATTGACTCATTTTTTTTCTACAATTCACCAAATTAATTCATTTTCGTTTCTAACTTGTTTTTATAAATATTGGGGCCATTTAATTTTTATTATTTCTGTAAAATTATTTATTTCGACTCCCGCTTAAATTTATAATTCGTTCATTTGTACGCAATTAATTGTATATGTATCCAAATTGACTCTTTTTTTTTTTCAAAATTCACCAAATTAATTCATCTAAGATCATGTATATGTTTGCTACAAGTAATTATGCTAATTAACACTGAATTAGTAATATCTTTGTTGAAATACTATTTGTAGCATCATTCCCGGTCACAAGGTTTCCGACATTATTACAGAGATATTGAGGGATAATCTAGAGGAGAACGCAATGAAGTTCAAACTCGTCTCGTCGCAGCGGAAGCAGTACTACTTGGATGAGTTTCGGGTATATATATGCAAATATTTTTAACCAACTAATTGTTTATAAATATTTGCATATATATACCCAAAACCCATCCAAGTATTACTGCTTCCGCTGCGACGAGACGAGTTTGAACTTCATTGCGTTCTACTCTAAATTATCTCTCATTATCTCTGTAATAATGGCGGAAACCTTGTAACCGGGAATGTCTTTACCAAAAATTGTTCAAAAAACATAAATAAATTGTTCTTCATCAGAATGATGGTTCACTGTTCCAGTGATCCACCAAACCATCCCATATCGATCGTCCGTCTGGTGCTCGACCCAACTCCACCCGATCCCCACGCTCCCACCGCTTCTTCAGGCCGTAGATAATATCTTTGTACCGTTCTTGCGCTTTCGCACAGAACAATTGGTACATAATACTATCGTTGGCAGGGTCCCAAACGCACCGCCTCTGCAAATAAATTAAAAATAGAATATTAACGAATAAATTAAAAAATTAAAAGTTAAATTAAAATCATAATAAATAAATTTTTTATACCTTGAAGTCATCAAAGTACTCCATCCTCTTTTGCTCGGACACTTGACTCCACGAGTGGGCACCATACTCAAATTGTCCCATCCTAATGATTTGTGAGACGATTAAGCTAGTCTCATGGGCTGGAAGCAGTCTGTGACAACAAAATTAAAAAATCAAGTTAATTATATTAATATATATATAATTAAAAGTATACATAATTCATTAAAAAATACTTACTTGTTGTCGACTATGATGACAGTGAGAAAATTATCTTGACCTGGGTTCATCTGTAATAATTTAACAATTCAACTAATTCAATTATAAACTTAACAAAAATTAAACATGCTTTAAAATTAAATTAAAATTCGATCTACTAATTAAATTAGATCAACTAATTCAACTAAAATCAATTCATTTCTAATATAATTCAAACAATTCAACTAATTCAATTCTAAACTTAACAAAAATTAAACATGCTTTAAAATTAAATTAAAATTTGATCTACTAATTAAATTAGATCAATTAATTCAACTAAAATCAATGCATTTCTAATATAATTCAAACAATTCAACTAATTCAATTCTAAACTTAACAAAAATTAAACATGCTTTAAAATTAAATTAAAATTCGATCTACTAATTAAATTAGATCAACTAATTCAACTAAAATCAATTCATTTCTAATATAATTCAAACAATTCAACTAATTCAATTATAAACTTAACAAAAATTAAACATGCAAAATTAAATTAAATTAAAATTCGATCTACTAATTAAATTAGATCAACTAATTCAACTAAAATCAATTCATTTCTAATATAATTCAAACAATTCAACTAATTCAATTCTAAACTTAATTAACAAAAATTTAAAAATGATTTAAATTAAAATTCGATAAACTAATTCAACTAAAATCAATTCATTACTAATATAATTCAAACAATTCAACTAAAATCAATTCTCAACTAAAATCAATTCTCTAAACATGCTTTAAAATTAAATTTTAAACGGTAAAAATGAAGAAAACTTACGGTTTATTTGTAGAAAATGTCGAAACGAAAACTCGGTGGGGACGGACGCCTTCCTTTTCCCGACTTCTCCTTCCTTTTCCTTTCGTTTTCCTCCACTTCTTTCTTTTTCTCGCAGGATCCTCCACTTCTTCCTTTTTCTCGCAGGATCCGTCTGCTTCGCGAGGAGAGTATTTATAATTGTAAAAAAATTTGCGACGGACGCCTATACGTCGCAAATTTCGCCTGTCAAAGACAAAACGATGTCGTTTTTACTAATTTGCGACGGCTTTTCCGTCGCAAATCAGTCAACGCACCGTTTCCCGAGAAGACGCGTAAAAACGGTTCGTACTTGCGACGGAAATTCCGTCGCAAAACAGTCAAAGGACCGTTTCCCGAAAGGTCGCGAATATAAATGTAAGATTTGCGACGGCTTTGGTCCGTCGCAAACTCAAAGTTAAAATTTGCGACGACCTTATCTGTCGCAAATCAGTCAAACGGGTCGCTTCATGAACGGTCACCTTTAAACGGGTATATTTTGCGATGGAATGGACCGTCGCAAACTCAAAGTTGAAATTTGCGACGACCCTTCCGTCGCAAATGTAGTCGTTTCAAGACGAAGGCGGTGGGCAATAGTGTTTGCGACGGCTTTTCCGTCGCAAATTACAAAACTTTGCGACGGCCATCCTTAGTCGTCGCAAAATTTCATTTTTTTCGACGGCTTAGTAAAATCCGTCGCAAATTCACTGAATTTGCGATGGATATTTGGCCGTCGCAAAATTTCCGTCGCTAATCTCCGTCTTTTTTGTAGTGTTTACACGATTACGTACCTCTTGCAGAGACGACTGTTGAGAATAACGGGACAAACTAATTAATCCAAAGACCTTCTCAAGTATTCCCCTTTAGTCGTGCTCATTCACCGGTGGGAAGTGCTTAACGAACAATTAATAGAACAAGGAATAAGAAAAATACATGTTGCTCTTAACTTTTCCAACTCATGGAATTGATCAACTGATGATGAATTTTTCATCCCCTATTTATAAGATGAGATGGCCGAAAATTAGAGGCCTTGGAATAAGATGGGAAAATCTCTTTCTTGATCTCCAATAAATCTTGAATATATCTTATATATTCTTTTCTCCATAATTAAATATTTCATAAACATCTCACCTCCTTATTTTATGGATGAATTCGAAAATTAGGAGAAAAAATAATCCAACATTTGGATCTTCTTGGATTTATGAGATAATCTTGTATTCCAAAAATACATATATTCCATAATATTTTTTCAAGAAAATCAACAAAATCTTTCTCTCTCTTAATTATCAAATTTTCGAAAATTACATTAAAAAGATGCCAGTGGGAGATTTCTTGAATTAATGTTATAATCTTGTATTCCAAAATACTTATCTTCATTCCATAAAAATTCAAAGAAAATATTTCTTCCTCTTATCTTGTTATTTTTGAATCTTATTAAAAAATTAGGCAACAATATTTTTATTTTATTTTAATCAACTTATTATTATTGGGATAATTATTGGGCTACTTGAGGGGCCTTTAGGAGAATTAAGATTGGACCTCCAATGGGCTTCTGAATTTTCAATATTGAACCACATTATAATTCAGTCCATTAATATTAATAATACCAATTTTAAATTAATACTGCATTATACATTTTAATTCATATTACAATAATATGGGCTCCCGTGATTAAGATTATTTAGTCCATTAACTAATTGAATTTCTAAATAGCTTTAAATTAATTAATATCTTGTGACTTGGAGTAAAGACAACTCAACATTATTATCCATATCGGAAAACTAATTTTCCACTTGCACGATTTGGTATGATAAAACTTCTGAGTCCACCAAGGGGACAAACCACACAAGACGTACTTGCACACTTTTTTTTTATATGTAAATGTTAGTTGCTAGTAGTTAGAAGTTAGTTCACCAAGCCCCCAATTACTCCAAGAAATCTCTAAGCCACCTTATAACTCCCTTAGTTCGTTCCTAAAGGGAATCAAACCTGGGTCACTCACTAGATTGAGGATCCCAGTGGGCTAAACCACCTAGTTACTCGCACACGTTTTTCTGTATTAAATCTTAGCAACTGTCGTATAACTAATATTATTGGCCAAAACACAAGGTATCGAAGTCACAATGATTCTCACCCAACATGAATCAAAGTAATAAGTATTAATCAAACACACAGAGATTAAGAAATCAACAACCACTGAGGTCTAATTCTTCTTCGTTCAGCACAGAAGAATATATCCTCTTTGTAGGTCCTCTTCAGCACATACAAAACATGCTAGTGCAATATCTTGGTCAAGACAGGCCAAATTGAGAACTACACCTCAGCCTTTCAAGGTGGATTGTTCAATTCCACCTAGGTCGTGAAGCTGTACATTTATATACAAGGAAACTGTTAATATAATCTGTTGGTCCCGATACAAGACTGAGGAATATGTGTATGGGGGGGGAATACACGTATACCAGTTTTCAAACTTAAACCTTACTGAGTCCCCTTTACTCAGAGTGATAAAGAACTAGGCACTGATAATACACCTACTGACTACACTTGGTGCGGGTCAGTTGGCTAACTATCAGTTTAAGTTCAGTGTGGAAATACGTGAGCCCTGATAGTTTAAAGTCTTGTTTAGTTTGCTTTCTGAAAACCTTGATTACTCAAATGAATAGTGTTTAGTAAGGGCAGTGCTCTTTTTAATAGATCAGGCTGATTGATTCAAGCCTGATAAATCTTATGCAATGAATGAACAGTTAATATGGCAGGTATGCAATATATCAAAGCAATAAGAACACAACAAGTTTAACGTGGTTCAGAGTCTCAAGCTCCTACGTCCACGGCCTGATTTAACAGGAAATCCACTCAAGGGATTCTTATTTTTAACGTGTCAAGGTGCACCAAGATCAGCTACCTCACTGACCTATACAAACTTCCTTACTAACTAACTTAACTTACTTCCAACAAACCTAACTTTAGGGTTTTGGTTTCAGTTTGGATTCCAACTAGGTTGAGATTATCCTTACAAGACAAAGTTATGCTAAGGGTTGGATAATCTCTCTAAGCTTGAGATATTGCTTGTACGCTCTTGGAATACAGAATAACTCTCAGTTGCTAAGAAACACTTGAGAAATTTAAAGGGTTTTGAGTGCTTCTTCTAAAGGCTAGAATGCTTTGAGTGCTTGAGAGTTTGAGTAATTTCTTGCTTGGAAATTTCCCGTAACCTTGAATGGGTTCAAGGCCTTCTGTATTTATAGGTGATTTGAAAAAACTATCCGTTGGAGAGACATCCTTTCTTGTCAACTATGTAGAGTGTTTCAAACGGACATATCTTCATGCATCAGTTGTCCTTACATGGAATTAGGTAGATGCATTAAATGCACATTAAATGCTTGCCCGTTGAAAATGCAGTCTGAAGTCAGTCTTCTGTCAGGTTCCGTACGTGTGTGTCCTTCTCGGATTGGTCCACGTCATCAGGTTGGTGAGAATGTCAGAACTTATTCCTAGTCTTCAGGCTTGTCTTATTAAGTTCTTTTTGTCTTGAGCTCACCGGTCTTGTCCTGACTCTGACATTCCTTTTGCATTGCTTGGCTCTACTCTAAGTCTTCTCATAAACTCAGTATCATCATGTTCCCTTAAGGACTGAGTAGTAATGACCTCAGGGTCATACTCTTCATCACTGAGACTTACTCAGCCAGCTTAGAGAACTGTCGTAAGTTCAGGATGGTAAACCGTCTTCAGGCTCTTGTCTTGATTGTCATCAGTAAGTGCTCCTCTTACTGAGTACCTGTGAAGTGTAAAATACCTAAGTACAAATTTTAACCAAGACTAGCCTGACAAACAAATGCAAACATCTTTTCAGGGGCTTTAGGATCTAATCAAAACTGACATTGTCCCAACATAATCTTCTGTGATCTGGTATCACCATATTAACTACAATGTAATACGTATTATATATTGAACGGTTTGCAATAAATATATATAACATTCATTCATATTTAAAGCAATAGTGATAAAAGATTTATTCTCATAAATAAATATTTAATACATAGGTTATACAAAGTAAAAGCATACTTTCATGTACAACCCCAACAATCTCCCACTTATACTCAAATTCTGCTTTTAAGTATACTACAACATATCTTGTGTATCACGTGACATCTCATGTCACCTACACGAACCTAATAATATTTCTCCCACTTATACTCAAAGCAAATTGGCAATGATCTTGACACCCATTCCATTCACATGTCTCTCGAATGTATTCTGAGGCAGACCCTTTGTGAATGGATCTGCTAGGTTGTCCTCCGATGCGATCTTTGCCACCTCTATATCTCCTCTCTTAACGATTTCTCGTATAAGATGATATTTTCTTTCAATGTATTTGCTGCCATATGGGCTCTCGGTTCCTTTGAATTTGGAACTGCTCCGGCATTATCACAATAGATGGTGATTGTGTTGGGCAAATTCGGAACAACGTCCAAGTCAACTAAGAAGTTCTTGAGCCAAACTGCTTCTTTCGCTGCTTCATAAGCAACTACTTATTCGGCTTCCATGGTCGAATCTGCGATGCATTTCTGCTTATCGCTTCTCCATGTCATGACTCCTTCTCCCATACAAAACACACTACCCGAGGTAGAACTTTTGGAATCTAAGTCTGATTAGAAATCCGAGTCCGTATATCCCATAGGAATTGGACTGTCTAACTGATAAATCAACATTCTATCACGAGTTCTTTTCAAATACTTCAGAATGCAATTAACTATAGTTCAATTTTCTTTCTCGGGGTTACTTTGATATCTTGCCATCATGCCCATGGTAAAGCAGATATCCGGTCTCATACACAGCATTGCATACATAAAGTTTCCTACGGCCGAAGCGTACGGATGCCTTTCTTGCGTCTTAGGGCACATATCTTTGGATAGATGGATTCCATGTCTAAAAGGTACAAAACCTTTCTTGGAATCTTGCATGTTGAACCCCTTCAAAATAGTGTCTATGTATGAAGCTTGTGATAAGCCCAACATTCTTTTCTTGCGATCTCGAGTGATCTTGATCCCAAGGATGTGACCGGCTTCCCGTAAGTCCTTCATATCAA
This sequence comes from Ballota nigra, assembly GCA_947034835.1. Classification (NCBI taxonomy): domain Eukaryota; kingdom Viridiplantae; phylum Streptophyta; class Magnoliopsida; order Lamiales; family Lamiaceae; genus Ballota; species Ballota nigra. The sequence goes on from OX344723.1 coordinate 124,606,312, forward strand.
ACTGATTTGATAGTCATACCTTTACGTCTGGCAACACCTTTACATCATTTTCGATGAGCAGAATGTTATCTACGTACAGTACTAAGAATACCATTGCAGTTCTGTCGCACCTTTTGTACACACAACTCTCGAACTCTTTTTGATCGAACCCATAAGATTTTATAACCTGATCAAAACATTGATTCCAAGTACGTGATGCTTGCTTAAGTTCGTAAATACACTTCTTTATCTTGCAAATGAGATGTTCTTGACCTTTCGCAATGAAACCTTCGGGTTGCCGCATATAGATATCCCCTTCAAGACTTCCATTCAGGAAAGCTGTCTTGACATCCATTTGCCAGATCTCAAAATCTAAATGTGCAGCGATCGACAAGAGAATACAGATAGACTTAAGCATAGCTACAGGCGAAAAGGTTTTCTCATAATCGATCCCTTCTTTCTGAGTATATCCTTTTGCCACTGGCCTAGCTTTGAAGGTTACAACCCTTCAGTCTGGTCCTCTTTTTCTCTTGTATACCCACTTGCATCCAATAGGTTCTACCCTACTGGTGGTTTGACCAGCTCCCACGCTTGATTATGATCCATAGAACCCATCTCAGCCTCCATAGCAGTTTGCCAAGATTTTGCATCTTTATCTTGGATTGTCTCGTTGTATGTTCATGGGTCTGATTCATTATCTCTAGGAATCAAATCCATAGATTATCCTATTTCTATGAATCTCTCGGGTTGTCTAATAAGCCTCTCACTACAACGGGGTTCCAATTGTGTAGGTGTGACGATTGGTATATCATCTTGTATACTTGTTATAGAAGTTTTGACCTCTTAATTCGTCTAAGATAATCTCACTTCTGGGCTTTCTATTGTTCATATAGTCTTTTTCCAAGAATTTAAAGTGTGTACTAAATTACTAATCACAATCTTTTGATCCTTGAGACTATAGAACATACATCCCTTCGTTCCCATGGGATATCCTATGAACAACCTTAATTCCAAACGTGCATCCAATTTACCAGCTTCCTTGCCTAGCACGTATATTGGACACCCTCAGATTCTCATGTATCTCATACTGGGGCTTTCACTCGGTCCACAATTCTGACGAGGTTTTAGGAATTGATTTGGATGGCACCAATTTTAGAATGTAAGTCATTGTTTCCAAGGCATTACCCAAAACAACTTGGGTAGATCCGAATAACTCATCATTGATCTGACCATTTTTAAAAGACTCCAATTTCTTCGTTCTGGTTCTATTGTGGGGCTCCCGGTGCAGTCAACTTTGATACAATCCCTTCGTCTGATAGGTAGTTTAAGAATTCATCACTGAGGTATTCGCCTCCACGATCAGAACGTAGAAACTTGATACTCTTTTCCCGATTCTTCTCAGCTTCAGCCTTGAACTCTTTGAACTTGTCAAAAGTTTCAGACTTATGCTTCATAAGGTAGATGTATCCATATCTTGAGTAATCGTCAATGAAAGTGATAAAATACTCACACCCCTCTCTTGTTTTGATCGATATTGGACCACACACATCAGTACGAAGAAGTTCTAACACTTCAGTGGCTCTATTCCCCTTGGCTCCAAATGCTCTCTTGGTCATTTCACCCTCTAAACAGGATTCGCAAGTTGAAAATGGCTCAACTCGAAGTAACTCCAAGGATCCATCTTTCACCAATCTTTGTATCCGTATTTAGATTAATATGACCTAATCTAAGATGTCATAGAAGTGTTCCGTTCATGTCAGAAGAATGCTTTCTTTACTCGAACTAGTCGATGTGTTATTAAATATAATTTGTGAGTGATGTGCACAGTTAATGGTATAAAGATCATCCATAAATGTTCCAAAATAGATAAACTCATTGTTTCGAGAAATAATAGCATCCTTATTAAAAGAAATTGAGTGTCTATTCAAAACAATTTAGAAACTGAAGTTTGAATTCTTTCTAAAACTAGGAACATAAAGAGCGTCTCTTAGAACCATAACTCTATCTTTAAAAGATAGTCACACTTCTCCCACTACTTCAGCTGCCACTCTTGTAGCATCGCCCAGTGTGATGGGGATCTCACTTCCGCTAAGTCGTCGGGTTAGCTTGAACTCATGCAAAGTGAAACAAATTTGATCAGTGGTTCCCGTATCCACTACCCATGAATGGGTAGCATATGCCACTTCACAAGTTTCAACGACTAGGTCGTATGAAGTGCCTATCTTTCCTGACCTCTTAAGCTTGGAACAGACAGACCTCCAATGTCCTCTCTCACTGCAGTTAAAAGACTTTCCCTTAGTCGGTTTCTTGTCTTCTATAGCAATTGGATTTTCTTGGGTCCGGCCTTTGGTTCTCTTCCTCTTCTTCTCTCTTTTGGGACCAGAAGAGGTAGATGGACCATTTGCCACCATAGCAGTAGACTGGTGCCCCATTATCGCCTCTGCCAAAACTAAAGCTTGCGGTAAGTTATTCATCCGTTCATTCATCTGATAATTCAACTGAAACTGCTCAAAACTTTTCGGCAGAGAATGGAGTATGAAGTCGACCCGTGTATGAAGGTCGAATTTGGCACCAAGTACCTCCAAATTGTTAAGGTGTGCCATCATCTCGAGAATGTGATCCCTTACGGGCGTTCCCTCCACCATTTTCTGCTTGACCATGTCATGCCTGGTGATCTGATTAGTCATAGGAATCTGATGTAAAAATATCTCTTCAAGGCTCTGTATAATTTCCGTAGCCACTTCAACGTCCTGGTGAATATGTTTCAAATCTTCAGACAGTAATGTCAAGATGATGCACTTCATCAGTTTGTTATAACGTTCCTAGTCATTATACATTTCCTTTACCACATTACTTGACTCTTCAGTTAGCTTCTCAGGTTTATTTACGTGAAGAACTCAGATGTATTTTTGTGCAGTAAGGACAAATTTTAAATTACATTTTCAATCGACATAATTCTCTCCAAAAAAGTTTGTTGACTTTAAGTTTACTAAACAGTGGATTAAAAGGTTGTGATATGTTGTAATGAGAATAAAACATACATTCGTATCAATATCTAAATAAATACGAAATTATCGTACAATTTGATCACATTGATTATATTGAAACCTTAAAACAATATAATCATGCATCAACCGACATCTCAAAATAGTTTAAATATGTCACGTTGAGTGTGATCCGTTATTTAAACACATTTAAGCAGGTTATAAACAAAAATAGTTTCAAACATTTAATTCAAAATAGTTAGCTCCCACTTGACCACATAAAATTGACAGAGGCTCTGTTGGGGAATAAGTTAATATCAATTCCTATGCCTAAGTAATAATCATAATTCAATACAGGATTATTATTTTCCTTTGAGCTAGCCACTCGTTGGGAGGGTCAATACCGCCACTAGTAATAATCCTCTATCATCCTTTCAGAATTCATTCATGTGAAATCTGTCTTTTTGGCCGATCCGTTAGTAGAAATGTATTCCAAAAAGACTTCACAAATAAATAAATTATGGAGGCCAAAATAAATCCAATTTTATTATATGGAATAAAATAATCAATTAATTATATAAAAATTTACATAGTAATTTTTGAAAGTAAGGTTTTTTTGGGACAATTTAATAATCATGCAAACACATATTATCAAATAATAAATGCATGAAAATAAAACATCCATCACAACAAAAATTAAAGCAAGTTGGGCACATATATCCAACTGTCAAGGTTTAATTTTCTCTTGTCTTGAAGCCAAGAAATCATCCTTGTAGCCTTCATCGTTCGTCTCGAAAAAGACTCACTTAAACAACAACAATTCTTTAAAAATGTCCTTCATTTGGGATCGGGACGACGTCCAGAACCTAAGTCTACGCCTGAAGGCTCCGGATGGATGCACCTGTCGCGCATGGGCTGGGACATGTCGCCATGCCGGGCCTTCGGCCCGGTCATAGCTGCGCCGCTTTTTGGGCCGCCGAGCACCGTGCGCTAGCACGCGCGGTTTGGTCTCGGTTGGTGGGTCTGTTGGAGTTATACGTGAAAGTATGCTTTTACTTTGTATAACTCATGTATTAAACACTTATTTATGAGAATAAATCTTTTATCGCATTTGCTTTAGTTATGATTGAATGTTGAATATCTATTGCAAACCGTTCAAAATATAGTACATGTTACATTGTAGTTAATGAGGATAAATTCTTCTGTTCTGATATGTGAAGAATTAGACCTTAGTGGTTATTGATTTCTTAATCTCCATCACTAAAATAGGACCGTGTGTGCTTAATGGTTACTGCTTTGATTCATGTTGGATGCGAATCATCGTGACTTCAAACCTTGTGCTTTGGGCAGTAATATTAATGATACGACGGTTGCTAATATTTAATACGGAGAAACGCGTGCGAGTACGGCTCGTGTGATTTGTCCCCTTGGTGGGCTCAGAAGTTTTACTGTATCAAATCTTGTAAGTGAAGAATTAGTTTCTTCGGTACGGATAATAATGTTGAGCTGTCTTTACTCCAAGGTGAAAGATATTAATTAATTTAGAGTTATTCAGAAGCTTAATTAATTAATGGACTTGGTAATCTTAAATGTGGGAAATAATAACCGAAAGCTCATATTATCGTAATATGTATTAAGATGGATAGTGCAATATTAATTTATTAGTGGTAATAATTAATATTAATGGGCTGAATTATATTGGGGCTCAATTTTGAAATTCAGAAGTCCATTGGGAGGTCCAATCTTAATTCTCCTTAAGGCCCCTCAAGTAGCCCATTAAGTAGCCCAATAATGATAAGGTGATTAAAATAAAAAGAAAATATGAGATTTTTCTTCTTAGTTTTTGAAAATTTGGAATATTAGGAGAGAAATTTTTTTGTTAATTTTCTTGGAAAGATATTATAGAAGATAAGTATTCTTGGAATACAAGATTATCTCATATATTCAAGAAGATCCAAATCTTGGATTCTTCCCTAAGAATTTCGAAAATAACAAGCTTATAAGGAGAGTAAGATTTTTGTGGAATATTTTATTATGGAGAAAAGAATATATGAGATATATTCAAGATTTCTTAGCGACTAAGAAAAGATTTTCTCCAGGCCTATAAAATATATATACAATTTTTGGCCACTGCATCTTATAAATAGGGGGTGATTATTTCATCCCCAAGTACATAATTCCATGTGTTGGAAAAATCAAGAGCAAATATATTTTTCTTTTTCCTTAGTTATTTTAATTGCTTGAAAGCACTTCCCACCGGTGATCATGTAAGGCGAAAGAAAAATACTTGAGAAGGTCTTTGAGTTGATAAAGTATGTTTGTGATTGTCCCGTATTATCAAAGGTCATATCTATAAGAGGTACGAATTACGTGAACTCCTAGTTTTTCCGCATTAGGTTTTCATGTGAATTAATTCAACATGCATGATGATAAAATTGTTGTTGGAATTATTATTTGAATTAATTAGGATTAATTCATGCTAGTAATAATTGTATTTAAATTCGTATTTAAATTTAACCCCGAATAGATTTCGGGCACTCCTATTTTCCCAACAACTGGTATCAGAGCCACGGTTTCGGGCTCTGATCTTTAAATTGGAATTTAAATTGTTAGACAATAAATTGAAAATGGACAGTAGAATTGCTAGATCTTTTTTGCAGGTATCCAATTGTCATGATTTTACTGTTTATTTTTTTCATGCGTGTGAATTAATTATTTTTTATTCGATTCGTTCGAATTCGTTTTTCTCGTGAAAAATCCACGAGTAGATTGGTTGTTTTTATTTTGAATTGATCATTGTAATAGACTAGTCTAGATCTAGTATTTATTTTTTGAAAATAAATTGTAACTGGATTGAGACGAAGAACGAAGAATTAAAGACGGCGTACCCGGACGACGCATGCATGTGTGGCGCATGCATGGACGTAAAATCATGCACGGGTGAAAAATGAGAACGAACGACGAAACTCAGTGCACGGAGTGTGCGAGGCGCACAGCGCCGTGCACGACAGATGAGCCGAAGCGCACGAGCGCGCGCTCGGCAGTCGTGCCGAGGGGCATACTGCCCATCCCGTGGGCCGACGCGCGCTGTATCTCGGGCCCTGAAATTTTTATTTCCGTTCTCGATTTTTTGTGTGATTTTAAATGTTGTTCTGAACCCCAAACGAAGTTGTTTTTGATGAAGTGTTGTTGTTCGAGTGGGAGCGTGTCGAGACGAACGATGGAAAGCAATAATGACGATTTTTTGCATCAAGACGTGAAGAAATTAAACCGTGACAATTGGATTTGAGTTCTCCAATGTGTTTAATTTTATTTTGATGGATGTTTTATTTCATGCACTTATTATTATTTGTTAATATGTGTTTGCATGATTTTAATTGTCCAAGAAAAACCTTACTTTCGAAAATTACTAAGTATGTTTCTTTAATCGCAATTTTATTTCGGATATTAAAACTAGATTAATTTGGCCTCCATAATTTATTTATTTGTGAAGTCTTTTTGGAATACATTTTCCTCTCGGATCGGCCAAAAGGACGGATTTCACATGAATAAATTCCAAAATGATGATTGTGGATTATAACTAGTAGGAGTATTGACCCTCACCACAAGTGGCTTGCTCAAAGCGAAATAATAATCCTGTATTTAATTATGGTTATTACTTAGGCATAAGAAATTGATATTAACTTACTCCCCTCGGAGTCCCTGTCAATTTTTATGTGGTCAAAGTGGGAGCCAACTATTAATTTTGAATTAAGGATTTGTAACTTTCAAGTTTGTGATCCGCTTGAATGTGTTTAAATGTATAGACCACCCCTCGTGGCGCATTTAAATTGTTTTGAGATGTTGGCTGATGCATAATTATATTGTTTTAAGGTTTCAATATGATTGATGTGATCAAATTATGTGATAATTTTGTATTTTTCTAGATATTAATATGAATGTATGTTTTATTCTCATTTCATCATGTCGCAACCTTTTAATCCATTGTTTAATATACTTAAAGTTAATAAACTTTTTGGAGAGAATTATATCCATTGGAAATGTAATTTTAAATTTGTCCTTACTGCACGAAAACACAATTGGGTTATTCACGTTAATAAACCCGGCAAGCCTAATTATAAGTCAAGCAATGGGAAAAGGCAGTTTATGATTGAAAGCGTGACAATGAACACATGAAGTGCATCATCTTGACCTCTCTGTCTGAGGATTTGAGGCACGTTCATGAAGACATTGTATCCGCTGTTGAAATCATGGAAAGCCTTGAAGAGATGTTTTCACATCAGAATCCCATGACTAATCAGTTCACCAAACATGACTCGGTCAAGTTGGAAATTGTGGAAGGAACGCCCGTGATGGAGCACGTTCTCGAGATAATGGCATACCTTAACAAGTTAGAAGTACTTAGTGCGGATTTTGATGTCCCTTCTCAGGTTGATTTCATATACCATTCTCTACCGAGAAGCTTTAAGCAGTTTCATCTGAACTGTCAGATGAATGAACGGACAAATCGTTTGCCCGAGCTCTTGCAAGCTTTAGTTTCGGTGGAGGTAATAATAGAGCACCAGTCTAGTGCTATGGTGGCTCATGGTCTGTCTACCTCTTTTGGTCCCAAGGGAGGGAAAAAGAGGAAGAGAACCAAGGGCCGGACCCAAGCAAATCAAATTGTTGTGAAAGGCAAATCCAAGGCTAGCATCAAAGGGGAAGTGTTTTAACTGCTGTAAGAGAGGACATTTGAGGTCTGCCTGTTCCAAGCCTAAGATGCTAGGAAAGTTAGGTAATTCACATGTCTTAGTCGTAGAAACTTGAGAAGTGGTGTATGTTGTCCATTCGTGGATAGTAGATACGAGAGCCATTGATCACATTTATTTCATTTTGCATGGGTTCAAGCTAACCCGACGATTTAGAGCAAGTGAGATCCCCATCACACCGGGCAATGCTACGAGAGTGGCAGCTGAAGTAGTGGGAGAAGTGTGCCTATCTTGTGAAGATAAAGTTATGTTCTTGAGAGACGTTCTTCATGTTCCTAGTTTAGAAAGAACTCACCTTCAGTTTCTAAACTGTTTTGAATAGATACTCAGTTTCTTTTAATAAGGATGTTATTATTTCTTGAAACGATGAGTTTATCTGTTCCAAAACATTGTTTGATGATCTTTATACCATTAATTGGGCACACCACTCATAAATTGAATCTAATAACACATCGACTATTTCAAGTTATAAAAGGAAGCGTTCTTTCTGATATGAACGAAATACTTCTATGGCATCTTAGATTAGGTCATATTATCTAATGTGAATACAAAGATTGGTGAAAGACGAATCCTTGGAGTTTCTTCAAGTTGAGCCGTTTCCAACTTGCGAATTATGTTTAGTGGGTAAGATGACCAAGAGGGCATTTGGAGCCAAGGGGATTAGAGCCACAGAAGTGTTGGAACTTGTTCATACCGATATGTATGGTTCAAAGACGATCATAGAAAGAAGGGGGTATGAGTATTGTGTCACTTTTGTTGACGATTACTCGGGATATGGATACATCTACCGTATGTTGCATAGGAAAAAAAGTATCAAGTTTCTACGATCTGACCGTGGAGGCGAATACCTCAGCGATAAATTCTTGAATTACCTATCAGACGAATGGATTGTATCCCGGTTGATCGTACCGGGAACCCCTCAATAGAACGGTGAAACGGAATGAAGGAACCAGACTCTTTTAGAAATGGTCAGATCCATGATGAGTTATTCGAATTTACCCAAGTCGTTTTAGGGTAACGCCTTGGAAACAACGACTTACATTCTAAACTTGGTGCCATCCAAATCGGTTCCTAAAAGCTCAAATGGAATTGTGGACCGGGCGCAAGCCCAATCTAAGACACTTGTGGATTTGGGGTTGTCCGGCATACGTGCTAGACAAGGAAGCCGGTAAGTTGGATCCACGTTCAGAATTAAGGTTGTTTATAGGATACCCTGCGGGGACGAAAGGGTGTATGTTCTATAGTCCCAAGGATCAAAAGACCGTGATTAGTTCACACCTTAAATTCTTGGAGGAAGACTATATGAACAAAAGAAAGCCCAGAAGTGAGATTACCTTAGACGAATTAAGATGGCAAACTCCTATACCAAAGTATACAAGATGATATACCACACGTCACACCTTCACAACCAGAACCCCGTCGCAGTGGGAGGATTGCTAGGCAATCCAAGAGGTTCATGGGAATAGGAGAATCTTCAGATTTGATTCCCGGTAATGAATCGGACCCATGGATATACGACGAGGTAATCCAAGACAAAGACGTGGAGTCATGGCAAACGGCAAAGGAAACCGAGATGGGTTTGATGGATCATAATCAAGTGTGAGAGTTGGTCGAACCACCCAGTGGGGTAAAATCCATTGGATGCAAGTGGGTGTACAAGAGGAAAAGGAGACCGGACGAGAGGGTTGAGACCTTCAAAGCAAGGCTAGTGGCCAAAGGGTATACTAAAAAAGAAGGGATAGATTATGAGGAAACCTTTTCACCTGTAGCTATGCTTAAGTCCATCCGTATTCTCTTGTCGATCGTTGCGCACCTAGATTACGAGATCTGGCAAATGGATATCAAGACAGCTTTCCTTAACGGAAGTCTTGACGGGATAGATATCTATATGCAACAGCCCAAAGGCTTTATTGAAAAAGGCCAAGAACACCTCGTATGCAAGCTTAAGAGATCCATTTATGGACTTAAGCAAGCATCGTGTACTTGGAAACAGTGTTTTGACCAAGTGATTAAGTCTTATGGGTTTGATCAAAGCGAGTTCGAAAGTTGTGTGTATAAGAAGCGTGACGGAACTGCGGTGGTATTCTTAGTATTACACGTAGACGATATTCTGCTCATTGGAAACAATGTAAAGGTATTGTCAGACGTAAGGGTATGGCTGTCAAACCAGTTTGATATGAAGAACTTACGGAAAGCCGATCACATCCTTGGGATCAAGATCAATTGAGATCGCAAGAGAAGGATGTTGGATTTATCGCAAGTTTCATACAAAGACATTGTTTTGAAGCGTTTCATCATGCAAGATTCCAAGAAAAAATTTGTACCTTTTAGGCACGGAATCCATCTATCAAAAGAAAGAGGTCCTAAGACACATATGGAGATAGATGACATGAAAGGCGTTCCGTACGCTTCGGGCATAGAAAGCCTTATATATGCAATGTTGTGTACGAGACCGGATATCTGCTTTTGCCTCGGACATGATGGCAAGATATCAAAGTAACCCCGGGAAAGCTTATTGGACTGCAATTAAATGGATTCTGTAGTTTCTGAAAAGAACTAGCGATGGAATGCTGATTTAACAGTCAGACAGTCTAATTCTCATGGGATGCACAGACTCAAATTTCCAATCATATATAGAATCCAGAATATCTACCTCGGGTAGTATGTTTTGCATGGGAGAAGGAGCCATGACATGGAGAAGCAATTAGCAGAAATGCATTGCCGATTCGACCATGAAAACCGATTAAGTAACTGCTTGTGAAGCAGCGAAAGAAGCGGTTTGGCTCAAGTACTTCTTAGTGGACTTGGACGTTATTCCGAATTTGCCCATCACAATCATTGTGATAATGCCGGAGTAGTTGCAAATTCAAGGGAACCGAGAGCCCACAAGGCCAACAAACACATTGAAAGAAAACATCATCTTATACGAGAAATCGTTAAGAGAGGAGATAAAGAGTCTGCCTCAGAGTACATTCGAGATATAAACGTCGGAGGAAAACCTAGTACATCCATTCACAAAGGGTCTGCCTCAGAGTACATTCGAGAGACATGTGGATGGAATGGGAGTCAAAACTATTGCCAATCTGCTTTAAGTATAAGTGGGAGGAATTATTAGGTTAGTGTAGGTTGACATGAGATGTCACGTAGAACTACTACACTAGACATGCATGATGTATACTAAAAAGCAGACTTTAAGTATAAGTGGGAGATTGTTGGAGTTATACGTGAAAGTATGCTTTTACTTTGTATAACTCATGTATTAAACACTTATTTATGAGAATAAATCTTTTATCGCATTTGCTTTAGTTATGATTGAATGTTGTATATCTATTGCAAACCGTTCAATATATAGTATATGTTACATTGTAGTTAATGTGGTGATACCCGATCAAAGAAGATCATATTAACAGTTTTCCTTGTAGCTAAACGTAAAAATTCACGATCCAGGTGGAATTGAACAATCCGCCGTGAAAGGTCGATGTTTTTATCTCAGATTGGCCTATCTTGACCAAGAGATTGCACTAGTACATTTAGTATGTGTTGAAGAGGACCTACAGCGAGGATAAATTCTTCTGTTCTGATATGTGAAGAATTAGACCTCAGTGGTTATTGATTTCTTAATCTCCGTCACTTAAATAGAACCGTGTGTGCTTAATGGTTACTGCTTTGATTCATGTTGGGTGTGAATCATCGTGACTTCAAAACTTGTGCTTTGGGCAGTAATATTAATCATACGACGGTTGCAAAGATTTAATGCGGAGAAACGCGTGCGAGTACGGCTCGTGTAATTTGTCCCCTTGGTGGGCTCAGAAGTTTTATTGTACCAAATTTTACAAGTCAAGAATTAGTTTCTTCGGTACGGATAATAATGTTGAGTTGTCTTTACTCCAAGGTGAAAGATGTTAATTAATTTAGAGTTATTCAGAAGCTTAATTAATTAATGGACTTGATAATCTTAAATGCGGGAAATAATAACCTGGAGCCCATATTATCGTAATATGGATTAAGATGGATAGTGCAATATTAATTTATTAGTGGTAATAATTAATATTAATGGGCTAAATTATATTGGAGCTCAATATTGAAATTCAGAAGTTCATTAGGAGGTCCAATGTTAATTCTCCTTAAGGTCCCTCAAGTAGCCCAATAATGATAAGGTAATTAAAATAAAAAGAAAATATGATGCTGATTTTTCTTCTTAATTTTTGAAAATTTGGAATATTAGGAGAGAAAAGATTTTGTTGATTTTCTTGGAAAGATACTATGGAAGATAAGTATTTTCTTGGAATACAAGATTATCTCATATATTCAAGAAGATCCAAATCTTGGATTCTTCCCTAAGAATTTCGAAAATAACAAGCTTATAAGGAGAGTGAGATTTTTGTGGAATATTTTATTATGGAGAAAAGAATATATGAGATATATTCAAGATTTCTTAGAGATTAAGAAAAGATTTTCTCCAGGCCCATAAAATATACAATTTTCGGCCACTGCATCTTATAAATAGGGGGTGATTATTTCATCCCCAAGTACATAATTCCATGTGTTGGAAAAATCAAGAGCAAATATATTTTTCTTTTTCCTTAGTTATTTTAATTGCTTGAAAGCACTTCCCACCGGTGATCAAGTAAGGCGAAAGGGAAATACTTGAGAAGGTCTTTGGTTTGATAAAGCGCGTTCGTGATTGTCCCGTATTATCAAAGGCCATATCTACAAGAGGTATGAATTACGTGAACTCCTAGTTTTTCCGTGTTAGGTTTTCATTTGAATTAATTCAACATGCATGATAATAAAATTGTTGTTGAAATTATTATTTGAATTAATTAGGATTAATTCATGCTAGTAATAATTGTATTTAAATTCGTATTTAAATTTCATCCCGAATAGATTCCGGGCACTCCTATTTTCCCAACAGGGTCGTCTCGGCCCATGCATGGATGCGGTCGATGTCCCCTTCTCCCCATGTAAAAAATCCCTACATCCGACGTTCATGCATACATCGTCCAGGTACACCATCTTTAATTCATCGTCTCCGTCTTCATTTTGATTCGGTTACCATTTATTTTTAAAAAAAAACTTAGATCTAGACTAGTCTATTACATTGATCAAATCAAACAAAAAACTAATCTACTCATGGATTTTCTCACGATAAAAACGAATTCAAACGAATCGAATTAAAAATAAATAATTCATAATTCATACGCATGAAAAAATAACATTAAATATACCATGACAATTGGATACCTGCAAAAAAAATCTTGCAATTCTACTATCCAATATCAATTTAACGTTCAACAATTTAAATTCCTATTTAAAGATCAGATCCAGAAACCGTAGCTCTGGTACCAGTATTTGGGGAAATTCATTTGCCTGGATCTATTCAGGATGAAATTTAAATATAATTATTACTAGAATAAATGAATCATAATTAATTCAAATAATAATTTACCAAAAACATATAATTTCACGCATATGAATTAATTTACATAAAAGTCCAATAGCGGAATATCTAGGAGTTTACGCGATTACGTACCTCTTGCAGAGACGATAGTTGAGAAGAACTAGACAAGCTAATTAATCCTATCAATCGAAAGACCTTCTCAAGTATTCCCCTTTAGTCTTGTTCGTTCACCAGTGGAAAGTGCTTAACAAATAATTAATAGAACAAGAAAAAAGAAAAATATATGTTGCTCTTAATTTTTCCAACTCATGGAATTGATCAACTGGGGATTAAAAATGCATCCCCTTGGAATAAGATGGGAAAATCTCTTTCTTGATCTCCAAAAAATCTTGAATATATCATAAAAGACAAAGTATAGAGTGAAACCAGTTTATACATAAATCCGTAAAGGGTATTAGTTATTTTCACTGAAGAGCATAGTTATTTTTACTGAAGAGTATTACTGATTTACACTAAAGAGTCTTAGTTGTTCGGTGAAAATGAACTAAAACTCTTCAGTGTAAACCAGTAATACTCTTCAGTAAAAACAACTAATACTCTTCAGTGAAAACAACTAATATCCTTCAGTGATTCATATATAAAACAATTTCACTCTATACATACTCTATTCTTTTCTTTATAATTAAATATTCCATAAAAATCCCACCTCCTTATTTTATGGATGAATTCGAAAATTAGGAGAAAAAATAATCCAAGATTTGGATCTTCTTGGATTTATGAGATAATCTTGTATTCCAAGAATACATATTTTCCATAATATCTTTTCAAGAAAATCAACAAAATCTTTCTCTCTCCTAATTATCAAATTTTCGAAAATTACATTAATAAGATGCCAAGTGGGAGATTTCTTGAATTAATGAGATACTTTCGTATTCCAAGAATACTTATCTTCATTCCTTAAAAATTCAAAGAAAATATTTCTCCCTCTTATCTTATTATTTTCGAATTTTATTAAAAAAAATTAGGCAACAATATTTTTCTTTTATTTTAATCACCTTATTATTATTGGACTAATTATTGGGCTACTTGAGGGGCCTTTAGGAGAATTAAGATTAGATCTCCAATGGGCTTCTGAATTTTCAATATTGAGCCACAATATAATTCAGCCCATTAATATTAATAATACGACTATTAAATTAACATTGCACTATCCATCTTAATCCATATTACGATAATATGGGCTCCCGGTTATTATTTCCCGTGTTTAAGATTATTTAGTCCATTAACTAATTGAGCTTCTGAATAGCTCTAAATTAATTAATATCTTGTGTCTTGGAGTAAAGAAAACTCAACATTATTATCCATACCGAAAAACTAATTTTCCACTTGTAAGATTTGGTATGATAAAACTTCTGAGCCCACCAAGGATAAATCACCATATTAAATCTTAGCAACTATCGTATAACTAATATTACTGGCCAAAACACAAGGTATCGAAGTCACAATGATTCTCACCCAACATGAATCAAAGCAATAAGTATTAATCACATACAGTCCTATTTAAGTGACAAAGATTAAAAAATCAACAACCACTGGGGTCTAATTCTTCTTCGTTCAGCACATAAGAATGTATCCTCTTTGTAGGTCCTCTTCAGCACATACAAAACGTGCTAGTGCAATCTCTCGGTCAAGATAGGCCAAACTGGGAACTACACCTCAGCCTTTCACTGTAAATTGCTCAATTCCACCTAGGTCGTGAAGCTGTACATTTATATAAGAGAAAAATGTTAATGTGATCTTCTGTGATCTGGTATCACCACATTAACTACAATGTAATATGTACTATATATTGAACGGTTTGCAATAAATATATATAACGTTCATTCATATTTAAAACAGTGGTAATAAAAGATTTATTCTCATAAATAAGTATTTAATACATAGGTTATACAAAGTAAAAGCATACTTTCACGTATAACCTCAACAATTTTTTCCCCTTTAAATGGAAATAAATGAACCTATATTTTGATCATTTTTCAAGTAGGAAAATAAAATGAAAAAAGGGGCTTAAAATCAAATATACTCCATCTGTCCTTTAAAAGTATACACCATTTTCTGCACGTGGATTAATGCAATATGTTGGAGGGTATTTATGGGTCTTATGAGGTCCATTTATGAATAAAATGATTGTTTATGGTAAGTATACATAGAAACGTTACTATAAATAATTATTTTATTCATAAACAAACCTTATAAGACCCCTAAATATCCTCCGACATATTGCATTGAACGACGTGCAGAGAATGGTGCATATTTTTCAAGGACGGAGGGAGTATGACATTTCGATAAAGCTGTCGCAACAGGATCAATGGGATAGAGCGAGCCAAAATCCACAAAAGCCCACCTTTTGGTGAAGCATGCGGGGCGGACCAAAAGTTTATCGGGCTACAAAACCCCCAACCCAACCCACTTATTAGTGGCCAGCCTCCATTTAATTTTAATATATATATATATATATATATATTTAATTTTAAAAATGTAATTAAAATAAGCTCTGATACATAAAATCCATCAAAATCACATGTAATAAAAAAATTATCTTGATAACTATCACTATAAAAATATTTAAACAAAATTTATCTTACAAATAAAGTTCATCGTTCATTAATCTAAAAATTAATTTTCTACAAATTGAAGTTCACAATATATTAACAATAATAATTCATAAAAATGATCTCCTACAATTTAAATTATTATCTATGAACCAAAACTTTTAATATAGTCCTAAAAAATAATATTATAATGGTTAACAATGTACACAAAATTTAAAAAAAATTAAACAACAAAAACTTTTTGGGCCGGCTCACCAAAGTCCGCCCCAACCCACGAAAGCCCGCGGTTCAAATTGGTCAACTTATTTAGACTCGCTTCTAAACGGGCTAAGAAATATTTATTTAATCCATAGTACGATCATAATCTATAAGTCCCTCAAAATATTCCTACCTCCATCACCACAAAATCTTGAAGAAGCAGTGATCCTATTTAAAATTATATGTATCATATTTGCTTCATTATTAGTATCAAGTTAATCGTACCAAGTTCTTGTGATGCTGAAGCATTGAATTATATTAATTTATTATCACATTGTAAAAGAGGTACTCTTCTAAACATTCAAAAGATGTGATTGCGCATAATCTTTGTGTTGGTTATTTCATTATTAAAGAATTTCAGGTGCAACGGCTACACAGTGCAATTTTTTTTAATTTACCGATTAATATTTTTTTAGTGCACACCTCAGTTGCACCGTGTAATAGATGTTAGGAGGGTGCACTATAAATGACTGAATAATTAGAAAAAAAAAAAAATCAGAAATTAAGGCATATATAAAACACAAAGTCCTTAAAACAAATTATGTCATTAAGTGAATTGTAAGACACTTTGTTTCTCAGAATACAAGGGAAACGAGCAACGGTATTTGCACAGTACATATTTTTCTTTAGGTGAATTTAAATGTTGCCTGAAATAATCATCAAGCGCAAGAAAATTACGAGCAAATGTGTGATAACACTTGCTAAGTTCGTAGATCAACTTCGGTCAAAATTTATATTCTCCCTATGCGTACATGTATAAGTTGAAGAAGCATTACACCATAACAATTTATTGTTAGTATATATGTCCTAGAAATAATCATTTATAAGGGCATATTACTTGATCATATTTAGTTATTTAGTACTACCTCCGTCCCAGACGAATTTGCACATTTTCCTTTTTTGGATATCCCAAACCAATTTGCACACTACCTAAAAAGGAAACATTGATTTGCGTGCACACTCACATAAAAATACACATATTTACCCACATGCCACTACTTTATCACTTTCCTTAATATGTGTGTCATCCCAGGGGTGCAAATTCCTCTGGGACGGAGGGAGTATTATTGACTTTGTTTAATTATATATGGCATTACACTTATTTGGATATTGTGTTTGATTATTTGCATTTATTCATATCTAAGTTTCCATGAACTAATATCGTCTTTGAGAATGTAAGATCTCAGATGACCATGGCATGGTTTTTTAAGTAGCCCCAATTAATGATCATCGAGAATGGAATATCGATGAAGCAATTGAGATTGGTGGACGATCTGCATCATATCTTTAGAGGATGTAGTGGTTCTCACAACTACAAAATACTAGGTATTTCATGATAGATGCACAAATACTTTAGAGATTATTGCCATACCCAACCGAGAAACTATTTGGTATATTCTATTTGTGTCTACGGGAATATCGATTTGTGGAGTAGTGTAATAGTCCTCTAACTTGAGGTTAATACGCACGACATGTGCGGAGTGATGAGTTTTGACCATGACCAACGCTTGCACTCTGAACGAGGTAGATATGGCATGTGTTGAGCGCATCACGAAGTACATGTGTGTGGTAGTTGAGTCAAGAATATAATTAATTCCTAAAATAGATTTGGAGAGAATATTTATCTTCTCATAATTAATTGGATCTTTAGTCACTGGCCAATGCACGTCAAATTTGGAATGGTGTCCAATTGTGACAACATGATTAATTAGTAGAATGAGATAGCGTGAATAATTTATTTGAATAGACACATCATCATGTTCTAGACTTAATCGGAGTATACGTGAATAAAGGACATTATCACTATAAGCTTCACATTACACGACATGTTGTTGTCATTTCCTTGCAACGTACCTCATATGTTGAGATTGCTTGGTTTATTGTCTAGGGTTCGACTAAGACCATTAGTTTGACTAATCGCTTGACATATGAGAGCCTACAGGTCACACAACAAGTAATTCATGTTTACAAATTAAAGTTGGATAGATTAAATATTTAATTTGATCATAATATTTAATTTATAGAGAAATATAATAATTCTATTAGATGAAATTATTAATATTTAATTAAATTAGATTTAATTAAATAAAAATAATATCATAATAATTATATATTATTACATATATATTAAAGTATCTATTTAATATTGGCTATTTCGACCGAGTCAATTAAATAGATAACGATGGGCTTTAAGGCCTGTTAATAATCATGTAGGATTTTATGAAACCCTCTACTATATATATGAGTCTTGGAGACTCATTGAAGTCACGTAAAAAACAATTTCTCTATAATATATTCTCCAGCGATGAATTCTCCTAGCGAATTCCACTAGAGATTTCACACTAGCAAATAAGTTGCAAGTTCGTAGACGAGGATTGCGTAGTACTATAGTTGAGGATTTAGTGAAGCACTGTAAGGATTTATTTTGTTATTTATCCTTTATGATTTATGTTATACAATCATGATTTGATTCATTGTTGGTAAACTTATAACTTCCGTTGCATCGCACATAGTGTTCGTCCCAACAAAACCCAACACTTACAAGCTACAAGTGGTACCTCCTTATATACTCAAGTCCTCATTGATTATTTTCATATGTGAGACAAAATTTCCTTGCTTTTACCTTTATTCTCATTTACTCCCTCCGTCCCTGGGTAAACTTCCCACTTTCCTTTTCAGGTCGTCCACAATAAATATTACATTCCATAAATGACAAAAATAATATTTTACTACATATAAACTTTAACCTTCAAATTCACACAATATAAGTGTCACTCATTCAATTCACTTTTCAACAATATTAATTAATTTATCTCAAAAGTCAACATGTTGTCCACCATATATTAATAAATAAATAAACTTTCTTAAATCATTCAAAAAAAGAAATGGGAAAAAAGCTCAACAACAGAGGGAATAATATGTTAAAACAAATTAAACATTAAAATTCAATTTCTCATTCACCGAAGCTCCAAAATGAGCTAATAATATATAAAATTGAAGCTTTCTTTTTCAAAGAGCATATATTTTAAGTAGATGTATACATTTTTTTGCACGATACGATGTATGCACATACTTGTCATTATTAAATGCTTGAAAGGCCGACCTAATTAATTAAAAACAAAAATAAAAAATCTCCCAAAGAAAAAATAAATAAATAATTAATTCAGCATACTTTTTAAAGATTAGTATCACCTTACCACAAGTACTTTATCCCTTTTTTTCAACTTGGTACATGTCTCATCAATTTATTTCCCAAAATGCAATGTATATTACTCTGAATTGATCGGTTGCAGTCTGTTTGTTTGTTTTTTTTTCTGGCAAGAGCTGATTATGATTTTTCATAATCCAATGGAGACTTTTTTTGAGCGAAAGTCCCAAATTACATATATATATGTGTGTAGAAATCAAAATAATATTTATAATGGCAAAATATTTTATCAAAATTGGTCATATTAAGCTTATCATGACACTGTTTTGACCAGGAGTATTGATAATTTCACTAGGAGTATCATTAATTTAGGTAATTGGTATTATATTATAATTGTTAATAACTATACATGTCTCTATTGAGGTAAGCATGTGTTGTATGCACATTGTCAACTGGAGAAAGACAAGAAAGTAGAATGCCCCATCTAAATTAAAGAGCCACGCAACAATAAGGTGTGCAAGGGAATCAAATACCTTTTCCATGCGTACAAATATACACTTGTCCTTAATTCTTTGTTCTTAACTTGAAACTTTTCCAACCCCGTTCTTTCTTTGTGTGCAAAAGTAGGTAAGCTTAATACATTCCCTCACTTTTAAAATAAGTGTCGTTTTAAAGGTTAAATTTTGAAAGTGTCGTTTTAAAGGTTAAATTTTGTTTCAAAATAAATGTCGTTTTAGCTAATTTTTTCATTTTTGTCTTGATTTACATCGAGTTCAAATTCAAAATATAAGAGGTATTTTAGAAATTATATTAAAATAGGGTAAATTGCATGGATGTTCCCATGAAAATTCGTACTTGACAGATTTGGTCACATGTTCTTTTTTTGTCCCATTTTTAGCAGAAAATGTCTCATCCGTTAAATATTTAACAGTTTCCTATGAAAAATTGGATGGAAAAACATTTTCAACTTGATTTTTGGAGGGAAATGGGTCAGTTTATGTTATTAACAATTATTTCAATGTAAAATATGAAAGTGTGGAAGCGATTCTGCTACTTTAGTATTTCCTCTCCGCTGCATTTTCTTGGAATCCTCCGGCAAACTTGGTTGATTGAGGATGATTCTCTCTCTGCCAGATTTCCTCTCATGCTCATTAATCCGTTACTTTTTTACGAAAAAAATCGTATGAGACTATTTGCGCCAAAAAATGACCAAATTCATGAGGATTAATTCTTATGGGACCATTTCTGCAATTTTCCCTATTAAAATATAATAGATCTTTTAGTGGGGTATATATGTCAAAATTTATAATTGTTAATTAATTTGATACGAAATCTCTGAAACAACACTTATTTTAAAACGGAGAGTGTATATACGTATACAAATTTGATCTTATGCCCACTGGTGGACACAAACTTATATGCCCACCGCGAATGTGACAATGACACGTAAGAAAATTTAAGTAATTAATTAAAATAATAGTGGGGTCATGCTTAAATTTGCTTACGTGTCATTATCACATTCGCGATGGACATATAAGTTTGTGCCCACCGGTGGGCATAAGATCAAATCAGTATACGTATATATGTATTTATTCCTAGAGAGTCGATTAACATACATTCTTACATACACCATGAGTGATCCTACTGATCACGCATACCTCGAATTGAAACCTCGAAGAGTGAATCTTATTCGCATTTTCCGTGTTCTTTCCTCTGCAGACATTGAAGAATGCCAAGATTTTGTTGAATCGGTTAATGGAAAGCAAGCCAGCTTTGAGGGAAGATGGATGGTTTTTCTGTCTGTGTTTGTTCAGAAGCTGCTTCAATACAATCACAAGCCATTGTCCTTGCTCGGATCCACGTTGGAGATGTGTCTAAATATATTTGGAAATGCAACTAATTTTAAAATCTTCATCATCAACTTATTGAGAGGTTAGTATGTATGCAATTCGTGTTCTCTCTCTCTCTCAATTATACTCCCTGCATAACCCATTTCTCCATTAAAAGAAGATATTTTTTTCCCGCTTTTCCAAAATAGTACTCCCGCCATCCCAATTTTGTTTTCCCGTTTGACTTTACACGGAATTTATGCGAGAGTTGAAATGTAATATTTAAATGAATAAAGTAGTCTTGAAAATAGTAAATGATGGATAAAGTAGTATTTAAATTAATAAAATAGTTGAATTGTAGGGGTGGAGTTTAAAAATGTGAATCACTTTATTTCTATTTTGGGGATGAGAAAACAAAATTGAGACGGTCATTTTTGGCAAATGGGAAAACAAATCTGGGACGGAGGGAGTAAAAAGTAAATCGTATACCTTTAAAGTTACCCTTTAAATAATTGAAATGACCATTTTACCCTTATTAAAAAGCAACTTTATACCCACAAATACTAATAAACAACTATTTTATTAAAACTCGTGTCCTTTTATTTGGGTCAATCTAAACTGAATCAGAGAGTATAATTTTTTACCTTTTTAGTCTCGTAATTCTTTTTGTATATAAACAATTAATATCCTTCAGTGATTCATGTATAAATCATTTTCACTCTATACTTTGTCATGTTTTTGTTGCGAACACTTGTGTAAACTTTGTTCACTTAAACCCCACTTAATTTTCTGATTTATTAACAAAAAATTGTACTACCTTCGTCCCAAATCTGTTTTCATAGTTGATTTTTTGAGACTTTAATATAAGAGTTGATTTTTACTGTTAAAATATTTTTTTGATAATGACATATTGTTTAACTTAAGTGAATGAAACAAAGCAAATGTATTTTTGTTCATAAATATTAGTGAAATGAGATGTAATTTAGAGGTTTTTGTAAGAGATGAATAGTGCACTGTGAAAACTGATCTCGAACAGAGGAAGTATATATCTATTTAAAATTTGTTGACTGTGGTCGATAGAATTTTCGAATTTCTCATATAACTTTTTATCTAATTCGTTATAGGGAAGGTAGAGGTGCCACGGTCGAATTTTTTGTCGATTATAGGGCTTTTAGATAGCAGGGTGGAGTTGGATAATAACATCAAACCTGGAAGTAGCAAATACTTTTCCACCCTCTGTGCTATGGCATCAAAGTTAGCCTACGAGAACGATGGTTTCATCAAACATACAGTTGAAAAAACATGGAAGGTTACTAATAATAATTATTATTATTATTATTTTATACTTATTATATATGCCTTCATTTTGTGTCTAATTACTGGTGCATGCTTTTTTCCGGGAAAGTTATAATTTGAATAATTATATATCCAGCAGTCCACATTTTGGTCCAATAGAAATCAATTTTCATTTAGTTTATAAGGGAAATAATTAAATAAATTAATTTGACACCACTGTGAGAAAATAAACTTTTAGTGACAGTAATTTTATCATGTCCTATCATTAATATTACTCCCTCTGTTCAGTATTAGTAGACCTATTGTTTGGGCTGTTATTTTTTTGTCATAAGTTGGAGGGTATTATGAGATTCCTTTATGAATAAAGTGATTGTTTATGAAAAATATAATACTTATATTTTCCATAAACAATAATTTTATTGATAAATGGACATCACAATACCTCATAATACCCTCCAACTTATGACAAAAAATAACAGCTCAAACAATAGGCCTACTAATATTGGACGGAGGGAGTAATTTTTTTTAGTTAAAAGTCTTTCATGACGGGAAATATTTTTTAATGATAAGATCCTGTCATTAAATAATGTTTCCTGTCACAAAAAACTTTTAAATAGAGAAGTTCAAATTATAAAATTATTGGCACTAAATGTCAATTTTTTTTTAATCCTTTCATAAATAAATCATGTATCTTCCTAATTTGTTGTCGTTTAATCTTAAAAATGTGACACAGAATTAAATTTGTCTCGCTGTCTATAAATTTGAATTTTTTAGATTTAAAAAAAAAAATTAAAGCAACGTGTGCCTGGCGAAGCACAGGGAAAAATTACAGTTTCTGGCAAAATTTGACTAAACCCATAACAAATTAATAGATGCTGGCTGGATTTCATTGTCAAACTTGATTTGGATAGAATTAACCAGAACAGGATAAACCTAGCTTAGATTACTAAAGGACAAAAGTGTAGTTACCGTGCTTCTTCATCAGATAGGAATACATAAAAATAGAAAGAAAAAAATTTAATGTTAAAATAAATTCTAAATTTAGGTCCTAATTTTAAAATTATATAAGCTCACGACCTTCTTTTATAGTCTTTTTTCTAGGTTACACAGTTTATTTTTTTGTCGTACTCTCCGCGCCAATTCATCAATTTATGCTGATTAAAAACAATATTAATATTGACCATCATTTATTGGGCAAAATATTGTATAAAAAATGGATCTCTTTTACAATATTATGTGATTCATAGACATATGAAAGCTCAACTAAATCATATTTAAAAATATATATATATATGACTCAAATATTAAAATGGAACTATGACTCATGTATGAGATTTTTCTGAGATGTAGTCTTATAATTGATTAGAGAAAAAATATTGTATCGGGCCTAAAATTATGCTAATTAAATTATGAAAACTTCCATAAAAATATCACTTGCATCTTGCAAATTTTTTGTGTTCACTAAATTTATTTTGGCAATATTCCAATATTCTAAGATATAAAATGATTTAATAATATGCAGATGGAATTGCTAGCAACATATTGCTTCTGGGATGGTAAGACATGATGAGTATTATTTGATGTTTAATTTAGACTTTATTTGTGAAATAAGGGTGAATATACTCTTCATTAATTAATTAATTAATAGGGATAATTCAACAAATTTAAGTTCAATTTCAATTTTGATTATTAAATTTTACTCGAAATAAAAAATGTCAAGAAATTAAACGTTTTTTTTTTTGTATTAGTTGACTGTCAATTGAGTCAATTTTTGGGGCGCAAAATGTAATTATTTAAGACAATATGAATTTAGCCATTAATATCTTCTTCTTCTTTTTTGTCCCAAACTTAGATGAAATGAATTTTTTTCCTTACTATCAGAGTTAAAAGGTTCATGACCAGATCCAAAAATCCTGGATATGATTCCCATTAAAAGCAATTACATTCATACTAAATTATTCACTTATTTTGTCTCCTCCCCAAAAGGAAAGGTGAAAATACAGCCCATGAGAAATACATACTCAAAAAAATATACGCTTATTTACTCATATAGTCATATTCCACTATTTTACTCAAAAGATTTTTTTTCGTTTTAATCAAGTACAAAATGCATGATGCAAATATCCCTGGGGTTATCAAATATTCAGAAATAAGGATGACAGTCTAAGAGAATGTTTGACTAAACTTATTTGAAACATCTTATAAACTCTAACATCTTATAAGTTGTTTTAAGAGCTTATATAATGTATTTCCTCCGTCCCTGAGTAAATTTCCCACTTTCCTTTTCGGGCCGCCCCTCAGTAAATTTTTCATTCCATGAATGGCAAAAATAACATTCCACCACATATAAACTTTAACCTTAAATTCATACAATATTATTAAAGTGTCACTCATTCAATTCACCTTTCAATACTATTCATTACTTTATCCCAAAAGTCAACATGTGATCCACCATATATTTATAAACAAATACACTTTCTTAAATCATTCAACAAAAAGAAACGGGAAATTTACTTGGGGACGGAGGGAGTAATTTTTAAGTAGGTTATAAGTTGCTAAAGTGTTTGGTTAATACTCCCTCCGTCCCGGTATTATTCGCATACAAAAAGGGCACACATATTAAGAAAAAATTATTTTTTGAGTAAAGTAGTGACATATGGGTAAATATGTGCATATTATTTTGAGTGTGCACACTAATCAATTTTTCTTTTTTTGAGTGTGCAAATAATTTTGGGACGGACAAAAAAGGAAAGTGTGCAATAATAGTGGGATGGAGGGAGTATAATTTATAAGATCTTATTATGAGCTTATTTTATGATCTTATAAGCTGTTAAACATCTTATTTACTTATAAGCTCTCAAACACCCTCTAAAACATCGATCAAATAATTGGGAGCGAACGAGTATATCGCAGGTGAAGTGATAATTTTTATTAACGAATTAATTAGGGGGCGCTTGGTTAAGAGCACTTCAATGATAATGGGAATGAAAATTTATTTTCCATCTATGCCCTCATAATAAAAATGATATATTGGGGGAAGGATTATTCCAAGGGTAGGTTGCATTGCTAGTGACATGCCTAATTTTGGAATAGAAGTAGACAAGAAATGTTTTTTTGTGGTTGTTGGTGGGGGAATAAGGGAGTGACGAGGAGGATGATTGTGGGAGGAAAATAGGGTAATCAAAATGGAGAATTGATTACCCTATTTAGGAGGAGAGATGATGATTTTGTTTTATGAACTCTCATAATTACACTAATTTTTAAGCTCATTCCCTCTACCATTGAAGAGTTGCTAATCAAGCCCCCTTAATATTTGGCAGAAAGATATAAAGGGAATACTACGCAGGCATTCATGTTTCGAGATGATAATACGGTCGTTGTGGCCTTCAGGGGCACTGAACCGTTCAACGCTGATGATTGGATCACCGACTTTGATATATCCTGGTGTAAGTTGAAAGGCATGGACGGTAGGGTCCACGGCGGTTTCTTGAAAGCCCTCGGGCTCAACGAGGCCCGAATCTGGCCCGTAAATGTACGGCCCGGAGCGGATCGAAATGCCTACAATACCATAACGCAAGACCTAACTTCTCATTTTAGTACCAATATTCAGTCAAAGTTCATTGTTACTGGTCATAGCTTGGGCGGGGCACTTGCGGTTCTCTTCTCTGCAGTTCTTGCGATGCACGGTGAAACTGAATTGCTTGAAAAGTTGGAGGCGATCTACACGTTTGGGCAGCCGAAGGTTGGAGATGAAAGATTTGGGAGGTTTATGGAAGAGCAGTTTAGGGTTTATGGAGTAAGATATTTGAGATTTGTGTACAGCCATGATGTTGTGCCTACACTACCGATTGACAACTCTGCCCTAATGTTTAAGCACTTTGGGACATGCCTCTACTTCAATACCCTTTATGAACTCAAAGTAAGTGCCTTATTAATCACACAAAAACTCAAAAATTAACATTCAAACATGTTTAAAGGAAGAGTAGGTATTATATGAAAACGCTTCATAATAAGCTTAACATGAAATAGTTTTAGAGTATCATTAATCTCATCAGGAGTATCATTAATCATGTCAGGGGTATCATTAGTCTGAGTTCAAAAAAATTTAAAATAATTTTCTTGAACTCAAACTAATGATACCCCTGATGAGATTAATGATACTCCCGATGAGATTAATAATACTTTAAAATTGTTTCATGATAAGCTTATCATGAACTATTTTCATATAATACTTTGCCTTAAAAGAATGCTTATATGTTCTCAAAAAGTAATGTTTTTATTTAAGCTCATTTATCTTCTAATTTTTTTTTTATCTTGAAACTGGTATTTAGGCCTAGGTTATTAATTTATTCCATTTTCAGAATAAAAAATAAGGGCTTAAAGTGAAAGATATCACATCTGGAAAATATAAAGGCTTTTTTCTTTTAGAATATAAAATCATTTGAGGGAATTCCAAGTTTGATAAATTTTTAGTGTAAATAGCAAACATGTAAAGTTAGGGATTTAAATCAAATTCGTCCTCTATCATTTTACCTTTATCTAAATGATCCTCTATTTATTTGCTTTATCAATTTAGTCCTGTATTCCTTGAAGTTTCGCCAAAATGGTCCTAATTTGGTGAAAAATGGTTCTAATTGATTTTTGTGTTTTATTTCAATTTTTTTATTTGGCAAAGATGGCCACTTAGTGTGCCACATTGAAAAAAAAAAAAACCACATCACAGGTTTCGCCGAATAAACTAGTGTGCATGACTAAAAATGTGGCATTTTATGCTTTATGCATTCAATTAAGACCTAATTGAAGAAATGTGAATTGATATAGGACTAAATTGATAAAGAAAATAAATATAGGACCAAAACGGTGAGGTTTTGTACATTTTTAGGCCAATTAGGATCATTTTGGCGAAACTTGAATAGATACGGAACTAAATTGATAAAGTAAATAAATAGAGGACCATTTTGATAAAGGTGAAAAGGTAGAGGACGGATTTGGTTTAAATCCCTGTAAAGTTATGTTTGGATGGAGGAATTTGGACCTATGGTTTTAAATCCACTCTACTTGCTTGGTAAGACATTCAAATTATTTCAAATACTTAGCTTGACTACAGTTCAAATTGAGAGAATTTTAAATATTTGACAAAGTCATGTCATTTAATATTCATGAATTTTTAAATCTATTCATTTTCAAAACTCTTTGTATTTCATATCCAAATGCAAGCTAAGTGAAATTAAAGTGAGGACTAAGAGTTGTGTACACATGCAGATTGTTGAAGAAGAGGAAGTGAAAAATTGTTTGGGGTGGGGTTCATCAATTGTTAGTAATAGAGTAGATGCAGTTTGGGAGTTGGTAAGAAGCTTTCTTCTTGCAGGTATGTTCGGACCAGATTACAAGGAAGGTTTGCTGCTCCAGATGCTTCGCCTCGTTGGCTTACTTTGTCCTAGTTTAACTGCTCATGGACTGCAAGATTATATCAACGCAACACGATTGGCAACTTATTGATGATGTTACATTGCTTATAATCATCTATTTCAATTTATATGTTGGTTCATCATGTATATTTTTTAAGGGAGAATTAATTCTAATAACCCATTTTACATTATATTTCATTTAAAGGAACAATGACTCAAAGTCATATTCTTTTCTTATTTCAAAAAAGGTAAATGTGAATTATAATTTTAATTATGGTATTTTTCTCATAACTTGCACATTAGCCTCCCAAAATAATTCATTATAGTGGAGTATACATAATTCTTCTTTTCTTTGAAACCCGTCCTTCAAAATTTTCATCTACTAGTGTCGTTATAGAATATTTCAACTTATATTAAGTATGACTTATGCTAAAAGGAAACCTATAGAACACCCTGATACAATTCTTCAATACAAGCAGAATGCGTGTGAAAGTATGTGTGGGTATTTTTCAGAGTGTGATGTGTAAAATGTTGACAACACAGTACACTGCAATACAGTTGAAGACTTAAAACACTTGGTAAATGGAATTCAAAACTTTTTCATAGATTAAATTAATCTATGAGTGCCTCATGACAAAATCTCCACCATAACTTATAGTGATACAAACAAAGATCTAGAGTTTACAAACTTAAGACCTAAAACGGTAAGGTGTAAAAACACATCACTGAAATGATCTAACAATAGAATAGAAAACTAATCTTCCAAGATCCTAATCTAGTATATCCTCAAATCTAATTGTTGATTGGAGTGTTTTTGCGCTTGACCAACAAAAAGAGAGACAATTACGACTCTTCTATGCTAGATGCACTAAGCACTCGATACTGTAACTCTTATTTATTTCTCTTTAGCGTTCAAGTTTCTCAACCGTTGGCCTGAACCAATAAGTCCATTTGGAATGACCAGGAAATAATTCCCTTCATTAACTCCATGATCGAAATAACCGTCCATGATGTGCATAACTTCCTCAGTGTATTTTGCAACCGCTTGACCTGGAAACTTCTAAGTCTTCAACCTCACACAACATTAAGCGCACCACATAGTAATAGGAGTTAGTGTTAGGAGAAAAGACAAATTATCTAATGTTATCCAGAAAATTATCTCAACATTTATGCCAACACTGGCATAACATTAACAATCTTCCCCAATTTGGTCTTTCTACTACAATCTCAGTAATGTGTGTGTAACAGACAATGACAAATTAAGCGCACCACATAGTAATAGGAGTTAGTGTTAGGAGAAAAGACAAATTATCTAATGTTATCCAGAAAATTATCTCAACATTTATGCCAACACTGGCATAACATTAACAATCTTCCCCAATTTGGTCTTTCTACTACAATCTCAGTAATGTGTGTGTAACAGACAATGACAAAATAAATATCTAAGAAAATATTAGATTGCCAAAAACACCAAAGATATAAATATAATTCTCTAAGCATAAATCAAATGTTTAGGCCAAAAAAATTCAAAATAAAACAAGTTGTTCTTAAACAAAAGACAACAACAACCTAACCAACTATTGTTCAGAGCAATTTAAATGGCAACTACTTAACAATAAAACATAAACCAGAGCAATTACATCAGAGGAAAACTTAATACAAGTTGGGAAAGTATTGGTTTGTTAATAAAACAGTTGCATCTTCATAAGACCTGCACAGACTCCCTCATACTTGAATTCCCCCTATACGTAAGCTCTGCAGTGACCTTCAAAGGTCTCCATACAATTGTTTCACATATGTTTGGATCATCTACATCAGTCCTTGGAACAGTAGCATCAACAATTATACCTCCTAATGCATCATCGTTACCAATAACACCTCCTTGGTTAGAACCACAATGATCAGATGGTCCAGCAACATCTTCAGTTCTTGGATTTGAAAGCAGAAACCTAAAAAACATTCTTTGTTTCTCCATCCACGAAAGTGTTTCTTTGAGATTTGCGGTTATCCTATTCAAGTCTTTGATTTGATCCACAATCTCATCATTTGTAACAGATTGGGAGTTAGAAATTACAACCTCATCATCAAGATATTGAGGTTCATCTTCTTTAGCTTCTGATGTTGCCACAAGTGGAGCAACATTTTTGGGAACATATGTAGGGTCGTTTTTGTGCTTAGTCTTCCTTTGAGTTCTCCCAGCATCTGGATCATTTCTATGCTTTGTCTTTCTTTTAGTCCGGACAGCAAAGAAAACCTTAAGAGGAATGATCATCCCAGTATCTTCCTCAGAATACACATCCTTCATCTCAGCATCTGGTTCAACTTCAATATCCTGAGCAGCTTCAACATCAAACTCGAGTTCATTCTTCTCTTCTTCAGAATCAGATACCTCAATAGGCTTTGAACTGATTCCATCATCTCTAAGCTTGTTTCTCCTAAACTTAAAATAATTAATTTTCTTTCCTAAATTCCTAAATGACATACTTCTATTTCCACCATACCTTGTAAAAGGTAGGTTCAAACTTTTTTCTTCTCTTAGCAGCAACTTCCTTCATCTTATCACTTAAACTTTCAGAGTCAGTAGACTCATTTTCACCTTCTTTTGGATCAGAAGGTTCAGCAGATATCATCTCATCATTTTTGCCTTAATGTAGGTAAATCGATTCTAGTTAACTTCTCTTTCTTCAATAGTGATTCTCTGTCTGGTAGAGCAGTGAACCATATCTTCATATGTCCTAATTAGAGGTGTCAACCCGCTCATTTTTTCGGGCCGGGCTGGCCCAGCCCAGTTGTTTTCGGGTCATTTATTTTGAGGCCCGTCTCGGGCCACCGGGCCAAATCGGCCCAATTTTTTTATTTTTTATATATATTATTATTGTACTTAATCTATATATTTACCTCATTTGTTTATGATTTAGTATACAAATTCTACTCATATAGTTATAATAATTGTTTAGTTTGTCAACAACAATTCAATAATTAAATTAAAACTTAAATTCCTAAATAATATTCAAACAACAATAATTCAACAAATCTTAATAAATTTATATTCACCAAAATAAATTCAAAAGTCCATAATCTTATCCAACATAACAACTTTTAAAAGATATATATATTTTATTCTTACAGGAACCTTACCTAATTTTCATTATTTAAAATTACATTATCTATTAAAAAATACTTGTATGATTCCCAATAAATTTTACTATATTCATAAACAACACAAGTGATATTTTAATCTTAATTAGTACTTGGTGTAAGCTAAAGAAGAATAAATATTACCCTAAATCCTAAAAAAAAAATCTACCTATCGGGTCGGGCCAAAAAAGTCTGGTTCTTTTCGGGACTATAATTTTGAGGCCCAGCCCATCCTTAAAACCGGACTTCTCGGGCCGGCCCATCGGGCCGAGCTTATTTTGACAGCTCTAGTCCTAATGATGTAAGTTGCACTGACATCAACATCTAACTCAACATGCAATAAGAAATCTTCATCTGGCAACGTAGTTGTCTCAACACTTTCAGCAACATGAGTGGATGCAGATGGATTTTGAGAAGGGTTTGGTGGATTTTGTGAAAGAGTATGCTAAACAACAAGTGTAACCATGTAGGTTCATATGTTACCATATGAGTTGGATTTTCAATAGGAGTAGGTTCTCTGAAATAGGGGTTTCAAAAGTTGGGTTATCAAAAGGATTTTGAGAGAGAGAAGAAGGGTTACCGGTGTTAGAGTTGTCACCTTCATTTCTGGGCATGAACTTGCTAAGATCAATAAGTAAGGACCCAACGTTGATAGTGGGTCGCACTAGTGCATCAACATCTTGGAAAATGTTCTCAGTATTCGTAATTATTGCGGTTTCAGGTAGCAAGATGGTGATTGGAATCGGTTATTGTGTTGGCATAGAAGACACAACATTTTGCTCGACATTCTGGGGATCATTGTTGGTTGCCATTGATGCAAGAATGTTAAGGGGATTTTCAGAGTTTGCAGAAAAGTTTGTAGAGTTTAGATTGCTTTGAGCTTGTGGATTCGAAGGGATTTTTTAATCAAGCGTTATATCTGCAAAAATTAAAGCACCCAATTAAAATATAATTAAATTTCAGCACTTAAAGCAACTAAAACTGAAAGATGCATCAAATGATACTACTTGAAACGAAAATACTTTAGAACACTTTATGCTTGATCACTCAATTAATTTAAGCTTTTCATAACAATACCTCAATTCGATCATGTATAGAGTAGTCGAAGCACACATAAGAGAAGAGTGGATATGATCGTGTATATAATGAGAAAAACTGCCAGGTACCGTATAAGAATAAGGTGTGGAACGTGGGTTGCAAAATGGAAAGTATGGATTAAATACTGAATAAATTAAACAGTTAATTAAGTACCTTAATAATATCTAAAAAAAATATATTAACAGGGTAAAAATCATATTTAATATTCTAGAATCTTCTAGTTTTCACATTTTAAGAATCAATCAAGATAATTTTTTGTGCATTTGAACCAAAATAGTGATAACATAAATGGTGACACACACACACCACAACACGGTTATAATAATATGAATTTACTTCATATGTGTTGCATATATCATTTCAAACTTTAAATACAATATCAATTAATTTGATAGGGTGTTGTATTTAAGAATACATTTATAATTATCATTTATTGTCATATTTAACAATTACTAGTAACAGGGCTACCCGTGCTTCGCACGGAAGTAATTTTTTTAAATTCTTATTCTATATTATATTTTTTTATTTGAATGATATTAAAATGGACCTCTTTTTTTCTTTAACAAAAATAAATAAAACTAATAGTTACATAAAACCCATTTATATTCACAAATATAAATAAAATGTTGTCATTCATTTTTTATTATTATAAATAAAATTACTAATACATTTACAGGTTTGCGTTAATGTTTTAACACAACAATATTTAAAAATTGAATTTTGTTAATTTATCATTTAAAAAGTAGTCATTTTGATAAAATTAAAACTATATATGTCAAATAAGGCAAATATAATGCACAAATTATTTTTTACTGTTAAAAAGTGAAATTTTTTGAGGACTTATTAGATCATTTTTTTATTAAATAAATTTAAGTTAATTGATAAAGAGTTTATTGAAGAATATCGTGAAATAAAACATAAATAAATGGTGTTTGAAATATATTATTTTTTCCGTATTACTTTGATATTTATCTATTTAAAAAGGTGAATGTACTCTATTTCTATTTTGGGAAATGGGAAAAAAATTGGGACAAACCTTTTTGACAAATGAAAAAATTATAGTGGGACGGGCCTTTTTGGGAAATGGAAAAATAAAATTGGGACAGAGGGAGTATTACTTTAAAAATCAATAAGATTTACTAAAGTTAATTTATTTATAAAAAAAAACATAATATATATATATATATATATAAATATATATATATATATATATATCATTCCTTAGTTAATAATCTATGACTAAATATATTTATCATTACAATTAAATTTATTTAATGATAAACTCTCATATAAAAATTTCAGGGATCAAGGATCCACTAATTGTAGTCCAAATTGAAATATTCCGCAGATCCTAATTGAGTCAGACCGGGTCAAGTGAATATTTCTAAAAACTCACGCAAACACATAATGTAGAAGTTCGCTCTCAGGTTGAGTTACTATAAGCCCAAACATGTTGTAGTATAAGGACACATATGTGAACTTATTTTAACACATATAAGGTATGTTTTAGTATAAGGACACATATTTGAACTTATTCTAACAGATGTAAGGTATTGAAAAATGTGTTATTATATGAACAAAAATATGTTATTGTATGAACAAAACCTGTACAAATTCGGGAAAAAAACCTATAGTTAAAGAGATAAATAATGGATTAAAATTCACATATTTGTCCTTATAAAAACACATATTTGTTTTAAAGTTACTGTAAGGACATATATTTATTTTTGTAACGGCTAGTAACACATAATTGTTCTTAAGGTAACATATACTTGCCCATATAGTAACACACCTGGGAGCAAGATTTCTATTTTGGCCTTGGTGTAAAAAAAATTCTTAGGATTATTTATTTGACCCAGTACGATACACTTAGAATACATGTTGCATATTCTTTAAATGGGCTATAATCTTACTTAAAATATTTCAAATGAGTGTTGCTCTAATTTAATTGAATGTAAAAATTAAGCATTGAAGTATATGAATTATTGTAAATAAAGATTTTATAATATTTCAAATCGATGATAATATTGTATAAAAATAAGGATTAGAGAATTTTTTTTAAGAGAGTAATTTCGTAAGATATATTAGATAATGAACAGCTAGAGATGGTATTGTGCTCAATTGTTCTCGATAAAAAAAACCTATAATATAGCCATTTATAATTTATTTACTAAAATAAATAAATAAATATTATAACTACTTATTATTGTTTTTTTTTTTTTTTTTGTATGAAAGATAGACAACACTACATTTGGGTATAACACACACCCTTCCAAAGGACAAAGTGCTGGAAATATTCAATATATTTGGGCTTCCATGTGTCAAATTAAATGTGTATAATTGTCTTAAGGAATCCCAATTAAAATGATCCACTAAAGTTTAAGTTATGGGCTTATATGACTATTAAATGAACATGAGCTTTATGTGTAGATATCATTAGGGACTTTTAATTTGTCGAGGTACCTAATTAAAAGAAAATGATAACTTATTATTATAAGTAGGGTCATGGTCCCTAAACATCAATAAGTTCACTACATATTATGTATTCTCTCTACAAAATATTGAGGAAACGGTGATATTGGCTGTTTGAGAAACCATCATCTCAATTGTGTAAGAATTGATATTCAAATCGACCCATTCCGCTATTATGATTAAGTATTCTCTAATTTCAGTTAATTATGGTAAATCTCTAAATTGATTAACTATTTGTGTTGAAGAATCTTTATATATTTTTTATAAAGCATGCTATTTAGATCTATTAAATTTTTTAACACAAAGGTTTACAACAAATTACAATATATTACTCCAAAATGAAAATTGCATGTATTAAAACAAAGACAACAAAACTCCCAAAATACTTTAAAATCCTAGAATAATACTTTGGGTTGAAAAGTTAATCTTCAAATATGATATTCGGACATCTCAACTCTATCCCCGTGATCCAATAGAAGTGCTTTGATTTCTTCCAGCAATGTATGCACCAAGACTTGTTCACTGCAAAATATGACAACATTTCAAGATTTCAGTAAAAGGAAGATTTGCGTAAAAAAAAGTTAAACTTACACTCATACCTCACATGATCAACATGCTGAAATTGAAATAGGCTATGCACATGAATAATATGGAATCAACGGTCGTATTACCGAAGAGGTTATATACCAAATATTTGATATCTTTACTGCGTCTTAAGGAGAAAATTGATTTACCACTACGCGTGTAACAATTGTGCATTAATAGATTAAATAAATTGTGTCTAATATCTATTCCACCGTTTTTCCATTAACAGGAGATGTTTAGGCCGTATATTTCAATCACGTTAATCACACATATTTGTTATCTATAATCAAACATTCAAATTAAATTATGTAGTAGAAGATTTTACGCTAGGATTATGCATGAGTAATATGAAATAACTTAACCAAATATATATTAATAAAGATTGATTTTTGTATGCACTGAAGTGTATGGTATGCACATGAATTAATTTTTTTTTTTTTTTTTGCCCCAAACAGTAATTAGTAATACCCAAGAAGTAAACAATATATTTGGTAATTGTATTAAAATTAAAGAATATTGGTGAGTGAGTATCTTTAGAGACGTATGTGAAAGTACTACATGTTGGATAAAAATATAATTTTAAAGTTGTATATTTAATAAAAAAAAAAAGAGTAATGAGTTAAGAAGTGGGTGAACTTATTAAAATAGTGTAGGAAGATAGTTACATTCTATAAAAAAAATTGTAAAAAATATAGTATTTAATTTAATTTGATTAGTAATTAATAATTTTCTTATTTGATTTCTGATATATAAAACAAAAGCAATGTTATTTATTTTTAAAATATTTAAATAATAATAATTTATTGGCCAAATTTAAACCTTCCAAAATAAACTCAAATCATACTATGCTACATGGTTCGATTGGGCTTAATTGACACGGTCTGGCCTGACTGGGGATGAATTCAGGCCCAATTTAGGTTTATTAGGGCTAATTGTTCATAAATTTGCAACTCTTAAAAATTTCAATCATTAAATTGGTAGCTCCAAAGTTATGTTCCTTATAAAAATCAGAATATTAACTTTCACCTTGAAGATTGAGTGATAGATATTAACTCTTCAAAGTGATATTTACTTTGTTGGGGGATGGGTAAAAATGAGGATAGTAACTCTTCGGGGTGAAAAAAGGAGGATTTAAACTTTTGGAGCTGACAATTTAAGGACAATAACTTTTAAGAATAGTTAATCTTTGTCATATCAATCCAAATCAGTTAAAATTGGGTAAAAAAATCAACCTAAATTCAAGTCAAATCACGCCAATAAGTGTGAATTTCAAGTCGGGTTAATTAGTCTAATTTGCTTTGATTCAGGCTGATTTGGCCTTAAATCTTTACTTTTAAAAGTTAATGTCCTTAAATTGTCAGTTCAAAGGTTTAAAATCCTAATTTCCCTATCACCCCTAAGTTACGGTCCTTACGAAAATCATTCTTGCTCCGACATGAATATCATTAGTTGTTTTCACTTAAGAGTATTAGTTGAAGGGTACCTAGGGTATTAGCTGTTTAACTAAATGATATTAATCTGTTACACTAAAGAGTATTAGTTGGTTACACTAAAAAGTATTACAAAATGATTCATATATGAACCAATTTTACTCTATACATACTCTTGAAAGATTGGTTATTTTGATATTGAATATATTAATTAAGAGTAGGTCTTGTGTGAGTCTCATCTCATGACATGAGACGGTGTAAAGGGGTATAAATTGGGTATGACACCACAACACGGTTATAATAATATGAATTTACTTCATATGTGTTGCATATATCATTTCAAACTTTAAATACAATATCAATTAATTTGATAGGGTGTTGTATTTAAGAATACATTTTACATTTATAATTATCATTTATTGTCATATTTAACAGTTATAATCCTTTAGCAACATATTGTATGTGATACAAATTAACAAGAAAATCAATTGTTAATTAAAATTGTGAATTTGTAATTATGAACACATAATATATAAAATATCAATACCTAGATCAATTGGTAAATTTTATTATTAATTAATAGTAAATAAGTAATAAATAATATCAACACCTACAACAACTACTATATTTTTAGGCTTGGACAAAAAGTAATATATTAAATGAATAAACATAATTAAAATTGAAAAAAAAAGTGCTCGATAAACGTGAATTTAATCCCATACTGAAGTAGTGCAAGAGACGTGAAATGGCCTATGTTTCCTATATATATGTGCTCCATGATCATGTCAGCCATAATTCCCCAAAAAACGAGCTCGTAATTATTCTTCTCCTCCCGATGTGTTGCTCTCACTTTGAAATCCTATGTCGTCTTCCTTCTTGTCATTCCAAAAAATCTCTTCTCTTTGCTAATTAGGATCAAGCAACCGGATGACCATTGGGTATCAATGGATGTGCATTTTTCATGTAAAATTACTTTAATACTGTCATGGACATAATAGGATTTAGAGTTGGGCATTTATATATTTTACTATTAAGGGATTGACCAATTTAACTAATATTTCTATTGGGCTAAAATATATTACTAAAGTTCATTTATATATTTATTTAGTATTGTTCCATTTAAGAGGTTTTTTTTTAAAATAAAAGTGTATTGCTTAGTTGCAAGTACACAAAGTACCAAGAAGATCGTTCACAATAGATAGTGGTTCATCCCAGTAATGAGGGCTAGGATAATCTGTAACAGCCCTAGCAAGACCATGGACCATAAAATTAACATTTCTACAAATATGTTTGATTTTAAAATGGTGAGAATAAGAAGATAAATGCTTACAATCTTTAATGATATTACCAAACGTAGAATCATTAGCTCCAACAACTAGCATAGCGTTTGTGACAACTTGAGCATCCGTTTCTATGATCATTTTCCAATAGCCTAAACCAATAAACCAAGAAAGTGTCTCGTACAAACACATGGCTTCTCCTTCCTCGGCCTGAATTCTTCCAGCTATTCTTCCTGCTTTACAGGTAATGAAATCTCCTCCTTCATCTCTAGTAATCATTCCAAAACCAACTTTTGAAGACTCATTTAAAAAATGCATCATTCGCATTAATTTTGTAGTATGTGGTCGTGGATTTGTGCCACTCGTTACAACTGGAACTTGAAGGTATACGAGTATGGGGTTTGTTCCATTTTCAAGTATTGCACCATTCATGAAGGACAATGTTAACCAAAAATATCACAACAGTTGTAGCCTCTTATCTCTCTTCCCAAAAAATATTGTTCCTCGTCTTCCAAATACGCCATAAAGTGGTGGTAAAACTTCAGTAGCTTCTTACGACAATTCTCGAATCATAGTATAAATAAATGAACTCGTTGTTTTCAAAGTACTTGCCACTGAGTTGCAAACTGGGAGCAGTTTGGTGAGCCGCTAACATTCTTTTGTAAATGTTTACTCCATAAACAGATGACAATCGTTTTCAAAATCAGTAGCATAAGTTGGACACACATTACTCACATCTAGCCTCTTCTTTAATAAATTCAAATTTGTAGGAATAAAGTTCCTACAAAGTATCCACAAGAAAGTTTTTACTTTATGAGGGGTCTTAAGTTTCCATAGATACAACCAATCCCCTTGTACTCCATACTCTTCATCAACCGTAAGCTTTGAGGCGAGCTTATATGTTGTTCTTACACTATATTTCCCATCTCTACTGAAATGCTAAATCAACTTATCTTGATACCCTGGAGGTAGTAAAGGCATTTGTAGAACGTTTAATATCATCATAAACAAACAACTCGTGAATGAGATTCATATTCCAAGCTCTCGAGTTTGGGATCAATATATCTGCTACCTTCAACTCATGAAGGAAAACTGAAGTTGTGCTTGGCAGGAAGCTTTTATCAACCGAAAGCCAAGGGTAGGACCACACATTGATAGAGGCTTTTGTTCCTATTTTCCCTCGAACTCCTTTTTTCAGCAAATCTTGAGCCATCCAAGCGCCCCTCCAAGTAAGACTTGGACTATACCCTAATGAGGCATTTAACTAATTCCTCTTGGAAAATATTTGGGTGTGAGAACTTTACACACAAGGGTGTCCGAATGAGAGAAGAACCTCTTACCAAATGACCTAAGCATGGCAACATCGAAGATGGAGATTCCTGAAACCCATTCCTCCATCATTTTTGTGTACATATATGTATCCAATTTTGTCCATTTAATGTCTTTTCTCGTATCCACACTGTTACCCCACCTAAAGGAACCCATCGTCTTCTGGAGCTCATTAAGGTAATAGGAAGCATAAAGGTACTCATGCATTAAGCAAGAATAGCTTAGCTGCTAATTTAATTAAACTTCCTTCCCAACCTTT
The DNA here is from genome assembly GCA_947034835.1 of Ballota nigra. Lineage (NCBI taxonomy): Eukaryota > Viridiplantae > Streptophyta > Magnoliopsida > Lamiales > Lamiaceae > Ballota > Ballota nigra. Next base: position 124,645,566 of record OX344723.1, read on the forward strand.
GACAATTTCCTTTTACTTCACCCTTGAAGTTTGCTCCACAGTTTATCTCGAAGATAACTAAAACTTCTCTCTTTCTTCTTCCAATAAGCGAAGGAAGACCCAGATAACAACTAGTATTTAAGGGTTACCACGCTTCTAGAATATCAGCCAACTAATATCTACAGTCATCATGCACATTGCTGCTAAAAAAGATTCCAAATTTCCCATAATTTATAGCTTGTCCTGAAATAGGTTCATAAGTAAAGGACATGTTTCAAAGTATTGCATTCCATCTATAATGCTCGACATAATAACATACAACATCAACAAATAGAAGATCAGAGATCATATAGGAGCATTGTGACACACTCGATTTGGAGTTGGGGCATTCATATATTTTACTATTAAGGGATTACCCCATTTAGTTAATATTTCTATTAGGCTAAAGTATCTTATTAAAGCCCACTAGTATTTTCCTCACCCGTGCTTCGCACGGCCGGTATTGTTTACTATATAACATTCACAATAATACTGTATTTTAAATTTTAAGCATATGAACTATCATTATTTGTAAAGATATCTAACATTTTTTTCTTTTCTATATTACACTAAAATATCATTGTTTGATTTAATTTTTTTGTATACATTACTTTTAAAATTCTAGAATACGTTAGAATTAATTATAAATTAACATAACTTATTTTATATTTTTCAACAATGAAACGATGAAACTCTCAGAAATGCACATGAGATTATAAACACACCAAATAATATATCTGGTTATAAAATCTATTAATTCCCAGAATGAATGTGAATATTCCATTCCCATCTAGATATATAAATTTAATTTTTAAAAAATTAAAATTTTAATGATAGGGTTATTTATATGAAATCATGAGTTAAAGACACACGAATTTTTTTTTAATAGAATTTAATGTAATTATTAACACACAAAAATTATTCATTTATTTATAATTACATGTCACATGACTTGATAATTATATAAGCTCATGTTCAAAACATTGTCAAGGATATTAAAATAATAAAGCATTAATATTAACGATAAATTTTTTTAATTTTTTGAAAATTTGTATTTTATAAAATTAGGAACCAACCTGAAAATTATTATTTTAAGATTTTAGCCAACCAAATAATTAGCCAACCAAACTTTTAATTATCCAACAACCCAATTATCCACAATAACATTACTTCATTTAATAATAATTTAATATCAATTAAAATGATAAACATTGCAGTAGAAATAATATATTAAACAATTAGACAATGGGCTACATGAACGCAAATTTTCACACCAAGGCAACACGTGTATAAGGATGACTACAGGTGGAAGAATGTTATGAACTAACCATTGCCCACACTAAATTTCATTTATCATACAAAATGATCTTCGATAACTTCTATATAAAAAAATCCTTTCAAACACAAGGCCCCAAACATTATTAGTCTGTGAACTACCAACACCACCATGTTTCTGCAACTATACAGCTACATTCAACATTCCACAATCAACGGGATCGATATATTGAGCAAGATAAATAAGCTATCCTGGTATTCGATTATACAATTCAACCGAAGATATCACAGCAACAAACTCTTTAAAAATTTCAAGGTAAAACTCAGATATTCATTTCGATTAATACACTATTTCTTTATAAATCTTTTAAATTATTTATATTTACAGAGCAGGAGCAATAAAGGCATCAATCACAGCCGGAGAAAGATCAGTAAAGTGGGATAGGAGATGAAAGAAACATTTATAAACCCATATAAAAGAACAGATGCATGCCAATTTTGAGGACATTCAACTCATTATTTATTAAGTTTAAGAATATGTAGTTTACTATAATTATTAGTTTACTGCAATGACTAAACGACTTCAATTTTTTGCAGATTCAGAAAATAGGGCATTCTGTTCAATTTTGCAGATTCAAAAAACAGAGCATTTTGTTCAATTGGTGAAAATTATAAAGTAATATTAAAAGGTATCATTTTATTGGAATTGTTTATTAAGAAAATAAAATTATCATTAGTGCATCGTCAATTGTGTTGCATGTCCAATATTTAGTGGCTGGACAATTGCAATAATTAACGGGTAGTTAATACCATTCAATATAGAACCATAATAATGTCAAAAGTAAATAGACAATTGATTTAGCAAAATAACCTATTATTATTAACCAAGATCAAATCTGTTTATTTTAGTGACATATATGATATGTTTCAACTTGACACTAAATCAGGGAACCATTAGTTATAAAACATCCAAGAGACGATCAATGCACCAATCGATACGAAGGTACGAATGAATCTTAACTTTAACATTACTACATAGCTTTACCATTAATAAGCCAAAAGAAATAAGTAAAAATAACCGTATACTTTATAAGCTCGAAAGAATCAACCGAAAAAGGAAAGAAACATTGTTGATGAATATCTCATATTTAAAAAATATATCACTACAATCGTGCTATATTTAATTTGGTTTTTACGTTCTATCTACTACGTATGAAACTGATTTTTTTATAAACACAATATATTAGTATCGACTGTATACGAACAAATGATATTAACATACAATAAATGCATTGATGATTTAAATTTTAATGTGTTATAAAAAAAATTACAACAAGAGATACTGTTAAAGTTTTATAGATTTAAATTCATATAGTGATAAAAAAAATCAAAGATTTAAAACAATATACCAATGTATTGTACGGCAATGAAATATTTAAAAAGTTTGGTATCTTTAATAGATAATAAAGGTGTGAATAAAATAATTTATTTTTAAAAAATAAGAAACAATAAATTGAATATAAAATAGTTATTCCGTAAAATACTAGTGCACCATCAATAATAATATGGATTGTCAAATATATTTTGATCAATCATAACAAACTTAGCATAATATGTCAAACAAAAAGTTCAATTATTCATAAAAACCCCATTATTGTACCTAACTTATTCAACATAAAATACCATCGGTACGAAGTAGGCTTACTTCTCATCATCACTTATAATAACACGTTTCGTCTTCTTCAAAGAATTACAACACGAAGACTTGTCATCAAGAGCCCTATTTAATATAAAATCTTCATCATGCTTCTCTATACCATCATCATCACAAATAAAACTTCTTATTGGCGAGTAACAACTATGGACTTTCAAACATGCAAATAAAAAACTCAATTACTTTAGTTTTGTAATTGAATAATTAAAAAAATATACCAATAAATAAGTAAAATATAATACCTTAGATATGTTTGAATCGGAAACCGAAATATCCGCCATCCCCTTCTATAACATACAATCAGACGGAAAAATCAATTCATTTATATATATAAATATAAAATTCATATTCATAAATAGTATTGTACAAATAAGTACAATTAAACATTCTACATTACCTCATCGACAGAATCCAATTTGGAATACCTAGAAATCAATGACAAATCTGTGTAAACCTTAACAACACTAAAGACTTCAGAATTACGTACAACATCTTCCGGTTTTATTTGAACTTTAAATAGAAGAGTATGATCCATAAGATCCTGGATTTCGATTGGAATATAAGAATGATCATCCTGCATTAGTTTTTAAATTATAATATAATCAAGGGATTAATTTTTAAATAATTAGCAAAAAATATTTTTAATTTATTTTGTTATAAAAAATATATATTAGAAAACTTACATTATTTCCAGATTCCAAAAGCTCATAAGCTTTTTTCTGGATCAGCTCACAACAAATATTATCCCATAAATTCAAAGTAACATTGCTTGTTCCGTCCACGACAATTACTCTCATTCCATACCTACATTAAATAAATAAATTAAAAAAAAAACATTCAACCTGTATAATTTTTTGAAGTTTTAACAGTAAGAAATAATTCCAGTTATAAGTTAAATACAAAAAGTATAACTTATAAAAAAAAACAGCGTACTTTATAACAAAAGAAGCATCCCTTATACCACATTTGAGACATTCAAATTTCCCTTCTTCCTTAAAAACTTTCCGAGAACACTTCTTGCACGAATAAAACCACCAATTATCATAGGACTCCAATTCGATAATTTTAGCACAAATCCAAAAAGACCCAACCTACAAATTTTGTAAAATAAATTAATTATAAAACAAATACAAAATTGATAAATGTTAAAAAAAAAAGAAAAAAATGATAAGAAAAACTAACCATAATATGATCAAGAACCCACTGACTTGTTTTTACATCAAGATTATTATTAACTACAATAACAGGTGTACCACTGAGCGATGACCAAGAGAAAGACCCAGATATTTTCTTATCCTTGGAATTGATATTAAACCTACAAACATAAAATATAAGTTAAAAAATAGAAAATATTAGTTTAGTAAATTTAATTAAAAATATAACACATAAATGAAAATATATTTAAATACCTATTCCTCAATTTTGAAATTTCATCAATATCGTCACCAAAAACAATCCTCGAAGTGTTAAAAGAATTCGATATGAAAACATCACCTGTAAAAAAAATGGTGATTATAAAAATATAATTTTTACACGGTGATTATAAAAATATAAGCATTATATAGGAAATAATATTCAGTAAATTTGAAGTAATAGCATAAGTATATAATTAAAAATAAAATCAAACATATACATACGATTGAAAATCTTAGGTCGGAACATTTGAAATATAAGGATTGGAGGAAGATCACATCCAGAAGCTTCAACTTTTCTCAATTCATTGATAAAATCTCCCCAGAGTGAAACTTTCAATCTCAAACCCCTGATAATAATATATAATGTTTGCAAATTAACATAAATAATAGACTCTCAAAAGGGAATAAAAATGTTAAAAAAAAATAAAGAGAATAACTCACGAGCTATCCTCTATAATAACATCCAACAAATTTGTTTTTCTCGACAAAACATCTTTCTCGACTATTTCACTTAGGTCAAATATCCTTCCAACAACATCTGACATATAAATATAATGGAGATCATAATCTAAGATTTTAAAATAATTAGAAATAAAATAATTACACAAATATATACCTATAAGAACATTTTCATCGATATCGGAATCGACCGACAACTGAGAAAAATCCTTCAATAGATACATATTACGTGGAAAGTCCAAATCAGTAGTTTGAACAACCCTGGTTGTTGAAATAAATTGGATTTTGTAGTTATTGGTAGTTGTCCTGAAAGCCAGCTTGTTTGCAGTCACAAGAAAATTTCTAACAGTGTAGACTTTTCCCTCAATGATTACATCCTTAAATTTGTCAAAATGATTAGGCTTTATGGTAGCATGAATCCTATCACCCTACAACAGACAACAATAAAGTCATAAGGAAAAAACACAAATGAAAGTTATAAATTAATAATATCATTTACAATAATTATTTATTAAATAGAAAAAAAAACAATAATTTCACATAAACACCTCAAAATCATGAAATACACACTCCAAATTCTTTAACGGATTCTTAATACCGAACGCAGGACCAGCATACACACGGACACATCGCAATCTTAATAACCATGAAGTCTTCGTTGGGTTTATGTGTCTAATCAAAGATACCGTAGAAGACATATTGGTCTTTGATCTATTTCCATTGAAAACACAAATAAAACAAAGGTCATTCAAATATCAAAGATATAATTGTAAGAAATAAATTTAAATAACTATAATCAAAAGTAGTTAACCTTTCAAAAACAATAATAAGTTAGTGCAAAAGAAAATGGATGTTCCATATGTATTTATACTGTTAAAAAATTGAAATATTTAGGAAGAATAATAACATTAAGGCAGAAATTATTCATAATTAAATTTAGGGGTAGTTACCTAGAGGTACACTATAGAGAACTTTATTACCTAGAACTTGTAATTGCATTTTTCATTTTCAAGCACTACATTGTAGTGTAGTGTAATTTCATGAACAGTACACTGACGGTACACTGTTCACTGACATTGATGTGACTATAGTGTACTATTCACTGACAGTACACTGTTCACTGCAGCAACTTTTTCGATTTTTTATACTACACTATTTTTTAGTGTACTATAGTGTAACTTTATATACCACTGATATGTTGAGTATACTACATTGTTATTTTTACTATACTACACCATTATTCTTTATACTACAGTAGTATTTAATATACTACACCGTTATTTTTAATATACTACACCGTTATTCTTTATACTATAGTATTTTTCATTACACTATAGTTATATTTAGTGCACTACATGTTATTACGTATACTATAGTTATAATTGCTATTCTTTATACCATTTTGAAGCAAAGATCAAAACAAATCCAAAGCAAACTGAAAACTAGAATTGAAGCAAATCTGAAGCAATAAATAAACCATTTCTATGAATGTCAAAAACATTTTCAATTAGGTATCCAGAACTCATGTCTAAAACAACTACGAAATACAAAAAACAGTTAACTGATTTTTCTATTAAATTACTGCAGAATAACTGACAAAACTACCACACTGGTAGTATACAAAAACAAAAAAAAATGTAATGTTTTGACTGGGAATGCAGATGAGGGCCACAGTTCATAGTTACATCTAAAATAAGGTTCTTCCAAAATCAAAATGCCACTAATTCTAAACCATTCCAATATCAAACTACAGGTCTATTCCCTTTGTGGATCTTTCCATGTTCTCTGTATAATGGGATGCGATTTTTCTTGAGACGTCTGATTAGTGTGATAATTGCTCGAAATTCATGCATTTTATTTGCCTATTTTATTGGATTTCGTGTGATTATGAACATTAATTTATCTCATTTGTGCTTAATTGTCGAAAAAGGTATTTTTGTTCATTGTGTAGGAAAATGAGTGAAATATGTCCAAAACTGAAGAAGAGTCGAGCAAGGATATTCAAAGGATGAAGAATCAAGTCAAAATACAAGTTGGAATGCAAAGAAGAAGCAAAATATGCCCAAAAAGAGATCAGACCGGTTAGCAATGTTCCAGACCGGTCGGTATCAATAGCCCAAATCGGTATCTTTGCTTCGGGAGCATTAGACCGGTTAGCAATGTTTCAGACCGGCCGGTGCACAAAGGCCCAAACCGGAGCGAACCTCCTCTGCTCGCGAAAAATCAGAAATTTCAACTTTTGGAGGACTTAAATGCAATTTCGGCCAAGGGCTTTCTAACCCACTTATAAATACCTTTCTTCCTGACTTTACACTCAGTTTTTCAAGGGCTTTAGAACCCTAACCCCTTAGAATAGTTTTTTTTCTTTTCATTTTTTCTTTTGCATTTCTTTCATTTTCTAGTATAGATTAGGTTAGATTGTGCTTTCAATTAGTAGTTTCTTTCAATTCAAGCAAGGATTATCAAGTTTTGTAGCTAAATCAACACTCAAGAGGTGACTTCTTTCCTTAATTTCATTTCCCTTTGGTTTAATTTCTTGTTTATGGATTATTTTTCTTTCTTTCATATGAGCTTTTTTGTTATTATGCTTAGTTAATTGCCTTGTGTTTGGGTGTTTGGATTTACATGAGTAATTGAGTATTTGATTTGATTTGTGATATCTATTCTAGTTGAAGGTCAATCTATTAGGATTATGGACTTTGATTGTTCGATTTTATGATTGCTCTTGTAGTTCGTATTTAGATTGTGTGTTTATCCAACGAGAGTTGGGTTGGTGCATGATCTAGTATGGGTGTGAGTGATTTATGAGATTTGAGTGGATATTGAGGTATCGCAACGAGAGTTGGGTATTTTCATTAGAACCCCATATTTCCTACACTTGTTGCTTAATTGAGAAATTGGTGATAAGTGAGAAGATTAACGATCCGATCTTTTCATTTGACGTGTTTACCTAGGCTTATCCAGTACGGTGAATACGTGATGTTTAGTGATTGCTTCTATAGTTGATCGGAAACTTGAATAGTTATTACTTATCGAATCGTGTACTTGATTCTCATGTGATGAAGAACACCCGAACACGTCTCGTTTAATTGTTCAAAAATCCCTAAATTGTTTATTGCTTTCATTTTGTTAATTGCTTTGATTTGTTTAGTTGCTTTCATTTGTGTTTTACATTCGAGAAACCCCGATCCAAAACCTTAGTCCGCACTACAATTACGCGACTACGTATAGTATTAGGGCTATACTAGCCACTAGTCCCTTGGTTCGATATTTAACTTGGTCAATTGCCTTACTATAACAACGATCTCGTACACTTGCGCGTAGTTGAATTTGTGCTTTAACGAATTTGACAAACAAGTTTTTGGCGCCGTTGCCGGGGATTAGTTGGTTTTAGTGTAACTTAGTGCTAGTTGAACGTGTTTGATAGTGCATTTTCTTTTATCTTGTTTGAATTTAATACTCTTCATTGGTGTAGGTGCTTAATTGGATAGATGGACGGATATTATCAATACCCTTGGAATCTATATTTTGATCAAGATGGTATTGTATATCCTCCACAACAAGAGGAAGTTGGGCACTATAATGGAGAACTTTTCGACTATGAGTGGCAAATGCACAAATCTCCTTCATTTTATCAAGATCCAAGTTTCCTTGAAACTTTTTCGAGATTCCTTGAAATGCAGTCTACCTTTAATGATTCATTTGCGGCCTACTTGGAGTGTAATCGCCAAGCCGAAGAAAGGAGGAGAGAGTTAGAAGAGACAACACCCTCCATTATTGTCCCAGATCTTGCAAAACAAATGCATGATTTGCAATGTAAAGTTGATCAACTTTGCTCCGGTGTGAACTATAAAAGTGAACAAAGTGGATTCTCATCCGAATCAAGAATTGATCGGGAAGAGTTAGATCACAACCTTGTTAGGAGTTGCATTGAGCAAGAAGAGGAGGAAGATGAGCAAAAGGAAGAAGAAGTAGTTGAGGAAGTTGAAGAGAAGGTTGAGAGAATGGAAGTAGAAGAGGAAGAGAAAGAAGAGGAAGAGTTGAACTATGCACATATTTGTAATTTCCTTGAAGAAGAAGACAAAGATGAAGATTATATTCGTATTTTGAGATACCTTCAAGGAATACATATTGAAGAAGAAGAGGATGAAGAAAAGGATGAACGAGAAGAGGATGAAAGGGAAGATGAACAAGATGGACAAGAAACGGGTCCAAGTGATGAGAAGGATGATCTTGAATGCAAGATGATTGATGTCATTGAGCATTATGTTGAAGAAACTTGGGAGAATTCTCATAACCCTTTCTATCCTCATATTTTTAATAATCCTCTCTTTGATGATGTTAATGATGATCTTTATCTTATTTGCATTGATAGGAACAAGGATGAAAATGAGAAAGATGGAGCCGGAAATTCGTTGGTTGAAAGTTACGAAGAGGAATGTCCCTTGATGGACAAGAGCTACAACGATCAAGAGAAACAAGAAGCATTGAAGGACGAATTGAAGACCGAAATGAGCATTTATAAACCTTTAATCTCTTCAATTTGTACTTTAGATGATATTGTTTCTATTGATTTTATTTTACCTCTTGAGAACTTTGACCATAAGGTTGAAATAATGAAGATCTTGTGCATCCTTGGAAGAGAAGAGAAGGAACGGAAGGAGATGATGGTGAAGGAGGAAGATGGACATTCATTAGTGAAAACATGCAAGAGGAAGATTGGCGATTGGTCTACGTTTCATGAGAGCCTCCTTGATTTCGAAGCTCAAAGAATGAAGTATAATGGCAAGGAGGATCGATATCCTTGGCCATTCCGATAGGAAGTTTGGTTTTAATCAATAAGTCCGGCAAAGGACACTAAACCTAGCGCTAAATGGGAGGCAACCCATTATTTTTACCGTTTTTAAGTGTTTTTCATTTCTTTTGTTAGTGTGTGTTTGATCTTCTCTTGTTTATCTTGCTTTGTAGGGGATTGGGTACGCTTTGAGGAATGTTGGAGGTATTTCGAGCTCAATTGCAAGAAGAGGGAGAGCTTAAAAGAAGATGAGCTAGAATCAAGGGTGACATTGGTGCAAATTGTGAGGTACAATTGGACCTCGTGCTCAAACTTAGACTTGCTTGGCAATGTCTAAGTTTGGGGGGGTGTTTACTTTTTGTTACAATGCACCGGCACACTATTTGTGAAAAATTGCATGTGTGTTCATTGGGGTTGAGAGCACTTGGTTGTACATTTTGATTGATCGTATCATGGGCCCAAACTTCGAATTGCTTAGCAATATCGAAGTTTGGGGGGGTTTATTTTTTTAGATTTGTTATTCATTTTACACCAAGATGTTCTTGGATTTTTGCATGCATGTGTGATTTGTTTGATTGATATTTTTTAGTAGCTTGCTTAATGTGGTTAATTGCTTGGTAAGTAGTTGGTTGCAAATCTCATTGTGGCACTATTTTTCCAAACTTTTGATTGCATAGCAATGAAAAAGTTTGGGGGGTATGTTCGTTTTACAATTCCATTTGCACCAACTTACTTTGCTAAATTTTTGAAAAATTTGTGCTTAATTGTGGGCTTATTGTATATCTTTGAGTACATTTTTGGGAGTTAAGATTATTTGGCTTGGTGTTGGAGAATCAATAGATGGTGATTGTTGGTTTTTGAGATTTAGTTGAGCTTGATGGTATTGATTGAGACTTGCTTGTTTACTCATTTATGTGACGATTATGCTTGATTTTGTGTTCGATCCATAATTAGACAAGCCCGTGAGCTTTAGAGCCTTTAGACTTGCATATATTTTGGTCTAATTTCTTTCTTGTGAGTATCGTTCATGCTTGTGTGCTCTAGAACTTGCCAATTGTCTTGTTTGAAGCTACATTAAGTGTGAAATTTTTGAAAGTGATATGAGGCCATCTTTGATTTGAAAAGTCACTTAGCCAAATTTTCCATACCAAATGAAAAAAATTCCGTAGTTAGCCCTTTTTAAGCCTATTGACCTATTTTCTTGGCAACCTACAAATTTAGCCAAATTATCCATTTTGTGAGCCTAAATTTTCCTATAAGCTAGTGGAGCTTGAACATGGATAGTGAGGTTGAGTTGAGCGTTAATGTGAATTTGGTGGATGAGTTTGAGTGAAAGTGAAAAGAGTTGAAAAAGACGAGTGAAAAATTGTACAAGAAAAAGATTGAGTTTGTTGTGAAAAGAAAAAAAATTGTGAAGAAACCCTCTCTTGTATTGCTATTTGGTAGAGTTTCAAGTTCAAAAGAGGTGTTTGGTGTATGATGGTGAAGAATGTGCTTGAAAAATGAGACAAGTAGATTGTTGGAGTATGAGTTTTTGAGTTGCAACTTGATCACTTGCGACTTTGTCTTGAGAATTTTAGATGTGTCTATGCGTCTTTATTTCTCGCTCCACTAGTTTACGAGTCACTTTATCAAAAAATTCCTACCTTGACCAAAGAGCCCAACATTACAACCAAATATAAAGTCCTCATTGATTCTTGGATTGATCACTTAGCAAGTGGTGGAGAACTTAGATGATTGGCAAGTTTATGGTAGTTCACTTGTATGAATTGATTGTTGAGAGCATACATTCCATGATACACTTGAGTGATGAGTGAAACACTTACTTGAGAGAAAATTGTGGATTGAGCCTTGATCTTGCATTGATTTGAACATGACGTGTGAACTTGCTAGTTGATTTTTGTACTTAAGAGCTTGACTAGATTGAAAGAACTTGACAATTGCTACTAATATTTTCGACACTCATTTCTTCGCAATCCTCCCACTTGTTCTATTTTTCTTTCGTTGCTCGGGGACGAGCAACACTTTAAGTTTGGGGGGGTGATTAGTGTGATAATTGCTCGAAATTCATGCATTTTATTTGCCTATTTTATTGGATTTCGTGTGATTATGAACATTAATTTATCTCATTTGTGCTTAATTGTCGAAAAAGGTATTTTTGTTCATTGTGTAGGAAAATGAGTGAAATATGTCCAAAACTGAAGAAGAGTCGAGCAAGGATATTCAAAGGATGAAGAATCAAGTCAAAATACAAGTTGAAATGCAAAGAAGAAGCAAAATATGCCCAAAAAGTGATCAGACCGGTTAGCAATGTTCCAGACCGGTCGGTATCCATAGCCCAAACCGGTATCTTTGCTTCGGGAGCATTAGACCGGTTAGCAATGTTTCAGACCGGCCGGTGCATAAAGGCCCAAACCGTGCGAACCTCCTCTGATCGCGAAAAATCAGAAATTTCAACTTTTGGAGGACTTAAATGCAATTTCGGCCAAGGGCTTTCTAACCCACTTATAAATACCTTTCTTCCTGACTTTACACTCAGTTTTTCAAGGGCTTTGAACCCTAACCCCTTAGAATAGTTTTTTTTTTTTTTCTTTTCATTTTTTCTTTTGCATTTCTTTCAATTTCTAGTATAGATTAGGTTAGATTGTTCTTTCAATTAGTAGTTTCTTTCAATTCAAGCAAGGATTATCAAGTTTTGTAGCTAAATCAACACTCAAGAGGTGACATCTTTCCTTAATTTCATTTCCCTTTGGTTTAATTTCTTGTTTATGGATTATTTTTCTTTATTTCATATGAGCTTTTTTGTTATTATGCTTAGTTAATTGCCTTGTGTTTGGGTGTTTGGATTTACATGAGTAATTGAGTATTTGATTTGATTTGTGATATCTATTCTAGTTGAAGGTCAATCTATTAGGATTATGGACTTTGATTGTTCGATTTCATGATTGCTCTTGTAGTTCGTATTTAGATTGTGTGTTTATCGCAACGAGAGTTGGGTTGGTGCATGATCTAGTATGGGTGTGAGTGATTTATGAGATTTGAGTGGATATTGAGGTATCGCAACGAGAGTTGGGTATTTTCATTAGAACCCCATATTTCCTACACTTGTTGCTTAATTGAGAAATTGGTGATAAGTGAGAAGATTAACGATCCAATGTTTTCATTTGACGTGTTTACCTAGGCTTATCCAGTACGGTGAATACGTGATGTTTAGTGATTACTTCTATAGTTGATCGGAAACTTGAATAGTTATTACTTATCGAATCGTGTACTTGATTCTCATGTGATGAAGAACACCCGAACACGTCTCGTTTAATTGTTCAAAAATCCCTAAATTGCTTATTGCTTTCATTTTGTTAATTGCTTTGATTTGTTTAGTTGCTTTCATTTGTGTTTTACATTCGAGAAACCCCGATCCAAAACCTTAGTCCGCACTACAATTACGCGACGACGTATAGTATTAGGGCTATACTAGCCACTAGTCCCTTGGTTCGATATTTAACTTGGTCAATTGTCTTACTATAACAACGATCTCGTACACTTGCGAGTAGTTGAATTTGTGCTTTAACGAATTTGGCAAACAACGTCCAGGCATATTCTTCAGAAAGGGGGGGGGGGGGCAGAATTGCTTGATACGCTTGTGAATTCGTACTTCTCGGTTTCAGGGATCGGGTGAATGACATTCATATAGCACTTCTGATAGGTGGTGACGAGAAAACATTCATCAACAACATCAGCCAAGGAAAGGTTGTACTTGGATAGTACAGTGGTTGCATGAGAGCAGGGGAAACCAGTGATTTGCCAATGACAGCTAAAACAAATAGTTCATACATTAGAGTCATGCACCCCCATCTTTGAATAACAAAAAAATTGGCATATTAACATCACACAAAAGTAAGAATTTGTTTCCGCAAATTTGCCTTCTGTTACGCCACAGTTCATATAAGCCAAGTTCTTATCAGCTTAAATTCCCCCATAAATTATGACAGGATCATTCATCAATTTATTCAAGCATTGATTTGCTAGCAACTAGCATCAATACTCTGTGAAATCCTTTATTACTAAACCAAATCAACACCATATGTAACAAATAATACTACATGCAGCTAGGCTTCTTCAAATATATACTATATGACAGCACTTTAAGCACATTCGAGTCATGCACCTCCCTGTTCGAATAACAAAAAAAATCAGCATATTAACGTCACAGAAAGTAAGAAACTGTTTCCTCAAATTTGCCTTCTATTACCCCATATTTCATATAAGCAAAGTCCTTATCAATTTAAATCATTCAACAATAACTCAATCAGCAATCCCTATCCCATTCTCACTACCTTCATCTCCCCAGCTATGCATCAAACAATTTATTTAAAGAAAATATCAATTTATTCAAAGGAGAATTGTTTAAGCTACCTGCTATTAATCACATCCATTTCATGAAGAATAACGCAATGCACTAATTCCTTCCTCTTCTGCAGCTCCCCATCAGGGCACTGCACGCACTTCGTTTGAGGCCCCATGGCGTCGTACTCCCTAGACATAGAGAAGGACCTCCCTAGCTTCGAAATCTTCCCCGACGCCTTATGAGAAGACCTGATGGAAGTGTTATGTCTGTTCATCTGGGCCTCCTCCTCCCATTTTCTCCAACTGTGAATCTGGCAGAGATAAACAACCGATATTTTTTTTAAAAGCATGTAAGAATGTAAAAAAAAAACATAGAAAAGATAAAAGTATAAATTATTAAATTATCAACAAATTGCATCTCAGAAAAAATCACCAAGTGAATTGCTGGGCTATTTTGAAGGGATGCAACTTTATTTACATGAAAATTTGTTATAGAGATGAACCAATAGATTAAGCAAAGACATCTTATTTAAACGTACCACTGTCATTATTCTCAATAACATTATTATGAATTTTACAAATTTATTCCATTATGCAGGAAAAAAATCTGTTCAACATTACAAAATGGGGTCATTGCTGCTCTTTGAGTTGCTTTTAGACAAAAAATAATCGTACACATATATTGGGGTCCTTAAGGTAGTAAACTACATCCAATACACGATTTCCTTACATGCCCTTGAACAGAACTAGCAAAATAAACTTCAGAAAAAAAACTGAAACATGTGAGTTCTACCTTAAGATATATGTGTAATCGCCATCACAAAAATGAATTTGTGGAGCTGCTCATGTCCTTCATTAGAAGCCCGTTGTCGGCACAAAAACCCCTAGATCCGTCATCATCAAAACGAAACCCTAGATCCGGCGATGGACATTCGAGAAAAGGAAAATGTGAACCTGCATCGTTGGTGCTTAGGACGAGGAGGAGCTCCGGTGGGCGGTGATCGAGCGCCTTCCGTCGCGTTTGTGATACGAACGACGGAGGAATCCACATCCCTAGATCTTCTCCGGCGGTGTCATAGCCAGATTTGTTGGCGGGGTTGGGGTTGGGGGTGCGTGGTGGTAGAATTAGTTGGCGGTGGAGAGAAAATGTGGTGGTCGGATTTGATGGCGGCGGTGAGAGGAGCTTTTTTTTATATCTTCTATTTTGGATTTGTGTGGTGGGAGAGTGGCTGAGATTATGAGGGTGAGAGTTTTGAATTAAAGTATGAGAGAGAAAGATGAGTGGTGACTTGTTATAATAATAATAAAAGGTACGAGGACAATTTTGGAAAACTAGTGAAAATTATGTAGTGGGTTTAAAAAGGAATGTACCTATTTTAAACTCAAAATGTAATTGATGGTGTAAGGGGATAATAGATGAAGTTGTGTACTAGGGGGCAATTATTTCTTAAATTTATTATGAATGAGTATTAAATTAAAGGTACAAATTTCTCAATGTAATTATAGTAATTATTAAATCATACAAATTGCATATAATAATTCCATAACTATTATTAACGATGTATATCATACATATATATGGTTAAAGGAATTGAACATAGATAATAAATATAAATGAGAACATATAATAAGCAATAAAAAATAATGACATTTACTCTTTCAAATTTGTAACTGTAGAAGACCAGAAAAATCTCAGAATGAGTAATTATATATTTTTAACAAACGATGGTTAAAATATTAAATTCATATATTCTTTTTCAAATAACTATATAAAGTTATCATATCAATAATAAGATATATTTAAAAACCCTTGGAAAAAATTAAAATACAAAAACTAAAAAATAATATTATAAAAAATAAATGATTGCGAATTTTTTTAATATTCTACAATGTTATTAGCAGAATACCACAAAATAAAATCAGTAGACATGTAAAAGTATTACTTTAAAGCAAAAATAATTCACGATTAAATTTATGATGATTTGAATATTAAATTTAAAGCATCAATTACTCCAACTAATACTAATAACTTTTAATGCTAATAAATTGCATATAAAGATCATATAAATATTCATAAGTTAGTTAACATACTTAGAAGAAATGAATGTGGACAATAAGAATTTCAAGTAAGAACGAATTATTAGGATTTATAAATAGTGACATTTACTCTTGTAGTTGTCAGCAGAATCTCAACTTCAACAGTCAAATAATTTTATAAATTCTTTAAAAAATAAAGTAATACGTTTTTTTTTTGTCCAAATTAATTTTTTAAAAACCTCAATTAATAACCTAAATTTTAAATGACCTAAATTTTATTAATAACCTAAATTTTAAATGATTCCAAATAGAAAATATTCAAACATCAATATTACTATGATAACAAAAAATATTTGCAAAAAAAAAAGTGCAATATTTTAGAACGTTAATCTAACAACCTCACAAAATTAAAGTAATCAATAACCTTCATAAGTCCATTTAAACATAAAACCAAATCTACATCACTATCAAAAAAATAATAAGGATAAGTTAAACGTAAATACACCAGTAACTATTAATTAAACAATATACAAATATTAGGTATAGGTATACCAAAATAAAAAAAATATATATATTGGAAATGTGTAATTGTTAGATTAGATACCAAAAAAAGTGGAAAAATGTGACTAAAAAATATAACTACTGAAACGAAAACTGAATAATTATTGAACCAAACAATTAGATAATGAATTCTATAATGGCATATGACATTAAATTAAATAAAAACAGAATTAAATTACCAAAATTATAAAAGTATTATAAAAAAAACATCCAATTAGTCTAATAAAAAAATATTGTTGGATACTTAGTAAATTCTAAATATTTCTGAATACCTCACGAAACACAACATTTTTAGTAATGTTGTTTTGAAGAGGACCATTTTCACAGACCATAATTTTTAAGCCACGACGATTAGTAATTCTCAAAATGGCAACATACAACTGGCCATGACTGAACACTGGTTTCTTTAGGAAAACACCTACATTGGAAAAAGACTGCCCTTGACTCTTATTTATATGCATTGCATAAGAAACAATTAGTGGGAATTGTCTCCGAGTGAAGTTGAAAGGCAACCGAGGGTCGGATGGAGTAAGAGACAATCTGGGTATCAAGGCAAGTTCACCAGCACTACTTCCAGTAAGAACTTTAGCTTCAATGACTCTATCACTCAATCTAGTGATCATTAACCTACAAAAAATATATTGTATAAAAAAAATTACAACATAATAAATTATAATATTTAAAGAGAAAAAAAAATGACCGAGTTCCATTGCACAATCAACGCGAATGTTCTATATTCCTCAATAACATAACAGGCGTTCCAACTTTGAGATTTAACTCGTGATCAGGGACACCATAAAATTTCAAAGTATTAAGAAATTCAGGAGTATGAACATTACTGAGAGTATCATAATTAGAATCAGACCTGCAAAGACTATCAGAACTAAAATATGTTCGACACTCCTTTTGTAACGCCCCGAATCCAAAACACATAAATATCTCAGATTCGAGGTGCCACTTGTAACTAAAATCCGAACTATAAAATTTTTGATATAAAAAGGGATAACAAAATCAGAGATGAGTTTTATGCAGCGGAAGAAATGAGTATAATATTTAAATAAGTACCTCAGACATATATATATATATATATATATATATATGAATATAAAGCTTAGTATTTAACAGTAACATTTTATTTAAGCGAGGAACTCCGTGTCGTCTCTATTACTGTCCTTGCTCCACGAAATCATAATCTGCAAGGGTTGTAAAAAGGGGGCGTGAGATTTGAATTCTCACGTGTGGGTGATTTGCAACGTCATGGGATTGGTAAATCCGAAATATGTTAAAGTATACTCATTGAGAAAATATATAATTTATTTAAGCAGTTGATATATAAATATAAATAACATACAACACAAAAGTAACAAGATCACGTAACAATTAATTGGGCATAACAGGGTTTCACATCATATAATTGATACATCACAAGTTAATTCACAGTAAGGGACAGAGCCCAAAATCGTTTTCAAGTATCGGCCAAATCTGCCAAAATCATTTCCAACACATTGTGAATCTCCCCCAAACCGTTTCTCACCAACAAATCATGTGACCATGAATCTGAATAATTATTATCACTCATGGTCACCACATATAATATCAGCGACCATGAATCTGACCTATTGTCACTCATGGCCGTACGTGTCAATCCACAAACATAACTGCTCAATGATTACTCGCTTTCCTCTTTCTCATAAAAACTGTCATTTCAAATTGTGGGGAGAATTCAAATAATTCACACTTAAATTGGTTCATGCTCAGATAATGCCCTTAATCATGCAGTCGTGATTAATTTGAATAGAAACAATAGATATTTTGCATCATATATAATATATATATCACGTAATTCAAATATTTATATTATAGGGATACATTTATGTTGGATTAGTTGTTTTAGATTTATTTAGTCGAGTTCAGAGTATACCAGCACAGCGTATTATTAGCAGATCGATCAACAGATCATCACCCACCTGTTTGCTCCGGGTCCCGTGAACGATGTTCAAACAGATGGTCGGATCCCTCGTGCGTATTCCGATTAGCACAGAGTCCTAATACGAAACTATTTGATTAAAAGTTGACCCTTGAATTATTGAAAAGGCCTAGAAGTTCGTGTTACGAAACGAGGAAGTTGTTATCTTATAAACTCATTGAAAAGGGCCTACTTAAGAAAACACATTAACTTGGTAAATACACCACTTTCAAAAAGGGTAGTGTACTGGGGGTGTATGTACTAATTTCCATGTTGTAATACTATTTCGACTCTTATAAAACAATTTATTTGATTTCCTTTGTTCTTTTATAAAATCTTTTATAATTTTAAAAGCATAACTATATAATTTTTTTCTTGAAAGAATTAAAAGTCTAAGTAATTTTATTTTAAAAAATAATACTAATATAATATAGGTCCCAAATTACTATTTTTCTTGAAAATAATTAAAAGGATAAGAAAGTTTTATAAATAATATTAATCTAATTAAAACCTCAATTTAATATTTTCTTTCTAAAATTTATATTTTATTTTAAAAGAATTTTGAGTATAAATTATATTTTATAAATAAAATTCCCTTTATTAAACTTATTTTGTTTAAAGAATATTATACTAAAAATAATATAATATATACTTTTCTTTATAATTAATAATACTTTTAAAATAGAAGGATAATACTATTTTCCAAAATATTCTTTTTCATTTGTTTCAAACATTTGAACGGTAGAAGACGAGTTTCCCTTTGTCTTTAAAAACTCAACTAATATTACTAACAACTAATTTCATCATCAATCAGCTAATTCAAACTAAACTAATTCATTCACCCAATAATATTAATCCATCTATTCAAAAACACTAACCATCTTATTTCAATGATACTAAACAGTCAAACCAATAACACTAAACAAGCAAATCAACAATACTAAGCAACTATAAGAATAATATCAGTCCACTAATATCAAGAACTACAATAATCTCAAAACAACAATACTTTACTAATTCATCCACGGCATACTTAAACATCAATCCAAAGTCCAAAGTACTAAACCATCTACTGCTATTAAACACTAAATCAAAGTCCAAAAGTTCTAGTTGTTATACAACAGCCTTCGAAGAGAAGAGAAATAAGTTTTAACTTTTCCCGTTCTTGTTACACGGCTCCGAAAAAGGGTCTCGATAAAAAATCCGGAATTATGAAAAGAAAGAAAACGAAACAGAGACCTTACGTTCTCCGGTTCGAGGTGCTAAACGGGCGGCCTAACGGCGTCCTTCGATTTCTCCAAAAACTCCGGCAACAGGGGTTCGGTTCGGCATCATCTCGGAAGAATAAAAACAACAAATCGAGTTATGGTTTGAAATCGAAATTAATCGAATTGAAATTAAAAGAGGATTTTATCTTACTGGAAAAAGGAGGAAGGGGCGGCGTTCGTCTCCTGGAAATCGAACCCGACGGCGCGAGGAGGAGAGAGGAGGCGGCGGTGATGCGATTGGGGCGGCGCTTTGGCTTCGCTTCGATCGGAATTCAGGGAGAGGAAGAAGAGGCGTCGCTGGAGCGGTTGATCGGAGGCGACGGCGGCGGAGCTTCAGCTGGGACGAGCGGTGGTGCTCTGTGGGAAGAGCGACGGTGCTCCGGTCAATAGGGACGGCGGAGGCGGCGGTCGCGTTGGGAGCAGAGGTGACGGTCGGCGCGGCGGTTGCTGGGCTTGAGGCGCGACGGCGGCGCTCGTCTGGGAGCGGATGGCGGACGACGGCGGTTCTGGGCGAGGGGCGGCGGCGGAGCTTCGTGGCGGTGAGGCGTCGCGAGGATGACGGCGCTGCTTCTGGGATAGGGGCGACGGCGGTCTTGAGCGGCAGAGCTTCGTCGGCGGAATGGCTGGTGGCTGGACGGCGTTGGTCAGGCTGAGGCGGCGCGAGGCTGCGCTACGGAAGAGAGGCGTGAGGCGATTCGCTGTGGCGGAGGGCGGAGGAGCAGCGTCTGGAGAGAAGGAGGAGAGACGTTTGGTTACAGAGAGAGAGAGAGAGAGGGCCGAGAGGAGAGAGAGAGAGAGTAAAATGGGAATTGATTTTTGTTTCAAAGAAGGAAGGAGACATGGTCTTTTTGTAGAAGAAAAAACATTAATTTAATTAATTAATTTAAATTAAAAGGAGGGATAATTTATGTGGCTAGGAATTATCTTTATAATTCCTGATATTTTCGTTCTCAGTTGATACGGTTTAGGGAATGTTTGGTTCACGAGTTAAATTCCGACTTGAGAATTAATACAGTTTTAAAACTCAAATAATATTTTAAAGTATTTTAATTATTCTCAATAAATTAAACGGATCGAAATCCTAATTTTAAACTTTGAATAATTAATTTCTCGTAGTCCTTTATCCGTTTGAAATATTCGATTCTTTCTATGAATTTAGGAATTTGTAAAAGGGGTATATATTTAAATTACACAAAAGCACACAAAAATAATAAAATAAAAAGAAACAAAGATAATAATATAAAATAAAGTTTCTAGCAAAATAAAGGTATAAAACGGGACGGGGTATTACACCTTTTGATTTAGCTTGACCATATAGTCATTAATGGACCTAACAGAATCAAGTGTAGGAGCAAGTATAACTCTATCTTGCAGAAACTCATGGTCATACATCCTCGATTTAAAATCAGGGTAGATACAATCAACAATGGAAGCAATTGGATTATCACCACCTTTCAACAAAATATCATCAGGAATAATAATATCCGAACCGTAATCAGTAGTTACTCCTATACTGCCATCACCAATGGACTCAATCCATTCTGAAAACAACTTCATCTCAATCACTCCTTCAGCAGAATCACACTGAATCAATCTCATATTCTTTGTCAAATTTAATACAGTACATGAACTCCACAACCTTGAAGAATTAATTGTAGCATGTACTATATCCTGCCTCTTACCCTTTGGAATAACAGGTAAAATTTGTCTAAAGTCTCCACCAAAAACAATAGTCTTTCCACCAAAAGGGATTTCAGATCTTGACGGATCACATAACTGCATGATATCCCTCAATGATGTATCCAAAGCTTCAATACAATATCTATGAACCATAGGAGCTTCATCCCAAACTATGAGTTTAGACTTAATTAAAAGCTCTGCAAGGTGACTGCCTTGCTTAATGTTGCAAGTAGAATCATCCAGACAATTTATAGGAATGCAGAATCTAGAATGTGCTGTACGACCTCCAGGAAGTAAAAGTGATGCAATACCACTCGATGCAACATTAAGAACTATGTCATCTTCACATCGAATTGCAGCAGATAGAGTTCTCCATAGAAAGGTTTTTCCTGTACCACCATAACCATAAACAAAGAAAACTCCACCAATATCCGATGAAACTGACTGCATTATTTTTTCAAAAATAACACGTTGTCCATCATTCAACTTACTCACAAAAGATTCATACTCCACCCTCAATTGCGGTCTATTATAAGATAACTCGGATAAAATTAATCTATTGCGGGATATCATATTCGAATCAAAAGTTGCAATGGGAAGGCCATCAAAATCATTCAAAGTCTTTCCAAAAGAACGCAACAAATTATCAATCTCCACCAGACAACAATTCTTCACCTCATCATCACTCATTCTCAATTTTTTAAAAAAAAAAAGAATGAATTAATAATAAAACAAAACACGTCCATAAAAAATGCTCTAATTATGATAATGTAACAAAATTTTAATGCAAATAAAAAAACAAATCAATCCTAAAATTAGAATGAACTAAATTATAAAATTATAGTCAACAGTATATTATATTAACTAAGCAACATAACAATTAATACCTAACTAAGTCACACAAGAATTAATAATATTATCAAAAAGACTAATAAAAATATTCAAGTACACTTATATTTTGTATAATGATATTCAAATAACTAAAAAAAATTATGATTTATGGATACAAATTAAATAATCTAAGCATTTCACCAATAAAATATAATATTACGTTCCGAAAAAAGAAACAAAAGGAAATAAAATACCTGGAAATCGCATTATTTTGCGTCTCTTATACAGTACATCATCAGACATAAACATCCAACACTTATTCCATATTTCACATGGATTACTCAAAGATCCAGAAGTTAGAAGAGTAACAAATAGAGATCTCAGCGAAGACGCAGACGCCCAAATGCTAGCTTGCTCAAATGCATCAACATATTCTCTATCATCATCCAAAAGACCTCTAGCAAAACATGCCTCTATAAAAAAATCATAAACAACTCCCCTGAACTTTTTGATATCATCGAAACATGTAGGACCAGTAACAACATTCAAAAGAATTCTTAGATAATATGCCTCACCAGTTCCAGGAGGAACATAACAAATACGACCTACAGCAAAACCCTTTTTTCTTGGTTCCCATGTCCTAGTATCTCTTTTAAAGACAAAAAACTGCGGAATTTGAGCATAGGTTAAATCAGCTGCCAATGAAGACCACTTATTCAAATCAAACCACGCTAAGAACATGCTAGTCCTCACACTTGGTCTATCAAGAACAGAATCCAATGAATCAGAATCCCCGAACACAACATTTTGCTTTCCTGGAAGATGGAATGTCAAACGCTCAACGGATGGATATCTGTAATTAATATCAAATCCAAATAACCTCCAAGCAGCTTCACAAGGTGAAATATACCTACAATAATAGTACATCTTGATCTCATCTACATTTACAGATTGATTCGATGAACCGGCATTTTCAACGAACGTTGCGGTAACACGATCATGTCCTTTATTGATATACTTGAATAAGTATTTGATGGCCCTAGATTGATTGCACCATTCAACATTAATATGTGCACCATACTTTAGTAGAAGGTATCTATTATGTGGAACCACATACCTATTATCTAAAATAACATCCTTCTTCTTCACAGTCTTCCCATCGTCTCTTCTCCTATAAATGGGATATCCATCATCATCGAAAGAGCTCTCGGATGCAAACATCTTTGGAAATTTCTTAGTACAAACACCCTCTTCAGAGTAGCAAGGAGAGTACTTAACAGTAGGACCACAAGGACCATGCATCATAAAATCCCTAACAGCATCAAAATACTGTTTATCCTTATCCTCGTCAGGCAATTCAGCGGAAATTATACGATCAATATCATCAGCCGAAGGAGCATCATTGCGCTTCTCAAGAAAAACCAGGATATGAGCATGTGGCAAACCACGTTTCTGAAACTCAACAGTATATAGCACTGAAATATTTAAAAAATATATTAATGTATAATATAAGAATTAAATATATAATAATCGAATAAATAATGAATAAACGAAAATTAAAATACATATAAACAATTATATTTACCTGATTTAACATCTCCAAATATTTTATTCTGAGGAATGTCACGAATAAGCCCATCCAACTTCAACTTAAAAATATGACAAACAATATCCGGACGATCTTCAGTATTATGACCATTACGTGACATGCAATGAACAATTTCCGGCCATTTTCAATTGCATGTAATTGTTATGAACAGTTGTGGATAACCAGTCCAACGACAAATAGCCATAGCATCTTGATAATTCTGCATCATATACCGAGGACCACCAGTAAAAGAAGGTGGTAGAACAATTCGCTTTCCAGTAGACCTCCCTTCCCTTTCCCCACACAAATAAGCATCCTCAAGGCCTTCGTACATATCACAACGAAGTTCCTTCTGATGATTTTTTATATACAAAAGACGAGCAGATTCAACCATTGTATATGCATCTACAATGAACTGTTGTGTCAGACGCTTGCAAGATAGCAACGTAAGTGGCTCGTCATTTCTTTCCTGGAGACGAAATGCAAAAAACTCACGAATACTAATAGCAGTCCTATTTCCAACCTTCCCAAAGACAGAATTAGAAAAAGCAATGTCTTCCATATACCCGTCCTCACCATATGGAAAAAAGAATAGGATACTGAAGAGCAAGATACGAAGGGTTCAACTCTGTTATGCGCTGCAAATCACCAGACCGAGTTTGAATAACAATATCACGAATACCAGAACCACTATCAGGACCATTAGTAATAACAGCAGCAACTTCAGAAACAGAAGGTAAATTACGCGTCCTGGGATCATAACCTCTACTGCCAATCAATCTCATAGTCACCGTCCTGTAACCAGCACTGAACTTATCTCTTGCAGTCCTAAACTTCTGCACCAACACGTTATTATTATCTTGCATATCCTTCAGGTCGGAAACAATTTCAGCCTGAATAGTATTTATGCTAACCTCTGACCTGAAAATAAGTTAAATAAATTAATATTCATATTTCACAATATAATATAGAAAAATAAAATATATATAAAATAAAATAACAAACCTAACAGACCGTATCCTGTTGTGAATTTCATTGTCTGTGTCATAGATATACAACTGAGCAAAGGCTGGGCCATCACGACCAGGAGGAAGTAAACTACCCAATCTATGATAGTTTTGACCATGTAAGCGAAACACAGGAGGAGATGTGCCTCTATTTAAATTTCTATCAATAGTTCCACCCAAAGATGTGAAGCAAAACATATTATTGAAAGATCGAATATTATCTAAAAAGTGTTTGCTTCTATCATTACGACTCCGTATCAATTCCTGTAGAAGGGCCGGAGGTCGAACCATGAAGGGCAACTGAATCTTGCCTTGCATACAACACAACAAAAATTTAGGAATTGAACCAACTCTTTCAGACTTCACTCACTCTTCAAACCAAAATATAGCACTACAAAATATGCATCGATGTATAGGATCACCAATATCCCAGTACTCTACAGCTGTAAATAAAACCGAATAAATAAATATTAAAGAATAAACACAACAATGAAATATATAACTATTTCAATTAATGAAATTTAGATTCAAACACTCACAGTCAACATCATAATCGTATGAAAATGAATCATCAGAATCCACATCTATTTCAGGACTACTGTTTTCCGATAGTAAGATATCATTAAATATAGGTTCCCTGGATCTTAATTCTTTAACATGAATATCATCTTTGCACACATTGGTAGTCATAGAAGAAGAGCCAACATAAAAACTATTCTGATGCTTTCTGCTTGAATCACCAACTACAAAAACACACGAAATAAAAAAAGTTGACAAAAAATAATACAATAATAGTTATTTTAATAAAATTTCATTTAAATAGCTAAATTATAAATATGAAATTAATTTAATGCATATCATACCTTCAAATGAAACATTATAACTACTGTCCATATTAACGAATCTATCACCAAACACATAACGAAAAACTGGTGGATTACGATCTCCATAGTGGCTTGTAGACAAATTATATCGACTGGCTGAACAAATTTTGTTAAAAAAAAGTTCAGAAATTGCAAAAAATTCTGAATTCAATAGAGAGAAAAATTAATTACAATATAAATTCATAAAAAATACATAATAAAACATACCATGTCCATTTTGATCTGATGTTGTGTGATTGTTATTAATAATGGATGAACATCTTAACGTCCTCATTGCTGCATTAGTTATAAGAAACGAAAAGAAAAATTAAAAAGCCATGACAACAAAAAAAAAAAACTAAAAAATACAAACATCATGTGACTATTGTATAAGACACCAAATAAATAAAAAATTTAATCAACAAAGTAAAAGGAAAACAAAATTTAAAAAAAATAAAGAAAGAATACTCACCCTATGAAAACATAAAAATTAATTATGATTTACCTGTTTATAAGCAATTTGTGTTAATAACAAACTATAACACATTACATTATATACGTGGTAAATAATGATAGACTATTCTGTAACAAAACAATAACATAAGGATAAATAATTTAAAGTAAAAAAAAAAATGTAAGAAATAGTAATGAAGATCCCAAACTTATCGTATACAGTATAATAAAAATATAATTAAGCCATGATTTTATACAAATAGTTAAGATGTGGAATTAAAGACATTAAATACATAGTATTAAAACATCTATTACTAAAAAAGGAAAAATTACTTGTGCACAATTATAGATATGGATTCATGATTTATATTACATTTTTATTTTGTTGTATTAAATAATAATGGAATCTTTTAATTCAAAACATTTTATTAAATAGATTAACCTAAATCATTCAAAAGATTTATTGGATCATTGTAAAAAATTAGACATTAGCTATAACAGTTCATTTAAAAAAATAACACCTATTACAATATTAGAAGTATATTTATTTATACGTAACCAATAAAAAGTAAAAATACGATATTTAATAATGCATAACCAAGATAAAATAAAAAATATATTATAGATTTATAATTTAACATTTTTTCATGATATATTGATAGAATAACCAATTACAATTCAATGTAATGCATAGTACACAATTATATAAAATTACACTAATAAGAAACAATTAAAAATAAATAAACACACACACAAACATATATATATATATACAACCATAAAATTGTTAAAAATATAGAATAAAAAAATTACCCGCAACATGCCAACATTAAGGATTAATATGATACACAAGACTAAAAAAATTATATGTAAGTCAATTAACCATATAATTAAATAACACTAAACTGCACATATAATAAATGAAAAAAAAATAAAGTAATACAGATAAAATTATATTTAACAATAAAATTTTAACGTTAGTTCATATTAACAGTTTTATTAATATAATATACAATTAAAACTAATCAATAAGAAAGAACACATTATTTTTTCAAAAAACAACAAAATTTTATTAACAAAAAAAACACCTTTTAAATTACATCAAGAGCCAAAAGCAAAAAACAAAATATACCGAAAAAAAGAAACCTCAAACCAGAGCTCATCAATGTTTACAACCTTAAAGAAACAAATATGTCCAACACTAACTTCATTAACAATAAAAAAAGATTTCAATCCAGCTTGAAGTACATATCCTGTCTTCTCTTTCCTAACACCAACTTTCCAACTATGATTGCCAACGAATAGAACGGACATCTTGAAAGACAAACCATCAAACACTGCATGATTCTTCCAAAACGCCTTTGGAATATTCTGGAAAAAAAAATGACTGCGTTAAATAAATTAGTAAATATGTCTATACATGTAATACAAACACCAATACTAACAAACAAATACTTATTTTATAAACATGAAAGATATACATAATTTGATATTAAATACATAGTATTTAAAAAATGACTCACCAATCTACCTCTACCAACATTGGATTTACTGATAAGACGGGTAAACAAACTTGAATCATGCAAGGAAGGAACACAACGTACAACTGCAGGACAACCTTCATCTTGATCACTTGCTAAGTTCAACAATAATAAGATCATTAATTCAAAAAAAATATATAGTATCCACTAAATTTTAAAAAAATTTAATAAAAAAATTTAATAACAATCATCCAAGTAAATAACTATACTCACCTGAAAAAGTACTAATCAAATATCCATCAGTAGAGTATACTTTGATCCAAAGTGTACAAACTCCATCATAGTATAAACATATATAATCATATTTAGTAATATTATTAGCAACCGCAAAAGACTCCCATCCATCACCAAATGTATAGAATGCTGTGTTGAAAATCTTTATGCTGATCTTACAAAAATTTCCATTAGGTTTATGAAGATACAAAAATTCAGGAAATGATCCACCATTGATATCAATAAACATCTGTGGTATCATCTGTAAGAAAAGAAAAAATAAACAGTAACAAATAAATGAACTTCAATAAAGTGTATATAATAAAAAAATAAAAATTAATTTAAATGAATTAAAAAAAATCACAAACCAGATTATCAGTAAAAATTTGAAGAAAATCACTGATGAAATAATTCCTCCTCAATTCACCTACAAAATAATTATTACATTTACTGTAATATATGACAAGCTTGAAATATCTAACTGTACAACAAAAAAATTCAATAAATAAATACTTACCATAAAAATCAAAAGGTTTAGGTATAAGACTGGGATTACCAACATCTTTAAGAATACCATTTCTATGATAAACTTTAATATAAATATATGATAAATTATATTCAGAGAATGTTATATAATCTCCAACACTCAAAGAGTAATAACCATGATTCCTTTCCATCCACCAGTAAAATAGAAAGAACCACCAATAATGCTTGTTTTTATATTCCATAATTTTCCACTTTGATTTATAAAGGTATATCTCGAAATGAACGGCATGTCCCTCAATAAAACAATTTCATTAGGAATAACCTGAAATGAAACACAATAAAAATAAAATAAAATTAAACATCCGATATAGAAATAAAATATATTAAAAACATAAATAAAAAAAGAAAAAGGGAAAAAAAAAACCAACCAGCTTATCAACAACATCTGAACACTTAGTTGGTAGATACTGTATCAAAAAATCAAATGATTTTGCCGAATAATAATTTTCCTTATACTTGTTCAATTCATCATACTGACTGTATAAATCTCCAACTATAAGAAAAAAATAAATAAGTTATTGGAGTAAACAAAAAAAACACTAATATTGAAATATTAGTGAATATTATAACTTACATGTAAAAACTCTTCCATCATCCTCAAAATCTTTCCGTAATCTACACAAGTCAACAAATAGAGTATCCTCTGAAAATAATTTTATCATATTCACTGATACTAAACAACCCAAAATACGAAAAATAAGACATAAATCAGAGAAATGATTGATGAACAAAAAACACAAGTACAATCTATATATAACAACAATACCATACAAAATATATAGAATTAGGCAACATTAGGGGCTGCAATCTCACAAGCAATTAAAATATGGTCATATTCATAGGAATTCCATCATTAATGATAGAATACCATTGAATAATCTCATTATTGTCCATTACTATTTTAATTATTTGTATGATATACTAATAAATACATTATTAAAATTATTAAATATACATATTCATAAAAATAAAGTTTTAAAATATGAATAATATTAACATAAACTGGAACAAAATTAAATCTTTAGTTTTGAGATCATAAATACAAATACTTAAATATTTTTAAAAATATAATGTAAATGAATGAATATATACATATGGCCAATTTATTAGCATTATAAGAACAATCAACAACACGTCACAGGAGTAAAACTAAATGCCAACACTGAAAATGTAATATTTAAAATCAAATTTAAATGATATTCAAAACATGCTTTTAATTATGTATTAAAAAACTAATATCAAAATACGAATAATGGAACCAGCCAAAAGTACCATTTATCACGAATATATAATATATAGTTTAAAAGATAATTTATCAAATCAACTATATGAATATTTATTAGATAATATATCACATAAAAAAATGAATATATAAAATACTAAGAAAAAAGCGATGAAAAAACAACACGTTCTAAAAATAGTACATTACATAATTTTCAAAAGCATTTAGATTAGCATATGATTCAATATACAAATTTAATGTTAATAATATAGAACAACTCTGCAAAATATACGAACACATAAGTTTTTATACTCAAAATTTGAATAATCCATGCATATATACAATGCACAATTAATTAAATAAAATAATACATGGTACCATTAAATATAAACGACAACAAATATAGTTTACATCTTTCATAAAAAAATATAAATAACAATAGATACATACAAAATAATACAGTGCGGAAAATATAAATATAAATAATAAACAAAAAAACAGTAAAAACAAACATGTCTGAACATATAATAACATGAAATAAAATATCAAATAGTTCATCATAACTACAAAGTACGAATCACCAAAGATGTTCAAGAGAAAAACACTAAACACACGGAACAATACTATCTAAGAACAAATAGTCAACAAAAGAACAAAAGGTGGAGATTGGACAATATCAATACGAACGGTGTATCCCTCCTGAAGATCCAAATCACGAATTATCTTGCGGAACCCATACGAAACCATAAAACGACCACCTTCATCTTTAAAACCAACATTCCAAACCTTGTCTTGATTCCTCATTTCAACACCTGGATACATTCTATACAGCTTCTTGATATGTTTTTCCCAAAAGTCAACTGGGATAGGCTGCAAATAATTTTAAAAAGTCAACATAAAATAAAACTAAACCAAAACATTTGTACAGAAAATATTATGACATTCATTTATGAAAAAATAAAAGAAAAATAAGTATTCATTTTTTTTAATAAAAGATACAAAACTCACCAGTCTACCCTTCTTTATATCGGAAGATTTAAGAAATTGGGTAAATGTTGGCATCAAATTATTAGAACCACCAGCATGAGGCTATAAAAAGCACAAACAAATTACATATTAGTAAGCTAAATAAGTAAAAAAAAAAGGTCTAAAATGCATAAATAAATAAAAAACACACATAGCTAACCTCCAACATAGACGAAATTTTAGATGTACGGTTTGGATTGCTCGAAGAGCCAACGACTTTGTTTGAAATAACATCATCTGCTTTCAAAGAACACATTTGAGATCCCTGGAAAAGTATGCCAAACAAAAAATGGAATCAATATTTAACAAAAAATAAATATATAAATATGTATATATATATATATTAAAAAAATACAAACATACAGGAGAAACATAATAATAATTCTATAAAAAAACAAACAGAATATATAAAATAAAGAAAAGGTAATTACCACAACACCAACACCAACACCAGGCGATTGCCTAAGCTTAGGTATTCCCCCGGAACCAACGGTAATCAAAGGAATTCCATCGTTAATTATTTTCTGAAGAGAATCACGGAATCAAAGACTCCTCATTTTTGGACTTTTACTCCATCCAATGATCTCTCTACGATCATCATCAGAGAAACTATTAAGATTTGAAAAATCCAAACAACCATAAATGTCCACCGTAGGATTTGGACCATTATGAGGAGTAAAATAAACAGAATCAGCATCAGGATCAACATCATGGCCTGTAGATGGATTATGCAAGGAAAAATAAATATCACATACACCAAAATTTATAATAAAACATAAAAAATTATCCTAATAAACCAAATAATGTACAGTACACATATAATATAATTATATACAATATATAGTGGAAGTAATCATAAAGATGACACTGGAGATAAAAAATGCATCACACACACAATAGTAAAAAAATATATATATATATATATATAAACATGCACATATAATTAAGTGGAATAATGTACAGTAGACATATAATATAACTATATACAATACACATATAATTATATCCCAATAAACCAAATAATGTACAGTACACATATAATGTAATTATATACAATACATAGTGGAAGTAATCATAAAGATAACACTGGAGATAAAAAAATGCATCACACACACTATAATGCAAAATATATATATATATATATATATATATATATATATATATATATAAACATGCACATATAATTAAGTGGAGTAAAAAAAGAAAAACAAACCTCGATTAATAGCATCAAGAAACGAAATAAGCTCAACATTGTCATCCATGAAAATATTGATATAAATGTTTCTGACTCCATCGAAAAGCATAGTCAACTAACTAATCCTATCCAAATAGGACGAACCACACAACGACTCCTTTGTCACTTCAAGTATCAAACTGTCCAATGAGACAGTATAAGGGCAGTCAAGATATAATCCATCCCTGGTCACCAAAATAAAATATTCCGGAAGTGCACTACCAAACAATGCAAGGATCAATCTGGGAATGATCTAAAAGGTACAGCCACAAATACGAAAGAAGTCAGAAATAAAATATGTACTTAAATTTAACTAAACATTACAAAAAATTTGAAAATTATTATAAGAAAACATACAATAGAACCAGCAAAATCAACAGCAAATTCAGGAATGATCCTATGAAATCTTTCAACACCTGTAATATAAATAGGACAAAAAATTAAACAAAGTTTTAATTTTTTTAAAGAAAATACTAATAACCAAACAACAAATACCATTAACCACGTAGAAAATACCTAAGATTTTTATTGGAGAAATTTGTAAGCGTTCACCAACTCTCTCTTTAACACATCCATCTGTAGCATTAAAGATAACAAACAAAACATGCTATCACATACTTCTTCAAGAAAAATCAAGTCATTGCAACAAATATCATAAACATTCTTAATGGTAATATCGAACTTAAAAAACGAAAATTCCCCAGTGATAACAACTTGAACTTCGTGATCGCGAACAAATGAATCACACATAGAACGCTGCCTCAATACAAATACTTGATTGGGCACCTTAACGTGAATTACATCACGAAAGCAGCCCGACGATTGCTGGAAAAAAAAAATTAACAAAATAAATTACAAAACCATTCAATTTGAAACAAAAACTTTTGAAAAACTTACAATGCACTCTGATTCCCTATTCTTTGTAAATCGAAGAAAAAACCTAAACCTATTTGAATGATAGACATCTTAAATATACTTCTGAATTGCACCCATAGGCACAAGAAGTTCATCTCCTGCAATATATATATTTTTATTTTTTATAAATCTTATTAAATATTGTTCTTTTCGCCAAAAAAAAAGAAAAGAAAAAGAGATAAAATAGTTAAAAAAATATGAATGCTTACTACGTCCTCCGTTGCTAAGCATCTCGTACCAGACCAACAAAACCAAACAAATATAACACTCAAAACAAAAATAAAACAAACAAACACAATTTTTTTCGGAGATAACATCAGGTAATTTCTAAATAACACATACAAAGTAAAATACTTTCAATAACTCTTAAAATCTACGAAAGAAAAAATATTACTATGGTCGAGAAAGACAGGAAAAGAACACAATACGTTGTAAAAAACACAAAATTGATTATAATACATAAGATTTTATGAATCATAATTGAGAAGAAAACCAATATCTTAAAAAAAACGTACTGAAAATATGTATCAGAATGAAGAGTTACCGAAGTGAAATCTAGAAACAGCAAAACCACAGTTTTTGACTGAGAATCATAGGTGGTATATAAACAATTTCAACCAAGCACTTGTTAGGTATAATTTATTGACCTCACCATAAATGGAAAAAGGTGAATTAATAAAGAAACCCACACAAGTAACCTCAAACTCAGCCAATAAATAAAAAGAATCCTTGAGCAATCTAATCATATACAATCTCGAAAATTGAGAAAAAAATCAGGAACAAAATCTTCAACTATAATTATAATTATATATTAATATAAAAAATATACAACACAATCATATAACAATAGATCTCACCGATAACAAAAAGGATGATGCACGTAATGCTCGGGTATTTCATTTTATATTTTTCTTGACTATACAAAAAGATATTGACTATATATATATATATGAATTAATATTTATGATATATATATATATTCTGTATATAACTTATAATATTATACAAAACAATTAATCATCTGATAAACTGTGCATAATAATAAAATTAAAAGTCACGGAAAATATAAAAAAATATTTGGTATTTCACTCTATATATTTTGACTATACCAAAAGATATTGAATATATTTATATTACGTATAATATTTAATGTATATTTTGTGTACATAACTTATATTATTATAAATAACTTTGATGTTCTCGTACAAAAAAATATATATATATATATTCACAAAAGAGATGGAACTTTGAATACGATAACATAAATATGATTGTTAAAAGTATTTGGAATAAATAGTATTAGTTGTCAACAATATCTTTACATGAATAAATAATATTAGTACTCAGAACAACCAATAAATTTACACAAGTAAATAACAAAGATAGACAATAACTAATATGATTGTTATCACTAATCTGAATAAATAGCATTAGTAATAACTTATATAAATTATACATGAAAATTAATCAATTAATAATTGGTACATAAACAAAATAAGTATTACGAGCAAGATAAAAAAAAATTGGTACTACAATCCATATTTTTTTTTATTATACCAAAGATACTCACCATATTTATATTGCGTATATTAACTAACATATATTCTCTGTACATAACCTATATTATTATAAGTTTTCTTGTTTCGGAAAAAAATAAAGAATATGTATTCGCAAAAGATATGGATTATTAAGTTTGATAACATAAATATGGTTAGTATTAGTATTTCGAATAAATATTATTAGTTATAACCAATAACTTTACATGAATAGATATATGATTGTTATCACTAATTTGAATAAATTGTATTAGTTGTCACTATATAAAAAATAATAAATACCTTTCAACTATTCAACCCTATCTTATAACATAATTGATTATAAAATATAAAGTAAAATATGAACAGTACACCAACACCGTAAGATCATAAGTATATTAATAAAAATAAAATTAACTGAATTTATTAATAACCCATGTTTATTTCAAAAAAAAAATCGAAAAATAAGAATAAAATAACATGACCAAAAATTGAAAGTCTATAAGATCATCCTCAAAAGATAAAAACTAACAACAAAATAGGAATCATCAATTTCCGCTTCATCTCTGAAGAAGTAAATCACGTCAGACCTCTTTAAAGACAAAATTCTTGCCAACTCACTCCAACCACCACTCAGTCGAATAAAAACAGAACGCCGACCATTAGATCTAGATACTATAGAACGACAGTCATAAAAAACTTCAAAAATATCCCCAGTATGTGAACTCTTCAACTTGATATCTTGTTTAACAAAACCAAAAACAGATACTGCATAAAAAAATATAAATATATATTCAGAAACAAATTTAAAATATTAACAAATATATATAAAAAAATAAATTTTTATATATAAAACCTTCAATTACAACATTATATAATACATACCAAACGGCTGCGAAGCTCAGATCGACGACAGCTAACAGAAACTTGGGAACGATAATTCTTGGGAAAAGTCACTGAAATACAATACATTATGTCATAGAAATGAATCATAATAATTGAGAATAAAAAATATACACATATACCATGATTGTTATAGCGAGACCATGTTGCGAGTTCATAATTATCATCCATCAGAAAATTGACATAGAATACTTGATCACCATCATACAATAACGTTAAGTATTTCACCCTATTACTGAACCAAAGTTCTGAACGGCATGACCTTCTAAGCTTCAACTCAAGTCCATTTTCATTGATAACATACGTGCACTTATACTGATTTCCAAATCTACTCCTCAGGTAAAAGAAATCTGGAAGCGAATTCCCAAAATAATGGAAAAATAACCCCGGCATAATCTACAAAATAATAATAATAATAATAATAATAATAATAATAATAATAATAATAAATAAATAGATAAAAAACAATGCAAGGAAACAAATAAAATAAAATAATAAAAGGTAACAAATAACATAAAAATTTAAAAATCAAAACACACAAATAACAACACTTACAATACGATTAGAGCATTCCACAATGACCTCGGGAATAAATTCGCGACACCTATCAAGACCTGAATTCAAAATAAATTTAAAAAAAATTAAAAGCTAAAATAAATTATACAGTGATTAAAAAAAATTAAAATCATACCCATTATTTTAATCGGAAATTTCAACAGATTATCACTCATGCTTTCCTTCAACGTTCCATCAACACCATTGAAAATATAGAATGAAAAAATACGCATACGGCTCTCCTCCAAGACCAATAGATCCCCAGGATGAATATCATAAAAATATTTAAAATCACACGTAAACTGTAAATGCCAAATTCCACCACTGTATACTGCATCAACATTAAAACGCTTTGGCCAAGAATCCGAGAACGATCGCTGCTCTAAAATAAATCCTTGTGTAACCGGAGAAGTTATGAACTTGGCCATAAAAAAATATGGAAAACACTAACATCAAGAAAAAAAATATTAGACACACACAAACAAACAAAATAATGAAATAAATAAACACATGAAAAATTACCTTATATTCATCCTCCTTGCCCTTATAAAATCGAATGCAAAACCGGAACTTGTCAGTGTGAAAATCATGCATAATATAATTTTGGACATGCACCATAGGCACAAGACCATCACAACCTACCCAATTAAATAAAAAAGAATTAATAAAACAGCAAAATAAAAAAATATAGATTTTGCAAGAAAATCACCCAAAACATACAAATATTTGAAAATAATTATCATAACTAACCAAAAAGTTAAAATAAAAAAATATAAGATGCTACTAAATTATGAACAAAATTTTAAAAATATAAAAAATAGTCCACAAATAGTATATGAAAAACTGTATATATATGTAATGTTCTTGATATGTAAGCCATCAATATCAGCATAGTTAAAAAAAAACATAAACCAACTGTGTACAACTAATGATACTAAATATAGTAACAAAAATGAATAAAAGTAGAAAATCAAAATTATGCGACCAATTAATAATGTAGTGACAACAGAAAATATATTTTACTTCAAACATATATAAGATAATATACAATTGCAAGCAAGATTAATAAATAAAAAAAAAAAACCTAAGGATGACATATTGCAACCAAAAGAATTCAATTATCAAAAAATGTTCACACAATCCAAAATATGATTATGATTCTCATATATAGACTAACATAATCAATACTGGACACAAATAAAATGAAAACACACGTGATTATGGCCTGATTTCTTGACGTACAAAAAGGAAAAATAATGTTATATTGCGATCCAAAAGGTATTCCATAAAAAAATATATAAAAAAAATCTAGTAACACTGACATTAACAATAACTTGTGATTGTCCTACCCGTGCTTCGCACGGACAGTATTTTTTACAATTTTTTTTATTATAATAATTAATATAATTAAACTTTAATGCTAAAATATTCCCTTTTTTTTCTTTTTGTCATATAACTAAACTTGTAACTTTTTTTTTTATAACAAAATCATTAACATATAACATTGCACGGAAGATATTTTTTTCAAACTTTTTACTATAACAGTTAATAAAATTAATTCTATTGATAAAAAAATGTTACGATTTTTTTAAATATATCTATACTTTGTGCGGAAGTCATTTTCATAACTAAAATTTTAATATAATTATTAATATTTTTGTATGTTTTATGTTTTACAAATGTCAAAAAATTTCAAGCAACGGTTTATCAAATTTTTTTTTTTAATATAATCTATTCCAATTATAAGGTATGTTTGGTTCAAGGTGCAAGGTTATTGGGAAAATTTGGATTGAGAAATACATGAATAGTGAAAAGATATAAATATGACTTCTATATATGTTTGTTTATAAGATGTAGTAAAATAGGTTTCGGAAGAATATAGTGAAAAAGTAGGAGATAAGAATATTATTGTGTTGTGAAAATTGTCAAAATATAAACTTTATATTAATAACACAAACACACGCACAAATTTAAATAATTAATGATATAAGACAACTAAAAAATGTACCTACAGTCATTATAAAAATTACCAAACTCAATCTCAAATCTTCATAACCCGATATTGAATTGTAACTAAACATTGTCATCCACATAAAATAATAAAGCTCTAATGCAATAACAAAAAAAGAATATCAACGTTGAGATTAAGCAATATAAATAAAAGAACAAAAAAAGAACTTAATTAAAGTGATCAATATAATGTACTCAACATTGGTACATAAACAACAAAAATTATTCTTGTTCCGACATCAATACAATTATAATTTTAAAAATTAATTTAATTTATCATTTTTACACAATCCAAAAATTTTAACAATTTTTTATATCAAGCTTTAGTAATACGAAGCACGTGACTATCTGTATTACTGATAAACGTGAATTTATAATAAATCACAAACAATTCTTCAGTTTTGACATACTTCAATATAACAAAATACAATTTGTCTCTAAAAAAGTGTGAGTGTTTTAAGGGATGTGGATGTAAGTATTATATCTTGGATAAATTATAATTTTATAATGGTTATATTTAGTAAAAAGTATAAAATGAGGTATGTAAACTTAGTAAATAGTGGGTGTAGATTGTCACACCTTATAATAAATAAGTTTTATTAATTCAGGACATGAAAATAGTAAAAGTATCAATATTTAGGCTAAAAGAATTTTTCTATCAATTTAAGGCCTAGAAGATAGAGAACTAAACTATTAATTTAGGGCTCACCAATTTTAAAACAATGTTTGACATCTTATAACATCTAATTATCCAATTATATTTTTATAAATTATAATTATAGAAAAAATAAAGATATATAATTTCACGTGATCAGAATTTTTTTTGAAAAAATAATAATGTTAACACATAATTAAGAATATAAATTATAATATGTCAAACATGGTCTTAATATTTTTTAGTCCTAAATTGATAGATTTTATCTTTCAGGTACTGGATTTATGACTTTCTTATGAGTCTTAAATTGATAGTTTTATCATCTTTCAAACCCTTAATTGATGTTATTTCCATAAAGGAATATATATTTGATACAATAATAAAATATTGTACCGTCTTTGAAATTGATCAATACAAATAAAATAATCATAATTAATTGATCTTAATTAAAAAGATTAATATCAAATACCCAACCTTGATACATAAACAACAAAACTCATTCTTTCTCCCATATTAATGACATTATACTTCTTAAAAATAATTTCACCTTTTTCTAAACAATGGATCAATTTTAATATATTTATACCAAATTTTAGTAAGATGAAGTATGAGACAATTCGTGTCACCAATAAACCTGATTACATAATAAACCAAGAACAATTTTTCAGTTCTGACCTAATCCAATATTTTTAAAACCCAATATTTCTCCAAAATATTTTACACCTATTTATCCAAAAAAATATATAAATCTCACCATACATCGTTTGAATTCAGCACTATTGTATTTACCATAAAAGTCAACGATTTCGCCAACATTCACAGATTCTATTTTTCATTCAATGTCATATTCAAAATGATCAATTTGATTTCAATAGAAATATTTAGAGAAAAACATAAATTGTGTACACATGATCCAATCGAATTTTTCATCACTGTTCAAACAGAAAGTAATTAAAAATATATATAATATAATACAAAGAACAAAAGACTATCACATTAATATTCTAGGGTAAAGTAAGTTTTTAGTCTCTCAACTATACCAGACTTTGGTTTCAATCCTTTTCACTTTAAAATTAGTCATTTAAGCACACAATTATTTTAATTTTATTCCATCTTACGCACAGGTAATCTCGGGTTATAGGTGATGCAACATTTTCCAATTAATTAATTTTAGAAGAAAATATATTAATTTTGCAGAAAAAAAAATGTTCAATTTATTTATTAAAGCTTAAAAAAACCTAAAAAAATATCCACCTATATAATTTTTTAAAAATGTTATTAAAAATAAAAATTTATAAAAATTATAATAAATTAACTGTTTTTTAAAAATAATTTTAAAGAACAATTAAATTATAAAAGGCATGATAGAAGAATTAAAAATATAATTCCAAAGCTAAATAAAATCTAAATAATATAAAAATATCATCTAAATCATAAAAGAAAAATTGGTTTTAAATTTAAATTAAAAAAACACTTGGTAGGAAAATAAAAATATAATTCAAATATAAACTAAATCAATAAAATCTTCAAAATATGATTACATTAAAAAATAATTAAAATAAATATATTTATGTTTCTAAAAAATGAAAAATATTAATATGATCAACAAAATTTTTAAAACATAACTAATTTAGAAACATGATTTATTAATTTTAAAATTTTCCAGGTTTTATTATTAAAAGTCAGATTTTTTTAATTTAATTAATTTTTTATTATTTAGTTGGTTGTTTTTCAAATATTTTTAAGCTTTAATTAATTTTTGAAGTTTTTTTTAATTTAATATATATTTATATAGAAAATTAAATTCAAAAGGCTACATTACCTGAAGGTTATTTGTGATAGCAGGTGAGGTCCAAATTAAAATTAACGTCTAGTTAAAAAATTACTTTAAAAATAAAAAAGGTAAGGGGACTGAAATCATAGTTGAGTCAAGGTTACAAACTAAAAGTTACTTTATCTGTAAAAAATATACACAACAATAAATTATCTTACTTTGTTGGTTTCTTTCACATCCAAATATCTGTCCATCTACTTGTTAGATACTCTTGTGCAAAGATATTAATTCTTTTTTTTTTTATTGGATTTGAGAGTTGGAAGAGTGAGCATATTTAGTGGTTGTATTGAAATTTAAAAAAAAATATTGGTGGGTGAGTATTTTTAATTATTATATATTAAAACTATAAAATAAGGTGAATGGGGTAAGAGCTGGATAAACTTATTAAAATAGTGGATGTAGATAATTGCATCCTATAATAATTTTTTATATAAACAATACAATATTTAATTTCATAAAAAAAATTAATTTACACATATGCTTTCTAATAAAAACAAAACCAATCTTGTCCGTTTTAAAATATTTACATAATAATAAATTTAATGATATTTTAAACTTTCCAAAATATCAAGCTTAAATTAATAACAGCAAAAATCATACAAACAAAATTAAATAACAAATTAAGACATGTATAATAAAAGTAAGTAACTCAGGTCATAGGAAAAAATATTTTTTAAGGACCGTAGTTTAGGGGGTGGCAAAATGAGGACTGTAACTTTTCATGTTGGCAAGTTAAAGAAAAATAACTTTTAGAAGTTGCGAACTAAGGCCAAACCAACTCAAATTAACCAAATCTGGCTACTTTGCTCGATTTTGGTTGAATTTGAGCTAAAATATGGGCTGATTGGCCCGACTTGGATTGAATGCATGCTGAATTTGGGTCTGTTTTGTGTTGATTCGATCTAGATTCGCAATTTTTAAGACTACGGTCCTTAACTTACCGATGCGAAAAGTTATTGTCCTCTTTTCCACCAACCCACTCCAGATAACCCAAAAAATCACCAAACTCGAATCTCCATACGCATATAATGTATTGTTTCTAGACCTTAACATCCATATTAAATAAATAAATTTTCGGGATAGTAACAAAACATTATATCACCGTTGAAATAGAGCAGTAAAAATAAAAGAATAAACAAAGCGACGTAATTAAAAAGATCAATATCGAGTATTCAACCTTGGTATACAAAAATTGATTTTGTTTTGTGCTTCAACATCAATAAAATTATATTTCTTAATCTTTTTTTATCAGTTTTATGCAATCCAACGCTTCTAACAAATTTGTACCAAATTTTAGTGTGTACGACGATTCGTGTTACCAATAAACTTAGATTTATAATAAATTGGAAATAATTCTTTCATTTTACATACTCCAATATAATAAAACTCGGTTCTTCTCCAAAAATTTACATCCAACACTGATATTTGCTAAAAAAAAAAAGATAAAAAATATTTTATATATATGACATTCGTTCATGGAAAATCATAAAACTATCTCATACATTATATAATGAATGGTTTAGAATATTAACCACCATACTTAACATTTACAACTAAATCTACAAAATACTTTGAATCTTCTATGAATGTCTACATAAATAGTGCCATGGTGTGGGTACTCCAAGCATGTATAGATTCTTAAAATTGGGCAAGCTATTAATTAAAAATACTTTATATATTCATTCATCAATCAATAGCCTCCCATCATAAACAATCATAATACTATGTGCCCGAGTATGCATAATTCTCTCTTCTTTTCCCCCTTTTGGTTATCTTTCAATCTGCAAACTCTACACATCAACAAACAACAATCAAGTAATTTATTAGAACCCAAAAAATTGAAATAAACACATATATCATCACATATCATTCTTAATCTGTAATTTGGCAACAAAATTCACACAAAAAAATATCATATTTTATGTTGCCGACCTCCAAATCCAAGAGAGGAAATTGAATTGAGAGAAATGCATCTACTAATGAATAGTCACAAAGATAGAGATGATGCATTATATATCTTCAATTGAATAAATTACCATATATTAGCTATAATTGTTTTCATTGAAGGGTATTAGTTTTGGAGGGTATTAGTTGTTTCATTGAAGTGTATTATTTGAAGGGTACGAAGAATATTAGTTGTTTAACTAAAAAATATTAGATGAATACATTAAAGAGTATTAATTGTTATACTAAAAAATATTGTAAAGTATTTCATGTATGAACCAATTTAACTCTATACGTGCTCCAATAAAATTTGTTTTGAACGTGTAACATAATCTCCAAATATTTGCAGTCTCCAAACATGAAAAAGCTTCATAAATAAAGATGAGTGAAAACTTTACATCATCAACAATTAAAAGTATAAATAATGGGTTGTTTTGAAATTTAAAAGACTAAAAGAGATAAGAGAATTGAAGAATTTGAGTCCATACAGTTTGAGCGCATAACTCTATAAATATAATATATAGATCATCTATTCATTTTTGTTTAAACTGACATCTATTCATCTAGCAACTATTTTTTTTAGATAATTAATAATAATTTTATACATATTACATTATGCATGTCGATCTCTCAAAGCTAACACACGTCCCAATTTTCGGGGACTTGTTTAAAACACTCTCCCTCCTTTCCTCTCTCTCTCTCTCTCTCTCTCCCTCTCTCTTTCTTCCTATCAATATATCTATTTGTGAATTACCCCCCACCTCTCAAAAGGCTCTATTTTGAAATACTTTAATTTCATGTATTTGTGCTATATATGGTACTACCTCCGTTTGTTGTATTTAAATTGACAAAATATTTTAGGCTCGATTTGTTGTATTTAAATTGATAAAATATTTTTTAAAAAATGACATATTATTAATTTTAAGTCAATGAAACAAATCGAATATATTTTTCTATGTAATCATTAGTGGAATGGGATGTAATTTAAACAAGTTTGAAGGGAATTGAATAGTGCAACAGGAACATAATAGCGGGACGGAGGTAGTATTATATTTATCTTAATTTATAATCTCAACCATTTATGTTCTCTAATTTTAATCTATTTTTCAATCACTCCCTACTTTTCTAAAGCCTCTATTTTTGTATTTGTTCGATTTATAACTTCTTATTTTCTATTTCGAAATGATTTTTTTAAAAAAAATTTAAATTACAATTGATTAATGAGTTGTCTCTTGTTTTAGATAAATTAGAATGAAATCATCTATTAAATGGTTGTGTCTCTATATCATAATATAAGAAATGATAGATTTTGGTCGTGCAGTCTAAATATATTACTTAAAATTATAATCAATTAAAAGTCACAAATTAAAATTAATTAATTAATTAAGAGGATAAACATAATTCTAACTGAATTAATTTTTTGAAATATTTAATTTAAAACTAATAACATAATATTTATAAACCCGCGTAATACGCAGGATTCAAGAGCTAGTACATATATAAAATAGGAGAAAAATGGGAGGCTGGGTTCACCCCACCCTAAGCATGGTTTGAAAGTAATGCAAAAAAACTTATAAAATTATACACCGTAAAAATCAATTATGCATGAATCGAATCCACGACATATAAAATGCATAAGGTGTAAATGTAAATATGTATGAACCAAAGTTCTGAACGGCATGACCTTCTAAGCTTCAACTCAAGTCCATTTTCATTGATAACATACGTGCACTTATACTGATTTCCAAATCTACTCCTCAGGTAAAAGAAATCTGGAAGCGAATTCCCAAAATAATGGAAAAATAATCCCGGCATAATCTACAAAATAATAATAATAATAATAATAATAATAATAATAATAATAATAATAAATAAATAGATAAAAAACAATGCAAGGAAACAAATAAAATAAAATAATAAAAGGTAACAAATAACATAAAAATTTAAAAATCAAAACACACAAATAACAACACTTACAATACGATTAGAGCATTCCACAATGACCTCGGGAATAAATTCGCGACACCTATCAAGACCTGAATTCAAAATAAATTTAAAAAAAATTAAAAGCTAAAATAAATTATACAGTGATTAAAAAAAATTAAAATCATACCCATTATTTTAATCGGAAATTTCAACAGATTATCACTCATGCTTTCCTTCAACGTTCCATCAACACCATTAAAAATATAGAATGAAAAAATACG
Organism: Ballota nigra; assembly: GCA_947034835.1. Classification (NCBI taxonomy): domain Eukaryota; kingdom Viridiplantae; phylum Streptophyta; class Magnoliopsida; order Lamiales; family Lamiaceae; genus Ballota; species Ballota nigra. The sequence goes on from OX344723.1 coordinate 124,690,180, forward strand.
CATACGGCTCTCCTCCAAGACCAATAGATCCCCAGGATGAATATCATAAAAATATTTAAAATCACACGTAAACTGTAAATGCCAAATTCCACCACTGTATACTGCATCAACATTAAAACGCTTTGGCCAAGAATCCGAGAACGATCGCTGCTCTAAAATAAATCCTTGTGTAACCGGAGAAGTTATGAACTTGGCCATAAAAAAATATGGAAAACACTAACATCAAGAAAAAAAATATTAGACACACACAAACAAACAAAATAATGAAATAAATAAACACATGAAAAATTACCTTATATTCATCCTCCTTGCCCTTATAAAATCGAATGCAAAACCGGAACTTGTCAGTGTGAAAATCATGCAAAATATAATTTTGGACATGCACCATAGGCACAAGACCATCACAACCTACCCAATTAAATAAAAAAGAATTAATAAAACAGCAAAATAAAAAAATATAGATTTTGCAAGAAAATCACCCAAAACATACAAATATTTGAAAATAATTATCATAACTAACCAAAAAGTTAAAATAAAAAAATATAAGATGCTACTAAATTATGAACAAAATTTTAAAAATACAAAAAATAGTCCACAAATAGTGTATGAAAAACTGTATATATATGTAATGTTCTTGATATGTAAGCCATCAATATCAGCATAGTTAAAAAAAAACATAAACCAACTGTGTACAACTAATGATACTAAATATAGTAACAAAAATGAATAAAAGTAGAAAATCAAAATTATGCGACCAATTAATAATGTAGTGACAACAGAAAATATATTTTACCTCAAACATATATAAGATAATATACAATTGCAAGCAAGATTAATAAATAAAAAAAAAACCTAAGGATGACATATTGCAACCAAAAGAATTCAATTATCAAAAAATGTTCACACAATCCAAAATATGATTATGATTCTCATATATAGACTAACATAATCAATACTGGACACAAATAAAATGAAAACACACGTGATTATGGCCTGATTTCTTGACGTACAAAAAGGAAAAATAATGTTATATTGCGATCCAAAAGGTATTCCATAAAAAAATATATAAAAAAAATCTAGTAACACTGACATTAACAATAATAAGGAAACAATTATTAATTACAACAATAGATCCAATTAAAATGCACTAAAAATATAATTTCCTTACATAAAACACACAAAAAAAAAAAAGATTCAGATCTTATTGCATTAAGGGTAATTATATACTATATTATATAATTATATGATATTGATCATTAAATATTTAATTAGTAAAATATTGAATGATCATTACTGTATAATCCAAATTTTATATACAGTCCAAATCAAATAACAACCTGGTAAAAAAAATTGATTTAAACAAATTAGATTTTTTTTGGCATTTTGATATTCTGAATTTAATCAAAAACTAAACAATGTAAATTTCAATTATAAAAAAAATCTTAAGAAACAATAAATATTTTATCTAAATTAGAAATTGACCGATTCAAAGAAATAATTCAAATAATTATGCATACCAATATCCACAAATTAAAACCACTTTCACATACAACGTCAATATACCAACTAATTAATAAAAATACTAAGAAAAAATAGATATTTCATTTGGAAAAAAATTCGACGGATTCAAAAATGAATTCAAATAACTATATATATCAATATTCGAAAATAAAGACTTCTTCATCATACAACGTCGATATAAGAAATACTACTTAATATTAATAAAATATACAACAAATTAATTAACGACACATATAATATTTACCTACGTAAACTATTTAGCATCGCTATAAGAAATGGTGACTATATACCTGAATATTTTATTTACAATTTCTTTAATAACATGCCCTCAAAATAACAAAACACCATTCAACTTGATAATAATGAATTTATATCATTCAAATGTAATCAAATGACGCTATAAAGGAGAAGAAAATAGTAATCACACAAAATAACAAAAAAGTACTTTGTATAACAAAAAATAAAATAATCACAAAATAACAAAGTACTTTGTATTATTTATTCATCCAAAGGACATGAGAAAATTACAATACTAATACTGCTTTATAATGCAGTTATATGGTATTAGATGCTAATACGAAGAAACATCAACAATCCTGATAGAATGCGAGTTCTGCAGATATTTAATTCCTCGGTAGGCAGCATCATTTTCAGCCTCCTCAAAAGAACCACAATAGTCTCCGTAAATGCTAAAAAATCAAAGGAACTGTGAAGATAGACGATTGAACGGAACAACAGAAATTCGTCAAAACTCTTATCCCCAGTCTCATATGCAGCACACAAATACCCTAAACGAACAACCAAATCATGAAGAATTGTCTTGAAGTTAACGTAAAAAAGACTTCCCTACATTAGCAAAATAGAGAATTGAACAAACAACTCACAATTTAGGGTCATAAATAGCAACTGGAGGCAACTAAATTCCTTTTTTAATTACAGGGACACACAATGATTAGTAATTGCACATTAAATCAAAACGAATAATGCATTAAATTATGAGCAAGGACACAAATTACTAAAAAAAACAACAAATTAAGGACACAAAATCAATTAGACAATTGACATTATCCAACACTCCATAAATAACAATTAACTACGCGTTGATTTTAACCCAAAATAGGAACATAATTAGCAAATTAGACACCAAAATCATGGGACCATATTTTTTTAAAATTTGATAAAAAAAATAGTAATAATAATTATTTATCCAAAAATCATGGACTTATTCTATCAATTAGCGCAAAACATGGACACAATTAACTGGTAGGATAAAAAAACAATGCTTCTTAAATTATGTTAATTTACATTAATCTTAGGGAAGTTTAGTAAAATATGTATTGCAAAATCACTGCTTCTTAAAATATATTGAGTTTTACATCAATCTCCAGAAAGTATACTGAAATATATATAAGTATTTCCTAAACTATTAAGCCAACACAACAATTAACGTTAGATGAAAATTAGGATATATTATGGAATTAAATATGAATAAATATCGCATTCAATCTTGTTACTTAAATATGAATAAATTTCACACTTAAGAAAAATTTCACCATGGATTACAAAAATAGAATGTTTTTTTAAATATATTTTTTAAAATTTTGATCATCAGAGTCTAATTGTCACCTAAATAAACAATAAAAAGATGAACCACAATTAAAAATATTAAAAAAAAACACTTATCTTTTTATATGGTCTATAGAATTAGAGAATTCAAATTCATATTTTGAACGCACACGACTAAATTGGAGAATTTCATAATACCTGAGTATTTATCACCTAAATAAACAATGTAAAAGATGAAACATTATTAAAATATCAACAAAATTAATTTATTCATATTTTTATGTGATTTATAAAATTAGACAATTCATATCCATAAATTTCATGAACACCATTAAATTACTGAAATACTAAGTTGAACGTGGATTATAAAGATACAAAATATATTAACATGGACGATATAACATTAGACCAATTCAAAATAAACATAATATTTCATAGATTGTTAAAAAATTATAAAAATAAATTCCATTCATAAAAAGAATACAACGACTAATTAAAATAATGAACTACATATGACTAACTACATATTACATTATGATGAGAAAACCAAAACTTCAAATAAACCAGTCGAACAACATGCAAAATTCTTCAAAAACGTGACCCAAAACAGAATACCGTATTCCTGCAAAATAAACCAGAAAAAGTAATAATAATATAAAGATAATAAACTGGATGCAAACGGATTATCAAGATATCAATATATTAACATGGAGAATTAAACGATACACTAATATTTAAAAAGATACAAAAAAAATACAAAAAAACCAATTCCAAATCGACATAATATTTAATAGATTAATTACAAAAAATTATAAATAAATTATCAATATGAAAAAAAAATGATTACAACAAACCATTCGCAAAACATGCAGAATTCATCAAAAAAACGTGGACCCAAAACGGTTGATCATAATCCTGCAAAATAAAGCAGACAAAAAGTTAGACTATTTTTTTTTTTATTAGGAAGGAAAAAAACACAAGAAATAATGTACATGAAAAGCCAAAACACTCACATATATAATAAAATAAATTGTAACGGTTACCACCATTAAACACCAAAACAACACAAACCAAGGATTATCAAATGCGCACGATTGAAAAATTGAAAGTTAATTAAAATAATTCCATATCCAATAAAAGCCAATCAAAACAATTCCATATCTAACGTGAATTCCAATTGGACGGTATCTACAAAAATCAGAATAGATCAATGGACAGCAAAGAATGGCGCCCAAATTATTTTAGGAAGTTATTTTGCTATTATATATTTATGATTTATATTTTTATGAGAAAATTGCAAAAAGAAACACTTTATAACCCATGTTATCAAATAACCACTTCAAAAATCTCAACTTACGAAAACAACTATTTTTATTTCAAATAACCCCATTTTGTGTTAGCCATGGTACCCACCCCTCCCCACCCCCACCCCCTCTCTCTCTCTTTCTCTCTCATGCGATAAAATCGCCCACCTCTCATTCCCCTCACCATATCTTTTCCAAAATATTTCAATTCCCTCCTACAAAAATTTCACATCTATCAATATTTTGCAAAAATAACTTCCAAAATATCCAAGAAGAGAAATCTTTCAACCGTGAAAAAAGATATGCTTGCATTAATATAATGTTTAAAATAATATTTCATATTATACTTAAATAGTTTGTTTCCATTTATTACAATATATTTAGATTTATTGTATTTTAGAGTAAAATACTTTTAAAAGTTATTATACTTATATTGTTATTAGAGAAACTTAATATCTTTTTTCTTTTCTTTTTTTTGCCACACTATAATTTCTAATCCATAAAAAATTTATTCTACATATTTGAAGAAAAAATATATACATTAATTATATAGGATATATCAGCATTTTACTTATTTATCAATTATTATACTCTTTTAATATTTGTATTTTAAAAAATATAAAAGAAAAATTAAAATCCTAGTCTAGAAAAGAATATATGTATTTTGCAGTTTAATAGTCCATTTTGGCAGCATAATTTTATCCAAAAATAAATTTTTGTATTACTCCATCCATCCCCTCTTAATTTTCAGAAGTGAGTGGACACATTTTTTAAGAAAAAATATTTAATGACTTTTTGGACCAATGACTGAAAAGTATTTTGAAATAAAGTAGTTATTGTTAGAGTGTTTTATTTCCTTATTTGAAGTGTGAAAATGTTTGGAAATTGTATAGACATATGTTTTGAATAAGATGCCAAAAGGTTCCTCCTGAGTTGAATGTAAGTAAAGTATATTCAGTAGAGTTAGACTAGAATTAGGCAGTTCAAATGTTAGGGAACTGAAGTGCATTTGCTAATTCCTAGAGTGTATTTAAGAGTTGTACGCAAAAGACCTGTCTACTGAGAATAAGTCAACTGAAGACATCATCATGTGTATAAATGTTTTCTAAGTGCATTTATATACTGAGAGAAGTACCATCAGTAGAGACTTAAAAGTCTACTGATGAAGACTAACGAAGCACATTCAATGTTAAACACATTAAAAGCTGTTAGTTAATCTGGTTGGAACAAGGCAAAACGAGTGTCAGTAAAGCTTGCAATAAATGAAGGAATAAGAAGGTTCTCTCAGTAGAGTTCCACCTTAAAACCAGACAGACTATGAACCAAATTGATTGTGCGGCCCAATAAGAAGATGACACGTAAGTGTACCCTACCGACAGCCGACCTGTCACAGACTGACAAGTACCAAAAGTCTTGCTTTAACTTTTTCAGAGAGCTGGTAGCAGGCAAAGATTTTCAAGCCGTTCCTGATGCGACATAAAGCTTAAAAAGAGTCGTTTGAACCAATCAGATGCAAGAGACTTACTTGAGAAGATTCATCTCCAACGGGAAGTTTTTCAAGAAGGTTTATAAATATAGAAGGTCGTGCTCATTGTCATGCACGGGAAACTCAAAAGATATAGCATTCTCTACACTCTTTAACGCACTACGAAGCACTCGAAATCACCATTGTTTCCCAAGTGTTTCACTTTTGTAGAGAGTATACCAAACCCTCTGTAATTGAGTTTATAATCATATCCAAACCTTATAAAGAGATAATCCATCTTTAAGCCTTGAGCTAAACCTGTAGGGATTATCTCACAAGAAGTTGGAACCAAACCTTGCCCAAAACCCTACCCCCAAAGTTAGGTTGAAGAGTTAGAGTTAAGAGGTGTTAGTAAGCTGGTTGTTGATATCAGTCTGAAAGCTGGTTGTTTTGGGAACTAGGACCTGGAACTATCCTAGGGATCAAATATTCTAAGAGAGGATTATTTGATCAGTGCAACTTGACACTATAAAATAAAGAATTCCAAGTGAAAGGAATTCTCCTGTTTAATCAGGACAGTGGACGTAGGAGATTCTTCTCTGAACCACTTTATATCTTGTGCACTTACATTCTGTTAATTCATTAGTGTGTGTTGTTCAAACAAGTTTTTATCAAGTAAAGTGAGTATTTCTTAAGGGCTCACTATTCCGCAACTGAAAGCTAATTAGATAGCAACTCAACTGGAAGTCTTGAACCTTCAGTGGAGCTGATATCTCAGTAAGCTTTCATTAGTAAATCTTAGCAGACTTTCAAGTCCGCTGAAGATCTACTGTCTTGAGTTAATCTGATAAGTCTTAAAGAGAAAGTTTATATTTGTAACATCAGGTGTATTCCCCCCCCCCCCCCCCATACACTTGTATAACTCGTTTCGGGACCAACAGAAAATTATTGTGGGACATACCAAATAGAAAAGTGTGAAAATTAAGTGGGGACAAAGAGAGTACAATCTATTATTGAAGACAAGATATTTTATTTGGTTGCACGATTTTTTTTGTATCATACATTATTTGGTGAAAATATCTTTTCCAAAATATTTCTAATTTTCTCCTACGAATTTCACATTAATCAATATGTTGAAAAAAAAATCCTAAAAAAAAATGTTCAACAGTGCTTGTATTAATTTATTGTTTACAAGAATATTCCATATTATATGTAAATATTTTGTTTCCATTAATTAAAATTATTCAGATTAATAGTATACTATAGAGAAATAACAACTCTATAATTTACAAATATATAATTCTTTAAAAAATTAAAAAAAATCTCCATCCCGATAAATTGGGGCTTTGAGACCGTTTCCGGTACGGTGGTGCTTCGGGTTGGGATCGTCATATCGAGAATTTATTCATATCTATGCAAGAAAAAAACGACGATTTAATTGGATTAAAAAATTGATCTCTTACCCGATGCGGCGGCGTACGGTGTTCCGATGTGGTTTGAGAGAGGAGGTCTGTGAGGAGGCGGCGATTTGTGAATAACCTGAGAAGAGGGAACGGTGGCGTGAGAGAAGAAGAGAGGAGAAAAAATCAGTTTTATACCTATAAAGATAAATCAAGGAGCGGTGATCTGAGGCAGTATACAACGAATGAGAAAATAAAGAGAAGATAAGAGAAGACGCTTAAGGTTGTAAATCAGAATGAAAACTAAAGTGATATTTGACATTTATAGAAAATATAAAATGAAATGTATGGTTGAGATTAAAAGTACGAAATATATGGTGTAGATTAAGACTTAATTTGATTTAAAACATGTCTAAAATACTTTGAAGGAGAATGCGGGATTTTGATATAAAATGATTTGAGAGGTGTCACACCACCTTAAGAGAAAAGTGATACTGACATATCATCTTAGAGAGGTTTGAAATTATAGTATCACTAGTGTGTATCCCCGTGAATTTCGCGGATTGGAATTTTTTTATTATTATTATTATTTCAAATTATAAATAATATTTTTTTTGTAAATATCTTGTAATTTCGATATAATATTAAAATTGTAATTATAATTCAACGAACAATAAAAAATACTAAATATGAATAAATAATTTTTTTGAAAAAGATTAACTAATTCACCATTCAATCTCAAATTAGTATAACACAATATTACTTAAAATTACATTTGTTGTATAGTTTGTTGGGCACGGAGTCCAGCATCTCCCAGACGAGTCGGGAGTGATAACGACCCGGTGCGCCAAGTCCGGTGGAGGCTATTCAACATGTGGCGCTGCAAGATGGGGTTAAAGGAAATAAAGTAGCACCTCACTACAAGTCCGGACTTTTAGTCTAATGGCAAGCACTTGATCCTATAATTGGTATCAGAGCACAGGTCACGGGTTCGAATCCCCTCGAAGGCATTTGTTGGCAAGGGGCTGGCAGATGCTGGGGAGGGGATTGTTAGGCGCAGAGTCCAGCATCTCCCAACTGAGTCGGGCGCGATAACGGCCCGGTGCGCCAAGTCCGACGGAGGCTATTAGACCTGTGGCGCTGCAGCTAGATGGGTCTAAAGGAAAAAAAAAGTAACACCTCACTACAAGTCCGGACTTTTAGTCTAGTGGCAAGCGCTTGATCCTACATAGTTGCATGCCCACTTTCCCCCCATAGTATGAAAATACAATAATAATCGTACACAAAAGTTTAACTCTAAAGATAGGATCACACATTTCAGATCTAAAGGTAACACTTGACAAAAAAGACGTCACAATTAAAATGTAATATTATGTAGATGTAGCGCCCCAAAACCAGCGCCACTTACTTAGGAATTTTTTATTTTTTGAGGTTAAAATAGTTTTAAGTTTCTTACTTAAATTGATTAATGTGGAAGACCCCACTATGAAAACACGAGCCCTTTTTTTCTCAGTAACATGTCTAAACCAGTTTGTATTTAACTCGTATATTACCCACACATCTAAGTCAAACACTTATTCAAATACAATTCTCAAGGTGTAGTACCATACACAAAATAAGACATTATACTAAATTAAAAGCATATTCAAAAGAGTTGACTGTGTCATGCATGAGAGTTTAGGTTTAAAAGTCGTCATATTAGCTTAAAGGTATACGAAAAGTTAGATTCCATGTCATAGAAATTTAGACATAACCATGATAATAAAACATCTAAAACAACTAAATATGTCACATAATTACTTAGTACACATCTTACGGAGTTTTGAAACACAACAATTAAAATTTGAGGAGTCCGCCATAGTCAATTACACGTCTGCCTCGTCTCCAACAAAACCTGAAACAATTTAAGGAGCATCATGAGTCTTCCCCCGGAGAGGAAGCCCAATGGGATAACATTCAATATACTATTGCATTGAAGAAAACCATTTGATGTAAAAGAGTGAGTACTTGCCGAGGCCCGTCGACTTGGCTATTCCACATAGCATAATTCCACACAGCATAATCCACATATAGAAAAATCCGAAGATCTACTTATTTGCATCTTAAATACAAATGGAACTAACTAATACAAAAGCAGTTAAATGTTACCCACTTTCCTTGGAGTCGAACATTTCAAGATAGCTTCCCGGAAGCCCGCTAACTCGTGCTACACTCGACACGTTTTGTAGTTATTTAGTCTCATAATCATTAAATGTTATCAAATATATTTTTAAAACTCACATGTTATATTCATACCAAAGGTCTTAATTCTCAATACACAATATAATCAGAAAATAGTTTAATAACTTATAACTTAGGTTAACACATTGAAACGAATTATTCACCATAAATTGTGAACACACTATAAATTTATAAAATTTATACAGTATGTTCTAAACACGTATAGGTACACACAATAAATTTTTTACATAGAAATACTCTCTAGTTTGTGATTTATGAATTTTCCAAGTTAGGCAAAAACAGGCCCCAAAATATTGTTGTGGCCCATCTTTTTCCAACGTTTAGTAACACATGAATATGCCTCAAATAAGGCCAAGTAAAAATTTCAATATGATCCTAAGAGTCAGTAGTAATACCATAAAAACTATTATAATTTAAGTCTTTGAATTCCCTATTTATTTATATATTGTTCTAGAGCTCTAAAACTGCTCGTTTTACTGTGAAGATACTATTTGTTAGAAAATTCATTAAAAATATAATATATCTCCAAATTCATCCAAATAAAATTCATATGAAAGATAAGATTCAATACAACAACATAGCCGAAAATCAGTTTCAAATACAAAATAATATGTACCCAGTAAATTTTACAATCATCACCAAAAGCAGGGCCCATTTTCTGCTGTACAGCAGTATAATAGAAAATTCACAGAAAATTGAAAACGACTCCAAAAAATCCAAAAATTTTACCACACGCCATTAGCTTCCAGGTCTTCATTGTAGTAAAAGGGTTTCATCAAATTCGTTCAGAAATGGTCAGAACAACTCTCGAAATTTACATGCAATTGCATAGCAGATTTCAGCATCAAAATTTACGCATATAATAGTCTAGTTGGGTCACCCAACTCAGTTTAATTATCAAATTGTTGATTGTGAGAGGGTGTGTCTCGAACACTGTACGAACAAAGTAAATACAAAATAAATTCGTATAAAAAACCGAGTCAAGAAAAATCCTTTTCCCGCAAGACTGAATACGCCCCGTATAGTGCTAACGGTATCGTGTGTATGAGTCTCCAAAGGTAAAATGGTTTAACAGTTTACACCGGCAGCACCACCGTGTATAAACTCTCGGCGAATGAAATCGAAATTTCGAACTGAACGAAATAAGTATATGCGAAAGGCTTTCTAAACTCTAAGATTCGTAGGCTGAAAGGTGAGTTCGAAAGTCTGGATATGAAGGGGTATATATAGGCGGAAATCTGCACTGCAGATGAGGACGATCGATTGAGAAAATCGTGGGATAACCACGAAATCAGTGGATAGAGACGTAACTCTTTCTTGGGAAGCAAGAACAAAATATTCCTCCGAATATTTCAATTTTAAATCAAATTCGAATTCTGGAGTGTATTAATCATTCTGTGAGTGTATTAATCATGTTCGTGGGCCGACCCAAATCCGATGGGCCTCCCAAACCGGTTCGGCCCAAAAAAGGTATTGGGCATTTTCATATTTTTGGTACTCTAAAAGTATATGTAGGCCCCAAAGCCCACCAAAAGCCCAATTGCCAAGAACCACGACCCACGGACCCGGTCCCGGGCACGGGCGCGGGCTCGGGCTTGGAAGGGGCGGTGCGCGCGCGCGTGTGTGTGGTTCATGGTTAGGATCCCCATGTACCAAGTTGAAGAACATGAACATTTTCCTTCTTATATCCAAGGAACACTTCTTGCAAGTTTCCAATGTGGGATGGAACTCAATCCTTCCATTCCCATGAGCTATTTAACATACATGAATAATTATCCAACTTCCCAAATTAATTTCTCACTCACCGGAAATCGGTTTTGAGATATTAAATATACCACGTTCATCTACTCCGAGAGTAGAACAACCTCGTTAATTTTGTTTTCCCAAAAATTAACATTTTCATTCCTAAAAAAATTAGTTAATATATAACCAATTTCCAACAATCCCCCACATGAGTGAGAATTGCACCTATACAGAGTCAGGCTTGTTCGTTCAGCTCGATTGAGACCTCATTCCTTCCGGATAAGTAGCCAATAGCTTTGAACTTTCCGTAGCCCGGCACCATCGGGTATACCGGTGGCTTAGTGGACACGATGCCTTGAACTAATCCTCCTTAGTGTATACCTTACAGACAATGCAGACACAAGTCAGTCTCGATTCCGATTTGTTCTCACGTTTTTGTCCATTCTGGCCCTGGACGCCCTTTGTATTCATAAATATTTGGTCGAAGCGGCCCTCGCTTCTCATTTATATAGGTGATCTCCTTTCGAGTATCTCGTCATACTCAGTCCCACTTGGACTTATAGGAATCATTAAAAGTCAACGACTTATCCTTTACCACAACTCACAGATCTACTAACACTTGACACAGTGCTGTCAGGAATGGTCATGATTTTCAAGTGTTGTACAACTAACATTCACAGCTTAGTTTTCCCTTTTGAACCAAGTTCTTGGGATCTCCAGTCATCATGGTTGGGTTACCATTGTTTCAGTTTTATTTGTGGATTTTAGACCCATTCCCTCTATCAGCTTATTCATTTGATCTCGGTTCAAGCTCTTCGTGAGCGGATCAACTATGTTATCAATTGATCTTACATAATCAATTGTTATAATACCAGTTGAGATCAAATGTCTAACGGAGTTATGTCGACGACGGATATGTCTCGACTTTTCGTTGTACATACTGCTCAAAGCTCTACCAATAGCAGCTTGACAGTCACAATGTACCATTACCGATGGTACCGGTTTGTTCCAACAAGGAATGTCTTCTAAAAAGTTATGAAGCCATTCAGCTTCTTCACCAGCTTGATCCAAAGCAATGAATTCAGATTCCATTGTGGAACGGGCAATACACGTCTGCTTTGTGGATTTCCACGATACTGCTGCTCCTCCAATAGTGAATACATATCCACTAATTGAGAACGAGTCTTTACTATCGGATATCCAATAAGCGTCACTGTACCCTTCAAGTACAGCTGGATGTCGCGTGTAGTGTAGCCCAAAATCAAGAGTATACTTCAAGTATCTCAAGACCCTTTTCAGAGCTTTCCAATGTTCGTGACTTGGATTGCTTGTGTACCTGCTCAGTTTGTTAACAGAGCATGCAAGATCAGGACGTATGCAATTAGTAATGTACATCACGCTTCCAATGATACTTGCATATTCCAACTGATTCACAGGTTCACCTCTGTTCTTCTTCAGATGAACATTCTGTTCTAGTGGATTTTTAGCAGGTGGATCATCAAATGCATTAAAAAATTTCAAGACTTTCTCAACATAATGAGATTGTGTTAAAGAAATTCCATTTGAAGTTCTTTCTATTTTGATTCCTAGAATCACGTCTGCTAAACCCATATCTTTCATGTCAAAAATTTTCTTTAACATGTTTTTCGTATTAACGATCACTTTTGAATTGTTACCCATGATTAACATGTCATCAACATATAAGCATACGATAACAAATTCATTTTGTATGTCTTTCACATACACACACTTGTCACATTCGTTAATTCGAAATCCATTTGACAACATAATATTATCAAACTTCAAATGCCATTGTATAGGAGCTTGTTTAAGTCCATACAATGACCGAACGAGCTTACAAACTTTTTTCTCGTTTCCGGGTACAACATAACCCTCTGGTTGATCCATGTATATTTCAGCATCTATTTCTCCGTTAAGGAAAGCAGTCTTTACATCCATCTGCTGTATTTCGAGACTATGCAAAGCATCAATCGCGATAAGTACACGAATGGATGTAATCCTTGTGACCGGAGAATAGGTGTCAAAGAAATCATACCCTTCTCTTTGTTTAAAACCCTTTGCAACTAAACGGGCTTTATACTTGTCAATTGATCCATCTGCTTTGTACTTTCTTTTAAGGATCCATTTGCATTCTAAGGTCTTATAACCTTTAGGGAGGTCAACCAACTCCCATGTATGATTTTGCAGAATCGAATCATATTCACTGTTTATTACTTCTTTCTAGAGAGGTGCATCTGGTCTGGAAATAGCTTCTTTGATAGTCCTAGGTTCTTCTTCTAACACATACGTGATGAAGTCTGGACCATAGGTCTTATCAATTCTAGCTCGTTTACTGCGTCTAGGTTCTTCACTTCGCTGAGTAGAAGGACCTGCAGCTTCACTTGATTCCTCATGAGTTCGCTTATTTGAACTCACTTCTTCTTTGTCCCTGCACGGGAACACATTTTCAAAGAAAACATCATTCCTTAATTCTATTGTAATACCTACTGTCATATCGGGTATTTCTGATTTGTGAATCAAGAACCGATAGGCACTACTATTGAAGGCGTATCCTATAAAGATCCCATCGACCGTCTTAGGTCCGATTTTCACTTGTTTAGGAAGCATCACTTCAACCTTAGCCAAACACCCCCACACTTTGAGGTATTTGTAAGATGGTTTGCGATTTTTCCACAACTCATAAGGTGTCTTATCTTGAGTCTTTAGTGGAATTTTGTTCAGAATGTGGTTAGCTGACAGAATAGCTTCCCCCCACATGTTCTGAGGTAAACCCGAGCTGATTAACATTGCGTTCATCATCTCTTTCAAAGTTCGGTTTTTTCTCTCCGCAATACCATTCGATTGAGGTGAGTTGGGAGCTGTCGTTTGATGTATGATGCCTGATTCGACACATAGTTGTTCAAACGGAGCCACATACTCTCCACCTCTATCACTACGAATTGCTTTAATTGTAGTGTTCATTTGATTCTCTACTTCACTTTTATAATTTTTAAAAGCTTCAATAGCTTCATCTTTACTTCGTAGTAAGTAAATGTAGCAGAATCTTGTGCAATCATCAATAAAAGTAATAAAATACTTTTTTCCACCTCTAGTTTGCACAAACTTTAAATCACATACATCAGTGTGAATTAATTCTAGAGGAGTAGTGTTCCTTTCAACTGACTTAAATGATAATTTAGCCATCTTTGCTTCTACACATATTTCACATCTTTTGGATGTATCAACATTTTCAATTTTAAGTAAATCTAAATTTACTAAACGTTTTATAGATTTTAGATTAACATGTCCTAATCTAAAATTCCATAAAGAGGAACACTCAACGATATAAGCAGAAGTAGGAGCATTCTCATTGATAATAGTGTTTTTGCCATCACGGCTTACAGTCATGACATACATCTTAAAAAGGCCCTTCTCGAGGTAACCATTTCCTAGGAAGATGCCAAACTTGCTAAGTACAACGCCATTTGACTCAAACACTAGCTTAAACTGACTACTAACTAAAAGAGACCCCGAAATCAGATTCTTCCGGATGTTCGGGACATGCAGCACATCCTTCAGCTTGAGCTCATTTTCCGATGTCAGCTTGATCACCACCGTTCCTACACTAGCCGCTTCAGACGAGGCTTGGTTTCCCATGTAGAGCTTTCTTCCCGCAGCAGGAGAATATGTGGAGAATGCAGATTTCTCCGAGCAAACATGGCAAGTGGCACCTGTGTCCACGAACCATTCTTTCTTGTTATCCACCATGTTGACCTCGGTCACTACAGCAGTGTTGGGACATTGTCAGTTTTGATTAAGATCCCAAAGCCCCTGAAAAGATGTTTGCCTTATTCTGTCTTTGTCAGGCTAGTCTTGGTTAGGTTTTATACTTAGTCATTTTACACTTCACAGGTACTCAGTGAGAGGTGAACTCACTGGTGACAATCAAGACTAAGAGCCTGAAGACGAAGAGCACCATCCTGAACTTATGGCAGTCCTCTAAGTTGGCTGAGTAAGTGTCAGTGATGAAGAGTATGACCCTGAGGTCATTACTAACTCAGTCCTGAAGGGAACAGGATGATACTGAGTTATTGGGAAGACTTGGAGTAGAGCCAAGCAATGCAAAAAGAATGTCAGCGTCAGGACAAGACCGATGAGCACAAGACAAAATGAACTTAATAAGACAAGCCTGAAGCTCAGGAATAAGTTCTGACATTCTCACCAACCTGATGATGTGGTCCAATCCGAGAAGGACACGCACGTACGGAACCTGACATGAAGACTGAATTCAGACTGCATATTCAACGGGCAAGCATTTAATGTGCATTTAATGCAAATACCAAATCCATGCAAGGACGGCTGCTGCATGAAGATATGTCCGTTTGAAGCCTCTCTATATAGATGACAAGAAGGGCTATCTCTCCAATGGATAGTTTTTCAAATCACCTATAAATACAGAAGACCTTGAACCCATTCAAGGTTACGGGAAATTTCTAAGCCAGAAATTACTCAAACTCTCAAGCATTCAAAACATACAGCCTTTAAGAGAAGCACTCGAAACCATCTAAATTTCCCAAGTGTTTCTTAACAACTGAGAGTTATTCTGTATTCCAAGAGCTCAATAGCATTATCTTAAGCTTAGAGAGAATATCCAATCCTTAGCATAGCTTTGCCTTGTAAGGATAATCTCAACTTAGTTGGAATCCAAACTGAAACCAAAACCCTAAGTTAGGTTTGTTGGGAGTAAGTCAGTTAGTGTGTTAGTAGAAAGTTTGTATAGATCAGTGAGGTTAGCTGGTCTTGGTGCACCTTGGCACGTTAAAAACAAGAATCCCTTGAGTGGATTTCCTGTTAAGTCGGGCCGTGGACGTAGGAGCTTGAGACTCTGAACCACGTTAAACCTGCTGTGTTCTTATTGCTTTGATATTGTGCATACCTGCTATATTACTTGTTCATTCATTACATTCGGTTTATCAGGCTTGAATCAATCAGCTTGATCCTCAAAAAGAGCACTGCCCTACTAAACACTATTCAGAATTGAGTAAAACAAGGTTTTCAAAAAGCAAACTAAACAAGACTTTAAACTATCAGGGCTCAAACATTTCCGCACTGAACTTGAACTGATAGTTAGCCAACTGACCCGCACCAAGTGTAGTTAGTAGGTGTGTTATCAGCTCCTAGTTCTTTACCACTCTGAGTAAAGGGGACTCGGTCAGTTTTTAAGGTTGAAAAATTGGTATACGTGTATTCCCCCCCCATACACGTATTCCTCAGTCTTGTACCGGGACCAACAAATGGTATCAGAGCAGTGGTTCGAAAGACCACTGACTTTGAATACTAATAGTTTCAGAGGAGAAACTGTTGGTGGTCACTGAACAGATCTGAGTTTGCTTTTCATAAAACTTGCATCAACATGACTTCGAGGAGACTTGAAGCTTCGTTACCTGAATTCTCTGTGTCTAACTTTATCTATTGGAAGTTCAGATTAGAAGCACATCTAGATTCTATCCATGACCAGATGCCGCGTGTACTCAGGGAAGGACAAGTTAAAATCATTGTCCCTAATACCAGAGGAGGAGGATATGATGATCTCGATATTGGTGTACCCATTCCTAAAGAAAGGAAGGATATGACCACTGATGAGATCAAGATGATGGGACTTGATAATGTCGCCAGAAACATCATCTTACATACGGTGCCCTTCGAGGAGTCAGCTAGGCTGATGAACTTAAAGACGACAAAGGAGGTTTGGGATGAGCTGACAAGGATGTGTGAGGGATCTGAAAAGATCAAGGAGAACAAGAGAAACATTGCCATTTAGAAATTTGAAGCGTTCGAGATGCTGCCTGACGAGAGCATAGATCAAATGGAGTCTAGATTCATCAAGTTGATGAATGAGTTGGTGATGTTGGACAAGGATGTCCCAAGGAGAGATGTTGCTTCAAAGATCCTGAATGCCCTTCCTGAGAGATGGGATAACAGTGTAATTATGCTTAAGAACACTCAGGATATGAGTAACATAACTTCTGCTTTACTTTTTTCAGAGCTCAAAGCGCTTGAATTTGATCTTAACAAAAGAAAGAAGAAAGTTCAGTTAGAAGAGGAAGTGAAGGAGAAAACTCCTGAGAAAAGTGTGGCGTTCAAGGCCAGGTCTGAACCTGTTGAGCCCTCATCAAACTCTTCATCAAAGTCACTGATGGAGATGAGCAGGGAAGAACTCGCTGAGGAGTACAGCCTGATGGCCAGACGATTTGACAAGCTCAATTCCAGGTTTGGTCGTTATAAAAAGTTTTATCAGGACTCACGTGACAGGAAACCTGAAGGAACCCACCAAAGCTCAAGGAGATATGAGGAGCGAAGGAATACTGACCAGAGGAGAGAACGTGGTGATGAAAGGAGATATTCTGAACCAAGGCCTGAAAGAAGAGACGAACAGAGACGTACTCGCGATGATAGATATCCAACCAAGCCTGAAAGCTCGCCGAGAACCAGGGAACCTGACTCAAGGAGGAACCCTGAACCGAGAAAA
The DNA here is from genome assembly GCA_947034835.1 of Ballota nigra. Taxonomy (NCBI): domain Eukaryota; kingdom Viridiplantae; phylum Streptophyta; class Magnoliopsida; order Lamiales; family Lamiaceae; genus Ballota; species Ballota nigra. Next base: position 124,707,949 of record OX344723.1, read on the forward strand.
GAAAGAGTAAGTGAGCATGTAGCATGTTACAACTGTAACAAGATCGGTCACTATCAGTACGACTGCCCGGAGCTGAGTGCGAGGGAGAGAGAGGAAAGGAGAGCCACTAGGGATCTAAGATCTGCTGATTGGAGAGCAATGGTCGCTGAAGATGCAACAGACTCTGACGGTCCTGTTGAAAGGTCACCTGAACTCTTCTCAGATGACGAGTACGATGATGTCTGTCTGATGGCTAGGGATGAGCCTGAGGTAACATCAAACTCTGTTTGTGCTTCTTACACTGGTCAAAATCCTGAGCTTAGCTCAGAGTCAGTTAGAGAAATGAACCTTCAGATCTGCCTTGATCAATTGATAGTTGATTTCTCCAGACTGCAGGAAACTAATGTCTTCTTGGTAGAGGAGAACAAGAAATTAAGTACTAAGGTTCAAAACCTGAACGAACAACTCACTCAGTGTGATCTTAAAGAATCAGCTCAAATTGTGAGACTAACTCAGGAGATTGATTTAATCAATGCTGAGCGTCTTCCAAGAGAGAAGATTCTGAGGGAACTGGCTGAGGAAGAGCTGGTCAGGAAGGAAGAACTGAAAGTACTTAAGAGTAAGTTTGATGACCTCTTTACCAGACACGAAATCCTGAAAAAGAGTGAGGACTCTCTCAAGAAAAAGGTTGCAGCAATGAATAAATTCTCAGTGGCTAGAGAGGAAATAAATAGCAGCCAGATGCTTGGGAATGAGAAAAAGGGACTTGGATATGTTCCTAAGAAATCCTCACAAGGTCAGTCTCATGTTGCTTCAGGGAGCAACACTGAGAGGGTTTTTGTTCAGGCAGGCCAGAGTGCACCTAAGGTTGTGCTCCAGGCCAGTCAAACTGATAAGGGCAAAGAAACTGTTGACACAGTCAGGGTTGCTCCTAAGGTAGCTAAGCCAAAACCCAAGGGAAAGGGAAAGCAATCTAAGGAAGCCCCTGAGAGCTCAGGCCAGGGAAAGCCTCAGTGAAAGCAGAGGAAGACTCAGGCCAAGAGCCCTCAGACTAGTCAGTGAGGGTACCATCATGCTTGGCAATACCCACAGGGAAGGCCAAACATGATGACACCCCCGTGGTTTTGGCATCCTGAGGCCTTTAACTGTTTTCCATTCCCTCACTTGCCTAGGGGGAATAGAAATCAGGGTCCTTATCAAGAACAAAGCCCAAGACCTACTGCACCCAGACCTAGGAAGAACAGGAAGCCAGCCCAAAAGGCACCCACTCAGGCTCCTGTAAAGCCTAAGTCTAGCACTCATACACCATCTTCCTCTCAGGCAAAGAAGAAGAAAGTTGTGTATGTTGATGTTTCAGGGAGACAGATTTACCACTCTGAGGCAATCAGGGTTGTGAAGCAAGTCTGGATCCCGAAGGGTACAGCTGACACGATAGGACCCAACACCCAATGGGTACCTAAAGCCTGAATTGCTTGCAGGCGGCTGTGGATCACAACAAGAGGAGAGGAGACTCAATCAAAGCTGTTTGGTACCTAGACAGTGGTTGCTCAAGGCACCATGACTGGAATGAAGAGCCTTCTCCAAGAATATCAAGCTAAAGATGGTCCACAGGTAACCTTTGGTGATAACTCAAAAGGTGTTACTAAAGGTTTTGGTGTTTTAATAATAGGTACAGTCAGAGTGGAAAATGTGTCCTTTGTGGAAGGACTGAAGCATAACCTATTATCAGTAAGTCAATTCTGTGACAAAGGTTTCAGTGTTGAGTTCTCATCGAATACATGTTCAGTCAAGGACAAATCAACACAAGTGCTTCTATCAGGTATCAGGAAAGGTAACATTTATCTAGCTGATTGGAGCAGCACTATTCCTAATACTTGTCTCGTTGCTAAAAGATCTCTAGAGCTCAGTTGGTTATGGCATAAAAGATTAAGCCACCTGAACTTCAAGATTCTTAACAAAATTTCTAGACAGTCACTTGTTGATGGTCTACCTAATGAAGTTTTTAGCAAAGATCATGTGTGCAAAACTTGTCAGGAAGGGAAGCAGGTCAGAGCATCATTCAAAGAGAAAGCTTCTCATTCCACAGACAGGATTCTTCAGCTCTTGCACATGGATTTGTTTGGTCCAATAACACCTGTGAGTATGAATGGTAGAAAATATACCCTTGTGGTTATTGATGATTATTCTAGATATACTTGGGTTATTTTCTTGTTGAATAAGAAGGAAACACAGGTGAAGCTTCCAGAGTTGCTCAGGAGACTCAGCAATGAGAAGAATCAGTCCATTACTAAGATCAGATCTGGCAAGGGCACTGAGTTTATAAATTCATATATTTCTGACTTCTGTAATGAACTTGGTATAGCTCATGAGACTTCTGCAGCTAGAACCCCACAACAAAATGGTGTCGCTGAAAGGAGGAACAGGACACTGAAGGAAGCTGCAAGGACCATGCTGGCTGAGTCGGGATTGCCCAAGAAATTCTGGGCTGAGGCAATCAACACTGCATGCTACACTCAGAACAGATCCATGCTGAACAAACAACATGCACAGACCCCATATGAGACATGGAACAAAAGGAAACCTCGTATTTCTTATTTTCATGTATTTGGTTGTAAGTACTTCATCCTCAACAATGGGAAGACCCAATTGAAAGCCTTTGATAGCAAATCTGATGAAGGAATATTCTTAGGATATTCTGAAGTTAGTAAAGCCTTCAGGGTTTACAATTGTAGGACCCTTGTTGTGGAAGAATCACCTCATGTTGTCTTTGATGAATCTGCTAATGAGTGTAGGGCAAAGGTGTTGAATCCTGACACTGAGGAGGTCACAAAGAGAGTGACAAGGCTGAGCTTAAATAATCAACCTGATCCAGAGGTCAAAACTGTGCCAATTCCAAGGTGGGATGATGACGATGATCAGGATGATGAATCAGGTGCCACTCCTAAGCCCAGCACATCAGGGATTGTTGAGCCTCAGACTGAGGAACAGGCTCAACCTGAGGTAAGCACCGTCCATGAAGATGCTGTCGCAGCTGAGACGTTTCCTGAGTCACCTAATCAAGGGGGAATCAATGTCCCTGACATTGAGCTTGTTAATCCCTTTGGTATAGACTCAGGATCATCCCATTCTGTTCAATTTCCTGAATTTTATGAGCCTGTAGACACTAACATTGCAGGTACTTCAGGAACAACTCTTGGCAAAAGAACATGGTTAGAGGATCATCCCATTGATCAAATCATTGGTGATCCAACTGAGGGAGTCAGGACCAGACGGTTCCATGGTGAGAGTGCATTGTTCTGTTGCTTTCTCTCTGAGCAAGAGCCTCAGAACATTGAAGAAGCTCTCACTGACTCGAACTGGATCATTGCCATGCAAGAGGAGTTGAATCAGTTCACAAGGAATCAGGTGTGGGAACTGGTAGATAGACCTAGGCATCAAGGTGTGATTGGTACCAAATGGGTCTTTAAGAACAAGAAGGATGAGAATGGTGTTGTGGTAAGGAACAAGGCTAGACTGGTTGCAAAAGGGTATTGTCAATCTAAGTGAATAGACTATGATGAGACTTTTGCTCCAGTGGCTAGGTTGGAAGCTATCAGGTTGTTCCTCGCCTATGCAACATATAAGAAGTTCAAGGTGTATCAAATGGATATCAAGAGTGCCTTCCTGAATGGTGTACTCAATGAAGAGGTATATGTTGAACAACCTCCCGGGTTTGAGGTTGGAGATAGAGTATATCATTTGAAGAAAGCACTCTATGGACTTAAGCAAGCACCAAGAGCTTGGTATGATACCCTCTCTCAATTCCTGACTGATCATGGGTTCAAGAAGGGAACTGTGGATAGGACACTGTTCAGGATCACTGAAGGTGATGACATTCTCTTGGTCCAGATTTAGGTGGATGACATAATATTTGGATCACCAAATCATCAGCTATGTGAGAAATTCTCTAAGTTGATGACTGGTAAATTTGAGATGTCAATGATGGGAGAGATGAACTTCTTCTTAGGATTGCAGGTCAAGCAGACTGGTCAAGGTATCTTCATAAATCAGGCCAAGTATAAAGAGACTTGATTCAAAAGTTTGGTGTTCAGAATAGCAATCCAGCCAGGATCCCAATGAACACAAATTGGAAGATGGATCCTGACACTGAAGGGACTTCAGTAAATCAGACTGAGTATCAAGGGTTGATAGGTTCTTTGTTGTACCTGACTGCAAGTAGGCCTGACATTACGTTTGCAGTTGGTGTGGTGCTAGGTATCAGTCTGATCCCAAGAGAAGTCATTTGGAGGCTGCTAAGAGGATACTTAACTATTTGAAAAGGACAGTCAATATGGGACTATGGTATCCTTCAGATGACAACTTAGAACTGACAGGTTATTCAGATGCAGATTATGGAGGTTGTAGGATTGATAGGAAATCAACCTCAGGGACATGTCAGTTTTTGGGAAGTAAGTTGATCTCGTGGTTTAGTAAGAAGCAGAATTCAGTGGCGACATCCACAACTGAGGCTGAGTATATGGCTGCAGGTAGTTGTTGTGCTCAGATTTTGTGGTTGAGGCAACAGTTGAGGGACTACCAAATATTTGCTAATCAGGTTCCAATCTATTGTGACAACAATAGTGCAATAGCAATTACTCAGAACCCAGTGCTTCACACAAGTTGCAAGCATGTGGATATTAGGCATCACTTCATTCGAGATCATGTGGAGAAGAAAGATATTAGGATGGAGAAGATTCACACTGACAGGCAAAGAGCTGACATCTTAACTAAGCCTCTAGCTGAAGTAAGGTTTATGGAACTGTCAGTGGAGTTAGGACTCTAAGATCCGGGAGAGCAGTCAGTGTAGGGTTCTAGGGGGAACTCAGGCCAGACTTGACTCAGCGAGGTATCAGGGTGCTACAATGTCTCCCTGACAGGTATGAATTCTAACCTGACTCTTGTGAATTTCAAGCGTCTCCCTGAGTCCTTCGTCCTGAAAATCTTTATTAAATGCATTCTGTTTTCATTAAAAGCGCGCCTTTTCATATTTAAACCCACGCGCACGGAGCATTTAATGCTACAGTTACTTTTTCATATACGTGTCCATTTTATATGGAATATGACTGACATGGGGTTTTGATTGAAACTGAGATTAATCCTGGCCCCTCATTTCAAAACCTTTCGAATTCAGGAATTAATCTCAACCCCACATTTGAGTAACTGACTTAATATTATCAATCAAGAGTGCCATTTGAGGTTTTTACGCAAACACAACACATCTGCACACTGAGTTTTCCCTTGCTCAATCACAGAAATTTCGAAAAATCTCTTCCTTTCAATTCAATGGCATTTCTTGATTCCAACTGGACAACTGACAAAATTGAAGACGTTGTCGAGAACAAGCTGATACACATGGAGCAAGTCATCTCCATGGAAGGTATCTGTCTTACAGTTGAGGAAATCCAACCCGTGTTCAAATGGATTTCCAATTCTGGGTTGGAAACATACTTCACCACCCGCCCCATTTTTGTGCTCCCAAGAACAGTTGTGGAAGCATACTTAAACATATTCTTGCGGAAGGGGGAAGTATACACGAAGGTGACTGCGCTTAAGCCGACGGGAGAGATGGATGGCGACGGCGAACCTCTTTACAACTCAGAGGTGGTCACTATTGACATCAGGAGGGCGGTGAGGGAAGTCTTCAAGTTGCCGTTCTCAGGCATCAACCCAAGAACGTATAAGGAGAACTCGGAGGGAGAGCTTCTTGGGAAATGGACCAAGTCGGGGTCATCAGAGTTCAAGGCTCGTCAGAACAAGAATACGTTAAAGCCTGAGTACAGAGCTCTGGTGGACTTGGCTCTCACGAGCAATTGAGTCAGCCCAAGTTGAGACTCATGGGAGCTATTATTGATGGAGTGGAAGTGAACTGGGAGCAGTTCTTCCTTGATCAAGTCCATCAGGCCGGATTGGACAAGCTAAAGCGAGATGAGGAGAAGAAACACATTTCCGTCAGTGCCATCTTGCCGTTCGGAACGAGGATGTCCATCCTGATAGCTCATGTCTGTCATGGGTATACCTTCGACTTTGAGGATTGTCTCTCCTCAAAGAAGGTAATGTTTTCCTCACTGAGTGATACCTATTCAGTGCTAGGGCTGACTGATCCTAATGCGAAAGCAAAGGGTCAGGCCAAAAAGCCAGCTGGTAAGGACAAGAGAGTGGCTACCAGTCTCATTAAAAGGGTAGATGACCTCCTTGAGAGGAGTAAGGAAGTAGAGGAGGTGGAGCAGCCTGAGGTGGACGCGGCTAAAAAGAAGAAGAGGGTGAAAATCGTGTTGTCAGTGAAGAGCACGAAATCAGGGACTGAGTCTGATCCCAAGAAGGCCGGCTCTGAGGTTGAGGGAACTGACGATGACGTCAGGAAGGAGGTTGATCAGGGAGAGAGGCCCCTGAAGAGGCTTAGGAAGGGACCCAAAAAGTCCCCGGCTAAGAAGCTGCCTGAGATGAGTGAGAGGGAGAAGTCAAGCTCTCCTGGAGCCTCTGACTTGGAGGCAGTGAGAAAATCTGTCGAGACGGTTGAGTTATTGCAGCCTGAGACAGTACCCACCCAAACACCCTCACACCCTGAAACCCAAACACCTTCCAACCCTGACCCCACACCTCAACCCCCTCACCCTTCCCAAACCACAGAGCCAAATCATCCTACTGAGTCAGTGCCACCACTTTCACCAACAAATGAGCCTGACCAGTCAGCCAAGCCAAATCTTCCAAACCCCACAGACTTTCCCTCATACCCCAATCCCAAAGACTGTCCCAAATCCATTTCAACTGAAGAGGATGAATTCCTCGAAGTGGAGGAGGAGGAATTAGATGAGCATATGGCAGGAGGGATTCTGGAGAACACTCTCAGGGGGAATGCCACAGAATGGGCAGGAAAGTGCTGGCCTGGGCTGTATAAGTACAATGAGCTGCTAGCGTATGTGATTGAGCTCAAGGTTTGGTTGGATTTCAAACAATTAAACATGCAGGAGCAACATTTACTAGTGGACGCTCGTGGCTGGGAGCACTGGGAGTCTGAGGAAGCCAAGATTTGCTCCTTCTTTGGACTAACTAGCTGGCTTCAACTTCTTAACTTTGACAACCTGAAGCAGTTAGTGGCTGATATGATGTCCAAGAGCAAGGCTGACATCCTGTCTGATGACGAGAAGGATGATGAGGATGATGACGCTCAGGGTGGAGCGATGGAGAAGGCAGTGGAGGAAACTGCGAAGGAAGTTGATGATATGAGCTCTGAGCCTCAGGCTCAGGGGGAAGGTGAAAGAGACACTGGTGCCAAGGGTGGACCAGTGGCTGAGGATGTTTTGAACATCTCAGCTGCCAATGAGACATCTGTCGATGAAGGGATTCCCTGCCCTGAGATAAGAGAGGAAGATGTTGAGGCATCCAAGGAGACTCTCAGTTCCGAGGGACTTGTTCCTAAGGTTCAAGTTAGCTTAGCTGAGCCTGAGAAGGCGGCTATGACTACTTCACAACTGCCTTCAGTGCACCTTGAAGAAGGGACTGATGCTGCAGGGGCTGCCAAGGAAAAGCAGTCAATCACTGATGAGGCCGTTGATGATGAAGATGTGATAATAACTGGGGTCGGCCGTGCTGAATTCACGAGCATAGTGGAGGTCAAGCAGGAGAAAACCACTGAAAATCTAGCTGAACTTCAGGAGGAAGTAATGAGGCTACGAGCTGAAAAGGAAGAAGACTCCAAGGCCCTGGCAAAACACATCAGGTGGACAAAGTCAGCCTACAACACCCTTGCCAACAGGGAGCTGATTCTGTTAAAGAGAACGATGACTGACACGGCCAAGTCAGTGAGGAATGAGAGGAAGCGCACTAAAAAGATGCTAAGGCAAACCTTGAAGCAGTTGGCTGAGAAGGATGAGCAGAGAAAGGAGGATCTCAATCAGGCTGTGGAGAAGCTTGCAGCTCAGGCTGGAGCACTATTCACTCAGGCCATTTCTGGCTCAGCGTCAAAGCTTGAGCTAGAGTCAGAACGTATTGCTCAGACTTCGAAGGACATTGCCGAGAGGCTGACCCAGGCAGATGAGCGATCCGCTCAGGTGGAGGAGAAGATTGAGAATGTTGAGCAAAGACTCCAACTCTCCATGGAGGTCTTTGAGAAGAAGGTCCAAGCTGCAATCAGTTCTGTATCTTTTGCAGGGACTGGTATCTCGATGGGAGTTGAATTATTGAAGGAGGGAATTAATGATGTCCATTCCCTAGCCTCATTCGTAATCAACAGCGGATCTGACGCATTCCCATCAGTGGCAAATGATGATGCCAAAAAGGGGGAAAGGAAGAAGAAAAGATCCCGCCCTGAGGCATCGGAGGCAGTCAACCAAGGTGAGACCGTCCAAGCTGATCCTGAAGCCAATCCTGAAGGGAACGTGCTAAGGGTGAGGAAATCAGCTAGGTTGGCGGCAGTAGAGAAGGAAGGAGAGGAAGTTGTTGCCAGGCTGAGGGCGGAGGCAACAAAGGCAAAGGCTGATGAACCTTCCAAGCAACAACCTGAGCCAGTTCAGAGATCTTCTCCCATGAGCTCAAGGAAGAACCCAATCACTTACTCCGGGGAGTTGGTGGCGGAGTTATGTGCTGAAGCATGGGGAGATCATTCTGAGAAAACTGAGGCTATGCGCAGAGCTGAAATTGCTCAGAAGGAAAAGATGCGCATCTTGGAAAAGAAGGTTGAGAAGCTGACTGATATCACTGAGCTTCAACAACGAGAACTGGATGATGCAGTGATCAGCTTGCTAAGGAGGAAGAAGGCGAAGCCTGAGCCTAGGAAGTACAGGAAGAAGCCAACAGTTAGGAAGTCAACAATTCTTCAAGTCAGAAGGCCAGAATCAGGATTAAGGGAAGCTTATGTCGATGAGTTCATCTCAGAGGCATTGAAGGAGTTTTGGATTGATGCAAGGGATGAGTTTGTTAGATTGTGGTTTGTTGTGAAGAAATGGGGCGACACTGATGACATTAATGCCCACTTCACTGACTACATGATGGACAACCATCCTGAGCTATTCCAGAAGATCTTGGAGGAGGCTGATGCAGCTCAAGTTCAAGTGAAGGCTCCTGAGTTCACCATTCGAGCTCCTCCCTTAGTTGCTGGAACTCAAAAGCATGACACAAAGGCCATCATGATGGAAGTATTGAAGATAGCCAAAGCTGAAGGGTATGTGAACCAACCTAGAAGACTTGACGAGCTGAAGGCAAGAGTCTATGCAGGATATGGACTCGAACCTGAAATGAGATTAGTCTAGGTGTTCGCAGGCTTCTTTGTAATAGATTAGATTCATTGTAACCATTTCCACATCAATCAATGAAATCTATTACGTTTGCCCACAGACAAAAACTCATTGTCTTTTTGGTTGTTGTTTAAATTCTGTACTTTATCAAGAATTGCTCTAACACTGTCTTATCTTATAGATAGGTTTATCATATTTCCTCTAAGTGTTTTGAGGATCTTTTCAGTGTGTTGGCATCATCAAAAAGGGGGAAATTGTTGGGACATTGTCAGTTTTGATTAAGATCCCAAAGCCCCTGAAAAGATGTTTGCCTTATTCTGTCTTTGTCAGGCTAGTCTTGGTTAGGTTTTATACTTAGTCATTTTACACTTCACAGGTACTCAGTGAGAGGAGAACTCACTGGTGACAATCAAGACTAAGAGCCTGAAGACGAAGAGCACCATCCTGAACTTATGGCAGTCCTCTAAGCTGGCTGAGTAAGAGTCAGTGATGAAGAGTATGACCCTGAGGTCATTACTAACTCAGTCCTGAAGGGAACAGGATGATACTGAGTTATTGGGAAGACTTGGAGTAGAGCCAAGCAATGCAAAAAGAATGTCAGAGTCAGGACAAGACCGGTGAGCACAAGACAAAATGAACTTAATAAGACAAGCCTGAAGCTCAGGAATAAGTTCTGACATTCTCACCAACCTGATGACGTGGTCCAATCCGAGAAGGACACGCACGTACGGAACCTGACATGAAGACTGAATTCAGACTGCATATTCAACGGGCAAGCATTTAATGCAAATACCAAATCCATGCAAGGACGGCTGCTGCATGAAGATATGTCTGTTTGAAGCCTCTCTACATAGATGACAAGAAGGGTTATCTCTCCAACGGATAGTTTTTCAAATCACCTATAAATACAGAAGACCTTGAACCCATTCAAGGTTACGGGAAATTTCCAAGCCAGAAATTACTCAAACTCTCAAGCATTCAAAACATACAGCCTTTAAGAGAAGCACTCGAAACCATCTAAATTTCCCAAGTGTTTCTTAGCAACTGAGAGTTATTCTGTATTCTAAGAGCTCAATAGCATTATCTTAAGCTTAGAGAGAATATTCAATCCTTAGCATAACTTTGCCTTGTAAGGATAATCTCAACTTAGTTGGAATCCAAACTGAAACCAAAACCCTAAGTTAGGTTTGTTGGGAGTAAGTCAGTTAGTGTGTTAGTAGGAAGTTTGTATAGATCAGTGAGGTTAGCTGGTCTTGGTGCACCTTGGCACGTTAAAAACAAGAATCCCTTGAGTGGATTTCCTGCTAAGTCAGGTCGTGGACGTAGGAGCTTGGGACTCTGAACCACGTTAAACCTGCTGTGTTCTTATTGCTTTGATATTGTGCATACCTGACATATTACTTGTTCATTCATTGCATTCGGTTTATCAGACTTGAATCAATCAGCCTGATCCTCAAAAAGAGCACTGCCCTACTAAACACTATTCAGAATTGAGTAAAACAAGGTTTTCAGAAAGCAAACTAAACAAGACTTTAAACTATCAGGGCTCAAACATTTCTGCACTGAACTTGAACTGATAGTTAGCCAACTGACCCGCACCAAGTGTAGTCAGTAGGTGTGTTATCAGCTCCTAGTTCTTTACCACTCTGAGTAAAGGGGACCCAGTCAGTTTTTAAGGTTGAAAATTGGTATACGTGTATTCCCCCCCCCATACACGTATTCTCAGTCTTGTACCGGGACCAACAAGCAGACATATCCATCTTTGTGAGCTCTCGTTCTGCAACGTTCACAGAGTTCTTATTTCCCTTGTCTTCCTTCTTGGGCTGACGACAATCAGCGGCCCGATGATTGGGTTTGCCACAGTTGTAGCACTTCCCACTGAATTTCTTCGGGGCAGGAGCAGCAACAACAGCCTTATCTTTGCCTTTGTCGTCTTGACGCTTCCTCTTCTTCGATGGTTCACTTTTCTCCATCAGGTTCGCCTTTGCCTCGATAGAAGCAATCAAACCCTTCTTCTTTCTTTTCTTGTTATCTTCCTCGATCCGGAGTCGGGTAACAAGATCCTCCATGGTCACTTGCTTTCGCTTGTGCTTGAGGTAGGACTTAAACTCCTTCCAAGATGAAGGTAGTTTGTCAATCACAGTGGCAACCTGAAAGGCTTCAGGCAGCTCCATCCCTTGTACTGCAATGTTGTGGAAGATCACTTGTAGCTTTTGAACTTGTTCCACAACAGATTTGTTGTCCTCCATTTTGAACTCGTACAAGGTGGAGACGACGAACTTGCTAGTTCCCGCGTCTTTAGTTTTGTACTTCTTCTCCAAAGACTCCCACAAGGCCTTGGAAGTCGGGTATTCATCATATACATCATTGAGGGCATCAGACAGCCCATTTAGGATGTAATTCCTACACAGATAATCATCATGGATCCAAGTATCGTAGGCGATCCTTATTTCCCGATCAGCATCTTTTGCGGGTACGCTCGGGCAATCCTCCTTGATATATTTCACCAAGGAGATGGTGATCAAGTAGAAGTGCATCTTCTTTTGCCACCTCTTGAAGTCATTACCCGAAAATTTTTTGGGTTTCTCTCCTTTCACCACAACCGGCCTAACAGTCCCCGGGAGGGAGGCCTGGTTGGTTGTCAAGAAGGGATTGGCCCCGACATTTCCTACGAGAGGATTGCCGCCGTAGTTTCCCCCAAAAGGATTAGCACTTGAGTTTCCCACAAAGGGATTAGTGCCAGAGTTTCCCACGAAGGGATTGGCTTTGAAACACTCATTAAGAATGTTTCCAAAGTCTCCAAATTGAAAAGCAGAAAGGGGATCAGACTTACCCGTAGGTACAACAGGAGAGTTAGATGTATTACTTGCATCTTTGGTAGGAGTAGCTTGCGATGGTGAATTAATATCCATATTGTTGTCGGAATTGTGGTTCGACATGGCAGTGATTCGAAACAAAAATTATTCAGTCTTGCGATTGTTGATTGTGAGAGGGTATGTCTCGAACACTGCACGAACAAAGTAAATACGAAACGAATTCGTATAAAAAACCGAGTCAAGGAAAATCCTTTTCCTGCAAGACTGAATACACCCCGTATAGTGCTTACAGTATCGTGCGTATGAGTCTCCAAAGGTAAAACGGTTTAACAGTTTACACCGGCAGCACCACCGTGTATAAACTCTCGGCGAACGAAATCAAAATTTCGAACTGAACGAAATAAGTATATGCGAAAGGCTTTCTAAACTCTAAGATTTGTAGGCTGAAAGGTGAGTTCGAAAGTCTGGATATGAAGGGGTATATATAGGCGGAAATCTGCATGCAGATGAGGACGACCGATTGAGAAAATCGTGGGATAACCACGAAATCAGTGGATAGAGACGTAATCCCTTTCTTGGGAAGCAAGAAAAGAATATTCCTCTGAATATTTCAATTTTAAATCAAATTCGAAATCTGGAGTGTATTAATCATTCAGTGAGTGTATTAATCATGTTCGTGGGCCGACCCAAATCCGATGGGCCTCCCAAACCGGTTTGGCCCAAAAAAGGTATTGGGTCTTTTCATATTTTTTGTACTCTAAAAATATAGGTAGGCCCCAAAGCCTAATTGCCAAGAACCACGACCCACGACCCACGGGCCCGGGCGCAGGCTCGGGCGGGGCGCGCGCGCGCGGGTGTGTGGTTCATGGTTAGGGTCCCCATGTACCAAGTTGAAGAACATGAACATTTTCCTTCTTGTATCCAAGGAACACTTCTTGCAAGTTTCCAATGTGGGATGGAACTCAATCCTTCCATTCCCATGAGCTATTTAACACACTTGAATAATTATCCAACTTCCCAAATTAATTTCTCACTCACCGGAAATCGGTTTTGAGATATTAAATATACCATGTTCATCTACTCCGAGAGTAGAAAAACCTCGTTAATTTTGTTTTCCCAAAAATTAACATTTTCATTCCTCAAAAAATTAGTTAATATATAACCAATTTCCAACACAAATATCCACAGAATAAGCCCTCACACATAAAAAGAAAGGACTTGCAGTAGAAGAAGGGAAAGAAAAACAACACAAACTTCACATGCATTGACATATATCACATGCAATCTATAAATCAATACTCGTGAGTCATATAGTTAGCAATTTTCACTAGATACACCAAAATTTCTTGCAGGATATTAAATCACAAACCCTAAAATAATTATATATTTTTATTTTTATTTTAAAAGGTAATATTTTGAGCACCACATTACTAAGAATCGTAGAAAAAAAAGATCACTGGAAAGGGAAAGAAAAATAACTTCATATGCAAAACAAAAGGATCAACTTCTTTCTTTCATTTACCTCTAAATAAACTCTTCTACTTCAATGAAAGCTTAAAATGGACTCTTCTACTTCAATAAAAGCTCTTGTGATGACGGAGGTGGAGGATTTTTAGTCGGAGAAGGGAAGGAAGGAGTAGAGAGAGAAAGAGGAAGAAGACATGGTGAAGAGAATGACGGTTCGTATTCTTTGAGTGAGATATTAGAGAATATATTTATTTTTTGGGGGAAATATCAATTCAATTCTTGGATTTGTTTCCAGAATTTCTAATTTAAATATATATATTTTTATTATTATTACTGAATTATATGTATATATATACATCATTTTATTATATATATATATATATATTTTTTTATTTATCTATTTCAATTTTTTGTGTCAAGTGCATCGCAATCGAGCCCGGTCTCCTCAGTTGACCATCCTGCAAAACTTTTCTAAAACTTGTAGATACCATTAATTCTTTCATCTCATAATTATAACTTTTAAAAACAATAAAATAGTCCACCAGAATAATTAAATTGTTAAAAAAATGCCATATATATATATAAATGCATTTTTAAGGAAAACAGGGTGTTACAGTAGATATTTCTGTGGGAACAATAGATTAATATGTTGATATTTATAACACACAATTCAACAATAAGAATTGACGTTTAAGTGCCAATTTTAGTTTTAAAAAAATCAATTTCCCTCCTAGACATTTCACATGTACAGATATTTTGCATTAAAATATAAAAAGTTAAAAAAAATCGAAATTGTTATAAAAATCAAAATCCTACTCTACAGAACAATATCTATATATTATAATTTTAAATTCTATTTTGCAGGTAGAATTTTATCCAAAAAATTGTGTTACAGTCTATTTTTTATAGTAAGATAATATATTTGGTGACAATATTTTTTAGGAATTATATGCTATATCTTTTCCGAAAATATTTAAATTATCTCCTACAAATTTCACATCTATCAATATTTTGTAAAAATAGATTAAAAAAATATCTAGAAAAGAAATTGTTCAATCGTGAAAAAAGATCTGCTTGCATTGATTTAATGTTTAAAATAATGTTCCATATTATACATAAATATTTTGTTTAAATTGATTAAAATATATTCAGATTTATTGTATTTTAAAGTAAGATACCTTTTAAAGTTATAATACTTAAATTTTTAGAAAAGAAACTTAATGTCCTTTTTTTTCGTTTTGTTATAAATCCAACAGATTTATTATACCAAATCTAGAAGATTTGATGTGGACATTGTTGGTCCCGGTACAAGACTGAGGAATACGTGTATGGGGGGGGGGAATACACGTATACATATTTTCAAACTTAAAGCCTGACTGAGTCCCCTTTACTCAGAGTGATAAAGAACTAGGAGCTGATAACACACCTACTGACTACACTAGGTGCGGGTCAGTTGGCTAACTATCAGTTCAAGTTCAGTACGGAAATGCGTGAGCCCTGAAAGTTTAAAGTCTTGTTTAGTTTGCTTTCTGCAAAACTTGATTACTCCACTGAAAAGTGTTTAGTAAGGGCAGTGCTCTTTTTAAGGATCAGGCTGATTGATTCAAGCCTGATAAACCAAATGCTTATGAATGAACAAGTAATATGACAGGTATGCACAATATCAAAGCAATAAGAACACAAGGAGTTTAAAGTGGTTCAGAGTCTCAAGCTCCTACGTCCACGGCCTGATTTAACAGGAAATCCACTTAAGGGATTCTTGTTTTTAACGTGCCAAGGTGCACCAAGACCAGCTAACCTCACCGATCTATACAACTCCTCTTACTAACTCACTAACTGACTTACTCCCAAAAAACCTAACTTAGGGTTTTGGTTTCAGTTTGGATTCCAACTAAGTTGAGATTATCCTTACAAGGCAAGGTTATGCTAAGAATAGGATAATCTCTCTAAGCTTAAGATAATGCTAGTTCGCTCTTTGGAATACAGAATAACTCTCAGTAGCTAAGAAAATACTTGGGAAATTTAGATGGTTTCGAGTGCTTCTTCTAAGGCTGAATGCTTTTGAGTGCTTGAGAGTTTGAGTAATTTCTGGCTTGGAAATTTCCCGTAACCTTGAATGGGTTCAAGGCCTTCTGTATTTATAGGTGATTTGAAAAACTATCCGTTGGAGAGATGGTCTTTCTTGTCATCAATGCAGTGTGTGTTAGGATATATATTAGATGTTTTGAAGATGTTAAAACAAGAACTTGTAATAGGACTAGCTGAACCTGTTAGTAAGCTACAGATTAGTCTAGGTCTAGAATAGGTCTTTGGTTAAGGGGGAAGAAATCTGTGCAGACCAGATGAGGTGACCAGATGAGAGGTGACCAGAGGAGTCTGACAGAGGAGTCTGCCAGAGGAGTCTGACCAGAGGAGTCTGCCAGAGGAGTCTGACCAGAGGAGTCTGACAGAGGAGTCTGACCAGAGGAGTCTGCCAGAGGAGTCTGACCAGAAGACCTCTCCCAGACGAGGACCAGAGCAGAAGTGTTACCTGACCAGACGAGACCTGACCAGATGAGACCTGACCAGACGAGACCTGACCAGATGAGACCTGACCAGACGAGACCTGACCAGATGAGGGAGATGGATTGTTCACCCACATGGAGGCTGCGTGTAATCTGGAGAGTCAACTGATGGAGGATCTGACTGATTGATTGCTTGATTAAAAGTCAACTAATAATCAATCTTTGATTGATTATATCCCTCCAATTATGGTTGTTTGAATTGCTAGCTCTCCAACGGCTAGTTAATTCACAACTATAAATAGGAGTGCTTGGATTAGTTCGAGATACAAGAGTCGCGCGAGAGCACACAAAGACACACGAACTCTCCACTCACTCACCTTGTTTATTCAAATTTTATATCTACTCTTTTAGGAGTTCTAGTTGGAGCTTTACTCAACCTATTCATCTATATAGAAAGGTTGTTGTAAGCAAGTTGTACGAAGGAGCTGGTACTTCGCAATTCCAGTGGTTCGTGAGTACGTTGGTTGGAGAGAAAGTCCCCTTTAGAGAAAGGGAGAGTGGACGTAGGACAAGTTGGTCCGAACCACTATAAATCCTTGTGTTCTTTATTTTCTGCACTTTAGATTTCTGCATTTCAATTCTAGCACTTTATTCAAAAAGGGGTTTTCTTAAAATTAAGTTTAAAATGTCTTCCGCTGGATAACCTTTTTGGGACCAACAAGTGGTATCAGAGCAGTGTGTCCTACAGACCACTGTTTTGAAATTATCTCGGTGGTCACCAGGGCAGATCCATTTTTGTTGAAAACCCAAATATTTGTTGTGCTAACAATTTTTGCAGAAATGGGCTCGAAGAGAAGCAGTAAAAGAAATACTAGGAGTTACTCCAAAAGAAGCTTAGCAGATGAGGAAGAAGAGGTATCCACTTCTGATTTATCATCTAATTTTGGACCAGACGAAGAGATATGTCTTGTGACAGATGAGGTATGCAATCGAACTCCCTCTTCTTCTTCTTTTTCTGAACATTCAGAGGAGTCTTATACGCAAACTCTGCTATTAGATCTCCAAAAATCTATACAACTTTGTCAAAAATTGGAAGATGAGAACTCAAAGCTAAAAGCAGAAAATCTGAAGCTTTCACAATGTTTAGGCAACTCAGCTAATCTACTAGCTGAACAAAATCATACACTAGTTGAAGAGTCTTCTGACTTGACAACCAGGTGTATTGAACAAGTTAAGCTGATAGAAAGGTTGGTTGTTGAAAACATTGAGAAAGACAATGAATATAACTTGCTAAAAGCTAAGTTTGATGAACTCTTCCATCAAAACAAAATTGTAAAAGAAATTGAGGACAAGCTCAAGATGAGATTGGAGCAGCTGACTACAGCAAACAATGCTGTGTCACACATAGCTGCCTCATCTCAAAGAGAGCATGATAAAACAGGCCTTGGTTATTCCAAACCTGAATCCTCACATGTTCAGAAAGAAGAACAACCTAGAAATTTTATTGATAAGGGCAAGAGGCCAACTGACCAGGCAACTCAGCCTAATGGGCAGATGAGTTCTAAAACTAAAAAACCCAAAAGGCAGAGGAGGAATTTTAAAAGACCTCAGCCAGGCCTGCAGAGTAGAAGGCAGTCTGGATCTTTTCAAAAGAGGCAGAACCAGATGACTCCTACTCACCTGCAGAAGACTTTCAAGTCATCTGCCAGACCATTTGGAACCTTTGATGGTTCTAGTAAAACTTATCCTTATCAAAAGAATTTCAAGACTGTTGCTTTAAGACAAGTTACTTCTTCTACTGGACAAGCTCATAAGAGAAGAAGAGCCTCTAGAAGAAATAACCATGTCGAAGCTTCTTGTGTTCAGTGTGTTTTTGTGGACTTATATGGAAGAAAGATAAGATCACCTGATCCAAAAAGGGATGATCTATTCTTGTGGCTTCCTAAATATTGTGCTAACCCCCCTGGACCCAGAAGGGTACCAAAAAGTTGATTGCCTGCAGATACACAAGAAGACCAGCTGATATTTTGCCCCAATATCAGCTGAGCAGACTTTGAGGGGGAAGATCAGTTGACCCAGCCTACTAGACTCTTTATCATGTAATTTCAAATTTTCTTGTCTTGTTTTATTTCAGTTCTTCTAGTTTTAACATCATCAAAAAGGGGGAAATTGTTAGGATATATATTAGATGTTTTGAAGATGTTAAAACAAGAACTTGTAATAGGACTAGCTGAACCTGTTAGTCAGCTACAGATTAGTCTAGGTCTAGAATAGGTCTTTGGTTAAGGGGGAAGAAATCTGTGCAGACCAGATGAGGTGACCAGATGAGAGGTGACCAGAGGAGTCTGACCAGAGGAGTCTGCCAGAGGAGTCTTCCAGAGGAGTCTGACCAGAGGAGTCTGCCAGAGGAGTCTGCCAGAGGAGTCTGCCAGAGGAGTCTGACAAGAGGAGTCTGACAGAGGAGTCTGACTAGAGGAGTCTGCCAGAGGAGTCTGACCAGAAGACCTCTCCCAGACGAGGACCAGAGCAGAAGTGTTACCTGACCAGACGAGACCTGACCAGATGAGACCTGACCAGACGAGACCTGACCAGATGAGACCTGACCAGACCAGACCTGACCAGATGAGGGAGATGGATTGTTCACCCACATGGAGGCTGCGTGTAATCTGGAGACAAGGAGATTTTGGAGACCATGATGGAGAAGGAGGCAATCTGGAGAGTCAACTGATGGAGGATCTGATTGATTGATTGCTTGATTGAAAGTCAACTAATAATCAATCCTTGATTGATTATATCCCTCCAATTATGGTTGTTTGAATTGCTAGCTCTCCAACGGCTAGTTAATTCACAACTATAAATAGGAGTGCTTGGATTAGTTCGAGATACAAGAGTCGCGCGAGAGCACACAAAGACACACGAACTCTCCACTCACTCACCTTGTTCATTCAAATTTTATATCTACTCTTTTAGGAGTCTAGTTGGAGTTTTACTCAACCTATTCATCTATATAGAAAGGTTATTGTAAGCAAGTTGTACGAAGGAGCTGGTACTTCGCAATTCCAGTGGTTCGTGAGTACGTTGGTTGGAGAGAAAGTCCCCTTTAGAGAAAGGGAGAGTGGACGTAGGACAAGTTGGTCCGAACCACTATAAATCCTTGTGTTCTTTATTTTCTGCACTTTAGATTTCTGCATTTCAATTCTAGCACTTTATTCAAAAAGGGGTTTTCTTAAAATTAAGTTTAAAACGTCTTCCGCTGGATAACCTTTTTGGGACCAACAGAGTGGTTCAAATGGACATATCTTCATGCAGCAGCCGTTCTTGCATGGGATTAGGTAGTTGCATTAAATGCACATTAAATGCTTGCCCATTGAATATGCAGTCTTAAGTCAGTCTTCTGTCAGGTTCCGTACGTGCGTGTCCTTCCAGGATTGGTCCACGTCATCAGGTTGGTGAGAATGTCAGAACTTATTCCTGGACTTCAGGCTTGTCTTATTAAGTTCTTTTTGTCTTGAGCTCACCGGTCTTGTCCTGACGCTGACATTCCTTTTGCATTGCTTGGCTCTACTCCAAGTCTTCCCATAAACTCAGCATCCTCCTGTTCCCTTCAGGACTGAGTAGTAAATGACCTCAGGGTCATACTCTTCATCGCTGAGACTTACTCAGCCAGCTTAGAAGACTGCCATAAGTTCAGGATGGTAAACTGCGTCTTCAGGCTCTAAGACTTGATTGTCATCAGTAAGTGCTCCTCTTACTGAGTACCTGTGAAGTGTAAAAAGACTAAGTACAAAACCTAACCAAGACTAGCCTGACAAAGACAAATAAAAGGCA
Organism: Ballota nigra; assembly: GCA_947034835.1. Lineage (NCBI taxonomy): Eukaryota > Viridiplantae > Streptophyta > Magnoliopsida > Lamiales > Lamiaceae > Ballota > Ballota nigra. The sequence goes on from OX344723.1 coordinate 124,727,812, forward strand.
AATCATCTTTTCAGGGGCTTTGGGATCTTAATCAAAACTGACAATGTCCCAACAATTTCCCCCTTTTTGATGATGCCAAAACACTGAAAAGATCCTCAAGACACTTAAGAGGAAATATAAGAACCTATCTATAAGATAAGGCAGTGTTAGAGCAATTCTTGATAAAGTACAGAATTTAAATAACAGCCAAAAAGACAATGAGTTTTTGTCTGTGGGCAAAAGTAATAGATTTCATTGATTGATGTGAAGGTGATTACAATGAATCTAATCTATTACAAGAAGCTGTGAACACCTAGACTAATCTCATTTCAGGTTCAAGTCCATATCCTGCATAGACTCTTGCCTTTAACTCATCAACTCTGCTAGGTTGATTCACGTACCCTTCAGCCTTGGCAATCTTCAAAACTTCCATCATAATGGCCTTCGTATTGTGCTTCTGAGTCCCAGGAACTAAGGGAGGAGCTCGAGTCGTGAACTCAGGAGCCTTCACCTGGACTTGAGCTGCTTCAGCCTCCTCCAATATCTTTTGGATCAGCTCAGGATGATTGTCCATCATGTAGTCAGTGAAGTGGGCATTGATATCATCAGTGTCGCCCCACTTCTTCACAACATACCACAATTTCACAAACTCATCCTTCGCATCAGCCCAGAACTCCTTTAGTGCCTCAGAGATGAACTCGTCGACATAGGCTTCCCTTAATCCTGACTCCGGCCTTCTGACTTCAAGAATTGTTGATTTTCTTATTGTTGGCCTCTTTCTGTACTTCCTAGGCTCAGGCTTCACCTTCTTTCTCCTAAGCATACTGATCACTGCATCATCGAGTTCCCTTTGTTGAAGCTCAGTGATATCAGTCAGCTTTTCAACCTTCTTCTCCAAAATGCGAATTTTCTCCTTTAGTGCAATCTCAGCTCTGCGCACAGCCTCAGTTTTCTTAGAAGGATCTCCCCACGCTTCAGCGCATAACTCCGCCACCGTTTCTGCCGAGTAAGTGATGGGGTTCTTTCTTGTGCTCATGGGAGAAGACTTCTGAACTGGCTCAGGTTGCTTTGAAGGTTCATCAGCCTTTGCCTTCGTTGCTGCCTCCGCCTTCAGCTTGGCAACGATCTCCTCACCTTCCTTCTCTACTGCTGCCAACCTTGCTGACTTCCTTACCCCCAGCACATTCCCTTCAGGATTGGCATCAGGATCAGCTTGAAATGTTTCACCTTGGTTGACTGCCTCAGATGCCTCAGGGCGGGATCTTTTCTTCTTCTTTTCCCCCTTTTTGGCATCATCATTGGCCTCGGATGGGAATGCATCAGATCTGTTGTTAATTACGAAGGAGGCTAGGGAATGAACATCATTGATTCCCCCCTTCAGTAAATTAACTCCCATCGAGATACCAGTTCCTGCAAAAGAAACAGAACTGATTGCAGCATTCACCTTCTTCTCAAAGATCTCCATGGAGAGTTGGAGTCTTTGTTCAGCTTTCTCGATCCTCTCCTCCATCTTGGCGGATCGATCATCTGCTTGAGTCAGCCTCTCAGCAATATCTTTCGAAGTCTGAGCAATTCGTTCTGACTCCAGCTCCAACTTGGACGCTGAGTCCTGAATCGCCTGAGTGAATAGGGCTCCAGCCTGAGCTGCAAGCTTCTCCACGGCCTGATTGAGATCTTCCTTCCTTTGCTCATCCTTCTTAGCCAACTGCTTCAAGGTTTGTCTCAGCATCTTCTTTGTGCGCTTTCTTTCGGCCCTCACTGACTTGGCCGTGTCAGTCATCGTTCTCTTGAGCAAAATCAACTCCCTATTGGCAAGGGTATTGTAAGCTGATTTAGTCCATCGGATGTGTTTTGCTAGGGCCTTGGAGTCCTCTTCTTTTTCAGCGTGTAGCCTCATCACTTCCTCTTGAAGCTCAGCTAGATTTTCAGTGGTTTTCTCCGTTTTGACCTCCACAATGCTTGTGAACTCAGCTCGGCCGACCCCAGTTATGATCACATCCTCATCACCATCTACGGCCTCATCAGTGATTGGCTGCTTTCCCTTATCAGCCCCTGCATCCTCAGTCCCCTCTCCAGGGTGCACTAAAGGTAGTTGTTGAGTGGTCATGGCCGCCTGCTCAGGCTCGACCAAGCCATCTCGAACCTTAGGAACTTGTCCTTTGGAACTGGGAGTCTCCTTAGACGCCTCAACATCTTTCTCCCTTGTCTCAGGGCAGGGAATCCCTTCATCGACAGATGTCTTATCAGTGGCTGAGATGTTCAAGACGCCTCAACATCTTTCTCCCTTGTCTCAGGGCAGGGAATCCCTTCATCGACAGATGTCTTATCAGTGGCTGAGATGTTCAAAACACCCTCAGCCACTGGTCCACCCTTGGCACCAGTGTCTTTCACACCTTCCTCCTGAGTTTGGGACTCAGGGACCATCGCATCAACCTCCTCAGCTGTTTTCTCCACAGCTTTCTCCAAGGCTCCACCCTGAGCATCTTCGTCATCCTCTCCATCCTTATCTTCCTCACCATCTGAAAGAAGATCAGCCTTACTCTTGGACATTAAGTCATTGACTAGCTTCCTCAGGTTTTCGAAATTGAGCAGTTGAAGCCAGCTGGTCAGTCCAAAATAAGAGTATAATCTTACCTCCTCATTCTCCCAGTGCTCCCATCCACGAGCATCGACTAACATGTGTTGCTCCTGCATGTTGGATTGCTTAAAATCCAACCAGACTTTGAGCTCAATGACGTTGGCAGCAAGCTCTCCATACTTTGTCAATTTTGGCCAGCACTTGGAGGCCCATTCAGTAGCGTTCCCCCTTAGGGTATTCTCCAGAATGCCTCCTGTCATATGCTCATCCAATTCTTCCCCCTCCACTACCAGGAAGTCATCCTCTTCAGTTGAAGTGGCTTTAGGGAAATATTTTGGGTTGGGGTAAGTGGAGAAATTTTCAGGGTTGGGAATGGTGGGATCTGAGGGTTAGTCAGGCCTTTGAGGGGATGGCACTGACTCTGGAACGTTTGGCTCTGAGGTATGGGGTGATTGGGTGGATTGAGGTGTGGGGTTAGGGTTGGGTTGTGTTTGGATTTCAGGGTTAGTGGGTGATTGAGTGGGTACTATCTCAGGCTGCAACAACTCAGCCGTCTCGATAGATTTTCTCACCTCCTCCAAGTCAGAGGCTCTAGGAGAGCTTGACTCCTCCCTCTCACTCACTATAGGCAATCTCTTAGCAGGGGACTTTTTGACTCCCTTCCTAAGTCTCTTCAAAGGCCTCTCCCCCTGATCACTCTCCTTCCTGACGTCATCGTCAGTTCCCTCAGCCTCTGATTCGGCTCTCTTGGGATCAGACTCAGTCCCAGATTTAGTGCTCTTCCCTGACAGCACTATCTTCACCTTCTTCTTCTTCTTCTTCTCCACTTCCTCCACTGCAGGCTGAGCCTCCTCTGTCTCAGCGGCAGACTCCTCAGCCTCATTACTCCTTTCAAAGAGGTCATCCACTCTCTCAATGAGACTGGTTGCCACTTTCTTGGCCTTCCCAGCTTGCTTTTTAGCCTGACCCTTTGCCTTAGCATTGGGATCAGTCAGCCCTAGCATCGAGTAAGTGTCACTCACTGAAGCAAACATTACCTTCTTGGAGGAAAGATTGTCCTCGAAGTCAAAGGTGTACTCATGGCAGGCATAAGCAATCAGGATGGACATCCTCGTTCCAAAGGGCAGGATGGCACTGACAGAAACGTGCTTCTTCTCCTCATCCCGCTTCAGCTTGTCCAGTCCAGCCTGATGGAGTTGATCAATGAAGAACTGCTCCCAGTTCGCTTCTACTCCATCAACAATTGCCCCCATTATCCTCAGCTTGGGCAAGCTCAGCTGCTCATGAGAGCCTGTGGATCCCAACACCACCTTGGACACCAAGTCCACAAGAGCTCTGTACTCAGGCTTCAGAGTACTCTTGTTCTGACGGGCTTTGAACTCAGGGGAGCCAGTCTTAGTCCACTTCTTAAGGAACTCTCCCTCCGAATTTTCCTTGTAGAACCTGGGATTGATTCCTGAGGACAGCAATGCAAAGACCTCCTTGACAGCCTTCCGAATGTCAATGTCAACCACCTCTGAGTTATAGAGAGGTTCGTCGTCGTCGTCCTTCTCTCCCGTCAGTTTGAGCGCGGTCACCTTCGTGAACAGTTCCCCCCTACGCAGGAACATGTTGAGGTAGGCTTCTACGACCATTCTTGGAAGTATGGAGATAGGGCGCATGGTGAAGTATGTTTCCAACCCAGCTTTGGGAATCCAATTAAAGACTGGTTTGATTTCCTCCACTGTAAGACAGGCACCTTCCATGGAGATGACTTGCTCCATGTGTACCAGCCTGTTATCGACAACATCCTCAAGCTTGTCTGTTGTCCAGTTGGAATTAAGAAGTGCCATTGATTTTGAAAGAGAGGTTTTTAGAAAATCTGTGAATATTTTGAGCAGGAGAATACTCAGTGTGCAGATGTGCTTGTGTTTGCGTAAAGACCTCCAATGACACTATTGATTGATAAGACGAAGTCAGTTACTCAGACGTGGGGTTGAGATTAATTCCTGAATTTGAAAGGTTTTGAAATGAAGGGACATGATTAATCTTAGTTTCAATCAATTACCCCAAGTCAGTCATATTCCGTATAAGACGGACACGTATATGAAAAAGTAACTGAAGCATTAAATGCTCCGCCGCGCGTGGGTTTAAATGTGAAAAGGCGCGCTTTTAATGAAAACAGAATGCATTTAATAAAGATTTTCAGGACGAAGGACTCAGGGAGACGCTTGGTATTCACAAGAGTCAGGATAGAACTCATACCTGTCAGGGAGACATTGTAGCACCCTGATACCTCTCTGAGTCGAGTCTGGCCTGAGTTCCCCCTAGAACCCTACACTGACTGTTCTCCCGGATCTAAGAGTCCTAACTCCATTGAAAGTTCCATAAACCTTACTTCAGCCAAAGGCTTAGTCAAGATGTCATCTCTTTGCCTGTCAGTGTGAATCTTCTCCATCCTGATGTCTTTCTTTTCCACGTGATCTCGAATGAAGTGATGCCCAATGTCCACATGCTTGCACCTTATGTGAAGCACTGGGTTCTGAGTAATTGTTATAGCACTATTGTTGTCACAATAGATTGGAACCTCATTAGCAAATACTTGGTAGTCCCTCAACTGTTGCCTCAACCATAGAATCTGAGCACAACAACTACCTGCAGCCATATACTCAGCCTCAGTTGTGAATGTAGCCACTGAATTCTGCTTCTTACTAAACCACGAGATCAACTTACTTCCTAAAAACTGACATGTCCCTGAGGTTGATTTCCTATCAATCCTACAACCTCCATAATCTGCATCTGAATAATCTGTCAGTTCTAAGTTGTCATCTGAAGGATACCATAGTCCCAAATTGACTATCCTTTTCAAATACTTAAGTATCCTCTTAGCAGCCTCCAAATGACTTTTCTTGGGATCAGACTGATACCTAGCACACACACCAACTGCAAACGCAATATCAGGCCTACTTGCAGTCAGGTACAACAAAGAACCTATCAGCCCTCGGTACTCAGTCTGATTTACTGAAGTCCCTTCAGTGTCAGGATCCATCTTCCAATTTGTGTTCATAGGGATCCTGGCTGGATTGCTGTTCTGAACACCAAACTTATGAATCAAGTCTCTTGTATACTTGGCCTGATTAATGAAGACACCTTGATCAGTCTGCTTGACCTGCAATCCTAAGAAGAAGTTCATCTCTCCCATCATTGACATCTCAAATTTACCAGTCATCAGCTTAGAGAATTTCTCACAGAGCTGATGATTTGGTGATCCAAATATTATGTCATCCACATAAATCTGGACCAAGAGAATGTCATCACCTTCAGTGATCCTGAACAATGTCCTATCCACAGTTCCCTTTCTTGAACCCATGGTCTGTCAGGAATTGAGAGAGGGTATCATACCAAGCTCTTGGTGCTTGCTTAAGTCCATAGAGTGCTTTCTTCAAATGGTATACTCTATCTCCAACCTCAAACCCGGGAGGTTGTTCAACATATACCTCTTCATTGAGTACACCATTCAGGAAGGCACTCTTGACATCCATTTGATACACCTTGAACTTCTTATATGTTGCATATGCAAGGAACAATCTGATAGTTTCCAACCTAGCCACTGGAGCAAAAGTCTCATCATAGTTTATTCCCTCAGATTGACAATACCCTTTTGCAACCAGTCTAGCCTTGTTCCTTACCACAACACTATTCTCATCCTTCTTGTTCTTGAAGACCCACTTGGTACCAATTACTCCTTGATGCCTAGGTCTATCTACCAGTTCCCAAACCTGATTCCTTGTGAACTGATTCAACTCCTCTTGCATGGCAATGATCCAGTTCGAGTCAGTGAGAGCTTCTTCAATGTTCTGAGGCTCTTGCTCAGAGAGAAAGCAACAGAACAATGCACTCTCACCATGGAACCGTCTGGTCCTGACTCCCTCAGTTGGATCACCAATGATTTGATCAATGGGATGATCCTCTAGCCATGTTCTTTTGCCAGAAGTTGTTCCTGAAGTACCTGCAATGTTAGTGTCTACAGGCTCATAAAATTCAGGAAATTGAACAGAAGGGGATGATCCTGAGTCTATACCAAAGGGATTAACAAGCTCAATGTCAGGGACATTGATTCCCCCTTGATGAGGTGACTCAGGAACCGTCTCAGCTGCAACAACATCTTCATAGACGGTATTTACCTCAGGTTGAGCCTATTCCTCAGTCTGAGGCTCAACAATCCCTGATGTGTTGGGCTTAGGAGTGGCACTTGATTCATCATCGTCATCATCCCATCTTGGAATAGGCACAATTTTGACCTTTGGATCAAGTTGATTCTTTAAGCTCAGCCTTGTCACTCTCCTTGTGACCTCCTCAGTGTCAGGATTCAACACTTTTATCCTAGACTCATTAGCAGATTCATAAAAAATAACATGTGGTGATTCTTCCACAACAAGGGTCCTACAATTGTAAACTCTAAAGGCTTTACTAACTTTAGAATATCCTAAGAATATTCCTTCATCAGATTTTCTATCAAAAACTTTCAATTGGGTCTTCCCATTGTTGAGGATGAAGCACTTACAACCAAATACATGAAAAATAAGAAATACGAGGTTTACTTTTATTCCATGTCTCATATGGGGTCTGTGCATGTTGTTTGTTTAGCATGGATCTGTTCTGAGTGTAGCATGCAGTGTTGATTGCCTCAGCCCAGAATTTCTTGAGCAATCCTGACTCTGCCAGCATGGTCCTAGCAGCTTCCTTCAGTGTCATGTTCCTTCTTTCAGCGACACCATTCTGCTGTGGGGTTCTAGCTGCAGAAGTCTCATGAGCTATACCAAGTTCATTACAAAAGTCAGAAATATATGAATTTATAAATTCAGTGCCCTTGTCAGATCTGATCTTAGTAATGGACTGATTCTTCTCATTGCTGAGTCTCATGAGCAACTCTGGAAGCTTCACCTGTGTCTCCTTCTTATTCAACAAGAAAATAACCCAAGTATATCTAGAATAATCATCAATAACCACAAGGGTATATTTTCTACCATTCATACTCACAGGTGTTATGGGACCAAATAAATCCATGTGCAAGAGCTGAAGAATCCTGTCAGTGGAATGAGAAGCTTTCTCTTTGAATGATGCTCTGACCTGCTTCCCTTCCTGACAAGCTTTGCACACATGATCTTTGCTAAAAACTTCATTAGGTAGACCTTCAACAAGTGACTGTCTAGAAATTTTGTTAAGAATCTTGAAGTTCAGGTGGCTTAATCTTTTATGCCATAACCAACTGAGCTCTGAGAGCTTTTAGCAAAAAAACAAGTATTAGGAATAATGCTGCTCCAGTCAGCGAGATAAACGTTACCTTTCCTGATACCTGATAGAAACACTTGTGTTGATTTGTCCTTGACTGAACATATATTCGATGAGAACTCAACACTGAAACCTTTGTCACAGAATTGACTTACTGACAACAGGTTATGCTCTAGTCCTTCCACAAAGGACACATTTTCCACTCGGTTGTACCTATAATCAAGACACCAAAACCTTTAGTAATACCTTTTGAGTTGTCACCAAAGGTTACCTGTGGACCATCTTTAGCTTGAAATTCTTGGAGAAGACTCTTCATTCTAGTCATATGCCTTGAGCATCCGCTGTCTAGGTACCAAACAACTTTGTTTGAGTCTCCTCTCCTCTTGTTGTGATCCACAACTGCCTGCAATCAAATCAGGCTTTAGGTACCTATTGGGTGTTGGGTCCTATTGTGTCAGATGTACCCTTCGGAATCCAGACTTGCTTAACAACCCTGATTGCCTCAGAGTGGTAAATCTGTCTCCCTGAAACATCAACATACACAACTTTCTTCTTCTTTGCCTGAGAGGAAGATGGTGTATGGGTGCTAGACTTAGGCTTCACAGGAGCCTGAGTGGGTGCCTTTTGGGCTGGCTTCCTGTTCTTCCTAGGTCTGGGTGCAGCAGGTCTTGGGCCTTGTTCTTGATAAGGGCCCTGTGTTCTATTCCCCCTGGGCAAGTGAGGAAATGGAAAACAGTTAAAAGCCTCAGGATGCCAAAACCATGGGGGTGTCATCATATTTGGCCTTCCCTGTTGGTATTGCCAAGCATGATAGTACCCTCGCTGACGAGTCTGAGGGCTCTTAGCCTGAGTCTTCCTCTACTTTCGCTGAGGTTTTCCCTGGCCTGAGCTCTCAGGGGCCTCCTTAGGTTGCTTTGCCTTTCCCTTGGGTTTTGGATAAGCTACCTTAGGGGCAACCCTGACTGTGTCAACAGTTTCCTTGCCCTTATCAGTTTGACGGGCCTGGAGTACAACCTTGGGTGCACTCTGCCTGCCTGAACAAATACCCTCTCAGTGTTGCTCCCTGAAGCAACATGAGATTGACCTTGTGAGGATTTCTAAGGAACATATCCAAGTCCCTTTTTCTCATTCCCAAGCATCTGGCTGCTATTTATTTCCTCTCTAGCTACTGAGGATTTATTCATTGCTGCAACCTTTTTCTTGAGAGAGTCCTCACTCTTTTTCAGGATTTCATGTCTGGTAAAGAGGTCATCAAACTTACTCTTAAGTACTTTCAGTTCTTCCTTCCTGACCAACTCTTCATCAGCCAGTTCCTTCAGAATTTTCTCTCTTAGGAGACGCTCAGCATTGATTAAATCAATCTCCTGAGTTAGTCTCACAATCTGAGCTGATTCTTTAAGATCAGACTGAGTGAGTTGATCATTCAGGTTTTGAACCTCAGTACTCAATTTCTTATTCTCCTCTACCAAGAAGACATTAGTTTCCTGCAATCTGGAGAAATCAACCATCAATTGATCCAGGCAGATCTGAAGGTTCATTTCTCTGACTGACTCTGAGCTTAGCTCAGGATTTTGACCAGTGTAGGAACCACATACAGAGTTAGATGTTACCTCATGTTCCTCCCTTGCCATCGGGCAAACATCATCGTACTCATCATCAGAAAAGAGTTCAGGTGACCTTTCCTCAGGACCATCAGAGTCAGTTGCATCCTCAGCGAGCATGGCTCTCCAGTCAGCAAGTCTCTGGTCTTTCTTGGCCCTCCTATCCTCTCTTTCCCTTGCACTCAGCTTCGGACAATCATACTGATAGTGCCCGCTCTTGTTATAGTTGTAATATGTTGGTTGCTCATCTCCATCGGTGACTTTGATGAAGACTCAACAGGTTCAGACCTGGCCTTGAACGCCACACTTTTCTCAGAAGTTTTCTCCTTTTCTTCTTCTTCTGGCTGAACTTTCTTCTTCCTTTTATTAAGATCAAATTCCAGTGTCTTTACCTCTGAAAAAAGTAAAGCAGAAGTTATGTTACTCATATCCTGAGTGTTTTTAAGCATAATTACAGTGTTATCCCATCTCTCAGGAAGGACATTCAGGATCTTAGAAGTAACATCTCTCTTTGGGACATCTTTGTCCAGCGTCACCAACTCATTCATCAACTTGATGAACCTTGACTCCATCTGATCGATTGTCTCATCAGGCAGCATCTCAAATGCTTCGAATTTCTGAATGACAATGTTTCTCTTGTTCTCCTTTATCTTTTCTGACCCCTCGCACATCCTGGTCAGCTCATCCCAAACCTCCTTTGTCGTCTTTAAGTTCATCAGTCTGGCTGACTCCTCGAAGGGCACCGTATGCAAAATGATGTTTCTAGCAATGTTGTCCAGTCCCACCATTTTGATTTCATCGTTGGTCATGTCTTTCCTTTCTTTCGGAACCTGCACGCCAATTTCAAGATGCTCATATCCCAGTCCTCTGACATTAGGAATAGTGATCTTGATCGGTCCTTCCCTGAGAACACGCGGCATCTGGTCATGGATGGCATCAAGATGCACTTCTAATCTGAACTTCCAATAGACAAAGTTAGATACAGAGAATTCAGGTAATAAAGCTTCAAGTCTCCTAGAAGTCATGATGATGCAAGTTTTATAAAAAGCAAACGCAGATCTGTTCTGTGACCACCAACAATTTCTCCTCTGAAACTATTAGTATTCAAAGGTAGTGGTCTTTTGAACCACTGCTCTGATACCACTTGTTGGTCCCGGTACAAGACTGAGGAATACGTGTATTGGGGGGGAATACACGTATACAGATTTTCAAACTTAAAGTCTGGCTGAGTCCCCTTTACTCAGAGTGATAAAGAACTAGGAGCTGATAACACACCTACTGACTACACTAGGTGCGGGTCAGTTGGCTAACTATCAGTTCAAGTTCAGTGCGGAAATGCGTGAGCCCTGAAAGTTTAAAGTCTTGTTTAGTTTGCTTTCTAAAAAACTTGATTACTCCACTGAAAAGTGTTTAGTAAGGGCAGTGCTCTTTTTAAGGATCAGGCTGATTGATTCAAGCCTGATAAACCAAATGCTTATGAATGAACAAGTAATATGACAGGTATGCACAATATCAAAGCAATAAGAACACAAGGAGTTTAACGTGGTTCAGAGTCTCAAGCTCCTACGTCCACGGCCTGATTTAACAGGAAATCCACTTAAGGGATTCTTGTTTTTAACGTGCCAAGGTGCACCAAGACCAGCTAACCTCACTGATCTATACAACTCCTCTTACTAACTCACTAACTGACTTACTCCCAACAAACCTAACTTAGGGTTTTGGTTTCAGTTTGGATTCCAACTAAGTTGAAATTATCCTTACAAGGCAAGGCTATGCTAAGGACAGGATAATCTCTCTAAGCTTAAGATAATGCTAGTTCGCTCTTTGGAATACAGAATAACTCTCAGTAGCTAAGAAAACACTTGGGAAATTTAGATGGTTTCGAGTGCTTCTTCTAAGGCTGAATGCTTTTGAGTGCTTGAGAGTTTGAGTAATTTCTGGCTTGGAAATTTCCCGTAACCTTGAATGGGTTCAAGGCCTTCTGTATTTATAGGTGATTTGAAAAACTATCCGTTGGAGAGATAACCTTTCTTGTTATCTATGCAGAGTGGTTCAAACGGACATATCTTCATGCAGCAGCCGTTCTTGCATGGGATTAGGTAGTTGCATTAAATGCACATTAAATGCTTACCCGTTGAATATGCAGTCTGAAGTCAGTCTTCTGTCAGGTTCCATACGTGCGTGTCCTTCCAGGATTGGTCCATGTCATCAGGTTGGTGAGAATGTCAGAACTTATTCCTGGGCTTCAGGCTTGTCTTATTAAGTTCTTTTTGTCTTGAGCTCACCGGTCTTGTCCTGACGCTGACATTCCTTTTGTATTGCTTGGCTCTACTCCAAGTCTTCCCATAAACTCAGTATCCTCTTGTTCCCTTCAGGACTGAGTAGTAAATGACCTCAGGGTCATACTCTTCATCGCTGAGACTTACTCAGCAAGCTTAGAAGACTGTCATAAGTTCAGGATGGTAAACTGCGTCTTCAGGCTCTAACTCTTGATTGTCATCAGTAAGTGCTCCTCTTACTGAGTAACTGTGAAGTGTAAAAAGACTAAGTACAAAACCTAACCAAGACTAGCCTGACAAAGACAAACAAAAGGCAAATCATCTTTTCAGGGGCTTTGGGATCTTAATCAAAACTGACAATGTCCCAACAGACATTACTAATGGACTTATAACCTAAACGGGCTTTAGGTTTAGACTAGGTTTTATCTCTTATAAATAGATCATTGTACTCAGTATTGTACACATGCATACACACAAATATTAGTGAAACTCCTGGCTTGGTATGCCCCCAGACGTAGTCGTTATCGACGAACTGGGTGAACAAATTCGCGTCTCTATTTTACGCTCTCGATTTACAACACGTTATCAGCACGAGACTCTGCCCGAAGCTAATCGGTACAGATCTATATTAATCTTCTCTATTGCATGATTATTAATTATCGTATCGATTTCTTTGATCCATGTGTGCTATGTTTTTAAGTGCACTTGAATTATTTTAAATTGCATCGATTATTATTGTGTTTGCAATTAATTGGATCGAATCAAAATATATATATATATATATATATATATATATATATTAATTAATTGGGTGTCGCCGTCCCCGCGACCATTGCTGCCTCGCCACGCATGCCCGCTGTCGTGCGAGCGATCGCCGCCGCGCGAGCCTGTCGCCGCCGCATGACCGCCCTGCGCGCGCCCTCCAGGCCGCCACCGTGCGTGCGATCTCCAGCCGCCATCCCACACGGCCAAGCCGCCGCCGCCGCTAGCCTCGAAGGCTACCGCGAGCGGCACGGCCAAGCCGCCGCTAGCCTTGAAGGCTACTGCGGCCTCTACTTTTCCCCCACCATGAGCCGCGAGGCGTCGAGCATATCTCCACCGTGGCTTAGCTCCGCACGACCACGAACTACCTCCGAGCATCGAACGATGGCCGAGCGCCGCGCTCCGCCAGGCAACCACGGCCAAAGGCCGCGATCGCCTCGCAGCGGCGTGCGGCCGCCCGCGACCACCGCCCAAAGGGCTCCGCCTGAAGACGCTGCGGCCCGCCCCCTTCTTCGCTCACGCCCTTCGACTTTTGCTTCTTTTGGGCCTTAAGTGGCCCAACTCGTTTGGGCCACACTCAAACAAAAAAAATTTGTGTATTTTGGGCCTGAAGCCCAGGAGCTGCGATTAATTTTTGTGGGCTTACTCTATTTAATATTTTGGACCTGAAGCTCCAATTTCGTGGGATAAAATCAATTTATTAATTGGGCAATTGAATTATATTATTTATTTGGGCCTCATATAATTTTGAAATGTGCCCTCAAATTATTTTATCAAATTTTTCAAAAAATACTTGAAAAATTAAAAAGTAATAACTCTTGCATATTAATTAAGTTCGAAAATTTTGGAATTAATTTTAATATTAGTCCCCAATAAATTTTTCTTTTTATCTTATGTGCTTAATTGATATATGTTCATGCTTCTATGATTTAATTATCTTGCATGCATTATTACTTTTGCACATAGTCCCCATATTATAGTCAACATATATTGCCCCGGTAGGCGGCATTCGGTACTTGTCAGACCGTAAATTATGTTTTGGGTAGACGACGCCCAATTCTTGCTTCTTTGTGCTCTAGAATAATCAAATAAATCCTTATTTCTCCGTTGTCAATAAATTTGGTCACAATACTCACCATGTTACTTTAAAAACTGTAGTGCATAATGTCTGATATTACCAAAAGAGAATTCGCTGAGCTTGCTCTTGATGGTAGTAATTACCTGACATGTGCGCTAGATGTTGAGATCCATCTAGCCTCAACTAATTTAAGCGGGGCTATTGTCGATGATTCAAAATCAACTGACGCCCAGAAGACGAAAGCTTTGATTTTCTTCAGACATCATCTTAATTAGGACCTGAAAAATGAATACCTCACTGAGAGACCCCGGAACGTTGTGGAAGTCCTTGAAGGACCATTTTCAACAACAAAGTGATATACTCCTCCTTCAGGCACAATACGATTGGTTGAACCTCTGTTACCAGGACTTTAAGTCTGTGACGGAGTACAACTCAGCCCTACATCATATTGTATCTCAGTTAAAGCTATGCAAGCAAGTTATAACTGAAGCCGAGTTGATCCAGAAGACTTTATCAACTTTCTACGCTAGCAACCTTGTACTCCAGTCTGAAGGACGACAAGTGGAAGGCTCCTAAAGTCGGATCTCACTATGCCAGCCTGCCTGAAGCAGACTTTGACCATGACAACGATGATCTCTTGGGAATTGAGCTCAAAGACTTTGGAGACAATGAGTGATTTGAGTATTTGATTATTTTAGTACTTTATTTTTTTGGTTAAAACAATTTATATTTTTGGATCATGTCTTTTGGATATTTTATTTGATTGATATGACATTTATGATTTAGCTTTGATATGTTTACCTCAATATATGCTATCCGTTGAATTTATTTTAGATATTGCTATTCTTATACATGGCTTGTAAACATATCAGCTATTAGGTTTGGGCTAATTCCTCTGGCATGATGGATACAAATTGTGTTTTATATTTTATAGATAGCACCACCACACACACAATCTTAGGAGATAGGAAGTATTTTCATAACTTGGTAGAAAGAAAGGGGAGTGTAACTACGATAGCCAATGATAATATTATGATAGCGGGCTCCGGAAGAGCTTCCATTGTCCTCCCCATGGGTACCGAACTCATAATTGATAATGCTTTATTGTTTCTACAATCTAAGCGTACCCTGCTAAGTTTTAAAGATATAAGATCTAATGGCAATCACATTGAAACTGAAATTGAGAATAATAACGAATACCTTTTGATGACTATTACTCGAGGTAGCCATAAATAAGTTATAGAAAAACTTACCTCCTTCTCTTCTGGATTGTACTATTCCTACATTCGACCGTCCAATCTCCATCTAGCTATAAGTATGAAATTTCATGATCCGAACTTCTTTAAATTATGGCATCGGTGGTTAGGTCATCCAAGACAAACAATGATACGTAGGATTCTATCTAATTCAATTGGTTGTAATATTTTGAATAGTAGAATCCCTCCAGTTGATAAAGTTATATGTGATGCATGTTCTAAGGGTAAATTAATAGTGCGCCCGTCGCACACCAAGGTGGGACTAGAGTCTCTGGTTTTCCTTGAACGGATTCAGGGAGACATTTGTGGATCGATTCACCCAGCATTAGGACCATTTCGGTATTTCATGGTCCCAATTGATGCCTCCACTAGGTGGACATATGTCTGTTTGTTGTCTACCCGCAATCAAGCTTTCGCAAAGCTCATTGCAAAAACTATCAAGCTTCGAGCTCAGTTCCCAGATTATCCAATAAAATCTATTTGCATTGGATAATGCTGCTGAGTTTTCCTCAAAAGCCTTTAAAAATTACTATATGGCTCTGGGAATTAAAATGGAGCATTCAGTCCTCTACGTTCACACCCAAAATGGTCTTGCTGAAGCGCTAATAAAACGTATCAAACTTATCGCTAGACCACTACTTATGAACTCTAAATTACCCACTTCATGCTGGGGGCATGCAGTCCTACATGCATCACACATGATACAAATCTGTCCAACTGCATATAATAATCATTCCCCCCTACAACTAGTGCGTGGGAAAGAACCAAGCATTTCTCATCTGCGTATTTTTGGATGTGCGGTGTATGTTCCGATAACATTACCGAAGCGTACCTCTATGGGCCCACAAAGGAAGCTAGGTATTTACGTTGGATTTGACTCTCCATCCATCGTAAAATACCTAGAACCTTTGTCTGGGGATCAATTAATGGTCCGGTTCGCTGACTGCACGTTCGATGAAGATCACTCCCCGGCATTAGGGGGAGATCCGAATTCAAAATTGAATGAATGCCAGGAGCTTACGTGGAACGAAAGTAATCTTCAGTACCTAGATCCATGCACTAGCCAATCTGAACTGGAAGTCCAGAAGATCATTAACTTGCAAAATTTAGCAAACAATCTGCCAGACGCGTTCACTGACCATAGAGGTGTAACTAAATCGCATATACCAGCAGTAAATGCACCCCAAAGGGTTGAGGTCCCAAGTAAATCAAGTATACATGCCCCCACACGCCAGAAGTGTAAAGGACCTACAACCAATACAAACACACCTAAAAGAAAGGCTAGCAAAAATGGTCAGCCGAATGTGAAATCTCTAGAAGAGATTCGTCTAGAAAACTTGAAGTCTCCAGAAGAGATTCATCCAGAAGACGAGCGTCCTAGTAATGAAGCACGTGCACAAAATATTCAACGCACTAGGACCACGGAACGACCAGACCTAGATACACTGGGAAATGAAGAAGGTCTGGTTGACATAAATGTTGAAGTCTCTATGAATTTTATAGATACGGGATAAACATATAATAGAAGTATTATTGTCGTCGACAACACATTTGCAGCGACAATTGCTCTTTCCGTTATAAATAACGATCTAGATCAAGAATCCAAAACCATAGCTGAGTGTCGGAAGCGCTTCGATTGGGTAAAATGGAAAGAGGCAATTGAAGCAGAGCTCACATCGCTAAATAAAAGAAAAGTATTTGGCGCTATCGTTCGAACACCCGCGCACGCTATCCCTAAAGGATATAAATGGGTTTTTTGTACGAAAATAAAATGAGAATAATATTGTGGAGAGATATAAAATGAGGCTAGTAGCTCAATGGTTTTTGCAGAGACCCGGTATTGATTTCGATCAAACATATTCTCCCGTAATGGATGCAATAACGTTCCGCTACTTAATATCTTTGGCAGTTAAATTAAATCTACCGATTAGATTGATGGATATTGTAACTGTATATTTATATGGATCACTAGATGCTGACATCTATATGAAAATCCCCGATGGATTTGAGATTCCCCAGATGAGGAATGGTGAAAATCGTAGTATGTATAACATAAAACTGCAGAAGTTGTTGTACGGCCTAAAGCAATCAGGTCTTATGTGGTACAACCGACTTAGTGAATTCCTCCAAAAGAAGGGATACACAATTAATATAGCTTTCCCATGCGTATTCATGAAGAAATCGCAAGGTGGTTTATGCATCATATCCGTATATGTTGATGATCTAAACATAATCGAAACAAGCAAAGAGATTGAAGAAGCCAGTTCAATCTTGAAAGCTGAATTTGAAATGAAAGTCCTGGGTAAAACCAAGTATTGCCTCGGCCTAAAGATCAAGCATCTCCCAGAAGGAATTCTAATACATCAGTCAACCTACGTGAAGAAGGCACTGGAGAGATTTCATATGGATAAATCTCATCCACTAAGCACACCTATGGTTGTCTGATCCCTAGAAGTGGATAAGGACCCATTTAGACCAAGATAAGATACAGAAGAAATTCTGGGGCCAGAAGTTCCTTATCTTAGCGTTGTTGGAGCATTACTCTATCTCGCAAATTGCACTAGACCTGACATTGCATTTGCAGTTAATTTGCTTGCAAGATATAGCGCTTCTCCTACAAGGAGACATTGGAATGGTGTTAAGCATGTTCTATGGTATCTCCAAGGGTCACAAGATCTTGGACTGTTTTACAAAAGGAACCAAGACAAAACCTTGGTAGGTTATGCGGATGCTGGCTATTTGTTTTATCCCCACAATGTCATATCCCAGACTGGTTACGTGTTTCTCTGTGGTGGTACTGCGATCTCATGGATATCGGTTAAACAAACCATGGTTACCACGTCTTCAAACCACTCAGAGATAATAGCTTTGTTTGAAGCCGCACGAGAATGTGTTTGGTTGAAATCCTTGGTATAACACATTGGCGACTCGTGTGGTATCACTAAAGGCGATACATCCCCCACTGTTATATTTGAAGACAACGCAGCCTGCATCACACAAATGAGTAATGGGTCAAGGAAAACCTGACGAAATATATTTCACCTAAGTTTTTCTACCTATACGAATCCAGAAAAGTGGCTTGATTACCATTCAAAAGGTGCAATCTAGTGACAATCTAGCAGATCTGTTCACTAAGTCCTTACCTACATCTACTTTTGAAAAGTACATTTATGGTATCGGGATGCGAAAGCTCAAAGTGTTGTTGTCTTTAGGGGGAGCGGTAACCCCGAAGTAAATCCAGAAGATTAGATCCGGAAGATCAATAAATTACATTCCTCTCTAACTAAATATTTTGGTCACTACCTAGCATGTGGAGTTTTTATGACAAGACATATATGTTACGTCGTAATGTCCAAGGGGGAGTGTTATAAATCCATCATATTTATTATACAAAATCTAGAAGATTTGATGTGGATATTACTAATGGACTTATAACCTAAACAGGCTTTAGGTTTAGACTAGGTTTTATCTCTTATAAATAGATCATTGTACTCAATATTGTACCACGCATACACACAAATATTAGTAAAACTCCTGGCTTGGTATGCCCCCAGACGTAGTCGTTTTCGACGAACTGGGTGAACAAATTCGCGTCTCTATTTTACGCTCTCGATTTACAACACTCTTTTCTTTTTGGCCAACACCATAAATTTTTAACCATGAAAAATTTATTCCACACACACACACATTAATTATATAACATATAACAACCTTTTACTTATTTATCATTTACAATACTATTTTAATATTTGTCTGTTAAAATAATATAAAAGTAAAATTAAAATCCTAGAAAAGAAATACAATTTAATAGTTTATTTTGGCGTCATAATTTTATCCAAAAATAAATTTTTGTATTACAATCTATTATTGAGGGCAAAATATTATAGTTGGTGGCAGGATTTTTTTTGGTATCATACACTATTTTAGTGACAATATCTTTTTGAAATGTTTCAATTCCCTCCTACAAATTTCACATATAATCAATATTTTGCAAAAATAACTTAAAAAGTATTTAAGAAGAGAAATCGTTTAAACGTGAAAAAGGATATTATTGCGTTAGTATAATATTTAAAATAATATTTCATATTTTAAGTAAATATTTATTTATTGAAGGCAATATATTATATTTGGTGGCAATATATTTTTGGTATTATACACTATTTCGGTGAAATATCTTTTCCAAAATATTTCAACTGTCTCCTACAAAAATTTCAAATCTATCAATATTTTCCAAAAATAAGTTCCATTTTATCTAAGAAGAGAAATCGCTCAATGTGAAAAAAGATCTGCTTGCATTAATATAATGTTTAAAAAAAATTATATTATACATAAATATTTTGTTTACATTGATTAAAATATATTCAGATTTATCATATTTTAGAGTAAGATACCTTTAAAGTTATAATACTTAAATTGTTAATAGAGAAACTTAATGTCTTTTTTTACCAACACTATAATTTCTAATCCATAAAAAATTTATTCCACATATTTTAAGAAAAAATATATTCATTAATTATATAAGATTTAACAACCTTTTACTTATTTATCAATTACAATACTCTTTTAATATTTGTATGTTATAAAATATAAAAGAAAATTTGAAATTCTAGTTTAGAAAATAATATATGTATTTTGCAATTTAATAGTCTATTTTGGCCGTATAATTTTATCTTAAAATAAATTTTTGTATTACAATCTATTATTGAAGGCAAGATAGTTTATTTGCTAACAAGATTTTTTTTGGTATCATACACTATTTCGGTGAAAATATTTTTTCCAAAATATTTCGAATTCTCTCCTACAAATTTCACATATATCAATATGTTGCAAAAAAAATCATAAAAGAAATCGTTCAACAACGAAAGAACTATTTACATTAATTTATTTTTTAAAAGAATATTTCATATTATACGTAAATATTTTATTTCCATTGATTAAATTTTATTCAAATTTATAGTATACTATAGAGAAATAACAACTTTATATTTTAAATTAAATAATTTTAAAAAAATCAAAGAAAAAATCTCAATCCGTCGATTTTCAAATTATTCGATAAACTTGGGCTTTGAGACAGTTTTCGATATGGTGGTGCACCGGGTTGAGATCGTCATACTGAGGATTTATCAATATCTATGCAAATAAAAAAAACAACGATTCAATTAAATTAAAAAAATGATCTCTTACCTGATGCGGTAGTGAGTGGTGTTCCGATGCGTTTTGAAGCTGCGGTGATCTGATGCGGTTCGAGGGAGGAGATTCGTTAGGAGGAGGCGGTTCGTGAATAACCTGAGAGAAGAGGGACAACGACGTGAGAGAAGAAGAGAGTAGAATAAAAAAATTAGTATTATAATTATAAAGAAAAATCAAGGAATGATGGTTCGATGCGGTAGACAACGAATGAGAAAATAAAGAGAAAATAAGAGAAGATGATTAGTGTAGTAAATCAGAATAAAAACTAAAGTGAGATTTAACCTTTATAGTAAACTAGTTATCTACGTGCGTTGCACGTTGTAAAAAAAAATTGAAAATTTTAGGAGTGAAAATATTCATATATAATAGTTGTGTATTCCGAAAATGTGAAATTAGTATATTCCATGATAGGCAAAAAATATAACTTAATTCTAACATTGCAAAAATTTAAATAATCAAAATTCTTGTCATACTATATTTGATGGATAATTTTGTTTAAATAATTATCTATCATTTAAGATCACTTGATTATAATTATTAAGCAACTGAGCTCATACCTCGCTCCTGGACTAAACTTGGTGAAGAAATCCTTCAGAGTCAAAGTTTGAGCGATAATGCTCATCTCCTGAGCTACAATGCCAGTCATCAGACTATATCCGCTTAACGGATCCTTGACCAAGCTGTTGAGTTGGAGAGGACAAACAG
Organism: Ballota nigra; assembly: GCA_947034835.1. Lineage (NCBI taxonomy): Eukaryota > Viridiplantae > Streptophyta > Magnoliopsida > Lamiales > Lamiaceae > Ballota > Ballota nigra. Next base: position 124,748,511 of record OX344723.1, read on the forward strand.
GGGCCTGGGCCGGAGGATCGAGCAACTTGAGGCTGAGAAGGACACTCTGTTGAATGAGGAAGGATGATGAGTTGGCCAAGCTGAAGGCTGAGTTTGAGAAGACCAAGCTCACTTGGGAGAGGAATCTTGAAACCCCAGAGGATCGGGAGAAGGTGGCCTTCAACGCTTCTGAAAACTGAAGTTGGACTTGGGAGTGGCCACTGATCGCCTGCAAGTTCTGGAGACTGAGCGAGTTGGGTTGGTGGAGCGGGTTGAATCTCTGAAGGTCCATGTCGACCGGCTGGAAAAGGAGAAGAAGCGTGCCATTCCATACACCACTTACGTACAAGATGTAACTGATAACATGAACTTTGGTTACATATGTGCGTATGCTGACTGTGTGAGGTCCGTGAAGTATGCTTTAGATAATGACCTTGACGTCATGACTTGTACTACCAAAGACTTCACGGACTATGTCATTGAAAACCCTCCAGCTGCTGGTTTTGATATCCCCGTCGCCGATCTAGGGGATATGGGCGTGAACTTGGATGTTTTTAAGGATGATGTCCGGGTGATCGCCCCCAAGGAGAGGACCGAGGAAGTGAACAGGGATGCCACAGTTTTTTATGCCCTGAGTCCTCTCTTCCCAAACCCTTTTGGATGGAGCTGGCACTTCTGCTGCAGTAGGCGAGCAGCAGGTCATTGCGGCGACCAACCCTGATGCTCCTCCTCCTGAAGCTCCTCCTGCTCCCCCGGCTCCTCAAGGATGAAAATTTTCTCTTCTTTTTAGTTTTTGTGATAGGACTTTCCTGTAACTTCCTTCCAGTTGTATTGCTCTTTCTGTTTATCCTTTTGATTAAACTCTTTATTTGGTATAAATGTAATGAATTTGTTCTGTCATAGCTTTATCTTTGTTCATGTTTTTTTTCATATTTGCCTTACTATTCGCCCTTCGTATTATGTTCTTTATTTCTGCTTAAGTGCTTCTCTCTTTCCGAGAGTAAAGCACTATTTGTTTGCAAATATGTATGGGCCTTCATGGTTCCCTATGAACTTGACCATCACTTAATTGGGTTTTTACGGCCCCTTCTGGACTTGGCCTCTTATTTTTTATAATTGAGTCTTGCTGCTCGCCCCATATTGAGCTTGCGTTTGATACACTTTGCTTTGGGCGAGCAATGGGGCAAGAAGGTAATATGGGCAAACAGGTGGGCTTTCAAGACCTCGAGCCTTGCTGCTCGCCACATGTTGAGTTCGTGTTTATTAACACTCTTTAGCTCCGGGCGAGCAGCTCTTTCTTTTAGGCGAACACAAGGGCTCTTCGTGTCTTCCAAACTAATTGATCATTTGATACAATGTAACAAAAATGACCAACGTTCTTCCTATTTACACACTATTCTAAAAAAGTTTGAAATTTTTATCAAATTTACAATATACCAAGCAACGTACAAGATTTACATCAACTTACAAAATGATATATAAAAGAGTTTACATTAACTTTTGACTACTGATAATATTGTTTCAATAAAGCCGGATTCCAGGAGTATTGGGCCGAGTTGCCTTCCATGTCTTCGAGATCATACGTATCGTTGTACCATTTGTGGGTTATCCTGAATGGGCCCTCCCAAGTCGGTCCAAATACTCCTGGTGGTGGTGCTAACACTTTCCGAAGTACCAGATCTCCAACTTCGAATTCCCTGATTTTTACTTGTGAATTGTAATATCTTGCAATTCTTTTCTTATATATTGCATTCCTCATTTCTGCTGAAATTCTTTTTTCATCGATCAAATCCATTTTTGCAGCCAAAGTTGCGTTGTTTGACTGCTCGCCGAACCCTGTTGTTCGCTCTGTAGGTACCTTGATTCAATGAGGATAATTAATGGCTATTTATGCTTAGAAGATCATCAAACAAGGTGCATGATTTGAGAATAAACACTGGATTAAGCTAAGGAAAGCTTGAGAATCGAAATTACAAGAGTTTGGGTGTATTTTTTAATAATTCAACCCCATTTCCCTTTCTCATAAAGGGGTATTTATAGGGTACAAGCAAGCATGAGGTGTCACCTACTTAATTACTCTTATTTACAACTTGACAAGTGTTTAGACACTTGTCTTATCCCTAAGCTATTACATCTTTTACAATGACAAGTGTTAAGACACTTGTTTGCTCCTAAGGTAATGCCTAATGTGGGGATCTTGGGGATTTTTCGGGATGCCCTTCTACTCGCTTGCTCGCCTCTTTGACTTCCTTCAAATCTCTTTTTTCATGCTGCTCGCTCGATCTTTGCTTCTCGGTGGCCAGCTGCTCGACTGACCAGTTGCTCGCCTAATGTGTTTTGGCATATGACCCAGCAGCTCGTTCTATATGATACCCTGTAGGCCCACAGTACCTCTGGTAATTCTTCTGACCATTTTCCCTTTTTGTCTACCAAGCCAATCTTCAAGATGTGTTTGATTATCTTGTTAATCGCCTCGACCTGACCGTTGGATTGAGGATGATAGGGTGTTGAAAAGTGTTTCTTGATTCCCTATTTTTTACAAAAGACTCTTATCTTTTAACCTTCGAACTGTCTCCCATTGTCTGTTAAGATTGCCTGTGGAACTCCAAATTGGCACACAATGTTTTTCCAAATAAAGCTAATCATCTTTTCTTGTGTGATCGTCACGAGTGCCTCTGCTTCGGCCCATTTGGTGTAATAGTCCACGACCACTACTGCAAATCTTACATTCTCTTTTCCAGTCGGGAAAGGCTCTATGATGTCTATCCCCCACTTTGTGAATGGCCATGGACTATTCACCGATATTATTTCAGTTGGTGGCTTGTGAATGCCGGGGCCGAACAGTTGGCACCTATGCCATATTTTTGCAACTTTTATTGCATCTTGTAGCAGAGTTGGCCAGTAGTATCCTTATCTTACTGTCTTGTATGCTAATGCTCGCCCTCCTGCATGATTTCCGCATACGCCTTTATGTATCTCTTTTAAGACTTCTTGGCCTTGCCCCCTTGTTAAGCATTTTAACAAAGGAAGTGAGAATCCTCTCTTGTAAAGTTGCCCATCCATGATAGTGAACCTTGCTGCTCGCCTGATCATCTTGGCTGCTTCATGTGGGTCTTCATGTGCTTCACCATTCTTGAGATATTTGAGTATTGGTGTTCGCCAGTCATCTTCCCCGACTTCTTCCTCGGCCTGGTTGACTTTGTAATCGTTAGTTGAAGGGTGAAGTATTTTGGTTATCGTAACCTCTGAAAGTTCTGCTGGTCCCGTGCTGGTAGCTAGGTGAGCAAGTGCATCTGCTTGAGTGTTATTGTCCCTTGGCACTTGTTCAATGTAGATCTGTTCAAATAAAGAGGCTAGATGGGCCACAATTTTCTGATATAGAGCCATGTTCTCATCTTTTACCTCGTATTCCCCTCAGACTTGGTTGACTATCAACTGGGAGTCTCCATATATTTATAATCTCCATACCCCCACAGCCAATGCTAACCAAAGTCCAGCGATCAGTGCTTCATACTTAGTTTCGTTGTTTGTTGCCATGAACTCAAATTTGACAGCCGAAGTGAACACTTACCTTTCAGGGCTGATCAACACTATCCCGGCCCCTGACGCTGTATTCGTTGATGATCCGTCAACGTACATATGCCATGGATGGTTATGACCTCTCGTCGGATCTTGAGGGAAGATTAGCTCGACTATGAAGTCGGCTAACACTTGTCCTTTGATCGTTGTTTGAGGTGCATAAGATATTCCAAACTGGCTTATTTCGAGTGACCACTTGAGGAGGAGACCAGCAGTGTCAGGCCTTTGCAAAATTTGCCTCAACGGGAACGTCGTTAGTACTTCTACCTGATGGTCAAAGAGGTAGGGACGTAGTTTTCTTACACTCATTACTAGTGCATAGACCAACTTTTCCATCGGTGAATATTTGATTTCTGCTTCGTGTAAGGCTTGACTCACATAGTAAATTGGCAAGTGAAACTTTCCTTCTGCCCGAACTAGGACCGAGCTGATCGCCACTTCTGAGGCAGCTAGGTATAGGTACAACTTTTCCCCCGAGACCGGCTTTGACAGGATCTTGGTATCGCCAAGGTATTCTTTTAGTTGTTCAAACGCCTGTTGACAATTGTTTGTCCATTGGAACTGTCCTTTCTTGATGGCATCAAAGAAAGGTCGGCATTTATCACTAGATCTTGAAATGAACCTATTCAAGGCTGCTACACACCCAGTGAGCCGTTGGACCTCCTTGACCGATCTTGGTGGCTGCATATCTATGATTGCTTTCACTTTTGAGGGATTTGCCTCGATGCCCCTTTGACTGACCAAGTGTCCGAGGAATTTTCCTGAATGCACTCCGAAGTTGCTCTTCTTTGGGTTTAGTTTCATATTATAAGTTCGGAGTATTTCAAATGCTTGTGATAAGTGCTCCAAATGATCTTCCTTCCTCGGGCTTTTGACGACTATGTCATCCACATATACCTCCATCGTTTTGTCAATGTGTTCATCGAACATTTTATTGACAAGTCTTTGGTACGTGGCTCCTGCGTTAACCAACCCAAAATGCATCCTCTTCCAACACAACAAGTTTTTGTTGGTGTAGAATGTTGTGTTCTCCTAGTCATCCGGGTGCATTGGGATTTGGTGATAGCCAGCGAATGCATCCATGAAGGTGAGAAGTTCATGTCCGGCCGTGTTGTCCACCAGCTGGTCAATGTGTGGTAATGGGAAGTTGTCTTTAGGGCAGGCGGCATTTAGATCGGTGAAATCGATACATAGTCTCCATGTACCATTTGGCTTTCGGACCAACACTGGGTTCACCACCCACCTGGGGCATAATGCTTGTTTGATGAGATCGTTGTCTAGTAGTTTCTTTACTTCTATATCCAACGCCTCGTACTTATCAGGTCCAAATTTCCTTCTTTTCTGCTTTACCGGTTTCTTAGTTGGATCAATATTTAGCTTATGGCAAGCATGCTCAGGGCTAATGCCTACCATATCGGCGTGTGACCATGCGAACACATCAAGATTAGACTTAAGGAATTCTTTCATTCTGGATCTGTATGGCTCAGGGAGTTCAGATCCAATAAAAAGTTCCAAGTCTTCTCGGTTCAGGTCAACTCTTATTGCTTCCAACTCTTCAACCGGTGTTGCTCTTCTTTTTTTTGCTTTTCCAACGAGGATCTATGATGGGCCCTTCTAGATTAAGTTCATCCTCGATCATCATTGGTTCTGCTCCTAGCCTTGGCTCGATATCCTTAACTCTGTTTAGAGCAGGTACAGTCTCTCTTCCTTGCTGCTCATTTTTGACCTCCTGCTTGCCCTCACCTTGCTGTTTGTCCACTTCCATCATCTCCATGTCTATGGATTCCGTGATTTCATCTAAGACGGAAGGTTCGCCTTCAGCCCTGCTGCTCGGTTGTTCGTCTATGACAGACACTTTGTTGTCCCTTGATTGAAGTTGCAGGAGGCACTCCCGAGCTCTCTTCTAATCGTCTTTTACCGTACCTGATCCTTTTGAAGTTGGAAATTTGAGACAGTAGTAGTACATTGAAATGGCTGCTTTGAATTCATTAATAAAAGGACGACCGAGAAATCCATTGTAGGCAGATTGTTGGTCTACAACCAAGAATTCAACCATTCTAGTTAACTTTCTATCAGAGTTCTCGGTCGATACAAGTTTAACCAATAACGTGACTACTCCTAAGGGAATGGTTACAACTTCTCCAAATCCCACTATCTTATGATTACAATCTTTGACGTATTCAGCGCAATCTCCTAACTGATCTAGTGTGCTTTTGAACAAAATGTTTGTGTAGGAGCCGGTGTCCACAAGTAAGCGATGGACTCGGGTCCCTATGATGTTAGCACATATGATCAACGAGTCGTTGTGTGGAGTGAGTATTCCATCTAAATCCCTTTCTAAAAATACCAAGTCCCCCGTCTTCTTGGTAGCCTGATTTACCCCTAATTCTCTTACTTGAGCCACCGCCTTTAATTCTGCCTTTCTCTTTCTCTTGGATATCGGGGGCCTTCCATCTGAGCAACCTCCTACAGGTCCGGCTGGTTCAAGCATAAAGATCTCTCGCATTGGCTCAGCTGGGGCTATCATTGTCTTTTTCCTTTTTTGATCCCTCCTGCTCGGCTGCTCGTCACTCTCACCGTCTTCTGAACTGGAGGATGTTGTTGCTCTTAGTTTCTTTCCTGGTTGTCTTTTCATGAACTCCGATAGTTTTCCTTCTTCATAGAACCTCCATAACTGCTTCAGAAGGTCCCGACATTCACTTGTGAAGTGGCCTATGTTTTGGTGATATGCACATTATTTGTTGGGATTCAAATTCCCACGTTCTTGTCGGATTTTCCTAGGTTCTGATAGCATATCCTTATCTTTCACATTATTGTAAACAGCTTCCACTGATGCAGTTAGGACTTGGTTCAGTTTTTCTTTCAGTTCTGCTCCTTCATTAAAAACTTTCATATTTTTGGGAGCTTTGTACTCTCCTCCCGATTTCTTTCCCGGCTTTTTGGAATCGGTCTTGTCTCCCAACTCTTTCTGAAGAGTCTCTTGCATTGAAATGTATACCCCAGCTTTGTGTTTAAATTCTGAGTAAGTCATGGGGAAAGTCAAATGCATTTCCTTCCACAGATCTGTTCCTTTCTTGAGTCCTGCCATTACTGCCACAATCTTGGTGTCCTCGCTAACCATTTCTCCTTCCAATAGCACTTTATCAAACCTCTCAAGGAATGCTCTATCAGACTCGTAGTCTCCCTGTTTCAGATCTGCCAGCCGGTATCTTTGTGTAAGGTAAGATCCGACTGTGGAAAAATGAGAGAGAAACTCCTTGCTGAGCTGGATAAATGAGTTGATGGAGCCGGGAGTAAGTGCAGAGAACCATCAGTGAGGACCGTCACCCAGGGTTAATGGGAAGTTACGACACTGTGTTGCATCTGATGCTCCCACTGATATCATATAATCAGTGTACTTTGACAAATGCACCTTTGGGTCTGAATTCCCTTCATACAAACTGATGGCCGGGAATTGCACTTTCTTCTGTATTGGTGCATTTAAAATAGCTGAGGATAAGGGTGATGATGGCAGTACTATTGTTCTGACACCGTTCTGGGCTTCTAACTATTTCTGCATTTCTTCCACTGCTTTCTTCAAAGCATGCCACTCGTCTGGAGACGTTCTTCCATTAGATGGTTGTTCGTCATGGCTGGGTTCAATGACCTCTTCATGACGCAGTCCCTTACTAACGGGACGTTTCTCCTGTGTGACATGCCTAGCAATGTTGCTAGCTCCATTGGGACCCAAACGACCAAAAGTTGATCTTCTTATCCTATCGTGAACAGAGGGGCAACCAGGGGGGTGTGCTCGCTCCTGGCTTCTTTGAGGCACTTCCCTTCTATATCTTCCTTGATCTTCCATTTTACCCTTTGTTCGGGTATGACTTACACTCCTTGTATCCCCGCTGCTCGACTCCTCGCCCACTTCTGGGGTGGACTCTCCTCGACTTCCCAATCGTTCACTTACTGGAACTTTGCCTTTGGCCTTTCTTGCTTGAGCATTGTCTACTTCGTCTACCCGCACATCTTCATTTTGCTTAGTTCTGTGCTCAGCTGCCCGGTTGCTCGCCTCCTGGGCTCTTGATGGTCCGGCAACTTCCTGTCGTCTTTGTAACAATTGCAAAACGACAATAGTTTTCGCCAATTCTTCTGGATTTTGTGCCAAGGCTTCAACTTCCGGGGGAAGAGTATTGTAACTTGTACGTTCCTCTGGGATGTAGTTCGCACCGTGCGTGCATGTTCACCCGTTGACGATACCCTAGTTCGTGACTTGTTCGACGGATGGGAACTCGCTGATTGTCTTTCATGTGATTTCACCATTTATCAAATGTGAGGTGTTTCTTGACAAGAGATTTGTGTTTATGAGTGTTGATTTAAAAACAACTAGCTTTGCATGTATGAATTTGACTTTTTACAAACCCTTATTCATTCATGCATGCATTCAAGTCCTTAAATTTTCAAACAAGCACTTCATAAATGCCAAGCTAACACTTTTATTCCCAGTTTCCGGTGACCTTCTGCCGGATTTTGACTCCAATTTGCAGAATTCGGTGACTTTTTACAAAAACTTTCAAATCTACAACCAATCGGAGGTTCGGACCCTTCTTCTAGCGTCAATTGTTGATGACCTTGATTCAATGAGGATAATTAATGGTTGTTTATGCTTAGAAGATCATCAAACAAGGTGCATGATTTGAGAATAAACACTGGATTAAGCTAAGGAAAGCTTGAGAATCGAAATTGCAAGAGTTTTGGTGTATTTTTTAATAATTCAACCCATTTTCCCTTTCTCATGAAGGGGTATTTATAGGGTACAAGCAAGCATGAGGTGTCACCTCCTTAATTACTCTTATTTACAACTTGACAAGTGTTTAGACACTTGTCTTATCCCTAAGCTATTATATCTTTTACAATGACAAGTGTTAAGACACTTGTTTGCTCCTAAGGTAATGCCTAATGTGGGGATCTTGGGGATTTTCCGGGATGCCCTTCTGCTCGCTTGCTCGCCTCTTTGACTTCCTTCAAATCTCTTTGTTCATGCTGCTCGCTCGATCTTTGCTTCTCGGTGACCAGATGCTCTACTTACCAGTTGCTCACCTAATGTGTTTTAACATATGACCCAGCTGCTCGCCTCCTCCGATTTATTAGGGATAAAGCCCTGCTGCTCGCCTCTTTTAATATTTTATTCTAAATGACCTTTTTTTATCTACTTTTTAATTTTTAATTAGCTTAATTCTGTTGTCCGGCTGCTCGCCTACCAACAATATGCACATATGATCAGAGATTCATATTCAAGTAGTGTGCGTGAATCGTGATGATGCTTGACCCCCATGAACGGAGGAGTAATCGTCAGAGCTCCCATCGAGCCGATGCCTCCTCCCTCCGATCGAATGGAGCGACAGAGCCTATAAGGTCATCCCCTTCGACAAGGCCAATTCCTCAGTCGGTTCCCCGAAGTGGCCAATATACCTCTTCTCTCCGGTATCGACCCCATGGCTCGGTGGATTACATAGGCCGTGGCTGTAAAATTCTCGACGACCAGCAGTCTCGAAATCGTTGACTGTAGCGTGGCTTCATGGCCCTTATAATGGATAGCAGCCATGGCGCCGCCCTTGTCGCTGCTCGCCAGGCCCGCCGCCACCGAGTATTTGGTGACTTGAGAGCCACCGGTGAGAGCCAACTAGCTGCGAATGATGCACCACCCGGTGCCCCTCCATTTTTTATGGCGGGATCCTATATCGACCGAGGCGCTCTACTCTGGGCCGATGCCTGAAACTCGGACCGTGAAACGACATCAACAACGGCGGCCGATGCCGACCGCTATTGATTTGGCTGCGCACCGGTGTGTTTTCATAGCCTCCCATTCACGGCCGCACTGGTGCGTTTTAATGGTTGTTGGTTCATGTGGGTTTCTTGGGCAATTTTTATGAAATAGGTTTTTGGGCCCTTTAATTAAGTAAACCTGCTGGGCCAACTTTTGTTAATAAAATGAAGAGTAGGTCTTGTATGAGACCGTCTTATGGCATGAGACAATGAGAATGAGTGTAACTAGGACATCGACTCATTAACACTTTGGTAGGGGTAGGTGTTAATTTGTGTGGTCTCATACCATGAGACGGTCTCATACAAGTTTTTGCATAAAATGAAATAGGTTTCTGGGCCCTTTAATTAATTAAACCGCCTGGGCCAACTTTTTGTTAATAAAATGAAAAGAATTTTTGGGCCCTTTAATTAATTTAACTTGAGCCTCTTTGATTATTTACCTTGGGCCAGTTTGCGTAAAGCAAACATGAAAATTGTATAATTATTCATGCGCATTAAATTTAAATCGTCTCTTGCATATTAATTAAGCCCGAAATTTTTTTGGAATTAATTTTAACATTAGTTCTCAATAAATTTATTGTTTTATATGCTTAATTGTTATATGTGCATGCTTTTATGATTTAATTATCTTGCATGCATTATTACTTTTGCACATAGTCTATTTATTATAGTCCGTATATATTGCCCGGGTAGGCGGCATCCGGTACTTGTCGGATCGTAAATCATGTTTTGGGTAGACGGCGCCTAATCCTTACTTCTATGTGCCCTAGAATAATCAAATGAATCCTTATTTCTCCGTTGTGAATAAATTTTGTCAAATCCCTTTAGGGTTGGCAATGGGGCGGGGAATCCCTGAAGCAAACGGGGACGGGGGCGGGGACGGAGAATTTTCTTTTCCCATAGGCGGGGACGAGGCGAGGACGGGGATAGTATTCCCCACCCCGCAGAGACCCGTATTATTTTTATGTAACTAGTTTTTCTCCCGTGCGATGCACGGATTGAATATCATAAAATTTTAAATGCGAAATTGTATAATGAACGAATTATAAAATAAAAAGTTTAAATTAAATTTATTTTATCCATAAATCAATTAAGGTATAATATTATATTGTATATATGTGTGTATTATAATTATTTAATTGTATACTAAATTCATAACAAATATTAAAATTCATATAATTATTTTAATTTTTAAAAGATTTAAATAATCTAAATAAAAATTATTTAAATTCGATCAATCATATAGTTAAAGTCAATAGAAAATACTTAATAATAAAATAAATATTTTAAATATGGTTTTTCTTTTTATATGTGCAATATATATGCTAAATTAAAAATGTTCAAAAGACAATTTAATTTGACATATAGTGTGTTGAAAATAGATTTAAAATAAAAAACTTAAAGAATTTTAAAATTATTGGTGCAAATTAAAAAAGAAAAAAAATTGGTAAAATTAATTCACTCTCTTTAGTGGAGAGTGGGATTTACTATTGCACCATAAAGCAAGTGCACTTCACTTGCTTTAATAAATACAATATTTTCTCTCTCCTCACTTCTACTTTTATATATATATAGATTTATATGTATATAATATATAAATTTAGAAGTAAATTATAAATACATATTTCATAATTTTCCTACTCAATTAACTATTTATTTTAAAATTACATCTATATTTATTTTAATATTATGTTATTAGTTTCAAGATATATCATTTTCACTTTAATACATATGCTAACTAAAAATATTAGAATTATAGACTCTTCAAATTGCTTAAATTAATTTTTCTTAACACCAACTTAAACTATTTGTTGTGTATGATTAAATTTTTTTAATTTTTATATTATATTATATTTTTTTGCATTTTAAAAATGAGATAAAAAAAAAACTAGACGGAGAACGGGGAATCCCCGCGGGGACGGGGATCCCCGCGGGGCGGGGATGGGGAGAAAAAATTCCCCGTTTATTTCGCGGGGACGGGAATGGGGAATGGCATCCCCGGCCCCGCCCCACCCTGTTGCCAAGCCTACATCCCTTACCATGTCACTTTAAAAATTGTAGTGAATAATGTCTGATATTACCATGAAAAGAATTCGATGAGCTTGCTCTCGATGGTAATAACTACCTGACATGGGCGCTAGATGTCGAGATTCATCTAGTCTCAAATGAGTTGAGCGAAACAATTATTGAAGGTTCGAAATCCACTAACGCCCAGAAGGCGAAAGCGTTGATTTTTCTCATGAATCACCTGAATGAGGATCTGAAAAATGAATTCCTCACTCACAAGGACCCCAAAACATTGTGGAAGTCCCTGAAGGACCATTTCCAACAACAAAACGATATACTCCTCCCTCAGGCACAATACGATTGGTTGAAACTCCATTTCCAAGACCTTAAGTCTATAACGGAGTACAACTCTGCTTTGCAGCGTATTGTAACCCAGTTGATGCAGAACAGTCTATCAACATTCCATGCTAGCAAATTTATACTCCAGCAGTAGTATAGGGACAAATATATAATTGGTCGCAAACGTGGAAGTGGGAGAGAGAGTAAGATGATCTGGGCTAAAGGCCGAGGTTGTAGTACATCCGGTGGTCACAGAACCTCGAATTTCGCTTTACAAAAACCTGGCTCTCAAGACAAGATTGAGCAATCCTGCTACAGATGCGGATGCAAAGGCCATTGGTATCGCACGTGTCGAACTCCCAAGCATTTGGTTGAGGCTTATCTAAAGCAGCAGAAGGACGACAAGGGGAAGGCCCCTATGGTTGAACCTCACGATGACAGCCTGCCTGAAGCAGAATTTGACCAAGACAACAATGATCTCTTGAGCTCGTAGCTCAAAAACTTTGGAGATAATGAGTGATTTGAGTATTTGATTATTTTAGTACTTTGTTTTTGGATAAAACAGTTTATGTTTTTGGATCCTTTCTTTCGGATACATTACTTTATGGATGATATTATATTTTAGCTTTGATGTGTTTACCTTAATCGCTGTCCATTAAATTTATATGGATATTGTTGTTCTTATACATGGCTTGTAAACATATCAGCTATTAGGTTTGGGCTATTTCATCTGGCATGATGGATGCAAATAGTGATTTATGTTTGGTAGATAGCGCCACCACACATACAATCTTAAGAGATAGGAAGTATTTTCATAACTTGGTAGAACGTAAGGGGAGTATAACTACGATAGCCAATGATAATATGTTGATAGTGGGCTCCGGAAGAGCTTCCATTGTCCTCCCCATGGGTACCGAACTCATAATCGATAATGCTATTGTTTCCACAATCTAAGCGTACCCTGCTCAGCTTTAAAGATATAAGAACTAATGGCTATCACATTGAAATTAAAATTGAGAATAATAACGAATACCTTTTGATGACTATCACTCAAGGTAGCCGTAAATAAGTTATAGAAAAATTTCCTTCCTTCTCCTCCGGATTGTACTATTCCTACATCCGGCCGTCTAATCTCCATCTAGCTATGAGTATGAAATTTCATAACTCGAAATCTTTTATATTATGGCATCAACGGTTAGGTAATCCAGGACAAACTATGATACGTATGATTCTATCTAATTCCATTGGTCATAATATTTTGAATAATGGAATCCCTCCTGTTGATGAATTTATATGTGATGCATGTTCTTAGGGTAAGTTAATAGTACGCCCATCGCGCATCAAGGTAGGACTAGAGTCTCCTGTTTTCCTTGAACGGATTCAGGGAGACATTTGTGGACCGATTCACCCAGCATCAGGACCATTTCGGTATTTCATGGTCCTAATTGATGCCTCCACTAGGTGGATATATGCCTGTCTACTGTCTACCCGCAATCAAGCTTTTGCAAAGCTCATTGCAAAAACCATCGAGCTTAAAGCTCAATTCCCAGATTATCCAATTAAATCGATTCGCATGGATAATGCTGCTGAGTTTACCTCAAAGGCCTTAACAGATTATTGTATGGCCCTGGGAATTAAAGTGGAGCATTCGGTCCCCTGCGTCCACACCCAAAATGGTCTTGCTGAAGCGCTAATAAAACATATCAAACTTATCGCTAGACCATTGCTTATGAACTCTAAACTACCCACTTCATGCTGGGGGCATACAGTCCTACATGCATCGCACTTGATAAAAATCCGTCCAATTGCATATAATGATCATTCCCCCCTACAGCTAGTGCGTGGGAAAGAACCTAGCATTTTCCATCTGCATATTTTTGGATGTGCGGTATATGTTCCGATAACATTACCAAAGCGGACCTCTATGGGCCCACAAAGGAACCTCGGAATTTACGTTGGATTTGACTCTCCATCCATCGTGAAATACCTAGAGTCTTTGTCTGGGGATCAATTAACGGCCCGGTTTGCTGATTGCACGTTCGATGAAGATCACTTCCCGACATTAGGGGGAGATCCGACTTCAAAATTGAATGAATGCCGGGAGCTTACGTGGAACATAAGTAATCTTCAGTATCTAGATCCACGCACTAGTCAATCTGAACTGGAAGTTCAGAAGATCATTAACTTGCAACATTTAACAAATAATCTGCCAGACGCGTTCACTAACTATAGAGGTGTAACTACATCGCATATACCTGCAGTAAATACTCCCCAAAGGGTTGAGGTCCCAAACAAATCAAGTATACATGCCCTCACACGCCAGAAGCGTAAAGGACCTACAAAAGATACAAGTACACCTAAAAGAAAAGCTAGCAAAACTGGTCAGCCGAATGTAAAATCTCTAGAAGAGATTCGTCTAGATAACTCAAAGACTCTAGAATAGACTCATTTAGAAGATGAGCGTCCTAGTGAAGAAGCATGTGCACAAAATATTCAATGCACTAGGATCGCGGAACGACCAGACCCAAATACACTGGAAAATGAGGAAGGTCTGGTTGACATAAATGTTGAAGTCTCTATGAATTTCATAGATACAGGAGAAACATATAATAGAAATATTACTGTTGTCAATAACACATTTACAGCGACAATTGCTCTTTCCGTTATAAATAACGATCTAGATCCAGAACCCAAAACTATCGCTGAGTGCCGGAAGCGCGCCGATTGGGCAAAATGGAAAGAGACAATTGAAGCAGAGCTCGCATCGCTTAACAAAAGAAAAGTATTTGGCTCTATCGTTCGTACACCAGCGCGCGCTATCCCTGTAGGATATAAATAGGCTTTTGTACAAAAACAAAATGAGAATAATATTGTGGAGAGGTATAAAGCGAGACTGATAGCTCAAGGGTTTTCGCAGAGACCCGGTATTGATTTCGATCAAAACTATTCTCCCATAATGGACGCAATAACGTTCCGCTGCTTAATATCTTTGGCAGTTAAATTAAATCTCCAGATGAGATTGATGGACGTAGTAACCACATATTTATACGGATCACTAGATGCCGATATTTATATGAAAATCCCTGATGGATTTGACATTTCCCAGATGAGGAATGGTGAAAATCGTAGTATGTATAACATAAAACTGCAGAAGTCGTTGTACGGCCTAAAGTAATCAGGCCTTATGTGGTACAACTGACTTAGTGAATTCCTCCAGAAGAAGGGATACACGATTGATATAGCTTTCTCATGCGTATTCACAAAGAAATTGCAAGGTGGTTTTTGTATTATATCCGTTTATGTTGATGACCTAAAAATAATCGGAACATGCAAAGAGATTGAAGAAGTCAGTTCAATCTTGAAAGCTGAATTCGAGATGAAAGTCTTGGGTAAAACCAAGTACTGCCTCGGCCAGCAGATCGAGCATCTCCCAGAAGGAATTCTTATACATCAGTCAACCTACGTGAAGAAGGTATTGGAGAGATTTCACATGGATAAATCTCATCCACTTAGCACCCCTATGGTTGTCCGATCCCTCGAAGTGGATAAGGACCCATTTAGACCAAGAGAAGATTCAGAAGAAATTATGGGGCCAGAAGTCCCTTATCTTAGCGCTGTTGGAGCATTACTCTATCTCTCAAATTGCACTAGATCGGACATTGCATTTGCAGTTAATTTGCTTGCGAGATATAGCGCTTCTCCTACAAGGAGACATTGAAATGGTGTTAAGCATGTTCTACGGTACCTCCAAGGGTCTCAAGATCTTGGACTGTTTTATCGTAGAAACCAAGACAAAACCTTGGTAGGTTATGTGGATGTTGGCTATTTGTCTGATCCCCACAACGCCATATCCCAGAATGCTTACGTCTTTCTCTGTGGTGGTACCGCGATCTCATGGATATCGGTTAAACAAACTATAGTTACCACGTCTTCAAAC
Source organism: Ballota nigra (assembly GCA_947034835.1). Lineage (NCBI taxonomy): Eukaryota > Viridiplantae > Streptophyta > Magnoliopsida > Lamiales > Lamiaceae > Ballota > Ballota nigra. The sequence goes on from OX344723.1 coordinate 124,764,157, forward strand.
CACTCAAAGATAATAACTTTGTTTGAAGCCGCACGAGAATGTGTTTGGTTAAGGTCCTTGGTAAAATACATTGGTGACTCGTGTGGTATCGCTAAAGGCGATACATCCCCCACCATTATATTTGAAGACAACACAGCTTGCATCACACAAATGAGTAATGGGTACGTCAAAGGAAACCTGACGAAATATATTTCACCTAAGTTTTTCTACCCATACGAACTCCAGAAGAGTGGCGTGATTACCATTCAAAAGGTGCAATCTAGTGACAATCTAGCAAATCTGTTCACTAAGTCCTTATATACGTCTATTTTTGAAAAGTACGTTCGTGGTATTGGGATGCGAAAGCTCAAAGAGTTATTGTCTTCAGGGGGAGCGGTAACCCCGAAATAAATCTAAAAGATTTGATCTGGAAGATCGATTACATTCCTCCCCAACTTAATATTTGATCGCTACCTAGCACGTGGAGTTTTTATGACATGTTATGTCGTAATGTCCAAGGGGGAGTGTTTTAAATCTAGCAGATTTATTATACCAAATTTAGAAGATTTGATGTGGACATTACTAATGGGCCTTTAACCTAAACATACATTATGTTTAGACTAAGTCTTTATTCTTATAAATAGATCATTGTACTCAGAATTGTATACAATCATACACACACATATTAGTGAAACTCCTGGCTTGGTACGCCCCCAGGCGTAGTCGTTATCGATGAACTAGGTGAACAAATCTCGCGCCTTTATTTTACGCTCTCGATTTACCACAAGAACCATAAGATATGTCCCCAGATGCAGCCAACCCATTATCCTCATTCGTTTATAAACAAATAGGTAAATTAAAATAGTTTGCCCAAAAACCACTCTGAATTCACCTACTAAACATCATGGACAAAATCAGCCTTATTGAATTCAACTTTGGAACATTCTTTGATGATCTGTAAAGCTGAGAAGAAAATTTATTAACAGCAACAACCAAGATAAAAAATGGTTACATATAATTAAATCAATCCTGTGATCTTTCCAAGCCCATGACTACCTTAATCTGGAAGTATTCCTAGTGACGGTGTGGGGATGATTAAACATTACAATCAAATAAATATTGAATGTTGTAAAAGAAGCATTGAAAAAATTAGGCATATGTTTAATGGAAGTCAAAACAATCAGGACAAAAAAAAATTGAATCTAATACACCCAAAATATTCACTGTTATTTGCTTACTTTTTTGTCTATTCTTCTTGAGACCGGTACTTCCAAGGCGTTGACAACATGCACTGGCATAACCTTTTCTACTCACCCTCAGAATCTGAAAAGAATATGAGACATGATTGAATATGATGTAAGAAAAATGGGAGTTGGCCGTCTATTAACATAGGCCTATAGCAAGTCTCCTACATGGTCTATATAAACATCTGCACACAAAAAAAATGATACCGTAAAATTTGATATATCATATGGAATATAATATAAATGCAACCGTAGTAACCATTGCATTATGAACTGCAAAATTGAAGATGGTTCAGTCATTAATTGGATTCATCTATTACAGTTAAAGAACCCTTTGAGCTTTTGTAAAATTTTGGGGTTGGAACTACAATGCTTGAAAATGGAAGTAGTTGATCTAATAATCTGGAGGCTTGAGAAGTCTAAACTCTTTTTATAGTTGTGTAATAAATTTTATTGGAACATGATAAAAGAATATTTGATAAAACTTGCATAAATTCATTATCTTATTTTAACTTAGAGTAACTCATACCCACTTCAAAGACCTAGGACATTCTCAAATTCATGCATATGTCGATACCCAAACACTAAATAATGCAACACAGATGCTAAAAGTGCAGCAATAAGAGCCACTCTCCTTTTGTTGCACCTACCCGTGAAGAGCAAACAAAAAGTCTTATCATTTAAGGAGAGGAATTCATTTAATTAGAAGGATCCCAACAATATAGTTTTAGTGGAACAAATAGGAATTATATAAATATTTATATAGGAAAATCAGAACCCAATCTAATATTCTTTTTGTCCAATGTCAACTTAATGGCACCTTACTAACTTTATCCTCCCCTTCTATTTAAAAAAAAGGATCATAAAAGGTCTTGTCAATTCATTATTGATGTCTCTACAATTGTAGATTTTATGAAGTTGTTGTTCCTAAGCGGCGTTTTTACAAGTTAGTATGCTTAAATTCAAAATCCCCATGCACACATGGCTTTACCTCATCACACATTGTAGATGCATCAATGTATGTGCTTTGACAAAAATTATCAAAGGAATGCACCTGTCTTCAACTTTAGTATTTATGAGATATAAGTAGAGAACATTAAACCACCTACAAGTTGTCTCTGATTTTTCCGAGTTAAAATCAACCTCTACAGATCCCCCAAAATCATGTGAGAAGAGAGACAAGTTATGTGTCTTTTGAAAATGTTGATGGGCGAACAACTTTGCATTTAATTAACGAAAGATTACCATTAAACCTGATAACAGGATAATGAAGGGAAAAAGCTAGCAGCTTTGTAGCGGAGCTAGCAGATTCGTAGGGCGAACAGCTTTGTAGAAAAGCACTAATACGGCAAGCAGAATTGTGGCGAGCAACCTTGCAAAGAACAGCTGTGCCAGCGGCTCAAGCCAAAGTCAATTTGGGCGAACAGGGACGTAATGGAACGAGCAACATTGTAAAATGATCCCAAGCGAGGAGCGAGTAGCTCAGAACACAAAGGACCATGACATCTAACGAAGACGTACAAGCGAGCAGCCGGTCACCGTCGAGAGCATCTCAGAAGTGCCAAAGACCAAGTACAACATGGGGAATTCCAAGAGTCACTAGCTTAGATATGGTCCAAGTGTCCTAACACTTGGCACCCATCCAATGAGTAATAGTGTAGATGTTGTACAAGTGTCCTAACACTTGGCAAAGATCCAATGGTTAAGCCATCAAAATGGTGACACATGGCCACTTTGTAAGTCTATAAATACTCCTTTCTTGTACATGAAGAGGGGGGAGAACAATTCAATATAAATCCAAACTCTTGCCAAATTATTTCTTGAACATTACTTAACCAAATTTCATAATTTCTTGATCTTGTTTGATGATCTTCACTACAGAAAACAGCCACTAATCATCTTGGTTAGAAAAGGTCATCAACAATTGGCGCTAGAAGGAGGGTCCGAACCTCCGGTTGTAGAAAAATTCGAAGAAAGGTTGAAGACACCCATCGGAATCTGCAAAATCTCGCCGGAATCCGGGAAGCAGCTGCCGGAATACAAAAGTGCACATTCTTAGGACAAAGATTTACAACACTTTAAGGGTTTTAATGCATGTGTGCATGAACTAGGGTTTTCAAACCTTTACAATCACACACAAGGCTAGTAATCCTTGGAAAGGGTGTTTGCAAGAACAAAATTGCCTCATCCATTTGTTCATTATCCATACTTTGATAATCAAAATGGTTAGATCGCAAGAAGAACGACATTCGAGCATATCTCCAAGTTGTAGACCAAGAACTAGGGTTTCCTCCACCGAAGGACATGCACGGACAGTGAGAGCAACTTCGCAGAGGAATATACAAGTCACTATTGACACGATTCCACCAGAAGTTGAAGCTCTTGCTCAAAACCCCGAAGAGCTAGCAAAAACCATTGCTGTTCTTCAATCTTTGCAAAATCGACAAATAGCAGGACCGTCAAGAGCACCTGTGACGATCAGACGAACAGGCGAGCAGGAGCGTACTGGCGAACAAAGGAGTAAAATGAGAGAAGATGCACGTCGGGACGAGGCCGACAGCGAGGAAGTTCATAAAAATAAAGGAAAAGCTCCATTGAGCGAACGTCTAGGAAGCAGAGGAGAATCGTCACCAAGTCGAGCAGATGAGTCAAGCAAAAGTACGTCTCGAACAAGTGCATTGGAGAGATTAGGAACAAGGAATGCAAATAGGAGGGAGTCATCCCGGAGGCATGAGGAGCGATCGCACCATCCTGCTCGCCCATCAGTGCATGACCGAATCCGGAGGTCAGCTTTTGGCCGACTAGGGCCAAATGGAGCTAGCAACGCTGCTAGGAAGACAACTCAGGAGAAACGTCCCGTTGGCAAGGGACTGCATCGTGAAGAGGTCACTGAACCCAATCACGATGAACAGCCTTCCAACGGGAGGACTCCCCCAAACGAGTTGCAGGAAATGAGAAAGGCAATTGAAGAATTGCAAAGACAGTTGGAATCTCAGAAAGGTGTCGGATCAACCGTTCTCCCATCTTCACCATTATCTCCGTCTATCCTCAGTGCACCGATCCAGAAGAAGATTCAGTTTCCAGCCATCAGCTTGTATGAGGGAACGTCGGACCCTCGAATCCATGTGACGAAATATTCAGATTTCATGATCTCAATGGGGGCAACCGACGCCACACAATGCCGAAATTTTCCACTCACCCTTGGAGATGGCCCGCACAGATGGTTCTCAGCATTAGCTCCTGGCTCCATCAACTCGTTTGCCCAACTAAGCAAAGAGTTTCTGTCCCACTTCTCAACTGTCGGGTCCTACTTGACCCACAGACATCGTCTGGCAGATATTAGGCTGGGAGACGAGGAGTCTGACAAGCAATTTCTGGAAAGATTTGATAAAGTCTTGCTGGAGGGCGAAATGGTGAGTGAGGACACAAAGATAGTAGCTGTGATGGCTGGGTTAAAGAAAGGAACTGATTTGTGGAAGGAAATGCATCTGACTTGCCCGAAAACATACGCAGAATTCAGACACAAAGCAGGAATCCATGTGTCAATGCAGGAGGCCCTACACAGAGAGATGGGAGACAAAACTGATCCGAAGAAGTCTAACAAGAAGTCGGGAGGAAGTGATTACAAAGCTCCGAAGAACATGAAGTCATTCAATGATGGAGCTGAGTTGAAAGAAAAGTTGAGTCAAGTCCTTACTATGTCCGTGGATGCTGTGTACAACAACGTTAAGGATAGGGAAATGTTGTCAGAGCCGCGGAAGATAAGGCAAGAGAGAGGTAAGCTGAACCCGAACAAATACTGTGCTTATCATCAGAACATCGGCCACTTCACGAGCGAGTGCCGAGATCTATTGAAGCAGTTGTGGAGGTTCTATGAGGAAGGGAAGCTGTCCGAATTCGTGAAGAGGGAACCAGGTAAAAGACCAAGGGCGCCAGTACAATCCAGTTCGGATGACGGAGACAGTGATGACCAACCAAGCAAAGTTGGTAAGAGGGGAAAGAAGGTCCCGGCAGCTCCAGCAAGGCATATCCCGGAAATCCTAATGCTGGAACCCACTGGGCCAGTAGGTGGTTGTTCTGATGGGAGACCACCTATGTCGAAAAGAAAGAGGAAAGCTGAGCTGAGAGCAGTAGATCAGGTAATGGAAGTGGGGGTAAATCCATCGACCAAGCGAACAGGGGACCTGACTTTCTCAGAGAAAGACTTAGACGGGATACTCACTCCCCACAACGACTCATTGGTCATTTGCGCCAATATTATGGGGACAAAAGTACATCGTCTACTTGTCGACACTGGTTCCTACACGAATATCCTGTTCAAGAGCACGGTGGACCAGCTAGGAGATTGTCCTGAGTACATCAAAGATTGTAATCACAAGATTGTGGGTTTTGGAAATGCTGTAACCACCCCGCTAGGAATAGTTACGTTGGCAGTTGAGCTTGTATCAGTCGAGGACCCAGAGAGGAAAATGAATAGAATGGTAGACTTCTTGGTTGTAGACCAACAGTCCACTTATAACGGGTTCCTCGGCCGTCCTTTCTTGCATGAATTTAAAGCAGCTGTTTCAACGTACTATTATTGTCTAAAATTTCCAACAAAGAAGGGTGCAGGTACAGTCAAAGGAGACCAGAAGAAAGCTCGTGCGTGTCTGTTGCAAATACAGTTGCAGGATCACCAAGTCAACATGGCAGACAAGTGCTCAGACAAGGACGGAGATGATAGCGAGGCCATGACTTCCGTTGATACTGAAATAATGGAAGTCGACGAGCAGTCACGCAGCGACGAACAACTATGCATAGACGAACAGATGCGCATGGGCGAACAGATGTGCGAAGGCGCACAGTTGGACGAGGACGAGCAGGAACGCGAAGACGAGCAGCTCGCCCAAACAGGAGGTACAGAAGCTGCTACTACTAGCAACGAGGAAGAACAAGCAAAGGCAATGGACGTTGATGCAGAAGACATAGAGCCACGACTGGGGGCAGAACCGATGGAAATCGAAGATGAGCCAAAGATAGAAGGGCCCATTATTGACCCCAGATGGAAAGGCCAAAAACGAAGGGCTACCCCGGTCGAAGAGTTGGAAACTGTAAAAGTCGACCCGAACCAAGAGGGCTTAGAACTCTTCATAGGGTCCGAGCTACCAGAGCCGTACAGGACCAACATGATTGAGTTTCTTAAAGCAAACCTCGATGTGTTCGCATGGTCGCATGCAGACATGGTGGGCATCAGCCCCGAACATGCCTGTCACAGACTTAACATCGACCCGGGGAAGAAGCCAGTCCATCAGAAGAGGAGAAAATTTGGACCCGACAAATACGAGGCGCTCGACGTGGAAGTTAAAAAGCTACTGGATAATGACTTAATCAAACAAGCGTTATGCCCGCAATGGGTGGCAAATCCAGTTTTGGTCAGGAAAGCTACTGGAGCATGGAGACTCTGCATCGATTTCACAGATCTTAACGCCGCTTGCCCGAAAGACAACTTCCCATTGCCTCACATTGACCAGCTAGTTGATAGCACCGCCGGACATGAGCTGCTAACGTTCATGGATGCATTCGCAGGATATCATCAAATCGCGATGCATCCCGATGATCAAGAGCACACTGCGTTCTACACCAACAAAAACTTGCTATGCTGGAAGAGAATGCCATTTGGGCTAATCAACGCTGGAGCTACATATCAGAGGCTGGTCAACAAGATGTTTGATGATCACATCGGGAAGACGATGGAAGTATATGTGGACGACATTGTTGTCAAGAGCTCAAAAAAGGAAGATCACTTACAGCACCTGGCTCAAACATTTGAGATACTTCGGACCTACAATATGAAGTTGAATCCCAAGAAAAGCAGTTTCAGAGTCCATTCTGGGAAATTCTTGGGACATCTGGTTAGTCAACGAGGAATTGAAGCAAATCCAGTGAAAGTGAAAGCAATCATGGAAATGCAACCACCTAGATCGGTAAAAGAAGTCCAACGACTAACTGGATGTCTAGCAGCCTTGAACAGGTTCATCTCGAGATCGGGGGATAAGTGCAGGCCATTTTTCGAGGCCATCAAGAAAGGAAAGTTTCAATGGACAGACGCCTGTCAGCGAGCGTTCGAGCAGTTGAAAGAATATCTCAGCGATACAAAAATTCTTGCCAAACCAATCCCAGGGGAAAAGTTATACTTGTACTTGGCAGCTTCAGAAGTGGCAATCAGCTCAGTGCTCGCTCGAGCAGAAGGAAAGTTCCACCTACCCATTTACTATGTGAGTCATGCCTTGCACGAAGCAGAGCTCAGATATTCACCAACAGAAAAGCTAGCATATGCGCTGGTGATGAGCGTCAGAAAACTTCGTCCATATTTTTTCGACCACCAGGTAGAAGTATTGACAACGTTCCCGCTCAAGCAAATACTGCACAGACCCGATGCGGCTGGTCGGCTCCTGAAATGGTCCTTGGAAATCAGTCAGTTCGGGATTTCATATGCTCCTCGAACAGCGATCAAGGGGCAAGCCTTAGCAGACTTTATAGTCGAACTGACTTTCCCCCGAGATCCAACGAGAGGACATAGCCATCCCTGGCACATGTATGTTGATGGGTCGTCAATTAATACAACATCGGGAGCAGGTATAGTATTGATAAGCCCAGATAGGCAGGTTTTTACTTCAGCTGTTCGATTCGAGTTCATGGCGACGAACAACGAAGCAGAGTATGAGGCTGTGATTGTTGGGTTACGCCTAGCATTAGCAGTTGGAGTACGAAGGTTGCAAATCTTTGGAGATTCACAATTGATCGTCAACCAGGTCCGAGGAGAATATGAAGCAAGACATGAAGACATGGCTTTGTATCAAAAGATTGTTGCTCACTTGGCCTCCTTGTTCGAACAAATATACATTGAACAAATACCAAGAGACAATAATGCTCAAGCAGATGCATTAGCCAGGCTAGCAACCAGCACCGGGCCAGCAGAATTGTCGGAAGTGACGCTAACAAAAATGTCCAAACCATCAACCGAAGATTACAAGATCTATCAGATCGACGAAGATTTCGAAGAAGATGACTGGAGGATGCCAATCATTGAATATTTGCAAAACGATAAAAAACCAGGCAACCCATTCGAAGCTAACAAGTTGGTTAAAAGAGCGGCAAGGTACACCATGATGGACGGACAGTTGTACAAGAGAGGAATTTCGCTCCCACTTCTGAAATGTTTGGCTAGGGGGCAAGGACAAGCAGTGCTGAAAGAGATCCATGAAGGTGTATGCGGAAATCATGCCGGAGGACGGGCTTTGGCACAAAAAACAATAAGGCAAGGATATTACTGGCCAACTCTCCTTCAAGATGCAATCAAAATTGCCCGAACTTGTCATAGATGTCAATTGTTTGCCCCAAACATTCACAAACCCCCACATGAATTGATTTCAGTCAATAGTCCATGGCCGTTCGCGAAATGGGGAATTGACCTTATCGGGCCTTTTCCCCCAGGACAAGGAAATGTTCGATTCGCGGTGGTGGCTGTTGACTACTACACGAAGTGGGCGGAAGCAGAAGCACTCGGGCGGATCACACAGGAGAAAATGATCAACTTTATATGGAAAAACATTGTTTGTCGTTTCGGGGTCCCTCAGGCGATAGTGACGGACAACGGAAGGCAGTTTGAGGGAAAAGAGATCAGAGATTTTTGCGAAAAATGGGGAATAAAGAAACATTTCTCGACACCATACCACCCCCAATCGAACGGTCAAGTGGAAGCAGTGAATAAAATAATCAAGCATATACTGAAGATTCGTTTGGTTGACAAGCAAGGAAAATGGTCAGAAGAGCTACCAGAGGTGTTGTGGGCATACCGAGTATCTCACAGAACAAGCACAGGCGAAACACCGTTCACAATGGCATTCGGGACAGAAGCAGTAATTCCAATTGAGTTAAAAGTCCCGACAAAACGAACAGCTACGTTCGACGAAGAAACAAACAACTCCGCAATGGCAGCAGAGTTGGACTTGCTTGAAGAAAAAAGAATAACAGCAGAATTGAAAAATGCGATATACAAAAGAAGAGCAGCAAAGTACTACAATTCTCAAGTAAAGGCAAGAGAATTCGAAATTGGGGACTTGGTACTTCGAAAAGTTTTAATACCACCAGGAGTATTCGGCCCGACTTGGGAGGGCCCATACAAGGTGACGAATAAGTGGCACAACGGCACATACGACCTTGAAGACATGGAAGGCAAGTCGTCCCAATACTCCTGGAATACAACTTTACTCAAGAAGTACTACCAATGAAGTCCTGTAAGTCTTAGAAAGTTTGTAAATAGATCCTTTGTAAATTTTTGAAATTTTTGCGCAAGTTTATAAGCGAGCAGATTTGCATTTATCTTACTAGGCGAGCAGAATTGTTTTTATCTTTTGTCTTGCTGAATTTTAGTTTTTGAGCCTTGAGTCCAAATTACTTAGTTGCTCGCCCAAAAAATTGACAAAATACAAGTCTGTTATAAGACGAACAGAAAAGCTTATTAAAAGCAAAAATAAGGCTAAGTCCATAACGGACCAATAGCCCACATTAATGCAAGGCCAAGTCCACGAGCGACCAAAATGGCCCAAACAACTAAAGGTCAAGTTCTATAAGAACCAAATGACCAATTTAAAATTTAAGTGTTTACCTTAAGAAAAAAGGAACACTTAACTGTCATGAGCAAAAAACAATAGGCGAGCAACTAAGTAAGACAAACAAAGAGGCGAGCAGTTAAGTAAAGACAAATGAAGAAGCATAAGCTTGTAGACGAACAAAAAATCTTTATATCATTAGATCAAAAAGTTTTACAATAGGAATGAGAAATACAGAAATGTTGCATATCCTATTGTAAGAAAAGACTAAAGTCTTCAAGAGAGAGGTGGAGGAGGAGCATCTTCAGTTCTGGTCGCCGGCGCGCTCGGCTGCTCGCCCTGGGCACTTGTACCAGCCCCGTCTATAGGAGTCAGGGGAAGCGAAGACAACCCCTCAAAAACCTCATCAGCGGCTGCCGCGTTGGTCGTCGCTGGAGGAGGGTCAGGCTGGCCGCCATAAGTGGGAGCAGCAATATCGACTTCCTCGCCAAAGACTTCCAGAGGAAAGTCGAGGTCGGCCAAATCGGAGACGAACAAAGTTGAGCCAGGAGGGGGAGTACAAACAAATCGCAGCTCTCATGCTCGCCTGTTCGCCCAACTGACCAAGATATTCGCCCATATAAACATCCACGTTCCACCATTGCTCGCCCAATTTTCAAGGAAATTATAGCTTGGTCCCAATTGATCAATCCATGTCCAACATGAGACCAAGCTAGGGGGCAATTGTTGATGGGCGAACAACTTTGCATTTAATTAACGAAAGATTACCATTAAACCTGATAACAGGATAATGAAGGGAAAAAACTAGCAGCTTTGTAGCGGAGCTAGCAGATTCGTAGGGCGAACAGCTTTGTAGAAAAGCACTAATACGGCAAGCAGAATTGTGGCGAGCAACCTTGCAAAGAACAGCTGTGCCAGCGGCTCAAGCCAAAGTCAATTTGGGCGAACAGGGACGTAATGGAACGAGCAACATTGTAAAATGATCCCAAGCGAGGAGCGAGCAGCTCAGAACACAAAGGACCATGACATCTAACGAAGACGTACAAGCGAGCAGCCGGTCACCGTCGAGAGCATCTCAGAAGTGCCAAAGACTAAGTACAACATGGGGAATTCCAAGAGTCACTAGCTTAGATATGGTCCAAGTGTCCTAACACTTGGCACCCATCCAATGAGTAATAGTGTAGATGTTGTACAAGTGTCCTAACACTTGGCAAAGATCCAATGGTTAAGCCATCAAAATGGTGACACATGGCCACTTTGTAAGTCTATAAATACTCCCTTCTTGTACATGAAGAGGGGGGAGAACAATTCAATATAAATCCAAACTCTTGCCAAATTATTTCTTGAACATTACTTAACCAAATTTCATAATTTCTTGATCTTGTTTGATGATCTTCACTACAGAAAACAGCCACTAATCATCTTGGTTAGAAAAGGTCATCAACAGAAAACCAAAGTCATGAGGGATAACAATGTAAAATTCCTTGCAAGTTAGACAATAAAGCTAATGGAGCATAATTAAGAATTGTCTTCCACAAAGATTAATTGCAATATTGTGGTACATATCATGTCAATTTTATATAAACAATAACTTAATTCAAAATTGATGGAAGAAATGTTTACCCGCTTAATTGTTGTGTCTTCCTATCAGCTTGGCCAATCATCAGAAATTTACCCTATATTGATATTTTGATCAGGTGAATGCAATAGAGATGTTAAACAGTTGAGAGAGAGACAACATAATTTTTTATTTATGCTTTCTCAATTCGATACAATGGGGGTAGAAATGAAATTGAAGAATTACCCGTATTCATAGCAAGGCTTAGGAAATCCATCTGATTTCAATGCTTTCAGTTTAATAAACCTCAAAACAAAATTTCAAGAATCGCAAGATATGCTATCTGTAACATAATAACAATGTAATCGAAATATGCATCTCTCATATTTAGAAATAATAGATGTAATCACCCTAAAATCTTCCCCAAAAAAGTGAATGGTTCTCAAATTCAAAAATCAAAAGTCAAAATTTGGAAAATTCACCGCATTGGATCCGCTATCTTGTGAGCGAGTGGCGGTGGCTTGTGGCGGCATCAGAGCGGGGAGTTGAACACTTGGTCGATCGACATCTGCTTCACTTTCTTCGTCATTTGTCGCACGTCGGTTACCCATCATACCTCGATATTTCATCTCACGTTTACTTCGTATGGTAATCGCAAAAATCAGTGCACATAGACAAAGGGAAGAGGGGAAGACGGATGGGTGTGGTAAAAGTGGCAAAGTAAAAAATGGGGCAAGGGTAGGAAGGAATGCAATTGTACACATAAAAAAAGAGTAGGGATAGAACGGTCCCAAAATGATTTACAAAGCTATGTCAATGTAATCGAAATATGCATCTCTCATATTTAGAAATAATAGATGTAATCACCCTAAAATCTTCCAAAAAAAGTGAATGGTTCTCAAATTCAAAAATCAAAAGTCAAAATTTGGAAAATTCACCGCATTGGATCCGCTATCTTGTGAGCGAGTGGCGGTGGCTTGTGGCGGCATTGGAGCGGGGAGTTGAACACTTGGTCGATCGAAATCTGCTTCACTTCCTTCGTCATTTGTCGCACGTCGGTTACCCATCATACCTCGATATTTCATCTCACGTTTACTTCGTATGGTAATCGCAAAAATCAGTGCACATAGACAAAGAGAAGAGGGGAAGACGGATGGGTGTGGTAAAAGTGGCAAAGTAAAAAATGAGGCGGGTAGGAAGAAATGCAATTGTACACATAAAAAAAGAGTAGGGATAGAACGGTCCCAAAATGATTTACAAAGCTATGTCACTTTTATATATATATATTATAGATTATAGATATAGATTATAGATATAAATATAGATATAAAAATAAAATATATAATTGAAATTAAAAATATAAATTATATTGTGTAGATTGAATTTTTATTTAATTTAAAAATGCCTAAAATAACTAGTCCTCCTACCTAATGAGCCGCTGAGTCACCATGATTTACCTTCTCCACCCAATCTTGTCGAGGCATGGGGTGGGGACCCTGGGGGCGAGGGCTTCGCCTCTTTTGCTACAATAATTTTGAAATAAAATAATTTACTTAAAATTGTATAGATAACCCATTTTGTAATTTTATAGATATAATTAATAATTTAAATTTAATATGAATATGTTTGAGCAAATGTATTTTGGGCGTGAATAGCAAGGTACAATTTAACTAGTTAGGTGTGCGCAGATAAGCGGGGCAGTGAGTAAAAGCTGAAGCTGAGCGGAGAGAGAGAGAGAGAGAGGGAGAGAGCGGAGCGATTTAGGGTTTTGAGATCCCAAATTGAATTCAAAGGTCAGTCAAGCAGCGAGCGTCCGAAGCTATTCTGCAATAATTTTAAGCTTCTTTTGTTAATTTTATTTTTCTCTTGGGTATTCTGAGAGTTTGCTTTGGTATTTGATGACGATGGTATTTGTGTGTTGTGAGAAAGAGGCGTCCCTGTTATTGTGTGCAGGAAGAGAGCGTGAGGGGTTGAGAGTTTGTGAGAGAGAGAGGGAGGGCAGAAAGTGGAGAGGCCTTCTTCCGAGATTCGCAGATAAACTAAATAGCAAGGCCTCTTTTCGTCATGTCTGATCGAAAGCTTGTTGTGAGTTTCAATATTTTCATTTGTCTTTCTCTTCTTCATGAAAATTTGTTTTTGATGAACATATATCTTTGTTAATTTCAGGTGTTGGGAATTCCATGGGATGTGGAGACTGAAGGATTGAGGGAATACATGACCAAATTTGGGGAGCTGGAGGACTGCATAGTCATGAAGGTTTGTTTCTTTATGATAGGTGCATTTGTAAACAAAATCTGAAAATACATTCCTCTCGCTTGTGAGCCTGTTTCTAGATGTTACACATTTGATGTTCTTGTTGTTCAGCTTTGTTATGTTTGTATAATGAAGCCTTTAACTCTGTTGCTTTTAGCACTCTTTTTAAATCTTTGGACATGTTTCTTTCTTTCTTTCTGTTTTGATAAAATTTAAAGTTTTAGATTATGTGTTATGCTTGCTCATATCAATCCTTGGTTGCTATACTTTTATTGAAACTGGGTGATGTGATATTAGCATGATTTGATGCAAGTTTTTTGAAGAACTTTTGCCATATGTTACTTGGTTGTTCACTCTATTGCAATGTTGAAAAATGTTGTTTAAGGGAGTTTATTCTCGACCGCACCTACTTGTTATTATGTACTACACCTGAAAGTAGATTAATATGGGGGCCTTTGATTTTGAAACTCTGATCTGGTTCTGGGAAGTATGTTATATTATGGCTGATGGTTGAAATTATTTCCTGCTACCTTTTAAGCTTTTAGATTTCCAACTTCATCTCACCTAGAAACATTCAATATTTTTAAATTTAATATCAAAGGGATCCCTTATCTTCTCTCTGTGGTGATTACAGGAGCGTTCAACTGGCCGTTCTCGTGGTTTTGGATATGTAACATTTTTAACTGCTGAGGATGCAAAGGTGATATAAATCTTGGAACATTTCATTGTGTTGCTACTTGTGTTGGCATGTTTTATTTGGCTTCAGTTGTCACTGTTAACTAATTTGTCACAATTTCTGTCTGCGTATTTTGAGAACCAGTTTTCAGCTTTTGCACTAATGTCTCCTATATTGTACATGTCACAGGCTGCATTAACAAGTGAGCATTTCCTTGGCAATAGGATGCTGGAAGTCAAAATAGCCACACCAAAGGTGGCCTTTGTTTAATACTTAATATTTCAATGATTTATTGTTTGCTCTCCTATGTATTGCCTTCTTTCTGTCTTGCTATCCGAGCTTTATATTCTTTTGCATTTTTCTGTCCTACTTTCAGGAGGAGATGAGAACATCTTCAAAAAAAGTGACCAGGATTTTTGTAGCAAGGATAACACCATCGGTGACTGAAGCTGAATTCAGAAGGTCGCTTTTTTATATCCCTTTTTATGTGAATCTTCCTTACAAACTTAATATTTTTTAAATCTGCAATTGTAAATTGGTGGATCTGTATCAGTTGGCTGTTATTTTTTGTGAACTCTTAAAGTCTTACAGTAACCGTTGACTCTTTATGCAGTCATTTCGAGAAATACGGTGACATAACAGATTTATACATGCCAAAGGTTCATACTTTTTACCCGCCCTCCATGATTACAAGATATATCTTTTATTAAATATCACACCTTAATTTCATTAATGTTTTCAGGATCCAACTACCAAAGGCCATCGTGGAATTGGATTTATCACTTTTGCAAATGCCGGTAGCTATTTCTTATTTCTTTTGTTGGTACCTTACCTCTATCATTGATATATCACTTTTGAAAATGATAGTAATTCTTCTTCATTGCTTTTGTTGGCATCTTACCTCTATTAGTTAATCCAACTATTTTCTCTCTATTACTTCCCACATTTGTTAATTTTCATTTTTGACAGCAGTTTGAAGGTTTAGAGAAAATTTTGACCCCTTCCTTAGCAGAGTGATTATGTTGTTTGGTGTGTCTGTTTTTCAAGTATACGATTCACCTTCCTAGTTCCTACTGTTCATGTATAAAAGAACCGTGTGGTCTGTGCCATTTCGTCTTGTAAAATTATTATCTTGTTTATGGAATTTGTTGTTCATGTATAAAGATTATCTTTGCATACTGTTCTTGTATAGAAGTAGCATATCCATTATGCCCCCTCACCTTGTAATTTTTGCGTATTCTAGTGGTTGTAACTTATAGCTAGAGCATATGTGAACATGGGCTATATGATTTCAATAGGGTGTCTCTGAAAATGCAATAATCTATTTTCTCATGTTTAACATTATAAATTTAGAGGTGTACATTCCCATTCCCCTGGGTCTTCCATGTTAAGTCCAAGCTCGAAAGGAATGATCATAACTCCTGATTTATTGGGCTAGATAGCATGACCTCTCCCACATGAGTTTTTCAATAATTTCCTTTATAGTAAACCAAGCGTTCAATGTATTACTTCAGCTACCAAACTGTAGATGGTCTGTTGTTACAAGTGTTGTTTGCATCATTGCATGTAATTTTCATTGTACATGCATGAATTAGTATTTCACCAATTTTATATTATATGACATGCTTAAAGCATTTTCTTCATATTGCCACAGACGCAGTGGATGATCTGATGGGTGAGACGCATGAATTGGGAGGGTCAAATGTGGTTGTGGACAGAGCAACCCCAAAGGTAGCTTTCAGGATCCTATTTGTTTGTTTTTCAAATAGTCTTAAAGCTTCATGTGGCACCACTTGTGCAAGATTGCACTACTAGACTGTATCTTCAAAGAAGTGAAATGCGTGCAGTTAATATAAATTATTACACGTAATGGTATATAGGACCTCTTAGATAGTTTTAAAGAAGCACGTGTGGGACTTGAGCTGTTCGAATATCATATTACATATACTGGTCATCACTGTTGATGAGATTTCTGCATCTGATTGCATCAGCTCTTACTGCTTTCTTGAATTTTGCTAATCCAAAAGATACAGCAACGATTCCATTACTAATCTCAAAATACATTTCAAAGTTAAGTTCTGCTATGTGATATCATCCCCCCCCCCCCCCCCCCCCCCCCCCCCCCCCCCTCCCGTGATAATCAAGGTGCGGTTCACCCATGTAAAGAAGTGGATCTAAAATGATCGTTTGACTTCAGTCTGTGACCTGATTCTTGTAGTTGATACTACAAACGTGTGTTGCACTTGTTTATTTTAGGACGAAGAATTCAGGCCAGCAAGCCGAATGCCTCAAGGGTCGGGCGGATATGGTGCATATAATGCTTATATTAATGCTGCAACTAGATATGCTGCAATTGGTGCTCCAACATTGTACGATCATCCAAACCCCATGTATGGAAGTAAGTTACTTGCTGAAAACACAATGCAGTTACCTTTTGAATATTAATTTAGCTAAGATGGTTTCAATTGGATTATTATTTTGCTCATTAGGAGGAGAGGTACCTCGTGGGATGGGCAAAAAAATCTTTGTTGGTAGGCTTCCTCAGGAGGCAAGTTCGGAAGATCTTCGCCATTATTTTGGGAGATTTGGCCGAATTTTAGATGTTTATGTTCCTAAGGTAAGAACAGCTGTTGTTTGCTGCAATTTTATTAAAACAAGATATTGATACATTGCCTTAACTTCTTTATGCAGGACCCCAAGAGAACTGGTCATCGGGGATTTGGTTTTGTTACTTTTGCTGATGATGGTGTTGCAGATCGTGTAGCTCGAAGAACACATGAAATATGTGGGCATCAGGTTTGCACTCATTCTGTGTTCCACCAAACCATGATTTGTTGCAATCACTTTGACATTCGTTCTAGTGCACCTACCGATTGCTATGGGGTGGGTACAAACCCTGTCCACATCGAACAGCCCTGTCCGGGTGTGTTTGGACCCGGCCAAACGGGCCTTGGATGGGTCGTGGTTTTTTAGAACCCATTTCTGGACTCGCCACATATAAATTTTATTAATATTCATATTCATATTCATATTATTGTATATATGTTTGTGTAAATAGAATAAATGTGTTATTTTCAAGTATTACAGGTTGCAATAGGTTCAGCTACACCGGTTGAGTGCGCTTTTGCTTTTGACTACCTTCACTATTCTTCAATGAAACAAAATGATGACCACCTTCTGGCATTGTATTATTTAAATGCCAACCGATCATTTATGGAACTGTACTTTCAAAGTGGTCATATTATTATTAGTTTTTATGATTTATTAAAAGAGGTTATGAAAAATAAGATGAGCGAATATTGCTGAATGTCATTTTCTTATTATTACAGGTGGCAATAGATTCAGCTACACCTGTTGATGATGCCGGTACTAGTGGTAATATCATGGTTAATAATCCTGAACCATTCGGATATGGTGCGCCGCCGCCTATGCGTGCGTATGGTAGGATGTATGGGAGCTTAGATTTTGATGATGTGAGTACCGACGTATAATTTCTTGTCTGGTTTGAAAAGTAGTTTTCTTCTGCTTTATATATGCTACCGTTCCTAATTATTTGTATGAATCTATCCCAAATGGTGTTCCTAATTGTTTGTCACTTTGCTAAGATCAATAAATTTTTACCCTTTTCTTCTACCAATGCCCCTAATAAGTACTAGCCACCATCTTGTAATTATAAGCTTAACTTTTTTTCCTTTTTTTGAAAGAGACAGAATTTAATTGATGAAAAAAACGAGAGGATGAGGAATCCCTCAAGAAATACACATCAGCCTATAAAACCATTACTGTAGCTAACCCCCGGTCCCTTGTAAGCTCCGAATTACAAAAACCCTTGACAAGCTATTACTAGAAGCCCGAAGCTAACTCTAAACTTCACCCTATCCCAAAAATCCTATACAGATTCATGTACATCATCGAAAATTCTACTATTTATCTCTAAGCTTATTAATTCTCCAACTAGTAATGTATGAGGATATAACAGTCTTTTTATGTCCTAATTAATGAAAAATTGGCTTGTTTGAAAACATAAAATTAGACAGGCAATTAGGAACAAAGGTAGTACCATATCTATGTTAACTCGTATACCATTAGCCTCGTCTCTGCACGGTGTTATGTTTTCTGGTATTTACGTGAAATGCTTCTGTTGGCCATATCTCCAAGGTGTTTCTGTGCATCTCTGAATTTCATTAGTTTCTTTGGAGTTGTTGCTGTGTTGTCACGTTCCTCAAGTCGAACCAAAGTAGATGTTTCCCAGCTAGTTTTGAAATAGAAAACACTAGAAAAGAGTTATCATATAGGTTTCTGTGGATAACATACCTATGTTGATTTAGATAGTTGGATATAAGGTGTGTGTTGAGCGAGCTCTGATGTTTCTTTCTATTTCTAACTGTTGCTATTTATTGCATGCCAGTGGGGTTATGGTGTAGGTGGCAGTATGAGTGGGGGAAGACCCCCCCGTGCAGATTACAGGTACAGACCATACTGAGGATTCGAAAGACAGTACCTGATCGTGTTATGAAATTTTTACTATGAAAAGAAGTATGTCTCCATTTATATTTTTTTATGTTGTACTTGGGAGGCAAATGTTTAACATTTGAATCATCTTGTTAGAACTTCCTAATGTTATTTGCGGTGGAAAGCAATGCGTGATGCTTAATGATACAATATGGTGCTATGCAAGTTATAATCAAATCAGATGCTTTCTTTACTTGTGATTCTTGAATTTGTTGGTAAGATGCCTGACTAACTTGGGGTTAATCAGTCTATCCGTTTGTGGGAGGATTTGTGCCAAATCTCGTTCATTTGTAGCTTGAGCACATGAATATTGATGGGGCTCTTGCTTCAAATTATAAGATGGTCCCTTCTTTGTACGGAATAATTAAATTTAAATAAGTTAATCTTAATTCGGTTTTGATTTTACTATATTTTAATTGAGAGTAGTTCTAGTGTGCACTTGAGTGTATGGTAAGTATTTGAATTTTGAAAAAAAAAAAAAAAACCCAAACGGAAATCAGAAATACCTCGAAAAGTAATCAATGATATTCCAAGAAATAATTAGTAATATCCCAACTATAAAAAACATATACTTTAGTGTGTTTGTGCTGCTTTGGAAAAATCAAGATTAAGGTTAAAATTGAACTTAAAATTCAAGTGCATACTATGCATTTAAATACATACAAGAATTTGTATTCAATCAACAATTGTTTGTTGTCTCATTTATTTTAAAATATTCGTTACTTTATGGAAAGAAAAATGATTTTCATTGAAGAAATTAAAACAAATGATCTCAAAATTGAAGCAAGCTTCATTTGTGTAATGAGTAAATTTTATATGAAAATGGTTCATAATAAACTTATTATGAAACTATTTTAAAGTGTCGAATATTTGACTAGAATTATCGACAATTTCACTAAAAGTATCATGAATCTAGGTTTTTTTTTTTTTTTTTTACAACAATTACAATATAATTCCACCAACCCAAATTAATGATATTCCTAGTTAAATACTATTCAGTACTTTATCACAAACTATTTTGATATAATACTTTGCCTGGTGTAATATATGTGCAAAATAATATTTAGAATTGCAATAGAAGATTTGGCTTTGAAATTGGCATCCATGAAAAAAAAAAAAAAAAAAAACACTAAGTGTAGGTGCAGAAAAAACAGCAAGAAAGAGAACAAATCTTGAGGTATGGACGGTATGATATTATTCCCTTGGGAGAGGTTGTAGGAGTTTGGTTTCTCATAGCTTGGGCTTTCATCTGTGCAGCTCTGAGCTTGTTGGTGATTTTGTCCATTGATGCAGATCTCTTCTTTTCCAGTTTCATCTGGTCAAACAATTCGTCAGGGAGTGTCATTTTATGACAAATGGATTAGGTGTCGAACAAACCTCAAGCTTCCGAATTGCAGCCTCTGCTTTTGCCTTTTGCAAATTCTCCCAAGCATTGATCTTGGCTTCCTCTCTTTTCAGCCTGCACTAACAAAACAAAATAGCATATTTTGTCACACCTTTTCCTACCAAAATAGAGTTAAGAGCTCGTTTGACTAAATTTATTTAAAATATTTTATAAGTTTTAATATCTTATAAGTTATTTTAAAAGTTTATAAGATGTAAATAACTTATAAGTTGTTAAAGTATTTGACTACTACAACTTATAGAATTTTTGAGAATTTATAATAAATATTTTTAAAATTTAATTTTATTATGAAAATAATTTTTTATTTTTTTTATGTTGAAGTAGAGGTGTGTTGGGGCGGGGGAAGGTTGGGTGGTTCCAGGGTGGAGCGGGTGGTTGGTGGTGGAGGCGGTTAAACATCTTATTTTACCAAACACATTGATAGTGCTTATAAGTTCCTAAACAGCTTATAAGCTGTTTTACAAAGCTTATAAGCTCAGTCAAATACCCCCTTAATATTAATTTAAAGACAAAATAAAAATTGTTAATGATAAATTTATCATAAAATAATTTTAAAATATCAAATATATAATCAGGAATATCAATAATTTCATCAGGAGTATCATTAATTTGGTCTGTGGTATTATATTGTAATTATTGTAAACTTTCTTGAACTCAAATTAATGATACTCCTGATGAACTTTTTGATACTGCTGGTCAAACATTCATACTGTATAGCAGTTTTATGATAAGTTTAGCATGAACCATTTTCATATAAAACCTACGCTAATTTAGAATGATTTCAATTTAAACCATTTTTCTTTCTACTTTATTTACTTGGGCAGTTCTAGTGTGCACTTAAGTGCATGACATACATTAAGATTTTGAAAAAAAAATACCTCTAGCAGAAATCAGTAATACCACAAGAAGTGATCAATGATACCTCAAGAAGTAATCAGTAATACCCTAAGAAGTAATCAGTAGTGCTCCAATTGCGAAAAAAACACACAATTCAACGTATTATTTTAAAAAAATAAAAATTGAAGTCAAAATTGAGCTTAAAATTCAAGTGCATGCTATAATGTGTGTATTTATTTTAATCCTCGGATCTCCAATTTCAGTACTTTTTGTCCAACAAGTCATTTTTCGCGAGAAAATTTAAAATTAATTGCTTACATCTAGGACTAAAATCGGACACCTCAGAACTGAAATTGATAAAACGGAAAGAAAAACGATTTATATTTGATTCACCATAAGTTGAAGGACGTAAATTGATATTAACTCTCCGATAATTAGCATGTATAATCATACCTGGATGAACAACATATTTCAACATTTGTGGCATCCATTTGATTCTTGCAACGCCTAGGCCTTGCTGTAGTGGTGCCCTTGTCTACCTGGACATCTCTCACATCATCTTGAGGGCTCATTTGAGTAGCCATATCCCTGCATGAAACTTCCCCATCCTCCTCCTCCCCACCATAATCTAATCATTCAACCAAAACTAATTATTTCATCATCCATTTTCATTACTTCTCTTTGGACAAATTGATTCCATGATTTTGACTCCCATCATTTCTAGTTTGAGAATGCATTACAAAGTGTGTATCATCTAATAATCTCTACCAACTAGGCACTAAGAATGCTACAAAGAGAAGTTTAGAATAATACTCGGGTGCACAACTAATATTTTCAATGAAAATAAGTTGGGAAATTATCTATGAGGTACACACTTTTAAAACAATTTATTTTAAGATAGTCAAATTTCCCCGAGACACACATTCTTTTTTTTTTTTTAACTCAAGTTATATTAAAGTTGAACTTATGTATGATATTATTGCACTTTGTACCTAAAAGTAATTAAAAATTTGAATTTTGTTCCTTCCAACAACTCACTCAAATAACTAATACTCTCTCTGCCCCAAACTTAATTGCTACTTACTAAAACTACCCCTCCCTTTACACTATCGATATTTCAATAAATGACAATATAACAACATCATTGTATCTCCTCTACACTAATATATTTACATCTCATATTATTACTTTATACACATACTAGTTCACATTCATTAATTAAATTCAACTTAAGTCAGGAAGTATTGTTTATGCTAAACAACTCACACTAACCAACTATATACTCCCTCCGTCCCAGATCAGTTTTCACACTGATTTTGGCACGGTAATTAAGAAAATTAATTGTTTTATATAGTTAGAGTAATAAAGTGAGAATTTTATGTCAAATCAACATATTAGTAAATAAGTGAGAATTTTGAGGGTAAAAGTTAAAAGAAATTTTTCCTTTTTAGTGTGTTAAAACTAAGAAAGGAAAGTATAAAAATGATTTGGGACGGAGGGAGTAGTTTTTTGACAAAGTATAGAGTGAAACTGGTTTATACATAAATCGCTGAAGGGTATTGGTTGTTTTCATTGAAGAGTATTACTGATTTACACTAAAGAGTCTTAGTTGTTCAGTGAAAATGAACTAAGACTCTTCAGTGTAAACCAAAACAACTAATACTCTTCAATAAAAACAATTAATACCTTTGAGTGATTCATATATAAACCAATTTCACTCTATACATGCTCTAGTTTTTTTGTTAGTAAAACAACTAATACCAAAACCTCAGTGGTGGTGCATAAAATAAAAGTAAGAGTTTATACCCCGAGAAGTAGGATCTAGCAAATCCGATAAGCCAGGCACGCTAGCACTGCGTGTGATGCTATTTTGGTCGTAGAAAGAAGCCGAGGATCTCGCATCGACCTCGCTTTCATAATGAACGGACAAACCATCGGGCACGAAAACACCCGTCGTAAGAGGCGAATTTCTTACACCAGTGGGCCCCAGCGGCCCACTCTTGGACTTGGGTCGTCTCTGGGGCTGAGCAACGAAGCCTGAAAATGGGCTAGTAATCCATCTCTCGGCATCATCCCATTTAGAAGGCAAAGTTCTTCCACTATTAAACGGCATCAAGGCCGTGGAAGTCACGTGCCGTCTAGACGGCAACGGCACACGCTCGGAACTCCAACCCTTGCCCTTGTCCAATCTGTATTCACCATACTCTGGTGTGCCTGGGCTAGTAGTGTAGGCCCCAGAAATTGTGAAAGATGACCCGGAATTCCTTCTCATCATCACTTTTCACTCAACCCCAAAATGTTGCCATTTTTTTCTCTAAACAATCAAGAATTCACTTAAGCCCAGAATGTTGCAATTCTTCAAATATCAAATGAATTAAAAACAATCAGGAATTCACTTAAGCCCAGAATGTTGCCTTTTTTCTTAATATCAAATGAATTTAAACAAACAAGAATTCACTTAAGCCCAAAATGTTGCCATTATTTTCTCTAAAATTTACACAATCAAGAATTCACTTAAGCCAAAAATGCTCCCATTATTCTCCAAATATCATATCAAATGAATTGAAAAAAATCAAGAATTCAGATCTAAAAGCTAAACAAGTTGAAGAACAAGAAAATTGCTAATAAAGTTTTCAGAAATACAAAAGCTCTAAAACCGCATAAAGACCCTTTCTTTCGTTTTCAGGAGGGGCAGATCATCCTTTATCTCCCAAAATTCCCTCAAAGAAACAAATGGGGCCAAGAAAGTGAAAGGGAGTAAGGAAAAGGGAATGTGTGGAAACCTTATAACTAAAGCTAGATGAATCTTTTAATGATTAATGAAGTGAGTACAAAAGGGGCGCGGCGATTGCTCTTAGAAATATGAAATTATTTGTTTTAAAATGCTTGAGAATTGTTTAATGAGAAGCAGGAGATAGTTCGAAAGTGTACCTTGTTTATTTAAATAATGCACTTCGAATTCTCTGCACCTGAACACTCTTATTTTTCTGAGGAAATATTTAATGGGGGTTGGGGTGGGGTGGGGTTGAAGGCTGAGTTGGCAGATGTTGTCTGAATCTTAGTTGCAGTCCATCCATGTGATATGAAGATACTCCAAAAACACAGGGGCCCCCGGCTGGATGGACTCTCTCACTCCTTTCTGCATCATTTTGTTTGGAGAAACGCATGAAGACTATCCCGCCATATATTATGGAACGTGATATTTACGTATGCAATAGGTGCACGATGCACTCATTCAACAATTAAAATTGTTTATAATGAAAAGTGTAAGTTGATTACACTGAAATGTATAATTACATTACACTAAAAATCGATTTTCACTGTAATCATATCATACTTTTTTTAGTATAAACAATATCAATTGTTGAGTGAGTGCACCATGCACCAAGTGCATAAGAGAGTTACTCATATGGAATGGAAGGACAAATGATTTTACTTTTAGTCATAATTTTGTATGTATCACGTACATTGTATAAATTAAGTGTTTTTTAAATGATCTCTACTATTACAGAAAAGTTAGCTTTGCTATTACAGAAAAATTCATTTAATAAAGGATACTTTTTCAGTAATAACAAGGGTAACTATTTAAATATACATGTAATTTGCACGGTGCACCTGATGCACATGAGGATTACTCTTAGTTTCATATTATTCATAGAGCATGATTAGTATGATAAATTAATTTATGTCTGAATGGATAGAAACTCATGAATAGAACTACTGTGGTACGTGGGGGTACAACTGTACAAGTGTACCCCTAAAATTGAAATTTTTAAATATTTTTCTATACAAAAATAAATATGTATCCCCAAAATTGATTGACATGTCTCTAAAATAGTTCAAATTATATTTTGTACCCCCAAATTCAAAATTCTGGATTCGCCACTGGTAGCACGAATATTTTAGGGCCATGACCTCGCCATTGGGTCGAGATCCAGCGAGCTAAGGTTAGGTAAAGAAACCTCGCCAGTGAGATCAAACTCGCGAGCTTGAGACGGCGAGACCAGATAGCTAGATGACTTGAACGCAAAATACTAGCTTTTACCAGTAGTTACCCCACAAGAGTATGAGATCACAGTAGTATTGGCAAGTATAGGGACCAAGTAGTATCGAACCCAAGGGAAGATATGTATGCGAATAGAGCCCTGAGGATCTACGCGCTGTAGTTAATATGAGTGAATGTTCGGGTTTATGAATGTAATTATACTACTCTAAAGTCTACTTCTATGAATGCAAATAATAAAATCGACTGAATACTAAGGGTTTTTATAAAATATGGGATGATGATGCTCAGGATAGGAATCCCTACGTATATTAACGGAGCTGGTGCGTAACTAAAATAACCGTGACGTGCAAGTATTAATCCTAAGTGTACTAAAACTAGGCAATCAACTTCCCTAATCTAGCACCAAGTTGTAAGACTAAAACCTCAAGAATTAACCCTAATACTTCGTCATATCAACCTACTTCACAACCCACTAAACAAGTTATATGGATTATGCTTAATTAATGAGACCCTTATTTATCCAAGGTGATACAGTCGCCCTCCTTAGATAAACCGGTAAATTATAAACCCCTTCTATAACCCTATCGTTAAGCCTATTCGTTATTAAAGAGTGATGAGATCGTCCTCTCTCTAACAATTTTCGTACTCAATTCCAAGATAATTATAGGGTTTATTTTAAGAATTCAATTAATTAAGAGAACTAGCACTAAACATCACGAATTATCCTAATTATGTACCAACATCCTACTTCTACGAGTTCATCCTACCCCAAGCATGCAAGGGTTCTAGCCTAACATGTTGAATACGAAAACAGAAATAATTGGATGAACAATAAACGTAAACATGATGAATTTAGTTGAAGAACTCAAGAAAAATAAAACTAGGTTTAACTCAATGAATTAAAATCTCAAAAACGAATTTCAATTAGCAATGAAAACTAGGTCTGAAAGTATTAAGTCTCGAAGAAAGAAATAACGGAAGAAAAACTCTAATCTATGAATTCGTAGTTCAAAACCTCGATTACACTTGCAAAATCTATTGCTCAACTCTCCCCAAAATCCTCTCTATCAAATTCTATCTCTAAGTATGAAGTGGTGGTAAAAACAAGCTCAGGATGAAGTATTTATAGGCAACGGACCGTTTTGGAGTGTTTTGTGCCGAAAATACACGACTACTCGAGCACTTACTCGATCACTTAGTGCTCAAATGATTCCACTTGAGCACTTAAAACCAACAGAACCAAAATAGTGCTCGAGCACCCTTAACTCGAGTACTTTGTACTCGACCTGATTTCACTCGAGTACACTACTAGAGTGGTCGAGTATTTGTACTCGAGTTCTCTCGCTCGAGTACTTTTCAGCAGCAGGACACTTGTTCAAAAAACCTTCATATCTTCTCAACCGGGAGTCCATTTTGGCCGATTCAAAGTCCTACGAACTCCTCTTTTCGCCCTCTATCCAAATATGAGCATTAAAGAGATAAATTGATGAGTTTATGAAAATGATACTCAAATAACTCTAAATACTAACTGAAATCACTCAAAACACGGGCAAGTCGAGCTATAAAACCTAATAATTTCACGCCTAATCACTAGACCATCAAGAGCTTGCCACCAAGACAAGGAGAAAGTTTATCATATCATAAGGCGGGCTCAAGATCACCCCGCCTGGACCTTGCCCGATCGGCGAGGTTGAACACTGACCTCGCAAGGGAAAGACCTCAAAGTACAGGTCATGGGCGACAGACGCAGGCCAAGACAGAACAGAGATACCAGGCTGCAGACCCCTGTTGGTCTCGATACAAGACTGGTGAATACGTGTATGGGGGGGGGAATACGTATACCAATTTTTCAACTTAAACCTTACTGAGTCCCCTTTACTCAGAGTGATAAAGAACTAAGAGCTGATAATATACCCACTGACTACACTTAGTGCGGGTCAGTTGGCTAACAATCAATTCAAGTTCAGTGCGGAAATGCGTGAGCCCTGATAGTTTAAAGTCTTGTTTAGTTTGCTTTCTGAAAAACTTGTTTACTCAATTCTGAATAGTGATTAGTAGGGCAGTGCTCTTTTTGAGGATCAGGCTGATTAATTCTGGCCTGATAAAACAAATGCTATGAATGAACAGTTAATATGACAGGTATGCACAATATCAAAGTAATAAGAACACAGGGAGTTTAACGTGGTTCGGAGACTCAAGCTCCTACGTCCACGGCCTGATTTAAAAGGAAATCTACTCAAGGGATTCTTGTTTTTAACGTGCCAAGGTGCACCAAGATCAGCTAACCTCACTGACCTATACAACTCCTTACTAACTCACTAACTGAACTTACTACCAACAAACCTAACTTAGGGTTTTGGTTTCAGTTTGGATTCCAACTAGGTTGTGATTATCCTTACAATACACAACTTTTCTAAGGATTGGATAATCACTCTAAGCTTAAGATAATGCTAGTACGCTTTTTGGAATACAAAATAACTCTCAGTAACTAAGAAACACTTGGGAAATTTAGCTGGTTTAGAGTGCTTCTTCTAAAGGCTGAATGCTTTGAATGCTTGAGAGTTTGAGTAATTTCTGGCTTGAAAATTTCCCGTAACCTTGAATGGGTTCAAGGCCTTCTGTATTTATAGGTGATTTGAAAACTATCCGTTGGAAGAGATAGCCTTCTAGTCATCTACGTAGAGTTGTTCAAAACGGACATATTTCCCATGCAGCAGCCGTCCTTGCATGGATTTGGTAATTGCATTTAATGCACATTTAATGCTTGCCCGTTGAATGTGCAGTCTGAAGTCAGTCTTCATGTCAGGGTCCGTACGTGCGTGTCCTTCCTGGATTGGTCCACGTCATCAGGTTGGTGAGAATGTCAGAACTTATTCCTAGGCTTCAGGCTTGTCTTATTAATTTCTTTTTATCTCGAGCACAATGGTCTTGTCCTGACGCTGACATTCCTTTTGCATTGCTTGGCTATACTCCAAGTCTTTCCCATTAACTCAGTATCATCCTGTTCCCTTCAGGACTGAGTTAGTAATGACCTCAGGGTCATACTCTTCATTACTGACACTTACTCATCCAACTTAGAAGACTGCCATAAGTTCAGGATGGTGCTATTCGTCTTCAGGCTCTTGGTCTTGATTGTTATCAGTGAGTTCTCCTATCACTGAGTACCTGTGAAGTGTAAAATAACTAAGTACAAGAACCTAACCAAGACTAGCCTGACAAAGACATTCTAAGGCCAATCATCTTTTCAAGGGCTTTGGGATCTTAATCAAAACTGACAATGTCCCAACAATTTCCCCCTTTTTGATGATGCCAAAACACTGAAAAGATCCTCAAAACACTTAGAGGAAAAACAAATCCTATCTATAAGATAAGTCAGTGTTAGAGCAATTCTTGATAAAGTACATAATTTAAATAACAGCAAAAAAGACAATGAGTTTTTGTCTGTGGGCAAAAGTAATAGATTTCATTGATTGATATAGAATTGGTTACAATGAATCTAATCTATTACAAGAAAGGATGTGAACACCTAAACTAATCTCATTTCAGGCTCGAGTCCATAACCATCATAGACTCTAACCTTCAGCTCGTCAACTCTCTTAGGTTGGTTCACATACCCTTCAACCTTCGCAATCTTCAATACTTCAGTCATGATGGCCTTTGATCGTGCTTTACAGTTCCAGGTACAAGAGGGGGTGGACGAATCACGAACTCAGGAGCTTTCACTTGGACTTGGGGCTGCTTCAGCTTCTTCCAAGATCTTCTTAATCAACTTAGGGTGGTTGTCCATCATATAGTCAGTGAAGTGGGCATTGATATCTTCAGAGTCGCCCCACTTCTTCACTACGTACCATAGCTTGACAAACTCATCCCTTGCATCAACCCAAAACTCCTTCAATGTTTCTGAGATGAACTCATCAACATAAGCTTCCCTCTGAACTGTTTCCGGCCTCCTGACTTGTAGTAATGTGGACTTCTTGGCTGTTGGCTTCTTCCTGTACTTGCGCAGCTCAGGCTTCGCCTTCCTCCTCCTCCTCAGCAGACTGACCACAACATCGTCAAGTTCACGCTGTTGCAGATCAGTGAGATCAGTCAGCTTCTCCACCTTCTTTTCCAGTATACGCATCTTCTCTTTCTGAGTTATGCCTGCTCTGCGCTCAGCCTCCGACTTCTCAGAAGGTGTTCCCCATGCCTCAGCGCAAAGTTCCGCCACTGTCTCCGCAGAGTATGTGATGGGATTCTTCATTGTGTTGACTGGGGGAGACTTTTGAATGGCCTCAACTGGTTTGGAAGGGAGTTCCTTGGAAGGGTCATTAACCTTCTTTGCCACAGCCTCTGCCTCTGCCGCTGCTTCAGCCAGCCTTGCTGACTTCCGCACAAAAAGGACATTCCCATCAGGGTTTGCCTCAGGATCTGCCACAACAATCTCTCCTTGGTTGACTGCCTCAGATGCCTCAAGGCGGGATCTTTTCCTCTTCTTTCCCCCCTTTTTGGCATCATCATTGGCCTGGGATGGGAACACTTCAGCTCCACTGTTGATGACGAAGGCAGCTAATGATTGAACTTCCTGCACGCCCTCCTTCAACATATCAACTCCCGTGGCTATCCCAGTGCCTGCATACGATACTGAACTGATGGCAGCTTTCAGCTCCTTTTCAAAGACCTCCATGTTGTGTTGGAGACTTTGTTCAGCCTTGGTGATCCTTCACTCCACCTTCAAGGACTCACCGCTGACCCTGCTCGCCTCAGCCAGTATCTTAGCCGACTCATCAGTGGCCTTAGCCAAAACCTCAGCAACAGTTTGAGAAGTATGAGCTAACTTCCCTGACTCCAGCTCCAACTTGAACGCTGAGTCGTTCAGAGCCTGAGTAAAGAGCGCCTCAGCCTGAGCTGCAAGCCTCTCTATAGCAAGATTTATCTTTTCCTCTCTGAGCTCATCCCTCTTCTTAAGCTGCTTTAGAGTCTGCCTCAGCATTTTCTTCGTCCTCCTCCTCTCACTCTTCACTGATTTGGCTGTATCCACCATTGTGCGCTTCAGCAATATCAACTCCTTGTTGGCAAGTGTGTTGTACGCTGACTTGGTCCATTTGATGTGTTTAGCCAGGGCCTTGGAGTCTTCTTCTTTTTCAGCCCTGAGCCTCATCACCTCCTCCTGAAGCTTAGCTAAGTTCTCCGTTGTCTTTTCCTTCTTCACCTCGACAATGCTGGTGAACTCAGCTCTTCCTACTCTAGTAATGATCACATCCTCTTCCTCACTGGTGGCCGCATCAGTGAGTGACTATTTGCACTTGTCAGCCCCTGCATCCTCAGTCCCCTCTTCAGGGTGCACTGAAGGCAGTTGTGGAGTGGTCATAGCCGCCTGCTCAGGCTCAGCTAAGCCAGCTCGAACTTCGGGAACAAGTCCCTCAGAACTAGGAGTCTCCTTAGATGCCTCAACATCATCCTCCTTTGTCTCAGGGCAGGGAATCCCGTCATTGACTAATGTGTCATCGGCAGCTGAGATGTTCTCAATATCCTCAGCCGTTGGTCCACCCTTGGCACCAACATCTTTAACACCTTCCTCCTGAGTTTGAGACTCAGGGATCATCCTGTCCACCTCTTCCGCAGTCTCTTCCACCATCTTCTCAACTTCTCCTCCCTGAGCATCATCATCTTCCTCATCCCCCTTCTCTGACTCTGTGAGAAGACCAGCCTTCATCCTCGCCATCATTTCAGTAATCAGCTGCTTCAGATTTTTAAAATTTAGAAGTTGCAGCCAGCTAGTGAGATTAAAGTAGGTACAGAGCCTGGCCTCCTCAAGCTCCCAATGCTCCCAGCCCCTGGCATCAATGAGCATGTGTTGCTCTTGCATGTTTTACTGTTTGAAGTCCAGCCAGACCTTGAGCTCTACAACATTAGCACACAGCTCTCTGTACCTATTCAGATTAGGCCAACACTTGGCTGCCCATTCTGTGGCGTTCCCCCTGAGATTGGTCTCAAGGATTCCACCAACCATGTTCGCATCCAGCTCCTCCTCCTCCTGCATCTCCAGGAAATCATCCATATCTCCGGCTTAAGAAGTTTTGGGGCAGTCTTTAGGATTTGGATAGGCGGGAAAATCCTCAGGGTTAGGATGATTGGGTTCAGAAGACTGGCCAGGCTCAGTGGTAGGTAAGTTGGTTGGCACTGACTCAGTTGGGGTGGGGTTGGTGTCAGGGATGGGTATATCTGGCTGTTGGGGTGAGGGTTCAGGGTTGGATGGTGGAGTGGGTTCAGTGGGTTTTGGTGAAGGAGTTGGGTTAAGCACAATCTCAGGCTGCAAAAGCTCAACCGTCTCGATTGTTCCTCTCACTACCTCCAAGTCAGAGGCCCGCGGAGAGCTTGACTTCTCCCTCTCAGAACTCACCTCCTTCAGGCCCTTGGCTGGGGATTTCTTGGGTCCCCTTCTTAGCCTCTTCAAAGGCCTATCACCTTTCTCTCCCCTGGACCTAACTTCATCGCCAGTCTCCTCAGCCTCAGAGACGGCCTTTGTTGGGATATATTTTAGTTTTGATGATTTTCCAAAACCACATGTAATAGGTTTGAAGCAGTTAGGATATCATCTTTTAGTTTCAGGTCAGGCTAGTTTGTTTCTCAGTAGAACAGGTTATCAGTGGAGGAAGAACTCAGCTGAGGGGGAACTCTGCTGAGAGGAACTCAGCTGAGGGAAGAACTCTACTGAGGGGGAACTCAGTGAGGGGGAACTCACTGATATAGCCTGAGGAAGTCAAGATGACATCACAAGGAGAACAGTCTGAAGCCATGTCAGAAG
This sequence comes from Ballota nigra, assembly GCA_947034835.1. Taxonomy (NCBI): domain Eukaryota; kingdom Viridiplantae; phylum Streptophyta; class Magnoliopsida; order Lamiales; family Lamiaceae; genus Ballota; species Ballota nigra. The sequence continues at coordinate 124,796,005 of OX344723.1, forward strand.
ACCTGAACCTGAAGAGAAGCCTGAAGGAAGTTCCACTGAGTATAAACCTGACTGTTCTAAGCTAAGTCAGTGGACTACTCAGTGAAGAGCATGATCAAGAGGATCATTGCTAAGCCTAGTAGGACCTGAAGGAGTCAGGCTACTGAGGCTGGGAAGCTTGACAAGTAGCCTTTTGTCAACTCCCCTGAGTGGACTTCAAGTCTACTAAAGGAAGTCCACTGAGAAGACTTAAAGTCTAATGATGGTTCCTAAGAGGACTTCAAGTCTACTGAAGAAAGGTATCCTGAGAGGATTACAAGTCAGCTGAAGACAAGTCGCCTGAAGTCAGGACTACCCTGATCAAGTACCCTGAAGAAAAGAGCCGTTGGACTCAGTCCACGTGGACCAATCAAGTCAAGGCAGCAAATCTGACAAAAGCTGACAAAGGCCATACTTTACTGAAAAGGAGAATTTCACTCCAGAGATAGTCTGGATTTGAATGTTACTCTCTCCAACGGTAACATTCAAATCCACACTATAAATACAAACTCAAGCTTCATTTGTAAGTGTGAAAGTGCGAATAAGAAAGCAAGGAGCTGGTGGTGCGAGAGTGGTGCGTTTCAAGGGAGGCATAAGGAGGCACCATCTCCATCAAGAACACTGACCTGAGTTCTTCATAGTCATATTTGAGTGTTCCAGTTTGTATACTCGAGCTCATCATATACATCCTAAGCTTAGAGAGATTTTCCCAACCTTAGCTTAAAGGCTAAAACCATGTAAGGGAAAATCTCACCTAGTTGGAGAGAACCAAACCAAACTAAACCCTTTCCAGAATAGTGTTAGGTGTTGCAGTGAGGTGAGGAGAGGCAGTCCCTGAGTGAAGAGGGATGTGAGGCCAGTTCGAGAGGCAGCTCCGCGGAGGGGTGTGAGTCCAGTTGTGAGTGCACCTTGGCACGTTAAAAACAAGAATCCCGGGTAGTGGATTTCCTGTTAAATCAGGCAGTGGATGTAGGAGCTTGAGCCTCCGAACCACTTTACATTGTTGTGTTCTTTATTGCTTTACTAACTTGCATAACATCAGTGTTAAAACAAAAATTTCTCCTAATTTCCCATATTGTCTTTATTTGTGAAAGAAAAACGGGACCAACAACCTTCTTGGAGACCTTCTCAGTCCCTTTGCCAACACCTTTGGCTGTGTCCTTTTCTTTCAGGACCACCTTCAGCTTAGTCCTCTTCTCTTCCAGAACTCTCTCTTCAGCTTCCTTCACTACACGGGCCTCAGCCTCCTTGCTCTTCTCAAAGAGCTCATCCACTCTCTCCATAAGGCTCATCACAACTTTCTTGGCCTTGCCCGCAGGCTTCTTTCTCTGACCCTTTGGTGGAGCATTGGGGTCAGTGAGACCAAGAACCGCATAAGTATCACTAGATGTAGTGAACATTATCTTCTTCGAGGATAAGTTATCCACCAGGTCAAACGTACAACCCTGACATGCATGTGCGATGAGAATGGATAACCTCGTCCCGAAGGGAAGCATGGCTCCAACTGAAATATGCTTCATCTCAACATCTTTCTTCAGTTTGTCTCCAGCAACCTGATTGATCTGGTCCAAGAAGAATTGCTCCCAGTTGGCTTCCACACCATCAACTAGAGCACCCATGATCCTCAGTTTGGGCTGGCTGAGCTGCTCATGCGAGCCAGTTGAGCCTATGACTATTTTTGACACCAAGTCAACCAAAGCCCTATACTCAGACTTCAGGGTATCCTTGTGTTGACGTGCCCTGAATTCCGAAGACCCAGTCTTGGACCAATTCCCAAGGAATTCCCCTTCAGCGTTCTCCTTGTATGTCCTAGGGTTGACGCCGGAGCATGGAAGTGCATAAACCTCCTTTATGACCTTCCTTAAGTTGACGTCTCGCGTCTCGATGTTGTAGAAGGGCTCTCCATCAACATCCTTCTCACCAGTGGGTATCAGCACGGTCACCCTGGTGAATAATTCACCCTTGCACAGAAATAAGTTGTAGTAAGCCTCCACCACTGTCTTTGGAAGCATGGGTCGCAGGGTCAAATACTTCTCCAACCCGGATTTGGAGATCCAGTAAAAAACTGGAAGAATCTCTTTTACGGAAAGGCACACACCCTCCATGGTGATAACGTGCTCCATATTAACCAACTTGTTCTTGACAAAGTCCTCAGGCTTGTCAGTTGTCCAGTTAGAATCCAAGAATGCTATTTGTTTTGATTTGTTTGAGAGAAGATTTTGCAAAAGATTTAAGTTTGAGCAAGAGAATACTCAGTGTGCAATGCGCGTTTGTGTTTGCGTAAAATCCTCAAATGGCAGACTTAGATTGATATGAATTAGTCAGTTACTCAGACGTGAGGTTGAGATTAATCCTGAATTTGAAAAGTTTTGAAATTAAGGGCCAGGATTAAACTACGTATCAATCATTTCCTCATGCCAGTCATATTCAGTATAAAACGGACACGTATATGAAAAAGTAACTGAATCATTAAATGCTCCTCTGCGCATGGGTTTAAATATGAAAAGGCGCGCTTAAAATGAAAACGGAATGCATTTAATAGAGATTTCCAGGACGAAGGACGAAGGGAGACGCTTTAAATTCACAAGAGTCAGGATAGAACTCATACCTGTCAGGGAGACATTGTAGCACCCTGATACCTCGCTGAGTCGAGTCTTGCCTAAGTTCCCCCTAAATCCTATACTGACTGCTCTCCCGGATCTAAGAGACCTAACTCCACTGACAGTTCTATAAATCTTGCTTCAGCCAAAGGCTTAGTCAAGATGTCAGCTCTCTGCCTGTCAGTGTGAATTTTCTCCATCCTAATGTCCTTTTTCTCAACATGATCTCGAATGAAGTGATGCCTAATATCCACATGCTTGCACCTTGTGTGAAGCACTGGGTTCTGAGTAATTGCTATAACACTATTGTTATCGCAATAGATTGGAACCTCATTAGCAAATACTTGGTAGTCTCTTATTTGTTGCCTCAACCACAAAATCTGAGCACAACAAATACCAGCAGCCATATACTCAGCCTCAGTTGTGGATGTTGCCACAGAATTCTGCTTCTTACTAAACCACGAGATCAACTTACTTCCCAAAAACTGACATGTCCCTGAGGTTGATTTCCTATCAATCCTACAACCTCCATAATCTGCATCTGAATAACCTGTCAGCTCTAGGTTGTCATCTGAAGGATACCATAGTCCCATATTGACTGTCCTTTTCAAATACTTAAGTATCCTCTTAGCAGCCTCCAAATGACTCCTCTTGGGATCAGACTGATACCTAGCACACACACCAACTGCAAAAGTGATGTCAGGCCTGCTTGCAGTCAGGTACAACAAAGAACCAATCAGCCCTCGGTACTCAGTCTGATTCACTGAAGTTCCTTCAGTGTCAAGATCCATCTTCCAATTTGTGTTCATTGGGATCCTTGCCGGATTGCTGTTCTGAACTCCAAACTTTTGAATCAAGTCTCTTGTATACTTGGCCTGATTAATGAAGATCCCTTGATCAGTCTGCTTGACCTGCAATCCTAAGAAGAAGTTCATCTCTCCCATCATAGACATCTCAAATTTACCAGTCATCAACTTAGAGAATTTCTCACAGAGCTGATGATTTGGTGATCCAAATATTATGTCATCCACATAAATCTGAACCAAGAGAATGTCATCACCTTCAGTGATCCTGAACAATGTCCTATCCACGGTTCCCTTCTTGAACCCATGGTCTGTCAGGAATTGAGAGAGGGTATCATACCAAGCTCTTGGTGCTTGCTTAAGTCCATAGAGTGCTTTCTTCAAATGGTATACTCTATCTCCAACCTCAAACCCGGGAGGTTGTTCAACATATACCTCTTCATTGAGTACACCATTCAGGAAGGCACTCTTGACGTCCATTTGATACACCTTAAACTTCTTGTATGTTGCATATGCAAGGAACAATCTGATAGCTTCCAACCTAGGCACTGGAGCAAAAGACTCATCATAGTTTATTCCTTCAGACTGACAATACCCCTTTCCAACCTGCCTTGCCTTATTCCTCACTACAACACCATTCTCATCTTTCTTGTTCTTGAAGACCCACTTGGTACCAATAACACCTTGATGCCTAGGTCTATCTACCAGTTCCCAAACCTGATTCCTTGTGAACTGATTCAACTCCTCTTACATGGCTATGATCCAGTTCGAGTCAGTGAGAGCTTCTTCAATGTTCTGAGGCTCTTACTCTGAGAGAAAGCAATAGAACAATGCGCTCTCACCATGAAACCGTCTGGTCCTGACTCACTCAGTTGGATCACCAATGACTTGGTCAATGGGAAGACTCTCTAGCCATGTTCTCTTACCTGGAGTTGTTCCTGAAGTACCTGCAATGTTAGTGTCTACATCCTCATAAAATTCAGGAAATTGAACAGAAGGGGATGATCCTGAGTCTATGCCAAAGGGAATTACAAGTTCAATGTCAGGGACATTGATTCCCCCTTGATGAGGTGACTTAGGAACCGTCTCAGCTGCGACCGCATCTTCATAGACGGTACTTACCTCAGGTTGAGCCTGTTCCTCAGTCTGAGGCTCAACAATCCCTGATGTGCTGGGCTTAGGAGTGGCTCTTGGGTCATTTTCCTGATCGTCGTCATCATCCCATCTTGGAATTGGCACAGTTTTGACCTTTGGATCAGGTTGATTTTTTAAGCTCAGCCTTGTCACTCTCCTTGTGACCTCATCAGTGTCAGGATTCAACACCTTCACCCTAGACTCATTAGCACATTCATCAAACACAACATGTGGTGATTCATCCACAACAAGGGTCCTACAATTGTAAACCTCAATGCTTTGCTAATTTCAGAATATCCTAAGAATATCCCTTCATCAGATTTGCTATCAAAGGCTTTCAATTGGATCTTCCAATTGTTGAGGATGAAGCACTTACAACCAAATACATGAAAGTAAGAGATACGAGGCTTCCTCTTATTCCATGTCTCATATGGGGTCTGAGCATGTTGTTTGTTCAGCATGGATCTGTTCTGAGTGTAGCATGCAGTGTTGATTGCCTCAGCCCAGAATTTCTTGGGCAATCCTGACTCAGCCAGCATGGTCCTGGCAGCTTCCTTCAGTGTCCTGTTCCTCCTTTCTGCGACACCGTTCTGTTGTGGGGTTCTAGCTGCAGAAGTCTCATGAGCTATACCAAGTTCATTACAAAAGTCAGAAATATATGAATTTATAAATTCAGTGCCCTGGTCAGATATGATCTTAGTAATGGTCTGATTCTTCTCATTGCAGAGCCTTCTGAGCAACTTAGGAAGTGTCACCTGTGTTTCCTTCTTATTCAACAAGAAAATAACCCAAGTATATCGAGAATAATCATCAATAACCACAAGAGTATATTTCCTACCATTCATACTCACAGGTGTTATGGGACCAAATAAATCTATGTGCAAGAGCTGAAGAATCCTGCCAGTGGAGAATGTAGCTTTCTCCTTGAATGACGCTCTGACCTGCTTCATCTCCTCACAAGCTTTGCACACATGATCTTTGCTAAAAACTTCATTAGGTAGACCATCAACAAGTGATTGTCTAGAAATTTTGTTAAGAATCTTGAAGTTCTGGTGGCTTAATCGTTTATGCCATAAGCAACTGAGCTCTAGAGAGCTTTTAGCAACAAAACAAGTATTAGGAATAGTGCTGCTCCAATCAGTGAGATAAACGTCACATTTCCTGATACCTGATAGAAGCACTTGTGTTGATTTGTCCTTGACTGAACATATATTCGATGAGAACTCAACACTGAAACTTTTGTCACAGAACTGGCTTACTGACAACAAGTTGTGCTTCAGTCCTTCCACAAAGGACACATTCTCCACTCTGATTGTACCTATTATCAAGACACCAAAACCTTTAGTAACACCTTTGAGTTATCACCAAAGGTTACCTGCGGACCATCTTTAGCTTGAAACTCTTGAAGAAGACTCTTTATTCCAGTCATATGCCTTGAGCATCCACTGTCTAGGTACCAAACAACTTTGTTTGAGTCTCCTCTTGTTGTGATCCACAGCCGCCTGCAAATGTTCCAGTCTTTAGGTACCCATTGGGTGTTGGGTCCTATAGTGTCAGCTGTACCCTTCGGGATCTAGACTTGCTTAACAACCCTGATTGCCTCAGAGTGGTAAATCTGTCTCCCTGAAACATCAACATACAGAACTTTCTTCTTCTTTACCTGAGAGGAAGATGGTGTATGAGTGCTAGACTTAGGCTTCACAGGGGCCTGAGTGGGTGCCTTTTGGGCTGGCTTCCTGTTCTTCCTAGGTCTAGGTGCAACAGGTCTTTAGCCTTGTTCTTGATAAGGACCCTGTGTTCTATTCCCCCTAGGCAAGTGAGGGAATGGAAAATAGTTAAAGGCCTCAGGATGCCAAAACCATGGGGGTGTCATCATGTTTGGCCTTCCCTGTTGGTATTGCCAAGCATGATGGTACCCTCGCTGACCAGTCTGAGGGCTCTTGGCCTGAGTCTTCCTTTGCTTTTGCTGAGGCTTTCTCTGGCCTGAGCTATCAGGGACCTCCTTTGGTTGCTTGGCTTTTCCCTTAGGTTTTAGCTTAGCAACCTTGGGGGCAACCCTGACTGAGTCAACAGTTTCCTTGTCCTTATCAGTTTGATGGGCCTGAAGTACAACCTTAGGTGCACTTTGACCTGCCTGAACAAATACCCTCCCAGTGTTGCTCCCTGAAGCAACATGAGACTGACCTTGTGAGGATTTCTTAGGAACATATCCAAGTCCCTTTTTCTCGTTCCCAAGCATCTGGCTGCTATTTATTTTCTCTCTAGCCACTGAGGATTTATTCATTGCTGCAACCTTTTGCTTGAGTGAGCCCTCACTCTTTTTCAGGATTTCATGTCTGGCAAAGAGGTCATCAAACTTACTCTTAAGTACTTTCAGTTCTTCCTTCCTGACCAACTCTTCATCAGCCAGTTCCTTCATAATCTTCTCTCTTGGGAGACGCTCAGCATTGATTAAATTAATTTCCTGAGTTAGTTTCACAATCTGAGCTGATTCTTTAAGATTAGACTGAGTGAGCTGATCATTCAGGTTCTGGACTTCAGTACTCAATTTCTTGTTCTCCTCTACCAAGAAGACATTAGTTTCCTGCAACCTGGAGAAATCAACCATCAATTGATCCAGGCAGATCTGAAGGTTCATTTCTCTGGCTGACTCTGAGCTAAACTCAGGATTTTGACCAGTGTAAGAACCACAAATAGAATTAGATGTTACCTCAGGCTCTTCCCTAGCCATCAAGCAAACATCATCGTACTCATCGTCGGAAAAGAGTTCAGGCGACCTCTCATCAGGACCATCCGAGTCAGTTGCATCCTCAACGAGCATGGCTCTCCGGTCAGCAAGTCTCTGGTCTCTCTTGGCCCCCCTGTCTTCTCTTTCCCTTGCACTCAGCTCCGGACAATCATATTGATAGTGCCCGCTCTTGTTACAGTTGTAACATGTTGCTTGCTCATCTCCTCTTTCTTTCCTAGGTTCAGGGTTCCTCCTTGAGTCAGCTTTCCTGAGTGTCTGTCATCGTGAGTGCGTCTTTGTTCATCTCTACGATCTGGCTTTGGGTCTGAGTATCTCCTATCATCGCCACGATCTCTCCTCTGGACAGTGTTTCTCCTTTCCTCATACCTCCTCGAGCTTTGGTGGGTTCCTTCAAGTTTCCTGTCACGTGAGTCCTAATAAAATTTCTTATAACGACCAAACCTGGAATTAAGCTTCTCAAAGCGTCTGGCCATTAGGCTGTACTCCTCAGCAAGCTCTTCCTTGCTCATCTCCATTAGTGACTTTGATGAAGATTCAACAGGTTCAGACCTGGCCTTGAACGCCACACTTTTCTCAGGAGTTTTCTTCTTCTCTTCCTCTTCCTGCTGAACTTTCTTCTTTCTCTTGTTAAGATCATATTCCAGTGCTTTGAAATCTAAAAAAAGTAAAGCAGAAGTTATGTTACTCATATCCTGAGTGTTCTTAAGCATAATTACACTGTTGTCCCATCTCTCAGGAAGGGCATTAAAGATCTTTGAAGCAACATCTCTCTTAGGGACATCCTTGTCCAGCATCACCAACTCATTCATCAACTTGATGAATCTTGACTCCATTTGATCTATACGCTCATCAGGCAGCATCTCGAACGCCTCGAATTTATAAATGGCAATGTTTCTCTTGTTCTCCTTTATCTTTTCTGACCCCTCGCACATCCTGGTCAACTCATCTCTAACCTCCTTTGCCGTCTTTAGATTCATCAGCCTCGCTGACTCTTCGAAGGGCACTGTATGTAAGATAATATTCCTGGCCACGTTGTCCAGTCCAACCATCTTGATTTCATCATTGGTCATGTCTTTCCTTTCTTTAGGAACCTGTACGCCAATGTCAAGATGTTCATATCACAGTCCTCTGACATTAGGGATAGTAATCTTGATCGGTCCTTCCCTGATAACACGCGGCATTTGGTCATGGATGGCATCAAGATGTGCCTCTAGTCTGAACTTCCAATAGACAAAGTTAGATACAGAGAATTCAGGTAACAAAGCTTCAAGTCTCCTTGAAGTCATGATGATGTAAGTTTTATGAAAAAGCAAAAGCAGACCTGTTCAGCGACCACCAACAGTTTCTCCTCTGAAAGTATTAGTATTCAAAGTCAGTGGTCTTTTGAACCACTGCTCAGATACCACCTGTTGGTCCCGGTACAAGACTGGTGAATACGTGTATGGGTGGGGAATACACGTATACCAATTTTTCAACTTAAACCTTACTGAGTCCCCTTTACTCAGAGTGATAAAGAACTAAGAGCTGATAATATACCCACTGACTACACTTAGTGCGGGTCAATTGGCTAACTATCAATTCAAGTTCAGTGCGGAAATGCGTGAGCCCTGATAGTTTAAAGTCTTGTTTAGTTTGCTTTCTGAAAAACTTATTTACTCAATTCTGAATAATGATTAGTAGGGCAGTGCTCTTTTTGAGGATCAGGCTGATTGATTCAGGACTGATAAAACAAATGCTATGAATGAACAGTTAATATGGCAGGTATGCACAATATCAAAGCAATAAGAACACATGGAGGTTAACGTGGTTCGGAGACTCAAGCTCCTACGTCCATGGCCTGATTTAACAGGAAATCCACTCAAGGGATTCTTGTTTTTAACGTGCCAAGGTGCACCAAGATCAGCTAACCTCACTGACCTATATAACTCCGTACTAACTCACTAACTGAACTTACTACCAACAAACCTAACTTAGGGTTTTGGTTTCAGTTTGGATTCCAACTAGGTTGTGATTATCCTTACAATACACAGCTTTGCTAAGGATTGGATAATCACTCTAAGCTTAAGATAATGTTAGTACGCTCTTTGGAATACAGAATAACTCTCAGTAACTAAGAAACACTTGGGAAATTTAGCTGGTTTCGAGTGCTTCTTCTAAAGGCTGAATGCTTTGAATGCTTGAGAGTTTGAGTAATTTCTGGCTTGGAAATTTCCCGTAACCTTGAATGGGTTCAAGGCCTTTTGTATTAATAGGTGATTTGAAAACTATCCGTTGGAAGAGATAGCCTTCTAGTCATCTACATAGAGTTGTTCAAACGGACATATTTCCCATGCAGTAGCCGCCCTTGCATAGATTTGGTAATTGCATTTAATGCACATTTAAAGCTTGCCCGTTGAATGTGCAGTCTGAAGCCAGTCTTCATGTTAGGGTCTGTACGTGTGTGTCCTTCCTGGATCGGTCCACGTCATCAGGTTGGTGAGAATGTCAGAACTTATTCCTAGGCTTCAGGCTTGTCTTATTAAGTTCTTTTTATCTTGAGCACAACGGTCTTGTCCTGACGCTGACTATCCTTTTGCATTGCTTGGCTCTACTCCAAGTCTTTCCCATTAACTCAGTATCATCCTGTTCCCTTCAGGACTGAGTTAGTAATGACCTCAGGGTCATACTCTTCATCACTGACACTTACTCAGCCAGCTTAGAAGACTGCCATAAGTTCAGGATGGTGCTCTTTGTCTTCAGGCTCTTGGTCTTGATTGTTATCAGGAAGTTCTCCTCTCACTGAGTACCTGTGAAGTGTAAAATAACTAAGTACAAGAACCTAACCAAGACTAGCCTGACAAAGACATTCTAAGGCCAATCATCTTTTCAGGGGCTTTGGGATCTTAATCAAAACTGACAATGTCCCAACAACCCCCAATATAGGCAAATTTCTAAGGTCCCAGGAAAGCCATCGACCGCCAAAGAACCTCAAAGGGAAAACCAAATATCTACCATGACTGAAGATCTCTTGCCAGCGTACAACTGTCAAGAGCCTTTAGGTGCAGAACTCTGGATGTAAGTCCAAAAAAGCAGCAGGCCATGTCCAGGACAGGGACCACTGCAATAGAGACAAATATCCATGCATTTAATGCTTGAATATCAAAAGATACTAGAGCAACACTTTGTAAAGAGTTTTGTACTATAAATAGAGCCTTAGAGCTTATAAATAAATACGACACACCCTTAAGACCGAGCTAACAAACTCGATAAATCTCTCTTGGATTTATTCCTTGCATTTATTTAGCATTAAAAGCTTAAACTCTAAGTCTAAGAAGGAAGAACATTAATTGTTCTTCATTCTTAGGTCATATTTATTTTATCCGATCAAAGCCACATTAATCATACTCTATTCAAAAATTGGGTAACAACAATTGACACTAGAATGAGGGTGACAAACCAAAATCCATACCCCATCACCATAAACCTCGAAGAACACTCACTGTTCTTCGAGGGAAAAATCCCAATTTATAAAACTTACAGACCAAGATTTTAAGCATGGAGAAAGCCAACACCAAGGGGGAAAGGATGCTTCAGCCAACCCCCATTCGACGGTGGTCCCAACCACCAAGACATGAGTAGTGATGCAGGCGCATATCACCGCTCCGTCTGAGTCCACTGGAGCCTCCACACAGCGGGGAGTTGTGGTGACTCAGACCACTCCCGTCCAATGCTAGAAGGGGCTCCAACCCATTCCCATCCAAAACTATGAGACTCTGGAGCAGGTCGACTCGACCATCGCCATACTGACCAAGTGGGGGAAGGAGTTGCACAACCTCTGCACCCCGAAAATAACATCCAAATCGTTCCGCTAAGGGAAATTGGAAATTGGTCGAACAACAGGGAGAGAGCTACCCCAACTAGTCATTGGAGAGGTACGACCTATGTAACCGTCTCTAAGCAGAGTCACAGTCCCATTCAGTTTTTAACCGTCTGGGGCAAAAGGACCCATCCTGGCGCCCAGACTCCTTGGCTCCCCCACGAGCCAAGAGTCCGTGACATACACCAGGTCCTTGGTATATCCAGTCCCAACCTATGCTGACACAACTTCGATAAACTTTGCTCGACCTATGCTCAGCTTCACCCAGATCAGTATGCTCAGGCAGAACGCACCTCGTATCCCGGTACAAGATTATCTTGGTCCGAGTCAGGTTGTCCCATATGAAGCAACATATAACTCCCTGTTGATGGCCATGCAAAAAAGGATAGACGAGATGTATTCCCATTTTGATGGCAAAGATACTAGCCCGCTGCTTTCCGCCTCGACTCATGAGCCTTTGTCCAAGAAAATTGAGCTCGCCCTTGTTCAGCCGAAGATAGCTTCCCCGACGACTCCACTCTACAAAGGTCAAACCTACCCGAAGACTCACATCAGCAAATATTGAGTATATATGATAGGGAGGGGGGCAACCAAGTCCCGGTTATTCCTGCTGATACTGGGCGAGCTCACCCACAAATGATACGTAGCCTTGCCCTCGAGGTTTATCCACTGCTTCGTAAAACTTTGCGATCTTTTCGTGGCCTACTTTGCGGCAAAAATTGCCCGGTCGAAAAATCATCATCTTCTATTGAGGGTACAACAGGAAGATGCAGAGAGCAACGAGGCATTCATTGATCACCTGGATGAGATAATCCTAACAGGGGAACCCATAAGCGATGAGCTCGCCTTCCACTTAGCTCTTGTGGGGTTCAAGGGCAACTCTCCAATGTTTAAGCAACTTACCAAATATCTCCAAAAAATATACACTGGTTTCCGCCAATGGCTGGCAATATCATTGCCCGTAACAAGCTGCTCGCCCAGAGAATTGGCGAGAAAAAGGTCGAGAAGAAGCCAAAAGTACCCTCGACAAGGGCAAGAAATGCTAACCCGCACAGACCATGAAATTATAAAGCCCTAGGGATATTCCAAGATTTTGAGGAAAATGGGGTAAAGGTCCAGATCATGGACAAGCTGTTAGAAATGCCGGTATTCGTTTTCAATGCAATCCGCAACATAAACATGTCGCAAAGCCTAGAGCCATCCGAGTGGAGACCACAAAACTGAATCCTAACAAATTATGTCACTATCACGAAAGTCAACGCACAAAACAAGCCAGTGTCGCGACCTCCTCAAGCAACTCTGGAAACTCTATGAGGAGGGACGACTGAATGAATTCGTAAAAAAACCTCAACCTCGCCAGGACCAAGGCCACGAGCAGGATCGTGGATAAAATTGAGAGGCTTCTCGTCCCTCACTATCAACCCAATAACCGAACCCTATGGAGCAGAGACGACCAATAGTACCCCTGTCTAACTGTTTTGTATGCCAATGCTCGCCTTCCAGCATGATTGCCACAAACTCCTTCATGAATTTCTTTCAAAACCACTTGTCCTTGCCCCCTGGCTAAGCACTTTAGTAGATAGAGTGAGATCCTCTTTTGTATAGCTGTCCATCCATCAATGTGAACCTTGCTACTCGCCTGGTCGTCTTAGCTGCCTCTTGTGGATTTTCTAGTACTTCACCATCTCGGATATACTTAACTATTGGCGTGTGCCAATCATCTTCTTCTAATTCTTCATCAATTTGATTGATTTTGTAATCACTAGTTGATGGGTGAAGTATCTATGTCAGTGTAACTTCAGACAACTCTGCTGGTTCTGTGCTGGTCGCCAGACGAGCAAGTGCGTCTGCTTGGGCGTTGCTGTCTCTTGGCACCTGTTTAATATAAATTTGTTCAAACAAGGAGGCCAGGTGAGCAATAATTTTTTGGTATAAGGCCATATTTTCATCCTTTGCCTCGTACTCACCCCAGACTTGGTTGACGATCAGCTGTGAATCTCCATATATTTGCAACCTTCTTACCCCCACAGCTAATACCAAATGGAGTTCGACAATTAGTGCTTCATATTCAGCTTTGTTATTTGTTGCCATGAATTCAAATCGAACAACTGAGGTGAATACTTGCTTGTCTGGGCTTATCAACACTATCCCGGCCACTGATGCTGTGTTGGTTGATGAACCGTCAACGTACATGTGCTATGGGTGATTATGTCCTCTCGTTGGATCTTGAGGGAAGGTTAGTTCGACTATAAAGTCGGCTAACGCTTGTCCCTTGATCGCTATTTGAGGTGCATAAGATATCCCGAATTGGCTAATTTCCAGGGACCACTTCAAGAGACGACCAACTATATCAGGTCTTTGTAAAATCTGCCTTAATGGGAATGTCGTCAAAACTTCCACCTGATGATCGAAGAAATATGGTCGGAGTTTTCTGACACTCATCACTAGTGCGTAAGCTAACTTTTCTACTGGTGAGTACTTGATTTCTGCTTCGTATAAAGCTTGGCGTACGTAATAGATGGGCAAATGGAATTTCCCGTCTGCTCGTACAAGAATTGAGTTGATCGCCACTTCTGATGCCACTAAATATAAGTACAACTTCTCCCTTGGAGTTGGTTTTGCCAAGATTTTGGTATCATTGAGATATTCCTTCAACTGCTCAAATGCCCATTGGCAGTTGTCCGTCCACTGGAACTTTCCTTTCTTGATAGCATCGAAGAAAGGTCGACATTTATCACCGGATCTTGAAATGAACCTGTTGAAAGCTGCTAGACACTCGGTGAGCCTTTATACCTCCTTCACTGATCTTGGTGGCTGCATATCCATGATTGTCTTTACTTTGGTTGGATTTGCTTCAATGCCCCGTTGACTGACTAGGTGCCCAAGGAACTTTCCTGAGTGAACTCCGAAACTACTTTTCTTTAGATTCAATTTAATGTTGTAAGCCTGGAGTATCTCAAATGCTTGAGCTAAGTGTTGTAGGTGATCCTCCTTCCTTGGTCTCTTAACAACGATACCATCCACGTACACCTCCATTGTCTTGCCTATATGTTCATCAAACATTTAGTTGATAAGTCTTTTATAGGTAGCTCCTGCGTTGATCAATCCGAACGTCATCCTTTTCCAACACAACATATTTTTGTTTGTGTAGAATATTGTGTGTTCTTGATCGTCCAGATGCATTGCAATTTGGTGATATCCCGTGAACTCGTCCATGAAGGCCAGGAGCTCGTGCCCGGCTGTGTTGTCCACCAGCTAGTCAATATGTGGAAGTGGAAAGTTGTCATTTGGGCAAACAACATTCAAATATGTGAAATAAATGCATAATCTCCATGTTCCATTTGGTTTTCGTACTAATACTGGATTCGCCACCCATTTCGGGCATAGAGCTTGTCGAATGAGATCATTGTCTAACAAGTTTTTGACCTCTACATCGAGTGCTTCATACTTCTCAGGCCCGTACTTCCTTCTCTTTTGCTGGATTGGTTTTTTCGTTGGATCAATGTTTAGCTTATGGCAGGCATGCTCAGGGCTAGAGATGCTCACGGTTTCGGAACCGGCGGTTCCAAAATTTCTATGGGAGGAACCAGAACTGAAACTGGGGTAAAACCGATTTTGGTTCGGTTCCCGAAATGGCAGTTCCCAAACCGGCGGTTCCGGCGGTTTTGTCTATATATATATATTTTAGTTTTTTCTAGTTTTTTTTTAACTTTTTTACTTGTATTATTTGGTTTTTTAATGTAAATGTAGACTACAAATTAATAAATGGAAAAAAATTTCGTTAGTAATTGAACTATTATAAAACAATTGAACTATTACAAGTTAGTAATTCTAATATTACAATAAGTCTCTATTCTAATTTTCTAATATCTATCTATTGAGTATTGACTAATGACTATTAATACAAACTAATTGAATAATATAAATTTACAAATGAAATATTGAACTATTCCAAAGTAGTAGTTACAAATTTACAACTTAAAATTTTAAATTTTACAAAATAAAATTTGAGGGAGGGGGAGGGGTTAAAGAAATTGGACTTGAGCTTAATTTTAAGAAATAAACTTAGAAATTCTAAGTTTGAAACTTAAAATTAAGTTGCCTACGTATCCAAATAAAATTGGAATCAAAGTCCATGTAGTTCTCTTACCTCAAACTTACATCGTTGGTTCCGGATCGATTTGGATCCGGGTTCGTGCATCACTCCCGGTGGTAGTTTCTTCGGAGCTATCTTCATCATCATTTCAATGAATTCTTGAGCTCTCCTTTCGGCTCTTACCCAATCATCAAGCAAGCATTGATTTTTCACCTTTTCAACGGTCATATTTAATCTCGTTGCATCCAAAGTGTAACCTCCCAAACTAAAAGCTTGTTCCACGGCTACGGTTAAGGCGGGAGATGCAAAAACTTCCCTTGCTAGCATTGCTACCGTCGGATTGACATTTTTCTTCTTTGACCACCACTTTAGTATGCTAAAACTACCACTATCCTCATCCTTATCAAACTCAAATCTAGAGGTTAGATAATGATCAAGTTCGTGATAAGAGTTGGTAGTAGACCTTGGACGTTTTTGCATACGCTCATTATAAAAACTCGATAATATTACATCAATTGCATATTCACTTACCATAGAACCCGATGAAGATCCACCACCGCTACCACCAATATTAGATTCAAAATTGGGACCACTATATTCTCTAAATAAATCCATTAAAACAACTTTAATCTTATTAACAACCTCTTCCGGCTTAGGATATACATCATCATCATCATCATCATCATCATCACCATCATCATCATTCGTGACCACAAGTCTATTAGGAAATAAAGAACTATAATACAAATTTAACAATAATAGTAATCCTTCCAATCTTACTCTAGGATCAAGTACTTTAGCAACCAAGAATAAATAGGGAATATGCGTAAAATATTTTTTTATTTTTGCATCATAGAGAAAGTAACACCACTTAATAAAGGATTTGTCATACTATCATTTAAAACATGAGCAACTTTAATACAATAATCAAGCGCCAAATTACTAGTAGGATAATAAACACCGGATAATACTTTTGTGGACTCATTAAAAATTTCCAAATTTTGACACAAAGAAGTGCATGAATCCCAATATTGAGGATATAAACAAAAACCACAATTTTCTTGAGAAAAAAATATACATAAAGCTTCTTTATACTCCATAGACTCCTTTAACAATTTATACGTGGAATTCCAATGAGTTGACACATCAAGAGAAATTTTTTTGGGACGCAAAATGCTTTGCAAAAGTTTTTCCATTTTTTCATCAAAGTTGAACGTCTCGACAAATAATAAATAGCGGATCTAATAGGACCAACTTGCTCTTTCAAAGCTTCTAAAGCATCTTGACTACATAGATTTAAAATATGGCACATACATCTGTTGGTCCCACTAGTCAGTGTAAATGAAATGCGGAAGCTATTTAATGAAAACCTTTTATAAAACCTTTTATAAACACAACAGAATAAGTAATGAATAAATAAAGCAGTAAATAAGACCGGATATATAGTGTATCGGATATAACGATCCTACGTCCACTCTCCCTTTATCAAGGGGCCTTACTAATCAACCAACTTACTCACAATCACTGGAATTGTCAAGTACCAGCACCTTGTTACACACTTTAGATCTAACTTCGATCTAAAGTACAATCTACTCCAACCTTATCTATCAAGATGAACATGTTGAGTATATACTCCAACTACAAACTCCTTAAGAGTAAATATGAATTAAGAGTTGTTTAGAGTGCTAATATGCGTAAGAATAATAAAGCTCGAGTGTGTTCTTCGTGCGCGTGACTAGAGCTTTTCTTCATACTGGCACTCTTGTATTTATAGAGGTGATTAGGGTTTAACCGTTGGAGAGCTAATCTAATCAGATCTCTATATATGGAAGCTTCAATCAATCAATTCCCTAATTGATTGATTGGGTTGGTGAGATCCTGGGATTGATATCTTCGTATGACTTTCCAATCCGATCATGGTTGACTTCTTTCAAATTACCAATGGTCACAAGGCTTCCTTGCAAAACTCTGATACTTCCAGAGTAGGCTGAACCAGACACCAGATGACCCAGAGGTCCTCTGGTCCAGAGTCGGTTACGAACCAGATTATCCAATAGAATCTGGAGGTGATTCTGAGCATCTTTTGTTTCACCAGACTCGTCTGGTCTGGGGAAAGATCTTCTGTCTCTGATTTTGATCTTCTCTGATGAAGTCTTCTGGTGACTCTTCTGGTAAAGTCTTCTGGTCTGGCAGTTCCCCCTAGACTAAGTCCTAATCTAGTTCCTCATCTGGCTAACAGGTCCAGATGGTCCTATTACATCTTCTGGTTTGTTTAACTCATCAAAACTAACAACACTTTTCTAACAACATCTAACATGATTTTTTTTCCACCAAGATATGGTTGACAAATATTTGTAAGATCTTCTATACTAGCCGTATTTGCACTGGCATTATCAAATCCAATAGAAAAAACCTTTCTAGTAAGAGCATACTCATTTAAAACATCATGCAATTTATCTCTAATATTTACGGCATTGTGTTCTGTTGGAATTTATAAGCACGTAAACACGTAAACATGCGCAGCGGAAATTAATGTTCTCCAACAACGAACAATTTAATTGCATAATTAAATACAAGATATCTTAAATAAGAGATCTTATAGAGCTTCGTACGCGGAATCCTCAACTACGGTATCCACGCAACAGCTATTCACCGATTTGCACCGAGGTGCCAGCGTTGAATCTCGAGACGAACTTGCTAGGAAAACTCGAACAAGAGATTTTATGGATATATTTCTTGTGTGTGTTATTCTGAATTCCCATGACACATATTTATAGGGATTAACTTGGCTTAATTCCTAAGCAAGATATCGTGCCAAGCAAGATATCGTGCCTAGCCCATAATATAATCTCTACGGATTATGTTTCCCTAGATACGTTCCTACGAATAATATCTTTACCATATCTATTATTCTTGTATAATAATATTCTAAATATTATTATTGGAATTTCATATTTAATTAAATCTAATTTAATTAAATAATAATGATAATTAATTCCAAATATAATTATTATTATATTTTCCATAAATTAAATATTATATCCAATATAATACTTAATCAACCAACTATAATCGGCGAACTGCCATTGCTTGTTGTGTGACCCATAGGCCCTCGTATATCGAACAATTAGTCAAACTAACGGTCTTAATTGAACCCTAGACAATAAACCAGACATTCTCAATATACGAGGTACGTTGCGAGGAAATCTGCAACTACCTGTAATACTGTAGGCTATTGTGATATCTTCCTTTCATTCGCGAGTACTCGATTAAGTCTTTTACATGATGAAGTGTCTATTCAAATAACTTAATCATGTTATCTCAAATCACTAATTGATCGCTCGCGTCGCACTTGGCCATAAAGTCCAAGTCGACTTGCATCGGCCGATGTCTTGGATCCAATTATGATGAGAAGATGAGTATTCTCTCTTAAATCCACATTGAGGAATGAATCCTATTCTTGGCTCAACTACCACGTACATGAACTTCGTGATGAACCCAATCCATGCCATATCTACCCTTGGAGGGTGAAAGCGTCGGTCCCCACTAACCGAGACACATCGCCCCCACTAACCGAGACACCCGTAGACACATTATGTGGAATTACATCAAATGGTTTCTCGGATGGGTATACCAATACCCTCTAAGGTATCTGTGCATCCATCATGAGATACCCGGTATCTCGTAGTAAGTGAGATCTTACTAACTCTCTAAGAGTATGATGCAGATCACACACCAATCTCAATTGCATCATCAATATCCCATTCTTGATGATCCTTGATCGGGGCTATTTGAGAATCATACTTAAGTCACCTGAGTTCTCACTCGCTCAATGGCTGTAGTGATTCATGGGAATACAAATAAGAATATATGCAAACAATCAAACATCATATTCAGATAAGTGTAACGCCATACATATAATATTAAACCAATAATAATATTAAACCAAATATGAATATTATCTTAGTATTATGTCCTTTCGATGGATTGTCTCTAGGACACTAACACTAACATGTTCTGTATCAAAATCTCTATAAGCAATCAATCTTTTGTTAAGAGTCCATGATTCATCAATCCAAATGCATGTAACTCCAATGTAACTATATTTTTGAAAATTATCACTCCAAATATCCGCACATATACAAACTTTAACATTTAAATCGGCAAATAAATTAATCAAAGCATATTTATACTAAAAAACAACTTTAGCAACATCACGAGTAGTAGTATGAAGTGAATTTTTTTTGGTTGCGGGTTGAAGGCAAAGTTGGACAAAATCATTCCAAAATGGATTATCGGCAAATTGGAAAGGAAGGTGTTGTGTGCACACAAATTTAACTAATAATTTTCTCTATTTCATTTGATCAAATGTAAATTGAGAAAGGGGATTAGTTACCTCGCCTTGAACTCCACCTTCGGTTGACGCCGTAAATCTATGACCATGAAGTTGTGTTTGAGTTGAATCAAAGTCATTTTTATCCGGGTGACATAATTTTATATGCTTCCATAATGTTTCATATCCTCCTCTTTTGACAAAAGAATAAACAACATTACAATAGTTGCAATGAGCGGTAGGTTTATTGTTTACCACGTCGTTCACTTTTCTAAAGTGACGTGAAAAAATAGATGATTTAAGTGGTTTTCCTCGACTCGGAGTAGTCCCGGTCTTGTCGGTTGGGTAGTTTTGACTTTCTTGAGTAGGACGTTGTGGTGGTTCCTCAAGAGGATCCTCATAACTGGGACCAAGTTCGTGCTCGATATCTTCTAAATTCCACTCGACTAGTGTCGGCGGCTCGATATCTTCTAAATTCCACTCGACCGGTGCCCGCGGCGATGGCATTGGATGACGAACAGAAGAGGTGGAAGAAGCTTTACCTTTTTCCTTACTTTGACGGCTTGCCATAATATTAATAATATAAATATATATGTAATAAGTGTATCAATATAGAAAGAATAATATGTAGTGTAAGTAATATAGTATAGTAACTATATAATATATACTAATATTAATTAGAGATATTAGAGAACTAATATGAAAACTTTGAGAAGTGAGAGTGTGAGAGTTGAAAGAGATGAGAGGATAAAGTAATGCTTTGGGGTGAATTTTGGAGTTGAAATGAGGTAGTAGTTATAGGGGAAGGCAAAGAAAAAAAAAAGGTTTCTGCTATGAACCGCCGGTTCTAACGGCTATAAACGGTAACTTTTTGAATGGTTATAACCAGCTGCTTGAACTGAAACCGGCGGTTCAAACCGTAACCTCCTAGGAACCGGCGGTTACAGTTTGAACCGATAGTTTAAGTTCTGAGTTTTAGCAGAACCGTAACCGAACCGTGTATTTTACGGTTTCGATTCGGTTCCAGAACTGGAACCGTGGAACCAGCGGTTCTAGAACCACCGGTTCCAGTTTAAACTGCCGGTTCTGGTTAATTTTGAGCATGCCTACCCAGGGCTAATGCCTACCATATCGGCATGCGACCATGCGAATACATCAAGGTTAGCTTTAAGAAACTCATCCATCTTGGACCTGTGTGGCTCTGGGAGCTCAGATCCAATGAAGAGTTCTAAGTCTTCTCGGTTCGGTCGACTTTTATTGCCTCAAACTCTTCAACCGGCATCACTCTTCGCTTTTGCCCTTTCCAGTGAGGATCGATGATAGGCCCTTCCATGTTTAACTCGTCTTCAATCACCATCGGTTCAACCCCTAGTCGTGGTTCAATATCATCAACTTCATTTCGAGCAGACATGACCTCCTCATTTCTTTCTCCACTCTGCTGCTCGTCATTGCCCTCCTGCTCGTATCCACCCGACTGCTCGTCCACTTCCATCATCTCCGTGTCAATAGACTCCATGATCTCATCAAGGATGGAAGGTTTGTCTTCAGCACAGTTGCTCGGCTGCTTGACCATCATGGAAACTCTGTTCTCCTTTGGTTGCAATTGCAGGAGGCATTCACGAGCTTTATTTTGATCACCCTTTATCGTGCCTGCACCTTTTGATGTTGGAAATTTGGCACAATAGTAGTACGTTGAAACAACTACTTTTAATTCGTTTAAAAAGGGGCGACTGAGAAACCCATAATAGGTAGACTACTGATCTGCCACTAGAAATTCTACCATCCTAGTTAGCCTCCTATCTGGGTTCTCGACCGATACAAGTTCGACTGACAATTTAATTATTCCTAGGGGAATGGTTACAACATCTCTAAACCCTAGGATCCTATGATAATAGTCTTCCATGTACCCCGCATAGTCTCCTAGCTGGTCCAACGCATTTTGAACATAATATTCGTGTAAGCGCCTGTGTCGAAGAGTAGGCGGTGCACCCGTGTGCCCATGATGTTTGCACAAATGACTAAAGAGTCATTGTAAGGAGTGAGTACTCCTTCTAAGTCTTTTTTAGAAAATGTTAAGTCCACAGTCTGCTTGGTTAACACATTTACCCCAACTTCCTTCACTTGCGCCACCGCCCTTAATTCAGCTTTTCATTTCCTCTTTGATACAGGTGGTCTTCCATCTGAGCAGCCACCAACTGGTCCAGTTGATTCAAGCATTAAGATTTCACGAATTGGCTCTGCAGGGGCTGTAGGGACTTTCCTCACTTGTTTGTTTGCCCTGCTCGACTGTTCGTCACTTTCTTCATCGTCTGAGCTAGATGGTCCGGCTGCTCTCGGCCTCTTCCCGGGTGCCCTTTTCATGAATTCTGACAACTTCTCTTCTTCATAAAACCTCCATAACTGCTTCAATAGATCTCGGCATTCACTTGTAAAGTGACCGATATTATGATGATATGCGTAGTATTTGTTCGGGTTTAACTTTCCTCGTTCTTGCATAATTTTTTTGGGTTCAGATAACATATCCTTGTCTTTTACGTTGTTGTAACCTGCATCAACAGACATGGTAAGTACTTGATTCAACTTCTCCTTCCATTCATCTCACTCGTTAAATGCTTTCATATTCTTTGGAGCTTTGTAATCTGTTCCACCTGACTTTTTCCCGGACTTTTTCTGGTCAGCTTTGTCACCTAATTCCTTTTGGAGAGCTTCTTGCATAGAGATATGGATTCTGGCTCTGTGTCTGAATTCTGCATACGTTGTGGGATAATGTAAGTGCATCTCTTTCCATAAGTATGTTCCTTTCTTCACCCCGGACATCGCCACCACCATCTTTGTGTCTTCGCTGACCATTTCTCCTTCAAGAAGGACTTTATCAAACCTTTTGAGAAACTTTCTATCTGGTTCCTCATCTCCTTGCTTGATGTCTGCCAACCGGTGCCTTTTAGTTAAATATGATCCAGCGGTGGAAAAGTGAGACAGGAATTCCTTGCTCAACTGTGCAAAGGAGCTGATGGATCGAGGAGCTAAAGCCGAAAACTATCTGTGCGGCCCATCTCCAAGGGTAAATGGGAAGTTTCGGCACTGGGTAGCATCTGTAGCCCCTATTGAAATCATAAAGTCTGAATACTTCGTTAGGCGGACCTTTGGATCTGTCGTTCCTTCATACAGGCTGATGGCCGGAAATTGTATTTTCTTTTACACTGGCGCGCTTAAAATTATTGGGGACAATGAGGAGGATGACAAGACAGTTGATCCTACACCTTTTTGGGACTCTAGCTATTTTCGAAAATCCTCAATTGCTTTTTTCATCGCCTGCAGCTCGTCCATAGGAGTTCGCCCGTTAGAAAGCTGTTCATCGTGATCGAGTTTGATGACTCTCTCACGATGCAGTCCCTCGCTAACGGGGCATTTTCCTACGTAGTTCGCCTGGCGGCGTTGCTTGCCACGTTAGGTCCCAATTGGCCAAAAGTTAATCGTCGAATTCGATCGTGCTGGGCGTGCTCGTTCTTCTTCTATGGCTGGTGCAACTTTTCTTCTTTCGCCCAGGCTTCCCAATCTTTCCTTGGCGCTGGTATTGTTGGTATCCCTACTGGTCCCCTTGCTCGACTCATCGACTCCTCCAGGGGTAGATTCCCCATTGCTGTCCAATCGTTCACTAGCAGGGGCTTTTTTCTTGTTCCTGCGGACTTCGACACTATCCACCTCGTCTACTCACCCGTCCTCCCATCTCTTGGTCCTCTGCTCTGTTGCTCGATTGCTCGTCTCCGATGCTCTTGATGGTCTGACCTTCTCTTAACGTCTTTGCAATGACTGGAGCATGACAATCGTCTTTGCTAATTCTTCGGGATTCTGGGCAAGAACTTTGATTTCTGGGGGAAGTGTGTCAATGGTAACTTGGACGTTTCTTCGAGAAGATGCTCTAACCATCCTTACGTGGTTGCCCGTCGATGAAACCATAGTCCGAGGATTGCGACTCGGCTGCGTGCTCGAAGATTGATGTTCTTATGATCTTGCCATTTTCGGATGTCGAACGTTTGTTGAAGATATCTTGTGTTTGGTGAACTCTATCCAAGAACAACCAGCCTTGCATATACAAATATGATTATTTACAAACCCTTATTCACATATGCATGCATTCAAGTTCTTTTGGTGTAGGTATAAGGTGCCACAAATTACTTTACAAAGCTGCTATTTCCAGTTTCTGGTGACTTTTTACCGGATTCCGGCCATAATTTCCAGATTTTGGTGGATTTGTACAAATCCTTTTCGGATTTTTCAACAAACAGAGGTCGACCCTCCTTCTAGCGCCAATTGTTGATGACCTTTGATCAATGTTGATGATTAGTGGCTGTTTAAACTGAAAGATCATCAAATAAGGATCAATATGTTGGATTAGTATAAGGAAGGATTAAGAATTGGATTGGCAATAGTTTGGTTCTTTTTTGAATATTTTGAACTTATTTTTCCCTTCAAGTGAGGGCATATTTATAGACATACAAGCAAGTAGGAGGTGTCAACCTCTTAGCTATCCCTATTTACATGCTTGACAAGTATTTTTACACTTGTTTAACCCTAAGCTATTGAATATTACACAAATGACAAGTGTTAGGACAAATGTTTGTTTCTAATACAATGCTTAGTTGGTGGGGTTCTTGGCTATTCTTCGAGGTGCTCAGCTGCTCGACTGTATATCTTTAATTGGGCTCTTAGACCTTGCTACTTATTTGTTCGATTGGCTTCATCCGTTCTTTGACCAAATGCTCGCCTGAATGCTCTGACATTTTTTGACCAGATGTTCATCTCTTCACAAATTATGTATTTTATGCACAACTGCTCGCCTCTTACTATTTTTCCTTTAATTATCATTACCATTAGTATCATTATTATTTTAGCGCTTAATCCTGTTGCTTGACTGTTCGCCTATCAACAAAGGCCCTAAGGAAGAGAGAGAAGAAGTCCACTGAAAGTGGTAAGGAAGCTGCCCCCGCAAAGAAATCACTGAAGAAAATTCTTTCTTCTACCCCCACTGATGAACCAGGAAATCCACCCCCAATGGAGACCAAGGCTGTGCCCAGCCTAAGTCCACTAAAATTGGCCATCTCAAAGGTTG
This sequence comes from Ballota nigra, assembly GCA_947034835.1. Classification (NCBI taxonomy): domain Eukaryota; kingdom Viridiplantae; phylum Streptophyta; class Magnoliopsida; order Lamiales; family Lamiaceae; genus Ballota; species Ballota nigra. The sequence goes on from OX344723.1 coordinate 124,820,704, forward strand.
AGGAAGTTAGACTGCCTTCAATCGAATCTCAGCTGAAGTCCATGGAGGAGCAGATGGAAGAGTATGGCAGAGACATTCATCCTTTGAGATCACATAGATGAAATGATGGATGTCACCATGGAGTCCTTCCAGAACCTAAACATCAAAGTTGAAGACTCACAGTTCATGGTATGTGATATGATAGAGAGCCAGAGTCAGCTGGTTGTGAAGGCTATATCAAAACTGGAAAAGAAGGAGGAAGAAGCCAGAGCCAAGTTCCTTGAGAGCTCAGTAGAATCTGTCTCAACAAGCCTGAAGTCATCATTTGAGGCATTCTCTACCACTATGATGGAGAAAGTTGAAGACTTCTGGAACAAGAAGGCCGAGGAGATGCAGATAATGGAAGAGGCTCTGAAGGAGATTAGGACAGTGGACGTAGGAGATTCATCTCTGAACCACTTTACATTTTGTGCATTTACATTCAGTCATTTCGTAGGTGTGAGTTGTGATAAACAAAGTGTTTTCTGAACTAAAATGAGTATTTATGTAAGGGCTCACTATTCCGCAAAGAAAAGCTAAGCAGATAATAACTCAACTGTAAGCTAAGAGTTATCAGTGGAGTTAATATCTCAGTAAGCTTTTACTCAGTAAAAATCAGCAGACTTGCGAGTCTACTGAAGGTCTATTGACTTGAGTAATCTGATAAGCTTTCAAAGAAAAAGTTTTAATTTATATAAAAAAGTGTATTCCCCCCCTCATACACCTGTATCACTCGTTTCGGGACCAACAGAGAGGTACTAAAGTGTGTGGGGGAGGGTGAGAGTGGGTGGTTTTTGAGTGGGCTGGAGAGATGTGTGGGAGAGGGGAGGGAGACATTATTCTGGAGAGACAAGTGGGCGGGAGAAAATCCTCTAAATGACAGTTTTAATAGTTTCTTTAGATTAAAGCTGGATAAAGAGGCAAAGATAGGGGAGATGGGTGAGTGGAAGGAGGGAATTTGGGAATGGGCGTGGAGCGGGAGAAGGGAACTAAATGATAGGGATATTGAACTGTTAAATGATCTTTGTGCAATGATTAATAGGTTTAAACTAAGATATGGAGAATCGGACGCATGGAGATGGAAATACACTATAAATGGAATGTATAATGTAAGGGAAGCTTATGGGTGGCTGTTCAACAAGAAGTTTGGAGGAAGAAACAACCAAAGAGAGGAGCTAAAGGTATTTGGAGCAGTGGGGCGCCACCAAAGGTTCAAATTCACGCTTGGAAAGTTGTAAAGGAAGGACTACCAACAATAGATGTGCTGCAAGGAAGAAAGATTCTTCCAATGTCGGTTAATAACGTTTGTGTTTTTTGCAATGTGGAACCAGAATCAGGTAGACATCTGTTCTTTGAATGCTTTATTTTTCAAGAGTTTTGGATGAAATGTGCAAGTTGGCTGGGAGTGTGCATGGTTTCAAGTCCGTCCCGCATTTGAACTTGGTTCAATTTCGGGGCTCATGGAAAGGGAAAATGAAAAAAAAGGGATGCCAAATTGTATTTGGAAATGTGGAGTTTGGTTACTTTGGAAAACAAGAAATGAAGCCTTCTTTAGAGGAGAACAAATAGTAGCGGCTAAGGTGTTTAAAGAGCTCAAGATACATTGCTGGAATTGGTTCAATCGGGACGTTCATTGGAAGAAGAATTCGAAGTATGAATATTGGGAGTGGAATCCTTTTAATTGTTGGACTTTTGAGTAAATTAAGTTGGTCAGGATAGACTTGGAATGTGATGTATTTCTTGATATTAAGATTGTGTTTGTGGTGTATCTCACACAAATATGTACTGCAAGTTGTTTTAATAAATTTTTCTTTTTTATTGATAAAAAAAAAAGACATAAAATATAGAGTTGGGGCAAGGCATGGAAAGAAGTAACTTGATCATCAATAATTGATAGAGTGCACACTACAGTAGATGAATTCACTCCATAGGTGAGCTCTTATAACTCCAGACACATCCGCTTTAAAATTTTAGAGACCTGAAATCACAACCAAGAGCAAACACACAAAAAATAGACTGAAGAGCAAGCACTCTAATAAACTAAAACTATACATAAATTCCTACTTATCAAATTCCTCTTCACTTAAATCTTTATTTGTCCCTAAGCATATAACATACTCACATAAAAAATCAAATCTTATACACCGGAGAGTTCGAGATTATAGCACTAACAAAGGAATACAAGCGCTCAAGACACAAAAGTGTGATAAAAAAAGAAAATATAACATCTCACCAACTTCTAATAACATCATTAGACTCAAATGCACAAAACAAGTTTTTGGAACCAAATATTGTGCATTTTTTTATCCAAATCCATCACTAAAAATCAGTAATACGACCATAATTCCAACAGAATCAACATAAGATTTAATCACACGTCTCTCCCTCGTCATGTTATAATACACAAACTAGTAGTGCATAAGACTCGATTAAAACTTAACGTAAAATCATAAAAATTGACTAGTAAAAACACATAAAGTTGCTGCATAAAAAATTAACTTAAACCTGTATCATGTCTTGCAAAACAACTTAAACTACAACACCCCACACACTAACTTCATTTCTTGTCCTCAAGCAACTATAAGACATAAAATATAGGGTAGGTGCAAGACATGGAAAGAAATAACCTGATCAAAGACAAGTGATGAAGTGCACACTCCATAGATGAAATCACTCCAAAGGTGAGCTCTCATAACTCCATAAACATCCGTTTTAAAATTTCAAAGAGCTGAAACCATAGCCAAGATCAAACACGTGAAGAAATACACCGAAGAACAAACACTTTAATAAACTAAAATTATACATAAATTCCTATTTACCAGATTCCTCCACAGTTAAATCTTTACTTGTCTTCAAGCATATAGTATACTCACACAAAATATCAAATCTCATACACCGGAGAGCTTGAAACAATAGCACTACTAAAGGAACACAAGCAATGAAGACTTGAAAGTGTGATAAAAAAGAAAATAGAATGTCTCACCCAACTTATAATAACTTAATTAGACCCAAACGCATAAAACAAGTTGCCCTGCTGAGTTCCCGTGATGACCACCTCACCGCCAGCTCGGTCAGTCAGTGGCTGATCTCCCTTGTCAGTCCCTGCAGCTCAGTCCCCTACTCAGGGTGCACTGAAGGTGGTTGTTGAGAGCTCATAGTCGCCTGCTCAGGCTCATCTAAGGCGTCTCGAACTTTGGGAACTTGTCCCTCAGAACTAGGAGTCCCCTTAGATGCCTCTACATCATCCTCCTTTGTCTCAGGGCAGGGAGTCCCATCATTGACTGATGTATCATTGGCAGATGATCCAACCTTATTGGACTCATCGACTGCTCCACCCTTGGATGCAATCTCCTTCACACCTTCCCCCAGAGCACTTGGCTCAAAGTTCATCTCATCAACTTCCTTGGCAGTTTCATCCACCAAGTTCTCATCAGCACCACCAGCTTGACCTCCATCGCCTCCTTCATTATCATCATTCTCGTTATTCTTTTTAGGAGTATCGAAGAACTTTGATTTCTCATTGCGCATGGCAATCATCTTGGTCACCAGCTGCCTGATTGCCTCCATCTCCAGTAACTCCAGGTAACTGGATATCCCAAAGTAGTTAGTCATTCGTGCCTCTTCGCCAACCCAGAAATCCCAGCCTTTTACCTCCATCATCATCCGCTGCTCCACCATGTTGGCCTGCTTATATTCCAACCATATCTTCAAGTCAATTACATGCTCTCTGAGCTGCGGATAGTTGGTCAGCATTGGAAGGCACCTCACTACCCAGTTTTCTGCATTCTCTTTGATAGAATCAATGAGCAAGAGTGATGAGAGATCATCATTATCATCGTCATCTTCTTCTTCTACGATGATTAGCTCAGAGTCAGTATCCTTTGGATCTTTGGATGTAACTGGGAAATCCTCAGGATTGGGTAAATCAGGTTGGTTGTCAGGCTCAATGGGATTGGAGTTATTTGGCTCTGACTGGGTTTGGGGTGGGTTAGTGTTTGGCTCAGTGGGGTTTGAAGTGGGTTGTGGGGTGGGAGTGGGTTCAGTTGATTGGGTCTCAGTTAGGTTTGGGATGGTTGGTTCAGGCTGGAGGAAATCTGCAGTCTCAATGGTCTCCCTCACCTGAACCAAGTCAGATGCCTCAGCCGATCCTGGCTCTTCTCCTTCCTTCTGAGGACTCAGATTCCTCATCTTCTTCACCGGCGACCCCTTCACTCCTTTTCTCAGCCTCTTGAAAGGCCTTGCCTTCTCCACAACATCTCCTTCCTCTGCCCTAACGTCTTCGTCAGCCTCCTCAACCTCTGGCAGGTCAGTCTTGGAGGTTTTCTCAGTCACCTTCTTCCCCTTAGCTGTGGCCTTCTTCTTTAGCACCACTTTTAGCTTGGCTATTTTCCCCTCTTTCTCCTTCTCAACAGCCTCCCGCTCAGCCGCCACTTCAGCTTCAGTCACCTTGCTCTTCTCTAAAAGGTCATCTACTCTCTCCAGTAGATTCGTAATGACCTTCTTGCCCTTGTGAGCCGTCTCCTTCTTCTGACCCTTGGGAGGTGCATTGGGGTTAGGGAGCCCAAGAATGGAGTAGGTGTCACCCTCAGTGGTGAACATCACCTTCTTTGCTGAAAGTTTAGCCTCCATATCGAACCCACATCTGGGATAGGCGTGGATGATGAGCATTGATAGCCGTGTCCCAAATGGCAAGGCAACACCTACAGAGATGTGCTTTGACACCTCATCCTTCTTCAGCTTGTCCTGAGCTGTATGAGCCAGTTGATCTAGGAACAATTGCTCCCAGTTGGCTTCAACTCCATCGATCATTACTCCCATGATCCTGAGTTTATTTGTGCTAATCTGCTCGTGAGAGCCAACTATCCCCATTATCATCTTGCTCACCACATCAATGAGAGCTCGATATTCAGGCTTCAATAGATCCTTGTGCATCGCACCCTGAATTCTGGTGAGCCTGACTTGGTGAACACCTTCAAAAGTTCACCCTCCTTATTCTCCATATAAGTTTTGGGACTCAGCCCTGAGCATGGCAACCCAAGCACTTCCTTGACCGCCTTCCTCAGGTCTATATCTCTCGCCTCCTCATTGTACACCTCATTGCCTTCCTTATCCTTCTCTCCGTTGGGTACCAACACCATCACCCTTGTGAACAGTTCACCCTTCCTGGTGAATAAGTTCATGTATGCTTCCACAACCGTCTTTGGAAGCACCATTGAAGGCTTGCTGGAGAAATACTTCGAAAGGCCTGCTTTTGAAATCTAGTCGAAAACCGATTTGATTTTTTTCACGTTTAGGCACGGGCCATCCATGGAGATCACTTGTTCCATGTGGATAAGCCTTTTCTCGACGACTGTGGAGTAGTCATCGACAGACTAGGTTGTATCCAGAAAAGCCATTGAAGATTTGAAGATTTAAGAAATTTGCAAAGAAGAATTTTGAACGAGAGAAAGTTTAGTGTGCAGTGTGAATTAGTGTTTGTGTAAATTTCTCAAATGACTTTCAGATTGATATGTAAGAATCAATTACTCAGACGTGTGGTTGAGATTAATCCTGAATTTGAAAAGTTTTTGAAATAGAGGGCAAGGATTAACTCATGTTCAATCATTTTCCACACGTCAGTCATATTTCGTAGAATATAGACACGTATGTGAAAAAGTAACTGAACGCATTAAATGCTCCAACACGCATGGGTTTCCCAAGCGTTTCTTAGCAAAGAGAGTTATTAGCAAGGATCATGTGTGCAAAGCTTGTCAGGAAGGGAAGCAGGTCAGAGCATCATTCAAGGAGAAAGATACCTTCTCAACTGACAGAGTTTTTTAGCTTTTGCACATGGATTTGTTTGGCCCTGTAACACCTGTAAGTATGAATGGTAGGAAATATACCCTTGTGGTTATTGATGATTACTCTAGATATACTTGGGTTATTTTCCTGTTAAATAAAAAGGAAACACAGGTGAAGCTTCCAAAGTTGCACAGGAGACTCAACAATGAGAAGAATAAGCCCATTACTAAGATCAGATCTGACAAGGGCACTGAGTTTATAAATTCATATATTTCTAATTTCTATAATGAACTTGGTATTGCTCATGAGACTTCTGCAGCTTGAACCCCACAACAGAACGGTGTCGCTGAAAGGAGAAACAGGACACTGACGGAAGCTACCAGGACCATGCTGGCTGAATCAGGATTGCCCAAGAAATTTTTGGCTGAGGCAATCAACACTGCATGCTACACTCAGAACAAATCCATGCTGAACAAACAACATGCACAGACCCCATATGAGACATGGAACAAGAGGAAACCTCGCATCTCTTATTTCCATATTTTTTGTTGCAAGTGCTTCATCCTCAACTGTTGGGACATTGTCAGTTTTGATTAAGATCCCAAAGCCCCTGAAAAGATGTATGCATTTGTTGTCAGGCTAGTCTTGGATAGGATTAGTACTTAGTCATTTTACACTTCACAGGTACTCAGTAAGAGGAGCACTTACTGATGACAATCAAGACTCAGAGTCTGAAGACGAAGTATACCATCCTGAACTTATGGAAGTCTTTTAAGCTGGCTGAGTAAGTGTCAGCGATGAAGAGTATGACCCTGAGGTCATTTACTACTCAGTCCTGAAGGAAACAGGATGATACTGAGTTTATGGGAAAGACTTGGAGTAGAGCCAAGCAATGCAAAAAGAATGTCAGCATCAGGACAAGACCGTTGTGCTCGAGACAAAAAGAACTTAATAAGATAAGCCTGAAGCCCAGGAATAAGTTCTGACATTCTCACCAACCTGATGACGTGGACCAATCCGGGAAGGACATGCACGTACGGAACCTGACATGGAGATTGATTTCAGACTGCATATTCAACGGACAAGCATTTAATGTGCATTTAATGTAACTACCAAATCCATGCAAGGACGGCTGCTGCATGGGAGATATGTCCGTTTGAAGCCACTCTACATAGATGACTTGAAGGCTATCTCTCCAACGGATAGTTTTTTTCAAATCACCTATAAATACAGAAGGCCTTGAACCCATTCAAGGTTACGGGAAATTTCCAAGCCAGAAATTTCTCAAACTCTCAAGCATTCAAAGCATTCAGTCTTTAGAAGAAGCACTCGAAACCATTTAAATTTCCCAAGTGTTTCTTAGTTACTGAGAGTTACTCTGTATTCCAAAGAGAGAACTAGCATTATCTTAAGCTTAGAGAGATTATCCAATCCTTAGCATAGCTTTGCCTTGTAAGGATAATATCAACGTAGTTGGAATCCAAACTGAAACCAAAACCCTAAGTTAGGTTTGTTGGGAGTAAGTCAGTTAGTGAGTTAGTAGGAGGAGTTGTATAGATCAGTGAGGTTAGCTGGTCTTGGTGCACCTTGGCACGTTAAAAACAAGAATCCCTTGAGTGGATTTTCTGTTAAATCAGGCCGTGGACGTAGTAGCTTGAGTCTCTGAACCACGTTAAACTCCTTGTGTTCTTCTTGCTTTGATATTGCGCATACCTGCCATATTACTTGTTCATTCATAAGCATTTGGTTTATCAGGCTTGAATCAATCAGCCTGATCCTTAAAAAGAGCACTACCCTACTAATCACTATTCTGAGCAAAGAAATCAAGTTTTCAGAAAGCACACTAAACAAGACTCTAAACTATCAGGGCTCACACTTTTCTGTACTAAACTTGAACTGATAGTTAGCCAACTGACCCGCACTAAGTGTAGTCAGTAGGTATGTTATCAGCTCCTAGTTCTTTACCACTCCGAGTAAAGGCGACTCAGTCAGGTTTTAAGTTTGAAAATTGGTATACGTGTAATCCCCCCCATATACGTATTCCTCAGTCTTGTACCGGGACCAACAAGTGGTATCAGAGCAGTGGTTCAAAAGACCACTGACTTTGAATACTAATAGTTTCAGAGGAGAAACTGTTGGTGGTCACAGAACAGATCTGAGTTTGCTTTTCATAAAACTTGCATCATCATGACTTCTAGGAGACTTGAAGCTTCGTTACCTGAATTTTCTATATCTAACTTTGTTTATTGGAAGTTCAGACTTGAGGCACATCTAGATGCCATCCATGACCAGATGCCGCGGGTTCTCAGGGAAGGACCGATCAAGATTACTATCCCTAATGTCAGAGGACTGGGGTATGAACATCTTGAGATTGGCGTACAGGTTCCTAAAGAAAGGAAAGATATGACCAATGACAAAATCAAGATGGTGGGACTGGACAATGTTGCCAGGAACATTATTTTGCATACGGTGCCTTTCGAGGAGTCAACAAGGCTGATGAACTTAAAGACGGCAAAGGAGGTTTGGGATGAGCTGACCAGGATGTGCGAGGGGTCAGAAAAGATAAAGGAGAACAAGAGAAACATTGCCATTCAAAAGTTTGAAGCGTTCGAGATGCTGCCTGATGAGACAATTGATCAGATGGAGTCAAGGTTCATCAAGTTAATGAATGAGTTGGTGATGCTGGACAAGGATGTCCCTAAGAGAGATGTTGCTTCAAAGATCCTGAATGCCCTTCCTGAGCGATGGGATAACAGTGCAATTATGCTTAAAAACACTCAGGATATGAGTAACATAACTTCTGCTTTACTTTTTTCAGAGCTTAAGGCACTGTAATTTGATCTTACCAAAAGAAAGAAGAAAGTTCAGCCAGAAGAGGAAGAAAAGGAGAAAACTCCTGAGAAAAGTGTGGCGTTCAAGGCCAAGTCTGAACCTGTTGAATCTTCATCAAAGTCACTGATGGAGATGAGCAAGGAAGAGCTTGCTGAGGAGTACAGCCTGATGGCCAGACACTTTGATAAGCTTAATTCCAGGTTTGGTCGTTATAAGAAATTTAGCAGGACTCACGTGACAGGAAACCTGAAGGAACCCACCAAAGTTCAAGGAGGTATGAGGAAAGGAGAAACACTGACCAGAGGAGAGATCGTGGCGATGAAAGAAGATATTCAGATCCAAAGCCCGATCATAGAGATGAACAGAGACGTACTCATGATAACAAGCATTCAGGGAAGACTGAAAGCTCATCAAGACAGAGGGAACTTGACTCATGGAGGAACCCTGAACCAAGGAGAGAAAGAAGAGATGGGCAACCAACATGTTACAACTGTAACCAGAGCGGACACTATCAGTATGATTGTCCAAAGCTGAGTGCAAGGGAAAGAGAGGACAAGAGGGACAAGAGAGACCAGAGACTTGCTGATCGTAGAGCCATGCTCGCTGAGGATGCAACTGACTCTGATGGTCCTGAGGAGAGGTCTCCTGAACTCTTTTCTGATGATGGGTACGATGATGTTTGCCTAATGGCAAGTTAGGAACCTGAGGTAACATCTAACTCTGTATGTGGTTCCTACACTGGTCAAAATCCTGAGCTGAGCTCAGAGTCAGTCAGAGAAATGAACCTTCATATCTGCCTGGATCAATTGATGGTTGATTTCTCCAGACTGCAGGAAACTAATGTCTTCTTGGTAGAGGAAAACAAGAAATTGAGTACTGAGGTTCAAAACCTGAATGATCAACTCACTCAGTCTGATCTTAAAGAACCAGCTCAGATTGTGAGACTAACTCAGGAGATTGATTTAATCAATGCTGAGCGTCTCCCAAGAGAGAAAATTCTGAAGGAACTGGCTGATGAAGAGTTGGTCATGAAGGAAGAACTAAAAGTACTTAAGAGTAAGTTTGATGACCTCTTTACCAGACATGAAATCCTGAAAAAGAGTGAGGACTCTCTCAAGAAAAAGGTTGCAGCAATGAATAAATCCTCAGTGGCTAGAGAGGAAATAAATAGCAGCCAGATTCTTGGGAACGAGAAAAAGGGACTTGGATATGTTCCAAAGAAATCCTCACTAGGCCAGTCTCATGTTGCTTCAGGGAGCAACACTGAGAGAGTATTTGTTCTGGCAGGCCAGACTGCACCTAAGGTTGTACTTCAGGCCCATCAAACTGATAAGGGCAAGGAAACTGTTGACTCAGTCAGGGTTGCCCCTAAGGTAGCTAAGCCGAAACCCAAGGGAAAGGCGAGGCAACCTAAGGAGGCCCCTGAGAGCTCAGGCCAGGGAAAGCCTCAGCGTAAGCAGAGGAAAACTCAGGCCAAGAGCCCTCAGACTGATCATCGATGGTACCATCATGCTTAGCAATACCAACAGGGAAGGCCAAACATGATGACACCCCCATGGTTTTGGCATCCTGAGGCCATTAACTGTTTTCCATTCCCTCACTTGCCTAGGTGGAATAGAACACAGGGCCCTTATCAAGAACAAGGCCCAAGACCTGCTGCACCCAGACCTAGAAAGAACAGGAAGCCAGCCCAGAAGGCTCCCACCCAGGCTCCTGTGAAGCCTAAGTCTAGCACTCATACACCATCTTCCTCTCAGACAAAGAAGAAGAGAGTTGTGTATGTTGATATTTCAGGGAGACATATTTACCACTCTGAGGCAATCAGGGTTGTTAAGCAAGTCTGGATCCCGAAGGGTACAACTGACACGATAGGACCCAACACCCAATGGGTACCTAAAGCCTGATTTGCTTGCAGGCGGCTGTGGATCACAACAAGAGGAGAGGAGACTCAATCAAAGCTGTCTGGTACCTAGACAGTGGATGCTCAAGGCATATGACTGGAATGAAGAGTCTTCTCCAAGAATATCAAGCTAAAGATGGTCCACAGGTAACCTTTGGTGATAACTCAAAAGGTATTACTAAAGGTTTTGGTGTCTTGATAATAGGTACAGTCAGAGTGGAAAGTGTGTCCTTTGTGGAAGGATTGAAGCATAACCTGTTGTCAGTAAGTAAATTATGTGATATGTTCAGTCAAGGACAAATAAACACAAGTGCTTCTATCAGGTATCAGGAAAGGTAACGTTTATCTCGCTGATTGGAGCAGCACCATTCCTAATACTTATTTTGTTGCTAAAAGCTCTCTAGAGCTCAGTTGGTTATGGCATAAAAGATTAAGCCACCTGAACTTCAAGATTCTTAACAAAATTTCTAGACAGTCACTTGTTGAAGGTCTACCTAATGAAGTTTTTAGCAAAGATCATGTGTGCAAAGCTTCTCAGGAAGGGAAGCAGGTCAGAGCATCATTCAAAGAGAAAGCTTCTCATTCCACTGACAAGATTCTTCAGCTCTTGCACATGGATTTATTTGGTCCCATAACACCTGTGAGTATGAATGGTAGGAAATATACCCTTGTGGTTATTGTTGATTATTCTAGATATACTTGGGTAATTTTCTTGTTGAATAAGAAGGAGACACAGGTGAAGCTTCCAGAGTTGCTCAGGAGACTCAGCATTGAGAAGAATCAGTCCATTACTAAGATCAGATCTGACAAGGGCACTGAGTTTATAAATTCATATATTTCTGACTTTTGTAATGAACTTGGTATAGCTCATGAGACTTCTGCAGCTAGAACCCCACAACAGAATGGTGTCGCTGAAAGGAGAAACAGGACACTGAAGGAAGCTGCCAGGACCATGCTGACTGAGTCAGGATTGCCCAAGAAATTCTGGGCTGAGGCAATCAACACTGCATGCTACACTCAGAACAGATCCATGCTGAACAAACAACATGCACAGACGCCATATGAGACATGGAATAAGAGGAAACCTCGTATCTCTTACTTTCATATATTTGGTTGTAAGTGCTTCATCCTCAACAATGGGAAGACCCAATTGAAAGCTTTTGATAGCAAATCTGATGAAGGAATATTCTTAGGATATTCTGAAGTTAGTAAAGCCTTCAGGGTTTACAATTGTAGGACCCTTGTTGTGGAAGAATCACCACATGTTGTGTTTGATGAATCTGCTAATGAGTCTAGGGTAAAAGTGTTGAATACTGACACTAAGGAGGTCACAAGGAGAGTGACAAGGCTGAGCTTAAAGAATTAACCTGATCCAAAGGTCAAAACTGTGCCAATTCCAAGATGGGATGATAACGATGATCAGGATGATGAACCAAGTGCCACTCCTAAGCCCAGCACATTAGGGATTGTTGAGCCTCAGACTGAGGAACAGGCTCCACCTGAGGTAAGTACCGTCTATGAAGATGCTGTTGCAGCTGAGACGGTTCCTGAGTCACCTCATCAAGGGGGAATCAATGTCCCTGACATTGAGTTGGTTAATCCCTTTGGTATAGACTCAGGCTCATCCCCTTCTGTTCAATTTCCTGAATTTTATGAGCCTGTAGACACTAACATTGCAGGTACTTCAGGAACAATTCCTGGCAAGGGAACATGGCTAGAGGATCATCCCATTGATCAAATCATTGGTGATCCAACTGAGGGAGTCAGGACCAAACGGTTCCATGGTGAGAGTGCATTGTTTTGTTGTTTTATCTCTGAGCAAGAGCCTCAGAACATTGAAGAAGCTCTCACTGACTCGAACTGGATCATTACCATGCAAGAGGAGTTGAATCAGTTCACAAGGAATCAGGTTTGGGAACTGGTAGATAGACCTAGGCATCAAGGAGTAATTGGTACCAAGTGGGTCTACAAGAACAAGAAGGATGAGAATGGTGTTGTAGTAAGGAACAAGGCTAGACTGGTTGCAAAAGGGTATTGTCAATTTGAGGGAATAGACTATGATGAGACTTTTGCTCCAGTGGCTAGGTTGGAAGCTATCAGGTTGTTCCTTGCATATGCAACATATAAAAAGTTCAAGGTGTATCAAATGGATGTCAAGAGTGCCTTCTTGAATGGGATACTCAATGAAGAGGTATATGTTGAACAACCTCCCGGGTTTGAGGTTGGAGATAGAGTATACCATTTGAAGAAAGCACTCTATGGACTTAAGCAAGCACCAAGAGCTTGGTATGATACCCTCTATCAGTTCCTGACAGATCATGGGTTCAAGAAGGGAACCGTGGATAGGACATTGTTCAGGATCACTGAAGGTGATGACATTCTCTTGGTCCAGATTTATGTGGATGACATAATATTTGGATCACCAAATCATCAACTATGTGAGAAATTCTCTAAGTTGATGACTGGTAAATTTGAGATGTCAATGATGGGAGAGATGAACTTCTTCTTAGGATTGCAGGTCAAGCAGACTGATCAAGGTATCTTCATAAATCAGGCCAAGTATACAAGAGACTTGATTCATAAGTTTGGTGTTCAGAACAACAATCCAGCTAGGATCCCTATGAACACAAATTGGAAGATGGATCCTGACACTGAAGAGACTTCAGTAAATCAGACTGAGTATCGAGGGCTGATAGGTTCTTTGTTGTACCTGACTGCAAGTAGGCCTGACATTACATTTACAGTTGGTGTGTGTGCTAGGTATCAGTCTGATCCCAAGAGAAGTCATTTGGAGGCTGCTAAGAGGATACTTAAGTATTTGAAAAGGACAGTCAATATGGGACTATGGTATCCTTCAGATGACAACCTAGAACTGACAGGTTATTCAGATGCAGATTATGGAGGTTGTAGGATTGATAGGAAATCAACCTCAGGGACATGTCAGTTTTTGGGAAGTAAGTTGATCTCATGGTTTAGTAAGAAGCAGAATTCAGTGGCGACATCCACAACTGAGGCTGAGTATATGGCTGCAGGTAGTTGTTGTGCTAAGATTTTATGGTTGAGGCAACAATTGAGGGACTACCAAGTATTTGCTAATGAGGTTCCAATCTATTGTGACAACAATATTGCTATAGCAATCACTCAGAACCCAGTGCTTCACACAAGGTGTAAGCATGTGGATATTAGACATCACTTTATTCGAGATCATGTGGAGAAGAAGGATATCAGGATGGAGAAAATTCACACTGACAGGCAAAGAGCTGACATCTTGACTAAGCCTTTTGCTGAAGCAAGATTTATGGAACTGTCAGTGGAGTTAGGACTTTTAGATCCGGGAGAGCAGTCAGTGTAGGGTCTAGGGGGAGCTTAGGCCAGACTCGACCCAGCGAGGTATCAGGGTGCTACAAGGTCTCCCTAATAGGTATGAGTTCAATCCTTACTTTTGTGAATTTCAAGAGTCTCCCTGAGTCCTTCGTCCTGAAAATCTTTATTAAATGCGTTTCGTTTTCATTAAAAGCGTGCCTTTTCATATTTAAACCAACCCGCAATGGAGCATTTAATGCTTCAGTTACTTTTTCATATACGTGTCCGTTTTATACGAAATATGACTGACAGGGGTAATTGATTGAAGCTGAGATTAATCCTGGTCCTTCATTTCAAAACCTTTCGAATTTAGGAATTAATCTCAACCCCACGTCTGAGTAACTATCTTAGTCTAATTAATCAAGAATGCCATTCGAGGTTTTTACGCAAACACAAAGCACTTCTGCACACTGAGCTTCCTCTTGCTCAAGCACTACCAAGTATTTGTTTCTAAAATCTTCACTCTAAATCAATGGCGTTTCTTGATTCCAACTGGTCAATGGACAAAGTCGAGGATGTTGTCAACAATAGGCTTGTGCGTATGGAGCAAGTCATCTCCATGGATGGCATTTGCCTCAAGGTTGAGGAAATCAAACCAGTTTTCAACTGGATTTCCCAAGCAGGGTTGGAAACATACTTTACGATGCGCCCTATCTCCGTGCTTCCCAAGGCCGTAGTTGAAGCCTACTTCAACCTATTCATTCGCCAAGGGGAATTGTTCACAAGGGTGACTGCTCTCAAGCCCACCGGAGAGAAGGACGATGACGGCGAGCCCTTCTACAACACGATAGAGGTGGACATCAACCTCAGGAGAGCGATCAAGGAGGTTTTTGCCTTGCCATCATCAGGCATCAATCCTAGGGTCTATAAGGAGAACGCTGAGGGAGAGCTCCTTGGAAAGTGGACCAAGACGGGGTCATCTGAGTTTAAGGCCCGTCAGAACAAGAGTACTCTAAAGCCTGAGTACAGAGCTCTTGTGGACATTGTATCCAAGATAGTCATGGGATCCACTGGCTCTCATGAGAAATTGAGCCAGCCCAAGCTGAGAATCATGGGTGCAATAGTTGATGGTGTGGAAGCGAACTGGGAGCAGTTCTTCCTGGACCAGCTCAGTCAGGCTGCTGTGGATAAGCTGAAGAGGGATAATGATAAGAAGCATGTATCTGTTGGAGCCATCCTTCCCTTCGGCACTCGTTTGTCCATCCTGATTGCCCATGTCTGCCATGGGTACATGTTTGATCTAGAAGATAATCTATCTTCCAAGAAGATCATGTTTACCTCACTGAGTGATACCTACTCAATGCTAGGGCTGACTGATCCCAATGCTAAGGCAAAGGGTCAGGCAAAAAAACCAGCTGGTAAGGCCAAGAAGGTGGCTACCAGTCTCATTGAAAGGGTAGATGACCTCTTTGAGAGGAGCAAGGAGATGGAGGAGGATGTGGCGTCTGAGAAGGAGGTGAATCAGCCTGCAGTGGAGGAGGCTGAGAAGAAGAAAAATAAGGTGAAAATAGTGCTATCAGGGAAGAGCACTAAGTCAGGGACTAAGTCTGATCCCAAGAGAGCCGAATCTGAGGCTGAGGGAACTGACGATGACGTCAGAAAGGAGAGTGTTCAAGGGAAGAGGCCTCTGAAACGACTTAGGAAGGGAATCAAAAAGTCCACTGCTAAGAGCCTGCCTGTAGTGAGTGAGAGGAAGGAGTCAAGCTCTCCTAGAGCCTCTGACTTGGAGGAGGTAAGAAAATCTATTGAGACGACTGAGTTGCTGCAGCCTGAGATAGTATCCACTCAATCACCCACTCACCCTGAAACCCAAACACAATCCAACCCTGACCCCACACCTCAACCCACCCAATCACCCCAAACCTCAGAGCCAAACGTTCTAGAGTCAGTGCCATCACCTCAAAGGCCTGACCAACCCTCAGGTCCCACCATTCCCAACCCTGAAGATTTTTCCACTTACCCCAACCCAAAAGATTTCCCTAAGACCAATTCAACTGAAGAGGATGACTTCCTGGATGTGGAGAAGGAAGAATTGGATGAGCATATGGCAGGAGGCATTCTGGAGAATACCCTAAGGGGGAACGCTACTGAATGGGCCTCCAAATGCTGGCCAGGGCTGACAAAGTATGGGGAACTTGCTGCTAATGTCATTGAGCTCAAAGTCTGGTTGGAGTTCAAGCAATCCAACATGCAGGAGCAGCACCTGTTAGTAGATGCTCGTGGATGGGAGCACTGGGAGAATGAGGAGGCTAGATTATGCTCTTTCTTTGGACTGACTAGCTGGCTTCAACTGCTTAATTTCTAAAACCTGAAGAAGCTAGTCAATGACTTAATATCCAAGAGTAAGGCTGATATTCTTTCTGATGGTGAGAAAGATAAGGATGAGGAGGATGATGAAGATGCTCAGGGTGGAGCCTTGGAGAAAACTGTGGAGGAAACAACTAAGGAGGTTGATGCTATGATCCCCGAGTCTCAAACTCAGGGGGAAGGTGTGAAAGACACTGGTGCCAAGGGTGGACCAGTGGCTGAGGATGTTTTGAACATCTCAGCCGCCGATGAGACATCTGTCGATGAAGGGATTCCCTGCCCTGAGACAAGGGAGAAAGATGTTGAGGCGTCTAAGGAGACTCTCAGTTTCGAAGGACAAGTTCCTAAGGTTCGAGATGGCATGGTTGAGCCTGAGCAGGCGACCACGACCACTCAACAACTGCCTTCAGTGCACCATGAAGAGGGGACTGAGGATGCAGGGGCTGACAAGGGAAAGCAGCCAACCACTAATGAGGCCGGAGATGGTGACGAAGATGTTGTTATAACTGGGGTCGGCCGAGCTGAGTTCACAAGCATTGTGGAGGTCAAGCAGGAGAAAACCACTGAAAATCTAGCTGAGCTTTAGGAGGAAGTGATGAGGCTACACACTGAGAAAGAAGAGGACTCCAAGGCCCTAGAAAAACACATCCATTGGACTAAATCAGCCTACAATACCCTTGCAAATAGGGAGTTGATTTTGCTTAAGAGGACGATGACTGATACGGCCAAGTCAGTGAGGGACAAAAGAAAACGCACAAAGAAAATGCTGAGGCAAACCTTGAGGAAGCTGGCTGAGAAGGATGAGCAAAGGAAGGAAGAACTCAATCAGGCGGTGGAGAAGCTTGCAGCTCAGGCTGAAGCCCTATTCACTCAGGCCATACAAGACTCAGCGTCCAAATTGAAGCTGGAGTCAGAACGAATTGCTCAGACTTCAAAAGATATTGCTGAGAGGCTGATCCAAGCTAATGATCAATCCGCCAAGGTGGAGGAGAGGATCGAAAAGGCTGAACAAAGACTCCATCTTTCAATGGAGGTCTTTGAGAAGAAGGTTAATGCTGCAATCAGTTCTGTATCTTTTGCAGGGACTGGTATCTCGACGGGAGTTGAAATGCTGAAGGAGGGAATCACTGAAGTTCAATCCCTAACCTCCTTCGTAATCAACAGCGGGCTTGACGCATTCCCATCGCAGGCCGATGATGATGCAAAAAAGGGGGAAAAGAAGAAAAGATCCTGCCCTGAGGCATCTGAGGCAGTCAACCAAGGCGAAACCATTCAAGCTGATCCTGAGGCCAATCCTGAAGGGAACGTGCTGAGAGTGAGAAAATCAGCGAGGTTGGCGGCAGCTGAGAAGAAAGATGAGGAGGTTGCTGCAAGGCTGAAGGCCGAGGCAGTAAAAAAGGCAAGGGCTGATGAACCTTCAAAGCAACCTGAGCCAGTTCAGAAGTCTTCTCCCATGAGCACAAGGAAGAACCCCATCACTTACTCTGCGGAGGCGGTGGCGGAGTTATGCGCTGAAGCATGGGGAGCTCCTGCTGAGAAAACTGAGGCTATGCGCAGAGCTGAGATTGCACAAAAGGAGAAAATGCGCATCTTGGAGAAAAAGGTTGAAAAACTGACTGATATCACTGAGCTTCAATAAAGGGAACTTGATGATGCAGTGATCAGTCTGCTTAGGAGAAAGAAGGTGAAGCCTGATCCTAGGAAGTACAGAAAGAGGCCAACAACAAGGAAATCAACAATTCTTCAAGTCAGAAGGTCGAAATCAGGATTAAGGGAAGCTTATGTCGACGAGTTCATCTCCGAGGTACTGAAGGAGTTTTGGGCTGATGCAAAGGATGAGTTTGTGAAGTTGTGGTATGTCGTGAAGAAATGGGGTGACACTGATGATATCAATGCCCATTTCACTGACTACATAATGGACAATCATCCTGAGTTGATCCAAAAGATATTGGAGGAGGCTGAAGCAGCTCAAGTCCAAGTGAAGGCTCCTGTGTTCACTATTCGAGCTCCTCCCTTAGTTCCTGGAACTCAGAAGCACAATACTATGGCCATTATGATGGAAGTTTTGAAGATTGCCAAGGCTGAAGGGTACGTGAACCAACCTAGCAGACTTGACAAGTTAAAGGCAAGAGTCTATGCAGGATATGGACTTGAACCTGAAATGAGATTAGTCTAGGTGTTCACAGCTTCCTGTAATAGATTAGATTCATTGTAATCATTTCCACATCAATCAATGAAATCTATTACTTTTTCCCACAGATAAAAACTCATTGTCTTTGGGACATTGTCAGTTTTGATTAAGATCCCAAAACCCCTGAAAAGATGTATATATTTGTTGTCAGGCTAGTCTAGGATAGGATTAGTACTTAGTCATTTTACACTTCACAGGTACTCAGTAAGAGGAGCACTTACTGATCACAATCAAGACTCAGAGCCTGAAGACGAAGTATACCATCCTGAACTTATGGCAGTCTTTTAAGCTGGCTGAGTAAGTGTCAGCGATGAAGAGTATGACCCTGAGGTCATTTACTACTCAGTCCTGAAGGAAACAGGATGATACTGAGTTTATGGGAAAGACTTGGAGTAGAGCCAAGCAATGCAAAAAGAATGTCAGCGTCAGGACAAGATCATTGTGCTCGAGACAAAAAGAACTTAATAAGCCAAGCCTGAAGCCCAGGAATAAGTTCTGACATTCTCACCAACCTGATGACGTGGACCAATCTGGGAAGGACACACACGTACGGAACCTGACATGGAGACTGATTTCAGACTGCATATTCAACGGGCAAGCATTTAATGTGCATTTAATGCAACTACCAAATCCATGCAAGGACGGCTGCTGCATAGGAGATATGTCCGTTTGAAGCCACTCTACATAGATGACTTGAAGACTATCTCTCCAACGGATAGTTTTTTTCAAATCACCTATAAATACAGAAGGCCTTGAACCCATTCAAGGTTACAGAAAATTTCCAAGCTAGAAATTACTCAAACTCTCAAGCATTCAAAGCATTCAGTCTTTAGAAGAAACACTCGAAACCATCTAAATTTCCCAAGTGTTTCTTAGTTACTGAGAGTTACTCTGTATTCCAAAGAGCAAACTAGCATTATCTTAAGCTTAGAGAGATTATCCAATCCTTAGCATAGCTTTGCCTAGTAAGGATAATCTCAACGTAGTTGGAATCCAAACTGAAACCAAAACCCTAAGTTAGGTTTGTTGGGAGTAAGTCAGTTAGTGAGTTAGTAGGAGGAGTTGTATAGATCAGTGAGGTTAGCTGGTCTTTATGCACCTTGGCATGTTAAAAACAAGAACCCCTTGAGTGGATTTCCTGTTAAATCAGGCCGTGGACGTAGGAGCTTGAGTCTCTGAACCACGTTAAACTCCTTGTGTTTTTATTGCTTTGATATTGCGCATACCTGCCATATTACTTGTTCATTCATAAGCATTTGGTTTATCAAGCTTGAATCAATCAGCCTGATCCTAAAAAAAGGGCACTGCCCTACTAATCACTATTCTGAGCAAAGAAATCAAGTTTTCAGAAAGCAAACTAAACAAGACTTTAAACTATCAGGGCTTACGCATTTCCGCACTGAACTTGAACTGATAGTTAGCCAACTGACCCGCACTAAGTGTAGTCAGTAGGTGTGTTATCAGCTCCTAGTTCTTTACCACTCTGAGTAAAGGGGACTCAGTCAGGTTTTAAGTTTGAAAATTGGTATACGTGTATTCCCTCCCCATACACGTATTCCTCAGTCTTGTACCGGGACCAACATCAACAATGGGAAGACCTAGTTGAAAGCCTTTGATAGCAAATCTGATGAAGGAATATTCTTAGGATATTCTAAAGTCAGTAAAGCCTTCAGGGTTTACAACTGCAGGACCCTTGTTGTGGAAGAATCACCACATGTTGTGTTTGATGAATCTATCACTGAGTCTAGGGTAAGAGTGTTGGATCCTGAAACTGAGGAGGTCACAAGGAGAGTGACAAGGCTGAGCTTGAAGAATCAACCTGATCCAAAGGTCAAAACCGTGCCAATTCCATGATGGTACTATCTTTATAGGCTGAGAAATCGTGAAGATTGCCATTAGATTTGTAAGTTAGTTTATTTTACAATTTACAGGCACTCAATGAGAGGAGTACTCATTGATGACAATCAAGACTGGAACCTGAAGAACACAAGAGCACCATCTTGAGCTTATGGCAGTCTTTCTAAGCTGGCTGAGTAAGTGTCAGGATGAAGAGCATGATCTTGAGATCATTGCTAAAACTCAGCCTGTAGGGAACAGGACGACACTGAATATTGGGAAAAGAATTGGAGTACGGTCCAAGCAAGTCAAAAGGAATGTCAGCGCTGGGAAACGTATGTAGATGAGGATAAACCTGAACTCAGTAAAGACAAGACTGAACTGAAGAATGAGTTCTGACATTCTCACCTACCAGCTGACGTGGACCAATTAGAGAGCGCCAAGTCATGTACGGACACTGACTTGACCCTGACATCCCTGAGATTTCAACGGGCATGCATTTAATGCAATTACCAAATACATGCAAAGATGACTGCTGCGTGGAGATTATATCCGTTGAAGTATCCTACAAGAAAGACAACCTAGAAGGCTATCTCTTCCAACGGATAGTTTTCAAAGTTTCTTATAAATATAGAAGACCTTGGACCCAATCAAGGTTACGGAAAATTTCGATGCCAGAAATTACTCAAACTCTCAGTGCTCAAAGCAATCAAGCATTCATAGAAGCACTCGAACCATCTTTAATTTCCCAAGTATTTCTAGAGTTAGAGAGTTATTCTGTATTCCACTGAGTGTACTAGTCATATCATAAGCTTAGAGTGATTATCCATTTCTTAGCATATCTTTGTCTTGTAAGGATAATCACAACCTAGTTGGAATCAAACTGAAACCAAGACCCTCGATTTAGGTTTGTTAGTTGAGGGTAGTTGAGTGAGTTAGAAGGAAAGGTCAGTGAGAAGAATGATCTGGGTGCACCTTGGCACATTAAAAACAAGTCAATCCTATAGTGGATTCTCCTGTTAAGTCAGGACCGTGGACGTAGGAGCTTGAGTCTCTGAACCACGTTATCTCTCTGAGTTTTTACTGCTTTGATTACTACCTTATATTGCAATATTGCTAAGTCATTCATTGCATATCTTGTCAGTATTAAATCAATTAGCCTGACCTATTAACTCAGGCACAACCCTTCTAATCACGGCTTCTTAAGAGGAAAACAAGTTTTCTAAAAGCAAACATAAAACTAGTCTATAAACTTTCAGGGCTCACACATTCCGCACTGAACATAAGTAGATAGTTTACCAACTGACCGCCTCAGTGCAGTTAGTAGGTTTTTTATCTACCTTATGTTCATTATCACTCTGAGTAATGGGACTCAGTGAGGTTTAAGTTCAGAAAAATATGTATACGTGTATTCCCCCCCATACACGTATCACTCAGACTTGTACCGGGACCAACAAGTGGTATCAGAGCAGTGGTTCAAAAGACAACTGACTTTGAATACTAATAGTTTCAGAGGAGAAATTGTGGGTGGTCATTGAACAGATCTGTGTTTGCTTTTGTCATTTGAAAACTTACATCATCATGACTTCGAGGAGACTTGAAGTTTCATTACCTGAATTCTCTGTTTCTAACTTTGTCTATTGGAAGTTCAGATTAGAGGCACATCTAGATGCCATCCACGACCAGATGCCACGAGTCATCAGGGAAGGACCGATTAAGATCACTATCCCAAATATCAGAGAACTGGGATATGATCATCTCGACATTGGTGTACATGTTCCTAAGGAGAGAGCCAACATGACCAATGATGAGATTAAGATGGTGGGATTTGACAATGTGGCCAGGAACATCATTCTTCATACGGTGCCTTTTGAGGAGTCAGCGAGGCTGATGCATCTAAAGACGGCGAAGGAGGTCTGGGATGAGCTGACCAGGATGTGCGAGGGATCAGAAAAGATAAAGGAGAATAAGAGAAATATTGCTATTTAGAAGCTTGAAGCTTTCGAGATGCTGCCTGACGAGATTATTGATCAGTTGGAGTCAAGATTCATCAAGATGATGAATAAGTTGGTGATGTTGGGAAAGGAAGTTCTCAAAAGAGAAGTTACTTCGAAAATCCTGAATGCTCTTCCTGAGAGATGGGATAACAGTGTCATTATGTTGAAAAACACTCAGGATATGAGTAATATAACTTCAACTTTACTTTTTTTAGAGCTCAAAGCATTGGAGTACGATCTGATCAAGAGAAAGAAGAAAGTACAGCCTGAAGAGGAAGAGAAAGCACCTGAGAAAAGTGTGGCATTTAAAGCTAAGTCAGAACCCGTCGAGTCTTCATCAAAGTCACTGATGGAGATGAGCAGAGAAGAGCTCGCTGAGGAATATAGCATGATGGCCAGACGCTTTGAAAAGCTACATTCCAGGTTTGGTCGTTATAAAAAATACTATCAGGATACTCGTAACAGGAAACCAAAGGGAAGCCACCAAAGTTCCCGGAGGAATGAAGAACGGAGAAACACTGACCAAAGACGCGATCGCGGTGATGAAATGAGACATTCAAACCTAAAGCCCGATCGAAGAGATGATGAACAGAGACGTACTCGTGATGAAAAGCACGCAGTCAAGAATGACTCATCAAGAACCAGGGAACCTGACTCAAGAAGGAACTCTGACCAAAGAAAAGATCGAGGAGATAAGCAAGCAACTTGTTACAACTGTAACAAGAGTAGGCACTATCAGTACGACTGCCCAGAGCTGAGTGCGCGGGAGAGAGAGGACAAAAGGGCCAAGAGAGACCAGAGGTATGCTGACAAGAGAGCCATGCTCGCTGAGGCGCTACTGACTCGGATGGTCCTGAGGAGAGGTCGCCCGAACTCTTTTCTAATGATGAGTACAATGATCTGTGCCTTATGCAAAGGGAGGAGGCTGAGGTAATATCTAACTCTGTTTGTGGTTCACACACTAGTCAAAATCCTGAGCCTAGCTCAGAGTCAGCTAGAGAGATGGACCTTCAGATCTGTTTAGATCAATTGATGGTTGATTTCTCCAAGCTGCAGGAAACTAATGTCTTCTTGCTAGAGGAGAAGAAGAAATTGAGTACTGAGGTTCAAAACTTGAATGATCAACTCGCTCAGTCAGATCTGAAAGAGTCAGCTCAAATTGTGAGGCTAACTCAGGAAATTGACATGATCAATGCTGAGCGCCTCCCAAGAGAGAAGATTCTGGAGGAACTTGCTGAGGAAGAGCTGACCAGGAAGGAGGAGCTGAAAGTACTCAAAAGTAAGTTTGATGACCTCTTTGCAGACATGAAATCCTGAAAAAGAGTGAGGACTCACTTAGGCAGAAGGTTGCAGCAATGAATAAATCCTCAGTGGCTAGAGAGGAAATAAATAGCAGCCAGATGTCTAGGAGTGAGAAAATGGGGATCGGATATGTCCCTAAGAAATCCTCACAAGGTAAATCTCATGTTGCTTCAGGGAGCAACACTGAGAGAGTGTTTGTTCAGGCAGGCCAGAGTACAAAGAAAGTTGTATTCAAGGCCCATCAAACTGATAAGGGCAAAGAAACTGTTGATACAGTCAAGGTTGCCCCCAAGGTTGTGAAGCCAAAACTGAAGGGGAAGTCTAAGCAACCGAAGAAGGCCCCTGAGAGCTCAGGCCAGGAGAAACCTCAGCATAAGCAGAGGAAGACTCAGGCCAAGAGATCTCAGACTGATCAACGAGGGTATCATCATGCTTGTCAATACCAACAGGGAAGGCCAAACATGATGACTCCCCCATGGTTTTGGCATCCTGAAGCCTTTAACTGCTTTCCATTCCCTCACTTGCCTAGGGGGAACACAAGACATGGCTCTTATAAAAAACAAGCCCCAAGACCAGCTGCACCATGGCCTAGGAAGAACAGGAAGGCAGCCCAAAAGGCACCCACTCAGGCCCCTGTGACTCCTAAGCCTGACACTCATACTCCATCTTCTTCTCAGGCTAAGAAGAAGAAAGTCGTGTATGTGGATGTTGCAGGGAGACAAATTTACCACTCTGAGGCAATTAGGGTTGTGAAGCAAGTCTGGACCCCGAAAGGTACAACTGACACCATAGGACCCAATACCCAATGGGTACCTAAAGCCTGATCTGTTTGCAGGCGGCTGTGGATCACAACAAGAGAAAAGGAGACACAATCAAAGTTGTTTGGTACCTAGACAGTGGTTGCTCAAGGCACATGACTGGAATGAAGAGTCTTCTCCAAGAATTTCAAGCAAATGATGGTTCACAGGTAACCTTTGGTGATAACAAGGTTTTAGTAAAGGTTTTGGTGTTTTGAAAATAGGTACAGTCAGAGTGGAAAATGTGTCCTTTGTTGAAGGACTGAAGCATAACTTGTTATCAGTAACTCAGTTTTGTGACAAAGGTTTCAGTGTTGAGTTCTCATCGAATATATGTTCAGTCAAGGACAAATCAACACAAGTGCTTCTATCAGGTATTAGAAAAGGTAACGTTTATCTCGTTGATTGGAGCAACACTGTTCCTAATACTTGTTTTGTTGTTAAAAGCTCTTCAGAGCTCAGTTGGTTATGGCATAAAAGATTAAACCACCTGAACTTCAAGATTCTTAACAAAATTTCTAGACTTTCACTTGTTGAAGGTTTACCTAATGAAGTTTTTACCAAGGATAATATGTGCAAGGCTTGTCAGGAAGGGAAATAGGTTAGAGCGTCATTCAAGGAGAAATCTTCCTTCTCCACTGACAGGGTTCTTCAGCTCTTCCGCATGGATTTATTTGGCCCTATAACACCTGTGCGTATGAATGGTAGGAAATACACCCTTGTGGTTATTGATGATTATTCTAGATATACTTGGGTTATTATCCTGTTGAATAAGAAGGAAACACTGGTGAAGCTTCCAGAGTTACTCAGAAGACTCAGTAATGAGAAGAATCAGTCCATTACTAAGATCAGATCTGACAAGGCACTGAATTTATAAATTCATATATTTCTGACTTTTGTAATGTGCTTGGTATAGCTTATGAGGCTTCTGCAGCTAGAACCCTACAACAAAACAGTGTCGCTGAGAGAAGGAACATGAGACTGAAGAAAGATACCAGGACCATGCTGGCTGAGTCAGGATTGCCCAAGAAATTTTGGGCTTAGGCAATCAACACTGCATGCTACACTCAGAATAGATCCATGCTGAACAAACAACATGCACAAACCCCATATGAGACATGGAACAAGAGGAAGCCTCGTATCTCTTATTTATATATATTTTGTTGCAAGTGCTTCATACTCAACAATGGGAAGACCCAATTGAAAGCCTTTGATAGCAAATCTGATGAAGGAATATTCTTAGGATATTCTGAAGTCAGTAAAGCCTTCAGGGTTTACAATTGTAGGACCTTTGTTGTGGAAGAATCACCACATGTTGTGTTTAATGAATCTGTCACCGAGTCTAGGATAAATATGTTGAATCCTGACACTGAGGAGGTCACAAGGAGAGTGACAAGGCTGAGCTTGAAGAATCAACCTGATCCAAAGGTTAAAACCGTGCCTATTCCAAGACGGGATGATGACGAAGACCAGGATGATGATGCAAAAGCCACTCCTAACCCAGCGCATCAGGGACAGTTGAACCTCAGATTGAAGAACAGGCTCAACCTGAGGTAAGTACCGTCTATGAAGATGCGATCGCAGCTGAGACGGTTCCTGAGTCATCCTATCAAGGGGGAATCAATGTCCCTGATATTGAGCTTGTAAATCCTTTTGGTGTAGACTCAGGATCATCCCCTTCTGTTCAATTTCATGAATTCATAGACCCTGTAGACACTAATATTGCAGGTACTTCAGGAACAACTCCAGGCAAGAGAACATGGATAGAGAATCATCCCATTGACCAGGTCATTGGTGATCCAACTGAGGGAGTCAGGACCAGGTGGTTCCATGGTGAGAGCGCACTGTTCTGTTGCTTTCTCTCTGAGCAAGAGCCTCAGAACATTGAAGAAGCTCTCACTGACTCAAACTGGATCATGGCCATGCAAGAGGAGTTGAATCAGTTCACAAGGAATCAGGTTTGTGATCCAAACATTATTGATAAAGGGCAAGAGGTCAGCTGACCAAGCAACTCAGCCTAATGGGCAGATGAGTTCTAAAATTAAAAAACCCAAAAAACAGAGGAGGACTTTTAAAAGAAGCAGTCCCAGCAGACTTCTACTCAGTTGTAGAAGACTTTTAAGTCATCTGCCAGACCAGCTGGAACTTTTGATGGTTCTAGCAAGACTTATCCTTATCAACAAAATTTCAAGACTGTTGCATTAAGACAAGTTATTCCTTATACTGGACAAGCTCATAAGAGAAGAAGAGCCTCTAGAAGAAATAACCATGTCGAAGCTTCTTATGTTCAGTGTGTTTTTGTGGACTTATATGGAAGAAAGATAAGATCACCTGATCCAAAAAGGGATGATTTATTCTTGTGGCTTCTTGTTGGTCCCAAAAATATCCAGTGGAAAGCATTTTGAAATATTTTAATGAAAAACCAAATTATAAAGTAAGTACTAGAATTGAAATGCAGAAATTTAAAGTGCAGAAAATAAACAACACCAGGATTTATAGTGGTTCAGAACAACTTGTCCTACGTCCACTCTCCCTTTCTCAAAAGGGGACTCACTCTTCAACCAACTTACTGACTTCTGGAATTGGGAAGTACCAGATCCTTCGTACAACTTGCTTACTCCAACCTTTCTATATGATGAATAGGTTGAGTAAAATTCCAACTAACCACTCCTAAAGAGTATATACACGTGAAAGGACAAAGGTGAGTGAGTGGAGAGTTCGTGTGCTTTGTGCTCTTGCCCGAATCTTGTAGAACTCATCTAAAACACTCATATTTATAATTGTGAGAATTAACTAGCCGTTGGGATGCTAGCAATTCAAACAACCATAATTGGAGGAATATAATCAATCATAGATTGATTATATTAATTGATTAGTTGACTTCATTTATATTAAGATTGATATCAATCAATCAATTAATTGCATCCTCCTATCAGTTGAATCTCCAGATTGCCTCTTCTCAATCATCGAACTCCAAGATCTTCTTGTCTCTAGATTACATGTAGCCTCCATGTGGGTGAACTAATCCGTCTCCCTCATCTGGTCAGCACTAGTCTGGTCTGGGGAAAGTCTTCTGCCTCTGCTCTGGTCCTCTTCTGGTGAGGTCTTCTGGCAGACTCCTCTATTCAAGCTCCTCTGGCAGACTCCTCTGGTCAGGCTCCTCTGGCAGACTCCTCTGGTCAGAGCCCATCTGCTCTGATGACTCATCTGCTCTGGTGACTAGTCTGCTCTGGTGACTCATCTGCTCTGATGACTCATCTGCTCTGGTCAAGTCACCTCAGATTTCTTCCCCCTTAACCAAAGACTATTCTAGACCTAGACTAATCTATAGCTGACTAACAGGTTCAGCTAGTTCTATTACAAGTTCTTTGTTTTAACATCTTCAAAACATCTAACCTATATCCCAACACTTTCTAAATATTGTGCTAACCTCCTGGACCCAGAAGGGTACCAAAAACTTGATTGCCTGCAGATACACAAGAAGACCAGCTGATGTTTTGCCCTAAATATTAGCTGAGCTTATTTTGAGGGGGAAGATCAGTTGACCCAGCTTGCTAGAATCTCTATTTAGATATTTTAAATTTTCTTGTCTTGTTTTATTTCAGTTCTTTTAGTTTTAACATCATCAAAAAGGGGAAAATTGTTGGGATATAGATTAGATGTTTTAAAGATGTTAAAATAAGAACTTGTAATAGGAGCAGCTGAACCTGTTAGTCAGCTGCAGACTAATCTAGGACTAGAATAGGTCTTAGGTTAAGGGGCAAGAGAATTAGACAAGACAAGAGAAGTCCCAGACAAGAGAAGTCCCGGACAAGAGGAGTTCCAGACAAGAGAAGACCCAGACAAGAGGAGTCTTAAACAAGATGTGTCTTGGACAAGAGGAGTCTTGGACAAGAGAAGTCTTGGATAAGAGGAGTCTTGGACAAGAGAAGTCTTGGACAAGAGGAGTCTTAGACAAGAATACAAGATGAATCTTGGACAAGAGGAGTCTTGGCCAAGAGGAGCCTTGGATAAAATGAGTCTTGGACAAGAGGAGCCTTGGACAAGAGGAGTCTTAGACAAGATGAGTCTTGGACAAGAGGAGTCTTGGACAAGAGGAGTTCGGACCAGAGGACCTGATAAGGTAGAGGACCAGAGGACCAGATGAGGTAGAGGACCAGATGAGGTAGAAGACCAGATGAGCTCTACCAGACTACTCTACCAGATGAGCTCTACCAAGAAGATCTTGTGATCCAAAGATAAGAAGAGTCAAGGAAGACTGGTTGAAGATCAAAGAAGAATCAATCAAGGAAAGAGTCAACCAATCAATCATATAATCAATCAAGATGATTAATTATATTCTTTTATTTGTAGATGTTTGAATTTTTAGCTTTCAACGGCTAGTTATTTGACACCTATAAATAGGAGTGCATGGTGATGAGTTCGAAAACAAGAAAGACGGGCAAGAGAGCACAAAAGATAGAGAAACACACACACCATACACTCACCTTGTTCATACTAGTATTATATCTACTCTTGTAGGAGTTGTAGTTGAAATATTACTCAACCTATTCACCATCTTGAAGGGTTGTTGTAAGTTGTACAAAGGAGCTGGTACTTCCAAATTCCAGTGAGTAAGTAAGTTGGTTAGTGAGTGAGACCCCTTTGGTGAAAGAGACAGTGGACGTAGGATCATTATATCCGAACCACTATAAAATCCTCGTGTCTCTTTTATTTACTGTTTTTATCTCAGAATCAATCAATTACCCATGTCAGTCATATTCCGTATAAAACGGACACGTATATAAAAAAGTAACTGAAGCATTAAATGCTCCGATGCGCGTGGGTTTAAATATAAAAAGGCGCGCTTTTAATGAAAACGGAATGCATTTAATAAGAATTTTCAGGACGAAGGACTCAGAGAGACGCTTGAGATTCACAAAAGTCAGGATAGAACTCATACCTGCTAGGGAGACATTGTAGCACCCTGATACCTCGCTGAGTCGAGTCTGGCCTGAGTTCCCCCTAAAACCTACACTGACTGCTCTCCCGGATCTAGGAGTCCTAACTCCACTGACAGTTCCATAAATCTTGCTTCAGCCAAAGGCTTAGTCAAGATGTCAGCTCTCTGCATGTCAGTGTGAGTTTTCTCCATCCTAATATCATTTTTCTCCACATGATCTCGAATGAAGTGATGCCTAATATCCACATTCTTACACCTTGTGTGAAGCACTGGGTTTGAGTAATTCCTATAGCACTATTGTTATCACAATAGATTAGAACCTCATTAGCAAACACTTGGTAGTCTCTCAATTATTGCCTCAACCATAAAATCTTAGCACAACAACTACCTGCAGCCATATACTCAGCCTCAGTTGTGGATGTCGCCACTGAATTCTGCTTCTTGCTGAACCACGAGATCAACTTACTACCCAAAAACTGACATGTCCCTGGTTGATTTCCTATCAATCATACAACCTCCATAATCTGCATCTGAATAACCAGTCAGCTCTAAGTTGTCATCTGAAGGATACCATAGTCCCATATTAACTGTCCTTTTCAAATACTTAAGTATCCAATTAGCAGCCTCCAAATGACTCCTCTTGGGATCAGACTGATACCTAGCACACACACCAACTGCAAACATAATGTCAGTCCTACTTGCAGTCAGGTACAACAAAGAACCAATCAGCCCTCGGTACTCAGTCTGATTCACTGAAGTCCCTTCAGTGTCAGGATCCATCTTCCAATTTGTGTTCATAGGGATCCTGGCTGGATTGCTGTTTTGAACACCAAACTTTTGAATCAAGTCTCTTGTATACTTGGCCTGATTAATGAAAATCCCTTGATCAGTCTGCTTGACCTGAAATCCTAAAAATAAGTTCATCTCTCCCATCATTGACATCTCAAATTTACCAGTCATCAACTTAGAGAATTTCTCACAGAGCTGATGATTTGGTGATCCAAATATTATGTCATCCACATAAATCTGGACCAAGAGAATGTCACCTTCAGTGATCCTGAACAAAGTCCTATCCACGGTTCCCTTCCTGAACCCATGGTCTGTCAGGAATTGAGAGAGGGTATCATACCAAGCTCTTGGTGCTTGCTTAAGTCCATAGAGTGCTTTCTTCAAATGGTATACTCATCTCCAACCTCAAACCCGGGAGGTTGTTCAACATATACCTCTTCATTATGTATACCATTCAGGAAGGCACTCTTGACATCCATTTGATACACCTTAAACTTCTTTTATGTTGCATAAGCAAGGAACAACCTAATAGCTTCCAACCTGGCCACTGGAGTAAAAGTCTCATCATAGTCTATCCCTTCAGACTGACAATATCCCTTTGCAACCAGCCTTGCCTTGTTCCTTACTACAACACCATTCTCGTCCTTCTTGTTCTTGAAGACCTACTTAGTACCAATAACACCTTGGTGTCTAGGTCTATCTACCAGTTCCCAAACCTGATTCCTTGTGAACTGATTCAACTCCTCTTGCATAGCTATGATCCAGTTCAAGTCAGTGAGAGCTTCTTCAATGTTCTGAGGCTCTTGCTCAGAGAGAAAACAACAGAACAGTGCGCTCTCACCATGGAACCTTCTGGTCCTGACTCCCTCAGTTGGATCACCAATGACTTGATCAATGGGATGATCCTCTAGCCATGTTCTCTTGCCTGGAGTTGTTCCTGAAGTACCTACAATGTTAGTGTCTACAGGCTCATAAAATTCAGGAAATTGAACAGAAGGGGATGAACCTGAGTCTATACCAAAGGGATTAACAAGTTCAATGTCAGGGACATTGATTCCCCCTTGATGAGATGACTCAGGAACCGTCTCAGCTGCGACTGCAACTTCATAGATGGTACTTACCTCAGGTTGAGCCTGTTTCTCAGTCTGAGGCTCAATAATCCCTGATGTGCTGGGCTTAGGAGTGGCTCTTGGGTCATCTTCCTGATCATCGTCATCATCCCAACTTGGAATATGCACAGTTTTGACCTTTGGATCAGGTTGATTCTTTAAGCTCAGCCTTGTCACTCTCCTAGTGACCTCCTCAGTGTCAGGATTCAACACTTTTACCCTAGACTCATTAGCAGATTCATCAAACACAACATGTGGTGATTCTTCCACAACAAGGGTCCTACAGTTTTAAACCCTGAATGCTTTGCTAACTTCAGAATATCCTAAGAATATTCCTTCATCAGATTTGCTATCAAAGGCTTTCAATTGGGTCTTCCCATTGTTGAGGATGAAGCACTTACAATAAAATACATGAAAGTAAGAAATACGAGGTTTCCTCTTATTCCATGTCTCATATGGGGTCTGTGCATGTTGTTTGTTCAGCATGGATCTGTTCTGAGTGTAGCATGCAGTGTTGATTGCCTCAGCCCAGAATTTCTTGGGCAACCCTAACTCAGCCAGCGTGGTCCTGGCAGCTTACTTCAGTGTCCTGTTCCTCCTTTCAGCGATACCATTCTGTTGTGGGGTTCTAGCTGCAGAAGTCTTATGAGCTATACCAAGTTCATTACAAAAGTCAGAAATATATGAATTTATAAATTCAGTGCCCTTGTCAGATTTGATCTTAGTAATGGACTGATTCTTCTCATTGCTGAGCCTTCTGAGCAACTCAGGAAGCTTCACCTGTGTTTCCTTCTTATTCAACAAGAAAATAACCCAAGTATATCGAGAATAATCATCAATAACCATAAGGGTATATTTCCTACCATTCATACTCACAGGTGTTATGGGACCAAATAAATCCATATGCAAGAGCTGAAGAATCCTGTCAGTGGAGAAGGTAGCTTTCTCCTTAAATAACGCTCTGACCTGCTTCCCCTCCGGACAAGCCTTGCACACATGATCTTTGCTAAAAACCTCATTAGGTAGAACTTCAACAAGTGATTGTCTAGAAATTTTGTTAAGAATCTTGAAG
Organism: Ballota nigra; assembly: GCA_947034835.1. Taxonomy (NCBI): domain Eukaryota; kingdom Viridiplantae; phylum Streptophyta; class Magnoliopsida; order Lamiales; family Lamiaceae; genus Ballota; species Ballota nigra. Next base: position 124,852,940 of record OX344723.1, read on the forward strand.
TTTAGGTGGCTTAATTGTTTATGCCATAACCAACTGAGCTCTAGAGAGATTTTAGCAACAAAACAAGTATTAGGAATAGTGCTGCTCCAATCAGCGAGATAAACGTTACCTTTCCTGATACCTGATAGAAGCACTTGTGTTGATTTGTCCTTGACTGAACATATATTTGATGAGAACTCAACACTGAACCCTTTGTCACAAAATTGACTTACTGACAACAGGTTATGCTTCAGTCCTTCCACAAAGGACACATTCTCCACTCTGATTGTACCTATTATCAAGACACCAAAACCTTTAGTAACACCTTTTGAGTTATCACCAAAGGTTACCTGTGGACCATCTTTAGCTTAAAACTCTTGGAGAAGACTCTTCATTCCAGTCATATGCCTTGAGCATCCGCTGTCTAGGTACCAAATAACTTGTTTGAGTCTCCTCTCCTCTTGTTGTAATCCGAAGCCGCCTGCAAGCAAATCAGGCTTTAGGTACCCATTGGGTGTTGGGTCCTATTGTGTCAGCTGTACCCTTCGGGATCCAGACTTGCTTAACTACCTTGATTGCCTCAGAGTGGTAAATCTGTCTCCCTGAAACATAACCATACACAACTTTCTTCTTCTTTGCCTGAGAGGAAGATGGTGTATGAGTGCTAGACTTAGGCTTTACAGGAGCCTGAGTGGGTGCCTTTTGGGCTGGCTTCCTGTTCTTCATAGGTCTGGGTGCAGCAGGTCTTGGGCTTTGTTCTTGATAAGGACCCTGTGTTCTATTCCCCCTAGGCAAGTGAGGGAATGGAAAACAGTTAAAGGCCTCAGGATGCCAAAACCATGGGGGTGTCATCATGTTTGGCCTTCCCTGTTGGTACTGCCAAGCATGATGGTACCCTCGCTGACCAGTCTGAGGGCTCTTGGCCTGAGCCTTCCTCTGCTTTCGCTGAGGCTTTCTCTGGCCTGAGCTCTCAGGGACCTCCTTTGGTTGCTTTGCCTTTTCCTTGGGTTTTGGCTTAGCAACCTTGGGGGCAACCCTGACTGAGTCAACAATTTCCTTGCCCTTATCAGTTTGACGGGCCTGAAGCACAACCTTAGGTGCACTTTAGCCTGCCTGAACAAATACCCTCTCAGTGTTGCTCCCTGAAGCAACATGAGACTGACCTTGTGAGGATTGCTTAGGAACATATCCAAGTCATTTTTTCTCATTCCTAAGTATCTGGCTGCTATTTATTTCCTCTCTAGCCACTGAGGATTTATTCATTGCTGCAACCTTTTGCTTGAGTGAGTCCTCACTCTTTTTCAGGATTTCATGTCTGGCAAAGAGGTCATCAAACTTACTCTTAAGTACTTTCAGCTTTTCCTTCCTGACCAACTCTTCATCAGCTAGTTCCTTCAGAATCTTTTCTCTTGGGAGACGCTCAGCATTGATTAAATCAATCTCCTGAGTTAGTCTCACAATCTGAGCAGATTCTTTAAGATCAGACTGAGTGAGCTGATCATTCAGGCTTTGGACCTCAGTACTCAATTTCTTGTTTTCCTCTACCAAGAAGACATTAGTTTCCTGCATCCTGGAGAAATCAACTATCAATTAATCCAGGCAGATCTGAAGGTTCATTTCTCTGACTGACTCTGAGCTAAGCTCAGGATTTTGACCAGTGTAGGAACCACATACAGAGTTAGATGTTACTCAGGTTCCTCCCTTGCCATAAGGCAAACATCATCGTACTCATCGTCGGAAAAGAGTTCAGGCGACCTCTCCTCAGGACCATCCGAGTCAGTTACATCCTCAGCGAGCATGGCTCTCCGGTCAGCAAATCTCTGGTCTCTCTTGGCCCTCCTGTCCTCTCTTTCCCTTGCACTCAGCTCCGGACAGTCATACTGATAGTGTCCGTTCTTGTTACGGTTGTAACATGTTGCTTGCTCATCTCCTCTTTCTTTCCTAGGTTCAGGGTTCCTCCTTGAATCAGGTTCCCTCTGTCTTGATGAGCTTTCAGTCTTTCCTGAGTGTCTGTCATCACGAGTACGTCTCTGTTCATCTCTGTGATCGGGCTTTGGTTCTGAGTATCTTCTTTCATCACCACAATCTCTCCTCTGGTCAGTGTTTCTCCTTTCCTCATATCTCCTTGAGCTTTGGTGGGTTCCTTCAGGTTTCCTGTCACGTGAGTCCTGATAAAATTTCTTATAACGACCAAACCTGGAATTAAGCTTCTCAAAGCGTCTGGCCATCAGGCTGTACTCCTCAGCAAGCTCTTCCTTGCTCATCTCCATCAGTGACTTTGATGAAGACTCAACAGGTTCAGACCTGGCCTTGAACGCCACCCTTTTCTCAGGAGTTTTCTCTTTCTCTTTCTCTTCCTCTTCCTGCTGAACTTTCTTCTTTCCCTTGTTGAGATCATATTACAGTGCTTTGAGCTCTGAAAAAAGTAAAGCAGAAGTTATGTTACTCATATCCTGAGTGTTCTTAAGCATAATTACACTGTTGTCCCATCTCTCTGGAAGGGCATTCAGGATCTTTGAAGCAACATCTCTCTTAGGGACATCCTTGTCCAGCATCACCAACTCATTCATCAACTTGATAAACCTTGACTCCATCTGATCTATACTCTCGTCAGGCAGCATCTCGAACGCCTCGAATTTCTGAATGGCAATATTTCTCTTGTTCTCCTTTATCTTTTCTGACCCTTCGTACATCCTGGTCAGCTCATCCCAAACCTCCTTTGCCTTCTTTAAGTTCATCAGCCTTGCTGACTCCTCGAAAGGCACCGTATGCAAAATGATGTTCCTGGCCACATTGTCCAGTCCCACCATCTTGATTTCGTCATTGGTCATATCTTTCCTTTCTTTAGGAACATATACGCCAATCTCAAGATGTTCATACCTCAGTCCTCTGACATTAGGGATAGTAATCTTGATCGGTCCTTCCCTGAGAACACGTGGCATCTGGTCATGGATGGCGTCTAGATGTGCCTCAAGTCTGAACTTCCAATAAATAAAGTTAGATACAGAGAATTCAGGTAACAAAGCTTTAAGTCTCCTCGAAGTCGTGATGATGCAAGTTTTATGTAAAAGCAAACTCAAATCTGTTCAGTGACCACCAACAGTTTCTCCTCTAAAACTATTAGTATTCAAAGTCAGTGGTCTTTTGAACCACTGCTCTGATACTACTTGTTGGTCCCGGTACAAGACTGATGAATACGTGTATGGGGGGGGGGGAATACACGTATACCAAATTTTCAAACTTAAACCTTACTGAGTCCTCTTTTACTCAGAGTGATAAAGAACTACGAGTTGATAATATACCCACTGACTACACTTAGTGCGGGTCAGTTGGCTAACTATCAATTCAAGTTCAGTACGGAAGTGCGTGAGCCCTGATAGTTTAAAGTCTTGTTTAGTTTGTTTTTTGAAAACTTGATTACTCAATTCTGAAGTAGTGATTAGTAGGGCAGTGCTCTGTTTGATGATCAGGCTGATTGATTCAGGCCTGATAAAACCAAATGCTAATGAATGAACAATTAATATGATAAGCAAGCACAATATCAAAGCGTTAAGAACACAGGGAGTTTAACGTGGTTCAGAGGCTCAAGCTCCTACGTCCACGACCTGATTTAACAGGAAATCCACTCAAGTGATTCTTGTTTTTAACGTTCCAAGGTGCACCAAGATCAGCTACCTTACTGACCTATACAAACTCCTCCTACTAACTCACTAACTGAACTTACTACCAACAAACCTAACTTAGGGTTTTGATTTCAGTTTGATTTCCAACTAGGTTGTGATTATCCTTACAAGATAAAGCTTTGCTAAGGATTGGATAATCACTCTAAGATTAAGATATTGCTAATTCACTCTTTAGAATACAAAATAACTCTCAGTGAATAAGAAACACTTGGGAAATTTAGCTGGTTTCGAGTGCTTCTTCTAAAGAGTGAATGATTTGATTGGTTGAGAGTTTGAGTAATTTATGGCTTGGAAATTTCCCGTAACCTTGAATGGGCTCAAGGTCTTCTGTATTTATAGGTGATTTGAAAACTATCCGTTGGAAGAGATAGCCTTCTAGTCATCTATGTAGAGTGGCTCAAACGGATATATTTCCCATGCAGCAGCCGTCCTTACATGAATTTGGTAACTTGCATTTAATGCGCCATTTAATGCTTGCCCATTGAATATGCAGTCTGAAGTCAGTCTTCGTGTCAGGTTCCGTACGTGCATGTCCTTCCCGGATTGGTCCACGTCATCAGGTTGGTGAGAATGTCAGAACTTATTCCTAGGCTTCAGGCTTGTCTTATTAAGTTCTTTTTTTCTCGAGCACAACGGTCTTGTCCTGACGCTGACATTCCTTTTACGTTGCTTGGCTCTACTCCAAGTCTTTCCCATAAACTCAGTATCATCCTGTTCCCTCCAGGACTGAGTTAGTAATGACCTCAGGGTCATACTCTTCATCACTGACACTTACTCAGCCAGCTTAGAAGACTGCCATAAGTTCAGGATGGTGCTCTTCGTCTTCAGGCTCTTAGTCTTGATTGTCATCAGTGAGTTCCCCTCTCACTGAGTACCTGTGAAGTGTAAAATAGCTAAGTACAAAACCTAACCAAGACTAGCCTGACTAAGACAAACTAAGGCAAATCATCTTTTCAGGGGCTTTGGGATCTTAATCAAAACTGACAATGTCCCAACACTGAGCGTCTTCCAAGAGAGAAGATTCTGAAAGATTTGGCTGAAGAAGAGTTGGTCAGGAAGGAAGAACTGGAAGCACTCAAGAGTAAGTTTGATGACCTCTTTGCCAGACATGAAATCCTGAAAAAGAGTGAGGACTCTCTCAAGCAAAAGGTTGCAGCAATGAATAAATTCTCAGTGGCTAGAGAGGAAATAAATAGCAGCCAGATGCTAGGGAACGAGAAAAAGGGGCTTGGATATGTCCCTAAGAAATCCTCACAGGGTCAGTCTCATGTTGCTTCAGGGAGCAACACTGAGAGAGTGTTTGTCCAAGTAGGCAAGGGTACAAAAAGAGTTGTATTCAAAGTCTACAAAATTGATAAGGGTAAAGAAACTGCTGAGACAGTCAGGGTAGCCCCAAAAGTTGTCAAGCCAAAACCTAAGGGAAAGGCAAAGCAACCAAAGGAGGCCCCTGATAGCTCAGGCCAGAAGAAACCTCAGCGTAAGCCGAAGAGGACTCAGGCCAAGAGCACTCAGACTGCCTCAACAGAGGTATTATCATGCATGGAAATACCCTCAGGAAAGGTCAGGCATGATGACATCTCCATGGTTTTGGCATCATAAAGCCTATAACTGCTTTCAATTCCCTCACTTGCCTAGGGGGAACCAAAAGCAAGGCCCTTATCAGGAACAAACCTCAAGACCTGCTGCACCAAGGCCTAGGAAGAACAGGAAGCCAGCCCAAAAGGCACCCACTCAAGCTCCTGTGAAGCCTAAGCCTAAAACTCATACACCATCTTCTTCTCAGGCTACGAAGAAGAAAGTAGTGTATGTGGATGTTTCAGGGAAACAAATCTACCACTCTGAGGCAAACAAGGTAGTAAATCAGGTCTGGATCCCGAAAGGTACAACAGACACAATAGGACCAAACACCCAATGGGTACCTAAGACCTGATCTGTTTGCAGGCGGCTGTGGATCACAACAAGAGGAGAGGAGACAATCAAAGTTATTTGGTACCTAGACAGCGGATGCTCAAGGCATATGACTGGAATGAAGAGTCTTCTCCAAGAATTTCAGGCTAAGGATAGTCCACAGGTAACCTTTGGTGATAACTCAAAAGGTTTTACTAAAGGATTTGGTGTCTTAAAAATAGGTACAGTCAGAGTGGAAAATGTGTCCTACGTAGAAGGACTGAAGTATAACTTGTTGTCAGTAAGTCAATTCTGTGACAAAGGTTTCAGTGTTGAGTTCTCATCGAATATATGTTCAGTCAAGGACAAATCAACACTAGTGCTTCTATCAGGTATTAGGAAAGGTAATGTTTATCTTGCTGATTGGAGTTGCACTATTCCTAATACTTGTTTTGTTGCTAAAAGCTCTTCAGAGCTCAGTTAGTTATGGCATAAAAGATTAAACTGCATGAACTTCAAGATTCTTAACAAAACTTCTAGACTTTCTCTTGTAGAAGGTTTACCTAATGAAGTTTTTAGCAAGGATCATATGTGCAAGGTTTGTCAGGAAGGGAAGTGGGTCAGAGCATCATTCAAGGAGAAAACTACCTTCGCCACTGACAGAGTTCTTCAGCTCTTGCATGAATGGTAGAAAATATACCCTAGTGGTTATTGATGATTATTCTAGATATACTTGGGTTATTTTCCTGTTGAATAAAAAGGAAACTCAGGTTAAGCTTCCAGAGTTACTCAGGAGACTCAACAATGAGAAGAATCAGTCCATTACTAATATCAGATCTGACAAGGGCACTGAGTTTATAAATTCATACATTTCTGATTTCTGTAATGAACTTGGTATTGCTCATGAGACTTCTGCAGCTAGAACCCTACAATAGAACGGTGTCGCTGAAAGGAGGAACATGACACTGAAGGAAGCTGCCAGGACCATGCTGGCTGATTCAGGATTGCCCAAGAAATTCTGGGCTGAGGTAATCAACACTGCATGCTACACTCAAAACAGGTCCATGCTGAACAAACAACATGCACAGACCCCATATGAGACATGGAACAAGAGGAAGCCTCGTATCTCTTATTTCCATATATTTGGTTGCAAGTGCTTCATCCTCAACAATGGGAAGACCCAGTTGAAGGCCTTTGAAAGAAAATCTGATGAAGGAATATTCTTGGGATATTCTGAAGTCAGTAAAGTCTTCAGGGTTTACAACTGTAGGACCCTTGTTGTGGAAGAAACACCATATATTGTGTTTGATGAATCTGTCACTGAGTCTAGGATAAGAGTGTTGGATCCTGACACTGAGGAGGTCACAAGGAGAGTGACAAGGCTAAGCTTGAGGAATCAACCTGATCCAAAGGTCAAAACCATGTCAATTCCAAGATGGGATGATGATGATGATCAGGATGAGGATACATAAGCCACTCCTAAGCCTAACTCATCAGGGATAGTTGAGCCTCAGACTGAGGAACAGGCTCAACCTGAGGTAAGTACTATTTATGAAGATGCGGTCGCAGCTGAGACGGTTCCTGAGATATCTCGTCAAGGGGGAATCAATGTCCCTGACATTGAGCTTGTAAATCCCTTTGGTATAGACTCAGGATCATCCCCTTCTGTTCAATATCCTGAATTCTATGAGCCTGTAGACACTAACATTGCAGGTACTTCAGGAACAACTCCAGGCAAGAGAACATGGCTAGAGGATCATCCCATTGACCAAGTCATTGGTGATCCAACTGAGGGAGTCAGGACCAGATGGTTCCATGGTGAGAGCACACTGTTCTATTGATTTCTCTCTGAGCAAGAGCCTCAGAACATTGAAGAAGTTCTCACTGACTCAAACTGGATCATGACCATGCAAGAGGAGTTGAATCAGTTCACAAGGAATTAGGTTTGGGAACTGATAGATAGACCTAGGCATTAAGGTGTTATTGGTACCAAGTGGGTCTTCAAGAACAAGAAGGATGAGAATTGTGTTGTAGTAAGGAACAAGGCAAGGCTGGTTGCAAAGGGGTATTGTTAGTCTAAAGGAATAGACTATGATGAGACCTTTGCTCCAGTTGCTAGGTAGGAAGCTATCATGTTGTTCATTGCATATGCAACATACAAGAAGTTTAAGGTGTATCAAATGGACGTCAAGAGTGCCTTCCTGAATGGTGTACTCAATGAAGACGTATATGTTGAACAACCTCCCGGGTTTGAGGTTGGAGATAGAGTATACCATTTGAAGAAAGCACTCTATGGACTTAAGCAAACTTCTAGAGCTTGGTATGATACCCTCTCTCAGTTCCTGACTGACCACGGGTTCAGGAAGGGAACCATGGATAGGACTTTGTTCAGGATCACTGAAGGCGATGACATTCTCTTGGTCCAGATTTATGTGGATGACATAGTATTTGGATCACCAAATCATCAGCTCTGTGAGAAATTCTCTAAGTTGATGACTAGTAAATTTGAGATGTTAATGATGGAAGAGATGAACTTTATTTTAGGATTGCAGGTCAAGCAGACGGATCAAGGGGTTTTCATTAATCAGGCCAAGTATACAAGAGACTTGATTCAGAAGTTTGGAGTTCAGAATAGCAATCCGGCTAGGATCCCAATGAACACAAATTGGAAGATGGATCCTGACACGGAAGGAGCTTCAATAAATCAGACTGAGTACCGAGGGCTGATTGGATCATTGTTGTACCTGACTGCAAGTAGGCCTGACATTACTTTTGCAGTTGGTGTGTGTGCTAGGTATCAGTCTAACCCCAAGAGAAGTCATCTAGAGGTTGCCAAAAGGATACTTAAGTATTTTAAAAGGACAGTCAATATGGGACTATGGTATCCCTCTGATGACAATTCAGACACTGATTATGGAGGTTGTAGGATTGATAGGAAATCAACCTCAGGGACATGTCAGTTTTTGGGAAGCAAGTTGATCTCATAGTTCAGCAAGAAGCAAAATTCAGTGGCGACATCCACAACAGAGGCTGAGTTGTTGGGACATTGTCAGTTTTGATTAAGATCTCAAAGCCCCTGAAAAGATGTTTACCTTAATCTGTCTTTGTCAGGCTAGTCTTGGTTAGGTTTTATACTTAGTCATTTTACACTTCACAGGTACTCAGTGAGAGGAGAACCCACTGGTGACAATCAAGACTCAGAGCCTGAAGACGATGAGCACCATCCTGAACTTATGGCAGTCCTCTAAGCTGGCTGAGTAAGTGTCAGTGATGAAGAGTATGACCCTGAGGTCATTACTAACTCAGTCTTGAAGGGAACAGGATGTCACTGAGTTTATGGAAAGACTTGGAGTAGAGCCAAGCAATGCAAAAGGAATTTCAGCGTCAGGACAAGACCGGTGAACCCAAGATAAAATGAACTTAAAGAGACAAGCCTGAAACTCAGGAATAAGTTCTGACATTCTCACCAACCTGATGACGTGGACCAATCCTGGAAGGACACGCACGTACGGAACCTGACAAGTTGACTGAATTCAGACTGCATGTTCAACGGGCAAGCATTCAATGTGCATTTAATGCAAATACCAAATCCATACAAGGACGGCTGCTGCATGAAGATATGTCCGTTTGAATCCACTCTACATAGATGTCTTGAAGGCTATCTCTCCAACGGATAGTTTTTCAAATCACCTATAAATACAGAAGACCTTGAACCCATTCAAGGTTACGGGAATTTTCCAAGCCAGAAATTACTCAAACTCTCAAGCATTCAGCCTTTAAGAGAAGCACTCGAAACCATCTAAATTTCCCAAGTGTTTCTTAGCAACTGAGAGTTATTCTGTATTCCAAGAGCTAAATAGCATTATCTTAAGCTTAGAGAGATTATCCAATCCTTAGCATAGCTTTGCCTTGTAAGGATAATCTCAACCTAGTTGGAATCCAAACTGAAACCAAAACCCTAAGTTAGGTTTGTTGGGAGTAAGTCAGTTAGTGTGTTAGTAAGGGAGTTTGTATAGATCAGTGAGGTTAGCTGGTCTTGGTGCACCTTGGCACGTTAAAAACAAGAATCCCTTGAGTGGATTTCCTGTTAAGTCAGGCCGTGGACGTAGGAGCTTGAGACTCTGAACCACGTTAAACTTGTTGTGTTCTTACTGCTTTGATATTGTGCATACCTGCCATATTACTTGTTCATTCATTGCATTTGGTTTATCAGGCTTGAATCAATTAGCCTGATCCTCAAAAAGAGCACTGCCCTACTAAACACTATTCATAATTGAGTATAACCAGTTTTTCAGAAAGCAAACTAAACAAGACTTTAAACTATCAGGGCTCAAACATTTCCGCACTGAACTTGAACTGATAGTTAGCCAACTAACTCACACCAAGTGTAGTCAGTAGGTGTGTTATCAGCTCCTGGTTCTTTACCACTCTGAGTAAAGGGGACTCAGTCAGTTTTTAAGGTTGAAAAATTGGTATACGTGTATTCCCCCCCATACACGTATTCCTCAGTCTTGTACCGGGACCAACAAGAAAACTTAAATGCAGAAAATAAAGAACACCAGAATTTATAGTGGTTCGGACCAACTTGTCCTACGTCCACTCTCCCTTTCTCAAAGGGGGACTTTCTCTCCAACCAACGTACTTACGAACCACTGGAATTGCGAAGTACCAGCTCCTTCGTACAACTTGCTTACAACAACCTTTCTATATAGATGAACAGGTTGAGTAAAGCTCCAACTAGAACTCCTAAAAGAGTTGTATAAACTTGAACGAACAAGGTGAGTGAGTGGAAGAGTTCGTGTGTCTTTGTGTGCTCTCGCGCGTCTCTTGTATCTCTAATGAACTCAACCAAAAACACTCATATTTATAGTTGTAGGAATTAACCAGTCGTTGGAAGCTAGAAATTCAAACAACCATAATTGGAGGGATATAATCAATCAAAGATTGATTATATGATTGATTAGTTGACTTCAATCAATCAATCAAATCCTCCATCAGTTGACTATCCAGATTGCCTTCTTCTCCATCAATGATCTCCAAAATCTCCTTGTCTCCAGATTACACACAGCCTCTAAGTGGGTGAACTAATCTGTCTCCCTCATTTGGTCAGCACTCGTCTGGTCTGGGGTCTTCTGGTCAGGTAACACTTATGCTCTGAAACTCCTCTGGTCAGGTTCATCTGGCAGACTCCTCTGGTCAGGCTCCTCTGGTCAGGTTCATCTGGCAGACTCCTCTGGTCAGGTTCATCTGGCAGACTCCTCTGGTCAGACTCCTCTGGTCAGAGCTCATCTGGTCAGACTCCTCTGGACCTCATCTGCTCTGGTGACTCTTCTGCTCTGGTCTGGACACCTCATCTGGTCACCTCTCATCTGGTCACCTCCTCTGGTCACCTCTCATCTGGTCTGCACAGATTTCTTCCCCCTTAACCAAAGACCTATTCTAGACCTAGACTAATCTGTAGCTGACTAACAGGTTCAGCTAGTCCTATTACAAGTTCTTGTTTTAACATCTTCAAAACATCTAATCTATATCCTAACAATTTCCCCCTTTTTGATGATGTTAAAACTGGAAGAACTTTAAATAAAACAAGACAAGAAAATATTGAAATAACAAATAGAGATTCTAGCAGGCTGGGTCAACTAATCTTCCCCCTCAAAGTATGCTCAGCTGATATTGGGGCAAAACATCAGCTGTTCTTCTTGTGTATCTGCAGGCAATCAAGTTTTTGGTACCCTACTGGGTCCAGGGGGGTTAGCACAATTTTTAGGAAGCCACAAGAATAGATCATCCCTTTTTAGATCAGGTGATCTTATCATTCTTCCATATAAGTCCACAAAAACACATTGAACACAAGAGGCTTCGACATGGTTATTTCTTCTAGAGGCTCTTCTTCTCTTATGAGCTTGTCCACTAGAAGGAATAACTTATCTTAATGCAACAGTCTTGAAATTCTTTTGATATGGATAAGTCTTGCTAGAACCATCAAAAGTTCCAACTGGTCTGGCAGATGACTTGAAAGTCCTCTGCAGGTGAGTAGGAGTCATCTGGTTCTGCCTCTTTTGAGAAGATCCAGACTGTCTTCTACTCTGCTGGCCTGGCTGAGGTATTTTATTCTGGGTATAACCCTTCTTAAAATTCCTCCTCTGCCTTTTGGGTTTTTGAGTTTCTGTACTCATCTGCCCATTAGGCTGAGTTGCCTAGTCAGCTGACCTCTTGCCCTTATCAATAAATTTTCTAGGCTGTTCTTCTTTCTGAACATGTGAGGATTCAGGTTTGGAATAACCAAGGCCTGTCTTATCATGCTCTCTTTGAGATGAGGCAGCTATGTGTGACACAACATTGTTTGCTGTAGTCAGCTGCTCCAATCTCATCTTGAGCTTGTCCTCACCTTCTCTTACAATTTTGTTTTGATGGAAGAGTTCATCAAACTTAGCTTTTAGCAGATTATATTCATTGTCTTTCTCAACATTTTCAACATCCAACCTTTCTATCAGCTTAACTTGTTCAATACATCTGGTTGTCAAATTAGAGGACTCTTCAACCAGTGTATGATTTTGTTCAGCTGGTAGATTAGCTGAGTTGCCTAGATATTGTGAAAGCTTCTGATTTTCTGCTTTCAGCTTTGAGTTCTCATCTTCTAACTTTTGATAAAGTTGTATAGAAGATTGGAGATCTAATAGCATTTTCTGCATATCAGACTCCTCTGATTGTCCAGAAAAAGAAGATGAAAAAGAAGAGAAAGTTCGATTACATACCTCGTCTGTTACAAGACATATCTCTTCGTCTGGTCCAAAATTGGATGATGAACCAGAAGCTGATACCTCTTCTTCCTCATCTGCTAAGCTTCTTTTGGAGTAACTCCTAGTGTATCTTCTACTGCTTTTCTTCGAACCCATTTCTGCAAGAAAATGTTAGCACAACAAATATTTGGGTTTTCAAAAAAATGGATCTGCCCTGGTGACCACCAAAATAATTTCAAAACAGTGGTCTGTAGGACACACTGCTCTGATACCACTTGTTGGTCCTTAAAAGGTTATCCAGCGGAAAGCGTTTTGAGTTTTATTTTAATGAAAAACCAAATTTTAAGGTAAGTGCTAAAAGAAATGCAGAAAACTTAAATGTAGAAAATAAAGAACACCATAATTTATAGTGGTTCGGACCAACTTGCCCTACGTCCACTCTCCCTTTCTCAAAATGGGACTTTCTCTCCAACCAACGTACTCACGAACCACTGGAATTGCGAAGTACTAGCTCCTTCGTACAACTTCCTTACAACAACCTTTCTATATAGATGAACAGGTTGAGTAAAGCTCCAACTAGAACTCCTAAAAGAGTTGTATAAACTTGAATGAACAAGGTGAGTGAGTGGAAGAGTTCGTGTGTCTTTGTGTGCTCTCACGCGTCTCTTGTTTCTCTAATGAACTCAACCAAAAACACTCCTATTTATAGTTGTAGGAATTAACTAGCCGTTGGAAGCTAGAAATTCAAACAACCATAATTGGAGGGATATAATCAATCAAAGATTGATTATATGATTGATTAGTTGACTTCAATCAATCAATCAAATCCTCCATCAGTTGACTATCCAGATTGCCTTCTTCTCCATCAATGATCTCCAAAATCTCCTTGTCTCCAGATTACACGCAGCCTCTAAGTGGGTGAACTAATCCGTCTCCCTCATCTGGTCAGCACTCGTCTGGTCTAGGGTCTTCTGGTCAGGTAACACTTCTGCTCTGAAACTCCTCTGGTCAGGTTCATCTGGCAGACTCCTCTGGTCAGGCTCCTCTGGTCAGGTTCATCTGGCAGACTCCTCTGGTCAGGTTCATCTGGCAGACTCCTCTAGTCAGGCTCCTCTGGTCAGACTCCTCTGGTCAGAGCTCATCTGGTCAGACTCCTCTGGACCTCATCTGCTCTGGTGACTCTTCTGCTCTGGTCTGGACACCTCATCTGGTCACCTCTCATCTGGTCACCTCCTCTGATCAGACTCCTCTGGTCACCTCTCATCTGGTCTGCACAGATTTCTTCCCCCTTAACCAAAGACCTATTCTAGACCTAGACTAATCTGTAGCTGACTAACAGGTTCAGCTAGTCCTATTACAAGTTCTTGTTTTAATATCTTCAAAACATCTAATCTATATCCTAACAGTGATGCATTTACTTCCAAAATTCATGCCAAGGCACGTTTATGTGTTTTATTTACTCGATACTTACAATTAACATATTATTTGCTCAATACATGCATATTCTTGAAACTTTATAATTTTTACATGTTCTTTATTTTATGTCTTAAAGTATTTGATATAGAAATTAATATAGTCCTTAAGTCTAGTATTTTATTCTACACGTTATAAGTTGAAAAATGAACGTTTCTTCAAGAAACGAATTATGTATCGATTGCTCGATGTTTTTTTATGATTAGTATATAGACTTTATAATTTATTTAGAGCCTTAGAAGAGTTTTAATTTTATTTCATAAGATAGTATAAATAATTTTATGCATAATGTACCTTAAAAGCATTAAATAAATTAGAAAATCATAATTTCTTTTATTTTATTTTATTTTTAAATTCAAAGCCTACATGTGTCTTAACTATAAGACACAAGATATCTCTTGAAACCTCCATAAATTTCGAAAATAGAAGATAATTTAGGAAAAGGGGTGAAGTTTCAAGAGTTAAGGGTCAAAATTAGAGAATAAAAGTCAAAATTTGCTACTAATTGTAAGATGCCATGTGTTTAATGGCTTAACCTCCAAAATCATCCAATTTCCTCCACACTCTTCCTTGAAGTCGGTCAAGAGGGAATTTGGAGTAGCCTCCAAGCATGGTTCCATCTATAAATACATGAGCTTTCATGCAAAATTAATCATAAGAAAAAAAAAAGTTTAAAGAAAAATACTACTACACTTATAAAAAGGAGGAGAAGAGATTTCTTGTAGCTACCTATCTCGAAGTAAGCTTCTCTTCTTGTTTGAGTAATTATTTAAGTAGTAGTATGAAATTTATGCATGATATGTGAATTAATTGATAAGAAAATGAGTTTTGATGAGTAATTTGCATGTTATACATGTTTTACTTCATATTTGAATGTTTAATTTAATTTCTTCATGAGTTATGATCAAAATCATGTTTATTACTTGATTATGTATGCTTTAGAAGTAGAAATCATGAAATTATATGGTTTAAAGTGAGTTTAAGATGTTATGTTCTTCATATATGCATGAAAACCGAAAATCTGGACAACTTGTGAAGGAATTTCGTTTTTAATCAAATTTCATAATTTTTGGACTGGTATTCAATTCGTGGTGATTTTTCGAAGTAGAGCTAGGGTTTTGGACGAAATTACAGGAACAGTAGAAGTTTACTATGATCTGAGAATAATCGGTTAGGTTTTTATAGAAAACCAAAGTATGTTGATAAATTACATGAAGTTAGGAGTTCATGGTTAAAATTTCATGAGTATTGGACATGTGGTTGATTTATGGTGAATTTTTAAAGTTAAGTGACCAGAATCAATTACTGTGTGTTCATTATGAAATATTTGATGTTTGGTAAAGAGTTTGAGAAATATGAAAATATGGTGATAAACTTTATTGAGTTTTTAATATACTGTTAAAATTTCATAATTTTTGGACGTATGAATAATTTAATATGAATTTTCAAATTTAGGTGTGTAAATCTGTCAAATTCGAAATTTTGTATAAAAGGTTCGAAATGGTCCGGTGACATTTTTTTTTTTACAGTCGATATTTATTTATAACTTTTTATTTGATGATCTTATACACTTAATTGATATTTGGGTGTTAGTATACAATATTTGAATATGTATGGAGTTTTGAATTCAAGTCTTACAATTTACAAAAGTGAAGGGATAAGTAACAATGTTTATATTTTAAAAATTTTACTTGTAGGTACAAACCTGCAAGGTGGGGAATCACTTCGCTCTTCACCGAGTGTTCTATTATTATTTAATTGCACTTATTAAACGTTGAATGTTAAATTTTGAGTCTGACCCGCTATCGACTGGCCCCACATATAAGTCCAACTTTATGTTGGCAAGCATATAGTCCGGTCGTTCCGGCACCACGGGTTGGTCACGCCACCCAAGCATATACCCGGTGAAACTCCGGGGGCTCACATATTATAAACAATTGATGTTTAGTTTGTGCAATTAACAAAGAGGTTTTCCACGTGTTTTCAAGCACTTATCCCTTCCACTTTTAAATTTTTTCAGATGCTGTGGATCCGGACGTGGGCGAATGAACTCGGCAGGCTGTGAAGTTTCTTAAAGACTTTATATTTTCAAGAATAATAATTTAAATTTTGAGTTTGTAACTTAAGCTACGATCATATTTATTTACTACTTCCGCTGTGTAAATGTGTGGCGTGTGTATATTTTAATACAAAGTACTATTTTAGTAACGTTCCTACTTGTGCCACATCATATTTTCCGTACTATTTTAAGTGGGGGCGTTACACCTTTGACCTTTTTTTTCAGCCATAATAGATAGATGTACATGTAATGATATCCTAAAGCCTACCCTAATCCTATGTCCCATCCCATCTCATAACTCTTGTGTTTAATGCACACAAGAACATATCTCCCTCTCTCCTCTCCTTATGGTCAGCCAACCCACTCCATTTCCTCCTATATATACCCCTCCAAACCCTTTTCATTTGCCACATTAGTTCTTGCACTCAAGAGAGAAAAGAAAGAAAGAAAGAAAGAAAGAAAGAAAGAAAGAAAGAAAGAAAGAAAGAAAGAAAGAAAGAAAGAAAGAGAGAAAGTTAGAAGTGAGAGTAGAAGGAGAAGGAGCCATCTCCTCTCCTCCCCCTCTTGCCCTACACCACCACCACCTAGAAGGAGTGTTTCCCCATCATCTTGAAGCCAAGGGAGTGTTAGAAGCTAGGGTGTTCATCTTTGGTTCCTAACCTTCCAAGAAAGAGAGGAAAACTACAAGGGTAAGCCCTATAAACCCATTTCTCTTACTACTTTGATCATATTTTGTTTTGGGCATGAAACCCTTAGAAATGGCATGTTGAGAACATTTCCCAAGCTTATTTAAACTGTAAGAATGATGTATGAGGTTTGAGTTTAAGATTCCCCACGATTTTGAGCTTATATGATCGTTTATGAGAAAGTTTGACAATGTTTGTTTCTACCCGGGTTAGCTACTGCCCCCTTTTTGACGAACTTATTTCAAACCTTTATTGATATTGAAAAATTATGAAAATTTACCTGGATATATTAGTTGATGTATATAAGAAATTGTGAAAATTTTGTGGTCATCTGATTTATATTGAGGGAGAATAAATTCGTGGAAATTTATATGTTTGAAACTATATGAAACTGGGAGCAGCGAATCTATTTAACATCTTTGCCTCTTTCCAGAGGTGATAAAATTATAGAAAAATTTGGGGATGTTCCAATTGTTGTTTTTTTAAACATATCCAAAAATCGTAGCTTTTTGTGTAGAGGATAATGAGATATACCTATTTTAATATTACATGGTAAATACTTGACTGAGGTTGATTCTTTGTTTTCGAAAATTAATTTAGCCCTTTTATATGTGTTTAAAAATCTTAGAAAATTTTGAAGATGTTCTCCACTGAGTCTGGAATTCAATGTGAAATACTTGATTAATTTTGAGTAAGTTTACAATAAGTTATGGATTTTTAAGTAAAGTATGTACTGTATGATAAACTATATTATAAACCTCTTTTCCATCAAACATCTGGTAATGTTTCATAACTCAAATAACTTAGGTTTCTAAATGAAAAATATTAATTTTTAAGTTCTCTATAACATATTATAATTTCATGATTTTTAAATGAACCTACTGTGAGATATTGTTTTTTAGACCTCAATGTATACTGTTTTGACGAATGTCTTGCTATTCTATTTTCAAATGAAAATGTACTCTATTTTCGTAGATCAAATGACTTGGTACTCTTAATGAACTTTGTTCCATATCATACGATGTATTACATACTAAAATTTCATAATTTTCCAGTAAGAATACATGCCTTTTTAAGTTAATACATGTATGTATGTCTTTTGTTAAATAAGTAGCACTAGAAAGAAGGAATAACTGATACTTTTATAAACAAGCATGTTTTAGGTATATGAATGATTTCGTGTTTACTTGTCCAAGAATGTGTTTGAGTGCTTTACTTGTTTTTTTAGTGTTGAATGAACCCGGAAGACCTAAAACCCCAACCGGTGGACCCGTATTGAATTAGAGTAACCTTACTACCCGAAATGAACAAGTTTCAATGCCCTCCTTGAACTTGAACAAAACCCTAAGACTTTTTAATAGGATAGATGTTTCCCTTATTATAGAAAAGCCCTAAGTATGATGCGAAGTTGAGTAATAAACTAAAAGAATGAACGATGACTAAATGAGCGGACTGTATTAGGTAAAGTGGGGTTAGCTGGGAGGTTGCCTGTGTTCTAAGCAATCAAGAAGTTAAGCTTTAACTCTAAAAGTTTCCAGGTGGGTGACACTATCTGTATAGCTAGTTAATGTTATATGGACTGTTGTCAGTTTTCTGAAACAAACGTAATAAATATCAGTAAAAGACAATAACAATCTTATGAATGTGAATGGGAGTATGTGATTATAACAATGTGAGCATGTGGTATGTGATTTGTGAACTATGTGAAAGTTGTAAGGGAAGCTGATGGAGGGATAAGGACGGAAGGGACAAGGACGCGGTGGAGTCGCTACCGGTGCCCCCCAAACAGGGATAAGGATGTGGTTGAAAGAGTACCAGTGCCCCCAATCTTTTAGGGACAAGGATGCGATAGAGTCGCTACCGGTGCCCCCCCCCAATAGGAATAAGGATGTGGTTGAAAGAGTACCAGTGCCCCCATATTTTTAGGGACAAGGACGCGGTGGAAATGCCACCGGTGCCCCCCATATGAATAAGAATGGAGATTGATGGGCCTTTGAGTCATATGATTGATGGGCCTTTGAGCCATATGAATGATGGGCCTTCGGGCCATATGAATGCTTTGTTCTAAATTTGTGTTTATAAGTTTTATGTTAAAGAAAGCGAATATACGTGACCAAGAATTATAACGAACCAACTAAAAGGTGAAAATCTTAAAAGTATTATTATTTTGGATTTCCTGACAATCTGTATAACAGCATACAGGTTACCCGCTGAGATTTTATCTCACGCCCCTCTCTAAACATTTTCAGGTTATGATGCTGAGGTCCGGGAGCTGCCGTAGATGACTACTTCCCACTCTCGCTTATTAATTAAATAAACTACTTTTATCAAGATTGAGACATTATGCTATTTTAATACTACTATTAATCTTTTGTCACTAATGCCTCGAGAGTCATACCCCGGACTCGTCGGGATGTTTCCTTATTAAGTAATGGGATGATGGTTTTTATTAAGTAACAAACTGATGTTTTCTCAAATAAGTATTATGTTAAGTTCTTCCGCTGCATCTGTATAATTATATTTATTGTTTTATCTTTTATAAAGAAATTTTCTGGCTCAGTTTTTATGGTTCACTAAGTGATGACTCGGGTTTAGGACGTTGTGACCTCAAAGGTCAACTTTCTGAATTCCGGGGCGTTACATATTAGACACCACTTTATTCGAGATCATATGGAGAAAAAGGACATTAGGATGGAGAAAATTCACACTGACAGGCAGAGAGCTGACATCTTGACTAAGCCTTTGGCTGAAGCAAGATTTATGGAACTGTCAGTGGAGTTAGGTCTCTTAGATCCGGGAGAGCAGTCAGTGTATGATCTAGGGGGAACTCAGGCCAGACTCGACTCAGCGAGGTATCAGGGTGCTACGATGTCTCCCTGACATGTATGAGTTATATTCTGACTTTGTGAATTCAAAACGTCTCTCTGAGATTTCCATCCTGAAAATCTTTATTAAATGCATTCCGTTTTCTTTAAAGGCGCGCCTTTTGATATTTAAACCCACGCGCAGCGGAACATTTAATGTGCTCAGTTACTTTTTCATATACATGTCCATTTTATACAGAATATGACTGACGTGGAAAAATGATTGATACGGAGATTAATCTTGGCTCTTCATTTCAAAACGTTTCAAATTCAGGATTAATCTCAACCCCACGTTTGAGTGACTGACTCATTCATATCAATTGAGAATGCCATTTGAGAAATTTATGCAAACAAAAACGCACCTTTCACACTGAACTTTCTCTCGTTCAATCACACACTTGCAAATTTATCAAAAACTCTAAATTCTATCAATGGCATTTCTTGACACCACTTGGACCACGGATAACATCGAGGATGTTATCAAGAGCAAGTTGGTGAACATGGAACACATTCTGTCCATGGATGGATCCAGTCAATCCGTCACAGAGATACTCCCAGTCTTCGAGTGGATCGCGAACGCCAAGATGGAGAAATTATTCACGAAGAAACCCACCTCCGTGCTTCCGAAGGCAGTGGTGGAGGCATACTTGAATCTTTTCACTCGCAAGGGTAAATTATTCACCAGAGTTACAGTCTTGGTGCCTACTGGGGAGAAGGACCAAGATGGGGAGGAGCTTTACAACGTTGAAACACGTGACATCGACCTCAGGAAGACCGTGAAGAAGGTGTACAGGCTTCCGTGCTCAGGTATTAACCCCAAAAATTATAAGGAAACTAAGGAGGGTGAGCTCCTTAAGGAATGGGTAAAAACTGGGTCGCCGGAGTTCAGGGCGAGACAACACAAAGAGACGCTAAAACCAGAGTATCGTGCCATGGTTGACATTATCTCTAAGATGATCATGGGCACCACGGGATCGTACGAGCAGCTGAGTCTACCAAAGCTGAGAATAATGGGGGCTTTGGTGGATGGCATTGAGGCCAACTGGGAGCAGTTCTTCCTTGACCAACTGAGTCAGGCTACTCGGGACAAGCTTAAGAAGGATGACGTGTAGAAACTCATCTCAGTGGGAGTCATCCTTCCATTTGGCACATGGTTGTCCATCCTGATAGCTCACGCATGTCAGGGTTGCACTTTTGACTTGGAGGAAGATCTCTCCTCCAAGAAGGTAATGTTCACCACCGCTACTGACACATATGCCATCCTTGGTATTACTGACCCCAATGCTCCCCCATAGGGTCAGAAGAAGAAACCAGCATCCAAGGGCAAGAAGGTGGTGCCTGCCCTGCTGGAGAAGGTTGAGAGTCTCTTGGAGAAGGGAAAGGAGACTGAGAAGGAGGTTGCAGCAGAGAAGAAGACAGATAAGGAGAAGAGAGCCAGCTTGAAGGTAGTTCTTAAGGCGAAAGCCACTGCAAAGGGTGTGAAGAAAGGGACTGAGAAAGTCTCTAAGAGTGTCGTTTCAGAGGCTGAGGAGACTGACAATGACGTCAGATCAGGAGGTGAAGAGGTGGATAGGCCTTTGAAAAGGCTGAGGAAGGGGCCTAAGAAATCTTCAGCTAAGAAGCTGAGGGAGATAAGTTCAGTTTGGGAAGAATCAAGCTCTCCAAGAGCCTCTGACTTGGAGTACGTCAGGGAGACGATCAACACTGCAGAGATGTTGCAACCCGAATCCAACCCAACTGAACCACAACCATCAATCTCACCTATCACCGAGCCTACCACATCTCACCCCGATCAACCCAATCACCCTACTGAACCCAAACAACCCTCATCAAACCCTTATCTCACTCCAACCCAAAATGAGTCAGAGCCTACAAAATCATCCACCACTGAGCCTGACCATAACCCAGAACCACACACTTCCCTACCCAACCCTAAAGACTTTCCATCCTATCCCAACCCAAAAGACTGCCCCAAAACCACTACCGCAGGAGATTCAACTGATGAATTTCTTAACCTGGCGGAGGAGGAGGAGTTGGCCGTTGGGCTGGTGGGAAGTATGTATGAGAACACGCTCAGGGGGAACACGTGTGAATGGGCATCAAAGTGTTGGCCCAAATTGCACAGATATAGGAAGTTGTGCTCAAATGTCATCGAGCTTAAAGTCTGGCTCGACTTCAAGCAATCTAACATGCAAGAGCAGCACTTGCTTGTCGATGCCAGAGGCTGGGAGCACTGGGAGATGGAGGAAGCAAGACTGTGCTCGTACTTCAATATAACCAGCTGGCTACAATTGCTTAATTTTGAAAATCTAAAGCAGCTGGTGGATAACTTGAGGATTGCCAGGAAAGAGGACTATGAGGATGAGCCCAAGGATGACGGTTATGATGATGTGGATGGCCCTGACGGTCAGGGAGGAGGAGTGGATGAGAAGGAAGTAGAAGAAACTGCAAAGGAGATCGATGCAGTGATCTCTGAGCCTAGTGCTCGGGGGAAGGTGATACTGGGACTGCGTTCAAGGGTGGAGCAGTCGCTGAGACTAGCAAGGCTGGTTCAGCTGCCAATGACACATCAACCTATGAAGGGATTCCCTGCCCTGAGGCAAAGGAGGATAATGTGGAGGCACCTAAGGAGACTCCTAGTTCTGAGGGATTCATACCCAAAGTTCGAGCTGACGGGTCTAAGCCTGAGCGGGTGGACTTGATCACTCAACAACTGCCTTCAGTGCACCCTGAAGAGGGGACTGATACTGCAGGGGCTGGAAAGGGAAAACAACCAATCACTGACGAGGAAGAGGCTGACGATGATGAAGTGCAGATCACCGACATCCGTCAAGGCAACTTTACCAGAATCATTGAGGTAAAGCAAGAAAAGACAATTGAGAACTTGCCTGAGCATAGGGAAGAGATCCAGAGGTAATCCGGTGGACCAAGTCAGCCTACAATACGCTTGCCAACAAAGAGCTTATCGCACTAAAGAAGACGATGGTTGGTATTGCAAAGTCAGTGAGGCAGGAGAGAAGAAAGATGAAGAAGCAGTTCAAGCAGACTCTGACCCTGCTCTAAGAGAAGCACGAGCAGAGATTGACTAAGGTAGTGGAGCATCTGGCAAGTCAGGCTGGAGAGCTCTTCACTCGGGCCCTAAACGACTCAGTGGCCAAGCTGGCACTAGAGTCAGGGAAGATCGCTCAGATCTCTGAGAGCGTCACTCAGGGGTTAGCCAAGGCCGCTCAGGAGTCTGCTTGTATTTCTTCGGAGGCCAATTGGATCAACGAGGAACTGGGAAGGTGGAGGCTAGGATTACTCGGGCTGAGGAGAAACTTCATGCCAATATGGAAATTTTTTGGAAGAAGTTGGAGGCCAGCATCGCCAGTGTTTCTTTCGCAGGAACTGGGATCGCTACTGGAGTGGATATGTTGAAGAATGGAGTGATGGAGGTTCAGTCCTTAACTTCCTTCATCGTCAACAGTGGGAAGGAGGTCCTCAGAGAGGCTCTGCCCCAGGCCAAGGATTATGCCAAAAAGGGGGAAGAGGAGAAGAAAAGATCCCTCCCTGAGGCATCGGAGGCTCAGTATACTCCAAGGAAGTCAACAAGATTGGAGGTTGTGGCAAAGGCTAGTGACCCTTCAGAAGAACAAGTTCAAGCTCAACTCCCATCCATCCCTGAAGGAAGCTCAAAGCACTCACCACTTAGCACAAGGAAGAACCCGATTTCTTTAGACACCAATGAAGTGGCATCCTTGTGCGAAGAGGCTTAGGGTCTACCCCATGAGAAGAGTGAGGCTCAGCGCAGGACATAAATTGCTGAAAAGGAGAAGATGAACATCCCTGAGAAGAAAGTTGAAAAGCTTTCAGAGCTGACTGAACTTCAACAGAGGGAGTTGGATGATGGGATCATGAGTATGTTGAGGAGGAAGAAGGCGAAGCCTGAGCCGAGGAAGTACAGAAAGAGGCCAACAGTGAGGAAGTCAACAATAATTCAAGTCATGAAGCCGAAGGTGATACTGAGGGAAGCTCTTGTCGATGAGTTCATCTCAGAGACTTTGAAAGAGTTTTGGGTTGATGCAAGGGATGAGTTTGTCAAGCTCTGGTACGTAGTGAAGAAATGGGGTGACACTGAAGACATCAATGCCCACTTCACTGACTACATGATGGACAATCACCATGAACTGATTCAGAAGATCTTAGAGGAAGCTGGTACAACCAATGTCCAAGTGAAGGCTCCTGAGTTCATTGCTCGACCACCACCTCTAATCCCTGGAACAAACAAGCATGATACGAAGGTTATTATGACTGAAGTCTTGAAGATTGCCAAAGCTGAAGGATTTGTGAATCAACCTAAGAGAGTTGAAGAGCTGAAGGTCAGAGTCTATGCTGGCTATGGACTCGAGCCTGAAATGAGATTAGTTTAGGTGTTCACAACCTGTTGGTCCCAAAAAGGTTATCCAGCGGAAAGCATTTTTAAGTTTATTTTTAAGAAAACCCTTTAAAGAAATGCTAAAAGAAATTACAGAAATCTAAAGTGCAGTAAAGTAAATAACACAAGGATTTATAGTGGTTCGGACAACAGGTCCTACGTCCACTCTCCCTTTCTCCAAATGGGACTATCTCTCCAACCAACTTACTCACGAACCACTGGAATTTGGAAGTACCAGCTCCTTCGTACACTTGCTTACAACAACCTTTCAAGGTGAACAGGTTGATTATAAGATCCAACTAAAACTCCTAAAAGAGTGTATAAACTTGAATGAACAAGGTGAGTGAGTGGAAGAGTTCGTGTATCTTTGTGTGCTCTCGCGCGACTCTTGTCTGATGAACTCAACCAAAACACTCCTATTTATAGTTGTAGGAATTAACTAGCCGTTGGAAGCTAGAAATTCAAACAACCATAATTGGAGGAATATAATCAATCAAAGATTGATTATATGATTGATTGATCTCCTCCACTGATTGGATCTTTTAAGATTGATACCAATCAATCAATCAATCCTCCAATCAGTTGACTCTCCAGATTGCTTCCTTCTCCATCAAGATCTCCAAAATCTCCTTGTCTCCAGATAACACGCAGCCTCCATGTGGGTGAACTAATCCATCTCCCTCATCTGGTCTGGACTCATCTGGTCTAGGGTCTTTTGGTCTGGTCTCATCTGGTCAGGTAACACTTCTGCTCTGAACCTCATCTGGAAGAGGTCCTCTGGTCAGGCTCCTCTGATAGACTCTCCTCTGGTCAGAGCTCCTCTGGTCAGACTCCTCTGGTCAGAGCTTATCTGGTCAGACTCCTATGGTCAGGTTCCTCTGGCAGACTCCTCTGGACCTCATCTGCTCTGGTGACTCTTCTGCTCTGGTCTGGACACCTCATCTGGTCACCTCTCATCTGGTCACCTCATCTGGTCTGCACAGATTTCTTTGTTGGAGTTATACGTGAAAGTATGCTTTTACTTTGTATAACTCGTGTATCAAACACTTGGTTATGAGAATAATTATTTTATCGCATATGCTTTAGATATGATTGAATGTTGAATATTTATTGCAAACCGTTCAATATATAGTACATGTTACATTGTAGTTAATGTGGTGATACCCGATCACGGAAGACAACATTAACAGTTTACTTGTAACTAAACGTACAATTTCACGACACAGGTGGAATTGAACAAACCGCCGTGAAAGGTCGATATGTAAGGCTCAGATTGATCTGTCTTGACTAAGAGATTGCACTAGCACATTTAGTATGTGTTGAAGAGGACCTACAACGAGGATAAATTCTTCTGTTCTGAAATGTAAAGAATTAGACCTCAGTGGTTGTTGATTTCTTAATCTCCGTCCCTTAAATAGGACCGTGTGTGCTTAATGGTTACTGCTTTGATTCATGTTGGGTGAGAATCATTGTGACTTCGAACTTTGTGTCTTGGGCAGTAATATTAATCATACGACGGTTGCTAAGATTTAATACGGAGAAACGCGTGCGAGTATGGCTCGTGTGATTAGTCCCCTTGGTGGGCTCAGAAGTTTTATCGTACCAAATCTTGCAAGTGAAGAATCAGTTTCTTCGGTACGGATAATAATGTTGAGCTGTCTTTACTCCAAGGTGAAATATATTAATTAATTTAGAGCTATTCAAAAGCTTAATTAATTAATGGACTTGATAATCTTAAACGCGGAAAATAATAACCGGGAGCCCATATTATCGTAATATGGATTAAGATGGATAGTGCAATATTAATTTATTAGTGGTAATAATTAATATTAATGGGCTGAATTATATTGGGGCTCAATATTGAAATTCAGAAGTCCATTAGGAGGTCCAATCTTAATTCTCCTTAAAGGCCCCTCAAGTAGCCCAATAATGATAAAGTGATTAAAATAAAAAGAAAATATAATGCTGATTTTTTCCTATGTAATTTTCGAAAATTTAGTTTAATTAGGAGAGAAAAGATTTTGTTGATTTTCTTGGAAAGATATTATGGAAGATAAGTATTCTTGGAATACAAGATTATCTCATATATTCAAGAAGATCCAAATCTTGGATTCTCCCCTATAATTTTCGAAAAATACAAGTCATAAAGGTGAGTGAGATTTTTGTGGAATATTTTATTGTGGAGAAAAGAATATATGAGATATATTCAAGATTTCTTAGAGTCTAAGAAAAGATTTTCTCCAAGCCCAATAAACCTCAAAAATTTCGGCCATTACCTCTATAAATAGGGGTGATTATTTCATCCCCAAGTACATAATTCCATGTGTTGGAAAAATCAAGAGCATAGATATTTTTCTTTTTCCTTAGTTATTTAAATTATTCGATAGCATCTCCCACCGGTGATCGAACAAGGCGAAAGGGAAATACTTGAGAAGGCTTTTGGGTTGATAAAGCGTGTACGTGTTAGTCCCGTTTATTCAAAGGCCAAGTCTACAAGAGGTACGTAAGTCACATAAATTCTTGTTTATTTCGCCTAGATTTTATGTGAATTAATTCAACATGCATGATGATAAATTAGTTGTTGGAATTATTATTTGAATTAATTAGGATTAATTCATGCTAGTAATAATTGTATTTAAATTCGTATTTAAATTTCATCCCGAATAGATTCTGGGCACCCCTATTTTCCCAACAACTGGTATCAGAGCCACGGTTTCGGGCTCTGATCTTTAAATTGGAATTTAAATTGTTTAACATTAAAATTGATATTGGATAGTAGAATTGCTAGATCTTTTTTGCAGGTATCCAATTGTCATGGTTTTTAATGTTATTTTTTTTCATGCGTGTGAATTAATCATTTTTAATTCGATTCGTTCGAATTCATTTTTCTCGTGAGAAAATCCACGAGTAGATTTGTTGTTTTTATTTTGATTCGATCATTGTAATATACTAGTCTAGATCTAGTATTTATTTTTTTTGGAAAATAAATTGTAACCGGATCGTGACGATGAACGAAGAATTAAAAACGGCGTACCCGGACGACGCATACAAGCGTGGCGCATGTATGGACGTAAAATCATGCAAGGGGTGAGGAAAACGAGAACAAACGGCAAAAACCGGCGCACGGGGTGCACGGCGCACAACCCGCACGCGACGGGAGGCCGGCGCCGCGCAAGCGCGCGCGCGCGCCTCGGGCGCAGCCTGCATCGCCTCGGGCGAGGCCGTGCAGCGCTTCGGTGCCTCGGCTGCAGTGCCTCGGGGTGCAGTGTGCAGCGCTTCGGCGCCCCTGGCCGGCGCTTCAGCGCCTCGGCTGTTCTGGCCGAGAGGCGCGCGGGCCCACTCCGTGGGCCGACGCGCGCCGTATCTCGGGCCGTGGAATTTTTTGGTTCGTGTTTTTTTTCTTCCGTGTGATTTTAAACGTCGTCCCGAACCCCAAACGATGCTGTTTTTAATGAAGTGTTGCTGTTCGAGTGGGAGCGTGTCGAGACGAACGACGGAAAGCAACAAGGACGATTTTTCGCATCAAGACGTGAAGAAATTAAACCGTGACAATTGGATTCGAGTGCTCCAATGTGTTTAATTTTGTTTTGATGGATGTTTTATTTCGTGCACTTATTATTATTTGTTAATATGTGTTTGCATGAATTTAACTGTCCAAGAAAAACCTTACTTTCGAAAATTACTAAGTATGTTTTTATAATCGCAATTTTATTCCAGATATTAAAATTGGATTATTTTGGCCTCCATAATTTATTCATTTGTGAAGTTCTTTTGGAATACATTTCCCCCTCGGATCGGCCAAAAGAACGGATTTCACATGAATGAATTCCGAAAGGATGATTGTGGATTATTACTAGTGGCGGTATTGACCCTCACCACGAGTGACTTGCTCAAAGCGAAATAATAATCCTGTATTTAATTATGGTTATTACTTAGGCATAGGAAATTGATATTAACTTACTCCCCTCGGAGTCCCTGTCAATTTCTATGTGGTCAAAGTGGGAGCCAACTATTAATTTTGAATTAAGGATTTGTAACTCTTAAGTTTGTAATCCGCTTGAATGTATTTAAATGTATAGACCACCCCTCGTGGCGCATTTAAATTGTTTCAAGATGTTGGCTGATGCCTGATTATATTGTTTTAAGGTTTCAATATAATTGATGTGATCGAATTATGTGATAATTTCGTATTTTTCTAGATATTGATACGAATGTATGTTTTATTCTCAGTTCATCATGTCGCAACCTTTTTATCCACTGTTTAGTATACTTAAAGATAACAAACTTGTTGGTGAGAACTATGTTGATTGGAAACGTAATATGAAAATGGTCCTACCTGCGCAAGAACACTATTGGATATTTAGCGTTGACGTACCCAAGAAACCTAATGATAAGTCAAGTAATGGGGAAAGGGCGGTATTCGATGATTGGAAGCATTCCAATGAGCACATGAAGCACTTAATCTTGACATTTATGTCTGAAGATTTAAAACGCATTAATGAAGGCATTGAAGCGGCTGTTGATATCATGAATAGCCTTGAAGAGATGTTTCAACATCAGAACCCCATGGCGAATCTGTTCACCATTCGTGAGAAGCTCACGAAGCAAATGGTGAAGGGAACACCTGTAAGGGATCATGTTCTCAATTTTAGGCGTGAGTTTGAGAAACTCGAGTTTCTTGGTGCCGGACAAAGTGAAGAAAGTCAAATCGATTCCATACTCCTAAAGCTATCGAGTAGTTTTGATGGGTTCTTTTGGGAATACATGTTATCGGAACACAAGTTCACTTTAGATACCCTGCTCAAGGCTCTGATAACAGTAGAGTCATACTTAGGGAGTAAGGATGAGGCTTTGGTGATCAAGAGCTTCTTCTCGAAATCTAGACCAATGGAAGGTAAGATTGAGGAGAAGGTGATTGATCAGAACCATACCAGTAGACTCATTCTTGGTGGCAAAGAAAGAGCTTTTAAGCCGTACAGCGTGAAGGTATCCGGTAAGAGTAAGTGCTTCAATTGCGGGGAGAAAGGACATTGGAGGTCTACCTGTTCTAAGCCTAAGAAGGCGGGAAAGAAAGGTAAGTCTCATGCTTTAGTCGTTGAAACATATGTTGCGGCATATGCTGCCCACGTTTGGGTAGTGGATACCGGAGCAATTGATCATATTTGTTTCACTCTTCAGGGGTTCCAGCTAACCCGGCGACTTAGCAAGAATGAGATCACCATCACTTTGGGCGATGCTACGAGAGTGGCAGCCGAAGCAGTGGGAGTCGTGCACCTATCTTTTGAAGATAGAGTTTTAATTTTAAGAGATGTTTTATACGTTCCGAACTTTAGGAAGAATTTAATTTCAGTTTCTAAGTTGTTTTTTGATGGATATTCAGTTACTTTTAATAAAGTTATTACTGTTTCTTTTAAGAATGATACTATCTGTCATGGAACGTTGGTAAACAATCTCTATACGATTAAGTGTGCATACCACTCAAATAATGAATCTAATAACACGTCGATCATTCCGAGCAATAAAAGAAAGCGTTCTTCGGAGATGAACGAAACACTTCTTTGGCATCTAAGACTAGGTCATATTAATCTAAAGCGGATAGAGAGATTGGTGAAAGACGGATCCTTGGAATCACTCCAAGTCGAGCCGTTTCCAACTTGTGAATCCTGTTTAGAGGGTAAGATGACCAAGAGGGCATTTGGAGCCAAGGGGAATAGAGCCACGGAAGTGTTAGAACTCGTTCATACCGATGTGTGTGGTCCAATGACGATCAAAGCGAGAATGGGGTATGAGTATTTTGTCACCTTCATTGACGATTACTCGAGATATGGGTACATTTACCTTATGAGGCATAATTCTGAAACTTTTGATAAGTTCAAGGAGTTTAAGGCCGAAGCCGAGAAACATAGGGAAAAGAGTATCAAGTTTCTACGATCAGATCGTGGAGGCGAATACCTCAGCGATGAATTCTTGAACTACTTATCGGACGAAGGGATCGTATCCCAGTTAACCGCACCGGGAACCCCTCAACAGAACGGTGTGGCGGAACGAAGAAACCGGACTCTTTTAGAGATGGTCAGATCCATGATGAGTTATTCGGATTTACCCAAGTCGTTTTGGGGTAATGCCTTGGAAACGGCGGCTTACATTCTAAACTTGGTGCCATCCAAATCGGTTCCTAAAACCCCAATGGAATTGTGGACCGGGCGAAAGCCCAGTCTAAGACATTTGCGGATTTGGGGTTGTCCGGCATACGTGCTAGACAAGGAAGCCGGTAAGTTGGATCCACATTCGGAATTAAGGCTGTTTATAGGACACCCTGCGGGAACGAAAGGGTGTATGTTCTATAGTCCCAAGGATCAAAAGACCGTGATTAGTACACACTTTAAATTCTTGGAGGAAGACTATATGAACAATCGGAAACCTAAAAGTGAAATTACCTTAGAAGAATTGAGAGGTCAAACCTCGATACCAAGTATACAAGATGATGTACCACACGTCACATCTTCACAACCGGAACCCCATCGTAGTGGGAGGATTGCAAGGCAACCCGAGAGATTCATGGGAATTGGAGAATCTTCGGATTTGATTCCCGGCAATGAATCAGACCCATGGACGTACGATGAGGCAATCCAAGATAAAGATGCGGAGGCATGGCAAACCGCAATGGAAACCGAGATGGGTTCGATGGATCATAATCAAGTGTGGGAGTTGGTCGAACCACCCAGTGGGGTAGAACCCATTGGATGCAAGTGGGTGTACAAGAGGAAAAGAGAACCGGACGGAAGGGTAGAGACCTTCAAAGCGAGGCTTGTGGCCAAAGGGTATACTCAGAAAGAAGGGATCGATTATGAGGAAACCTTTTCACCTGTAGCTATGCTTAAGTCCATCCGTATTCTCTTGTTGATCGCTGCGCACCTAGATTACGAGATCTGGCAAATGGATGTCAAGACGGCTTTCCTTAACGGAAGTCTTGACGGGATAGATATCTATATGCAACAACCCAAAGGTTTTATTGAAAAAGGCCAAGAACACCTCGTTTGCAAGCTTAAGAGATCCATTTATGGACTTAAGCAAGCATCGCGTACTTGGAACCAGTGTTTTGATCAAGTGATTAAGTCTTATGGGTTTGATCAAAACGAGTTCGAAAGTTGTGTGTATAAGAAGCGTGACGGAACTGCAGTGGTATTCTTAGTATTATACGTAGACGATATTCTGCTCATTGGAAACAATGTAAAGGTATTGTCAGACGAAAAGGTATGGCTGTCAAAACAATTTGATATGAAGGACTTAGGGGAAACCGGTCACATCCTTGGGATCAAGATCACTCGCGATCGCAAGAAGAGGATGTTGGGCTTATCGCAAGCTTCATACATTGACACTGTTTTGAAGCGTTTCAGCATGCAAGATTCCAAGAAAGGTTTTGTACCTTTTAGGCATGGAATCCATCTATAGAAAGAAATGAGCCCTAAGACGCAAGCGGAGATAGATGACATGAAAGGTGTTCCGTACGCTTCAGCCATAGGAAGCCTTATGTATGCAATGCTGTGTACGAGACCGGATATCTGCTTTGCCGTGGGCATGGTAGCAAGATATCAAAGTAATCCCGGGAAAGACCATTGGACTGCCGTAAAGTGCATCTTGAGGTATCTGAAAAGAACTCGTGAGCGGATGCTGATTTACCAGTCAGATAGTCTAGTTCCCGTGGGATACACGGACTCGGATTTCCAATCAGACATAGACTCAAGAAAGTCAACCTTGGGTAGTGTGTTTTGCATGGGAGGAGGAGCCATTTAATGGAGAAGCGTTAAGCAGAAATGCATCACCGATTCGACCATGGAAGCCGAGTATGTAGCTGCTTGTGAAGCAGTGAAATAGGCAGTTTGGCTCAAGAACTTTTTAGTGGACTTGGACGTTGTTCCGAATTTGCCCGACAAGATAACTGTCTTTTGTGACAATACCGGAGCAGTTGCAAATTCAAAGGAACCAAGAGCCCACAAGGCCAGCAAACACATAGAAAGAAAATATCATCTTATACGAGAAATCGTTAAGAGATGAGATATAGAGGTGGCAAAGATAGCGTCGGGTGACAACCTAGCCGATCCATTCACAAAGGGTCTGCCTCAGAGTACATTCGAGAGATATGTGGATGGAATGGGAGTCAAACTGATTGCCAATCTGCTTTAAGTATAAGTGGGAGGAATTATTAGGTTAGTGTAGGTTGACATGAGATGTCACGTAGAGCTACTACACTAAGACATGCA
The DNA here is from genome assembly GCA_947034835.1 of Ballota nigra. NCBI lineage: Eukaryota > Viridiplantae > Streptophyta > Magnoliopsida > Lamiales > Lamiaceae > Ballota > Ballota nigra. The sequence goes on from OX344723.1 coordinate 124,884,986, forward strand.
TGATGTATACTAAAAGCAGACTTTAAGTATAAGTGGGAGATTGTTGGAGTTATACGTGAAAGTATGCTTTTACTTTGTATAACTCGTGTATCAAACACTTGGTTATGAGAATAATCTTTTATCGCATATGCTTTAGATATGATTGAATGTTGAATATTTATTGCAAACCGTTCAATATATAGTACATGTTACATTGTAGTTAATATGGTGATACCCGATCACGGAAGACAACATTAACAGTTTACTTGTAACTAAACGTACAATTTCACGACCCAGGTGGAATTGAACAAACCGCCGTGAAAGGTCGATGTGTAAGGCTCAGATTGGTCTGTCTTGACTAAGAGATTGCACTAGCACATTTAGTATGTGTTGAAGAGGACCTACAGCGAGGATAAATTCTTCTGTTCTGAAATGTGAAGAATTAGACCTCAGTGGTTGTTGATTTCTTAATCTCCGTCCCTTAAATAGGACCGTGTGTGCTTAATGGTTACTGCTTTGATTCATGTTGGGTGAGAATCATTGTGACTTCGAACTTTGTGTCTTGGGCAGTAATATTAATCATACGACGGTTGCTAAAATTTAATACGGAGAAACGCGTGCGAGTACGGCTCGTGTGATTAGTCCCCTTGGTGGGCTCAGAAGTTTTATCGTACCAAATCTTGCTAGTGAAGAATCAGTTTCTTCGGTACGGATAATAATGTTGAGCTGTCTTTACTCCAAGGTGAAATATATTAATTAATTTAGAGCTATTCAAAAGCTTAATTAATTAATGGACTTGATAATCTTAAACGCGGGAAATAATAACCGGGAGCCCATATTATCGTAATATGGATTAAGATGGATAGTGCAATATTAATTTATTAGTGGTAATAATTAATATTAATGGGCTGAATTATATTGGGGCTCAATATTGAAATTCAGAAGTCCATTAGGAGGTCCAATCTTAATTCTCCTTAAAGGCCCCTCAAGTAGCCCAATAATGATAAGGTGATTAAAATAAAAAGAAAATATAATGCTGATTTTTTCCTATGTAATTTTCGAAAATTTAGTTTAATTAGGAGAGAAAAGATTTTGTTGATTTTCTTGGAAAGATATTATGGAAGGTAAGTATTCTTGGAATACAAGATTATCTCATATATTCAAGAAGATCCAAATCTTGGATTCTCCCCTATAATTTTCGAAAAATACAAGTCATAAAGGTGAGTGAGATTTTTGTGGAATATTTTATTGTGGAGAAAAGAATATATGAGATATATTCAAGATTTCTTAGAGTCTAAAAAAAGATTTTCTCCAAGCCCAATAAACCTAAAAAATTTCGGCCATTACCTCTATAAATAGGGGTGATTATTTCATCCCCAAGTACATAATTCCATGCGTTGGAAAAATCAAGAGCATATATATTTTTCTTTTTCCTTAGTTATTTAAATTGTTCGATAGCATCTCCCACCGGTGATCGAACAAGGCGAAAGGAAAATACTTGAGAAGGCTTTTGGGTTGATAAAGCGTGTACTGTTAGTCCCGTTTATTCAAAGGCCAAGTCTACGAGAGGTACGTAAGTCACATAAATTCTTGTTTATTCCGCCTAGATTTTATGTGAATTAATTCAACATGCATGATGATAAATTAGTTGTTGAAATTATTATTTGAATTAATTAGGATTAATTCATGCTAGTAATAATTGTATTTAAATTCGGAATTAAAATTCATCCCGAATAGATTCCGGGCACCCCTATTTTCCCAACATTCTTCCCCCTTAACCAAAGACCTATTCTAGACCTAGACTAATCTGTAGCTGACTAACAAGTTCAGCTAGTCCTATTACAAGTTCTTGTTTTAACATCTTCAAAATATCAAATCTATATCCTAACACAACCTCTTGTAATAGATTAAGTAATTGTAATCATTTCTATAACATCAATGAAATCTATTGCTTTGCCCATAGACAAGAACTCATTGTCTTTTTTGTTGTTGTTTAAATTCTGTACTTAGCAAGAATCGCTCTATCACTGACTTATCTTATAGATAGGTTTTTACTTTTCTTTAAGTGTTTTGAGGATCTTTTCAGTGTTTTGGCATCATCAAAAGGGGGATATTGTTGGGACAATGTCAGTTTTGATTAGATCCCAAAGCCCCTGAAAAGATGATGTGCCTTAGTATGTTTGGTCAGGCTAGTCTTGGTTAGATTTGTACTTAGTCATTTTACATTTCACAGGAACTCAATGAGAGAAGTACTCATTGATGACAATCAAGACTGGAGCCTGAAGACTCAAGAGCACCATCCTGAACTTACGACAGTCTCTCTAAGCTGGCTGAGTAAGTGTCAGTGATGAAGAGTATGACCCTGAGGTTATTACTAACTCAGTCTTGTAGGGAACAGGATGATACTGAGCATTGGGAAAAGACTTGGAGTAGGGCCAATCAATGCAAAAGGAATGTCAGCGTCAAGACAAAACCGTTGTGCTTGAGACAAAAAGAACTTAATAAGACAAGTCTGAAGCATAGGAATGAGTTCTGACATTCTCACCAACCTGATGACGTGGACCAATCCAGGAAGGACACGCTCATACGGACCTGACACGAAGACTGAGTTAAGAATGCACTTTTCAACGGGCAATCATTAAATGGAGCATTAAATGCACTACCAAATTCATGCAAGGACAGCTGCTGCATGGGAGATGTGTCCGTTGAACAGACCCTACGTAGATGACCTAGAAGGCTATCTCTTCCAACTGATAGTTTTTCAAAGTCACCTATAAATAAAGAAGGCCTTGAACCCAATCAAGGTTACGGGAAATTTCCAAGCCAGAAATTACTCAAACTCTCAAGCGTTCAAAGCATTCAACGTTAGAAAGAAGCACTCGAAAACCTCAAATTTCCCAAGTGTTTCTTAACAAAGAGAGTTATTCTGTATTCCACTGAGCGTTCATTGTAATATCATAAGCTTAGAGTGATTATCCATCCTTAGCATAGCTTAGTCTTGTACGGATAATCACAGCCTTAGTTGGAAATCAAACTGAAACCAAAACCCTCTAGTCATGTTTGTTGGTTGAGGTTAGTTAGTGAGTTAGGAAGAAGTTTATAAGGGTCGGTGAGTTAGCTGATCTTGGTGCACCTTGGAACGTTAAAAACAAGCTAATACTTAGTTGATTATCCTGTTCAATCAGGACTGTGGACGTAGGAGCTTGAGTCTCTGAACCACGTTAAACTCCTTGTGTTCTTTATTGCTTTGATATTGTTCTTAACTGCTTATTCATTAAGTCATTCATTGCATTAGTTTTATTAGGCTTGAATCAATCAGCCTGATCATTAACTTGAACATTGCCCTTCTAATTACTACTTCAGAAAAGAGTAATCAAGTTTTCAGAAAGTAAACTATAACAAGACTATAAACATTCAGGGCTCACACATTCCGCACTGAACTCAAGTTGATAGTTAGCCAACTGACAAGCACTCAGTGCAGTTAGTAGGTGTGTTATCAACCCTGAGTTCTACACCACTCTGAGTTAAGGGGACTCAGTCAGTTTGAAAGTCAGAAAAATAACTCTCTAACAAAGAAACACTTGGGAAATTTAAGGTTTTTCGTGTGCTTCTTTGAATGTCGAATGCTTTGTGCGCTGAGAGTTTGAGTAATTTCTTAGCTTCAAAATTTCTCATCACCTTGCTTGGATCTAAGGTCTTCTGTATTTATAGGCAACTTTGAAAACTATCCGTTGGAGGAGATAGCCTTCTAGGTTGTCTTCTCGTAGGATTGTTCAACGGATATAATCTCCATGCAGCAGCCGTCCTTGCATGTATTTGGTAAGATGCATTAAATGCTTGCCCGTTGAATTGTGCAGGGATGTCAGGTTCAAGTCAGTGTCCGTACATGACTTGGCGCTCTCTGATTAATCCACGTCAGCTGGTAGGTGAGAATGTCAGAACTCATTCTTCAGTTCAGTCTTTTCTTTACTGAGTTCAGGTTTGTCCTCATCTACCTACATTTCCCAGCGCTGACATTCCTTTTGACTTGCTTGGATCCTACTCCAAGTCTTTTCCCAATCTCAGGATCAAGCTCTTCATCCTGACACTTACTCAGCCAGCTTAGAAGGACTACCATAAGATCATGATGGTGCTCTTGTGTTCTTCAGGCTTCAGTCTTGATTGTAATCAATGAGTACTCCTCTCATTGAGTATCTGTAAATTGTAAAATAAACTAACTTACAAACCTAACTAAGACTAGCCTGACTATTACAACACTTAGGCAAATCATCTTTTCAGGGGCTTTGGGATCAACTCAAAACTTGACATTGTCCCAACAATTTCCCCCTTATTGATGATGCCAAAATACTAAAAAGAACCCCAAAACACTTAGAGGAAAAGTAAGTCCTATTTATAAGACAAGATCAGTGTTAGAGCAATTCTTGATAAGTACCGAAAATAAATAACAGCCAAAAAGACAATGAGTTTTTGTCTATGGGCAAAGTAATAGATTTCATTGATAGATATGAATGTGAGTACAATGAATTCCATCTATTACAAAAGTCAGTGAACACTAGATCATCCTCATCTCAGGTTTGAGTCCGTATCCAGCGTAGACTCTCCCCTTTAGCTCATCAACCCAATCCATCTGGTTCACGTACCCTTCAGCCTTCACAATCTTCATGACTTCAGTCATTATGGCCTTAGTATTATGCTTTGTAGATCCAGGGACAAGAGGTGGTTGGCGAGTCATAAACTCAGGGGCCCTGATCTGGACTTTAGCTTGGTCAGCCTCCTCCAAGATCTTCTCGAGTAGCTTAGGATGGTTATCTGCCATGTAGTCAGTGAAGTGGGCATCAATATCCTCAGTGTCGCCCCACTTCTTTATTATGTACCAGAGCCTGATGAACATGTCCCTTGCATCCAACCAAAACTCTTTCAACGCCTTTGAGATGAACTCATCGACGAGAACAGTCCTCTTCACTGATTCAGGCACTTTAACTTGTAAAAGCGTAGTCTTTCTTGCGGTTGGCCTTCTTCTGTACTTCCTTGGCTCAGGCTTCACCTTCTTCCTCCTAAGGAAACTGATCACTGCATCATCTAGCTCTCTTTGTTGAAGCTCAGTGATATCAGTTAGCTTCTCAACCTTCTTCTCTAAGATCTTTATCTTCTCTTTCTTTGTAATTTCAACCCTGCGCTGAGCCTCACTCTTCTCAGGGGCAGATCACCATGCTTTCTCACACAACTCAGCTACCTTGTCAGCGTCGTATGTGATCGGATTTTTCCTTGTGATGACTGGCGAGCGCTCTGAAGACTCTTGGATGGTTGGCAAAGTAGGAACTTCTCTTGAAGGGTCATTACCCTTTGCCGCAGCTTCTAGCCTAGCTAATTTTCTGGGTGTTCTCAACACCACTTCATTCTTCTCAGCCTCCGATGCCTCAGGAAGAGATCCTTCCTTCCCTTTTTCCCCCTTTTTGGCATCATCCTTGGCCGGCGGAGGTGGTAGTGCTTATCTCGCAGCTTCTTCACCATTGTTGATGACAAAGGCAGTCAAGGACTGGACTTTCTTAACTCCTTCCTTCAACATCTCGACTCCGGTGGCAATCCCTGACCGTGCAAATGACACACTAGCAATGCTTGTCTTGAGCTTTTTCTCGAATATCTCCATATTAGTGTGAAGGCTTTGCTTAGTGCGTGTCAGTCTGGCCTCAACTTTCCCTGACTCCTCGATGAGCGTCTCAGACTTGGTCAGGATCTCCTCCATCGCCTGAGTGATTTTAGCGGACTCCTGAGCAATCCTCTCTGACTCCAAAACCATCTTAGCCGCTGAGTCATTGAGTGCCTGAGTTAATAATTTTGCAGCCTGACTCGCCAGGTGCTCAACTGATTTCTCCATCCTCGCATCATGCTCATCTCGAAGCTGGGTTAGTGTGTTAGCCATGATTTTCTTCATGGTCTTCCTTTCAGACTTGACGGATGATATGGTGGACAACATCAACTTCTTCAAACTCTTCACCTCAGAGTTGGCCACCGTCTTGAGAGCAGACTTCACCCATTTTAACTGCTTTTGAATCCCTTTATCTCTGGTATCGGCCTGAGCCTTAACCAATTGTACTTCATGCTGAAGATCAGCGAGATTCTCAGTAATCTTTTCTTGCTTGACTTGGATTATGCTGGTGAAGGTGCCTCACTGAGTTCCGGTGATAACGACTTCGTCATCCTCAGCTCCATCAGTCTGTGGCTGTTCTCCCTGGCAGCCCCTACATCTTCAGTCCTTACTTCAGGGTGCACTGAAGGCAGTTTTGGAGAAGCCATAGCCGTCTGCACAGGCTCAGCTAAGCTATCTCGAACCTTGGGAACTTGTCCCTCAGAACTAAGAGTCTCCTTGGATGCCTCTACAACATCCTCCTTTGTCTCAGGGTAAGGAGTTCCGTCATCGACTGTTGTATCATTGGCGGCTGAGATGTTCACAACATTCTCAGCGACTGGTCCACCCATGGCACCAGTCTCCTTCACACCTTCCCCTTGAGCCTCAGGCTCAGAGTTCATCTCATACAGTTCCTTCGCGGTCTCCTCCATCTTCTTTTCATTCGAACCACCCTGGCCGTCATATTCGCCCTCATCATCATCATCATCATTATCCTCAGGATCATCTTCATAGTCCTCCTTGCGAGCAATCTTCATTCTCTCCACCAGCTGCTTAAGATTTTCAAAATCCAGATGCTGCAGCTAGCTGGTGATGTTGAAGTAAGAGCATAAATGGGCTTCCTCCTTCTCCCAGTAGTCCCATCCTCTGGCATCCACAATCATGTGCTGCTCTTGCATATTGGACTACTTGAAATCAAGCCAGACCTTCAACTCTATCACATTTGAGCATAGCACTTTGTATCTGTTCAGTTTGGGCCAGCACTTAGAGACCCATTCACGTGTCTTCTCCCTGAGCATGCTTTCATAAATTCCAGCCATAAACCCTTCATCCAACTCTTCGTCCTCTACTGCATCCAGGAATTCTTCAGCCTCTGAGGTGGAAGGCTCATTCGAATCCTTAGATGAAACAGAGAAGTCCTCAGGAGCGGGTAGGCTAGGTTCAGAGTCAGGCTCATGGGTGTTTGGAATGTTTGGCACTGACTGGGGTTGGGGTAGGTCAGTGTTTGGGTTGAAGGGTTCAGTGGGGTTGGTGGGGATTTCAGGGTTAGGGGTGGGTTCAGTGGGTTCGGATGAAGGTTGGGATTGGGGTTCAACGGGGTTGGGTAGTTCAGGCTGGAGTATTTCAGCGGATTATATCGTCTCCCTTACCTGAACTAAGTCAGAGGCTCTAGGAGAGCTTGACTTTTCACCTTCCCTGACCGGGCTTATCTCCCACAGCGCCTTTGTGGGAGATTTCTTGGGTCCCTTCCTCAGCCTCTTTAGTGGCCTCACCTCCATCTCCGTTCCTTTCACCCTGACTTCATCATCAGTCTTCTCAGCCTCAGAACCGGCGCTCTTGGAGACTTTCTCAGACCCTTTCTTCAAACCCTTAGCCTTGGCCTTAGACTTAAGTACCACCTTCAGCTTGGCCCTCTTCTCCTCCTGGGCCTTCTCCTCTGCCTCTCTCTCAGCAGCAACCTCGGCCTCAGTCTCCTTGCCCTTTTTAAGAAGATCCTCTACTCTCTCCAGTAGATTGGTGACAACCTTCTTCCCTTTGGCTGCTGCCTTCTTCTTCTAACCCTTCAGTGGGGCATTAGGGTCAGCCATACCAAGGATGGTATATGTGTCACCCTCCGTGGTGAACATGACCTACTTGGAGAAAAGGTCATCCTCCATGTCAAAGGTACACCCTGAGCAGGCGTGGATGATGAGCAAGGATAGTCTGGTCCCAAATGGAAGGATGGCGCCCACTAAAATATGCTTCTTGTCCTCATCCTTCTTCAGCTTGTCTTGCGCGGCCTGAGCCAATTGATCCAAGAACAACTGCTCCCAGTTGGCCTTGATCCCATCTACCAAAGCCCCCATAATTCTTAGCTTTGGCAGACTCAGCTGCTCATGGGATCCAATAGTGCCCATCACTATCTTGGACACAATATCGATCAAGGCTCGATATTTGGGCTTGAGCATGTCTTTGTGCTGCCTCGCCCTAAACTCAGGAGATCCTGACTTCGTCCACCTCTTCAGGAGCTCTACTCCCTTGTTCTCCATGTAGGTCTTGGGGTTTATCCCTGAGCACGGAAGCCCAAAGGTTAATGTCACGCGCTTCTTCATTATATAATTCCCCCCCCCCCCTTCCTCATTCTTTTCCCCCGTGGGAACAAGAGCGGTCACCCTGGTGAACAGTTCACCCTTCCTTGTGAACATGTTCAGATATGCCTCCACTACCGCCTTCGGAAGCACCGCAGAAGGCTTCTTGGAGAAGTATTTGTCGAGTTTCGCCCTGAAGATCCATTTAAAGACTAGCAAAATCTCCTTCACATTTAAGCACGGACCATCCATGGAAATGATGTGCTCCATGTTGACGAGCTTGCTCTTGATAACATCACTAATGTTATCCGTGGTCCAAGCATCGTCGAGAAAAGCCATTGAGAGAGATTGAGAAATTTGCAGAAAAGTTCTTTGAACGAGAGAAAGTTCAGTGTGCATTGTGAGTATTGTGTTTGCGTAAATTTCTCAAATGACCTTTCGAATTGATATGAAATGAACAGCTACCCTGATGTGTGGTTGAGATTAACCCTGAATTTGAAAAGATTTGAAATGAAGGGCCAAGATTAATCTTAATTTCATTCATTTCCCCACGTCAGTCATATTCCGTATAAAATGGACACGTATATGAAAAAGTAACTGCGCGCATTAAATGCTCCGACACGCATGGGTTTAAATATCAAAAGGCACGTTTTAATGAAAATGGAATGCATTTAATGAAGATTTTCAGGATGAGAGATTCAGTGTGACGGTTCAAATTAAAAAATGTCAGGATTGAACTCATACCTGTCAGGGAGACATTGTAGCACCCTGATACCTCGCTGAGTCGAGTCTGGCCTGAGTTCCCCCTTGAAATCTGAACCTGAGTTCCCCCTAGATCCTATGCTGACTGCTCTTCCGGATCTAAGAGACCTAACTCCACTGACAGATCTATAAATCTTGCTTCAGCTAAAGGCTTAGTCAAGATGTCAGCTCTCTGCCTGTCAGTGTGAATTTTCTCCAACCTAATATCCCTCTTTTCCACATGATATATTATAAAGTGATGCCTATTATCCACATGCTTGCACCTTGTGTGAAGCACTAGGTTCTGAGTAATTGATGTGGCACTATTATTGTCACAATAAATTAGGACCTCATTTGCAAACACTAGGTAGTCTCTCAATTGTTGCCTCAACCATAAAATCTGAGCACAACAATTACCTGCAGCCATATACTCGGCCTCTGTAGTGGATGTCGCCGTTGAATTCTGTTTCTTACTAAACCACGAGATCAACTTACTCCCTAAAAACTGACATAATCCTATAGCCTCCATAATCTGCATCAGAATACCCTGTCAGTTCTAAGTTGTCATCTGAAGGATGCCATAGTCCCATATTGATTGTCCTTTTCAAATACTTAAGTATCCTCTTAGCAGCCTCCAAATGACTTCTCTTGGAGTTAGACTGATACCTAGCACACACACCAACTGCAAATGTAATGTCAGGCCTACTTGCAGTCAGGTACAACAATGATCCAATCAGCCTTCGGTACTCAGTCTGGTTCACTGAAGCTCCTTCAGTGTCAGGATCCATCTTCCAATTAGTGTTCATTGGGATCCTAGCCGGATTGCAATTCTGAACTGCAAACTTCTGAATCAGGTCTCTTGTATACTTGGCCTAATTAATGAAAATCCCTTGATCAGTCTGCTTGACCTACAATCCTAAAAAGAAGTTCATCTCTCCCATTATTGACATCTCAAATTTACCAGTCATCAATTTAGAGAATTTCTCACAGAGCTGATGATTTGGTGATCCATATATTATGACATCCACATAAATCTAGACCAAGAGAATGTCATCACCTTCAGTGATCCTGAACAATGTCCTATCCACAGTTCCCTTCCCGAACACATGGTCAGTCAGGAATTGGGAGAGGGTATCATACCAAGGTCTAGGAGCTTGCTTAAGTCCATAGAGTGCTTTCTTCAAATGGTATACTCTATCTCCAACCTCAAACCCGGGAGGTTGTTCAATATATACCTCTTCATTAAGTACACCATTCAGGAAGACACTCTTGACGTCCATTTGATACACCTTAAACTTCTTGTATATTGCATATGCATGGAACAACCTGATAGCTTCCAACCTAGCCACTGGAGCAAAGGTCTCATCATAGTCTATTCCTTCAAACTGACAATACCCCTTTGCAACCAGCCTTGCCTTGCTCCTTACTATAACACCATTCCTATTCTTCTTGTTCTTGTAGACCCATTTGGTACCAATCACACCTTGATGCCTAGGTCTATCTATCAGTTCCCAAACCTGATTCCTTGTGAACTGATTTAACTCCTCTTGCATGGGTATGATCCTGTTCGAGTTAGTGAGAGCTTCTTCAATGTTCTAGAGGCTCTTGCTCAGAGAGAAAGCAACAGAACAATGTGCTCTCACCATGGAACCGCCTGGTCCTGACTCCCTCAGTTGGATCTCCAATGACCTGATCAATGGGATGACTCTCTAGCCATATTCTCTTGCCTGGAGTTATTCCTGAAGTACCTGCATTGTTAGTTTCAACAGGGTCTATAAATTCAGGAAATAGAACAGAAGGGGATGATCGTGAATCTATACCAAAGGGATTTACAAGCTCAATGTCAGGGATATTGATTCCCCCTTGATATGATGACTCAGGAACCGTCTCAGTTGCGACCGCATCTTTATAGATGATACTTACCTCAGGTTGAGCCTATCTCTCAGTCTGAGGCTCAACTATCCCTGATGCGCTGGGCTTAGGAGTGGCTCTTGAATTGTCATCCTGATCCTCGTCATCATCCCATCTTGGAATTGGCACAATCTTGACCTTTGGATCAGGTTGATTCTTCAAGCTCAGCCTTGTCACTCTCCTTGTGACCTCCTCAGTGTCAGGATTCAACACATTTATCCTAGACTCAGTAACAGATTCATCAAACACAACATGTGGTGATTCTTCTACAATAATGGTCCTACAATTGTAAACCCTAAAAGCTTTACTGACTTCAAAATATCCTATAAATATTCCTTCATCAAATTTACTATCAAAGGCTTTCAATTGGGTCTTCCCATTGTTGAGGATGAAGCACTTGCAACCAAATATATAGAAATAAGAGATACATGGCTTCCTCTTGTTCCATGTCTCATATGGGGACTGTGCATGTTGTTTGTTCAGCATGGATCTATTCTGAGTGTAGCATGCAGTGTTGATTGCCCCAGCCCAGAATTTCTTGGGCAATCCTGACTCAACCAGCATGGTCCTGGCAGCTTCCTTCAGTGTTTTGTTCCTTCTTTCAGCAATACCGTTTTACTGTGGGGTTCTAGCTGCAGAAGTCTCTTGAGCTATACCAAGTTCAATACAAAAGTCAAAAATATATGAATTTATAAATTCAGTGCCCTTGTCAAATCTGATTTTAGTAATGGACTGATTCTTCTCATTACTGAGTCTTCTGAGCAACTCTAGAAGCTTCACCTGTGTTTCTTTTTTATTCAACAAGAAATTAACCCAAGCATATCTAGAATAATCATCAATAACCACAAGAGTATATTTCCTACCATTCATACTCACAGGTGTTACAGGGCCAAATAAATCCATGTGCAAGAAGGAAGCTTTCTCTTTGAATGACGCACGCACCTGTTTCCCTTCCTGACAAGCCTTGCACACATGATCCTTGCTAAAAACTTTATTTGGTAAACCTTCAACAAGTGAAAGTTTAGAAATTTTGTTAAGAATCTTGAAGTTCAGGTGGTTTAATCGCTTATGCCATAACCAACTGAGCTCTGAAGAGCTTTTAGCAACAAAACAAGTATTAGGAACAGTGCTGCTCCAATCAGCGAGATAAACGTTACCTTCCTAATACCTGATAGAAGCACTTGTGTTGATTTGACCTTGACTGAATATATATTCGATGAGAAACACTAAAACCTTTGTCACAAAACTGACTCACTGACAACAGGTTATGCTTCAGTCCTTCAACAAAGGACACATTCTCCACTCCGACTGTACCTAATTTCAAAACACCAAAACCTTTAGTAAAGCCTTTTTTAGTTATCACCAAAGGTTACCTGTGGACCATCTTTTGCTTGAAATTTTTGGAGAAGACTCTTCATTCCAGTCATGTGCCTTGAGAAACCACTGTCTAGGTACCAAATAACTTTGATTGAGTCTCCTCTCCCCTTGTTGTGATCCACAGCCGCCTGCAAACAGATCAGGCTTTAGGTACCCATTGGGTGTTGGGTCCTATGGTGTCAGTTGTACCTTTCGGGATCCAGACTTGCTTTACAACCCTGATTGCCTCAGAGTGGTAAATCTGTCTCCCTGAAACATCTACATACACAACTTTCTTCTTCTTAGCCTGAGAAGAAGATGGTGTATGAGTGTCGGGCTTAGGCTTCACAGGGGCCTGAGTGGATGCCTTTTGGGCTGGCTTCCTGTTCTTCCTAGACCTTGGTGCAGTTGGTCATGGGGCTTGTTCTTGATAAGAGCCCTGTTTTATGTTACCCCTAGGCAAGTGAGGGAATGGAAAGCAGTTTGTTAGGATAAAAATTGTTAGTTTTGATGAGTTAAAACAAACCAGAAGATGTAATAGGACCATCTGGACCTGTTAGCCAGATGATGATCTAGATTAGGACTTAGTCTAGGGGGAACTGCCAGACCAGAAGACTTCACCAGAAGACTTCACCAGAAGAGTCACCAGAAGACCCCACCAGAGGACTTCACCAGAGGACTCCACCAGAAGACTTCACCAGATGAGATCAGACCAGAGGCAGAGAACCTTCCCCAGACCAGACGAGTCCGGACCAGACGAGTCTGGTGGAACAAAAGATGCTCAGTTTGATCCTCTTATTCTACTGAGTATTCTGGTTGTTCACCAGATAAGGACCAGAGGACACCGAGGTTGCCTGGTGTCTGGTCCTGCCTTCTCTGGAGAGAATCAGAGTTAGGCAGAGGAAGCTATTGACCGTTGGTGATTCAAATCAAGTCAACAAGATCAGGATTGGAAAGTATTTGAAGATAATCAATCCAAGGATCCCACCAACCCAATCAATCAATTAGGGAATTGATTGATTGAGGCTTCCTTATATAGAGGATCTGATTGGATTAACCCTCCAACGGCTAGCCCTAATCCCCTCTATATATACAAGAGTGCAGTTCAAGAAAAAGCTCTAGAATTCCTCACGCGCACATAGCCATACTAAGCTTTTGATCTCTACGCATTTGCACTCACTTTTGTTCTTAATTACTCATCCAACTCGTAAGGAGTTTATATACTCAACCTGTTCATCTTGTTAGATAAGGTTGGAGTAAGTCTGTCTTTAGATCGAAGTTAGATCTAAAGAGATTGTAAGAAGGTGCTGGTACTTCGGAAATTCCAGTGGTTAGTGAGTTTGTTGGTTGGATAGTGAGACCCCTTTGATCAAGGGAGAGTGGACGTAGGATATTCAGATCCGAACCACTATATATACGGTCTTATTTATTGCTTTCCTTAATACTTGTTTGATTATAATTTGTGTCTTAAAAGGGGATTTCTTCTAAAGACATATCGGTTAAAAAGGCTTCCGCAATTAATCTATCTAGTGGGACCAACAAGTGGTATCAGAGCAGTGTGTCCAACGACCACTGCTTTGAAAAGCTTTTGGTGGTCACCGGGCAGATCCATTGCTCATTTATTGTTTTTTGTTCAAAATCTAGATAAATCCTTATTTTAGTAAATATGTCTTCGAAATCTTCTTATAAGAGTCGCAAACTGCCAGAATTCTCGTTCGAGGATTATAGCGACTGGAGCTTCATGATGAGTAATCATCTTGGAGCTATTCACCACCGCATGTTAGATGTGGTTGAAAGTGGCCCCATTAAATTTTATTGGACTCCTATTGATAGTGGCAGGTCTGAGTCCAGAGAAGAAACAAGTGAAGCTGCTCAAAAAGCTGCCGAGGATAGAGTCCCCAGGCAAAGAATTCTCAAAAAGAGAGATGAGCTTGATAATGATGAAAGAAAGCTCTAACACCTGGACCAGGTGGCAAGAACAGAGATCATCAACACACTTACAAAAGAGGTGATTGAAAAGGTCAGAACATGTGCCACTGCCAAGGAGATGTGGGACAAACTCGCACTTCTCTGTGAGGGAACAGAGAAGATCAAAGACAACAAGCTCCAAGCTGTTCAACACTCGTTTGGCACCTTCAAGATGAAACCATACGAGACCATTGACCAGCTGGACATGCGTCTCACAAACCTTCTAAACAAGGCTAGTGCCTTAGGTAAGACCTACTCTGAAAAAGAAATTAATAGTAAAATCTTGCGTTCACTAACAAGCAGGTGGAGAATTAAAGTCACTGTGATCAAGGACAACAAGGATCTCAATACTCTGGATCATCATCTTCTGTTGTCTGATCTCAAAGCCTATGAGTATGATCTTAAAGAGGAAGATCAAACAGAAGAGGTTTCCTCTTCTGGTCAGAAAGGTGTTGCATTCTCTTCAACCATCAAATCTGATGTCAAGCCAAAGGAGTCTACTGCAGATGACTTGAGCCTTAAGGAGCAGGTAGCACTTCTAACTCAAAAATTAGATAAAATGAGTTCTAAGTATGGCAGGTACAAAAGGCATTGGAAGGAATCTTCCAGAGATAGAAAGAGTTCTTTCAAGCCTGCAGAGAAGGAGAAGACATCTGGAGACTCAAGGGAGACCAGATTCAGAACTCCAGAGAGGAGGAGAGATGACAACCCTGGCAACTCTGGGAGATCAGATTATCAGAGGAGGGATGGTAGCTCTGGCAGACCTGACTACCAGAGGAGAGAAAGTAGTCCAGCCAGATCAGACTACAACCAGAGGAGGAGAGAGCCAAGTCCTAGTCCCAGAGGAGACAATGCCTGCTACACATGCAACAAGACTGGTCACTACAGTTATGATTGTCCTCAGCTTACTCCTAGGGAAAGAGAAGAGAAACGAATCAAGAGAGATAGGAGATATGCAGATAAGAGAGCATTGCTGGCAGAAGCAGAGGAGGAGGATACTAGTTCCAGTTCTTCTTCTTCTGACTTTGGATCAGATGGTGATGTGTGTCTCATGGCAGACATCACTGAGGTAAATGAAACTACTCTAGTTTTATCAAATTCCAAATGTACTGAATCCTCTAATTCATCTGGTAACTCCAGAGAGTCTGATATGCAACAAATGCTATCAGATCTCCAAAATTGTGTCCAACTTTGTCAAAAACTTGAGAAAGAGAATGGTAGGCTCAGAGCTGAAGTTCAATCACTCTCTCATGAGCACAAATCCACCAGAGAACTCATGAAAGATCATTCCAAAGAAGTCTCTGAACTTCAGGATAAGATCACAGAAAGAGATACTCTGGTAGATCAGCTCATGAAAGAAAGGACCTCTCAAGAAGATGAGATCAATGAACTCAGAGCCAAATACCAGACTCTTATCAAGGGAAAACAAGTTGCTCACAACATAGAGGAGATACCTATGCCCAGAGAAGCTCCTAAGATACCATCTGTTGTATCTATCATATCAGAGTCTTCTCAGCGTATTTGTGATAAGAGTGGTTTAGGATATTCTGGAATTACCACTAAAACTCATAAATACCTTTATAATAAAGATAAGTCTGTAAGAGCTGGTAAATTGGTAGAAATCTGGAATGATAAAGACTTAACTGGTAATGGTTACAAGGTGGTTCACAATCCTGATTGGAAAAGGAATCACTCTGTTAATCACATAACAAATGGTCCAGAAGAGTTGACTGTTCTGGAAGAGAAGATGCTAGAGAATAAGTGTCAACAAGGGGAACCATTTAAGATTGATGGTTATGTGAACAATGAGTCCCAAGGAGTAGAAATTACTCAAATTGGAGGACCCCAGAGAAATCCTCAAAGGGAACCTAAACAGATTAGGGGACCTCAAAGGAAACACTCAAGAAAGGGGAATACCAATCAGAGTAACAACTACCAGAGAAGGAACAATGTTCAACAGAACCAGGTACCCCAGAGACAATTCTCTCAGAGGAATCAATTCCAGAATAGGTATACTCAAAGGAACTATAATCACCAGAACAAGTCTTATTATCAGAACCAGAGGAGGTCTTCCAGACCCATCTATAGAAAACCAACTGATCTGGGTAGTTATGACACCAGAGATGGTTCTTCTAGGATGTACCCTTATAACCAGACCTTTAAGACCATGTCTTTGAGGCAGGCCATTCCAAAGGCCAGATTTGAGAAAAGGTACACCAGACCTGTTTATAAGAAAGGTGTCCTTATCAGACCAGTAGCTCAATATGTCATAGTAAGAGGACATGTACTGGTAGATAGATTTGGAAGGAAGATAAGATCTCCTCATCCATCAAGGGATGATCTCTATCTATGGATTCCTACAAAACCTGCAACTAACCAATCAGGACCCAGCACTAGTAGGGGACCTAATTGATCTCTCTGCAGGTAGATAAGAGTCCATTGGAGAAAGGATTTTCAAACAATCATGTCTGGTACATTGATAGTGGATGTTCCAAGCACATGACCTTCCAGAAGGATAATCTCCAAGATTTCAAGCCATTAAATGGACCAAGAGTGATGTTTGGTGACAACAACTATGGAGTCACCAGAGGAGTTGGAAAGTTGACCTTCAATGGAGTATATGTAGATGAAGTCTACTACGTAGAAGGACTCAAGCATAATCTGCTTTCAGTATCCCAATTCTGTGACAAGGGATACTCAGTGAAGTTTTTTAGTGATTCATGCACTGTTTTCTCTTCTGATTATAATGATATTTTGCTAATAGGCTTGAGGAAGGGTAACATTTATCTTGCAGATTTTAGCAGTTGCCCAAGAAATGCTTGCCTGGTTGCTAAAGGATCTGCAGAGAACAGCTGGATTTGGCACAAGAGATTGTGTCATCTTAACTTCAAAACATTGAACAAGATTGCCAGAAAAGGTCTCATTCGAGGTCTTCCTAATGAAGTGTTTAAGAAGGATCAGGTTTGTGGTTCATGCCAGAAGGGTAAACAACCCAAGACTTCCTTTAAGGATGTCCAGAGCACAACCACAACCAGAGTACTTCAACTACTTCACATGGACCTGTTTGGACCTGTTTCTCCTCTTAGTTTCAGTGGAAGGAAGTACACCTTAGTAATAGTAGATGACTTTTCAAGATACACTTGGGTAGTGTTCTTGTTTAAGAAAAATGAAACTATGACTAAGCTGCCAGAGTTCTTCAAGCAGATTCAGAATGAGCAGAACCAGAGCATAGTCAGGATCAGAAGTGACAAAGGAACAGAGTTTTTGAATTCACACATTGCAGATTACTGCAAGGATCATGGGATTTTTCATGAGACATCTGCTGCCAGAACACCTCAACAAAATGGAGTTGCAGAAAGGAGGAATAGGACTCTCAAAGAAGCTGCAAGAACACTTCTGGCAGAGTATAGCACTCCACAGAGATTTTGGGCAGAGGCCATCAATACAGCTTGTTACACTCAGAACAGGTGCCTGATTGCCCAGAGACACAATAAGACCCCATATGAGGTATGGAAAGGTAAAACCCCATCTGTTTCATACTTTCATGTTTTTGGATGTAAGTGTTTCATCCATGACAATGGGAAATCTAAATTAAGAACCTTTGATGCTAAAGTGGCTGATGGAATATTCTTAGGATATTCCAGCACCAGTAAAGCTTTTAGAGTTTTTAATAAGAATTCACTTTGTATGGAGGAAACACCTCATGTTGTTTTTGATGAATCTATTTTTGAGTGCAAGGTGGACTTAAAGTCTTCTGATGAGACCCAGAATCAGACTACTCCCAGAGTAATCAAAGTCAATCCACCTGTTCTTGATTCAGATTCAGATTCATATGATGACCCATCTTCTGGTTCTCTGAAGCAGCAGCCTTCACAAGGAGCAGAACCAGAAGAGGTTGGAACTCCTGTAGGGGGAAGCTCTTCTGCAGGTGGTGATAATCACCAAGGTACTGCAGAAGATGATCAACCAGGCAAGACCACGGGAAGGAGGACCCTGGTTGATCACCCCAATGACCTAATCCTTGGAGATCCAACTAAGGGTGTCCAGACTAGGAGATCTCTTAACTTAGCTGCCTTATTCAGTTGCTATGTGTCCTTGATTGAGCCTAAGAACATCAAGGAGGCACTGAAAGATTCAAATTGGATTGTTGCTATGCAAGAGGAGTTGAATCAATTCACCAGACAGGATGTTTGGGAGCTGGTAGACAGACCAAGACATCAAAAGGTGATAGGCACTAAGTGGGTCTTCAAGAATAAGAAAGATGAGAATGATGTCATTACTAGGAACAAGGCAAGGCTAGTGGCTCAGGGCTATTCTCAGTCTGAAGGAATAGACTATGATGAGACATTTGCTCCTGTTGCCAGACTAGAAGCCATCAGATTGTTCTTAGCATATGCTGCTCACATGAAGTTCAAAGTATACCAGATGGATGTGAAATATGCCTTTCTTAATGGGATTCTCATTGAGGAAGTGTATGTGGAACAACCTCCTGGTTTTGAACAAGGTGACAAGGTGTTCAAGCTTAAGAAAGCTCTTTATGGGCTGAAGCAGGCACCCAGAGCATGGTATGACACTCTATCTCAGTTTCTTCTGGACAATGGTTTTTCTAAGGGTAAGATTGATAGAACCTTGTTTAGGAAAGAAGAAGGAAAGGACATCCTTCTGGTCCAAATATATGTTGAAGACATCATATTTGGATCCCCTAACAAGAAGCTGTGTGAGAAGTTTGGTGAGCTCATGCAGGGACAGTTTGAGATGTCCATGATGGGAGAATTGAATTACTTTTTGGGTTTGCAGGTTAAGCAATCAGAGAAGGGAATTTTTATTAATCAAGCTAAGTACACCAGAAACATGTTAGAGAAATTTGGAATAGGATCTAGCAAAGCAGCCAAGATCCCTATGATGACAAATTTCAACATGGATCCAGATGAGTCTGGAGAGAGTGTGGACCAGACTCAGTATAGAGCACTTATTGGTTCTCTTTTGTATCTGACTGCAAGCAGACCGGATATTACTTTTGCTGTAGGAGTTTGTGCCAGATTTCAAGCTAACCCCATGAAGAGTCACTTGGAAGCAGCTAGGAAGATATTGAAATATCTTAAGGGAACTGTGAATTTAGGATTATGGTATCCTACAGATGACAATTTAGAATTGAGTGGTTATTCGGATTCAGACTATGGTGGATGCAGAATAGATAGGAAATCTACAAGTGGAACATGCCAATTTTTAGGGAATAAATTGGTATCCTAGTTTTCCAAGAAGCAGACTTCAGTTGCTACATCAACAACAGAAGCAGAGTACATGGCTGCAGGGAGCTGTTGCTCACAGCTTCTCTGGATATTCCTATTTTCTGTGATAGTAATAGTGCCATAGCCATCACCCAGAATCCAGTTCTTCATACCAGGTGTAAACATGTTGATATAAGGCATCATTTTATCAGAGATCATGTTGAGAAGGGAGACATAAGGATGGAAAAGATTGCAACAGAGAAGCAGAGAGCAGATATTTTAACCAAGCCTTTGGCTGAGACCAGATTCAGAGAGTTAGCTTTTGAGTTAGGTTTGTTGGATCCAGAGACAGATTTGTTTTAGGGGGAACATTAGAGAAGTATCCTTGTTTCATTACTTTTCTTCATATATTTATTTTCTTGAGCTAACATACCTGCAGATTAGATATATCAGAGAAGGTACCAGATGAGGTATGCACCAGGTGACACTTGTCCCAGATGAGGTGCTGAGTCATTTGTCCAAAATCTTCTCTGACCAGAACCAGATGAGCTCCATCAGAGGAGATGTAGCTGTGGTTTCATCTGGTTACAATATCAGGTGACAGGTATGACTTTACTACTCTGGCCTCTGATCATTGGGATACACTTTTTAAATTAGTAAGTACACTCAAAACCTTTCAACTTCGGAGTGTATTTAAGACTAGGGTATAGGGCCTAGGCAATCATTTCACTTTTTCTCTTGACTGCCACAAAACCCCTTTATGCCCAGTCCCAATGACTATGCCAACGCACCAGATTAAATCTGTATCTTGCCTTTCATCGTGGCCATCAGATTTAATCACTGTGCAAAATGTCAATCAATGCTAAAATTGATTTTGTTTCCTAAATTGATTTTGAAATAACACGCGTTCACACTTCATTTAATTTTCAAGCCACGCGTATTACTCTATTTAAATCAATTTTGTTTTCAATCTGTCCTTTCACGTTTCTATACTTTCAAACCCTAACCTCTCTCTGCAAAGCATTCTCTCTCTCTCTCTCTCTCTCTTTCACAGTAATGGCTCCTCCGTGCAACTTCGATCATGTCCTGATGATGAAAAAGCTTAAGACGGAGATGGTGGTGGACTTTTATACCACCAAGAATCCAGTTGTGCTGTCGGTTCTGGAAATGTTCCAGAATGCAGGGGTGGAGAAGTTGATCTACACTGTTCCCAAGGATTTTCGCACCCTTGACGGTTATGCGGCCCAGTTTCTGGTTCGCATGAAGATTCATGAGGATTACATCTCTTCAAAGATTGGTGAAGATGATTTGGTGTTTTCTAAGCACGATTTCTGCGCTTTGTTCGAGAACATTTCTGCGGTGGGAGTGGATCCGTTGACGTACAAGGAGGATGATATCGTTGGATCATTCAAGATTTTTGCTCGTTCTTCCTGCCAGAACATCACAAAGGGCTTTGTGGATAAGCATTTAAGGCAGAAGTTCAAGGTGTTGTTCGATATCGTGGTAAAAGTACTTATGTGTGAGAATTACAGCACAGATGCCATTTTCAATGGTAGGATGTGTGTGATGAGGGCTTTATATGATGGTGTGCAATGTAATTGGGCGGAGTTCTTCTGGGATGTGTTGAGGAAGAACAAGCTGAAGGTGAAGAAGGAGCCTTGTCCTTCCAAGCCAGGGGAGTTGCAGTTCTGTTTCACTGCAAATGTCTCTTTGGGGACTAAGTTAACCCTTATTCTGGATTCTCTCCTTCCAGAGAAGAAGTGGAAGTCATCTTGGTGCCACAGTTATCACAAGTCCAAGATCCTCTTCTCCAAGGATGGTCCTCTCCACGGCCATGCCGACTCTGATGGAGAGCAAGCCATCCCTGCCCCTCCTATTCAATCTATTCCCTCACCTCCTAAGGGGCAGAGAAAGCAGCAGCAGCAGCAGAAGACACAGAAGAAAGCTGCTGAAGCAACTGGTTCTTCAACCCTTGCCTTTTCTGGTTCCTCAGAGGAGGACCAGATTCCCCTTCTTGATGTGCTTAAGAAGAAGGGTGATGATAAAGCTGTAAAGAAGGCTGGAGCAGCCAAGAGAAAGCGGCCAGAGGAGGCCAGGAGAGGCTCTGCTAAAAAGTCTAAGATTAGCAGGAAGGCCAAGAAAACCCTTCTGGTGGATGAGCCATCAGAAGAAGAAGAGGAAGAAGAGGAAGTGCCTCTTGTGAGGAAATCCAAGGCCAAGAGAGCCCTTCTTCAAGATCCTGATTCTGGATCTGATCTTGGAGAGGCCTTGGAGAAGGCCATTGATGAGGCCTCCCAGATGATAGAGGATGCTCCAGAGACGGTTATACCTGCTGGTGTTGACCCAGCAGAGGTAAATCCCTCCATTCCATCTTCTCCCCCCATAAATCTTGTTTCCCCTTCCACCTCTCCCCCAGATAACATTCCCCAAAACCCATCTGCCTCTGGTAACCCCACTCTTCCACCAGAGCAGACTATCCCAGATACCCCAGTATTTACACCCTCTACCTTTCCTGCACTTACACCTTCTCCCCCACACTCCCAAACACATCTTCCCACTAACCCCTCTCCCCCACCTTCTGTACCAGAGGTACACTCAACCTCCTCTGGTGCAGAAGTCCCCCCTTCAAACTCTTCCACCTCCCAGATCCCTCCTACACACTCTGTACCAGATATTCCTTCCTCTTCTGGTGCAGAACAACCCCTTCCTACCACCTCTACTTCACAAAACCCCAACCCTCCCCAAACCCATACAGATCAGGACCCAACCATTGCTATGGCTCTGGGATTCCCTGCCCCTCTCCCCTCCCCAACCTGTTTAACAAGCGATGATAGTGAAGATGAGGAAGCTTCACTTGAGCCTGCTCACTTAGCACCTTCCTCCTCTGCCTCTGGGCCCAAACCCTTCTTTTTCTCTTCTGATGAGATGGGTCCCATCAGGCAGAGTATGAGTGTGAGTGCTCAGCTCTGGCTAAGAGAGCAGTTTCCAATTTTGTTGGAGCACTCACCCCTCCTGGCAGATCTGACTGATGCCAAGGTTTGGAGTATGGCTAGACTCCAGGATGTTGAAGATCTCATGCTTCTGCTAGAGGAGATGTCTCCCTCTACCTTCACTGCTTGGGAGATTGAGCTGAAGAAGAAGCTAAATATTAAAAACCCAGCAGAGTTGGAGACACCAGAGACGGCCAAGATCCTCATCAAGACTCTCCTTCTCCAGAGAGGAGTTATGCTCACTCCAGAGGGCTTCTCCTACAACTTTGGTCCTCATTTCACTTTTCCTCCTGAGCTATATTCAGACGAGGAGGACTTTGATATGTCTCCTGATGTGCTCCAGAAGATGAAAGCCTTCTTCAATGAGCAAATTATGCAGATTGGGCGGTTTTCCAAAGCAATCCAGCATATGGCCCCTGCTATGATAGAGCATCAGATTAGGCATGAGAGGAGAATCTTCCTGAAGCAGATCAAGTCCTCTCTGGCAGAGGTAAAAGCTTCATTCAAGGCTAATGGCTTATTTGTCAAGTTAGATGTCATGCACAGCCAGAAGCAGCTCCAGGAGCACGTGCTGGAGCAGATGAGGCCAGTTTCTGTACTCAAAGTAGAAATGGCCAGCCAGATGATTCAAACTGCTAAGCTGAAGGACTCCCTCCAGGAGATGTTGGAGAAGCAGGAAAGACTTGTTGCAGAGTCTAAAGCCTATCTGGAGGAAGCCAAGCAGCTGCGTGATCTTCACTCTTCCTCCAACACTGCCTTGCCTGATCTTATAAGGCAGGTAGTGGAGCCCCTCCTTGATGAAGTTAAAAAGGGGGAAGAGAAGGCCAGAACTGATCTGGCGAAGACCACCAATGAGACTCTTTTTAGCCATGGAGCTCGTCTGGACCTGTTGGAGAACACATTGGCACAGGCTGAGTTGCAGAAGAAGAAGAAAGAAGAGTTGAAGTCTCTTTCTATGGCTAAACAACTTGCTGCAGAAGAAGAGTCATCTGAAGCTGAGCAGGATCCTTCTACCATTCCTGGTCCTGCTAAGAGGAAGATTAGAAAAGTAAAGAAGAGTTTCCTTGAATCTGTTGTCGAAGAAGCAGAGAAGAGATACAAGGAAGAGACTCCAGAAGAGAGGCAAGCCAGAATCAGGAAGAACATAGATGAAGAGCAGAGGCTCAGATATGTTAAGAGGCAGAACAAGAAGGCCAGAGAAGCTGGTATTCCTTCTGGTGCAGGTGGCTCAGGTCAGAAGAGGAAAGCTCCTGTGGAAGTTATGAACATCTTGCCACTCAGGACAGAAGGGTCCTTTGACTCTACTGTGCCGTTTCCTCTGATTGAGAGATGGAGAGAAGCCAAGACCCTCTGGTTCATTCAGCATTATATCCAGAGGCCAGCACCAGAAGATGATGAGCTGATCAACAGAACCTTCCATTCTTGGATGCAAGCCTATGATGCAGACTTGTACAAGCAGCTGATGGATTCAACCATTGAGTTCAACCTGGAGGTGACTGCTCCTGAATTTACTTATCTTAATACTCCCATGAATGGGAACCAGGTGGATTGGGCAGAACTGAAGAAACTTTACAAGACCAAGGTGTTGGTGAATTTCACCCCAACATCTTCTGCAGAGTTGAAGGCCGTCCAGGATAGGTTCCTTGACTGGTTTCTTGTCCCTAAAGAGAACAGAAGATATGCCTAGAATAGGACTATGAACTTCAATGTAATCTGTAATTATTTTGTCCTCTGATTATTAATGAAAAAAATACATATCTTCTTTGTTCTAAAGACAACTCCTTGTTGTCTTATTATTTGCCTGATGAGATCTATTCTAAGGTCTCATCCCTTTATTGTTTTCTTGCTTAAAGTTTTCTTTTGATCAGTTCTGGTAGTGTTTTAACTCCATCAAAAAGGGGGAAATTGTTAGGATAAAAATTGTTAGTTTTGATGAGTTAAAACAAACCAGAAGATGTAATAGGACCATCTGGACCTGTTAGCCAGATGATGATCTAGATTAGGACTTAGTCTAGGGGGAACTGTCAGACCAGAAGACTTCACCAGAAGAGTCACCAGAAGACCCCACCAGAGGACTTCACCAGAGGACTCCACCAGAAGACTTCACCAGATGAGATCAGACCAGAGGCAGAGAACCTTCCCCAGACCAGACGAGTCCGGACCAGACGAGTCTGATGGAACAAAAGATGCTCAGTTTGATCCCCTTATTCTACTGAGTATTCTGGTTGTTCACCAGATAAGGACCAGAGGACACCGAGGTTGCCTGGTGTCTGGTCCTGCCTTCTCTGGAGAGAATCAGAGTTAGGCAGAGGAAGCTATTGACCGTTGGTGATTCAAATCAAGTCAACAAGATCAGGATTGGAAAGTATTTGAAGATAATCAATCCAAGGATCCCACCAACCCAATCAATCAATTAGGGAATTGATTGATTGAGGCTTCCTTATATAGAGGATCTGATTGGATTAGCCCTCCAACGGCTAGCCCTAATCCCCTCTATATATACAAGAGTGCAGTTCAAGAAAAAGCTCTAGAATTCCTCACGCGCACATAGCCATACTAAGCTTTTGATCTCTACGCATTTGCACTCACTTTTGTTCTTAATTACTCATCCAACTCGTAAGGAGTTTATATACTCAACCTGTTCATCTTGTTAGATAAGGTTGGAGTAAGTCTGTCTTTAGATCGAAGTTAGATCTAAAGAGATTGTAAGAAGGTGCTGGTACTTCGGAAATTCCAGTGGTTAGTGAGTTTGTTGGTTGGATAGTGAGACCCCTTTGATCAAGGGAGAGTGGACGTAGGATATTCAGATCCGAACCACTATATATACGGTCTTATTTATTGCTTTCCTTAATACTTGTTTGATTATAATTTGTGTCTTAAAAGGGGATTTCTTCTAAAGACATATCGGTTAAAAAGGCTTCCGCAATTAATCTATCTAGTGGGACCAACACAGTTAAAGGCTTCAGGATGCCAAAACCATGGGGGAGTCATCATGTTTGGTCTTTCCTGTTGGAATTGCCACGCATGATGATACCCTTGTTGATCAGTCTGAGGTATCTTGGCCTGAGTCTTCCTTTGCTCGCGCTGAGGTTTCCTCTTGCCTAAGCTCTCAGGAGCCACCTTTGGTTGCTTAGCCTTTCCCTTGGGTTTTGGCTTCACAACCTTGGGGGCAACCCTGACTGTATCAACAGTTTCTTTGCCCTTATCAGTTTGATGGACCTCGAATACAACCTTCTTTGTACTCTGGTCTGCCTGAACAAACACCCTCTCAGTGTTGCTCCCTGAAGGAACATGAGACTGACCTTGTGAGGATTTCTTCGGAACATATCAAAGTCCCGTTTTCTCACTTCTAGACATCTGGCTGCTATTTATTTCCTCTCTAGCCACTGAATATTTATTTATTGCCGCAACCTTCTGCCTAAGTCCTCACTCTTTTTCAGGATTTCATGTCTGGCAAAGAGGTCATCGAACTTACTTTTTAGTACCTTTAGCTCCTCCTTTCTGACCAGCTCTTCCTCAGCCAGTTCATTCAGAATCTTCTCTCTTGGGAGACGCTCAGCATTGATCTTATCAATTTCCTGAGTTAGTCTCACAATTTGAGCTAACTCTTTCAGATCTGACTGAGTGAGTTGATCATTCAGGTTTTAAACTTCAGTACTCAGTTTCTTGTTCTCCTTTACCAAGAAGACATTAGTTTCCTGCAGTCTGGAGAAATTGAAGGTGTGCATGTGTTATAAAGTAAAGATGTTGTAATAGATGTTGGAACAATCGCTACGACAAACTGGAAAATCAGACATAAAACTTGTACATCGGAAGACTTAAACACACAATTGCAAGATGGAATACTTTTTAACACAAGCTATATAAAATAGCTTGTGCTAGCCTTACGGCGAAATGTTCACTATAATAAAAGTAGTGATACAAAAGTTGTGTGAAGAGTAAAATCGTTCACAATGGAAATAAGACTCGATATCACCTATCAAATCTAAATTGGCTAAGTGTATAATACTATACACCGTCAAAGTTGATCTCACTCCATATCTATGATCTCTTTATCTATGGATATAGGATTGATCGCAAGTTATGCGGGATGAACTCTACTTCTAAGCATAACATAAATGTTGGAATAACTGCCCTAACACCTTTGAACTCAGGATCAACACTAGAGTAGGTGTACTCGTTTACTCCACACTTGGTACTGAAGACTTCGGTTTCTATTTATAGATGGAGGTCTTCAATCCGAAATAACTTCTTCATGTAACCGCTCCATGATCTTATGTTATCTCCCACGATCTTATCTTTATTTCTGATATTTCTTGATGCAACCGCCTGATCTAGATCGTTCTAAACCGTTCTAGAATAGCCTGGAACATGTAGGTCCTTGTAGATCCTTCTGGAACCCGTAACCGCCCATGTTGCAACCAATGCTTGCAACATTCACTGCAACATTGAATATTCCAGAGACTTGTAGATCATTCTAGATCTTCATCCTGCATGTTAAAACATCTAAGACAACATTTGATCATAAAGTGTTAGTTAATGAGAAGAAAGGGCAAATTCATGTTGTTCCAAAGTAAGTAGTGAATACTTCACTACCAACAACATTAACAATCTTCCCCAATTTGACCTTTCTGCTACAACACACCTGATGTATATATATCTCAATATATAAGTCAGTGATGTATGTACAATAGAGATCAACATCGTATTGTACACTTAGCTTTTCACACTTGTATAGCAAAACAGTAAAAAAATAAGATGAACAACTATAAGTTGAATCACCAAAATCAAGATGAAATAACAATAAGTTAATTTCACCAAAAACAGAATGAACAAACATTTACTCACTCAAACAAAATGAACATCATCAAATATGCTCATTAAAATAAACAAAATGAGTAACATAGTGTTTACCCATTCAAACTACAACTTTCAATAGAAATTACTGAAATAAATCCTATCAATTCTTATATAATAAACTAACAACTAATATAATATTGTCTTTCAGAAATTAAAAACTTTCTATCAGAGCACACTAATAAAAAACAGAAATAAAACAAGAGTACTTTGAGTTAACACAATAAGGAACTTGATATCACTGTATAAAATATACAGCTGCAGCTACAAGCATCTTGTACTAAGCTCCCCCATGAATTGTGCTTCCTCCAGTCTCTTAATCAACTCAAACTTTGGCAGAAATATCTACCACAACTGGGGGAGTACCAGTTGCTGCTCGAGGAGTTGAGATTCATGAGATGGATGATGTTGCTGAACCTGCTGATAAGGTTGCTGAAGATGGAAGGACAGTTGTTGATGAAGCTGTTGCAACTGGACCTGATGCTGGGAGGAGTGCAGATGCTTCCTGGATATTGATTGTTGCAAGGTTTGCAACAACATCTTCAACAGCATCTGCACTCCTCCCAGCATCAGGTCCAGCTGCAACAGCTTCATCAACAACTGTCCTTCCATCTTCAGCAACCTTAGCAGCAGGTTCAGCAACATCATCCATCACATGAATCTCAACTCATCGAGCAGCAACTGGTACTCCCCCTGTTGTGGCAGAAAGTAGGTTTTCCCAGTAGTTCTTTAGGAATTGGAGTTCATCTATAGAGTCCTGCAAGTGCTTTAGTTGAGTTTGAATAAACTCAGGTGAGATATTCAAGGAATGAGCTGTAGGAGCAGGAATGTTGCTAGGTATGTTCCCAGCATTCTGTGCAGTATCTTGTGCAGGAGCAGGATCAGGAACGGGTTGGTTCTGTTCTGGATTTTCTTCATCATTTTCCTGTAAGGGTAAATCTAGTACTCTATTTCCAGACAACAAGTAGTGAGATATGCCCATCAAACTCACTCTCTCCCTCAATAATTCATTTCTCCTATGGACAAAATTATGACTCCTTAAATAGCCATATATCAACACAGGATAAGGCAAGTTGCCTTTTTCAGAGATCTTCCCAGTAAATTTCATCATGTGATGAAAAATAACCAATCCAAGGTTGAAATTTTTCATCACACCTATCCTAGACATCAGAATAGCTTGATCCCTGGTCACTTTTGTTGAGTTGGTAGAAGGTATCCAGTTATACACCACAAGTTTGTGTAAGACAGAATACAGTGAAGTTAATGAAGCAGCAAGCATATTCTTTTTCCACTTGTTCACTCTACCCCCAGTCAGAGTATGAATAATCTCATCCATATGAGGAACCTCTTATTCCTCAACATTCTCAACATGTAAAAACTGATTAATTAGCTCAGGAGTGAAAGGAACATTCCTATCCCTAAATCTCACAGACCCATACCACCTAGAATTTCTTCTAGCATGATTCTTCTTCAGACAAGCATAGAATTCATAACCCCAATTAGTAACAAAAGCATCAGCAAAGGTTACAGCATGCATCAAACTTCTTTCCTCTAAGTATCTAACAAGACCCTTAGATTCGAATTCATCAATATTAATTTTTCTCTCAATTAACAGATTTTTTTGCTTAACCTAGCTATGTTTTGTTCCAAGGATTCATCATCATCATCATCAGCACTAACTTGTTCTACAGAGTGTTCAGACTCATTACCTCTGTCAGAATCGATTTTGGTCTTTTCTGAGCTACTCTCCGGACTACTATCATCATCCTCAGGTTCTGGTACTGCTGCACTTGTTCCAGCACCACCAGCAGCATATTCAAACTTCCTCTTTGTTCTCAGCTCGACTCTGGCTCTCCTTCTCAGTTCAAAGATGGGTACATCACTTTCATCAGAAGCTTCTTTCCCTTGGCTTTGAGAGCCACCAGATTCACTTCCAGTTGAGTCCTTTGGGCTTGACTCCTTGTTAGATTCAGAAAACACTTGAATAGGACGTGAAGCAACATCTCCTTCATCATCCTTTTTCTTCCTTGAGGTTTCAGAGTAGTTCACTCTTTTCTTTGCTCTTCCTGATCTTCTCCTTGATTGAACAGGGCTCCTCTTTCTCTTACCACCCTTCTTCTTCACATCTTTGGCTATTGGAGCAGGCTCAGAGTCCTCAGACATTAAAGAATCAGTTTTGGGTGATTCTTCGTTGTCTTCCTCTGGCATCTCTAAATCAGGAACTTCAGCATTAGGGCATTGTTCCCTAACTTCCTCAGCAACAGCTTCCTCGGCAGTGAGAGCATCCTCCATAGCTTGATCACCTGTTTCAACATCTTTTGAAACATCAGCAGTAGGGTTTTTGGCTTGGCTTGAGGATTGAGGAATTTCAGGATGGGCAATCGAAGAGGTGCCTTCGATTTGAACAGTATGTGAAGATTTTTTAGTTTGGTTCAGGTAAGAAGCAACATCGACTTCAATCGAGCCAATGGTCAGTTTAGGAATAACAGGGCTTCCTTGAAGGCTTTGAGCAATACCACGTGCAATCAATTCAAGTTGATCGACAGTTGTCTCATTTGGAATGTAGATGTTTAGTGGAAAGGCTTGAACAGGAGTTAGAGTGGAAGGTGGTGTTGCGCTCGATGACGGAGCAACAGGAGCAGAATTCGGGTTTTGGCTTGAGGCCATTTCTGCTAGAAGATTTAGATTCGAGGTTTGAGAAGGTGGAGAGTTTGAGGGAGTTTTGGAAATGTGAGAGGGTTTCTTTTGATTTCCAGCCATTAAGTACTCAAGAAAAATGCAAGTGAAATAAAATTTAAAAGAAATAACACTTTAAACCCTAGAATGCGAACACAATGTTTTCAACAATTATATGAAAAATATTGAACTTTACTCATATGCTAAACACAGAAAATCAAACATAAGTCACGAAGAATATTTATAGGAGAAAGGATACGGAAGTTATTTTTAGTTACCCATAAAAGAAAATTATGGATTCATGATGTGAGGATCCTCCACTCCCCCATGAAGAGATCGTGGGTTTCCCATAATCTAAAATCTGAATTTTAATTAAATAAAAAAATAAGAAATTAAGCACGACATTAATAAAAATAAAAATGTGGGTTTTATCATGTGGGAATTAAAAACAAATCCCTGAAAAATCGGTTCTTAACTTGACTCAGAAAATAAATACGAACAGCATATGATGTTGTATTCAAAATTGGAACACACACTTCAACATCGGCTTAACATCCAATGTCGCAATTTTCATCAAACAATTTTAGCGCCTTTATTCACATTGATCCATCTTTTCAAGAGAGTGCATCATAGCAGCAAACTCCGTGCCCCATAATTACTCAATGGATTTGTGACATATTGATGTTTTACTAACCACCTTTTGAAAAGAAGACATCGTAGTAGCGAACTCTGTGCTCCATAGTTACTCAGTGAATTAGTTACATCTTGATGTGCTTTTTCAAAAACTTATTATGATTTTGAGAAGAGTGATTCCTCTTTATTTTTACACAACAAACATACTTAGTTCAGATCTATTTTACAAAGAAGTTATGAAACAAAAGACAAGAATAAGCTTTAATTAGAACATGCATATACCCTGATATTGTTATAGATGTTTAAGCATACATAACAACATCCGCTTCACAGTTATTCAGATTGTGCACATACCAAGAGATTTCCTCAAGAATGAGAATCTCTCATGGTCTAATGCTTTAGTAAACACATCAGCAAATTGATTTTCAGTGGGTATGTATTCTAACTTCATAATATTTTTTTCTACAAGATCCCTTATGAAATGATGTCTAATACTTATGTGTTTAGTAAGTGAGTGTTGAACTGGATTTTTTGAAATGTTGATAGCACTAGTGTTATCACAATATACAGTTAAAATGTCACTCTCTAAACCATAATCACTAAACATTTTACTTAACCAAAGAAGTTGTGTACAACAACTACCTGCTGCAATGTACTCAGACTCTGCAGTAGATTGTGATACACAATTATGCTTTCTACTATGCCATAAAATCAAATTGTTACCCATATAAAAGCAACCACCACTCGTGATCTTCCTAGCATCACTGTATCCAACAAGAGCACAGCTTGTGTCTTTGGTATACCATATACCAAGATCAGTTGTACCAGCCACATATCTTATGATTCTCTTGACAGCATTCAAATGTGACTCCTTAGGACAAGCTTGGTACCTAGCACAAACACAAACACTATACATAATATCAGGCCTGCTTGAGGTTAAGTACAGAAGACTACCTATCATGGATCTATACAAAGTTGGATCAACATCTTGACCAACAGTGTCCTTACACAACTTTTGTGTAGATCCCATAGGAGTTTTCATGACTTTTGAGTTTTCTAAACCAAACCTTTTTACTAAATTCTTTGCATACTTACTCTGAGAGAAGAAAATACCTTTATCAGTTTGTTTGATTTGAAGTCCTAGGAAGTAATTCAAATCACCTACCATGTTCATCTCAAATGTTGTTGTCATTACTTCAACAAACTTATTTAACATAATGTTACAAGTTGAACCAAAAACAATGTCATCAACATATATTTGAGCTATTAGTAAGTCTTCTCCAGTATGTTTAATGAACAATGTTCTATCAGTCTCTCCTCTTATGAAACCAAATTGCAAAAGAAAGTCAGTAAGTCTACCATACCAAGCTCTAGGAGCTTGTTTGAGACCATACAAAGCTTTCTTTAGTTTACACATGATCAGGATACTGTGGGTTTTCAAAACCTTTAGGTTGTTCAACAAATGCATCTTCAATTAATATGCCATTTAGAAATGCAGCTTTTACATCCATTTGATGAAGATTAATGTTAATGTAACATGCAATTGCTAGTAACAATCTAATGGACTCTATCCAAGCAACAAGTGCAAATGTTTCATCAAAATCAATACCTTCAACTTGAGTGTAACCTTGTGCAACCACTCTAGCTTTGTTCCTAATTATGTTACGAGACTCATCAGTTTTGTTTTTAAAGATCCATTTAGTTCCAATGACATTGGTATTGTCAGGTCTTGGAACTAATGACCAAACATCATTCCTCTCAAACTGATTAAGTTCCTCATGCATAGAATTAATCCAATTTTCCTCATGCTTCTGTAACATTTTTAGGTTCAATTTCAGAATAGTAACACTGAGCATTCACAATATTGCATATTGAAGACATACACACAGACCTTACCACATCAACATGGTTTGCACTTACTCTCCTTCTTGTTTGAACACCAACTGAAGCATCTCCAATGATCTGATTCGAAGGATGGCTTTTTGTAATCCAAGTAGCTGGATTCTTTTTTGGAGTATACTGATTGTTCTGTGAAGTATCAACTGAATCTGCAGGAGATGTTGTACAAGATGTTGTAACATTTGGTGTAACATTTTATGTTTTCAGTGATTCTTTTGGAACTTCAGTAACTTCAATCACATCTTCTGTGTCATTTCCATCTATCAGATTCTTATTATCATAAAAAACAACATTCACAGATTCTTGAACAGTGTTAGTTCTAAGGTTATAAACTCTATAGGTTTTACTATTTCTAGAATAACCTAAGAAAAAACCTTTGTCACTCTTAGAATCAAACTTATGCAGTTGATCCCTATCATTCAGAATGTAACACACACAACCAAAAATATAAAAATATTTCACATTCGGTTTCTTATTGTTTAAGATCTCATATGGGGTTTTGTTGCTTCCAAATCTAAAATAGACTCTATTACCAATATGGCATGCTGTATTCAATGCTTCAGCCCAAAATTTATTTGCAAGATTTTTTGAAGTAAGCATTACTCTTGCCATTTCTTTAAGAGTTTTATTTTTCCTTTCAGCTATCCCATTTTGTTGTGGAGTTTTAGGAGAAGAAAACTCTTGGACAATACCTTTCTTATTACAAAATTCTGAAAACATGCAATTTTCAAATTCCCTACCATGATCAGACCTAATCCTGCTAACTTTTAAGTTAAAAACAGTTTTAAATCTTTTGTAAAGAATTTTAAAAACATCAAAAGTTTCAGATTTTTCTCTCAAAAATTTAATCCAGGTAAATCTAGAGTAATCATCTACCACAACCAGTGAATATTTCTTACCACCAATGCTTTCAGTTTCCATAGGACCCATAAGATCCATATGCAGTAATTCAAAACAACGATGTGTCGTGCAATATGATAACATCTTATACGACATTCTTACCTGCTTACCTCTTTGGCATGAACCGCATACAGTAGGTGTAACAATCTTTAGTTTAGGTAAACCTCTCACTGCTTCAGACTTAATGTTGGTCCCACTAGATAGATTAATTGCGGAAGCCTTTAAAACCAAAATGTCTTTAGAGAAAATCTTTTCTAAGAGCACAAATAATAAACAACAGGTATTAAAGAAAGCAATAAATAACACCGTATTTATAGTGGTTCGGATCTGAATATCCTACGTCCACTCTCCCTTGATCAAAGGGGTCTCACTATCCAACCAACAAACTCACTACTTACTGGAATTTCCGAAGTATCAGCACCTTCTTACAATCTCTTTAGATCTAACTTCGATCTAAAGACAAACTTACTCCAACCTTGTCTAACAAGATGAACAGGTTGAGTATATAAACTCCTTACGAGTTGGATGAGTAATTAAGAACAAAGTGAGTGCAAATGCGTAGTGATCAAAAAGCTTAGTATGCTATGTGCGCGTGTAGAGTCTCTAGAGCTTTTTCTTGAACTGCACTCTTGTATATATAGAGGGGATTAGGGCTAGCCGTTGGAGGGCTAATCCAATCAGATCCTCTATATAAGGAAGCCTCAATCAATCAATTCCCTAATTGATTGATTGGGTTGGTGGGATCCTTGGATTGATTATCTTTAAATACTTTCCAATCCTGATCTTGTTGACTTGATTTGAATCACCAACGGTCAATAGCTTCCTCTGCCTAACTCTGATTCTCAATAGAGAAGGCAAGACCAGACACCAGGCAACCTCGGTGTCTTCTGGTCCTCATCTAGTCAAGAACCAGAGTACTCAGTAGAGTCAGGGGATCAAACTGAGCATCTTATGTTCTACCAGACTCGTCTGGTCCGAACTCGTCTGGTCTGGGGAAGGTCCTCTGCCTCTGGTCTGTCTCATCTGGTGAAGTCTTCTGATGGGGTCTTCTGGTGAAGTCCTCTGGTGGGGTCTTCTGGTGACTCTTCTGGTGAAGTCTTCTGGTCTGGCAGTTCCCCCTAGACTAAGTCCTAATCTAGATCATCATCTGGCTAACAGGTCCAGATGGTCCTATTACATCTTCTGGTTTGTTTTAACTCATCAAAACTAACAATTTTTATCCTAACAATTTCCCCCTTTTTGATGGAGTTAAAACACTACCAGAACTGATCAAGAATAATAAATTAAGCAAGAAAACATTAAAGGATAAGACCTTAGAATAGATCTTATCAGGCAAATAATTAAGACAACAAGAGGTTGTCTTTTGAACAGAGAAGATATGAGATTTTCATTGATAATAAGGACAAAGAAGAATACAGATTACAATGCATTTCTGGTCCTATTCTAAGCATATCTTATGTTGTCTTTGGGCACCAGAAACCAGTCAAGAAACCTGTCTTGAATAGCCTTCAACTCTGCAGAAGATGATGGGGTGAAGTTTGCCAACACCTTGGTCTTGTACAGTTTCTTCAGCTCAGCCCAATCAACCTGGTCTCCTGCCATTGGAGTGTTGAGAAAATGGAACTCAGGAGCAGTGACTTCCAGGTTGAATTCAATAGTTGAATCCATCAACTGCTTGTACAGATCTGCATCATATGCCTGCATCCAAGAATGGAAGGTCCTGTTGATGAGAGCATCGTCCTCTGGTGGAGGTCTCTGGATGTAATGTTGAATGAACCAGAGAGTCTTGGCTTCTCTCCATTTTTCTATCAAAGGCACAGGAACAGTTGAGTCAAAGGACCCTTCTGTCCTGAGAGGGAGGATGTTCATGACTTCAACAGGCCCTTTTCTCTTCTGGCTGGATCCACTAGCACC
Organism: Ballota nigra; assembly: GCA_947034835.1. Classification (NCBI taxonomy): domain Eukaryota; kingdom Viridiplantae; phylum Streptophyta; class Magnoliopsida; order Lamiales; family Lamiaceae; genus Ballota; species Ballota nigra. The sequence goes on from OX344723.1 coordinate 124,920,231, forward strand.
AGGAGTGATGCCAGCTTCTCTGCTCTTCTTATTTTGCCTTCTAACATATCGGAGCCTCTGCTCTTCATCTATGTTTTTCCTTATCCTTGCTTGCCTCTCTTCAGGCGACTCTTCCTTGAATCTCTTCTCTGCTTCTTCAACCACAGATTCAAGGAAGCTCTTCTTTACTTTCCTTATCTTCCTCTTAGCAGGTCCAGAGATGGAGATTGGATCCTGCTCTGCTTCGGACTCCTCTTCTGCAGCAAGCTGCTTAGCCATGGAAAGGGATTTGAGTTCTTCCTTCTTCTTCTTCTACAACTCAGCCTGGGCCAATGTATTCTCCAGCAGGTCCAGACGAGCTCCATGGCTGAAGAGAATTTCATTTGTGGTCTTCGCCAGATCAGTTCTGGCTTTCTCTTCCCCCTTTTTAACTTCATCAAGGAGGGGCTCCACTACCTGCCTTATAAGATCAGGCAAGGCAGTGTTGGAGGAAGAGTGAAGATCACGCAGCTGCTTGGCCTCCTCCAGGTAAGCTTTAGACTCTGCAACAAGTCTCTCTTGCTTCTCCAACATCTCCTGGAGGGAGTCTTTCAGCTTTGCAGTTTGAATCATCTGGCTGGCCATCTCCACTTTGAGCACAGAGACAGGTCTCAACTGCTCCAGCACGTGCTCCTGTAGCTGCTTCTGGCTGTGCATGACATCCATCTTGACAAATAAGCCATTAGCCTTAAAAGAAGCTTTTACCTCTGCCAGAGAAGACTTTAACTGCTTCTGGTGCTCTATCATAGCAGGGGCCATATGTTGAATAGCTTTTGAAAAAAGCCCAATCTGCATGATTTGCTCATTGAAGAAAGCTTTCATCTTCTGGAGCACAGCAGGAGACATCTCAAAGTCTTCCTCATCTGAATATAGCTCTGGAGAAAAGACAAAATGAGGACCAAACTTGTAAGTGGGGCCCTCTGGAGTGAGCATTACTCCTCTATGGATGAGCAGGGTGCGAATCAAGACTTTAGCAGCACCAGGAGTCTCCAGCTCTGCTGGGTTTTGAATATTCAGTCTCTGCTTTAGCTCAATCTCCCAAGCAGTGAAGTTGGAGGGACCCATTTCCTCAAGCAACAACATTAGGTCCTCCACATCTTCAAGTCTGGCCTTGCTCCAGACCTTGGCATCAGTAAGGTCTGCCAGAAGTGGTAAGTGCTCCAGAAGAACTGGGAAATGCTCTCTTAGCCAGAGCTGAGCACTTACACTCATACTCTGCCTAATGGGACCCATTTCTGCAGATGAGAAAGTGAAGGGTTTGGGCCCAGAGGCAGAGGAGGAAGGTGCTAAGTCAGCAGGCTCAAGTGAAGCTTCCTCATCTTCACTATCATCGCTGGTTAAACAGGTAGGAGAAGGGGGAGGGCCAACGAATCCCAGAGCCATAGAAATGGTTGGGTCCTGGTCTGTATGGGTTTAGGGAGGGTTAGGATTTTGTGAAGTAGAGGGTGAAGGAATGGGTTGCTCTGCACCAGAAGATGATGGAATATCAGGTATAGAAGGTGTAGGAGGCATCTGGGAGGTGGAAGTGTTTGGAGGGGGGATTTCTGCACCAGAAGAGGTTGAGGGTACCTCTGGTACAGAAGGTGGGGGAGAGGGGTTTGTGTTTAGAGGTATATGGGAAGATGGGGGAGAGGGTGTTTGAGGAATGGTTGAGGTAGAGAATGTAGGTGTGTCTGGGAGAGTCTGCTCTGGTGAGAATGAAGGAACACCAGGAGCAGATGAGATGGGATGTGTTTGAGTATCTGGTGGGGAGGTAGAGGGGGAGACACGATCAATGGAAGTAGAGGAAGGTAAGAAAGGGTTTACCTCTGCTGGGTCAACACCAGCAGGCACACCGAGCTCTGGAGAATCCTCCATAATCTGGGAAGCATCATTAATAGCTCTCTCCAGGGCCTCACCAAGATCAGATCCAGAGTCAGGATCCTGTAGAATTGCCCTCTTGGCCCTGGGCTTCCTCTTAAGAGGTTCAACCTCCTCTTCCTCTTCTTCCTCTGATGGCTCATCCACCAGGAGGGTTTTCTTGGGAGCTCTTCTGCCAGTCCTTGGCTTCTTGGCAGATTTCTTCTTGGCCTCCACCGGCCTCTTCCGCTTGGCTGCCCCAGCCTTAACAGCTTCATCATCATCACCACCCTTCTTCTTAAGAATGTTAAGAAGGGGAATCTAGTCCTCCTCCGAGGAACCAGAAAAGGCAATGGTTGAGGAACCAGTTGCGCCAGCAGCTTTCTTCTGGGCCTTCTGCCTTGGCTGCTGCTTCTGCCCCTTTGCAGGTGAGGGTACTGCCTGAAGAGGAGGGGCAGGGATGGCTTCTTCTCCATCAGAGTCAGGATGGCCATGAAGGGGACCATCCTTAGAGAATAGAACCTTAGACTTGTGAAAACCTTTGCACCAAGACTCCTTCCATCTCTTCTCTGGAAGCAAGGAGTCCAAAATCAAGGTAAGTTTCGTACCCAACGAAACATTAGCAGTGAAATAAAACTGCATCTCCCCTGGAATGGAAGGACAAGCTTCCTTGTTAACCTTCGCCTTATTCTTCCTCAAGACGCCCCAAAAGAATTCTGCCCAATTGCATTGGACGCCGTCATACAAAGCTCTCATCACACACATTCTTCCATTAAAGATCGCATCTGTGCTGTGATTCTCACACATCAACACCTTAACAACTATGTCAAAAAGTACATTGTACTTTTGCCTCAGATGCTTATCCAGAAATCCCTTCGTGATATTCTGGCAAGAGGAACGAGCAAACAGTTTGAAGGAACCCACAATATCATCCTCCTTGTAGGTTAAAGGATCCACTCCTTCCGCCGAAATGTTTCCAAACAGGGCACATAAATCATGCTTGGAAAACACCAAATCTTCCCTGTCAATCTTTGTAGAAATATGGTGTTCATTGATCTTCATGCGAACCAAAAACTGGGCCGCATAACCGTCAAGAGTACGAAAATCTCTGGGAATGGTGGAGATCAACTTCTCAACTCCGGATCTCCTCAATAGTTCCAAAATAGCAAGAGCAGGCGAGTTCTTGGTGGTGTAGAAGTCAACCACCATCTCCGTTTTGAGTTTCTTCATCATCAATTCATGGTCAAAATTACACGGGGGAGCCATATCTGTGAGAGAGAGAGAGAGAAGGGAAGAACTTTGCATAGAGAGGTTAGGGTTTGAAAGTATGAAAACGTGAAAAGACAGATTGTAAGAAAATTAGATTTAAATCGGGTAATACGCGTGGCTCGAGTAATAAATGAAGTGTGAACGCGTGTAATACCAAAATTAAATTAGGGAACAAAATCAATATTTGAATTGATTGACATTTTGCACAGTGATTAAATCCGATGGCCACAAAGAAAGGCAAGATACAGATTTAATCTGGTGCGTTGGCATAGTCATTGGGACGGGGCATAAAGGGGTTTTGTGGCAGTCAAGAGAAAAAGCGAAATGATTGCCTAGGCCCTATACCCTAGTCTTAAATACACTCCGAAGTTGAAAGGTTTTGAGTGTATTTACTAATTTGAAAAGTGTATCCCAATGATCAGAGGCCAGAGAAGTAAAACCATACATGTCACCTGATATTGTAACCAGATGATACCACAGCTAATCTGATGTTACATCTCCTCTGATGAAACTCATCTGGTCCTGGTCAGAGAAGATTCTGGACATTTGACTCATCACCTCATCTGGGACAAGTGTCACCTGGTGCATACCTTATCTGGTACCTTCTCTGATATGTCTAATCTGCAGGTATGTTAGTTTTAAACGAAATAAAGAATATGCAATAAAGTAGAAATAAAGGATACTTCTCTGATGTTCCCCCTAAAACAAATCTGTCTCTGGATCCAACAATCCTAATTCAAAAGCTAACTCTCTGAATCTGGTCTCAGCCAAAGGCTTGGTTAAGATATCTGCTCTCTGCTTCTCTGTTGCAATCTTTTCCATCCTTATATCTCCCTTCTCAACATGATCTCTGATAAAATGATGCCTTATATCAACATGTTTACACCTGGTATGAAGAACTGGATTCTGGGTAATTGTAATGGCACTATTACTATCACAGAATATAGGAATATCCTTGGCTCTAATCTGGTAATCCCTAAGTTGTTGACTAATCCAAAGTAGTTGAGAACAACAGCTCCCTGCAGCCATGTACTCTGCTTCTGTTGTTGATGTAGCAACTGAAGTCTGCTTCTTAGAAAACCAGGATACCAATTTATTCCCTAGAAATTGGCATGTTCCACTTGTAGATTTCCTATCTATTCTGCATCCACCATAGTCTGAATCTGAATAACCACTCAATTCCAAATTGTCATCTGCAGGATACCATAAGCCTAAGTTCACTGTTCCCTTAAGATATTTCAAAATCTTCCTTGCTGCTTCCAAGTGACTTTTCTTGGGATTAGCTTGAAATCTGGCACAAACTCCAACAGCAAAGGTAATATCTGGTCTGCTCGCAGTCAGATACAAAAGAGAACCAATAAGTGCTCTGTACTGAGTCTGGTCCACACACTCTCTAGACTCATCTTGATCCATGTTGAAATTTGTCATCATAGGGATCTTGGCTGCTTTGCTAGATCCTACTCCAAATTTCTCTAACATGTTTCTGGTGTACTTTGCCTGATTAATGAAGATTCCCTTCTATGATTGCTTAACCTGCAAACCTAAAAAGTAATTCATCTCACCCATCATGGACATCTCAAACTGACTCTGCATGAGTTCACCAAACTTTTCACACATCTTCTTGGTAGGGGATCCAAATATAATGTCATCAACATATATTTGGACCAGAAGGATGTCCTTTCCTTCTTCTCTCCTAAACAAGGTCCTATCAATCTTACCCTTAGTAAAACCATTGTCCAGAAGAAATTGAGATAGAGTGTCATACCATGCTCTGGGTGCCTGCTTCAGCCCATAAAGAGCTTTCTTAAGCTTGAACACCTTGTCACCTTGTTCAAAACCAGGAGGTTGTTCCACATACACTTCCTCAATGAGAATCCCATTAAGAAAGGCAGATTTCACATCCATCTGGTAGACTTTGAACTTCATGTGAGCAGCATATGCTAAGAACAATCTGATGGCTTCTAGTCTGGCAACAGGAGCAAATGTCTCATCATAGTCTATTCCTTCAGACTGTGAATAGCCCTGAGCCACTAGCCTTGCCTTGTTCCTAGTAATGACATCATTCTCATCTTTCTTATTCTTGAAGACCCACTTAGTGCCTATCACCTTTTGATGTCTTGGTCTGTCTACCAGCTCCCAAACATCCTGTCTGGTGAATTGATTCAACTCCTCTTGCATTGCAATAATCCAATTTGAATCTTTCAGTGCCTCCTTGATGTTCTTAGGCTCAATCAAGGACACATAGCAACTGAATAAGGCAGCTAAGTTAAGAGATCTCCTAGTCTGGACACCCTTAGTTGGATCTCCAAGGATTAGGTCATTGGGGTGATCAACCAGGGTCCTCCTTCCCGTGGTCTTGCCTGGTTGATCATCTTCTGCAGTACCTTGGTGATTATCACCACCTGCAGAAGAGCTTCCCCCTACAGGAGTTCCAACCTCTTCTGGTTCTGCTCCTTGTGAAGGCTGCTGCTTCAGAGAACCAGGAGATGGGTCATCATCTGAATCTGAATCAAGAACAGGTGGATTGACTTTGATAACTCTGGGTGTAGTCTGATCATGATTCTGGGTCTCATCAGAAGACTTAGAATCCACCTTGAACTCAAAAGTAGATTCATCAAAAACAACATGAGGTGTTTCCTCCACACAAAGTGAATTCTTATTAAAAACTCTAAAGGCTTTACTGGTGCTGGAATATCCTAAGAATATTCCATCAGCCACTTTAGCATCAAAGGTTCTTAATTTAGATTTCCCATTGTCATGGATGAAACACTTACATCCAAAAACATGAAAATATGAAACAGATGGGGTTTTACCTTTCCATACCTCATATGGAGTCTTATTATGTCTCTGGGCAATCAGGCATCTGTTCTGAGTGTAGCAAGCTGTATTGATGGCCTCTGCCCAAAATCTCTGTGGAGTGTTGTATTCTACCAGAAGTGTTCTTGCAGCTTCTTTGAGGGTCCTATTCCTCCTTTCTGCAACTCCATTTTGTTGGGGTGTTCTGGCAGCAGATGTTTCATGAAAAATCCCATGATCCTTGCAGTAATCTGCAATGTGTGAATTCAAAAACTCTGTTCCTTTGTCACTTCTGATTCTGACTATGCTCTGGTTCTGCTCATTCTGAATCTGCTTGAAGAACTCTGGCAGCTTAGTCATAGTTTTATTTTTCTTAAACAAGAACACTACCCAAGTGTATCTTGAAAAGTCATCTTCTATCACTAAGGTGTACTTCCTTCCACTGAAACTAAGAGGAGAAACAGGTCCAAACAGGTCCATGTGAAGTAGTTGAAGCACTCTGGTTGTGGTTGTGCTCTGGACATCCTTAAAGGAAGTCTTGGGTTGTTTACCCTTCTGGCATGAACCACAAACCTGATCCTTCTTAAACACTTCATTAGGAAGACCTCGAATGAGACCTTTTCTGGCAATCTTATTCAGTGTTTTGAAGTTAAGATGACACAATCTCTTGTGCCAAATCCAGCTATTCTCTGCAGATCCTTTTGCAACTAGGCAAGCATTTCTTGGGCAACTGTTAAAATCTGCAAGATAGATGTTACCCTTCCTCAAGCCTATTAGCAAAATATCATTATAATCAGAAGAGAAAACAGTGCATGAATCACTAGAAAACTTCACTGAGTATCCCTTGTCACAGAATTGGGATACTGAAAGCAGATTATGCTTGAGTCCTTCTACGTAGTAGACTTCATCTACAGATACTCTATTGAAGGTCAACTTTCCAACTCCTCTGGTGACTCCATAATTGTTGTCACCAAACATCACTCTTGGTCCATTCAATGGCTTGAAATCTTGGAGATTATCTTTCTGGAAGGTCATGTGCTTAGAACATCCACTATCAATGTACCAGACATGGTTGCTTGAAAATCCTTTCTTCAATGGACTCTTATCTACCTGCAGAGAAATCAATTAGGTCCCCTACTAGTGCTGGGTCCTGATTGGTTAGTTGCAGGTCTTGTAGGAATCCATAGATAAAGATCATCCCTTGATGGATGAGGAGATCTTATCTTCCTTCCAAATCTATCTACCAGCACATGTCCTCTGACAATGACATATTGAGCTACTGGTCTGATAAGGACACCTTTCCTATAAACAGGTCTGGTGTACCTTTTCTCAAATCTGGCCTTTGGAATGGCCTGCCTCAATGACATGGTATTAAAGGTCTGGTTGTAAGGGTACATCCTAGAAGAACCATCTCTGGTGTCATAACTACCCAGATCAGTTGGTTTTCTATAGATGGGTCTGGAAGACCTCCTCTGGTTCTGATAATTAGACTGTCTCTGGTGATTGTAGTTCCTTTGAGTATACCTATTCTGGAATTGATTCCTCTGAGAAAACTGTCTCTGGGGTACCTGGTTCTGTTGAACATTATTCCTTCTCTGGTAGTTGTTACTCTGATTGGTATTCCCCTTCCTTGAGTGTTTCCTTTGAGGTCCCCTAATCTGTTTAGGTTCCTTTTGAGGATTTCTCTGGGGTCCTCCAATTTGAGTAATTCCTACTCCTTGGGACTCATTGTTCACAGAACCATCAATCTTTAATGGTTCCCCTTGTTGACACTTATTCTCTAGCATCTTCTCTTCCAGAACAGTCAACTCTTCTGGACCATTTGTTATGTGATTAACAGAGTGATTCCTTTTCCAATCAGGATTGTGAACCACCTTGTAACCATTACCAGTTAAGTCTTTATCATTCCAGATTTCTACCAATTTACCAGCTCTTACAGACTTGTCTTTATTATAAAGGTATTTATGAGTTTTAGTGGTAATTCCAGAATATCCTAAACCACTCTTATCACAGATGCGCTGAGAAGACTCTGATATGATAGATACAACAGATGGTATCTTAGGAGCTTCTCTGGGCATGGGTATCTCCTCTATGTTGTGAGCAACTTGTTTTCCCTTGATAAGAGTCTGGTATTTTGCTCTGAGTTCAGTGATCTCATCTTCTTGAGAGTTCCTTTCTTTCATGAGTTGATCTACCAGAGTATCTCTTTCTGTGATCTTATCCTGAAGTTCAGAGACTTCTTTGGAATGATCTTTCATGAGTTCTCTGGTGGATTTGTGCTCATGAGAGAGTGATTGAACTTCAGCTCTGAGCCTACCATTCTCTTTCTCAAGTTTTTGACAAAGTTGGACACAATTTTGGAGATCTGATAGCATTTGTTCCATATCAGACTCTCTGGAGTTACCAGATGAATTAGAGGATTCAGTACATTTGGAATTTGATAAAACTAGAGTAGTTTCATTTACCTCAGTGATGTCTGCCATGAGACACACATCATCATCTGATCCAAAGTCAGAAGAAGAAGAACTGGAACTAGTATCCTCCTCCTCTGCTTCTGCCAGCAATGCTCTCTTATCTGCATATCTCCTGTCTCTCTTGATTCTTTTCTCTTCTCTTTCCCTAGGAGTAAGCTGAGGACAATCATAACTGTAGTGACCAGTCTTGTTGCATGTGTAGCAGGCATTGTCTCCTCTGGGACTAGGACTTGGCTCTCTCCTCCTCTGGTTGTAGTCTGATCTGGCTGGACTACTTTCTCTCCTCTGGTAGTCAGGTCTGCCAGAGCTACCATCCCTCCTCTGATAATCTGATCTCCCAGAGTTGCCAGAGTTGTCATCTCTCCTCCTCTCTGGAGTTCTGAATTTGGTCACCCTTGAGTCTCCAGATGTCTTCTCCTTCTCTGCAGGCTTGAAAGAACTCTTCCTGTCTCTGGTAGACTCCTTCCAATGCCTTTTGTACCTGCCATACTTTGAACACATTTTATCTAATTTACGAGTTAGAAGTGCTACCTGCTCCTTGAGGCTCAAGTCATCTGCAGTAGACTCCTTTGGCTTGACATCAGGCTTGAGAGTTGAAGAGAATGCAACTCCTTTCTGGCCAGAAGAGGAAACCTCTTCTGTTTGATCCTCCTCTTGAAGATCATATTCGTAAGCTTTGAGATCAGACAACAGAAGATGATGATCCAGAGTATTGAGATCCTTGTTGTCCTTGATCACAGTAACTTTGATTCTCCACCTGCTAGTTAGTGAACGCAAAATTTTACTATTAATTTCCTTTTCAGAGTAGGTCTTACCTAAGGCACTAGCCTTGTTTAGGAGGTTTTTGAGGCGCATGTCAAGCTGGTCTATGGTCTCGTCTGGTTTCATTTTGAACGTATCAAACGAGTGTTGAACAGCCTGGAGCTTGTTATCTTTAATCTTCTCTGTTCCCTCGCAGAGAATTGCAAGTTTGTCCCACATCTCCTTCGCAGTGACACAGGTTCTGACCTTCTCTATTACCTCCTTGGTGAGAGTGTTAATAATCTCGGTTCTTACCACCTGGTCCAGGTTATATAGCTTTCTCTCATTGTTGTCAAGTTCTTCTTTCTTTTTTAGGATTCGTTGTCTGGGAACTCTATCCTCTGCAGCATCGCTAGTTTCTTCTCTGGACTCTGACCTGCCACTATCAATAAGAGTCCAGTAAAATTTAATGGGGCCACTCTCTACCACATCTAACATGCGGTGGTGGATAGCTCCCAGATGATTACTCATCATGAAGCTCCAGTAGCTATAGTCCTCAAATGAGAACTCTGGCAATTTGCGACTCTTATAAGAAGATTTTGCAGACATTTTAAATAAAATTTGGGAAATAATAAGAACTTTAACAAAAGCACTTTAAGAGCAATGGATCTGCCCGGTGACCACCAAAAGCTTTACAAAGCAGTGGTCGTTGGATCAAGCGCTTGCCACTAGACTAAAAGCCTGGACTTGTAGTGAGGTGCTACTTTATTTCCTTTAACCCATATCTAGCTGCAGCGCCACGGGCGGCACCCAACTATGCCTTTAATCGAGCAAGCGGGCAGGACTTGAGCGCTCAAGCCTGGAAGGCAGGAGACTGCTAGGATATTTCCCAACAATCCCCCCCCCCTAGCAGTATCCTGACTTTTCGCCAAAAATACCACTATTTGCGCCATGGGGGACTCGAACCCGTGACCTGTGCTCTGATACCACTTGTTGGTCCCACTAGATAGATTAATTGCGGAAGCCTTTAAAACCAAAATGTCTTTAGAGAAAATCTTTTCTAAGAGCACAAATAATAAACAACAGGTATTAAAGAAAGCAATAAATAACACCGTATTTATAGTGGTTCGGATCTGAATATCCTACGTCCACTCTCCCTTGATCAAAGGGGTCTCACTATCCAACCAACAAACTCATTACTTACTGGAATTTCCGAAGTACCAGCACCTTCTTACAATCTCTTTAGATCTAACTTCGATCTAAAGACAAACTTACTCCAACCTTGTCTAACAAGATGAACAGGTTGAGTATATAAACTCCTTACGAGTTGGATGAGTAATTAAGAACAAAGTGAGTGCAAATGCGTAGTGATCAAAAAGCTTAGTATGCTATGTGCGCGTGTAGAGTCTCTAGAGCTTTTTCTTGAACTGCACTCTTGTATATATAGAGGGGATTAGGGCTAGCCGTTGGAGGGCTAATCCAATCAGATCATCTATATAAGGAAGCCTCAATCAATCAATTCCCTAATTGATTGATTGGGTTGGTGGGATCCTTGGATTGATTATCTTCAAATACTTTCCAATCCTGATCTTGTTGACTTGATTTGAATCACCAACGGTCAATAGCTTCCTCTGCCTAACTCTGATTCTCAATAGAGAAGGCAAGACCAGACACCAGGCAACCTCGGTGTCTTCTGGTCCTCATCTGGTCAAGAACCAGAGTACTCAGTAGAGTCAGGGGATCAAACTGAGCATCTTATGTTCTACCAGACTCGTCTGGTCCGGACTCATCTGGTCTGGGGAAGGTCCTCTGCCTCTGGTCTGTCTCATCTGGTGAAGTCTTCTGGTGGGGTCTTCTGGTGAAGTCCTCTGGTGGGGTCTTCTGGTGACTCTTCTGGTGAAGTCTTCTGGTCTGGCAGTTCCCCCTAGACTAAGTCCTAATCTAGATCATCATCTGGCTAACAGGTCCAGATGGTCCTATTACATCTTCTGGTTTGTTTTAACTCATCAAAACTAACAATTTTTATCCTAACACTTAACCAATTTTTGCATGAATCTATAATTTGCACGTCCAAGTCTTTGATGCCATAGGGCATTATCATCACAATTTGACAAATGACATACTTTGTTTGTTCCAATTAGATAACAATTATCAGTTGACTTATTTCCAGTCATTAGACACTTATTATCTTTGTTTAGAACATAGCATGAATCTTTATCAAATTCAACATGCAAATTATCATCGCATAGTTGACTTATACTAAGTAGATTAGCAAGTAAACCATCAACATGCAAAACATTCTTAAGCTTAGGAAAACCTTCAACATTTAAGGTACTATTTCCAATGATTTTACCTTTTGATCCACCACCATATGTAACAGTTCCACCATTATAAGGTTCATAATCAGATAAGTAGTCAACATGACCAGTCATATGTCTAGAGCAACCACTATCAAAATACCATAGATCAGTTACACATGCTTTCAGAGAAGTTTGAACAACATTACAAGTAACATGCTCTTTCTTTTTCTTAGCAGATTTTGACCAGTGTTTCTTAGAATGTGAAGACATTTCAGACAACACTTTTTGAATTTCCAGATCTCTTCTCATCTTTTGACAATAAGGACGAATATGACCAATTTCAGAACAATAGTGACACACATACTTCTTAACAGGTTTTTCAATCACATGTACCTTTGTTTCAGCAAAAAGCTCAGTTTTTTCCTTCACAAATTTTACAGGATTATTCACATATTTAGAAGTAGTCTCATCACAATAGCCTAAACCATGTTTACTAGACTGTCTAATGTTTATAGAATCACTTACAATAGAAGAACTTTTAGAAAACTTCTTAAAACTTAAGGTAGAATTTTTAAATTCTTCCTTTAGCTTAAAAATTTCTAAATCCTTCCTTGTTAGAATGACTTCCAACTTTATCACAGTCTCTCTGAGATCATCATTTTCTTTGGCTACACTGGAATCATCATCCCTTATGTCATTAGAACCTGTCTCATCAACACACCCATTAAAACAGTTCAAATCTGAATGATTTTTTACAAATGTTATTTCTGATGTTATAACATTGGAAACAACATCAGTGTCTAGATCATCCAGATCATCATCTAAAGAATCATCATAATCGATCCTTGCAGAAAAAGCTAATTCCTCATCTTTAGAACCTTCAGGTTCATCATCTGAGTCATCACTAAAAGTAACATTAAAATTCAGTTTCTATCTTAACCTGGTATTTGCACACTCATTTGCATAGTGTCCAAATCTATTACATGCATCACATCTAACTGATTTTCTAAATTCAGGATCATACCTTGATTTGTTACCTCTGAATTACCTTGATTGATTCTGATCCTTCCTTTTCTCTGGGTCTGATGGTGTGTTGTTGAAAGGAGTCCTCTGTTGGACATTTCCTCTGGATTTGTTCAGTTTCTTCTTCAGGTAGGAGTTGAACTTCTTTGTGAGGAAGGCAATGTGCTCGAGAGTGTTGTAAGATTGGTCTAAAACATCTTCATCAGACTTAACCTCAGTCACAAAGGACAGATTTTCAGTGTTAGAAGATGTTTTACCTTTGAAAACAACAACCTTCTTTCCTTCACTTGTATCATCAAATTGAGTTGTGTTCACTTCATATGTTTTTAGAATACTTACAAGCTCATTTTGACTTAAAGTGTCAGTGTCCTTGGCTTCTTCAATAGTACAAATTTTTGCATCGAACCGTTTAGGAACAGATCGCAAATTTTTGTGTACAACTCGTACATTGGAAATTGGATCACCAAGTGCGTGTGATTTGTTGACAATCTCACTCAGCCTCTCATTGTAAGCCGTGATCGTCTCATCATCCTTCATCCTTAGATTCTCGAACTTGGTCCCAAGTATTCGAAGTTTGGTCCTTCGAACACTTCCACTTCCTTCGCAATGTTCTTGAAGCCTCTCCCATGCATCTTTAGCCGTGGTACATGTTGATATAATCTTAAACATAGACACATCAACAGAGGTAAAGATAGCATTGAGAGCTTTGGAATTGTAGCTTGTCGTCGTGGTCTCCTCATTTGTCCATTCAATCTCCCGTTTGACTCTTGTCTCGCCATCATCATCTGCTTGATTTCTAGGCCATTCCCAGCCGGTCAGAACACTTCTCCAAGCACGTTCATCAATAGACTTGATGTACATGCACATCTTTGGTTTCCAATAGGCATAATTGTTTCCATCTAATATAGGAGGCCAAAGTGGGGTGTTTACAGGATATTCCATAGCAAAAGACACGCTTAAAAACACATTCTGAACTTAGTATATCAAGTTTATGGCTCTGGTGCCAATTGAAGGTGTGCATGTGTTATAAAGTAAAGATGTTGTAACGGATGTTGGAACAATCGCTACGACAAATTGGAAAATCAGATATAAAAGTTGTACAGCGGAAGACTTAAACACACAATTGCAAGATGGAATACTTTTTAACACAAACTATATAAAATAGCTTGTGCTAGCCTTACGGCGAAACGTTCACTATAATAAAAGTAGTGATACAAAAGTTATGTGAAGAGTAAAATCGTTCACAACGGAAACAAGACTCGATATCACCTATCAAATCTAAATTGGCTAAGTGTATAACACTATACACCGTCAAAGTTGATCTCACTCTATATCTATGATCTCTCTATCTATGGATATAGGATTGATCGCAAGTTATGCGAGATGAACTCTACTTCTAAGCATAACATAAATGTTGGAATAATTGCCCTATCACCTTTGAACTCAGGATCAACACTAGAGTAGGTGTACTCGTTTACTCCACACTTGGTACTGAAGACTTCAGTTTCTATTTATAGATGGAGGTCTTCAATCCGAAATAACTTCTTCATGTAACCGCTCTATGATCTTATGTTATCTCCCATGATCTTATCTTTATTTTTTATATTTCTTGATGCAACCGCCTGATCTAGATCGTTCTAAACTGTTCTGGAATAGCCTAGATCGTGTAGGTCCTTGTAGATCCTTCTGGAACCCGTAACCGCCCATGTTGCAACCAATACTTGCAACATTCACTGCAACATTGAATATTCCAGAGACTTGTAGATCCTTCTAGATCTTCATCATGCATGTTAAAACATCTAAGAAAACATTTGATCATAAAGTGTTAGTTAATAAGAAGAAAGGGCAAATTCATGTTGTTCCAAAGTAAATAGTGAATACTTCACTACCAACAACATTAACAGAAATCAACCATCAATTGATCCAAACAGATCTGAAGGTTCATTTCTCTAACTGACTCTGAACTTACCTCAGGCTCCTCCCTAGCCATAAGGCACAGATCATCATACTCATCATCGGAAAAGAGTTCACGCGACCTCTCCTCAAGACCATCCGAGTCTGTAGCATCCTCAACGAGCATAGCTCTCCGGTCAGCATACCTCTGGTCTCTCTTGGCTCTAGTCTCTCTTGGCCCTCATGTCCTCTCTTTCCCGTGCATTCAGCTCTGGGCAATCGTACTGAAAATGCCCACTCTTGTTACAGTTGTAACATGTTGCTTGCTCATCTCCTCTTTCTTTTCTAGGCTCAGGGTTTCTTCTTGAGTCAGGTTCCCTTGGTCTCGATGAGCTTTCCATCTTTCCTGAGTGTCTATCATCACCAGTACGTCTCTGTTCACCATCTCTTCGATCGGGTTTTGGATCTCAATATCTCCTTACATCACCACGATCGCGTCTCTGGTCAGTGTTCCTCCTTTCTTCATATCTCCGGGAACTTTGGTGGGTTCCTTCAGGCTTCCTGTCACGAGTATCCTGATAATACTTTTTATAACAACCAAACCTGGAATTAAGCTTTTAAAAGCGTATGGCCATCATGTTATATTCCTCAGTGAGCTCTTCTTTGCTCATCTCCATCAGTGACTTTGATGAAGACTCGGCAGGTTCTGACTTGGCTTTGAACGCCACACTTTTCTCAAGAGCTTTCTCTTTCTGCTCCTCTTCAGGCTGTACTTTTTTATTTCTCTTGTTTAGATCATATTCCAGCGCTTTAAGCTCTGAAAAAAGTAAGGCAGAAGTTATGTTACTCATATCCTGAGTGTTCTTCAACATAATGACACTGTTATCCCATCTCTCAGGAAAAGCATTCAAGATTTTCAAAGCAACATCTCTCTTTGGAACATCTTTGTCCAACATCACCAACTCATTCATCATCTTGATGAATCTTGACTCCATCTGATCAATAGTCTCGTCAGGCAGCATCTCGAATGCTTCAAATTTCTGAATGGAAATATTCCTCTTGTTCTCTTAATCTTTTCAGATCCCTCGCACATCCTGGTCAACTCATCCCAGACCTCCTTTGCCATCTTTAAGTTCATCAGCCTCGCTGACTCCTCGAAAGGCACCATATGAAGAATGATGTTTCTGGCCACATTGTCCAATCCCACCATCTTGATCTCATCATTGGTCATATTCTTCCTCTCCTTAGGAACCTGTACGCGAATGTCAAGATTCTCATACCCCAGTCCTCTGACATTTGGGATAGTGATCTTGATCGGTCCTTCCTTGATGACTCGCGGAATCTGGTCATGGATGACATCTAGATTGATGGAACGCGCCGGTGAAGGCGGTCCGTCCCCAAGATCGTTGTTGGGATACCAAACGTGTATAAACAATTAAAGACCTAAACATGCATCTAAAGACAAGTTTAGATCTGTTACCCTTGAAGACCGAGGCATTGATTCCACTACTGATCTTCTAGTCTGTCTCCCAACCTCGTTCGTACACCGGGTGGACGGCGAACTAGCGAACATGGAGAAAAGTGCCTCACAATTTCGTCTCCCTCTCAACCCCACTCACGAATTTCGGCTGCTGCACGTTTTATCTTAGAGTGCTAGGGTTTTAAACATGAAATTGAAGCCTTTATATAGACTCCTTAAGTTTCATGGGCCAGGCTAGGGATCTGTTAGAAGGTATAGGGTTTGGGCTCTTCACGGACCCAAATACTCTTATGTTCAGCCCAGAACATTTATTTGGCCCGTGAACATTAATTCATTCCACAAGAGAATTAATATTGCACTCCCATCCTATCCCGAACCGAATCAGGGCTTCTATTAGACTCTATAATTCCCCGTGTTAAAGATATCGAACGTCCATTAATTATTAAAGCTCCTGACCGCTTTAATTAATTAACATCTATTATTCCTTGAGTAGTACCACTCAACCTTGTTGTCGTACGGATATAATCCACCTGCAGGGTTTAATACGACAATCCTTTATGAGTTTCCTCAAGGGGACGTCATCAACCTGGATCACCAGGACACGGTGCCTTAATGTCAATAAATAGACATCGTGCAAACGATGTCACTACCCAAAATACATAGTGCGTTGAATCTAACAAGATTCTCACCCATAGTAAATCAAAGTAGTGAACAAATGCTCCACATATCTAGATATCACAATTAGGGTTAAGAATTACAAGAGTCACCAAGACCTTTAGTTCTTCATAACAGTCAGAATAGAAGAACATGTCTTAACTGTGATCCATTCAATACGACATAGCGTACTAGTATGAACTAATGGCCAAGACAAGCCACTAACAAGTTCATACTACAACTTATACCAATAGTTATGTCCAGAACTATCTCAGTTGTGAATACTGTTTATATCTTATAAGGAACTGACAATGTGATCTTCTGTGTGACTACAAACTCACCACATTATCTACAATATAAGATAAATAGACATACAAGTAATACAAGCAATTAATAAGATTGCAATAATGTGAAAAACCATTTATTTCAGATAATAAGGAAATCGAATATATCCATAAAAGCCCAACAAAAGTTTGCTTTACAGTATACACCAACATAGATGTGCCTATAATCTGAACTTCAAATAAATAAAATTAGAAACAGAGAATTCAGGCAATAAAGCTTCAAGTTTCCTTGAAGTCATGATGATGCAAGTTTTCTCAAAAGCAAACTCAGATCTGTTCAGTAACTACCAACAGTTTCTCCTCTGAAACTATTAGTATTCAAAGTCAGTGGTCTTTTGAACCACTGCTCTGATACCACTTGTTGGTCCCTGTACAAGACTGAGTGATACGTGTATGGGGGAATACACGTATACAAATTTTTCTACTTTCAAACTGACTGAGTCCCCTTACTCAGAGTGTTGTATGAACACCGAGTAGATAATACACCTACTAACAGCACTGAGTTCAGGTCAGTTGGCTAACTATCTACTTATGTTCAGTGCGGAATGTGTGAGCCCTGAAAGTTTATAGTTTTTTTTAGTTTGCTTTCTAAAAACTTGTTTATCTTTTTATGAAGCCGTGGTTAGAATAGCAGTGCTCAGTTTAATGATCAGGCTGATCGGTTCAAGCCTGATTAAAGATGCAATGAATGACTTAATCAAATAAGCAATTAAGAACGAATATCAAAGGAGTAAGAACACGGGGAAGTTAATGTGGTTCAGACACTCAAGCTCCTACGTCCACGGTCCTGATTTAACAGGAGAATCCACTAAGGATTGACTTGTTTTTAACGTGCCAAGGTGCACCAAGCTCAACTTCGCTCACTGACCATTACCTCCTCCTAGAGGGTTTTGGTTTCAGTTTGGATTCCAACTAAGTTGTGATTTTCCTTACAAGGAAAACCTATGCTAAGGATTGGATAATCACTCTAAGCTTAAGATATTTCTATTTTGCTCAGTGGAATATAGAATAACTCTTTAACTAAGAAACACTTGGGAAATTTAAGGTTTTTCGAGTGCTTCTTTGAATGTTGAATGCTTTGTGCACTGAGAGTTTGAGTAATTTCTTGGCTTCGAAATTTCCCGTCACCTTGCTTGGGTCCAAGGTCTTCTGTATTTATAGACAACTTTGAAAACTATCCGTTGGAGGAGATAGCCTTCTAGGTTGTCTTCTCGTAGGATTATTCAATGGATATAATCTCCATGCAGCAGCCGTCCTTGCATGTATTTAGTAAGATGCATTAAATGTTTGCCCGTTGAATTGTGCAGGGATGTCAGGTTCAAGTCAGTGTCCGTACATGACTTGGTGCTCTCTATTTGGTCCACGTCTGCTTGTAGGTGAGAATGTCAGAACTCATTTTTTAGTTCAGTCTTGTCTTTACTGAGTTCAGGTTTGTCCTCATCTACGTTCGTTTCCCAGTACTATCATTCCTTTGGACTTGCTTAGATCCTACTCCAAGTCTTTTCCCAATACTCAGTGTTATCCTGTTCGCTACAGGGCTGAGTTTAGCAATGATCTCAGGATCATGCTCTTCATCCTGACACTTACTCAGCCAGCTTAAAAACACTACCATAAGCTCTGGATGGTGCTCTTGTGTTCTTCAGGCTTCAGTCTTGATTATCATCAATGAGTACTCCTCTCATTGAGTACCTGTAAATTGTAAAATAAACTAACTTACAAACCTAACCAAGACTAGCTGGCTATTACAACACTTAGGTAAATCATCTTTTCAGGGGCTTTGGAATCAACTCAAAACTGACATTGTCCCAACTGTACCAAATGAGTCATCAAGAACAAGAAGGATGAGAATGGTGTTGTAGTGAGGAACAAGGCAAGACTGGTTGCAAAGGGTTATTGTCAGTCTGAAGGAATAGACTATGATGAGACCTTTGCTCCAGTGGCTAGGTTTGAATCTATCGGGTTGTTCCTTGTGTATGCAATATACAAGAAGTTTAAGGTGTATCAAATAGACGTCAAGAGTGTCTTCCTAAATGGTGTACTCCATGAAGAGGTATATGTGGAACAACCTCCCGGGTTTGAGGTTGGAGATAGCGTATACCATTTGAAGAAAGCACTCTATGGACTTAAGCAAGCTCCTAGAGCTTGGTATGATACCCTCTCTCAATTCCTGACTGACCACGGGTTCAGGAAGGGAACCGTGGATAGGACTTTGTTCAGGATCACTGAAGGTGATGACATTCTCTTGGTCCAGATTTATATGGATGACATAATATTTGGATCACCAAATTATCAGCTCTATGAGAAATTCTCTAAGTTGATGACTGGAAAATTTGAGATGTCAATGATGGGAGAGATGAACTTCTTTTTAGGATTGCAGGTCAAACAGACTGATCAAGGGATTTTCATTAATCAGGCCAAGTATACAAGAGACTTGATTCAGAAGTTTGGAGTTTAGAATTGCAATCCGGCTAGGATCCCAATGAACACAAATTGGAAGATGTATCCGGACACTGAAGGAGTTTCAGTGAACCAGACTGAGTACAGAGGGCTGGTTGAATCTTTATTGTACCAGACTGCAAGTAGGCCAGACATTACATTTGCAGTTGGTGTGTGTGCTAGGTATTAGTCTAACCCCAAGAGAAGTCATTTGGAGGCTGCTAAGAGGATACTTAAATATTTGAAAGGACAGTCAATATGGGACTATGGTATCCTTCAGATGACAACTTAGAACTGGCTGGTTATTCAGATGCAGATTATGGAGGTTGTAGGATTGATAGGAAATCAACCTCAGGAACATGTCAGTTTTTGGGAAGCAAGTTGATCTCTTGGTTTAGTAAGAAACAAAATTCAGTGGCGACATCCACAACAGAGGCTGAGTATATGGCTGCAGGTAGTTGTTGTGCTCAGATTTTATGGTTGAGACAACAATTGAGAGACTACCAAGTATTTGCAAATGAGGTCCCAATTTTTTATGACAACAATAGTGCCATAGCAATCACTCAAAACCCAGTGCTTCACACAAGGTGCAAGCATGTGGATATTAGACATCACTTCATAAGAGATCATGTGGAGAAGAAGGATATTAGGATGGAGAAGATTCACACTGACAGGCAGAGAGCTGACATCTTGAAGCAAGATTTATGGAACTGTCAGTGGAGTTAGGTCTCTTAGATCCAGGAGAGCAGTCAGCGTAGGATCTAGGGGGAACTCAAGTTCAGGTTTCAAAGGGGAACTCAGGCCAGACTCGACTCAGCGAGGTATCAGGGGGCTACAATGTCTCCCTGATAGGTATGAGTTCAATCCTGACCTTTGTGAATTTAAACTGTCTCACTGAATCTCTCATCCTGAAAATCTCTATTAAATGCATTCCGTTTTCATTTAAAGTGCACCTTTTGAGATTTAAACCCATGCACGTCGGAGCATTTAATGCGCACAATTACTTTTTCATATACGTGTCCGTTTTATACGGAATATGACCGACATAGGGTAAATGATTGAAAGTGAGATTAATCTTGGCCCTTCATTTCAAAACTTTTCAAATTCAGGGTTAATCTCAACCACACGTCAGGGTAACTTTTCATTTCATATCAATTTGAAAGGCCATTTGAGAAATTTACGCAAACACAATTCTCACACTGCACACTGAACCTTCTCCCGTTCAAAGCATTTTCTACAAAATTTCTCAAACCTCTCTAATGGCTTTTCTCGACGATGCTTGGCCACGGATGACATTAATGATGTCATCAAGAGCAAACTTGTCAACATGGAGCACGTTATATCCATGGATGGACAGTGTCTCAAAGTAAAGGAAATCCTACCCATGTTCGAATGGATTTCAAGGGTGAAGTTGGACAATACTTCTCAAAGAAGCCTTCTGCTATGCTTCCGAAGGCGGTGGTGGAAGCTTATCTGCATATGTTCACGAGTAAGGGTGAACTATACACACGGGTGACCATTTTGATACCCACTAGCGAGAAGAATGAGAAGGGAGAAGAGTTGTTCAACGAGGAGGTGCGGGACATTAACCTTCAGAAGGCAGTGAAGGAGGTATTTGGATTACCTTGTTCTGGGATGAATCCCAAGGTCTACATGGAGAACAAGGTGGGTGCGCTTCTGAAGAAGTGGACGAAGTCAGAATCACCCGAGTTCAGGGCAAGGCAACATAAGGACACACTCAAGCCGGAGTATCGAGCTCTCATCGATATCGCGTCCAAGATCGTCATGGGCACAGTTCGCTCCCATGAGCAGCTGAGTCTGCCAAAGCTGAGGATAATGGGTGCTTTATTGGAGGGGATTGAAGCCAACTGGGAGCAGTTGTTCTTGGATCAACTGACTCGGGCCGCGCAGGACAAGCTGAAGAAAGACGAGGCCAAGAAACACATTTCAGTGGGTGCCATCTTGCCCTTTGGAACAAGGCTGTCGATGTTGATCATCCATTCCTGCACAGGATGCACATTCAACATGGAGGATGACCTTTCTCCAAAGAAGGTCATGTTCACCACTGAGAGTGACACTTATGCCATCCTTGGCCTGACTGACCCCAATGCTCCTCCAAAGGGCCAGAAGAAGCAGGCGGCTAAGGGGAAGAAAGTTGTTACCAACCTCCTAGAGAGGGCAGATGAGCTCTTGGCAAAGAGCAAGGAGGCTGAGGAAGAAGTTGCTGCTGAGAGGGAGGCTGAGGAGAAGGCCAAGGAGGAGAAGCTGGGAAAGCTGAAGGTGGTGTTGAAGTCCAAGGCCACGACGAAGGGGACAAGGAAAAGGGCTGAGAAGGCTTCCAATAGTGACCTGCCTGAGGTTGAGGAAGCCAACGATGACGCCAATGAGAAAGAGGCTGCTGCTGAGATGGAGGCAAAACCTTTGAAGAGGCTGAGGAAAGAGCCTAAGGGATCTCCCAAGAAGGCGCTGAGGGAGCAAAGCCCAGTCAGGGAGCAGGAACAATCAAGCTCGCCCAGAGCCTCTGACTTGGTTCAGGTGAGGAAGACAGTCAAATCTGCTGAATTCCTCCAGCCTAAACTACCCAACCCCTCTGAACCCGCTGAACCTACCTCTCATTCTGAACCCACTTCCAACCCCACTGAACCCACCGAGCCAAACACTTCCCTACCCCAACCCCAGTCAGAGCCAAATAACCCCAACATCTATGAGTCTGACACCCAACCTACCCAATCCTGCGGATTTTCCAGCCACATCAAAAGATCCGAAGGAAGTCGACCCTGAGCTTGACTTGATCATTGAGGAAGCTGGAGAGAAAGATGATTCTGAAGATCTCACTTCTCTTCTTTTTCTTGACTCTATCAAGGGAAGGGCTGAGAATTGGGTTGTGCGGAGCTTCCCATCGCTGAACAACTAACCAGAGCTCCAGGAGCATATCTGAAAGTCTGGCTGGAGTACAAGTAGGCTAATATGGTTGAGTAGCGGATGATGGTGGATTTAAAAGTATGGGACTACTGGTACTCGGAGGAAGCCCGAATGACTAATTACTTCGGGATAACAAGTTACTAGGAGTTGCTGGAGATGGAGGCAGTCAGAGAGCTGGTTGCAAAGATGATCGTCATGCGCGCTGAGAGATCTAAGTTCTTTGACACTCCTAAAAAGGACAACAAAGACTCTGATGATGATGGTGGTAATGATCCTGAAGGTAGTCAGGATGGGGAGAAACTGGTAGAGGAGACTGCCAAGGAGGTGGATGAGATGGCCACTGAGCAAGATGCTCAGGGGGAAGGTGATAAGGAAGTTGGTGCCAAGGGTGGAGCAACTACTGAGACTGTTTTGAACAGTTCAGCCACCAATGATACATCAGTCAATGAAGGAACTCCCTGCCCTGAGACACAGGAGGATGATGTAGAGGCGTCCAAGGTGACTCCTAGTTCTGAGGGACAAGTTCCCAAAGTTCGAGCTGACTTGGTTGAGCCTGAGCAGGCGACCATGATCACTCCTGAACTGCCTTCAGTACACCCTGAAGAGGGGATTGATGTTGTAGGGGCTGACAAGAGAGATCAGCCACTGGCTGACGGAGCTGAGGATAACGAGGTAGTTATCACTGGAACTTAGCAAGGCAATTTCACCAGTATCATTCGTGCCAAACAAGAGAAGACTACTGAGAACCTTGCCGACCTTCAGCGCGAGATTGAATCAATCAAGGCAGAGGCCGAGAACAGTGGTAAGGGGATTCAGAAGCGGCTCAAATGGGTGAAGTATGCTCTCAAGACGGTTGCCAACTCTGAAGTGAAGAGTCTCAAGAAGTTGATGTTGTCAACCATCAAGTCCATCAAGTCAGAGAGGAAAATGATGAAGAAGATCATGGCCAACACACTGACCCAACTTAGTGATGAGCATGATGCACAGATGCAGAAAGCAGTGGAACACTTGGCTGGTCAGGCTGCAGACCTATTCACTCAGGCACTTAATGACTCGGTGGCCAAGATGGCACTGGAGTCAGACAAGATCACTCAAGAATCGGAGAAGATAATATCCAAATCTACTCAGCTCATTGAAGAGACAAGAAAGGTTGAGGCAAGGCTGACCCGCACTGAGCAAAGCCTTCATACCTCAATGGAGATATTTGAGAAGAAGCTCAAGGCAAGCATTGCTAGTGTGTCGTATGCGGGGACGGGGATTGCCACTGGAGTTGATATATTGAAGGAAGGAGTTAAGGTAGTCCAGTCCTTGACTGCCTTTGTTATCAACAACAGTGAAGAAGTTTTGAGGGATACACTCCCAACTCCGTCTGCCAAGGATGATGCCAAAAAGGGGGAAAATGTGAAGTCGAAGAAAAGATATCTCCCTGAGGCATCGGAGGCTGAGAAAAATAAAGTGTTGATGAGAACACCCCAGAAGTCAGCCAGACTAGCAGCCGTGGCCCAAGCTAATGAACATATTCCTCAACTTCCATCCATTCCAGAATCTTCTTCAGAGTGCTCGCCGGTGAACACAGGGAAGAATCCAATCACATATGACGCTGACAAAGTAGCTGAGTTGTGTGCGGAAGCATGGGGATCTGCCCCTTAGAAGAGTGAAGCTCAGCGCAGGGCTGAAATTGCCCAGAAGGAGAAGATGAAGATCTTGGACAAGAAGGTTGAGAAGCTGACTGACATCACTGAGTTACAACAGAGAGAACTTGATGATGCGATGATCAGTCTGCTGAGAAGGAAGAAGGAGAAGCTTGAGCTAAGGAAGTACAGGAAGAAGCCAACGGCAAGGAAGACTGGACTTATTGATGAGTTCATCTCTGAGAAACTAAAGGAGTTTTGGGTAGATACAAGAGACGAGTTCATCAGGTTATGGTATATCGTGAAGAAATGGGGCGACACTGAAGATATTGATGCCCACTTCATCGGCTTCATGTCTGACAACCATCCTGAGCTTCTCAAAGGAATTCTGGAGGAGGCTGAGGATGCGAAGGTTCAAATCAAAGCTCCTGAGTTCCTGACTCGTCCACCACCACTCTAGGCAAATGGAAAAGGCTATGATTTGAAGGCAATAATGGCTGAAGTGTTCAAGATCGTCAAGGCTGATGGGTACCTGAATCAACTACAGCGTATTGAAGAACTGGAGAATATAGTCTACAATGGCTATGGACTTCGACCTGAAATGAGAAAGATTTAGTTGTACCCTGTACTAATGTAATAGATAGGATTCATTGTACTCTTGTTCACATTTATCAATGAAATCTATTACATTTGCCCACAGACAAAAACTCATTGTCTTTGTGGCTGGTATTTAAATTCTGTACTTTATCAAGAATTGCTCTAACACTGACTTTGTCTTATAGATTAGGACCTTATTTTCTCTAACCGTTTTGAGGATCTTTTCAGTGTTTTGGCATCATCAAAAGGGGGGAAATTGTTGGGACAATGTCAGTTTTGAGTTGATCCCAAAGCCCCTGAAAAGATGATTTGCCTAATTGTTGTAATAGTCAGGCTAGTCTTGATTAGGTTTGTAAGTTAGTTTATTTTACAATTTACAGGCCCTCAATGAGAGGAGTACTCATTGATGACAATCAAGACTGGAACCTGAAGAACACAAGAGCACCATCTTGAGCTTATGGTAGTTTTCTAAGCTGGCTAAGTAAGTGTCAGGATGAAGAGCATGATCCTGAGGTCATTGCTAAAACTCAGCCTGTAGGGAACAGGACGACACTGAGTATTGGGAAAAGACTTGGAGTAGGATCCAAGCAAGTCAAAAGGAATGTTAGCGCTGGGAAACGTACGTAGATGAGGACAAACCTGAACTCCGTAAAGACAAGACTGAACTGAATAATGAGTTCTGACATTCTCACCTACCAGCTGACGTGGACCAATCAGAGAGCGCCAAGTCATGTACCGACACTAACTTCGCCCTCACATCCCTGTAGAATTCAACGGGCATGCATTTAATGCAATTACCAAATACATGCAAGGACGGCTGCTGCATGAAGATTATATCCGTTGAAGTATCCTACAAGAAAGACAACCTAGAAGGCTATCTCTTCCAACGGATAGTTTTCAAAGTTGCCTATAAATACAGAAGACCTTGGACCCAATCAAGGTTACGGGAAATTTCGAAGCCAGAAATTACTCAAACTCTCAGCGCTCAAAGCAATCAAGAATTCATAGAAGCACTCGAACCATCTTTAATTTCCCAAGTGTTTCTAGAGTTAGAGAGTTATTCTTTATTCCATTGAGCGTGCTAGTCATATCATAAGCTTAGAGTGATTATACATTCCTTAGCATAGCTTTGTCTTGTAAGGACAATCACAACCTAGTTGGAATTAAACTGTAACCAAAACTCTCGAGTTAGGTTTGTTGGTTGAGGTTAGTTGAGTGAGTTAGAAGGAAAGGTCTGTGAGAAGACTGATCTGGGTGCACCTTGGCATGTTAAAAATAAGTCAATCCTATAGTGGATTCTCCTGTTAAGTCAGGACCGTGGACATAGGAGCTTGAGTCTTTGAACTACGTTATCTCTCTGAGTTTTTACCGCTTTGATTACTACCTTATATTGCAATATTGTAAAGTCATTCATTGCATATCTTGTTAGTGCTAAATCAATTAGCCTGTCCCATTAACTCAGTGCACAACCCTTCTAACCATGTCTTCTTAAGAGGAAAACAAGTTTTCTAAAAGAAAACATAAAACAAGTCTATAAACTTGCAGGGCTCACACATTCCGCACTGAACATAAGTAGATAGTTTATCAACTAACCGCCTCAGTGCAGTTAGTAGGTTTGTTATCTACCCTGTGTTCATTATCACTCTGAGTAAGGGGACTCAGTGAGGTTTAAGTTCAGAAAAATTTGTATACGTGTATTCCCCCCCCCCCCCCCATACACGTATCACTCAGACTTGTACCGGGACCAACATTAAGATTGAACCTCCAATGGGCTACTGAATTACAATATTGAGCCCCAATATTATTCAGCCCATTAATATTAATTAATACCACTAATAAAATAATATTGCACTATTCATCTTAATCCATATTACGATAATATGGGCTCCCGGTTATTATTTCCCGTGTTTAAGATTATCTAGTCCATTAATTAATTAAGCTTCTGAATAGCTCTAAATTAATTAATATATTTTACCTTGGAGTAAAGACAGCTCAACATTATTATCCGTACTGAAGAAACTAATTCTTCACTTGCAAGATTTGGTACGATAATACTTCTGAGCCCACCAAGGGGACAAATCATACAAGCCGTACTCGCACACATTTCTCCGTATTAAATCTTAGCAACCGTCGTATTATTAATATTACTGCCCAAGATACAAGGTTCGAAGTCACGATGATTCTCACCTAACATGAATCAAAGCAGTAACTATTAACTGTTGATAGGCGAACATCAACCGTTGTTGTGCGAACAAGGATTAAGGGCTTAACAAAGAAAATCAAGATTTGGGTGTATAAGCCAATTCAGGGGGTGTATAAAATGACGAACAACTATATCGACGAACAACATATCGGCGAGCAGCTTTTGAGACCCGAGACCAGATATGAACCCTCCACCAAATCACTAATGACGAGCAACATTAACGAAGAGTGATGTATTTACTAGGCTAAGAGGTGTATGTAGACGAACAAAGAACCAAGATTCCAAAGCTTATCTCAACATAACGCATATGCGAACAACTTCCAAGCCATATCCACAAAAGGCGAACAACTTTTATTGAAAGACCAAACTGGATCAACCAAGCCGACCTGGACGAACAACAGAGAAGTCCGAGATAAAACCAAAGAAGACTTTGTAACTAAGATTCAGTTTAGATAAGGTCAAACAAGGTCAAATGACACTTGTCTAGCATGCAAGCTAGGAAATCCAAGAGTCTTGGACACCTCCTGCTTGCTAGTCTCTATAAATAGTTGTTCTCCAGCTAAGAAATACAAGTTCAAATACACAAATACTCACAAAACATACACAAATACACCTTAACGTACACCTATACGAAATAAATACGATTTCGACTTTCGTATTTACAATTTCATGATCCTAAAGTTTGATTTATCATTTACGGTGATAATCAATCACACGTTCTTGTTTGGTGGTCCTAAACCGAACTAAACAGTCACTAATCCATCCGATTAAATTCGATCACCAACAACTTAGCGCTAGAAGAAGGGTTCGAACCCCTGATTAAGTCTGATTAGTCAAGAACTTCAAGTTTGAAAACTTGAAGATTTGAAGAAATCCTCAAGAAATCCTTGAAGATACAAGCAAAAGTGTTCTTGGTGTTCTTCAATATAAAATTTGGAGATTTAAAGATTGAGAGGATAATTCAGCTTAGGATGCCTCAATCCAAGGAAACACAAGGTTCACGTTTATCAAGAAGAGTATCTCCCACTCGAGCTTCGTCAGTTGGCCACCAAGATCGTGAGCCTAGACATGCGAACAGATCAAGGCTTACGGCCATAGACCATAACCTTCCACAAGAATTGGAGGCTCTGGCGAGCAACCCTAATGAACTGGCTAAAACCATTGCTGCTCTCCAAACTATCCAGAGGCAGCAAGAACAAAATAGATCCTCACAAGCAAGGTCTAAGACTAAACCCCTGGAGGTTGTTAGAGCCAGGTCTATTAAGGGCGAGCAACATGAGGTGAACAGTGCCCAAGTCAGGCGCGATAAGGGCAAAGCTAAAGTGGCCAACCAAACAGAGGGCCAGGCTGAGTCTGCACGTGGGCGAGCAACATTGTTCCAGTGCCCAGGACAGACTTGGCCAACCCCAACATCAGGAAAAAGTTGTTCGCCAAGGAGCAGGAGATGGGCGAGCAATAATTGAGCAGTCTCGCCCATCAGTTCATGAAAGACTATCCCAGTCTGCTTTCAGGCGCCTAGGGCCAAACGCGGCGAACAACCCTAGAAAACAGCTCCAGGATAAGCCCGCTCCGAGTGAGGGACTGCGACGAGCACAAAGGCATGTGCCTTTGCTCGCCGAACAGCCTCCAAGCCAGGGGACATCCTTGGATGAGTTTTCTAGCCTAAGAAAGGCTGTGGAGAGCATGCAGGGGCAACTGGACCAGCAAAGAGGGATGGGGACGACCAGCATGCCATCCTCTCCCTTATCATCTATCATTTTGAAGGCCCCGATCCAAAAAAAGATCTAGTTTCCGGTAAGCATACAATATGAAGGTGTTGCTGATCCCCGAGTCCATTTAACGAAGTATTCAGACTACATGGTTTCCGTGGGAGCCAGTGATGCCACCCAATGCCGGAATTTCCCCTTGACCTTGGGGGACAGAGTACACAAGTGGTTTTCTGCACTGCCACCAGCATCAATCCACTCATTTGTTCAACTGAGTCGAGAGTTCCTCTCCCATTTCTCAACAGCAAGATCGTATTTATCCCAGAAACACCGGTTGTCAGACCTAAAGCAAAATGACGATGAGTCAGACCAGACATTTATGGAAAGGTTCGACAAAGTGCTGTTGGAAGGGGAGCCAGTAAGCAAAGATACGAAAATTGTTGCTGTTATGGCCGGGTTGAAAAAAGGATCAAAGTTATGGAAAGAGGTGCGTCTGAAGTGCCCAAAAAACTATGCCAAATTCAGGAATCAAGCCGACATATTTGTTTCCATGCATGAGGCCCTGCAAGCAAACTTGGGAGAAAGTAAAGCTGATCCAATGGAGAACAACAAGAAACCTGGCGAAACAGGCTACAGAGTCCCGAAGAACATGAAGGCATTCACTGAAGGGAAGGAGCTAAAGGAAAAGTTGAACCAGGTGCTAACGATATCAGTCGATACTGTGTACGAAAATGTGAAGGAGAAAGAGTTGCTCTCCCCTCCACGGAGAATCCGCCAAGACACTGGCAAACTCAACCCTAACAAGTATTGTGCCTACCATCAAAGCGTAAGACACTTTACTAGCGAATGTAGAGATTTGCTCAAGCAACTTTGGTGGTTTTACGAGGAAGGAAAGCTCTCCGACTTTGTCAAAAGGCAACCTGGAAAGAGAGTCCGGGAGAACAACTCCGAGGATGAGGAGGATGATCAACCTCAGAGGAATAATAAACCCAGGCGACCAGTTCCAGCCGTTGCTGCTCGTCCATTAGAGGATCTATACATGATGGAACCCTCAGGACCTGCGGGAGGATGTTCTGATGGACGACCGCCAATTTCCAACCGAAAAAGAAAAGCCGAATTATGAGCAATCGACCAAGTACAAGAAACGGGGGCTAAACCATCCATCATGTAGACAGTAGAACTAACCTTTACTGAAAAAGATTTGGAGGGAATATTGACCCCCCACAATGATTTGCTCGTGATTTGTGCTAAGATCATGGAGACCAGAGTACATAGATTGCTGGTGGACACGGAGCCTACACCAACATCCTTTTCAAAAAGACGCTCGACCAACTTGGAGATTATTCGGGCTACATACGAGATTCAAATCATAGAATCTTAGGCTTCGGAAATGCTGTAACAATCCCGTTAGGGGAGATTAGGTTGTCCGTTCAGCTTGTAACGGTCGAGGAACCCGAGAAAAATATAACAAGAATGGTAGATTTCTTGGTCGTAGATCAGGAATCGACCTATAACGGGTTTCTTGGTCGACCTTTTCTAAATGAATTTAAAGCTGCATGTTCAACTTACCATTATTGCTTAATGTTCCCAACAGCAAGTGGAGCAGGCACAGTCAAAGGAGACCAAAGAAAGGCTCGTGAATGTCTCCTACAGTTACAGGCAAAGCACACACAAGTATCCATGATGGAAGCCATCACCAGCTACCCTGTTGATGAACCATCACTACTGGAGAACATGATGGACATAGAAGATGACCATATGGATACGGACGAACAACACTCCGACGAGCAAGTGTTGGACGAATAACTCATCACCACCCATGGGGAACTTCCACCTGACGAACAACATAGGGGTGGTGACGAGCAACATATACCAGATGACTTGGAGGGCCAGATGTTGACTAACGACAATGGGTCAGGACCAGCAGATGATCTAGAACCCCGCCTGGGAGTAGAGCCCATGAACATCGAAAATAATTTCGACCCTGAGGGACCTATAATTGATCCTCGTTGGAAAGGACAAAAACGACGAGCAACTCCAGTTGAAGAACTTGAGGCGTTCAAAGTTAATCCTAGAAACGAAGATCTTGAATTATACATAGGATCTGAGCTCCCTGAGCCTTACAGATCCCGAATGAAAGAGTTCCTCAGTAAGAACTTAGATGTTTTTGCTTGGTCTCATGCAGACATGGTGGGAATAGATCCAAAGCATGCTTGCCACAAGCTTAATATCAATCAAGCAAAAAGTCATGTCCATCAAAAACGCAGAAAGTATGGCCCAGACAAGTATCAAGCTTTGAATGAAGAGGTGAAGAAATTGTTAGACAACGATCTGATCCAACAAGCACTCTGTCCACAATGGGTAGCAAACCCAGTCCTTGTGAGGAGACCAAACGGAACCTGGAGGCTATGCATAGATTTTACAGATCTGAATGCAGCATGCCCAAAGGACAATTTTCCTCTGCCCCATATTGATCAATTGGTGGACAACACTGCGGGTCACGAAATGCTAACGTTCATGGATGCCTTTGTCGGGTACCATCAAATCCCTATGCATCCAGACGATCAAGAAAACACAGCATTTTATACGAACAAAAACTTGCTGTGTTGGAAGAGAATGCCCTTTGGCCTCATCAACGCCGGAGCAACATATCAAAGATTGGTGAACAAGATGTTCGATGAACAGATTGGAGACACGGTAGAAGTCTATGTAGATGATATCGTGGTCAAGAGTCCCAAGAAAGAAGACCATCTCCAGCATTTGACCCAGGTGTTCGACATTCTTTGACATTACAACATGAAGCTAAACCCGAAGAAGAGCAGCTTTGGAGTCCATTCTGGTAAATTCCTGGGCCATCTTGTTATTCAACGAGGGATTGAGGCCAATCCAACAAAATTCAAAGCTATCGTGGATATGCAACCACCACGTTCGGTAAAAGAAGTGCAAAGGCTCATAGGGTGCCTAGCAGCATTAAACCAGTTCATATCCCGATCAGGAGACAAGTGCCATCCATTCTTCGAGGCCATCAAGAAAGAAAAGTTCACGTGGACTAGCAACTGTCAAAAGGCGTTCGACCAACTTAAAGACTACCTGGGAGATGTTAAAATCTTATCAAAGCCAATCCCAGGAGAAAAGCTCTACTTGTACTTGGCAGCGTCAGAAGTGGCAATCAACTCTGTTCTGGTACGGGAAGATGGCAAATTCCATCAACCAATCTACTACGTCAGCCAAGCTTTACACGAAGCGGAGATCAAATATTCTCCAACCGAAAAGCTGGCATACGCACTTGTCATGAGTGTAAGGAAGTTACGACATATTTCTTTGACCATCAAGTTGAAGTGCTAACAACTTTCCTACTCAGACAGATTCTTCATCGCCCAGACACAGCTGGTCGTCTATTAAAATGGTCACTGGAGATTAGCCAGTTTGGGGTGACCTATGCTCCTCGAACAGCGATCAAAGGGCAAGCTTTAGCCGACTTTATAGTCGAACTAACTTTCCCACCGGATCCGACGAGAGGACTTGATCATCCCTGGCATCTCTATGTCGACGGGTCTTCAACCAACATAGCCTCGGGGGCAGGAGTAGTCCTGATAAGCCCTGACAGACAAGTATTCACCTCGGCGATCAGATTTGGTTTCATGGCTACCAACAACGAAGCTGAGTATGAAGCTTTCATTGCTGGTCTCCACCTATCCCTTGCAGTAGGGGTCAGATGGTTGCAGATATTTGGTGACTCACAATTGATTGTGAACCAAGTCCGAGGTGAATACGAGGCAAAAGATGATCACATGATCGAGTATCAGCGAATTGTTGCTCACCTGATGTCCTTGCTGGATCAAGTCTTCATTGAACAAATTCCAAGGACAAGCAACACTCAGGCAGATGCATTAGCCCAGCTAGCAACAAGCGAAGGGCCTGCAGAGTTGGTTGACATTATAATCACAAAGATGAACGACCCGTCAACAACAAGTTATAATGTCAACCAACTGGACAAACAAGCAAGTGAAGAAGAAGACTGGAGAACAAGTATAGTCAAATACTTGAAAAGTAGGGAAAAACCAAACAACTCTTTTAAAGCTGCCAAGCTAACAAAGCAAGCCACCAGATATACTCTGGTGGGCAAACAACTTTACAAAAGGGAATATCAATCCCACTTCTCAAATGTTTGCCTAGGGGGCAAGGACGAGCAATACTCGAAGAAATACATGCCGGAGTATGTGGAAATCACACTGGGGGGCAGGCTTTGGCGTACAAGACTATCAGACAGGGCTATTATTGGCCGACTTTACGTCAGGACGCAATCAAGAAAGCAAAAACTTGTCATCAATGTCAAATTTTTGCCCCAAACATTCATACCCCGGCTCAAGAGCTCGTATCAGTTTACAGCCTGTGGCCATTTGCAAGATGGGGGATGGACATTATTGATCCCTTCCCAGCAGGAGTTGGAAATGTTCGATTTGTCGTTGTGGCAGTCGACTATTATACGAAATGGGCAGAAGCAGAGGCCATGGTAAGGATTACGCAGCAAAAAATGATCAACTTCATTTGGAAGAACATTGTCTGTCGTTTCGGGGTTCCACAAACCATTGTGATAGACAATGGTCCACAGTTTGATGGACAAGAGTTAAGAGACTTCTGTACAAAATGGGGGATCATAAAACACTATTCGACTCCTTATCATCCCCAATCAAATGGACAAGTCGAAGTCGTTAACAAAATTATCAAGCATACGTTGAAAGTACGGCTGGCGGAAAGTAAAAGTAGTTTGTCTGAAGAACTTCCGGAAGTCTTATGGGCATATATGGTTTCTTCCAGGTCGAGCACCGGAGAGACACCTTTTGCAATGGCTTTCGGAACAGAAGCTGTGATACCAATTGAATTAAAGACCAACACAATCAGGACGACCAACTTTGATGAACAAGCGAACAACTCTGCTCTAGCTACTGAAATGGATTTGCACGAGGAAAAAAGGTTAAGTGCCGAGCTAAAAAATACTACCTATAAACAACGAGCAGAACGCTACTATAATTCCCATGTCAAGGTTAGGGAATTCAGAGTTGGAGATTTGATTCTAAGAAAGTTGCTCGCCCAACCTCCAGGTGTATTGGGACCAGCTTGGAAGGGCCCGTATCGTATAACGGATAAATTTCTTAACGGTGTATACGATATCGAAGATATGGAAGGCAAGCCGGTCCAATACTCCTGGAATGTTGTACATCTAAAGAAGTACTATCAATAAGTCGAACAAGTTCAATTCACAATTGTTGGGCGAACAAATGTCTTGGGGGCATGTGAACCAAGTAAGGCAAACCAAAAACTTGCCTATTTTTTTGAAAATTTTGCTAAGTATAGATTCAAAAGTTGTTCGGTACATTGTATAGTCTGGTGCTATTTCGTATCTTATGTTTTTTAGACAAAGTTGCTCGGCAAAAATACTATGAGCGAGCATCTTTTGGTTAGTGTTCAAAGTTGTGCGTCAGTTTGTATGTGTTAGTGATGAACAGTCTTACAATACTTGTAATCTTTCACGATGTAAATATAGTTGTTCGTTAAAAAGAAAAGTCCAAAGCTCGAGGTATAAGTCCATTTTAAGGACCAAGGCCAATTAAAGGTTGTTCGTCTTTTAAGATGAGCAGAACCTAAGGCTAAACCCTTATTCTATTAAAAGGCAAAGTTCAAATCGAATAAAGCCCAACATTGTATGTTGTAATTGCAAAAGCATTGAGCAAAAATGTAAAGGTAATTAACATACAAAAACAAAATGAGCGAACAGAAGAAGACATTCATTGAATAAAAAAGGCTTTGAAGCCTAAAAAATAGTACAAGTGTAAAGTACTGCAAAAATAATGAGCAACTATTACAAAAGAAGATAAGAAATTCTAAGTCCTAAATCTATTGCTGCTCGGCAGGAAGAAGATCTTGAGGTTGGTCGGTTGAAGGATCGACAATCATGTCCCTAGCCATTTCCTCAGCCATTTTCTGCTCCAGCTCCTTAGCAGCTTGCTCATCAGTGGCAGTCGGCTCCTTATCAACAGCTTGCTCGCCCTCGTCAACTGGAACTGGAGGGCGAGTAACAATGATACTAGGGCAAGTTTATCAATCTTGACCCCATAATCAGCCATATCCCCCAATTGAATTTCAATATTGTTCGGCGGGGGATAATTCTCCACAAACTCAGTCAAGTCGTTGCCCATCTCCTCCACCATGTCCTTGTAATCGTATGCATTAGCCAGATGAATACAGTCGGTATAAGCGCAGATATATCCTAAGTTGGAGATGGGGGCAGGCCGGACTTGTAGCTCAGCCTCTAGTTGCTCGCGAGTGAAGGTGCTGGACTCCACCTCCCTGAGGCGAGCATTATCTTCCTCGAGCTCCGCAATCCTTTGTTCGGCGGTGGACAGCTTTTTCCCTTCCTCATCGAGCAAGGCGTTCTTGCCTTTCAGTTCAGCAGATAAGCCTTGAATGTCTTCAAGGTACTTCTTCTCGGCATCGAGGGAGAGGGAGAGTTGATTGTTCAGGCGAGCAAGTTTCGCCTCATAAGTGTTGATCACGCTATCCTTTTCCACTGTGAGTTGCCGAGCAGTGCTTGCATACCGACGAACAGCTTCTTCTTGCTCGGCCAGCTGGGCCATCGCCTTTTGCGCAGTGACAAGGTAATTGGTGTGATGCATCATCGAGAGATGGAAATTATCAGCCAGTCCTTGCATGGAGATAGTCTTCTCCATGGGTCTTGTCCAGGCCCGGGCGATCAACTCTGTCGCCCTGCGAACATGATCGCCCGGGATCTCCCTTATATTAATGGGAGTTTTCGAACAGGCATACTGATGGACAGCATTTGCTCGCCCAGGATGGTCTTCAGGCCGGTAACTGCGAACAAGAAAGTACACTACACTTAGAAAAATTTGTAAAAGAAAAATGAATCTTGTTCGGCAAAGAAGAGTGAATACTTACTCGGCAAATTTACGATCGTCCCAACCGAGGAGAGTGATGTCCTCTGGGCCACGGGATGGGGTGACATCCTTTCCAGCTTTGCCCGTCTTCTCAGTAGGCTCGACTGAGGAGCGATGAGCAACTTCTTCTTCGAGGCGAGCAAGATTCTTGCCCACTTTTTCTTTCCCCTTGGTGCCACCGGGGACATCTTGCGCCACAGGGGTCCCATCACCCTTTTTTAAGCGTTTCCCCCCATGAGGAGGGGAAATGGGAGGAGGAGTTGGTCGGGCATGGCCGGAGGGTGCCGCCTACCGAGGAACTTTTGCCCCTTCGGGTTTGTTCGTCATGGCAAGCACTTTGGAGGGGGGTCCCCCTTTATCTTCCTTCCTTTAGGCGGAGGCATCTCGTGTACCCTCTGTTCAAGGAGACCAAAGCAAGAAAGGACTGCTACCGTAACTTGCTCGGCTAAAAAAAAAAAAGTAAAGTCAGACTATGAAGTGTGCGAGCAAGTTCTTATTTTTCTCTTTGGCGAATAAGAAAGCTTATATAAGTTAGTAAAATTTCGTACCTGGGGGCACCTCAACTTGGGCCTCTAGGTGGTGGGGGTATGTGAGTAGGCGAGCAGCTCTCTGACACTTCTCCCCGCTCAAGTATTGGATGGTCCTATCCGCTCTATTGCGCAGGCCGACCAAGCAAGAAGTGAACAAGAATTCTGAGCCAATCTCTTCCTCCTCCGAATTCCACTTGAGCAATCGAGGGCCTGCGAACAAACAAGAAAAGTTAAATTAGAACAATACAGTTCGAGGACGAACAGAGATTAACTTACGCTTAATTTTTCCATAAGAAGCAGGGGAGTTTATTCGCCCAATGCCACCGTGTGGACCAGAAGATGCTCGCCAATCACCTCCAATAAAGAAGAAGTGTTGCTTCCAGTCGCGGATCTTGTTCGGCACCCCTTCTACCATCTTAAGCCCAGTCCGAGCCTTGAGGTAGTAATATCCTTCCTCTCCAATAGGGCACTTGGTGATAGTCATGAGATAGTTGATCTCCTCCACGGTGATGCGATCAACATATCCTTCCAGGGCGAACAAACACATCGAGCCCAACAGATTCATCCACCCAATTGGCGTGATCTGGGTAATGGCAAGGTTGGTCGCCTCGAGAAATCGACCAACAACTGAAGGCAGTGGCAACTTCAAACCGGTGATCAACGTATCAATGTTGATCGCCTTGCATCCTGGAGGTCGGCGATCAGCTCTTTCCTTTCTCCTAGGGGCCCACATATGTATATCGAAAGGGATCTTGTATGTCTCTTGGATCAAATCAAGATCTTCCTTGAGAACCACACTCTTAATTCGGCTCGCTTGGAATTCAGTCTTCTCCAAGTCCATAACTTGCCGTTGTGGTCTATGAAAGTTGTTCGCGTGTTCCTCCGCATATGCTCGCCATTCGAGAGGCCGAGCAACTCCAACTGGGATCTCGTTTTCCAACATCTTTGGAGGTGAAAAGTTTATCCCCTCCAAAAATTCTCGAGTGAGCTCGTCAAATTCAGGGTCTTCCTCCAATTCAGAACTGGACGAAGAGCCCTCGTCGGAATCTCTGCTCGCAACAACAACCACTTCCCTCCCAGATGGGCGAGCACCAGTATCCTCCACCGATCGAGCAACTGAGTCAACGTTGGGGGTCGATGCCGAGGAAATCTCAAATGGAGGCTGGTTTTCGTATGTAACAATAGGAAAAAGGGGATCTAGGGTTTTTTCGGATTTGTTGCTCGACTGAAAAGATATAGAAAATTAAAAAAAAAGAGTCAAATCGCAGACGGCGGCGGAAAAAGTTGCAGGCGGCGGTGATCTCTGGAGAAGACGGCGGCGATAGCTTCCACACGGCGGCAATGAAGGTTTTCGAAGAAAAAGAAGAAATGAAAGAGAAAATTGAGTGATTAAGACGAAAATACTACCTTAGAATCGAATCGAAAGCACAAATTTGAAGTAATCCGTCGGAAACTGCTTGAATTCGCCGGAGAAAGCTTGGAGTAGTCGGAGCACTGTAGCACGAAAGAAAGAAGTGGAAAAATTTTCATTTCCCACTTCTATTTATACCAATCGAAAAAGCAGGGTAAAACCCACAATTTCCCCAAAAATTGGGGATTAGAATGTCAAAAGATGGGGGCTATTTGTGAATTCAAAGAAAAAGGTAGAGGGCATACGCGTAAATGTAGGGGCGCGTGGCCTCGGGACTGATCGCGTGTGGGCGGCGCACAATCATGCTGCCCACGTCACTCTCGTGCATCCCCCAGACCTTGGGAAGATGAAACGACGAGCCTATTGTTGCTCGCCAAATCCAGGTATGTTCATCCCAATCCTCATCCGTTTAGTATCCTAACTACTGTTGCTCGCCAAAAGATACTCGTCTGTAGCAACACCTAGTCAGGATAGGGGGCAATTGTTGATAGGCAAACATCAACCGTTGTTGTGCGAACAAGGATTAAGGGCTTAACAAAGAAAATCAAGATTTGGGTGTATAAGCCAATTCAGGGGTGTATAAAATGACGAACAACTATATCGACGAACAACATATCGGCGAGCAGCTTTTGAGACCCGAGACCAGATATGAACCCTCCATCAAATCACTAATGACGAGCAACATTAACGAAGAGTGGTGTATTTACTAGCCTAAAAGGTGTATGTAGACGAACAAAGAACCAAGATTCCAAAGCTTATCTCAACATAACGCATATGCGAACAACTTCCAAGCCATATCCACAAAAGGCGAACAACTTTTATTGAAAGACCAAACTGGATCAACCAAGCCGACCTGGACGAACAACAGGGAAGTCCGAGATAAGACCAAAGAAGACTTTGTAACTAAGATTCAGCTTAGATAAGGTCAAACAAGGTCAAAGGACACTTGTCTAGCATGCAAGCTAGGAAATCCAAGAGTCTTGGATACCTCCTACTTGCTAGTCTCTATAAATAGTTGTTCTCCAGCTAAGAAATACAAGTTCAAATACACAAATACACACAAATACACCTTAACGTACACCTATACGAAATAAATACGATTTCGACTTCCGTATTTACAATTTCATGATCCTAAACTTCGATTTATCATTTACGGTGATAATCAATCACACGTTCTTGTTTGGTGGTCCTAAACCGAACTAAACAGTCACTAATCCATCCGATTAAATTTGATCACCAACATTAACCACACACGGTCCTATTTAAGTAACGGTGATTAAGAAATCAATAACCACTGAGGTCTAATTCTTCACATTTCAGAACAGAAGAATTTATCCTCGCTGTAGGTCCTCTTCAACACATACTAAATGTGCTAGTGCAATCTCTTGGTCAAGACAGGCCAATCTGAAAATTACACATCGACCTTTCACGGCGGATTGTTCAATTCCACCTGGGTCGTGAATTTGTATGTTTGGTTACAAGTAACTGTCAATGTGATCTTCCATGATCGGGTGTCACCACATTAACTACAATGTAACACGTACAACTTATAATGAACTGGTTGCAATAAATATTCAACATTCATTCATATCTAAAGCAAATGCGGTAAAAGAATTATTCTCATAAATAAGTGTTTAATACATGAGTTATACAAAGTAAAAGCATACTTTCACGTATAACTCCAACATTTATTGTTGGAAACGGTCCTTCAGGGACTTCCACAATGTTCAGGGGTCTTTCTCAGTGAGATATTCATTTTTCAGGTCCTGATTCAGGTGATGTCTAAGGAAAATCAATGCTTTCACCTTTTGGGCGTTAGATGATTTCGAATCATTGACAATAGCTCCACTCAACTCTGTTGAGGCTAGATGGATCTAGACATCTAGCGTCCATGTCAGGTAATTACTACTATCAAGAGCAAGCTCAACGAATTGTCTTTTGGTAATATTAGACATTCTCACTGCAATATTTAAAGTAACATGGTGAGTTTTGTGACTTCATGTTGACAACGGAGAAATAAGGATTTA
Source organism: Ballota nigra (assembly GCA_947034835.1). Classification (NCBI taxonomy): domain Eukaryota; kingdom Viridiplantae; phylum Streptophyta; class Magnoliopsida; order Lamiales; family Lamiaceae; genus Ballota; species Ballota nigra. The sequence continues at coordinate 124,959,478 of OX344723.1, forward strand.
TTTGATCACTTTCAAGCACATAGTAGCAAGAATTGGGCACCATCTACCCAAAATATAATTTACGGTCCGACAAGTATTGGGCGCCGCCTACCCAGACAATATATGACTATAAAATGAGAACTATGTGCAAAAGTAATAATGCATGCAAGATAATTTAATCATAAGAGCATGCGCACATTGCAATTAAGCACATGAAATAATAATTTATTAAGAACTAATTTTAAAAATTAATTCCAAAATACTTGAAATAATTTTTTAGCTTAATTATTATTCAAAGAATTATTACTTTTTAATTTTTCAAGTATTTTGGGGACTTGGTAAGCTAAATTGAGGGCACAAAGTGTATTAAGATAAATTAATAAGAGGCCCAAAAATAAAATAAGGTCCAATTTTTAAAACAATAGCCCAAAAAATAAAAAGGAAAGGTTCCAGCCCATGAAGAGGGCTTCAGGCCCAAATAATTTTTTTTTACTGTGGCCCAATTCGCATTCTGTTTGGCCTAAGAAGGGGGGAAGGGCTACGCGGAACTGGGCAGGGGGGGAGGATGCCGTGGCGGAGCTTCAGTCGGTGACGCAAGGCGCGCACTGCGCCGCCGTGTGGCGACGACGGCCAAAGCCCGGCGGTGTGCGGCCTTCGGCCGCCTCTGGACGCTATGGCGGCAGAGCAGCAGAGCAGCGGAGGAGCAAGAGGCGCGCATATATGCGGTAGTGCATGGCCGGGAAAACTGCGGCGGAGGCACGACCAACGACCCGCAGCCGTTAAGGCCAGCCTCATGCACGCGGTGGCGCTCGGAAGGTCCGCGGTGGCCTTCGAGGCCTGCGGTGGGTACTTCGCGGTGGCCTTCGAGGCCCGCGGCGGCCGGTGGCCCGCTGTGGCGGCGGCGGCGGCCGGCCGTGGGCGAAAATTATTAATTATTTATATTTTTTTCTCTTTTCGATCTGATTAACAATAATTGCAAGCAATAATACAGATGCAATAAATAATTTAAGTGCACGGTAAAATCATAGCACACATGAATCTAAAATAATTGATACGATAATTAATTATCATGCTATTGAGAAATTAACTTAGATTCGTACCGATTAGCTTCGGGCAGAGACTCATGTTGTTAACATGTTGTAAATGGTAAGTGCAAAATAGAGACACGGGTTTGTTTACCTAGTTCATCGATAACGACTACGTCTGGGGGCGTACCAAGCCAAGAGTTTTTACTAATATATTTGTGTATGCGTGTGTGTACAATACTGAGTACATATGTATATTTATAATAGAGAAACCGTAATCTAAGCCTAAAGCCTATTTAGGTTATAAGCCCATTAGTAATATCCAAATCAAATCTTCTGAATTTGGTATAATAAATCTGCTGGATTTTTAACAATGTTAATAAACAAAAGTCAAGGTCAATTTTTTTCCCACATTGAATAATTTCTAAAAAAAGAAAAAAATTATGTTTAGCAAGGTCAACTGTATGTTGCAATCTCAAGGATTACCAATCCAAAATAACACATTTCACTTTTAATTTTTTAATGCACCAGGACTCATGTTCAATTTAAGTTTCATCTCACACAAGACCTACTATAAAAAAAAATCTTGTTACACTTACATATGTATAATAAAAAAAGGTTGTATTAATTTATTTTTATAAACAATTGCATTCAGAAATTGTGACATTTGTAAAATATAAAAAATATAAGTGATTATATTAATATTATAATAATGAAAATGACTTCCGCACGAAGTGTGGGTAGAGACACTACCAGTATAGAATTAAGAAAGTTTGACACATCATGCTAATATCTTCATTATTGATTCTAATTTGATAATCCCTCCGATTCAAAGTGTCGTTTTAGAGGTTAAAGTTTGTTTCAAAATAAGTGTCGTTTTAGCTATTTTTCACGTTTTTTCCTGATTTACCCTGAATTCAAATTCAAAATATAAGAGATATTTTGGGGATTATATTAAAATATAAAAAATCTATTAAAGATTATCAAAATATTATAGATCTTTTAGAGATTATATGGGGGTATATATGTCAAAATTTATAATTCTTAATTTATCCAAAAATCTCTAGAACGACACTTATTTTGAAATAGATGGAGTATTATTTTTGTCTATCCTGTAAATTATATCATGATTTCACTCTAATTGATTCCAATAAAATTACAACAGTTTGACCATGTATAAAATATATGATTAATCCAGATACAATCTAATAATGAATTATTCGAATAATAAACAAAGAAAGTTGACAAAGTATAGAGTGAAAATGGTTCATACGTGAATCATTGAAGGGTATTAATAGTTTTCTCTAAAGAATATTATTAAATTTTATTGAAGGGTATTAGTTGTTTAGTAAACAAATTAAGACTCTTTAGTGCAAGCAACTAATACCCTTTAATGAAAATAATTACTACTCTTTAGTGGAAATAATTAATATCCTTCAATGATTCATGTATAAACTAATTTTACTCTACACATTGCTCAAGAATGTTTGACCATAATATCTTATATATGAGTGTGTGTGTGTGTGTGTATACACGCATATATACAAAATCCTGATTGATTCGAATGTTGAAAGAAATTTTGACCATATGTAAAGACTATCCACATCCATAACCTACCTCAGTCCAACCTAAAATAAAATATTAATTTCTCTCTCATCCACCTACACAATTCAATACTTAATTTAATTTTATCTCTTTTATACTCACATCCATAACCCAACTCAACCTAAAATAATAATTATTATTCTATTATTTATTAATTAAATATATAAATGTATAAAAAATACATAAATTAATTTAATATTTTAAATTTATAATTATTTTAAAAAAAATTAAAACATATTTAAAATAAAATACAATAACAAATAGAGGAGAAAATAGAGGATATGAGATTATGTTTCAAAATATACTAATATTGGTGTCTATTTATAGGAAATTGAAAAATGCGAAAATTTTGATATTATTTTTAATTTTTTTAAATAATTTATTATAGACAAAATTTACAATATACATTTTATTTACATAAAATTTAACCATCCAGTAAAATCATGACATGTGTCACAATTTTATTGGGTAACCCACCTTTTGGAAAGGTTGAGATCGCGCCCAGACTGCCTTCCTGCATTTCAATTTCTTTCTTTTTTTCATATTTTTTGTCGGATAGTGGGTCGCGGTTGGCAAATAGGCACCGATGTGGGTAGTCTAAGGTAATTTATAATTACTACGTACTATCTATACAAAAAAATTCAATTGCAACTACAAGAAAATGCATTTTTTGTAACGAAAAAATTGGTTACAAAAAGTCCTTTTTTGGTTACAAAAACTTATTGTAACGAAACATTTGTTACAAAAGTTGGTCATTTAAAGTCCGTCGCAAAAAAAAAAATTGTAACGAAAAAAAAATAACAATTTCGTTACAAATACAATTGTAACGAAATCTTTTTTGTTACAAAAACTTTAGTAGTAATAACAAAAATTTCGTTACCAAAAATTATTTTCGTTGCAAATATAATTGTAACGAAATCTTTTTCGTTACAAAAAATTTAGTAATGATAACAAAAATTATTTTCGTTACAAATACAATTATAACGAAGTATTTTTTCGTTACAAAAAATTTAGTAATGATAAAAAAAAATTCGTTACCAAAAATTATTTTTGTTACAAATACAATTGTAACGAAATCTTTTTCATTACAAAAATTTTGGTAATGATAACAAAAATTTCGTTACCAAAAATTATTTTCATTACAAATAAAATGTTACATAAAGTAATATATCTGGTATTTAAATATTTAATTTTTCCCGAATCTTTCGTTACATTTACTATGTTACAAATAACATATAAATAATAAAGTATCACAATGAAAAAAAATTATATGATCAATAAGTAATCATAATATAATAATTCTATTTCAAGAAAATAACAATTCTCCAATAACATTCAAGTCAATAGTATCAACAAATTCATAAGAAAAATATCAATGTATTTTAAAAACCTCAATGTACACAATAACATGAATTAAAAAAAAAAGTATCCTTCAAAACTATTGAGTTGAACTTGAAGTCTTGATTTTTCTTCTTATCCCACGATCAAAATTGAAACTTCATTTTCCTATAAAAATTACACAACAATAAACCAATAAGTGTGATTCTATATAAGAAAAAGAAACAAGAAACTATATATAGATGGTTCCAAAGGTGGGACACAAACTCGACTCAAGGTTAATCCCAACCTTACAAGTAAAAGCCTGAAGATGGGATGAAAAATAATAAGATGCTAAAATTAAAAAAAATAAAACATGCTTGAGTTTAACCCATATAAAACTATTACAAAAAGTCAATCACAAATTTGTCTCCAAAACTCTTTATCAAATAACTAGATTGAAATCAACCAACAACAAAAGCTCACCAAAATAAACAACTAAAATGCAGAATTTGAAACAGCCCTTCGTATAGTCACTAAACTCAACCACAAACAACTAAAGAAGTTTAATCCTAAACAAACACAAAATCATTCATTTAATTTGTCAATACCCAATAACTAGGGAGTTTTTATCAAAGTGTAACCCTTAATCCCTTTTGCTACTCGATCATTTTAAAACACACAACAATACATAGAAATAAAATACCATAAGCTTATAAATTTATAATGTATATAATTTACTACATAGATAAAATATGATATTCAACTTTAGTATTGAACACAAAATGTAGGAGATTATAGCCAATAAGAAATCTAAAGAGAAAAGAGCAATAAAAAATGAGAAAATTTAACATGTACCTTAGGATAACTTTTGTGTGTAGAAGCCCAAAAGCATTTGTTTCATGTTATTTAGACTTTTTTTCAGGCCTTCTATCTCAGTATTTTGCTTCGGTATCTTTTCATCTTGCCTTGACCGCTGCTCCTCGTTATGCTTAATTTGTTCTTGTTGAGACTTGATAAGGGAACAAGTCTCTTGTAGCTCATCTTGGGTCCTTGATAAGTTCTCTTTGTTTGCCTTCAATTGAGATGGTTCACATCTTATTCTCTTCTTTCTTGATTGCACTACCCCGTATCCCATACCTCGTTCGTATCCACTATGTGTACCAAGTACCTCCATCATAATTTCCCATGCTCTTCTTTGGTGGGTTATCTTCATCATCATTAACTTGAATAATCTTTTGTTTCATTTGATTCTGTAATTCATAAAGTAATAATGGCAATCCATCAATTTCCCTCTAAATTGTATACACAAACATTTAAAATGATGAGCATCACATGTGGACCGACTTACATGCTTTCGTGCAACTTCTTCATTTACATATTCTGCATTCTTTCTCAAATGAGTAATTCCGAAGTTATCCACTTCACTTTGTTTTTCCTATAAAACATATAAAAATGATTCATTTTGTAAAAAAAAAAGTGAAAAAATAAAAAAAGTTCCAAACTAAGAACTTACCATTTCCATGAACCGTGTAACAAAGGCTTTTGAGCCCGGTGTGTGAGGATATGGCAAATGTGACCTATTGTTGGGATAATGTCAGTTTTGAGTTGATCCCAAGGACCCTAAAAAGATGATTTGCCTAAGTGTTTGTAATAGTCAGGCTAGTCTTGGTTAGGTTTGTAAGTTAGTGTATTTTACAATTTACAGGTACTCAATGAGAGAAGTACTCATTGATGATAATCAACACTGAAGCCTGAAGAACACAAGAGCACTATCCTGAGCTTATGGCAGTCCTTCTAAGCTGGCTGAGTAAGTGTCAGGATGAAGAGCAAGATCCTGAGATCTTCGCTAAACTCAGTCCTGTAGGGAACAAGATCATACTGAGTATTGGGAAGAAACTTGGAGTAGGATCCAAGCAAGTCAAAAGGAATGTCAACGCTGGTAAACGTACGTAGATGAGGACAAACCTGAACTCAGTAAAGATAAGACTGAACTGAAGAATGAGTTCTGACATTCTCACCTACCACCAGGTGACGTGGACCAATCAGAGAGCGCCAAGTCATGTACGGACACTGACTTTAACCTGATATCCCTGCACAATTCAATGGGCAAGCATTAAATGCAAATTACCAAATACATGCAAGGACGGCTGCTGCATGGAGATTATATTCGTTGAACAATCCTACGAGAAGACAACCTAGAAGGTTATCTCATCCAATGGATAGTGTTCAAAGTTGCCTATTGTTGATGGGCGAACAACTTCGCATTTAATCAACGAAAGATTATCATTAAACTTGATAACAGGATAGCAAATCAAATGAGCTAGCAGCCTCGTGGAGCGAACAGCTTCGTAGCGGAGCTAGCAGATTCGTAAGGCGAACAGCTTTGTAGAGAAGCACTAATGCGGCAATCAGAATTGTGGCGAGTAGCCTTGCAAAGAACAGCTATGCCAGCGGTTCAAGCCAACCAATATGGGCGAACAAGGACGTAATCGAGCGAGCAGAATCGTAAAATGATCCCAAGCGAGGAGCGAACAGCTCAGAACGCAAAGGACCATGACATCTAACGGAGACGTACAAGCGAGCAGCCGGTCACCGTCGAGAGCATCTCAGAAGTGCCAAAGATCAAGTACAACATGGGGAATCCCAAGAGTCACTAGCTTAGATATGGTCCAAGTGTCCTAACACTTGGCACACATCCAATGAGTAATAGTGTAGATGTTGTACAAGTGTCCTAACACTTGGCAAAGATCCAATGGCTAAGCCATCAAGATGGTGACACATGGTCACTTTGTATGTCTATAAATACTCCCTTCTTGTACATAAAAAATGGAGAACAATTCAATACAAGTCAAAACTCTTGTCAAATTATTACTTGAGCTTTACTTAGCAAAATTCTATGATCTTGATTCTTGTTTGGTGATCTTCATTAGATGAAAAACAGCCACTAACCTTCTTAGTTAGAAAAGGTCATCAACAATTGGCGCTAGAAGGAGGGTTCGAACCTTCGATTGTAGAAAAAAATCGAAGAAAGGTTGAAGACTACCACCGGAATCTGCATAATTTCGCCGGAATCCGGGGTGAGGCTGCCGGAAAACAAAAGTGCATAGTCTTAGGACAAAGATTTACAACACTTTAAGGATTTCAATGCATGTGTGCATGAACTAGGGTTTTCAAACCTTTACAATCATACACAAGGCTAGTAATCCTTGGAAAAGGTGTCTGTAAGTACAAGATTACTTCATCCATTTGCTTATTTACCCACATTTCGATAGCCAAGATGGTTAGATCGCAAGAAGAACGACATTCAAGTATATCTCCAAGTCGTAGACCAAGAACTAGGGTTTCTTCCACCGAAGGACATGCACGGACAGTGAGAGCAACTTCGCAGAGGAATATACAAGTCACTATTGACACGATTCCACCAGAAGTTGAGGCTCTTGCTCAAAATCCCGAAGAGCTAGCAAAAACCATTGCTGTTCTTCAATCCTTGCAAAATCGACATATAGCAGGACCGTCAAGAGCACCTGTGACGACCAGACGAACAGGCGAGCAGGAGCGTACTGGCGAACAAAGGAGTAAAATGAGAGAAGATGCACGTCGGGACGAGGCCGACAGCGAGGAAGTTCGCAGAAATAAAGGAAAAGCTCCACTGAGCGAACGTCTAGGAAGCAGAGGAGAATCATCACCGAGTCGAGCAGATGAATCAAGCAAAAGTACTTCCCGGACAAGTGCTTTGGAGAGATTAGGAACAAGGAATGTGAATAGGAGGGAGCCATCCCGAAGGCATGAGGAGCGATCACACCATCCTGCTCGCCCATCAGTGCATGACCGAATCCGTAGGTCAGCTTTTGGCCGGCTAGGGCCAAATGGAGCTAGCAACGCTGCTAGGAAGACAACTCAGGAAAAACGTCCCGTTGGCAAGGGACTGCATCGTGAAGAGGTCACTGAACCCAATCACGATGAACAGCCTTCCATCGGGAGAACTCCCCCGAATGAGTTGCAGGAAATGAGAAAGGCAATTGAAGAATTGCAGAAACAGTTGGAGTCTCAGAGAGGTGTCGGATCAATCATTCTCCCATCTTCACCATTATCTCCGTCTATCCTCAGTGCACCGATCCAGAAGAAGATACAGTTCCCAGCCATCAATCAGTACGAGGGAACGTCGGACCCCCGTATTCATGTGACGAAGTATTCGGGTTTTATGATCTCAATGGGGGCGACCGACGCCACGCAATGCCGAAATTTTCCACTCACCCTGGGAGATGGCCCGCACAGATGGTTTTCAGCACTGGCTCCTGGCTCCATCAACTCTTTTGCCCAGCTAAGCAAAGAGTTTCTGTCTCACTTCTCAACTGCCGGGTCCTACTTGACCCACAGACACCGTCTGGCAGATATTAGGCAAGGAGACGAGGAGTCTGACAAGCAATTTCTGGAAAGATTTGATAAAGTCTTACTGGAGGGCGAGATGGTGAGTGAGGACACGAAAATTGTGGCAGTGATGGCTGGTTTAAAGAAAGGAACTGATTTGTGGAAGGAAATGCATCTAACTTGCCCGAAAACATACACAGAGTTCAGACACAAAGCGGGAATTCACGTTTCAATGCAGGAGGCCTTACACCGAGAGATGGGAGACAAGACTGATCCAAAAAAGTCTAACAAGAAGTCGGGAGGAAGTGATTACAAAGCTCCGAAGAACATGAAGTCATTCAATGATGGAGCTGAATTGAAAGAAAAATTGAGTCAAGTCCTTACTATGTCCGTGGATGCTGTGTACAACAACGTTAAGGACAGGGAGATGTTGTCAGAGCCGCGGAAGATAAGACAAGAGAAAGGTAAGCTGAACCCGAACAAATACTGTGCTTATCATCAGAACATCGGCCACTTCACGAGCGAGTGCCGAGATCTATTGAAGCAGTTGTGGAGGTTCTATGAGGAAGGGAAGCTGTCCGAATTCGTGAAGAGGGAACCAGGTAAAAGACCAAGGGCGCCAGTGCAATCCAGTTCGGATGACGAAGATAGTGATGACCAACCAAGCAAAGTTGGTAAGAGGGGAAGGAAGGTCCCAGCAGCTCCAGCAAGGCATATCCCAGAAATCCTGATGCTGGAACCCACTGGGCCAGTAGGTGGTTGTTCTGATGGGAGACCACCTATGTCAAAAAGAAAGAGGAAAGCAGAGCTGAGAGCAGTAGATCAGGTAATGGAAGTGGGGGTAAATCCATCGACCAAGCAAACAGGGGACCTGACTTTCTCAGAAAAAGACTTAGACGGGATACTTACTCCCCACAACGACTCATTGGTCATTTGCGCCAATATCATGGGGACAAAGGTGCATCGTCTACTTGTCGACACTGGTTCCTACACGAATATCCTGTTCAAGAGCACGGTGGACCAGCTAGGAGATTGTGCTGAGTACATCAAAGATTGTAATCACAAGATTGTGGGTTTTGGAAATGCTGTAACCACCCCGCTAGGAATAGTTACGTTGGCAGTTGAACTTGTATCAGTCGAGGACCCGGAGAGGAAAATGAATAGAATGGTAGACTTTTTGGTTGTAGACCAACAGTCCACTTATAACGGGTTCCTCGGCCGTCCTTTCTTGCATGAATTTAAAGCAGCTGTTTCAACGTACTATTATTGTCTAAAATTTCCAACAAAGAAGGGAGTATTTATAGACATACAAAGTGACCATGTGTCACCATCTTGATGGCTTAGCCATTGGATCTTTGCCAAGTGTTAGGACACTTGTACAACATCTACACTATTACTCATTGGATGGGTGCCAAGTGTTAGGACACTTGGACCATATCTAAGCTAGTGACTCTTGGGATTCCCCATGTTGTACTTGATCTTTGGCACTTCTGAGATGCTCTCGACGGTGACCGGCTGCTCGCTTGTACGTCTCCGTTAGATGTCATGGTCCTTTGCGTTCTGAGCTGTTCGCTCCTCGCTTGGGATCATTTTACGATTCTGCTCGCTCGATTACGTCCTTGTTCGCCCATATTGGTTGGCTTGAACCGCTGGCATAGCTGTTCTTTGCAAGGCTACTCGCCACAATTCTGATTGCCGCATTAGTGCTTCTCTACAAAGCTGTTCGCCTTACGAATCTGCTAGCTCCGCTACGAAGCTGTTCGCTCCACGAGGCTGCTAGCTCATTTGATTTGCTATCCTGTTATCAAGTTTAATGATAATCTTTCGTTGATTAAATGCGAAGTTGTTCGCCCATCAACAATGGCCCCCTAGCTTGGTCTCATGTTGAATGTGGAGTGATCAACTGAGACCAAGCTATAATTTCATCTTCGAATAATGGGCGAGCAGGAAGAGAGTATAGTAAGCTACATGGGCGAGCATCCGCGTAGGCGAGCAGCAGCGAACGCCCTTTCGTGTCGCGACGGTTGGATTCCTGAGGCACGGAATGCGAGGTGTCGCGTCAGTCACGCGCGACCCCCAATTTGCTCATAGGGGCCTACAGAATTTTGCGAAAATTGCATTTTCGACCCAGCCTCATCCTTATAAATAGGTGACTTCCCCTTCATTTCTCTCTTCCTTCTTCCGTCTCTCACGTTTCCGCCATTAACAAACATTTCAAAGCTTTTCCGTCTTCGTGATTCTTGTTTGGTGATCTTCATTAGATGAAAAACAGCCACTAACCTTCTTAGTTAGAAAAGGTCATCAACAATTGGCGCTAGAAGGTTTGAACAGGTTCGTCTCAAGATCCGGAGATAAGTGCAGGCCATTCTTTGAGGCCATCAAGAAAGGAAAGTTTCAATGGACAGACGCCTGTCAACAAGCGTTCGAGCAGCTGAAAGATTACCTCAGTGATACAAAAATTCTTGCCAAGCCAATCCCAGGGGAAAAGTTATACTTGTACTTGGCGGCCTCAGAGGTAGCAATCAGTTCAGTGCTCGTTCGAGCAGAAGGAAAGTTCCACCTGCCCATCTACTATGTGAGTCATGCCTTGCACGAAGCAGAGCTCAGATATTCACCAACAGAAAAGCTAGCATATGCGCTGGTAATGAGTGTCAGGAAACTTCGTCCATATTTTCTCGACCACCAGGTGGAAGTGTTGACAACGTTCCCACTCAAGCAAATACTGCACAGACCCGATGCGGCTGGTCGCCTCCTAAAGTGGTCCTTGGAAATTAGTCAGTTCGGGATTTCGTATGTTCCTCGAACAGCGATCAAGGGGCAAGCTTTAGCAGACTTTATAGTCGAACTGACTTTCCCCCAAGATCCAACGAGAGGGCATAGCCATCCCTGGCACATGTATGTTGATGGTTCATCAACAAATACAGCATCGGGAGCAGGTATAGTCTTGATAAGTCCGGACAGGCAAGTTTTTACTTCAGCTGTTCGATTCGAGTTCATGGCGACGAACAACGAAGCAGAGTACGAGGCTGTGATCGTTGGGTTACGCCTAGCATTAGCAGTTGGAGTACGGAGGTTGCAAATCTTTGGAGATTCACAATTGATCGTCAACCAGGTTCGAGGAGAATATGAAGCAAGAGATGAAGACATGGCTTTGTATCAAAAGATTGTTGCTCACTTGGCCTCTTTGTTCGAACAAATATACATTGAACAAATACCAAGAGACAATAATGCTCAAGCAGATGCATTAGCCAGGCTAGCAACCAGCACCGGACCAGCAGAATTGTCGGAAGTGACGCTAACAAGAATGTCCAAACCATCAACCGAAGATTACAAGATCTATCAGATCGACGAAGATTTCGAAGAAGACGACTGGAGGATGCCGATCGTTGAATATTTGCAAAACGATAAAAAACCGGACAACCCATTCGAAGCTAACAAGTTGGTTAAAAGAGCGGCAAGGTACACCATGATGGACGGACAGTTGTACAAGAGAGGAATTTCGCTCCCACTTCTGAAATGTTTGGCTAGGGGGCAAGGACAAACAGTGCTGAAAGAGATCCATGAAGGTGTATGCGGAAATCATGCCGGAGGACGGGCTTTGGCACATAAAACAATAAGGCAAGGATATTACTGGCCAACTCTCCTTCAAGATGCAATCAAGATTGCCCGAACTTGTCATAGATGTCAATTGTTTGCCCCAAACATTCACAAACCCCCACATGAATTGATTTCAGTCAATAGTCCATGGCCGTTCGCGAAATGGGGAATTGACCTTATCGGGCCTTTTCCCCCAGGACAAGGAAATGTTCGATTCGCGGTGGTGGCTGTGGACTACTACACGAAGTGGGCGGAAGCAGAAGCACTCGGGCGAATCACACAGGAGAAAATGATCAACTTTATCTGGAAAAACATTGTTTGTCGTTTCGGGGTCCCTCAGGCGATAGTGACGGACAACGGAAAGCAGTTTGAGGGAAAAGAGATCAGAGATTTTTGCGAAAAATGGGGAATAAAGAAACATTTCTCGACACCATACCACCCCCAATCAAACGGTCAAGTGGAAGCAGTGAATAAAATAATCAAGCATATACTGAAGATTCGTTTGGTTGACAAGCAAGGAAAATGGTCAGAAGAGCTACCAGAGGTGTTGTGGGCATACCGAGTATCCCACAGAACAAGTACAGGCGAAACACCGTTCACAATGGCATTCGGGACAGAAGCAGTAATTCCGATTGAGTTAAAAGTCCCGACAAAACGAACAGCTGCGTTTGACGAAGAAACAAACAACTCTGCAATGGCAGCAGAGTTGGACTTGCTTGAAGAAAAAAGAATAACAGCAGAATTGAAAAATGCAATCTACAAAAGAAGAGCAGCAAAGTACTACAATTCTCAAGTAAAGGCAAGAGAATTCGAAATTGGGGACTTGGTACTTCGAAAAGTTTTAATACCACCAGGAGTATTCGGCCCGACTTGGGAGGGCCCATACAAGGTGACGAATAAGTGGCACAACGGCACATACGACCTTGAAGACATGGAAGGCAAGTCGTCCCAATACTCCTGGAATACAACTTTACTCAAGAAGTACTACCAATGAAGTCCTGTAAGTCTTAGAAAGTTTGTAAATAGATCCTTTGTAAATTTTTGAAATTTTTGCGCAAGTTTATAAGCGAGCAGATTTGCATTTATCTTACTAGGCGAGCAGAATTGCTTTAATCTTTTGTCTTGTTGAATTTTAGTTTTTAAGCCTCAAGTCCAAATTACTTAGTTGCTCGCCCAAAAATTAGCAAAATACGAGTCTGTTATAAGACGAACAGAAAAGCTTATTAAAAGCAAAAATAAGGCTAAGTCCATAACGGACCAATAGCCCACATTAATGCAAGGCCAAGTCCACGAGCGACCAAAATGGCCCAAACAACTAAAGGTCAAGTTCTGTAAGAACCAAATGACCAACTTAAAATTTAAGTGTTTACCTTAAGGAAAAAGGAACACTTAAAAACTGTCATGAGCAAAAAACAATAGGCGAGCAATTAAGTAAGACAAACAAAGAGGCGAGCAGTTAAGTAAAGACAAATGAAGAGGCATAAGCTTGTAGACGAACAAAAAATCTTCATTTCATTAGATCAAAAAGTTTTACAATAGGAATGAGAAATACAGAAATGTTATACATCCTATTGTAAGAAAAAACTAAAGTCTTCAAGGAAGAGGAGGAGGAGGAGCATCTTCAGTCCTGGTCGCCGGCGCGCTCGGCTGCTCGCCCTGGGCACTTGTACCAGCCCCGTCTATGGGGGTCAAGGGAAGCGAAGACAACCCTTCAAAAACCTCATCAGCGGCTGCCGCGTTGGTCGCCGCTGGAGCAGGGTCAGGCTGACCGCCGTAAGTAGGAGCAGCAATGTCGACGTCCTCGCCGAAGACTTCCAAAGGAAAGCCGAGGTCGGCCAAATCGGAGACGAACAAAGTCGAGCCAGGAGGAGGAGGATAATTTTTCACGTATTCAACGAAGTCCGCCTTCACCGCATCACGGATATCTTGGTTATGATCGTGAGCGAAGTGAACAGACCGTAAACATTCTGCAAAGGCACAAATGTACCCAAAATTGGTCTTGTCCATCACTTCCTGCTCATGGACTTCGTATTCGATCAGATTCTGGCGCTCTTCCTCCAGCCTCTTGACATGCTCCTCGGCAGCGAGCAACCGAGCGGATAAGTCTGCTCGCTCCTTCTCAGCTCTCTCAGCTCTCAAGTCTGAGGACTTCACCTCCAGCAGCATCTTCTCAGCCTTCTCCAAGGCGTTCTTCTCGCCAGTTAACGAGGCCTCCATCTTCCTCTCCATCAAAGCCAGCATCTTAGCATGCTCGGCCTTGCATTCTTTGATGGCAGAGGCTCTTTCCTCGTCCATCCTCTCCACGCGACGGCCCAAATCGCGGTTTGTTCGCTCGAGATCCAGAACTTGATCGAGCAGCACTTGAGCCTGGACCACTTGATGGCTAGCATTGTACGCCATCAGGCGAACATTGTCGCTCACAGTCTGACCCGTGACAAGGGTGTTCGCCGATTTGGTCCAAGCTCTCGGGACCATCTCAGCTGCTCGACGGACAGGAGCATCGGGAATGTCGCGAAAGCTGGGGGGGGCATCCTTCACAACAGCAAAGTGGTGAAGAGCAGTTCCTCGACCGGGATAACGCTCCGGTTTGTACCTAACCAAATGAAGAATTAAGAGTAAGAACAAAAATGATGACTAAGATCAGACGAACAACAAAACCTGAAAAAGCGAACAACTTACTCTTTAATTCTAGAAGGATCCCAACCTAAGTAGGAGAGATCCTTGGGGTACACCACCGTTTTGGTCGCCGCCACGCTAGCGACCACCTGTTGCTCGTCCACCACTTCCAAAGAGGTGGATCTAGAGGCAGGAGATCGAGGAGCAGCACTGCTCGCCTCCGCCATGGTCTTTGATCGCTTAGAGGCGCGATCATCGCCGCGAGCATCATCGCCTCGCGGCGCCTTCTTCTTCTCCTTCTCTTTTTCCCTCTCCTTATCCTTCCTTACATCCCGTGGAGAGGGAGTAGATTTGGCCGCAGGTTTGCGGCGACCAGCTCCGGCGGCTGGGCGACCAGAAGGGTTCTCTCCGGCCCGGAGACGCATGATAGCGAGGGGAGGATCCATCTTTCTCCTTGAAGCATCAGCCATCTGTTTAACTCGATTGGCGAGTAGATAATATGACTCGGGCACAGCTGGGATAGCAACAGTGACTTGTTGATCTGACAAGAAAAATACAAGTGTTAGGCGAGCAAGAATGATGAACGAGCAAAAATGATTGGCGAGCAAAAATAAAAAAGTTACCTTCTGGAACGACGGCTTGTGCTTCAAGATGGTGAGGACTCGTGACCAAGCCAGCAAGTTTGCGACAATGAGCCTTCGAGAGATGGTGTATGTCGCGACTAGCAACGTCGCGAAGAGAGATGATGGCTAAGGTAAAGAGGAACTCGTCACTGATGTCGGGGTGCCCCCACTTCAAGTTCCTTGGACCTGCAAAACAACGAAGAGGATTAAAATTAGTCCTACTTATGAACTAGCAAGATAAAGTTAGCCCTACGTTTGATTTTTCCAAAGCCTTCAGGCGACATGATGCGCGCCTGCCCGCCAGCAAATCCCTCAGTTGCTTGCCAATCTCCACCAATGAAGAAGAATTGGCAATGCCAACCCTTAATCTTATTGGGAACTCCCTCAATGAGTTTCAATCCGGTTTTCGCCTTGGCGTAATACCATCCAGCACCATCCTCGGAAATGGTCAAGGCGTAGAGGATCTCCGCGGTTGTTATCTTATTCTTGTAGCCCTCAAGACCAAAGAGAGTCATGAAGGCTAGAAGACTACTCCAACCATTTGGAGTAATTTGGGTGATCGCCAGGTTCATGTCGGATAGGAAGCGGCCGATGAGAGGATGAACGGGGAGCGGGAAACCCGTGTTCAACACATCCAAGTTGATCGCCGTGCAGCCAGGAGGGGGGCGATCAGCAGTCTCTCCTTTCTTCGGCACATACATGAAAATATCGTAAGGAATCTTGTATGTTGCACGAATGCTCGCCAGATCCTCCTCAATGACAACACTGGTAACTTTGCTCGCTGCATAATCCCCGTCCTGAGCTTTCATGATTACCCTCGATGTGGGGGCAAAAGTCTTCGAGTAGCGAGCAGAATAGTCTGCCCACTCGTTGTCGCGAACAACTCCTTCTGGGATCCGGGATTCTGGCGTAGTTTGAGAGATGGGGAAATTGATTTCCCTTAAAAACTCCCATGAAAGCATAGGACCTTCTTGCTCGCCAACTTGCTGCTCGCCAGCAGCATCAGCCTGGTCGCCCTCGAGGTCGATTGAACCCTCTATCTCCGCGGCCACTTCGGTAGAGTCTTCGCCAAGGTCGGAGGACGTCTCAGGTTCGCGAGCAGGGTGGTGAGTCTCTTCTTGATCGCCTGAACGGTCAGCGGCGCACATCTCTACCGAGCGAACAACGGAGCTCGCATCGGAGTCCATATCTTCGTCCACCAACAACGTGCGTGGGTTGTTCGCCAATGCTTGGCGAACAGATCTGCGCGGAGAATCCGGATTTACGGGTCGTTTTTCCGGATTTCGCCCGGGTCCGGATTGGGAGGAACTTGAGGGGGAAAAATCCATTCAAAAAAAAAAAAGTGATATAGGGATTTGGCTAAGTGTGAGGTAGTATACAAGGATAACGCCGGCGATGGAGGAGTTACGATGGTAACAGAATCAACAGCACGGCGGCGCGACGGCGGTTCACGGCCGGAATCACACCCACAGTCGCGAGAAATACGGAAAAAGTGCAGAAATTACGAAATTAAGAGTAGAAAAAAGAAATGCAAGATGAATTACCTTCTAAAACTAAGATCTATTTGACACGAGAAGATTCAAGCACAAGAATCACGAAGACGGAAAAGCTTTGAAATGTTTGTTAATGGCGGAAACGTGAGAGACGGAAGAAGGAAGAGAGAAATGAAGGGGAAGTCACCTATTTATAAGGATGAGGCTGGGTCGAAAATGCAATTTTCGCAAAATTCTGTAGGCCCCTATGAGCAAATTGGGGGTCGCGCGTGACTGACGCGACACCTCGCATTCCGTGCCTCGGGAATCCAACCGTCGCGACACGAAAGGGCGTTCGCTGCTGCTCGCCTACGCGGATGCTCGCCCATGTAGCTTACTATACTCTCTTCCTGCTCGCCCATTATTCGAAGATGAAATTATAGCTTGGTCTCAGTTGATCACTCCACATTCAACATGAGACCAAGCTAGGGGGCCATTGTTGATGGGCGAACAACTTCGCATTTAATCAACGAAAGATTATCATTAAACTTGATAACAGGATAGCAAATCAAATGAGCTAGCAGCCTCGTGGAGCGAACAGCTTCGTAGCGGAGCTAGCAGATTCGTAAGGCGAACAGCTTTGTAGAGAAGCACTAATGCGGCAATCAGAATTGTGGCGAGTAGCCTTGCAAAGAACAGCTATGCCAGCGGTTCAAGCCAACCAATATGGGCGAACAAGGACGTAATCGAGCGAGCAGAATCGTAAAATGATCCCAAGCGAGGAGCGAACAGCTCAGAACGCAAAGGACCATGACATCTAACGGAGACGTACAAGCGAGCAGCCGGTCACCGTCGAGAGCATCTCAGAAGTGCCAAAGATCAAGTACAACATGGGGAATCCCAAGAGTCACTAGCTTAGATATGGTCCAAGTGTCCTAACACTTGGCACCCATCCAATGAGTAATAGTGTAGATGTTGTACAAGTGTCCTAACACTTGGCAAAGATCCAATGGCTAAGCCATCAAGATGGTGACACATGGTCACTTTGTATGTCTATAAATACTCCCTTCTTGTACATAAAAAATGGAGAACAATTCAATACAGGTCAAAACTCTTGTCAAATTATTACTTGAGCTTTACTTAGCAAAATTCTATGATCTTGATTCTTGTTTGGTGATCTTCATTAGATGAAAAACAGCCACTAACCTTCTTAGTTAGAAAAGGTCATCAACACCTATAAATACAGAAGACCTTGGACCCAAGCAAGGTTGTGGGAAATTTCGAAGCCAAGAAATTACTCAAACTCTTAGCGTTCAAAGCATTCAGCATTCAAAGAAGCACTCGAAAAATCTTAAATTTCCCAAGTGTTTCTCAGTTAGAGAGTTATTATGTATTCCACTGAGCGATATAGAAATATCTTAAGCTTAGAGTGATTATACATCCTTAGCATAGCTTTGTCTTGTAAGGATAATCACAACCTTAGTTGGAAACCAAACTGAAACTAAAACCCTCTAGTTAGGTTTGTTGGTGGAAGTTAAGTGAGTAAGTTAGAAGGTAGGGTCAGTGAGATAGACTGATCTGGGTGCACCTTGGCACCTTAAAAACAAGCTAATCCTTAGTGGATTCTCCTGTTAAATCAGGACCGTGGACGTAGGAGCTTGAGTCTCTGAACCACGTTATCTCTCTGAGTTCTTTACTGCTTTGATTATTGCTTTATATTGCTATATTGCTCAAGTCATATCATTGTATATTTTGTCAGTGCTAAATCAATTAGCCTGACCCAGTAACTCAGTGCATTGCCCTTCTAATCACGGCTTCATAAAAAGATAAACAAGTTTTCAGAAAGCAAACTATAAACAAGACTATAAACTTTCAGGGCTCACACATTCCGTACTGAACATAAGTAGATAGTTATCCAATTGACTTGCACTCAATGCTGTTAGTAGGTGGATTATCTACTCAGTGTTCATACACCACTCTGAGTTATGGGACTCAGTCAGTTTGAAAGTAGAAAAATTCTTATATGTGTATCCCCCCCATACACGTATCACTCAGTCTTGTACCGGGACCAACACCTATTCTCTGCATTTCTTTTGGACTTCTCATATGATAGAAATTAAGGGCGGGAATTTATCATTATAGCAAAATTATACAATTATTAACAAGTAAGTGCAAGTATACAACACGAAACCTGAAATTTTGATTGTGAAAAGTAATCACAGTGCATAATAGATGTGGATAGAGACGAAGGGCCCGTTAGATATATTAATCTAAGAACCCAACGTATAAATAAACAGCGGATCTACCCAAATCGTATATCTGGTTTGACCTTACTTAGAGCTAGAAAACCTCGACCCATTAGCTATAGAATGAGCCAAGAACCTCGGTACAATTGAACGCTACAAGATCGTGCTCAAAATCTTGATAAGTTCTTGAATATTTGATACACTCAGAAAAAGAGTATCTCACAAACACAAATAATATGCTTAAATTCGTATGCAATCAAATGTGTGTTTACAAAGTGATCAAAATGACCTATTTATAGCCTACAAATGACTCTTGAGGTGGCTGCCACCGTGATGACACTTAATTGACCTTTTGAATACAAATAAAGGTAATAAAACTAGGAACCAATTTTAACAACTAGTAACCTACAAAATGTGGGAAAATTACATTTAAAATAAAAATAAAACCCCCGATAGGTCACTTGATGGCAGGTAATGACTTTTTGTTGGGACAATGTCAGTTTTGAGTTGATCCCAAAGACCCTGAAAAGATGATTTGCCTAAGTGTTTGTAATAGTCAGGCTAGTCTTGGTTAGGTATGTAAGTTAGTTTATTTTACAATTTACAGGCACTCAATGAGAGGAGTACTCATTGATGACAATCAAGACTGAAGCCTGAAGATCACAAGAGCACTATCCTGAGCTTATGCCAGCCCTTCTAAGTTGACTGAGTAAGTGTCAGGATGAAGAGCATGATCCTGAGATCATTGTTAAACTCAGCCTGAAGGGAGCAGGATCGCACTGAGTATTGGGAAAAGACTTGGAGTAGGATCCAAGCAAGTCAAAAGGAATGTCAGCGCTGGGAAACGTACGTAGATGAGGACAAACCTGAACTTAGTAAAGACAAGACTGAACTGAAGAATGAGTTCTGGCATTCTCACCTACCAGCTGACGTGGACTAATCAGAGAGTGTCAAGTCATGTACGGACACTGACTTGAACCTGACATCCCTATGCATTTTTAACGAACATACATTTAATGCACTTTCCAAATACATGCAAGGACGGCTGCTGCATGGAGATTATGTTCGTTGAACAATCCTACGAGAAGACAACCTAGAAGGCTATCTCCTCCAACGGATAGTTTTTCAAAGTTGCCTATAAATACAGAAGACATTGGACCCAATCAAGGTTACGGAAAATTTTGAAGCCAAGAAATTACTCATACTCTCAGCGTACAAGCATTCAAGCATTCAAAGAAGCACTTGAAAGTCCATAAATTTCCCAAGTATTTCTTAGTTAGAGAGTCATTCTGTATTCCATTGAGCGCACTAGAATTATCCTAAGCTTAGAGTGATTATCCAAACCCTTAGCATAGCTTTGTCTTGTAAGGATAATCACAACCTAGTTGGAATCCAAACTGAAACCAAAACCCTCTAGTTAGGTTTGTTGGTTGAGGTTAGTTGAGTAAGTTAGAAGGAAGGGTTAGTGAGAAGACTGATCTGGGTGCACCTTGGCACGTTAAAAACAAGTCAATCCTTAGTGGATTCTCCTGTTAAGTCAGGACCGTGGACGTAGGAGCTTAAGTCTCTGAACAACTTTATCTCCCTGAGTTCTTTACTACTTTGATTACTGCTTTATACTGTTATATTGCTTAAGTCATTCATTGCATATCTTGTCAGTGCTGAATCAATTAGCCCGACTCATAAAATCAGTGCATTACCCTTCTAACCACGGCTTATTAAGAGAAAAATAAGTTTTCAGAAAGCAAAATATAAACAAGACTTTAAACTTTCAGGGCTCATACATTCCGCACTTAACATAAAGTAGATAATTAGCCAACTGACTTGCACTCAGTGCTGTTAGTAGTTATATTATCTACTCAGTGTTCTTACACCTCTCTGAGTAAGGGGACTCAGTCAGTTCGAAAGAAAGAAAAATTTGTATACGTGTATTCTCCCCCCATACACGTATCTCTCAGTCTCTCATTGCTTTAATGACAAGGTAATGCAAACCATGTTGATGTCTGATATGGACCTCGACATGGATCTGGTTCCTCGACGTGGTCAGTGTTCTGCAGGTGGAGAAAATGGGGGACGAGATCCAAGCTTGATGAGGTCGAGTTTGGGGCCTCGATCTCGTCATCAGATCTTTTCGATTACCTCATCCGGCTGGGAATAAATAACTCCACAACAATTGAATAGCTCCACATAATATATGCTAAGTTATGTTTAAAATTTATTTTTTCATGATATAAATTATTGTTAATTTGACTATATATTTGTTTACATGGATTTCTTATGTAATTTTTATATTAGAATTATAGAGATGTGCATATATTGTTTACCATCAACAATTGTTGTTTAACTTTTTGTATTATAGATTAAAAAAAACTTTTTGTATTATAAATTTTAGTTTGGTTTTATTTTCCTAGTGTAATCCTAATTTTGAAGGTAAGCACATTTAAATATGTATATTATATATATAATTACATTTATATATAAAAAAAGTTAATTATATAAAACAATAATTTTAAAACTTATATTCAACCCCCTGAATTTTTCACTAGTTATTTTTAATTAATTAGTGAACCTTGATCATTTATTATTTTATACATTATTATGTTATCAGGATAGGGGTGGATGGGTAGGTTGGGATGAGGAAGTGGGGTATGTGGATAAACATAACTCAAACATATATATATATATATATATTTTTTATATCAATTTGCAACTTATACTATAATCTTTTATTAATTTACAACTTGTACAATATATTTTATCCGATTGCAACATATACTATACTAAATTTGACAAATTGCAACCTCAAGGTTGCAATTTGATAATTTTGTATAGTATAAGTTGCAATTTGATAAAAAAATATATTGATTGCAAATTGATAAAAGTGTTATAGTATATGTTGCAAATTGATATTAACTCTTTTATATATCAGTGTTTTTTAATTATATCTTTTAATTAAAAAAATATATTAAAAAATTATAGGTGGGTCGGCTCGGTAAAACCTGCAGTCTGCCAATAAATGGGTTGGGTTGTGGAGTTTTGCAGCCTGCCAAATTTTTATCTACCCCGCCAAAAGGTGGGTTTTTGTGGGTTTTGCCTCGCTCGGTCCCGGCGGTTAGTTTCGAGAGCTCAAGTACCTGCATATAAGAAGAGAAAATGAATATTAATGAGTACTTGCAAATAAGAAAGACAAAATGAATCTCAGTGAATACCTGCAAAAATCGTGTCCTAATTTTCATATATTACAATAAATTTTCATCAATATCTGCAAATAAAACAAACTAATGAAAAATCAAATAATTTTGACAGTGAAAAATAAATAATTAGACAATGAAATGAAAACAAATGAAAAATCGATGATTGACATGGTATAGAGTGAAAATGATTCATATATGAACCATTGAAGGATATTAAGGTGATGCTTTTTTTAGTTTTAAAATCCCGGATTTAGATTTTGGAATTTAAAACTCATTCTAGTTTGAGTTTTGAAATCTGATTTTAAAAAGCGTAATAGTACACCCTTATAAATCTATAACTATATAATACAAGCTTCATTGCCTATTATAGGTTTAGGCGGGAAACTATATTGGCCGTTGATCATCTTTCTCTCATCCAATCTCTGCCGTTCATCTTTCTTTTATGCTTATTATGGTATTTTTTTTATGGATTGATTAAATTGATTACTGAATTTTTGCTTCCGTTTTTTTTGTTCATGATAGGCTATTTATAGTGGATTATTTTCTTTGGTTCTAGCCACCATCACACACTGTCTTTGTTTGTATCTCTCCCGAATTCATGTTTTTTGTCTTTTTTTTCCACATGATTTTTTGTTTGGCCGTTTTTTTTATAAATTTTTTTTGTGTTTTTTTTTTTTTTTTGCAGATCGTGATTAGAGTTGCATATCGTGGGTTTCGTTTGATTCACCGTGAGGGTCACAACTGGGGCTGTGGTGTTTTATCCGGACATGTTTATTTTTTGTTGTGGTTTTAGTGGTGTACAAAGAAATTATCACGTATAGTATATGATGTTTGGTTGTATTGTTGATGATTAGTGTATGTCTATAGACTATGTGGATGATTTTACTTAGTTTTACATAATTGTAAGAGTTAGGGGTATTTTAATGACCCACTTTTAATTTATATATAGACGTATTCGATTTTGGTTCTGTAAATTGTTCCTTATATCTTATATTTTTTCTTGGCTATTTTGTATAGTTCGATTCGTTGTATTTTATATTGAGTGGATACGTTCATCTTTTGTATATATTTTAGGAATTTATTGATATTTAAATCTCCATTATTCTTATATTTTTTTCTTGGCTATTTTGTATAGTTCGGTTCGTTGTATTTTATATTGAGTGGATACGTTCATCTTTTGTATATATTTTAGGAATTTATGGATATTTAAATCTTCATTATTCCAAATTTTAAGGTAATTATCCCTGATTTTGTGATATTTAATCGTACGTGATTTCAATTAGTTATACGCAATAATTGAATTACTTACCAAATTTGAAGATATTTGATGTTTTTATTTTATTTTTCTGGTCAATTTTTTGTTGAGTATCATTAAATATATAAAAAAAATTGTTTTTATTTGAATTATCATCTATTTTATTGTGTGTGTTGGATGTTTGTTTTAGATTTTAATTAGTTTCTCCAGTTTAAGAAGGATAAATTAGTGGTTTGGTTTGCCAACGTTCGCATGTTTATAGGAAATAATAGATGTTTTAGATAATTTTTTAAGGATTAACATTATTTTATTGAGGGTTTAATTTGAATTTTCAGTGAAATTGTGATCAGTTGCAAGATTGCACCTTTAGAGTTATTCTAGGAATTAGGCGTATTTAGTCAAGGTTTTTGGGTGTAGGTTGATTATTTTATTTTTTCGGCATTTTAATAAATTCATCTTCTAAAATTGAACTTTTGATGAAATTTTGATTAGTAAAAAAATTGCTCACTTCGGTATCTTTGTAGGAATTAGTTATATTTTAACCAAGATTTTATGGATAAATTATATTTTAAGTAAACTTCTTAAATTGATCTTTTACTAACATATTGATTGGTTTTTTAGACTTTTTAATAGATTCGACTTTTTTTATTTGAAGTTATTTTCAATTGATGGTATGCATTTAGTAATGTTTTTTTTTTTTTAAATGCCGTAGTTTTTGTTAATTTTGTTTAAATAAGCGACATATCCCTAGAAAAGATGTATTTAAAAAAAAAGCCGAATTGTTTGTTGAATATCATTAAATATATAAAAAAAAATTGTTTTTGTTTGAATTATCATCTATTTTATTTTGTGTGTTGGATGTTTGTTTTAGATTTTAATTAGATTCTCCAGTTTTTGTAGATTTAAAATTTTATAAAATTACCGTAATTGATTGGTTATTTAAATTTCTGGAAATTTGTCAATAGTCTCCGTCTTTTTTGTGGATTCATTTAATGATTTGGCAAATTTTTTATATTTTTTTCCTCCTAATTAGTCGTCATATTATTTATTTGGTTTTAGTGAATTATTACGTTCAATTACCCATAGTTACGTTTTTTCCTTTTTTGGTTAATTGAACACAGATAATTCTAACCTACTTGTGTATATATGTTTATTGGTAGTATTGGTGTTTACGGTTCGTGGTGCTTAGAATATTGTATCTATTTATTATTGGTGATATTTTTTTTGGTTTTTAGCCATTTTCCTGGGGTGCAATGTCTTTATTAGGTTGATTGTTTTTTTTTTTTTTTTGGTGTGAAATATGTTTTACGGTTAGCTAATATTTGCATGGTAATGTTTATTGTGGTTTAATATTGATATTTTGGTTGCTTTTCAGGAGATGATATTGTTATGCCTATGTCTGGTATTCATGATTATATTGACAACGTCTTCCATAAGGATAAGTTTCATTTTTATATTCTGTTTTACAAGGGCAGGGAGACCGAGTCTGGGGTATTTTTTTTATTTCTTTTATTTTTTTAAATTAATTTTTTTATTATATACGGAATTTGAAATTAATCATTTAGTATTTTTTTATTTGATTTTAGTATCTGCCGTATTTTTTTGTGGAGAATTTCATAACTTCGTCGAGTACTCAAGAATTCATTCTGGATTAGATATCATTCTTGGCTTCTTCAAAAAAGCGATTTATTGTTGAGGCAGTGTGTATTGGTGGATTTTGGTATTTACTATTTCCTGTTGATTTTAAATATTATTACGATGTTCATCCCGGTGATGTATTAGTTTTGGAGGAGAGTTGCCCCCGTTTTTTTTCATTTTCTGTATTCAATGGTAATGACGGAACTTTGAGGGAAAACATGGGATTGCGTCTATTGAATTGTCCAGTTAAAATTATGGGTATGTTTTGGTGAGCTGTGTTGGAAAATAAATAATTTTTTTGTTCATTTGTTTGGATTTTATATATATATGTGTATTTTTTACCAGGTGTTGATTGGTTCCATAGGTTTATTCTTCATTTTGTTGTTCAATGCAGCGATACTATTGTAAGTGTGTATGAGTCAATTCATTCATCTTATAATTTTTTTTGTTCTCATTTTGTGTATTTTTTAATTTTGATAGGTTATTCCAGAAAGATTTGTTCAGTTATTTGGAAATTCTCTTCCAGAGTTCTTTTATTTTAGGAGTCGTTTTGGAAACCAATTTAAGTGTACTTATATATTGAAGGAAAATGGAATTGAATTGACCCTTAAAAGGTCATGTCGTTCTATGTTCTGGTTCGGTGATAAAGTTAAGTATTTAACTTTATTATATGATGGTGTTCGAGTATTTTATGTCGATTTTCTGATGGACGAAAAATATGAACTTGCTACGTGGTCTCGCTACACTAATCATGGTAAATATATATGTATATATTTTTGGTTTGGTTAAGTAGACTTTTTTATTTTTTTACTTAGTGTAGCATGCTATTGTTCTATTTCAGTGAATTTACCCAATAATTATCGACATCAACTTTGTGTGAGCTGTCATCGGTCTGAGTATCGGAAACGTTTGGTGCGTATTTATTTATACTATCCTTTTGTTTTTGTTATTTTTTTTCTAATTAATTTGTAATTTTTGTGTCGTTTCAGTATCTCTATAAGAATGCAGTTAGTATGTTTGGGTCTGTTCGAATGGATATTAAGCTCAGGAATGCAGTAACTGGTGAAGTATTTAAAGTACGCTATGATTGTCGTTCCATAAAATCAAAAAATCGACGATCTGCTTTCATTAGATTGTCTAATGGTTGGAATGCTTTGGCACGTACTTTGTGTTTGAAGAGTTCGGACATGATTTATTTCTACAGGGATGCTGATGATATTTGCGATTCGAGTCAAGTTTTTGTTTTTTACTTATTGAGGATGATTTTGTGAACCATTGTGTTTGTAGTTATTGAATGGTTGGTGTTTTGTGGTTATTTTGAGGATTGATATACATTATTATGTTTTTATATTTCATTTATATAAATAATTGGCTTTCTCATTCATAGTTGCTATTGAGCTTGCTTGGTCAATTTAAATGCGTCCATGTTAAAATATTGGTTTGGTAGTGCCAATTATTGTCCTGTTCCAAAAGTAAAATTTATATAAAAATAATTACTAATAATGTCATTATGAAATTGTTTAGAGCATTGAATATTGAATATTATGAATAGAATATAAATTTTTTAATGAGAGGTATTATTATCTTGAGTTTAAAAGTTGTTTTAGTTATGTATTTTTTTTTTTTTTTTTAGAATTTGTAGAATTTTAATTTTAAAATGAATCAGTATAATTTTTTTCTTGATATTTTGATATTAGTATTTAAAATTTTGATTTTAAAAAAATTTATGAGTTTTTATAAGTTAATTACACATTTCTTAAACTATGTGATAGGTAGTGTTTGCATGAGATATTGAAGTTGTGTTAGGCTAAATATATTATGGTTCGTTTTTTAGAATTGACCCAGAAAAATGCTTTTGCTGATGTGTCTTATCTATTTCAGTTTAAAAATCACCAATATTTATGTATATATTTTAAATCTAATCAGTTTTTTTATGAATTAGTATTATGTGGGTTAATACATATTTGTTCCTAAATTGTTGGGCAGAATGACATTGTGGTTGAGGTGAATGCAGTAGTTAGTAAAAATAATTACGGTGTTGTGTCCTTTATTTATTTTTTATTTTTTTGGCATTTTTAGGTTGTACTTAAATTTAACTTTTTTTTTCTATATCTTTTGGATAAATTTAGATGTTTTTTTTTTTAATCTGGTGAGTTGTTGTACCATGGTAGTATATAGTTGTGTATAATGGATAATATTTTAGTTGAGAGGAGTCTGCGTCGTTCATATACGAGG
The DNA here is from genome assembly GCA_947034835.1 of Ballota nigra. Taxonomy (NCBI): domain Eukaryota; kingdom Viridiplantae; phylum Streptophyta; class Magnoliopsida; order Lamiales; family Lamiaceae; genus Ballota; species Ballota nigra. The sequence continues at coordinate 124,986,651 of OX344723.1, forward strand.
ATCATGTTCTTATATTTATTAGTGTAATTTATTAATATAGTATTCTTTGTAGTGTTACAAATTAATGCATTTTAGTTAAGTAAGTTGTACTCTTCATACTTTTCTATTTAATACCCTTCTGAAAAAGAACTTATACCCTTCACAACTAATACTATATCCATATGCTATTTTTTATTGCTTTTAATGGCATGTGGTCAATTACATTAGATTATAATCAATTGTGGCTCATTTGATGTAGTATTTTTAGTTGATAATTATGGTAGTTTTGGCTTACGATTTTGGTTATTTTGTGTTTTTTGTTTTTTTTTTCCTTTTTTTTTATATTAGTTGTGAAATCCCTATGAATGGTTTCTTACCTTTTTTGGTTGGTTGTGAGATCACTATAAATGTTGCCTTTGGTTTTTTTTTTTGGAGCAGTGAATTTTGTCCTATTTTCATTGGAGGCGAAGTTTGTGTTTTTTTTTAATGTTATTTTGTATATACAAACACAATTTTTTTTTGTATTAACTTGTGTTTTTTTTTTTGTCTAATGTAGGTGTTATTCAAATGGACGAAATTGTTGTCATTGTTGATTTTAAGTTAATTTTGCGTGATATTCTATCGAAGTTGGGTTATGGCGGAGCTACATACAAGACAGAAGATATAGGGTGTGATCTTTTTCCTGGTTTTGTGTCTACTGTTTATCTTCGTCGTGGTGATACTGTCCATGTTATTAATGGAGATGTTTTCGACACTTTTGCAGAAGCTGAGAATGTTGCTGCATATCGCTCAATTAAACTTTTCAAGGGATTGTATAATATTAGGATTGTGGATTACAGTTCCTATTAAGTTTACTATTTTGTGAGTGTGTGTTAAAGATGTTGCAGCAATATTTTGGGGTTATTTAATAAAATCATTGTTCTGTCGTTGTTGCATCTGATATTGGAATAAATGAAGTGTTTGTTTAATTGAAATAAATTGTTTGCGTAATATATTTTTGTTTTGTTGTGTTTGATATTAAGCTCAATAAAATATTAAACTTATTGATATAAATATTGTGCTTTTTTTTTTTGTTAATTTCGGTGGTTGCATAATAAAAGTAGGGAATTGGTTGGGTCAATTGATAATTACACATTATAATGTTTGAAAGATTAATGGATGCCCGTTATGATACGTGGAAAATAAGTTTTAGATTCATTAGAATTTTTAAAATGTATAAAATATTGTTTTATTTGAAATCAAGATATGTGTAATTTTTTATTTACTTCTTAAATTGGTTTGTTGCATAGTAATTTAGTAAAGGAAGTGGATTGATTGTGTCAATCGATAATTATCCATTATAATGCTTGAAAGATTAATAGTTATTAAATATAATGCATCAAGTATATTCAGTGATATTCATTGAAAGTTTGAAAATATACCAAATATTATTTTAATTGAAATGGATATATGCGTAATTTTTTATTTAGGGCTTATATTGGTTGGTTGCATAGTATTAATTTGCGAAATGAATTTGATTTGGTCAATTTATACTTTTGTCCATCGTATATAATACTTAATAGATTCATAGTGAAATCTTATATTTATCTTATGCTAACTGACTGACTACATTTGTATTGACCTGTCAGTCAATAATTATCGACCCGTATAATATTTGTAAGATTTATTGGTATCAATTATTATATATGAAAGTTAAAATTTGAGATATCTTTAGAATTTATTTTGATATTTATCACTTGGAACCTCTTAATTTATTGAATAAATTTGTAACTTATATCAATTGTGGGGTTTTTTTTTTAAGAAAAATGTGTTCGAGTTGTAGTGTTTTTTAATGATTATTACTAATTATTATAAATGAAACATGAAATTTGAAAGTCCTCTATTTATATTTTTTGATATCACCGAATATTCAAATTAATTGGATGAAGATGTGGTTTATATCGATTACATGTTCTTTAAAAAAAAATGATTTAAGTTATAATATTTTTTTTTACATGTAAAATTGTTATTGTGTATACATATTTTATTGACTTTTTTCTGTAAATTTGTTGACTATATTATATTAACTTTGTCAATTAATAATTACTAATTGTAATACTCTCAAGATTGAGAGATTGATAGTAAATTTTGTCCTTATTTCCTTAAAAAAAATTTGTTCTTATTTGGAAATTGGTCTATGTATTCTTCGCCGCAGATTTTGTGCATATCAACTATAATATTAAAATAATTCTTTCTTCCTTTTTTGGCTTTTTTGTGATTGGTGTTTTGGTAGGTGCATTTAATGTGCTAATAGGTAGTAGGTTTTGTTTTGTTGTTTAATGGTTTAAACAACCAAAATTCAAAATTTCGATACAATTTATGTAACGCCCCGAATCCAAAACACATAAATATCTCAGATTCGAGGTGCCACTTGTGACTAAAATCCGAACTATAAAATTTTTAATATAAAAAGGGATGATAAAATAAGAGATGAGTTTTATGCAGCGGAAGAAATGAGTGTAATATTTAAATAAGTATCTCAGACATATATATATATGTATATATGAATATAAAGCTTAGTATTTAACAGTAACATTTTACTTAAGTGGGGAACTCTGTGTCGTCTCTATTACTGTCCTTGCTCCACGAAATCATAATCTGCAAGGATTGTAAAAAGAGGGGGGGTGTGAGATTTGAATTCTCACGTATGGGTGATTTGCAACGTCATGGGATTGGTAAATCCGAAATATGTTAAAGTATACTCATTGAGAAAATATATAATTTATTTAAGCAGTTGATATATAAATATGAATAACATATATCACAGAACTAACAAGCTCACGTAATAATTAATTGGGCATAACAGGTTTCACATTCACATAATTGATATATCACAAGTTGATTCACATTAAGGGGGCAGAGCCCAAAACCATTTTCACGTATCGGCCCAATCTGCCAAAATCACTTTCCACATATTGTAAATCTCTTCCAAACCATTTTCGTACGACCATACTTGACTTGTTCCACTTCCAAAAACCTTACTCCTTCCAACCACTGACAAAATAGAATAACGCAAACCATCAATGGTCTTATTCCCAGTGCGCAACGTAGGCGTCTGACCCGGGGACCAGATCTGTTTGAATCAACAACCTTGATTCTGGGGGCGTCCTCGACAGCTCCCCGGAGGTTGGATTTAATACCCGTACCACAACTCCGTACTTACTGACATTCCGTCCTTTTATAAAACTGACATTTAAAAACATGGAGGGAAAATTCCTCGATTTGCAATCAAATTGATTCATGCTCACATACGCCCTTAGTCATGCAACAATGATTGATTTGAATAAAACAACATGTATTTCGTATCATATATAGGTATATCACATAATTCAAACAGTTATATAATAGGGATACATTTATGTTGGATTAGTTGTTTTAGATTTATTTGGTCAAATTCAGATTATACCAGCATAACGTATTATAAGCAGATCGATCAACAGATCATCACCCACCTGTTTGCTCCGGGTCCCGAGAGTGATACATTAACAAATTGTCAGACCCTTCGTGCGTATCCCGCTTAGCACAGAGTCCTAGTACGAAATCATTTGATTAATAATAGACTCTTGGATTATCGAAAAGGCCTAGAAGTACGCATTACGAAACGAGGAAGTTGTTGTCTTATAAACTTGTTGAATAGACTTGCTTAAAGGTCACACCCTATTTTGATAAATACGCCCCCTTTCTAAGAGGTGGTGTATTGGTGGGTGTACTTACTAACTCTCTTGTTGTATGACTATTTCAATTTCTATAAAAACAATCTTTTAATTTCCTTTGTCCTTTTATAAAAGTCTTTTATAATTTTAAAAGTATAATTTTAATTATTTTTCTTGAAAAGAATAAAAATAAGAAATTTATAAAAATATACTAATATAATATAAGTCCCAAATTAATATCTTACTTTCTAAAATTATTTTAAAAGAACATTGAATATAAATTATATTTTATAAATAAAACTCCCTTTATTATTAAATAAATTTTATTAAAGAATCTTATATAATAAATATTAGGAATAATAGAATATGCATCTTTCTCATTAATAGAAGTACTTGTTTTAAAAGGGTTTTTCCATAGCAAAATAAATTGAATAAAAGTATTTTCCTATAATACTAATATCATTAACCAAGTCGACTTGTGTCATTTTCAAAACAAAGATAATTATTATTTTCTACCAAATTGTTTTTCATTTGCTACCAATATTGAACATGAGTGAGGGCGAAGACGAATTTCCCTTTGTCTACGGTTTTAAAACAAAAGCGTTTAATCAATTGAAAGTCATCATCCAACAGAAACTAACATACTAATTTTAAAGATACCAACTTAACAAGTCAGTGGTACTATATCACTAAAACAGTGATACTAAACATCTGTAAGATAAAAACCAGTCCACAAAAGTCCCAGTACTAAAGTCGTTCGAACAACAGTATCCGAAAACATCAACTACTGCCTCTACAATATCAAACTAAAGGGATTAATTCCCAAACAGCAGAGAATTCGAAGGAAACTTATTTACCGTTTAACATCAACTCAAAACTCAAAAGGGGTACAGCCCAACAAGAACAAAATACAATTTTAACAAAAGAAGAAAAATAGAAAAATCACAGTTTAAAAATCATCCTCTCCGTTTCTTGTTATATGGATACAATAATTTCCAGAATTAGGAAAATGAAGGAAGAAGGTAAAATCTTACGAGCTCCGGTTCGAGGTCCGATTCACCAGGAAACGCGGGTAGCGGTTCGTCCTTCGGACTTCGATCGGAGAGGACGAAGAGGGCAACATCGTATCGATTAAACACCAATGGAAACGAAATGAAATTTGTGAGATTAAATCGAAAAAGGGTCGTTAATTGTTAGATTAATCGGAAAAGAGCTAACGGTGAAACTCACCTAAAGAAGTAGGTGGACCCTGAAGCGGCGGCGTCCGAAGAGAGGCGACGGCGGCGGCTTCCGAAGGGAGGGACGGCGGCGGCGCTTGGGCAACATGATGGCGGTGCCGTGCGAAGAGGATGGCAGCGCGATGCTGGGACGAGTGGCGGCGGCATCGCAGTAGCGATCGGGGTTGAGGCGACGGTGGAAGAGAGGCGGCGCGACAGAGATGGAGGGAGGCGGCACTGCTTCCGATCAGAGACGGCGATCGGCGTCGATCGGAAAAGAGAGTGGCGACGACTCTTGGTTGCTGGAGGCGATCGGAGCGGCACGGGCATGGACGGAGGAGAGAGAGAGACTAATGAGAGAGAAAGAGTTCTGGGTATTTTGAAGAGAGAATAAGAGACGCGTTTTTTTTGTATTTGAGGAGAGAGAGGAAGAGATAAAAGGAAGGGAATTGATGAGGAAGAACCCGTATGCGGTTTTGACTATTTTAGAGGAGAGAATGAGATATTTTTGGAAATTAATAACTTAATTAATTAATTTAAAATAAAGAAATAAACATGTGGTTGTGATTAATTTTTCCAATTAATTTAATTTAAAAAGGGAAAGTAATTTATGTGGGTGGGGATTAACCCCTTTAATTCGGATATTTTCGTTCCCACTTGATACGGTTTAGGGATCATTTGGTCTACGAGTTTAATCCCGATTTAATAATTAATACAGTTTTATAATTCGATTAATATTTTAAAGCATTTGAATTATTATTGTATATTTTTATCAATAAATTATACGGATCAAAATCCTTAATTTAACTTGATTATTTAATTTCTCGTAGTCCTTTATTCGTTTGAAATATTCGATTCCTTTCTTCGAATTCGGGAATTTGAAATAGTGTATATATTTAAATTACACAGTATCACACAAAATAATAAAATTAAAAGAAATAAGATAATAATATAAAATAAGGGTTCTAGGAATATAAAAGGTATAAAACGGGACGGAGTGTTACAATTTATTCAAGGTTATCTATGTCTTCCTCCCTCTCGGTTCTTCTGAAATTTTGGTGATTCTTTTCAGTTTTATCTCAGGTTTGTTACTCTTATTTTTTCCATTTAGGTTTATTACAATTTTTGTTGTCTATAGCGTCCATTGTATTATTTGTTTATTGTTTTATTATTATTTTTTTTTTTCTAGAATTTTGACTTGATGTTTTTTTGTTTTTTATATTGTAGTGTTAAGGTTGATCTTGGTATGTCCGGGATGGATCATTATGGTGAACGACGTATGTGCTCCATTATTTTAGTTATCTTATCACTCTTTTTTTTTTTAGTTCTAATTTTTTAAATTTTTTATTCTATAGGAGATGATGTTCTACTGCATGCAAGTGCTATTCGTGAATATATCAATACTTCCTACTTTTCGGACAAATTTAGGTTTTACCTTCAGTTTATTGAAGCTCGCGGAACTGAATTAATTGTGAGTGTATTTTTTTTCTGATGATTGTTTCTTACTGGGTTTAGTTTTTTTATTTTAATGTTGTTGTATTTTTTGTTTCTTTTTTTAGCGATTACCAAGATGTTTTTGCGATGAAATGCCTGAGTCTAGACCCGATCAGGTGTTTGTGTTGAGACAACGTTCAATGTGTGATTCTTGGATATGCGATCATGAAGTTAAGCTGTTTGTTTCAGATGATGATTGGTTTTTTAGATTTCACGGTTCCATAAAAGTTTTTTATGATGTATGTTGTAATGATCTAATATTTCTTGAGAAAGAGTCCGATGACATGTTCTTTTTTTTTATATTTAATGCTACCAACGGTTGTATCAAGAGGAAGATTGGTGAACGTCTGCCTAAATTTCCAGTCAATATTATGGGTAATTTAATTTATGTGTTTTTTTCTTTGTATTATGATGTGATTTTCTGGGTTGAATATGTACTTATTGTTCTAATGTTGTTTCAGGTGTTAATCGATTTCATAGGGTTATTCCTGAATTTTTGGTGAAATTTTCCGAGTCAATGGTATGTGTATCTGTTTTGATTTTCAAATTTTTTTATCTATCTTTGATTATATGTGTTTTTTCTTATTTATTTATTGTTATTTTTGTAAAAAAATTTTATCTTAGACAATTTCAGCTTTGATTGTTGGTTTGTTTGGATCTACACTTCCGAAACGTTTTATACTGGTTACTAGGGATGGATCCGAGTATGAGTGATATGCTGTTGATTCGAATGGGTTGGTCCTTCAAGTGAATAAATTATTTTTCTGTGATGCACTTTTCGTTGATAGAGTTAAGTATGTTACTCTATTGTTCGATGGCATTCATAGAATTTATGCTGGAGTTTTTATGGATATCAATGTTGAGATGGTGACGTTCCTTGCTGGTGCTCCAAAGGGTATGTTATCATTTTAATTATTTTTTTGGATAGATACTTATGTGTGTTATAGTTTTGTTTGCGGCCAATTTTGTATTTTTGTTCTTAGGTAATTTAGTTGTTTTTCATTGTGCATTTCATTTTGGTGATGTTTTTTTTTTATTGATTTAGGTGTTGGTGGTGTTGTTTGCAATTTGCCAGACTCTCCATGCAATGAAGTATTGGTTGAAAGTCCTGAATGTAACACCCAATATGCTGAAAATGATCCAGGTCATGGGGTTGATACTGAGACTGGTTTGAATTTATCTAATCTTAACAATTTTTCTGAGTCCGATCAGAGACAGATAATTGGATGGAGTCAGAGTTGGAGGATGAGGTGTGGTAATTTCCGTAGTTCTCTTCAAAGGATTATTGATGATGGTATTCCTTTGGTTACCGTTGGTCCTGATGGAGTTCCTAAGTTAATGAGATCACCTGGTATTGGTCCTTTGGTATGTATTTTTTATTTATTTTTTTGATATATGATTTATTTACTTTATAATCATAGATATTTAATGTATACTTATTTTTATATGTTTGTGTACTTTTTCTCCAGGATAGACAGTTTCATCCTTCGAAAACTAAGGATGTTGTTTTGCCCAGTCATTCGGTGTCTTCAGGTTCCTTGGCTGCTTCTGCTAGGAATTCTACTATTTCTGAGGTATAAAAAAGGTTATTAATTTTTTTTAGTATAGTGATAATGTTTGTGTTTTAGTTTTATTTTACTTGTGTATTGTGTACAGATTCATACTCCTGTGTTGGATAATTCAATGCCAAGTTTCACACGACGCCTTACATCATCTGATGTCAAGAAGGGGAGGCTGGTAATTTTATTCCTTATTTTTTATTATATTTTTTCTTTTTTTTATTATTCTAATCTTTGTTTTTTAAATTGTTTAACAGCCTATACCACGTGATTTTTGGGATAGAAACATTAAGAAGTTATATCGAATGTATCCAGATGTTGAAGTTAGGTGTCAGGAATTGAGTTGGGTTGTTTGTTTTAGAGATGAAGGTCGATGTTGCTTGATTTCGTCTGGTTTTCGAAGGATTGTTGAGGATTTAGATCTTCAAGAGGGAGGTGTTGTCGGTATTACTATTGTCCAGACTCAGCCTTTTGTCCTGGATTTGTTTAGTTGTTCGTGATCGTGTTCTACTTTTTGTGTTATTTCCTATATTTTGAATTTTTAGATGTGATGTGTTGGTTTGTTATACTCTGGTGGCTTTAAAATTTGGTATTTTGCTAAACAATGAATTGGTGGTGCTTTTTAGCTGGTGCATAAATTCTATATGTAGTTTAATCCATCATATTTGCTGAATTTTTGTTTTGATTGGTTAAATTATATTTTCATGACCAATTTAGTCTATTGATTTGTTATACTTTCAGTGTCTAATATTTTCCTTTTTAGATAGATTAATGTCTTGCGTATGAAGTTTATATTTTTGTGAAATGTTTAATTAATGTATTTAAATAATAAATTGTATGTATGTTTAATTTCTTAATTTATTTATCTTTTGGTATGAATTTGAGATATTTGGTTTACATTTATTTGCTAACAATTTTTATGAAGTTATTATTGTTGATGATAATCCAGAAACTCAGATTTGTTCATTTATATTTATTCCAGGTGTTTTTTTTAAATACTATATTTATTTCGATGATCATTGTATGTATCGCTTGCTGTGGGTATTGTAAAATTCGTGCGGGTTTAAATTTTTTGTTATTTAATTTGTTTGAGTGTGCGTATTGGCTTGAATTTGTTAGGTTGGAATTAAAAGATGTGTGGTGTATAGTATCCTCTTTGAAAAAAAAAATATTAACTGGTAAAATATTTAAATCTATGAATGGTTTTTTTTCACTTAATAATGTGTTGTTTTTTCCGGTTTAGATTGACATAAGAGATATTAGAGTACATATTGTTTTACACTCCATCTATATAAGAACGAATGTTGTTCCTATGAATTTAGGATAAATTATAAATTATGAATTTTTCCATGTATACTTTCGTATATATATTAATTAAAATACTTTTGTTATAGTCGAAATTTTATATTTAACATTTTTTTCCGTTTTGCTTCAGATTAGTAGTTGCTTCTATCCAGATTATAAACTGCACAAATATTTCTTATGAAGAATAGTATGTCTTGGTATTTGTTCATTTGAATAAAAATATTTTCTACCTCATTGTGGAATTATATATGAAGTGCACAGGTATGTATCCTGCATGTATTTTTTGCTAAAATTCGTGATTTTTTTTTTTTTTGTTAAAGAGATTATGATTTTTATTTGTTAGTGGGTTTAAGGTAAGTTTGACCAAGTACCCATATTTTAAAGGGAGCTCACTTTTTTAATAGGATGCATTGGTTTGTTATGGCCTAAATCTATAATCCTATGTCTGTTAACTATGGTATGTTATGTTTATGTCGGTGTCACTATTTTGTGGTGATTTATGATATATTATAGTATATATATATATATATATATATATATATATATATATATATATATATATATATATTATCTTATATTGCGTTTGTATTAAAATTTGTTTGGTTTTAAAAATTTTGAGATGCATAAAAAATATAGATTTTGTCTTTGAATATCCCATTATGTATATGAATAAAGGTATTCTATAATATTTCAGTTATCCATTAATTTTTGTTAAAGTTTAATAATTATTTATATATATATGTCCTACAATGTAAATTGATATTAATTGTAAACGTAATATTATTTACAGTGTAATTAATATGATCCTTATTTGCGAACACAATTTTATTGTGTTACTGAATATTTTTTTTTTACGGACTTCATATTTTGTATGTATGGAATTGAATAATTGTTTGTATCAATTTTTATGATGTTGTATTTAGCAAGATTTTTCATTAATTTTAATAAATTTGGTGTGCTTATTAAAATTAAAATATTTTTATCGTGATTGTCGTCGTTCATTTTTTTATCAAATCTGAAGTGTATTTAATTATTCGATTGGCGATCATTGGTTTGTAGAAACTGTAGAGAAAATTATGATACTGCTGTATTTTTTAACCGTGTTAGTTTCATATCATATCGAATTAAATTCTATTATTAATTATAAATTCATTTTTGAATTAATTCTTGTGTGGCCTGGTGTAATCAGTAATTCAACTGGCTTATCCATGTGTTCCATTTGTTTTACAAATTTTAATTTACTTATTACTGATTTCTTCCATCTTTTATTGTCTAATATTGTCTTTATAATTTTTTGTACATTGACTAATATTGGAAAATGCATAATTATTTTGATTTGGTTTCATTTGTCCCGAAATTGTTCATTGTCATTTCACAGTATATCTTAATGGCATAAAATATTAAATGTTTTATTTTGTGATTAATTTATGCCTTAATTTTGTTATTTTCTATAAATATATATTTCTATTTTATTATAAATGTTGTTGTATTGATTATTATGACGCCATGTTACTTATTTAGCATACTTTTGATATTATTGTTAAAATTGAAGATATTGAAGATTGCAAAAGTGTAGCGTAATATATTTTTATAAAATTTATAATGTTGAAGTGGTTTAGTTGTGTTTTTATTTTCATTTTTTTTTCGTTTTTGTACTATATTTTTTTAGTATATGATATAAAATATGTAAATATAAGTTAATATTGTTTCTTTTACACAGTTTTCATTGAAGTCGCGGCAGTTTCTTATGATGTTATCTGAGGAGTGTGTAGTAGATGATTTGATTCGACTAATGGGTGATTTTAAGGATGAAAGAGCACTTATGTCATGTGAGTTAGACTATTAATGATTTATTTGTAATTTTCTATATGTTTATATATAAATTTTTATTTTTATATATTAGCTATAATATTCTATTTATTGCATGCAGTTGGAGATTTACTTCTTCAGTTTGATGAACTTAAGACGTACAAGCAGAAATTTTATTCGGTGGATACATTTGATTTTTTTATTCAGTACCTTCCATGTGTATCAATTGAAATGAAATACAAGATGGTTAGTTCATTTTATACGCATTTAATTTATATTGTATTATTTCTTTCTTATACATAATTTTTCTTTTCCAGTGCATACCAAGAGAAATTCTTGTGCATAGGAATGCACCATTTAATTCAAGATATGAGTTTGTTAATCAGAGTGGAAAGGTTTGGGTTGTAAAGACATGTGTTGTAGAAGATTCTTGGTATTTTGTTGATGGTTGGGAGGAATTTGAAAAATACTATGATTTGTGTTTTGGTGATTATATAACCTTTTCTGAGCATCAGTTGTGTAGAATGTATATTAAAGTCTATCATCGGAATGGACTTTTGAAGGACATTGGAAATCCTAATCTTATTTCTAAAGATTATAGTGTGTATGGTCAGTTTTTTAATTGTTTTTTTTTTACTTTTTGCAAAAAAAATTAAAAATTAAATTAATAAGTTTTAATACAAATTTTGAATTTCAAATTTATTGTGCAGGAGAAATTCAGAGGAATTATTTTATTCCTGATATTTTCCAGATTTACAGTGAAAAAATAGTAAGTGGTTATTATTGTTTCATGTTTATTTTCATGTAGACTTTTTTTGTATTTGATATTAATAATGTGTGATTTTTTTTTTTTGTTATTCAAGATTATTCCTCAGGCTATTAATGAGTTGGCTGACATTCATCTGCCTAGCGAAGTTTACTTGAAGAGGCCCGGTGGAAAATTTTGGATTCTAAAAATTCAATCTTTGAATTCTGAGTTGTTCACATTTAGTGATGGTTGGAGTGCTTTTGTTGAAGATAATAATATTAAAAAACATCACTGCGTGTCTATTTATTATGATGGTCTGATCACCTTTTGGATTAAGGTGTATTCGTTGGATGGTCATTTGGTTTCTTCTTTTTGTAATGAGACTCCTGTTGGGAAAATATAACTCCAACAACTCCTCTGTTTTTGTGAGGTATGAGTATTGCCTTTGTTTATTTTTATTTTCATTTTGTGGTATTTTTTGTCTGTTAATTATAAATTATTTGTATTTGTAAAATAATAAAAAAAATGTATCCAGAAAGTTTTTTTTTTTTTATTAACATTCTCAAAATATATGGCTGTTTCACCATTATTGTTGCCATTTGTTTTTTAAATGCCTTTTATATTCAATAATGGTATATTTGTATAATTTCTATGAATGTCTTAGCATATATATTTTTTTTATTATTATTTCATTTTACATTTGTTTAATGCATTCAGTCATGTGTACATTTGTCTAACATGTTTTCTGTTTTTTGAATTTTTTGTAGGCTCATTGGAGAGCTTTCAAAGTGTGGATTAGTGGCATTCCGATTATTGTTGCACTTGCTTATATTTTTTGTTTGGAGGAGTCGATGAATAATTTTTTTTTCCTTTGGTGTTTATATTGTTCTGGGATGTTAAGGTCCTTTTGGAGTAATTTTGTATTATCTACAGTATTGAATACTAATTTTGTTTGAATAATGTGTTATTATGTTGTGTACCATTTCTTATGGCCTGTACTGGCTTTTCAATCCTATGTATTGTGTGGCATTATAGGTATTGTGATGTTAACTAGATATTAATTTTTTCAAAAATTAAAATCTATTGGAATTATATTCCTTCTCTTAATTAGTTGGTTATATTTTCTTAATTTAAATTTGTGTTTTTAAACAGATTACAAACTTAAATTTATGTACGAGTGAAATGTTATATGTTAGATTAATTAAACAATGGTTAAGTAGTGTATTTGTAGTGAATGATAAAAATCAATAATTTCGAAATAGAGATGTAACCATATAATAGATGATTGCATTGTAATTTATCAAGAAATAAGACATATTGTATTAATCAATTGTAGTATAAAAAATTTTAAATAGCAACTTGTGATAAAAAAATTAAAAATTATAAATCGAATTAATACAAACTCAGTATTTCAAAGTTGAGTCTTTAGAAAAGTAAAAAAAAAAAAAAAATCATGGATTAAGTTTAGGTATAATGAATAGTAATGTATTGAATCAAAGTATTTCACACTGGATGATTTTGAGAATACTGTACAATAATGTTGCATTGCTACTTGATTAAATTATTGTTTGTGTCCTTTAAATATCAATCTGTATTTATATATATTTTTTATTTTTATATTATATAGTATAATGAATTATTTAATAGATATAATAAATGTCGTTGCATATATCATGCTTATTCTCTTTTTTTTTTATTGTTTTTTTAGTATTTGGTATGCTGACTTTATAATTAATGTGTTTTAATATATTTCTTTTGGTGATCGCTGATTCTTAACAATACCCATGATTTTAGCTATTTTAATAATTTTAAAATATTTGCAGTATTGGGTTGTTCATTACAAGATTACATTTGTAAGATTATATATATTTTTGATTGATGGTGGATATTGGTGTATTCATTTGGGTGTTACTGATGTGTTTTATTTTTTGATCGATTTTTTTTATTTTCTGGTATTATTCTGTTATTCTTTTCTTTATTTGATGAAAGATTATGAGGAAACTTCAAGGATCAGTGATTGTTAATAAAAAAAAATCTGGTCAGAAGAATTTCCAGGTATATTGTTGTATTTTTTATTTGGAGCTTTGTGTAATTTTAAAATTATATTTGGCTATATATATATGTATATATATGTATATATATATATATATATGTATGTATATAATATATATATATAGATGTCTGTATGTATATATATATATATTTTTTTTTTAATTATATGTGTTATTTAACCGTCTGTTGCCTTTGATGATTATTGTTATCTTTTCTTGCTATGATTTAAACATATCTTATATATAGATTTGTGTGTGTGTATCTGCTTATTGTGAATTAATATATATTCTGATTATTTTGTGTTTTTTTTCTGTTATATTTTTTTTATAGATGTTGTGGATCATGATATTATTAATGTCCCTGGCACGAGTACGGTCAACCCGAAATTCTGTTATATTTTTGGAGATAATGATTCAGGTTCTTCTCAGCTAAATTATAACAGCAATGTTCAAAATGGTACGTATACTGGTATTATTTTATTCACAATGTTGCCATGTGTTTATTTTTTTTTTTTAGTTTGATTGTATATTATGTTTCTTGCGTTATTTGTATAATTCCTTTATAAAATGCAGGTTGTGGACCAAGTTCAGCATTTATAGGTAAAAGTCATGATGGAGAACCGTATGCAACAGTTGGTTTAGAACGGAATCGTGCATCTCTTTTGCGTGCTTCTGGTGGTATTGATACATTGGTGGAAGATGATATCCATATATCTGAATTAAGATCGAGAGATTCTATTTTTAATGATATACTGTCGTTGCATCCGGATAGTCCAGAAATTATTGATCTTGACCCAGATGATTCATGTTCTTATGATGTGGACGTTGCATGTGAGTTTTTTTTTTTTATATAATTTCTGATTTTTGGATGAATTTTAATTTTTATTATCTTCAATTAATTAATTATATATATATATTTTTTTTACAGCTGTTGCTTATTGGGATATTGGTGATCCTATACATCATTATCAGTTTTGTCGAGCTATATTTTGGACTGATGAACGATTGAAGTCTTCTGTTAATCTTGTGTCTCCCAAGTATTCGTTATGTTGTATGCAAGGAAAGATTCAGCTACCATTCGTGCCCATGCCTCCTTTGCTTCTCCGGGATTTGATATGGGGTGATGGTCCACGTAGTAAATATTACTTGGAGAATATTAGGTCATTTAACAGTATGTTTTCTTTTACTTCATTGGGAGGGACTGTGGACAGGAGTTTGAATTCTGGTAATTCTCCCCCTATTTTCCGAATACATGGTCAGAATTATCATCGGCTTGGAAGTTTATTGTCTGCTGGACAAGATCCTCCTGTTTTTGCTCAGATGTATATTTATGATACTGATAATGAAATTGACAACTGTATTAGATCTGTTAGGTATTTTTTAAATTTTAAATTTTGTTGTTGGTTAATTAGTTTTTTTATGTTTAGTTATAATATATAATATTTGTAAGGTATCAATTTATATATTTATTATTATAATTGTTTGTGTATTTACTAATTTTTTTATTTCTATATTTATTTATTCAGAAGATTGGATGGTGTCCAGTCTATACAGCCGGGGATTGTAGCTGATTTGAAGGATATGTTGGATGAATATAATGTGTTGGTTGAGCGGTTTAGGTATGCGAGGGAGAAGTTTGTTCAGGGACATAGAACAGTGACTATGAGGTTGATTGGTGATAGGCCTTATGATTCACGTGTCTATAATTTACCTACAGTTTCAGAAGTTGCTGCTGTTGTTACGGGGGATCTTGATGGTACTACTGGTGTTCGTGATATAATTATTAAAACGCATTCCGGCAAATTGCAGCGTATAACTGAGTTGAATCCATCTTATCTTTCATTGCAATATCCCTTGCCTTTTCCATATGGTGAGGATGGATATAGGGAGAACATACCTTTTTCTCATTCAGCAGCTGGGAGAGTTGGTGTTAGAACCGGTATCAGTGTACGTAAGTTTTTTGCATTTCGCCTGCAGGAGAGGTCGTGTGAACCATTGACACTATTGAGTTGTCGAAGGTTGACTCAACAGTTTATTGTTGATGCGTACACCATGATTGAGTTTGGACGACTTCTGTACATAAAAAATAATCAAAAGGAACTTCGTTGTGATATGTACAGTGGTGTTCAAGATGCATACTTGAATGGCGATCGTGATGGTAAAACAGTTGGAAAGCGTATTGTTTTGCCTCCTTCATTTACTAGTGGTCCACGGTACATGATCCAAAACTATCAAGATGCTATTGCTATTTGTCGGTGGACTGGTTATCCGCAGTTGTTTATTACAATCACGTGTAATAAAAAATGGCCAGAAATTGTTCGTTATCTGTCTGTTCAACGTCAGAAGCCTGAAGATCGTCCTGATATAATTTGTCGTATATTCAAAGTCAAGTTGGATGGGTTGATACATGATATTCGCCATAATAAAATTTTTGGGGATGTTAAAGCAGGTATGGTGTAATTTGTAATTGTTGTTAGTTTATTTTTATTTTTATGTACATATATTTATTCTAATTAATTTATTTTGTTGTTTTCTCAGTGCTGTATACTGTTGAGTTTCAGAAACGTGGTTTGCCTCATGCACATATTTTGGTTTTTCTTGAAAATTATTCTGATGTTCCATCCAGTGATGATATTGATAGAATAATTTCAGCTGAACTTCCAGATGAATCTATGGACAGAGCTTATTTTGAAGTGGTTCATGATTTTATGATGCATGGACCGTGTGGCCCTACTATCAAATATTCGCCTTGCATGTCTGAGGATGGTGGATGCAGCAAAAAATTTCCTAAGAGGTTTGTTAATGAAACTTCTATTGATGATGATGGATATCCTGTCTATAGGCGTAGGGATAGTGGAGTTAGTGTTACTAAGAAGGGATTTGTGCTGGATAACAGATACGTTGTGCCTCACAATAGATATATTCTTTTGAAATATGGTGCACATATTAATGTTGAATGGTGTAATCAGTCACGTGCTATTAAATACTTATTTAAGTATATCAATAAGGGTCATGATCGTGTTACTGCTGCATTTGTTGAAAATACTGGGGATTCTAATGGTTCATTTGATATTGATGAAATTAAGATGTACTATGACTGTAGATATATTTCCCCATGTGAGGCTGTTTGGCGTATATTTGGATTTCAGATTAATTATAGGTATCCATCTGTTGAACGTTTGGGTTTTCACCTTCCAAATCAGCAGAATGTTATTTTTAGTGATACTGATTCTTTGAATTCTGTTTTGGATAGACCAAGTGTTAAATGTAGCATGTTTTTAGCTTGGTTTAAGCTTAATTCGGTGTCTAAAAAAGCCAGTAAGTTAACATACGCTGAGATACCTCAGTTTTTTGTTTGGAAGTTGAAGGAACGTGAATGGGTTGAGAGGCAGAGGGGGTTTGCTGTTGGTCGTATTTGCTATGTTCCGCCTGGTACTGGAGAGATTTATTATTTGAGGATTTTGCTGAATGTGGTTGTTGGTCCAAAGTGTTTTGATGATATTAAGAAGTTAAATGGTGTAATATATTCCACTTTTCGTGATGCCTGTTTTGCTCGTGGTTTGTTGGATGATGATAGGGAGTATGTTGATGGATTCGAGCAGGCTAGCCATTGGGCTTCTGCATCCTCTTTGAGATCATTGTTTGTTACTCTTCTCACTTCTGGTTCTTTGTCAAGTCCTTTTGATATATGGAATAGGTGCTGGAGACACATTTCCGATGACATTTTGTACAAGCGGAGAAGGATTATGCGCTATCCCGGTATGTATAGTTTAATTTTTAATGGTGATATTATTTTTAGTTATAATATGTGTTTGTATTATTTTTCTCATTTTATGTAATATTTTCCTCTTTTAATTGGTAGTATTTTTATTTTCTAACATGTATTTGTTTATTAAAATTTTAGGGTTTTTTTTTAATAAATAATATGTGGTACTTTATGTGACTTAATTTTACCTTTGTACTTAAGGATCAATTTTTTAAAACTGTTTTATTAATATTTCTTAACTTTTTTTAATTAATTTTAAAATACAGTTTAAAGTAAAGCATAATAGTTTATTGTTTTTTTTTAATATTTTGTTTTATCAATTACTTTAATTTTTTTTAATTTTGCTAATTTTATACATCTACTGTAATACCCCGTCCCGTTTTGTACCTTCTATTTTCTTAGAAACCTTAATTATATAATTTTATATTATTATTATCCTTGTTTCTTTTAATTTTATTATTTTTGTGTGCTACTGTGTAATTTAAATTTATACCCTAATTCAAATTCCCAAGTTCAAAGAAAGAAATCGAATATTTCAAACGAATAAAGGACTACGAGAAATTAATTATTCAAAATTTAAAATTATGTTTTCAATTCGTATATTGTGTTGAGAATAATTAAAATACTTTAAAATATTAATTTAGTTTTAAAACTGTATTGTTTTTAATTTCGGAATTAAATTGGTGCATTAAACAATTCCTAAGGTGTATGAGTTGGGAATAGAAATATCTAAAATTGTTACTTTTAATCCTACCCACAAGTAATTCTTTTCCTTTTTACTTAATTAATTAATTAAATATAATTTCCTTCTATAAAACACATACGCGTATGACTAATTCAAAGAATGTATCCCAATCCAATTCCTAAAAATCCTCTACCTTCCCTCTTATCCAAAAAACATGTTTTCCTCTTCCTCTCTCTCCCTCTTCAACGCATCGCTCTCCCTTCTCTCCTCTCGTCTCTCTCTTTTCTCTCCGGCGAAGCAGCGACGCCGCGTCGCCTCCCCTCACCGCCATCGCGGCGCCTAATCGTCGCCCAGCTCCGCTCCAGACGCCGCCGTACCCGCTGCCCCTGTCGCGTGCGCCGCCTCTCCCACCAGAGCGCCGTCGCGCAATCCGGTGCGCCGACACCGCCACGAATCGCCGCCGTCCTTCTCGCTCCCACAACGCCGTCCGCCTCTCTTCCACCAAGCCGTCGCGCGCCCCTTCGACGGATCGACGAGCGCTGTCGTCAAGCGCACGATGCCGCCATCTCCAGCCGCGACCGCCGTCCCCTTCGCCGCGAAGCACCACCGCCTAGGGACGCCGTCGGCCGCGCCTCGCCCTGCTCCGCCGTGCCAGCCCGAAACCGAAGCCGTCCTCCTCCAGTAGCAGCCTCGGCGACCGCCGCCTCAACACGCAACACCGCCCCTCGCCAATCGCTCGCGCCGCCCCGCCTCCTTCTCCGGTTGGCCGCCGCCGCTCAATTGCCCAGCTCCACCTCCTCTTTTCTTTTCCAGTAAGATAATCACAAAACCCCTCTTTTAATTCTATCCTTAAGATGTTCAATTCCGATCGCACCGTAACCCGTTTTCCGTTTAATTTCCGATTCAGGACGACGCCGTTATGCTGCCGAAATTACCCCACGAATCTTTAAACGAGCGCCGTTAGGCTGCCCGATTTGGGACTCGTAAGAATTACTAATCTTCTTTCAAATTCTCGTTATAGTTGGGATAGGATTTGATCAGTTTTAATTCCCCGATTGAGGCCTTGTAAGTTTAGAAAAAAATGTTTTGTATTGAAACTGTTGATGGACTTTGATTTTGTTGATACTGTGAGTATTGAACTAGCTACCTATACCTATTTGTGGTGGATTAGAGTATTTTGGACTTTATTGGACTGATATTAATCTTTGGTTGTTTAAGTATTATTCTTATAGCTGTATGGTATCATTGTTTAGTTGGACAGTAGTTGGAAATTAGTTTTATGAGTATTATTGATTTGATGATAATTTCAATTGATAAAACACTTTTGTTTTAAATCCGTAGACAAATGGAAACTCGTCTTCTAGTGTTCGAATGTTTGAAACAAATGGAAAATGACTTTTAAAAAATAATACTACTCTTTTGTTTTGAAAATGACACAAGTAAACTTGGTTAGTAATACTAGTAATATAGGAAAATTTTTATTCTATTATTTGTTATGAAAACTTCTTTAAATCAAGTATTACTAACAATAAAGAAAAGTATATATTATATAAAATTCTTTAAACAAAATAAGTATTAATAAATGGGTTTTTAATTATAAAATATGATTTATATTCAAAGTTCTTTTAAAATAAAATATAAATTTTAGAAAGAAAATATTAAATTGAGGTTTTAATTATATTAATATTATTTATATAACTTTCTTATTCTTTTAATTATTTCAAGAAAAATATTAATTTGGGACCTATATTATATTAGTATTATTTTTTTAAATATATTACTTAGACTTTTAATTCTTTTAAGAAAAGAATTATATGGATATACTTTTAAAATTATAAAAGATTTCATAAAAAGACAAAGGAAATAAAAATATTATTTTATAAAAGTCGAAATAGATTACAACAAGAAAATTAGTAAATACACTCCTCCAATACACCCACTTTTTAGGAGTGGTGTATTTACTAAAATAGTGTGTGTTTTTAAGTAGGTCTATTTCAATGAGTTTATAAGACAACAACTTCCTCGTTTCGTAACATGTACTTTTAGGACTTTCGATAATCCAAGAGCCAACTTTTAATCAAATGGTTTCGTACTAGGACTCTGTGCTAATCGGAATACGCACGAGGGATCCGACCATCTGTTTGAACATCATTCACGGGACCCGGAGCAAACAGGTGGGTGATGATCGGTTGATCGATCTGCTTATAATACGTTGTGCTGGTATACTCTAAACTCGACCAAATAAATCTAAAACAACGTATCCAACATAAATGTACACCTACTATATAACTGTTTGAATTACGTGATATATTTATATGTGATACAAATGTCTATTGTTTTATTCAAATCAATCACCATTACATGATTAAGGGCATTTTGTGAGCATGAATCAATTCAATTGCAAATCGAGTGAATTCTCCCCACAATTTGAAATGACAGTTTTTATGGGAAAGAGGAAAGCGAGTAATCATTGATCTGATGCGTAGAAGTTTTATTTGTGGAGGACACGTACGGCCATGAGTGATAATAATTATTCAGATTCATGGTCGCTGATATTATTTGTGGTGACCATGAGTGACAATAGGTCAGAACCATGGTCACATGAATGGATGATTTGTTGGTGAGAAATGGTTTGGGGGAGATTCACAATGTGTTGGAAATGATTTTCGGCAGATTAGGCCGTTACTTGAAAATAACTTTGGGCTCTGTCCCTTACTGTGAATAAACTTGTGATATATCAATTATATGAACGTGAAATCTGTTATGCCCAATTAATTATTACGTGAGTTTGTTACTTCTGTGATATATGTTATTCATGTTTATATATCAACTGCTTAAATAAATTATATATTTTCTCAATGAGTATAATTTAATATATTTCGGATTTACCAATCTTATGACGTTGCAAATCACCCATACGTGAGAATTCAAATCTCACGCCCCCCCTTTTTACAACCCTTGCAGATTATGATTTCGTGGAGCAAGGACAGTAATAGAGACGACACGGAGTTCCCCACTTAAATAAAATGATACTATTGATATTAAGCTTTATATATATATGTGTGAGAAATATATATTATCCTACTCATTCTTCCGCTGCATAAAACTCATCTCTCATTGTATTATCTCCTTTTTATATCAAAAATTTTATAGTTCGGATTTTAGTCACAAGTGGCACCTCGAATCTAAGATATTTAATGTGTTTTGGATTCGGGGCGTTACATCTACATTATCGATTATTGTGTATTTTATATATTTGTATTCATTTATGTGTATTTCTTATTTTTTGTAGATTTACGAATGTCGGAAGATGAGATCAAGAATTGTTGTTTATTGGAGATAGATGGATTGCTGCGTTCACTTGGTAAGAGTTTGGGTGATTTTGATGGGATGCCTTTGGTTGTTTCTGATGACAATATAACATCACGTAATAGGATGGTTATGTATGAGCTATCGTACAACAAAGCTGAATTGCAAGTTGAGTATCGAAATTTGTTGAGTAAGTTGAATGATGAGCAGTGAAAGGTCTATGATTCCATACTTTCGTCTCTTGCTTCTGAAAGTGGTGGTGTTTTTTTGTATATGGGTATGGCGGTACTGGAAAAACTTTTTTGTGGAATACTCTATCAGCATGTTTGAGGTCAGAAGGTAAAATTGTGTTGAATGTTGTATCGAGTGGTATTGAATCGCTTCTACTACCAGGTGGTCGTACAGCACATTCTAGGTTTTGTATTCCTATTAATTGTCTTGAGGATTCTACTTGCAACATTAAACAGGGTACCCATCTTGCTGAGCTTTTGATTAAATGCAAATTAATAATATGGGATGAAGCACCTATGGTCCACAGGCATTGTATAGAGGCTTTAGATACTTCTTTGAGGGATATAATGCAATTGTCTGACCCTTCATTTATTAATTTGCCTTTTGGTGGGAAACTATTGTTTTTGGTGGTGATTTTAGGCAAATTCTTCCGGTTTTGCCTAAAGGGAAGAGACAGGATATTGTTCATGCAACAATTAATTCTTCTAATCTTTGGAATGCTTGCACTGTATTGAAGTTGACTAGGAATATGAGGTTAGAGAGTAATGTTTCTTCTGAGGATGCCAATGAAATGAGAACTTTTTCTGAGTGGATTGAGTCTATTGGAGATTGTACTATTGGGACACGTAGAGAGTATGGTAGTGATTTGGTTATTCCTGATGATATTTTTTTGAATGGTGGTGATGATCCTATTTCTACAATTGTTGATTGTATTTATCCGAATTTTAAGAATCGGATGTATGATCATGTTTTTTTACAAAGTAGAGCAATTCTTGCTCCTACTCTTGAATCTGTCAGAGATATTAATGATCACATGGTTTTGTTAAATAAAGAAGAGTCCCGAAAGTATTATAGCTCAGACAGTCTGTGTAGGTCCGATTCTCATTTTGATATTCTTTCTGGTGTTCACACTCCTGAGTTCTTGAATACTTTGAAATTTTCTGGTGTTCCTGATCATGAGCTTCATTTGAAAGTTGGTACACCTGTTATGCTGCTTAGAAATATTGATCATTCAAGGGGTTTGTGCAATGGTCCTAGGTTAGGGTGATACATTTATTATTTTTTATTTAATAATTTATTGGCTTTGATATTTGTCAAATATTATTTTGTAGTGTTTTTATATTTATTGTTTTGTTTTGTAGGTTGGTTATTACTAGACTTGGTGATAGAGTTATTGAAGCAAAGGTTCTTACTGGTACTAGCGCTGGAGATTTAGCATTGATACCTAAACTATCACTTACTCCTTCCGATCCTCGGTTGCCTTTCAAGTTCACACGGAGGCAATTTCCTTTGATTGTTTCTTATGCTATGTCAATCAACAAAAGCCAGGGTCAATCATTCATGAATGTCGGTGTTTTCCTTAAGAAACCTGTTTTTAGCCATGGTCAGTTGTATGTTGCTGTGTCTAGGATTACAAATCGCAGTGGCTTAAAGATAATGTTGTGTCATAATAGTGATAGTAGTTGTCGTACTACTAGGAATGTGGTTTTTCAGGAGGTGTTTAGAAATGTGTAGTCATTTTTTAAATGTCTTGACACATATTGGTATGACAATTGAATATTTAGTGTTTTGCTTTTATTTTCCGCTATTTGGATAATGTTATTGATTTAAGGTGTTTTATCCTTTTATTAAATTTTCAGTGTTTGTAATTATTTATTTGTTGATTTGCGTATTTTATCTTTTTTATAATTAGTTCTTTTTCTGTTTTATTTTATTTTATTGTCTGTAGTGTAAATATATATTTTTTAAAATGCTTCTATTGTGTTGGTTATTTATTGATTGTATATATTTTTTTAGCTTGTGTATTTTTTGTATTTTGTGCACTATTTTGGTTACATGTTCGCTATTTTGGTTTCAATCTAATTTTAACTTTATCGTACAAGATATTATATATTGTTTAATAGGTCTACTTCTTTTTAAGTATATTGATAAATCAAAGTTTACTTTGTATATTACCATACAATATATTATATGTTGTTTAATTAGTTAGTAGTGTTTAGTTATATTTTAGGAATATTATGGCAAAATAACCTAAGCAAATGCTAATATGTACATATTTATTGTACATTATGAATTTAACAATTCTTATGCAGTGAATAAATTGAGGTTTTCTTTTACCCGTTTTGTGAGTAAAAATGAATATAAAATATAATGAATAATAAAAATAAGATACCCTTTTATATATAGATGAGAAGTTGTTTAATTAAGTGATATTCAAGTAAAATATTTTAATATCTAATCGTTTTAGTCAGGTTTGTGATTAAGTTGTTTAATATATGACGTATATTTCATGTAATTATACTAAAGTTGGTACTGAATATAGTATATCGTTATTGCTGATGGTGCATGTTTTGACTTATTCTTATGCTGTTAAAATTCCATTATTTTTTAATTTTGTATAATATTGTTTGTTTATAATAATTTAATATCGAATCATTTTTTAGCCAGATTTTTTATTAAGTCGTTCAAAATATATATGATGTATATTGCATGCAATTATATTAATGTTAGTTGTGAATGTAGTATATCAATATTGCTGATAATGAATATTTTGACTTATTCTTATGCTATTAAAACTCCATGATTTTTTCAATTTCCTTAATATGGTTTGTTCATAATTAACTACAGTGTATTTGTATGGATAATGTAGTATATTCATTTTAATTATTCGGTGAGATATTATTGGGTATTAATTCCGCATGATCAGCCTAATTGTTTTATTTGTTTGTGCATTATGTATTGGTAATATTGATGTGAATAATTGTTGCCTAAAGATATTCCTTTCTATTTTTTATTCATATGTTATCTACCTATAAATATGTGCTTGATGTCTTTTGTTAGAATAATTCAATTGTTACAGACTCAGGTCCATAATTTTTTTATATACGTTGCATTTTTTTTTAATTTTTTGTAGCCTTATAATAATATTTTTATTATAAATAAAAAAAATATGTAGGTATTGAACGTATGTCAAATATGTCTTCAACCATTTCATTCATACAACATGTCAATCCAAGTAAGACTACATGGTTGTTGAATTTGCGTTGTGTTCGTATGTATGAAGGTCCTGCTTATGGCATTAATTCTTCGCTTAAAAACTTGGAGTGCATTTTTCACGATGTTGAGGTTATTGTAATTTTTTTCTGTTTTTATGTATAATATTTTTTTGTATATATAACTGAATGTTTGCTGTTTTTATTTTTAAAGGGTGAGAGGATTCATGCCACCGTTAAATCGTTTCACACTCACAAGTTCAAGGATAAAATTGTAGAGGGGAAATTATATTATGTTCGAAATTTCATTGTTATTGCAAACAAGACATCTTTTAGAACAACTGCCAATAATTTTAAAGTACAGTTCATTTCAAGTACTAGGATAACCCATGTTGTTGATGATGAGTTTCCGAATATGATGTATTTGTTGAAGGACTTTTCTGAATTAACAATCAATAGCAATATTGATGAGAATCTTCTCATTGGTGAGTATTATTTTTATCTCAACATTTCATTTTTATTTAATCGTAAACTGTACGGTTTTAATATATATATATATATATTTTTTTTTTTTCTTTTTTTAAATATCTGTATACTACAGCAGATTTTTTTTTTCAGATGTCGTTGGCCGAATTTATGAGATTGGTGATATTGTTGATAGAGATGTTGGTAATAGAACAGTAAAATTGTTGGATCTCACTCTAGAGGACTCTAGAGAATTCTCAGTGAGTGTTTTATAACTTTTTTATTTTTTACATAATTTTATATACTGAGGTATGTAATTTTTCTATTTAATAATTTGTACTTTGATAATAAGGGGTTTGAGGCTTAAGGTTTCTCTTTGGGGGGATTTCATTGATGAGCTAAAAAAAGTAGAAAAGTCAGGATGTGATGTGTCGCCTGTGTTGATTTTACAGATGTTTAGACCCAAGATATTTGGTGGTAAGTTTATATGTTATCTGTGTTTATTTTTTTAATTAATTTCACTATTGATTATGATTAATGTTTTTTTTAGAATTTAAAATAATTCATTTGTCTGTGTGTAATTATATATTTTTGTTTTTTTTTATAGGTGAAGTAACTATTTGCAACTCCTTCAATACCTCTAGAATTGTCTATAACAGTGACGTCAAAGAGATTTTGGATTTGAAAAAGAGGTCTTTTACACATGTTATGTATTGTTATTATTTATAATTTTTGTAACATTGTTTTAATCAATTCTTTTTTTTTTTAGATTTGATATCAATTCAAAGGGTAAATCGGTATCTGGATCATTTTCTTGGTCGTGTCTCAGTGATAGTTTTGAAACAACTGGTAATCTTGAATTAGATGTCAAAACTATTGATTGGGTTATTCAGAATAACAAGGTGAGTGTGTAAGATATGTTTATCTTTCTTTTAAAGTGTTGGAATATTTTTTTTTAATTTATATTATATTTTTAAAATATAGGTTGGGAGTTATTGGATTTGTGCAAAGATAATTGAATTGGATTCATATGACAATTGGTGGTTTTATTCGTGTAAGAGGTGCTTTCGGAAAGTTTCAAAGGCTAATGGACAGTTTGAATGCTTTAAGTGTGGAAAGAAGGATGTGCCTTCTGTAATAAGGTCGTTTATTTTTTTATTGTTTAAGATATTTTTTACCTTTTAGGTATGTATTGTGATTTTTTTTTTTTACTTTTTACTTATTTAGGTATGGCTTAAGAGTTATTGTTGTGGATGGAAAAAGCAACATCTCTCTTAATTTGTGGGATAATATCTGTATATAGCTAATGCATAAAACTGCCTCTGAATTGTTGCAACATGAAAAGAGTGTAAGTTTGAATAGTTAGATATTTATTATTTTAATGTATACCACATCTTTTATCATATTTTATGTATATATATTTACAAATTATATTTTTATAATTACTATTCATTTTTATTATTATTTTATAAATTTTTACATAGGTAATATATTATAATTGTTATTTGTAACTTTTTTTTGTTTATTTTGTGTTTCTTATATTAAAATTGTGTTTGTATAATATCAGGACGATGATTATTATCTTCCCGTCGAGATTCAGGCTATTATTGGGCGAACACTTCTTTTTAAAGTTCAGATAAAACCTGAGGATATTGCACGTCAGAGTGGTGTGTTGAATGTTGTTAAGGTGTATACAGATTTGACCTTAGTTGGAAAATACATGTCTTTCGGAGATGATACTGAGGTATTTTATTTTCTATTTTTTTATATTGTTTGTACACATGGTTTTGTTATAGGTATTTATTTATTTTAATTTTTTTTTTTTGTGTTGACATCGTGTATAACTTTTTTTGTGTAGGAAACAAAAGATATATCTTTGAATGATTGTGACATTACTCATGTAGTGATTTTTTTTCTTTAATTTATATTGGAAAATCTTTGGATTGTTTATTTGGTTTATATAACTATTGATTCTTATTAAACATTATTTTCTATTATTCATATTAGGATAATGAATCAACAAGACAATTGGATTCGTGTTTAGAATTTGGTGAAGTCTCTGTTGACAATTACAATAAGGAGCTTGGATTGAAGAGGTCTGTTGAAGATAAGTCCTCCTGCTCTGGTGCTTTGAAGAAGTCTAAGTTAGTTATTTCCAAAGACGTTGAAGACATAGATTGATTAATCAATCTAGGTGAATTGTTTTTTCGGTATTTAATAAATTTTAACATTTTTTGTTCTATTGCAAAACTATGTGTGATCGGTCTGTGTTTTTTGTGATTTGTTTTGAATTTTAATAACATTTGTTTTTTTGATATTAATGACTCCTATTATTCCTCTTTCAGCAAATTTACATGCATGTTAATTGCTGAAATTAGAACGACTGGTTTGGAGGATTGTCATTGTTGATATTTTATTTCCCCTATAATGTTATCTGAATATATGCAATAATAGTATAGAAATGGTTAGAAAATTTTACTACTACCACTGGTTGTCCAACTACTGCAGGTTTTTTTGAAATATCTAATTTTGTCAGTCTCTTGGTTTATTCAATTAGAATATGTGGCTTAGATTTACATCATCAGTTGAAATTTTCATGGTTGCTGTTGTGATATAGATCCCTTTGTATTTCTCTGTCCTTTCTTCCAAAATAATAAAGCAATTTCTAAATATATTTGAACAAAAATAAAATTTCATAAAACAGATCTTTGCATTGTTCGTTGATTAAAAAAAATTTCGTCTTATCATCTACTGTGTTTGTAAAAATGAATTTCAATTTAATTGAAAACATGATTCATTTTTTTTTTAAATCGTTAAGTGTACAGAATTCTTGGAATTGAAATTTGATGCCTCTTATGTTACCTGGATTGGACATGCAGTTGAATTTTTGGTGCTTCAAGTTGTGGTATCTGATAATTATTTGGCAACTGTTTTGTTCAACTTAGAAATGCAAATATCTTTGATATCTGCACTCAAATAGAGTTGCACATTAGATTTAACTCACAACCAAAATTTAATAACTATTAAGCGAATTGAGATTTCGGTAGAAAAAAAGAGATTGAGAGAATTATCTGTGAATAACATGCAGTTCATCTTCCTTTTATAGAATTGTAGCGGTTCTTATGTGTACTTCTAATAATCCATTCAACTGTCTAATAACTTGGATCCAACACCTTTTTGCAATTATCTGTATATTTTAAGCTAAGTTAAATTTCTTGATGAGACATACTATAAACAAATATAGAAATTATAGATTTACCTGGAATCAAAGTGAATCTTTCAATCCATGTCTGGATATTTGCATGTTGTACGAACGCTGCCGTAATTACTCCGATGGTTGTAAAAGAAAATTATGTTGTAGATGTTAATTTCAATGGTGCTCTGTTTTTTTTCCTCCATATTATGTTTATCAATTTTATGGAACAAATGCTCACTATGTGAAGTGGAAGCAAATCAATATGTGTAGTCGAAAAAATTTAATTATATTGGTGTGATACCACTGTTTTTTTCTGAATTTAGCAGATTTGAGGACATGGTTTTTGATAGTGGAGCATTAAGTTAGAATGACTCATTCTTCCATTTGCCCTGTTCCTAACACGTGTATTTGCAATACATTTTTTATAGGTGTATTGCACTTGCATGCCTATCTGTTAGTAGTTATTGTTTTCTATGCTTTTGTTGGTTAGTATAATCATGGTTAATGCAATAAAATTGTTGTGCGGTCATGATAAAATTAATTAATTTTTTGTCTCTTTGTGTATAGATTTATACATAGGCATAAGTACATATATATGTTTATTGTATTTGACGAACACTTTAGGTTATAAAAAATTAATGATACTTAACCTTAGTTTGTCGTAAAAAAAATATATGTGCTTATATTATATTTTAAAAAATAATATTTTTTATATTGTATGGTCAATGTGTAGTGATTCTTATATGGCAAATTATATAACAACTTCCGGCCGTGCGAAGCACGGGTTTTACGATCACTAGTAACCTATAAAACATATCAATTACTTTAACTTCATCCAATATTAATTTGCTCTCTCTCTCTCTCTCTCTCTCTCTCTCTCTCTCTCTCTCTCTCTCATGTTTTAAAAAAATTATAATCCTTTAATCATTACAATCACACTCAACAAATCTTAATCTTAAACATATAATAGCAACAATTTTTCCATTTATATTTTTGGAACCATTTTGTCTTGGCCGTAGATCGTTTTTGGTACTTTTCGTATTAGCCGTTGGATCATTTTGTCTACTTTTTATGGAATTCTTTTAATGGCTGCATTTATATTGGTTTTAATATAATTGATGACATGGTTCATTGCTTTTGTATTATACCTTTTAATGTGCGAACGTTACAATTATTTTACCTATATATATGTGTTTCAATTATTCATTCATTCATCATTGGTTTATTTGACTTTTGTTTTGTTGTTTGTTTCTCTTGCAGGAAAAATGATTGTACTTCTAGAAGTATGGAGTTTCTTATCAAACTCAGGGGGATATGGATTTTTTGGGTCTATTACTGTTGATCGACATTTTGTTTTGTTGGAGTGATAAGTTCGATCAGCTATTGTATATACGTTTGGATTTATCTTTTTTTTTCCTTTGATGTCACGTAGACCACACGAAAAAATGTATCGTTTGTGGACTATAATATTGATAACTTTGTATCATTTTGTATATCAAGCATTGTATATCTCACAATCTTTTTATTCAAGCCTAATATATCTCACGATTTTGTTCAGGAGTTTATATTATTTTGTAAATTTCATTTTGTAATATTGAATTGTGCTTCATCA
Source organism: Ballota nigra (assembly GCA_947034835.1). Classification (NCBI taxonomy): domain Eukaryota; kingdom Viridiplantae; phylum Streptophyta; class Magnoliopsida; order Lamiales; family Lamiaceae; genus Ballota; species Ballota nigra. The sequence goes on from OX344723.1 coordinate 125,016,762, forward strand.
ATAATGCATATATTACATTACAAATTTCACATATTTTATATTTGACTATGTTGTTGAATTTTTCAGAAAAATTATTAAATAAAATTATTTATTGTCAAGATTGTTATTTTAATAATCAATACATTTAGAAACTGTTTCAAATACTTTATGCGATACAAGAAATTAGAAAAAATAAGTGGAGAATGGGAATGGTTGAACAACTCTAATCTATTGTCATGAATTCTATAATTTTCTCTTCGCTTAAGGGTGGCTAATTCACAAGGACGAGTGTATTTTTCAAGAATGCTTTTGACAATATTTCTTTTATCATATTATAATTATATTGACGGGAGTTATGTACAAAAAATTAGAGATCTAATCGTAATTGCAGTATTAGATATAACGTTCCCAAAGAATAGGGAATCATGATCTGATCATAATTTAGGTTAGATTTTTATTTTATCTTATGATTTTATGATTAGATTTTTTATTTTATTTTTAATATTATAAAATATATATAGGATATGTTATACGTCAAAATATATATTCATATTTTAATTATTGTATACTCTTTAAAATATTAGTTAGCGTAATTATCATTACAGCTTAGTATATATTGCATATTATTTTTTTTTTTTTTTAATCGACATATTTTTAGTTATGGTGTGGAATATATTATCACAATATGTATATATATTTTTTAGAGTGGGCACAACACGTATATGTTAAATTCTCTATTTCAATGCATATTTGGCAGAAATCAACTAATAATATGATTTAATGGATTAAATTAAATTAATTATATAATCTTTATTTAATATTGGTCAAATTTAATTAATTAAGACTATCTAATTTTCCGTATTGATAATGCATAATTTAATAGATTAAATTAAATTACCTTAAACGTAGATTCGTTTTACATTTTAAAGTAATTGCATAATAGTTTATTATTCTTTAAACTTAAATATTCGATTTGATAATTATTTGCCAAAAAATATGATCATTTCCCTAATATGCAGCCATATTTAGTTTTAATAACTAATTTGAAGATTTCCCCGTGCATAGTAATACCTAATTTTCTAAGTTTATGCATTGATAATTCTAGGAGTAATTTGTTGATGATTTGAGGAGCATCAAAATTTTGGTTAGTTTATTAATGACGTGTTTGATGGGGTATAACCCCATTGAATATAGTTATTAAATTATGTGGTGTATCACGTTTGAAATTTAATTTTACCACGTTTCCTAAAGTTTCTCCTCAATAAAAAATAATTAGCACTATTTCCCTAATGTTATGCCACCACCAAAATTAAGGAGCATTAATTTGGTTTTATAGAAAATTTGACATCTTAAAAATCCTAAATTCTACCTAAATTGAACCCACCGTATTTTATTTTAAATTTTAGAGTAATTGCATAATAATTTCCTATTCTATAAACTTTATCAAATCAAAAGTTGGATAGTTTATTAATGATGTGTGTGATGGGGTGTAACCCCATTGAATAATATAGTTATTAAATAATTTGAGTATAAATTGGTTAAGAGAAAAATATGGTCTAGATTTGATAAAAAGAAAAAAGAAAGCATGGGTATAAAAAAAAAATGCCAGATTTAATTAAAATGAAAACTATGTGTATAATTTGGTGAAAAGAAAAACTATGTGCTATATCTAATAAAAGGTAAAAAGTATGGGTTAAAATTGATTACTTGACCTTGCTTTTTTTGCTTTATTATTATTATTATTATTATTTTTGCCAAATGGAAATGCTTATTACAAGTACAACAATTATAGATAACTAGAATGTGCTTGAATTTTGATGTCATGATTTTACCATGTACATATTTTTCCATTTTAAAATTGGGTTCACAAAAGATCTGGTCATTAATATTTATTTCACTCTTCTCCACTTTGGTTTGCATCCTTTTATTAGTAATTTATACTTATATATATCTTCAGCCCAAAATAGAGATTGAAATTTGGAGAAATATGAACTCCATTTATGACGATCTAATGATGATTTAAGTTGTGCTAATTCTAAGTGGCGTTTGGTGAATCATCTAACTCACATCAATTTAGGCAATGTAGATTTCGAGCCAGTCGCGTTGGTTCTTCAAGATGAAAGAAGTTTACCAAAATATATGAAGGATATGTCTTGTGTCCAAGTTTCCAGGTAGATTTTGGGTGTTGTTTTAAATATTTTGTTATTTAATATGGTTTGTTTATTATCATTACTAATATTACATTGATTTATTTGACAATTTAAAATTAACTTTATCATTATGCAACTATTTTAAAAACAAACAATTTTCTTTTATATTCAAAATCAAATATGAAAATTAATAACATTTAATCAAATTAAATATGAAATTGTTTACAAATATTTTTTATTATGGGGCACAACTATTTACACCAACTATTCTACTAAGTTCGTTCTACATTCAACTAACTCTTTTTTTTTTTTTTACCAAATATACTTACTCTAAAAAAATTATTTTTTACTAAATATACTCACTTCAAAATTATAATTTTGTCGAAGAATTTTTTGTATCGGTATAGTTGTGACACAAACCCATGTCCTCTCGACCATAGAATTATAATTATATCGAAGATATAGTACTTACACCTTCAACCCTAAAAAATATTCATCTACCAATCTCATTCAATTTCAATATAACCACTAGACATACTAACTTACCCACCTCTCTAATTCAACGGTGAAAAACATGATTAGCTGCTTTGCACAAGAGCGTCTATTTGACAGAGGGAATGAGAATTGGGCGTGGAAGAAACCAACACAAAGTAATTTGTTGATATGTATTATATGTTAATGTTGTAATCTTTTATTCTTTATATTATACTTTATTACTTTTTGCTTGAACAATGATAAAAAATGATATAGGAGACACAAATCATCAAATATATCATCTCACTAAAATTAGATATATATTTGTTAGGAAGTGTTGGGTTAGATAAAAATAATTAAATTTTTTTAAGAAGTATAACGGTATTGATGTTAGAAGAATAATTATTTTCATAGTGTACTAATGTAATAATGTTGAGTAAATGATAATGATAATTTAAATTCTTTATTGATCATATATTTGTATTGCTCAATTCAATTTCAAATATTTATTATTTTATGTTGATGTTGAATTTTAGAAACAAATCATTTTCGAATTACAGAGCTTTGAGTTTGATAATTTTATTATGACTTCAAGTACATATTTTTAATATATTGGTCTTAAATAATTTGTTATATTATTTTATTGTTATTAATAAAGTTTATATTTTGAAAAAAATAATTAGGGTTAAAATTGAATTTCATTTATTGGCAATACAATACGACTTTAGAAAGATCATCCACATTACTAGGAGACTCGACCCAAAAGTTTAAAATAACATGGACTTTTATTATATATAACTACTTAAAAAAAAAAAACAAGTTTGCTTTTTAAATTAAAAATCAAATATTAAAATTATTAATCTTAATCAAATTAAATAATAAATTGTTTGTAGATAAAAAATTATTATAGGGTACAACTGTCGATATCCACTATATTACTATGTTCACACACCTCATTATATCATTTGTAATAAATATATCCACTATAAAATTATATTAATCAAATATATAACACTTAAGCCCACATCCTTTAAAATGTTCAACAACCAATATCACATCCAACAGACATACTCACTCTATCACGTCTATAATTTAACTGTGAAAAATGTCTTTGCACAATAATATCTATTAGGTTGATAGTCTGAGAATTAAATGTGGAAGAAACCTACAAAGTAAGGGCGCGCTTGGTAAGAATTCTTAAATGGAAGCTAGAATAAAAATGAATATAGGACAATTTTGGTGGTTGATGAGAACAAAAAAAAAAAGATCAATGACACTACTTCATCTCCTACATAACATGCCCACCGGTGGACATAATATTATATACTCACCGCCAATGTGTTAATGACACATAAGCAAATATAAATAATTAATTAAAATAAAAGTGGGCCCCTGCTTATGTGTCATTAACACATTCGCGGTGGGTATATAATATTATGCCCACCGGTGGGTATGTGATCATTTCCGTCATTACCCAATTAATTAACATCTTCCTTTCCTACAATTATTTCTCATCAATCAGTCATTCTCATTCACCTCCACCCCAACCAATGTTTTTAAACCCAAACCGGTCGTCAAACCGGACAATAAACTGGGTCATTGGTTCGACCGGTTGGACCGTTGTAAAAAAAAACTGGATAACTCGGATAATATACATACATATATACATATATATATTAAGACTATGTATAGAGTGAAAATGGTTCATACATGAATTATTGAGGGTATTATTTCGCTAAAGAGTATTAGTAGTTTTCACTGAAGGGTATTAGTTAATTTCACTGAAGAGTCTTAGTTTGTGACTCTTCAGTGTAAATAAGTAATACTCTTTAGTGAAATAATAGCCTTCAATAATTCATGTATGAACCATTTTCCATCTATACTTTATTATATAGTAATTGTATAAAAGCATTTCCTTACAAAAAATGCAATTAATTATTATCCTAAGATAAAGTATTATATGGAAATAGTTCATAATAAGTTTATCGTGAAACAATTTTAAAATATCAATAATCTCATCAGAAGTGTCATTAAGTTGGGTCAGTGGTGTTATATTGTAATTGTTGTAAATTTTTCTTGAACCCAAATTAATGACATTCTTGATGAACTTTTTGATACTCCTGTCCAAATATTCGATACTTTAAAAAAGTTTCATAATAAGTTTATCATGAATCATTTTTATATAAAACCTACTCTTATCCTAAATATGTTAGAAGCATTCAAGATTTTATTTAATACTAATTTTCTTGAAAATATTACCCCAAACAAAAAAGTAAATGACGAATTAATTATCAGCAAGTTATATCCCTCTCTCCACCAACCCTTCTCGCCCTCTTTTTTTTTGTGAACCTCTCACATTCCACTCTCCCATTTTTCTCTCTATCTCCTTATATCCCTATCTCTTCCCGATTCAAATATGAGATTGGTAAAATTAGCACAGTGAAAATTGAAGATCCAGCCAACTACACATTGGCTTATTGCTTACATAAGATCTTGTATTTTAGAATAGATATTAGAAGATAGTGGGCATTTTTACTATTTTTTTTTTAAATTGTGAATTAAAAACTGTGTCAATCGGTTTTGCGGTTCATCAGTTTAACCCGGGTTTGACAGGTTCACACTGATTTAGATTAAAACCATTTTAAAGTAAGAACCAAACTGGCACCATGACCGGTTCCCTTTTAAACCTGTCGAACCGGTCGGTCTGATTTTAAAAATAATTCCCACAACCTTCATATGTCTTTTTTTTTTTTTAAAAAAAAGGGGCACATCACTAAGAATATAACCACCGTGGAGATAATCCTCCCTCCAACATATGCGGGGGCATAGAAGAAAAATATATTTTCATTCTTATTTATATTGAAGAGCTTGAAACAAAAGTCACCTAAGATAATTTGTTGATATTTATTCTATATCTGTAGATGTTAATGTGATAGTCTTTTTGTATTGTATTATATTTTTTGTTTGAACAGTAATGAAAATGTTACTGGACCATGTATAGACAATTTACGCTTTCCTCTGAATGTTATGACTAAAAATAAAATTGATCATTTGGGAAATGATGCTGAAGGAATTTAAAACCAGTAAGTGTTTGTGAAATCTTTAAGCATTCTTAGAAATGCAATTATGATAAATTTAAATATTATTTGGTGAGATTCATATTTTCTTGGTTGCATATCTATATATTTTTTAATTTTAATAAAAATTTAAATTTAACATATGTTTATTTTTAACACATACTGGAATATTAAATTTTTGGAGAAGAATCGAGTTTTATTATATTGATTATTTTCTAAAAATGATGTTGAAGGATAATAAGAACTAATAAATATAGGTGAAATCATTGAGCTTCTATGGAATACAACACATACCATCATTGGGAGTAAACTTTTTAAGAAAATAATCAAGTTTTATTATATTAAAGTATGTCAAACCTGGAGAATCTTTGTTACTTATTGTGAATCAACATTTATTTGGGTCATAGATCGTCGCATGCTACGATTACTAAAGTTTGGTATAATTTATTAAGAATACTGAATTGTGTAAAAATGTAGAAAATTAAAAGTATAATTGTATTGATGTCAGAGCAAAAATGCTTTTCATTCTCTGTGTTTCACGGTTGAGTATTTGATATTGAAATTTTGTTAAGTTAATTTCTTTATTCTTTTATATGTTATTCTATTAAATATTGATTATTTTATGTGGATGTTAAGGTTTAGAAACAATTCATTATCCGAATAAGAGATTTGAGTTTGATGATGTTTATTATGACCCGAGGTACTTAATTTTGACATATTGATCTTAAATCATTTGTTCTTTAAAGTTTTTTTTTTTTTTTAGTTACAGTGGATATTTTGATTAGTTTAAAAATAACATTAACTTTATTATATAACTATCTTAAAATAACAATTTTGATTTATTTTTTATTATTAAAATATAATATTAAAATTATTAATTTTTAATAAAATTAAATATGAAATTGTTATGGGTCCCCAAATTAGTCGGTCAATGAACCGAATACTGAGTACCAAAAAAAAAATTATATATAAGGTGCAATAATCTACACCCATACTTTTACAAACTTTACCAATCTTTTTTAATAAATATGCCCACTATAAAATTATAATTAGTTTCATTTAACATAAAATACTTACACCTACATGACCACGTCTATAAACAAATTCACCAATAAATATCAATGAATTTTAATACAACAACAAAGCATTCCACATATGTATTCCAATTGTAAAAATTATAATTAATATCTTCGTACAAGAGTGTCTATTAGGTAGACAGACTAATGCATAGAGTGTGAAAAAAAACCCTAAAAAATCAAAGACAATTTGGTGATATGTTTTGTGTATGTGTGCATTTTTTTAATGTTAATGTTATAATATTTTTTATTATATTATATATTTTTAGTTATGTTTGGTTTGAACAATGATGAAAAATACTATTGGACCATATTTAAAAAAAAAACAAAATTCTCTATATGTTTCAGTTGAAAGTGAAATGGATCATTTTGAAGATTAATGTTAAGGAAAAATAGAGCCAATAAATCTTAGTGAAACCATTAAACATTCTGTGAATTACAATAATGTTGAATTTAAACTTTACTTGGTGATTTATGTAACACCCCGTCCCGTTTTATACCTTTTATATTCCTAGAAACCTTATTTTGTATTATTTTCTTGTTTCTTTTAATTTTATTATTTTTAGTGCTACTGTGTAATTTAAATTTATACCCTATTATAAAATCCTAAATTCGAAGAAAGGAATTGAATCTTTCAAACGAATAAAGGACTACGAGAAATTAAATATTCAAGTTTAAATTAAAGTTTTCGATCCGTATAATTTATTGATAAAAATATACAAATATAATTTAAATGCAATAAAATATTATTTTTTAATCTCAAAACTGTATTAATTATAAAATTGGCATTAAACTCGTGAACCAAACGATCCCTAAACCGTATCAATTGAGAACGAAAATATCTCAAGACAAAGGGGATCCCTATCCACATATTTTAATTTCTCTTTTTGAATTAATTTAATAACAGAATTAATTCTAGCCACATAATTAATTTCCTTCTTTTAATTAATTAAATAATTCCTTCTTATAACAATCAACTACCGATGAAGAATTCCTAAATCAGTTTCCTAAAGAAAAAAAAAAGAGTTTTCTCTCTCTCCCCAAAAACAAAAACGCGTCTCTCTCTCCTCATCTCCAAAACCGTGTGATCCCTCTTTCATCGGAGAAGAAGTCGCGCCTCTCAGTCTCTCCTCCGATCAACCGCCGATCTCTCCTCCTCCGACGAAGCCGCGACGCCGACGCTCCTCCTCCGATCGGAAATCGCCGTCGTCGCAGTGCCACCACGGGAGTAACGCCGTCGCAACGCTGCCGTCCTCTTCGCACGACACCGCCATCACGTTGCCCAAGCGCCGCCACCGCCATCCCTCCCTTCGGAAGCCGCCGCCGTGCGCCTCTTCCTCTGGTCGCCACCGTGCTGCAACGTCTCCAGCCGCGACGCACCTCCTCCCCCGCCTCTCTTCTTTTCCGGCGAGCAACGCCGCCGTCTCCAGCCACCAAGGCCGACGCCGCACCGATCGACCCTAGCCCAGACGACCGCTGCTCCGATCGCCTCCAGCCTCGCCCTGCTCCGCCGCTCCCAGTCGCGACCGCCGCCGCCCCTTCGCGCTGCACCACCAGTCGCGACCGATCGAAGCCAGCCGTCGCCTCAGCCCGATTTGACGCCGGCCTCCGCCGTCTGTTGTTTCGGTGAGTTTCAAGACTCAATCGTTTCAATTCATTTCAATATAACTGCCCCTTTCAATCAATCTCACAATTTCAATTCTTCTTCGTATTCGATCGAAGTGCCGTGTCTTTCTCGTCTTTTCGATCAAGCCTGGTCGAACCGTTGCCCAATTTGGGACTCGTAAGAATTGCTAACCTTTTTCTCTAATTCTCATGGTAGTTGGGATAGGTTTTATTTCTTGTTGTTGAGACTTTGAAAGTTTAGAATAATTATTTTTGGTTTGGAGCCTAGATGGATTTTGGTGTGAATTTTCCTACTGTGATTGTTGGACGAACTATTAGTATTCTTGAATTTATTGTTTAGTATTGTGGGTTTAGGTGTTTAGTATTACTGGTTTTGTTGATTAGTATTGTTAAATTGAACTGTTTTAATTCCCTGAGACCTTGTAAGTTTAGATGGTTGTTTTTGGATTGATGTAGGTGGACTTTGTTGTTGGTTAAAATTTCTACTTATGATGAGAATGAAATTAACTTATGTTACTGCCTGATTAATGTTGTTTTGATGAGATTAGTTGGATGGAAATATTGGTGAGAAGAATTAGTAAGAAAATCTTTGTTTTCTCCGAATTTTAGTTCTTGCTTATTTGGGAAAAAGACTAATATCATTAGTTTTTAAAAGTAGTACCTTTTGTTTTCAAAATGGTTATGTTAGTTGATTTTGAATAAAAGATTGAAATAAATAAAAGTTTTTATATCCAAGTTAATAAACAAATGAAAATAGTATTTTTGGAAAATAATAATATTCTTTTGTTTTAAAAAAATGACACAATGTCAATTTGATTAGTAATTCTAATAATAAGGAAAATATATATATATTATATTATTTTTAGTATTTATAATACAAAATTCTTCAAGCAAAATAATTAATAATAAAGGGAGTTTTATTTATAAAATATAAAACTATATGCAATAGTTCTTTTAAAATAAGAAATGAGAATTTTAGAAAAGAAAATATTAATTGGGGCTTATATTATATTAGCATTATTTTTATAAATTCTTTATTTTTAAATTCTTTTCAAGTGAAAAATAATTGTAGAAATACTTTTAAAATTATAAGGACTTTTATAAGAATCTTAGAATATTAGAGTATTGGTATTATAGAAATAGAAATAGTCATACAACAAGGAAATTAGTAAGTACACCCACCAATACACCACCACTTAGAAAGGGGGGCGTATTTACCAAAATAGGGTGTGACCTTTGAAAGTAAGTCTATTCAATAGGTTTATAAGATAACGACCTCCTTAATTCTCGTAACACAAACTCTCAAGTTTTCCTAATAATTCAAAGGCCAACTTTTAATTAAATGATTTCATATTAGGACTATGTGCTAATCGGAATACGCACGAGGGATCCGACATTCTATTCGTATATCACTCTCGGGACCCGAAGCAAACAGGTGGGTGATGATCTGTTGATCGGTCTGCTTATAATACGTTGTGCTGGTATACTCTGAACTCGACCAATTAAATCTAAAACAACTAATCCAACATAAATGTATCCCTATTATATAACTGTTTGAATTATGTGATATACTTATATATGATACGAAATACCTGTTGTTTTATTCAAATCAATCACCATTGCATGGTTAAGGGCATTATGTGAGCATGAATCAATTTAATTTCAAACCGAGTAAATTTCTCTCCTCAGTTCAAAATGTCAGTTTTATAAAAGGACCAAAAGTCAGTAAGTATGGAGTTGTGGTACGGGTATTAAATCCAACCTCCGGGGAGCTGTCGAGGACGCCCCCAGAATCAAGGTTGTTGATTCAAACAGATCTGGTCCCCGGGTCAGACACCTACGTTGCGCACTGGGAATAAGGCCATTGATGGTTTGTGTTATTCTATTTTGTCAGTGGTTGGAAGGAGTAAGGTTTTTGGAAGTGGAACAAGTCGAGTATGGTCGTACGAAAATGGTTTGGAAGAGATTTACAATATGTGGAAAGTGATTTTGGCAGATTGGGCCGATACGTGAAAATGGTTTTGGGCTCTGCCCCCTTAATGTGACTCAACTTGTGATATATCAATTATGTGAATGTGAAACCTGTTATGCCCAATTAATTATTACGTGAGCTTGTTACTTCTGTGATATATGTTATTCATATTTATATGTCAACTGCTTAAATAAATTATATATTTTCTCAATGAGTATAATTTAACATATTTCGGATTTACCAATCCCATGACGTTGCAAATCACCCATACGTGAGAATTCAAATCTCACGCCCCCCCTCTTTTTACAACCCTTGCAGATTATGATTTCGTGGAGCAAGGACAGTAATAGAGACGACACAGAGTTCCCCACTTAAGTAAAATATTACTGTTAAATACTAAGCTTTATATTCATGTATATATATATATGTGTGTGTGTGTGTGTGTGTGTGTGTCTGAGATACTTATTTAAATATTACACTCATTTCTTCCGCTGCATAAAACTCATCTCTCATTTTATTATCCCTTTTTATATCAAAAATTTTATAGTTCGGATTTTAGTCACAAGTGGCACCTCGAATCTGAGATATTTATGTGATTTGGATTCGGGGCGTTACAGGTGGTATCAGAGCTTACGTTCAAACTTTCGGACCAAAACCCAAATCATTGTTTTCATCAAACCAAAATTCTTTTTCTTTAATTAAAATTTTCTTATCATTTAAATATAGATCACTAATTAAATTACTTGAGGGGAAATATGTCTCCTATTACCGTCAGAAGCTCCTCGAAGGTATGTTCTTATTTTATTTTAAAAGTGCCTAAAAGTTTATGACATTGTGACGAATTGACTTTCATAACAAAACTCTAATGAAAAGATTGAGAACTCGAAACAACACCTACGAGGTGTAGAAAGAACCATAAATATTGTTTATACTACTATTGAAATGTGGATAATTAGTGAATGTTAGAAATAAATATATTTGTGTAAGTTTATAAATTTCATAAATGATGTTATATGACTATTTGAACTATGTGCTTTAATTGTTTAAACTATATGCTTAATTGTTTAAATTATATGATTAAATTGTTTAAATTATGTTTCTGCATAACTAAAATTTTGACTAGGATTTCCCTTTCCTTATAAGAATCCAGCTAAGATAGTTATATCCCGATAACTAGAAACCACTTAGCTAAACCTTAGAATCCATCCGTGTGTTCACGACCCAGTTCACGAGACTGCAATCAAAGGCAAGATGCACTCCTATACCCAATGACGAAGACAGATTTGACAGTCGTGATTCGTTTTGCCAGAAGGATTACTGAGTTATTCTCCATCCTATCACTGTAAGACTACTCGAACGAATGATAATAGAAGACCCAGTTCAAGGTCCCCACATCCACTTGGAGACATGTCTGGTAGAAGTCAACGGTGGAGATTTTCGTATGATAGTAACGATCAGTCAGAGTGTTTAAATCCTTTTAAACAGTTATCCTTTTAATGTAGACACAAATGCATGCAACATAGATGTGCCACCCTTTCCTGACATATAGCAGTAGTCAGATGTATGATCGTTTTACTTGGGACATAGCAACATAGTCTTAACCCCGACTCCTTTTGGTCGCTCGCAATCCGTAATAAAGAGAAGATGTGATGCGTTAACATTACATCTGGAAGCCTTAGTTTCTTTTGGGATAAGAAGTAAGAAGACTAACCTCATAGGACCCGAGACCTTTATATATATGTGTTGTGAAATTGCTACTTGGCAATGCGTGCTACTTGCTCTATATTAACTGTTATATTTTATCTGATTACTGTTTTATGACATGTCACTAGTTTCTATTATATGGTGCGTATGTGATCACTGTACCATTGACGGCCGCAGTGCGTTGCGGTGAACTACATACTCACGCGTATTTCAGTACTAGCGTTGTGTTAATTACATAATTCGATTATGTTTTTGTAATTTTCCCATACCTATATGAACTTAGCAATATTATTCTTTTATTATCAGAACCCCCACTAAGATAGCACTGTGTCGTAGACGTGGACGACCTCGTGACCCTATCCTAATACCAATGGATCCTATAGGACAGGACCCACCTTCTCAGACTGAACCTGAGCCATCTCCGCAGGAGAGGAAGATGACAAGTTGCGCATCACGTTGCCAATCATAGATGGATATCTTGACGTGCTTCCCGAGGAATTAATCGGGTTACCACCGGATCGTCAGATAGAGTTCTCCATCGACTTGATACCTGGGTCAGCACCAGTATCTAAAGCACCCTATCGAATGGCGCCAAAGGAATTAGCAGAACTGATGGAACAATTGCAAGGCCTACTTGAAAGGAAGTTCATCAGGCCAAGTGCATCACCATGGGGAGCACCCGTATTTTTCGTGAAGAAGAAAATGGAACTTTCCGTATGTGCATAGGCTACCGAGGTCTCAATCAACTGACCATCAAGAACAAATATCCTCTTTCAAGGATAGAAGACTTGTTCGACCAGTTGAAGAATACTACCATATTCTCAAAGATCGATCTGAGGTCTGGTTACCACCAGCTAAAGGTCAAGAGCGAGGATATCCCAAAAACAACTTTCCGAACTCGGTATGGACATTACGAATTCAGCGTGATGCCTTTCGGATTAACAAACACTCCGACAATTTTCATAGATCTGATGAATAGAGTGTTTCATCCGTACCTGGACCAATTCGTCATCGTCTTCATCGACGACATACTTGTGTACTCTAAGAACAAAGAGCAACACGAAGAACATCTCAAGACAGTCTTAGAAACAATGAGACGAGAGAAGTTGTATGCCAATTTCAGCAAGTGCAAATTTTAGATCTATCGAGTTATGTTCTTAGAGCATATAATCTCCGCAAAAGGGATTGAAGTGGACCCAGCAAAGGTAGAAGCCATCATGAACTGGAAGGCGCCTACTAACGTCAATGAAATTTGAAGCTTTCTTGAGTTAGCAGGATACTATCGAAGGTTCATACAAGACTTTTCCAGCATTGCAAAAGCACTGACGAAACTGACCAAGAAGACTGAGAAGTTTGTTTGGGATTCGACTTGTGAAGAGAGCTTTCAAGAGCTAAAGATGAAACTAACCACGTCGCCTGTGTTAACCATCCTAGACGGGTCAGAAGGATTCGTCATTTACACAGACGCTTCATTGTCAGACTTGGGTTGTGTTCTGATGCAAAATGAGAAAGTTGTGGCTTACGCATCTCGACAACTTAAGGACCACGAACAGAACTACCCAACACACAACTTAGAACTGGCTACAGTGGTTCACGCATTGAAGATTTGGAGACACTACTTGTATGGGGGAAAGTGTGAGATCTACACTGACCATAAGAGCCTAAAATACTTCTTCACGCAGAAGGAGTTGAACATGCGTCAGAGAAGATGGCTCGAATTGGTAAAAGATTACGATTGCACTATCCACTATCACCCTGGAAAGGTAAACGTAGTGACAGACGCTTTGAGTAGAAAGGAAGCTACGAGACTAAGCGTCGTTCCGACCACACAGTTACCACTAATAGGAGAAATTCTCTCGATTAAACCTAGAATTTTCCACACAGTGTTGTGCAGATTCCATGGTTTACATGTTCACCATACAACCGACCTTACGAGAAAGGATCCTAGGAGTGCAAAAGAACGATAAATTCTTGAGAGGAATACGTAAGCGCGCTGAAGAAGGAACCATTCAGAGGTTTGTATTGAGCACTGATGGAGCTCTAATGTTCGATAACAGAATCTGTGTGCCTAAGGATGAAGGAATGAGGAACAAAATCCTGAAAGAGGCACATAACACTCCTTACACCGTTCACCCCGGAGAGACGAAGATGTATCGGGGACTGAAAGAGAACTTTTGGTGGAGGGGTATGAAGAGACAATAGCTTCATTCGTCAAAAGATGTTTAACCTGCCACGGGTTAAAGCAGATCATCAATGACCTTCAGGGTTGTTACACCATCTGGAGATGCCGGAGTGGAAATGGGAGGACATCACTATGGATTTTGTCACCGAACTTCCGGAATCGGTGAAGAATCATGATGTCATCTGGGTTATCGTAGATAGACTTACAAAGACTGCCCACTATATCCCTGTTAGAATGACGTATATGTTGGACAGGCTTGCTCAACTATACATAGTAGAGATAGTCAGACTGCACGGTGTACTAGTCTCGATAGTGTCCGATAGAGACCCCCGTTTTACCTCCAAGTTTTGGGGAAGTTTGCAACGAGCCTTGGAGACTGAATTGAAATTCAGCACCGCATACCACCCACAGACTGACGGATAATCGAAAAGAACTATCCAGACACTCGAAGATATGCTGAGAGCTTGCGCTTTAGATCTTGAAGGAAGTTGGGAAAGCCACCTACCATTGTTAGAGTTCGCTTATAACAACAGTTATCAGGCGACAATACAAATGACACCGTACGAAACACTCTACGGGAAGAGGTGTAGATCACCAGTTTGTTGGGACGAAGTTGGGATTCGAAAGATTCTCGGACCCGAATTAGTCGAAAGATCAGCTGAGATAATCGCGAAGATTAAAGAGAGAATCAAGGCAGCCCAGGACAGTCATAAGTCATATGCAGACACTCGGAGAAGAGATTTACAATTCGACATTGGTAAGAAAGTATTTCTCAGAGTTGCACCAAGGAAAGGCCTAATTCGTTTTGGGAAAAGAGGTCAACTAAAGTCGCGATACATCAGACCACTTGACATCCTGAACAGAGACGGGGATGTGGCTTATCGCTTAGCACTACCACCAGAGTTATCGCGAGTGCATAATGTGTTCCACATATCTACACTTAGGAAATACATGAGCGATCCAAACTATATTTTTAGTCACATAGAATTGGGTCTAAGCAGTGACCTGACTTATGAAGAAGCGCCAGTGAATATCTTGGGGAGGAAGCTGCACTTGTTGAGAAATCGAGAAATACTATTGGTCATAGTCCAATGGAGCCGACACGAGAAATGAGAAGCGACATGGGAAAGAGAAGTTTAAGTCCTAGCCAAATACCCTCAATGATTAAGCAGTACCAAAAAGCTGAATTTCGGGGACGAAATTCCTGTTAAGGGGGTGAGGATGTAACACCCCGTCCCGTTTTATACCTTTTATATTCCTAGAAACCTTATTTTGTATTATTTTCTTGTTTCTTTTAATTTTATTATTTTTAGTGCTACTGTGTAATTTAAATTTATACCCTATTATAAAATCCTAAATTCGAAGAAAGGAATTGAATCTTTCAAACGAATAAAGGACTACGAGAAATTAAATATTCAAGTTTAAATTAAAGTTTTCGATCCGTATAATTTATTGATAAAAATATACAAATATAATTTAAATGCAATAAAATATTATTTTTTAATCTCAAAACTGTATTAATTATAAAATTGGCATTAAACTCGTGAACCAAACGATCCCTAAACCGTATCAATTGAGAACGAAAATATCTCAAGACAAAGGGGATCCCTATCCACATATTTTAATTTCTCTTTTTGAATTAATTTAATAACAGAATTAATTCTAGCCACATAATTAATTTCCTTCTTTTAATTAATTAAATAATTCCTTCTTATAACAATCAACTACCGATGAAGAATTCCTAAATCAGTTTCCTAAAGAAAAAAAAAAGAGTTTTCTCTCTCTCCCCAAAAACAAAAACGCGTCTCTCTCTCCTCATCTCCAAAACCGTGTGATCCCTCTTTCATCGGAGAAGAAGTCGCGCCTCTCAGTCTCTCCTCCGATCAACCGCCGATCTCTCCTCCTCCGACGAAGCCGCGACGCCGACGCTCCTCCTCCGATCGGAAATCGCCGTCGTCGCAGTGCCACCACGGGAGTAACGCCGTCGCAACGCTGCCGTCCTCTTCGCACGACACCGCCATCACGTTGCCCAAGCGCCGCCACCGCCATCCCTCCCTTCGGAAGCCGCCGCCGTGCGCCTCTTCCTCTGGTCGCCACCGTGCTGCAACGTCTCCAGCCGCGACGCACCTCCTCCCCCGCCTCTCTTCTTTTCCGGCGAGCAACGCCGCCGTCTCCAGCCACCAAGGCCGACGCCGCACCGATCGACCCTAGCCCAGACGACCGCTGCTCCGATCGCCTCCAGCCTCGCCCTGCTCCGCCGCTCCCAGTCGCGACCGCCGCCGCCCCTTCGCGCTGCACCACCAGTCGCGACCGATCGAAGCCAGCCGTCGCCTCAGCCCGATTTGACGCCGGCCTCCGCCGTCTGTTGTTTCGGTGAGTTTCAAGACTCAATCGTTTCAATTCATTTCAATATAACTGCCCCTTTCAATCAATCTCACAATTTCAATTCTTCTTCGTATTCGATCGAAGTGCCGTGTCTTTCTCGTCTTTTCGATCAAGCCTGGTCGAACCGTTGCCCAATTTGGGACTCGTAAGAATTGCTAACCTTTTTCTCTAATTCTCATGGTAGTTGGGATAGGTTTTATTTCTTGTTGTTGAGACTTTGAAAGTTTAGAATAATTATTTTTGGTTTGGAGCCTAGATGGATTTTGGTGTGAATTTTCCTACTGTGATTGTTGGACGAACTATTAGTATTCTTGAATTTATTGTTTAGTATTGTGGGTTTAGGTGTTTAGTATTACTGGTTTTGTTGATTAGTATTGTTAAATTGAACTGTTTTAATTCCCTGAGACCTTGTAAGTTTAGATGGTTGTTTTTGGATTGATGTAGGTGGACTTTGTTGTTGGTTAAAATTTCTACTTATGATGAGAATGAAATTAACTTATGTTACTGCCTGATTAATGTTGTTTTGATGAGATTAGTTGGATGGAAATATTGGTGAGAAGAATTAGTAAGAAAATCTTTGTTTTCTCCGAATTTTAGTTCTTGCTTATTTGGGAAAAAGACTAATATCATTAGTTTTTAAAAGTAGTACCTTTTGTTTTCAAAATGGTTATGTTAGTTGATTTTGAATAAAAGATTGAAATAAATAAAAGTTTTTATATCCAAGTTAATAAACAAATGAAAATAGTATTTTTGGAAAATAATAATATTCTTTTGTTTTAAAAAAATGACACAATGTCAATTTGATTAGTAATTCTAATAATAAGGAAAATATATATATATTATATTATTTTTAGTATTTATAATACAAAATTCTTCAAGCAAAATAATTAATAATAAAGGGAGTTTTATTTATAAAATATAAAACTATATGCAATAGTTCTTTTAAAATAAGAAATGAGAATTTTAGAAAAGAAAATATTAATTGGGGCTTATATTATATTAGCATTATTTTTATAAATTCTTTATTTTTAAATTCTTTTCAAGTGAAAAATAATTGTAGAAATACTTTTAAAATTATAAGGACTTTTATAAGAATCTTAGAATATTAGAGTATTGGTATTATAGAAATAGAAATAGTCATACAACAAGGAAATTAGTAAGTACACCCACCAATACACCACCACTTAGAAAGGGGGGCGTATTTACCAAAATAGGGTGTGACCTTTGAAAGTAAGTCTATTCAATAGGTTTATAAGATAACGACCTCCTTAATTCTCGTAACACAAACTCTCAAGTTTTCCTAATAATTCAAAGGCCAACTTTTAATTAAATGATTTCATATTAGGACTATGTGCTAATCGGAATACGCACGAGGGATCCGACATTCTATTCGTATATCACTCTCGGGACCCGAAGCAAACAGGTGGGTGATGATCTGTTGATCGGTCTGCTTATAATACGTTGTGCTGGTATACTCTGAACTCGACCAATTAAATCTAAAACAACTAATCCAACATAAATGTATCCCTATTATATAACTGTTTGAATTATGTGATATACTTATATATGATACGAAATACCTGTTGTTTTATTCAAATCAATCACCATTGCATGGTTAAGGGCATTATGTGAGCATGAATCAATTTAATTTCAAACCGAGTAAATTTCTCTCCTCAGTTCAAAATGTCAGTTTTATAAAAGGACCAAAAGTCAGTAAGTATGGAGTTGTGGTACGGGTATTAAATCCAACCTCCGGGGAGCTGTCGAGGACGCCCCCAGAATCAAGGTTGTTGATTCAAACAGATCTGGTCCCCGGGTCAGACGCCTACGTTGCGCACTGGGAATAAGGCCATTGATGGTTTGTGTTATTCTATTTTGTCAGTGGTTGGAAGGAGTAAGGTTTTTGGAAGTGGAACAAGTCGAGTATGGTCGTACGAAAATGGTTTGGAAGAGATTTACAATATGTGGAAAGTGATTTTGGCAGATTGGGCCGATACGTGAAAATGGTTTTGGGCTCTGCCCCCTTAATGTGACTCAACTTGTGATATATCAATTATGTGAATGTGAAACCTGTTATGCCCAATTAATTATTACGTGAGCTTGTTACTTCTGTGATATATGTTATTCATATTTATATGTCAACTGCTTAAATAAATTATATATTTTCTCAATGAGTATAATTTAACATATTTCGGATTTACCAATCCCATGACGTTGCAAATCACCCATACGTGAGAATTCAAATCTCACGCCCCCACCCCCTCTTTTTACAACCCTTGCAGATTATGATTTCGTGGAGCAAGGACAGTAATAGAGACGACACAGAGTTCCCCACTTAAGTAAAATATTACTGTTAAATACTAAGCTTTATATTCATGTATATATATATATGTGTGTGTGTGTGTGTGTGTGTGTCTGAGATACTTATTTAAATATTACACTCATTTCTTCCGCTGCATAAAACTCATCTCTCATTTTATTATCCCTTTTTATATCAAAAATTTTATAGTTCGGATTTTAGTCACAAGTGGCACCTCGAATCTGAGATATTTATGTGATTTGGATTCGGGGCGTTACAATTTATACATCATTGGATGCATATCTATTTTTTATATTTTTGGCTGAATTTAATCATTTTTTAATGTTGGAGTCTTTCTAAAAAAATTATGTATTTAGTCATGGTTAGCTTAATGTTGCAATCTCAAGGATTACTAATCGAATTGGGTTCAAAATAATATTGTGTCATAATGATTTTCATGAATGTAATACTATTGTAGAAATGTTTTAGTATTTCGCAAAAAACATAAATTTGTATTTTTTTTTCTTTTCCTATTCATTTTGATTTTTTTTAAAGAATAAATGTTGGAATTTAGTAATTTTTTGGCTATCATTTTTCTTTATTCATTTATTATATAACTAAGTTCTGTACATGGTTATTAATTAATATCTTTATTATGTTAATGTGTTTTATAATTGTGTAGTTTTTTTTGTTCTTTTAATGTATGTATATATATCAACGTGTTCTTTATAGATTATAATATATAAATAAATAAATTTATATATATATATATATATATATTCATCTGTATATATAAAGTATGTATATATAACAACGTGTTCTTTATAGATTATAATATACAAATAAATATATATATATATATATATATATATTCATTTGTATATATAAAGTAATCAAATTAATATATAATTGTATGAAATTTTATGGATATATATGTGATTTTAACATATCATTTAATAAGAAATGGACAGACAGTGTGTGTGTGTGTGTATATATAAAAAGTTTAAATGGTATTTTGTCATTGATGTATTATTGTTAGTAATTATTTTATAAAAAAGATGTAATTATATTGTAATATTTTAATTATAAAAGAGACATACATATACTAATATTTTATGTGCTTATCCAATACTTTGTTTATCCGCCTTTAAGAATAAAATGTAAGAAATATTACATGTTTTAAATAACATGCTCCCTCCATCTACAAAATTTATGCCTAATTGTCTGGGTAAAGTTTTAAAGAAAAATGAATAAAGTAGATTAAGTAAACAAATAAAGTAAGGGGTTGTGAGGTCCATGTGTATAAAGCAGAGGATGAAGATAAAATGATTATTGATATTTATGGGTAGACACACTTTTATTGTAAAATTATTGAGTCAAAATATGACGAAAAAATTAAAGAAACATATATTAAAATATTGTAGAGAGAGTGTAATGTATATGTAATTCTTTTGAATAATTAAAAAAAAAATATGTTAATGTTATAAATATGCATTTTTGGGCAATATATTAACTAAAAAGGGATAAAAAGAGTACTATACTGTGTTTAAAAAATTAAAAAGTTATACAAGTTTGTATTATGTTTACACTTTATATATGATAAATTATTTGAATAAAACTTATTTTGTTGAAAATAAATATTAATTTATTACTCCTTCCTTCTTATTTTTTTTATCTCATTTGCTAAAAAGGCCTGCTTCTCATTTCCCAAAATAGAAATAAGGTGCACCTTTTTAAACTCCATCTCGCAAAAAACTATTTTATTCATTTAAATACTACAATTCAACTCTCGCGTTAAACTCCGTGTAAAGTCAAACGAGAAAATAAAACTAGGAAGGAGAGAGTATTTGTTTACTGATTTATATGTTCATAAATAACATTGATTATAATTTATTTTTTAATAAATTTAGTTAATTTATTATAATTATGACATAATGTACAAATACAATCACAATAATTTTTTAAATTGGTACAATCACAATAATATTTTTTAATGTACTTTTGTAGACTCAAATTAACTATAATATGTATTCAAAATTTATAAAGATGCATAGTTTGGTTTAATTGGTATGACCTTATAAAAGTATCTCATGAGTTGCAAGGTTCAACTCTAAGTAAATGCATTTTTTTATTATTTAATTAGATCACCTATTATAACAACATAAGATTTATAACTTTACAACTTAATGTAGATGTCAACTCATATTTTATTAAATGACATGTATTACTCAAATTATATATAAAAAATGAAACATAAATTAAGTTAATGACATAAATTGTCAACTCATATTTTATAAAAATAACATGTATTATTTAAAAAATAAATTAAAATGACACACAAACCAAATTAATGCGAGATAATACATCATGAAGATAAAATCCCTATTAATATAATAGGGAATATAAAACATAAATCATTATATTAAAAATTTAATGATTAAAATGACTGTCGTGCGAAGCACGGGTAGGCTTGATATCAGTAATATGTACAACTCTTACACTATAGAGTTAAGTCCTACCGTACTCAAAAATCCAAAACAAACACAGATTTTAAAATCCTCCAAATTTAAAAAACCATTGAATCTCAAAAACCGGCTTTTAAAAGTCACTTAAAAAAAATATCCCCTAATTGTTTTCACTAAAGAATATTAATTGTTTTTATTGTAGGGTATTAGTTGTTTTTATTGAAGGGTATAAGTTATTTTCACTGAAGATTATTAATTGTTTACTAAAATCATACTAAGACTTTTCAGTGAAGACAACTAATACTTTTTAGTGTGAACAACTAATATCCTTCAATGATCAATGTATAAATCAATTTCACTCTATACATACTCTCGACTAGTACCATGAATATTCGTGAATTCCTACAAATAAGAAAGAGAAAATGAGAATTCTACTAATTAAGAGACAAAACTATATAATTAGGCAAGCTGTTGAAATTTATAGAAAATGTGTTATGAGATGAATGATTTAGGTCAAAAGTAATAAACAGATGAAATTAAATTTAAAAGAGTGAATGAAATAATAATATTTTTGAGATGTAAGATGTGGGGCTTTATCATATCCTTATGTTTATGAGAGATTATAATAATATAATTATCTCCTATATAATATTTTTTTTCATTATTTACAGTGAAATTAAAAGATAACATTAAAATTACCAAACTTTCTAAGGAAGAATAAGTTTGGTGTGAGACCGTCTCATAGTATAAAATAAATACTATTTAATCCACTTTTGACCTAAAATGTGTCACTTATTAATTAAAAAGTGGACACTTTTAAAAAGTGATAATATTTTTGTTAAAAGTGACTTATCACTTTTCTTTAAAAATATTGTCACATTTTACTATAATCTTATCACTTCTTTTTAATTTGGCCGCTCTCATACTATGAGACAGTCTCACACAAGTTTTTGCCTTTAAGAAGAGTAAGTCTGATGTGAGACCGTCTCATAGTATGCGATTTGATCCACTTTTAACTTAAAATGTGTCACTTAATAATTAAAAATTTGTCACTTTTAAAAAGTGATAAAGTTTTAACAAAAAAAGATAATATTTTTGTTAAAAGTGACTTATCAACTTTCTTTTAAAATATTGTCATATTTTATTATAATTTTATCACTTCTTTTTTTAATTTGGTCGGTCTCATACTATGAGACGGTCTCACACAAATTTTTGCCTTTAAGAAGAGTAAGTCTAGTGTGAGACCGTCTCATAGTTTAGACCAATACTATTTGATCCACTTTTAATTTAAAATGTGTCACTTATTAATTAAAAAATTGTCACTTTTAAAAAAGTTATAAAGTTTTAATAAAAAGTGATAATATTTTTGTTAAAAGTGACTTATCACTTTTCTTTAAAAATATTGTCACATTTTATTATAATCTTATCACTCTTTTTTTTTTTTTTTAATTTGGACGGTCTCATACTATGAGACGGTCTCACAAAGTTTTTGCCTTTAAGAAGAGTAAGTTTAGTGTGAGACCGTCTCATAGTTGAGACAAATACTATTTGATCAACTTTTAATTTAAAATGTGTCACTTATTAATTAAAAACTTGTCACTTTTAAAAAAGTGATAAAGTTTTAGCAAAAACTTTTCTTAAAAATATTGTCATATTTTATTATAATTTTATCAATTTTTTCCGGTCAACCACTATTTTTTGTATTCACACTTATATAAGACAAAATATAGAGTAAAAATAATTAATACATAAACCATTAAAAAAATGACAAAGTATAGAGCGAAAATGGTTTATACATAAATATTGAAGGGTATTTGTCGTTTTCACTAAAGAATATTAGTTGTTTCCAATGAAGAGTATTGATTGTCTTCATTGAAAAATTTTAGTTGTTTACTGAAAATAAACTAAGACTCTTCAGTGAAAGTAACTAATACTCTTTAGTGAAAATGATTAATATGCTTCAATGATTCATGTATAAAACCAATTTCATTCTATACATACTCTTAAAAAATATTAATTGTTTTATTAAATGATATTAATTGTTAAAAACAAACCAAAATTCAATAAAAACATACTCCCTACGTCCCAATTTTGATTACCCATTTCAAAATGACACAATTATTAAGAAAAAAATTGTTTATCGGTACTTTTGAGTATAAAGTAGCTTTTTAAAAATTATTTATTAATATTTTTAAGTAGAAAGTAACTTTTTAAGGGTTGAGTGTGAAAATATGGTATTGCTTTTTGCTATTTTAGGAAATGGGTAAACAAAAGAAAACCTTCTTTTTTGGAACTTTTGGGTAAACAAAACTTGGATGGAGGGAGTATAATACTCCCTCCGTCCCAGTTTTGTTTTCCCATTTGCCAAAAAGGTCCGTCCAATATTGTTTTTCCATCCCTAAAATGGAAACTATTTTATTCATTTAAATAATACTTTATTCACCATTCGTCATTCTCAATACTACTTTATTCACCATTCATCATTCCCAATACTACTTTATTTATTTAAATACTAAAATTCACCTCTCGCATTAAACTCCGCGCACAGTCAAACGGGAAAACAAAACTGTGACGGAGGGAGTATTTATTAACAAAAATAACTAAAACCCTCGAGTATGTATAGAGTGAAATTGATTTATATATGAATCACTGAAGGATATTAGTTGTATTCACTGAATAGTATTAGTTGTTTTTACTGAAGAGTATTACTAGTTTACACTGAAGAGTCTTAGTTCATTTTCACCGAACAACTAAGTCTCTTCAGTGTAAATCAATAATACTCTTCAGTGAAAACAACTAATACTCTTCAATAATTCGTATATAAACCAATTTCACCTAGAGTTGTCCAACGGTTTCGAACCGTCGATTTCGGTTCTGAACCGCCGGTTCCCGGTTTCAATTTAGAGGAACCTAAACCGAACCGCTAAATATGGATGGGCAGTTCCGATTCTGTCGGTTCTGGTTCCGGTTTCGATTCTAACTGTTCCGGTTCCAAACCGACGGTTCATGGTTCCGAACCTTTATTTCTTTTTTTAATAAATAACATGTAATTTTTTTCTAATTCAAGCACAAAAAAATGAAAACTGAATTTAAACAAGTAAAATTTTATTGTATTCAACTTTCAAGATACAAAATAAAATTACAATTACAATATAAATAAATAATAACTAAGGTTTATAAATTTTAAAAATATGTAATACAAAGTTTACAAATTACAATTTAAATTTTTTACATGAAAATAACTTAATATTTAGTACTTATAACCTACATTACAATTAAAAAAAATATAATAATGAATTTTTTTTTTTTGTAAAATATTAGTATTATCATATGTATTAAAATTATATATATTTATATATATTAGCTCGCCGGTTCGAACCGTGGAACCGGCGGTTATGGTTCTCGATTTAGTAGAATCGAAACCAAACCTTGTAATACACAGTTTCGGTTCCGATTTAGTGACGGTTCCACTATTGTCGGTTATGGTTTCTGTTAGAACTGGCAAACCGTCGGTTAGAACCGATGGTTCCGGTTCATTTGAGCAAGTCTAATTTCACCCTATACATACTCATACCCTAATATAAACGCGACTCGTGGAGCAAAAAAGCATCTTTCCTTGTAATTATGGCGTGTAACAATATATATTACTCAAAATCTAGAATAATTCCATTTTTGAACCAATGAACATAAAGAATTTGAGTGCGAAACTTGAAAGTGAGGGAAATCCCGAAAAATAGGGGAACCACAGATACAAATTAGATATTTGGAAAGGAGCATTTGTGGCGTGACACATGTCCATAAAATCTCCACCATTAATCCTTCTTCACCACCTTGGATTGGTGCCCAGTTTCTGAAGCCCCACCACCACCACCACATCACTCTCACATGCACAGCACAGCACAGGTTATACACATTCGGTTAATACTTTATTCCAATTATTACATTTTCGGTTCATACTTATCTAGTTGGGAGAATTCCCCCATTTATCGGCGAGGCCTGTGCGAAAATGGCTTCAATTGTGCTCTACAATCCAATTAATCCTTCAATTGCAGTATCATCGAGGACGACTTTTCCGTTCCCGGTTTTTCCGGCGGAGAGCTGCCGTTCGCCGGCGCAGAAATCCGTTTTCAGAAACCTAGAGTTTGGTCTGTCGAAGAAATTGAGTAGAGTGAGGGCGAGCGTAGCTGAAGCTGAAGCTGAGAGCGATGTGAATTCACGGCGGCAGGAGAAGAAGGTGAGGCTTCTGGTGGCGGGCGGCGGGATCGGAGGGCTGGTGGTGGCGTTGGCGGCGAAGAAGAAGGGGTTCGATGTGGTGGTGTTCGAGAGGGATCTGAGTGCTATAAGGGGAGAGGGGCAGTATAGGGGACCAATTCAGATACAGAGTAATGCTTTGGCTGCTTTGGAAGCCATTGATATGGATGTTGCTGAACAGATTCTGGATGCTGGCTGCATCACTGGTGATCGGATTAATGGCCTTGTTGATGGAATTTCTGGCAATTGGTAACCAAATTATTGTCTTCACTCTCCTATATTTATTTGAATCCGGGTTTAGTTTCACCTTGTTAATTTTCAGATATAGGGTTGGATATTTTGACATATGTTTTATTCTCTTAGTTAATATAGACTTGTATGTGAAGTCGGAAATTGGGTTTTATTATATCAGTTTAATTTAATGAAGGGATTCCTAGTATTCCAGAGCTTTAATGTTTTTGATTGCATGATTGAAGCTTTCAAAGCCAATCCATAAATATACTGAAATACACTTAATACATGCTTCTTTTACTCTCCTTTGGGTTGAGGTGGGTGGGCGGGTGGGTGGGTTGGGTGGAGAGGATTATTCACGTTGTGCTTTAATTTCTGAATTTATTTAGGTAAATTGGCTATTCTGTATAAATCAATTTCAGTGAAATGCTACTGTTGATCACCAGGTACGTCAAGTTTGACACATTTACCCCTGCAGCAGAGAAGGGACTTCCAGTCACCAGAGTCATCAGCCGTATGACGTTACAACAAATCCTTGCCCAGGCAGTTGGGTCCGATATAATTATGAACGAAAGCAATGTAGTGGACTTTGACGATGATGGTGAAAAGGTATTCCTGTGTTTTTCAGGTGGCTATTTGTTCATTCAGCACATGATCTGTGCACAATCTCATCGATGAATTTAGTGGATTTTCTTCTGTACTAATATGGCATATCTTTATTTACCTGAAAACACCTGAAGATTTATTTTTGGTCTGCTATATCTGGATATGTTTTCTCATATTTGTAATAAAAATTCAGGTAACTGTGACACTTGAAGATGGACAGAGTTTTGAAGGCGATCTTCTTGTTGGTGCTGATGGTATAAGGTCAAAGGTAATTCTCCAAATTTATGATCTGTGTACTAATCTTTTACCTTAAAGGCCTTTCTAGAAACTATTCAATCAATTACTACCTGAATATGGATATTTATTTTGCTAAAGTTTAGTTTGATAACAGAAACGATGGATTTAATGTAGGTGAGGACAAATTTGTTTGGGCCAAGTGAAACAGTATACTCTGGCTACACCTGTTACACTGGGATAGCAGATTTTGTCCCTGCTGACATCGAGACTGTAGGGTATGCCTTGAATGTCTTTTAATATTGCAATGTCTATATTAGTGGGAGAGTCCTATGCTTTTTCAGGATGAGGCTTTATGTATACGAATTCTCTTAAAGGTACCGAGTATTCTTGGGCCACAAACAGTACTTTGTTTCATCAGATGTTGGAGGAGGAAAGATGCAGTGGTATGCATTTTACAATGAAGCACCTGGTGGAACGGATCCTCCCAGAGGTAAATAATCTTCACATGATTTACTTCAGCAGCATATTAGAATGCATATCCAAAATAATCCTCCCAGAGGCTATACTAGAGTAATAAAATAAAGCTTAAGAAGTCATTTCAAAATACTTGTCGCAGCTATTATTGTTTTTGTATCCAATATATATATATATATTGGATTGCAGGTAAAAAGGAAAGGTTGCTTAAGTTATTTGAAGGATGGTGCGATAATGTTATAGATTTGTTGCTTGCCACTGACGAAGATGCAGTTCTTCGGCGAGACATATATGACCGTTCCCCAATCTTTACATGGGGAAAAGGTCGTGTTACGTTGCTTGGTGATTCAGTCCATGCAATGCAGCCAAACTTAGGTCAAGGAGGATGCATGGCTATTGAGGTAGAGTTCATTTTGAATGTGTTTTGTCATTCAGTACACTATATTTGAAGTATTCTCTCATTGATCCAGGATGGATATCAACTTGCACTTGAGCTTGACAAAGCTAGGAGGAAAAGCATCGAGTCAGGAAGCCCAATTGATGTAGTCTCTTCTTTGAGGAGGCAAGAGTTTATTTACGAGCTTGTACTCTTTTCTCTTGCAATAGATGAGAACCAACCACTGCCTCCAATCCTAATTATTTGATGACAAATATGCCCTTCATTAATTTTTCTCTTTATCCGCACGTCTCTCTTGGTATTGAGTATTTTTTAGGTTGGGATAGGGGTAAAAGGGGAAAGAGGTGAAAATTATCTAAAGCATCTGATAATTAGAAACAAGAACACTACTCTAAAAGATCGAATAATTGGGATCGGACGGAGTATGCAAACTAAAATCTAATGCATCTAGTGTCTCACAATTTCTAAAGTCTCAGTCTTTCTAATATAACACGAATTTGAAATGCAATAAGTGAGACAAAATTAACTCTCAGGACCCAAAGATTTTTTGAACTTTAGAGCAGTGTTTTCTAGAGTCATTTATATAGGAGATTCACTTTTTTATAATATGCTTGTTTAGATATGAGAGTGCTCGAAAACTACGTGTTGCAATTATTCATGGATTAGCAAGAATGGCTGCAATTATGGCATCAACTTACAAAGCATATCTTGGAGTTGGACTTGGACCATTGTCGGTAAGAATCTTACGAAGTTTCCCTAAAAAATAGATAAGTAAGTTGCTGCAGATAATATTCCGAACATGAATAGAAACAGTACATGCTGACAAAAGTTCTATTATCTGTTTTATAGTTCCTGACAAAATATAGAATACCACATCCTGGAAGAGTTGGAGGGAGGGTATTTATCGACATTGGAATGCCTTTAATGCTAAGTTGGGTTCTTGGTGGTAACGGGTAAGAATTTCCTTTTTTCTTTTTTTTTTCCCTTTCACTCGATGCTATATAAATAAACATTGGGTTTCTATGAATAATAACTAAATGGAGAATTAAGTTTATTGTATGATGTTTTCCTGGTTGCAAATTAAAAGTGATTGCAGTCTCGACATATTTGAATAATATCCACCAGAGTTTGAGGACCATATGCTCTAGGAGGTTCTTTGTCCCAAAATTCATTTTATTGACTTTCGTAACCCAACTGCAGATTTGCAATAAGAAACTTGTAGAATATCATCTGAATGTAGTGGTACCAGATATATAATCCGTATTAGCACCAAAATATGGCAAGACAAGCAACATTAAAAATTCCCTTAATAATACTGCAACTATGAATCATATTTTCAATGTTTGTGAATTTATTAAGTATTTGTATACTGCAGTTCGCAACTTGAAGGAAGAGCACTACAATGCAGACTTTCTGACAAAGTACGCCATATGAACAACTAATCAATTAGCTATTTTGATTAGTTTGCAGTAATATTTCCTAACTCAAGAGTTAGCCTCTATCTTTTATAGGCTAGTGATCATTTACGTAAATGGTTCAACGACGATGATGCTCTAGAGAGAGCTCTTGATGCAGAGTAAGCATGAACGCATATGTGATGTTTTGTACTGGCCTATTTCCACTCAATTATTTAATCTTCAATCTTCGTATGCAGATGGTTTCTATTTCCAGTTGGAGACGCAACTGCTGCATCTGAAACTATATTCCTAAGCAGAGATGAGAATAACCCTTACGTGATTGGGTAGGTTTAACTTAGGCTAGATCTACACTCATTTGCATAAAAGTCAAAGAGTTAATTTTTTTTGTCTCATAATTGGTCTAGTGTCCAATTTGGTCTCATAATTTTTAACTATTTTGATTTTGTCCAAATATTAAAAGTATGTCCAGTTTTGGCACAGATAGCTGGATAATTGAAAACAATGTCGTTTTATGTCACGAGAATATTCAATTCCGGCCTTTCGACTTGTCTACTGTCCAAATTTGGCCCCAAATTAAATCCTCATGTGACATAAAATGACACTGCAATTTACCAGCGATTTTGGGTCCAAAATTAGGAAAAAAAATAAAAATTATTGGGCAACTAAATCGAATTAGTTAAAACTTTTTGAGACCCAAAAAGTTTTTTAATTCATAAAAGTCACTTCCTGTGTAATTTATTTGATTTCGACGGATAAAACTACATGATATCGTAGTTGTTTTGCGAAAGATAACATATCAGTGAACTCAGTTTAAGGAAAATAGATTACTTGCTTAGATGGTAGCCCCATATTTAATGGTAGCTTTTCTTATTTTAGGAGTGTATCGCATGCAAACTTTCCTGGAGTGTCGATAGCTATACCTTCACCTCAGGTGCGATGGTTTTAGCCCTTTCTTTCCCTACTTGCTCAAGTTTTTCTATTAATGCATGCATTATTGATGAAAATTTTTTGTTGTCTCTAGGTTTCTAAAATGCATGCTCGAATAAGTTACAAAGATGGAGCTTTTTTCGTGACAGACTTAAGGAGCGAGCATGGCACCTGGATCTCAGAGTAAGCCTTGGAAATCTTTCTCTCTCCCTCCTGTGGTGTGGTCTAGTACTCTAGTAAATTGTAAACCTAAGTGAGTTTTCTTTTTGCAGTAACGAAGGCAGGAGATATCGTGTGACTCCCAACCTTCCTACTCGTTTCCACCCTACTGATATAATTGAGTTTGGGTCTGATAAGAAGGTAAGTCTTCTTATCATCCCACTTTTTCTTCTGCATATCCTTGCGTTGATGTTACACACAAGGAAGGAAATATCGCGATATATTCACGATATATTCAATACTTTTGATATTGAGGAGAATGATATGTTCATAATATTCATCAAAATATAAAAAATATTGGTTTGCAATAGGTTAATCATGGTACAAATTGAGTCTAATATCGGTAAATATTTCCACAAGTTTCAACCTGTGTTATAGCATATAATGTTGTCCCCCCTCCCTCTTGTTGTTGAAGAATGCTACAATTATCCATTCAATAAGAAACGTAAATTAGTTTAAGATATAACTTTTGAAGAGTGAGATACATTCAAAATAATGTCATTCATTCTCTACTTAGTGAATTTACGAGTGGGTAATCTCAGGGCGAGTAGATAAAGATTTTTTCCTTTTTTGTTGCCTTCAAATTTTGATGTGTGTGCCCATTGCAGGCTACGTTCCGTGTCAAGGCTATGAAGTTTGCAGGAGAGACGAGGACCAAAGAAAATGATGAAAATGAAAATGAAGTGCTTCAAGCAGTATAGAAGTTGGTGCAGTTTAAGCAGAAGTTGTACAGATTTATTTGCAGCTGAGGACATTTTGTTTAGTGCAGGAATCCCACAGCAGATTTTATACATGAAAGTGTAATTGTTGAAAACTTCCAATTTTGGATCATGATTAGCAATAGAAATACATGTATATGATATTGATACACAAACTGCCACTATCAGTTGGCTATGCTTTTCAAACACTAACCCAATTTAATGGGAAAAATTTGCTTGAGACTGTCTCATGGCATAAAATAATACAAATTACCATCCACCTCTTTCAAAGTGTTAATACGTTATATTCAACTAGTGGTGTACCCACCCGTGCGTTGCACGGAAGCCAATTTTTTTAATGTGTTATTTAGATAAATTATTATTTGCATTACAAATATTGTATTACTATATTATATAAATTGTCTGAATTAGATAAAAAAAATTTATTTTCTTCAATATATAATTTTGTAATACATCATCATTTTTTTATAATTATTACGTATAATATTAAAATGTTATTCCATTTTAAAAACATATTTGTTTCTTAACTTTTTTTTAAATAAACTTTATTTTAATTTGTTACTCCCTCCATCCCACATCAATTTGCACATTTAACATTTTGGTCCTCTTACATTAATTTGCACACTACCAACAAAGAAAACATTGTGCAAATTAAAAAACATATACATATATTTATCCATGTGTAACTACTTTATTCAAATAACACAACTTTCTTAAAAAATGTGCAACCCTTGAAGGTGCAAATTGATGTAGAGTGGAAGGAGCATAATGCATTAACCAACACATATTGCATATGTAAACACATTTCTAAATATCAAATAATATTCATCAAATATAAAGTGTTACATAACTTTTAAAACACGTCAATATATATATATATATATATATATATATATATATATATATATTCATCAATTAAATATAATTTAATAAATTTTATCATCACTTAAATATGTTTGAAACAATTTTTAAAAAATAAAATTATAATCACCACATTTAAAGAAAAAAAAAAAGACTTTCACACAAAGCAACCAATTGATCCAAAGAAAAAAAAGTATAATATAGTTCCAAGAGTCTAAAATTTTTTAAACACTTCTTGATATACAATATTTTTCGTTGTGTTATACTCAAGACAATTATTATCACACAACATAATATTCAAACCACGACGGTGGTAATTCTTGAAACTGCAAAATAAATTTGATCATGACTAAGCACAAACTTCTTAACAAATACTCCAACGTGGCTAAAAGATTGTCTTTAACTTTTATTTATAGACATAGCATAAACAATCATAAAAAATTATCTCCGCGTAAACTTGAGAGGTAACCTAAGATCAGAATGAGTTAGCAAGAATCACGGTATCAATGCTAGTTCTCCCACACTACCCAGTAAGAACTTTAGCTTCGATTACTCTATCATTCAACCTAGTGATTACCATCCTATATTAAAAAAATCATAAAAATTGACTTTATAAAAAATGGCAAATAATACTAAGTACTTTATTAAAGTTAAATAAAAAAAATAACTTTTTGATATAATGAGAAAAATATTATATTGTTGTTAAAATAATGCAATACAAATAAAAGAACCAACAAATGAAGTAAATAAAAAAAACCAATATAAAATATTCAGCCTTAGTTCACAAACAATGAAAATTATTCTTGCTTAAACATTAATACTATTATATTTCTTCAAAACAATTTATCACATTTACACTATCAAACATTTATAATCAATTTATATCAAGTTTTAGCTAGATAAATAATTTGATAATCTACGACACCAATAAACCTGGATTTATAAATTAAAATGGGAACAAATCTTCAATTGATAATAATCCGAGTCCATTTAACTTTTCACTCGACACTTGTATGTGCTTAAAAAAAAGATAAAAAAACAAAGTAAACTTACAATTTTAGTAAGAGATTTAGAAAAAAACAACAAAAGAAATATAACTCTCACCAACATTTAAATACAGGATTATTGCATTTTACAGAAAGCTCAATTACTTCACCAACCTTCACTGGTTTTAATTTTCCTTTAAAAGTCTCAATATGATCAAGTTGACCTTCAGCTGATAAATTTGGAGAAAAAAATTAAATTGTCTATAAATGATCCAATAACATTCTTCATTGATCAAACATAAAGTAATAAAAAATAGAATATAATAAAATGAAAAAAAATTCATTAACTTTGAAAAACTAAAACATCTACGTCTGAATAAATTATTTTTCTGCATTGGTTTATTTCACACCCAATTTTAAGTCTTTCTAACTAATAGACACTCTTGTACAATGACACTAATCATATTTCTCAATGTTTGTTTGAAGAGATGGGGAACTAGATATGTTTGATGGTATTAAAATTGAATGAGATTGAATTCAGCAAAGTATTTATAGAAAAACTTAAATTATCTATACATGGTCCAATATAATTTTTCATCATTGTTCAAATAGAAAGTAATATAAAAGTCGTAAATTAAGGTCAAACCCAAGTCAACCCAAATTAAGAAATGCTACATGGCTAGGTTTGGAGTGAATTTAATACCAATTCAGGCTAATTAACTCGATTTTCCGTTAATGTGGACTAAATTCGATCCCAATTTTGGTTTATTACTACTGATTGTGCATAAATTTGTCACTCTTAATAATTACGGTCCATAAATTGTCATATAAAAAAGTAACGACCCTCATTTTGTCCGCCCCAAAAGTTATGGTCCTCTCTTTGCCATCTCCAAAGTTACGATCCCTAAAAGTATTTTTTTTTAAACTTTATATCAATAAGGAACAAACACACAAACAAAATTTAAAATCAAATATTTAAGTAAACCATGAAAAAAAAAACCGTAGGCCATAAAAAATCACTAAGGGTACGTGACTTGAACCGAAAATACTAGCTTCCTACTAGTAGTTTCCCCGCAAGAGTATGGGTTCACTGTAGAATGAGCAAGTATAGTGAGCAAGTATAGTGACCAAGTATATCGAACCCAAGGGAAGGTATGTATGCGAATAGATCCCTGAAGATCTACGCGTCGTAGTTAATATGAGTGTATGTTTTTGGGTTTTTTGAAAAGAAAATAAAATCAAAACTAAATTACTCTACGAATGCAAAAAGGAAAATTAAACTAAGAACGTAAAAATGTGTTTTCAAATATGTGATGGTGATGCTCAGGATAAGACTTCCTACGTATACTAACGGAGCAGGTACATAATAAAAATAACTGTGACGTGCAAGAATTAACCTAAGTAAAAGATTGTAAGATGAAAGCTCAAGAATTCAAACCCTAATACTATATCTTAACAATCGACTTCACTAATCCACTAACAAGTTAATAGATAGTGTTTAATTAACGAGACCCTAATTTAACTAAGGTGATGCGGTCGTCCTCCCTAGATAAACCGGTAAATTAATTAACCCTTTCTAAACCCTCTCATTAAGTCTACTAGTTGTTAAAGAGTGATAAGGTTGTCCTCTCTCTAACACTTTTCGAACAAAATTCAAAGGTAAAGTTAAGATTGATTTTAAGAATTCATTAATTAAGAGAATTAAAACTAAACGTCACGAATTACCCTAATTACGTACCCACATCCTACTTCTATGAGTTCATCCTACCCTAAGCATATAAGGGTTTTAGCTGGACATGGCTTTAACGACAACAAAAGCAATTGAAAAAATAACGAACATGAACATGATGATTTGAACTAAGTAACTACTAAACATAAACTAGGGTTTAAAGAAAATAAATGCTAAGAACTGAAATTTGATTAATAAAACGAAGTCTCAAGTATTCAATGTCAAAGAGCGAACGAAAATAAATTAAAATCAAAATTGAAATAAGAATTCGTAAAGTAAAACCTCGATTACGTAAAAATAAAGCTTGCTCGTCTCTAGTACTCTTCTAACTCCAAAAACGAACTCTAAAAGTGATGTGGTGTCAAGTGGTATGTGATTCTTCCAAAATGAGTTCGGAACAAGTATATATATGTATCGAGCCGATTCAGGAACTCATGGACCGGAAAAACGAATCTGGAAGTAAAAGGGCTGAGGCGCTCGAGTACCACCCGCTCGAGCGGGGGCGCTCGAGCTGAAGAGGTCGAATGACTCCACGGCTCGAATGGGGCCGCTCGAGTGATAGCACTCGAATGGTGCAAAGGCTCGAATGGGAGCGCTCGAGCTACTCGAGCGCTCAAAATCTTCTGTAAGTCTGGGCGCTCGAGCCCCACTCATGCTCGAGCGGGGGCGCTCGAATAAGTGTACTCGAGTGGTCCTCCTTCTTCTTCAACTAATACTTTTCTTCTCGCGCACTAATACCATTCGTATTTCTTCGATATCTTCTCATCCGGGCATCCGTTTGAGTCGATTCAAAGTCCTACGAACTCCATTTTTTCGCCCTCGATTCACCTATGAGCATCAAAGAGAAAAGTTCATCAATGTATAGAAATAGTACTCAATTGACTCTAAATACTCAATAAAATCGACCAAAACTTGGGCATTTCTAGATACGAATCATGACAATTTCACGCCTAATCAACCCCCCCCCCCCCCAAACTTACCATATTGCTTGTCCTCAAGCAATAAAATAATAAGTCAAGTGAAAATGTTAGGAATGAGTCATAGAACCAAACCATGCAAGTAAATGAACTCGAGCTTCAAAGATCGATCACACATATACTAACTCACCCCCTTCATCATACTCATGCAATAACAACAAGAAACATCAAGATCAAACATGGATGTGCACTCAACGATGTGTTTCACTCCCTCACAAGTGTATATCAATAATTAATAAGGTACTCACTCAATCAATCAATCACACATATCAGCAGCCATAGGCTTGTAAGAGCTCTCAACTTCGACCATACTCTAGAAATCAATGCCGAATCAAAAAGGACTTTTCTCAAGGTTGTAATGTAGGCTCTTTGGACAGGTGGGGAAACTATATGGGTAAGTGACTCAAGTGAATGGAGAATAGAAAATCAAATATCAATACTTCAAGACGAGGATCAAAATACTTCAAACATCTTCATTCAATACACTTTCAATTCCTCCACTTTCAACACTTCAAATTTTTTTTTCTAACTCATTTCAATTTTTCAATCACCACATTTTTTCTCTTTCACATATACATATGAGCTCATTTTTTTTCTTTTGCTCATTCTCAATATTTTTTTTTCTTTCCCACAACTCAAAACTTCATCACACCTTTCTTTTATCACAACTCAACCAACATAATTCCTTATCTCAACTCAACTCAATCCCTCTTCATTCATACTTTTCCTATTCTCCACTCAAATTGGGACAAAAAAGCTTAGGAACTTGGAATAGTGTTCAAATGTGCTAGCAAATGAAATAGGCTTAAGGCTCAAACTGGCTAATAAGGGACAAATATCAATGGTAAGGAAAATTTTGGCTAAGTGACTCAATCAAAACAAAGATGGGCTAAGATCACATTCGGCATATCAAACTAGACTCAATCAAAAAGCAAGAGCACACACAAGTTCTAGCATCTTCTAAGGTGACGACTCACTCACAAACGAAGAGATCAATTCATACATCTTAATCTCAAAAGGCTCAAATCTCACGGCTTTCACACCCATGCTAGTCCTAGTGAATTCTCACTCTCATGACACAAGTACTCAAAAGAAAAATTTGCAAGCATACGAGTTCCCTCTCAAATCAACTCTAACTCCTACACTCACACAATTCAGACTCAGACTCAGACTCAACTTCATAACTCACCAACTCATACTCACACTCAAAGATAGCAATCAACAAGCATAAGAGAATTGATAGGCATGAAATATGTAGTAGCACATCAAAGCAATATCAACTCAATGAGCATCTCAAGGCTCAATATATAACCCAACTCAACTCAAAGAGAGGGTGTGCGCCTGTGCAATATACCTATAAAATATATAAAAAATCCACCCCCCAAACTTTGACCTTGTGAAGCGGTCTAAGTTTGGGGTGGTGGTTACCTCATCCAAATAATTCACTTTCTCTCAACAACTTGGCGCACTCCCTTTTCTCGAGTTGGTCCCTTCAATCTGAATAACTTCATGATACCTTTACTCCTTCGAGACAAGCCTACAAAATAAACTCTCAAGTACGAGGTTAAAACCCACGATTCAACAACACCCTAATAACATAAAAACACTGAAAAATAAATAAAAGTGGGTTGCCTCCCACTCAGCTATTTTTAAGGTCCTCATGCCGGACTAAGCTCAAAGGAGCTTATGGGGCACGATACTCAAAATTACCTCTCTTACTCTCATAAGAGTGGTGGTTG
Organism: Ballota nigra; assembly: GCA_947034835.1. Taxonomy (NCBI): domain Eukaryota; kingdom Viridiplantae; phylum Streptophyta; class Magnoliopsida; order Lamiales; family Lamiaceae; genus Ballota; species Ballota nigra. Next base: position 125,053,922 of record OX344723.1, read on the forward strand.
AATTCCTTTCCTTGATGTCCCTTCATCATGAGTTCTTTTGCTTCCTTCTCATCCCCAAGTGGTGAGGGTCTCAACTTCTTATCACCTTTATCTGGATGAGTCTTACTAAGCAATTTCTTGAGTTTGAACTTTTTCTTCTTAACTCCTCATTTCCTTTCCAACTGGACCACGTCCACACTTTTCACTTCTTCATCCTTCAACTTCTTCCCTTTATCCCTATCAAAGTAATCAAGATCGTAATGCTCATGGGTCAAATTATCAAGTGAAGGACTAACAAAATCATGAATATAAGAAAGATTAGGGATAAGAGGTGTGTCTTTAACACAAGGATCAATGACATCCATGCAATAACAGCTCTCATCCTCTTTTGGGTACTTAATGGCCTCATATAGGGAGATTTTTAACTTTTGATCATCAACTTTCAATGTGATCTTCCCATTCGCCACATCTAACACCATTCCATCCGTCGCTAAGAACGGTCTTCCCAAGATCAAAGGAACGTGCTCATCTTCCTCCATCTCTAGGACCACAAAATCAGCTGGAAACACGTGATCTCCAACTTTAACAAGGACGTCTTCAACCACACCTTGAGGTCGAGTAATAGACCGGTCGGCGAGTTGAAACGTCATCATTGTCGGCTGAAGTTCTCCACCCTCCAACTTCTTGAAAAGCGACAATGGCATCAGATTAATGTTCACTCCAAGGTCGCACAACGCTCCCTTCTTGACTCCATTCCCAATATCACATAAGATAGTGAAACTCCCGGGATCCTTCAACTTCGGGGGAAGCGCCTTGTGCACTAATGCACTCACCTCATGGTTCAGCTGCACCAACTTGGGCTCATCTACTCGCCGTCTCTTCGCTATCAAGTCTTTCAGGAACTTGGCATAATTGGGCATCTGTTCCAAAGCATCATAAAAAGGTATGTTAATATGCAATTGTTTAAAAACATCAAGGAATTTAGCAAACTTTTCATCAAGCTTTTTCTTCATGAAGCGCTGTGGATACGGGACAGGTATCACCGATTTTGGGTACCCCCTATTCGTCTCGCTCGGTCTCCTTCACATTCTTCCTTGCTTCCTTTGTCTTCTTCCACTTTGGGACTCTCTCAACCTCCTCAATTTATTTGCCCTTCAGGGACTCATCCATATCTTTACTTCTCTAAATCCCTTCATCCTCAACCCCTTTCTCAAATTCTACCTCTTCATTCTTTTCTTCTTCTATCTCATCCTCTCCTTTGGACCATCATAGTTGGTCCCACTTCTAAGCTGGATCACCTTGCAATGCTCCTTTAGGTTTCCCTTGGGCATTGAGGGATATTTACCCGACTCTCTTCCCAATGATTTTGCAATCTGGCTCATCTGGTACTCCATCGAAGTGAACCTCCTATTGTTCTCTTGCTGAATTCTATTCAGCTCCACATCTCTCTTCTGGAGTTCTTGATCACGCTGATCACCTTTCTTATGTAACTCTTTCACATCATACTCCAAAGAAGATAATCTTTTGCTTCCTTCTTCCACCTTTTGAAGGATAGTTCTCAACATTTCCTCAGTCGAGGAACCGTCTTCTCATCCCGGGGGTTTTGAACCTGGATCAACACTTGGAGGAACTGTAATTCTGGCCTTCGGATTGGCATATGAGAAATTCTCGTTTTCTCTCCATTGGTTTTGAGGAGGCTGCTGGTCTCCTTGATATCCTTGGTTATTCCTCCATTGATTTTGAGGAGGTTGTGGCCGGGTGGTACAAATGGTTGGCCATAGGAGGGCCTTCCAAAATGATTGCCACCTTGTGGTTACCCGCCTTGATTGTAGTTAAGCCCTCCCATAAAGTTGGTTACCTCTTGCTGAACTGGGGGCTGGTCCACTTTCTCACTCACTGCTACATTCCCTCCAACCAAATTCTGCCCAACCTCAGTGTTACTTATCTTCTCCATCATAGCCATCAACAGCTTCCTCGTCCCTTCACTCTCCTCAATCTGATATGCCCTCTGAAATTCTGGGTCCTCATTCCACTGCACGACATTCGTGACAATATTGTAAATGATCTCTCTACATCTAGTTGTACCATGGTTCAGAAATGCTCCATTAGCACACGCGTTAAGATGGGCTTGACCAGCCTTACTAGCTCCACTATAGAAGAATGCCATTATATCTCCCTCTTTGTACCCGTGCTGCGGGCACTCAATTAACATGTTAGAGTATCTCTCCCACGCTTGACGTAAGTCTTCTCATTGCTTCTGGCGGAAGGAAGAGATCTATATCCTTGCTCTTATGGTTCTAGATGGAGGGTAGAATCGCTCGAGGAACAAACGCTCGAGCTCGGCCCAAGTGGTTACACCTCCCCGTGAGAGCGTGTTATCGTACCACTCCTTTGATATTCCCGTTAAAGAGAATGGGAACAGCCTGAGCCTCTTGGCATCTTCAGATATGCCGTTATAATTGAACATGGATGCGATCATCAGAAAACTCCTCAGATGAGTATGAGGATTCTTCTTCCCAACCTCCCCTTTGAATTGATTCTCGGTAAGTAGCTTTAGAATTCCAGGGGAAATTGAGAAGTTGTATGCCTCTACCGGAGGCAATGCCACTCCATTATAATACCATTGTGGCTGTGCCGCAAACCTTCCTCAAATGGTCATGTTCTGATCGGCGTTCTGAGGAACGGGCTGAGGATAAATAGGTGGTACCAGTACTTGTTGGACTGGTGGTGGTTGATGGTTGATGGACTGGTGGTTGGTTATAAGCAGGAAGTGGAGGATACGGGCATGGTGGATATGGATATGGTGGGTATGGGTAAGGGTAATGTAAGTTGTTTTGTGGGTATGCAGGGTTGTTCTGAGAATGTTGGACAACGTTGTGAGCTGGAATGTTTTGATTGTGTGTACCCGGGTTTTGGCTCTGGCTCTCCCCTGACGGATCTTGATTCTTACTGGTATTCCCTCCAGTGACGTCAACCCGGTCCACTATCTGATTAAACTCATTTGCAGCATCATCCAACTCATTACTGATGTCCATGTTATCGTTTCCTCCTCCAGTAGTGTTTATCCTTCTTGAAAAGGCTCGGTTTCATCTTGCTATTGTCTCAGGATCAAGCTATATTCTCTCTTCGCTCGTATCTCCTTGCGAGCGTGTTTTCATAAACCTGAAACACTAATAAAAGAATAAAAATGCAACTGCCGAACGAGAAAGAATAAAACAAAAAAGTAAAGCACTCACTACTAACTACTAAGCTATCTACAAGTCCTATTCAAATGATATACATCGCCAACGGTGCCATTGACTTGAACCGAAAATACTAACTTTCTACTAGTAGATTCCCCGCAAGCGTACGGGTTCACTGTAGTATAAGTAGGTATAGCGACCAAGTGTATCGTACCTCGGGATGGGTTGTATGCGAATAGATCCCCGAAGATCTACGCGTCGTAGTTAATATGAGTGTATATTTTTGGGTTTTTAAAAAATAATTATTATAAACTAAAACTAAACTAATTATGCTAAAGAACTGAATTGAACTAATTAAATAAGGATTGTATTCAAATATGTGGTGGTAATGCTCAGGATAGGAATTCCTACGTATACTAACGGAGCAGGTACATAATCAAAATAACCGTGACGTGCAAGAAATGACCTAAGTAAAAGATTGTAAGATGAAAGCTCAAGAATTTAAACCCTAATATTTTATCCTAACAATCGACTTCACTAATCCACTAACAAGTTAATAGATAGTGCTTAATTAACGAGACCCTAATTTAACTAAGGTGATGCGGTCATCCTCCCTAGATAAACCGGTAGATTAATTAACCCTTTCTAAACCCTCTCGTTAAGTCTACTAGTTGTTAAAGAGTGATAAGGCCGTCCTCTCTCTAACACTTTTCGAACAAAATTCAAAGGTAAAGTTATGATTGATTTTAAGAATTCATTAATTAAGAGTATTAAAACTAAACATCACGAATTATCCTAATTACGTACCCACATCCTACTTCTACGAGTTCATCCTACCCTTAGCATACAAGGGTTTTAGCCGGACATGGATTTAATGACAACAAAAGCAATTGAAAAAATAACGAACATAAACATGATGATATCAACTAAGTAACTACTAAACATAAACTAGGGTTTAAAGAAAATAAATGCTCAGAACTTAAATTTAATTAATAAAACAAAGTCTCAAGTATTCAATGTCAAAGAGCGACCGAAAATAAATTAAAATCCAAACCGAAACAAGAATTCATAAAGTAAAACCTCGATTACGTAAAAATAAAGCTTGTTCGTCTCTCGTACTCTTCTTACTCCAAAAATAAATTCTAAAAGTGATGTGGTGTCAAGTGGTATGTGATTCTCCTCCAAAATGGGTTCGGAACAAGTATATATAAGCGTCGGGCCAATTCGGGAACTCATGGGCCGGAAAAACGGATCAAAAGGCAAAAGGGCATAGGCGCTCGAGCTGGTCATGCTCGAGCGGAGGCGCTCGAGCTAAACAACTCGAACGGTTTTGGCCGCTCGAGCCATTCCCTTGCTCGAGCGGTGGCGCTCGAGTGAGTGGACTCGAGTGGTCCTCCTTCTTCTTCAACTAATATTTTTCTTCTCGCACACTAATACCATTCGTATTTCTTCGATATCTTCTCATCCGGGCATCCGTTTGAGTCGATTCAAAGTCCTACGAACTCTGTTTTTTGCCCTCGATTCATCTATGAGCATCAAAGAGAAAAATTCATCAATGTGTAGAAATAGTACTCAATTGACTCTAAATACTCAACAAAATCGACCAAAACTTGGGCATTTCTAGCTACGAATCATGACAATTTCACGCCTAATCAGTCCGCTTGGTTGGGAGTGATGATGATAGGGTAATGAAAATTAAAGTGATTAAGGAGTCATTCAAGTAGAGGGTAATGAATGAGGAATCATTTGATAGGTAAATTATAACTCATTTTCAATCTTATTACAATGTATTGATAATACCAAACACTACTAATGGAATCATTCCCATTACCCTATAATCATCACCCCCAACCAAGCGGGCCCTAAATTCAAATCTATGAAACCCGACAGTAAACTGTATTTAAATATTTGCATTCATATAAAATAATAAATTTTCAATACAATTTAAAAGTATTATATTATTTTTAAAATATTACAACACAAATAAAAAAAAATTTAATCATTTTTTTCCCTGCTAGAGTAGAGAATTGAGGAAGTAAGTATGTTTGGTAGTTGTATTGAAATTAAAGAAGATTGGTGAGAGAATATCTTTAGAGAAGTGAGAGCAAGTATTATATATTGGATACAATTATAATTTTAAAGTCGTTTATTTAGTTAAAAAAAAGGAGATTGAGTTTAGAAGTGGGTGGACTTATTAAAATAGTGTGGAAATATAGCTACATTCTATAAAAAAATATTATCTATAAAAATTATCGTATATAATATATTTGATTAATAATTAATAGTTTCCGATTTGTTTTTCTATATATATATAAAAAATATAATTTATTTTTAAAATCTATAAATAATAATAAATATAATGATAATTATAAGCAAAAATCATTTTTACGATGTAATCGTAAAAAAACACACAGACGGAATTAAAGAACAAATGATTAAGACAAATATAACAAAAATAAGTATCTCGGGTAATGAAGAAATATATATTTTTAAGGACTACATAATTAAGGACATTAATTTTTAAAAATCACCATCCCAAGTAAACCCAAATTGAACTATGCTACATGACCAATTGGACTGAATTCGATTTGAAATTTGAGCTAATTGACCCGATTTGATATGACTGGGGGCTAAATTTGGGTCCATTTTGGGTTAATTATGGCTGGCTGTGCCTAACTTTGCAACTCTTTAAAATTACAATCCTTACATTGCTAGCCTCAAAGTTACGATATTTAAAAAATATTTTCAGAATATTAACTCTCTTCCTAAGGATTGAGTGATAGACATTAACTCTTTGAGCATATATTTTATTTGATTGGGTTGAAGGGAAAAAAAGAGGATTGTAACTCTCCGGTCTAAAAAATTAAGGATTGTAACTTTAGAGTTGACAATTTAAGGACAATAATTTTTAAAAGTAGCGAATCTATGCCACATCAACCTGAATCAGTTAAAATTTGGTCTAAATTCAACCTGAATTTAAGTCAATCATGCCAATAAGTCAGAATTTCAGGCCAATTAGTCTGATTTGTTTTGATCCAAGCTGATTTGGCCTCACAAAGATTGAAAGTCCTAATTTTTCTACAGCCCCTTAGTTATCCTTACAAAAAATATTCTTGTTTCGACATTAATATCATTATACTTCAAAAAAAAAAAATTATACACAATACAACAATTATAATAAATTTAAACCAAGCTTTAGTTAGACGAATTATGCTATGATCAGTGCTACCAATAAACACGTATTCATAATAAATCGAGAAAATTCTTTTGTTCTGAAATACTCCAAACATGATAAAATATGATTCTTCTCGGAAAAAAATAGTGCGCTAAAAACAAAAAAAAAATGAAAAATAATCAGAGTATTACTTAAGGTGTAGATAATTATGACTTTCCTCATAAATATATCCAATTTTTTTTAAATAAAAATTGCTATAACAATTAGTAAAATTAATTTGTATTGATGAAAAATAACTACAATTTGATTTATTTAAATATATCTAAATTTTGCATGGATGTCATTTTCATAACCAAAATTTTAATATAATCATTAATATTTTTTTTTATACTTTACAAATGTCAAAAAAATTCTAACAATGATTTATCACAATTTTGTTAATACAATCTTTTTTAATTATAGGGTATTTTTGGTTCAAGTTGCTTGGGATTAGGAAAATCCGAATTGAAAAATTCATGAAAAATAAATTTGACTTTTGTGTTTATAAAATGTAGTAGAGTAAGTTTGAGAAGAATATAGTGAAAAAGTAGGAGATAAAAATATTATTATATTGAGAAAAATAAAGTGTAAGTGATTGGTAAAAGAAAAGGCATGAGAGATGTAACAAAGTATAGGTGTTATAGGTTAGGATTTTGATGAATTTTGAAATCTTGTTTGTAAAACTCGAAACAAACATAGTTTGGTTTGTGTAATCCTCAAACTGGATCTTGGAGGCTTAAACCAAACCAAACATAACATGAACAAATATTTATTTCATTTATAAAATACATATTTATAAATAATAACATATTACTTTATACTTCTTACAATCTACTCATCTTAATCAAATAATGTGTTTGATATAAATTGTACTCATTTATCCCCTATTAAATTTTACATGTTGTTGGACGCACTTTTAATTTTTATTGTTTTTACTGAAAAGTGGGTTTTTAAGAGTTTCATATCAATATAAAATGATATTTTTGTGTAGAGCTGTCAAAACGGGTCAGCGGGGTGGGGCTAGCTAAAACCCGCAAAAATTCATCTTTTGGCGGGACGGGCTAGAAATTGACGGGCTGCGAGTTTTGGCGTACCAACCCACTTTTAATTTTTTAATATATTTTTTTAAATTTAGAAAATATAATCTAAAAGCTATAATACATAAAATTTATCAAAATCAAATGTAATCAAATAATTTATCTTGATAACTATTACTATAAAAGTATTTAAAAAAATTATTTTACGAATAAAGTTCATTATTCTTAATCAAAAAAAATAATTTTCTATGAATTGAAGTTTACAATATATTAACGATAATAATTCATAAAACATATTCCTACAATTTAAATTCATCACCTATAAACATAAATTTTACAAAATAGTCCTAAAAATGATACTATAATAGTTGACAATGTACAAAAAATATAAAATTTTATTTTTAAAGAATAAACCTTTTCTAAGCGGGTCGACTCGCCCCAATCCGCCAAAGCTCGCTGCCCAAACGGTTCAACCTATTTAGTCCCGCTTCTAAACGGGCTAGGAAATTCTTAATCCAATCCACATTTTAAGTATGGCGGGGCGGGCCAGCCCAACCCACTTTGACAACTCTAATTTTGAGGGAGTGTTATTTTCATTTTAGTGGTGTGAAGATTATTGTGAGACGGACGAAAAAAGAAAGTGTGAAGTTCATTGTGGGATGGAGGAAGTATATATAATTTGAACCAGTACAATCATTTACAATATAATATTGGATAACCACTCAGAGCATTAGAATGTGCATCTCCTAATCAATAATGACAAAGTATAGAGTGAAACTGGTTTATGCATAAATCACTGAAGGATATTAGTTGTTTTCATTGAAGAGTATTAGTTGTATTTACTGAAGAGTATTACTGATTTACACTAAAGAGTCTTAGTTATTCAGTGAAAATGAACTATGACTTTTCAGTGTAAACCGGTAATATTCTTCAGTAAAAACATCTAATACCCTGCAATGATTCATATATAAACCAATTTTACTCTATACATACTCATAAATAATTATAATATCAACAGGACAACTCAGAATATAATTATTCACTCCGTCCCACTACTATCACACTTATTTTATTTGGACATCTCACAACTACTTTTACACTCCTAAAAATGAAATAATTCCCTCTTATAAAAGTTAATAAAGTGAAAAATATTATTCCCTCCGTCCCAAGTAAGTTTTCCACTTTTCTTTTTAAATCATTCCACAATAATAAAAAAATATAAATTAAGTACCATTAATTATAAATTACGTCAGATCAAACATATTATACTATTAGTTGATAAGAAAAATACATAACGGTTTAGTAACTTTCAAAAAATAATTTAATATTTCAAATCAAAAAATATTTAAAGTATATAATGGTTTAGTAACTTTAAAAAAACAATTTAATATTTAAAGTATATATTTGTCGTGCATATGAAAAAAAAAATATGTTGCTTATTTTGAAATTTAAATTGATCCCGCCTCATATTTACATGAAGCATGAAAAAACTAAATAATTGGTAATTAAGTTCAAAAAAGTTTGATAGTTTATGTGTATTGTATCTCAATTACCCCCATATCTGTGAAAGAAATAATGTAAAGAAAGAAAGAATACTATCCCATCATATATGTTAAGTTCTCTTATATAATGATGATCCGCTAAGAGGCAAAACAATAAATCTATAACAAATTAAATTCAACTTAATTGACATCGAATTTCTTTCACTGATTAGTAAATAATATGAGTGAATAACTTAGGAATAAGTATGAATAACTATTTTTTGGAAAAATATTGTATAAAGATAGTTCATGATAAGCTTATCATTAAAATATATTAAAATATCGAATATTTGACCAGATGTTCTCATCAAGAATATCATTAATCTGGGTTGGTAGTATTATATTGTAATTATTGTAAATTAATTTTCTTAAATCCAAATTAATGATACTCCTGATCAAATATTCAATACTTTAAAATATTTTCATGATAAGCTTATCGTAAACCATTTTCATATAAAACTTACTCCTATTATTTATTTTTGTGGTAACATCCTTAAGTATCTTAAATTTATCGCCAAATTTACATGGTTCTTTAACAATGATTGTACCTTAATAGTAGGAGTTATAACATGAGAATAATATTTCATCATTAATGTGAATTGAAATCTCAATTTCTCTTCGTACTTAATTATAGAAGTGGTGATTTCATATTCATTCACCAAATCAAAGCTTACCAAAAAATTAAAATTTTAACACAGCAACTTACGTTTACTCATCATGGTTGGAGTTATTATTTATTAATTATTTATCAAGTATGCATATCATTAATTAGATTAGTTCTAGTGTGCACTTGAGTGCATAGTATGTACTTAGATTTAAAAAAAAAAATTCAAGCAAAAATCAACAATATTTCAAGAAGTAATCAGTAATAACCCAAGAAGGCATAAGTAATACCCCAACTGTAAAAAAATACACACTTCGGTGTGTTTGTGTGTATTATAAAAAAATCAAAATTGAAGTTAAAATTGAGCTTAATATCCAAGTGCATGCTATACACTTGGATGCACCCTAAAATTTGTCCATTAATTATTGACCGAATCATCATGTCCTTGATTAAAGGAGTACAAACTTTATAAAGAAATATTCAGTAAATTGAAATTTAAATTAGATGTTGACTTTGGATATACCTTAACTAAAAAATATATTATTTAAGGTATATTAATCAACTCATTTTAACATATGTGAACTAATCAATCAATTTTTAATATTAATTAAATGAAATTAACAACTCTTTTAATGTAATTATTTTTAGAAATACATATATTTACATCAATATTTTTATGTTAATTTATATTTTAAAGCAAAACTAAAAATAAATTGTTTAAAGAATAATCCAAAAGATAATTTGTATCCACAAGAATTGTTAACGAATTCCATTGTAGCAGTTCGAATCGAAGCTACCAAACGAATTCCATTGGAATAAGTTGTGAAATATTAAATTAGATAAACTTAATAAATAAGAAAGATCATTAGAGAGAAAAGAGTGTAGAGATGAAAGAGAAATGGACTACTGTTTTTTAATCCTTCCCAATTCCCATTCCACCATCTAGAGCCATAGCTAATAATAAGACCACATACTAATTTATAAAACATACAATCGTAGAATTGAAAAAGAAATACGCATATACTTAAAAGAACTTAAATAAAAGTTATGCTATGAAATACAGCCACTTCATCATCACCATTCAAAGTCATCTTTTTTCTTCTTTCTAAAAAACTTTGTAATTCCACCATTAATTACCACATATTTAGTGATTTCATTCTTTAGATCCGTTTTCTTTTCACAATAACATCCGTAATTCACTTTTCTCTAAATTAGAAACATCCAGTCACATAAAAAAAAGTTTGAATCCAAAATTCAAGAAAAAATTCAAGTTCGAATTATTGCATCGATTATAATTTAAGCATGTAAATAATGGTCATATCTTTTAGTATCACGAAGAATTTTTCTGCAATGGGAGAGATTACTCCACCGAGATTGTATACTTCTCTAAAGTTGAGACACTCCATCATTGGGGGTTAGAAGAAAAATATTATTCATCATGGTAACAAATACTAACAATCAAGATTTAATATTAAAAAAAACAATAATATATATGTGCAAAATACAAATAAGAAAATCAAATCTAAAGATATTAGATAAATCTGTCCAATATTCATACAATTGCACAAAAAGTTGACGATGCAATCAACTGATAACAATGGAGAAAGCAAGACGTGATTGAGAACTCAATAATAAAGCAATATAAATAGGGAAAAAAAATATTGAAACGGTTCCTAATTATATGCCAATTAGGAAAAAAAATTAAGTTCCAATTTACCATACTTGTTATCAATCAAAAATGAACGGTGATGATAAGATTAAAAATCAATGATCAAGGGCTCACAATTGTTCCCGTCAAAAACTATATATAGCATGGTTAGTGCTATTATATATTATAGATTATAGATAGATATACAAAATTATGTTTGTAATGGTTGGATTAGGATGATTTTCTCAAGATTTATTATAATACAAAATAAAATAAATAATCACATTTACATATCCTACATAACATAATTTTTGGATCATAATATTTACAATGAGGGCGATTTTGACTATAAATTAGTTATCTAAAATATTGGTAAACCTTATGTTTGACAACAATCAAATTTTTACTTGCGTTTTATTTGTAGCAAAAAGGCGAAGCCCTCGCCCCCAGGGCCCCCACCCCCTGGCCCGACAGGATTGGGTGGAGGAAGTAAATCATGGTGACTCAGCGGCCCATTAGGTGGGAGGACCAGTGTACTTGCGTTTTCTTGTTCCTCTTTTAAATTGTAGGAGTACATTACACAATTTTAGTGTTTAATTTCAATATAAGACATTACCAAATCTCTCAGGTTTTAAAATATTTTTTGTAGTATAAGATAATAAAAAGTGATACACTTTATATCAAAAAGTAATATAATTTCTATTGAAAAGTGAATATAATCTTACCGTGAGACGGTCTCACAAGAATCTCTTTTTGGGATCATATAATGAATAAATTTTGGAAATAATATTATGATTCTCGAATATCAAAGAACCTTAAAATATTTTTATAATATAAATTTAAGATGTGTATATTGAGTACCGTACACTATTAACACTATTGTTGGAAAGAAGTAATATTAATATTGCAAGATCTAACATTGTTTCTTGTAAAAACTACTCCCCCGTCTCTTAGAACCCCACACATATTGAAATGCACGGTTTTTTAAAAGAAGAAAATGAGTATGTGAATATAGAGTTGAATAAATTAAATAATAATATTTTAATAATTTATTTATTTTTATAAGAGATATAGCTTAATAATGTACGGTGTACAACATAATATCTACTCTACAATCAATTATTTGATATAGTAAATATATGATCAATATAATTAAAAACGTATCCCATGGAATCACAAAAGCATATGAGATGTTAGACAATAATCACATGAACATAAACTGTGAACATACAAATTTATACCAATCGGTGAATCATGTGATCATTTTTCTTTAGAAAAATGACCTGAAATAGTTTTATTTTTTTCATAGTATATACGCAATAGTCAAATGAATTCCCTGATTTTTGATAATAATGATCAGAGAATAGGATAACCGTTAACAAAATATTATTACAAATCAAAATTGTATTTTATAAAGACTTGATTATTCTTGTCAAACGTCTAAACTTCAACATAAGCCACATAATTGATTATTTCCTCATTGATTTATAGTAAAACTTATTACTATCAATCAAATTCTTTGAATTATCAAAATAAGAGATACTCTTCATCTTTTCTGGTGTCATTTGGCTTATTATAGTGGAAAATAACTTTACAGAGATGAATAAACAATTACTTTGGTGCACACTCCTCTTCTAGCGATAGAACAATGACTATTTCCATAGTATTTAAATTTACAAATAAAATCTAAATTCCACATAAATCTAAATCAATTAAACATTATTATCCCTTAAAATTAGGGATTAATGTATTTTGTTCTAAATATATAAAAGAATAAAATGAAAAATTCACTGCCAAAATTGATTTCTCTCATGAACCAATAATGTATTTTTGTTGTAGATATCTCTGTTTTCCATTTTCACTGTGATTCTGTAACATCAGCGGAGAGGAGACAAAATACCCGCTGAAAGGAGATGAATATTTGTTGTGCAAATGATATGCTATTACCCTATATGTATGACTGGACGAATCTGATAGGGAGACCTTAAAAAAAACATTGCACATAGGAAGGCACTAAGATGACAGAACAAAGATGATTTCAAAGGACTATATATACTAAATAAATGGTTAAAGTATTTAATTGGGAATTGATGGAGAAAGAAATAAAGGCTTGCAAAATTAACGGGATCAAGATCAATCTCAGCATGAGAAAAGGCGATAGAGAAATATGCAAATTTAATGTAGGATTTGGAGATGATCATGTTGGAGAAATTGGTTTAAATTATTTAATTTGTCTTTAATTGAGGATTACAATTATTTAGTTTGTAAATTTTATTTTTCCCGATCACTTGTAGTCATCGTTGGTGCACATACAAACCAACAGATCATGTGAGATTGATCAAAATAGTCATTGTTGGAGTTATACGTGAAAGTATGCTTTTACTTTGTATAACTCGTGTATCAAACACTCGTTTTATGAGAATAATTCTTTTATCGCATTTGCTTTAGATATGATTGAATGTTGAATATTTATTGCAAACCGTTCAATATATGGTACTAGTTACATTGTAGTTAATGTGGTGATACCCGATCACGGAAGCCAACATTAACTGTTTCCTTGTAACTAAACGTACATTTTCACGACCTAGGTGGAATTGAACAATCCGCCGTGAAAGGTCGATGTGTAAGGCTCAGATTGGTCTGTCTTGACTAAGAGATTGCACTAGCACATTTAGTATGTGTTGAAGAGGACCTACAACGAGGATAAATTCTTCTGTTCTGAAATGTGAAGAATTAGACCTCAGTGGTTGTTGATTTCTTAATCTCCGTCACTTAAATAGGACCGTGTGTGCTTAATGGTTACTGCTTTGATTCATGATAGGTGAGAATCATTGTGACTTCGAACTTTGTGTCTTGGGCAATAATATTAATCATACGACGGTTGCTAAGATTTAATACGGAGAAACGCGTGCGAGTACGGCTCGTGTGATTAGTCCCCTTGGTGGGCTCAGAAGTTTTATCGTACCAAATCTTGCAAGTGAAGAATTAGTTTCTTCGGTACGGATAATAATGTTGAGTTGTCTTTACTCCAAGGTGAAATATATTAATTAATTTAGAGCTATTCAGAAGCTTGATTAATTAATGGACTTGATAATCTTAAACGCGGGAAATAATAACCGGGAGCCCATATTATCGTAATATGGATTAAGATGGATAGTGCAATATTAATTTATTAGTGGTAATAATTAATATTAATGGACTGAATTATATTGGGGCTCAATATTGAAATTCAGAAGTCCATTAGGAGGTCCAATCTTAATTCTCCTTAAAGGCCCCTCAAATAGCCCAATAATGATAAGGTGATTAAAATAAAAAGAAAATAAATATGCTGATTTTTTCTTATATTTTTCGAAAATAGTAATATTAGGAGAGAAAAGATTTTGTTGATTTTCTTGGAAAGATATTATGGAAGATAAGTATTCTTGGAATACAAGTTTATCTCATATATTCAAGAAGATCCAAATCTTATGCTTAGATCCTCATAATTTTCGAAAAATACCCTATTGTAAGAAGTGTGAGATTTTTGTGGAATATTTTATTTTGGAGAAAAGAATATATGAGATATATTCAAGATTTCTTAGAGCCTAAGAAATGATTTTCTCCAAGGCCCAAAAACCCACTAAATTTCGGCCACTCATGCTTATAAATAGGGGATGATTATTTCATCCTCAAGTACATAATTTCATGTGTTGGAAAAATCAAAAGCATAGATATTTTTCTTTTTCCTTAGTTATTTAAATTGTTCGATAGCATCTCCCACCTGTGATTGAACAAGGCGAAAAGGGAAATACTTGAGAAGGCTTTTGGGTTGATAAAGCGAGATCGTAATCGTCCCGTTTATTCAAAGGTCAAGTCTACAAGAGATACGTAAGTCGCAAATTATCTTGATTAATTCCGCCTAGATTATATGTGAATTAATTCAACATGCATGATGATAAATTAGATGTTGGAATTATTATTTGAATTAATTAAGATTAATTCATGCTAGTAATAATTGTATTTAAATTCGTATTTAAATTTCATTCCGAATAGATTCCAGACACCCCTATTTTTCCAACAGTCATATATTCTTTAAATAAAATAGATGGTTCAGATTGATCAAGAAAAATAAATCAATGGCCAGAAAAAGGTGCGGGAAACCTAAAAAAGGAAGGTTATGGTGTATTATATATTTGAGGGAATAAAAAACATCAAGGATATCCTAAATTTGACCAAATACACTTTCATTTAAAAAAAAAATTGCGCGTGAATATTTTTTATTAACGAACTAATGCAAAAAATTTACAATTCGTTGACTTGATGAAATTACGGCTACTTACTGAAGTAAGAAATATAGTCACCAAATCTAATGGAAACATTTGAACAAAAAACAATGAAAAAAAAATTAAATATACTGTTTTTTTATTAACACACAAATTTACAGTTTTTTTTATTTACATTTTGATATTCTCATTTTAATCATCACATAAACAATAAAAAGATTATCTAAATTATACATTTTAATTAATATACATTAATATTATAAAATAAAGAACTAAAGAAAAAAATTGATGGCAGATTATTAACTTTTTTAAGATATCAAAACAATACAACAACTAATTCAAATCAATTGACTGTGTATAACGAACTACACACTAAATTATGAAAACAAAGACATAATTTCCATGAACCACAACTACACAAAATCCACCTATACAACACCCGAAAAAAAAACTATCACATATCAATAGCAAACTCAAACCAATATATAGGAGAACTAAACTGTAACGGTCGCCAATTTAAGGTAGGAAAACAAACCAAAAAAAAGGTATACCAACACTACCAAAGCATAAACATAAATTCAAGGATTTAATATAATACTATAGATAAATACACGAATTTAATTCAATACCATATCAAACACAATTACAGATCCAACGACACATAATGGAAGAAACGAAAACGATTAACGACCAAGACAGTTTGGAGCCAAAACTATATATGGGAATCCTGACTCTATTATATATGTATGATTTATACACCATCCTATTGTTTCATGGTATGAGATGGTCTCACCTAAGACCTACTCCAATTTAGGGGACGCTTGGTTAACAACTCTTCAATGGTAATGAGAATGAGTTTAAAAATTTGTGTAAGTATTAGGGCACATTAGAATAAAATCATTATCTCTCCTCCTAAATAAGGTAATCAATACTCCATTTTGATTATCCTATTTCCCTTCTACAATCCTCCTCCTCAATCATTCCCTTATTCCTCCACCAACAACCACCAACAAATATTTCTTGTCCACTTCTATTCCAAAATTAGGCATGCCACTAGCAATGCAACCACCATTGGAACCATCATTTCCTTAATATATCATTTTTATTATGGGGGCATAGGACCGATAAAAAAAAAGTTAGGGGGCATAGGCGGAAAATAAATTTTCATTTCCATTACTATTGAAGTACTTTTAACCAAGCGCCCCCTTAATTTGTACACAAATTGTGTGTTGATGAAACTAGTAATCTCGCCCTTGTAGCTGATCCAATCCGAGACTGCTAATTTTACTCGATTCTTGGTAAATGTAATTTTTTTAATAAGTCATAAAAGACATGTATTGTAATATACTATTAAGTGTGCACCTCAAGAATTGGTAACCCATATTTTTTTAATGTTAATTTGATTAACATTATGAAAATAATAGGAACAAAATAGGGTTATATATGCGCATATTATGTACCTAATTTATATACTAAATTATAGAACTGAGTAAAAAAAATCTCATCCAATGTCCCTGTGCAGAATTATACATTAAGACGTATGTAAACTGTCGAGTTTGCCCTCCAGTATTTTTGTATTTAGATGGTCTTACCCCCAACATATGTGTATTTACATGATGTCATTCAACTATTATACAAATGAAAACTTAATCTCAAGTATATATGTGTATTTAAATTCTCCATGGATGAATCTCAATTTTAATCAGTTTTTCGTCTTCTTAATTAGAGATTGAAGTCGAGCCTATTCACCCCCACTTGGAATTTTTTCAACCGATGATTTAACACTCGCATAACAGGTCACGTGATCTCACAATTTTTTCGGTATAAAACTCTATAATCTTCATTTTTTCCATTTCAAATATTTGCCTTGTGAAAATTTATATGTGGTATAATGAGTGTTCTTGTTCAATTGATGTTTGGTTTACTCATTTACTTTTTTTCATTTGAAATATTTGCTTGGTATCATTGTGCCGGACGCAGGATTTTTGTTCAGTGGGGTCCAACTAATTTAATAATATATAATCATGTTATAAAAAAATAACAATTTTGACAAAGTCAATATATTACATTATCGATGACAAATATTCAAAATAAATCATTCAATTACAACAATTCTCTTCTATTTCTCATACTTTGGAATCGTTGCATAATAGCTTCATTGCTGACATTTTGAAATACATTCCTTTCAATATATGTTACCAAACAATCATTCAAAAGTGTATCACTCATCCGGTTCCGAAGTGAACTTTTAACAATCTTCATTGCCGAAAAAGCTCTTTCCACGGTGGCAGTGGCAACTGGTAAGATCAATGTTAGCTTAATTAATAGAAAAACCAATGGAAAAATAATATGCTTTCTTGTGGTGACCATCATTTGAGAAAGCCCACCAATTCCTTTCACTTCAGCAAATTTTCCATCCAAATGTACATCAAAAATAAAATTCTCAAGTTGACTTTCAAGTTCATAAAGAGAAACCCCAGAAAATTCAGAAGGATAAAATTCTGCAAGACGAAGAAGCATCTTTTTGTCAAAGGCAGGAAATGAATCTCAAGGATCAAAACATGTCATGCATAAAAGTAACTCTGTGTTCACTTCATCAAAGCGACGATCTAGCTATTGATCTTGCTTGTCAATCATAGAACTAAATAACTCAACTCGATAGTAGTGATAATTAGTCATATTTTCTCCACGTCTTGACCTTCCTCGAGGTGCGAGAAAAATGTAGTTTCGGTCCCACAAGTCACGGTGATTCACGTTTTTGGTCCTAATAGTCTTCAGTTTGGTCCTATTCGCCAAAAATCAAGCACTTTAGGTCCCAATTTCACCAACTAACGGAAAAAATGGATAGAACACCCACATGCAACTCACGTGCTCCGTTAGTTTAATTGAAATAATAAAAAAAAGTTAAATATAAAAAGGTAAAAACACAAAACGGGGATATCCCCTTTCAGCCCCAAACAAAATTTTAACCCTAATTTGAATACGAATCCTCAAATTGGCGCACAAAATCACAGAAATCTTGTTCGAATCCTCAAATCGGCGTATCCCCACCAGCAACCAAAGCTCGTTCATTTGTTAATTCGACCAGAATTGAAGCCCACAAAGTCGACAAAGCAAACAATGTCCTCCATGAGAAAGCCCACGAAGTCGACGAATCGGTGGCAGAAATTGGAGCTCAGCTGCGAAGAAAACATCTCGTTCAATTTGGAGCCACCGACTATGGTAAGTTAAAGAATTTAGTTTGAATTTAGTTATTTTGTTTTGAATTTAGTCAAAATCGATTTTCAAAATTTTGAAATTAAGGCAATTCGCTGAAATTTGGGCAATTCGTGAAATTAGGGCTATTTGTGAAGTTAGGTAAAATTGGGCATAACTATTTCGTGAAATTAGGGCTATTTGTGCATACATGAGGGTTTTTTCGAATTAGGGCATAAATTTGTGAAATTAGGGTTATTTATTCTTCGAATTTGTGCATAAATGAGTGTTTTTTTTACTGTAGGGAGGTGCCCAACAATTTATAAAATTAAATATCATCATGGAGGTTTATTGGATGAGAATTTTGAATATGTTGGAGGCACAATCAGTGCATTTGATTTTGTTGACACTGGTAGGGTAAACATGAAGTATTTGGATGATTTATCTAGTCAACTAGGGTATAATGGTTATAAGGTGTATTATTCCATGAACAAAGATGGAAAACTTCAGGCTGTTGATGGATGGTTTGATATTGAAAGAATTTTCAAATATGTAATAAACAAGGTAGCTCATTTGTATTTGGATGCAATTAGAGATGAGGTTGACAGTGAAAATGGGGATATAGAAGGGGAGGTGGAGTACTTTCATGATGGAGTGGTAGAGGAAACTGATATCAATGTCCAAATGGTAGATGAATTGAGAGTAGAGGAAAGTGATATCAATGTCCAAATGGTAGATGAATTGAGAGGGGAGGAAACTGATATCAATGTCCAAATGGTAGATGAATTGAGAGGGGAGAAAATTCAGACTAATGTTAGTGCTAGTCAGAGAGTACAACAGAGAGCACAATTGTCCTAGACAGTATCATGTCTAGAAAATTCAGACTAATGCTAGTGCTAGTCAGAGTGTTAGTACTCTGTTTTGTTTTAAATTATGCATTTGTGATGCACTTGTAGTACTCTGTTTTCTTAGACCTTGAATAGTTATTTGTGATGCTTTATGGATGCAATTTCTTTATATTGGGCAGTGGATTTGAGCTTACATTTAGAATATTAAAATACCATTACATTGCATCAATACATAGGGAACCCAATACATAACTTGGAAAACCAGTAGGTGCCCTACATTCTAAACATAAATTCTATGCATCAACTTGAAGATAGTTGGTGCCCAAGATAAAATTATAACAATGAAAAGGATAACTTTCAGTTGTTTGAGTTGTGAAAGTTGTTCTGCCATATGCATCATCTCATTCTTCAGTACTTCAGCCATTTCAATAATTTTTCCCGGCTATTGTTGCATCCTTTAGCTTCTGTGTAAGTTCCACGTTCTCAGGCATTAGAGAGTCGATTCTCCTCATCATTCCTGGGAACATGCCTTGCCCAGCCACTTCATGTTCATCTGCTCAAACAAAGAAATTGCATCCACCAGTGCTCATTGAGTCACTACAGTTATGAAATAGTCTACCTTTGCTCTTTGGCCTTTGAGATACATATGTGGCCGCAGGTTTGCCACAATAGCACACAAGTTGGTGTTGACATCTTTGTGTTGAAGAAGATGATGATGACATTGCTTTTTTACTCATTTTTTTCTCTCTTTCTCTCTATGAAGATTGTGTTTGCTATGAATTTTGGTTGCAAATTAGGGTATATAACATATATATATAATAGCCGTGGGTGAGAAATGGCACAAAAAATTAGGTGGTTTCCCTCCAAAATGGTCAAAATTGGAGTTATTAGTGTGAAAATCGAATGGGACCAAAACTGCTACTTAACGGAGCTGACATAATTTCTAACGTTGGGACCTAAAATGCTTGATTTTTTGCCAATGGGACCAAACTGAAGACTATTGGGACCAAAAACGTGAATCACCGTGACCTGTGGGACTGAAACTGCATTTTTCTCCTCGAGGTGCATATAAATCTTCCATGACCACTACATCTATCCCATGTTTGCCACAAAAATCTGAAGTTCAGTTAACAAACTCTCCCAACCATCATCCCTCATTGCTTGCAAACAGGCTTTTGATACCTTTACAAGATTCATTGCATTAATAATATCTTGATCCTTCCTCTGTAGAACTTGTGATAAATCATGTGTGATCCCCAAAATCTTTCTCATAAGATGTAAGACAAAGATAAACTCAAATTTATTCACAATCACTAACAAATCAAATGCTTCGGCCCTTTGAGAACTATCATTGCCCTTCTTCTCAACATACAGAAGAACATCAACAAGTGAAGAAAATAAATGCATCAAATTTAAGAGAGTACCATAGTGAGAACTCCAATAGGTGTCTCCCGGTCACTTCATTGTCATCTCTTGATTTAATACACATCCAGTCTTGATTTCATTAGTTGCAATCCCTTCAATTATTTTTTCCCTTTGTGTCTCTCTGAGGATATCCTTGCGCTTACAAGAACCTCCAACAACATTAAATTCATCAAACCATGATGCAACAAATTTATATTTCCGATTTCCATCTATTGTTTGAGGAAAATCATGCTCATGTGGTTGATAAGAACCTTTTAATAAATAAGATCTACGCACCTGTTCAATTAAATTAGGTGGGTAACTCATTATGTTAGGTCGTAATCCTGGATCACTTGAAAGATTTTCCAAATCAACCTCAAAGCTCTTATCCTTTCTCGATGGTAGTTGAGGGTGAACAATAGGGGCATTTACCGAAGAAGAAGATGTCTCCACGATAAATTGTGTTTGTTTATAATATCGCTCCATTATCTACCATAAATATATTAAAATTAGAATAATACAACATTAAAATAAACCAACTATTAAGAATTCAAGTAACTACTACAATCAAATATTTAATGACATAACAAAAAAATCACAATGTCTAAATTTTGCATTAACATAATTTTCTATTAAGTCAATAAAATAAAACCCTAGAATTTGATAATTTAAGAGAATCAAAAGAAATATTAATTGTGAGTTTATTATAAATACACTACCTTAATATTTTCAAAATTTGGTGTTTCTAATTCAATTGCATTTAGATTTATGTGAATTAAATATGCCCCAAATTCTAAATAAGACAATTTTATCCATATTAGCCAAACTAGTGATTGTAAAACCCGTGCTTCGCACGGCCGTAATTTGTTACACTATTTAAACTATAATAATTACCAAATTCTAATAATAAAATTAAAAAAATCTACAAAAAATTTAAAAAAATACACCTAAATTTTTTCTTTGACTCAAATTAACGATACTTCTCATTAAATTTTTCATATTGCATTTATAATATTCATACTTTAAAACAGTTTTATGATAAGTTTACCATTAACCAATTTCATATAAAATTTACTCCTGCAATAGGATATAAATTGGACATGTCACACTAACATTTCAATGTAGGTGTATTTAAATATGCATTATCTAGTTCCACAAGACAATATCTCACAATTTTAAGCTATATTTTAAATACTTTAAACAATAATCTACAATATAACATTTTTTAAAATAATACATTTTCTTTTAAAAAGAACAAAAATTAAATGTCAAGATCAAACACATAAGAATAATTTATGATTTATTAAATATTTGTAAAAATTAATTTTATTGATTAAAAGAATGAGATCACACTCTAAAAATAATTAAAAAACGGTAATCACTTTTTATTAAACTACAATCCCTACCCGCACTTCACGTGGGAATCATTTTCATTACTTAAATTTTAATATAACCCCTTATATTTTTTTTATGTTTAGCAAATGTCACAATTTCTTTGGGCAATGGTTTATCACAATTTTTTAATACAACCTTTTTTTATTATACGTAAGTGTAATATGAAAAAATATTTTTTTTTGAAGTAGGTCTTGCATGAGATGTATTATAAGTTGAGTATGACGTATTAACACTTTAGAAGAGATGTGTTTTATTTTGCTCTAGTTTGTGAACCGTCTCACCGTGAGACCATCTCACACAAGTTTTTTTCTTATTTTTATTTTATAATTCTTACCACCAACTCATTTTAATCAAATGATGTGTCTTATATAAATCATAAATATAACCTAAACCTGTAAAATTTAAAATTACTTATAATATAATATTTAATAACTACAAAAGGCATTAGAATATGCATCTTCTATGATCAATAGTTATAAGTTATAACACAAATTACTAATAAAGTTATAGTAATAACTGAACACTCTCAAATATATACTTATGTGAAATGTTTCATTATTTTTTGTAAAACATAGCAATACACAAAAGACCCAAACAATTGACATTAATTTTTTTAATAATTAATGATAAGTTTTTTTATAATTGATTTGATACAATATATATATATGTATGTATAGTATTTCATATCATTATGCATGAAATCAAATCTCTAACACATATTTAAACATTAACATCCACGTAAAATAATAAATATTTGATAAATTAACAAAATATTATACTTTTGTTGAAATTGATTAAAAAAAAAAAAAGAACCAACAAATGGACTTAATTAAAAAAATCCAATCAAGTAGGCAAATGATTTTTTAAAGACCATAACTTGAGGGTGACAAAATGAGGAATGTAACTCTTCGAGCTTGCAAAATGAAGATCATAACTCTTCAAGATAGCAATTAAAGGACAATAACTTTTAAAAATAACAAATTCGCCCAAATCGGTTTGAACCAACCCAAACCAAACTCAAATTCAACCGGAATTCAAGCCAATTAGCCCGACTTTGTTTTAGTTTTTAACCTCAATTCGTGACTTTAAAATTATTGTTCTTAAATTAACCGCCTGGAGAGTTAACATCCTAATTTTGCCACTACCCTTAAGTTACAGTCCTTAAAAAATTATTTCCTATCAAGAACACAATCTTGGTACACAAACAACAAAAATCATTTTTACTCTGATATCAATATCATTATACTTGTTAAAAATAATTTAATCATCTTTACAAAATCCAACACTCTATCAAATTTAAACCAAACTTTGGTGAGTAGAAGCATGCACAGATTCGTGCCACCAATAAACATGTATCGATAAGAAATTGGACAAAATATCCAGTACTTCAATATAATAAAATTCAATTCATCTCCAAAAAAGATTACACCCGACACTGGTATACACTAAAAACCTGAAGTTTACAGTTCAGTAAAGAAAAAAAAAGACATTCTTCCAAAAGAAATATAATCTCAACAAAAAGCCATACTTTAAACATTATAACATTTCATATAAAGTCTAGTAATTTCACCAACATTATTGGTTCTAATTTTCCTTCAACATAATTTTTCAATAATATTTGGAGAGAAACTTAATTTCCTATGCATGTTCTAATATTTATTTTTCATCATTCAAATAGAAACTAATAAAAGAATATAGTAAAAAGAAAAAAAAGACTATAGCATTGACATTAAGAAAAAAACATAATATGTATCAATAAACTACTTTGCTTTGGGGGTTTCTTTCACATTCGACTTTCAATTCTTCTGTCTATTAGATACTCTTGCGTACATATGTTAATATTATTTTTCACCAATGGATTAAAGAGGTGGTAGAGTAGATATATTATGTGGTTTTATTGAAAGTGAATGAGATTAGTGGTTGAATATTTTTAGGGATGTATGTGTATGTTGAATAAATTTATAATTTTATAATGGGTAAATTTAGTAAATATTACAAAATAAGGTAGGTAAATTTTGAAGTACGTGAACTTAGTGAAATAATTGGTGTAAATCGTTGCATCCTACAATTGATTTAATTATAAAAGAAATCATATTTATTTGATTAATAATTGAAAATTTAGTATGTATAGAGTGGAACTTGTTCATACATAAACCGTTTTGCAGTAATTTTTAGTAGAACAACTCATATCCTTTAGTGAGAAAAACTAATATCTTTTAGTGTAACCATTCATACCATTTCGTGCTCATCAACTGATACTCTCTAGTGTTGTCGTAACAATTCATACCATTTCATACCCATCAACTGATACTCTCTAGTGAGAACAACTTATACCCTCCACAACTAATACTACTTAGTGACATAAATCATATGTTCATGTATGAATCAGTTTCACTTTATATTCTGCCTTAAGATTTTACATACTTGATTTTGAATTAAGATTTTTTTATGTAATAGTAAATTTAATGTTATTTTTAAACATTTTAAAAACTGATTCACGTTAAAGATTTGTTCGAAAAAATAAGAAGCCAAGATTAGATCTAAGGAATAGTGGTTAAACGTACCATGCATATATTAATTTATTTTCTAGGTTGATTCTACATGTGATGATACAACTTCTCCAAAGTAAATTAATCTCTCATGATATTGACGTTATTGATCTTAAAAAATAATTTAAGTAGTGTTAAATCATGTAGTTAAACTATTAAAATATAAAAAATCTACATGCTCATCCTTAAATGAACTTAAATATTTTTCAATAATATATGGATCTGTATTGAACTTCACCACATTAATATTCCATTTGGACGTGTAATGTGCTAATTTTTCATTTGAATTATGAATAATAATTAATGTTCAAGCAAATCTTAAAGATTTTGATGAATAATCAAAATTTATTATGCAATTAATTGAATAAAATGGTGAATATATATATTTTTAATTATACATCAATTGACTTTTGAGTTCTTATACATAATCTATATACCATAATATTAAATATATAAAATAAAAAATTTCTATGCATAAAAATATTATTTATAAAGTGCATTTCTAACTGAGAAAATATTATATAATTTTAATTATATAATTATAGTTAGAAATTTTTTTGATTTCATTTAATAAGATATGAGAAAAATTATAGCCACATGATTATCGATTATATTATTAATAATATTGATTTTGTTAAATATCAATGCGATTTGTAAAATGTTTCATATATGTGATTATCACTTATATGCAAAGATATTTGCATCCACTTTTTTATTAAATACATCCTAAATATACTCACCCATTAATTAATGAATAGTGAATACATTAACACCTAAAATACTTACAATTGACCCCTACAAAAATGATGAATACATCAACACCTAAAATACTTACAAACAACACCTACAAAAATGATGAATAAAAAAATAAGATATTAAATAATTAAGATGTGAATAATAATAATTCAAGTGTGTTGGTCCCGTTTTTTCATTCACAAACAAGGACAATATGGGAAATTAGGAGAAATTTTTGTTTTAACACTGATGTTATGCAAGCCAGTAAAGCAATAAAGAACACAACAATGTAAAGTGGTTCGGAGGCTCAAGCTCCTACATCCACTGCCTGATTTAACAGGAAATCCACTACCCGGGATTCTTATTTTTAACGTGCCAAGGTGCACTCACAACTGGACTCACACCCCTCCGCGGAGCTGCCTCTCGAACTGGCCTCACATCCCTCTTCACTCAGGGACTGCCTCTCCTCACCTCACTGCAACACCTAACACTATTCTGGAAAGGGTTTAGTTTGGTTTGGTTCTCTCCAACTAGGTGAGATTTTCCCTTACATGGTTTTAGCCTTTAAGCTAAGGTTGGGAAAATCTCTCTAAGCTTAGGATGTATATGATGAGCTCGAGTATACAAACTGGAACACTCAAATATGACTATGAAGAACTTAGGTCAGTGTTCTTGATGGAGATGGTGCCTCCTTATGCCTCCCTTGAAACGCACCACTCTCACATCAGCTCCTTGCCTCTTCACAAATGAAGCTTGAGTTTGTATTTATAGTGTGGATTTGAATGTTACCGTTGGAGAGAGTAACATTCAAATCCAGACTATCTCTGGAGTGAAATTCTCCTTTTCAGTAAAGTATGGCCTTTGTCAGCTTTTGTCAGATTTGCTGCCTTGACTTGATTGGTCCACGTGGACTGAGTCCAACAGCTCTTTTCTTCAGGGTACTTGATCAGGGTAGTCCTGACTTCAGGCGACTTGTCTTCAGCTGACTTGTAATCCTCTCAGGATACCTTTCTTCAGTAGACTTGAAGTCTTCTTAGGAACCATCATTGGACTTTAAGTCTTCTCAGTGGACTTCCTTCAGTAGACTTGAAGTCCACTCAGGGGAGTTGACATCAGGCTATTTGTCAAGCTTCTCGGCCTCAGTAGCCTGACTCCTTCAGGTCCTACTAGGCACAGCACTGATCCTCTCAATCATGCTCTTCACTGAGTAGTCCACTGACCAGCTTAGCAAGTCAGGTTTATACTCAGTGGGACTTCCTTCAGGCTTCTCTTCAGGTTCAGGTCTTCTGACATGACTTCAGTCTGTTCTCTTTTTTATGTTATTTTGACTTCCTCAGGCTGTGTCAGTGAGTTCCCCCTCACTGAGTTCCTCTCAGTAGAGTTCCCCCTCAGCTGAGTTCCTCTCAGTAGGGTTCCCCCTCAGCTGAGTTCTTCCTCCACTGATAACATGTTCTCCTGAGAAACAACCTAGCCTGACCTGAAACTAAAAGATACTATCCTGACTGCTTTCAAACCTATTACATGTTGTTTTGGAAAATCATCAAAACTAATATATCCCAACAATTTCCCCCTTTTTGATGATTCCAAAACTTCTAACAAAAAGATTTTCTATTACAAGAATGATGTCAGAGCACAAGTAATAGTTTTTAAAAAAATGCAGAAATTCCCATAGTTTTAAAACATTTAAGATCTGTTCGGTTGACCATTTTTCTTAACAAATTTGGATCAGTGGTCATGTGAACAACCCGCTCTGATACCAATTGTTGGTCCCGTTTTTTCATTCACAAACAAGGACAATATGGGAAATTAGGAGAAATTTTTGTTTTAACACTGATGTTATGCAAGCCAGTAAAGCAATAAAGAACACAACAATGTAAAGTGGTTCGGAGGCTCAAGCTCCTACATCCACTGCCTGATTTAACAGGAAATCCACTACCCGGGATTCTTGTTTTTAGCGTGCCAAGGTGCACTCACAACTGGACTCACACCCCTCCGCGGAGCTGCCTCTCGAACTGGCCTCACATCCCTCTTCACTCAGGGACTGCCTCTCCTCACCTCACTGCAACACCTAACACTATTCTGGAAAGGGTTTAGTTTGGTTTGATTCTCTCCAACTAGGTGAGATTTTCCCTTACATGGTTTTAGCCTTTAACCTAAGGTTGGGAAAATATCTCTAAGCTTAGGATGTATATGATGAGCTCGAGTATACAAACTGGAACACTGAAATATGACTATGAAGAACTCAGGTCAGTGTTCTTGATGGAGATGATGCCTCCTTATGCCTCCCTTGAAACGCACCACTCTCACATCAGCTCCTTGCCTCTTCACAAATGAAGCTTGAGTTTGTATTTATAGTGTGGATTTGAATGTTACCGTTGGAGAGAGTAACATTCAAATCCAGACTATCTCTGGAGTGAAATTCTCCTTTTCAGTAAAGTATGGCCTTTGTCAGCTTTTGTCAGATTTGCTGCCTTGACTTGATTGGTCCACGTGGACTGAGTCCAACGGCTCTTTTCTTCAGGGTACTTGATCAGGGTAGTCCTGACTTCAGGCGACTTGTCTTCAGCTGACTTGTAATCCTCTCAGGATACCTTTCTTCAGTAGACTTGAAGTCTTCTTAGGAACCATCATTGGACTTTAAGTCTTCTCAGTGGACTTCCTTCAGTAGACTTGAAGTCCACTCAGGGGAGTTGACATCAGGCTATTTGTCAAGCTTCCCAGCCTCAGTAGCCTGACTCCTTCAGGTCCTACTAGGCACAGCACTGATCCTCTCAATCATGCTCTTCACTGAGTAGTCCACTGACCAGCTTAGCAAGTCAGGTTTATACTCAGTGGGACTTCCTTCAGGCTTCTCTTCAGGTTCAGGTCTTCTGACATGGCTTCAGTCTGTTCTCTTTTTTATGTTATTTTGACTTCCTCAGGTTGTGTCAGTGAGTTCCCCCTCACTGAGTTCCTCTCAGTAGAGTTCCCCCTCAGCTGAGTTCCTCTCAGTAGGGTTCCCCCTCAGCTGAGTTCTTCCTCCACTGATAACCTGTTCTCCTGAGAAACAACCTAGCCTGACCTGAAACTAAAAGATACTATCCTGACTGCTTTCAAACCTATTACATGTTGTTTTGGAAAATCATCAAAACTAATATATCCCAACAAAGTGAATTGCACTTTTGGTTGCAAGAGAATGAGTCTATTTTGAAACGATCCCTTCTAACGTTTTTAGTCTTATAGTTTTATTCGGCACATTTGGTCCCAAAAGATTGCAGTTTTGGTCCAAAGAAAATGAGTAAATTGAAATTTTGGTCCCAATAGAATGTGGTAAAATAACGATTATAGTCCTGAAAAATAGCATATAAAACCAAAACTATTAAAAAATGATCATTTCTGCAAATATGTACCAAAAGTATTATATTATAATCAAAAGTGCAAATTTCCCTAATAATTCACTTGATTTTTACATATAAATATAGATACGTATTGAAAATATGATTATCTATGAAATCATAAAACTTAGATAATATGATTTCAAAATTTTCATGAAAAGTTATAAATAAAAGAAAATATAAGCCTTATTCAATTTTTTTTATCACAAGTTTTTAGAATTTAGAGGCTTCAAGTTAACCTCTATAAACAATTTTATCAATCTATAAGGATCAGAGGAAATGTAAAATATATTAGAAAGTAATATGATTAAATAATATATGTCTACATTACATAAATAATTTATTTTATTGAAAAATTATACAAAAATTTACCGAACAGAAGATTCTTGTTCACTGAGTTACAAAACTTAACTCTTAAGAATTCCTTTAAAGTTTAAAGTAATTCATCTTATTCATAGGATTATTGAAATAAAATTAATTGGCTATGATAATAAAATTTCAATCCACACACAAATAACCTTCGAAAACTGTTGAATTTATCAAGATGATATGGTTTTATAATAGTGTGAATCCCATCACACCAAAGAAATAAACCAAAACCAATTATAATCCTAACAATTTAGACACTATAACATAGTTAAAATAGTCCTTAATTACTCTGAAATATATATTTCATAAATCACCCTTATGTACTAATGGAGTTACTTTTTGTCTTGAGATTCTGTCATTTCCTATGAAGTCTCACTATGTGTCACGTTATCATGAAGTTTGAGTTGTATATGGTGATATCTCACTATTATATTGAGTTAATTGATTGATTAGTATAGTACAAAAGATACTTTGCTCGGTATCTAAAATATTTTTTGTATTATTCCTCATTAACACAATAAACTAATAAAATGATACCTTGCAAAGCGTACTACAAAATTTGAAAACATCACTTTGATACCTCACAAAACCAACAACAATTAAGAAATAATATATACAACTTGGAATACTATTATATTTAATGATTTCATTAAGTATATGGATAATTGTTATTTAATTATTCTAACATTAGAGAAAAATAATTACTGAACCAACTATTTATTAAAGGAGATATTGCAAATTTGGTCCCATGAAAATTTTCAATAACAATTTTGGTCCGACGTTCTATTATGGTCCCATTTTTTGAATTAATTCGAAAACTCAATGATTTCACCAACATTCAATAGTCTAAATTTTTCTTCGATATCATCTTCAAAATGATCAATTAATAATTTCCATATTTGATTTGAATAATAAAAAAATAAAAATAAAAACAAACTCAAAATACAAATTTTGGCAATACAAATAAAAGAATCAACAAAGTAAGTTAATTAAAAGATTAAAGCAAAATATTATATAAAAATAATTCGTAATAAGCTTATCATGAAACCGTTTTAGAGTATCAAATATTTGATCAGGAGTATAAAAAATCTCATCAAGAGTATCATTAATCTGGTCAGTGGTATTATATTATAATTTTTATAGATTTTCTTAACCTAATTTTTTTAATACTCCTGATGAGATTTTTGATACTTCTGATCAAATAAGCAATACTTTAAAACAGTTGCATGATGAGTTTATCATGAATATTTTTCATATAAAACCTACTCAAAGATTAATTAATCATATCATGTACTCCCTCCGCCCACAAATCTTTTACCCCTTGTTGGACACAAGATTTAATGAAAATTAGTATTTTATAGAAAAAGTTGGTAAAGTAAGGATATTGTGGGACCTTATTATTTGTTTGTGAGTGGTGTTTATTTCAAAAAAAAAAAAGTAAAAGATTGGTGGACAACTCAAAAAGAAAAGTGGGTAAAATATGATCAAAATGCTAAAATGAATCCGTCCGTTTGCATCTCAATTATATCAAACTACTAAAATGAGTCGTTATTTCCATCTAAATACCAAAACTTTGTGCAAATTTCAAGAAATCACTATAATTGGAGCATTTTAATGCAAAATTCACTTAACCAAGTTATCTAGAATTACATAATATTTCGTTTGAGAGAATTCGACATGTCAATATTCTTTTTTTTTTATTGAAATTTTTTGAAGAAGAATTTAGCAACTTTATGTTGATATATAAAGTCTAGTACAATAGAAGAATAAAATATAGGATCAAAATCAAAAGCATAACATGCTAGCAAATGAGCGACTTGGTTACTTCTGCATTATATCCACAAAAGTTTAACCTTCAAAACTTGTAGCCATCTCTATATATGTCTCGAATAAATCCTTCGTTCCACTCTAGTATTTATCATATAGAAATAAATACTTATGCTTTATAATCAATATATTAAAAAAAAAAATCTTTTTTTAAGGATACTATATTGCAATGATTGATTAAAAAAAAAATAGACACAAACACTAAAATACACATTTCACATTATTGGCTTGAATTTCGGTACTGTTTTCGAAGCGGTCAATTTTGAAAATACATAAATAATATTTTGAACATAGAAAATTTAAAAATGAATATTCTCCACAAAGGTATTGTTAGAATGTCTTTAATTATGTGTTATGTATGACTATGAATAATTAATATGTTTATGTCTCATGAATATGCAGTTATGACGTGCAAATTTATTTATGCAATTACAGCATTTTTATTGTCATATCAAATGACCATGTTAAATTAATAATTATATGACATTGTGTAATACCCCGTCCCGTTTTATGCCTTTTATATTCCTAGAACCCTTATTTTATTTTATCATCTTTGTTTATTTTTATTTTACTATTTTGTGTGCTTTTGTGTAATTTAAATATATACCCTTTTACAAATTCCTAAATTCGTCGAAAGAATCGAATCTTTCAAAGCGAATAAGGGATTACGAGAAATTAAATATTCAAAGATTAAAAATTAGGATTTCGATCCGTTTAATTTATTGAGAATAATTAAAATACAATAAAATATTATTCGAATCTTAAAACTGTATTAATTTTCAAATCGGGATTAATCTCATGAACCAAACGATCTCTAAACCGTACCAATTGGGATCGAAAATATCAGAATTAGAGTGGATTAATTTTCATCCACATAATATACCTTTCCTTTTAGAATTAAATTAATTAAAGTATTAATTCTCACCCACATACTCATTATCCCTTTTTAAAATAATTAATTAAGAAATTTAAAATCAAAATATCTCTTTCTCTCTCCATTTGTCTTCATTCACGCACAAAACATACTCTCCTCCCAAAATTCCCAAATTTCACTCTCAATTTTCTCTCTCGGCTCTCTCTCCTCTCGCCTCTTCTTCATTTCCGGCGGACGACCGCCGTGCTCAACAACCACCGCCATCCGCCTCTTCTTCCACGGCCCAGCCCTCCAGCGCCGCCCTCCTCCTTCCGGCGAAGCAGCGCCGCCGCGCTTTTCCCCAGCTTCAAATGGAGCGCCGCGACGCTGTCGACTCCAGCGCCGTAGCTCCGCCTCCAGCCTCCTCCACCATCGCCCCGTCGCGCCGCCTCCTTCCTCCACCAATTGGGCGAGCGCCGTCGCCGCTCGAGCCCCGCCTTCGAGCTCCGCCGCGAGCGCCTCTCCGCCACCGACTCCCGCCGCCAGACGCAGCGTCACGCTGCCGTCGTCCCCGGCCGTCGCGCCTCTCAGCACCGTCGCGTCGCCCTTCGCATCGCACAGCGCCGCCGTTGCGAGCGACGCCGCCGCGTCACCGCCTCCACGCGCGAGCGCCGCCTCCCCTGCTCTCCGTCGAAGCCGCGCCGCCGTGCGATGCCCTCCGCGTCGCTGCCGTTGGTCTTTGTTCCTTTGAGTAAGCCTCTTTTCGTTCGTTTCCAATTCGTTTCGATTTCGCAGTCCTTCGAATTAATTCACTTATAAACAAGAATTCATGTTTTGCCTCTTTTGTATAATCGAGATGTTGTCGTCTCCTCTGCCCTTTTCGACCTTTCCGGTGAAGCCCGAAAGACGAACCGCTACCCGTTTATTTTCGAATCACCGAAACGACGCCGTTAGGCTGTCCAAATAACCCGACGAGTCTCCGAACTACGCCGTTAGGCTACCCGTTTTGGGACTCGTAAGAATTGCTACCTTTTCTTTTTCTCGTAATAGTTGGATTAGGAATTTAGTTGAATCCCCGTTGAGTCGTCGTAAATTTTTAAGAATTGTTTTGGATTTGAGACTTGTAGATGGACTTTGATTTTGTTGTTTTGGTGAGTATTGAATTAGCTATGTATTGTAGTATTTTAGAGTACTAGTTATTTTGATTCATATTAGTGTAGATGGAATTGTATTATTGATGATTTTCTTATTAGTGTTATTAGAATAGCTGAAGAGTAATATTGGATTAGTTGGTTAGTATTATTGAATTTGGTATTTAGTATTGTTAGTTTGGTGGGTTTAGTATGGTTGGTATTGTAGTTTGATATTATTGTATTTAGTTGTTTAATATTATTGAATTAGTTTGGTTTGGTTAGCTGTTGATATGGTGATGAAATTAGTTGTTAGTAATATTAGTTGAGTTTTGGAGACAAAGGGAAACTCGTCTTCCCCTTGTGCGACTGTTAGAAAATTAGGAACGAAAATATAAGTCGTTTTATATTCAAAATTTAGTAAACAAATGAAAAAGGTAGAAAATGGTATTATTCTTTTGTTTAGAAAGTGTCACTAATCAATTTTAGAAGTATTATTAATATTAGAAAAGAAAAGTACTTTTTATAAACTTCTTAGAAAGTCTAAGTTTATTAATAAGTTTTATTAAAGGAAATTTATTTATAAAATATGATTAATTATATTCAAGATTTCTTTTAAAATGAGAAATAGAATTCTTAAGAAAGAAAAACCTTTTCTTAAATTTTATTAATATTTTTCTAAGTAATTCCAAGATGAATTCTTATATTTTCTTCCTTAAAGGGCCTTTATTAAGGACACCCCTAAATTCAGTAAATACACCCCCCCTGTTACACCACTGCTTTCAGTAAATACACTCCCCCTGTTACATCACTGCTTTCAGTAAATGCACCCCCTGTTACACTAATGCTTTTAGTAAATACACCCCCCTAATACACCTCCTCTTAAAAAGGGGTGTACTTATCAAAAGATTGCTTTTGTAGTAATCGAGATAGTCATACCACAAGTATACTAGTAAATACACTCACCTTTTTAGAAGTAGTGTACTTACCAAAATAGGGTGTGACCCTTAAGCAAGTCCTTTTTGAGTTTATAAGACCACAACTTTCTCGATTCTCGTAACACAAACTCTCAAGTTTTCCTAAACGTTTTCAAAGGTCAACTTTTAATTAAATATCTTCCTACTAGGATTCGGTACTAGTTGGAACGCGCACGAGATTTTCGACCCTCTGCCTACACATCATTCTCGGGACTCGAAACAATCAGGTGGGTGATGATCCGTTGATTGATCTGCTATTAATAACGTCGTGCTGGTATTTTCTGAACTCGACTAAATCAAATCAAAAATATCTAATCCAACATAAATGTAACACCTATCTATATAACTGTTTGGATTATGTGATATAACTATATATGTTATATATTAGCCTGTTGTTTTGTGAATCGATCACCACTGCATGAGTAAACACCTTACGTGAGCATGAACCATTTCAATTATCAGTCAAGTATTTTCTTGATGAGGTTGTTGTATCAGTTTTATGGAAAGTCAGTAAGTACGGAGTTGTGATTTGGGTATTGTTTTCCGACCTCCGGGGACAGCTGTCGTTGGACGCCCTCGGAATCAAGGTCGTTGATTGTTTTTCCGGCCTCCGGGGACAGCTGTCGTTTGACGCCCTCGGAATCAAGGTCGTTGATTATTTTTCCGGTCTCCGGGGACAGCTGTCGTTGGACGCCCTCGGAATCAAGGCTGTTGATGGTTGGAGTTGAAAAGAGTAACTTTGTTGGAAGTGGAATGATTGTACGTTTATGGTTTAATAGTTGTGATAATATATGGTATGACTTTGGGCTTTGCCTTAATGTGAACCAACTTGTGTTATTTCAATTATACCATGTGAAATATGCTTAAATGCCGATGAATCATTATATGAACTGTTTCCTTCTATGAAATATTGTAATCTTATTATTATGTAAATTGATTAAATAAAATAAACACTTTATTAATAAGTATAACTTAATATATTTCGGATTTACCAATCCCATGATGTTGCAAATCACCCATATGTGAGAATTCAATTCTCACGCCCCTTTTCCCTAATCCCCTTGCAGGTTATGATTTCGTGGAGCAAGGACAGTAATAGAGACGACACGGAGTTCCCCACTTAAATAAAACGTTACTGATAATACTATGCTTTATGTACACATATATGTGTGTGATATACATATTAAATTTATTCTATCCATTTCTTCCGCTGCATAAAACTCATCATCTCTCATTTCCGTTATATTTCCTTCAAAAATTTTATAGTTCGGACTTTTGATCACAATAACACTTCGAATTCGATATAATTAATATATATTGGGTTCGGGGCGTTACACATTGCCTCTCGTTATAATATGTCTACAATTAGATATTTTAAATTTTAATATAATCTTAATTACATCTTAATTTGGAGTCACCATAAATCTTAATAATCGTAATTTATGAGTCATCATAAATCTTAAAAACTGTAATTTAGGAGTTCTCATAAATCTTAAAATTACACCATAAATTCCTCTCCCTATTTGAATAAGTGACAATTTGTGCAATTTTTTAGCAATACCGTACCATAAATCTTAATAATTACACGGTCAACTCTACATTCTTGCCTCCTTATTCTATAACCGTTACTTCCATTGATGCGGCACTACTCCACATACGCGTAATAATTCATTATCCTCTAGCGAGTTTCAATATGTAGCATAATTATGTAACTGATATTTTGATGAAATTACATAATAAATTTTTATATATATTTGAATCAAAATACCAATTGTTGCTAGATAATTGCTTTAATAACAAAAGGATGTACAAAAAATATTATTCGTATAACAAAACTTATGATTTTTGTGTGAAATTATTTTAGAAGATATATTCCTAATTTTATGGGACGTGTGTTGAGATATAATCCAATAATTCCTTAATTATCTAAATTAATATCAATTGAATAAAATAAAGATGAAGATACCGTTCAAAAAAATAAAAATAAAGATGAAGATAGTATAATGTTTGGTATATGGGAGATTAACGTGACATTCTCATATAACTATAAGGATCAAATTATAACCTCCATATGATTAGTGTATGGTGAGGTTAAAACTCTAATTATAACATTAAAAGCTCATTTTCTAGGTGAATTTTAAATATTGTGGGTATGCTTGTACTTAGATATGTAAAGTTAGAGTATATATCTACCTTTTGTTAGCTTACACCATTTTGTATTGGTTTAACATGAAAAATCTTTATTTGTTATTCAAAATTAATTTAGGAGAGAGCATATGATTTGCATAATTTTCAAAATCTACCCTCGTCTTTCTTTATCTATACAAAAAATAAACTTGAACCAAAATAAGAAATACAAAATTTGCAAATGACGAACTTGGAATGAATTAAAAAAATGTTCCAACAAACAAATATGATTTATTTTCCCTAAGGAATAATTTATCATCCTTGGAGCCACTTTTTTCCTAGAATTATTGCCTCAAATTAAGAGCAATATATAATTCATTAATTTGTCTCGATCTATTTTCCAATTTCTTTTTTGAACAAAGAAAGTGATCGGCTACTCAAGAACGTTAGACACTAAGAGATGAGAATCTTCGTATCTTCATATCAATCTTCAAATCTTCAAAGCATTCTATAAATCTCTTGATAAATATCTTGAAGGCTTCCACAAATATCTTCAAATCTTGCAAACAACATTCGGAACTTAATTAAAACATAAAATTTACATATTACACATATACATATACTTTCTATACATGAACATTATAACGATAATATTAACAATCCTAAAAATTATAATAAACATCTACGAATCTGCAAACTATGGTTACCAAGTTCACAGTCTAGCAATATAAATAGGCCAAACAATTTATAATCGCTCCTAATTAATAACAAATCACATGCAAATTACTCTCCTAAAACTTAATTACACAAAATATGAACGGTGATGATTAAGAGATGAAATGTTGATCAATGGACAAAAACTCTTCCCGCCCAAACTATATATGGGAAAGTAGAGTGTATTATATATTATAGATTATAGATATCTACCTTTTGTTAGCTTACACCATTTTGTATTGGTTTAACATGAAAAATCTTTATTTGTTATTCAAAATTAATTTAGGAGAGAGCATATGATTTGCATAATTTTCAAAATCTACCCTCGTCTTTCTTTATCTATACAAAAAATAAACTTGAACCAAAATAAGAAATACAAAATTTGCAAATGACGAACTTGGAATGAATTAAAAAAATGTTCCAACAAACAAATATGATTTATTTTCCCTAAGGAATAATTTATCATACTTGGAGCCACTTTTTTCCTAGAATTATTGCCTCAAATTAAGAGCAATATATAATTCATTAATTTGTCTCGATCTATTTTCCAATTTCTTTTTTGAACAAAGAAAGTGATCGGCTACTCAAGAACGTTAGACACTAAGAGATGAGAATCTTCGTATCTTCATATCAATCTTCAAATCTTCAAAGCATTCTATAAATCTCTTGATAAATATCTTGAAGGCTTCCACAAATATCTTCAAATCTTGCAAACAACATTCGGAACTTAATTAAAACATAAAATTTACATATTACACATATACATATACTTTCTATACATGAACATTATAACGATAATATTAACAATCCTAAAAATTATAATAAACATCTACGAATCTGCAAACTATGGTTACCAAGTTCACAGTCTAGCAATATAAATAGGCCAAACAATTTATAACCGCTCCTAATTAATAACAAATCACGTGCAAATTACTCTCCTAAAACTTAATTACACAAAATATGAACGGTGATGATTAAGAGATGAAATGTTGATCAATGGACAAAAACTCTTCCCGCCCAAACTATATATGGGAAAGTAGAGTGTATTATATATTATAGATATAAAATAAACTAAATGACATAAAGATATGACAATTAGGAACTAATAATTATTAACACAAGTTAATATAATTTAAATAATAGCATAAAAAGAAATCTACCTTGAAAGAGTGGAGAATTATTTTTTTGGAGCTTTCCTATTCGAATTCCATAGCAGAGAGAGAGGGAGGATAACGATATGTTTCTGTTGGAAAGTTCCAAGTTTAATATGGAGAGTAAAGGTGTGGTGTGGGTTCACCCACTTATAATGAGGCTGGAAACTTATCTTTTTCTTTTAAATATTTATTTTAATTAAATATATGTGAAATTACTAAAATATCCCTGAATTTTTTTTAAAATTGAGGGGGGCCCAGTGCCCCCTTTAGCCCATTAATAGGTACGTCCCTAATTGTGCCCATATCATATATTTATCTAGGATGCTATGTTTGGTTTATTTTTTCGAAATATGATGCCAAAGGGATCAATTTGTTGATCCCATGCATTTTGTGGCCTTGCTCTCAAAGGTTGGATTATTCTGTGGGAGTTGAGCCATGTATATATCGGTCATGAAAATGGCAGGATAGCTTTGCAATGGTTTGGATTTTTAGGGTCTTGATGTCTAGTTGAATAAATAGGGAGGGCCCTCTTAGTTGAGTGATTCCATCTTAGTTTTCTTTCTGAACGAGTTCTAATGTTTCATAACGACTCGCGTTTCTGGTTGTTCTCCACACCGTGGTTATCTACT
This sequence comes from Ballota nigra, assembly GCA_947034835.1. NCBI lineage: Eukaryota > Viridiplantae > Streptophyta > Magnoliopsida > Lamiales > Lamiaceae > Ballota > Ballota nigra. The sequence continues at coordinate 125,092,669 of OX344723.1, forward strand.
ACAAATATCAGATGAATTTGATTAAATACTTATTTTACATTGGTTAGAAACTTATTTCAATTATACTATCTAGTTGTGTCATATACGTTCTTCAGTATTATGATTGATGTGACAGAGATCATAAGGATATAGGCAACTTAGCATAAATTGTTTGAAAAATGCAATTTCCATAGGCCGCGAGTAAGCGTAAAAAAAATATATTGGTATTTTGTGGACATGGTATAGTTTTTTGGGAATTCATGATTCACAACTAGCTGTTGTTACACAATTGTATCGTGATAACTTGTACTAATGTGTCATTTGTGTAGGAAGCTATGATATACCTAAAGTTCCGGAAGTGGGGAATTTCATTGTATTATGCTTGTTACAATGAGTTCGATTTTTGTGGCATGAGGAAGCTTGTTCTGCCATGTTAGAATAACATGTATATATTTAGTAGAGATTTAGAGCCTTTAATGGGCTTACCTTATATAGCTTAGTCATTTGTGTATATATAGACACTCAATGTAATTGATGAATACACAGTATATTTTTCAATAATATTTTTACGTATCGTATAACATGGTATCTAGAGCAAGGTTCGATCTCTAAAAATTAGGTCACATAAAATTAGGGTTTGTGCATAACATAAGGGGTATTAGCCACCGTCCATATTTCATGAAGCATCCGCCTAGCTTGAACTCGTAGGCACAAGTTTTCTAGTCATACCATGATCATAAATTTAATTGTGTTACTAGTTGTGTGTTAAATTAGGTACTGAACATTACTGAATTTGTATTTTCATTAAATTGGGCATTAAACCAATTTATATGATTAAAATAATATGTGTAATCTTTCAATGCAATAAATATGTGTAATTTCACTTGCACAATTAAAAGTTGGACTATATAATTATTTTTGGGACTGAGTTAATGATCCAATGGGGAAAAGTATTTGTAGGCCCGTAATTTTTCAGTGGGTTGTATTTAAAGTACAATATATTTTTTGACTTGTTAAAGTAGGACAATATATTTTCAGGTTTGACAAAGTAGGATAACAGTTGTTGATCTTGTAAAAGTAGGATAACATGAAACGAAAAATATAAGGCTTGTAAAAAACTAGAATATTGTTTAAGTGATATAAGCTAAAAAATATATTGTCCTACTTTGTTTTATACGAAATTTAGTTTTATACGAGATTGCACCAAAAGCAACTCTGTTCTTTTTTATTTACCACGATACCACTAAAGCAATTTCGGCATTACTAATAAACACTTACCACATTAAAATCCGTGCCAAAACCAAATGGGCAATCGAGATGGGGGTGGAGGGAGTACTGTTTAAATTGGGATATTAGTACTTTAGTACTAACAATTAAGTCCTTTAATACTACATCATATGTAAAAAAAAAATTATTACAAGTAGAAAATATTGAGCACCTACTATGAAAAAAATTAAAAACTATTAACCATAATACAATGAGTTATTATCCTCATTCGAGGCCAAAATATTATGGGCCATAACAAATGCTCCTTGAAAAAGTATGGCCCAACTAACCCAACTTGTGCACATAGCCCTAGCTATAATTAGTCAACGAAGCCTCATTTCCCTCCTATCCAATTTCTTTCACAGGAGCGGTAAGGAAGAATGATCTGCACGATCTCATCTCTATTCTTGAAGCAATATTTCTAGTGTTTTTATATTTGCAATATTTTTATATTTTTGCAATGTAGGATTAACTACTTGTGCTTCTATTTGAATATGCAGAGTTAGGGTTGGAAGCAAGCTCATTGATATTTAGCAAGGTAATTTTTTTTTCACATTTCATCAGTTTATAAAACATATTTCTCCACTTAAAGCTTATTATCCTAAATATTTTTTTTATGTATACATAATCTATTTGCAAGCTTCATGACCGTCCATGATATTTGCAGATAATTGATGATATTTGGTTGTTCTATAGATCAACTTTTTATTTATATAAATCGATCTAGGTATTTTTTTTAGTATTTTGTGTGTTCTATTTGGTTGAGCATCTATATGTTTTTCAGTTGGAAGATTACCCATTGGAGATTATGGATGCCATGGTTGAGTTTGAGGCAACTTTTGGTGCTATAATTGAATTGATAACTGATATTAAGATGTTCGTCACTATAATGGCATATGTTTATCAAAAATTACGATATCGTCGTAGGATTGACAAAACCCGTGGGCTTTGTTATAGCATTAGGGAAAAAGTCACTCGTAAACTAGAACATACGTACTTTTTAGTAAATTTTAGCGATGACCTGCAAAAACAACCTCCGAATGAATAGAGATTGTTTTAATCATTTTTGTTACTTGTTACAAAACTTAGGGGGTCTAACAATTACACGTAATGTAAATATAGCTGAACAAGTAGCCATTTTCCTTACTATCTTGTCCCACCACACTAAAAACCGAATTGTCCAAACTACATATAATCATTCTAGTTACACAATTAGTAAGTACTTTAATGAGGTTCTTAACACCTTGCTCAAGTTACACACTGTTTTCCTTATGACTCCTGAACATGTGCCAGAAGACATCAATGATTTTCGGTGGAAATATTTTTAGGTATTATTACAAAATCAATAATCATAAATAGTTTAATCATATATGTTGTCTTTATTATTGCTTGCTGAAATGATTTAATTATTTATTTATAGGGGTGTCTTGGAGCATTGGATGGGACATACATCCCTGTGCAGGTGCTTCAAGAAGATATCACTCGTTACTGAAATCGTAAAAGCCAAGTGTCTTTGAATGTGTTAGTTGTTTGTGATCGAAACATGAACTACATTTATGTACTCACTGGTTGGGAAGGTTCAGCAGCAGACAGTCAAGTGTTGCGTGACGTCATTACTCGAACAAACGAAATTACGGTCCCAATTGGTAAATATTGCATTGCTTTCTAGATCACAATTCACAGTTGTTTATACGCTTCTAAAAAATTAATACATTGATATAATGTCTTAAAAGGTAAATATTACTTGTGTGATGGTGGCTACACTAATGGAAGTGGATTTCTAGCACCATATAGAGGGGTTAGATATCATTTGAAAGAGTGGGAAAAACTCACACCAACCTCAAAATCACCAAGAGTACTTCAACTTGAAGCACGCAAAGGCACGCAATATGATTGAGAGGTCTTTCGGAATTATGAAGAAACGATGAGGTATACTTAGAAGTAATTCGTACTACCCTATCAAGATGCACCACTGGATCATTTTGGGATGTTGTCTATTGCACAATTTCATACGAGCAGAGATGACTATAGATCCTTACGAAGCTATTGTGCCTGAACCATTTACTGAGTTGCATGATGAGAATAGTCTGGGTGATGACTTTATTGACAAGTTGGAATCATCTCAAGTTTGGACCAATATGAGAGATAATTTGGCTATTCAAATGTTTAATGAATATGTATGAACGTATGAAGTTTTATGAGACTTTGTGTGTTTCAAATTAGGGTTTATTTTCAATTCTAATTGGACCAAATAGAATTAAATGTAGTTGTAATATGTATATGTTCAACACTCTTGAAGTTATTATGTTTGTTGCCATGCTTTCTGTTATTGTCATATTCATAATTTATTGTCATATTGCTGCCATAAACTTTATATGTTATTTTTGTTTAATGATACATTTAGTGTTTTATCTCAACAAGCAGATCTTCACGATGTAACTAGTTACACGAGGGAAAAAGAAGACAGGTGTTGCTGCTTGCCACAGGGTGTGGACATTCGAGGAAGAAAAAATATTGGTTGCTGGGTTGAAGGAACGTGTAGTCAGGGGCTACAAATGTGACAATGGATTTTAAGTCTGGATTCCGTGGCGTTCTTGAGACAAATTTGATGAATGCCTTTCCAGGAACTGACTTGAGGTGTGACCTTCACATCAACCCCAAGATACACGTATGGAAAAAATAGTATGCTATCTTAAATCTCATACTCGCTAACTCTGGAATTAGATTGAATGGATCCAATTACAAAATTGATACTATGTCTGAGGTTTGGGATAAGCACATCAAGGTACATCAATAATTGTTAAATTATGATTTGGGGCATGCACATTAAGGTACATCAAAAGTAGATTATGATAATTGGGGTCCAATTGGTATGATATTTAATTTTTTTTCACAAATGCATCATACATCTTTTTTTCTTCATATCCAATGGTTTATTGATAATTATGCAGTGTGATCCTATTGCACGTAGTCTGCGAAACAAGACATTCCCATTAAAACCAATCAATATTATTCTTATATAATTCCCCTTCAATTTTTTTTACGAATTATATTTACAATAACATCACAAAACCAACAATATTAAAATGTTTCAAATTAAAAATATAGTTGTTGGGCAATATTAATGGAAGGTTGTAGTTTATATTTGACAATTCACAATGTTGTGCAGTATATGACAAAGATTGATATGATAATATTAACAGTTAAGTCTAGTTGGCACCACAAAGCTGCAAAGAGTAAAGAACAATAGCACACTGGTTAAATCATCTTATCAAATTTCCTTACATATGTTCTTGAAGCATCATGCTCCTGAAATCGTTTATGCAAAATGAGAACCAAATCGGAAAAAACTTCTAATTGCATCACAATTCTTAAAAGCGACATACCATTATATTAATAGAATGATGCAACGATACAACATGTTACATAAGATTATATGAAACCCTACAAAAGGACTATTGAATATGAGATGGTCTATTACATACAATCACAAATACCTCACGAGTTTTTTGTTAATATCTAGTTATAGATCGCAGATAGTTTGAAAATTTACAACCACATATGGTGTATTAAACAGGTACCAAGACAAGCATAACTTATTTCTTCCATGGAGAACACCCAACCCAACTCGCTGAGTACCCTTTTGGTGTGGACAAACCAGTGTGGCTGAATGTGTTGCTACCATCTGATTGTGCAAAATGAGTCATCTCAGAATCAAAGTCATCACGAGATGAAGCTAGCTCAGTCCAAAAGCAATTGAATGAGCTAGTATCACTACTGAATTCAATGTGGATGATTTCATTCTTGTCATTGTTATGGACTGGTTCACGTATTATATCGTCATCTCGAATAGTAATGACATTCTCAGCAGCACCATATCCCACTAGTGTAGAAGGTCCGACTAGTGGGTCTCCAAATAGAACCTTCAACCATTCCCCAACCGGGTCCCCCCAAGTTGCATAAGCTTGAGCAAAGGCATTCATCTAATATATGTAAATGTGGGGAGATTTTAGTTTGAAGAAAATAGAAAGCTAATTAAATATTATGTTACATATAGTATTGCCGACCACATCTCTTTGTCTGCAACAATACGATTGGTAGCTTGGTCGTGGTGAACCCCTTCGAGCCTAATCAGCCAAAAAAGACACGGTGCTTCTTTTTTAGCTTGCGAACTTGTTGAGCACAAAAGCTGTAGTCAAATGACTTCCCACAAAGCTTATTCACAACATATTGAGCAATGCCATTAGCGTCTGAGTTATCGCCGGTTGCTGCAAGAGTTCCAAGACGTGCCTGATCGAATAAAACTTCGGCAAAATAGAGTGTCAATCTTTCCATCCCATTAAATTTCGTATAAGAAATCCTCCTGCTTGAGAACTATATCCTTGCTCGTAGTCACCCTATGTAATAATATGTTATATGTGGTATGATATTATTTATGGGAGATAAGACACCATTTTATAGATGCAACCATATTCTCATATTCTCCATCTGTTGGACTACTTTCAATTAAAGTTCAAATGTACAACACATATTCGTTAAGGTAATGATACATGTAAAGAAAGGTAGCACAAAGTGTGAATAGATATCCTGACATAGAGAATATATTCTCACGCATGTCACTGTGGTTGATATTCAGCAAGATTTTGTGCAAGATTCATTAGCATGCTTTGTAAGTAAGGTTCATTAGAGCCATATCCTGATATCATATAAACTAGACACTGACACCCATCAATATTTTAGCTATCATTGATACTCCCTCCCTCTGTCTCAAACATAATTTCTACTTATCGGAACTAATATTATTCTTGCTCAATTTATATTTTTATAAATATCAATATAACAACTCAATTTAGTTTAGGGTGACAAACAGTAAAATATAAATTAAGTTTAAGATGGAGGGAGTATTATTTTATCTAATTAAAACAATGTATATAATTGGAAGATAGGTAAATAATTTAAAAAAACCATACATAATTTACATATATTGGTAATCGTTTCAGAAACCATCCTTAACTCACCTACCACATATTTGGATTTTAGCAAAAATAACACTACTGGTCTTATCAAACTGGAAATAAAAATAATACATACAAACCACCCTTAAATCACCTAACATAATTTTACAAGTGGTCTGAACAAATGGGAAATGAAAATAATATATATAACAACCAAACTGTAACTGTTGAATCGTTAATGACTCAAATCAAGGTTATGACTGACCATTCGGTATGATAGTTCCTATGATAAACTTGTTACAGTAAGCAGCAGCACGCTAAAGCACAACAATCCAATCTTCAAACCCTTACTTCAATGAATATAATTCTTCTTGTATTCATCAATTTGTTGCTCGTGTTGATCTATCTTATCGTAAAGATGCTGGAAAATTTCCATATCACGCTTCGACAACTCATCATCTACCCACACAAAGTACTTACATTTGACGTCCTATTCATGTATTGTTAACCAAATGGTTAGTTTATTCCCCAACATAAACCAAATATTTTTTTAGTAAACAACTTAACATAAATGAAATTGAATCTTACCCCTCTTTCCAGACATTCAATAAAGCGTCATCCAGGATTCAAATTAGTACGTGAAGTCTAGATATTTAAAGAGTACCTACAGTAGCAAAATATATATTTGACTTATTTGTGTCAAATCTATTGCAGTACGTACCACTAGAATCATAACTCATATCGCCTGAAAAAAATAGAACGCAAAGAATCACAACTCATACACGTCAATGTCTGCTTATTTTTTAGAACACATACACGTCAATGACAACTGATTTTTTACAAGCAAAATAGCAAAAATTATTCCATAAAACTAGATAATATTGAACAAACATGTCGATATTAGGAAACCATCAATATACATATGAAATTGTATGACCCACCTCATTTACTTATGTTGTCATGCATCTACTGCCTAATATTAGAGAAATTGGACAGACCATTAACTCAGAAGAAAAAAAATAAAGTAATTATAGAAAATGAATAGACAAAATCTGTGGAGTGATGGGCTTTGACCATGATCGACGCTTGCACTTTGAACGAGTTAGATATGACATGTGTTAGGCACATCATAAAGTACATGTGTGTGGTAGTTGAGCCAAGAACATGATTCATACCTCAAATATATTTGGAGAAAGTATTCGTCTTCTCATAACTAATTAGATCGTTAATCATTAGCCAATGCATGTCGCATTTGGAATGGTGTCCAAATGTGACAACATGATCAATTAGTAGAATGAGATAACGTGATTAAGTTATTTGAATAGACACATGTTCTAGACTTAATCTAAGTATTTGTGAATGAAAGGACCTTATCACTATAAGCTTCACATTACAGGTTGTTGTCATTTCCTCGCAACGTACCTCATATGTTAAGATTGTCTGGTTTATTGTCTAGGATTCGACTAAGACCATTAGTTTGACTAATTGCTTGACATATGAGATTCTATGAGCTACACAACAAGTAATTCATGTTTACAAATTAAAGTTGGATAGATTAAAAATTTGATTTGATCAAAATATTTAAATTATAAAGAAATATAATTATTCAATTAGATGAAATTATTAATATTTAATTAAACAAAATGATATATTAAATATGTCTTAATAATATATAATATATTATTATATATAGTAAAGTATCTATTTAATATTAGATATTTTGACAGGGTCAATTAAATAATATGGGTTTTAATGCCTGTTAGTAATTATCTAGGTTTTATGAAAATTCTTACTATATATATGAGTCTTGGAGACTCAAAGACGTCACGTTAGAAAAAAAATTCTCCAGAGAATTCAACGCTAGAGATTTCTTACTAGCTTTGTAATGCCCCAAAATTTAGATGTTCGAATAATGTTGCTTTAGAGCTGAGGCGCTACTAAATCCCATCAATAATCTCAATCCCAGAGTTAGCGAAACAAAATCTTTATTTTGTAAGCGGGAGATATAACCAATTTGAAAATAATAACTCCAAAGCAACCAAAATTCAACGATACATATGTAAGAAAAGTGAACTAATAAACTTTGCTCGCAAGCAATAATTATACTCAGAAAGTAGTAAGAGCAAAATATGATAATTTGTTACAAAGATTCAACCAGTATACTTCTAATTAAACAAAAACACGACTTGTTCTTATTTGAGTAGCAAAAATTAAGAACATTTATTTATTTCACAACATATCCACAAAATATAGTGCTGCATCCTCATCATTCATCCACACCAGAGTCGAGATCTGTAACAATGTATATGGGAGAGGGGTGAGTGTTTCAAATACACCCAGTGGAACAATCTCAATGATTGTCATGTTAAAAGGCATATGCAAGTAACACATAACATGAAAAAGTAATTCATGAGAACATGGAATGTATTATAATATCTCGGGCATCACCCGGCTTGACATGCAAGTTAGATTCACGGGCATCACCTGGCTTGGCATGAGAGTTAGATTCACGGGTATTGGTCCCGGTACAAGACTGATGAATACGTGTATGGGGGAGAATACACGTATACCAATTTTTCAACTACTGAGTCCCCTTTACTGAGAGTGATAAAGAACTAAGAGCTGATAATCTACCCACTGACTACACTTAGTGCAGGTCAGTTGGCTAACTATCAATTCAAGTTCAGTGCGGAAATGTGTGAACCCTGAGTTTAAAGTCTTGTTTAGTTTGCTTTCTGAAAAACTTGATTACCCTATCCTGAAGTAGTGACTAGTAGGGCAGTGCTCTGTTTGATGATCAGGCTGATTGATTCAGCTTGATAAAACCAAATGCTATGAATGAACAAGTAATATGACAAGTAAGCACAATGTCAAAGCAGTAAGAACACAGGGAGTTTAACGTGGTTCAGAGACTCAAGCTCCTACGTCCACGACCTGATTTAACAGGAAATCCACTCAAGGGATTCTTGTTTTTAACGTGCCAAGGTGCACCAAGATCAGCTACTCCTCACTGACCTATACAAACTCCTTACTAACTCACTAACAACTTACTACCAACAAACCTAACTTAGGGTTTTGGTTTCAGTTTGGATTCCAACTAGGTTGTGATTATCCTTACAAGACAAAGCTTTGCTAAGGATTGAATAATCACTCTAAGCTTAAGATATTACTAGTACGCTCTTTGGAATACATAATAACTCTCAGTGACTAAGAAAAACTTGGGAAATTTAACTGGTTTCGAGTGCTTCTTCTAAAGACTGAATGCTTTGAATGTTTGAGAGTTTGAGTAATTTCTGGCTTGGAAATTTCCCGTAACCTTGAATGGGTTCAAGGCCTTCTGTATTTATAGGTGATTTGAAAAGTATCCGTTGGAAGAGATAGCCTTCTAGTCATCTATGTAGAGTGCCTCAAACGGACATATTTCCCATGCAGCAGCCGTCCTTGCATGGATTTGGTAACTTGCATTTAATGTGCCATTTAATGCTTGCCCGTTAAATATGCAATCTGAAGTCAGTCTTTGTGTCAGGTTCCGTACGTGCGTGTCCTCCGCGGATTGGTCCACATCATCAGGTGGGTGAGAATATCAGAACTTATTCCTATGCTTCAGGCTTGTCTTATTAAGTTCATTTTGTCTCGAGCACAACGGTCTTGTCCTGACGCTGACATTCCTTTTACATTGCTTGGCTCTACTCCAATTCTTTTCCATAAACTCAGTATCATCCTGTTCCCTTCAGGACTGAGTTAGTAATGACCTCAGGGTCATACTCTTCATCACTGACACTTACTCAGCCAGCTTAGAAGACTGCTGTAAGTTCAGGATGGTGCTCTTCATCTTCAGGCTCTTAGTCTTGATTGCCATCAGTGAGTTCTCCTCTCACTGAGTACCTGTGAAGTGTAAAATGACTAAGTACAAAACCTAACCAAGACTAGCCTGACAACAAATGCATAACATCTTTTCAGGGGCTTTGGGATCTTAATCAAAACTGACAATGCCCCAACAATTTCCCCCTTTTTGATGATGCCAGAACATTGAAAAGATCCTCAAAACACTTAGAGGAAATATAAAATCCTATCTATAAGATAAGTCAGTGTTAGAGCAGTTCTTGATAAAGTACATAATTTAAATAGCAGCCAAAAAGACAATGAGTTTTTGTCTGTGAGCAAATGTAATAAATTTCATTGAAGATATTGAATTGGTACAATGAACCTGATCTATTACAAATAAAGATGTGAACACCTAAACTAATCTCATTTCAGGCTCGAGTCCATAACCAGCATAAACTCTAACCTTCAACTCGTCTACCCTTTTAGGTTGGTTCACATAGCCTTCAGCCTTAGCAATCTTCAAAACTTCAGTCATGATGGCCTTTGTATCGTGCTTTCCAGTTCCAGGAACAAGAGGGGGTGGTCAAGCAACGAACTCAGGAGCTTTCACTTGGACTTGGGCTGTATCAACTTCTTCCAAGATCTTTTGAATCAACTCAGGGTGATTCTCCATCATATAATCAGTGAAGTGGGCATTGATATCTTCAGAGTCGCCCCACTTCTTTACTACGTACCAAAGCTTGACAAACTCATCCCTAGCATCAACCCAGAACTCCTTCAATGTCTCTGAGATGAACTCATCGACATAAGCTTCCCTCTGACCTGATTCTGGCCTTCTGACCTGCAGTAATGTTGACTTCGTTGTTGTTGGCTTCCTCCTGTACTTCCTAGGCTCAGGCTTCGCCTTCTTTCTCCTTAGCAAACTGATCACTGCATCATCTAATTCTCGTTGTTGTAAGTCAGTGAGATCAGTTAGCTTTTCCACCTTCCTTTCCAAAATGCGCATCTTCTCCTTCTGAGCTATGTCCGCCCTGCGCTCAGCCTAACACTTTTCAGAAGGTGTTCCCCATGCCTCAGCGCACAGTTCCATCACCGTTTCTGCAGAGTAAGAGATTTGATTTTTCCTTGTGTGTATTTGGGGTGACTTCTGAACTGACTCAGCCGGTTTGGAAGATTGGAGTTCCTTAGAAGGTTCATTAGCCACTTTTGCCTTCCTTGCTGCAGCCTCTGCCCTCAATGTCGTAGCCTCTGCCTCATCTTCAGCTTCAGCCGCTGCCAGCCTGGCTGACTTCCTTACTCTGAGAACATTCCCCATAGGGTTTGCCTCTGGATCAGCCTCAACCGTTTCACCTTGGTTGACTGCCTCAGATGCCTCAAGGCGGGATCCTTTCCTCTTCTTTTCCCCCATTTTGGCATCATCATCGGCCTGGGATGAGAGTACTTCAGCTCCACTGTTGATTACAAAAGAAGCCAATGATTGAACTTCCAGTACGCCCTCCTTCAGCATCTCAACTCCCGTGGCAATCCCAGTCCCTGCATAAGACACATAACTGATGGCAGCTTTCAGCTTCTTCTCAAAGACCTCCATATTGTGTTGGAGACTTTGTTCAGCCTTGGTGATCCTTTCCTCCACCCTCAAGGACTCACCGCTGACCCTGCTCGCCTCAGCCAGTATCTTCGCCGACTCATCAGTGGCCTTAGCCAAAACATCAACAACAATTTGAGAGGTCTGAGCTAACTTCCCTGACTCCAGCTCCATCTTGGACGCTGAGTCCTTCAAGGCCTGAGTAAAAAGTGCTCCAGCCCGAACTGCAAGTCTCTCTACTGCCTGATTGAGCTTTTCTTCTCTGAGCTCATCTCTCTTCTCTAGCTGTTGAAGAGTCTGCCTCAACATCTTCATTGTTCTCTTCCTCTCACTCCTCACTGACTTTGCCGTATCAGTCATTGTTCTCTTCAGCAGTATCTACTCCCTGTTGGCAAGGGTGTTGTACGCTGACTTGGTACACTTGATGTGCTTTGCCAGGGCCTTGACGTCTTCTTCCTTCTCAGCTCGTAGCTTCATCATTTCCTCCTGAAGCTCAGCTAGGTTCTCAGTTGTCTTTTCTTTCTTGACTTCGAAAATAATTGTAAATTCAGTGTGTTGAACCCCAGTTATTAACACATCTTCGTCTCCAGTGGCATCGTCAGTGGCTGGCTGCTTTCCCTTGTCAGCCCCTGCATCCTCAGTCCCCTCTTCAGGGTGCACTGAAGGCATTTGTGGAGTGGTCATAGCCGTCTGCTCAGGCTCAGCTAAGCCAGCTCGAACTTTGGGAACTTGTCCCTCAGAACTAGGAGTCTCCTTAGATGTCTCAACATCATCCTCAGAACTAGGAACTTGTCAAACTCATTTTCCTATCATTTAATTCACAACTCATGCATAAACTTCATACTAAAACTCAATTAATCACTTATTCAAGAAGATAAACTTACTTATAGATTGGTAGCTAAAAGAAATTCCTTCTTCTCCCTTTTCAACTTCTAAGTATAACTGTAGTAGTATTTGTTCTAATTTTCTTTCTCTAAGCTTATACCTATTTATGCATGACTGGTCTTGTATTTATAGGAGAAGCAATACTTGGAGACTACTCCAATCCCCCTTTGATGATGATTTAGGAAGATTATGGAGTATTCTTGTAAGTTAAATTAATGAACACATGGCATTTTAAGGTTAGAAGCTAACTTTGACTTTTCTTTTCTTTAATCTTATCTTAATTTTTTCTTATATTATCGTAAGTCATGAAGCTTCATCAATCTTCCCATTCTATCTATGATTTTCGAAAATTATAGCATTTTCAAGAGAATTCTTGTATTTTGTAGTAATGACACATGTATACTTTGAATTTAATAAGTAAAAGTTATGAATATTGGATAATTCTAAAGTACATTATGCATAAAATTTACTTATACTATCTTATGAAATAAAATTAAAACTCTTCTAGGACTCTAAATAAATTACAAAGTCTATATACTAATCATAGAAAATATCGAGTAATCGATACGAAATTCGTTTCTTAAAGAAACGTTCATTTTACAACTTATAACTTATGAAATAAATTTCTATATTTAAGGAGTACATTAACCCTAAACACTTTAAGACATAAAATAAAGAACAAATAAAAATTATAAAGTCTCAAGAATAAGCATGTATTGAGTAAATAATACGTTAATTGTAAATATTGAGTAATTAAAACATATACGTGCCTTTGCATTCATTTGGATGTAAATGCATCACTAGATTCATGAAGAATAATAAAGTATTTAGTAAAGTAAATAAGATCATGAAAACCTAGGGTATTACAATCTAACCCCCTTAAATAAATTTCGTCCTCGAAATTTCAAGTGTTACCGCGGATATTGAGGTAAGGGTACTTTGCTAAGATTTCGTCCTCTCGCTCCTACGTAGCTTCTTTCATTCCGTGTCTATTCCACTGGATCTTAACCATAGGAATATCTTTATTCCTTAACCTATGAAGCTTTCTATCAAGTATGGCTATAGGGACTTCCTCATAGGTTAAGTTGGCATCAATTTCTAATTCAGGTTGGTTTACTATGTGGGTAGGGTCAGGTACATACTTTCGGAGCATCGAGATATGGAATACATTGTGTACTCCTTCCAAGGATGGTGGTAACGCTAGCCTTAAGCCAAATCTCCAACTCTTTCCAATATCTCATAAGGTCCAATATACCTGGGTTTTAACTTTCCCCTTTTTCTGAAACGGAAAATCCCTTTCATTGGTGATACTTTCAAGAATACCTTGTCTCCAATCTCAAAACTTAATTCTTTCCTTCGCCTATCCGCATACGTTTTCTGTCGATCTTGAGCTGCTTTCATCTTTTCTTTAATCTTCTTTACTACTTTATTAGTCTCTTCCACCAATTCCGGTCCTAACAATTTATTTTCTCCAATTTCATCCCAGCATAGTGGAGATCTGCACTTCCTTCCGTACAATGCTTCGTACGGTGCCATTTCAATTGTAGCTTGATAACTATTGTTGTAGGCAAATTCCACTAAAGGTAGGTATCTTTCCCAACTTCCTCCGAAATTGATGATACAAGCTCTCAACATATCTTCCAAAGTTTGAATTGTTCTTTCCGATTGACCATCTGTTTGAGGATGAAAAGTTGTACTGAATTCCAAATTTGTGCACATAGCTTCTTGAAGACTGTGCCAGAATTTCGATGTAAACCGTGGATCTCTATCTGACACAATAGAAACTGGAACTCCAAGTAATCGGACAATTTCCTTAATATAAATCTGAGCCAATTTATCCAATGTGAACGTCATCTTTCCTGGTAGAAAATGTGCCGTCTTGGTCAATCTGTCGACAATTACCCAAATAGCTTCATTTACTTGTATTGATTTGGGCAATCCTACCACAAAATCCATTGTAATATGTTCCCACTTCCACTCAGGAATCTCAAGTGACTTTAATAATCCTGATGGTCTTTGATGCTCAGCTCTCACCTGCTGACATGTCAAATATTTATGTACGAAATTTCCAATATCCTTCTTCATACCTCTCCACCAGAACAACTTCTTTAATTCTTGGTACACTTTCGTTCCTCCAGGATAAACGGTACACGGTGTAGAATGTGCTTCTTCCAATATTTTCTTCTTGAGTTCTTCTTTATCTGGGATACATATTCTTCCTCGACATACCAATGTACCATTTTCACATACTGAAAACTCATTTGCTTTACCTTCCTTGATCTTTTGTTTTATCTTCTCTAAGAATGCATCGTCATATTGAGCTTTTGCTATTCTTTCCTTCAAGATTGGTTTCACAATCAAAGCATTGATCTTTCCCTTGCGACTTAAAGCATCTGCTACTACATTTGCCTTTCCTGGATGGTATAGTATTTCACAATTAAAATCTTTTACCAACTCCAACCATCTTCTTTGCCTCATGTTCAATTCCTTCTATTCGAAGATATACTTCAAACTCTTATGATCTGTGTAGATCTGGCATTTATTTCCATACAAGTAACGCCTCCAAATCTTGAGTGCATGCACAACTGCTGCTAGTTCTAAATCATGCATAGGATAGTTCTGCTCATGTGGTTTTAATTGTCTTGATGCGTACGCTACTACTTTCCCATTCTGCATAAGTACACATCCCAAGCCTTGCTTAGAAGCATCACTGTACACAGTAAATTCTTCTGTACCTTCAGGAATTGTAAGAACTGGGGCCGTTGTTAATCTTTGCTTTAGTTCTTGAAAACTCCTTTCACACTCTTCTGTCCATTCAAACTTTATTTCTTTCCGAGTCAACTGAGTCAAGGGTTTTGCAATCCGAGCAAACCCTTCAATGAATCTTTGATAATACACGGCTAAACCAAGAAAACTCCTGACTTCGTTCACATTAGTTGGTGTCTTCCATTGGTTTACAGCTTCTACCTTTGTTGGGTCAACTTCTATTCCCGAAGCTGAAACCGTATGTCCAAGAAATACAACTTTATCCAACCAGAATTCGCACTTCTTGAATTTAGCATACAATTTCTCTTTCCTCAGAGTTTCCAATGTAATTCGAAGATGTTCTACATGCTGCTCCTGATTTCTTGAATATACTAGAATATTATCAATAAAGACAATCACAAATTGATCCAAATATTGATGAAACACCCGATTCATCAAATCCATGAATATAGCTGGCGCATTACTGAGTCCAAAAGGTAACACTACGAACTCATAATGACCATGTCGGGTTCTGAATGCCGTCTTCGGAATATCGCTTTCTTTAATCTTTATCTGATGATATCCCGATCTTAAATTAATTTTTGAAAATACACAAGCTCCTCTTAACTGATCAAACAGATCATCGATTCTGGGAAGTGGATATTTATTCTTGATAGTGAGTTTATTCAGTTCTCGATAATCGATGCACATCCTCAACGATCCATCTTTCTTTTTCACAAATAATACTGGTGCACCCCATGGTGACACACTTGGTCGAATAAAGCCCTTGTCCAATAATTCTTGCAATTGCAACTTTAGCTCCTATAACTCCTTTGGTGTCATTCTGTAAGGTGCTTTAGAAACAGGTGCGGCTCCAGGTATCAAATCAATAGTGAACTCCAACTGATGATTTGGGGGTAGTCCTGGCAAATCATCTGGGAATACATCCTTGTATTCACATACCACCGGCACGTCATCCAATGTTGGACCATTGGACTCCGTGACTACAATATTTACTAGAAATGCCGTGTTCTTTCCTTTCCTCAATAATTTCCGGGCTTTCATTGCTGAAATTACTTGAGGCATAGTTCCAATTCTAGCACCATATAGTGTAAAGTTCACATTCTCTGATCTTCGTACTAACATTTCTTTTTCTTGATACTTGATGAGAGCATGATTAGCTATAAGTCAGTCCATTCCCAAGATAACATCAAAGTCCTTCATTTCTATTATATGTAGATTTGCCGGGAGTGTTGCATGCTCAAAATCAATCTTCACATTCCTACACAGTCCTAAGGATTGTGTCGTACTACCAGAGGGAACATTTACTTCTAGGAAATCTTATTCTACTTTAATATGGGCGGTCTCAATTTGTTCAAACATCTTCCTAGAGATGAATGAATGCGTAGCACCAGTATCGAATAATGTGAAAACAGGTATCTGGAATATTTTGAACATACCTGCCATCACTTCCGGATTTGTTGTCGCCTTCTGCTGACTCATGGCAAACACTCGAGTAGGTGCCATTTTATGTTGTCCCTTTAGCTTTGGACAATCAGTTATAAGATGTCCAGGTTCTTTACACTTATAACATGCCCCTGTTCCTTTCAGGCATTGTCCAAAATGTTCTTTTCCACAATTTCTGCATTTAGATGGCCTCTGTTGTTGTTGTGGTACCATCCCCGTCTTTTTGACTTGCTTAAAATTTCCTCCTTGTTTCGCACCAACCCACTTTCTTTTATTTGACTGTGATTTTGAAATTCTTACTTCTTCTGGTTTCATATACGCTGCTATCGTTTGAGCTTTCTCGAACATCTGGGCATAGGACTTAATATCTTGTGCTGCTAAGATGGTACTAATCTCTAGACGCAGGTTTTGAACAAACCTTTTTACTTTCACTGTCAGAGTTCCCTGTTTCAACTGTAGAAATTCGGTTTCCTTTTTATCCAAGAATAATTGTTGTATATAATTCTTAACCACTGCTTCTACAAATTTCTCCCAAGTAACTGACATTCGTGCTTCTTCTGTCATTGTTCTACAATGAGCTTCCCACCAATAATCTGCATCCTCAGTCAGCTGAAAGATAGCACAAGAAACTTTCTGCTCATCGGTGCACTTAAGATAAGTGAATATTTTCTCCAAGCTTCGAATCCAGTTTTCTACATCCATAAGGTTTTCTTTCCCGGTCAGGGTTGAGGGTCTAAATTTCTTAAATTGACTAATAATATCATGGTTTTGGGCTGAAGATACAGGTGTTTGGGATGATTGGCTTTGCTGACCTAGTTGCTGAGCTAACCCCCTTAAAACGGAAGCTAGATCCTCGCTCATGTCTGAGTTGTTTTGGTTTCTTCTACGACTCATGGTTCTATTCAAACAACAATGTAATGCAATAACTATACAAACTTTCAAATAATCGGTTACAATTACATAACATAATTTAAGCATTTACAAAGTATTTACCTGATCCCGTCGTGGAGAATGATCTCGGTGCGGCTGTTTCCTTTTAAATTTTTAAAACACATTCTTTTTTAAAATTCTTTAACAGGCGAACCTGCTCTGATACCACATGTGACGTCCCCACTTAATATAGTACGGAAAATATGATGTGGCACAAGTAGGAACAATACTAAAATAGTACTTTGTATTAAAATATAGACACGCTACACATCTACACAGCGGAGGTAGTAAATAAGTATGATAGTAGCTTAAGTTACAAATCCAAAATTTAAAAACATAATTCTTGAAACATAATGTAACGCCCCCACTTAAAATAGTACGAAAAATATGATGTGGCACAAGTAGGAACGTTACTAAAATAGTACTTTATATTAAAATATACACACGCCACACATTTACACAGCGGAAGTAGTAAATAAGTATGATCGTAATTTAAGATACAAGCCAAAATTTAAAAATATTATTCTTGAAAATATAAAGTCTTTAAGAAATCTTCACAGCCCGCCGAGCTCATTCGCCAACTTCAGAATCCACATCATCTGTAAAAAATTTAAAAGTGGAAGGGATAAGCGTTTGTAAACACTTAGTGGGAAATCTCTTGTTAATTGCACAAACTAAACATGAAATGCATATAACATGGAGCCCCCGGAATTTCACCGGGTATATGCTTGGGTGGCGTGACCAACCCGTGGTGTCGGAACGACCGGCCTATATGCTTGCCAACATAAAGTTGAACTTATATGTGGGGCCAGTCGATAGCGGGCCAGACTCAAAATTTAACATTCAACATTTAATAAGTGCAATTAAATAATAATAGAACACTCGATGAAGAGCGAAGTGATTCCCCACCTTGCAGGTTTGTACCTACAAGTAAAAATTTTAAAATAGAAACATTGTTACTTATCCCTTCACTTTTGTAAATTGTAAGACTTGAATTCAATTTCAATACATATTCAAATATTGTATACTAACACACAAATATTAATTAAGTGTATAAAATCATCAAATAACAAGTTATAAATAAATATCGACTGTAAAAAAAATGTAACCGGACCATTTCGAACCTTTCATACAAAATTTCGATTTTGGCAGATTACACACCTAACTTTGAAAATTTATATTAAATTATCCATACATCCAAAAATTATAAAATTTTAACAGTAAATTTCCAACTCAATAAAGTTTATCACCATATTTTCATATTTCTCAAACTCTTTGCCAAATATCAAATATTTCGTAATAAACACACAGTAACAGATTCTGGTCACTTAACTTCAAATATTCACCATAAATCAACCACATGTCCAATACTCATAAATCTTTAACCATGAACTCCCAACTTCATGTAATTTATCAAGATACTTTGGTTTTCTATAAAAACCTAACCGATTATTCTCAGATCATAGCAAACTTCTACTGTTCCTGTAATTACGTCCAAAACCCTAGCTCTACTTCAAAAAATCACCACGAATTGAATACCAGTCCAAAAATTATGAAATTTGAAACCTAAGTTACTTCACAAGTCTATTGTTACATATAAAAATTTCAGAATTTTCCACCGACAAATTGGATCAAAAACGAAATTTCTTCACAAGTTATCCAGATTTTCAGTTTTCATGCATATATGAAGAACATAACATCTTAAACTCACTTTAAACCATATAATTTCATGATTTCTACTTCTAAAGCATACATAATCAAGTAATAAACATGATTTTGGTCATAACTCATGAAGAAATTGAATTAAACATTCAAACATGAAGTAAAACATGTATAACATGCAAATTACTCATCAAAACTCATTTTCCTATCATTTAATTCACATATCATGCATAAATTTCATACTACCACTTAATTAATTACTCAATCAAGAAGAGAAGCTTACTTAGAGATAGGTAGCTACAAGGAATCTCTTCTTCTCCTTTCTCAACTTCTAAGTATAAGAGTAGTAGTATTTGTGAAATTTTCTTTAAACTTTTTCTTATGTTTATTTTTTTGCATGCAAGCTTATGTATTTATAGGGGAAAGATGTGCTTGGGGCTACTCAATTCCCCTCCTTAACCGCCATTTTAAGAAGTATGTGGAGAAGTTTGGATGATCTTAGGAGTTAAGCAAAAGTACACTTGTAATTCTTAAGTTAGTTGCTAATTTTGACTTTTCTTCCTAATTATTTTATCTTATCTTATCTTAATCTTAGTCTTGAAGCTTCTCTAATTCTCCTAACTTTATCCCTCTTCATTTTTCTCCACCAGAACAACTTCTTTAATTCTTGATACATCTTTGTTCCTCCAGGATGAATTGTATATGGTGTAGAATGTGCTTCTTCCAATATTTCCTTCTTGAGTTCTTCTTTTTCTGGAATACATATTCTTCCCTGACATACCAATGTTCCATCCTCACATACTGAAAACTCTTTTGCTTTACCTTACTTGATCTTTTGCTTTATCTTCTCTAAGAATGTATCATCCATTTGAGTCTTTGCTATTTTTTCCTTCAATGTTGGTTTCACAACCAGGGCATTGATCTTTATCTTCGCTTTGCGACTTAAGGCATCAGCCACTACATTTGCCTTTCCCGGATGATACAATATCTCGCAATCATAATCTTTCACTAACTCTAACCATCTCCTTTGCCTCATGTTCAACTCCTTTTGTTCGAAGATATACTTTAAACTCTTATGATCTGTGTATATTTCACACTTACTTCCGTATAAGTAATGCCTCCAAATTTTTAGCATATACACCACTGCCGCTAATTCCAAATCGTGTGTAGGATAATTTTGCTCGTGTGATTTTAACTGTCTTGATGCATACGCTACTACTTTCCCATTTTGCATAAGTACACATCCCAAACCTTGTTTAGAAGCATCACTGAACACTGTAAATCCTTCTGTACCCTCCGGAATTGTAAGAACTGGAGCTGTTGTTAATCTTTTCTTTAGTTCTTGAAAACTCCTTTCACACTCTTCTGTCCATTCAAACTTTGTTTCTTTCCGAGTCAACTGAGTTAAAGGTTTTGCAATTTGAGCAAACCCTTCAATAAATCTCCGATAATATCCAGCTAACCCAAGAAAACTCCTGACTTCATTCACTGTAGTTGGTGTTTTCCATTTGTTTATAGCTTCTACTTTTGCTGGATCCACTTCTATTCCCAAAGCTGAAATTGTATGTCCAAGAAATACCACCTTATCCAGCCAAAATTCACATTTCTTGAATTTAGCATACAATTTTTCCTTTCTCAGGATCTCTAGTGTAATCCGAAGATGTTCTGCATGCTGCTCCTGATTTCTCGAATACACCAGAATATCATCAATAAAAACGACCACAAATTGATCCAGATATGTATGAAATACCCGATTCATCAAATCCATAAAAATAGCTGGTACATTACTGAGTCCAAATGGTAGCACCACGAACTCATAATGACCATCTCGAGTTCTGAAAGCTGTCTTCGGAATATCACTTTCCTTTATTTTCACCTGATGATACCCCGATCTCAAATCAATCTTTGAAAATACACTAGCTCCTTTTAATTGATCGAACAGATCTTCAATTCTGGGAAGAGGGTATTTGTTCTTGATGGTAACTTTATTCAATTCCCGATAGTCGATGCACATTCTTAATGACCCATCTTTCTTCTTCACAAATAATACTGGTGCTTCCCAGGGTGACACGCTTGGTCGAATAAAACCCTTATCTAGTAATTCTTGCAGTTGCACCTTCAATTCTTGCAATTCTTTTGGTGCCATTCTGTAAGGTGCTTTATAAACAGGCGCTGCTCCAGGTATCAAATCAATAGTGAATGTAATACCCCGTCCCGTTTCGTACCTTTTATTTTGCGAGAAACCTTATTTTATATTATTATCTTTGTTTCTTTTAATTTTATTATTTTTGTGTGCTATTGTGTAATTTAAATATATACCCTTTTATAAATTCCTAAATTCGAAGAAAGGAATCGAACCTTTCAAACGGATAAGGGACTACGAGAAATTAAATATTCAAAGTTTAAAATTATGTTTTCGATTCGTATAATTTATTGAGAATAATTAAAATGCAATAAAATATTAATTGAGTTTTAAAACTGTATTAATTCTGAATTCGGAATTAAACTCGTGAACCAAACAATCTCTAAATCGTATCAAGCAGTAACGAAAATACCAGAATTAAAAGGGGTTAATCCCTAACCACATAAATTACTTTCCTTTTTGAATTAAATTAATTAGGGTATTAATCTCAGCCATATATTATTTCCATCCTTTATAATTAATTAATTAAGAAATCAATTTCCCAAAATATCTCCCCCTCCCTTAACACTTACGGAGTACACTTCTTCTCTCAATTTTATAAGAATTCCCTTTTCTCTCTCACGCCTTCACTCTTCTCTCTCTCTCCTCTCGTCTCTCTCGCTCACCGCCAAAGCCTTCACGCCGTCTTCCTCCTTTTTCCGACTAAGCATCGCCGCCGCCCTAGCCCCTCTCCTCACGCAGAGCACCGCCGAGCGACAGCCCAGCCACCACCGAGCGTCGCTGCCTCTCTCCTAGAGCAGCGCCGCAGCCGATCGCCAAACGCCGCCTCCTCCCGTCGCGAAGGACCGCCATCGTGGAGCCACCGTCACGCCGTGCTCCGTTCCCCCTTCGCCGCTCATCGACGCCCGTCCTCTCGATCCAGCCACCGCCTCAGCGCCGATCGAAGCTGTCGGCCCTCCTCCACTGCCTCCATCTCCGACGCTGTCTTCGGCCTCCGTCCAGCGCCGCTGTCCTTCGCCGTCGCATCCCAGTCCGGCCGCCGCCGTCTATTAATTTTCCTCTTTCAGTAAGTGAAGAAATCCCCCCTTTTCAATTTCAATTCCTTTTAATTCCGATCAACCGTAACTCTTTTTGTTTAAATTCCAATTCGAGATAACGCCTCCTTGGATCGCTTTTTGATTTTGGGAGAACCAAAACGATGCCGTTACGCTGTCGAAATTAACCCGACAAGTCTTCGGATGACCCCGTTAGGCTCGTAAGAATCCCTAACCTTCTCTCAAATTCTTGTACTAGTTGAGATAGGAATTGATCAATTTTAGTTCGTTGTTGAGACTTTGAGAGTTTAGAATAGTTATTGTTGGTTTGGAGCTTGTGAGCTTGTAGATGGACTTTGTTGTTGTTGGATTTCCTACTGTTTTGATTAGCCGTTGTTGAATTAGTTGATTAGTACTATTGGCTAGATTGTTTTGTATTATTGAATTAACTGATTAGTAGTACTGTTTTAGTTGTTTAGTGTCATTGAAATAACTGTGTAGTATTGTTGTTTTAGTTGGATGGTATTATTGAATAGATGAATTAGTTTGGTTTGGTTAGCTGATGATATGGTGATGAAATTAGTTTGTTTTAGTGTTAGTTGAGTTTTTAAAGACAAAAGGAAACTCGTCTTCTGCTGTTCAAATGTTTGAAACAAATGGAAAAGGACTTTTAGAAAATAATACAACTCTTTTGTTTTGAAAATGACACAAGTAAACTTGGTTAGTAATACTAGTAATATAGGAAAATATTTATTCTATTATTTGTTATGAAAACTTCTTTAAATCAAGTATTGCTAACAATAAAGAAAAGTATATATTATATTATTTTTAGTATTTATTATATAAAATTCTTTAAGCAAAATATTTATTAATAAAGAGGTTTTTGTTTATAAAATATAAACTATTTTCAAAGTTATTTAAAAATAATAATTTTAGAAAGAAAAATATTAATTTGGGACTTTTATTATATTAATAATATTTAAATAACTTTCCTTTTCTTTTGATTATTTTGAGAAAAATATTATATGGTTATACTGTTAAGTATAAAAGCTTTTAGTTATAAAAGTCTTGGAATTTTGAAGATTGTTTTATAGAGATCGAAATGATCATACAACAAGTAATTTAGTAAGTACACTCCCCCAATACACCACCCTTTTAGAAGTGGTGTATTTACCAAGATAATGTGTGTTTTTAAGTAGGTCTATTTCAATAAGTCTATAAGAAAATGACCTCATCGATTCTCGTAACACAAACTCTCAAGTTTTCCTAATAATTCAAAGGTCAACTTTTAATCAAATGATTTCGTATTAGGATTCTGTGCTAATCGGAATACGCACGAGGGATTTGACCATCTGTTTGTATATCACTCTCGGGACCTGGAGCTAACAGGTGGGTGATGATCGGTTGATTGATCTGCTTATAATACGTTGTGCTGGTATACTCTGAACTCGACTAAATCAATCTAAAACAATTAATCCAACATATACGTAAACCCTATTATATAATTGTTTGAATTATGTGATATAATTATATATACCTTATATGGACGGTTTGTGTTTGTTGATTATATGAACTGATGGCGATTGCATGATATAAGGGCATTTTGTGAGCATGAATCTGTTTAAGTATGAATTATGTGAATTCTCCCCACTTTGTGAAATGTCAGATTATGAGGAAGAGGAAAGCTATTGATTAATAATAAACCCGGCCTCCGGATAAGGTGCTCATTAGAGTCCGGGCAAGGTCATTAATAAAGTTTGTCCTCCGGATAAGGTGCTCAGTAGAGTTTCGGGCAAGGTCATTAATAAAGTTTGTCCTCCGGATAAGGTGCTCAGTAGAGTTCCGGGCAAGGTCATTAATAAAGTTCGTCCTCCGGATAAGATGCTCAGTAGAGTTCCGGGCAAGGCCATTAATAAAGTTTGTCCTCCGGATAAGATGCTCAGTAGAGTTCCGGGCAAGGTCATTAATAAAGTTCGTCCTCCGGATAAGATGCTCAGTAGAGTTCCGGGCAAGGTCATTAATAAAGTTTGTCCTCAGGATAAGATGCTCAGTAGAGTTCCGGGCAAGGTCATTAATAAAGTTCGTCCTCCGGATAAGATACTCAGTAGAGTTCCGGGCAAGGTCATTAATAAAGTTCGTCCTCCGGATAAGATGCTCAGTAGAGTTCCGGGCAAGGTCATTAATAAAGTTCGTCCTCCGGATAAGATGCTCAGTAGAGTTCCGGGCAAGGTTATTAATAAGTTTGTCCTCCGGATAAGGTGCTCATTGAATATGAGAAAGGATTTGAGAGAGACTTACGATATATGGAAAATGATTTTGGCAGATTGGGCCGATACGTGAAAATGGTTTTGGGCTTCGCCCCTAATGTGAATTAACTTGTGAAATATCAATTATGTGAATGTGAAACCTGTTATGCCCAATTAATTATTATGTGAACTTGTTACTTCTGTGATATATGTTATTCATATTTATATGTCAACTGCTTAAATAAATTATATATTTTATTAATGAATACAACTTAATATATTTCAGATTTACTAATCCAATGACATTGCAAATCACCCATACGTGAGAATTCAAATCTCACGCCCCCCTTTTTACAACCCTTGCAGATTATGATTTCGTGGAGCAAGGACAGTAATAGAGACGACACAGAGTTCCCCACTTAAATAAAATGTTACTGTTAAATACTAAGCTTTATATTCACACATATATATATATATACATATATATATATATATGTCTGGGATACTTATTTAAATAATATACTCATTTCTTCCGCTGCATAAAACTCATCTCTCATTTTATTATCCCTTTTTATATCAAAAATTTTATAGTTCGGATTTTAGTCACAAGTGACACCTCGAATCTGAGATATTTATGTGTTTTGGATTCGGGGCGTTACACGTGGTATCAGAGCTTACGTTCAAAACTTTCGGACCTAAAACCAAATCATTGTTTTCATCAAACCAAAATTCTTTTTCTTAAATAAATTTTTTTTTATCATGTAAGTGTATAGACCACTAATTAAATTATTTGAAGGGAAATGTGTCTCCTATTACCGTCTGAAGCTCCTCGAAGGTATGTTCTTGTTTTATTATCAAATGTGCTTATAAGTTTATAAACTTGTAACGAGTTGACTTTCATAACAAAACTCCAATCAAAAGACCGAGAACTCAAAACAGTACATACGTGGTGTATAAAGAACCACGAACTATCGTTTATATTCCTATTGAAATGTGGATAATCAGTGAATTGCATGAATGTATATATTTGTTTAAGTTTATATATTTCATAAATGCTATTATGTGACTATTTGAACTTTTATGCTTTAAATGTTTAAATTATATTTCTGCATGACTAAAATTTTAACTAGAAATTTTCTTTCGAAGATTGAATCCACCTAAGATTGTAGTAACTCGGTACCTATAAGCCTTGTTTTCATTTTTGGATATGATGTAAGTAGACTGACCTACATAGAAGTCGAGGCTTTTATATAATATATATATGTGTTATGAAATTGCTACTTGGCAATGCGTGTTACTTGCTATATATTAACTGTTATATTTTATCTGATTATCGATAAATGACATGTCACTGGTTTCTATTATACGGTGCGTATGTAATCACTGTACCATTTTGCGGCCGCAGTGCGTTGCGGTGAACTACATACTCACATGTATCTCAGTACTAGCGTTGTGTTGATTACGTATTCGATTCTGCTTTTATAATTTTTCATACCTATATGACGTAACAATATTATTCTTTTATCTTCAGAACCACCAATAGAAAGGCTACAGGATGAACACCACATACTAGGTATTATGGGACCATAAAACCTTATGAGGAATCACTTGGACAAAAAAAAAAAAAAAGGAGTTATGAGACCTAATTTCGAAGATTGAAATAGTTAGAGAACTCTCCATACTCTACGTATCCTAAAAATGATTTCAAGTTTCACCACCCTTTGTGTTAGTTCAATAACTTTGACATGTAGAGGAAGGAACCACTTGAATATGAACATATGAGTTTTAGTCGAGCAATACCTAGAAGCTGAATTTCGGGGACGAAATTTCTGTTAAGGGGGTGAGGATGTAATACCCCGTCCCGTTTTGTACCTTTTATTTTGCGAGAAACCTTATTTTATATTATTATCTTTGTTTCTTTTAATTTTATTATTTTTGTGTGCTATTGTGTAATTTAAATATATACCCTTTTATAAATTCCTAAATTCGAAGAAATGAATCGAATTTTTCAAACGGATAAGGGACTACGAGAAATTAAATATTCAAAGTTTAAAATTATGTTTTCGATTCGTATAATTTATTGAGAATAATTAAAATGCAATAAAATATTAATTGAGTTTTAAAACTGTATTAATTCTCAATTCGGAATTAAACTCGTGAACCAAACAATCTCTAAACCGTATCAAGCAGTAATGAAAATACCAGAATTAAAAGGGGTTAATCCCTAACCACATAAATTACTTTCCTTTTTGAATTAAATTAATTAGGGTATTAATCTCAGCCATATATTATTTCCATCCTTTATAATTAATTAATTAAGAAATCAATTTCCAAAAATATCTCCCCCTCCCTTAACACTTACGGAGTACACTTCCTCTCTCAATTTCATAAGAATTCATTTTTCTCTCTCGCACGCCTTCACTCTTCTCTCTCTCTCCTCTCGTCTCTCTCGCTCACCGCCAAAGCCTTCACGCCGTCTTTCTCCTTTTTCCGACCAAGAATCGCCGCCGCCCTAGGCCCTCTCCTCACGCAGAGCACCGCCGAGCGACAACCCAGCCACCACCGAGCGTCGCTGCCTCTCTCCTCGAGCAGCGCCGCAGCCGATCGCCAAACGCCGCCTCCTCCCGTCGCGAAGGATCGCCATCGCGGAGCCACCGTCACGCCGTGCTCCGTTCCCCCTTCGCCGCTCATCGACGCCCGTCCTCTCGATCCAGCCACCGCCTCAGCGCCGATCGAAGCTGTCAGCCCTCCTCCACCGCCTCCATCTTCGACGCTGCCTTCGGCCTCCGTCCAGCACCGCAGTCCTTCGCCGTCGCATCCCAGCCCGGCCGCCGCCGTCTCTTAATTTTCCTCTTCCAGTAAGTGAAGAAATCCCCCCTTTTCAATTTCAATTCCTTTTAATTCCGATCAACCGTAACTCTTTTTGTTTAAATTCCAATTCGAGATAACGCCTCCTTGGATCGCTGTTTGATTTTGGGAGAACCAAAACGATGCCGTTACGCTGTCGAAATTAACCCGACAAGTCTTCGGATGACCCCGTTAGGCTCGTAAGAATTCCTAACCTTCTCTCAAATTCTTGTACTAGTTGAGATAGGAATTGATCAATTTTAGTTCGTTGTTGAGACTTTGAGAGTTTAGAATAGTTATTGTTGGTTTGGAGCTTGTGAGCTTGTAGATGGACTTTGTTGTTGTTGGATTTCATACTGTTTTGATTAGCCGTTGTTGAATTAGTTGATTAGTACTATTGGCTAGATTGTTTGGTATTATTGAATTAACTGATTAGTAGTACTGTTTTAGTTGTTTAGTGTCATTGAAATAACTGTTTAGTATTGTTGTTTTAGTTGGATGGTATTATTGAATAGATGAATTAGTTTGGTTTGGTTAGCTGATGATATGGTGATGAAATTAGTTTGTTTTAGTGTTAGTTGAGTTTTTAAAGACAAAAGGAAACTCGTCTTCTGCTGTTCAAATGTTTGAAACAAATGGAAAAGGACTTTTAGAAAATAATACTACTCTTTTGTTTTGAAAATGACACAAGTAAACTTGGTTAGTAATACTAGTAATATAGGAAAATATTTATTCTATTATTTGTTATGAAAACTTCTTTAAATCAAGTATTGC
This sequence comes from Ballota nigra, assembly GCA_947034835.1. Classification (NCBI taxonomy): domain Eukaryota; kingdom Viridiplantae; phylum Streptophyta; class Magnoliopsida; order Lamiales; family Lamiaceae; genus Ballota; species Ballota nigra. The sequence goes on from OX344723.1 coordinate 125,121,012, forward strand.
TAACAATAAAGAAAAGTATATATTATATTATTTTTAGTATTTATTATATAAAATTCTTTAAGCAAAATATTTATTAATAAAGAGGTTTTTGTTTATAAAATATAAACTATTTTCAAAGTTATTTAAAAATAATAATTTTAGAAAGAAAAATATTAATTTGGGACTTTTATTATATTAATAATATTTAAATAACTTTCCTTTTCTTTTGATTATTTTGAGAAAAATATTATATGGTTATACTGTTAAGTATAAAAGCTTTTAGTTATAAAAGTGTTGGAATTTTAGAAGATTGTTTTATAGAGATCGAAATGATCATACAACAAGGAAATTAGTAAGTACACTCCCCCAATACACCACCCTTTTAGAAGTGGTGTATTTACCAAGATAGTGTGTGTTTTTAAGTAGGTCTATTTCAATAAGTCTATAAGACAATGACCTCATCGATTCTCGTAACACAAACTCTCAAGTTTTCCTAATAATTCAAAGGTCAACTTTTAATCAAATGATTTCGTATCAGGATTCTGTGCTAATCGGAATACGCACGAGGGATTTGACCATCTGTTTGTATATCACTCTCGGGACCTGGAGCTAACAGGTGGGTGATGATCGGTTGATTGATCTGCTTATAATACGTTGTGCTGGTATACTCTGAACTCGACTAAATCAATCTAAAACAATTAATCCAACATATACGTAAACCCTATTATATAATTGTTTGAATTATGTGATATAATTATATATACCTTATATGGACGGTTTGTATTTGTTGATTATATGAACTGATGGCGATTGCATGATATAAGGGCATTTTGTGAGCATGAATCTGTTTAAGTATTAATTATGTGAATTCTCCCCACTTTGTGAAATGTCAGCTTATGAGGAAGAGGAAAGCTATTGATTAATAATAAACCCGGCCTACGGATAAGGTGCTCATTAGAGTCCCGGGCAAGGTCATTAATAAAGTTTGTCCTCCGGATAAGGTGCTCAGTAGAGTTTCGGGCAAGGTCATTAATAAAGTTTGTCCTCCGGATAAGGTGCTCAGTAGAGTTCTGGGCAAGGTCATTAATAAAGTTCGTCCTCCGGATAAGATGCTCAATAGAGTTCCTACTGAATTCCAACTTTGTGCCCATAGCTTCTTGAAGACTGTGCCAGAATTTCAATGTAAATCGTGGATCTCTATCTGACACAATAGAAACTGGAACCCATGTAATCGGATAATTTCCTTAATATAAATTTGAGCCAATTTATCCAATGTGAACGTCATCTTTACTGGTAGAAAATGTGCCGTCTTGGTCAATCTGTCGACAATTACCCAAATAGCTTCATTTCCTTGTATTGATTTGGGCAATCCTACCACAAAATCCTTTATAATATGTTCCCACTTCCACTCAGGAATCTCAAGTGGCTTTAATAATCCTGATGGTCTTTGATGCTCAGCTCTCACCTGCTGACATGTCAAATATTTCTGTACGAAATTTCCAATATCCTTCTGTTGGAGTTATACGTGAAAGTATGCTTTTACTTTGTATAACTCGTGTATCAAATACTCGTTTTATGAGAATAATTCTTTTATCACATTGCTTTAGTTATGATTGAATGTTGAATTTCTATTGCAAACCGTTCAATATATGGTACTAGTTACATTGTAGTTAATATGGTGATACCCGATCACGGAAGACAACATTAACTGTTTCCTTGTAACAAAACGTACATTTTCACGACCTAGGTGGAATTGAACAATCCGCCGTGAAAGGTCGATGTGTAAGGCTCAGATTGGTCTGTCTTGACTAAGAGAATGCACTAGCACATTTAGTATGTGTTGAAGAGGACCTACAGCGAGGATAAATTCTTCTGTTCTGAAATGTGAAGAATTAGACCTCAGTGGTTGTTGATTTCTTAATCTCCATCACTTAAATATGACCGTGTGTGCTTAGTGGTTACTGCTTTGATTCATGTCGGGTGAGAATCATTTTGACTTCGAACCTTGTGTCTTGGGCAGTAATATTAATCATACGACGGTTGCTAAGATTTAATACGGAGAAACGCGTGTGAGTACGGCTCGTGTGATTAGTCCCCTTGGTGGGCTCAGAAGTTTTATCGTACCAAATCTTGCAAGTGAAGAATCAGTTTCTTCGGTACGGATAATAATGTTGAGCTGTCTTTACTCCAAGGTGAAATATATTAATTAATTTATAGCTATTCGGAAGCTCAATTAATTAATGAACTTGATAATCTTAAACGCGGGAAATAATAACCGGGAGCCCATATTATCGTAATATGGATTAAGATGGATAGTGCAATATTAATTTATTAGTGGTAATAATTAATATTAATGGGCTGAATTATATTGGGGCTCAATATTGAAATTCAGAAGTCCATTAGGAGGTTCAATCTTAATTCTCCTTAAAGGCCCCTCAAGTAGCCCATTAAGTAGCCCAATAATGATAAGGTGATTAAAATAAAGAATATATTAATGCTGATTTTTCAAGTGATTTTCGAAAATAAGAGAATCTAGAAGAAATAAGATTTTGTTGATTTTCTTGGAAAGATATTATGGAAGATATGTATTCTAGGAATACAAGAATATCTCATATATTCAAGAAGATCCAAATCTTTGGATTTCATCTTGTATTTTTCGAAAATTAGGCCTTAATATGTAGGATGAGATTTTTGTGGAATATTTTATTTTGGAGAAAAGAATATATGGGATATATTCAAGATTTCTTAGAGTCTAAGAAAAGATTTCTCCAAGCCCATATTTGACTCAAAAATTCGGCCCCCTCATATTATAAATAGGGGATGATTATTTCATCCCCAAGTACATAATTCCATGTGTTGGAAAAATCAAGAGCATATATATTTTTCTTTTTCCTTAGTTTATTAAATTACTTGAAAGCATCTCCCACCGGTGATCAAGTGAGGTGAAAGGGAAATACTTGAGAAGGTTTTTGGGTCGATAGAGCGAGATCGTAATTGTCCCGTTTATCCAAAGGCTAATTCTACAAGAGGTACGTTAATCACATATTTACTTGTTTATTCCGCCATAGTTAATATGTGAAATTAATTCAACATGCATGATGAAAATTCGTTGTTGGAATTATTATTTGAATTAATTAGGATTAATTCATGCTAGTAATAATTGTATTTAAATTCGTATTTAAATTTCATCCCGAATAGATTCCGGGCACCCCTATTTTCCCAACAACTGGTATCAGAGCCACGGTTTCGGGCTCTGATCTTTAAATTGGAATTTAAATTGTTAAACATTAAATTGAAATTGGATAGTAGAATTGCTAGATCTTTTTTGCAGGTATCCAATTGTCATGGTTTTAATGTTGTTAATTTTTTATGTGTGTGAATTAATTGTTTTTAATTCGATTCGTTCGAATTTGTTTTTCTCGTGAGAAAATCCACGAGTAGATTAGTTGTTTTTATTTTGATTCGATCATTATAATAGACTAGTCTAGATCTAGTATTTTTTTTTTTTTGAAAAATAAATTGTAACCGGATCGTGACGAAGAACGAAGAATTAAAAACGGCGTACCCGGACGATGCATACAAGCGTGGCGCGTGTATGGATGTAAAATCATGCAAGGGGTGAAGAAAACGAGGACGAATGGCGAAAAATGGTGCACGGGGTGCACGGCGCATGCCCGCGCGACGGGAGGCCGGCGCCGCGCGCGCCTCGGGGGCGGTCTGCGGTGCCTCGGGGTGCTCCGTGCGGCGCCTCGGCGTGCCTCCGTGCAGCGCCTCAGGTGCGCCTCTGTGCTGCGCCTCGGCGCGCCTCCAGCAGCGCTTCAGCGCTTCTGGCCAAGAGGCACGCGGGCCCACTTCGTGGGCCGACGCGCGCCGTATCTCGGGCCGTGGAATTTTTCAGTTCGTGTTTTTTTTCCGTGTGACTTTAAACATCGTCCCGAACCCCAAACGATGCTATTTTTGATGAAGTGTTGATGTTCGAGTGGGAGCATGTCGAGACGAACGTCGAAAAGCAACAAGGACGATTTTTCGCATCAAGACGTGAAGAAATTAAACCGTGACAATTGGATTCGAGTGCTCCAATGTGTTTAATTTTGTTTTGATGGATGTTTTATTTCATGCACTTATTATTATTTGTTAATATGTGTTTGCATGAATTTAATTGTCCAAGAAAAACCTTACTTTCGAAAATTACTAAGTATGTTTTTATAATCGCAATTTTATTCCGGATATTAAAATTGTATTATTTTGGCCTCCATAATTTATTTATTTGTTAAGTTCTTTTGGAATACATTTCCCCCTCGGATCGGCCAAAAGAACGGATTTCACATGAATAAATTCCGAAAGGATGATTGTGGATTATTACTAGTGGCGGTATTGACCCTCACCACGAGTGGCTTGCTCAAAGCGAAATAATAATTCTGTATTTAATTATGGTTATTACTTAGGCATAGGAAATTGATATTAACTTACTCCCCTCGGAGTCCCTGTCAATTTCTATGTGGTCAAAGTGGGAGCCAACTATTAATTTTGAATTAAGGATTTGTAACTTTTAAGTTTGTGATCCGCTTGAATGTATTTAAATGTATAGACCACCCCTCGTGGCGCATTTAAAATTGTTTCGAGATGTTGGCTGATGCATGATTATATTGTTTTAAGGTTTCAATATAATTGATGTGATCGAATTATGTGATAATTTCATATTTTTCTAGATATTGATATGAATGTATGTTTTATTCTCAGTTCATCATGTCGCAACCTTTTAATCCACTGTTTAGTATACTTAAAGATAACAAACTTGTTGGTGAGAACTATGTTGATTGGAAACGTAACCTTAATATTGTCCTAACCGCTCAACACCACAAGTGGGTACTTACTACTCCTAAGCCCCAAGAGCCTGCCGAAAATGCCACAAAAGCGGTCAAAAAAGAGCATAAGATTTGGTTTGACTCCGATGAGATGGCTAGGTGTACTATTCTGGCTTCAATGTCAGATGTGTTGCAACACCAACACCAACACATGGAGACCGCCTCTAAGATAATGCTCAATCTTGAAGCGATGTTTCAACATCAGAACCGTACGGCTAGGCAAATCACCATGCGGAAGATGCTTTCATTGAAGATGGTGGAAGGTACACCCATAAGGGATCACGTTATCGAGATGATAGGTTATCTCAATAAGTTGGAAGTACTTGGTGCGGAATTTGACCTCCCTACTAAGGTCGATTTCGTTCTCCATTCTCTGCCGAAGAGCTTTGAGCAGTTTCAGTTGAACTATCAAATGAATGACCGGGCAAATAGTTTGCCCGAGCTCTTGCAAGCTTTGGTATCGGCGGAGACTCTAATGGATCACCAAACCGTTGCTATGGTGGCAAACGGTCCGTCTTCCTCTTCGGGTTCCAAGGGAGGGAAGAAGAGGAAGAGAACAAAAGGCCAGACCCAAGCAAATCCAACCGTTGCGAAACCCAAGGCAAAGGGAGAATGAGGTGGAAAGAAAGCTGCTAAGGGTAAGTGCTTCAATTGTGGTGAAAAGGGACATTGGAGGGCGACCTGTTCTAAGCCTAAGAAGGCGGTAAAGAAAGGTAAGTCTCATGCTTTAGTCGTTGAAACATATGTTGCGGCGTATGCTGCCCAAGTTTGGGTAGTGGATACCGGGGCAACTGATCATATTTGTTTCACTCTTCAGGGGTTCCAGCTAACCCGGCGACTTAGCAAGAATGAGATCACAATCACTTTGGGCGATGCTACGAGAGTGGCAGCCGAAGCAGTGGGAGTCGTGCACCTATCTTTTGAAGATAGAGTTTTAATTTTAAGAGATGTTTTATACGTTCCGAACTTTAGGAAGAATTTAATTTCAGTTTCTAAGTTGTTTTTTGATGGATATTCAGTTACTTTTAATAAAGTTGTTACTGTTTCTTTTAAGAATGATGTTATCTATCATGGAACGTTGGTAAACAATCTCTATACGATTAAGTGTTCACACCACTCAAATAATGAATCTAATAACACGTCGATCATTTCGAGTAATAAAAGAAAGCGTTCTTCGGAGATGAACGAAACACTTCTATGGCATCTTAGACTAGGTCATATTAATCTAAAGCGGATAGAGAGATTGGTGAAAGAAGGATCCTTGGAATCGCTCCAAGTCGAGCTGTTTCCAACTTGTGAATCCTGTTTAGAGGGTAAGATGACCAAGAGGGTATTTGGAGCCAAGGGGAATAGAGCCACGGAAGTGTTAGAACTCGTTCATACCGATGTGTGTGGTCCAATGACGATCAAAGCGAGAATGGGGTATGAGTATTTCGTCACCTTCATTGACGATTACTCAAGATATGGGTACATTTACTTTATGAGGCATAAGTCTGAAACTTTTGATAAGTTCAAGGAGTTTAAGGCCGAAGCCGAGAAACATAGGGGAAAGAGTATCAAGTTTCTACGATCAGATCGTGGAGGCGAATACCTCAGCGATGAATTCTTGAACTACTTATCGGACGAAGGGATTGTATCCCAGTTAACCGCACCGGGAACCCCTCAACAGAACGGTGTGGCGGAACGAAGAAACCGGACTCTTTTAGAGATGGTCAGGTCCATGATGAGTTATTCGGATTTACCCAAGTCGTTTTGGGGTAATGCCTTGGAAACGGCGGCTTATATTCTAAACTTGGTATCATCCAAATCGATTCCTAAAACCCCAATGGAATTGTGGACCGGGCGCAAGCCTAGTCTAAGACATTTGCGGATTTGGGGTTGTCCGGCATACGTGCTAGACAAGGAAGCCGGTAAGTTGGATCCACGTTCGGAATTAAGGCTGTTTATAGGATACCCTGCAGGAACGAAAGGGTGTAGTTCTATAGTCCCAAGGATTAAAAGACCGTGATAAGTACACACTTTAAATTCTTGGAGGAAGACTATATGAACAATCGGAAACCTAAAAGTGAAATTACCTTAGAAGAATTGAGAGGTCAAACCTCGATACCAAGTATACAAGATGATGTACCACACGTCACATCTTCACAACCGGAACCCCGTCGTAGTGGGAGGATTGCTAGGCAACCCGAGAGATTCATGGGGATAGGAGAATCTTCGGATTTGGTTCCCGGTGTTGAATCGGACCCATGGACGTACAACGAGGTAATCCAAGACAAAGACGCGGAGTCGTGGCAAACGGCAATGGAAGCCGAGATGGGTTCGATGGATCATAATCAAGTGTGGGAGTTGGTCGAACCACCCAGTGGAGTAGTACCCATTGGATGCAAGTGGGTGTACAAGAGGAAAAGAGGACCGGACGGAAGGGTTGAAACCTTCAAAGCGAGGCTTGTGGCCAAAGGGTATACTCAGAAAGAAGGGATCGATTATGAGGAAACCTTTTCGCCTGTAGCTATGCTTAAGTCCATCCGTATTCTCTTGTCGATCGCTGCGCACCTAGATTACGAGATCTGGCAAATGGATGTCAAGACGGCTTTCCTTAACGGAAGTCTTGACGGGATAGATATCTATATGCAACAGCCCAAAGGTTTCATTGAAAAAGGCCAAGAGAATCTCGTATGCAAGCTCAAAAGATCCATTTATGGACTTAAGCAAGCATCGCGTACTTGGAACCAGTATTTTGATCAAGTGATTAAGTCTTATGGGTTTGATCAAAACGAGTTCGAAAGTTGTGTGTATAAGAAGCATGACGGAACTGCAGTGGTATTCTTAGTATTATACGTAGACGATATTCTGCTCATTGGAAACAATGTAAAGGTATTGTCAGACGTAAAGGTATGGCTGTCAAAACAATTTGATATGAAGGACTTAGGGGAAGCCGGTCACATCCTTGGGATCAAGATCACTCGCGATCGCAAGAAGATGATGTTGGGCTTATCGCAAGCTTCATACATTGACACTGTTTTGAAGCGTTTCAGCATGCAAGATTCCAAGAAAGGTTTTGTACCTTTTAGGCACGGAATCCATCTATCGAAAGAAATGAGCCCTAAGACGCAAGCGGAGATAGATGACATGAAAGGTGTTCCGTACGCTTCAGCCGTAGGAAGCCTTATGTATGCAATGTTGTGTACGAGACCGGATATCTACTTTGTCGTAGGCATGGTGGCAAGATATCAAAGTAGTCCCGGGAAAGACCATTGGACTGCCGTAAAGTGCATCTTGAGGTATCTGAAAAAGAACTCGTGAGCGGATGCTGATTTACCAGTCAGATAGTCTAGTTCCCATAGGATACACGGACTCGGTTTTCCAATCAGACATAGACTCAAGAAAGTCAACCTCGGGTAGTGTGTTTTGCATGGGAGGAGGAGCCATTTCATGGAGAAGCGTTAAGCAGAAATGCATCGCCGATTCGACCATGGAAGCCGAGTATGTAGCTTCTTATGAAGCAGCGAAAGAGGCAGTTTGACTCAAGAACTTCTTAGTGGACTTGGACGTTGTTCCGAATTTGCCCGACAAGATAACTGTCTTTTGTGACAATGCCGGAGCAGTTGCAAATTCAAAGGAACCGAGAGCCCACAAGGCCAGCAAACACATAGAAAGAAAATACCATCTTATACGAGAAATCGTTAAGAGAGGAGATATAGAGGTGGCAAAGATAGCGTCGGGTGACAACCTAGCCGATCCATTCACAAAGGGTCTACCTCAGAGTACATTCGAGAGACATGTGGATGGAATGGGAGTCAAGACGATTGCCAATCTGCTTTAAGTATAAGTGGGAGGAATTATTAGGTTAGTGTAGGTTGACATGAGATGTCACGTACACTAAGACATGCGTGATGTATACTAAAAGCAGACTTTAAGTATAAGTGGGAGATTGTTGGAGTTATACGTGAAAGTATGCTTTTACTTTGTATAACTCGTGTATCAAACACTCGTTTTATGAGAATAATTCTTTTATCACATTGCTTTAGTTATGATTGAATGTTGAATTTCTATTGCAAATCGTTCAATATATGGTACTAGTTACATTGTAGTTAATTTGGTGATACCCGATCACGGAAGACAACATTAACTGTTTCCTTGTAACTAAACGTACATTTTCACGACCTAGGTGGAATTGAACAATCCGCCGTGAAAGGTCGATGTGTAAGGCTCAGATTGGTCTGTCTTGACTAAGAGAATGCACTAGCACATTTAGTATGTGTTGAAGAGGACCTACAGCGAGGATAAATTCTTCTGTTCTGAAATGTGAAGAATTAGACCTCAGTGGTTGTTGATTTCTTAATCTCCGTCACTTAAATAGGACCGTGTGTGCTTAGTGGTTACTGCTTTGATTCATGTCGGGTGAGAATCATTGTGACTTCGAACCTTGTGTCTTGGGCAGTAATATTAATCATACGACGGTTGCTAAGATTTAATACGGAGAAACGCGTGCGAGTACGGCTCGTGTGATTAGTCCCCTTGGTGGGCTCAGAAGTTTTATCGTACCAAATCTTGCAAGTGAAGAATCAGTTTCTTCGGTACGGATAATAATGTTGAGCTGTCTTTACTCCAAGGTGAAATATATTAATTAATTTAGAGCTATTCGGAAGCTCAATTAATTAATGAACTTGATAATCTTAAACGCGGGAAATAATAACCGGGAGCCCATATTATCGTAATATGGATTAAGATGGATAGTGCAATATTAATTTATTAGTGGTAATAATTAATATTAATGGGCTGAATTATATTGGGGCTCAATATTGAAATTCAGAAGTCCATTAGGAGGTCCAATCTTAATTCTCCTTAAAGGCCCCCTCAAGTAGCCCATTAAGTAGCCCAATAATAATAAGGTGATTAAAATAAAGAATATATTAATGCTGATTTTTCAAGTGATTTTCGAAAATAAGAGAATCTAGAAGAAATAAGATTTTGTTGATTTTCTTGGAAAGATATTATGGAAGATATGTATTCTAGGAATACAAGAATATCTCATATATTCAAGAAGATCCAAATCTTTGGATTTCATCTTGTATTTTTCGAAAATTAGGCCTTAATATGTAGGATGAGATTTTTGTGGAATATTTTATTTTGGAGAAAATAATATATGGGATATATTCAAGATTTCTTAGAGTCTAAGAAAATATTTCTCCAAGCCCATATTTGACTCAAAAATTCGGCCCCCTCATATTATAAATAGGGGATGATTATTTCATCCCCAAGTACATAATTCCATGTGTTGGAAAAATCAAGAGCATATATATTTTTCTTTTTCCTTAGTTTATTAAATTACTTGAAAGCATCTCCCACCGGTGATCAAGTGAGGTGAAAGCGAAATACTTGAGAAGGTTTTTGGGTCGATAGAGCGAGATCGTAATTGTCCCGTTTATCCAAAGTCCAGTTCTACAAGAGGTACGTTAATCACATATTTACTTGTTTATTCCGCCATAGTTAATATGTGAAATTAATTCAACATGCATGATGAAAATTCGTTGTTGGAATTATTATTTGAATTAATTAGGATTAATTCATGCTAGTAATAATTGTATTTAAATTCGTATTTAAATTTCATCCCGAATAGATTCCGGGCACCCCTATTTTCCCAACACCTTCTTCATACTTCTCCACCAGAACAACTTCTTTAATTCTTGGTACACTTTCGTTCCTCCAGGATGAACGGTATATGGTGTAGAATGTGCTTCTTCCAATATTTTCTTCTTGAGTTTTTATTTATCGGCATAATACATTAAAAGTTCCCCAAACTATCTATTTTTGTTTTAAAATGCCCCTAAACTATTTTTTCTTTTGAAGAGCCCTCAAACTATTAAATTTTGTTTCATGAGGCCCCAAAAATTAAAACTTAAAGAACTTGCTAATTTGGCATTAACAGTTCCGTTAACATTTTACACTTCAGCACATTCTTAATATTTTATATTCAGATTTTATTTAATATTCGATTCTTCAAACAAAAAAAAAATATATTATCAGTCTTTTTCCTATTGATAAAATCCCCAATTCTCAAACCCTAAAACCATATGGTTGGAGATAATTCTTCTTCGTCTCATGGTAGTACTACAAAGATTTGTGGAGATATTGATGCCCACGACCACAAAATTAATAATTTTTGTGGAGTTCGTTCTTGAATGTGGGTGTCAATGATTGAAAGAAAATCTAGTCCGAGGTTTTTAAGATGTGGAGAATATGAAATACACAAAAACTCAGGCAAACCACTACATACTTAAAAGTCCTTGAAACTTTTGAAAATTTATGAAGAAATTAGAGTGAGATTTTGAATTTTAGAGTTAGGGTTTTGATACTTTTGAATTGTGAATCTTTAATGATCGCGTCTTTTGGATTTCTTTATTTGAAGAGAATGGCATTCGCAGGCTTCTAAAGGAAATTAGTTGCATTTATTTTCAACAATTAATATAATAAAATTTAAAAAATAAGAGTTATTTATCTAAGTGGTTTATTTTAATCCTAGTTGGCATATTAATATGAGGCCCACTCGCATTAACCGGAGCTTAAAAAATACTTACTAACGGACTGTGAACAAAGGGTCCCGTGAAACAAATTTTAATAGTTTGAGGGCTCTTTAAAACAAAAATGAATAGTTTGAGGGTCTTTTGATGTATTATGCTCAATTTATCTAATGATTTACGCACCGATTTCATAAATTAAAGATATAGTTTTAATCTGCGCATAGCAGGCTCCACAATGATATAAGGCTCGTCATCTATCGTTCGCCGGAACGACGGCACCGGCCAGTGGAAAGTATAGAAATATTCTGAATTTTTGAACCTTCAATAACAAATTCCTGATGCTACGAGCATCGGATCAATAAATTGATTTTATTTCTAGAATCTATGAATCACTACGATCATTTCAATATATCATACGATTAGTTTCAATAAAATTGCCGGCACGACGGTGCGATATAGGGGAGAAAGAATTAGTTTTACCTACTCAGTTGCTTTGGGATGAAGTTTTGAGTCGTCCTTATCTAAAATTTCTAAACAATATTTATAACTTTCTTTCCTTCTTTCTTTTTATTTTTCTTTTTTAATTTCTATATTAGTATATAATTATTTTAACCAAATAAGTTGGGTAATTCCCACCAAACTACAATTAAATATTGAATGTTTTGAAAATATAAAATTTTAAATATAATATATAGTTAAATTAAAGAATTAAATTATCTTAGTATTCCAAGTATTTAATTATAATTAATAACATAAAAATATTAATAATTCATATAATATTTTGGGGTGTTACAAACTACCCACCTTTTAAAAAATTTGTCCTCGAAATTTAGGTAGCTAATTTATCCCTACTTTGTTGTTACTCGATTGATAGATTAAGAGCTTTATGTGGCTATGATCGGATAAAACAAAGTAAATAACTAAAAAGTAAAGACTCAGAGAATTGCTGAGGGGTTTAGGCTCGGTCTTAAGTTGTGCTCTCTTTATTTATTGGCCCTTAGGCATATTTATAGTAATTCCTAGGTTACAAGTTATTGCCTTATTCTATTATTTTTGGATTTTACACCCAATGATTGCTTATCATTTGTTATTTCTTGCTTATGCCTAGTTATCGAGATGCGGTAGCCTTTACTGGTCATGCCCGAGGGATATCCTTGTCCAATAAGATGATCCCAGTTACCCTGTTGGCACTGCCTCGTCTGGGCGCCCGCCAGTCATTTTTCTGTGCCTGCATTTACGTCCATCCTTTCTCCAGGCGCGGGCATGGTTGCAGGCTGGTGGTTTCTTCCCATTATCTTGATCTCCAGCTCTCTTGTCTGGCGCGGGCTCATGGTGGGCTCATTCAAATCCGTAACATGCCCGGACTTGGCTAGATCATGCCTGGTTGATCAGGGAGGCGAGGTCTCTTGGTGAGGCGAGGTTGCTTATCGTCGAGGTCGCCTACTTGGGCGAGGTCGAGGTTGGTTGAGCTCGCCAAGTGGAGGCGGGTACCTCTGCTTCATCGGTCGGCGTGGAACACATTATTTTCCACCTACAACAATTGCCCCTCAGCTTGGTCGCCGAGTCTGGGGAAGGGTCCAAGGTGAATCTTTGCCCCAGGTGAGGTTTTGTCCTTACCCAGGGTGAATCTTTACATGAGATCCTTCGAATTCCTCCGTGACCTGCGTCAGTCCACGTGTCAAAATGGGGTTTGGGTACTCCGAAAGGCGTCTGTCGCAAAATATTTCTTGGAAAGACGTCGATTCTCTTGCCGCTTTCAAGAGGAAGAGTAATGATGGTCTGAAAAGCGCCACTCTCATTGATTGGATGTGTCTTTATTGGAGGGACGCAATCATTTATGATCGCGTCTGGTGCGTTCGAAGACGAAAAGTTGCCTTATTTCTACCGCTTTTATTTGCAATTTGGCCCTGATTATTCTCTTTTAAAAGGGGGGTTTCCTTCGTTTTTTCAAATCTTTTGCTTCCCGCACCTTAACTTTGAAACCTTCCAACAAAATCGTTCTTCTTTCTAAGGTAATTCCTAACCTCCCTCATTTCATAGCTTCTAGTTTTCTCAAAATGGTGGAGGAAGGGGCCAGTTCATCCGGCCAACGTGGTCGCCCGCCGTCTCCGGAATCTACTCCGGGTACTCATGGGTAATTTGTCGGTGGTTCTCGGTCAGCCAGTTCCATGGATCCCTTCCCTTAGTCCATTGGGGAGGACCGTGTCCCTAGCAGAAACTCCGCCGAAGTCGGGGCCTCGGGGGGCCCCGCGGTTGATGATGGTGAAGAGTAGATCACTTTAGAGTATGCGCAAGATGAGGAGACCTACAATGAGCAAGTCTCGGTGGCCTTCCAGGCCTGGGAAGAGTTTATTGATCAAATTGCCGGTCTGCCTCCGTTCTTCGACTATACTGATTATTTGAGGAGGCACCCTTACGTCTTCCAGAGGTGGAATCCCTGATCGATCGTGAAGGCCTGGGACTCTGAATGGTTCGCCTCTCGGAGAGAGAGGACCAGCTCTATGACGGCCGCAGAATTGGCTACGTGGCGGATCCGGTGGGAGGTTCCGATCGACGTGCATCTTTATGCCCCGGACCCGCTAGAGAGGGCGGACCAGCCGCCTCCTGGGATGGTTGCTGTTAATTTCTACACCATGGAGGCGGGGTTGCGCTTTCCTTTGCACCACAATCTGGTGCATCTTCTGAATTGCTGGGAATTGGTGCCGGCACAGTTACATCCCAACTCTTGGTACAATATCATCTCTCTCTTCACCCTGCTCGGCCGGCAGCGGCTTTACCGGATATCCACCCCGGGGGAGGTCAATTTCCTCTTCGGGACCAAAATTGAGACTCAGTTTTGGGGTGATGTTTTGTTGGGAAAATAGGGGTGCCCGGAATCTATTCTGGATGAAATTTAAATACGAATTTAAATACAATTATTACTAGCATGAATTAATCCTAATTAATTCAAATAATAATTCCAACAACTAATTTTCATCATGCATGTTGAATTAATTTCACATATTAACTAGGCGGAATAAACAAGTAAATATGCGATTAACGTACCTCTTGTAGAATTGGCCTTTGGATATACGGGACAATTACGATCTTGCTCTATCAACCCAAAGCCTTCTCAAGTATTTCCCTTTTCACCTCACTTGATCACCGGTGGGAGATGCTTTCAAGTAATTTAATAAACTAAGGAAAAAGAAAAATATCTATGCTTCTTGATTTTTCCAACACATGGAATTATGTACTTGGGGATGAAATAATCATCCCCTATTTATAATTAGAGGTGATCGAATTTTTAGGAATATATGGGCTTTGGAAAAAATCTTTTCTTAGACTCTAAGAAATCTTGAATATATCCCATATATTCTTTTCTCCAAAATAAAATATTCCACAAAAATCTCACCCTCCTAATTAACTTGCAATTTTCGAAAATTTCAATAGAAGATCCTAAGATTTGGATCTTCTTGAATATATGAGATATACTTGTATTCCAAGAATACATATCTTCCATAATATCTTTCCAAGAAAATCAACAAAATCTTCTCTTTTCTTGATTTCTTATTTTCGAAAATAAAGAGGAAAAAATCAGCATTTATATTTCTTTTTATTTTAATCATCTTATCATTATTGGGCTACTTAATGGGCTACTTGAGGGGCCTTAAGGAGAATTAAGATTGGACCTCCTAATGGACTTCTGAATTTCAATATTGAGCCCCAATATAATTCAGCCCATTAATATTAATTATTACCACTAATAAATTAATATTGCACTATCCATCTTAATCCATATTACGATAATATGGGCTCCCGGTTATTATTTCCCGTGTTTAAGATTATCAAGTCCATTAATTAATCAAGCTTCTGAATAGCTCTAAATTAATTAATATATTTCACCTTGGAGTACAGACAGCTCAACATTATTATTCGTACCGAAGAAACTAATTCTTCACTTGCAAGATTTGGTACAATAAAACTTATGAGCCCACCAAGGGGACTAATCACACGAGCCGTACTCGCACGCGTTTCTCCGTATTAAATCTTAGCAACCGTCGTATGATTAATATTACTGCCCAAGACACAAAGTTCGAAGTCGCAATGATTCTCACCCAACATGAATCAAAGCAGTAACCATTAAGCACACACGGTCCTATTTAAGTGACGGAGATTAAGAAATCAACAACCACTGAGGTCTAATTCTTCACCTTTCAGAACAGAAGAATTTATCCTCGCTGTAGGACCTCTTCAACACATACTAAATGTGCTAGTGCAATCTCTCAGTCAAGACAGACCAATCTGAGCCTTACACATCGACCTTTCACGGCAGATTGTTCAATTCCACCTAGGTCGTGAAAATGTACGTTTAGTTACAAGTAAACTGTTAATGTTGTCTTCCGTGATCGGGTATCACCACATTAACTACAATGTAACATGTACTATATATTGAACGGTTTGCAATAGAAATTCAACATTCAATCATAACTAAAGCAAATGTGATAAAAGATTTATTCTCATAAAACGAGTGTTTGATACACGAGTTATACAAAGTAAAAGTATACTTTCACGTATAACTCCAACAATGTCTATGTTAGGGGCCGCCCGAATAGGGTGTCTTTGGAGAGGATTATCCTTGGGGTTCCACCGAAGTTGCCCGAGTACGCGCACCGGTGGTTCTGGGTGGCTGGCGCCTGGAGGCCCACGGATGCAACTGGCCAAGAGATGGTTGTGCCCACGACTTTCCAGTGGAAAAAGAAGAGTAAGTTCCACATTATCTTCTTTCGAGCCTTTCGTACTGATCTAATTTTCCTCTTTTTCCTTTGCAGGCTATCTGGTGCCTCGTCGCGAAGATCTGAATTGGAACTTTGATCTTGCGCTTTGCCGGATTAAGAAGATCCCAGCCATCGAGCGTCAAACGATCACCCTTAATTCGGGAACAGCGCGTCGCCGGGCACGGTTCTTCCGGTTCCCGCATCACTTGAACTAGGAGATTGGTGAGTATTTCGTGGCTTAGTGCTTTTGTGCCCGACTTTGTAATTTGCGTAGTTACAATTCAAGATTTATCTTATCGGACGACTTTGCAGGGTCCGATTTCTGTGTGTACACTCGCTGCCCTTCCCAAGTGATGTCGAGTGCCCCAGGAGTCTTCGCAGCTATGTGTCGTGATCATCGGGAGCAAGGAGATGCCCCAGTTCCACCGGTTGTGCCCTCACCCATTCCAATGGGGGTCCCCCTCAGGCTGGTAAGCCCATCGATGGCTTGCCCAGTCCCGCTGTCTCCGCCGCAAGCCTCTTCTAAGAGGGGTCGCGATGGAGGAGGTGAGGAGGGTGGACCCCTTGGGTCGGGGGGTGACCCAAGGGAGAGCTCGAAGCGTCGAAGGAGCCGTCGTATTCTGTTAGTTGATGAGGATGAAATAACTGAGTTGAATGAGCCCGAGGAGTCGGAGCCTAGAGATGGAGAGCCTGCTACTGCCAACGTACCACCCATTGAACAAGGTGCCCATACAGCTGAGCCTTACTCCGCGGGGAGCACGGGCCGAGGCGGTGCTGCCCCCGAGTCTACCTTGCCTACAGCGGATATGCCCGTGCCACCAGAGCCTGCTCCGTCTGGGCCCATCTTGGGGCGCGACCCTGAGCGTGTGCAGAGGTTTGAACTAAGAACCTTGGATTTTGCTTCCGAGTCTGTTTCTCGTCTCATCTTGGGAACTGATGTATGATCGTGCATTATTTCCTTTGAGTTTTTAGGTCGCTAGAAGATGATCCGACTCGTCCATCCCCGATAGCCGACTTTCTTTCCTCTTTTCGAGTTAGGTCATCTGAGGGTCTGCCCCTGCATTTGGCTCGGGCGATGCGGGACCTCCCCTCGGCTTGGACCCATGAACTCGAAGCCATCGCTGCCCATCCATCTTCGTACAACTGCTTCTTCGCCATTCTTATGCTTTCTAGCCAGATGGCGACTATGGCACAGCAGGCTGTTTACCGTCGTGATCAGGAAGTAGACGAAATCTTCACCCTTTGCCGCCGTCTGGAAGATCTGGAAAAAGAGAAATCCTCGTACTAGACCCGGCAGGACAGCAGGGTAAAAGAGTTGGAGGGCATGGTGCCGCAGATGGAAGTATCTCAGAATGCTGAATTGGCGGAGGCAGAGCGACAGGGGCAAGAGCGAGGTCGAGCGGCAACTATGGCCGTCTTGGAGAGAGAAGTGTCCGATGCCCAGAAACGCAGTATGGAGGTCGGGCGGATCGAGGGTAGAGCGGCGGCGGCTGAAGAGATTCGAAGGTATCGGGTGGAAGTGTTGGAGTTGAAACAAGCTAAGGAGGAGGCATAGCGCGCCGTGGAGGCAGTGCAAAACGAGGTAGAGACCCTTCAGCTTCAGGCCGCCAAGGACATCGAGACTATCAAAGATCTGATTGCTGCTTTGGAACGTGTTCGAGCCATGCAGGATGCAAGTCGGGATGACCCCTTCCTGGACCTTGCCCAAATCGGGGAGTTCGCCTACTACAAGACCTTTGCCGACAGCAGCAACGGAAGCTTACTTTTGCGAGTATGTCCTAGCGCACTGTCTACATCCCTCAATCTCATGCTATTTTTGGGACCTTGAGAGAGATTTTGGGGTAGACCTGTCTTGGTGGCCTCGACCCGATACTCCGCTGTACCCTGAAGATGCTGAAACTGCCCCTGCTGGAACTGAATCTGGAGATAGTGGTGTCCCTTTGCTTGGTGGTTCTGGTGACCCACCCACTGTCGTTTGAGAGAGAGAGAGATTTTTGTGCCCTGTGGGCGTTTATTTGGCCGGATGTGGCCCTTGAACAATTCGTTTTGCACTCTTTTATATTTCTGCTTTTTTGGTGCCCGTGGGGGCATTTGAACAATTTGGGTGGCCGTGTTTTTGGCCTTGTGTTTCTTTTTCTTATGTCTAATGCACAATTGCCTGAGTTTTATGCATGGCTTATTTAGCCTTGTTGGCACTTGACATTTCTGTCTTTTTGTCATCTGGGCGAGTAGGCTTTTGGGCGTAGCCCTTATGCTTGACCGCATATGCCTTATCGCTTCTTTCCTTTATACCCTGTTTGTGTTAGATAGTTCACACATTTTTTTAGGTTTATAGGAGGTACTAGCGCTTCGCTCCGGTCTCGTCATCGCCAGCTCCATTGCAATCTAGGCAACTACCAGGGCGGAAATTGAGAGGCTTTGCTCGAACGGGAGCTAGTTCGCCGTGAGACTTCTGCCATTTCACTTACGACGGATGGTGCCTTGGTTAGTAGAATGGCTGGGCCTTTAACCAAGTTTAGCACCTCTGCCCTTTTTCGGTCCGCCCCCTCCTTCCCATTGAGGGGTAAGGGTTTGGACCTACGGAGGCCCCCGTTTTTTGCTTGTTTCAAGTTCCATGGAACTAACTAAGTAAAAACCAAAACAAAGGGAACATTTTCTGAAACTGGCGATTTCATTGAAACTGCATGTATACAAAAACCTTAGCTTTTACAAGATATTTCTACTGGTAAAACTTCTTGAGGTAGCAGCCGCTCCAGGAATATTGATCTGGAACACCGTCTAGGTGTTCGAGTTGGTATGCCCCCTTGGGAGGACTTTTGCGACGCGGAAAGGTCCTTCCCACTTAGGGTCGAAAACACCCCTGAGGCCCTTGACTTTCTTTAGGACTAGGTCCCCTTCAGCAAATTTCCTTACTCGAACCTTAGAGTTGAATTTTTTTTCCGACCTTTACTTGTATGTTGCGTTCCTTAGGTCCGATGTCAACCTTTTTTCTTCGAATGTCGAGATCCGCTCGCCTGGCACTATCGTTGTCCTCCGTGAGTTCTTACGAGGTTCTGTGGCTGGGTATGGCAAGCTCTGATGGAATCACTGCCTCGGTCCCATATGCCAAGGCGAACGGCGTCTCTCCGGTTGAATTCTTAGTCGTCATCCGGTATGCCCATAGTATGCCCTTTGTCCTTAAGTTTCTCTTTATTGTATGCTTGAGGATCTTGTAAACAGCCTCTACATGTCCATTCGTCTGCGGGTGGTATGGGGTGGAGAACATCCTCTTGATTTTCCATCTTTCGCAGAACTTCATCATATCGAGACCGTCAAACTGTTTCCCATTGTCGGAGATTATTGTTAGGATATAGATTAGATATTTTGAAGATTTTAAAATAAAGAACTTACAATAGGACTAGCTGAGCATGTTAGTCAGCTACAGATTCGTCTAGGTCTAGAATAGGTATTTGGTTTAGGGGGAAGAAATCTGTGCAGACCAGATGAGCTCTGACCAGAGGACCAGAGGAGTCTGACCAGAGGACCAGTGGAGTCTGACCAGAGGAGCCTGACCAGAGGAGTCTGCCAGAAGACCTCTCCCAGATGAGGTTCAGAGCAGAAGTGTTACCTGACCAGATGACCCCAGACCAGACCAGACCAGACTAGATGAGTGCTGATCAGAAGAGTGTGACAGATTAGTTCACTCACCCAGAGGCTTCGTAGTAATCTGGAGACGAGGAAATCTAGGAGTTCTATGATTGAGAAGAAGTAATCTGGAAGTCAACTGATAGGAGGATTGATTGATTGATTGATTGGTATCAATATTGGAATATCCAATCAATGGAGGAGATCATTCAATCAACTAATCAATCTATGATTGATTATATCCCTCTAATTATGGTTGTTTGAATTGCTAGCTCTCCAACAGCTAGTTGATTCTCACAACTATAAATAGGAGTGTTTTGGATGAGTTCATGAGACAAGAGTCGGGCAAGAGCACAAAGCACACACAAACTCTCATCATACACTCAACTTGTTTATACAAGTATTATATCTACTTTTTTAGGAGTTCTGTTTGGAATATTACTCAACCTATTCACCACATTGAAAGGTTGGAGTAAGTAAGTTGTACGAAGGAGCTGGTACTTCCCAATTCCAGTAGTTCATAAGTTGGTTGGAGAGAGAGTCCCCTTTTGAGAAAGGGAGAGTGGACGTAGGACAAGTTGGTCCGAACCACTATAAATCCGGTGTTCTCTACTTTATGCTTTTTAGATTTCTACATCTTAATTTTAGCACTTAATTTAGAAGTTGATTTTTCATTAAAATATTTTAAAACGTTTCCACTGGATAACCTTTTTGGGACCCACAAGTGGTATCAGAGCAATGTATCCTAGACCACTACTTTGACAAGCTTTTGGTGGTCACCAAGACAGATCCAATTTTTTTGAAAAACCCAAATATTTGTTGTGCTAACAATTTTTGCAGAAATGGGCTCGAAGAGAAGCAGTAAAAGAAACACTAGGAGTCACTCCAAAAGAAGCTTCACAGATGAGGAAGAAGAGGTATCCAGTTCGGGTTCATCATATAATTTTGGACCAGACGAAAAGATATGTCTAGTGACCGACGAGGTATGTAATCGAACTTTCTCTTCCTTTTCATCTTCTTCTTTTTCTGAACAATCAGAGGAGTCTGATGTGCAACAATTGCTATTAGACCTCCAAAAATCTATACATCTTTGTCAAAAGTTGGAAGATACGAACTCAAAGCTGAAAGCAGAAAATCAGAAGCTTTCACAATGTCTAGGCAACTCAGTTGATCTACCAGCTGAACAAAATCATACACTGGTCGAAGAGTCTTCTAACTTGATAACCAGGTGTATTGAATAAGTTAAGCTGATAGAAAGGTTGGTTATTGAAAATGTTGAGAAAGACAATGAATATAACCTGCTTAAAGCTAAGTTTGATGAACTCTTCCACCAAAATAAAATTGTAAGAGAAGGTGAGGACAAGCTCAAGATGAGAGTGGAGCAGCTGACTACAGCAAATAATGTTGTGTCACACATAGCTACCTCATCTCAAAGAGAGCATGATAAGACAGGCCTTGATTATTCCAAATCTGAATCCTCACATGTTCAGAAAGAAGAACAACCTAGAAATTTTTTGATAAAGGCAAAAGGTCAGCTGACCAGGCAACTCAGCCTAATGGGTAGATGAGTACTGAAACTCAAAAACCCAAAAGGCAGAAGATGAATTTTAAGAAGGGTTATACCCAGAATAAAATACTTCAGCCAGGTCAGCAGAGTAGAAGACAGTCTGGATCTTCTCTAAAGAGGAAGAACCAGATGACTTCTACTCACCTGCAGAAGACTTTCAAGTCATCTGCCAGACCAGCTGGAACCTTTGATGGTTCTAGTAAGACTTATCCTTATCAAAAGAATTTCAAGATTGTTGCTTTAAAACAAGTTACTTCTTCTACTGGACAAGCTCATAAGAGAATAACCTCTAGAAAAAATAACCATGTCAGAGGTTCTTTTGTTGAGTGTGTTTTTGTGGATATGTATGGAAGAAAGATAAGATCACCTGATTTAAAAAGGGATTATCTATTCTTATGGCTTCCTAAATATTGTGCTAACCCCTCTGGACTCAGAAGGGTACCAAAAACTTGATTGTCTGCAGATACACAAGAAGACCAGCTGATGTTTTGCCCCAATATCAGCTGAGCATATTTTGAGGGGGAAGATCAGTTGACACAGCCTGCTAGATTCTTTATCTTGTTATTTCAAATTTTTCTTGTCTTGTTTTATTTAAGTTCTTCTAGTTTTAACATCATCAAAAAGGGGGAAATTGTTAGGATATAGATTAGATGTTTTGAAGATGTTAAAACAAAGAACTTATAATAGGACTACCTGAGCATGTTAGTCAGCTACAGATTAGTCTAGGTCTAGAATAGGTCTTTGGTTAAGGGGGAAGAAATATGTGCATTCCAGATGAGCTCTGACCAGAGGACCAGATGAGCTCTGACCAGAGGAGCCTGACCAGAGGAGTCTGCCAGAAGACCTCTCCCAGATGAGGTTCAAAGCAGAATTATTACCTGACTAGACGACCCCAGACCAGACCAGATGAGTGCTGACCAGAAGAGTGCGATGGATTAGTTCACTCACCTAGAGGCTTCGTAGTAATCTGGAGACGAGGAAATCTAGGAGTTCTATGATTGAGAAGAAGCAATCTGGAAGTCAACTGATAGGAGGATTGATTGATTGATTGGTATCAATCTTGGAATATCCAATCAATGGAGGAGATCATTCAATCAACTAATCAATATGTGATTGATTATATCCCTCCAATTATAGTTGTTTGAATTACTAGCTCTCCAACGGCTAGTTGATTCTCATAACTATAAATAGGAGTATTTTGGATGAGTTCATGAGAAAAGAGTCGGGCAAGAGCACAAAGCACACACGAACTCTCACCATACACTCACCTTGTTTATACAAGTATTATATCTACGCTTTTAGGAGTTCTAGTTGGAATATTACTCAATCTATTCACCACATTGAAAGGTTGGAGTAAGCAAGTTGTACGAAGGAGCTGGTACTTCCCAATTCCAGTAGTTCGTAAGTTTGTTGAGAGAGAGTCCCCTTTTGAGAAAGGGAGAGTGGACGTAGGACAAGTTGGTCCGAACCACTATAAATCCAGTGTTCTCTACTTTATACTTTTTAGATTTTCTGCATATTAATTTTAGCACTTAATTTAAAAGTTGGTTTTTCATTAAAATATTTTAAAACGTTTCCACTGGATTACCTTTTTGGGACCAACTATTATCACTCGAGGGAGTCCAAAACGGAAGATTATGTTCCTCTAGATAAAACGGATGATCTGGGTCTGGTCTATCTTGCCCAGCTGTTCGGCCTCGACCCACTTGGTGAAGTAGTCGACAGCGACAACAACGAACTTCAGGCCCCCAGGGGCGATTGGGAGAGGTTCAATTAGATCTATCCCCCACTGAGAATATGGCCATGAGCTGCACATGGATGACAGCAGCTCAGGGGATGTCTTGATGTTTGGACCCCACACCTTGCACTTGCGGCAAGCTCTGGCGAAATCGGTCGGTTCCTTTTTCATGGTTGGCTAAAAGTATCCCTGCCGCAGAATTTTATGAGCCAAACTTTGGCCGCCTATGTGATTTCCACAGACACCTTCGTGTATTTCCTTCATAATTATGAGCCCGTCCTCTGGCGTGATGCACTTAAGGAGCGGCATGGAAAAATCTCTTTTATAGAGTTGATTATCAATGAGAATGTACCTCGCTGCTCTCAGCTGCAGCTGTCGGGCTTTGACCTTGTCCACCAGGAGGTCGCCATCCTACAGAAAACGTAGGATTGGCGTCATCCAGCTCTCACCTTGGGGAATGACCGCTGCAATCAGGCTCTTGTTGATGGAATATTTTGTGAGCTTCAATAGCAGAATGTTGGAGAGATCCGCTGCCCCCTCCGAGCTGGCGAGCTTTGAAAATGCGTCCGCCTGGGAGTTTTGCTCTCTCAGAATTTGCTGGATGAGCACCTGGTGGAAATGTTCGCAAAGATTGGCCATGTGTTCCTGGTACTTTTCCATTTGCTCACCTCTGGCCTCGTATTCTCCTTTGATTTGATTAAACACCAATAAGGAATCCATGCAGATGTGGAGTAGGCGTGCCACCACTGCCATTGCTAACTCTAAACCGCTCACAAGGGCTTCGTATTCAGCCTCATTGTTCGTGGCGAGGAAGTCTAAACGTATCGCGTTGGTGAAGCACTGACCCTCTGGGCCGATTAAAATGATGCCTTTCCCCGCACACGTGGAAGTTGAAGATCCGCCGATGTACAGCTTCCACGGTGTATACTTTATATGGGTCGGGCTGGGTGGGAACGTCAGTTCTACCACAAAATCGGCCAGGGCCTGCCCTTTAATGGTTGTGCGTGGTGTGAAAGAGATGTTGTATTGGGAAATCTCAATTGACCACTTCAGCATGCATCCGCTCGTGTCCGGTCTGTGCAGGACCTGCCTGAGGGGTAGAGTTGTCAGCACCTCCACCTGATGGTCGAAGAAATATGGCCATAGCTTGTGGACGATCATGACCAAAGTGTATGCGAGCTTCTCCAGAGGTATATATCTCGTCTCTGCATCTTGGAGGACCTGACTAACATAGTAAACGGGGAGGTGTGTCTGCCCCTCGGCCTGCACCAGGACCGCGCTCAAGGCGACGTCCGATGCCGTGAGGTAAAGGTATACTTTTTCCCCTTGGAGAGGTTTCACCAGGATCTGCGGGTTAGCGAGGTATTCCTTCAACTTTTGGAAGGCGAGCTGGCTTTCCCTGTTCCACGAGAACTTCTTATCTTTGATGGTTGCAAAGAAAGGCTTGCTCTTGTCGCCCAACCTGGAGATGAATCTGTTAAGCGCGGCCAGACAGCCTATAAGCCGCTGCACTTTCTTAATACTTCTTGGCTCTTGCATGTCCAGGATGGCCTTGATCTTTGTGGCGTTTGCTTCGATCCCCCTCTGGCTAACGATGTGTCCTAGGAATTTTTCCGATCCCACGCCGAAGTTGCACTTCTTGGGATTCAACTTCATGTTGAAAGCTCTCAAGATCTGGAACGTTTCGACGAGGTCTCGGAGGTGGTCCTCCTTCCTTAAGCTCTTGACCACTATGTCATCGATGTAAACTTCCATTATTTTCCCGATCTGGTTTGAGAACATCTTGTTCACCAAACGCTGGTAGGTAGCCCCAGCATTTTTCTGGCCGAAAGGCATCCTCCGCCAGCAATACATGTTCTTCTCGATGTGAAAAAAGGTGTGTTTCATATATTCTTCCGCCATTGGGATTTGGTGGTAGCCGGCGAATGCGTCCATAAAAGATATCATTTTGTGCCCGACTGTCCCGTCCACAAGGTGGTCGATGTGCGGCATTGGGAAATGATCCTTTGGGCATGCTGCATTCAGATCAGTGAAGTCGATGAAGAGTCTCCATGAGTTGTTTACCTTTTTTACCAGCACGGCGTTGGACACCCACTGTGGTTCGCCTTTGGCTTGTTCGATCAGTTTATTGTCCAACAACTTTTTTACTTCCTCAGCTAGTGCCGCATATTTATCCAGGCCAAATTTCCGTCTCTTCTGCAAAACGCGCATTCTCTTTGGATCGATCTTTAGGCGGTGGCAAGCATGTTCGGGACTTATCCTGACCATATCCTGGTGTGACCATACGAAAACGTCGATGCTCTTGCGGAGGAAGTCGATTAAGTCGTCCCTCATATCCGTCGGGACCTTTGCCCCGATAGTGACCTCGAGGTCCGGGCGAGTTGGGTCCATAGGGATTCGCTCCAGCTCCTCAATGGGCGAGGTCTGGCCTCCTTTTCTTAGGTCCCAAACCTTCCCCTAGGGTCGAGGTCAATGGGGTGCGGTTCGAAACCGAGCCTTGGCTCAAGGTCCTCCACCTCCATGACTTCATCCCTAAAGTGAGTTTTGATTTTCTCATGGGCCATTAAGACATTCACACCAGAAAGTAAACTTTTTTGCCATTGATTGGTTTCCTTTGCCATTGATTGTAAAGTGGAGCAGAGTAATTCAAACACTTTTTTGCCATTGATTGGTTTCCTTTTACAGTACCGACTATCCCATCGGGGGTCGGAAATTTCACGCAGTAAAAGAAAGAAGAAGTTATTGCTTCGAAAGTTTCCAGAAATGGTCGTCCTAAGAACCCATTGTACATGTGAGGCCTATCAACTATCACGAACTCGAGCAATCGCGAGATCCTGACCTTCTCATCCTTGCAGCAGACGAGTTCCACCGGCAGCTTGATCCTCCCGTAGGCATTGACCAGCGTATCCCCAAAACCTCTCAGCTGGGTCTCATAAGGCTTGATGAAACTGGCAAGGTTGCCCAGCTGGTCCAATGCGGATTTGAAGATGATGTTACAATAGCATCCATTGTCGACCAAAATGCGGTCGACAACCTTGCCCAACAGGTTTGCGGAAATGACCAAGGCGTCATTTTTTGGGCAGCGTATTCCTTCCCGATCGGCGTTTGTGAATGTGATCGGTAGGTTGGGTGCTATTGCAAGCTCCGGCGGCGGGGTGCCCTCTAAGTTGATCCCGCTTACAGCCCTGAGCTCGGCCTTCCTCTTGTGGTTGGATGCGGTTGACACCGGGGTTAGCCCGCCAAGAGGCCCCCCTGCAGCTTGCAGCATATTGACCCTCCCCCCAGTGTTAAGCGGTGGAACGTCATCATCCTCGCTATCGAAGTCATCGATGGCGGCCACTGGGTTTGGTTGTCTCTGCTGGCGCTGAGGTCGCCCCCCATCACAGTCCTGCCCTTGGTCCTGGCGGGGCTGGGGCTTTTTAACAAACTTGTCTAGCCGTCCTTCTTTGTACTGCTTCCACAACTGTCTGAGGAGGTCGCGATATTGACTCGTGTTGTGCCTCGGGCTCTCATGGTAGTGGCAGAATTTGTTCTGGTTCAGTTTGGTAGCATCCTGCTTGATTGGTCTGGGCTTGGGCAGCATATCCGTGTGGTGTATGGCATTAAATACGAACACCGGGGTCTCTTTTAGCCTTTCCAGGATCTGGACCTCGCCTGCCTCTCCATCGAAGGACTGGAAATTTCCATGGGATTTGCGCCCCCTGTGGCGCCACTGGTTACTGTTTTTTGCCGTTGTTGAGGGTACTTTCGCCTTCTCCTCAACTTTCTTCTCGCCCAATCTCTGGGTCAGAAGTTTTTTCCGTGTAACAGCGTCCCCTACCCTCAGGCGGAAGTCAGTGTATGTCTTTGGTAGATCTTTGGTTAGTTGCTTGAACATGGACGATGCCTTGGAGGGGATTCGGTCCCACGTCCTTGTTCGGAAGTGGCCTCCTGGGCACTGGGCCGGGCCGCCACTCGCATCGTGGTCCTGGCATGAGTTTTTGCAGTGGCGACGATGGTGGAACGTGGGTTAGCTAAGGCTCTGGCAGCTCTGGTTTCTTTCTCCATTCTTACGAAATTCCGTCGGAGTATAGGGTCCAAGATAGACTTTGGATCACCAAGGCTTTCTTTCTTGAAGAACAATGAGTGTTCCCCAAGATTTTTGCGGTGAGAGGTAGGGATACCCTTCTTCTAGCGCCAATTGTTGTTACCCGATTGATAGATTTAAGAGCTTTATGTGGCTATGATTGGATAAAACAAAGTAAAGACTCAGAGAATTGCCGAGGGGTTCAGGCTCGGTCTTAAGTTGTGCTGTCTTTATTTATTGGCCCTTAGGCCTATTTATAGTAATTCATAGGTTACAAGTTATTGTCTTATTCTATTATTTTTTTTATTTTACACCCAATGATTGTTTATCATTTGCTATTTTTGCTTATGCCTAGTCATCGAGGTGCGATGGCCTTTACTGGCCATGCCCGAGGGTTGTCCTTGCCCAATAAGATGATCCCAGCTGGCCTGTTGGCACTGCCCCGTCTGGGCCCGCCAGTCCTTTTTCTGTGCCTGCATTTGCGTCAGTCCTTTCTCCAGGCGCGGGCATGGTTGCAGGCTGGTGGTTACGTCCTTCCCATTATCTTGATATCCAGCTGTCTTGTCCGGCGCGGGCTCATGGCGGGCTCGTTCAAATTCGTAACATGCCCAGACTTGGCTAGATCATGCCCGGTTGATCAGGGAGGCAATGTCTCTTGGTGAGGCGAGGCTGCTTATCATCGAGGCTGCCTACTTAGGCGAGGTCGAGGTTGGTTGAGCTCGCCAAGTGGAGGCAGGGTACCTATGTTTCATCAGTCTGCGTGGAACATATTATTTTCCACCTACAACATACTTGTTTAACCTCAAGTATATCGTACTCATTGTATCAAATTTATGGTTTACTATCTCAAATATACGAGTAGAAATAAATGAATTGGTAGCTCTAATATCTAACGGTGTGGGTGAACATGTATACATGTCATCATCTTTGACTCGTTTGCAGTTTTTCGTCTTATCATGACAAAAACACGAGTTGACCTGGCGTTTTCCTTCTCCTTATTATTAAATTTTGGACAATTTGTCGCATTATGTCCTGCTACTCTGCAACGATAACACATGCCTGAACCGTACAAGCATTCTCCTGGGTGGTTTTATCAAAACTTGGAGCAAGGTGGATTAGTCGTTCTTGTTAATGATACAGAGTCTTCCCCTCCATTGTCTTGCCTTTTATGAAAATTATTATTATCTTCTCCTACATTTGAGTCTTCCCATTTTCTTTTTATTGGAATTTCCACCATCCTTTTATTGACATTCTCATTCTTCATACGAGGCTCAATTTCTTGAGTTCTAGTAAAAAGCTTCTGCAAAGGTCAGCCTTGTCCCGCTAGGATTGTACTAATCTCATGACATAGGCCTTTCTCAAATCGTCATGCCTTTTTCGCCTCAGTATTCACAAGATGCGTGGCATACTTAGAAAGTTGGTTGAACTGACGTTCATACTCCAGTACTGTCATCGATCCTTGCTTCAGAAAAAGAAATTCTTTTTCCTTACGGTATTGATACGACTGCGGCATGTAGTTCAGGATAACAACTTCCTTAAAATTGAGCCAGGTCATAGCGGCTCTCTATTCAGGGGTTTGAGTGCGACAATAAGCTTCCCACCAATAATCAGCCTCTTCAGTAAATTGAAATACCGCACATGAAATCTTCTACACATTGTTGCACTCAAAATGAGTGGAGATCTTCTCCAACGATCTCAACCATACTTCCGTTTCAGCAGGATCTTCCTTCCCATTTAAGACAGGCGGTTTGAAATGTCTAAATTGTTTGATAACTGGTATTGTTTCCACTCTAGGTGTAGGTTGCGGCGGTGGGGCAGGTTGCGCAGGGTTCCCCCTAAAGTAGTGTGCTAATTCTTGAAGAATGGTTATGAAATCATCGTCAAGGTTAGCGTTAGCATCTGCAGGTGCTGGTGGAGCTTCAGGTACCGGGGGAGCTTCAGGTGTTGGTGGAGCTTTCGCTAGCGGTTGCCAATGTGGTCTACCATGCTCCATGAGCTAATCCACAAAATAATTTAAAATCTAAGTCTTAGATCTTTCTATTGAATATATAAACATTCCCAAAGCCTAAAATATATCAACTTAGGTCTTGCAATTACTTCAAAGACACACAAAGAAATGCATTCACAATATTTACATGATAAGTTAATTTATATGCATCATATAATCAAATCATGCCACGTTGAATCACATAAAATACATATTACACATCAAAACACTTACCAGAGTTTGATGAGATTGAACGCTTAAGAGATGCAGACACTGATACGATTCTTTTGTAAAATAACTACTATGACTCAATATGATACAGTTGAAAAATAACACATTGAGCAAATCTACCTAATGCAGATCGTTGCTCTGATACCAACTATAATCCCCCAAAATTTAAATTTTCGAATAATGTTGCTTTAGAGCCGAAGCGCTACTAAATTCCATCAATAATCCCAATCCCAGAGTTAGCGAAACAAAATCTTTCTTTTATAAGCGGAAGCTATAACTAATTTGAAAATAATAACTCCAAAGCAACCAGAATTTAACGATACATATGTAAGAAAAGCGAACTAATAAACTTTGCTCGCAAGCAATAATTATACATAGAAA
Source organism: Ballota nigra (assembly GCA_947034835.1). Taxonomy (NCBI): domain Eukaryota; kingdom Viridiplantae; phylum Streptophyta; class Magnoliopsida; order Lamiales; family Lamiaceae; genus Ballota; species Ballota nigra. Next base: position 125,150,728 of record OX344723.1, read on the forward strand.
GTGGTAAGAGCAAAATCTGATAATTTGTTACAACGATTCAACCAGTATACTTCTAATTAAACTAAAACACGACTAGTTCGATTAATTCATCTAATAAACAAAAGATATATTTTAGGATTCTTAATAAATAAGAGGCTTAATAGGAATACATAGAAACTCGTTAGAGCAAAAATAGACGTGAAATGAGGAATTTAGATTAAAACGGAATATGGGGCTCGTAACCATCTAGGGGTAAAATGGGCATTTTACCAGGTTGTACCTCACCTGATTTTAATACTAAATTGTAGATAATTGAATTTAGGAAAATTTGACACTTTTTTAAATCAAATCGGATGAAAAATGAAGATTTTATGAGCGTTCGAAAATGAGTGACAAAATTGTAATTTTAGTAAAGTTGACCCTTGACCTGTTGACCGGTCAGCCTTGACTAGTTCGAAAATATTGCACTTTGGTCCCTAAGGTTCATCTAATTCTGTTTTGCATCCCCTAGACTTATAAGCTTTGATACAAACAGGTCCCTGCCGGAGTTTTACACCTCCAATTGGAAAACTGAAAGCACCGCAGAATCACCACGACTCTGGCTACCTTTCCCACTATAAAAATATGAACCATATGGACACTGGAAAGATGTCACCGATGGGTTACAGCCGGACCCTGTAACTCACAGATTTTACAGTTGAAATGGGTTTCAAAATAACACTTTCAAGTCAATTTATCTAATGCTTTACGTACCAATTTCACCAATTAAAGATATAGTTTTAATCTGTGAATCGTAGGTTCCGCAAAGGTATAAGGCTCCTCACCCATCGTTCGTTGGAACGACGGCGGCGGCCGGAGGAAAGTATGGAAATATTCTTAATTTTTGAACCTTCAAATACAAATTCCCGACGCTACGAGCATCAGATCAACAAATTGTTTTATGTTTTAGCATCTATGAATCACTACGATCATTTCGATATATCATGCGATTAATTTCAATAAATTGGCAGCACGGCAGTGCGATACAGGGGACAAAGAATTAGTTTTACCTGCTCAGTTGCTTTGGGATGAAGTTTTGAGTTGTCCTTATCTAAAATTTCTTAACAGTATTTATAACTTTCCTTCCTTCTTTCATTTTTTTTTCTTTTTTAATTTCTATATTAGTATATAATTATTTTAACCAAACAAGTTGGGTAATTCCTACCAAACCATAATTAAATATTGAATGTTTTGAAAATATAAAATTTTAAATATCATATATAGTTAAATTAAAGAATTAAACTATCTTAGTATTCCAAGTATATAATTATAATTATTAACATAAAAATATTAATAATTCATATAGTATTTTGGAATGTTACAAGCTTCATACTAGCGATATGGATTGCGAGTTCGTAGACGAGGATTACGTGGATACCATAGTTGATCATTATCTTACGTTGCGTCGAACATGGTGTTGGTCCCAAAAAAAATCTAATAGATCTTTAAGGCTCACCAATAAGTGTTTGTCAAGATGGATTTCTAACTTTGTTGAAAGCGGAGATATAAAAATAGTATACACACCTCAGTTTCTTCTTGAGTCATCCCTTTGTTCCATACTTGGTCAAATTAAAAAAAGCATACAATTAGGAGTTAGAACCTGAAATACAAAAAAAAATCCCACCTCGAGTGAGAGAAATATAGCACCATACACGTAAATTATCATCAGCGAGCTACGCATTGTACTAATTAAAAATTTCAAAAACCAAAAACTGAAAATGCAGTCCTATGATCCTATCAAACTTGTAAAGCGTGCCAATAAATATTGTGAATTAAAGGATCTTTAAAAAGTCCAAGAAAGGAATAAGGATCTATATGGATGTCTAGAAAATTGGGCAGTGCAAATATTACAGTAAAACTATTTGACTCGCTGGAAGAACATAGCAATTCGGGTGGGTGGTTACACACATAAAGTTAATGTAGTCCATGGTAATTTCACTGTCATAGAGTTTACAAAATGTTATGACATCATAATTAGCTCATAAATGCAGAGATACGAAATCAACATCTAACAAATTGTAGATTTCATTATTAAAAAAATGGTTGCTAAGAACAAGAAGCTTGATGAGATTACATCATCTGAAGCGCAAAAGGTAACAAGGTTTCTCGTTTTGATGCCTAACAACGATGTTCTACTACCACCACTTGTTGCTGCTAAATACAATATCTAATTCAATTTATCTTGGTAAGTAATAGATAAATATGTATGAAGATATGTTTAATTATAGTTATAATTGTAGAGCCATATTCAATCACAAAATAAATCCCTACATGTATTTTTAGTCTAAATATCCTCAATGCAAGTGAGAAAAGAAAAAGAAATAGACATATAAATAGACAAATAGTCTAAATATCCTCAATGCAACTAAATAAACATTGTACATTCTAGTTCAAGCAGCCACACAAATAAATCTTGATTGTATTTTATGTAGATTGATGTGCTTTGTATGGAACCACTTATGGTTTTCTTATTGCTTTTTCTCTCATGCGCGTATAAAAGAATGATATTAGATGAAGTGGTATAACTCAAGTGGTTAGAGCTCCACTACCTATGGCTCGAGTCAAAACTTTATCGATAAAAAAAATGATATTGATTTTGGGAAGCAACATGTTGTTGTTTATCTTGTATTACTCTTCATCACCATGTCCTTAACCACATGAACAAAATCAAATGCAAGTAGGCGTTCATTCACAAAAAACAAATCATCATCCATTTAATACAAAAATTGCAACAAAAAATAGGGCTAATTTTAATTTTTCAAAGCCCAGTTTATCCTCATTAATTAATCATCCTAATAAAGGTTAATAAAATATATAAAGAAAAGTGCCCTTTTATTTCTTTTATCATTTATATCACCGTCCTAATAAAAAGCTGTCATCTTCAATGTTCTTCTACCTCGAGCTAACTAAAATGAACTCTAATTCATTGAGATTGATTTCGCACTGACAAATTTATCTCCTCTGTAATGTAAAATAACACTTTCAAGTCAATTTATCTAATGCTTTACGTACCAATTTCACCAATTAAAGATATAGTTTTAATCTGCGCATCGTAGGTTCCGCAAAGGTATAAGGCTCCTCACCTATCGTTCGTTGGAACGACGGCGGCGGCCGGAGGAAAGTATGGAAATATTCTTAATTTTTGAACCTTCAAATATAAATTCCCGACGCTACGAGCATCAGATCAACAAATTGTTTTCTATTTTAGCATCTATGAATCGCTACGATCATTTCGATATATCATGCGATTAATTTCAATAAATTGCCAGCACGGCGGTGCGATACAGGGGAGAAAGAATTAGTTTTACCTGCTCTGTTGCTTTGGGATGAAGTTTTGAGTTGTCCTTATCTAAAATTTCTTAACAGTATTTATAACTTTCCTTCCTTCTTTCTTTTTTTTTTCTTTTTTAATTTCTATATTAGTATATAATTATTTTAACCAAACAAGTTGGGTAATTCCTACCAAACCATAATTAAATATTGAATGTTTTGAAAATATAAAATTTTAAATATCATATATAGTTAAATTAAAGAATTAAACTATCTTAGTATTCCAAGAATATAATTATAATTATTAACATAAAAATATTAATAATTCATATAGTATTTTGGGGTGTTACAAGCTTCATACTAGCGATATGGATTGCGAGTTCGTAGACGAGGATTACGTGGATACCATAGTTGATCATTATCTTACGTTGCGTCGAACATGGTGTTGGTCCCAAAAAAACCTAATAGATCTTTAAGGCTCACCAATAAGTGTTTGTCAAGACGGATTTCTAACTTTGATGAAAGCGGAGATATAAAAATAGTATACACACCTCAGTTTCTTCTTGAGTCGTCCCTTTGTTCCATACTTGGTCAAATTAAAAAAAAGCATATAATTAGAAGTTAGAACCTGAAATACAAAAAAAAATCCCACCTCGAGTGAGAGAAATATAGCACCATACACGTAAATTATCATCAGCAAGCTACGCATTGTACTAATTAAAAATTTCAAAAACCAAAAACTGAAAATGCAGTCCTATGATCCTATTAAACTTGTACAGCGTGCCAATAAATATTGCGAATTAAAGGATCTTTAAAAAGTCCAAGAAAGGAATAAGGATCTATATGGATGTCTAGAAAATTGGGCAGTGAAAATATTACAGTAAAACTATTTGACTCGCTGGAAGAACATAGCAATTCGGGTGGGTGGTTAGACACATAAAGTTAATGTAGTCCATGGTAATTTCACTGTCATAGAGTTTACAAAATGTTATGACATCATAATTAGCTCATAAATGCAGAGATATGAAATCAACATCTAACAAATTGTAGATTTCATTATTAAAAAAAATGGTTGCTAAGAACAAGAAGCTTGATGAGATTACATCATCTGAAGCGCAAAAGGTAACAAGGTTTCTCGTTTTGATGCCTAACAACGATGTTCTACTACCACCACTTGTTGCTGCTAAATACAATATCTAATTCAATTTATCTTAGTAAGTAATAGATAAATATGTATGAAGATATGTTTAATTATAGTTATAATTGTAGAGTCATATTCAATCACAAAATAAATCCCTACATGTATTTTTAGTCTAAATATCCTCAATGCAAGTGAGAAAAGAAAAACAAATAGACAAATAAATAGACAAATAGTCTAAATATCCTCAATGCAACTAAATAAACATTGTACATTCTAGTTCAAGCAGCTACACAAATAAATCTTGATTGTATTTTATGTAGATTGAGGTGCTATGTATGGAACCACTTATGGTTTTCTTATTGCTTTTTCTCTCATACGCGTATAAAAGAATGATATTAGATGAAGTGGTATAACTCAAGTGGTTAAAGCTCCACTACCTATGGCTCGAGTCACAACTTTATCGATAAAAAAAATGACATTGATTTTGGGAAGCAACATGTTGTTTATCCTGTATTACTCTTCATCACCATGTCCTTGACCACATGAACAAAATCAAATGCAAGTAGTCGTTCATTCACAACAAACAAATCATCATCCATTTAATACAAAAATTTCAACAAAAAACAGGGTAATTTTAATTTTTCAAAGCCCAGTTTATCCTCATTAATTAATCATCCTAATAAAGGTGAATAAAATATATAAAGAAAAGTGCCCTTTTATTTCTTTTATCATTTATATCACCGTCCTAATAAAAAGCTGTCATCTTCAATGTTCTTCTACCTCGAGCTAACTAAAATGAACTCTAATTCATTGAGATTGATTTCGCACTGACAAATTTATCTCCTCTGTAATGTAAAATGCTAAAAAGAAAATAAAACCAAATTAACACAAGGGCTTGACCGAGAGAGTGAGACTAGGTGTGCAAAATGAAGTCAATAAAGCTTTGGTCGGGACATTTCACCAAACATGTGGTTGGCATATTAAATGGAACATCCCATTTTCATCCTTTTTAAATGGGTAAATTGCGTCAAACCCCCTTGTGGTTTGGAAAATCGGCGTTGGAAAATCGGCGTGAAGTCCTCATGTGCTTTAAAAATTGCGTGAAATCCTCTTATGGTTTTATAAATATGGCACAAGATCCCTATTTAAAAAAATTAATAGAATTAATCTTTAACCCGTATGATCTGTTATATAGTTACGACATGTTGAAGTTTTCATAAAACACTATAGCGCAAACTACGGTCTTTCTCCAATTAAAATTTCAAAATTTATACAATTTATTTTTGGAAATATATGAATTTCTTGAAAAAACTTGTTTATTGTGAACATATATAGACCTTACTAAGAAGAATTGTTGATATTAGTTTTCTTTAGAACGAGAAGTGTGCAGGGTAGGTTCCAATTTCTTTTATTTTTATATTTGTATTTTTCTTAATATTTCTTACTACAAATTAATACACAAATTATTTACTAGATGGTATATTAATATATATTTAGATATAAAGAATATTTTTAAAAAATATTTCACACTTCTCGTTTATTTATAATATTTTATATATAATAATTATTAAATAAATAACTATATAAAAGTATAAGATTATTAAAAAAACTCACAATAGAAGGAGCATTCAATATAGTTAATGGATGGATAATCGTATCAATATATTAAAATAAACCACTAAAATTTGCATGAAGTGTGCGTGAGTTACACTATTGTTGGTCCCGAAATGAGTGATACAGGTGTATGGGGAGGGGGGATACACCTGTTTAAGTAAATTAAAACTTTTTTTAACAGACTTATCAGATTACTCAAAACAGTAGACCTTCAGTGGACTTACAAGTCTGCTGATGATTTACTGAACAAAAGCTCACTGAGATATCACCCCCACTGGTAGCTTGTGAGCTTTCAGTTGAGTTACTGTCTACTTAGCTTTTGAGTGCGGAATAGTGAGCCCTTACTGAAATACTAGTTTTTGTTTAGGAAACTTTGTTTATCTCAACTCACACTTATGAAATGACGGTAAGTAAATGCACAAGATATAAAGTGGTTCAGAGATGAATCTCCTACGTCCATTGTCCTGATTTAACAAGAGAATTCCTTTCACTTGGAATTCCTTGTGTTAGAGTGCCAAGGTGCACTGATCAAATACACCTCTCTTAGGATATTTGATCCCTAGGCTAATTCCAGGTCCTAGTTCCCAAAACAACCAGCTTTCAGACTGATATCAATTATCAGCTTACTAACACCTCTAAACACTAACTCTCAACCTAACTTTGGGTAGGGTTTTGAGTAAGGCTTGGTTCCAACTATCTTGAGATAATCCTTACAATGAGTGCAGTATCTAAGGATGGATTATCTCTTTCTAAGATTTGGATTTTTCTTTGAATACAACAACAACAGAATGTTTGGTTATCTCTACTGAGCTGGAAACACTTGGAACACTTAAGTGATTTCGAGTGCTTCTTTTGAATGCTTTGAATGTGTAGAGAGTGCTTGATCTTTGAAATTTATCGTACTTGAAATTGTGCACGACCTTTTGTATTTATAGGCCTCTTGAAAATCTTCCCGTTGGATTTGAAATCTTCTCAAGCAAGCCTCTTGTTCTGTTCAAACGACTCTTTGTAGCTTTATGTCGCGTCAATAATTGCCACGAAAGTCTTTGCCTGCAACCAGTTCTCTGGAAAAGATATGGCTTGACTTTGGTGTATGTCAGTCTGCAACAGGTCGGTTGTCTGCAACCTACGTGTCATCTTCTCATTGGACCGCAGAGTCAACTTGGTGCAGAGCTTGTTTGGGTTTAAGGTTGAACTCTACTGAAAGAACATTCTATTCCTTCATTTAATGCAGGTGGACTAATATTCCTTTTGCCTTATTTCCAACCAGAATAACTAACAGTTTTAAATGTGTTTATCTTTAAATGCTCCGTCAGTCTTCATCAGTAGAGTTCCATAACCTCTACTGCTGGTATTTCTCTTAGCACAAATGTACTTAGAAAACATTCATACTTCAGGCGACTTGTTCAGTTGTATTCACTTCATTAGACTTCTCTTCTCAACAAACTTCTCTTCTATGAAGTAATACACTTTTGGATTTAGTAAATGCACTTCAGTTCCCTAACAAGTGAACTGATTAACTCTAGACTAACTCTACTGAATACAGTTTACTTACATTTCTTAGGGAGAACCTTTTGGCATCTTAATCAAAACTTACAACAAGAATATTTCCAAACAACTATTGTTAATCTTAATTGAATTGGGGGTTTCATGCTATATTTATAAAACCAAAAGGGGGTTTTATGCTATATTTATAAAACCCCAAAGGGGTTTCACGCAATATTTAAAATATAAAGGGGTTTCACGCTGATATTCCAAACTACAAGGGGGTTTGATGCAATTTACCCCTTTTTAAATGTATATTTCTTCAACCCGAGCATACAAAGAGCAGCGAAAGTGAGATGTTTTCAAAAGTTTATTAATTATTTTAATATTGCTGCAATATCTAATTAGTGCATCCACAATACCAGCAATAACATTCTAATGCTAAGTTCTCCAGAATTGAAATCAAAGTGCAAAAAGAATTAAAGAATTGCCCCAATAAATTTGTTAAGTATAAAAATATATTCCAATGTTTCGAATAATTAAAATATCAACCGCCTATTATAATTTCGTCAACTTGTATTGGTGTGAAGTTGATGGAACGTTATTTAGGTTTATGTTTGTCAAAATGACATTGTTCTGGTCTTCAAAATGATCGGGTTTTTTTTTCGTGCTGGAAGAGTTGTTGCTGGTGAGAAAATATTTCTTCAAATAATTGATTAAATTTATCTATTCTATCAGAGGACGATTTTAATATCATTTGATGGTATCTCAATATAATTATCAGGTCTCAAAGTGATGATTGATGAATTTGATAAAATAAAATTTGGGTTTGATTGAAGGAGAAGTACTTGGAGGATTTTTAACTGTGGGTAGAGAAGAAGATGATATGGCGTTGATGGTGGACTCTTAGTATATCTTCTTCTGAGAAGATTGAAACTATATTATTGAATGGTTTCAGAACAAATATCAGCAATTTCTGGAACTATGCCTCTGAAATTGGTTATAATATCTATTGTCAAAACTAAGAGTTGGTGTCTGGTTGCAACCTTGGATTCTATATCAACCTACAACACCCTCAAGATAACTCAAGGTGTACCAATTAGAAAATAACAAATGAGCAATTTGATTAGTCGGATTACATTTTGTATGTGCTATGGTTTGATCCTACAGAATTTGACCATTGAACGAAGGGTACGAAATAAATCTGATTTATTTTTCAATCAAAAGTACTACGTGAAATCTTCGATTTTTTTCCTCTTCTTCTATCCCTATTTCATAGGTACAAAATCAATAGAGAATATTTTCTTCTGTCTAAGTTCACTATGAATCTTTGGGTAATTATTATGAGATTTATGGACACTATCTAATAGTAAGAAGTATAGAAAAATAAATTAATTTTCTATATATTCAAACTACTATTGGTCATATTCTCTTTATCGAGAAATCGAATAAGCCATACAGGGATTTTCCTGGGGGTACATTTCAAAATCACCATTACCCGTGGATCTTTCCTCTTAGCCATGAACCTCCTTTTGATTTTTTATTTGCTCAACTCTTCTATTTTGATTCGAAATGAAGAAAAAGAAATGAAGGAAAAAATCGAAGTTGGATTGCTTTCTCAATAGTGTTCGGTCAAAACCCCTTTTTGACTCTGTGGCATTGACTCCACTATTATTAGTGATAAATAATGGAATAATTCTTTCATATATATAGAGATATGGGACATAGTACACATGCATATAGTCAATCTTTTATTAATTTTCATATGTGGGGTAACACACTTTTTAAGAAAATTTGTTTTATTGACTTTTTGGACCAATGGATGAATAATATTTAAAAATAGAGTGAGTAGTATGAAAGTGTTTTATTTCCATTTTTGGGGTGTGAAAGTTATTGCGGGACATCCCAAAAAAGAAAGTGTAAAGATTATTAGGGGACGGAGATATTGTAAATATTATGGATAATATGTACTTTTTAAAATAAAAATTATATCTAAATATATACTTTTAATTCACTACAAATAAAGATCAATATTGACATATTTTGGAACACAATTTTAAAATTTGTATCTTTTGTATTGGTAATTATTTATTTCATGCATCTATTTGTAGCTTGATTTATTTATTTTTAATTTCATATTTCAACTTTTGCAATTTGTAATTTTGTTACTGTAATTTATTTTAAATGTATTCTAAATAATTTTCTTTATTATAATTATAAATTTAGAATATTAAATTATTTCTATATATATTTTCCTTATTTTAGACATGAATATGTAATTAATAAATAATGAAAAATAACAATTACTTTAGGTTGGGTTGGGTTGTGGGTGGGTATAAAAAAGAAAAAGTTGGGTTGAATTGTAAGTTGTGTATGTGGACGAGTGAGAAATTAATATTTATTTTAGATTGGGTTGGAGGAAGTTTATTGATGTGGGTAGTCTTAACCTTTTCTCTGGGTTACATGTTTCGAAAGAGGGTGTGGAGAGAATGTGGTTGATGTCATGTCAAGTGTTAATGTTATTCTAATGTTGTAAAAAATGTTTAGGCAACATTCTGGATAACATTAGTGAATTTTTCTTTTCTCCTAACACTAACACTTTTGTTCTATGTTGTATTTGATGTTGTGTTCACAGGTTGAAGACCTAGAATGTTCCAGGTCATGCGGCTGCAGTTATCAAGTGAGGAGATCAAATACATCATGGGCAGTTATGAAGTTTGTGGAGGATTTGTTTCTAGGTCTTTCCAAACTGATCTAGTGCTCCAACGGCCGGTTGATCCTACATCTATAAATACCATAAGGTGGGCAAAGGAAAAACTGGGGGACAAGCCATGAAGTAGTAAATGAGAGCTACACTATCGAGTGTTCTAGTACATCTAGTGTAGAAGGGCAGTTATTACTATCTTTTGTCTTGGTCGAGCGCTGCAATGCTCCTATCAATATTGAGATAAAAAATAGACTAGATTATGGTCTGGATGTGATCAGTTTTCTAGTCATCGTAGATCTGTTTATGCGGTGTATTTATGTTGGTTTGGGGCAAGTCTAAGATACGTGTATGGGGCGGGGAATACACATATATCAAATCATTTTCAAAAATGAGTCCCTCTTACTCAAAGTTAGGTGCTAGGCACTGATTAGATAATACACCTACTAACAGCTCTGAAGCAAGTCAATTGGCTAACTATCTAATTATGCCTTAGTGCGGAATGTGTGAGCCCTGAAAAATTTTAGGCTTGTTTTAATATTCTGAAAACTGAGTTTTTTCTTTACTTATGAAGTCGTAGTTAAAGGGGCAATGCACTGAGTTATGCAGTTAGGTTGATTGATTCAAGCCTGACAAAGTATGCAATGATGAGATGATATGATTGTTTAAGAACAATATCAATGCAGTAAAGAACTCGGAGTTTAACGTGGTTCAGAGACTCAAGCTCCTACGTCTATGGTCATGATTTAACAGGAGAATCCCTTCAGGATTAGCTGGTTTTTAACGTGTCAAGGTGCACAATGATCAACTCTCAGTGATCCCTAGAATTACACGAGTTCTAGTCCTCTCTTTACCACTAACAACCTAATCAAAAAACCTAACACTGACTCAGTTTAGGGTTTTGGTTTGGATTCCAACTAAGTGTGATAATCTTTACAAGACTAAGCTATGCTAAGGATTGAATTATCACTTTTAAGCTTGTGATGTATATGCTTAATCTCTTGGAATACAGGATGACTCTAGACTTATGAAGAAACACTTGAGAAATTATAGAGGGTTCTAGTGCTTCTTGAATGCTTGTGAGTCTGAGTAATTTATTGGCTTCGAAATTTTCCGTAACCTTGTTTGGGTCAAGGCCTTCTGTATTTATAGGTGATTTTGAGTTTCTATCCGTTGGAGGAGATAGTCTTCTCACACCTTTCTTGTAGGAGACTCGACGGCCATAAGTCTGCATGCAACCGTCTACTTGCATGGATTAGGTAAATGCATTAAATGCATGCCCGTTGAATTTGTGCAGGCTTGTGTCAGGTTCGTACATGACTTGTCTTCCTCTGATTGGTTCACGTCTTCAGGTAGGTGAGAATGTCAGAATTCATTCTTCAGTTCAGTCTTGTCTTATTTGAGTCAGGTTTATCCTCATCCTTCGAACTACATGCTCCAGCTTGCTTTGACACTGACATTCCTTTTGTTGTTGCTTGACTCCTACTCCAAGTCTTTCCCAAACACTCAGTGCAGCCTGACTCCTTCAGAACTGACGAGTTAACAATGATCTCAAGATCATGCTCTTCATCCTGACACTCAGTTAGCCAGCTTAGGAAAGCTAACTTGTAGAGTCAGTGATGGTGCTCTGTGTCTTCAGGCTTGCAGTCTTGATTAGCTTCAACGAGTTCCCCCTCAGTAAGTACATGTGAATATAAAAATAGTCTAACCTGATCTAACTTATCAAGACTAATCCTAACTAATAACACTCAGGCAAATTCATCTTTTCAGGGGTTTTGGGATCAACTCAAAACTGACACTGTCCCAACAGTTTACACCTTACCCTCACTTTGAGATCTTATGTTAGATCTTTGTTTGTATCACTACATGGTTATAGTGAAGCTTTTCGCCATGAGGCATCATAGACTTTAATTAAGTCTATGAAAAATTTTGAATTCCGTTTGCAAGATGTTTAAGTCTTCCGCTATTCAAAACAGTTCGTAATTGTCTTGTGTGTCATACATGTTGTCAATATTTCAGTTAACACTACTTTGGAAAACACCACACACACTTTCAATAAGAAACACTATGTCGATTAGAGTATGAAAGGGACTAAATTGACATCGTTTTGACAAACAAATATATGAGTCACTGTTCCGTCAATTTATACTCGTGTTGATGGACGGGTGATAAATTTGTTACTTCAGAAACGTTATGTTTTAGTTTACAAAACTTTTAATGTTGGAATATATTTGTTTAAGGTAAAAACTGGTGTGCCACCGTCTCATAGGTGTCATTCCATAAGACTGATACTATTTAGCTAATTGCAATTAAACTCATTAATCCTTAAAAAATTAGTAATTAGGCAACCCTTGTGCACACACAACCCCCTCCCAAAAAATATCATTTCTCTCATGTTGATTGTCCCTCTATCAGCTCCTTCTCCAAAACTATTTCTACCAAGAAGTTTATTTTGAGATCACTGAAATCATTCATCGATCTCGTTTTGGATCTACTTTTAAAAAAAATTGTCACGTATATCCCATTTTGCCCTCACGTCTCGATTTCTTTCAATCTCTTTGTGAAAACTTTATCTTGTTTCAGTCCAATCATCGTACTTCCCAAGATGTGAAGAAATTAGTAGTTCTCGACCAACATTAGAAAAAGTGGTGGACAGTAGGAAAAGTAAAAGACAGTTGAATGGAGAAAAAAAAAATTACACCCTAATTTTGTGAGTTGTACAAATTAGTTGAAATAATATTAATTTTAGCTAATAGAATGGGTTATCAAACAAGCCTATGTATTATATTATCTTCATCCAATTTAAGAATTCTTGATTGTTTCGGCGTATATTTTAAATTTTTTTTTATATTTTATCGACTCGTTTGGTAGCATGTATATGATACGATAAGATAGTTTAAACTTTGATTCATTAGATAAGTTTTATGTATATATTTGTTGTTTGGTAGACAAAGAGGTATATTTCATAGTTCATTTGCTAGATTTAATAAACTTATTGATTCTTTTTAAAAAGTCGCTTTTACCCTCAATATTACAGGACAATTTACATTTTTACCACCATTAACTAGTATTCTTCATTTTCAGTAAAAGAAAAATAAATCTTTGTTCTTGACGTATGGTTCCAAATTCCTAAAAGAAATCAGCGCCGCGGCTACTTGCATTGCAGAGAATAGGGAGAGGGAGTAGGAAAACATCACATTTGTACAGAAGAAGTATAATATAATAATGGAGATATTGAGATTGCGGAATTATATTTCTAACTCAGTAGAATTTAAAAAAATCACCACTATTGCAGAGCAATAACAATCTTCAACTTCTACTTCCAATTCACTGTGAAAAATAAATTGCTCCAATTGAGTACTTATAAAGATGTAAATATTAGCAGTTTTTTAGAGAAAAAACTTTTCGTAGTTGAATCACTCACGTTTGGAAAATGTAAAACATGGCAGTTATGGAGGGAGAGATCACAAGAAATGGATCTAAAATACGTGAGTAGTGAATACTCAAATTTTCATTGTTTGATGGAAAATTATACAAGCATAGATTATAAACCAGAAGAACTCTAAAAAGAGATTAATGCTCCAAATCAACATCGAGGCTCCAAATCTATCAGCAGCCATTACTCTTCTCATAAGAAGAGTCATAACAACGAGAATGAACCGGTAAGAAAAGCTATTAATTCGTGTCTTGAAGAATGAACTACTATTCCTTCAAAATTTCCATGAGGATTTACCATGAGTTCTTCCTACCTCGAACTCAGTGTTAATTCGAGAGTTTAATTTCAAAGGTGAGAAATAAATATGTATATGGATATACGAGGGTGAAATTTGGAAAAATACATTTTAAAAAATGATTGTTTTATGAATACCACATAGGGAGAATGGATCCACTATCATATGAATCTAGTTTAATAGAAAGCGGGTCATCACTTTTTACAAGGCCGAAGTGTTAATACATATAACTTAGCAAACATCATATTAGGAGTGTTAGTGTATCTAACACTCACTAACAATCCCTACCAAACGGGTCGTATGTATATTAAGTGGGATATTATAGTCTATTCATGGTGATGTGGCATACATAAGTGGACTTTTATGTGGTTCCCAATAACATTGGGGTAAATAAATGGTAATTTTGGAGTGCAGAATAAGTAGTGTTTAAGTATGTCTATTTACCAAAAAATAAAAGGAGGAAAACTTAACTTGATAGCCTAAAATGAAATTCAAGAAATATCATATTGAATGGAAGGAGAATATATTTATGTTAATTAATTTAATCGATTATTAATATAATAAATACTATCTCCATTTGAACACTATCTTCACATTTTTGTAAAAAATCTCACAATTAAAAAAAAAATTAAGATAGAGTTGGGATAGAGGGAGTAGAGTAGGTTTTATATGAAAACGTTTCATAATAAGCTTAATATGAAATAGTTTTAGATTATCATTAATCTCATCAGGAGCATCATTAAATCTGTCAGGGGTATCATTAGTTTGAGTTCAAGAAAATTAGTCTGAGTTCAAGAAAATTATTTTAAATTAGTCTATATTTTGTTATTCATCCGTCCCACTAGTGTTTGCACCATGATGTGGATATACTATTTAAAATAAAAACGTAATGAGTAGAGTTTTGAGAAGTATAGAGTGACAAAATTGGCTGAATTGAGTGTATTGGAGGCCCAAATAGTAAAAATTAATGACAATTTATGTAAATATGTAAATATTGTGGGGATGGAGTTATGATTTTTTTTTTTTTGGTGTGTAAACAATTGTGTGACGAACAAATAAGGAAAGTGTGCAAACAATTGTAGAACAGAGTGAATATATGATTTTATCTATTAATGTCTAAATATAGACAAAGTTTTGTTGCATCAAATGCATTGTGCATCACATACATATTTTAAATAGTATCGATTGTGGTCATTAAAAAGTGTAGTTATTTTTTATATAAAGGGAAAATGAAAATTATTGGGTTTTTAGTAAAAAAAATGATACTATTCAAAATGTAATGGTGCACAAGATACCTACATTAAAAGTTAACTCAAATTCTTTTATGGAACTTTCTCCTAGTACGAATTTATATTATTACATTCATTCAGTGGTACCATAATATTTATTTAGTGACATCATGACACTTATAAATTAATATCACAATATAAAATATTATGAGTATTAGTTTATAAAAATAGTGGTATCACTGAATAAATAAATTTGTGTCAATTTTATATTATGAACAAGTTTCACATGAAATTTTTTTTATAATAGATGGATGTTGACTTGATTTTTAGTTCTATAAATAAACTTATTGCATGGGAACGAAGTTTTCTAGAAGGAAAAAAGAAATTTATATCAATTTTACATCCGGGACAGTGGTTAAGATAAAAATGGATCCAACTAAATACCCCTCCAACTTTATAGAATACACCTCTCTTCATATTTTTTTATTTTAAAATAATTATACAATGTCTAAAATATCCTTTTTTTTTTTCCATAGGATCCTTAAAAAAAGCCCTAAATAATGATATTTTCAGATAAAATCTAAAAAAAAAAAAAACTAGGGCCCGCTTGGTTGAGGGTGATGATTATAGGGTAATGTGAATGATTCCATTAGTAGTGCTTGGTATTATCAATACATTATAATAAAATTGAAAATGTGTTATAATTTACCTATCAAATGACTCCTCATTCATTACTCTCTACTTGAATGACTCCTCAATCACTTTAATTCTCATTACCCTATAATCATCACCCCCAACCAAGTGGACCCCTAAAATATTATTGATATTAATATATCTATTTTTTTTTATCTCATTCTTCTCAAATCCACCATACCCTACCCACATCCATCTTCCGTAAATTCTCACTCTCAATTCTCATGTTCTCTGCAATCTAAATCCCAATCTACAACCTCAATTAAGTCTTTCAATTTGTATAACTCCAATTAACATTCTTACTCAAATGACTTATAACATTCAAAAGAAATTTACATCTCATCAACCTTTTCAACACTGGATGAAAGACTGTGCACGGTGGTGTTAGGCTGGGATGGTGAGTTTCTTGCGCTGGGAATGAGGATGTTGTGATAGAGCTAATCAGAAATTGATTTATCTTAATTAATGGAGATTGTGAGTGAGATTTTGGGATGAAAATTTGGGTATTACCATGATTACTTTTTGTCCACCATTTGTAGAACTTCAAAATTGAACAACGATGGAGGGGGTGATGCCGTTGAGAGATGGCCGATTACTTCATCCACCATTGAGCGCATTGGACGGCTGAGGTAGAGACCTGAATTAATTATTAAGCCATTTTATTTTACTCATAATTAATCTCTAATATAAGAATATAATTAGATATAAAATATTTTGTTGCAAGAGTAAACACGGGTGCAAAGATGATTGTTTTATATATAATAAAGGGCCTCTTTTATATTTTATAATTATTTAAAAAAAAAAAGAAGAGGTGTATCTCTAAAAGTTGAAGAGGTGTATAGCTTGGCCCGATAAAAATACAAAAGATAAAAAGAAAAGGCCCGCGTGTAATAGGCTAAGGTTTGGGCTGGATGAACATCACTCAAAGTTTTCATCTCGGCCAAGGTTATATACAGTTCTATCTTTTATGAATACACTCTACCAAAAAGTATTCGGAAAAAAATCCGAAAACTTTGATAATTTTTGGAAAAAAAATCCGAAAATGAAAAAAAAAACACTAAACATATGAATTTTCGGATATTTTTTCCAAAAATTATTACTCCCTCCGACCTAATTTTGTTTACCCAAAAGCAGGAAAAGTTTTTTTTTATTTACCCATTTCCTAAAATGGCAAAAAACAATAACATTTTTTCAAACTCAACCCTTAAAAAACTACTTTATACTAAAAATTATTAATTAACAATTCCTAAAAAGTTATTCTATACTAAAAAATATTAATAAATAATTTATTTCTTAAAAATTGTGCCATTTTGAAATGGGTATCAAAATTGGAATGGAAGGAGTCATTTTTTGAAAAAAAAATCCGAACATTTTTTTGGGTGTGGTGTATTCACAAAACATGGGACTGTATTTAACCTGGGCCTCTCAACTTAAACAAAGCCCATATTTTGACAATTCAAAGGTCCAGTCTATATTTTGTAAATTGAGTAATATTTGGATCCACGAGTTACACCTACTCCCTCCATCTCACTATATGTTTTTTCTTCTTCTTTAAAAAAAAAAGTGTATTGTTTATAATATATGGTGGGCCATATATTGACTTTTGTGTAAGTAATGGGGAGTTGTGAAAAAAGTTAAGGGTAGTTGTTAAAGAAAATATATGAAATGTTGTTTTTGCTTTTTAAGGAATGAAGAACTTATTGTAGGACATTTAAAAAATGAAAGTGAGAAAATTATAGTGGGACGGAGGGAGTATTGTACAATGCAAATAACTTATATTGTTCAGCAAATGGTGTATTTTGAACTCTAGTCACTTTAAAGAAGTAATATTGATTAATTTTTATAGTAAATAAAATTAAAAGTGACAACTGACAAGTGTTTGAAAATAAAGTGATTTTAAATAAAATTGAGGAAGTGATGTGTTTGTAAAAAAATCACTTTTATTTATAGTGGGGTAGTTATTTGTGTACGATAGTTATGGGAATGATTTTTAATTTTGAGTGTTTAAAAAAATAGTTGCAAACATTAAATAAGTATTTTTTTTACAAGTGATTCTCTCCATGGAATTGGATTTACAAACACACACTAATATACCTTCTAGCAAAACATTAAATATAATTTAAAAAATACACTTTATTAACACAATGTCACTGGTGTATAGAAGTATTTGTCTTGTAATACTCCACTTGACCTATTTTGTATGTTGTTTAAGGATGTGTCATACGAATTAAAAAAATAACTAATATAATAAAATGTATCTATAATGTAACATTTTTACCCTTTTATTTATCTACATGACTGTTAAAATTATATTATTACCTAAAAAAGGTAGAAGAATAAAATTTGAATATGACATTTAATTCTCTTAATTAGTGTAAAATGACAATCATTTTGGATCAATAATTCTTCTCTAAAAAATTACAAATAAATAAATGGAGTCACAAGGGATATTATTTTTACTGAAATACAATAAATACATTATTTATCATTCATTGGTGTATACATATAGATACATACACAAATAGAGAATAATCGATTAAAAGACACTTGCAATATTTCACCAGTACCGCCAATCCTCATAATTTGTTCTCCCAAGACATAGGCCAATTTGCCCATAACTTGCATTAACTCTACCGTGCCTCCAACCGCCCACCTCCCCTTCTTTCTAACTCAAACTTCTTGTTTTATTTTTAATTTTTGTTCTTCACCTTTTATTTATTGTCCCATTCATTTAAAAGTTGTAGCGTTTTTTTATAACATGTATAGAGTGTAATTTAAATACATTTTTTTTTAAATCACTCTTGTTATAACCTAAAAAATCACTCTTATTTTTTAATGAAAAATCATTCCTATTATAATTTAACAAGGAGTAACTTTTCAATAAAAAAAAAAAAGTATAACATTTCAACGATAAAAAAGGTGACTTTTTTAAAAATGTACTTGAATTAAACTGTGCAGCAGGTAAACACGAGACTTACTCCATTTCAAAATAATATTTTTTGAAAATTTTATATTTTAATACTCTCTCATATGGAGTTTATTGTTGATGTTAGTCCAATGTTGTACAAAATGTTACAACATATTTGACAACATCAGAATTTGTCCTTTCTTCTAACACTAACTTCGGATGTTTTCAATGTTGTTCTCAATGTCTAACATGCAGGTTGAGGACTAAGAAGTTACTAGGTTAGGCGGTTGTAAATTTAGAGTGAGAAAATTGAGAATGAATATGGACGGTTACAAAAATCATGAAACTTAGTGGAGGACGGTCCTACATCATGGGAAACCATGATTATTTTCTGTGTACATGGAGGACAGTTACAAAGATCATGTTGCCTATAAATATAGCAAGCATAGAACACATTTTTGGGCAAGTCAAATGAGACTATCCTATCGCGTACATTAAAGTATTTAGATTAGGTTTGGTTGTCTTCGCTTTTACGTTGGTTGAATGTTTTAAATATTTTTCTCAACATATGTATTCTCTATAGTGTTGTGTTTGGCATGTGGGTAGGTTAGTTTCAAACGTATATGGATGATCTTTTGGTGGTATGCATTGCATACTTCACCTTGTGTTTAGATCTCTAGTCTAAATCTTGTTTTATTGTTTGTATCACAACTCCTATTATAGTGAAGTTTTGTCTAAATTCCATTTGCGATTTGTTTTTCAAGTCTTCCGCTGTATATATTGTCCTTTATGTTCCAACATTATTGACAACACTCTTGAAAAACATTCACGCACTCGTCTCATATATGTATTTTAGATTAATACACACATATAAAGAAAATATTTAGATTTAAATTATGTCCTCAATAAATATTTATCTTCTTCATTAAAATTATACATTCTTCTAAATATTTTAACAATGTTAATATAGAAAGACATACAATCAATTTACATTAAAAATTGTAAACCGTCATCTTATTTGCAAATTAATAAATAGTCAAAACGTCATTTATAATATATAGAAGGGAGTATTATTTTGAAAATGTTAAAATACTAGCACTTAGCCCCGCGTGTTACGCAGGATTGAAAAAAACTTATATAGTTTTTAAAATTAAATACTTCAATAATTTTTTTATTTTTTAATTATTAGCACACTATCTCAGTCAAATAAATAAAAATTGAGAATTAAAAATTGAGAATTACAAATTTCTAAAAATTATTTGTAAACAATATTAATAAATTTTAAAAGATTTTCCTTTTATCATTAGACAACCGTGTAACTATTCATAATATTTTTTACTGTGAACGACAATTTATTTCTCATTTGAGCTAACAACAAATCCACTTAATATATTAATAATTGATCATAATACTATTATTGTGGAATATAATTTTTTATTCACAATATTAGTTACAATAATTATCATTCACATAATAAATTCTTTTCTAGTAATGATTTGATATCAAACAAATGAGAGAAAATTATAACTTTCAAAATATTTTTTTATAAACAATATTTGTTACATACTTCCATGATTTTCTTTCATAATCCAAAAAAATTTATTTTCAATCTTAACTATCGAGGCAACAATGTATATTAGACATGTGTAAAGATGAGTTTTAGAAGGTACAATTAACCTTTCATGTGAAAATAAGTTCAGGAAGGAATAAGCTTTATATGAAAATAATTCATGATAAGTTTATCATTATTTTTTGACAAAAACATTCTCCAATTTTATTTAAATTATAATACTAATAATGTGACCACCGCGAAAATAATTCTCAATCCAACATATTCCGAAGCGTAGAGCAAAAATTTATGATGAGACAATACTTATGATATTTGTAAGAAAAGACAATTCACTCAATAGTTATTAAATTCGAATGTAAAGAAAGATTTATATAATAGTTATAATAAATCCCACCAAATAACAATCAATGAGTCACAACTGTCATTATTCAACTCACAATAAAATTAAGAAAAAATCCCACCAAAGCACATTTCCAAGTGCCAAAACGTAGATTATTCAATGTAATGTAATACTTATATTCCAAATTTTGTATTCTCCTACATTCTACACACATACTATAACAAAATCAAAGTAGTCCTCTCCAAAAAGTATTTGACCATTAAGTTGTAAGCCAACATATTCCGCAAATTTGCGCCAGTTTCCTGCAAGGCGAAATTGTGACTTGGGCTAATTGACCTAATAAATTTAATTATGTAATTGTGGCTGAATCATTATCTAATTAAAGAAAATTGACCAAATCAATTTACAAAAAGGGATCAAATTATGGGTCACATGTTTTTTCATTTCTGTCAAATAATGTATGCCAAATTAATCATTATTAATCAACATTAATAATAGTATCAAATGTGTATAAGTTTTTGAGTTAATCATTATTAATCAACATTAACAATAGTACCAAATGTGTATAAGTTACAACCGTTACAAATTATTTAATTGATAATAAAAAATTAGAAGAAAAACATCCTCTTTATATAGGTTTAGGATTAGGATAAGATGAAGGTGGGAGTTAATATGACTATATTGAGGGAGATAATTATGACAATTAAAAGTATTGCATAATTATTGCGAATGAATGAATGACTATGATTTAATATGCATAGATGGAGGGTTGAGATGAGAACAAAATTTAATATAGTTGAAAAAAATAAACAATTAGGATTAAGACTATCAAATAAACGGCTTAGATGAAAAGTAGGCATTTGACTCAATGAAAAGATAAGAATTTTGAAATAGAGATCAATCACCTTTGCCACATAGGCTTAGAGTGCTTTGTCTATATTAAAGTATAGATCGATGGATATATATACTTATTTTGTCCCTTCTTACACTTTGTAAAGTTAAATCAAAATGTCATGGAGAAATATTAGTAAATTATACATTTTAATGTCATGCACTAACTAAAAAATAAAATATATTAGATATAGATAGCTAGTATAGTAACAACACACTTAAGAATATTCAAATCCCTTAGATTAAGATTTTTATTATGAATTATAATATTAATGAAAATTAATTTGACCATTAATTAGAACATGAAAGATGGAAAATTAGTATTTCAAAGTTAATGTTTGTTAAGTTTATCTCATTTAATTTTTATGTTAATTATTAAATATTTGCACATTATACATTAAACACAGGCAATTTTGATGGTTAATGCGTATAATCACAATGTAAAATTGTAGTCTAGGTACATTTGAAATTGTAGTCTAGGTACATTTGGCATCCAATTATGGAAGATGAATAATTAAATATTTTAGTACCTTAATTAGTTAATTTTATTGAATTTTTGCAAATATATTTTCACTATGTATACATTAAATAAATAAATAAACTTTCTTCTTACATAAATTGATTTTATTTTATTATTATAGAGCATATAAAATAAAAAAGACTCAAAGAAAAAAATACTATATAATTTATAACTATTGACTGAGCAATTACCACGTTAACCTTAAATAAAATTGAGCAATCCTTGACATCTTTTAACTAAGAATCTTACGTCTTTGATTTTAGAATTAACATATACCGATAATTAATTAAATGACTAAAATTAAGGTAACAAATTAATTTTCTTCCATCTTTGAACTTTTGATTTAATTACATTAATTAGATTTATTACAAATTATTATAACAAAATTAAATCATGAAACAAATTGAGTTCATAAAATATGTATACAATAAAATTAAATCATGTAACAAATTGAGTTCACAAAATATGTATACAATTAAATATTTTAGAATGAGATATTAAATTAAATTTGAGAGGGATAATATAATAATCAGTGATGAACAAAACAATTGGCACATGTTGTTAAGAAAAATTAACCTTAAATTACGAATTAAATTACTTAAGGATAATTATAAAAAAATTATAGTAATTGAAATAAAATGTGCAAATTAATGGAATTTAAGGAGAGCTAAGATGAAACCATAAATGACATTAGTAAATTTTTTTGGGTGTTATAAGTTTTTTTTTTTTACCAAATAAGTAAATCACCTAGCTAGCAATTATATATTTGCACCGTGCATAATATAATAACAAAGATAATTATAGACTAACTAAAGATTAGGAAAATCCCAAATATACCAAGTCAACCTCATCTAAAATATGCAAAGTATTTAAATCTAATACTTAAATAAATACACTATAAAATCGGTAGATGTATAGATATATTTGGAAATTTTATTATATTTGACTATAAAATATTATATTTAATTATAGAATATCTAAATCTTTAAATTCACTACCTAAAAAAAGGCCAAATTAAATATTGATCCATTAAAATTACTATACCTTTCACAAACATTACCTTTATTGTATATTAACATGTCAAACTAATATTAATTAAAAATTGAAAGATAAGAATAAGAAACTTAACATGAAGACAATACACGATTCCAATGATTTTTTATTTATTTATTGATATGGATCAAAATTACATCTACACGGAAAACCCCACAAATGGATGAATCCAAATCCGAAAAAATGGACCATAGAGGAGGGGGGGGGGGGGGGGGGGGATGCGAACAAACTATTGTACACCAATATTACATGAGATGAATCATCATCATTAAACGAATCAAAACGAAAATGTCAATTAAGAATTTCTCCGGATTATATCTACATACGAAAATCCACAACTGGATTAAACGAAATCCGAAATAGTGGACCAAAAAGTAAAAAAATAGAAATTCCGAACAAACTATTGTACACTAATATTACATGAGATGAATAATTATCATCAGACGGTTCCAAGCTCAACGGCCAAATGAGAATTTCTCCCGAGATAACACCGGAAGACGGCGCACAATAGAGAAGCAGAGGGGCTTGAGAATCCAACGTACCTATAAAAGGGACGACAAAATCAGAAATAAAATATAATGCTAAATAAAAAATATTACGCAACAATGAGACAAAGGAAAAATGTGAATGGCGAATGAATGGAGAAATGGAGGATAGGATACCAGAATTTATAGATAATATTTATGATCAATGGACGAACACGATTGAATAGAAAAAAAAATGAAAGGATGAGATCATTGTGCAATAAATGATCAAATGAGAATGGACCATTCTTGAAAATGAGACATCCTAGCCATGCCACATAGGCAAAAAGAAGTTTTGCTATAGAGTTTAGGATGAGTATGATATGTGTTTTCCTAATTTACCCTTTTTGTAATTACTTGGTAAATTGCATCAATAATAGATTATTTTCCAACTATTCAATAAATCTCTTTATATACTTAATCGGGAGTTTTTCTTGTTTATATATCCATTTTTTATGTGTTTTGCTTATGTGTCGATTTTTGTGTTTCTATTGCCACGTGTTACTTCATTGTGAGGTCAATATTTTATGTTTGTGTATATTTGTCAATTATATATTGAGTTTGTGCGTGAAGTCATAATGTGATGATATAAATTTACTTTTTATAAGTAGCATCTTAATATTAATTGAGTATTATTTTTGTTAGAGAAACATTATTAAGGATTTGAACCTTGAATCTCTTGCATAATAATAATGATGCTTACAAACTAAACCAATTCATAAACTTTTATATATTTTGAAAAATTATTTTTTTTAACTTCAACATAGAAAATTATATTAGATGTTTTGTTGTGATCATATAAAATTAGATTTTATCTTGATTTATTTAATTTCACCATAATTGTTTTTTTTTCTAAATAAAATCAAGTCATACTTGAGGAAGTCATATATTTAAATATTTTTAATTTATGCGTAAAATCCAAACAAGGGAGTAAAGTATATTTAATAAAAATATTATGCCAATAAATAAATTAAATTAAAAAATTCTCTAATAAGTTAAATTTAAATATTTAATTGCAGGTTGTGCAATTAGAGCAACTAATATTGTTCAATAGAAACAACTAATATTATTAAGTGAAACCAACTAATAATATTCAATGAAACCAATTAATATTGTTTAAAATTATACATAATTGCATAAATTGCACGATATACAACTGGTGCATACAAGACTTTGCTTAATACTTTTGATCGAAACATTAGCTTTTATCTAACATTAGATTTCAAATTAAATGATATATATTTTGTTGAACCTACTTATTTTTTTTCCCTCTTTTTAAATTCATTTAAAAACACAATAATTTTTTGTACATTATTCCAAACGTATATATATTTTCTCCCTTACATTTTTATCTAGAGATTTACAACGAGTTATCTTACATATGTATTTATTGAGTAATAATTTTTATCTTAAAAAATAAAATACATATTTCTTAACCTTTTGATTTTAATTCTTTTAATACAATAATAATCATTCTAATTATATATTACCTAGGTGCAGAATTGTAGGTGATAGTTAATTGCATTTTAGCATTATATTTAAGTTTATAATAATTCTGTAATTATGTTTTCTAAGTCAGAATGAGCTAAAAGTGTTTATATGTATTTTGATTTTCTTTAATATGAGAGTATTCTTACAACATGTTTGTTTTAAGTTAGGAGTAAGTATATGCTTTTTTTTTTTTTTTATCGAGAAAAATGAATTTTATTTTAAAATTCAACATAGCATAGGTGTGAGATACACCTTACACTACTGCAGAATACAACTCAAAAACCAGCACCACTCCAAGTCTTAATCAATGCTACAACAACTAACAAGAAGTACAACAACTAAAAGGGTTCATTTCTCATTCTGTAAACGTTGCATTAGATCTCCAATTGGCATCATGATGAATTCAATTCCAGCAATGTATTTTCAATTCTCTAAACACCTTATCCATCTCAATGTGATCTCCTCCAAATATAAATCTGTTTCTTGCTTTCCAAAGGAGTCACACACCACATTCCCAAATACACGTAGACACACATTTTCTCAATTTTCCTTTCTTTAACCCGCGGAATTGGATCAAGTGTAGAAAACTGTACTTACGCCCATCCAATTCGCACGCCTCATCCAAAATTCGTGAGAAACTTGACATCCAAAAAACAAATGATTAACTGACTCGGGTTCAATATTGCAAAAGACGCACAAGTTATTCACCTGAGACGGTAATATGTTTCTTCTTTGTAGCAAATCAACCATGGGCAAGCATTCTTTAATTACTTTCCAGGCATGCACACGAACCTTTGGTGGCACTCTGCTTCTGCATATCACCTTGAATTCCTCTCTTTGTTCTGAACTTCCTCTCATTTTTCTATTGAGCAGCCAAGTGTATGCTTTCTTTACGTTATAGACCCCATTTTTTGCTTTATTCCACCTCCAAATATCCGGTTCTCCTTGTCTTGGTGTGTACCTGCTAATCACAGCACATAAATCGTTAAAAAATTCAATATCTCTACCAGTTAATTCCCTTCTCCACCTCCAGTTCCACACCCAACCTTCCACTCTCCCATTTCCCAGACTTTTGCCTCCTTACTCAGATTTAATCTAAACAACCTGCTAAATTCAATATCTCTACCAGTTAATTCACTTCTCCCTCCAAAATGACGTCTCCCTCCCCTCACCTACACACTTCTCTAAACTATCAAATAACCAACTTCCACTCCCTTCCTCCACACATTTTAAAACTTCACTAACCCCCAACCACTATATTTCTTTCTCTTGGATTACCCCCACCAACAATCCCCCAATTCGAACCCCACCGAGATTGAATAATCCTAGCCCACAACCTATCCCCCTCGTTATAATATCTCCAAGCCCATTTCCCAATGAGTGCTAAATTGAAACACTCAAGATTCTTGACTCCCAAGCCCCCATCAATTTTAGATTTACAAATAGAAAACCAATTAATTAAAGGAGTCTTTGAGTAACTCTCACCACTCCCCAAAAAGAAATATTTTTGTAAGGATTCGATCTCACTCAACACATTCTTTGGCGCATGAAAAATGGATAGAAGGTACACGGGTAATGAAGTGAGCACCGAGTTTAGGAGCGTTAACCTTCCACCGCAAGAAATGTTGGAACCTTCCCACTTCTTAATTCTATTCTTGACTTTTTGGATAGCATAATCCCAATCCACGTACTTGCGATGTGCGATTCCGATCTTTACCCCTAAATATTTGAATGGAAACACACCAACTCTACATCCCAGCACACTAGCCAAAGTAGATAGCTCCTCATCTTCTATATTCAAGCCAAACAGGTTACATTTTTCCCAATTAATTCTAAGGCCCGAACCAACTCAAGATTTATCACAAAAGTTTTTAAAAAATTTGCATTCTCCAAACTTGCTTTCCCCAGAAAAATTGCATCATCTGCAAACTGGAGGTGAGACACTTTCACCTTATCTTTACCAATCTCGATTGGATTAAATAAACCCGATTCAACTCCTTTTCTCATCATAATGTTGAGCCCTTCCGCTGCTAGTAAGAATAGAAGTGGAGACAAGGAGTCCCCCTGTCTCAACCCTCTTTCAAGGTTGAAAATCCCCGACGGACACCCGTTCACTATTACAGACGCTTGAGCCGTAGTAACACATTCCATCATCCAGCCTATCCACCTTTCTGCAAAGCCAAAACGTTCCATAATCGTTCTTAGATAGCTCCATACTACGGAATCATACGCCTTGGCAAAATCTATCTTCCAAAACATATTCTTTTCCTTTCTTTTTTTTTAATCTTCAATCGCTTCATTGAGAACAATAATGATATCCAGAATTTGCCTACCCCCCACGAAAGCTGATTAAAACTCCGAAATGACTGATTCGATTACTTTTCCCAACCTTCTCGATAACACCTTGGACAGAATTTTATGAGGTCCACCAACAAGAGAAATAGGCCTAAAGTCGCCCAAATCATTAGCCTCTTCTTTCTTGGGGATAAACACAATAAAGGATGAGTTGAGCCCCTTTACCAATTTTCCATTACAGTGAAATTCATTTAAAAAGCGCATGGAATCATCCTTGTAAATCTCCCAACACGTCTTCATAAAACAAAAATTAAAACCATCTGGGCCTGGACTTTTCGAACCCTCGCAAGACTTGATTGCTTCCCAGACTTCTCCCTCAGTAAAAGCAGCTGTAAGAAACTGATTTTCAATATCCGAAATTTTCTTTAAAGAAAAATCAGTATGTATATGATAATATAAAAAAAAAATTCGATTTCAATTTAATTTTCTTAAAAGTTATAAGGCCATTTTTATTGGTGACACCCCCTCAACCCAATCTTCTAATATAATATTCGTTTCTCTCTCATCCACCTATACAATTTTCAACTCAACCTAATTTTAACTAATCTTGGGAGGATGGATAATTTTGAGAGTTTTAAAATACTTGGGATTATTTGAATAGGAAACGATAGAGATTTGGATAAAAATATTAAAGTGAAAAGGAGACAAAATTTAACCGTGTTCCAAAATATTTCGATATTGGACTCCATTTGTAGAGAATTTTATTTTACGAATTTTAATATATTTTTTAATTATTTTTAATATATATTAATTTCAATATATACAAATTTAATTATATTAAAAAAATTATAACAACTAATCGTATTATAACATGTGGCTTAAAATGATGAAGCCACTACCATGACATGGTGGCTGTTGGCCGCACATGTCATGCAAAATCAATGCCATCCAAATTTTTTAATATTTATTTTTTGTCTTATATGATGACACTCTTTTAGTGTCACCAATAAAGATAGTCTAATACTCGGTTCAGTTCTGTAGAGAAAGTGTCAAATCATTATTTTGTCGAAAGAAAAAAGAAGACATTGTATTAAAAAAGTTTGATTCAACCAGCACTGGATGACAAAATAAAGTTTGATGAAATCAAGTCCACCATCTGATTTTTCCAAGTAAGTTTCGACCAAGCTACCCAATTAATCTTGGTGTTACCTGAAGCATTTACTCCTCAACATAATTCTCTAATCATTGTTGTGATATCATGGAGAACGGTACTATTCGAAAATTTGAAGCATGACATGGTGTATGACGAGATCGCTTGCAGCACAGATTTGATGAGAATCTCCGTCTCCGCTTTATAAAATTATTTGACGGGATTATATATTTGTAAGTCTCGTAACTTTGCACTATTTTAAATTTGGTCCACATGAATGACATGTTTTGATATTGGTCCCGTAAGTTTGGAAGTTTATTTTATTTTAGTCCTTTTAAAACTTATAGGACGAAAATCAAAACGTGTAATCCAATTTTTTTTAAAAAATTTGAACATACAGGACCAATATAAAAAAAATCAAGGTAAAAGGACTAAAATCAAAATAATCTCAAACTTACAGGACCAATATCAAAACATGTAATTCATGTGGACCAAATTCAAAACAGTGCAAAGTTACGGGACTTACAAATATATAATCCTTTATTTGACACTCTAAATTTCGATCTTCTTCTTGATGTTGTCCTTAATTTCTGGAAAAAAAAAAAAAAAAACATTTTTGTCCCTCCACGCTACTGAAGGAAGGCCGAGATATTTGATGTGATTGCATACTTAAATGTGAAGAATAGATAGAATTAAATCAAAAACAGTATTCAAAACACAACACTACTCTTGTTATAATTCACCAGCTGGCCAAAAACTCTTTCACAGAGAAAAATGACATTTTTTATTTCTAAATAACTGGTAAACTTCACTAATGATTGGTAAATTCATGTCTCCTTTCAATTTTTTGAACTTTATGATTCTTCTATTCTAAAAAAATGAAAAGTGCATGCTTAGAAAATTTAATTCCAAAAATCTCGTCCAAAATCCAAATTATGAATTTTTTTTATAACTGAATTATGAATTTAGGGGTGGTGTAGGTGGTGGTGAGGAAAATGACGACGTTTTATTTCGGGGAGTGTGTGAGATATGGGAGGACCCTTTCATTTTTTTTAAAGATAAATTATATATTTTCTGATTTTAGTTTAAATTAGTAGATTTTTTTTTTTTTATTTTGTTAATTTTTTAAAGAGTTATTAGTTTCAATATATGATTGTGTTCCTTATCTTTATTTTCATTGACTAGATATTACAGTTAGCACGTTACACAGGTCCACCTAAGCATATTCACCGACAGGTCTAAAATTTTGACGAGCATGTGCGCAACAGATGTTGTAAAACGATTGTGTTTTGTCAATTCCGATAACTTTGAGACGTAAATTGTACATTTATTAAAAAAATTGGGACCTAATTGAAAAAAATTACTTTTTTTGGGATAAAGATTATACATTTAATTAAAAATTGGGATGTAACTGGGAAAATTAAATTTTTTGGAATATTTTTTTAAAGAAGTGAAAAGTAATGGTAAAAAAAAAATTATATCCCCATTATTTAGCTACATTTAAAAAAAAAAAGTTATTTTCACAACTTTCACGTATCACATCACATGGAACCAATCTAGTACACATGTATACATTTATTATTTATACAATTTCTTTAATTCACCAGGGGTGGTGGCACGTGAGTGTACGAGTGATTGAATGGCGGTGGAAAATAACATTGACAAGAGGACGCGGTAACGGTCAGTTGAGTTGGTGGCTTAATTGACCGTTGCACCATTTAATGCAATCATTTTTTGGTCAAATTCATTAATAATTCAAATCTTTCTTCCTCTCATCATATTTTCTTTTCTTCGATTCCTTTCCCTTCTTCTCTTCTCTCCTTTTTTTTTTTCTTTCCTTTTTCACCCCAATTATTTGTTGATCAAATCATCTTAACCATATTTGGCCTTATTTCATCAGCGACTCTGTTGCACTGATTTTTCAAATTTTTGGTATGCAATATCGAATATGCGGGGATACATGTGCGGGTGCAATTCGCGTCGGATTCACACCCGATATGCCATGTGGCGTATCTAAATTTTTTTTATTTTTTTAAATCGGATACGCGTATCCCCCTCCAAGAATACGTGGGGGATACGCGAATCAGATAAAATATTGCAAAATATATTAATTTTTGTAATTTTTTAAAATTTAATATTAAAATATAAATAATTAAATATATTAGTCAACAAACAAATCAAATAATACATCATCCAACCAAATATTTCAATTTCTTAATTTTATATAATTAAATAATTTTAAGAAATTAATTATTTACTGATAAAAAAAAATTTGGAGAAATTTCTAAAATATACTCCCTCCGTCCCAAGATGTTGTTCACACTTGGGTTTGACACATTTTTTTAAAGAAAAAGTGGAGTATGTGAATGTGGAGTAGGAATGGCAAAACGGCCCGCCCCGAGGTCGCCCCGGTTGGGCCAGGTCAGCCCCGCCCCGTCCTGAAAATGGGGCAAGTCCGCCCCGCCCCCCACGTGGGGCAAATCGGGTATGGATATATATATATATATTACCCCGCCCTGCCCTACCCTGCCCCACAATCTATTTAATATATACATATAAATATATCTCTATTAAATATATATATATATAGTAAATATATAAAAAGATCTCTCATAAATATATCAACAAACGTGCATATTAATTATTAACTTAATTCTATCATTCAAATTAACATAATCACATATTAATATTTTTTTATTAATATATATTAAACCCTAGACTTATAATTAATTATGTCATTCACATATATTTTTGTTAATTCTAGACTCGTAATTATCTTGAACTTGTTGATTAGACTTATTGTCATTTTTACATGAGATTGTGATGAATTTGTGGTTTGATGGTTATGTTTATTGTTTAATTTAACTATGAATTTGATGGTTATGTTTATTGTTTAATTTATAATACACATGTGTTTATATTTTAAAATATGTATATTCTTTTGGTATAAGAATGGGGCGGAGCGGGGCAGACCTGCCCCGTGCAGGGCGGAAATGGGGCACAAAATGCCGCCCCATAGCGGGGCACGGGGCGGGCGGGGAGACTGTGGATAGGCGCGGGGCAGGTCTGGGTACTTAGGTACCCGCCCTGCCCCGCCCCATTGCCATCCCTAATGTGGAGTTGAATAAAATAATGATAACTTTATACTTTATTGACTTTTGTGAGAGAGAGTTATTTCCTTTTTTGGAGTGTGAACAAAATCTTGGAACGTTCATTTAAGACAAGTGTGAACAAAATCTTGGGATGGAGGGAGTATATGTTTTCTAATTTCTAGTAATTATTCAATTTTCTAGAGATAATGGTTATGACAAGTGATAATGATATTAATGTGAGTTGACCTTTGTATAAATATGTAGATTTAAATTTTTACTATGACTTGTGTAAGTTAATTATATTTAATATTTAATTGTTGCATATTTAGATAAAATTTATCTATATTTTTAATTTATTACATGTATTATATATAATAAAAATAAATTTAAATAGACGTATTCCTGCCGAATCGTATCCTAAATTTTTTGAAAAACTCTGTATTCCCGCACCCGTGTCGTATCGCTCCTGCACCCCGCACCCGTACCCGTGCAACATAGATCAGGGATTAACTAATAACTAATATTCACAAAAAACTAATTAGGATTCACAATATTCTCATTTTATTTACTTTCTAATAAAATATTATTTTTCATTGAAAATCGTAACCAAAAGTTATGGACATAAATTTAATGGACAGAGTGAGTATATGAAATGAAACTCCAATTTAAAATTTACTCATTATTTTGTTTTAAAATATGATTCGAGCAATTAGGATTATAAACCCACATATTATAATAAGGAGGAAACCCCATATTTAGCCAATTCTAATTTTAAAAGTTCTATTTTGTCAAGGGTTTTACTTTTATTCCTTTTTAGCCAAGAGAATATATAGTTTACCAAGTTTACCCTTATTTCCTTTTCTTAATTTTTATTAGGTTTCTTTATTCTCCTTCTCTTTTTTTTTCTACGCTTATTTTTTCTTCTCCTCCATTTTTTTTCTGCGTTTCAATTTTTTTTCTTTTTCCTTTTTGTGTGTATCACTTTCTCAATCTCTCCTCCTTCTTTTCCAATTTCTCATATGTATATTATTGTCAACCATTCTTTCTCAATTTCTCCCTCTCCAACATCAGGTGCCTTTATCTCTATTTTATTTAAAAGATAATTTTAAGGTTTAGAATATATGGTAGCACGCCTTTAATAATAGAGGGTATATAATATGGTGGTAGGGTTAAGGATTATGAATACACATTGTCCAAATCGTTGTATAAAACTAAACACTACAATTATATGGTCTTCAAAATGATGGTACATAATTAAAATATGATGGTACGTGCATAATAAAGTGTGGTACGAGATGAATTTATGGTGGTAAATACTTTATAAAGTGTGGTACTGTTATTGTACGAGATGAATTAAAGTAGTACGAGCTTAAATAAATAGTGGTACAGACATAATAAAATGTGGTACTTTGTGAATTAGTGCGTGGTACATTAATGGTGGTATGGAATAAAAAATAAAGTGTGGTACAAAGATGAATTAATTGTGGCAAAGACTAATTATGTGGTGGTACGGTGTGAGTAAATTGTTGTACGAAATTAATATAATATTATATAATGTGAATTAATTATGTTGTATGAGACTAAGAGATGTATTATGTGTGGTACATAGTTATATGAATTGTAGTGTGGCTTAATAATGTGTGGTACGATAACAATGGGACGGGCTTAAACAAAGTGTAGTACGAGGTGATTTAAATATGATACATCCAAAATGTATGGTGGTATGGTAAAAAAAATGGCACATAGTACGATATTTGGGGTACATATTGAAGGTATGACGTTACGGGCTTAAATAAATTATGGTACGGGGGGAATTAACTATGGTACGAGGTGAACTAATAATGGTACAAAATCAATTGAAAGAGTTAATTTAGTAAGGGTATAACGGGTAAAATAATTATTCTCTTTGCTAAAAAAGAAAAATTTTAAAAACCATGACATAAAAGAATATTTTTTTTGACATTAGGCTATTAATAACTCTACCCCTATTATAAGATATAGTTGTAATGAGGACCCGTCTCAAATAAGTTATTGTCTATTTGTGATAAACTATTGTCAGTTTGTATATATAAATAATAAATTCTAAAGTGCATGCAAGTTTATACTATACATTTAAAATTTGATCTCAATTTAAAATTAATCTTGACTTTTCGCGGATTTGTTTACTTTTCGCTGGTCTGACAACAAACCGGGTCACAAATGGGTCGCGCGCGCTTCGTACCAATACCCCAAATTATAATCACCAATACACCAAGTTATATCCCCAAAGAATTATTCACCAATATCCCGATACTTAATCATCAATATCCCAATAATTACTCAACAATACCCAAGTTATAATCACTACTATCCCACGTTATAATCACCAATACCCCAAAAATTACTCAACAACACAAATTTATTTGGCTAATAAAAATTTACAAATACAACAAAATACAATAACAGTAAGAAGCAATCACCAAAATACAATGGCAAAACAATAACAGTAAAAAATGGAGGTTTTCCCAAGTGGTGAATCATGGGATTCCTGTGAAGATTCTGGAAGAAATGATGGATGGGATTCGAAAATTCATAGAGCAAGATAAAGAGATTAAGAAAAAATATTACACAAGAGATCTCACTTAGAAATATTACTGGCTAATCAACTTTGATTTATTTGGTTCGCATTTAAATGTGGAAATTGATAAGTTCCGTAACTTGAGCCCTACCAATAATTGGGGCAAGAAAAGAAAAGGAAAAGAGAGGAGGAACTGAAATGGGGCGTGGGTCATAAATTGAGTCAAATATTTTAATTGGATATTAAAATTCAAGTGTATATAGTATGCACTTGGATGCACTCTACCATTACTCTATATAAATTTGGGAAATTGTTCATGAGAGGTGATACTAACCCATCTTAGATAAGCTATTGTCTATTTGAGTACATAAATTCAGGAAATTTTTCAGGAGAGGTGATACTATTTAAAGATTAATTATTCCTTAATAGTACCATAAAAGTATTTGAAATTATCATTTTAATGATGTGTATACATAACAATGATAGTGAATATGCATAATAGTGATATTGTGTATTCATAACAATGATATTAGAAGAAACCAAGTTCACGTGAACTTGGATTCATATAATTTTTTATCAATTAAAAGATGAATCTCCCAGTCAAATAAGAATATATATATACAACATGACAAGTATTATGGGAACAAGCTTCATTATGAAACTTATGTGGAGGATACAAGTTATTTCATTAAATTGTATTAGTTGTTTTTACTAAAATGTATTAATTGTTTTGCCGTGAAATATTACTTATGCTACTAACAAGTATTAGTTACAAATTAATTCGGATTCATCATAAACAAGTTTCACCGTATAAATTAGCCTCAAACCGTTTTAGGATGTTAGGAAGTAAAAACTAATAGAAGGAAAAAAGTGTAAAAACACATAAAATTAGAAGACTTTAGAAATGTTACAGAAATAGAACTAAAGCTCCAAAGCATAGCATCTTGGGAGTAAATGGGAATTTCTTGAAGAGTAATAGGGAGAAGAGATTGGTCATCATTATTCAAAAGGCAAATGACAATCATCGATAAAAAATATTAAAAAGAAAAAAATGTTTGAAGAATGATTACGAGGAGCCTCTCTCTTTATCACATAGGCTTCCCTCTGAAGCAATGAGATGACAAAAATCTTTGATACTCAATAATTATTCCTGAAATAGGACTGTCAATTTCCTAGGGATTCAAATGATAGTGTCAAAATTCAGTGAGACTTGCCCTAATTATTGCTCACTAAATTCTCTTATCATTCCTTTTTACTGCTACAGTATTAATGTCGATGTCTCCTCGTATCTACATCATATTTCATCCATTTACACATATTAATTATTGCATTTATTATGATATTAAAATACACTTATACCTCTATTTATTAAGTTTACAATTATAAAATAATAATTAATACTGCTATTCATTAGGGATATTATTGGAATAAATAGGACAAATTTATATTGGTATTTGCAAAGTGTCAAATATAAAGGGAAATCACTTTAGATAAAATGGACAGTTAAAAAGGAATGGAGGAAGTATACTCTATATTTTTAGAGTATGTTTTATAACGACCCTAAAATTAAAATTAAAATAACAATGTTTTTTTTTATTAACCATGAATTAATGTTAGGAAATGTTATTACTTATGAAATTGGTAGCAGCGGAAATAAGTTCCTAATAAAATAATTTGAATAAACAACAAAAATTTTAAGTTCAAAGCATCACTAAAGAGTGTTGCACTTTTGAGATCGAGGGCTCACGTCATCTTCAATCCTCCCGCTCGTTGCCAACTGAAAATTGAAGGGGTGAGTGTTCGAAAACACTTAGTGGTTCAATCGATTGCCCACTCAAAAATCATACAAATTATTGAAATAAAAGTCACGCACATGAATCATCTTATACCATAATTAAAGATAATTATAGACATATTTAATAACAAATCATAGCATCAAGTTCACATAAAGCTAACTCGAATTGTGTCATTTAAGTCTGAAAAATCATAGAACATTTTCAACTTCATGTGTTAATATACATAGTGTATACTTAGTATGTAATACACATAAGAACACATTAATCTTGTTGGGGCACACTTTACCCCGCTTGAGCATCTTGTTCGGGAGCTACGCGAAAGTGATCTTTCGATCAAAACTTGTACGATTTTATCCATGATCTTATCAAAGCTATTACGGTATTATCTGCATACCATACACATTGTACGGTCTCAACCGTATATCATACATCTTGTCCTTAGAACATGCATATATATAGATAATCATGTATCTATAAAGCATACCTCTTCACATTCGATTATGCATACATGTAAACACTTGCATATCCATTAAACAGACATTTCATATTTCAACATACTTACATATATGACAATTCACATAGGACAATTAGAACAATAAATCAATGATAAGAAAGTAGGCAATAAAAGTCCACTAAAAGTTACCCCGCCTAGTAGTTTGCACGTGTTAAGCGGTGTCGTCTCCTCCTAGTTCCAAAACTCTTTCCACCTCTCGATCCTCAATTCCTACCACAAAAATACTATCTCTTAGTTTTCACTATATGAGTGATGATCATAATTTAAATAGTGTGCGTGATTGAGACGATGTATTAGAAATGCTAAAAAAATATGAGTCAAAATACAAGTTAATCAATTTGTACTAAAATGTTATATACTTTGTTCAAGTTTTGGGGCTGCATACAAACTTAGATAAATTGGTATTTTATAATTTTTTTTATAGAAAAACAGTAGCTTACGAAATTTGTGATAAAACGCCACTGATTTCGTCTAAAACGGATGAAAAAACGAATTTTTTAGGTGCATTAGAAGTTCTAAGGATTTTTTTAAATAAAATGTAAATATTACTTTCACCTCTCCTCTTCCACCACCAACAGAAGCTTAAGTGACACCAACAACTATCATAGGTGGCGGCAATGTGGTGGATGTGAACATAAAACGGGAGAGAGAAAAAGATTATAGTGAAGTGAGAGAAGATAAATCTAAGAACTCATTTTTGAAGCTTTGAGCAAGTATAACTGGAGTTATATAACTTCGATTTGAAAAGAGGAAGATGTTCTGGAAAGCTCTCGATTCCAGCTTTCCAACAAGACTAAAACCAAATATTTGGATAAATGAGCAAAGAGTTATGAGCTGTAGAAGTTGGTCCGCCCAAATAGCATCCCCCCAACTTCGATCTAGTATAATTAGAGTTCTACAACTCCAGATTGCAAAAGAAAACATATTTTGAAAAGATTATTAAAGCAGTTTTCCAACGAAACTAATATCAAAAGATTTAAACCAACAAAAAGAGAGTTATGGTCTTTAGAAGTTGGTCCGCCTACAATAGCATCTCCCCAACTTTGACAGACGATAAACAGAGATCTAGAACTCTGATTGAGAAACGGGAAGATGTTCCAGAAAGCTTTTAATGTCACCTTTCAGATGGTACTGGACGATTATTGATCGGACGCTGGAAAGTTTGCCAGAAAGCTACTGGAAGTGCAAATATTTTTATGTGTGTGTGTGAGTTTGGGTGTGTAAGATGTGTATGTGTGTGTGTGTGTGAGGATGGGTTACCCTAAGTGAAGTGCTGAAAGCGAGCAAAATGGCTGCAAACCCTTATTTATAGTGTCTCCTCAAGGCTAGGTTTCCTTCCTTATTGGACCCTAAAAGACCCTTAACCTATCTTTAATATGGGCTTCTTCCCAAAATAAGTTTTAAGGGAAAATGTGTAACGCCTCCAAAATTAAAAATTAAAATAGTAATGATTTTTTAAAATCATGAATCAATGTAAGGGAATGTTATTACTCATTAAATTAGTAGCAGCAGAAATAATAATATAATATGGTCTTAAAGAAAATTTACAATAGTAAATAAAATAATTTGAATAGACAACAAAAATTCCAAAGTTCAAAGCATAACTAAAGAGTGTTGCACTTTCGAGATCGAGGGCTCACGTCATCTTCAATCCTCCCGCTCGTTCCCACCTGAAAAGAGAAGGGATGAGCGTTTGAAAATACTCAGTGGGTTCACTCGATTGCCCACTCAAAAATCATACGAAGTATTGAAATAAAAGTCACATACATGAATCATCTTATACCATAATTAAAGACAATTAGAGACATGTTTAATAACAAATTATAGCATCAAGTTCACATAAAGTTAACTCGAATTGTGTCATTCAAGTCTCAACAATCATAGAGCATGTTCAACATCATGTGTTAATACATATAGTGTATACTTAATATATAATACACATAAGAGCACATTAATCTTGTTGGGGCACGCTTTACCCCGTTCGAGCATCTTGTTCGAGAGCGACCCGAAAGTGATCTTTCGGTCAAATATTGAACAGTTTTACCTGTGATCTTATCATAGTTATTGTGATATTATCCGCATACCATACACATTGTACGGTCTCAACCGTATACCATACACATTGTACGGTCTCAACCGTATACCATACACATTGTACGGTCTCAACCGTATATCATATACATTGTACGGTCTCAACCGTATATCATACATTTTGTCCTTAGAGCATGCATATATATAGATAATCATGTATCTATAAAGCATACATCTTCACATTCGATCATGCATACATGTAAATATTTGCATATACATAAAGCATACATTTTACATTTCAATACATCATATACGACAATTCACATATGACATTTAAAATAATAAATCATATGATAGAAAAGTAGACAATGAAAGATCCACTAAGAGTTACCCCACCTAGTAGTTTGCACGGGTTAAGTCGTATCGTCTCATCCTAGTTCCAAAACTCTTTCTACTTCTCTATCCCTAATTACTACCACAAAAATACTATCTCTTAGTTTTCATTATATTAGTGCTAATAATAATTCAATAAGTGTGTGCGATTGAGACGATATACTAGAAATTGTGAAAATATGAGTCAAGATATAAGACGACGAATTTGTACTAAAATACTATGCATTTTGCTCAAGTTTTGGGGCTGCCTACAAGCTCATATAAACTGATATTTTTATAGAAAAATAGTAGCTTGCAAAATTTTTGATAAAATGCCGTTGATTTCGTCTAAAACGGATGAAAAAAGAAATTTTTAGGTACATTAGAAGTTCTAAGGAATTTTTTTAAAAATAAAATGTAACTATTACTTTCATCTC
Source organism: Ballota nigra (assembly GCA_947034835.1). Classification (NCBI taxonomy): domain Eukaryota; kingdom Viridiplantae; phylum Streptophyta; class Magnoliopsida; order Lamiales; family Lamiaceae; genus Ballota; species Ballota nigra. The sequence goes on from OX344723.1 coordinate 125,190,154, forward strand.
TCTTCTTCTACCACCAGAAACTTAGATGACACCAACAACTATCATAGGTGACGGCAGTGTGGTGGATGTGAACAAAAAATGGGAGAGAGAAAAAGATTAAAGTGAAATGAGAGAAAATAAATCTAAGAACTCATTTTCGAAACTTTGACCAAGCATAACTGGAGTTTGTTGGTGATCGGGTTTAATCGTGAGGATTAATGACTGTTTTTAATCAGTTTTGGGATCACCAAACAAGAACGTGTGATTGATTACCACCGTAAATGGTAAATTCGATTGTTCGGGTTATAAAATCGTAAATACGAGTATCGAATTCATATTTAGTTCTTGTGTGTGCACATTTAGGTGTATGAGTGTGTGTAATTAGAGTATTTGTGAATTTGAACTTTTTTTTATAGCAGGAGAACAACTTATTTATACTAACCACCAAGTAGGAGGTGTACATGACCTTGGACTACCAAGCTTGCATGCTTGACATGTGTCCTTTTGACCACATTTGACCTTATCTACGCTAAAACTTAGTTACAAAGTCTTGGGTTTGATCTTATCACAGATCTATTGTTGTTCGTTGTCATTTGCTTGGAGGCTTTACTTGTGACTTTGGCATTTGTTGCTCGCTCCTTGATCATACGGTCTGGAAGTTGTTCGCCCGAGTATTTCACATTGATGCGCCTCTAGATCTTTAATTCTTGTTCGTCAATGATCTAGTTGACCTGATTGGACGATTAGTGACATATACTTTACAAGCTGGTAGGTGCACCATCTTCTAGTGATGTTGTTCGTCACTTAGGACTTGGCCTGATGATCATTCCCGACCCCGGGTCTTAGACTTGTTCGCCAAATAGCTGTTCGTCAAGGTAATTGCTCATCATTTGATACACTTCCCGAATTAATTTATGCACCCCTATTTCGTTTATCCTTGTTAGTCTTCTTTTATTTGGGTATTTTGGTTCATTATTCTCATTTAGGCTCTAACTCTTGTTCGCCAAGCAGTGATAGATGTTCGCCTATCAACAATTGCTCTCTATCCTGGCCAAATGTTGCTTTGGATTAGCAACTTTGTATCGAGTAACTATGGTCGGGATATCATTCCAGTGATGAGAGTGGACAAGCAGCTTTGCTATTGACGAGCAACTTTAGGGACGTCGTTACGTCTTCCCGAGACTTGGGAGTCGTCCAATGATGACGTGGGCGGCATGATTATGCGTCACCCACGCGCGACCAAGCCTGAGGCCACGCGCCCCTATAATTGCATGTAGGTCCTCCAATTTTCAACATTGTTCGTTTGGGACCCTATTTTTTCATACTTTTGGCCCAGAATTTCCTGAAAATAACGGGTTTTACCCCATTTTTTTATTTGAATATAAATACGAGTGGGAAATGAAATTTTTCCCACTCTTCACCTTTTGCTACAGAAATTTCGGCGATTATTTTCCATCTCCGGCGACTTCAAAGCTTTTCCGGTGAATTTCAAGGTATTTTACATTGTTTCACACCTCCCTTTTAATTTCTTTTTTTTTTGTTCTTTCACTCTTTCCATTTCGAAATCGCACCACCACCACCGTGTGAGAGTAGCGCCGCCGCCTTCTGCAAAAATCGCCATCATTCTCCACCAATCTCCCACCGAAACCTGCTATTTAACAAACTTTCCATACACTTCTTTAATTTCGATCCTTATTATACTCAAAACCCATGTCCTCCCACTCAAGTAACCAAAACTCCGAGGAAGATCTGGACCCTTTTTTCCCAATAGTGTCGTTCGAGGGACAACCGCCGTTCGAAATCTCGTCGGAGACACACCCCGACGTTGATTCTATGGTCCGATCGATGGAAGACACTGGTGTTCGCCAACCTGGTGAAGAAATTTGAGCGGCCGCAAGCAGAAATTCGGACGAGGAGTCTTCATCGAGCTCAAAATCCGAGAAAGTAGATTCGGAGTTTGACTAGCTTACCCGTGAATTTCTGGAGGGGATAGAATTCTCAAATCCTAAGATGCTTGAAAATGAAATCCCCTCTGGAGTTGCTCGCCCATTCGAATGGGGAGCATATGCGCTGAATTTGCGAACAACTTTTCTCGCCCTCAACGATAAGTTTTGGATCTGGTGAGAACTGACTATCAGGCGAGCAGGATTCGGAGTGTTGTTCGCAAAGACGAACTTAACTTAATCCGGGAGGCGTATCAAATTCCGTACGACATCCATATGTGGGCCCCGAAGAAGAAGGAAAGAGCTGATCGGCCCCCACCAGGATGTACGACGATCAATATCGACACCCTTATTACCGGATTGAGGTTGCCATTGCCCCCGGTTGTTGGTCGCTTTTTGGAGGCAACCAACCTTGCCATCACCCAAATCACACCAATAGGGTGGATGAATTTGCTCGGCGTCATGGGTTTGTTCGCCCTGGAAGGGTACGTTGACCGTATCACTGCTGAAGAGGTCAACTACCTAATGACGATCACCAAATGTCCAGTAGGTGAAGAGGGGTACTATTATTTGAAGGCCCGGACTGGACTTAAAATTGTTGAAGGAGTGCCAAACAAAATCAGAAACTGGAAAGAGCATTTTTTCTTCATCGGGGGTGATTGACGAGCATCTTCCGACCCACACAGTGGTGCTGGGCGCATATATTCTCCCACTACTTATGGGAAGATTAGACGTAAGCTTGCTTTTATTCGTCTTTGAACTAAATTGTTCTAATTTAACTTTTCTTGTTTTTTCACATGTCCCCGATTGCTCAAGTGGAACACCGAAGAGGAAGAGATTGGCTCAGAGTTCCTCTTCACCTCGTGTTTGGTCGCCCTGCAAAACAAAGCTGATAGGATCATCGAACACATGAACAAGGAAAAATGCTAAAAAGTTGCTCGCCTCTACACTTATCCTCATCATCTTGAGGCCCTAGCTGAGGTGCCCCCAGGTATGTATAAAATTTCACTTTCAAAATACTCTTGTTCGTCATTTTCACTACTTGCTCGTCTGATATACCCCTTGTTTTGTTTTTTTAGCCGAGCAAGTCATGGTAACAGTCCCCCCTTGTTTTGGTCTCTTGGAACAAAGGGTGCACGAAATGCCGCCGCCAAAGGGGAGGAAAATCAAAGGAGACCCGCCCTCCAAAGTTCTGGCGATTACAAACAAGTCTGAAGGGGCCACTGTTGCTCGGCAGGTTGCCCCTCCCACCATTGCTACTCCACCATCTCCCCCCGCCGGATCCCCCCCATGGGGCCAAAAGACTGAAACGGGGAGATGGAACCCCGGTGTCCACCGCTGCCCCCACTAGCGAGAAGGGGAAGGAGAAAGTGGGAAAGTGTCCTTCCCACACCCAACAAACTGAAGTTGTTCGTCGCTCTTCAAAAGAGCCGGTGGAGCGGACGGGCAAGGCTAGAAAGGATAAATCATCCCCCCCTCGAGGTCTGGAGGACATCACACATCTTGGCTGAGATGCCAATAAATTTGCCGAGTAAGTTTATATTCCATCTTATCATCCGAGCACTTTGCAAATTCTTATTCCCATAAAAATTCCTAAGTATTATCTATATCTTTGCTCTCAGATACCGGGCGGAGAATCATCCTGGGCGAGCAAGCCCTGTTCATCAGTACGCTTGCTCCAAGACCCCGGTCAACATAAGGGAGATCCCTGTCGAACACGTCCGCTGGGCTACTGAATTGATCGCCCGATCGTGGACAAGGCCACTGGACAAAATAATCTCCACACAAGGAGTGGTGGACAACTTCCATTTCTCAATGATGCAAGCCGCCAACTCTTTAGTGACTGCCAAGAAAGCAATGGGCCAACTGGCCGAGCTGGAGGATGCTGCTCGGCGCTACTCAAACACTGCTCGGCAGCTCACCGAGGAAAAAGTTGGCCTAGTTAGCTAATACGAAGCCAGAATTGCTCATCTCAACAACCAACTCAAGCTTGTCGACGATATTGAGAAAAAACATGTTGAAGATTATCAACTACTCTCGGCCGAGCTTAAGAGTAAGGGTGTTGAGCTTGAAGAGAAGAAGAAAAGTGAAGCTGCTGCCGAGCAAAAATTGACTGAGGCTGAAGCGGAAATTGCTGGCCATAATGAAGTAATAAAGAGTATGTTTCCTTGAGAGCAGCTGGAGGCCGAGCTACAAAGTCGATCTGGACCCATCACAAACTTAGGATATATATGCGCCTATGTCGATTGCATCCGCCTAGCTCACTCATACGAGAAGCTCGACATGGTGTAAGAGATGGGAAAAGATCTGACGGAGTTTGTTGAACACTATCCCCCTCCTAATAACATTGAACTTCAACTAGGGGATATGGTCGACTATGGGATCAAGATTGACAAACTTGACCCAAGCATCATTGTTACTCGCCCTCCAGCTCCAGTCGATGAAGGCGAGCAAGCTGTTGATGATGAATAGACTATCGCCGAGCAAGAGCAGAAAGCAGCTGAGGATTTGGCTAGTGATATGATTGTTGATCTTTCTGCCAACCAAGCCCAAGATCTCCCTCAAAACGAGCAACATCAAGACTAGGACTTGTAGTCTTTTAAAATTTCTTCTTGTAATAGTTGCTCGTCATCCTTTTGTTGTTCTTCACTTCCACATTTTTTGTACTATTTTTTAGGCCTGGTGCCTTAGTTTTAATGAAAGCATATTTTGTTCGCTCATCTTCTTTTGATATGTTAATTGCTTTTACATTATTGTTTAATGCTTTTGCAATTATAACATACAATATTGGGCTTTGTTCGATTTGAACTTTGCCTTTTACTAGAATATGGGTTTAGCCTTAGATTTTGTTTATCTTAAAAGATGAACAACCTTTAAGTGGCCTTGATCCTTAAAAATGGACTTGTACCTTGAGCCTTAGACTTTTCTATCAACGAATAACTATATTACATCATGAAAATTTACAAGTGTTTTAAGGCTGTTCATCATCAACACATACAATCTGACGAACAACCCTGAACACTAACACAAAAATGTTGCTCGCTTATAATATTTTTGCCGAGCAATTCTATCTAAAATAAAAAATTTGAACAACACCAAACTATACAATGTGTCGAACAACTTTTCATTCCATACTTACCAAAATTTAAAAAATTAGGCAAGTTTTTGGTTCATTTGGTTCACTTGCCCCCAAAGACACTTGCTCGCTCCAGAGTTGAACTTGTTTGGCCTATTGATAGTACTTCTTCAGATGTACAATATTCTAGGAGTATTGGGCTGGTTTGCCTTCCATGTCTTCAATATCGTATACACCATTAAGGAATTTGTCCGTTATACGATACGGACCCTCCCAAGTTGGTCCTAATACACCTGGATGTTGGGCGAGCAACTTTCTTGAACCAAATCTCCAACTCTGAATTCCCTAACCTTGACATGGGAATTATAATAATATTCTGCCCGCTGCTTATACGTTGCATTTCGTAGCTCGGCATTCAATCTTTTTTCTTCAAACAAATCCATCTCCACAGCCAGAGCAGAGTTGTTCGCTTATTCATCAAAGTTGGTCGTCCTTATTGTGTTAGTCTTTAATTCGATTGGTATAACAGCCTCTGTTCCGAAAGTCATTACAAAAGGTGTCTCTCTGGTGCTAGACCTGGGAGAAACTCTGTATGCCCACAAGACTTCTGGAAGTTCTTCAGACCAACTGCCTTTGCTTTCCGCCAATCGCACTTTTAACGTATGCTTGATAATCTTATTAACGGCTTCGACTTGTCCATTAGACTGGGGATGATAGGGGGTAGAATAATACTTTTTGATCCCCCACTTTGCGCAGAAGTCTCTCAACTCTTTCCCGTCGAACTGCGGACCATTGTCTGTCACAATTGTTTATGGAACTCCAAAACGACAGACAATGTTCTTCCATATAAAGTTGATCATCTTCTGTTGCGTGATTTTCACCATGGCTTCTGCTTCTGCCCATTTCGTATAATAATCGACTGTCATGACAGCGAATCGAACATTTCCAACTCCTGTTGGGAAGGGACCAATAATGTCAATTCCCCATCTTGCAAATGGCCATGGACTGTAGACTGACATGAGCTCCTGAGCTGGGGTATGAATGTTCGGGGTAAAAATCTGGCATTGGTGACAAGTTTTTGCTTTCTTGATTGCATCCTGACGTAAAGTCGGCCAATAATAACCTTGTCTGATAGTTTTGTATGCCAAGGCTTGCCCCCCAGTGTGATTTCCGCATACTCCGGCATGTATTTCTTCAAGTATTGCTCATTCTTGCCCCCTAGGCAAACATTTGAGGAGTGAGATTGATATTCCTCTTTTGAAAAGTTATTCTCCCACCAGATTGTATCTGGTGGCTCGTTTAATTAACTTGGCCGCTTCAAAAGAGTTGTTTGGTTTTTCCCAACTCTTCAAGTATTTGACTATTTTTGTTCTCCAGTCCTCTTCTTCATTGGTTTGCTCGTCTAGCTGGTTAACATTATAGCTTATCGTTGACGGGTTGTTCATCTTGGTTATGACAATATCTGCCAATTCAGCTGGTCCTTCGCTTGTTGCTAGTCGAGCTAATTCTTCCGCTTGAGTGTTGCTTGTCCTTGGTATTTGTTCAATGAAGACTTGATCCAGCAAGGATATCAGGTGAGCAACTATTCTTTGATACTCGATCATATGGTCATCTTTTGCTTCATATTCACCTCGAACTTGATTCACGATCAGCTGTGAATCACCGAATATTTGTAGTCGTCTAACACCTACTGCAAGTGAAAAGTGGAGATCAGCAATTAGAGCTTCATATTCAGCTTCATTGTTGGTAGCCATGAAGTCAAATCTGATAGCTGAGGTGAAAACTTGTCTGTTGGGGCTAATGAGCACCACACCTGCCCCCGAGGCTATGTTGGTGGACGATCCGTCAACATAGAGATGCCATGGGTGATCAAGTCTTCTCATTGGATCTTGGGGGAAAGTTAGTTCGATGATAAAGTCGGCTAATGCTTGCCCCTTGATCGCTGTTTGAGGAGCATAAGTCACCCCAAATTGGCTTATCTCTAGTGACCATCTTAATAGACGTCCAGCTGTGTCTGGGCGATGAAGAATTTGTCTGAGCGGGAAAGTTGTTAGCACTTTGACTTGGTGGTCGAAAAAGTATGGTCTTAACTTTCGCACACTCATGACAAGTGCGTATGCCAGCTTTTCAGTTGGTGAATATTTGATCTCCGCCTCATGTAGAGCTTGGCTGACATAGTAAATTGGTTGGTGGAATTTACCATCTTCGCACACCAAGACAGAGCTGGTCGCCACTTCAGATGCTGCTAGATATAAATTGAGCTTTTCTCCTGGGACGGGCTTTGATAGTATCTTCACATCCCCCAGGTAATCTTTGAGTTGCTCAAATGCTCTCTGGCAGTTGTTCGTCCATGTAAACTTTCCTTTTTTGATAGCCTCAAAGAACGGATGACATTTATCTCCTGATCGGGATATGAACCTGTTCAGAGCTGCTAAGCATCCTGTCAGTCTTTGAACTTCCTTTACTGAACAGGGAGGTTGCATATCCACGATAGCCTTTACTTTTGTTGGGTTGACTTCAATTCCCCGTTGGCTAACAAGATGGCCTAGGAACTTCCCCGAATGTACTCCAAAGCTGCTCTTCTTTGGATTTAACTTCATGTTGTAATGTCGGAGGATATCAAACACCTGGATTAAGTGTTGGATATGATTTTTTTCTGGGGACTTTTGACCACGATATCGTCAACGTAGACCTCAACTATGTCCCCAATTTGTTTGTCGAACATCTTGTTCACCAACCTTTGATATGTTGCTCCCGCATTGATTAGACCAAATGACATTCTTTTCCATCACAACAGATTTTTATTTGTATAAAAGGCTGTATTTTCTTGGTCGTCGGGATGCATCGGGATTTGATGGTATCCAGAAAACGCGTCCATGAATGTTAGCATCTCGTGCCCTGCAGTGTTGTCCACCAATTGATCAATGTGTGGGAGAGGAAATTTGTCCTTCGGGCATGCTGCATTCAGATATGTGAAATCTATGCATAACCTCCAGGTTCCATTCGGTTTTCGCACAAGGACCGGGTTTGCCACCCACTGTGGATAGAGTGCTTACCGAATTAGATCATTGTCTAGCAACTTCTTCACCTCTTCGTTTAGAGCTTGATACTTATCCGGGCCGTATTTCCTTCTTTTTTGATGGACTGGCCTTCTTGCTTGGTTGATATTGAGTTTATGGCAAGCATGTTTCGGATCTATTCCCACCATATCCACATGAGACCATGTGAAAACATCTAGATACTTTTTTAGGAACTCTTCCATTCGAGATCTGTATGGCTCAGGGAGCTCTGATATTGAGTTGCTCGTCGTTTTTGCCCTTTCCAACGAGGATCTATTATTGGTCCCTCTGGGTCGAAATAATTTTCGATGTTTATTGGGTCTGCATCCAAACGGGGTTCAAGATCGTTTGCTTGTCTTGGCTCATCATTGTTTGCCAGATTGCGGCCCTCCAAGTCATTGGTAGCAAGTTGCTCGTCGCCACGCAAATGTTGTTCGTCAGGTGAAGGTGCCTCCTTGGTGGTGATGAGCTGCTTGCCCAAAAGTTATTCGTCAGCAGGTAAGAGTTGTTCGTCCAGATCCATATGACCCTCTCCTGCCTCCATCACGTCTTCCAGTACTGATTGGTTCATAAACTAGGTAGCTAGTGGTGGCTTCCATCATGGAAACTCGTTCTTCTTTTTATTGCATTTGTAGGAGACACTCACGAGCTTTTCTTTGGTCTCCCTTTTACTGAACCAGACCCTTAACCTATCTTTAATATGGGCTTCTTCCCAAAACAAGTTTTAAGGGAAAATGTGTAACGCCTCCAAAATTAAAAATTAAAATAGTAATAATTTTTTTAAAACATGAATCAATGTAAGGGAATGTAAACTCATTAAATTAGTAGCAGCAGAAATAATAATATAATATGCACTTAAAGAAAATTTACAATAGTAAAAAAAAAAATTGAATAGACAACAAAAATTTTAAGTTTAAAGCATAACTAAAGAGTGTTGCACTTTCGAGATCGAGGGCTCACGTCATCTTCAATCCTCCCGCTTATTCCTACCTGAAAAGGAAAGGGGTGAGCGTTCGAAAACACTCAGTGGGTTCACTCGATTGCCCACTCAAAAATCATATGAAGTATTGAAATAAAAGTCACGTACATGAATCATCTTATACCATAATTAAAAACAATTAGAGACATGTTTAATAACAAATTATAGCATCAAGTTCACATAAAGTTAACTCGAATTGTGTCATTCAAGTCTCAACAATCATAGAGCATGTTCAACATCATGTGTTAATATATATAGTGTATACTTAATATGTAATACACATAAGAGCACATTAATCTTGTTGGGGCACGCTTTACCCCGCTCGAGCATCTTGTTCGGGAGCAACCCAAAATTGATCTTTTGATTAAATCTTGAACGGTTTTACCTGTGATCTTATCATAGTTATTGCGGTATTATCCGCATACCATACACATTGTACGGTCTCAGTCGTATATCATACACATTATACGGTCTCAACCGTATATCATGTATATTGTACGGTCTCAACCGTATATCATACATCTTGTCCTTAGAGCATGCATATATATAGATAATCATGTATCTATAAAGCATACATCTTCACATTCGATCATGCATACATGTAAACATTTGAAAATACATAAAGCATACATTTCACATTTCAATACATCATATACGACAATTCACATATGACTTATAAAATAATAAATCATATAATAGAAAAGTAGACAATGAAAGATCCACTAAGAGTTACCCCACCTAGTAGTTTGCACGGGTAAGCCGTATCGTCTCGTCCTAGTTCCAAAACTCTTTCTACTTCTCGATCCCCAAGTCCTACCACAAAAATACTATCTCTTAGTTTTCATTATATGAGTGCTAATGATAATTTAATTAGTTTGTGTGATTGAGACGATATACTAGAAATTGTGAAAATATGAGTCAAGATATAAGATAACGAATTTGTACTAAAATACTATACAAGCCTACAAGCTTATATAAACTGATATTTTTATAATTTTTATAGAAAAACAGTAGCTTGCAAATTTTATGATAAAACGCCGCTGATTTCGTCTAAAACGGATGAAAAATGAAAAATTTAGGTACATTAGAAGTTCTAAGGAATTTTTTTTTTTAAATATAATAAAATGTAACTATTCCTTTCACCTCTCTTCTTCTACCACCAGAAACTTAGATGACACCAACATCTATCATTGGTGACGGCAGTGTGGTGGATGTGAACAAAAAATGGGAGAGAGAAAAAGATTAAAGTGAAATGAGAGAAAATAAATCTAAGAACTCATTTTTGAAACTTTGACCAAGCATAACTGGAGTTATATAACTTTGATTTGAAAAATAAAAGATATTCTGGAAAGCTCTCGATTCCAGCTTTCTAAGAAGACTAAAACCAAAAGATTTGGATAAATGAGCAAAGAGTTATGAGCTGTAGAAGTTGGTCCGCCTAAATAACATCCCTCCAACTTCGATCTAGCATAACTAGAGTTCTACAACTTCAAATTGCAAAAGAAAAGATGTTTTGGAAAGCTTTTAACAACAGCTTTCCAATGAACCTAAAACAAAATGATTTGAACCTACGAAAATAGAGTTATGGTCTTTAGATGTTGGTCCACCTACAATAACATCCCTCCAACTTTGACCAGCTATAACCGGAGATCTAGAACTCCGATCGACAAACGGAAAGATGTTCCAGAAAGCTCTTAATGTCAGCTTTTAGATGGTACTAGCCGATCATTGATTGGACACCGAAATTTTTTCCAGAAAGCTACTGAAAGTTTGAATATTTTTGTGTGTGTGAATTTATTTGTGCAAAATGTGTGTGTGTGTGTGAGGGTGGCTTACCCTATAAGTGAAGTGCTGAAAGTGTGCAAAAGTGGTTGTTACCCCTTATTTATAGTGTCCCTCAAGGCTAGGGTTCCTTTCTTATTGGGCCCTAAAAGGCCTTTAACCTATATTTAATGTGGGCTTCTTCCCTAAATTAAAGGAAAATGTCATTCTAATTCTAAGCCCACAATAACTTTATTATCTCCAAACATTAGCCATATAATAAAATAAATTAATTAATGAAACAATAAAGTATAATATTTTATATCATGTAATTTATTTTTCTTATTCTTCAATAATTATACCAATATTTTCATATAAAAAATAATAATAATAATAATAATAATAATAATAGGAATAATAGTAATACGACTCTACTTATGGAGTTTTTGGGTTGTTTCAAAATGACATCTAGTTCTATGCCCACAACAATTTTATTATCTCCAAATATTAGTCACATAATAGAATTAATTGATTAATGATTCAATAAAGTATAATATTGTATATTATGTAATTTTTATTTTCTACTCTTCAATAATTATACAATTACTTTCATATAAAATAATAATAATAATAATAATAATAATAATAATAATAATAATAATAATAATAATAATAATAATACGACTCTACTTATGAAGTTTTTGGGTTGTTACACCCTCCCCCCCTAAACAAAATTTCTTCCTCGAAATTCAGAAATGTACCTTGTTGCGATAAATGAGGGTACTTTGCTAGGATTTCACTCTCGAGTTCCCAAGTGGCCTCATCCTTGTTATGATGATTCCACTGAATTTTGACTAGACGAATTTCACAATTAGGAAGTTTTTTTATCTTGTGCTCTAGTATAGCAATTGGTAATTTCTCGTAAGACAAATCTTTCTTGACTTCAAGTTCTTCATGGTGGATTACGTGGCTCGAATAAAAAAATAATTCTTCAACATGGAAACATGAAAAATATTGTGCACTCCAGATAGGTCTGGTGGTAATGCAAGGCGATAAGCAACTTCCCCGACTTGTTCTAAGATCTCGTATGGTCCAATGAATCTTGGTTGCAATTTTCCCTTTTTCCCAAAACGAATAACACCTCTAATGGGTGAGACTTTTAGAAAAACTCTTTCTCTGACTGCGAACTCTAAATCCTTCCGTCTTTGGTCAGCATTGGATTTTTGTCTATCCTGAGCTGTCTTGATCCTTGCTCTAATTTTATCTATAGCCCTAATAGTTCTTTCGACAAGTTCGGGTCCTAGGATTCTCTTTTCCCCAACCTCATCCCAATACAATGGTGATCTACACTTTCTCCCATCGAGTTCTTCATAAGGTGACATCCCTATAGTTGCCTGGAAGCTGTTGTTGTATGCAAATTCCACTAGGGGCAAGTAATCCTCCCACTTTCCTTTAGAATCTAAAACACATGCCCTTAACACATTTTCTATTATCTAAATAGTCCTTTATGATTAGCCATCTGATTACGGATGAAATATGGTGTTACAATTAATCTTGGTTCTCATATCCATATGCAAGATGTGCTAAAATTGAGATGAGAACCTCGAGTCACGATCAGAAACTATCAACACGGGGACTCCATAAAGTTTCAACACCTCTTCGAGATATATATGTGAGCTAGATTATCCATATTGTAAGTCATATTGATTGGTAGAAAGTGAATCGACTTAGTTTAACAATCAATAATAAGCCTAATTGTATGGTTACCCCGGGCTGACCGAGACAAACTAACAATGATATCCATTGTAATGTGGACCACTTCTACAATGGAATTTCAAGTGGTTGTTGGAGACCTCTGGGTCGTTGATGTTTCGCCTAGCTTTGTTGACAAGTTAAACATCTTTGCACAAAGAAAACTATACTCTCCTTCATGTTCCTTCCATAAAATATCTTTTTTTTAAGTCTCTGTGCATTTTTGTAGTTCCCGGGTAGACAATGTATGGGGTGTTGCAAACTTCTTCTAGGATTTATCTATGAATATCCTCATCTTTTGGAACACATGTTCTTCTTCTATACGATAGTGCTCTATCGATGTCTATGTAAAATAAAATTCTTCGTGGCACCACTGATGACCTTATCCCTCATCTTCTCTAAAAATGCATCTCTATCTTCAGCCTCAATGGTACTTTCTCGTAATGTAGGTTTCGTTACAAAATGTCATCATAACAGTATTGGGGTTTGTAGGTGGTATTATAACTTCCAACTCCATCTAGCTAAATTCTGTTATTAGCTGCTCTTGAATGGTCAATAAGCAAACTACATTTCCCCTATGCTTACGACTCAGAGCGTCAGCTACTACATTAGCTTTTCCAAGGGTGATACAAGATAGCACAATCGTAATCTCTAATCAATTCTAACCACCTTCTCTATCTCATGTTCAACTCTTTTTGCTTGGATAAGTATTTGAGACTCTTGTGAGCAGTGTAGATTTTGCATCTCCCACCGTAGTGGTAATGTCGACATATTTTCAAGGCTTCAACAACTGCAGCAAATTCCAAATCACGTGTGCGTAATTTTTCTCATGAGTCTTTAGTTGTCCCAAGGCATAAGCCATCACCCTTCCCTGTTGCATCAAAATAAAACCAAGCCTAAGTTTATAAGCATCACTATAGATAACGAATCATTTGGCACAATTAAGTATAGCTAGGATGACAACTAAAACTAACTTTTCTTTAAGCTCTTGTAAACTATTCTTATATTTTTCCGTCTACTAAAACAAACTTCTGTTTGGGTAAGACGAGTCAGTGGTACTAGAATCTTTGAAAACTTTCTAATGAACCCTCCTTAATATCCAATTAAACCAATGGAACTATGAATTTTTCTTATGTTAGTCAGCTTCCTCCAAGTACTAACTACATTTATCTTGGTTGGGTCAACTTCCATGTTCATAGTATGACCAAAAAAAGAAAATACTTTATCCAACTAAATTTCATATTTTCTAAATAAGATTAAAAAATATCTTCTTATGAAGAGTATCCAATGTGATCCTTAGGCATTCCTTGTGTTGTCTCCTGTCATGAGAGTAACCCAATATGTAATCGACAGAAAGAAAAAAAAAATCCTACCATGAAATAAATTATAAACTTGGTCCTTGAGATCCATAAGTACAGGTGCATTACTAAGCCTGGTGGGCATGACCACAAACTCGTAGTGCCCATAGCGCGTCCTAAAAGTAAATTTAGGTATATCTTCCTCCTTAATCGTCAATTGGTGGCAACCTGAAGGAATTTTTTTTTTAAAACACACTTGATCTTCTAAGCTGGTCAAATAGGTCCTCACTCTATGGGAGCAGGAACTTATTCTTTATTGTGAGTTTGTTCAACTCACGGTAGTCAATGCACATTCGAACGTCTCATCCTTCTTCTTGACAACTAATATCGGAGCTTCTCATAGAGATACACAAGGTCACGCTAATCCTTAATCAAGAAGCTCTTGTAGTTGAACCTTTAACTCTTGAAGTTCTTTGGGCACTATGCAGTAGGGTACCTTTAATATAGGTGCAGTTCCAAGGAGAATGTCGATTGTAAACTCCACTTGTCGGTTCGGGGGTAAACCTGACAACATAGGGAAAACATCCTCGTACTCTCTCTCTATTGACACCTCATCTAAGGACTTCTCCGGTGGCTTGGTGTCTGTCTTATGTACCAACTATGCTTCTACGCCTTGTCTTCTTATCAATTTGATCGCCTTAATTGCCGATATAGCTTGAGGCATAACCACAACCTTTACCCCAACTAATGTAAACACTTCCTTGATATTTCTTTCTCATGACACTTGATTGTAACGTGGTTGGTTTGGAGCCAATCCACATCCAAAATTGCATCAAAAACCTTTATTTCAATGATGTGTAGGTCAAACCATAAGGCTCTATTTCCAGAGTCAATTTCGACATTCTTACACAGTTTATCAGTTACGATAACCCTATCAGAAGGTCTACTAACTCCTAAACTAGCATCGACAACGTTGAGGTACTTGCTTCTTAAAAGTTCATACAACTGAATAGATATAAAAGAATGTGTGGCTCCTGTTTCGAAAAGTGTAAGAGCAGGTATACTTAAAAAGGGTAACATATCTGCCATAGTTCCGAGTTTCTTAACTACTTCTCCTATAACCGTTGTAATTGTCTTGGCCTTTCCAACATTGGAACATGATTTCCTTCAACCTTAGCTAGTTTGTTGTTAGTCTGTGGTGGTTTCCCCTACCTCTTCCTACTAGAAGCTTTAGTAGGTTTCTAGTGTTGTCCAACTTCAGTCCAGAAGCAATTCCATGAGCCCGCTCAACCACTTCACCATTTTTCATAGCTCCTTATCTGACGAGGATACAACCAATTTCTGGTATTAACCCCCTTTCAAAATGATGAACTTTCCTTTCCTTAAAGTCTACCATGGGGGTGACGTAGCACAATAGTTAGGTAAATTTATGCTCGTACTCCATCACTTTCTTAGTCCCTTACTTGAGATACATAGATTTTACCTCCTCCACGCAATAAGAACGTGAAAATTAGTTCGTATGTCCACCTCTTTGAAGTCATTCCAAGTCACATGGTTCCTACCTTAGCTGAAATTTGGGCCCTCGGTTAGTTGGAAAACAACAGATGAAACTTATCGTACGCTCATATTCATGTGGGTGAAGTGTTACGCCTTTTTTTCTACTAAAGTTTGGTGGTTGTAACCGCTGAAAGGTGGTGAACCATAGAGAAAGACATATTGTAATTTGCTTCTCACACGAATTTGTATAGCATCAAAGAGTTTACTTCTCTAAAAAGCCGAAGAAGATGTGATATAAAGTGTATCGTTCTTACCTAATTTATTCGAAATAAATTATAAAAATCCATGCTCTAGGATGGACTCATTGATGTCTCATGAGTTTTATAGTATAATAAAGTTAATAAACTCAAATAATGTTCTATAACCTAATTATTAAAGTTTGTTAATCTGAATCTACCATAGATGCACTACTACCAATACACGCATGTAACCTCAATTTCACGAGCACACGCTGCTGCGGTCAGTGGCTCAGTGACACTGATCAAGCAATGGTATATCGGTTTATAGTGACATCACATGGGCAGTAAGACTTTTATGGCCTCTAGCATCTAATGTTCTTAAAATCTCTAAAGTAGAGCATGAGTCCTAGTTTGTCTCAAAATTGTTCAAACTTCAACTACATATTCACTCACAACATAACATAAGAACATATTCATGTCAGACCAATCGCCATATATAATATATATGAATTTAAGCGTACCAATTTTAAGCGGTGGACTGAAGTTGGATGTGAGTCTCGTCTCGAAGTGCGATTTCGTAAGAACTTTCAACTTTTAAAAGATATTTTATCAAAAGTACTAGTGAGCAAGTCTCCAGAAAAATAGACTTGCTCTGATACCAAATTGTAACGATCCTAAAATTAAAATTAAAACAACAATGATTTTTTTTTATTAAACATGAATCAATGTCAGGATATGTTATTACTTATGAAATTGGTAGCAGAGGAATTAATTTTATAACAAAATAATTTGAATAGACAACAAAAATTCCAAGTTCAAAGCATCACTAAAGAGTGTTGCACTTTTGAGATCGAGAGCTCACGTCATCTTCAATTCTCCCGCTCGTTGCCACCTGAAAATTGAAGGGGTGAGCGTTCGAAAATACTCAGTGGGTTCACCCGATTGCCCACTCAAAAATCATACAAATTATTGAAATAAAATTCACGTACATAAATCATCTAATACCATATTTAAAGGCAATTATTGACATATTTAATTACAAATCATAGCATCAAGTTCACATAAAGCTAACTCGAATTGTGGCATTCAAGTCTCAACAATCATAGAGCATGCTCAACATCATGTGTTAATATATATATATTGTATACTTAATATGTAATACACATAAGAGCACATCAATCATGTTGGGGCACGCTTTACCCCGCTCGAGCATCTTGTTCGGGAGCTACCCGAAAGCGATCTTTTGATCAAATCTTGTAAGGTTTTATCCGTGATCTTATCATAGCTATTACAGTATTATCCGCATACCATACACATTGTACAATCTCAACCGTATATCATACACATTGTAGAGTCTCAACCGTATATCATACATCTTGTCCTTAGAACATGCATATATGTAGATAATCATGTATCTATAAAGCATACATCTTCACATTCGATCATGCATACATGTTAACACTTGCATATCCATAAAGAAGACATTTCACATTTCAACATACTTACATATATGATAATTCACATAGGACAATTAAAACAATAAATCATATGATAATAAAAGTAGGCAATAAAAGTCCATTAAAAGTTACCCCACCTAGTAGTTTGGACGTGTTATGCGGTGTCGTCTCCTCCTAGTTCCAAAACACTTTCTACCTCTCGATCCTCAATTCCTACCACAAAAATACTATCTCTTAGTTTTCACTATGTGAGTGATGATCATAATTTAAATAGTGTGCGTGATTGAGACGATGCACTACAAATGCTAAAAAAATACGAGTTAAAATACAAGATAATGACTTTGTACTAAAATGCTATATACTTTGCTCAAGTTTTGGGGCTGCATACAAACTTATATAAACTGGTATTTTATATTTTTTTATAGAAAAATAGTAGCTTACGAAATTTGTGATAAAACGCCACTGATTTCGTCTTAAACGGATGAAAAACGAACTTTTTAGGTGCATTAGAAGTTCTAAGAATTTTTTTTTAAATAAAATGTAAATATTACTTTCACCTCTCCTCTTCCACCACCACCACCACCAGAAACTTAAGTGACACTAACAACTATCATAGGTGACGGCAATGTGGTGGATGTGAACAGAAAACGAGAGAGAGTTAAAGATTGAAGTGAAGTGAGAGAAGATAAATCTAAAAACTCATTTTCAAAGCTTTGACCAAGCTTAACTGGAGTTATATAACTCCGATTTGAAAAAGGGAAGATTTTCTGGAAAGATCTCGATTTTAACTTTCCAACAAGACTAAAACTAAAAGATTTGGGTAAATAAGCAAAGAGTTATGAGCTGTAGAAGTTGGTCCGCCTAAACAGCATCCTCGCAACTTCGATCTAGCATAATTAGAGTTCTACAACTCCAAATTGCAAAAGAAAAGATGTTTTGGAAAGCTTAAGATGAAACTAATATCAAAAGATTTGAACCAATGAAAAGAGAGTTGTGGTCTTTAGAAGTTGGTCCGCCTACAATAGCATTTCCCCAACTTTGACCGGTGATAAATGGAGATCTAGAGAACTCAGATCGAGAAATGGGTAGATGTTCTAGAAAGCTCTTAATGTCAGCTTTCAGATGGTACTGGTCAATCGTTGATCGGATACCGGAAAGCTACTGGAATGTAAAAGTTTTTGTGTGTGTGTATGAGTTTGTGTGTGTAAGATGTGTGTGTGTGTGTGTGTGTGTAAGGATGACTTACCCTAAGTGAAGTGCTGAAAGTGTGCAAAATGGTTGTAAACCCTTATTTATATGTCCTTTCAAGGCTAGGGTTTCTTCCTTATTGGGCCATAAAAGGCCCTTAACCTATCTTTAATATGGGCTTCTTCCTAAATATGTTTTAATGGAAAATGTCATCTAGTTCTAAGCCCACATCAATTTTATTATCTCCAAACATTAGTCACATAATACAATTAATTAATTAATGATTCAATAAAGTATAATATTTTATATCATGTAATTTTGATTTTCTACTCTTCAATAATTATATAATTACTTTCATATAAAATAATATTAATAAGAATAATAATAATAATAATAATAATACGACTCTACTTATGAAGTTTTTGGGTTGTTACATGTTTTGCCAGTAGGACGGGGTTGGATAGGTACTCTTTTAGCTTCTGGACTGTGATCTGCTTTTTTTTTTTTTTGTTCCAAGTGAACTTTTTGTTTTGAATGGTGGAGAAGAATGACTTGTTTTTATCTCCTAGCTTGGAGATGAATCTGTTCAATGCAACCAGACAACATGTCACCCTTTGGACTTGCTTGACGCTCCTCGCCTCTTGCATGTCGAGGATGGCTTTGATCTTGGCCGAGTTAGCCTCAATGCCCCTCTGGCTGAAGATGTGACCAAGGAATTTTCCAGAACTGACTCCGAAGTTGCATTTCTTTGGGTTTAACTTCATGTTGTAAGCCCTTAAGACTATGAATGCCTCGGTGAGGTCCCTCAGGTGGTCCTCCTTCTCCATACTTTTCACCACGATATCATCAATGTAGACCTCCATTGTCTTGTCTATCTGGTTGGTAAACTTGGTGTTTACCAACCTTTGGTATGTTGCCCTGGTATTCTTGAGTTTGAACGATATGCTCATCCAAGAATACACGTTCTTCTCAGTGTGGAAAGAGGTATGCTTGATGTCTTCCACAACCATCAGGATTTGATGGTATCCGGTGAATGCGTCCATGAAAGATATCATTTCGTGGCCAATGAATGCATCCATGAAAGACATCATTTCGTGGTTGGCTGTGCAATCCACCAAATGGTCGACGTGCGGCATGAGGAAGTGATATTTTGGACATGCCACATTCAGATCTATGAAATCGATACATAGCCTCCAAGTATTATTAGCCTTTTTGACAAGGATGGCGTTTGAGACCGATTGTTGTTTGCCCTTGGCCGGCTCAATGAGCTTGTTGTTGAGAAATTTCTTGATGTCAGCCAGTACTTCATACTTCTCTAGGCCAAATTTCATTCTCTTTTGATAGACGGGGTTTTTCTTAAGGTCAATCTTTAAATGGTGACAAACATGTTTTTTATCGATGCCGACCATGTCGCGATGGTCCCATGTGAAGATGTCGTCACTATTTTTCAAGAATTCAAGGATCTCAGCCTTTAGGTCCACCGGGATTCCTGAGCCAATGGTTACTTCAAGGCTTGGATGAGCCGATTCCATGAAGACTCGTTCAATCTCCTCTATAGGAGCGGTCTCTCTAGGATCCGGGTATTCGCCTCGTGGATTAAACTCGACTGGCTCAAAACTGATTTTGGGCTCTAGTGGATCGACGAATACCTCAACGAGGTTGAAATTGGCTGCTTATAGTTTAGAGGTGCCGAGGTCTGGTTCTTCAGTGATTACAAGAATGTGAGAACTAGGTGCGAAATCTAAAAAAGAGCACGAGTAGTTCAAATATTTTCTTGCCATCTTTTGGTGCAATTTTACTGTACCAACTAGGCCCTCGGTAGTGTGGAACTTGATGCAGTAAAAGTAGGACGAGGTGACTGCCTCAAAGGTTTCTAGGAAGCGATGACCTAAAACCATTATACACGTTTGGTTGGTCGACTATTACAAAATCTAACTGCCTAGTGATCTTCACTTCTTCCTTGTTGTGGTAGACGAGCTCCACCGATAGCTTGATCCTTCCATAGACTTGGACGACAGTATCCCCGAAGCCTTTTTGGACGGTGTCGAAAGGCTTGATGTAGGCGGCAAAACTTTCTATTTGGTCGAGGGCCGACTTGAAGATGATGTTGCAGAGATAACCATTATCCATTAGGAGGCACGATGATGCCGAGGATCTTGGTGTAGATGACGAGAGCGTCATTCTTTAGGCAATGGACCCCTTCCTGATCGACATTAGTAAAAGTGATCATGGAAGTTTTAGAGATAGTTGAGGGGTGATAATGTGGACATTCTCAAGCACCCTGAGCTCAACCTTGCATTTTCGGTTCGACATGGTCGAGACTGGGATTAGGCCGCCTAGGGCACCTCCGTCTTGCAGAGTGTTCACTCGTCCCCCCGCTCGAATTGGGGGGATATCTTCTTTGTCGTCCTTATCCTCCACATGAGCAACGTGAGGTGCTTGTTAGGCCTCTTGAGGCCTTTGTGGGCGAGGTGGCCCGCGGTTCTACCCTGATTGATGAGCTATCGGCTTCAAGTCGTTTAGCTTCCCGTCCTAGAACAATTTCCATAATTATGTGAGGAGGTCTTGGCACTCGCTGGTGGTAGGCGCACCATTTGGCCTTGTCAATCTCCCCTTGTGGTGGATGGCCTTTGGTTTCTTCAGCATGTCGGCATGTTGGATAACATTAAAAACGTACACCGGGGTCTTCTTGAGCACCTGGAGCAGCTACTCGTCCGTCTCGTTCTTAAAATTTTTAAATGAGCCATATGCCTTGTTGTTCACCCTTCGGGCATTTGATGGGTTCCTCCTATGTTGAGGGGAGGCTTTTAGCTTTTCCCCTCCTTCCACCTCGGCCTTGGGAGTTCCCAACCTTTGTGCCAGAAGCTTCTAGCGGCAAATCATTTCACCCATCCAGCTGCGGAACTCGTCGTATATGGCGAGGAGGTGTTTGGATAAGTGTCGGAACATGGAGGAGAGGGTTGCGAAGCCGTTGAGTGTGGAGAGAAGGGTGAGCTCATCATTAACGAGCTCGCCGATGAGAATGATTGACGCGGTCGCCGTACACCTCGTCTGACTCGTTGTCCATTTTCTTAATGTTCATCAACCTATGTCGACCTTCGGCCCTAGCAATTTTAGCCGCAAACTAGGTGACGAACTTGTCGCTCAGATCGGCGAAGCTCTGGATGGAGCGCGAGGGCAGGTTGACGTACCAATTGTGGGCCAACTCTGGGAGGAATTTACGGAACTTCATGGCGTTAGATGTGCCTCAACTCATCATGTATATCTGGTATTTATTGAGGTGTGTCTTCAGATTCGTCCTTCCCTCATAAAGGGGAGTTTGCGGGGGAGCAACCTTCGTCTGGATGAAAGCGCTCTCAATGTCGAGGGAGTGGGTGTCATTGCCCAAAGTAGAGCATTTGGACGAGAAGTCCTTGACCTCTTATCCTGTTCTCCATTTCGCTCACGGCTCATTGGATGGCCTCGGAGCAGAGCGTGACCTTGGGGCCCAAATGCTTGTGCGCCAAGACGTAATGTTCATACTGGCCGATGGGGAAGCTTTGTGCCCTCTTGATTTGTCTGCACACGGGGGGTTGGCATCTTTCCCCTTCTTAGCTGGGGCCGTCCTTGTCGGGGCCGGGTATCTCGAAGACCTAGTGTAGATCTTCATTTCTGACTCGGGGTAAGGCGGAAGGTGCCCAAGTCTTGCTTCCTAGACGGTTGAATACAGAGCGAGGGCTTTATCCCCTGGACCTAGTTATCTAAGGATCTTCCTCAAATCTCTCGTCTTGAATCTTGTGAACCCTCCTCTTAGCTTGGCTTGCCCAAGAAGGATTCTATCTCCGTGGGTGAGGGAGAGTGGTCTAGACACAAGGTCCCGCCCCATTTCCTGGCCTTCGGGAGAGTTACTCGATAATAGACTCCAATTCTTCCGGAGTCTAGAAGTCGTCAGGGTTGACGGAGATGTAGTGGTGATGGGGGGTTAGGGTTGGATGTACCCTCTTTGGCGTCGTGTTCGGCCATCTTCTAAGATTTTGGGAATCTTGAAGATTTGAAGATTTGTTCGAAGAACAGTGAGTGTTCTTCGAGGTTTCTTGATGAATTTCTGGATTAGGACACCCTCTTTTTAGTGCCAATTGTTGTTACCCAAAATATGTATCTAATACGGATTTAATGTGACTTTGGACGGCTAACGACTATAAAAATATGATTTGATCGGGCATTAATTGCTATGAAGTTTGAGGTAATAAATGAAGAACAAGAAGCAACAAATACAAAGAGATTTGTCAAGTCCTTATGTAGGCTTGAGCTTTAAGGTTGATGATCCTTTATTAAATGCTAAGAGCTTGTATTTATAGCTCAAAGGTGTGCCCTTGGGCTGCCCTAAATCTACCCGAGCTGCCCAAACACTAAATGGTTGGGTTGGCTCTAGTTTCAAGGTTGGGCCGAGGACCATTGAGTTGGTGAACTAGGCCTAATACAAAGTTGACAAGTGGAAAGTAAAGTGTACTTCCTCCCCAAATCATGGGATTTAGCACCATAAGTATGACCTGTTGAATGGGGTTGGTTCTGATTTACTGTTCTCTGTCCTTAATGGAATGATTGTCTGACAATGCGTCTGACATTGGCATTCTCGAAAAAGACTGAGTACGTGGCCTCATCGTCGTCTTCAATATCGAGATGAAAGGTCGTAAGTCAGGTCTGTCTCTTGGTGTTAATCTCTTCAATGGGGTGCTGAGGGTCATTCGCTTTGAAAAAATCTTGGCTTAGTCTGTCTTTGTGACGAGATAATCCATATAAATCGAGATCTAGATTTGACCTTGGTTATTTTATTAATAAAAAGAAAAAGGAGGAGCCCACAACCCGGGGCCAGGGAACGAAAAAAAAAAACCAAAGTCATACAATCAGAGTAATAATCCTGAAATAACAAAAAGGCCGAAACAAATGGCCAAAAAGAAGGGGATGCAACGCCAAAAAAAAACTAACATTGTAAGGAACAACAGGAGGGATAAAATCCTCATAGAAAAACTCAAAACCTGCAATAAGTATTTTTCATAGATTTGACCTTGGCTCATAATAGGTTCCTCGTCATGAATCTGTACCTCGACAAGGTTTGGGCTTTCCAGGCGGAGAAAACTTGCAGTGTCCGAGGCATGACAAGGCCGACTTTGTGGCCTTGACCTCGTCTTTTAATCTTTCTAGTCACCTCGTCTAGTTAGGAATTATTCGCTACACAACAACTTGTTTTTTAAATTCAAAACATAATGTATTTTAATTTAAAACTTTTCTAAGTGCAGTGGAATTGTAATGCAAATTGAATTTAATTTCAGTGATGTAATTGGACAATGTTCATGATCAAGAGCTGTATTAGGTGACCCTTAAATTTGTTCCTATTTTTCCCTTTCCAAAAAGTTTGTTGATACAAATTATGATTTGGCCAACACCTCAATAATAACTCAATTTTCAAATTAACTTCTAGGTTTAAATTCATACCATGATACATTCAATTGGGCCACTTGGTACACATTATAGCCTCTCATCCATGAATACATTACAAGTTTCATCCATAACCATCAACTGAATAGATTACAAGCTTCAAGTATAGACTTTGGTGTTTTCCCCTATTATGGCTCTATAAAGACCAGACCCCAGGTTTAGTTGGAGAATTTTCATAAATGACCTAGTTAAACCCTCATTTATCAGAAATGTTCATACTTATACAAAATATTAAAAAATAGTCTTCTTTTATATAAATAGTTTTTTTTAACGTATTTTATATTTATTAAATTACAACTTTTATTTGTTTTAAATATGGTATAAGTTGTTTGTCTAAGTTGTTTAAAACATCCGCGCTTTTAAACAAAACACCTGATTTTAAACAACTCTGTTGTTTATCACTAAAATTAAGTTACTCTTATTATTAGTTGTAAAAGAAAAGGCACACTTATTATTTTGAAGGCTTAAAAGCCAAATTTTAGTTTAATCACATAACAATAACTACTTTATACTCCATTTCAATTTTACGTGATAAATATTAAACAACACTAAAGTTTTAAACAACTCAGTTGTTTAGACAACCTGAATTTAAAAAATAGTGTTGTGTATCACTAAATATAATTTAAAAAACTCAGTTGAACTATTCATGCACACTTTAGTTTACTTAATGAGGTTATTATACACATTAGTTACACACTTAAACTTTCAGTTTTAAAAGAATACATTTATTAGAAATAGCGGAAATCGAAGGGACTTGCCTTTTCATCTAATCTGTTGGTAATGGTAACGACTGAATTTAGAAAGATAAACCCATAATTTAAAAATAATACGGTTATTATTAATAGAGGAAACGAAGGGATGTATCTGTTCATCTGATCTGTTGGAGAAATGAACAGTTTCTTGAGGAAACGACCTGTTGGTAAGGTCACCTGAATTTTTTTATTTAAGAAAGTAACCTTAAAATATTATTATAGAGAGATTTAATTTCTAACAAAAATGAAGAGAAGCGGGGGTGTGAAAAATGTAGAAAGTTATGAGTTACCCGAAAAAAACATATGAGAAATATTATCTCGTCTCCCTTGTTGATGATTCGATCCAATTGCGTGGATTAGTGACTGTTTAATCTTAACGGAATCACCAAACAATACGTGTAATAATTCACGGGGTTAAAACGATAAATCATGGTAAATACCAGAGTCGCTTCGTGTATTTGTACGTATATGATTATATATGTATATGTATGAAGATACAAAGTATTTCTATTGTGTATTTTAGGATAATTGTCCTTTATTATTAATGAATTCAAAGTATTTATACAAGAATATCTACAAGTAGGTGGTGACAACCTTTTACCTTCTACCATGCATGTTTGACATGTGTACTTTGACATTTTCTTAGTTACAGTCTTCTTGTGGTCTGAGGTGATTAGCTGCTCGTCCCGGAGTCTTTCAGGTGAGAATTCTCTTTTCTACTCTTGCTTTAAGCTGCTCGATTCTCTTGGAGTTATACTCTACCATGCTCGCTCAGCCTTCTGGATGTTTCTAACAAGATTGCTGATTTTCAGGGGCTGCTAGCTCAATAAAGTTGTTCACCCATCTGGTCATTTTACCCGATTCTCACATCACACGGTATGGCTTGCAACATGCCTCGATAAATGAAACATCAAGACAATATCTATTTGTCCATGTGTAGTTGTTCGACCTTTGACGGTACAAAAACGTAACTCATCCTTAATTGCTCTACCAGGAGCAACATAGGAACCAACTAGGGGGAAATTTTTTATAGGCGAGGCGTAGACGAGCAACTCTTAACCCATAATACATGATTATGGGTTAAAAGTTGCTCGTCTACGCCATAAGGTTGTTCGTCTATCAATATCCTTGTTAGAATATTGAAGAGATTCAGACAGGTTTATAGAGGGTGGTGTCGATGGATGGATAATAGAGATTTTGTAAGGGATTATCTTCAAAATAAATTCTTTTAAATCGAAGGATCTTATTTTTTTAGGGATTTTTATGTTAGGCTATGAGGTTACTGCATTAGGGAACCCAACAAAAGATCAATCATGGATGGTGATCGTCCCGAGGAACTATTGGCAATGAGTAATGGTTTAGTCATTGTGTGCAGCCTCGACGACCAATTGACACTAGGGAACTCATCGACAAAATAGAAAAGACTTATTCCACCATTGAAAATTAAGTTCCTCCCTAGATTCTACTAGGATCGTGTTTTTTTTTGGATCACCATTGTGTTGGGGTTATACGTGACGTCCCCACTTAATATAGTACGGAAAATATGATGTGGCACAAGTAGGAACGACACTAAAATAGTACTTTGTATTAAAATATACACACGCCACACATCTACACAGCGGAAGTAGTAAATAAGTGTGTTCGTAGCTTAGTTTATAAACCCAAAATTTAAAATATTATTCTTGAAAATATAAAATCTTTAAGGAAACTTCACAATCTGCCGAGTTCATTCGCCCACGTCCGGATCCACAGCATCTGTAAAAAATTTAAAAGTGGAAGGGATAAGTGCTTGAAAATACTTAGTGGAAAACCTCTTGTTAATTGCACAAACTAAACATCAATTGTTTATAATATGTGAGCCCCCAGAATTTCACCGGGTATCTCCTTGGGTGGCTTGACCAACCCGTGGTGCCGGAGCGATCGGACTATCTCATTTGTCAACATATAGTTGGACTATCTCAGGGGCCGGTCGATAACGGGCCAGACTCAAAATATTTAACATTCAATATTTAATAAGTGCAATTAAAATAATAATAAAACACTCGGTGAAGAGTGAAGTGATTCCCCACCTTGCAGGTTTGTACCTACAAGTAAAATTTTTACAATAGAAACATTGTTACTTATCCCTTCATTTGTAAAATTCACATATTATACTCGTATAATGACTTGAATTTAAATCTCCATACATATTCAAATATTGTATACTAAAGCACAAATATCAATTAAGTGTGTAAAATCATCAAATAGCAAGTTATAAATAAATATCGACTGTAAAAATGTAACCGGACCATTTCGAATCTTTCATACAAAATTTCGATTTTGGCAGATTACACACCTAACTTTGAAAATTTATATTAAATTATCCATACGTCCAAAAATTACGAAATTTAACAGTAGATTCCCAACTAAATAAAGTTTATCACCATATTTCCAGATTTCTCAAATTATTTACCAAACATCAAATATTTTGTGATGAACACACTGTTACAGATTTTGGTCACTTAAATTAAAAAATTTACCATAAATCAACCATAAGTCCAATACTCATGAAATTTTAACCATGAACTTATAACTTCATTTAATTTATCAACATACTTTGTTTTTCTATAAAAACCTAACTTATTATTCTCAGATCATAGCAAACTTCTACTGTTCCTGCTATAGAGTTCAAAACCCTAGTTTAACTTTGAAAACTCACCATGCATCGAATACTACTCCAAAAGCTATGAAATTTGAAACCTAAGTTCCTTCATAAGTCTATTTTCACATATAAAATTTTTAAAATTTTCCACCAAATGAATTGGTCAAAACGGAATTTACCCCAAAGTTGGTCCAGAAATTCGGTTTTATGCATACATGAAGAACATATCATCTTAAACTCACTTTAAACCATATAATTTCATAATTTCTACTTCCAAAGCATATATAATCAAATAATAAACATGATTTTGTTCATAACACATGAAGAATTTGAATTAAACATTCAAACATGAAGTAAAATATGTATAACATGCAAGTTACTCAACAAAACTTATTTTTCCTATCATTTAATTCACAACTCATGCATAAACTTCATACTACCACTTAAATAATTACTCAAACAAGAAGAGAAGCTTACTTAGAGTTTGGTAGCTACAAGAAATCTCTTCTTCTCCTTTCTCAACTTCTAAGTATAAGAGTAGTAGTAGTATTTGTTTTAAACTTTTTCTTATGAATATTTTTGCATGAAGAACATGTATTTATAGGAGAAGATGTGCTTGTAGGCTACTCAAAACCTCCTCTTGACCTCCACTTTAGGAAGCTTGTGGAGAAATTTGGATAATCTTGGAGGTTAAGTAAGTACACTTGTAATCCTAAGGTTAGAAGTAAATTTTGACTTTTCTTTTTGTTAACCTTATCTTATCTTATCTTAATCTTAGTCTTGAAGCTTCTCTAATTTTCCTAATTTTATCCCAATTTTCGAAAATTATGAGGAGTCCAAGAGTAGTCTTGTATTTTGTAGAAATAACACATATATACTATGAATTTAATAAGTAGAAATTGTAATTATATATAGGATAATTCTAATAAAATTTACTTATACTATCTTATGAAATAAAATTAAAACCCTTCTAAGACTCTAAATAAATTACAAAGTCTATATACTAATCATAAAAACATATCGAGTAATCGATACGTAATTCGTTTCTTAAAGAAACGTTCATTTTTCAACTTATAACTTATGAAATAAAATTACTATACTTAAGGACTACATTAATTTCTAAATCAAATACTTTAAGACATAAAATAAAGAACATATAAAAATTATAAAGTCTCAAGAATAAGCATATATTGAGCAAATAATACGTTAGTTGTAAATATCGAGTAAATAAAACACATGAACATGCCTTTGCATAAATTTGAATGTAAATGCGTCACATAGATTTATGAAGAATTATAAAGCATTTAGTAAAGCAGATAAGATCATGAAAATCTAGGGTATTACAATACGTGAAAGTATGCTTTTACTTTGTATAACCTATGTATTAAACACTTATTTATGAGAATAAATCTTTTATCACCGTTGCTTTAAATATAAAGGAATGTTATATATATTTATTGCAAACCGTTCAATATATAGTACGTGCTACATTGTAGTTAATATGGTGATACCAGATCACAGAAGATCGCATTAATAGTTCCTTGTATATAAATGTACAACTTCACGACCTAGGTGGAATTGAACAATCCATCATGAAAGGTTGAGGTGTAGTTCTCAAATTGACATGTTTTGACTAAGAGATTACACTAGCACATTTTGTATGTGCTGAAGAGGACCTACAGAGAGGATAAGTTCTTCTACGCTGAACGAAGAAGAATTAGACCTCAGCGGTTGTTGATTTCTTAATCTCTGTCACTTAAATAGGATTGTGTGTGGTTAATACTCATTGCTTTGATTCATGCTGGGTGGGAATCATTGTGACTTCGACACCTTGTGTCTTGTGCAATAATATTAATTATACGACAGTTGCTAAGATTTAATACAGAGAAATGTGTACAAGTACGTCTTGTGTGATTTGTCCCCTTGATGGGCTCATAAGTTTTATCATACCAAATCTTGCAAATGAAAATTAGTTTTCCGGTATGGATAATAATGTTGAGATGTCTTTACTTCAAGGCACAAAATATTAATTAATTTAGAGCTATTCAGAAGCTCAATTAATTAATGGACTAAATAATTTTAAACACGAGAAATAATAACTGGGAGCCCATATTATCGTAATATGGATTAAGATGGATAGTGCAGTATTGATTTAATAGTGGTATTAATTAATTTAGTCAGCTGAATTATATTGTGGCTCAATATTGAAAATTCAGAAGCCCATTGGAGGTCCAATCTTAAAATAAAAGAAAAATATTGTTGTCTATTTTCCATAAAATTTTCGAAATTAATAAGATTTAGGGGAGAAAAATTCTCTTTGAATTTTATTATGGAATGAAGATAAGTATTATTGGAATACAAGATTATCTCATTAATTCAAGAAATCAGCCACTTGACATCTTATTAGTGATAATTTTGATTTTTTTTATAATTAGGAGAGTGAAAAGATTTTGTTGATTTTCTTGAAAAGATATTATGGAAGATATGTATTCTTGGAATACAAGATTATCTCATAAATTCAAGAAGATCCAAATCTTGAATTCTCATCTCATAATTTTTTAAAATTACACCATAGTAATAAGGAGGTGAGATTTTTGTGGAATATTTAGTTATGGAGAAAAGAATATATGAGATATATTCAAGATTTCTTGGAGATCAAGAAAGAGATCTTCTCTCCCTTTTCTACATGAAAAAATCGCCCACCTCTATTGTAAATAGGGGGTGATACTTTCATCCCCAGTTAACAATTCCATGTGTTGGAAAAATTAGGTGCAACATATTTTTCTTATTCCTTGTTTTATTAAATTTTTCGTTAAACACTTCCCACTGGTGAACGAGCAAGGTTAAAGGAAAGTACTTGAGAAGATCTTTCGGTTGATATGATTAATTAGCTTGTCCCGTTCTACTCAAAGACTGTCTCTCCAAGAGGTACGTAATCGCGTAAACTCCTAGATATTCCGCTATAGGACTTTTACGCGAATTTAATTTATATGCATGAAATTACATGTTGTTGGTAAATTATTATTTGAATTAATTTGGATTAATTCATACTAATAATAATTATATTTAAATTTGTATTTAAATTCCATCCCGAATAGATCCGGGCAAAATGATTTCCCCAACACATCGCTCTTCTGATGACTACAAGTTGGTGAGGATAACTATGTTTTGTAACATAGAGTTCTTGACATTGATTTGTATTTTTTTCGAGGAATACTGATGAATGGATCCAGATTGCAGATTTTTCATTATTTGTTAATGGAAAACTACATTGGATGGTGAGACAGTCTAGCATTTGTTCACTTGATTTTGCTGATTGGAGTTATGGGTATTTTAAAATACTTGAATTTTTGGTATCGACTTTTGAAATAGTAAGTTTAGATGACGAGACGTTGGCTCTACATTCAACATTAATAAATTCGGTTGAGGTTGAGGATTTCTGGATTATGAAAGAGTACGATAAAGATGATTTTTGGATACATCTATGAATTAATGTTTAGAATATAATACCAAATTTTCACCCTTTAATTGAAGTCCAATCCTTATTCTTGAAAAAACCTGGTAATGTCCAAATCATTTGCAGGATTGATTCATTGTGTTTATTTGTTGTTTTTTATGTGATTGAAGAATATGAAATTATACCGGCAGGAGGGATGAAAATTGGGCTAATGTTTGTCTTCGATTTTGTTCCGGCCTTAAAACTCTATTTCCTATTGTAATATAGAAAGATATTTCAACTTTGGGTTTAGAGATATGTACTTTTTTTTTAAATGTGAACGAATATGAAATTGTCAATTTATAGATTAAAAACTTCTCGTATAACTAAAAATAATTAGTGATTAGAAAAGTTGAATCCATAATATTAAGAAACGGTATACAATTATTGTGAATTAATTAATCTTTTTGGGTATATAATTTCAATAGTTTAATTAAAAATAGCAGGGTAATACATGTTGGGACAATGTCAGTTTTGAGTTTATCCCAAAACCCCTGAAAAGATGAATTTGCCCTAGTGTTGTTTAGTTAGGATTAGTCTTGATAGGTTTAGATCAGGTTAGAATATTTTACATTCACAAGTACTCATTGAGAGGGGAACTCATTAAAGCCGATCAAGATTGCAAGCCTGAAGACACGGAGCACCATCAATAATCCTAAAGTTAGCTCTTCTAAGCTGGTTAACTGAGAGTCAGGATGAAGAGCATGATCCTGAGATCATTGCTAACTCGTTAGTCCTGAAGGAGTCAGTATGTATTGAGTATTTGGGAAAAGACTTGAAGTAGGAGCCAAACAAAGCAAAAGGAATGTCAGTGTCAAGCAAGCTGGAACATGTACTTCGAAGGATGAGGACAAATCTGAACTCAGAAAAGACAAGACTGAACTGAAGAATGAGTTCTGACATTCTCACCTACCTGAAGACGTGGACCAATCAGTGGAAGGCAAGTCATGTACGGACCCTGACACAAGCCTGATCATTCTTGCACAATTCAACAGACCTGCATTTAATGCACTTACCAAATCCATGCAAGTAGGCGCCTGCATGATAGGATTATGACCATTGTGTCTCCTACAAGAAAGGTGTGAGAAGACTATCTCTTCCAACGGATATAATTCAAAATCATCTATAAATACAGAAGGTCTTGACCCAAACAAGGTTGCGGGAAATTTCAAAGCCAAGAAATTACTCAGGCTCACAAGCATTCAAGCGTACAAGAAGCACTTGAACCCTCTTAAATTTCTCAAGTGTTTCTTTATAGTCTAGAGTCATTCTGTATTCCAAGAGCTTACAAATACATATCTGAAGTTTAGAAGTGATAATCTAATCCTTAGCATAACTTAGTCTTGTAAGGATTATCACACTTAGTTGGAATCCAAGCCAAAATTAAAACCCTAAGCTGGGTCAGTGTTAGGTTTGTTGGTAGAGGTTGTTAGTGGTAAAGGGAGGACTAGAACTCGTGTAATTCTAGGGATCACTGAGAGTTGATTATTGTGCACCTTGACACGTTAAAAACAAGTCAATCCTTAAGGGATTCTCCTGTTAAATCAGGACTGTGGACGTAGGAGCTTGAGTCTCTCAACCACGGTAAAACTCTGAGTTCTTTATTGCTTTGATATTTGCTTAACTGTTTATCATTCATTCATAGCATATTTGTCGGTGTTGAATCAATCAGTCTGACCTATAAACTCAGCGCACTGCCCTTTAACTACGACTTTTTAAAAAGGAAAAACTCAGTTTTCAGAAAACATTAAACAAGTCTAAATCTTTCAGGGCTCACACATTCCGCACTAAGGCATAAATAGATAGTTAGCCAACTGACTTGCTTCAGAGCTGTTAGTAGGGTATTATCTATTCAGTGCCTAGCACCTAACTCTGAGTAGAGGGACTCAATTTTGAAAAAGATTTGTATACGTGTACGTGTATCCCCCTCTCCCCCCTACACGTATCTTAGACTTTCCCAGGACCAACAATACTCAATTAAGGGGTCAATATATACTCCATTTATAGCTATATATAATTGTACATTGTGTTCACAATATTGTATTTATTGATGTATTTACGAAATAAAAGAGTGTGAATAATATAAGTGTACATTAGACCAAATGGGGTGTATACTAAAAGAGACCCTAACTTTTATCTTCTCCAAAAGGCAATCAAGAATGTCCATGCAACAATACTGGACAACTTTATTGAATGTGTTCAATTCAATTACTGAAAGAAGTCCATGAAAATCTTATGTCGTCCCCTCTTTCATTCTGATACATAAAGATGATAAATTCTTCCGCCATTAAATCTAATTTCGAATCTTTCGAGGAATGAGTAATGGAGAATAAGCTAGCACATTTTCTTTCCTTCATCTGCAATTCAACGGCTTATATTTTTTATGTTAAAATTTGTTTGAATCAATTTGTCAACTATATAGTATTTTTTAATATAATTTAAATTTCATAAAATATGTTTGCTATTTTTCGTGTTTGTGATTAATTGATTATCAAATTTAGGCATGGGTATTTTAAGGGAATTTACAGGCTCACAGTGTAATCGGAACTTCGTAAGTACGCTAAACTTTAGCAGATTTCAATTTTAAGATTTCTAATTAATAACATCTTTTATTATTTTAAATTAAAAGAGTATTTTTATCATTTTATAATTATTAATTTAATTTATTAGTATGGTAATGCAATGCGATTGTCATATACACAGTGCAAGCGTTCTAACGTAAAATGCAATTACTTAAAAAAAATATGTGATGTAAGGAAAGACGAAGCCTTACTAACCGTAGAAAAATTCATGCATTTTTTTACTGTTAAAATATGTTACTTTTATTTTACGAAATTTATTACATCAAATTCCAAAAGGTATTACATCTTTGTATGGAGATTTATTACTTTACTTTGACAATTAATTTTTGTTTGAGCAGCATTTTGAATAATTGGATTCTTATGTAAAATAATGTGATTTACATGATAAAAAATGTCATATTTAATATATATTGGGTTAGTTTGAAATTCGTGTGTAGTAGTGGGATTGGAGAGGGTGAGTTTAAGGAACTTAATAATGTGACAAGTTTTGTACTCATTTTATCTCTAGTATTTACCAAAAGTACTCGCATTTCGTTTCAAATCTAAGCATTAATTACTTGTTTCATGATATATTAGAAAAAGTAACACACATAGTTTTCAAATTATTTGTCTCCGCACAGCAAAGTATCAAAGGAAAAATAGAGTGAATATGGTTCGTAAATGAACCATTAAGGTATTACTTGTTTTCATTGAAAAATATGAAAATTGATTCTTGTGTGCACTCAAGTGCAAAACATGCACTTGAATTTGTGGGTATTAGTTGTTTTTACTCAAGAGTATTAATTTGTTAAACTATTCTGTGAAAATAACTCATATACCTTTTAATGAAAACTACTCCACTATTTTTTAATGAAAATAACCAATATTATTTCAATAATTAATTAATAAATCAATTTCTCTCCATACATACTCAAATACCCTCTATTTCGAAATAAATGTATTTTTAGCATTTTGCAAAATAAATGTCAATTTAGTATTTGAAACACTTTTCAATGCATATAAAATAGTCTATAGGTTGCTTTGAACGAGGGTGTAGAAGTCGGAAAACGCTAGGCGGACGTTTCTAGGCCGTCTAGGCACCGCCTAGAAATCCGCCTAGGTACTTTTTTTTTTTTTTGTAACCACCAAAGGTCACACGGTTTTATTTTCCCAAAAAATTAGTCTCACACGTTTTCCCCACAAATCAGACAACAGTTCCCCAAAATTTCAATTTCCTTTTGAAAGTCAAAACTCTCTCCTTCTCCCCTCTCTCTCTCTCTTCGACTTCTCTGACCTTTTCCGGCGATGTTTGGCCGCCGCTATCACCCTCCTCACAGCGCCAACCGCCATTGCCGTCGTCACCCTCCTCACAGCACCGTCAATCGCCCTTCTCCCTCCGTCGTGACACCACCACGGCCGCCACCCTCCTCATAGCGCTGCCGCCCTTTTCACAGCGCCGCCGCCTCGCCATCGAAGCAGGCTAGGGTTCCTCCCTCTCTGTCTCTTCTCTCTCGGTTTCTCTCCGTGATTTAGCCCCGACTTGGCCGCCTAGACGACGCCTAGGCGTCGCCTGAACAATAAAATATTTTTTCGATCCGATTTGGGGTAAATCGGGGCGGCCGGTGACCGCTTAGGCGCGGCCGTTTTTTGCATCATTGGTTTTGAACCAATGAAATTAATTCTTTTTAATAATTTTTTTATAGGGATAATTATGATAAATATTAGGTGTCTTAATATCTATAAAAAAAACCTAGAAATAATTTATTTTAAAATTGAGGGACTATCAAAGATAGCCAGCCACACCACTTAGTGATCCCGTACGACACCGTATTAAGGTAGATGAAACGGCGCCGAGGATGTCGTTTAGCTCCAAGTCGACAATAGTGTCCCGCGTCCCAAAGAGCAATGGCTCATTTCAAAAAGATCAGGGTGCGCGTGCGGGACCCACTTTACGCACGTGTGCGACCCCCCGGTTCGATAACTGTGCCACCCTAGGTACCTAAGTTGGCCTAATGTTCCATTTTATATGTGAAAACACTTTTAACATATGACACAAACATATTAGCTGTATATCAATGAGTACTTATTTTTATTTTAAGTAAATCAATACATAGTTTTATGAAGTAGTATAATAATTCATTCGATAAGACTAATATTATAAGTGAAGAATTATTCTTTCAATTAATCGGGTTGTTGATTAACATTATTTGTCACCTTTTTCAGCATTAAAGAAACGGCTTATCACTTATCCAGATTTGTCTCCATTTTAAGAAAACAATTAACTCAATCTCGCATATAATTTTTAAGTATAATTTTGAACTAATTATGAGAGCGATTAATTTATTCAATGAAGTTCCTATTCCGTGGTTAGAAAATGTTTATATTCGAAAGGAGTCAGATGCCATGTTTTTCTGACTCAAATGAATACATTTCAGAAGAAGTCATTCTTTAGTTAAATTAATTATTACATTTATCCAATAAACTTATAAATTAATATTATAGCTTTATTCGGTGTATGTATTAATATAAATATTATAATATTAATTTATAAAAATAGTAATATTACTTGATGAATATCAGAATAAATGAAATGGTTCATTATTAAATGATTCAAATTTAATACAATAAAATTTATCATTCGAAAGACTCGCTCTTTTAACTACTACGGGAAATAGAAAAATAATATATTTTCATTTCAACCAAAGTATATTAGTATAGAAATTTACCACTAAAACAAAGACGTGTTTCTTTTACGATTTCCTAAACCAAACTTTGTAGCCAAATTGAGGCAAAAAATAGCAAACCCGAGACTTGGAAAACTAAAAAAAATTAATTTAATATTAAAAAGAAAGAAATAGAATCTCGAAGTTTGCCGGTTGCCGGTCCATACTATGATGAAGATGCGGAGGAGGATGACGACCGGTTAACCGACTCAGCCAGTTTCCCAATCCTCTCAGCCAGCTCCGGCGACAGCTTTTTAACCGGTTTCCTTTCCTTTTCCGGTCGGAAATCAAACCCTAAGGCTTCGGATACCTCCTCGGAGCTCCACCCGGCTTTTCGGAGCGTATCCGAGAACCGATCCGCTTTCAAAAGTAGAGCGTCCAACACCGCCTGATTGTCCAACATCACTATCTCACCATCGAAGAACCCCGACGCTGACACGTGCACAATTTCCGAGACGTCGGATTCCGCCCACCCGCTTTCCCTCAGAACCGACCCGATTTGGTCCACGTACTCGTCCACCCATTTAGGCCTTTCGGATCTCGGCATGTCCATATACCTATCCGGCGAGGACGACGACGACGACGACGAATTCGAGTTCCTCCGGCGCCGATCGACGGCGGCGTCACTCCAGAACTCCACCCATCGCGGCGTTCGCCCCCCGCCGGTGGCCGCATCCAAGCTCCGCCTCGAGAAATTCGTCGATTTTTCCTTCGAGGTGCGTTGTTGCTTGGAGATGGCGGAACTTTGACGGAAAAGTGTGGATTCGCGATCGAAGAAATCGGATAAATCGAATCCGCAGCAGAAAATCCTGTTCTCGTCGACGTAAAAGATAGGGTTTCCAGCAAGGCAGGGGCTACAGGGGATATAACAGTGGTTGAAAACGGGTATCAAAAGCGGGGCCCGTTTCAAGGCGTTCCGGGCAATTTTGAGTGCCTTTTCCGGGTCGGAGGGGCGTGGGCCCCAGGACTTGGACCAGAGGGCATTCCGAGCTATGTGGAAGGAAATTGAAGCAATGGGGAGATCGATGGAGGCGCGGAGGTGAAGCCGACCCGACCCGGATGAGCGCCAGTCGGGGAAGCCGGCTCCGAGGGGCAAACCGGCCGAAAGAACCGCTTTCAAGTCGGGCGGAAATGCGAACCCGAACTCGGCTTCCGCGACCGCGAACTCCGACTCGGTCAGACCGGGTTGAACCGGTATGCACGAGCTCTTCAAGTGGGAAATTACTTTGTCGGCGAGGGGGCTGAAG
The DNA here is from genome assembly GCA_947034835.1 of Ballota nigra. Taxonomy (NCBI): domain Eukaryota; kingdom Viridiplantae; phylum Streptophyta; class Magnoliopsida; order Lamiales; family Lamiaceae; genus Ballota; species Ballota nigra. The sequence continues at coordinate 125,227,277 of OX344723.1, forward strand.
GAGAACAGGCTGTTGCGCGGCGGCAGAGGCGTGGAGGGGGCGGATGCGGCGGCGCGTGCGGACAGGCGGCGGAGGCCGGCCACGTGGGCCGGATTCAGACCGGCCATTCTCCGGTCCACGTCGACCATTGTTGTTTGCGTTAAAGTTTGAAAAATGTAAGGAAGAACCAACGCTTTTTCCCAAAATGAGGCTAGTGCGTGTTTGGAGCTTTATCTGAGTTTTAACGTTTATAGAGGGGGTTGGAGGAGAGAGAAAGTAGGAAAAAGGTGATGAGAGAGAGAGATGGAGTGAATGTGATACTGAAGTGAAAATGGGAAAAGGGAAGGACGACGAATTTATAGCAGGGTGGTGGGATGGGGCCCACAGTCAGATTTGATAGACCAAAAAATGATGAAAAAACCCTCTCTTTTTTTTCTCATTTTTCGCATTTTTTTTTCTTTTCTCATTTTTCGTGTTCTTTTAATTAATTGTAGTGACGGATTAACATTCTTAAATAGGAGATTTGATTCAACGATAATAAATTTCAACGGCTCTCTAAAAGAAGAGAGATGGTGAGTTAATTATGGGATAATTTATACAGTAATTAATTAGTGTAATTAGAGTAACAAAATCAGGTATAAAGAAGTTTGATTAGTTGTGTGTTTTTAGTGATATAATAAGGATAAAAAAAAAGTTTGCTTGGGCTGGTAAGAGCATGCCAGTATTAAGAATCATGATGGAAATATTTTGGTTCCACTCATTACTTTTTGTTTATTTAGATTAGACACATTAAAATTATGATTAAATTTAGAGGATTAGTCAACAATCACTACTACTCCATCCACAAAAACTAGATTTTTTTTTTCACAATTATTAAAAAAGTAAATATAATATATATAGTAAAAATACCATATCAAGTCATGTACAAATTAATTATTTTGAAAATTGTTTTGGATGTATATTAAAAATGTAAATAAAATTTATTATTTTCATTTTATATATCAAAACTATTTTTATTGAACGGACAAATAAAACAAATTAAAACCATTTTTTATATAGATTGAAAGATTATTGTCCATTTTATAAAATATATGTTTATATAAATTAGGCACAAAACACATTAAAATTATGATTAAATATGGACTAGTCAATAACTCCTGTTCAATTTAAGTAGTCGTAATTTCTTTTTTAGTTTGTCCAATATCAATAGTCTACTTTTTTTTTTTTTTTTTTATAAAAGATACTATATTTTACGCTATTAGTAATTTACAATTTCCTTCAATTTTAGAATGGGTTGTTGGGATAAACAAAATTGGATAAAATATTGTTGGGAGGAACAAAATTTAAATTTTTAATTACACTCGGGTACAAAATAACATATGTGAATTCAATTTTAATATAACTTAATTCAAAAGAATTTGTATCTCAGGGTAAGTTGGAAAAATTTGTCTACCTTAAAGTAAATTGTTTTAAAAGTGTGTACTCCATATGTAATTTCCCTTAATTTTACACATTATACATGTACCCTTTTAAAATCTGTACCATTTTTTTTTTAAAACTACTTAAAATAAATGGAGGGAGTATAATATAAGATTATTGTCCATTTTAAGAAGATGCATTATCTTTATTTTCTTTTTCCCAAGGTTTGAAAAAATGGCACTTATATAAATCATAGGAAGGAGACATATATCTGATTTTTCTTAAGTATGTTGAATCTAGTGTCACTCAAATAAATCAAACAACATTCTCCCTGGGTCAGCAATACCTAACAATTGAACTGTCAAGAAGGGAAAAAGAAAAGGCACCATTTTGATATTCATGTGCCATCCTTAACCATCATCATAAACTAGAAATAACAAACAGATACACCCGGCCCCTATTGCTAAGATAGGTTTTTGGACCGACAAACTCTCGTATGCACCAAGTGCACGATGCACTCAGTCAACAATTGACTCTATTTACACTGAATAGTTCATTTCAATTACACTGAAAAATTTGGTTTGATTACACTGAAAAGTTTATACTAAAAACTGATTTTCAATGTAAATTTTTAAGTATAATCCCCAACCACACTTTTCAATGTAATTGAAACAAACTTTTCAGGTAAACAGGGTCAACTGTTGAGTGAGTGTACCATACACCAAGTGCACAAGAGAGTTATTCTTTTGGACCGTTTTTAATATCGATTAAAAATACATAGTTTGTGTAGTTAAGAATTCTAATTTTTTTTTCTCTCTTCTTCCTATTTACCTTATATATAAATTTATCCAAACAAACTTTAACTGTCGGTCCTAATTGGCAGTGTGTCGGTTTTAATCAGAATCAAAACCAATGGTTTTGTAACCTCCACTAAATAGAAATCGAAACCGTGTATTAATCTACTAAATCAAGAACTGTAACCATCGGTTCCGATAATATAAAATTTTAATATCTGTGATAATTTTAATAAAAAATATTTATCTTTTTCTTTTCATTATTTGCAATTTTTTTAATGTTAATGTAGGTTGTAAGTTGTTTGTAACCTGTAATTTGAAATTTTTGTTATTTCATGCAAAAAAAAAAAAATGTTGTAATTTCTAAATTTTGTAGCATTTCATATATTAAAATTTGTAATTCTTTGTTATTTCTTATATGTATTTATTGGGATATGTTTTAGTTTTGATGATTTTCCAAAACAACATGTAATAGGTTTGAAAGCAGTCAGGACAGTATCTTTTATTTCAGGTCAGGCTAAGTCATTTCTCAGTGGAATAGGCTGTTCAGTTGAGGGGGAACTCAGCGAGGGGGAACTCTGCAACACAGCCTGAAGATATCAAGATGACACCAAGAAGAACTGACTGAAGTCATGCCAGAAACCTGAACTAGAAGAAAAGCCTGAAGGATGTCCCACTGAGTGTAAACCAGGCTGATCTAAGCTAAGTCAGGTGGACCACTCAGTGAAGAGCATGATCAGGAGGATCAGTGCTGCACCAAGTAGGCCCTGAAGGTGTCAGGCTACTGTGGTCAGGGAAGTTTGTCATTCAGCATTATGACAAACTTCTTGGAAGTGATCTTCAAATAGTCTCTGAAGGACAACCAAACTGAAGACGTTCAGTCCACTGAAGATCATCAGTCAGTGAAGGAGGAAGCTACCTAAAGTCAGTGGGTCTTGGTCAACCCACTGAGTCAAAGATCCGTGAATCCAGGCCACGTGGACCAATCAGCACGAGGCAGCAACTCTGACACTGACAAAGGCCGAATTCCAAGAAAAGTGGTTGAAACCATTAAATGTTGGATTCAAATGTATCTTCCCTCCAACGGATACATTTGAATCCCCATTATAAATACAAGCTCATAAGCTTGTTGTTAGAGTGTGTTGTGTTGTTGGGTGGTTGTATCATTGTAAGAAAATCAAAAGAAAACCAACACCTACGAGCTGCGAGTGTGAGTAGTAGCATACGTGCATGGGAGATATAAGGAGATTCTACTCATTTCTATACACTGAGAGTTCACAAATATATACATAAGAGTGCTCAGCTTGTAACTCTAGGCTTAGAGAGGTTTTCCCTATCTTAGCTATTGGCTAACACATTGTAAAGGGAAAACCTCACCTAGTTGGAGAAAACCCTAACCGAAACCAAAACCCTAAGATAGGCTTGTTGGGAGTAAGTTGTTAGAAGGAGAAGGGCAGCCCAGGGAGTGGCGTGAGTCCAGTTGTAAGTGCACCTTGGCACGTTAAAAATAAGAATCCTAAGATAGTGGATTTCCTGTTAAATCAGGCCGTGGATGTAAGAGCTTGAGTCTCTGAACCACGTTAAACTGAGCGTACTTATCTTTCAAAGTATTTACCAAAGTGTTGTGAAAATCAGCTCACTGAGAGCTTTGTTAAGAAAACTTTGGTTAAGCATTTCAGTCAGGGAGATTCATCTCACTGACTGAATCAGGCTAGCACTCGAGAGTTCAGTCTCTCGAGTCACTGCCTTGTTGAGAGCCTGAGCTTTCAAGTCTCATCTCTGACTTGATAGCTCTGACTCTCAGCAACGCAGTGACTTGAGTATTTCGTCACTGAACTCAGTCAGAGTGCGACGCGTAGGTTTTCAAAAAAAAAATTTGTGCTCCTGAATCCCCATTTTGCCCTTAAAAAACGGGACCATCAATTGGTATCAGAGCGGGTTGTTCACATGACCACTGATCCAGTTTTGTCAAGAAATATGGTCTACCGAACAGATCTTAAATGTTTTAAACTATGGGAATTCCTGCATATTTCAAACTATTACCTGTGTTCTGACATTATTCTTGTAATAGAAAATCATTTGGTTAGAAGTTTTGGAATCATCAAAAAGGGGGAAATTATTGGGATATGTTTTAGTTTTGATGATTTTCCAAAACAACATGTAATAGGTTTGAAAGCAGTCAGGACAGTATCTTTTATTTCAGGTCAGGCTAAGTCATTTCTCAGTGGAATAGGCTGTTCAGTTGAGGGGGAACTCAGCGAGGGGGAACTCTGCAACACAGCCTGAAGATATCAAGATGACACCAAGAAGAACTGACTGGAGTCATGCCAGAAACCTGAACTAGAAGAAAAGCCTGAAGGATGTCCCACTGAGTGTAAACCAGGCTGATCTAAGCTAAGTCAGGTGGACCACTCAGTGAAGAGCATGATCAGGAGGATCAGTGCTGCACCAAGTAGGCCCTGAAGGTGTCAGGCTACTGTGGTCAGGGAAGTTTGTCATTCAGCCTTATGACAAACTTCTTGGAAGTGATCTTCAAATAGTCTCTGAAGGACAACCAAACTGAAGACGTTCAGTCCACTGAAGATCATCAGTCAGTGAAGGAGGAAGCTACCTAAAGTCAGTGGGTCTTGGTCAACCCACTGAGTCAAAGATCCGTGAATCCAGGCCACGTGGACCAATCAGCACGAGGCAGCAACTCTGACACTGACAAAGGCCGAATTCCAAGAAAAGTGGTTGAAACCATTAAATGTTGGATTCAAATGTATCTTCCCTCCAACGGATACATTTGAATCCCCATTATAAATACAAGCTCATAAGCTTGTTGTTAGAGTGTGTTGTGTTGTTGGGTGGTTGTATCATTGTAAGAAAATCAAAAGAAAACCAACACCTACGAGCTGCGAGTGTGAGTAGTAGCATACGTGCATGGGAGATATAAGGAGATTCTACTCATTTCTATACACTGAGAGTTCACAAATATATACATAAGAGTGCTCAGCTTGTAACTCTAGGCTTAGAGAGGTTTTCCCTATCTTAGCTATTGGCTAACACATTGTAAAGGGAAAACCTCACCTAGTTGGAGAAAACCCTAACCGAAACCAAAACCCTAAGATAGGCTTGTTGGGAGTAAGTTGTTAGAAGGAGAAGGGCAGCCCAGGGAGTGGCGTGAGTCCAGTTGTAAGTGCACCTTGGCACGTTAAAAACAAGAATCCTAAGATAGTGGATTTCCTGTTAAATCAGGCCGTGGATGTAAGAGCTTGAGTCTCTGAACCACGTTAAACTGAGCGTACTTATCTTTCAAAGTATTTACCAAAGTGTTGTGAAAATCAGCTCACTGAGAGCTTTGTTAAGAAAACTTTGGTTAAGCATTTCAGTCAGGGAGATTCATCTCACTGACTGAATCAGGCTAGCACTCGAGAGTTCAGTCTCTCGAGTCACTGCCTTGTTGAGAGCCTGAGCTTTCAAGTCTCATCTCTGACTTGATAGCTCTGACTCTCAGCAACGCAGTGACTTGAGTATTTCGTCACTGAACTCAGTCAGAGTGCGACGCGTAGGTTTTAAAAAAAAAAATTTGTGCTCCTGAATTCCCATTTTGCCCTTCAAAAACGGGACCATCAGTATTGTATTTTTTTGGCAAATTTATGTATATATGGTGAATAGTAAGTGGGATTGTTAATATAGAGTGGTTGTGAGTTTGTTAATGAAATTAGAGTATCTCGCCTTTGGGAGGGGCGAGTTTCCCCTTTTTTTTTTTTATCTCGCCTTTGGGAGGGGCGATTATGTGACTTTTTTTTTCCCTTTAAATCGCCCTTAGGAAAGGCGAGTTTGTTTTTTTTTTTTTTCGTTATTAGTTATGATTGTTCAATGATGAAGTGGGTTAAAATAGGGTGGATTTGAGTTGATTTTAGTAATTATTGTTCAATGATTATGTGATGATTATTCAATGATATATTATAACTAAACCCAAATTGCTATTGAGATGGTGTAAAACCCTAATTGTTAGTGGAGATAAATATAATTGTGTATTGAAATTGGTTTATATTTATACTATCTTTAAAAAAAATTATTTTATTGGTTCAAAAGAAACTATAAACTATTTCATAAAAATTGAAAATTATTTCAAACATTAAATAATATTTTTAAGTAATAAATGTAAAATGTAAAAAAAATGACATTTATAATAATAGTACCAATACAATTAGCGATGGCCCAATCGACCACCCGTTCCACATTGCGGCGGACGTCTTTCACGATAATTACGACGAGGTTGTTGTTCATGTTGGCTTGGTCCGGGCTCCTCTCCGTATGTGTCCGCATATGGAATAGGCGTTGAACTGTAAACTGGGCGTTGTGCGAATTGAGGTCGATGTTGATAATAGGTACTCATATTAATACCCGTATTTAATATGTCAGTAAATGAACCAGACCATGATGTAAGAAGATCTGTCACAGATTTAGTTAATTTAGATCAATAATATATATTAAAATATATACTATTTATAAGTTGATATTACATACCTGGTTCATTATAAGGTGTCTGAAAACTGGGTTGAGGTATCTCCTGTTGCAACGTCGATGTAGAAGCAGGCTGGGGTACCCCCTCAACGCTATCCCAACCAACTATCAAGTTAACAATAACATATCATAAGTAAATAAACAAAATCTTTAAAAAATATTATTTATTAAGGGTTATGTGTAACTTCCATACCATTTCCAGCAGGATGTGTGTAAGCTCCAAGTCCAAATGAGGGCAACTCATAACTTGTGTGAGGCGTAGGCTGAGGTGGCCACTCATTTGATTACCGAGCATCTATCAAATTAATAGAAATATACATAAACAAGTAAATATAATTTCTTGAATAATTTTAATTTATTATTGTAACTTTAATAATATTGAATTACACACCGTATGCAGTTGGTGTGTTGCCCAAAATTCGAGACGCTCCATACTGTTGGCCCATCGATGTAGAAGCATCTGTAACATGTTATAAAAATATTTAATAATTAAATAAATATAAACCCAAGGAATATCATATTTACAAGTGTAATTCCGTAAATTGCATACCATTTCCAGCAGTATGTTGTGTGCGGGGCGCAGATTGAGGTACTCGATATTGAGTACCTTGTCGGGGAAAAGGGGAATCTGATGGCACTGCCGAGGAATGTCTTCTTCGACTCGCAGACGTTGAAGGACCTTCATCGCCGTCACGCTCTACAGACCTCCTTCTTGTTTGTCCTCTACTTGTTTCCCCGACTTCTACGTTTTCAACTGAGGCTCGTGGATGTTCAAGATAAGTAGGAGATTCAATAATAGGCTCCACTTCAGTGATGAAATTCTCAGCTGTTTCTAAAAATTCCTCCATTGATGGTATATTATCAATGTGAGCCGGTCGTTTACTGATTTTAAGTTTTCGAAACCAGCTTATCTGTAACAAAAAAAAAAAGAAAGAATGTTATTCATATTTCAAACATCAAAAATCAATATATAATAAAATTTGTGATATATAATTTACCAAAACATCTCGTGTAGACGTTTTTGGTGGTTGGAAGCCTCGGACCGGTGCTGCAGTATACTCCACTGGTGAAATCAATCGTCGTGTAATGTCATAGTACCACTGCATATAGTCATTCGTGACCGGATCACCCCCGTTGATAGGCGTGCAAGGCATGAATGGTTGCCTGCTTCTCCAATATCTAATCCATTTGTCATGCTTGGTCGTCCAATCAAAGCCGGTTCTCCCCTGGCGGTTATACTCATGTAAGCTCTGGTCCCTTTCCTCTACATGACTTGGGAATGTTTTGGACCATTCCAAATTGTCTGAGCACCCTATTCGGATAGTGAAGCTCCACTATCCAATTATTGATCAATGGACATTGTGACCTCCAATTTAAGGTCCAACAACGAGGTTCGAGATTCCTGATCTCCTCAGCGTCCACATCATAGGGATCCCAAATAAACTGTAAAGACACACACAAAACATTAATATCAATATTCTCAAAAAATAATTTATATTAGTTTGAATCATTATAATAATAACTTACTTGACCATTAGACAAACGCTTAAATATGTCGCGATATACACGAATTGAAAACCTCGTGCTGTCAATATGACTGTGATAATGTATCCACCTATAGTAGGTAAAAAAATAAGTATGTATATCCAAACGAATTATAGATAAATGTGTCTAGAGAAAAATACCTAGCTCCATACGGTGGAGGCCCCAAATTACGACCATCTACACTTATCTGCCCTTGTTGGAGCATTGGATGTACGTTCGATGGTTGGATCGTTATTATCCTTGACCATGCCCATATTTGTTGTTCAATGATAAATTTATTTCAATGTACAATTAATCAATGAAATATTTAAAAGTAATTTAAATTAACCAAGAATTACCTGCAACAAGCATAATGGTACAGCGATGCCCTTGCATTTATAGTTGCAAGCCATACAGAGTTCACGATATAAACTCGCTAACACAGCACTTCCCCAGCTGTATTCCCCGACTGTATTCACGTCCCGCAGAAAATACAGATAGACTAATGGGACAGAATTTCGAGAATGGTCGGGCATCATTAATGTTCCCAGGAGTAAAAGTGCACACCCCCGTGCATATTGATCAACGACCTCCTGTGGTGTATAGTCATCAATATCAACAGAATGTCTCACCAATTCGTTTAGAGAAGTCAATTGGATCACACTCTTGCCCCTTATATCATCTGGTTGTATGGTGATGCCCATCAACTCTTCACACAAGCTTTTCCACTGATCAAAGTTATTATATTCATCTAACCGTATAATGGGCTCTCCTTCTATCGGTAAACCCCATAAAATGACAACATCTTGCAATGTGACGGTCGCCTCTCCGACGGGGAAATGGAACGTATGCGTCTCTCGACACCATCTCTCCACTAATGCAGTGATAAGATGACGATCGAGTCTGAATGTCCCACAACAAAGGGGACCGTAAAAACCCATCGTCTTGAGTCTGTCCACCGCACGGGAATGGAGTGCGATCTTATTAGGATTTGGGTCTTCTAGTCTAAATGTCCAGAATGGCTCATCACCTCCATTGTATGTATGTAGCACTGTCTCGCTTGTTTTCCTATTAATACAATCTAGCCTCGACCGATGGGTTTGTTGCATGGTGAGTACAGGTCTGTTCTTCGGTCCAATAACAGTGCCTCTCTATCAGAATTCATCTATAATTCAAACATTCACACAGATGTATTAGAATTAACACAAATCATACACATAAAACATAAAGCTCAAACACATAAAGGATAATGTATATGAAATTATTCAACATTATTGTCAACATTTTGATTCAATCCTACAAACTAATATTATTCAACATTTTGATAACATTTTGACAATATTTTGATAGCTCCTAGGGATTCACAACATCAATGTGAAGGACCAGCTCTATCTTGTGCTTGGTATTGTTGTCTAGCGCGGGTTTGGGCCCAATCCATTTCATTATGAATCCTGGACGTCACATCCCGACCACGACGCCTTATCCTGCGATCTGGATTATGTCTCAGCTGAAAATAGGGTTCATCCCACTCCTGAGGATCCGGCAATGCCTCAAAATACCTAGAGGTGTAAGTTGAGGAATACACAGTTGTACTGTAGCATTCGGGCACATATACACTTGGATCGATTTGGAACGCTCTGCACACCTCCAATGCATGTGAGCATGAGATACCATCCAACTTCCATTGTCCGCAATCGCACTCTCGTCTTGATAATGCAACTCTATATGTGCGACACTGTACTGAGCCCTTAATACGGGCAGTAACTCTGGCTGATCCCACCGAATGATTATAAAGTTCTACTCGATGTTTCATCCCCTCTCGCTGCGCTGAATCATATTTGTCACTAACATGATCAGGCCACATCCGATGTCTCTGCACTAAAATCCCTGCTTCTTTAGCACGTTCCATAAATACATTTTTGGATCGTGTGAAGGTTGCACTAACTATAGCTGTAATTGGGAGGCGTCGTGCACCCTTAAGAACACCGTTGATGCATTCGGAGATGTTAGTTGTCATAACCCCATAACGGTGACCTCCATCATGACTAAATGTCCACTTGGCAGGATCGATATTTCGTAGATACTGATGACCCTCTTCACTTAAAACTCGGATTTCGTTCATCTTTGTCTCAAAATGTCTTACCGACAATGTTGTTCCCGCATTGTAACACAAGTCCTTCATCTTTTGACTCTTGAACTGAGTATTAAAATTTGAAGCGACATGTCTTAAACAATAACGGTGCACTCCTCTTGGTGGTGAAAATGCTGGGACTTCTTCCACTGCCTTCAAAATACCCTTATGCCTATCAGAAATAAGGCATATCCCCTCCATATCACCCACAACATGTGCAGCTAACATTCTAAGAAACCATTTCCAAGACTTATAACTTTCGTCATCAACAATGACATATGCTACTGAAATGATTTTCTGATTAGCATCAAGGGTGTTAGCAATCAGCAATTTGTGTTTGTACTTAGTGTAAAGGTGAGTACCATCTACACAAAGTATTTTGCGACAATGCATGAATTCTTCAACGCATGGCTTGAATGCCCAGAAGACATATCCCAACGTGTGCACATTCCACTCAATCGTATCCCTGTGTTTCCACTCCACAATGGTCCCGGGATTGTATTTCTGCAAGGCTCCCATGTACTTGGGCAAATACTGACATGAACTCTCCCAAGTTCCGAACACATTCTCCCTAGCACGTTTCAACGCTTGCCATGCCTTTTGATATGAAATAGTGTAATTATATTTCTTATCTGCATGCTCCACGACATATTTGACGTCGTATGCTGGATCAACTTGTATGAGACTCTCCATGTCAGCTGCAAGCAAGTTTTTACAGAGATTTGAATGATTGCGCGAGTCAATATTCATCAGACAGGTATGTGGCGGCCCCAACCTAGTGATTTCCCAATAATCGTATCTTTTACGGTACGATGCGCGTAAATGCCACTCACAACGTTGTGATGTCGAGCAATTATCATTTTCACTGGCATAGTTCTGCTTACACACCAACTTCATTGTCTTCGAGTTGCTCTCTTCGACTCTATACTCACGCCTTGCATGTCGGACCGAATAATCCTTCACGACATTGATCACGGCATCTTTGTCTTTGAAAATCATCCCTAACCTCAAAACCACATCATCCGCATCATAGCTTAGATCACCACTTCGAACGCCTACTGAATCGACAGGTACATCATCACATGACCTATCAAAAAATGGCACTCCAACCAAATTTGGATGAGGTCTCACTCTTGGCATTAGGGAATTTGGTACAGCAACAGTTGGCATCCAAGGATTGTCAGTGGTACCATCCTCATCAGACGACCCCTCGTCCTCAGAACCATTATCGCTTGGTTCAGAATTACAAGTAAAGTCTGGATATATATCACCAGCTATATCAACTATGGAGGTCCCAACAGGGGCCATCTCAGTGATACCAGAAGGTCCAATATTAGGATCTGAACCACCGACATGACTAGACCCTAAATGTTGGTAGGGCTCATCCTCCCAAGCACCCCACTCATTATGGCTCTCTTGTAGGGCCTGATATTAAACGTCGGAAGGTCTATCCATATTGGCACCACCATGACCTGGCCATTCAGAAGGATAGTACTGGTTCCCCCACTGGCCATGGGATGTTGGGTACTGCACCTTCATTTCAACCTCCACTAATAGCTCAACGGAATTGAGCCCAGCTTGTGGATGGAAGAAGTATCGTAGGTCGTTGTTGTTCCTAATAGGACAACTAGACGAGGCATTCCCATTTTTTATTATGCAAGACACATTCAAAGAATACACTCGCAAATCTAATCCCGTAACCTCAGACAACCCACGTAATAGATCGTAGAAATCAAGCATACGATCAACTCTTCTTTTTCCAATAACAGCTCCGCAAGAGCGCACAATGATTCCAATGTCGCGAGAGGTTGACATATCTTCAACAACACAAAACACTTATAAAAAATTTATCTATAGGCACTAAATTAATTATTAGCCTCAATTATGTTTACATCTAGTATAGTAAATCAAACCCAACACCCTAATTTCCATACATTTTTAGTGTTTTTTTTTTGCAGTATTGGAATTTTATTCCGAACACTTTTTGATGGGTGTATTAACAAAAGATAGGAATATATATAGTCTTATTGTTACATTTAATATTCTTAATTCCATTTCTTAATTTTTCACAAATTAAAATTTTCTAAATAGAAAATTCCCAAATACATTGAGAATATAAAATTAATTCGTTTTATTTTATTTTATTTAGTTTATTTTATTTTATTTTATTTCGTTTTTTTATTTTAATTAGTTTTATTTTATTTTATTTATTTTATTTTATGTAATTTCGTTTATTTTACTTTATTTTATTTTATTTTATTCATTTTATTTTATTTTATTTTAATTTCATTTTTTTATTTTAATTAGTTTTATTTTATTTTATTTTGTTTAATTCATTTTATTTTATTTTATTTTTTTAATTTATTTTATTTCGTTTATTTTATTTATTTTAATTTTGTTTTTTTCATTTTTTTATTTTTTTATTTCGTTTTTAATATTTTATTTAATTTTATTTATTTCATTTTATTTTATTTTAGTTAAATAAAATTATCTTATGATTGCAAAAATTAAATTTTAAAATGATGATCAATATTTTCATTAAGTAAGTTAGTTATATTAAAATTTAAAATGATGATCAATATTTTTATCAAGTAAGTAATCTAGAGTTTTTTAATACACTATATATATATGAAATCTAGATTTTTTAAAACACTAAAAACACTAGAATTTTATTAAAATAAAACTTACATTGTATACATAATGGTTATTAACATCACGTTAAAAAAAAGTCAAATTTTACTTTAATAACTTTGATTGATTAAATGTCTAATTTACTCTTCGATTCTTCAAATGTATAAAAGTTATGCATCACCAAAATATTCAAAAAATTAAATAAGTGTATCATTTTTTATTAAATAAAATTCTACATATATTTGATTAAATAAATTGAAGCCCAATTAAATAAATAACACACTATGAGCTTATTAATGGAATTTTAAATCAAAATAAACCATAAGAAACAACACTACTACCAATTTTAAATCAAAATAACAACACTATGACCTTATTAATGTTATTTTAAATCGAAATAGCAACACTACTACCAATTTTAAATCAAAATAAATCAAAAGTAACATGCTAAAACATGTAATTTCTCTAACATATATATATATATATATATATCGACACTATATATATACTATATATACACTATTTAAAAAAATTGCATGCAAAATAATTCTAAAAATATAAAAAAAAAATTGAAATATTTACCACTTAATTGTAGTGTCTGTACTCCTCAGGTAGATAGCAAAATATCAATTCCTCAAGTACGTGAGACTGCAAGTTTGTATTTTGGAGGGCAAATTTTATTTTTCTTATGGACTAGCCTCGTTTTTTTTAAACTGAAAGTAGGGATTTTCAGTTGAAGAAGAAGAAGAAAATAAACTTTCGGATACAGAGAGGAAGGAAGGAGTAAGAAGAAGAACTATAATGAGGAGAGGAGGGAGGTATTGTTATGCTATATATTAGTGGGAAGGAAGGAGTATTCTTACGCCCCTTACGCCAAACATAAAATGACAAAGCAGGGCATGTGGGACTGGCAGGCGCGCCTCTGGTAGGGGCGAGTTTAGCCCACGACAAAAGCCACGTCGGAACTCGCCTCTGGTAGGCGCGAGAACATAAACTGCCAAAGCATCTGACACGGGCATGTGGGACTGGCAGGCGCGCCTCTGGTAGGGGCGAGTTTAGCCCACGACAAAAGCCACGTCGGAACTCGCCTCTGGCAGGCGCGAGTTTACCCGACAAAATCTGGTACACAAAAGTCGCTTCTGGTAGAGGCGAGTCACGCCACCCCAGACGTCCAAAAGCTTATATCGCCTCTGGTAGGCGCGATTCCCTTTATTTTCATAAACACCAACCCTTCCACCCTATTTTCACCACCCCCTTTCAAATATACCCCAAATGTATAAATTTGCCTATTTTTTTTTTACGTTGAAAATTGAATAAAATAAAATTTTATTTTCTTATATTCAAATTATATTTATTTTTTGTACTTGAATTAAGAATTGTTTTTACATGTTATTTATTAAAAAAGGGTTCAAAATCGTGAACAACTAATCCGGTAGTTTTATTTTAATATTATTTTTTGTTATATTATTCTTAAAAACTCTAGTAATAAGTACACCTAACAAGTAACAACTAACCTGGTAGTTTATTTAACCTGTATTAAACTACTATAAGGACCCGTTTGGTAAGGGATAATTAGTGAGTGTTAGATACATTAATATTATGTTTGATACGTTTTATATATAAACACTTCGACCCTTTATAAAATGAAGGCCCGATTTCTACTGAACTAAATTCGTGTGATAGTGGATCCACTGTATCTACTTGGTATTCATAAAACCTATTGATCTTAAAATATACTTTTCAAATTTGCCCCTCATTATTCGCATTAAATGTCTATTAATGCCTAAGATTCACGGCATGAACATAGTGAATATCAAATCCATGAAGAAAACGGTTAATCACAAATGAAAATACGAAGAAATCGCTGTCAATTCTTGAAGACACGGATTAATTCTCGTTTGCACTAACATTTGATTTGTAAATGCATATCAATTGTTAAATAAAGAAGAAGTTCTGAGGAGGAAGTTATCGTGTCATCGATCTCCCTCGATTTGTATTCATATAAAATTTGATGCATTATGTTAAGAGGATTATATGAAAATGAATTAGGATAATAAAAAAATTAGGGTTTTCCTAATGTTTTAGTAAAGATTAGGAATTCCGATGTTACACACACACACACACACATATAATGTTTCAGTTTGTTGCCAAATTCATTGGGTTTAATTCCAAAAAATATGAGCAATTCAAGATTTATAGTATACAGTTTGTTGCCGAATTCATTGAGTTTCATTAGGATTATTTTTCCAGTTTTCATTATTCATATTTTGTTATTTTTAATAAATTCTAATCATTTGTTGCTCTGTTCTTTCGTCTTCGTTTGCAAAAATCAAATTATTTGCAATTTCAACAAATTGCAAAGTGAATCCCCACATAAATTGTTGTTCTTTTATCCGTTCTCCTCCAAATTTCTCTTAAAAAACTATGTCATCTTTCTAAATTGTTTGCTATGTATGTGTGTTGTGTTGATTTGTATCTTCTTTTTAATTTGGCAGGATTGTTTCCTATTGAATTTCCTTGTCCACCGCCTCCAGCGGTAGAGGCAAGCCATTCTGAAACAACATTGACATGGTGCTGGAGATCGGTCCGCTGATTTCTTTTTAGGGGTTTTGAACAACGAAATTTGGAAAATAATTATTTTAACTGAAAATTGAGAATAATTTTAAATAATGATAAAATGTAAATTGTGATAGAGTTTTTGATGGTAAAGATGATTTTTTCAAATTTATCAATAAATTTAAAAAGGCTACCAAACGAAATATAAAATATAAAACTTTGTATACCAAACAAATGATATATACTTAAAACTTGTTTAGTGAATCAAAGTTTAAACTATCCTATGTTATCATATACACACTACCGAACGAGTCATAAGAATATAATTTATATAAACTAATATATTAATATTAATAAAACTTGTAATATGAAAAAGAAACATTTGAAATCGAAAATGGCTGTTCCAAAAAGTGTGAATCAAACAATTAGATTAGAGTAACTCTCTTGTGTACTTGGTATTTGATTCACTCACTCAACAGTTGAGGTTGTTTATAATGAAAAGTATGATTTGATTAAACTGAAAAGTGTGGTCAGATTACAATGAAAAGTTTACACTGAAAATTGGTTTTCAATGTAAACTTTTCAGTGTAATCTAACCACACTTTTTTAGTGTTAACAATTTCAACTGTTGAGTGTGTGCACCATGCACCGGGTGTATATGAGAGTGTGTCATTAGATTAAGGTTTCAAATTTTTAACTACCGACTTTCCAAATTGTCAAGCACTTCTAGTTGTTTTAGATAATTGCATTTGGATATAAAAGATATAATTAAATAATTTATAATGCATAAATTCAAGATTTATTTAGGTAGTGCTTAATTCGAATAATTTTTCATGAGAATGAAAATGAAAATAAATATATAGTGATTATAATACTTAATAAAAATAAAAAATGATTCATAACACAACTTTTCTCTGAAATAAGGTAATTATAAACTCATTTGATTATATTTCTTTATTCTTATAATCATCCTCTTCATCATTCAGGGGAAGAGGAAAAAAAATTTCATTTTCATTTTCATTTTCACTTAAGAACTAGAAATAAACGCCCCTTAAATTAAGTTTGTTTGTTAATCACTTTAATTTTTCAAAATATTCAAAATCAGTGTTGTTGATTTGATTAGACGTAAAATTGTGATGTTTTGATGCTCGATTAATCCATATATTGAGCATTTTTGTGAGTATTTAGAGCTATTTGAGTAATATTTTCATAAACTCATTAATTTGCCTCTTTGGTGTGCATTTTAGGAAAGAAGGCAAAAAATGGAGTTCGTAGGACTTTGAACCGACTCAAATGGACTCTCGGATGAGAAGATATGAAGGAAATACGAAAAGTATTAGTTCAGGTGAAAAAAAGTACCATTTAGCACTAAAAGGAAGAAGTGCTCGAGCATGACTCGAGCACTAGGAGAGCACCAGTCGAGCGGGTTCGAGACCCTGAAAGAATTGCAGCACTCAAGCCAGGGGTCGAGCACGAGGCGCTCAACCACGGGCCCAGCTCGAGCGCCTGTGTGTAAAATCGGCCCAAATCGTATAAAAAGGATTCCCAGCCCTTATTTTACAGATCTAAACTCGATTTCGAAGGGGGAGAAGGTAAGAACGTGATTTTGGGTGTTTGGGAAGGATTTTGAGAAAATAAATGAGGTTTACATCATACGAATTCCATAGAACGATTATTGCTTTGAACGGTTTAATTTTCTACTTCCGTTTTTGATACTTTGATAGATTTTGAACTTAATCCCAGATTTTATTGAGACTTTTAGAGATTGATTTCCTGATTTTTATTAGATTGAATTCGTATTTAGATTTATGTTCTTGAGTTTCTTGATTTATTCGATTATGTCTTTGTTTATTATCGTTGTTGCTTGTGATTCCATATTCACCATACTAGGCTAAACCCTTGTATGCTTAGGATATGATGAACTCGTAGAAGTAGGATGTTAGTACGTAATTAGGATAATTCGTGGTGTATAGTTTTAATTCTCTTAATTATTGAATAATTCTATTAAACCCTAGAATAATCAAGGAATTGAGTACGAAAATTGTTAAGGAGAGGACGACCGCACCACTCTTTATCAACGAATAGGCTTATGGAGAGGTTTTTTTTGAAGGGGTTTATAATTAACCGTTTTAGCTAGGTAAGACGGCCAAATCACCCAAGTTAAATAAGACCTCAGCAGTTAAGCACAACTCATATAATTCAATTAGTGGGTTAGTGAAGTAAATTGTTAGAGTGGAGTATTGGGATTATTTCAGAGCTTTAATTCTTACAATTCTAGTGCTAGATTAGGGAAGTTGATTGCCTAATTTATAGTACACTTAGGAGTTCAACTTGGAACACCACGATTATTTTAATTAACGTACCAACTCCGTTAGTATACGGAGGAATTCTTATCCAAAGCATCATCCATTTTATTTGCACTTCAAATCTAAGTTAGAATAGTTTTAATTTTGTTTACTAGATATAATTAGTAGAATATAATTTTAGATATTAGTCTTCAAACAAACTCACATTCATATTAGCTACAATAGGTAGATTTCTAGGGATTTACTCACGTACAAATCCTCACGGGTTCGATACTACTTGGTCTATATACTTACCTATATTACTGTGATCCCATACTCTTGTGGGATAGCTGCTAGTAAAGCTAGTATTTTACGACCAAGTCAATGGCGCCGTTGCTGGGGAGGCAATGTATGCTCATTGAGTAAAACTTGGAAATAGTTTAGCAAATAAACGGCGATAGGATAAAAGAAAAAGAAAAAGATAGTGGGTCCTACAACCCGGGATCAAGGTACGGAGTAGGAGGTAAATTACATCATTAAGAATATCATCTTAAACCTCCTTGGGTTTAATGAACGAAGGTGGTAATGTGTTCAAAGAAAACCTCCTATGAAATATGAAAAACCTTAAGGTGGTCTATAATTACCCCTGCGGACACAAGTACGGACCACAAAATTGGTACTATGAGCATTTTTTTTATCTTTCGAAAATTCTTCTTCTGTTGCGTTTCCCAAAGAGTTGTGTTCTTACTTTTATTTGGCGAATAATAGGAACTGATGGTTGCACTATCCTGAATCCCGCTGTTCTTTGTAAAGTGAATATCCTTTTTTCCCTGATTTAGGAGTAACTGCAGTCCGGGCTTTTGCAAGTACACTCACTGTATTAGTAGAATCACTCCCTGCAAGCTGGGCTTTTTCTGCTACCGTTGGTCCCGGACAAGTCTGAGTGATACGTGTATGGGGGGGTGGAGAATACACGTATACAAGTTTTTCTTTCTTTTTCAAACTGAGGCCCCTTAACTCAGAGTCTTAGTGTTAGGCACTGAATAGATAATACACCTACTAACCGCTCTGAAGCAAGTCACTTGGCTAACTATCTATTTATGCCTGAGTGCGGAAATGTGTGAGCCCTAAAAGTTTATAGATTTGTTATGTTGCTTTCTGAAATCTGAATGTTTCTTTCTTAAGAAGCCATGGTTAGAAGGGTAGTGCAATGAGTTCAAAGGTCAGGCTGATTGGTTCAACACTGACAAAGTATGCAATGAATGATTAATGATAACAATAAGCACAATATCAAAGCAGTAAAGAACTCAGAGCGATTTAACGTGGTTCAGAGACTCAAGCTCCTACATCCACGGTCCTGATTTAAACAGAACCCCTTAATGGATTAGCTTATTTTTAATGTGCCAAGGTGCATAATGATCAGTCTCACTGATCCCTAGAATTCGAGTTCTAGTCCTCCTTCTCCTAACCACTTTCTAACCTTAACCAACAAACCTAACACTGACTCAGCTTTAGGGTTTTGGTTTTAGTTTGGATTCCAACTAGGTTGTGATAATCCTTACAAGGCATGCCTATGCTAAGGATTGTATTATCACTCTAAACTTAAGATATGTATGTGTAAGCTCAATGGAATACAGAATGACTCAGACTAGTAGAAACACTTGGGAAATTAAAGGGGTTTCAAGTGCTTCTATGAATGCTTGATTGTTTAAGAGTCTTGAGTAATTTATTGACTTCGAAATTTCCCGTAACCTTATTTGGGGCAAGGTCTTTTGTATTTATAGGTGAAAACTATCCGTTGGAGACATAGCCTTCAAATCATCTTTCTTGTAGGATATTTCAAACGGTCATAGTCCTCATTCAGCCGCCTAGTTGCATGGATTAGGTAAGTGCATTAAATGCATGCCCGTTGAAAACTGCAGGAATGGCAGGCTTGATGTCAGGTCCGTACCTGCGTTGTCCTCTCCTGATTGGTCCACGTCATCAGGTAGGTGAGAATGTCAGAACTCATTCTTCAGTTCAGTCTTGTCTTTTCTGAGTTCAGTTTGTTCTCATCTTCGTACATGGCCCATCGCTGACATTCCTTTTGTTTGCTTGGATCCTACTTCAAGTCTTTCCCAAATACTCAGGCAGCCTGACTCCTTCAGGTCTATGAGTTAGCAATGATCTCAGGATCATGAGGTGTTAATCCATTCCTTAATCCATAAGAACTCTTCTGCTTCCTTCTTCTTAAGAATCTCCAGCTTGTTCCTAAGATCTCCCCATTCCTCATATCTTTCCAGTTCTTGAACATGCTCTGCAGAGAGCTGTTCATCATCAAGTTCAATGTCTCCAGATTCATCTTCCACCAACTCTTTCACTCTTTCTTCAAAAAACTTACTTGACATCTTTGCAGAAGAAGGCATAATGGCTTGTGTCTCCTTAGATACAGTCTCCTTTATCTCACCAGTCTTAGCTCCAGTTTCTAAGTCTGCATCTGTAGACTTAGTCATCTGAGCTGTAGACTATGTTGCTTCCTTAGAATGCCTTTTCTTCCTCCTCATCTCCTTAGAGATTTCCTTGTTGTTGAGAATAACAGTGTCATCTTCATCCTCAACCAACTCCAGCTTTCTCTTAGCTTTTGACTTATACTGATGAACAATAGGGGGCTTAGAAACTTGTGCTTTTTTGGGTTCTTAGCAACCAATGGTGCATCCGCAACACCTCTCTTGAATTTTCCCAATCCAATGATTCTATGTGTTGGTCCCAAAATGGTTATCCAGCGGAAACGTTTTGAGTTTATTTTTAAGAAAACCCAATTTTCAAATTAAGTGCTAAGAGAAAATGCAGAAATCTAAAGTGCAGAAAAGTAAAAGACACCGTATTTATAGTGGTTCGGACAACAGGTCCTACGTCCACTCTCTCTTTCTCTAAAGGGGTCTTTCTCACTCTCCAACCAACTTACTCACGAACCACTGGAATTGGGAAGTACCAGCTCCTTCGTACAATCTGCTTACAACAACCTTTCTATATAGATGAACAGGTTGAGTAAAGCTCCAACTAAAACTCCTAAAAGAGTGTATAAACTTGAATGAACAAGGTGAGTGAGTGGAAGAGTTCGTGTGTCTTTGTGTGCTCTCGCGCGACTCTTTTCTAATGAACTAATCCAAGCACTCCTATTTATAGTTGTAGGATTAACTAGCCGTTGGAAGCTAGAAATTCAAACAACCATAATTGGAGGGATATAATCAATCAAAGATTGATTATATGATTGATTAGTTGACTTTCAATCAAGCAATCAATCAAATCCTCCATCAGTTGACTATCCAGATTGCCTTCTTCTCCATCATGATCTCCAAAATCTTCTTGTCTCCAGATTACATGCAGCCTCCAAGTGGGTGAACAATCCATCTCCCTCATCTGGTCAGGACTCGTCTGGTCTGGGGTCTCATCTAGCCAGGTAACACTTCTGCTCTGAACCTCATCTGAGAGAGGTCTTCTGGTCAGACTCCTCTGGCAGACTCCTCTGGTCAGACTCCTCTGGCAGACTCCTCTGGCAGACTCCTCTGGTCAGACTCCTCTGGCAGACTCCTCTGGCAGACTCCTCTGGTCAGACTCCTCTGGCAGACTCCTCTGGTCAGGCTCCTTTGGCAGACTCCTCTGGTCAGACTCCTCTGGACCTCATCTGCTCTGGTCTGGACACCTCATCTGGTCACCTCTCATCTGGTCACCTCCTCTGATCAGACTTCTCTGGTCACCTCATCTGCTCTGCACAGATTTCTTCCCCCTTAACCAAAGACTTATTCTAGACCTAGACTAATCTGTAGCTGAGTAACAGGTTCAGCTAGTCCTATTACAAGTTCTTGTTTTAACATCTTCAAAACATCTAATATATATCCTAACAATTTCCCCCTTTATGATGATGTTAAAACTGAAAGAACTTAAATAAAACAAGACAGGAAAACTTGAAATATCTAATTAGAGATTCTAGCAGGCTGGGTCAACTGATCTTCCCCCTCAAAGTATGCTCAGCTGATATTGGGGCAAAACATCAGCTGGTCTTCTTGTGTATCTGCAGGCAATCAACTTTTTGGTACCCTTCTGGGTCCAGGGGGGTTAGCACAATTTTTAGGAAGCCACAAGAATAGATCATCCCTTTTTGGATCAGGTGATCTTATCTTTCTTCCATATAAGTCCACAAAAACACACTCAACAAAAGAACCTTTGACATGGTTATTTCTTCTAGAGGCTCTTCTTCTCTTATGAGCTTGTCCAGTAGAAGGAATAACTTGTCTTAATGCAACAATCTTGAAATTTTGTTGATAAGGATAAGTCTTACTAGAACCATCAAAGGTTCCAGCTGGTCTGGCAGATTACTTGAAAGTCTTCTGCAGGTGAGTAGGAGTCATCTGGTTCTGCCTCTTTTGAGAAGATCCAGACTTTCTTCTACTCTGCTGGCCTGGCTGAGGTCTTTTATTCTGGGTATAACCCTTCTTAAAATTCCTCTTCTGCCTTTTGGGTTTTTGAGTTTCAGTACTCATCTGCCCATTAGGCTGAGTTGCCTAGTCAGCTGACCTCTTGCCTTTATCAATAAAATTTCTAGGCTGTTCTTCTTTCTGAACATGTGAGGATTCAGGTTTGGAATAACCAAGGCCTGTTTTATCATGCTCTCTTTGAGATGAGGCAGCTATGTGTGACATAGCATTGCTTGCTGTAGTCAGCTGCTCCAGTCTCATTTTGAGCTTGTCCTCACTTTCTCTTACAATTTTGTTTTGATGGAAGAGTTCATCAAACTTAGCTTTTAGCAGGTTATATTCATTGTCTTTCTCAATATTTTCAACAACCAACCTTTCTATTAGCTTAACTTGTTCAATACATCTGGTTGTCAAGTCAGAAGACTCTTCAACTAGTGTATGATTTTGTTCAGCTGGTAGATTAGCTGAGTTGCCTAAACATTGTGAAAGCTTCTGATTTTCTGCTTTTAGCTTTGAGTTCTCATCTTCCAATTTTTGACAAAGTTGTATAGATTTTTGGAGATCTAATAGCAGAGTTTGCGTATAAGACTCCTCTGATTGTTCAGAAAAAGAAGAATAAGAAGAAGAAGAGGGAGTTCGATTGCATACCTCATCTGTCACAAGACATATCTCTTCGTCTGGTCCAAAATTGGATGATGAACCAGAAGTGGATACCTCTTCTTCCTCATCTGCGAAGCTCCTTTTGGAGTAACTCCTAGTGTTTCTTTTACTGCTTCTCTTCGAACCCATTTCTGCAAGAAATTGTTAGCACAACAAATATTTGGATTTAAAAAAAAAATGGATCTGCCCTGGTGACCACCAAAATAATTTCAAAAAAGTGGTCTGTAGGACACACTGCTCTGATACCACTTGTTGGTCCCAAAATGGTTATCCAGCGGAAACGTTTTGAGTTTATTTTTAAGAAAACCCAATTTTCAAATTAAGTGCTAAGAGAAAATACAGAAATCTAAAGTGCAGAAAAGTAAAAGACACCGTATTTATAGTGGTTCGGACAATAGGTCCTACGTCCACTCTCCCTTTCTCCAAAGGGGTCTTTCTCACTCTCCAACCAACTTACTCACGAACCACTGGAATTGGGAAGTACCAGCTCCTTCGTACAATCTGCTTACAACAACCTTTCTATATAGATGAACAGGTTGAGTAAAGCTCCAACTAAAACTCCTAAAAGAGTGTATAAACTCGAATGAACAAGGTGAGTAAGTGGAAGAGTTCGTGTGTCTTTGTGTGCTCTCGCGCGACTCTTTTCTAATGAACTAATCCAAGCACTCCTATTTATAGTTGTAGGATTAACTAGCCGTTGGAAGCTAGAAATTCAAACAACCATAATTGGAGGGATATAATCAATCAAAGATTGATTATATGATTGATTAGTTGACTTTCAATCAAGCAATCAATCAAATCCTCCATCAGTTGACTATCCAGATTGCCTTCTTCTCCATCATGATCTCCAAAATCTCCTTGTCTCCAGATTACATGCAGCCTCCAAGTGGGTGAACAATCCATCTCCCTCATCTGGTCAGGACTCGTCTAGTTTGGGGTCTCATCTGGTCAGGTAACACTTCTGCTCTGAACCTCATCTGAGAGAGGTCTTCTGGTCAGACTCCTCTGGCAGACTCCTCTGGTCAGACTCCTCTGGTCAGACTCCTCTGGCAGACTCCTTTGGCAGACTCCTCTGGTCAGACTCCTCTGGCAGACTCCTCTGGTCAGACTCCTCTGGCAGACTCCTCTGGTCAGACTCCTCTGGACCTCATCTGCTCTGGTCTGGACACCTCATCTGGTCACCTCTCATCTGGTCACCTCCTCTGATCAGACTCCTCTGGTCACCTCTCATCTGGTCACCTCCTCTGATCAGACTCCCCTGGTCACCTCATCTGCTCTGCACAGATTTCTTCTCCCTTAACCAAAGACCTATTCTATACCTAGACTAAATTGTAGCTGAGTAATAGGTTCAGCTAGTCCTATTACAAGTTCTTGTTTTAACATCTTCAAAACATCTAATCTATATCCTAACACTATGCACGAAAATAGTTACAGGACCACGGGTTTGAAATAGAGGTACACCAAGATTCTTTAAAATATAGTTCAAGAATAAACCAAAACCTTTAGTGTTTCCACCTTTGGTCACATTATAAGCAATCCTGTTGAATATTAATGAACTAACGTCTACCTTAAGACCTTTGTCAAACACAATCATCAAATCTCATGCAATTTCAAGACCATTATCATGACTTCCTGTCCTATTGAGAAGAGATTTGTCAATTACCTCATAAAGATAGATATACTCCTTTGACAGTTGGTTCTTTTTTAAATGTCTGCTCCAGTTCCTCGGCAAATCCAATCCACCAGTGAACTTGTTGTAGTATATGATGTCTTCATCCTTAAACTTGAATTCCGTGAAATGAAGTCCTCCACTAGGTATCTTTAGGGCTTCACTAATAACTTTAGTGGTGATCTTGATATCAACTCCATTAATATGGGCAACAATATAGTTCTTACCTTCGGTATATGATGCAGTTTCGTAGAATTTACGAGGCACAACATCATCGTATCCCTCAGGTCTATTAGTTAGAATAAATTCCAAACCTTGGGTCTTTATCCGTCAGAATATTCGAGCCATTACTTCAGATTTATCGCGTGCTTCAATAAGAGCATTGAAATCAAATAGAGATCCAAAGAGTATCTTCATGATTTTTGAAAGATTGATACGAAGAAAACTTTGGTTTGAAGTTTGCAGATAGAATGTGAAAGAGGTTCAAGTGAATGAAAAATGAACCAGTTTTGTGCTAAGGGTTCCTATTTATACTTGCACAAAACTCAAGGAAAATGTTAACGTTGAGAATATAATTTTTTCTTATATTTTGGAAATCAACAGTCTAAAATATTTGGGTTATTTACTCATTTAAAAGATCAACGGCTTAGAAATGAAGTAAATAAAATCCAAATTTGAAAGTCAATGTATAAATGTACACTGTCCAGTATGTTTTTATTAATTAAAAACTTGGGACAATAAATCCAAAAATTCTTTGTACGACTGAATACAGGGATTTGGAATTTAGTAGTGTACGCATTTAATAGCCAAGAATGTACAAGTCAACTTGAAAATCTACAATTTGAAGTTTGCAGTTTGATAACTTCAGTTAGATTAGTCTGCAGTTAATCAAAGTTTACATCTGTAGACTTAAGTCTGCATCTGCATTCTTTAAGTTTACATTTGAATAACTCATCATAACTTCTTGACTTCCTATTGAAATTTTCAACTTTATACTTCATTCCTGAGTGATTTTCTCATAGCTCTAATATTCCTAGTACTTCTCTCAAAGTAGAGAATCTTGATTCACATAGGGGCTTGGTAAAGATATCTGCAAGATTAAGATCTGTATGAATCTTTTCCATTTTGATATCTCTATTTTCAATATGATCTCTAATAAAATGATGTCTCACATCAATATGCTTGGATCTTGAGTGTAGAACAGGATTCTGTGTGATAGCAATTGCACTTGTATTATCACAGAATATAGAAGTGTTCTTTGACTCAATATAATAATCTTTTAATTGGTATTGTATCCACAAAATTTGTGCACAACAGCTTCCTGCGGGAATGTTTTCTGCTTCAGCTGTAGATAGTGCAATAGAATTTTATTTCTTGCTATGCCAAGAGACTAGTCTTTGTCCAAGAAATTCACATATCCCACTAGTACTCTTCCTGTCAACTTTACATCCAGCAAAATCTGAGTCCGTGTAACCTTTTACTTCTATTCCACCCTCTTTTGAATACCATAAACCAAGATTTTGGGTAGACTTAATGTACTTGATTATCTTTTTCATAGCATTCAAGTGTGATTCCTTGGGGTTGACTTGGAACCTAGCACATACACCCACATCAAACATAATATCTGGTCTGCTAACTGCAAGGTAGAGCAAAGATCTAATCAATCTTCTATACAATGTAACATCCACACTTTTTCCATTCTCATCTTTATCCAGCAAAGTTGATTGTGACATGGTAATAAATGTAGGCTTTGAACAACTCATTCCAAACTCCCTGATCAGTTCTTGAGTGTATTTGGACTGATTTATGAAAATTCCCTTGTCCATTTGCTTTACTTGCAATCCTAAAAAGAAATTTAGATTTCCCATCATGCTCATCTCAAACTTTTCTTGCATAAGATGTGAAATTTCCTACACAATTCCTGATTAGTTGATCCAAAGATAATGTCATCAACATAAATCTGAACTAGTAAGATGTCTTCACCATGTTTGAGTCTAAATAGGGTCTTATCCACCATTCCTTTCTTGAAACCTTTCTTGATCAAATGATCACATAAAGTATCATACCATGCTCTGGGGGTTTGCTTTAATCCGTATGAAGCTTTTCTTAATTTGTAGACTTTGTCTCCATCTGTAGAGTCTTCAAAACCAGGAGGTTGCTCTACATAGACTTCTTCTGACAAAAGTCCATTAAAAATGCACTCTTTACATCCATTTGATATACAGTAAACTTCATATGAGCAGCATAGGCCAAAAATATCTTAATTGCCTGAAGTCTTGCAACTGGTGCAAAGGATTCATCAAAATCAATCCCTTCAGCTTGGCAATATCCTTGTGCTACAAGTCTGGCCTTATTCCTTGTAATAATTCCTTCTTCATCAAGTTTGTTCTTAAATACCCATCTTGTTCCAATGAATTTTTGATGCATAGGTCTAGGAACTAATTCCCAAACTTGATTTCTTATATGAAGCAGTCCATCAAAACCTTTTTGGAGCTTGTGAATCATATCACTGGAAGAATCCTTTCCAGTTAAAGAACTGGATGCGGATTGTACCTCTTCATCCTTTACCATAAGACAAATTAGTGCTTCATTGTCCCCAGAATTTGTGGACTCACACTCTACAGTTGGGTGAGAAGAAGAAGAGGGACTTTCTTCATGAGTCTTTTCAAACTTGGATAATAGTGCTCTTATTCTTTCTTTATCCAACTTTTTCTTCTTTTCCATCCTTGTAGCTTTGTCCTCCTCAGTGTACTTCTTTGCTTCTGGGTAGGGGCAGTCCTTGATGAAGTGTCCAGGTTTCCTGTAATTATAGCAAAGATAGTTGGAGTTAGCAGCTTGTTTACTTGACTTACCTTCTTGCTTAGATGGATTTTTTTTCCAGTTGGCTCTCTTGGCAAAATTTTTGAATTTCTTTATCAACAGGGCCATCTCATCACTTTCTGAATCTGATTCTGTAGTTGGGTTGGACTATGCAGCTACAAGAGCTGTGACTTTTGAACTTGTTGAGTCTTTGTCTTTTCTCCTGTCAATATCAAATTCAAAGGCTTTAAGGTCAGAAAACAACTCAAATGTGGATACTTTGGATAAATCCTTAGATTCTCTCATAGCAACCACTATCATATCCCATTCAGATGGTAAGACTCTTAGAGCTTTCATGTTCTTTTCCCTTTGTGAGTATTCTTTTCCAAGTAGTTCAAGCTCATTAAGTATCTCAATGAATCTTGAATCAAACTTTTCAAGAGTCTCTCCAGATTTCATCTTGAAGTTCTCAATTTTTTGGACAACTATCATGAGCTTGTTCTCTTTAATTTGATCAGTCCCTTCACAGATCATCTCAAGTTTCTCCCATATCTCTTTAGCAGTTTTGCAACTTTTTATATTGTTGAACACACTTTTATCTAGGGAGTGATAAATAGTATTTCTTGCAACATTGTCGAGGTTTGCTCTCTTCTTGTCTTCTTCTGTCCACTCCTTCTTGGGCTTTGGAATGATTTTAGCTAGACCAGTCTGATCTCCTGCAGTGTTGGCCTTTTCTATCACAATTGGACCATCCTCAATTATGGATCACATTTCATCATTCATAGCAGATAGGTGAGCTTGCATTCGGATCTTCCAATCATCATATTCATCTGTGGAAAGCATAGGCACTTTAGATTTCATCATTTTAGGAGCCATAGGAAAATGCAAATATGATTTTTCAAAAACAGTTTTGGATGTGGCTTGAAATTTTTTTAAAAGCCTGGTCAAAGCAGTGGCAAGCCAACTGCTCTGATACCACTTGTTGGTCCCAAAGATGTATCAAGGTCTAGAGGGGGGGGGTGAATAGACCTTGAGTTTTAAAACTTAAAACTTTTAAAACAGCTAGTAAAGTATACAGATTGAACTCTGCAGCTGTAGAGTTAAAAGAAAAGGTTTGCAGCTGCAGACTTTTGAAATGCAAAGTCTGTATAATTAATTCAAACACTTATCAAAGTTGGTGTTGTAATACTTTGGAGTATTTTAACACCTTATGCAGCGGAAATAAGTAAAGTGTATGAAGTAAAAAATCAAATCAAAGCTTTAGAAACACAAAGAATATGAATGATGCAATAAGCAATAATATAGATAAAGTAAATGAGCAAGAGATAAAGAACAAGGAGAATTTATAGTGGTTCAGAGGTGTTATAATCCTCCTACATCCACTGTTACACCACAAAGGTGCCAAATTCACTAAGAAACCACACAGTCACGAGATGTTCCCCCTAAGACTTAGAGTTCTCACACAGATCAGTCTAGTCTAGGTTGAAACACAAATTCACTCAGAAAACTCTCTCTACTCACTAAGAATGAAATCTACACAAGGTAGAATACAAGGGTATATAGTGAGGAACAATAACAATGATAAAAATACAAGAGAATAATCCTAGCTTCTAAGTCCTAAACTTCTATAGTTGAAGGGCTGTAGACTTTGAAGGTTGTAGATATTGTGCAGTATGCTTGAGAGCTTGGGGTTGTTGTTGTTGTTCTCTGAGGTCTCCTCTCCTATTTGTAGGAGTCTTGAGGGGTCCTCTAGCCGTTGGAGGGATTATAAATTCAAAATAATTTCACCTCCAACTTTGACTTCAACTTAATTAAAGCTTCTTGTCATATAGCATTGTCCTTTAAGTAGTACAAATTGTCTTTTAGTGATGATTGCTCAAACAGCTGTTAATCACTGAGATACTTGTTTCTACTGGCTAGTAATTAGCTCTGGTAAACACTGAAATATTTCAAACTAAGTGGGTGAGTGTACATATGTACTACACTTAATTAGTCCTACTAATCTCAAGTTTACAGCTTGTAGTATCTAAATCTACAGATGTAGACTCTTCGGTTGTGGACTTGTCTTCAACTCTTCAGATGTAGACTTGTCTTGAACTAGCTGTAGGGTCTGTATCCAATGTTTGCAGATGTAGACTTTTATCTTTTAAATTCTTCATTTTTCTTTATACCTGCAATGTTAGTTTCCACAATACAAATATATCTATTTTGACATTATCAAAATTAAAGTGAGAAAATCTTTAGGACAAAAATATCCTAACAACATGTTGTGTTATGATCTCTGCTGAGAGCTTTTATAAAAATTTAGTCCTTGAAAATGTTATCTCAGTCTTTACAACCACTTTTTTCTTCCGGAGATTTCGGCGAAAAGGGGGTAAGTATGTGATGATTAATATGTGTTCTGTGAAAACCATGAACTAAGTTGTTATTTGTTCTATGACTCTCAAACATGATAAATCCTACTCCACGAGATCTGGGAAAGGATTTTGACGGCACTACCACTGCTCTTATGGGTACTCCAACGAGCATGAATGTGGCAGGAGGCTCCGACGCCTCAGAAAATGTTACCACTCCCGCGGCCACGACAGTGGATGAGAAACATCCAGAGATAACACTGACTCAGAATAGTTCAGCTTTGATTCCGTTAACAGTTAAACAGTTACGTACATTAATCAAGACTGCAGTTGATCAGGTTGTGGCAGAAAGGACTCCCACCCGGGGAGCTCCTCAGCGTTTGAATATGAACGATTTACGGCACATGATGTGCCCAGATTTAAGGCCCCAAGCACGCCTTGTCCTAGAGTCTTCAATGTGGCTCAAGATGATAGGGTTTGGATGCCCTTCCGTTGTCTTCTCCCCCAGGAGATGTCCTCGGGGAGACCAACGTGAGAACCCAAATTTAGGCCCAGAGCGTGCCTACTCTCCCGGAGACATCCTGGAGAGGACCAGAATTGGCAGAGCAGCTGCCAGTGGGACAACTACCAGGAAAGTGAGAACAAATTTATGGGGTGTAGCCCCAAGAGAAGCCAGAGCAGCTGTCAGAGCCGACAAAGTTACGGGTTAGAAACCTAGACCTGGCTGAGCATGAGCATATCAGGTAAGAGTTACATTTTGCAGAAGCTTACATCCTATCAGCCTTAGCACGAGCTAAGCATAGATCACAGCTGAAATGTGAATAGAATTTATGCCTTATGAGTCTTAGCACCAAGCATAGGAAGAATTTGAGAAATGAATTTACATCCTATCAGTCTTAACACTGGTTAGGCCTGGATAGCATTTGTAGGCGTATGCCTTGACTGAAATCGAAATATGAACACCGATTCATAATAAAATCAGAATTGAAATTATACTTTATAAGTCTTGTTAAGAAATAAGAATAAGTATTTTGATAGAGTTTTATCAAAGGTTTTGATATAAACTAAGATATGAGGAGCATGCAAGCTCTGAAAGCACAAGGAGAGCCTCAAGATTGAGCACAGAATGAGAAGGGCTTTAACATGAAATAAGCCTGGAACAGAGAGCAAAATTGAGAGCATATTACTTTTGAAAAATGAAAAATAGGTTTTAGCAAATCTAAATATAAACCTTAGAGACTATTCTAAATAATCGAAAAGCTATGAGATGCAATATGATAATTTATTTCCTTGAACGAAAAGAAATTGAAGAGAAAGAGACAAGATATAGCCATACCTTACCTCCAGAATTGAATAACATAGTGTACTTCCTAAATAGAAGTAAACTCTGAGAGGATGGGCATGAGTGTACACACACACTATTCCCAGCAATCCGAACCCTTTTTACAGTATCAAAAAAGGCAATTTGTGCCTGAAATAGATAAGATAATTAATGAAGAAGTCTAGAGGCTTTTGAAAACCAAGTATATCGAAGAGGTGAAATACTCAGAGTGGTTGTCCAATGCAGTCATGGTGGCTAAGGGAGATGGATCCTGGCGGATGCATATTGATTTCCGTGATTTGAACAAAGCCTGCCCGAAGGACCATTACCCCTTTCCAAGAATTGATCAGCTGGTGGATTCAACATCCGGCTGTGAACTCTTATCTATGATGGATGCATGCCAAGGGTACCATCAGATCTGGATGAGTTCTGTTCTCCTCAGAGAGGAGAGGGTGAAATAGATACCCATATATTATGTGGGCAGAGTCATCCAAGGACCGGAAATGAGATATCCGGAAGTGGAGAAGTAGGCTCTGGCCGTAATGATAACAGTACGACGGCTTAGGCCATATTTTAGCTTGCATAGAGTAATTGTGAGAACTAATCCACCTTTGCGGCAAACAATGGCAAGGCTAGACTTGTCTGGAAAAATTATGAAATGGGCAGTAGAGCTGGGGGAATATGATGTCGAATTTGAACCCAGAACTGCTATCGAAGCTCAGGCTCTGGTTGATTTTATTCAAGAAATAACCAGAGCTCAAGAGTTAGAATTCTCGAAAGTATATGTTGATGGATCTTCACCACTTCATGGAGGTGGAGCAGAGATTGTAACAATACCCCCTGCAGAGGAGGAATTGCAATTCACTATAAAGTTTAAAATTAAAACTTCAAACAATGAGACTGAATATGAAGCTCTGATCAGAGGAATGCAGACGCCATGGGAGTTGGGAACACAAAGTGCAACTGTGTACTCTGATTCCCAGTTAGTCACTTAAAAATTGTTGGGGATTTATGAGAAGAAGAATGAGAAAATTGTGAAGTATGCCAAATTGGTTGAGCAGTTGAGAACCAAATTTGAGGAATTAAGAATTTAGCAAATACCCAGAGTCGAAAACCAGAAGGTGGGCTACTTAGTCAAAGTTGGCTAGCTCTGTAGAAGAGAGAGCCAAAGACAAAATTACATTATTGACAGCTAAAAGTCAAAAGTCAACTATGGATGTGGGGTCAATCAATGAAGGAGACGATTAGAGAGCCCCTATCATTCACTATTTGAAAACAGGGCAGAGGATTGACCCTAAGAAAGAAGTATACGCTAAGTATTGCATGACGGACGAATACTTGTATAAGAGATCATTCTCTCAACCATACCTAAGATGTCTGTCTAATCGTGAGGGGAATTATGTGTTGAAATAGATGCACGAAAGCTGTGGTGGAAGTCACACTGGTTTCCAAGGTGTGATAAGAAGAGTGTCGAGAGCTGGTTATTATTGGCCAACTCTCACCAGAGATGCAAAAGAGTTAGTGGAAAGATGTGATAAGTGCCAGAGAGATGGTCTTTTGATTCATATCCCAGTGGAGGAACTGGGGGTTATGTGCTCCCCATGATAAGTGGGGTATTGACAGTGTGGAAAAGTTTCAAACTGCTTAAGTAGGCAGAGGCTGAAGCAGTGAAGAAGATTGATGAGTCAGTTATCATTAAGTTCTTGTGGAAGAACATGTATTGCGGATTTGGGATCCCTAGGATCCTAGTTTCGGATCAAGAGACACAATTCGCAGGCTCTAAAGTTTAAGCTTGGAGTTCAGAGATGAAAATCGAGCAGAGATTTATGTTAGTGGTTCATCCACAGGCTAAGGTGCAAGTGGAAGTTACCAATCGAATTATTGTGGAAAGCATCAAAGCTAGACTCTCAGGAGCTGGCGGGAAATGAGTTGCAGAGTTAGGTTTTCATCCTTTGGGCTTACAGAACAAGTCCAAAAAACTACTACGGGAGAGTCTCATTTCAATCTCGTATATTGGTCTACGGCTGTGATTCCAGCAGAAGTAGGAATCGAAACCCACAAAGTCCTGAGTTATGATGAAGATCAGAATCCCAAGTTATTAAGGGAGAATTCAGATATGATAGATAAGAAACGGGAGATAGTCCGTGTCAGAGCTGAGTGGCACAAGAGTCGAATGAGAGCTACTTACAATGAGCGCGTTCAGACCTGTTATCAGTTTTCAATCAAAGTGCGTAAGTGCAGATTGTTTGCATCAGAGTATTTTCGAAATTCAATTAAAAGCTGCCAGAGCCATTCTCCGCTGCTCTGACGGATCCTTGGATAAACATTTATGAGTGATGAATTTCTGGGATTCACATCCTCTAAGTCTTAATACAAATTAAGCATGAATAGTAATCGAAGATGAAATGCACAGCCTACGAACTGTAGTACTTAACGATTCACATCCGAGGGATGGAAATGAAAAATGAATTTTAACTCTGCAGAGCTGATAACTGATAATCCTGAATTTTTATTTCAAAGAAGTTAGAAATAAAAATCAGAGAAGGGAGTATGCTTTAGCATCATCTCTCCAGAGCTGATAAATGAAAATCCTAAATTTTTATTTCAAAGAAGTTAGAAATAAAAACTGGAAGAGGGAGTATGCTTCAGCATCAACTCCCAGAGTTGAAAAAATAAAATGAGAGATTTTATTTCAGAAAACCTGAAATAGGAACCCGAAGAGGGAGTATGCTTCAGCATCAACTCCCGGAGTTGAAAAAATGAAATGAGAGATTTTATTTCAGAGAACCTGAAATAGGAACCCAAAGAGGGAGTATGCTTCAGCATAAAAAATGAAATGAGAGATTTTATTTCAGAGAACCTGAAATAGGAACCCAAAGAGGGAGTATGCTTCAGCATCAACTCCCGGAGTTGAAAAAATTAAATGAAAGATTTTATTTCAGAGAACCTGAAATAAGAACCCGAAGAGGGAGTATGCTTCAGCATCAACTACCCAGAGTTGAAAAAATGAAATGAGAGATTTTATTTCAGAGAACCTGGAATAAGAACCCGAAGAGGGAGTACGCTTCAGCATCAACTCCCCAAAGTTGAAAAAAATGAAATGAGAGATTTTATTTCAGAGAACCTGAAATAGGAACCCGAAGAGGGTGTGCTTCAGTATAAAAAATGAAATGAGAGATTTTATTTTAGAGAACCTGAAATAAGAACCCGAAGAGGGAGTATGCTTCAGCATCAACTCCCCAGAGTTGAAAAAATGAAATGAGAGATTTTATTTCAGAGAACCTGAAATAAAAACCCGAAGAGGGAGTATGCTTCAGCATCAACTCCCCAGAGTTGAAAAATTAAAATGAGAGATTTTATTTCAGAGAACCTGAAATAGGAACCCAAAGATGGAGTATGCTTCAACATCAACTCCCGGAGTTGAAAAAATGAAATGCGAGATTTTATTTCAGAAAACCTGAAATAAGAACACAAAGAGGGAGTATGCTTCAACATCAACTCCCAAAGTTGAAAAAATGAAATGAGAAATTTTATTTCAGAGAGCCTGAACTAAGAACAAGTTGTGAAATATGTATTAGCATTAATGTAATACCCTAGGTTTTCATGATCTTATTTACTTTACTAAATACTTTATAATTCTTCATGAATCTATGTGATGCATTTACATCCAAATTTATGCAAAGGCACGTATTTGTTTTAATTACTCAATATTTACAATTAACGTATTATTTGCTCAATACATGCTTATTCTTGAGACTTTATAATTTTTATATGTTCTTTATTTTATGTCCTAAAGTGTTTAGGGTTAATGTAGTCCTTAAATATAGAAATTTATTTCATAAGTTATAAGTTGTAAAATGAACGTTTCTTTAAGAAATAAAGTTCGTATCGATTACTCGATATTTTCTATGATTAGTATATAGACTTTGTAATTTATTTAGAGTCCTAGAAGAGTTTTAATTTTATTTCATAAGATAGTATAAGTAAATTTTATGCATAATGTACTTTAGGATTATCCAATATTCATAACTTTTACTTATTAAATTCAAAGTATACATGTGTCATTACTACAAAATACAAGAATTCTCTTGAAAGTGCTATAATTTTCGAAAATCATAGATAGAATGGGAAGATTGATAAAACTTCATGACTTATGATAAGAAAAGAAAAGATTAAGATAAGATTAAAGAAAAGAAAAGTCAAAGTTAGCTTCTAACCTTAAAATGTCATGTGTTCATTAATTTAACTTACAAGAATACTCCATAATCTTCCTAAATCATCATCAAAGTCGGTTCTAAGGGGGATTGGAGTAGTCTCCAAGTATTGCTTCTCCTATAAATACAAGACCATTCATGCATAAATAGGTATAAGCTTAGAGAAAGAAAATTAGATCAAATACTACACTTATACTTAGAAGTTGAAAAGGGAGAAGAAGGAATTTCTTTTAGCTACCAATCTATAAGTAAGTTTCTCTTCTTGAATAAGTGATTAATTGAGTTTTAGTATGAAGTTTATGCATGAGTTGTGAATTAAATGATAGGAAAATGAGTTTGATAAGTGATTTGCATGATATATGAGCTTTACTTCATGTTTTGAATGTTTAATTCAAATTCTTCATATGTTATGAATAAAATCATATTTATTATTTGATTATCTATGCGTTAGAAGTATAAATCATGAAATTATATGGTTTAAAGTGAGTTTAAGATGATATGCTCTTCATGGATGCATAAAATCAAATTTCTGGACCAACTTTGGGGTAAATTTAGTTTTGACCAATTCATTCGGTGGAAAATTCTGAAAATTTTATATGTGAAAATAGACTTGTGAAGGAACTTAGGTTTAAAATTTCATAGCTTTTGGAGTAGTATTCGATGCATGATGATTTTTCAAATTTGAACTAGGGTTTTGGACTCTATAACAGGAACTGTAGAAGTTTGCTATGATCTGAGAATAATCGGTTAGGTTTTTATAGAAAACCAAAGTATGTTGATCAATTAAATGAAGTTGTGAGTTCATGGTTAAAATTTCAGGAGTATTGGACTTATGGTTAATTTATGGTGAATTTTTTTAAAGTTAAGTGACCAGAATCTGTAACAGTGTGTTCATTACAAAATATTTGATGATTGGTAAAGATTTTGAGAAATCTGTAAATATGGTGATAAACTTCATTGAGTTGGGAATCCACTTTTAAAATTTCACAATTTTTGGACGTATAGATAATTTAATATGAATTTTCAAAGTTAGGTGTGTAATCTGCCAAAATCGAATTTTTGTATATGAAAGGTTCGAAATGGTCCGGTTATATTTTTTTTACAGTCGATATTTATTTATAACTTGTTATTTGATGATTTTATACACTTAATTGATATTTGTGTGTTAGTATACAATATTTGAATATGTATGGAGATTTGAATTCAAGTCATTATACGAGTATAATATGTGAATTTTACAAATGAAGGGATAAGTAACAATGTTTCTATTTTAAAAATTTTACTTGTAGGCACAAACCTGCAAGGTGGGGAATCACTTCACTCTTCACCGAGTGTTTTATTATTATTTTAATTGCACTTATTAAATGTTGAATGTTAAATATTTTGAGTCTGACCCGCTATCGACTGGCCCCTGAGATAGTCCAACTATATGTTGGCAAATGAGATAGTCCGGTCGCTCCGGCATCACGGGTTGGTCGTGCCACCCAAGGAGATACCCGGTGAAATTCTGGGGGCTCACATGTTATAAACAATTGATGTTTAGTTTGTGCAATTAACAAGAGATTTCCCACTAAGTGTTTACAAACACTTATCCCTTCCACTTTTAAATTTTTACAGATGCTGTGGATCCTGACGTGGGCGAATGAACTCGGCAGGCTGTGGAGTTTTCTTAAAAACTTTATGTTTTTAAATTTTGGGTTTGTAACTTAAGCTACGATCATACTTATTTACTACTTCCGCTGTGTAGATGTGTGGCGTGTGTATATTTTAATACAAAGTACTATTTTAGTGTCGTTCCTACTTGTGCCACATCATATTTTCCGTACTATATTAAGTGGGGACATCACAGGATGCCTGAGAATTGAATTGAAGTCACATCCTATCAGTCTTAACAATAGTTGAGCATAAATAGCATTTGATTATTAGCCTTAGTAAAAATTAAGCACGAATTTAGAGTAATGATTTTTGCAAAGACTAGAATCAGATTTGCAAAAATTACTATGAAACATACGATAGTGGGCATATAGAAAATGCAGAAAGTACTAGTTCCGGGAAAAGCACGGGCGATAAGAGTAAGTGATGAGTGCAAACTTAAGATAAGAAGGGA
This sequence comes from Ballota nigra, assembly GCA_947034835.1. Classification (NCBI taxonomy): domain Eukaryota; kingdom Viridiplantae; phylum Streptophyta; class Magnoliopsida; order Lamiales; family Lamiaceae; genus Ballota; species Ballota nigra. Next base: position 125,264,686 of record OX344723.1, read on the forward strand.
TAAGTCTCTATTGGAGAAATGACCCGAGTCAGAGCTCGACGTTTCAAGAATCAGATCAGAGCCGTTTATAATAAATGCATGAAAATCAGAAAATTTTCAAAGGAGGCCTAATTTGGTGTAGAAACAAGGCGCCAAAATTGACCGAGATATTAGAACCAAATTAGGGGGACCCGCAAGCGGTCACTCGAGTTCTGGTCAGAGATATATGAATTGGCGGATCAGAATGGTATGAAAATGCCTAATCTATGGAATATCAGTAAATTGAAGGAATACCAGGTCTGAGCAGACTCAGATCTTTATCAGCTATCATTTTTCAATTATAGAATGTAAGCACTGAATGTTTACATTGTGATATTTTGAGAACTTAATGAGAACCGATGGAACTATCTTCTACAGTTGAGATAGATCCCTATAAAATTGTGGAGTTATGTGTCTCTCAGATTCACATCCTACAAGTCTTAACGCGAGTTAAGCATGTATCATATATGAGAGATCGATTTTTTTATTCAGATTCACATCCTCTAAGTCTTGGCACGAGCTGAGCAAGGATCACATCTGAGAAGTAAACTTTTCGACTTAGAGCCTACATTCTATCAGCCTTAGCATGAGGTAAGCATGAATTACAGCCGAAATATGAATTTCTTAATTTAGATTCACCACTTATAAGTCTTAACACAAGTTAAGCATAAATGATATCTGGGAAATGAACTTACATCATACGAGTCTTAGTATGTGTTGAGCAAAGATTATATCTGTACCAAAAACCGTAGTGCAAACTGAGCAGGAATTATATGCCTCAGTTCGAGCTGAGCATGCAATAGAAATAAGGAACATAATTACCAATGCAGAAGTACACAACTTTGTATAGAGTATGAATATGAAAATAGCATAATGCACTCCAGAGAAAAGACTCTCTGCAGAGCACATGAAATAGTTCCAGAACCGGAACGACATTTATTCCAAGAGACCTCTAACACATCACTTGGAATAGGGGGGAGTAGTTGATGTAGGCTAAGCCAGAGATGGCTTCCCACCATCAAGTTTGTGAAAGAATGACACTCATCAGAGGAGAAGCTCTGAGCAGAGTTTGTAAAGAGCTCCAGAGCCAGAACGTACAAGGGGCGAGAGATAGGCTAAAAAGGGGGCTTACTCGCATATACATACCTTCAATGGTGTGTTAACCCGATATGAACATATTTAGTTGTTTGGATATTTTTTTCCTAAGGATTTTTCTCATTTTAATTTTGATAATGTCAAAACATATATCTTTGTATTATGGAAACTAACATTGCAGGTACAAAGAAAAATGAAGAATTTAATAGATGAAAGTCTACATCTACAAACATTGGATACAGACCCTACAGCTAGTTGAAGACAAGTCTACATCTGAAGAGTTGAAGACAAGTCCACAACCGAAGAGTCTACATCTATAGAGTTAGAGACTACAAGCTGTAAACTTGAGATTAATAGGACTAATTAAGTGTAGTACACATGGTACACTCACTCACTTAGTTTGAAAAATCTCAGTGTTTACCAGAGCTAATTACTAGCCAGTAGAAATAAGTGTTTTAGTGATTAACAGCTCTTTGAGCAGTCATCACTAAAAGACAACTTGTACTACATAAAGGATGTTGCTATATGACAAGAAGCTTTAATTAAGCAGAAGTCAAAGTTGGAGGTGAAAATATTAGAAATTCTCAATCCCTCCAACGGCTAGAGGACCCCTCAAGACTCCTATAAATAGGAGAAGAGACCTCAGAGGATCAACAACAACAACCCCAAGCTCTCAAGCATACTGCACAATATCTACAGCCTTCAAAGTCTACAGCCCTTCAAATATAAAAGTTTTTAGGACTTAGAAGCTAGGAATATTGTCTTGTATTTTTCATTGTTGTTGTTCCTCACTATATACCCCTGTATTCTACCTTGTGTAGATTTTATTCTTAGTGAGTGTTTATTTCTGAGTGAGATAGAGAGAGTGTTTTGAGTGAATTTGTGTTTCATCCTAGACTAGACTGATATGTGTGAGAACTCTAAGTCTTAGGGGGAACATCTTGTGACTGTGTGGTTTCATAGTGAATTTGGCACCTGTGGTGTGTAACAGTGGATGTAGGAGGATTACAACACCTCTGAACCACTATAAATTCGTCTTGTTCTTTATCTATTGTTCATTCATTTTATCTATCTTATGGCTTATTGCATCATTTATATTCTTTGTGCTTTTTAAAGTTTGATTGGATTTGATTTTTTACTTCACACCTTTACTTATTTCCGCTGCACTAGGTGTTAAAATACTCCAAAGTATTACAACACCAACTTTGATAAGTGTTTGAATTAATTATACAGACTTTGCATTTCAAAAGTCTACAGCTGTAAACCTTTGCTTTTAACTCTACAGCTGCAGAGTTCAATCTGTATACTTTATTTGTTGCCAAAAAGTTTTAAGTTTAAATAGTCAAGGTCTATTCACCCCCCCTCTAGACCTTGATACATCTTTGGGACCAACAAGTGGTATCAGAGCAGTTGGCTTGCCACTGCTTTGACCAAATTTTAAAAGTTTTCAAGCCAGATCCAAAACTATTTTTGAAAAATCATATTTGCATTTCCTATGGCTCCTAAAATGATGAAGTCTAAAGTGCCTATGTTTTCCACAGATGAATATGATGATTGGAAGTTCCGAATGCAAACTCACCTATCTACTATGAATGATGAAATGTGGTCCATAATTGAGGATGGTCCAATTGTGATAGAAAAGGCCAACACTGCAGGAGATCAGACTGGTCTAGCCCAAATCATTCCAAAGCCCAAGAAGGAGTGGACAGATGAAGACAAGAGGAGTGCAAACCTCGACAATGTTGCAAGAAACACTGTTTATCACTCCCTAGATATAATTGTGTTCAGCAAGATAAAAAGTTGAAAAACTGCTAAAGAGATATGGAAGAAACTTGAGATGATCTGTGAAGGGACTGATCAAATTAAAGAGAACAAGCTCATGATAGCTGTCCAAAAATTTGAGAACTTCAAGATGAAATCTGGAGAAACTCTTGAAAAGTTTGATTCAAGATTCATTGAAATACTCAATGAGCTTGAACTACTTGAAAAAGAATACTCTCAAAGGGAAAAGAACATGAAAGTTCTAAGAGCCTTACCATCTGAATGGGATATAAAAGTTGTTGCTATGAGAGAATCTAAGGATTTATCCAAAGTATCCAAATTTGAGTTGTTTTCCGACCTTAAAACCTTTGAATTTGATATTAACAGGAGAAAAGACAAAGACTCAAGAAATTCAAAAGTCACAGCTCTTGTAGCTGCAGAGTCCAACCCAACTGCAGAATTAGATTCAGAAAATGATGAGATGGCCCTGTTGATAAAGCAATTCAAGAAGTTTGTCAAGAGAGTCAACTTGAAGACAAATCCATCTGCGCAAGAAGGTAAGTTAAGTAAACCAGTTGCTAACTACAACTATCTTTGCTATAATTGCAGGAAACTTGGACACTTCATCAAGGACTGCCCCTACCCAGAAGCAAAGAAGTACACTGAGGAGGAGAAAGCTGCAAGGATGGAAAAGAATAAAAAATTGGATAAAGAAAGAATAATAGCACTACTATCCGAGTTTGAAAAGACTCAGGAAGAAAGTCCCTCTTCTTCTTCTCACCCATCTGCAGAGTGTGAGTCCACAAATTCTGAGGACAATGAGGCACTAATTTATCTTATGGCAAAGGATGAAGAGGTATAATCCTCATCCAGTTCTTTAACTGAAAATGATTCTTCCAGTGATATGATTCACTTTCTCCAAAAAGGTTTTGAAAGACTGCTTCATATAAGAAGTGATTATGATGAACTTTTAGTTGAAAATTAAAAACTTAAGCAAAGAATTGAGGAACTGCTTGCTGAAACCAATGAAAACAGAAACAAGCTAGCCTTAATGAGTAATTTGCAAGAAGAATTTGATTATCTAAAAATGAGTCATGAAGAACTTTTTGAAGAAGCTACATACAGAATTGCTGACTGTATAGATCTCAAGAATGAAGTTGCAAAGAAAGACAACATTATCCAAAATGTTGAAGCTGGGAGAGATTATTTCATTAAAAGATTGGAATGCTATGGTAAATCTTCTAGAAAATTTAAAGAAATGCTTTTACAGCAAATACCTTTTGGAGATATGACAGACATTAGATACAATCCATGTGATTGGATGGAATATCTTAAAAAATCTGTTCCCACATTTGTGAAACAACAACAAGAGTTCAAAAGAGAAAGCATTCTTCTACAAGAACTTGAGGAACCAACTATTCAAAGATTAGTAAAAATCTATCTGATGAGAAACAAAAGAATATTATTGACATTATCTATGGAAAGGTTGAAAATGAACAACATTTGGAAGAAAAGATCAATCTGTACACAGACAAGATCAAATCAATCTATAAAGAAGAGACTTCAAGTTAAATTTCACAGACAACAACTGTGCAGCCGGAAGCAACTGTAGATTTTAAGAGAAAAGAGAATTTTAACAAATTCTGGAATGAAAAGAAGTCTACAAGTGACAAGAAAGTTGCTCAGGAAGTTCCACACAAGAAAGGCAAAAGACCAACTATTGTAAAACCGACTTGGGTGGTTAAGAATGTCACTGGAGGAGATCCAAATCTTTGATAGTATATTGATAGTGGTTGTGGAAGGCACATAACAGGTAATAAAGAAACACTTTCCAACATTAAAGAACTAAATGGACCTAGAGTAGTTTTTGGTGATAATGCCAGTGGAACTGCCAAGGGTTCAGGTTCAATAAGAAGAGGAAATGTTCAAATTAATGATGTATATCTTGTGGATGGACTAAAGCATAATTTACTAAGTGTGAGTCAATTTTGTGACAAAGGATACATTGTAGACTTTACACAAAACTCATGCATGATTAAGGATGCTGAAACCAAACAAGTCAAACTTTGTGGTACTAGAAAAAGAAATGTGTATATAGTTGAATGGAGCTCAGCTGAAGAGAATGTTTGTTTTATAGCAAATAACTCTACAGATACAAGCTGGCTCTGGCATAAAAGACTAAATCACATAAATTTCAAAACCATGAATGACCTTGTGAAGAACAGACTTGTAAGAGGTCTACCAGAGAAAAAGTTCAAGAAAGATCAACTTTGTGATGCATGCCAAAAGGGTAAGCAAACAAAGAAGACTTTTAAGAACAAAATCTTTGATGGCTCAAACAAAGTTCTGGAACTACTTCATATGGATCTATTTGGACCCATATAACCAGTTAGCATTAGTGGGAAAAAGTATACCCTTGTGGTTGTAGATGATTACTCAAGATTCACCTGGACTGTGTTCCTAAGGAAAAAGAGTGAGACTCTACAGAGGTTATCTGAACTTATGAGAAAAAATCAGAATGAGAAAGGTTTAAAGATGGTAAAAATCAGATCTGATAGAGGAATTGAATTTACAAATCAAGTTATTGAGAAGTTTTGTTCTCTCCATGGGATTCATCATGAATATTCAGCTGCTAGAACACCTCAACAAAATGGTGTGGCTAAAAAGAATAATAGAACTCTAAAAGAAGCTGTTAGAACCATGTTAGTTGAAGCTCATTTACCCAAAAGGTTCTGGGCTGAAGCTACCAATACTGCTTGTTACACATAACAAGTCACATTCCAAAACACCTTATGAATTATGGAAAGGATTTAGTCCTAACATATCTTATTTTCACATCTTTGGATGCAAATGCTACATTCTGAATAATGGGAAGGATTATCTAAAGACATTTGATCCTAAGGCAGATGAAGGATTCTTCCTTGGATATTCAGTAGTAAGCAAAGTTTTTAGTGTTTAATAAGAGAACAATGATGGTGGAAGAATCTACACATGTTGTGTTTGATGAACCACACATTGAAGATAGAGAGAATCAAAAGATCATTAAAGATCTGCAGAAAGATGAAAACTCTACAAATAGAACTCTACAACCATATGTAACAGTTGAGATTCCAGTAGGAACAAGGCGATGGAGAATCTACTAAGGAGTTACCAAGGATTGAAGATCATGTAAATGAAATATGTCAAGACAATCAAGGTGATATTACTTCAGTGGAAGAGTTAACTGAAAGATTCAATGAATCTACAGTTAATAACTCTACAGCTGAACAGAATATTCACCATGACCCCTTAAACATGAAATGGCTTAAAAACCATCCCCCTGAACAAGTTATTGGAGATGTAACTGATTAATTAAAAACCAGAAGACAACAACATGAAGCTATGTTTGCAAGCTTTCTATCTGAAATAGAACCATCAAACATAGAAAAAGTTCTTATGGATGTCAATTGGATACTTGCCATGCAAGAAAAACTGAATGGATTTGAGAGAAATCAAGTTTGGGAATTAGTTCCTAGACCTATGCATCAAAAAGTTATTGGAACTAGATGGGTATTTAAGAACAAACTTGATGAAGAAGGAGTTGTTACAAGGAATAAGGCCAGACTTGTAACACAAGGATATTGCCAAGCTGAAGGAATTGATTTTGATGAATCTTTTGCACCAGTTGCAAGACTTGAGGCAATTAGGATAATTTTTGCTTATGCTGCTCATATGAAGTTTACTGTATATCAAATGGATGTAAAGAGTTCGTTTTTAAATGGACTTTTGTCAGAAGAAGTCTATGTAGAGCAACCTCCTGGTTTTGAAGACTCTACAGATGGAGACAAAGTTTACAGATTAAGAAAAACTTTATACGGATTAAAGCAAGCTCCCAGAGCATGTTATGATACTCTATATGATCACTTGATCAAGAATGGTTTCAAGAAAGGAATGGTGGATAAGACCCTATTTAGACTCAAACATGGTGAACACATCTTACCAGTTCAGATTTATGTTGATGACATTATTTTTGGATCAACTAATGAAGAATTATGTAGGAAATTTTCACATCTTATGCAAGAAAAGTTTGAGATGAGCATGATGGGAAATCTAAATTTCTTTTTAGGACTGCAAGTAAAGAAAATGGACAAGGGAATTTTCATAAATCAGGCCAAATACACTCAAGAACTGATCAAAAAGTTTGGAATGAGTTGTTCAAAGCCTATATTTATTCCCATGTCACAATCAACCCTGTTGGATAAAGATGAGAATGGAAAAAGTGTGGATGTTACATTGTATAGAAGATTGATTGGATCTTTGCTCTACCTTATAGCTAGCAGACCAAATATTATGTTTGTTGTGGGTGTATGTGCTAGGTTCCAAGTCAACCCCAAGGAATCACACTTGAATGCTGTGAAAAAGATAATCAAGTACATTAAGTCTACGCAAAATCTTGGTTTATGATATTCAAAAGAGGGTGGAATAGAACTGAAAGGTTACACAGACTCAGATTTTGCTAGATGTAAAGTTGACAGAAAGAGTACTAGTGGGATATGTCAATTTCTTGGACAAAGACTAGTATCTTGGCATAGTAAGAAACATAATTCTATTGCGCTATCTACAGCTGAAGCAGAATACATTGCTGCAGGAAGCTATTGTGCACAAATTTTGTGGATGTAATACCAACTAAAAGACCATGATATTGGGTCAAAGAACACTACCATATTATGTGACGATACAAGTGCAATTGATATCACACAGAATCCTGTTCTACACTCAAGGTCCAAGCACATTGATGTGAGACATCATTTCATTAGAGATCATATTGAAAAGAGAAATATCAAAATGGAAAAGATACATACATATCTTAATCTTGTAGATATCATTACCAAGTCACTATGTGAATCAAGATTCTCTACTTTGAGAGGAGAACTAGGAATGTTAGAGTTGTAAAAAAATCACTCAGTAATGAAGTACAAAGTTGAAAATTTCAACAGGAAGTCAAGAAGTTATGATGAGTTATTCAAATGTAAACTTAAAGAATGCAGATGCAGACTTAAGTCTACAGATGTAAACTTTGATTAACTGCAGACGATTCTAACTGAAGTTATCAAACTGCAAACTTCAAACTGTAGATTTTCAAGTTGACTTGTACATTCTTAGCTATTAAATGCGTACACTACTAAATTCCAAATCCTTGTACTTGCCTGTACACAGAATTTTTGGATTTATTGTCCCAGGTTTTTAATTGATAAAGACGTACTGGACAGTGTACATTTATACATTGACTTTCAAAATTTGGATTTTGTTTACTTCATTTCTAAGCCGTTGATCTTTTAAATGAGTAAATAACCCAAACATTTTAGACCGTTGATTTCCAAAATATAAGGAAAAATTGTTTTCTCAACGTTAACATTTTCCTTGAGTTTTGTGCAAGTATAAATAGGAACCCTTAGCACAAAACCTGTTCATTACTTTCCATTTGAACCCCTTTCGCATTCTACTTGCAAACTTCTAACCAAAGTTTTTTTCGTTTCAATATTTTGAAAATCATGAAGATACTCTTTGGATCTATTTTTTATTTCAATGCTCTTATTGAAGCACTTGATAAATCTGATGTAATGGCTCGTATATTCTGAGGTATTAAGACCCAGGGATTGGAATTTATTCTTACTAATAGACCTGAGGGATATGATGATGTTGTGCCTCGTAAATTCTACGAAACTGCATCGTATACCGAAGGAAAGAGCTATATTGCTGCTAGTATTGATGGAGTTGATGTCAAGATCACCACTAAAGTCATTAGTGAAGCCCTAAAGATACCTGTTGGAGGACTTCACTTTACAGAATTCAACTTTAAGGATGAAGACATCGTCTATTACAACATGTTCACTGGTGGATTGGAGTTGCCTTAAAGTTGGAGCAGACATTTCAAGAAGAACCAACTATCAAAGGAATATGTCTATCTTTATGAGGTAATGGACAAATCCCTTCTCAATAGGACAGGTAGTCATGATGATGGTCCTCATATTGGATGGGATTTAATGATTGCGTTTGATAAAGGTCTTAAGGTAGATGTTAGTTCATTAATATTCAATAGGATTTCTTATAACGTGACCAAAAGTGGAAACACTAAAGGTTTTGGTTTATCTTGAACTATATCTTGAGACATCTTGGTGTACCTTTGTTTCAAACTCGTGGTCATGTACCTATTTTCATGCGTAGAATCATCGGATTGGGAAAATTTAAGAGAGGTGTTGCGGATGCACCATTGGTTGCTAAGAAAAAGAAACAGAAGAAGTCCAAAGAAGCACAAGTTTCTAAGCCCCCTTCATCAGTATAAGTCAAAAGCTAAGAGCAAGCTGGAGTTAGTTGAGGATGAAGATGACACTGTTATTCTCAACAATAAGGAAATCTCTAAGAAGATGAGAAGGAAGAAAAGACATTTCAATGAAACATTAGAGTCTACAGGTCAGATGACTAAGTCTACAGATGCATACTTATAAACTGCAGCTAAGACTTGTGAGGAGAAAGTAATTGCCCCTAAGGAGATAGATGCAGACTTAGTAATTGCCCCTAAGGAGACACAAGCCATTGTGACTTCTTCATCTGCAGAGCTGCTAAGCAAAAATGTTGGAGAGAAAGTAAAGGATTTAGTAGAAGCTGAATCAGGAGATGCTGAGTTGGATGATGAAGAGTTGTCTGCAGAACATGTTCAAGAACTGCAGAGATATGAAGAATGGAGAGATCTTAGGAATAAGTTGGAGTTTCTTAAGAAGAAGGAGGAAGAAGAATTTGTCTGGATTCAAGAGTGGAGTAACACCTCAGATTTTGAAGTGTTGCTAGACAATAAGTTTTTCTTCAAGAAAATTGCTGAAATGAAAAGAAAGCAAATCAGTGAAAGGAAAGCCCTAGAATCCAAGAAGGGAAAAGGGAAAGAAATTTCTGTTGAAAGTTCTAAGGGAAAACCGCTGAGCAAGTCAGCAGCTGAAGCATTGAGGGTAGTACTTGCAAATGAATCTGATGATCAAGCTATAATTCCTGGAACAGAATTGTTATCTACTAATAGAGATGAAGAGAGTACAGATGAGGAAGACATGCCTCAAAATGAAGGATTTTTAAGTGGAGAAGGTGGAAGCTCTGCTGTGCCACCAAGCCCTCCCATGGAAGATTTGTCAAACCTTAACACACTGGTTGAAGGAGTACAACTTGCCGCTGAAGCTGGGAAATCTACTGCTACTCAAGAGAGAGAAAGTTGGAAGAAGGAAAGTCTACAGAAGACAAGAAAGAAAAACGTGAAAAGAATAATTTATCACCTTGCAAGATTGATGACCTGAGAAAAAAGTGATGATGATGATGATGATGAAGCTGGAGATGGAGGTTTACCACCTCAAGGATGCCAAGCTGTTGCAAATACTTCATCTGAAGTAAATGCAAGTGTTGCAAACTCTACAGCTCAAAACTTCCAAAAGTCTGCAGATGAGTCTCAGCTAACTAAAGGGCAATCTAGGTAAGGATTTAGAAGCTTTCAAAGCACAATCCGCCTTTATTGTTTTAGAAAATGCTGACCCATCTACACCTCCAGGTGAAGAGACTATGAACGAGAAGGACTTCGATGATTACTTGAAGGAGTTGGCCACGCCTGATGTGCCCACACCTTTGAATCTGAAAAGGAAGACACCTGCTCCCAGTATGTCTGACCCCAAGAGACCTAAACTCATGGAAGGAAAGGAAAAGTCATAAATTGCTTTGAGAATATCTAAAGGAGAGGAAGATATCTTTGATGAAGAAGTTGTTAATAATGAGGAAATTCTGAGGAAAGTTAGTTCTATTGAAACTACTGTGGAAGAGATGTCTACAAACATCAAGGAAGAACTAAGGAGGATTCCAGAGCATATTGTGTCTAAAAGAATCAAGGAAGTATTACAAGAGATGAAAACCAAGTTATTTAAGAAGGCAAAAGAAGAAAAGCTACAGATTCAGGAGAAATTCAAGGAATCCATTGAAAACCTGGTCAGTATGCATCTTACGATGAAGAAAGAGTTACAACAGAAGGATGGCATGATTGGAGAACTGAAGAGCTCTCTGGAAAGAATTCTGGATGACAACAAGTTGATATAGGACTCAATTGATGGAATTAATAAGAATATGAGCTCCTTAGCTTCAAATTCAAATCATATTGAATCCCACCTATCTGCCAAGATGGATACCCTCCTAAGCTATTTTGTTGATGGCAAAAAGGGGGAAGATGTTGTATCCATGGAATTAAAGGAGAAATCTGGTAAGAAAGATGCTCTTGATATAACACTGTCAAATTTTCAGAATTTACAAGGAGACTTTAAGAAAGAACTAGATCAAGCCTTCAAGACTGGACTGAGTGATTTTGACAGACCAGTAGGTGGAGTTTCTTTGTTTGCTAAACCTGAGGATAAGTCACATGCCCAAGGACAATTTCACAAAGGCAGAATTATCAAGATTCCACAAAATAAAAAATTTGTTGGAAAATGGGAAGATAAGGTTAATCGGAGAAGGGAAGCAAGATTTCAAGAGGCTAGATAGCAAGAAAAGAAATTACAACCAGTCTCTGTGTTCACACAAAAACTGTTAGGAAATGTTCAAAGTCAAGATTTTGAGAATCCTACAGTTGCCAACCCTACAGATGCATTTTCTTCTGTGCCTGTAGACATGGTTTCAACAGTTGAGGTCAATCCTACAGCTGAGATGTTTGAAGAGTCTACAGACACATTTCCAGAGGAAGAAGACAATTTGGTAGAGAAGACCAAGATGCTTATGGAAGAGTTTAGAAAGATTGGTCCTTTCCATCCTTTGCTAAAAAAGCATGCCAGTTTAACTGATAGATTCAGACTGTTCAAGACCTTGAAAGGTAAAGGTACTCTGTATTCAGGTGATAATGCTAAGTTGCTGAGGAAGCTAGGAGGAGGAGTTCAGAAGAAGCAAGCTGCCAGAAGGAAGAAGATGCCCAAAAGTCTCTGTCCCCAAGATCTAAAGTAAGGAAAGAAGAAGAAGAAGCTGAGAGTGCAAGGATCGAGTTTGAGATGTTAAAGGCATATGAGGAAGAAGATTTGAAGAATGCTGCCCTTATAGCTCAAGGAATCATCCCACAAAGCCCTTAAAGGTATGACTCTGAAATGAAGGTGTAGATCCTAGCACAAAAGAAGGTAAATCAGCTGAAGTCTATGTTAGAATAGAAGGAATTGTAATTGATCAGTGATCATGTATTAATTTACAGTTGAATGCAATTCTCTCTATTTCCTAGACTTTGTTTGTCTCTTTCATGCAATTTAGTTTCTCAAATTATTTTGTTTGATTGGTTTTGCCATCATCAAAATAGGGGGAAATTGTTAGGATATTTTTATCCTAAGGATTTTTCTCATTTTAATTTTGATAATGTCAAAACATATATCTTTGTATTGTGGAAACTAACATTGCAGGTACAAAGAAAAATGAAGAATTTAATAGATGAAAGTCTACATCTGCAAACATTTGATACAGACCCTACAGCTAGTTGAAGACAAGTCTACATCTGAAGATTTGAAGACAAGTACACAGCCGAAGAGTCTACATCTGCAGAGTTAGAGACTACAAGCTGTAAATTTGAGATTAGTAGGACAAATTAAGTGTAGTACACATGGTACACTCACTCACTTAGTTTGAAAAGTCTCAGTGTTTACCAGAGCTAATTACTAGACAGTGGAAACAAGTGTTTCAGTGATTAATAGTTCTTTGAACAGTCATCACTAAAAGACAACTTGTACTACTTAAAGGAAGTTACTATATGACAAGAAGCTTTAATTAAGCAGAAGTCAAAGTTGGAGGTGAAAATATTTGAAATTCTCAATCCCTCCAACGGCTAGAGGACCCCTCAAGACTCCTATAAATAGGATAGGAGACCTCAGAGGATCAACAACAACAACCCCAAGCTCTCAAGCATACTTCACAATCTCTACAGCCTTCAAAGTCTACAACCCTTCAAATATAGAGTTTTTAGGACTTAGAAACTAGGAATATTGTCTTGTATTTTTTATTGTTGTTGTTCCTCACTATATACCCCTGTATTCTACCTTGTGTAGATTTTATTCTTAGTGAGCGTTTATTTCTGAGTGAGATAGAGAGAGTGTTCTGAGTGAATTTGTGTTTCATCCTAGACTAGACTGATCTGTGTGAGAACTCTAAGTCTTAGGGGGAACATCTTGTGACTGTGTGGTTTCTTAGTGAATTTGGCACTTGTGTGGTGTAACAGTGGATGTAGGAGGATTATAACACCTCTGAACCACTATAAATTCATCTTGTTCTTTATCTATTGTTCATTCATTTGATCTATCTTATGGCTTATTGCATCACTCATATTCTTTGTACTTTTTAAAGTTTGATTGGATTTAATTTTTTACTTCACACACTTTACTTATTTCCGCTGCACTAGGTGTTAAAATACTCCAAAGTATTACGACACCAACTTTGATAAGTGTTTGAATTAATTATACAAACTTTGCATTTCAAAAGTCTACAGCTGCAAACCCTTTCTTTTAACTCTACAGCAGCAGAGTTCAATCTGTATACTTTATTTGTTGCCAAAAAGTTTTAATAATCAAGGTCTATTCACCCATCCCCCCTCTAGACCTTGATACATCTTTGGGACCAGCATTAGTCCAGAGCTAATCACGGCACTGGGGTAATCGTCTCTGAATCAAGACCAAAACTATGAAAACATGTCTGATGTAGGCTCTGCCAGAGTTGACATACTACATCAGTTATAAAGAAAGAAATTACTTGTCAGAATAATAAGTTCTGCCCAGAGCTTGTAAAACTGAGCCACATAGCTTATGAAAATAATAATAGTCTAATGAAAGCCTGAATAAATTCTTACTACCTTGGGAATGATGCCCAATACTTTTGGAACGTATCTCTTCAGCCTATTTAGGCTCTGGAACTGGTAACAATGAACGAATAAAGGAATAAGTGTTAATCAGTCATGAGTTCTTTAAGAACAAGGGGCATTATCTTTTCCTCTACGTCATTTGAGCAATGGAAGAAGAATAAAATACAAATGTCATTTTTCCGTCTCTGGGTTAATGGCATAAATAACCCAGAGATATCAAGAATAATATGTACTACTTGATGTACTAATATCAGCCATATGGGACATTTGGCAGCACCACACAAGTCTATGGTCCTAGTTGTCCCCAAACCAATTAGGACAACATTAAGAGATTGACTTTTATGCCCCTCAGACACACAAATATAAATACCCTCTCCCTTCACCATTTCAAGGTATCTTCTTCTAACCTAAAATCACTCCTCTTGGCTACGTTTATCACTGTTTTTCTTCCATGACAATCTAATTGTCTTGAGCGTCGGAGGACCGACGTCGGAGCCCCCTCCGGCCCGGTTTTGTGTAGGTTCACGGCTAGAGCTTTCTGCTGCTGTTCGAGAGCCGATTTCACAGAAATCAGAGACGGGATGGAGTTTTCAAGTCTTCCATCCCCATTTTAACGAATCTTTGTTGATGTGCATCATTTTGCCTTCATCAACTAGTAAAAATAAATTCTAATATATAAATTTAATAGAATCACTCTATCAAAAAAATAAAAAACAAATAGATGATAACAATTACAAGCAAAAGTCCTATATCTGCTACTTCGCTTTCACGTAAGAAATTAAAAGTTTTTCACTTCGAGTTTTTGAACAATCTTCGGTTTCCCTCAAGAATTTATAATTCTTCAGACGTTCTTGAGAAAGCCCAATCATTAATTAACATGATTCGTTATCAAGGAAAAATGATATAAGCATTCTTTGTCTCATAGTTATATTTCAATCTTTATTCTGTGCACTTTTTACATAAGACCGACACTTATATCAAAGCAATATCAAAATTTCCTTCAGGGAGATAATTGAATTAAAGCTCCCACCTAATGGGCCGCTGAGTCACCATGATTTACTTTCTCCACCCAATCCTGTCGGGCCAGGGGGTGGGGGCCCTGGGGGTGAGGGCTTCGCCTATTGCTACAAAGATAATTGAATTAAAGGAGTTCTCGAAATATAAAATACAAAAAGAGTCTTCAATGAATTAAGAGTGGGATACAGATCTTTTGATATAGATAAATTCGCATTTAAAAAAATAATTCAAATATTGAACTGCGAAAGCGTACCATATTTCAAAACCAACGGGAATAGAGTAATCGTGTTGATAACATATTGTAAAATAAAGAATGCAGAAACACAGATTTGTTTATCCAGTTCGTCATGAATGACTACCACTACAAGAAAATTGACCTTTAGTGACAACAATCCTGTCATGACCTGTCATTATTGCGTCTCTACTTAAAAGTCTTTAATGACAGGAAACAACCCTTAATGACAGGATCCCGCCATTAAAGGTTGTATCCTGTCTTTAAAGACTTTTAACTCGAAAAACAATAGTAACAGAATTACTGTGACTTACATCTAGGGGCGTACCAAGCCAGGCGTCGCGCCCTCCGCCGTGCGCACGCCCTCCAGCCGCCGCCTCAATTCGGCCCTAATCGCGAGTTGCCGCCGCGGGCCTCGAAGACCGCTGCGGGCCTCAACGGCCAACACGGGCGTGCAACCGCGGTTCCCCCTGAGCTCCACCACCGAGCGCCCTTTCCTTGCCGCTGCTCAGCCACCACAGAGCGGCGGCCGATGGCCGCGCATCGCTGAGCAACGGCAGCCGTTAGGCCACGTTGCATCTCATCGACGCCGCAAAGTCACAGCGCTACCACCTATGGAGCTCCACCGCGGCACACCCTGCCAACCGCACAGAATCCGCCCAACCCTACTCCTCTTGGGCCAAATTCGGCCCAAATACGAATTGGGCCAACTGATAATAAAAAAAAATTATGATTTTGGGCCTGAAGCCCAGTTTTGAAGCTGGAATTAAACCTTTGGGCTTATTCTATTTATATTTTTGGGCCTGAAGCTCCAATTTCATAGGACAAAATTACTTTAATTAATTGGGCAATTAAATTTTATTATTCACTTAGGCTTCATATACTTTTTAATAATATTTTTGGTGCCCTCAAATTATTTTATCAAGTCTTTTGAAAAATACTTGAAAAATTAAAAGGTAATAATTATTGCATATTAATTAAGCCCAAAAATTTTTGGAATTAATTTTAATATTAGTTCTCGATAAATTTATTATTTTGTATTCTTAATTGATATATGTCCATGCTTTCATGATTTAATTATCTTGCATGCATTATTATTTTTCACATAGTCTCCTTTTTGTAGTCCGCATATATTGCCCGGGTAGGCGGCGCCCGGTACTTGTCGGACCATAAATTATATTTTGGGTAGACGGCGCCCAATTTTTGTTTCTATGTGCTCTAGAATAATCAAATAAATCCTTATTTCTCCGTTGTCAAAATTTGGTCACATTTCTTACCATGTCACTTTAAAAATTGTAGTGTATAATGACTGATATTAGCAAAAGAGAATTCGCTGAGCTTGCTCTTGATGGTAGTAACTACCTGACATGGGTGCTAGATGTTGAGATCCATCTAGCCTCAACTAATTTAAGCGGTGGTATTGTCGATTATTCAAAATCAACTGACGCCCAGAAGGTGAAAGCTCTGATTTTTCTCAGGACCTGAAAAATGAATATTTCACTGAGAGAGACCCCGGAACGTTGTGGAAGTCTCTGAAGGACCATTTCCAACAACAAAACAATATACTCCTCCCTCAGGCTCAATACGATTGTTTGAACCTCCGTTTTCAGGACTTTAAATCTGTGATGGAGTACAACTCAGCCCTACATCGTATTGTATCTCAGTTAAAGCTATGCAAGCAAACTATAATTGAGGCCGAGTTGATCCAGAAGACTCTATAAACTTTTCACGCTAGCAACCTTGTATTCAGCAGCAGTGCAGTGCTAAGAACTACACTGTACACTCTGAGCTAATTTCTGCACTTCTAGTGGCAAAAAAACACAACCAACTCCTTATGCAAAATTATAACTCGAGACCGGTTGGCTCACAAGCAGTGCCCGAAGCAATGCTATAACTCAAGGTAGTACAAGTGGTCGCAAGCATGGAAGGGGGAGAGGAAGTAAACAAACTTGTAGCAAAGGCCGAGGTCGTAGTAAATCCGGTGGTCCAGGTACCTCGAATGACAATCAAGCTCATGCTCGTGGAAAGACTGCATCTAACACGAATCCCGCTCCTAATAAATCTGGCACTCAAGATAACGTTGAGCAGTCCTGTTATAGATGCGGATGCAAAGGCCATTGGCCTCGCACATGTCGCACTCCCAAGCACTTGGTTGAGGCTTATCAAAAGCAGCAGAAGGACGACAAGGGAAAGGCTCCTAAAGTCGAATCTCACCATTCCAGCCTGCCTGAAGCAGACTTTGACCATGACAACGATGATCCCTTGGGCATAGAGCTCAAAGACTTTGGAGACAATGAGTGATTTGTGTATTTGATTATTTTAGTACTTTGTTTTTTTTTTTGTTAAAACAATTTATATTTTGGATCCTGTCTTTTGGATATTTTATGGATGATATGATATTTATGATTTAGCTTTGATATGTTTACCTTAATGCTATCCGTTAAATTTATTTGGATATTGCTATTCTTATACATGGCTTGTAAACATATCAGCTATTAGGTTTGGACTTTTTCCTCTGGCATGATGGATTCAAATTGTAATTTATGTTTGGTAGATAGCGCCACCACACATACAATCTTAAGAGATAGGAAGTATTTTCATAACTTGGTAGAACGTAAGGAGAGTGTAACTACGATAGCCAATGATAATATTTTGATAGTGGGCTCCGGAAGAGCTTCCATTGTCCTTCCCATGAGTACCGAACTCATAATTGATAATGCTTTATTGTTTCCACAATCTAAGCGTACCCTGCTCAGTTTTAAAGATATAAGATCTAATGGCTATCACATTGAAACTGAAACTGAGAATAATAACGAATACTTTTTGATGACTATTACTCGAGGTAGTCGTAAACAAGTTATAGAAAAACTTCCCCCCTTCTCTACCGGATGTACTATTCCTAGATCCGGCCGTCTAATCTCCATCTAGCTATGAGTATGAAATTTCATGATCTGAACTTCTTTAAATTATGGCATCAGCGGTTAGGTCATCAGGGACAAACTATGATACGTAGGATTCTATCTAATTCCATTGGACATAATATTTCGAATAATAGAACCCCTCCTGTTGATGAATTTATATGCGATGCATGTTCTAAGGGTAAATTGATAGTGCGCCCGTCGCGCACCAAGGTGGGACTAGAGTCTCCGATTTTCCTTGAACGGATTCAGGGAGACATTTGTGGACCGATTCACCCAGCATCAGGACCATTTCGGTATTTCATAGTCCTAATTGATGGCTCCACTAGGTGGACATATGTCTGTTTGTTGTCTACCCGCAATCAAGCTTTTTCAAAGCTCATTGCGAAAACTATCGAGCTTTGAGATCAGTTCCCAGATTATCCAATAAAATCTATTCAAATGGATAATGCTGCTGAGGTTACTTCAAAAGCCTTTACAGATTACTGTATGGCTCTGGGAATTAAAGTGGAGCATTCGGTCCCCTACGTCCATACCTAAAATGGTCTTGCTGAAGCGCTAATAAAACGTATCAAACTTATCACTAGACCATTACTCATGAACTCTAAATTTCCCACTTCATGCTGGGGGCATGCAGTCCTACATGCATCACACCTGATACAAATCCGTCCAACTGCATATAATGATCATTCCCCCCTACAGTTAGTGCGTGGGAAAGAACCAAGCATTTCCCATCTGCGTATTTTTGGATGTGCGGTATATGTTCCGATAACAATACCAAAATGGACCTCTATGGGCCCGCAAAGGAAGCTAGGTATTTACGTTCGATTTGACTCTCCATCCATCGTGAAATACCTAGAACCTTTGTCCGGGGATCAATTAACGGCCCGGTTCACTGACTGCACGTTCGATGAAGATCACTTCCCGGTAATAGGGGGAGATCCGAATTCAAAATTAAATGAATGTCGGGAGCTTACGTGGAACGTAAGTAATCTTTAGTATCTAGATCCACGCACTAGTCAATATGAACTAGAAGTTCAGAAGATCATTGACTTGCAAAATTTAGCAAACAATCTATCAGACGCGTTCACTGACCATAGAGGCGTAACTCAATCGCATATATCAGCAGTAAATGCACCCTAAAGGGTTGAGGTCCCAAAAAAATCAAGTATACATGCCCCCACATGCTAGAAGCGTAAGGACCTACAACCAATACAAACACACCTAAAAGAAAGGCTAGCAAATATGGTCAGCCGAACGTTAAATCTGTAGAAGAGATTCGTCTAGAAAACTTAAAGTCTCTAGAAGAGACTCGTCCAGAAGACGAGCGTCCTAGTAATGAAGCACGTGCACAATATATTCAAAGCACTAGGACCGCGGAACGACCAGACCTAGATACACTGGAAAATGAAGAAGGTCTGGTTGACATAAATGTTGAAGTCTCTATGAGTTTCATAGATACGAGAAAAACATATAATAGACATATTACAGTCGTCGACGATACATTTGCAGCGACAATTTCTCTTTCCGTTATAAATAACGATCTAGATCCAGAACCCAAAACTATCGTTGAGTGCTGAAAGCGCTCCGATTGGGTAAAATGGAAAGAGGCAATTGAAGCAGAGCTCGCATCGCTAAATAAAAGAAAAGTATTTGGCTCTATCGTTCGTACACCCGCGCGCGCTATCCCTGTAGGATATAAATGGGTTTTTGTACGAAAACGAAATGAGAATAATACTGTGGAGAGATACAAAGCGAGGCTGGTAGCTCAAGGGTTTTTGCAGAGACCCAATATTGATTTCGATCAAACATATTCTCCCGTAATGGACGCAATAACGTTCCGCTACTTAATGTCTTTGACAGTTAAATTGAATCTCTAGATGAGATTAATGGACGTAGTAACCGCATATTTATACGGATCACTAGAAGCCGACATCATGGATTTGAGATTCCCCAGATGAGAAATGGTGAAAATCGCAGTATGTATAGTATAAAACTGCAGAAGTCGTTGTACGGCCTAAAGCAATCAGGCCTCATGTAGTACAACCGACTTAGTGAATTCCTCCAGAAGAAGGCATACATGATTGATATAGCTTTCCTATGCGTATTCACGAAGAAATAGGTAGTTTTTGCATCATACCCATATATGTTGATGATCTAAACATAATCGGAACATGCAAAGAGATTGAAAGTCAGTTCAATCTTGAAAGCTGAATTTGAAATAAAAGTCTTGGGTAAAACCAAGTATTGCCTCGGCCTACAGATTGAGCACCTCCCAGAAGGAATTCTTATAAATCAGTCAACCTACGTGAAGAAGGTATTGGAGAGATTTCATATGGATAAATCTCATCCACTAAGCACACCTATGGTTGTCCGATCTCTCGAAGTGGATAAGGACCCATTTGGACCAAGAGAAGATACAGAAGAAATTCTGGGGCCAGAAGTTCCTTATCTTAGCGCTGTTGGAGCATTAGTCTATCTCGCAAATTGCACTAGACCGGACATTGCATTTACAGTTAATTTCCTTGTGAGATATAGCGCTTCTCCTACAAGGAGACATTGGAATGGTGTTAAGCATGTTCTACGGTATCTCCAAGGGTCTCAAGATCTTGGACTATTTTACCGAAGGAACCAAGACAAAACCTTGGTAGGTTATGCGGATGCTGGCTATTTGTCTGATCCCCACATTGCCATATACCAGACTGGTTATGTTTTTCTCCGTGGTGGTACCGCGATCTCATGGAGATCGGTTAAGCAAACTATGGTCACCACATCTTCAAACCACTCAGAGATAATAGCTTTGTTTGAAGCCGCAAGAGAATGTGTTTGGTTGAAATCCTTGGTAAAACACATTGGTGACTCGTGTGGTATCGCTAAAGGCGATACGTCCCCCATTGTTATATTCGAAGACAATGCAGCTTGCATCGCACAAATGAGTAATGGGTACATCAAAGGAAACTCGACGAAACATATTTCACCTAAGTTTTTCTACCCATACGAACTCCAGAAGAGTGGCGTGATTACCATTCAAAAGGTGCAATCTAGTGACAATCTAGCAGATCTGTTCACTAAGTCCTTACCTACATCTACTTTTGAGAAGTATGTTCATGGTATTGAGATGCAAAAGCTCAAAGGGTTGTTGTCTTCAGGGGGAGAGGTAACCCCGAAATAAATCCAGAAGATTTGATCCGAAAGATCAATAAAATTACATTCCTCCCTAACTAAATATTTGGTCGCTACCTAGCACGTGGAGTTTTTATGACAAGACATATATGTTATGTCGTAATGTCCAAGGGGGAGTGTTATAAATCTAGCAGATTTTATTCCAAATCTAGAAGATTTGATGCGGACATTACTAATGGACTTATAACCTAAACGGACTTTAGGTTTAGACTACGTATTTTCTATTATAAATAGATCAGTACTCAGAATTGTATACACGCATACACACACATATTAGTGAAACTCCTGGCTTGGTACGCCCCCAGACGTAGTCGTTATCGACGAACTGAGTGAACAAATCCGTGTCTCTATTTTATGCTCTCGATTTACAACAATACTAATGATGGGGATGTAACCCTAAAAACCCATTAGACATTTCGACCTATCAAGTATCTTGTCCTACAAGTAATGTCCATAATTATAATATATTTACAACAGAAGGAACAAATGATATGATTTTTAAAATGACTAAACATAGAGTGAAAATAGTTTATACATAAATTATTGAAGGGTATTAGTTATTTTAATTGAAATATATTAATTATTTTTATTAAAGAATATTAGTTGTTTTCATTGAAAAGTCTTAATTTATTTTTAATAAACAATTAATATTCTTTAGTAAAAATAATTAATATTTAATTCGTTTTCTCGCTTTTTGTTCTTATTTCTACTTTGTATGTGGATTTTTAAGTACCTTTGTACTCAAACTTAGTGAAAATATATAAAATGTTTCTTATAAAAAACTGAAAAGGCTATACTGGAGAACAATGTAAAGTAAAAAAAAAAAAAAGTTTTCAGATCGGCCACTGACAGAAGAAATATCCCCTCTGTCCACAGTTCTAATTTTTCATTTGATTTTTCTTGATTTTTAATGTGAAACTTAATTTATAATATTTAAATAGATAAAATATTTTTTTGATGATGGGTATTGTTCAATTTAAGTATATATGACAAAATGAAAATAATTTTCTATGTAATTATTAATGGGATGAGATATAATTTAAAAGTATATGAAGGAGAGTTGAATAATGAAATGAAAAAATAAATTTGAGACAAGCACCATTTAAGGGATGCTTCTTTGGAATTTTTAAATGAAAATTGAAATATTTTTTCTCACCGTTCTCTGGTTTGGTGAATAATTTATTATTTCCATAATAATTTACATCACTAACATTATGGTCTAATTTTTTTATAAACAGATAAAAAATAAGTTGGTTGTGAGATTATCACACATGAGAATGATTAAGAAGGATGATAGTAAACGGAGAGAAGAAAACAAGTGGAGTTCAAAATGTTGATCTTATTAAAACCACACACATATTCAAATTAATAAATAACAGCTGAACGTCGGATTTCAAATAATAATAATTGAACAGGCTCACTCGGAATTATGAACTTGAAAATAGGTACTCAACATGCAGACCTCAAATCATACAATTATGAAGAGATCCTCACAATTTTTATTTCAATTTTTTTACCAATTAATTAAAAGGAAAAATAAATAATATATTTATCCCATATAATAGTACTATCTAATGCTAATGTTAGAAATTGTTCCTAACTTATAAAATATCAACAAGTTTGAGAGAGGACATTTATTCAAACTAAGCACGTGACGCAAACACTGACAATGTCCTAAATGTTGATTTTTTATTTCCATTTATTCAAAGAGGGGCATTAAATTGTATTTAAAGTTGTGTGATTGTATTGACTTTGATAATCAACATGGTTTGAGTGTACTGTCACGTGTAGATACCAACGTAAAATTCGTTTACTTTGTTTAAATTTTACAATACACTCTACTATCTATTCAATCAAATAAAATACTACTATGTTAGTTAATTAAACTTTGTAGATAAAAGTATATATGATGATTAATTAATTAATCCCATATGTAGGTACGTACAATTCTAATTGTCAACGCATTTTTCTTAATAGATTTTCAACACGGATATGAACTTTAGTTCTCCCTTCATCCCCTAAAATCTCCACTTCTTTATTTTAATGTCACACATTATTTTTTGTACCTCTAAAATAGAAATAAAACACCTTCACAATACTAACTCTATTTTTCAGGCCAACTAAATCAATAATTTATGTATTTATTTTTTATAAAAGGTGTGCACAGATCTTCTAATGGAGTATTTCATAGTACACTCCTAGTTTGACTCGCTAGTTAAAATGTTCAAATTTGTTAATTTCAATTCAATTTGCTAATTAAACGATTTTTTTGTAATTTTTAATGTAAAGGATTTGCATTTCTTTCAAATTCATCTCTAAAATCAATAAAATGTATTGTGTTCTTTTATGGAGAAAGTCAAAATATTTTTTAAAATATATCATAGTTAGATACCAATTATTTTCTTAACATGTGTGCATTCATATAAAATGACATATATTTTAAATACAAGAGAGTATTATTTGTGTTACTTTCCCGTCCCACAAAGTAGTCCACATTTTTTATTTGCTTTGTCCTAAATTAGAGTAGTCATTATCCTTAGTAAAACGCTGTAAAATTAGTTTTTCTTTTCTTTTTCTTTGAAGGTTAACAGACTACTTTCATCATTCACAAGAATTACAAATGGAATTGATGTTAGAGAAAATGGTCGGTGGTATTAATTTATAATTAATTGGTATTAAAGTTTATTTGAAATTTTAATAGTTGACCAATTAATTTTGGGTGTTGAAATTAATTTCTCGGAAATTAATTGTTACAAGTGCGTTCTACTCGCGGAGTAGATGAGAATTGTGTATTCATACTCGCAAAACCGATTTTCGGTGAGTGAGAAATTGAATCGGAAGTCGAATGGTTCAACACCTAATTATGGGAGTAATGAAGGAATTAAATAAGTCATTTAATTCTTCATCCTACATTGAACTTTTAGAATACTAATGTACATGATATTAGTATGGGAACAATGGAGTATAATAAATTATGGTTGATTACTAGACAACAAAGTTGTCACACGTGCGCGCGACCCGAGCTGCGACGCGCCCGCTCCCTCGGACTTGGTCTTGGCAATTGGACTTTAGGTGGACTTTGGGCCTTGGGCTCAGCGGGTATCTAATTTTTTGGAGAACGAAAATGAGGATATCCGGTCCACAAAGCTCGGTTCGATTCAGTCTTGACCACCAACGAAAATGCATCCGCATTAAATGCTCACGCATTTTTTCCTTCTGCATTGAGTTGAGGTGCGCCAATAAATAGCATCCTCATGCATTCCGTCTGACCACACTCAGAAAACTTATCTTCTCCCTCAGTCTCTCTGCATATAGATTCTTAAGAGCCAGTCTAGTTCAAAGCACTCGTTTTGTTCGCCGGAGCTCCAAGACCTGTGGTGCTACACTCTTGGAGACGATAGTGACGTTTTACCTTTGGGGACAAATTTCCAAGACTGAAGAGCACTACCGGGGAAATTTTGTCTTGCGGGAAGAGGCCTTCCTCGACTCGTCACTCGCTACTGTCTTTTCTTTTCATATTTTGTAACAGTTCATCGAGTTGTAATTTCTTTTATTTTTCTTTTAATGAATTCTTATTTCCTCAGTCACTTTTTTTTTTCACTTACAATCGCAAGACAAAAACTTTGTTTTTCAAAAATGACTGACGGAAATAACAATTCGGATTCTGCTAACCAGGGAAACACTGTTGTTCCTTCTGGTACTCCCACTCCCCAGGGCACCACTACCCCAGTTTCCCCTGTAACTGTCCATATTGGGCAGACCTCTAATTCCTCTGTGGTGAGCCCTTTCCCGTTTGATAACTCGGGACCTTTTATGGTCCAAAGTGAGAGACCCGAAAAATTTTTGGGTAAGAACTTCAAGAGGTGGCAACAATGTATGTTGTTCTTTCTGACCACCTTGAGGTTGGCGAGGTTCCTGACTGAGGACCCGCCTGCGGTCGTTGAGAACGATGCGCAGAATGAGAAAGTTCGTGCCCGCTGGTGGGAACACGACTTCTATGCTCGGAATTACATTTTGAGTGGTCTGGCAGATGCTCTGTATAGTGTCTACCAGAAGTGCGAAACGGCCAAGAAAATGTGGAATTCCTTGGAGGCCAAATATGTGGCCGAGGATGCCGGTACTAAAAAGTACTTGGTTGGGAAGTTCTTGAACTTCAAGATGGTGGACTCGAAGTCTATCGTCGAACAAGTTCAAGAGTTTCAGTTGATTCTGCACGACATTGCTGCAGAAGGGATGATACTGCCAGATGCTTTCCAAGCCGCTGCAGTAATTGAGAAGGAGTTTCAGGGCCATTTGAAGCTGAAGAAAAAATGTATGACCTTGCAAGAGGTCATAGGCAAACTTCAAATTCGCGAGGGTGGACTGGAGAGGAACAAGGGTCAGGAAGAGGTCAAAGCTAATTTGATGGAGTCAAAGAAGCGCAAGATGCAAAATTCTGACAAAGGTAAACAACCAGTTGTAACTCGACCCAAATTTACTGGTGACTGTTACAACTGTGGAAAGCCAAACCACATTGCAAGATTCTGCAAGGCCCCGAAGAAAGATGTCAAAGACAAAGGCAAGGGCAAGCAGCCCATTGCGAACGTGGTTGAAGGGAAGTTCACTGAAGAGGACCTGGCTGCAGTGACCACTGAAGTGAACCTCGTGGGCAACCCAAAGGAGTGGTTCATTGATACGGGGCTACCTGTCATGTCTGTTCTGACAGGAACACTTTCTCGACCTATGAGCCAGCCAATGGGAGAAAGCTGCACATGGGGAATCAAACCACGTCTGAGGTGGTTGGGGTTGGCAACGTTGTTCTAAAGCTGGCCAATGAAAAGAACATCACACTGAGAGATGTCTTGCATGTCCCGGACATTCGCACGAACCTCATCTCCGACTCTATACTAGTGAAGAATAATTTCAAACTTGTATTTGAGTCTAATATGGTTGTTCTTAGCAAATTCCCAGTGTATCTAGGTCGTGGATATGTCCACGATGGTCTGTTTAAGATGAGTGTCATTGTTGTACACCCTAAGGGAAAATCTGTTATGAATAAAGAAGCTTCTACTTCCTCTTATATTGTTGAGTTTTCAGATTTATGGCACTGCAGATTGGGACATGTAAATGTTAAATCGATAAAACGGCTAGTAAGTTTAAATTTACTAGATATACAGAATGTCAATTTAAATAACATATGTGAAATTTGTGTAGAAGCTAAAATGAAAAAGTTGCTTTTTCCATCGGTCGAAAGGAACTCAGAACCTCTAGAATTAATTCACACTGATGTGTGTGACTTAAAATTCGTACAAACTAGAGGTGGGAAGAAGTACTTCATCACTTTCATAGATGATAGTACGAGGTTTTGCCATGTTTACCTTTTGCACAGTAAGGATGAAGCATTAGACGCTTTTAAACTGTACAAAAGTGAAGTGGAAAATCAGTTGAATAGACGAATCATAAAGGTTCGTAGTGATAGAGGAGGATAGTATGTAGCACTGTTTGAGAAGATATGTTCCGAATCCGGAATCATACATCAAACTACTGCTCCTTACTCGCCTCAATCTAATGGTGTTGTGGAACGAAAGAACCGAACACTCAAAGAGATGATGAAGGCTATGCTTATTAGCTCTGGTTTACCGCAAAACTTGTGGGGGTCAGGAAGCCATTCTATCGGCTAACCACATTCTGAATAAAATTCCACATAAGAGTAAGGATGCAACTCCTTATGAATTGTGGAAGGGGCGAAAATCGTCGTATAAATACCTCAAAGTGTGGGGGTATTTAGCAAAGGTTGAAGTGCATCTACCTAAACAAGTTAAAATCGGCCCTAAAATAGTCGATTGCATATTTGTAGGGTATGCACTGAACAGTAGTGCCTATCGGTTTCTGATTCACAAATCAGAAGTTCCCGATATGACAGAAGATACTTATATAGAGTCGAGAAACACTGTGTTTTTCAAAAACATCTTTCCTTACAAGACCAAGGAAGATGAGATATCAACCAAAAGACCTCGAAATAAGGAGGTTGATGAGGATGTTGGTCCGTCTACTCAAGATAGTGGCGAATTACGACGCAGCAAGAGAGCTAAGATAGTTAAAACCTTTGGTCCCGATTTCATCACTTACGTGTTGGAAGAGGAACCTAGGATTATCAAAGACGCTCTATCTAGACCAGATGATCCGCTCTGGCAAGAGGCGATTAACAGTGAAATCGACTCTATCATGCAAAACCACACGTGGGAGTTGGTTGATCTCCCACAAGGTTGCAAGCCCTTAGGATGCAAATGGATCCTTAAAAGAAAGTACAAAGCAGATGGGTCAGTTGACAAGTACAAAGCCCGCTTAGTTGCTAAAGGGTTCAAACAAATTGAAGGGTACGATTTCTTTGATACCTATTCACCAATAACGAGGATTACCTCCATCAGGGTGTTAATAGCGATTGCTGCTTTGCACAATCTCAAAATTCACCAAATGGATGTTAAAACTGCATTTCTCAATGGTGAAATGGATACAAACATCTATATGGATCAACCAGAGGGGTTTGTAGCACCTAGAAATGAGAAGAAGGTGTGCAAACTAGTGACGTCGTTGTATGGGCTTAAGCAAGCTCCAAAACAATGGCATTTGAAATTTGATAGCACCATGTTATTAAATGACTTTCGTATTAATGAGTGTGACAAATGTGTGTATATGAAAAGTACACCGAAAGGATTTGTCATTTTGTGTATATACGTTGATGACATGCTCATTATGAGTAATGATCATAATTTACTCATTAGTACGAAATGCATGTTGAGTCGAAACTTTGACATGAAAGATTTGGGTGTTGCTGACGTGATTCTAGGAATCAAGATCGGTAGGACATCAAATGGCATATCTTTAACACAATCTCACTATGTAGAGAAAGTGTTAAAGAAGTTCAATGCTTTTGATGATCCACCTGCAAAGTCCCCATTGGACTTGAGTGTGCATTTGAGCAAAAATAGAGGTAGTCTTGTAGCTCAACAAGAATATGCTAGAGTTATCGGTAGCATAATGTACATTTCGAATTGTACGCGTCCAGATATAGCATGTGCGGTAAATAAACTTAGTAGATTCACAAGCAATCCAAACAATGAGCATTGGAATGTACTCAGGAGAGTCTTGAGATACTTAAAGTATACTCTCGACTTTGGGCTACAGTACACTAGGTATCCGGCTGTACTTGAAGGGTACTGCGATGCTAATTGGATCTCAGACACTAAAGAGTCATTCTCCACTAGTGGACATGTATTCACTATAGGAGGAGCGGTTGTATCCAGATCGACTAAGCAGACATGCATAGCCCGATCCACCATGAAATCAGAATTCATAGCTTTGGACATAGCTGGTGAAGAAGCAGAATGGCTTCGAAATTTCCTCGAGGATATTCCATGTTGGGATAAACTCGTACCTAC
Source organism: Ballota nigra (assembly GCA_947034835.1). Taxonomy (NCBI): domain Eukaryota; kingdom Viridiplantae; phylum Streptophyta; class Magnoliopsida; order Lamiales; family Lamiaceae; genus Ballota; species Ballota nigra. Next base: position 125,293,204 of record OX344723.1, read on the forward strand.
TATAATGGTACATTGTGACTGTCAAGCCGCAATTGGTAGGGCTCTAAGTGACATGTATAACGGAAAGTCTAGACACATTCGTCGTAGACATAACTCCGTGAGACAATTGATCTCAAGTGGTGTGATGTCCATAGACTATGTGAGGTCTAAGGACAATCTAGCGGATCCGTTAACTAAGAGCATAAATCGAGATCAGTTGTCTAAACTGTCAGAAGGAATGGGTCTAAAATCCACAAAGTAAACCGAAGCAGTGGTAATCCAACCAACTTGACTGGAGATCCCAAGATCTTGGTTCAACGGGAAAACTAAGCTGTGGAAGTTAGAGGATGCACTTGGTAACCCGACCATTCCTTAGAGGACAGTACACCAAGTGTGAACCCGTATGTGGTACAGGCTAAGACTATATGACTTTTAATGAATCCCAAGTCCACGTGGGGGGCGAAGTATTGCGGGATACTCAAGAGGAGTTCACCTATGTAAGTGTGAGGTGAGAGGCCACCTCAAATATCAGTGGATATTAAACACTTATAAATCCAAAGGGTGTCCATGGCCGAAACGAACAAAAACGTGAGAACAAGAAATGAGTGTAGAGATGTTATTGTGTCAGTATTACTGTCTAAGTGCACACCAAGACGGAATGGTTCAAGGCAATGTGTCCACCAGGCTGCCGGTATACTCGGTAATACTTGACTATGGAAGGTTCAATGCCCCAACTACCTATCCAGATGCAATAACGTTTTGTGTTTGAACTGGACTGTGAGTCTGCATATCTATAGGTTCAATTTCCACTCATGTGGGGGATATTGTTAGAGAAAATGGTTGGTGGTATTAATTTATAATTAATTAGTATTAAAGTTTATTTGAGACTTTAATAGTTGACCAATTAATTTTGGGTGTTGAAATTAATTTCTCGGAAATTAATTATTACAGGTGCGTTCTACTCGTGGAGTAGATGAGAATGGTGTATTCATACTCGCAAAACCGATTTTCGGTGAGTGAGAAATTGAATCGAAAGTCGAATGGTTCAACACCTAATTATGGGAGAAATGAAGGAATTAAATAAGTCATTTAATTCTTCATCCCACATTGAATTTTTAGAATACTAATATATATGATATTAGTATGGGAACAATGGAGTATAATAAATTATGGTTGATTACTAGTCAACAAAGTTGCCACACGAGCGCGCGCTCCGAGCCGCGCCGCGCCCGTGCCCTTGGACTTGGTCTTGGTTCTTGGCAATTGGACTTTGGGCCTTGGACCCAGCGGGTATCTAATTTTTTGGAGAACGAAAATGAGGATATCCGTGCGCCTATAAATTCCGTCTGGCCACACTCAGAAAACTTCACTTCTCCCTCAGTCTCTCTGCATATAGAGTCTTAAGAGCCAGTCCAGTTCAAAGCGCTCGTTTTGTTCGCCGGAGCTCCAAGACCTGTGGTGCTACACTCTTCGAGACGAAAGTGACGTTTTACCTTTGGGGACAAATTTTCAAGACCGAAGAGCACTACCGGGGAAATTTTATCTTGCGGGAAGAGGCCTTCCTCGAATCGTCACTCGCTGCTGACTTTTCTATTCATATTTTATAACAGTTCATCGAGTTGTAATTTCTTTTATTTTTCTTTTACTAAATTATTATTTCTTCAGTCACTTTTTTTTTTCACTTACAATTGAGTAGGTTATCCAAAAAAATTTGTGGCTCAACTAATTAATGAGAACTCGTAAAAGAACCAAAAATCCTAGCAAAAGAATGTGTCATCTCATTGGCATTACGCCAGTCGTACCTTCCAGTCTCTCCAGGAAGTTTAAATCCTTAAACCCGCTCCAACTGTTCTCTCTACCATATTACAATTATCCAGTTCTTGAAACCATTTGTTCTCGAATATAAAGTGATGCACTTTCTTTAAAACTATTGAAGGTTTCGTATCCACCATGATGGGGTTATGGCCGGAATCTGCGGCAACTAAGTTCAAGAGTTTAAGAAATAGAATTTTGGCAAACCACAAAGGATTACCCATGCTTCTATCAAGTCTCTCCTCTACTAACTCGTGTGAATTTCCCCCCTTTGCAGGTAAATTTATGACTTTCAAAAGGTAAGTCACTATGATTACGGTTAAAATATCATTGTGGAATCCTTGAAATAGTCATTTTGAGTTTGACACTCTTCCTCTCTTGTCATCAAAGAACAACAAGTCATTAAAGTCCCTTATATAGAGCCAAGGGAGTTTGCTTTCACTAGCTAATTGACGTAATATGGCCTAAGGTTGCCTCTTTTTATCCCTCTCCAAAAAACTATAATACACAATTATTCGCCAAATACTAACATCCTTGGTAATTCTGAGGTCAATATGGTTCCTGTTGATGTTAGGTCAATACTGTCCAGAATTTCAAAACATTTTCCGCAACATCAGAATTTGCCCTTTCTTTTAACACTAACTCCGAATGTTTCAATGTTGTCTTTAATGCCTAAACATGCAGGATGATGACGTGGAAGTTACCAAGTCAAGCGGGTGCAGTTTTAGAGTGAGAAGATTAAAGATAAGCATAGGCGGTTTTGCAAGTTCATGAGCTTAGTGGTAGACGGTTTTGGATCATAGGAAACCATGATTTCCAAGTGTTCACATCCAAGTTTCGAAGTCTATAAATACTATACGCACATGACACATTCACATGAGGAAATCGAAACTCCTATTTACCTATAGCAAGTGTAGTAGCTTCAATTCTCTTCATTGTAATTCTAAGAGTGTTTTAGTTAGGCCTATAAGTAGGTTGTTTTACACGATTAAAATTCTTGGCTTTTGGTTGTATATCTAGGATATACGACCTTGTCGTAAAATCTTACAGTAGGATTTTACTTTGTCTTTGTATCACTACTTAGTTATAGTGAAGTTTTGCCATGAGGCATCATAGATTATTTTATAATCTATGAAAAAGTTTTGACATCCCGTTTGCAATTTTGTTTTTCAAGTCTTCCGCTGTATATGTTGTCTTTTATGTTTCAACACTTTCGACAACATTATGAAAAAATACCCTTGCACACCCTTTAATTGTGATGAGACTGCTGCCATTAAAGTATATGTGAGGAGGAAGAAGTTAGGCGAGGCACGGGAGCGGGAGTGATCGAGATTTTCTTTTATTTGCTCTTTCAATTATTGATTTGATTAGATTTGATATTCTGCTGATTTTGTCTTCCTTATTTACGTGATTTCTTTTCCTTAGTAATTCTGGCCCATGGGCTTTAGGTTTTGATTTAAATATTTGTGAACCTACGTTTTGAGGATTAGGCAGAAAGTTATTTGTGAGATACTCACTTTTACAGCGTAATTGCTGATTGCTAGGGCAATCCAAGGTTAATCCTTTGGGTTTCTAGAATTCCTCAATTGAGGTTTCATCATTTGGCCTCAGAGCAAGGTCGATTTCCACGTTTTCCGCAACATGGTGTCTAACAAACAGAGGTTTGTAAAACTGGAAACATCCATGGCAGAGCTGAGTAAAGCGGTGCGCGCCCTGTCCGCTCTGCGCGGGAATCACTCCAGCGAAGGCTCCGATGGAGAATCACGTCGGGATAGACATCCTCATGATCGGTGACAGACGCCAAGCATCATTAGCGCTGATCAGGGATACCGCCGTTTTCAACGCAAGAAGCAGTGAGAGACTTCGCGCCAAGGCGCGAGAGGGAAAGAGGGTCACGGAGGACGACACTCCAACTGCCATAACGGCCACGACGGCGAAAGAAATCGAGGCAAAGCCCCACTTCAGGACATCCATGAGAACCCGTTCGCGAGGCAACCGAATCCGTTTCATCGTGACGGATCAAAATCGGACGAGATGGGAGAGAACGAGGATATGACAGAATCAGAGGCAGAATCGCAAGAATCGGTCTTTAGCTGCCGCTCGGAAAAGCCTCGTGACCATCGACCACGGGGGCTCAAGATGGATTTCCCGAAATTCACCGGAGAGGATCCCACTAACTGGGCAGACAAAGCTGAACAATACTTTGAACTGAAAGAGGTTCGGAACAAAGATTGCGTACCCATCGCCACCTACTACTTGGAAGGTGATGCACGCCAATGGTGGCACTGGTTCGAGCAGAATCATGATGGTGATTAAGTCAATTGGGAAGAGTTTAAGGAAGGCCTCCTGTCACGGTTCGGGAACCATCAGTACGAAGACGAGAATGAGGCGTTGAGCAAAGTGCGCCAAACTGGAAATTTTCGAGATTACTTGCGAGAGTTTGAGCGACTAGCCAACCGTGTCCCCGATTGGCCGCAAAATGCCTTATTAGGTACTTTTATTGCCGGGCTTAAGCCGGAATTGGCAGGGGAAGTGAAGATGTGGCGTCCGCGTACCCTCCGCGAAGCCATCGATTTAACGACTCGAAAGGATGAACACATTAAATCAATGCGTAACAGCAACTCCACGAGCAAAGGGACATTTACTCCATATAATAGGAATGCAGGAGCGAAACCATGGGTTTCTGGAAATCTGCCTAAGTCGAGCACGCTTCCACCGAGCGCGACTTCGAACATTGCTGGTTCAAACACTACGGTTAAGAACAGGGTACAACTATCCAGCGACGAAATTAATCGTCGACATCAAGCAGGATTGTGCTTCACTTGTAATGAGAAGTACTCCTGGAATCATGTGTGTCCAAATGCAAGGTTAATGAGCATCACGGTGGAGGATCCTGTTGCAGAAATTGATACCACACCGGTGTACGACGAATGTGTGGGCGACGAGAACGCGGAAGAGGCGAAGGTGGAGTTAAACCAATTAAGTGCGCATGGCCTCGAATCCACGCTAAATATAGCGGATGCAAATGGGCACGTGGAACTACTCCAATTTCGGGGTAATATCGGACCCCTGCCAATAACGATCATGATTGATAGTGGGGCCACAAAGAACTTCATTGCTCCAGAAGTAGCATCAGCTTTGCAGCTCCATCGTACACCAAATACGAGACCTCTTTTGGTGACACTCGGGACGGGGAAAGAATCAAGAAGTGACGATCAATACGACCATGTTCCAGTCACTATTTAGGGCGTTCAATTCCACGTCACTCTTAATGCTTTGGCAGGGATACAGTGGGACATCATACTCGGGACGCCGTGGTTAGAATCAATCAGTCCCTTATCGCTGGATTTCAAGGATTACTCCATAAATTTCTGGATTGGGGAACAGTTTTTTGTATTGAAGGGCATTGGATACATCACCCCCGACGAGATGGAGATCATCGAACATCATCGGATGTGGCGGAGCCGAACGCACAGGGGTGCACTCAATCTCTTGTCATCCCCTGGCGCCAGCCCTTCAACAACTCCATTAGATGCAAAAAAAGAGGCCATAATTCGGGGCTTATTGAGCGAGTTTTCTGTTGTGACAGAAACACCTAGTACTTTGCCCCCACAACGGGAATTTGATCATCGCATACGTCTTATAGATGAGGGCATACCAGTGAATGTTGCACCTTATCGCTACGCGCACTTCCAGAAGGATGAAATTGAGAGACAAGTGGAAGAGATGCTGAAATCGGGATTAATTCGCCATAGTACGAGCCCTTTCTCATCACCAGTGTTGTTGGTGAAGAAGAAGGACGATACGTGGCGTTTCTGTACGGACTACAGGGCTCTCAATGCAGCCACAGTAAAGGATAGATTCCCCATCCCAACCGTGGACGACATGCTAGATGAATTACACGGAGCCATGTTCTTCTCCAAATTGGATTTGAAAGCCGGCTACCACCAGATTCGGATGCACCCAGACGACATCCATAAGACAGCCTTCCGTACACATAGTGGCCACTATGAGTACCTAATCATGCCGTTTGGTCTTAGCAACGCACCGGCCACCTTCCAGGCCATCATGAATCATATATTCCGGCCATATCTTCGAAGGTTTGTCCTTGTTTTCTTTGATGATATTCTGGTGTATAGCGAATCGTGGGACGCTCATGTTGGTCATTTACGGGTCGTTCTTAATATATTGTGTGAAAATGCATTTGTTATCAAGCCCTCAAAGTGTTTCTTTGGAGTTATGGAAGTGGAATACTTGGGTCATTTTATATCTGGGGAGGGCGTACGAGTCGACCCTCGCAAAATAGAAGCTGTGGTGAAATGGCCGATACCCACCACGGTTACAGCTTTAAGGGGTTTCCTCGGGCTCGCCAGTTACTACCGGAAATTCTGCCCAAAATTCGGCGAGATTGCCCGGCCCTTGCACAATCTCACAAGAAAGAATAGATTTCAGTGGTCGAGCGAAGCTCAAGCTGCTTTCGAGAAATTAAAAGAGGCTATGAGCACCACTCCGGTATTGGCCCTACCTAATTTCAATGATGATTTTATCATTGAAACGGATGCTTCTGGGTTCGGGATTGGAGCTGTGTTATCTCAGCAAGGACGGCCAATTGCGTTCCTTAGCAAAGGGATTGCATCTTCGAAGCAATCGTGGTCCATATATGAAAAGAAGATGCTGGCTATTCTAGAGGCCATTCGTTGTTGGCGACCGTATCTCGTGGGAAGGAGATTCAAAATCATCACCGATCAACGAAGCCTACGCTACTTGCTGGAGCAGCGTATAACTACGTCGGAACAACAACGATGGATAGCAAAATTAGTGGGATTTGACTACGAGATAGTGTATCGACCGGGAAGAGAGAACAATGCGGCTGATGCGTTGTCCCGTAGAGAGGATGTGGGTGGCCTGGTGACCGCAACTGAAGCACTGTCCGAACTCAATGATGTGTACTCATTGACCGTACTTGCAGTCACCGCTGCTACGTCGGGAATATGGCAACAAATTGCGCAGGAGACACTCAATGACCACGACTACGGACCGATTCTGCAAAGGTTGCTTAAGGGGGAAACTAGTGACGCTGAATTCAGCGTTCGGAATGGATGTCTAGTCCGTAATGGTCAAGTGTGGGTACCGAAGACGCCCACCCGTGAACAGCTTATTCGGGAGTTTCATGAATCTGTGTTTGGGGGTCATTTCGGTATATTGCGCACTTCGAGATGCCTCCAACAATTGTTCCAATGGGAGGGATTGAAACAACAAGTGACAGAATTTATACGAGCTTGTGATGTTTGCCAAAGAAACAAATCGGATAGTCAGCGACCAGCGGGGCTGCTATCGCCTCTTCCCATTCCGAAGCAAGTTTGGAGTGAAATCTCCATGGATTTCATTACGGGCCTTCCGAGATCGAAGGGGAAAGATGCTATTATGGTGGTGGTCGATCGTATGTCAAAATACGCCCACTTTATTGCGATCAGCCACCCCTACACTGCCAAAGAGATTGCGGATGTGTTCCTGCGTAATGTCATCCGGCTACATGGTGTCCCAACCATTATCGTGTCCGATAGGGATCGAGTGTTTCTTAGCGCCTTTTGGCGTGAGCTCTTCAAGCTGCAAGGTACTCAACTCCGGATGAGCTCTTCGTATCATCCACAGACCGATGGGCAAACTGAGGTGGTCAACCGCTGCCTCGAGCAATATCTACGGTGCTTTTCATTTCATAAGCCTAAAGAGTGGGAGAAGCATTTGGCATGGGCTGAGTATTGGTACAACACTACGTACCAACGTTCAATTGATATGACACCGTTCGAAGTCGTGTATGGACGGCCAATTGTTCATATCCCGCCTCACGAACCGGGATCGACATCTGTCCACGAGGTAGACGTGCAACTGCAAGAACGGGATGCATTACTTCGAGAGTTACGCTTCAACCTTGAGGCGGCTCAAAACCGCATGCAACAATATGCGGATGCCAAGCGTCGGCCCGAAGAATTTGAGGTGGATGACTGGGTTTATTTGAAACTACAACCTTATCGCCAGCAGTCGGTGTTCAAGAGGTTTAATCAGAAGCTAGCCAGCAAGTTCTATGGGCCGTTTCAGATCGAGGCCAAGATAGGGACAGTAGCGTATCGATTGAAGCTGCCCGAGGGGTCAAGGATTCATCCCGTGTTTCATGTTTCCTTGCTAAGGCGCAAGGTGGGGCCAATGGATAGCATTCGACCAACTATACCTCCTTACACCGCCGACGGGGCTCCAATGTGTGTGCCCCAACAAGTACTTGATTATCGAACAGTTGGACAAGGATCGCGGGCTGTAAGAGAGGCATTGGTGTATTGGAAGGGCTTTCATGTTGATGATGCAACATGGGAGAATGTGGAGGCTCTACATTTTCGATTCCCTGAACTCAACCTCGAGGACGAGGTTCGTTTTGCCGATAGGGGTGATGATGAGACTGCTGCCATTAAAGTATATGTGAGGAGGAAGAAGTTAGGCGAGGCACGGGAGCGGGAGTGACGAGATTTTCTTTTATTTGCTCTTTCAATTATTGATTTGATTAGATTAGATTTGATATTCTGCTGATTTTGTTTTCCTTATTTACGTGATTTCTTTTCCTTAGTAATTCTGGCCCATGGGCTTTAGGTTTTGATTTAAATATTTGTGAACCTATGTTTTGAGGATTAGGCAGAAAGTTATTTGTGAGATACTCACTTTTACAGCGTAATTGCTGATTGCTAGGGCAATCCAAGGTTAATCCTTTGGGTTTTTAGAATTCCTCAATTGAGGTTTCATCAAATTGGTATCAGAGCAATCTGATATCATACACTGAACCTTCAGTTCCTAGAGAAACTGGTCAAATTGCATAAAGTAGACGACTTTCAAAACACAACAATACCCCCACTTCAACCCACATCGACAGCAAATGCAAAATCAAAATTCAAACGCACTCGAATCTCCTCAATTTTATTACTATTAGCAAGAGTTTTTTTTTTTATCGGTAAATGTTAGTTGTTAATAGTAGTTAGATTAGTTCACCAAGCCCCCGAACACTCCAAGAAATCTCCAAGCCACCTTATAACTCCCATAATTCGTTCCCAGGGGGAATTGAACCCGGGTCACTCACTAGAGTGAGGAACCCGGTGGCCAGGTGGGCTAAGCCACCTGGTTAAATTACATCCAGCCTACGTTTCTAACAAGCTCACACAAAGAGGGAATCACAGAAGGATCGCTTAGCCCCCATCAATTCCAACTGCATATAATCATACCTCTCAACTAAAGAGAGAACCACAAACCTCATGAAAATGGTGAGAACAAAACTTCAGCTCTCGGCGAAGGAGTGATAAATGGTGCTCTCAACGAAGGAGATATCAACAAGCTCCTTATAGCGGAGATGTCCAGACACATACTCGATCGACATAGAAAATGCAATAGTATTTATCTAATAAAAAATGCACATTATGTTCAACGTCTAATTAATTAATAAAGTAATGCACTTCAGTGGTTGGTCAGGCATTGATTGACCTTTTGGACATGGGTTCGAATCCCATAGGCACTAATTTTAGTTTTTCTTGTTAAATAAATTTGCTTAAGTAATTTATTACTTTAACTTTTTTTATTAGTTATTATGATTTTAAAGTAATTTTGACATTTCTTTGTTATTTTTCTCTAAGTAATATCTTAATCTATCTTTTTTGTTATTTTGCTTTATGTATTTTCTTATATACATAATTTAATTTTTTTTATTATTTTATTTTATGTATTTTCTTATACACATTGTTGGTGATCGGTTCTAATCGTGAGGATTAGTGGCTGTTTTTAACCGGTTATGATCACCAAACAAGAACGTGTGATTGATTACCCCCGTAAATGGTAAATTCGATTGTTCGGGTTATAAAATCGTAAATACGAGTATCGAATTCGTATTTATTTCGTGTGTGTGTACGTTTAGGTGTATGAGTGTGTGTAATTAGAGTATTTGTGAATTTGAAATTAGAATTTATTACTGGAGAACAACTATTTATACTAGTCCACCAAGTAGGTGGTGTACCTGACTCTTGGTCTTCCAAGCTTGCATGCTTGACTTGTGTCCTTTGACCTTGTTTGACCTTATCTAAGCTAAGACTTAGCTACAAATTTTTGTGTTTGGTCCTATCTCGGATTCATTGTTGTTTGTCTTTATGTTCCTTGTAGGCAGGCTTTGGGGTCCTTGTCTTTTGTTCGTCAGGTATCTTTTGTCATGAGATATGGTGTTGTACACCTCTTTAGCTGGTAAATACACCACCTCTTGACAATGTTGTTCGTCATTTATGACCTAGTGTAGGGTCATATTTGGTCTCAGGCCTTTGGACTTGTTCGCAAGAATGTTGTTCGTCAATAATGTTGTTCGTCACAGAGTGCACTTCCCAAATTAGTTTATGCACTCCCCTTTTATTTTCTTTGTTGATCATCTTTATTTTGGGTATTATGAATGTTTGCCTATCAACAATTGCCCCCTATCCTGGACGGGTGTTGTTTCGGACAAGCAACTTTACAACGAGCAACTATGGTCAGGATATTATTCTGGTGATAAGGGTAGACGAGCAGCTTTGCTATTGACGAGCAACTTTAGTGACGCCGTTTCGTCTTCCCGAGATTTGGGGATCCTCCAACGATGACGTGGGCGGCATGATTATGCGCCGCCCAAGCGCGACCAAGCCCGAGGCCACGCACCCCTACAATTGCATGTAGGTCCTTCGATTCTTATAATTGCTTGAAATTTACCCCTTTTTTTATTTTGACCCCAGAATTTTTCGAATATCGCAAGAATTACCCCGTTTTTCTTATGAGTATAAAATCGAGTGGGAAATGAAATTTTTCCCACTCTTCTTTCTCTGCTACAGAGAATTCCAGCGAAAGTTTGCATCTCCGGCGACCTTCAATACTTTTCCGGTGCAATTACACAGAATTCCGGTTTCTAATCTTCTTCCAAGGTAGTTACTTCACTTAATTATTCAGTTTTATTCTTTTTGCTTTTCTTTCCTCCAAGACTCGCGCCACCACCACCGCGTGAAAATTAGCACCGCCGTCTCCTGCAAAAATTGCCACCATTCTTCATAATTTTCCCCTCTTAGTCCTTTTCATAATCGAAACCCATGTCCTCACATTCAAGTAATCAGAATTCCGAAGAGAGTTTGGACCCTCTTTTTCCGATCGTGTCGTTCGAAATACAACCTCCATTCAAAATTCATCGGAGACGCACCCCGACGTTGATTTTGTAGTCCGATCTGTGGGGGATACCGGTGCTCGTCACTCCGGTGAGGAAATTGTAGCGGCGGCGAGCAAAAATTCGGAAGAGAAATCTTCCTCGAGTTCCGAATCTGAAGAGTCAGATCCCGAATTCGATGAGCTAACTCGTGAATTCTTAGAGGAATCGACTTTCCAAACCCTAAAATGCTCGAGAACAAAATCCCATCTGGAGTTGCTCGCCCATTTGAATGGCGAGCATATGCGAATGAGTACGCGAACAAATTTCGCCGCCCCAGACGACAAGTCTTGGATTTAGAGAAGACCGAGTACCAGGCGAGCAAGATCAAGAGTGTAGTTCTCAAGGAAGATCTGGCTCTGATCCGGGAGACCTATCAAATTCCCTTCGATATCTATACATGGGCTCCAAAAAAGGAAGAAAGAGCTGATCGTCCTCCACCCGGATGCACGACGATCAATATTGACACCTTGATTGCTGGGTTGAGGTTGCCACTGCCCCCAGTTGTTGGTCGTTTCTTGGAGGCCACTAACCTTGCCATCACCCAGATTACTCCGATTGGGTGGATGAATTTGCTCGGCACAATGTGTTTGTTCGCCCTGGAGGGGTATGTTGACCGTATTACTGCTGAAGAGGTCAATTGCCTAATGACAATCACCAAGTATCCCGCGAGGAGGGTTATTATTACTTGAAAGCCCGAACTGGACTCAAGATGGTTGAAGGGGTGCCGAACAAGATCAGAGATTGGAAGAAACACTTCTTCTTTATAGGGGGTGATTGGCGAGCATCTTCTGGCCCACACGGTGGTGTTGGGAGTATTAATTCTCCAGCTTCTTATGGAAAAATTAGACGTAAGCTTACTTCTGTTCGCCTTGGAATTGTGTTGTTCTAATTTAACTTTTTTTGTTTGCTCGCAGGTCCTCGTCTACTCAAGTGGAATACGGAAGAGAAAGAAATTGGCTCAGTATTCCTCTTCACTTCCTGTTTGGTCGCCCTTCGAAACAAAAGCAGAACGGACGATTCAACACGTGAACAATGAGAAGTGCAAAAAAGCTGCTCGCCTCTTCACGTATCCACATCATCTCGAGGCTGAGGTTGAGGTGCCCCCAGGTATGAGAAAATTTCTAACTTGCAACTTTATATTTGTTCGTCACTTTGTGTTGGTCCCAAAAAGGTTATCCAGCGGAAAGCGTTTTAAGTTTAATTTTTAATGAAAACCCTTTTAAATAAAGTGCTAAAAGAAATACAGAAAACTAAATGCTAGAAAAGTAAATAACACAAGGATTTATAGTTGTTCGGTCAACAGGTCCTACATCCACTCCCCCTTTCTCCAAAGGGGACTTTCTCTCCAACCAACTTACTCACGAACCACTAGAATTGGGAAGTACCAGCTCCTTCGTACAACATGCTTACAAAAACCTTTCAAGGTGAACAGGTTGATTATAAGATCCAACTAAAACTCCTAAAAGAGTGTATAAACTTGAAAGGACAAAGGTGAGTGAGTGGAAGAGTTCGTGTGTCTTGTGTGTTCTTGCCCGACTCTCTTCTAATGAACTCAACCAAAACACTCATTTTTATAGTTGTAGGAATTAACTAGCCGTTGGAAAGCTAACAATTCAAACAACCATAATTTGGAGGAATATAATCAATCACAGATTGATTATATTGATTGATTAGTTGACTTTCAATCAAGCAATCAATCAGATCCTCCATCAGTTGACTCTCTAGATTGCTTTCTTCTCCATCATTGATCTCCAAAATCTCCTTGTCTCCAGATTACACGCAGCCTCCATGTGGGTGAACTAATATGTCTCCCTCATCTGGTCAGCACTCGTCTGGTCTGGGGTCTTCTGGTCAGGTAATACTTCTGCTCTGAACCTCATTTGGGAGAGGTCTTCTGGTCAGACTCCTCTGGTCAGACTCCTCTGGTCGGTCTCCTCTGGTCAGACTCCTCTGGTCAGAGCTCATCTGGTCAGACTCCTCTGGTCAGACTCCTCTAGACCTCATCTGCTCTGGTGACTCTTTTGCTCTGGTCTGGACACCTCATCTGGTCACATCTCATCTGGTCTGCACAGATTTCTTCCCCCTTAACCAAAGACCTATTCTAGACTAATATGTAGTTGACTAACAGGTTCAGCTAGTCCTATTACAAGTTTTTGTTTTAACATCTTCAAAACATCTAATCTATATCCTAACAATTTTCCCCTTTTTGATGATGTTAAAACTGGAAGAACTTTAATAAAACAAGACAAGAAAATTTGAAATAACAAGATAAAGAATCTAGCAGGCTGGGTCAACTGATCTTCCCCCTCAAAGTATGCTCAGCTGATATTGGGGCAAAACATCAGCTGGTCTTCTTGTGTATCTGCAGGCAATCAACTTTTTGGTACCCTTCTGGGTCCAGGGGGTTAGCACAATTTTTAGGAAGCCACAAGAATAGATCATCCCTTTTTGGATCAGGTGATCTTATATTTCTTCCATACATATCCACAAAAACACACTCAACAAAAGAACCTTTGACATGGTTATTTCTTCTACAAGGTCTTCTTCTTTTATGAGTTTGACCAGTAAAAGAATTAACTTGTCTTATAGCAATAGACTTGAAATTCTTCTGATAAGGATAAGTCTTACTAGAATCATCAAAGGTTCCAGCAAGTCTGGCAGATGACTTGAAAGTCTTCTGCAGGTGAGTAGGAGTCATCTGGTTCTGCCACTTTTGAGAAGATCCAGACTGTCTTCTACTCTGCTGGCCTAGCTGAGGTATTTTATTCTGGGTATAACCCTTCTTAAAATTCCTCTTCTGCCTTTTGGGTTTTTGAGTTTCAGTACTCATCTGCCCATTAGGCTGAGTTACCTGGTCAACTGACCTCTTGCCCTTATCAATAAAATTTCTAGGTTGTTCTTCTTTCTGAACATGTGAGGATTCAGGTTTAAATAAACAAGACCTGTTTTATCATGCTCTCTTTGAGATGAGGCAGCTATGTGTGACACAACATTGTTTGCTGTAGTCAGCTGCTCCAATCTCATCTTGAGCTTGTCCTCACTTTCTCTTACAATTTTGTTTTGGTGGAAGAGTTCATCAAACTTAGCTTTGAGCAGATTATATTCATTGTCTTTCTCAATGTTTTCAACAATCAACCTTTCTATCAGCTTAACTTGTTCAGTACACCTGGTTGTCAAGTCAGAAGACTCTTCCGCCAGTGTATGATTTTGTTCAGCTGGTAGATAAGCTGAGTTGCCTAGACATTGTGAAAGCTTCTGATTTTCTGCTTTCAGCTTTGAGTTCTCATCTTCCAACTTTTGACAAAGTTGTATAGAAGTTTGGAGATCTAATAGCATCTTCTGCATATCAGACTCCTCTGATTGTCCAGAAAAAGAAGAAGATGAAAAAGAAGAGGAAGTTCGATTACATACCTCATCTGTCACTAGACATGTCTCTTCGTCTGGTTCAAAATTAGATGATGAACTAGAAGTGGATACCTCTTCTTCCTCATCTGCTAAGCTTTATTTGGAGTATCTCCTAGTGTATCTTCTACTGCTTTTCTTCGAACCCATTTCTGCAAGAAATTGTTAGCACAATAAATATTTGGGTTTTCAAAAATATGGATCTGCCCTGGTGACCACCAAAATAATTTTAAAACAGTGGTCTGTAGGACACACTGCTCTGATACCACTTGTTGGTCCCAAAAAGGTTATCCAGCGGAAAGCGTTTTGAGTTTAATTTTTAATGAAAACCCTTTTAAATAAAGTGCTAAAAGAAATGCAGAAAAGTAAATAACACAAGGATTTATAGTGGTTCAGACAACAGGTCCTACATCCACTCTCCCTTTCTCCAAAGGGGACTTTCTCTCCAACCAACTTACTCACGAACCATTGGAATTGGGAAGTACCAGCTCCTTCGTACAACTTGCTTACAACAACCTTTCAAGGTAAACAGGTTGATTATAAGATCCAACTAAAACTCCTAAAAGAGTGTATAAACTTGAAAGGACAAAGGTGAGTGAGTGGAAGAGTTCGTGTGTCTTGTGTGCTCTTGCCCGACTCTCTTCTAATGAACTCAACCAAAACACTCCTTTTTATAGTTATAGGAATTAACTAGCCATTAGAAAGCTAGCAATTCAAACAACCATAATTTGGAGGAATATAATCAATCACAGATTGATTATATTGATTGATTAGTTGACTTTCAATCAAGCAATCAATCAGATCCTCCATCAGTTGACTCTCTAGATTGCTTTCTTCTCCATCATTGATCTCCAAAATCTCCTTGTCTCCAGATTACACGCAGCCTCCATGTGGGTGAACTAATTTGTCTCCCTCATCTGGTCAGCACTCGTCTGGTTTGGGGTCTTCTGGTCAGGTAACACTTCTGCTCTGAACCTCATCTGGGAGAGGTCTTCTGGTCAGACTCCTCTGGTCGGACTCCTCTGACAGACTCCTCTGGTCTGAGCTCATCTGGTCAGACTCCTCTGGTCAGACTTCTCTGGACCTCATCTGCTCTGGTGACTCTTATGCTCTGGTCTGGACACCTCATCTGGTCACCTCTCATCTGGTCACCTCATCTGGTCTGCACAGATTTCTTTCCCCTTAACCAAAGACCTATTCTAGACTAATCTGTAGCTGACTAACAAGTTCAGCTAGTCCTATTACAAGTTCTTGTTTTAACATCTTCAAAACATCTAATCTATATTCTAACACTTTGTACTCTTGCTCATCATTAACACTCTCCCATGATTCCTTTTTTTATAGCCGAGCAAGTTACAGTAGTCGTTCCCCCCTGCTTCGGACTTCTCGAACAATGGATCCACGAGATGCTGCCTCCCAAAGGACAGAAAATCAAAGGAGACCCGCCATCAAAAGTGTTGGCAATGACGAACAAACCCGAGGGGGCCAAAGTTGTTCGCCAGGCCGCGCCCCCCTCCAACCTCCCACCATCTCCTCCTCCCGCCTTATCACCGCACAGAGCCAAACGCCTAAAGAGGGGCGACGGGACCCCGGTGGCACAACCGGTCTCTACCGGCAATAAGGGAAAGGAGAAAATGGGGAAGAGTCATGCTCGCCCCCACTCTGAAAAAGAAATTGCTCGCCAAACCTCGATCGAGCCGGTTGAAAAGGCAAGCAAGGTGGGCAAGGATGTTACTCCTTCCCGCGGTCCAGAAGATATCACCCATCTGGGTTGGGATGATTGAAAATTTGCTGAGTAAGTTTACACTGACTTAATTCTGCCGAACAAGGTTTATACTTTTTAACATTTTCTAAGTATAATTTATACTTTTTTTCACAGATATCGGGTAGAGAATCACCCGAGGCGAGCAGACCCTGTTCACCAATATGCCTGCTCAAAGACTCCGGTGAATATAAGGGAGATTCCAGGAGAGCAAGTCTTAAGGGCCATTGAGTTGATCGCCCGGGCATGGACCAGACCTCTGGAGAAGACCATTTCCATGCAGGGGTGGCGGAAAACTTCCACTACTCTATGATGCAGGCCGCCAACTCCCTAGTGACTGCCCAGAGAGCAATTGGCCAACTGGCCGAGCTGGAGGATGCCGCTCGGCGTGTTGGAGTTATACGTGAAAGTATGCTTTTACTTTGTATAACTCATGTATTAAACACATATTTATGAGAATAATTCTTTTATCATATTTGCTTTAGATATAATTGAATGTTGAATATTTATTGCAACTAGTTCATTATAAGCGGTACTTGTTACATTGTAGTTAATGTGGTGATACCCGATCACGGAAGATCACATTAACAGTTTCCTTGTAACTAAACGTACAAATTCACGACCTAGGTGGAATTGAACAATCCGCCGTGAAAGGTCGATGTGTATATCTCAGATTGGCTTATCTTGACCAAGAGATTGCACTAGCACATTTAGTATGTGTTGAAGAGGACCTACAGCGAGGATAAATTATTCTGTTCTGAAAAGTGAAGAATTAGACCTCAGTGGTTATTAATTTCTTAATCTCCGTCACTTAAATAGGACCGTGTGTGCTTAATGGTTACTGCTTTGATTCATGTTGGGTGAGAATCATCGTGACTTCGAACCTTGTGCTTTGCGCAGTAATATTAATCATACGACGTTTGCTAAGATTTAATACGGAGAAACGCGTGCGAGTACGGCTCGTGTGATTAGTCCCCTTGGTGGACTCAGAAGTTTTATCGTACCAAATCTTGCAAGTGAAGAATCAGTTTCTTCGGTACGGAAAATAATGTTGAGCTGTCATTACTCCAAGGTGAAATATATTAATTAATTTAGAGCTATTCAGAAGCTTAATTAATAAATGGACTTGATAATCTTAAACTCGGGAAATAATAACCGGGAGCCCATATTATTGTAATATGGATTAAGATGGATAGTGTAATATTAATTTATTAGTGGTAATAATTAATATTAATATGCTGAATTATATTGGGGCTCAATATTGAAACTCAGAAGTCCATTGGAGGTCCAATCTTAAGTCTCCTTAAGGCCCCTCAAGTAGCCCATTAAGTAGCCCAATAATGATAAGGTGATTAAAATAAAAAGAAAATATATTGCTGTTTTTTCTTTGTGATTTTCGAAAATTGCATAATTAGGAGAGAAAAGATTTTGTTGATTTTCTTGGAAAGATATTATGGAAGATAAGTATTCTTGTAATACAAGATTATCTCATATATTCAAGAAGATCCAAATCTTGGATTCTACTCTTAATATTTTCGAAAATTGCATTCTTAGTAGGAGAGTGAGATTTTTGTGGAATATTTTATTATGGAGAAAATAATATATGAGATATATTCAAGATTTCTTAGAGACTAGGAAAAGATTTTCTATAGGCCCATAAAATATACAATTTTCGGCCATCACCTCTTATAAATAGGGGGTGGTTATTTCATCCCCAAATACATAATTCCATGTGTTGGAAAAATCAAGAGCATATATATTTTTCTTTTTCCTTAGTTATTTAAATTGATTGAAAGCACTTCCCACCGGTGATCCAGCAAGGCGAAAGGGAAATACTTGAGAAGTTCTTTGGGTTGGTAGCACGTTCGTAATTCTCCCGTGATAATCAAAGGCCATATCTACGAGAGGTACGTAATCACATAATCTCTTAGTTTTTCCGTCATAGATTTTATGTGAATTAATTCAACTTGCATGATGATAAAATTGTTGTTGGAATTATTATTTGAATTAATTAGCATTAATTCATGCTAGTAATAATTGAATTTAAATTCGTATTTAATTATCATCCCGAATAGATTCCGGGCACCCCTATTTTCCCAACTACTGGTATCAGAGCCACGGTTTCGGGCCCTGATCTTTATATTGGAATTTAAATTGTTAAACATTAAATTAAAATTGGATAGTAGAATTGCTAGATCTTTTTTGCAGGTATCCAATTGTCATGGTTTTAATGTTTATTTTTTTCATGCGTGTGAATTAATTATTTTTAATTCGATTCGTTCGAATTCATTTTTCTCGTGAGAAAATCCACGAGTAGATTAGTTGTTTTTATTTTGATTTGATCATTGTAATAGACTAGTCTAGATCTAGTATTTATTTTTTGTTAATATATTGTAACCGGATCGAGACGAAGACGGAAATGAAGAATTAAAGACGGCGTACCCAGACGACGCATGCATGGACGTAAAATCATGCACGGGATGAAAAACAAGAACGAACAGCAAAATCTGGTGCACGGCGTGTGCGTGGCGCACGGTGCCATGCACGACGGGTGCCCGGCGCGCACGGGCGCACGCGCGAGGCATCACCTCTCGGCGCCCGGCGGCCGTGGCCGAGAGGCGCGCGGTCCACCTCCGTGGGTCGATGCGCGCCGTATCTCGGGCCGTGGAATTTTTTTCCGTTCTCGATTTTTTGTGTGATTTCAAACGTCGTCCCGAACCCCAAAAGAAGTTGTTTTTTATGAAGTGTTGTTGTTCGAGTGGGAGCATGTCGTGACGAACGATGGAAAGCAACAAGGACGATTTTTCGCATCAAGACGTGAAGAAATTAAACCGTGACAATTGGATTTGAGTGCTCCAATGTGTTTAATTTTATTTTGATGGATGTTTTATTTCGTGCACTTATTATTATTTGTTAATATGTGTTTGCATGATTTTAATTGTCCAAGAAAAACCTTACTTTCGAAAATTACTAAGCATGTTTCTTTAATCGCAATTTTATTCCGGATATTAAAATTGGATTAATTTGGCCTCCATAATTTATTTATTTGTGAAGTCTTTTTGGAATACATTTCCCCCTCGGATCGGCCAAAAAGATGGATTTCACATGAATAAATTCCGAAAGGATGATTGTGGATTATTACTAGTAGCGGTATTGACCCTCACCACGAGTGGCTTGCTCAAAGCGAAATAATAATCCTGTAATTAATTATGGTTATTACTTAGGCATAAGAAATTGATATTAACTTACTCCCCTCGGAGTCCCTGTCAATTTTTATGTGGTCAAAGTGGGAGCCAACTATTAATTTTGAATTAAGAATTTGTAACTTTTAAGTTTGTAATCCGCTTGAATATGTTTAAATGTATAGACCACCCCTCGTGGCGCATTTAAATTGTTTCGAGATGTTGGCTGATGCATGATTATATTGTTTTAAGGTTTCAATATAATTAATGTGATCAAATTATGTGATAATTTCATATTTTTCTAGATATTAATATGAATGTATGTTTTATTCTCATCTCATCATGTCGCAACCATTTAATTCACGTTAATATACCCAACAAGCCTAATGATAAGTCACGCAATGGAAAAAGACAGTTTATGATTGGAAGCGTGACAATGAACACATGAAGTGCATCATCTTGACATCTCTGTCTGAGGATTTGAGGCGCATTCATGAGGACATTGTATCCGCTGTCGAAATCATGGAAAACCTTGAAGAGATGTTTTCACATCAGAAATCCATGACTAATCAGTTTACCTAACATGACTCGGTCAAGTTGGAAATGGTGAAGGGAACGCCCGTGAGGGAGTACGTTCTCGAGATTATGGCATACCTTAACAAGTTGGAAGTACTTGGTGCGGATTTTGATGTCCCTTCTAAGGTAGATTTCATACTTCGTTCTCTTCCGAAAAACTTTGAGCAGTTTCAACTGAACTGTCAGATGAATGAACGGACAAGTCGTTTGCCAGAGCTCTTGCAAGCTTTAGTTTCGGTGGAGGTGATAATGGAGCACCAGTCTAGTGTTATGGTGGCTAATGGTTCGTCTACCTCTTTTGATCCCAAGGGAGGGAAAAAGAGGAAGAGAACCAAAGGTCGGATCCAAGCAAATCCAATTGTTGCGAAAGGCAAAGCCAAGGCTAGCATCGAATGGGAAGTATTTTAACTGCGGTAAGAGAGAACATTGGAGGTCTGCCTATTCCAAACCTAAGAGACTAGGAAAGTTAGGTAATTCACACGCCTTAGTCGTCGAAACTTGTGAAGTGGCGTATGCTGTCCATTCGTGGATAGTGGATACGAGAGCCGCTGATCACATTTATTTATTTTGCATGGGTTCAAGCTAACCCGACGACTTAGCGGAGGTGAGATCCCCATCACACCGGGCAATGATACGAGAAGTGGCAGCTGAAGCAATGGGGGAAGTGCGCCTATCTTTTGAAGATAGAGTTATGGTCTTGAGAGACGTTCTTCATGTTCCTAGTTTAGAAAGAACTCAACCTTTAGTTTCTAAACTATTTTGAATAGATACTCAGTTTCTTTTAATAAGGATGTTATTATTTCTTGAAACGATGAGTTTATCTGTTCCGAAATATTGTTGGATGATCTTTATACCATTAATTGGGCCCACCACTCATAAATTGAATCTAATAACACATCGACTATTTCAAGTTATAAAAGGAAGAGTTCTTTCTGATATGAACGAAACACTTCTATGGCATCTTAGATTAGGTCATATTAATCTAATGCGAATACAAAGATTGGTGAAAGACGGATCCTTGGAGTTTCTTCAAGTAGAGCCGTTTCCAACTTGTGAATTCTGTTTAGAGGGTAAAATGACCAAGAGGACATTTGGAGCAACGGGGAAAGGAGCCACAGAAGTGTTGGAACTCGTTCATACCGATATGTGTGGTCCAATGACGGTCATAGCTTGAAGGGGGTATGAGTATTTTTTGACTTTTGTTGACGATTACTCGGGATATGGATACATCTACCTTATGTTGCATAAGGAATGAAGTATCAAGTTTCTACGATCCGATCGTGGAGGCGAATACCTCAGCAATGGATTCTTGAACTACCTATCGGACGAAGGGATCGTATCCCAGTTAACCGCACCGGAAACCCCTCAACAGAACGGTGTGGCAGAATGAAGGAACCAGACTCTTTAGAAATGGTCAAATCTATGATGAGTTATTCAGATTTACCCAAATCGTTTTGGGGTAACGCCTTGGAAACGGCAGCTTACATTCTGAACTTGGTGCCATCCACATCGCTTCCTAAAACCCCTATAGAATTGTGGACCGGGAGCAAGCCCAGTCTGAGACACATTCGGATATGGGGGTGTCCGGCATACGTGCTAGACAAGGAAGCCGGTAAATTGGATCCACGTTCGGAATTAAGGCTGTTTATAGGATACCCTGCGGGAACGAAAGGGTGTATGTTCTATAGTCCCAAGGATTAAAAGACCGTATTTTGCACACACTTTAAATTCTTGGAGGAAGACTATATGAACAAAAGAAAGCCCAGAAGTGAGATTACGTTAGACAAACTCCTATACCAAGTATACAAGATGATATACGACACGTCACACCTTCACAACCGGAACCCCGTTGCAGTGGGAGGATTGCTAGGCAACCCGAGAGATTCATGGGAATAGGAGAATCTTCGAATTTGATTCCCAGTGATGAATCGGACCCATGGACATACGACGAGGCAATCCAAGACAAAGACGCAGAGTTATGGCAAACTGCAATGGAAGCCGAGATGGGTTTGATGGATCATAATCAAGTGTGGCAGTTGGTCGAACCACCCAATGGGGTAGAACCCATTAGATGCAAGTGGTGTACAAGAGGAAAAGAGGACCGGACGGAAGGGTTGAGACCTTCAAAACAAGGCTAGTGGTCAAAGGGTATACTAAAAAAGAAGGGATCGATTATGAGGAGACCTTTTCGCCTGTAGCTATGCTTAAGTCCATCTGTATTCTCTTGTCGATAGCTGCACACCTAGATTACGAGATCTGGCAAATGGATGTCAAGACAGCTTTCCTTAACGGAAGTCTTGACGGGTTAGATATCTATATGCAACAGCCCAAAGGTTTCATTGAAAAAGACCAAGAGCACCTCGTATGCAAGCTCAAGAGATCCATTTATGGACTTAAGCAAGCATCACGTACTTGGAACCAGTATTTTGATCAAGTTATTAAGTCTTATGGGTTATTGATCAAAACGAGTTCGAGAGTTGTGTGTATAAAAAGTGTGACGGAACTGCGGTGGTCTTCTTAGTATTATACGTAGATAATATTTTTCTCATTGGAAACAATGTAAAGGTATTGTCAGACATAAGGGTATGGCTGTCAAATCAGTTTGATATGAAGGACTTAGGGAAAGCCGGTCACATCCTTGGGATCAAGATCACTTGAGATCGCAAGAGAAGGATGTTGGGCTTATCGCAAGTTTCATACGAAGCCACTGTTTTGAAGCATTTATGAAAGATTCCAAGAAAGGTTTTGTACCTTTTAGGCACAGAATCCATCTATCTAAAGAAATAAGCCCTAAGATACATATGGAGATAGATGACATGAAAGACGTTCCGTACGCTTCGGACGTAGGAAGCCTTATGTATGCAATGTTGTGTACGAGACCGGATAACTGCTTTTGCCTCGGGCATGATGGCAAGATATCAAAGTAACCCCGGGAAAGCTTATTGGACTGCAATTAAATGCATTTTGTAGTTTCTGAAAAGAACTAGCGATGGAATGCTGATTTAACAGTCAGACAGTCTAATTCCCATGGGATGCACGGACTCAAATTTCCAAATTTATATAGAATCCAGAATATCTACCTCGGGTAGTGTGTTTTGCATGGGAGAAGGAGCCATGACATGGAGAAGCGATTAGCAGAAATGCATCGCCGATTCGACCATGAAAGCCAAATAAGTAACTGTTTGTGAAGCAGCGAAAGAAACGGTTTGGCTCAAGTACTTCTTAGTGGACTTGGACGTTGTTCCGAATTTGCCCAGCACAATCACTGTCCATTGTGATAATGCCGGAGCAGTTGCAAATTCAAAGGAACCGAGAGCCCACAAGGCCAACAAACACATTGAAAGAAAATACCATCTTATACGAGAAATCGTTAAAAGAGGAGATAAAGAGGTGGCAAAGATAGCATCGGGAACTCAACCTAGCTGATCCATTCACAAAGGGTCTGCCTTAGAGTACATTCGAGAGACATGTGGATGGAATGGGAGTCAAGACTATTGCCAATCTGCTTTAAGTATAAGTGGGAGGAATTATTAGGTTAGTGTAGGTTGACATGAGATGTCACGTAGAGCTACTACACTAGACATGCATGATGTATACTAAAAAGCAGAGTTTAAGTATAAGTGGGAGATTGTTGGAGTTATACGTGAAAGTATGCTTTTACTTTGTATAACTCATGTATTAAACACTTGTTTATGAGAATAATTCTTTTATCACATTTGCTTTAGATATGATTGAATGTTGAATATTTATTGCAACCAGTTCATTATAAGTGGTACTTGTTACATTGTAGTTAATGTGGTGATACCCGATCACAGAAGATCACATTAACGATTTCCTTGTAACTAAACGTACAAATTCACGACCTAGGTGGAATTGAACAATCCACCGTGAAAGGTCGATGTGTATATCTCAGATAGGCTTGTCTTGACCAAGAGATTGCACTAACACATTTAGTATGTGTTGAAGAGGACCTACAGCGAGGATAAATTCTTCTATTCTAAAAAGTGAAGAATTAGACCTCAGTGGTTATTGATTTCTTAATCTCCGTCACTTAAATAGGACCGTGTGTGCTTAATGGTTACTGCTTTGATTCATGTTGGGTGAGAATCATCGTGACTTCGAACCTTGTGCTTTGGGCAGTAATATTAATCATACGACGTTTGCTAAGATTTAATACGGAGAAACGCGTGCGAGTACGGCTCGTGTGATTAGTTCCCTTGGTAGGCTCAGAAGTTTTATCGTACCAAATCTTACAAGTGAAGAATCAGTTTCTTCGGTACGGATAATAATGTTGAGTTGTCGTTACTCCAAAGTGAAATATATTAATTAATTTAGAGCTATTCAGAAGCTTAATTAATTAATGGACTTGATAATCTTAAACGCGGGAAATAATAACCGGGAGCCCATATTATCGTAATATGGATTAAGATGGATAGTGCAATATTAATTTATTAGTGGTAATAATTAATATTAATGGGCTGAATTATATTGGGGCTCAATATTGAAATTCAGAAGTCCATTGGAGGTCAAATCTTAAGTCTCCTTAAGGCCACTCAAGTAGCCCATTAAGTAGCCCAATAATGATAAGGTGATTAAAATAAAAAGAAAATATATTGTTGTTTTTTCTTTGTGATTTTCGAAAATTGCATAATTAGGAGAGAAAAGATTTTGTTGATTTTCTTGGAAAGATATTATGGAAGATAAGTATTCTTGTAATACAAGATTGTCTCGTATATTCAAGAAGATCCAAATCTTGGATTCTACTCTTAATATTTTCAAAAATTTCATGCTTAATAGAAGAGTGAGATTTTTGTGGAATATTTTATTATGGAGAAAATAATATATGAGATATATTCAAGATTTCTTAGAGACTAGGAAAAGATTTTCTCCAGGCCCATAAAATATACAATTTTTGGCCATCACCTCTTATAAATAGGGGGTGATTATTTCATCCCCAAGTACATAATTCCATGTGTTGGAAAAATCAAGAGCATATATATTTTTCTTTTTCCTTAGTTATTTAAATTGCTTGAAAGCACTTCCCACCGGTGATCAAGCAAGGCGAAAGGGAAATACTTGAGAAGGTCTTTGGGTTGGTAGCACGTTCCTAATTGTCCCGTGATAATCAAAGGCCATATCTACGAGAGGTACATAATCACATAATCTCTTAGTTTTTCCACCATAGATTTTATGTGAATTAATTCAACTTGCATGATGATAAAATTGTTGTTGGAATTATTATTTGAATTAATTAGGATTAATTCATGCTAGTAATAATTGAATTTAAATTCGTATTTAATTATCATCCCGAATAGATTCCGGGCACCCCTATTTTTCCAACACGGCGTTACTCAAACACTGCTCGGCAGCTCACCGGGAAAAAGATGGTATAGTTGGCCAGTACGAGGCCAGGATTGCTCGTCTTAACAACCAACTTAAGCACGCCGACGACATAGAGAAAAAGCATGTCGAATACTATCAAATGCTGTCGGCCGAGCTTAAGAACAAGAATGCTGAGCTTGAGGTGGTGCTAAAGGAAAAAACTGCTGCCGAGTAAAAATCGGCCGAGCTCGAGGCCGAAGTTGCTCGCCTCAAAGAGGTTATCACGAGTATGTATACTCAGGAACAACTGGAGGTCAAGCTGCAAAACCGTTCTGGGCCCATCTCTAATCTGGGATATATATGTGCCTATGTCGACTGTATCCGTATGATAAGTTCATACGAGAAGCCCAAAATGGTGGAAGAGATGGGTAAGGATTTGGCGGAGTTTGTCAAGAATTATCCTCCTCCGAACAACATTGAACTCCAGCTGGGGGATATGATTGACTATGGGGTTAAGATAGATAACCTTAATCCCAGCATCATCATCACTCGTCCTCCAGCTTCTGCCGAAGCGGGCGAGCAAGCTGCCAACGACAAGCAAGAGGCTGCCGAAAAAGAGGAGAAAGTTGTCGAGGATCTTGTTAGTGAAATGATAGTCGATCTGTCTGCCAATCAAGCTCAAGATCTTCCTCAGGGCGAGCAACACCAAGAATAGGACTTAGATTTCCTTAAACTTTCCTCTTGTAATAGTTGCTCGTCATTTTGTTCCTCATTTTCACATCTGTACTATTTTTAGGCACAATGCCTTTTGTATTAATGGACACGTCTTTTGTTCACTGATTTTCTTCTCATATGTTAATTGCCTTTACATTATTCTTTAATGCTTTTGCAATTATAACATATTATTTTGGGCTTTGTTCGATTTGAACTTTGCCTTAATAATAGAATAAGAGTTTGGCCTTAGGTTCTGCTCATCTTATAAGACGAACAACCTTTAAATGGCCTTAATCCTTAAAATTGGATTTATACCTTGAGCTTTAGACTTATCTTCCAACAAACAACTATATTTACATCATGAAAATATACAAGTGTTTTAAGACTGTTCATCATTAACATGTACAATCTGACGAACAACTTTGAACACTAACAAAAACATTTGCTCGCTTATAATATTTTTTCCGAGCAATTTTATCTAAAACCCAAAAAACTTGAACAGCACCAAACTATACAATGTGCCGAACAACCTTTCATTCTATACTTAGCAAAATTTTCAAAAAATTAGGCAGTTTTTTTATTCATTTGGTTCACTTGCCCCCTAAGATACTTGCTTGCCCAAGAGTTGAACTTATTCGACTCACTGATAGTACTTCTTCAGATGTACAGCGTTCCAGGAGTATTGGGCCGGTCTGTCTTCCATGTCTTCAATATCGTATACACCATTAAGGAATTGTCCGTTATACGATACGGGCCCTCCCAGGTTGGTCCCAATACACCTGGAGGTTGGGCGAGCAACTTTCTTAGAACCAAATCTTCAACTCCGAATTCTCTGATTTTGACTTATAATAACGTTCTGCTAGCTGTTTGTATGTAGCATTTTTTAGCTCGGCATTTAATCTTTTTTCCTCAAGCAAATCCATTTCCATAGCTAAAGCAGAATTGTTCGTCTGTTCATCAAAGTTGGTCGTCCTGATTGTATTGGCCTTTAACTCAATTGGTATTACGGCTTCTATTCCAAAAGCCATTGCAAAAGGTGTTTCTCCGGTGCTCGACCTGAGAGAAACTCTATATGCCCACAAGACTTCCGGAAGTTCTTCAGACCAACTACTTTTGCTTTCCGTCAATCGTACTTTTAATGTATGCTTGATAATCTTATTAACAGCTTCGACTTGTCCATTTGACTAGGGATGATAGGAAGTAGAATAATGTTTTTTGATCCCCCACTTTGTACAGAAGGCCCTCAACTCTTTCCCGTCGAACTGCGGACCATTGTCTGTCACAATTATTTGTGGAACTCCAAAACGACAGACAATATTCTTCCATATAAAGTTGATCATCTTCTCTTGTGTGATTTTCACCATGGCTTCTGCTTCTGCCCATTTCGTATAATAATCGACTGTCACGACGGTAAATCGAACATTTCCAACTCCTGTTGGGAAGGGACCAATAATGTCCATCCCCCATCTTGCAAATGGCCACAGGCTGTAAACTGATACAAACTCCTGAGCCGGGGTGTGAATGTTCGGGGGAAAAATCTGGCATTGGTGACATGTTTTTGCTTTCTTGATTGCATCATGACGTAAAGTCGGCCAGTAGTAACCTTGTCTGATAGTTTTGTATGCCAAGGCTTGCCCCCCAGTGTGATTTCCGCATACTCCGACATGTATTTCTTCAAGTATTGCTCGTCCTTGCCCCCTAGGCAAACATTTGAGGAGTGGGATTGATATTCCTCTTTTGTAAAGCTGCTCGCCTACCAGAGTATATCTGGCGGCTTGCTTTGTTAGCTTGGCAGCTTCAAAAGAGTTGTTTGGTTTTTCTCCACTTTTCAAATATTTGACTATGTTTGTTCTCCAATCTTCTTCTTCATTAGTTTTCTCGTCTAACTGGTTAACATTATAGCTTATCATTGACGGGTTGTTCATCTTTGTGATTATAATGTCTGCCAACTCTGCAGGTCCTTCGCTTGTTGCTAGTCGAGCCAATGCATCTGCTTGAGTGTTGCTTGTCCTTGGGATTTGTTCAATGAAAACTTGATCCAGTAAGGACATTAGGTGAGCAACAATTTGTTGATATTCGATCATGTGATCATCCTTTGCCTCGTATTCACCTTGGACTTGGTTCACGATCAATTGTGAGTCACCGAATATTTGTAAACGTCTGACACCTACCACAAGGGATAAGTGGAGACCAGCAATAAGTGTTTCATACTCAACTTCGTTGTTGGTAGCCATGAAACCAAACCTGATGGCCGAGGTGAAGACTTATCTCTCGGAGCTAATAAGAACCACTCCTGCCCCTGAGGACATGTTGGTGGAAGATCCGTCGACATAGAGATGCAAGGGATGATCTAGTCCTCTCGTCGGATCTGGAGGGAAAGTCAGTTCGACAATAAAGTCGGCCAAAGCTTGCCCTTTGATCGTTGTTCGAGGAGCATAGGTTATCCCAAACTGGCTGATCTCCAGTAACCATCTCAATAGACGGCCAGCTGTATCTAGGCGATGGAGAATTTGTCTGAGTGGGAAAGTTGTTAGCACCTCAACTTGATGGTTGAAGAAGTATGGTCTTAACTTTCTTACACTCATAACAAGTGCATATGCCAGCTTTTTTATTGGAGAATATTTGATCTCCGCTTCATGTAAAGCTTGGCTGACGTAGTAGATTGGTTGATGAAATTTGCCGTCCTCTCGCACCAGAACAGAGCTGATCGCCACTTCCGATGCTGCTAGATACAAATAGAGCTTTTCACCTGAGATTGGTTTTGATAGAATTTTGACATCTCCCAAGTAGTCTTTAAGTTGTTCGAATGCACTTTGGCAGTTGTTCGTCCATGTAAATTTTCCTTTCTTAATGGCTTCGAAGAATGGACGGCATTTATCTCCTGATCGGGATATGAATCGGTTCAATGCTGCTAGGTATCCTGTAAGTCTTTGTACCTCTTTTACTGAACGTGGAGGTTGCATATCCACAATAGCTTTGACCTTTGTTGGGTTGGCCTCAATTCCCCATTGGCTAACAAGATGTCCCAGGAACTTCCCTGAATGAACTCCAAAGCTGCTCTTCTTTGGATTCAACTTCATGTTATAGTGTCGAAGAATTTCGAACACCTGGGTTAAATGTTGGAGATGATCTTCTTTTCGGGGGCTTTTGACCACGATATCATCTACATAGACTTCCACAGTGTCTACAATTTGTTCATCGAACATCTTGTTCACCAACCTCTGATATGTTGATCCCGCGTTGATGAGGCCGAATGACATTCTTTTCCAGCACAGCAAGTTTTTGTTTGTATAAAATGCTGTATTTTCTTGATCGTCCGGATGCATTGGGATTTGATGATACCCTGCAAAGGCGTCCATGAATGTTAACATCTCATGCCCTGCAGTGTTGTCCACCAATTGATCAATGTGTGGGAGAGGAAAGTTGTCCTTCGAGCATGCTACATTCAGATCTGTAAAATCTATGCATAGCCTCCAGGTTCCGTTTGGCTTCCACACAAGGACTGGGTTTGCTACCCATTGTGGACAAAGTGCCTGCCGAATTAGATCATTGTGTAGCAACTTCTCCACCTCTTCGTTTAGAGCTTGATATTTGTCTGGGCCATATTTCCTTCTTTTTTGATGGACTGGCCTTCTTGCTCGGTTGATATTTAGTTTGTGGCAAGTATGTTTTGGATCTATTCCCACCATATCCGCATGAGACCATGCAAAAATATCTAGATTTCTTCTTAGGAACTCTTCCATTCGGGATCTGCATGGCTCAGGGAGCTCAAATCCTATGTACAATTCTAGGTCCTTGTTTTCAGGTCTACCTTTAATGGCTTCCAGTTCTTCAACTAGAGTTGTTCGTCATTTTTGCCCTTTCCAATGAGGATCTATTATTGGTCCCTCTTGGTCGAAATCATTTTCAATGTTCATTGGGTCCGCATCCAGACGGGGTTCAAGATCGTCTGCTTGCCTTGGCTCACCATTATTTGCTAGACTATGGCCCTCCAAGTCATTGGTAGCAAGTTGCTCGTCGCCACCCAAATATTGTTCGTCAGGTGAAAGTGTCTCCTTGGTGGTGACGAGTTGCTCACCCAAGAGTTGTTCGTCGGCAGGCAAGAGTTGCTCGTCTATATCCATATGGTCCTCCCCTGCCTCCATCACGTCTTCCAATACTGATGGTTCATCAACTGGGTAACTGGTGGTGGCCTCCATTATGGAAACTCGTCCCTCTTTTGAATGCATTTGTAGGAGACACTCACGAGCTTTTCTTTGGTCTCCCTTTATCGAGCCAGCTCCACTTGCTGTTGGAAATTTTATGCAATAATAGTAGGTTGAACATGCGGCTTGAATTCATTAAAAAAGGGTCGACCAAGAAACCCGTTATAAGTCGATTCTTGATCTACGACCAAGAAATATACCATTCTTGTGATATTTTTCTCGGGTTCCTCGGCCGTTACAAGTTGCACAGACAAGCTAATTATTCCCAGAGGGATTTTTACAGCATTTCCAAAGCCTAGGATACGATGATTTGAGTCTCGGATATAGCCTGCATAATCCCCCAGTTGATCGAGTATCTTTTTGAAGAGGATGTTAGTGTAAGCCCCTGTGTCCACCAACAAACGATGCACCCTGGTCTCCATAATCTTGGCACAAATTATGAGAGAGTCATTATGGGGGGTCAATATTCCCTCCAAGTCATTTTCATTAAAGGTTAATTCCGATGTTTGTAGGAAGGATGGATTAACCCCCATTTCTTGTACATGATCAATTGCTCGCAACTCCGCCTTTCTTTTTTTATTAGACATTGGTGGTCGTCCATCAAAACACCCTCCAGCAGATCCTGAGGGTTCCATCATGTATACATCTTCCACCGGACGAGCAGCTGCGGCAGGGGCTTGTCGTCCAAGTCTGTTATTTCGTGGAGGTTGATCGTCAATCTCATCTCCCGAACTGCTCTCCCGACCTCTCTTCCCAGGTTGCCTTTTGACAAATTCGGAAAGCTTTACCTCCTCGTAGAATCGTCACAATTACTTTAGCAAATCTCTACACTCACTCATAAAATGCCCCACACTTTGGTGGTAGGCACAATACTTGTTTGGGTTGAGTTTGCCAGTCTCTTGACGGATCTTCCGAGGAGGGGAGAGCAACTTTTTTCCTTCACGTTGTTGTACACAGTATCGATGGACACTGTTAACACCTACTTGAGTTTTTCCTTTAGCTCTGTCCCTTCAGTGAATGCGTTCATATTTTTAGGGACCAGATAGCCTGTTCCAGCGGGCTTTTTGTTGTTCTCCTTTGGATCAGCCTTGTTGTCCCCCAAGTTTGCTTGTAAAGCTTCATGCATGGAGACGAATATGCTGGCTTGATTTCTGAACTCGGCATAACTTTTTGGGCACTTCATACGTACCTCCTTCCATAGGTCTGGCCGTTTTTTCAGTCCAGCCATGACGGCTACGATCTTGGTATCTTCACTAACCGGTTCTCCCTCCAGCAATACTTTATCGAATCTTTCCATGAAAGCCCGGTCTGATTCATCATCATTTTGTTTTAAATTTGATAGTCAGTGCTTTTGGGAAAGGTACGATCCTGCAGTTGAGAAGTGAGAGAGAAACTC
This sequence comes from Ballota nigra, assembly GCA_947034835.1. Lineage (NCBI taxonomy): Eukaryota > Viridiplantae > Streptophyta > Magnoliopsida > Lamiales > Lamiaceae > Ballota > Ballota nigra. The sequence continues at coordinate 125,324,792 of OX344723.1, forward strand.
CCGGCTTAACTGAGCAAATGAGTGAATGGATGCTAGTGGCATTGCTGAAAACCATTTATGTACTCTGTCCCCCAAAGTTAGGGGAAAATTCTGGCATTGGGTAGCATCACTGGCTCCCACAGAAATCATATAGTCCAAATATTTCGTTAGATGGACTCGGTGTTGATGGGCGAGCAGAATCGTCATATAGGCGAACAGGGTTAGCACAAAGCGCTTAAAGATTAATGCAAAATTGACTCAAGATACACCTAAGATATCTGGCGAGCAGAACCTGCGTACAACACCAAGGAAAATGAGACCAGCAAAATCAGACTAAAGACTCCTCCAGGACAAGTCCAACATGGCGAGCAACTCTTGACAGCGAGCAAGTCCAACAAGATAAGGATAGAATTTAGGCTAGATAAGGTCAACTTAGTCAAAGGCCAGATGTCGTGCATGCAGGCCTGGTAGGCCAAAAGTCACGACACCTCCTGCTAGGCAATTGTCTATAAATACTTAGATTTTTTTCAGCTAATAAAACAAGCACAAATTATTATACACGTCCAAACTTCGATTACGAATCTAAAGCAGCTCGATTAACTTACAATCGAACTTAAACATGTAAGCTTTCATACGATTCTAATCCACCTAAACCCGAAAATCCGTATTCACTAATTACGTTAGTGATCAATCACACGTAATTGTTTGATGATCAATTAACCATTTAAAACAACCATTAATCTTCAAGATTAGAACTGATCATCAACAATTTGGCGCTAGAAGGAGGGTTCGAACCTCCGAATCATTGAAAACACGAGGTTAGCTCAAAATCGAGGAATAAGTTTGAGCGTTTGAAGGAAAAATTCAAGAACACTAAGAACAACACTTGATATCCTCTGTGAACATGCCTCAATCACGAGAGACACAACGTTCACAACATATAACCCGGGATTCATACTCCCGGATGTCCCAAGCTGGTAGGCGAACAGGGGCGAGCAGAAATGACCAAGAAAATCAGACCAATGTTTCTCGTCAATTGATGCCACCAGAGTTGGACGCCTTTGCTCGCAACCCCGACGAATTAACGCGTACAATTGCCATGCTCCAGGCTTTACAAAGGCAGCAAGCCCAACCTGGCCCTTCATATGTGCGAGCAAGGTGTAGCCTCACAAAGACTCGTGAACATGAAAAGACTAGGGGAGATCATTTAAACGAGGCAGACAGTGCCCAAGCTCGTAAGGCCAAATGCAAAGAAAAACAGCACGTCGAAGCCGCCAGTCAGGGAGGTTCGACTCAGAATCCGGCCATGGCAGGGAGTCAGGGCACACGCCAAAGTGCTCTTGAAAGATTGGGTCGTCGTGGCCGGGGAATCATGGAAATCCATCCCACTGTAGGAACAGCTCGCCCAGCTGCAGTACCTGCTCGTCAATCAGTCCATGACAGGCTGACTAGGTCAGCTTTTGGCCGCCTTGACCCAAACGCAGAGCCCAATCCTAGAAGGCCAATCCAGGGGGTTCCCGCTCCTAATGAGGGACTGGAGCGAACAGACGGCTGTGCGCCTCTGCTCGCCGGACAGCCTCAAAGTCAGGGGGGATCCTTGGAGGAGCTCGCCTCCATGAGAAAGGTCATAGAGAGCATGCAGGGCCAGCTAGATCAACAAAGAGGATACGGGAACACAACTCTTCTAGTCTCACCTCTATCTGTGGTGATTCTGAAGGCCCCAATTTAGCAAAAGATCCAGTTTCCGGCAAGTATCCAATATGAGGGCACGACGGACCCCCGGGTGCATCTGATGAAGTATACCAATTATATGGTATCAATGGGGGCAAGTGACGCAACACAATGTCGCAACTTTCCTTTAACTCTGGGGGATCGTGTCCATAAATGGTTTTCAGCTTTGCCACCAGCTTCAATTCATTCGTTTGCCCAGCTGGGCAAAGAGTTCTTGTCCCATTTCTCTACGACCGGGTCTTATCTATCCCAAAGACATCGGTTATCCGACTTAAAACAAACTGACGATGAGTCGGACCGATCGTACCTGGAAAGATTCGACAAGGTCCTATTAGAAGGGGAGTCTGTCAGTGAAGACACCAAGATTGTGGCCGTCCTGGCTGGGCTCAAGAAGGGCACCGAACTCTGGAAAGATGTACACCTAAGATGCCCGAAGACATATGCCGAATTTTGGGATCGGGCAGGCGTCTTTGTCTCCATGCATGAAGCCCTGCAAAAGGACATGGGAGACAAAGGAGAGCAGAAAGAGGGTACGAAGAAGCCTGGAACTGGTTATCGAGCTCCCAAGAACATGAAAGCATTTACTGAAGAAACGGAGCTGAAGGACAAACTGAACCACATTCTTACCGTATCAATCGATACAGTTTACAATAGTGTCCGAGACAAAGAATTACTCACACCACCCCGTAAAATACATCAAGATACAAGCAAGTTGAACCAGAATGAATATTGTGCCTACCACCAGAGCGTGGGACACTTTACAAGCGAATGTTGTGACTTGCTGAAGCAGTTGTGGCGTTTTTACGAAGAGGGAAAGCTATCCGAGTTCGTGAAAAGACAACCCGGCAAAAGAAACAGAGACGAAGATTCTGATGAAGAAGACCAGGAACAGGCACCTCATCGGAATCGAGCCGGGCAACCAGCTCAGGCGCCAGCCGGAGGACCAGTTCCAGACATCCAGATGATGGAGCCTGCAGGGCCCATAGGTGGTTATTCTGATGGACGACCACCAATTTCTAATCGAAAAAGAAAGGCAGAATTACGAGCGATCGGTCATGTACAAGAAATTGGGATTATTCCACCTACCATGCAAACATCGGAATTAACTTTTACCGACAGAGATTTGGAAGGAGTACTGACCCCTCACAATGATTCGCTTGTGATATGTGCCAAGATTATGGAAACAAGGGTGCATAGATTGCTGGTGGATACTGGAGCCTACACTAATGTCCTTTTCAAAAAGACGCTTGACCAAATGGGATATTATGGGGTTCGGAAATGCTGTGACAATCCCGTTGGGAATAGTAACTTTCGCTATGCAACTTGTGACGGTCAAAGAGCCCGAGAAAAATATCGCAAGAATGGTGGATTTCCTGGTCGTTGTTCAAGAGTCAACATACAACGGATTCCTGGGTCGACCTTTCTTAAACGAATTCAGGGCCACGTGTTCAACTTACCATTATTGCATAAAATTCCCATCAGCAAGTGGAATTGGCACGGTAAAAGAAGACCAGAGAAAAGCTCGAGAATGCCTCCTGCAAATCCAGTCAGGACAAGGACAAGTATCTATGATGGAAGCGTCAATCAGTCAACTTGAGAATGAACCCTCAATTTTGGAGGATATTCTCGGAGCTCAAAACGATAAGATGGACATAGACGACCAACCTTCGCCCGTGGGCGACCAAATGCTGCAGGGCGGCGAGCAGAGCATGCCAGAAGAAATGTTACCCCTCGTAGCCGACAGTCCATACCCGAGTAATGACCAGGGGGGCCCGACTTTGGTGGTCGAGTCTAACCCAGATCCTGCGAATGATTTTGACCCCCGGTTGGGTATTGAGCCCATGAACATCGAGGATGAGCTAAGTCCGGAAGGACCAATAGTTGACCCTCGATGGAAGGGGCAGAAATGACGGGCAACTCCAGTCGAAGAATTGGAGGCCATCAAGATTGATCCTGTACGTGATGGTCTTGAACTTTACATCGGGTCTGAACTCCCCGAGCCTTACAGAACTCGAATGACGGACTTTCTGAAGGCTAACTTAGACGTCTTCGCATGGTCCCATGCGGACATGGTGGGAATTGATCCAAAGGATGCTTGTCACAGATTGAATATCAACCCTGTCCGAAAACCTGTCCACCAGAAACGGCGAAAATATGGACCAGACAAGTATTAAGCTTTAAACGAGGAGGTCAAAAAGTTACTGGACAACGACTTAATTAAACAAGCGTTGTGTCCACAATGGGTTGCAAATCCTGTTTTGGTACGGAAGCCGAACGGAACCTGGAGGCTATGCATAGATTTTACAGATCTTAATGCAGCATGCCCGAAGGATAACTTTCCGCTCCCACACATCGATCAACTGGTGGACAGTACTGCCGGTCACGAAATGTTCACATTCATGGATGCCTTCGCAGGATACCACCAGATTCCAATGCACCCGGATGACCAAGAAAATACGGCCTTTTATACTAACAAAAATTTGCTGTGCTGGAAGAGGATGCCGTTTGGCCTGATCAATGCTGGACCAACCTACCAGAGGCTGGTCAACAAAATGTTCGACGAACATATTGGGGAGACGGTGGAAGTATACGTCGACGACATAGTCGTCAAAAGTACACAGAAAGAAGATCACCTCCATCATCTTTCCCAGGTGTTCGACATACTCCGAAGATACAATATGAAGTTAAATCCAAAGAAAAGTAGTTTTGGAGTACATTCCGGGAAGTTCTTGGGCCATCTGGTCAACAAACGCAGAATCGAAGCTAATCCAGCAAAAGTGAAGGCGATCGTCGATATGGAGCCACCACGTTCTGTCAAAGAAGTGTAAAGGTTAACCGGTTGCTTAGCCGCTTTAAACAGGTTCATATCACGATCAGGAGACAAGTGCCGTCCATTTTTTGAGGCCATCAAAAAGGGCAACTTTGCCTGGACGGAAAGCCGCCAGAAAGCCTTTGACCAATTGAAATAATATCTTGGGGATGTAAAAATTCTGTCAAAACCTATTCCCGGCGAAAAGTTATATTTATATCTGGCAGCATCTGACACGGTCATAAGTTCGGTGTTAGTTCGGGCAGAAGGCAAGTTTCACCTGCCAATTTACTATGTCAGTCAAGCCTTACATGATGCTGGGGTGAAATACTCACCGACTGAAAAGCTGGCATATGCTCTTGTCATGAGTGTCAGGAAGTTAAGACCATACTTTTTCGATTATCAAGTCGAGGTATTGACAACTTTCCCACTCAAACAAATACTACATCGACCCGACACCGCTGGCCGTCTTTTAAAATGGTCCATAGAGATAAGCCAGTTTGGCGTGACATATGCATCTCGAACCATGATTAAGGGACAAGTGTTAGCCGACTTTATAGTCGAGTTAACCTTCCCACAAAATCCAACGAGAGGGCTGGATCACCCATGGCATCTTTATGTGGATGGTTCGTCAACAAACCTGGCCTCGGGGGCAGGAATAGTGCTCATCAGTCCCGACCGGCAAGTATTCACTTCAGCAGTCAGATTCGAATTCATGGCCACCAACAATGAAGCTGAGTATGAGGCCCTCATTGCAGGCCTTCACTTATCATTAGCTGTTGGAGTAAGACGGCTCCTGATTTTCGGAGACTCCCAACTCATTGTGAGCCAAGTACGAGGTGAATATGAGGCCAGAGACGAGCAAATGATCGAGTATCAATGGATAGTTGCTCACTTGGTATCTCTATTAGATCAAGTTTTTATCCAGCAGATACCACGAACGAGCAACACACAAGCTGACGCTTTAGCAAGATTAGCAACAAGCGATGGGCCAGCAGATCTGACGGACATTGTCATTACCAGAAAAGTCCAACCATCAACAATAGACTACGAAGTAAACCAAGTAGTCGAACACAACAACGATGATGATTGGAGAACTCCTATAGCCAAATACTTGAAAGACGGTGAGTTGCCAAGCAACTCATTTGAGGCTGAAAGAATCAAGAAACAAGCAACCAGATATACTCTGGTAGATGAACAGCTTTACAAAAGAGGCTTTTCACTCCCGCTACTCAAGTGTTTGTCTAGGGGGCAAGGAAGGACGGTTCTGGACGATGTACATTCTGGAGTTTGTGGAAGTCACACTGGGGGGCAAGCTTTGGCCAACAAAACTGTAAGGCAAGGTTACTATTGGCCAACCTTACGAAAAGATGCAATCCAGTTAGCCAAAGCCTGCCACCAATGTCAGATTTTTGCTCCAAGTATTCATGTTCCAGCCCAGGAGCTCGTATCAGTTTATAGTCCATGGCCATTTGCAAGGTGGGGAATAGACATTATTGGTCCTTTCCCAGCAGGAGTGGGAAATGTTCGATTTGCTGTCATAGCAGTCGATTATTACACAAAGTGGGCAGAAGTGAAGGCCATGGTAAAAATTACACAGCAGAACATGATCAACTTCATATGGCAGAACATTGTCTGTCACTTTGGAATTCCACGAACAATTGTGACAGATAATGGCCCGCAGTTTGACGGAAAGGAGTTGAGAGACTTCTGTACAAAGTGGAGGATCAGGAAACACTATTTGACTCCCTATCATCCCCAGTCAAACGGGCAAGTTGAAGCTGTAAATAAGATCATCAAGTATACATTGAAAATACGCCTGACTGAAAGCAAAAGTAGCTGGTCAGAAAAACTCCCAGAGGTCTTTTGGGCATTTAGAGTTTCTCCCAGGTCAAGCACCGGAGAAACGCCTTTTGCAATGGCTTTCGGAATGGAGGCTGTAATACCAATTGAATTAAAAACCAGCACAGTCAGGACGACCAGCTTTGATGAACAAGCAAATCACTCCGCTCTAGCCACAGAAATAGATTTGCTCGAAGAAAGAAGATTACATGCTGAGCTAAAGAATGCCACGTACAAGCAAAGAGCAGAGCGTTATTATAATTCCCAAGCCAAGATAAGAAAGTTCGAAGTTGGTGATCTTGTTTTAAGGAAAGAGCTTGCCCCACCTCCAGGCATATTTGGCCCGACTTGGGAGGGCCCATACAGGGTAACAGACAGGTTACCCAATGGAGCATATGACATAGAGGACTTAGATGGCAACTCGGCCCAATATTCCTGGAATGCAGCTAACCTAAGAAAATACTTTCAGTAGGCGACCAGTTTTGCCTCATGAAAGAGTAAAGTTGAGTTGGGCGAGCTACTAAGTCCGTTGGGCGAACTGGAATGGCAGAGATACAAGATGGATCCAAAAACTTGCCTAATTTTTTGAAATTTTCACCAAGTATAAGTGGTCGAACAAAGTTGAATTGGGTAAAGTCTGGTCGCGGGCTATAAGGCCAGTATCTTGTATGGTTTTATTTCCTCTTGAGAGTTTAAAGATGCCTTGACAAATTGTATAGTAGTCGAGCAACTTTGACTCCTGATGTAAATTATGTTTTTTAATGGTTAGGAGTTTGACATTGTTTCTGTCGAGCAGGTCCAACCTAGTTAGTACAGATTTACATTCTTGGTCGCGTTTGATACTTGAAATTTTTAATATTTGTTCAATGTTAAGTTGTTCGTTTAAGCAGAAATGCAAGCTCAAGGCGCAAGTTGATTATACAACCAAGCCCTTTAAAGGTTGTTCGTTTTTAAATGAACATAGCCTAAGGCCAAAAGCCCATCAAATTCTAAGGCCAAAAAGTTCTTAAGGAACAAGGCCCAACTACATTAAGATTGTTAAAGCATAAATAAAAAATACAAAGAACAATTAATGTAAGATAAAAAAGACGAGCAGTTGAGCAAAATAGTTTCATTGAAGATAAGGCTTGATCGCCCAAGAAAATTACAATGAAGACGAACAACAATAAAAAAAAAAGAGTACAAGTCCCTAGCTAATCTTGTCCGCTAAGATCCTTGCCCGGCAGGAGGGGGAATATTATCATCTTTAGGATCCTCCAAAGGAGAGCCGGCGAGGGCAGGATCGATGGGGACCTCTTGGGACAGCTCGGCAATTAGCCTCTCGGTGTCAGCTCGCTCTTGAAGAGCTCTCTCACTTTGATCGGCAGGTTGGTTTTGCTCGCCCTCGGCAGCATCGCCCTCTTCAGGCAGGTTGTGATAATTATTTCAGGGTCGATGAAGTCGAGCTTGACCCCATAGTCAGGCAGGTCGCCAATTTGGAGAGTTGTGCCCGGGGCTGGAGGGTTTGATTCGACGAGTTGCAGAGCTCCTTGCCGATCTCCTCAACGACTGCGGCAGCTTTAAATTCGTGAGCAATTCGAATGCTCTCAGCATAGCCTGTCACGTAACCCAGAATTGAGCCCACCTCCATCTTAGGAATAAGTTCCTCTTGGGTAATGGAGTTGGCGAGCTGAGATTCAAGGTCTGCAATTTTGGCCGTCGCCTCGGTCGCAAATTTCTCTGCGACCTCCTTCTGCTGCTGAGCGCGAGCAAGTTCTGCTCGCATCTGCTCGACCTCGGCCATTTTGACCTTCAGTTCCTCGGAGACTTTAACGTGCAGGTCCAGAGCACACTGCTCGCAAATTTGATGAGCTTTGGCTTTATTCTCGAGGTCGGCGACAATTTTCTTCGCCTCTGCCTTAGCATCATCCCGCTCCTTGGCAATACGGCTAACAGTGGCCGCATGCTGACGAGAATCCTTCTCGAGATCCTCAACCTGGTCGACCAGACGCTGCACAGCCGCCAGGGTGTTGCCCGCTTCAACGAGACACAGACGGCCGTTATCGCGAGGCGTCTGTGTCTTAATGGTCTCGTTCAGCTCCTTAGTCCAGCTGCGAGCAACGACCTCGGAAGCGCGGCGGACAAAAGAATCTGGGATCTCGCGGAGGTTTGTCGGCACCTTTGAGTAGGCAAAACGGTGCACCATTTTAGATCGCCCAGGGTACTGCTCGGGCAAGTAGCTGGAGGGAAATCCTCAATTAGTAAGAGAAAATAGAAGAGAAAATGCTAAGTGTCCTGGGCGAGGAGAGTTGTACCTGTCAAGACGACCCTTGTCCCAACCAAGGTAGGTGGGGTCAGCTGAAGGACCAGATCCTTCGCGAGTAATGGCGACCAGAGCTAGCTCGCCGGGATGCTCCACAGAGGGAGTTTGCTCGCTGTCGCCTTCAGATGGCCGGACAGCCACAGTCACTTTTTCTTTAGCAGTCTTTGCTCGTTTGGCCACTTTTTTAGTATCAGAGACTGGGGTGTCGTCTCCACGAAGAAGCCTCTTCGTCCTCGGAACCAGAGTCTTAGGTGGACTCGCCACTGGGGCAGGTGGTGTTGGAGTTATACGTGAAAGTATGCTTTTACTTTGTATAACTCGTGTATCAAACACTCGTTTTATGAGAATAATTCTTTTATCACATTGCTTTAGTTATGATTGAATGTTGAATTTCTATTGCAAACCGTTCAATATATGGTACTAGTTACATTGTAGTTAATGTGGTGATACCCGATCACGGAAGACAACATTAACTGTTTACTTGTAACTAAACGTACAATTTCACGACCCAGTTGGAATTGAACAATCCGCCGTGAAAGGTCGATGTGTAAGGCTCAGGTTGGTCTGTCTTGACTAAGAGATTGCACTAGCACATTTAGTATGTGTTGAAGAGGACCTACAGCGAGGATAAATTTTTCTGTTCTGAAATGTGAAGAATTAGACCTCAGTGGTTGTTGATTTCTTAATCTCCGTCACTTAAATAGGACCATGTGTGCTTAGTGGTTACTGCTTTGATTCATGCCGGGTGAGAATCATTGTGACTTCGAACCTTGTGTCTTGGGCAGTAATATTAATCATACGACGATTGCTAAGATTTAATACGGAGAAACTCGTGCGAGTACAGCTCGTGTGATTAGTCCCCTTGGTGGGCTCAGAAGTTTTATTGTACCAAATCTTGCAAGTGAAGAATTAGTTTCTTCGGTACGAATAATAATGTTGAGATGTCTTTACTCCAAGGTGAAATATATTAATTAATTTAGAGCTATTCAGAAGCTCAATTAATTAATGGACTTGATAATCTTAAACACGGGAAATAATAACCGGGAGCCCATATTATCGTAATATGGATTAACACGGATAGTGCAATATTAATTTATTAGTGGTAATAATTAATATTAATGGGCTGAATTATATTGGGGCTCAATATTGAAATTCAGTAGTCCATTAGGAGGTCCAATCTTAATTCTCCTTAAAGGCCCCTCAAGTAGCCCATTAAGTAGTCCAATAATGATAAGGTGATTAAAATAAAAAGATAATATTGTGCTGATTTTTTTTCATTGTATTTTCGAAAATTGCATGATAATAAGAAAAAAAGATTTTGTTGATTTTCTTGGAAAGATATTATGGAAGATATGTATTCTAGGAATACAAGAATATCTCATATATTCAAGAAGATCCAAATCTTGGATTTTCATCTTATTATTTTCGAAAATTACACCTATTTAGGAGGGTGAGATTTTTGTGGAATATTTTATTTTGGAGAAAAGAATATATGGGATATATTCAAGATTTCTTAGAGGCTAAGAAAAGATTTTCTCCAAGCCCATATTTCATTGATAATTTCAGTCACCCTAGTCCTATAAATAGGGGATGATTATTTCATCCTCAAGAACATAAATTCCATGTGTTGGAAAAATCAAGAACATAGATATTTTTCTTTTTCCTTAGTTTATTAAATTACTTGAAAGCATCTCCCACCGGTGATCAAGTGAGGTGAAAGGGAAATACTTGAGAAAGTTTTTGGGTCGATAGAGCGAGATCGTAATTGTCCTGTTAATCCAAAGGCCAATTCTACAAGAGGTACGTTAATCACATATTTACTTGTTTATTCCGCCATAGTTAATATGTGAAATTAATTCAACATGCATGATGAAAATTCGTTGTTGGAATTATTATTTGAATTAATTAGGATTAATTCATGCTAGTAATAATTGTATTTAAATTCGTATTTAAATTTCATCCCGAATAGATTTCGGGCACCCCTATTTTCCCAACAGCTGGTATCAGAGCCACGGTTTCGGGCTCTGATCTTTAAATTGGAATTTAAATTGTTAAACATTAAATTGAAATTGGATAGTAGAATTGCTAGATCTTTTTTGCAGGTACCCAATTGTCATGGTTTTAATGTTGTTAATTTCATGCGTGTGAATTAATTATTTTTAATTCGATTCGTTCGAATTCTTTTTTCTCGTGAGAAAATCCACGAGTAGATTAGTTGTTTTTATTTTGATTCGATCATTGTAATAGACTAGTCTAGATCTAGTATTTATTTTTTTTGTAAAAATAAATTGTAACCGGATCGTGACGAAGAAAGAAGAATTAAAAACGGCGTACCCGGACGACGCATACAAGCGTGGCGCGTGTATGGATGTAAAATCATGCAAGGGGTGAAGAAAACGAGGACGAACGGCAAAAAACAGCGCACGGGGTGCACGGCGCACGACCCGGGCGCGACGGGAGGCCGGCAATGCGCGCACGCGCGTGCGCGCCTCGGGGCGCTCCGGGCGGCGCCTCGGCGCGCTTCCGTGCAGCGCCTCGGGTGCGCCTCTGTGCTGCGCCTCGGCGCGCCTCCCGCAGTGCTTCGGCGCTTCTGGCCGAGAGGCGCGCGGGCCCACTTCGTGGGCTGACGCGCGCTGTATCTCGGGCCGTGGATTTTTTCGGTTCGTGTTTTTTTTCCGTGTGACTTTAAACGTCATCCCGAACCCCAAACGATGCTGTTTTTGATGAAGTGTTGTTGTTCGAGTGGGAGCGTGTCGAGACGAAAGTCGGAAAGCAATAAGGACGATTTTTCGCATCAAGACGTGAAGAAATTAAACCGTGACAATTGGATTTGAGTGCTCCAATGTGTTTAATTTTTTTTATGGATGTTTTATTTCGTGCACTTATTATTATTTGTTAATATGTGTTTGCATGAATTTAATTGTCCAAGAAAAACCTTACTTTCGAAAATTACTAAGTATGTTTTTATAATCGCAATTTTATTCCGGATATTAAAATTGGATTAATTTGGCCTCCATAATTTATTTATTTGTGAAGTTCTTTTGGAATACATTTCCCCCTCGGATCGGCCAAAAGAACGGATTTCACATGAATGAATTCTGAAAGGATGATTGTGGATTATTACTAGTGGCGGTATTGACCCTCACCACGAGTAGCTTTCTCAAAGCGAAATAATAATCCTGTATTTAATTATGGTTATTACTTAGGCATAGAAAATTGATATTAACTTACTCCCCTCGGAGTCCCTGTCAATTTCTATGTGGTCAAAGTGGGAGCCAACTATTAATTTTGAATTAAGGATTTGTAACTTTTAAGTTTGTGATCCGCTTGAATGTGTTTAAATGTATAGACCACCCTTCGCGGCGCATTTAAATTGTTTCGAGATGTTAGCTGATGCATGATGATATTGTTTTAAGGTTTCAATATAATTGATGTGATCGAATTATGTGATAATTTCGTATTTTTCTAGATATTAATATGAATGTATGTTTTATTCTCATTTCATCATGTCGCAACCTTTTAATCTACTGTTTAATATACTTAAAGTTAATAAACCTTTTGGAGAGTTTTATATCGATTGGAAATATATTTTTTAAATTTGTCCTTACTGCACGAAAACACAATTGGGTTATTTACGTTAATATAACCGGCAAGCCTAATGATAAGTCAAGCAATGGGAAAAGGCAGTTTATGATTGGAAGCGTGACAATGAACACATGAAGTGCATCATCTTGACATCTCTGTCTGAGGATTTGAGGTGCGTTCATGAAGACGTTGTATCCGCTGTTGAAATCATGGAACACCTTGAAGAGATGTTTTCACATCAGAATCCCATGACTAATCAGTTCACCAAACATGACTCGGTCAAGTTGGAAATTGTGGAAGGAACGCCCGTGAGGGAGCACGTTCTCAAGATAATGGCATACCTTAACAAGTTGGAAGTACTTGGTGCGGATTTTGATTGATTTCATATACCATTCTCTACCGAGAAGCTTTGAGCAGTTTCGTCTGAACTGTCAGATGAATGAACGGACAAATCGTTTGTCCGAGCTCTTGCAAGCTTTAGTTTCGGTGGAGGTGAAAATGGAGCACCAGTCTAGTGCTATGGTGGCTAATGGTCCGTCTACCTCTTTTGGTCCCAAGGGAGGGAAAAACAGGAAGAGAACCAAAGGTCGGATCCAAGCAAATCTAATTGTTGCGAAAGGCAAATGCAAAGGCTAGCATCGAAGGGGAAATGTTTTAGTTGCGGTGAGAGAGGACAATGGAGGTCTGCCTGTTCCAAGCCTAAGAGGCTAGGAAAGTTAGGAAATTCACACACCTTAGTCATCGAAACTTGTGAAGTGGCGTATGCTGTCTATTCGTGGATAGTGGATACGAGAGCTACTGATCACATTTGTATCATGGGTTTAAGCTAACCCGACGACTTAACGGAAGTGAGATCCCCGTCACATCGGGCAATGCTACGAGAATGGCAGCTGAAGCAGTGGGAGAAGTGCGCCTATCTTATGAAGATAGAGTTATGGTCTTGAGAGACGTTCCTCATGTTCCTAGTTTAGAAAGAACTCAACCTTCAGTTTCTAAACTGTTTGAATAGATACTCAGTTTCTTTTAATAAGGATGTTATTATTTCTTGAAACGATGAGTGTATCTGTTCCGGAACTTCAATGGATGATCTTTATACCATTTTTTTTGGCACACCACTCACAAAATTGAATCTAATAATTATTTCGAGTAATAAAAGAAAGCGTTCTTCGGAGATGAACGAAACACTTCTATGGCATCTTAGACTAGGTCATATTAATCTAATGCGGATAGAAAGATTGGTGAAAGACGGATCCTTGGAATCATTCCAAGTCGAACCGTTTCCAACTTGTGAATCCTGTTTAGAGGGTAAAATGACCAAGAGGGCATTTGGAGCCAAGGGGAATAGAACCACGGAAGTGTTAGAACTCGTTCATACCGATATGTGTGGTTCAATGACGATCATAGCAAGAAGGGGTATGAGTAAATTGTCTTTTTCAATGATTACTCGAGATATGGATACATCTACCTTATGATGCATAGGGAAAGAAGTATCAAGTTTCTACGATTTGATCATAGAGGCGAATACCTTAGCGATGAATTCTTGAACTAGCTATCAGACGAAGGGATTGTATCCCTGTTGACCGCACCGGGAACTCCTCAATAGAACGGTGTGGTGGAACGAAGGAGCCAGACTCTTTTAGAAATAGTCAGATCCATGATGAGTTATTCGGATTTACCCAAGTCGTTTTGGGGTAACGCCTTGGAAACAACGACTTACATTCTAAACTTGGTGCCATCCAAATCGATTCCTAAAACCCCAATGGAATTGTGGACCGGGCGCAAGCCCAGTCTAAGACACTTGCGGATTTGGGGTTGTCCGGCATACGTGCTAGACAAGGAAGCCGGTAAATTGGATCCACGTTCGGAATTAAGGTTGTTTATAGGATATCCCATGGGAACGAAAGGGTGTATGTTCTATAGTCTCAAGGATTAAAAGACCGTGATTAGTTCGCACTTTAAATTCTTGGAGAAAGACTATATGAACAAAAGAAAGCCCAGAAGTGAGATTACCTTAGACGAGTTAAGAGGGCAAACTCATATACCAAGTATACAAGATGATATACCACACGTCACACCTCACAACCGGAACCCCGTCGTAGTGGGAGGATTGCTTGGCAACCCGAGAGATTCATAGGGATAGGAGAATCTTCGGATTTGGTTCCCGGCGATGAATCGGACCCATGGACATACGACGAGGCAATCCAAGACAAAGATGCGGAGCCGTGGCAAATGGCAATGGAAGCCGAGATGGGTTCAATGGATTATAATCAAGTGTGGGAGTTGGTTGATCCACCTAGTGGGGTAGAGCCCATTGGATGCAAGTGGGTGTACAAGAGGAAAAGAGGACCGAACGGAAGGGTAGAGACCTTCAAAGCAAGGCTTGTGGCCTGTAGCCTGTAGCTATGCTTAAGTCCATCCGTATTCTCTTGTCGATCGCTGCGCACTTAGATTACGAGATCTAGCAAATGGATGTCAAGACAGCTTTCCTTAACGGAAGTCTTGATGGGATCTATATGCAACAGCCCAAAGGTTTCGTTGAAAAAGGCCAAGAGCACCTCGTATGCAAGCTTAAGAGATCCATTTATGGACTTAAGCAAGCATCGCGTACTTGGAACCAATGTTTTGATCAAGTTATTAAGTCTTATGGGTTTGTGATCAAAACAAGTTCGAAAGTTGTGTGTATAAAAGGTGTGACGGAACTGCGGTGGTATTCTTAGTATTATACGTAGACGATATTCAGCTCATTGGAAACAATGTAAAGGTATTGTCAGACGTAAGGGTATGGCTGTCAAATCAGTTTGATATGAAGGACTTAGGGAAAACCGGTCACATCCTTGGGATCAAGTTCACTCGAGATCGCAAGAGGAGGATGTTGGGCTTACACAAGTTTCATACAAAGCCACTGTTTTGAAGCATTTCAGCGTGCAAGATTCCAAGAAAGGTTTTGTACCTTTTAGGCACGGAATCCATCTATCTAAAGAAATATGCCCTAAGACGCAAGTGGAGATAGATGACATGAAAGACGTTCTGTACGTTTCGGACGTAGGAAGTCTTATATATGCAATGTTGTGTACGAGACCGGATATCTGCTTTGCCGTGGGCATGATGGCAAGATATCAAAGTAACCCCGGGGAAGCACATTAGATTGCAATTAAATGCGTTCTTTAGTTTCTGAAAAGAACTTGGTATGGAATGCTTATTAAACAATCAGAAAATCTAATTCCCATGGGATACACGGACTCAAATTTCCAATCAGACATAGATTCCAAAATAACTACCTCGGGTAGTGTGTTTTGCATGGGAGAAGGAGCCATGACATGGAGAAGCGATTTGCAGAAATGCATCGCCGATTCGACCATGGAAGCCGAGTATGTAGCTGCTTGTGAAGCAGCGAAAGAGGCAGTTTGGCTCAAGAACTTCTTAGTGGACTTGGACGTTGTTCCGAATTTGCCCGACAAGATAACTGTCTTTTGTGACAATGCCGGAGCAGTTGCAAATTCAAAGGAACCGAGAGCCCACAAGGCCAGCAAACACATAGAAAGAAAATTTCATCTTATACGAGAAATCGTTAAGAGAGGAGATATAGAGATGGCAAAGATAGCGTCGGGTGACAACCTAGCCGATCCATTCACAAAGGGTCCGCCTCAGAGTACATTCGAGAGACATGTGGATGGAATGAGAGTCAAGACGATTGCCAATCTGCTTTAAGTATAAGTGGGAGGAATTATTAGGTTAGTGTAGGTTGACATGAGATGTCACGTAGAGCTACTACACTAAGACATGCGTGATGTATACTAAAAGCAGACTTTAAGTATAAGTGGGAGATTGTTGGAGTTATACGTGAAAGTATGCTTTTAATTTGTATAACTCGTGTATCAAACACTCGTTTTATGAGAATAATTCTTTTATCACATTGCTTTAGTTATGATTGAATGTTGAATTTCTATTGCAAACCGTTCAATATATGGTACTAGTTACATTGTAGTTAATGTGGTGATACCCGATCACGGAAGACAACATTAATTGTTTACTTGTAACTAAAT
This sequence comes from Ballota nigra, assembly GCA_947034835.1. Classification (NCBI taxonomy): domain Eukaryota; kingdom Viridiplantae; phylum Streptophyta; class Magnoliopsida; order Lamiales; family Lamiaceae; genus Ballota; species Ballota nigra. Next base: position 125,341,083 of record OX344723.1, read on the forward strand.
GTACAATTTCACGACCCAGGTGGAATTGAACAATCCGTCGTGAAAGGTCGATGTGTAAGGCTCAGGTTGGTCTGTCTTGACTAAGAGATTGCACTAGCACATTTAGTATGTGTTGAAGAGGACCTACAGCGAGGATAAATTCCTCTGTTCTGAAATGTGAAGAATTAGACCTCAGTGGTTGTTGATTTCTTAATCTCTGTCACTTAAATAGGACCGTGTGTGCTTAATAGTTACTGCTTTGATTCATGTCGGGTGAGAATCATTGTGACTTCGAACCTTGTGTCTTGGGCAGTAATATTAATCATACGACGGTTGCTAAGATTTAATACGGAGAAACTCGTGCGAGTACGGCTCGTGTGATTAGTCCCCTTGGTGGGCTCAGAAGTTTTATTGTACCAAATCTTGCAAGTGAAGAATTCGTTTCTTCGGTACGAATAATAATGTTGAGCTGTCTTTACTCCATGGTGAAATATATTAATTAATTTAGAGCTATTCGGAAGCTCAATTAATTAATGGACTTGATAATCTTAAACGCGGGAAATAATAACCGGGAGCCCATATTATCGTAATATGGATTAAGACGGATAGTGCAATATTAATTTATTAGTGGTAATAATTAATATTAATGGGCTGGATTATATTGGGGCTCAATATTGAAATTCAGAAGTCCATTAGGAGGTCCAATCTTAATTCTCCTTAAAGGCCCCTCAAGTAGCCCATTAAGTAGTCCAATAATGATAAGGTGATTAAAATAAAAAGATAATATTGTGCTGATTTTTTTTCATTGTATTTTCGAAAATTGCATGATAAGAAGAAAAGAAGATTTTGTTGATTTTCTTGGAAAGATATTATGGAAGATATGTATTCTAGGAATACAAGAATATCTCATATATTCAAGAAGATCCAAATCTTGGATTTTCATCTTATTATTTTCGAAAATTACACCTATTTAGGAGGGTGAGATTTTTGTGGAATATTTTATTTTGGAGAAAAGAATATATGGGATATATTCAAAATTTCTTAGAGGCTAAGAAAAGATTTTCTCCAAGCCCATTTTTCATTGATAATTTCGGTCACCCTAGTCCTATAAATAGGGGATGATTATTTCATCCCCAAGAACATAAATTCCATGTGTTGGAAAAATCAAGAGCATATATATTTTTCTTTTTCCTTAGTTTATTAAATTACTTGAAAGCATCTCCCAACGGTGATCAAGTGAGGTGAAAGGGAAATACTTGAGAAGGTTTTTGGGTCGATAGAGCGAGATCGTAATTGTCCCGTTAATCCAAAGGCCAATTCTACAAGAGGTACGTTAATCACATATTTACTTGTTTATTCCGCCATAGTTAATATGTGAAATTAATTCAACATGCATGATGAAAATTCGTTGTTGGAATTATTATTTGAATTAATTAGGATTAATTCATGCTAGTAATAATTGTATTTAAATTCGTATTTAAATTTCATCCCGAATAGATTCCGGGCACCCCTATTTTTCCCAACAGGTGGCTGTGCCGAGCTTGACCCTCCGACTTGCCTCGGATCGCCTTTTCTACCCATGGCCGCTAGGGCAATAATCTTCGAGAGGGGATCCGACTTCTTACGTCCTCTTTTAGTCGGCATCTCCCAGACGCGGTTATCAAGCTCGAGGAAGGAAGGGTGAAGAGCGATGGTGACGAGCTGGTCTGTGAGAAAGAAGTGCAAAACAGGTCATTTAACACCAAGTATAATGCCGAACAGATCTGTTCGCCCGATGAGAAAAGATACTTACCCTCTTGGATACGAGCTAGAACCTCAAGATGGTGAGGATAAGTAGTAAGATGGGCAACTCACAGTGTATCCTCGGAGAAAAGATAGCCAATAATGCGATCTTCTCGGCGACGAAGGGCGATCAAACATGCAACGAGCAAGAATTGATCGCTGATGCTATTCTTTACAGTTCGCCACCCCAAGTTTTTGGGACCTGAAACAAAGGAAAAAGAGAATTAAAATTAGTCTAACCACTTCAAAGTTATAGAAGAGGTAAGACTCACGCTTTAATTCCCTAAACTCCGTCGGGGTCTCAATTCGTTCAGGACCCCCTGAGGAGCGAGCAGAAGCACGCCAGTCGCCTCCGACCCAGAACCAGTCATGCTTCCAGTCTCGCACCTTCCCAGGGATGCCCTCAACCAGTTTATGGCCTGGTCGCGCCTTCAGATAGTACCAGCCCGCCTCTTCCCCAGTGCATCCAGTGATCGTCATCAGGTAGCCAACTTCTTCGGCGGACAGCCTATTGGGGTATCCCTCCAGGGCGAACATAACCATCAGAGCCATCAAATTTATCCACCCAACGGGAGTAAGTTGGGTGATAGCCAAGTTCACGTCTTGAAGGAATTGGCCGACCAGAGGCTGCAACGGTAGAGAAACTCCAGCATTCAAGGTAGCGAGGTTGATCGCCGTCAATCCACGTGGTGGGCGATCAGCTCTGTCGTCCACCAAAGGAGCATACATCGGGATATCGAAGGGAATCTTGTAATCCCTCCGAATCCCAGGCAAGTCCTCCTCGGTAACGGTGGACACGATACAGCTCGCTGCGAACTCAGTCGCTTTAAGTTTCCGTACCCCGCGAGCAGGAATGACGAATCGGTTTGAGTGCTCCTTTTCATACTCGTCCCAGTCTACACGGCGAGCAACCGCGACTGGAACTCGATGCTCGATCAGCCTGGGCGCAGGAAAGTTGATATCTCTTAGATAGGCCCAGGTTAATTCGTCGAGGTTCACCGGCTGAAGTACCTCGACCTCTTCGTCCTCGTCCTAGTGGAGATCCGAGCTCATTTTCTCCAAGAGCTGGCGAGCAGGATTTGCTCGCTCCTCCCTTTCCCCGGAGGGACGAGCTCCAGAATTAACAGAGCGTGCAACCGAAGCCGCCTCGGGATCGGACTCTAGGTTAACGATGGGAGAATTCTCTTCGGCGGGCCGTTTTTCCGGGTTCCGGGGAGGGAAAGATCCAGTCTCGGAATGCGACGACATCCAGTAAGGGGAAGTAAAAAATTTTTTTGAGTGTTTTGCAGATTCCGGCGAGGGAAAACTTGGCGGTTTAGGACTTTCCACGGCGGAGTAGGGATGTTTATGTAACAAGGACACACACAACGCAAGAAAAGAAGAAAAAAAAAGAAGAAAGCGAAGAAGAAACTACCTCGAAGTCGTTTGAAGGTCGCCGAAAACTGGAAACGTTCGCCGGAAATTTGAAAAAGGAAAGAAGGAGAGATTCGCGCTCAATAAACAGTGAAAATGACAAAAAATCACAAATTTTTTCTTTATATAGTCTCTGGAAAAACGGGGTTCCGGGCGAGCAAGTTAAGGAATCAAAGGACTAAAGTGCAATTTATGGGCGCGTGCAGCACCTGCCCGACAAAGCGGGAAGGCGCGTCACCTCGGGATCGTGTGCGCGTGGGCGGCAGCAATCATTCCGCCCACGTCACACCTCGAGCCGTACCCAGACCTTGGGATCCCAACCGTCACCGGCCCAAGTCTGCTCGACCAATGTTGTCCGCCCGTGAAAAGTTGCTCGACCCCGCGACATTCTTGCTCGCACCAGTGACACTTAAAAGTTGCCAACACAAAAAGTGCTCATTCACCATCTTCACAATTTATTGATCGGCAAGGGGCCAATTGTTGATGGGCGAGCAGAATCGTCATATAGGCGAACAGGGTTAGCACAAAGCGCTTAAAGATTAATGCAAAATTGACTCAAGATACACCTAAGATATCTGGCGAGCAGAACCTGTGTGCAACACCAAGGAAAATGAGACCAACAAAATCAGACTAAAGACTCCTCCAGGACAAGTCCAACATGGCGAGCAACTCTTGACAGCGAGCAAGTCCAACAAGATAAGGATAGAATTTAGGCTAGATAAGGTCAACTTAGTCAAAGGCCAGATGTCGTGCATGCAGGCCTGGTAGGCCAAAAGTCACGACACCTCCTGCTAGGCAATTGTCTATAAATACTTAGATTTTTTTCAGCTAATAAAACAAGCACAAATTATTATACACGTCCAAACTTCGATTACGAATCTAAAGCAGCTCGATTAACTTACAATCGAACTTAAACACGTAAGCTTTCATACGATTCTAATCCACCTAAACCCGAAAATCCGTATTCACTAATTACGTTAGTGATCAATCACACGTAATTATTTGATGATCAATTAACCATTTAAAACAGCCATTAATCTTCAAGATTAGAACTGATCGTCAACACTCGGGGATCAGCAATGCCTTCGTATTGTATGCTTGCCGGAAATTGTATCTTTTTTTGGATTGGGGCCTTCAGTATAATTGATGATAAAGGTGAAGATGGCATGCTGGTCGTCCCGACTCCTCTTTGTTGGTCAAGCTGTCCCTGCATGCTCTCCACAGCTTTTCTTAGGCTTGACAGTTCATCAAGAGATGCCTCCCTGACTTGGAGGCTGTTCGGCGAGCAAGGACGTTTTCCCTTCTGCTCGTCGCAGTCCCTCTCTTGGAGGGAGAATCTCCTGAGGTTGTCTTCTTGGGTTGCTTGCCGCATTTGGCCCTAGGCGCCCAAAGGCGGACCTAGTGAGTCTTTCATGCACCGATGGGCGAGCCTGCTCAAAAGTTGCTCTCCCGTCTCCTGCCCCCTGGCGAGCAACTTCTTGTCGGAGTTGAGGTTGGCCAAGTCTGTCCTGTGCACTGGAACGAGATGTTCCATGGCTAGACACTGTTGTTCGCCCATGGGCAGACCCTCCGTTTGGTCGACTATTTTAGCTTTGCCTTTGTCCCCTCGATTCTGGGCACTGTTGACTTCATGTTGCTCGCAACAAACAAACCTTGCTCTCACTACTTCCAATTGGCGAGACTTAGACCTTTCCTGTGAAGGTTTATGTTGTTATTGCTTTTGAATTGTCTGGAGAGCAGCTATTGTCTTGGCCAATTCACGGGGGTTTCTAGCCAATGCCTCAAAATCTGGAGGCATTATGTGAGCTGCAACCGAAGGTTGAACTTTGTTCGCATGGCATGGATCACGATCCTGATGATCGTGGACGAGACCCGGGTTGGGGAAACTCCTATCGAGGGATGCGAAATCCTAGTTTCCTTGGATTGAGGCATCCTGATTTGAATTATCTTCTCTATCTTTGAATCTTCAAATTTAATATTGAAGAACACCAAGAACACTATTTTTTGAATCTTCAAGAATTTCTTGAGGATTCCTTCAAATCTTCAAGTGGTAAGCTTGAAGTTCTTGATAATCACACTTCAACCGGAGGTTCGAACCCTCCTTCTAGCGCCAAATATTTTGTGATCGGTTCTAATCGTGAGGATTAGTGGATGTTTTTAACCGGTTTTAGGATCACCAAACAAGAACGTGTGATTGATTACCACCGTAAATGGTAAATTCGATTGTTCAGGTTATAAAATCGTAAATACGAGTATCGAATTCATATTTATTTTGTATGTGTGTACGTTTAGGTGTATGAGTGTGTGTAATTGGAGTATTTGTGAATTTGAACTTAGAATTTATTACTGGAGAACAACTACTTATACTAGTCCACCAAGTAGGTGGTGTACCTGACTCTTGGTCTTCCAAGCTTGCATGTTTGACATGTGTCATTTGACCTTGTTTGACCTTATCTAAGCTAAGACTTAGTTACAAAGTCTTGTGTTTGGTCCTATCTCGGATTCATTGTTGTTCGTCTTTATGTTCCTTGTAGGCAGGCTTTGGGATCCTTGTCTTTTGTTCGTCAGGTATCTAGCCGGTTTGTCATGAGATATGGTGTTGTACACCTCTTTAGCTGGTAAATACACCACCTCTTGACAATGTTGTTCGTCACTTATGACCTAGTGTAGGATTCATATTTGGTCACAGGCCTTTGGACTTGTTCACAAGAATGTTGTTCGTCAATAGTGTTGTTCGTCGCAGAGTGCACTTTCCAAATTAGCTTATGCACTCCCCTTTGATTTTCTTTGTTGATCATCTCTGTTTTGGGTATTTTGCTTCATAATCTTCACTAAAGTCTTAAACCTTGTTCGCCAAGCTATTATGAATGTTCGTCTGTCAACACACGTGATTTGAAATTATGAGGATAACTAATTAGTTAAAACGTCTAATATTATTTAGTGAAATAACTAATATTATTTAATTAATACACTTTAATGAAATAATTAATAACTTTTAAAATTAATACCTTAATGTAAACAAATTAATACCCACACAACAAGTTTTACGGTGAAACTTATTCACCTAATACTTTGACTATATACATTTATCAATTGCATATGTTTATGACCAAGTGGTGTAAATTTATTTCCATATTTAAATTTTCTTTTATGTTACTTTGTATTGTGCTCTCCTTGCATTTATTTTTTGCGTCCACCCCTGCTTACGAAGTTGCCAAAAAAGTGTGTAATTTCTTTAAAATACCCCATTTAATGTAGACAAAGTATTATATGAATATAGTTTATGATATACTTATCATAAAACAATTTTAAAGTATCAAATATTTCATCAGGAGTATCATTAATCTGAGTCAGTGATATTATATTGTAATTGTTGTAGATTTTCTTGATCCCAACTTTTGATACTCCTAATGAAATTTTTGATACTCCTAATTAAATACTTAATATTTTGAAACAATTTCATAATAAACTTATCAAGAACCATTTTTATATAAAAAAAAAAACTATTTTTTAATCTATATTGAGATTACACATTATTATTATTATTTTCGCATTTGATAAATAAGGATATACATATTATGAACTTTATACGTAAATTCAAAATTCTAAACTCAAGAAATGATGTTTTATATGTGGAACAGAGCCAATAACATTTTTGTTGTACATTCAGTCATTCACATGTATGTACAAATGTTATTTTAACATGTATCAATACACACAACTGTAGAATGAAAAGCTAGGTATCAATAGTCACGCTTTTATTTTAAGGCAAAATATAAAGTGAAATTGATTTATATATAAATCACTTTAAATGGTATTTGTTGTTTGAATAAAGGGTATTAATTATTTTCACTAAAAGATATTAATTGTTTTCATTAAAAGGTATTAGTTTTAGAGGATATAAGTTGATTTTATTAAAGAGTATGAGTTAAAGGGTATGCATTATATCATTAATGGATATTAGTTATTTTCAGTAAAGAGTATGGATCACTACAAAAAAAAAAAACGGGTTTTAGAGACCGATTTAGCGACCGATTTTCGGTCGCAAAACGAGATTAGCGATCGATTTCTGACCTAAAAAAACGGTCGTTAAAAAGCGGGTAGCTAATATTAGCGACCGCTTTTTGAAATCGGTCGCTAATCTGCGACCGTCAAGTCGGTCGCTGAATCAATAGGGTCCGACCCGACCGGGTCATGATTTAGCGACCGACTTCTGGCGGTCGCTAATTTATTTTTCGAAATAAAATTAATCTTTTTTATTTTATATTCTGATTAGCGACCGATCTATAGGCGGTCGCTAATCAGCGATCCAGCGTAAAAAAAATGGATCTTTGTGTTCGAACCTGCGCCCATTAGGGTCCGGGCGGGGTGCGAATCACTGAGCTACTGACCCACTAGCTCATATTAGGCGACTCATGCAGTATATAAGCCCTTGTGGGGCTTGTAGAAATAAATAGGCAAATATGCGCCCAAGGGGAATCGAACCCACGACCTCTGGGTAGATCGAAAGAGGTGTGAACCAATAGGACACATGCTATTCTTGTTCGTTTATTTGCATTTAATTGTATATAACCTCAAATTGACTCCCGTTTTTTTTTTTAAATTCATCAAATTCAATCATTTTTTTTTCTAATTCGTTTATATATATGTATTTACTAACTTTATTATTAATTTTATAAATTTAATATTTTAGACTATTCTAAATTATTAATTCATTCGTTTTTATTCATTTAATTGTATATAATTCCAAATTGACTCCCATTTTTTTTTAAATTCATCAAATTAATTTCTTTTTGTTTCTAATTCGTCTATATATATATATATATATATATATATATATATATATATTTATTAACTTTCTTTTTATTAATTTTATAAATTTATTATTTTAGACTATTCTAAATTATTAATTCATTCGTTTTTATTCATTTAATTTTACATAATTCCAAATTGACTCCCATTTTTTTTAAAAATTCATCAAATTCAATCTTTTTTTTTTCTAATTCGTTTATAAATATGTATTTACTAATTTTTTTATTAATCTTATAAAATTAATATTTTAGACTATTCTAAATTATTAATTCATTCGTTTTTATTCATTTAATTTTATATAATTCCAAATTGACTCCCGTTTTTTTTTAAATTCATCAAATTCAATCATTTTTGTTTCTAATTCGTTTATATATATGTATTTACTAATTTTTTTTATTAATTTTATAAAATTAATATTTTTATATATTTATTAAAATTCATCAAATTCAATCTTTTTTTTGTTCATCAACAATTGTAAATAAATTCTTAAAAATACATAAATAAATTGTTCAAAAAACATAAATAAATTGTTCAAAAAACATAAATAATTAACTTGTTAAAAAAATATAAATAAATTGTTCAAAAAACATAAATAAATTGTTCAAATTGACTATCTCTTCTCTCTCTCTCTCTCTCTCTCTCTATCTCTCTCTCTTCATGATCTTCTTCTGAATGATGGTTCACTGTTCCAGTGATCCACCAAATCATCCCATATCGTGCTCGACCCAACTCCATCCGATCCCCATGCTCCCACCGCTTCTTCAGGCCGTAGATAATATTTTTGTACCGTTCTTGCGCTTTCACAGAGAACAATTGGTACATAACACTGTCGTGGGCAGGTCCCAAATGCACCGCCTCTGCATATAAATTAAAAATAGAATATTAACAAATAAATTAAAATTTCAAAATTAAAATCATAATAAATAAAAAAAAATTTATACCTTGAACTCATCAAAGTACTCCATCCTCTTTTGCTCGGACACTTGGCTCCACGAGTGGGCACCATACTCAAACGTGGTCATCTTAATGACCTGTGAGACGACTGAGCTAGCCTCACGGACTGAAAGCATCCTGTTAAAAAATCAAGTTAATAATATTAATATATATATATATATATATTAAAAATATATAAATATATAATTAAAAGTATACATAATTCATTAAAAAAATACTTACTGGTTGTCGACTATAATGACACTGAGACGATTATCTTGAACTGGGTTCATCTGTAATAATTTTAAATTCAACTAATTAAACATCAACGTAACTATAATATAATTATCCTATACAAATATATGTAATATTGTCTGAAAATGATAATATATAAATATAATCATTTCTCACAAATATTTGTATGCTTAAATTAAATGATGAATGATGTATGTGAATATTACTATCAAATCAATAAATTTTAGTGAAACAACTAATCATTTCATCAATATAACCAAATTATAGAACTAATATCTAATATTTTTCAATGAAACAACACATACATTTTAAATTGGTTCTTGTAATAACCAATTTCATTTTATACTTTTTATTACACCTCTAACCTAATTGTGTAGTGCACTTCTTGATATGATTTTTGTCTAGCGCATAAATTAATATTTTTATATTTAAATAAATAAACACAAAATAAAGTATTCCATTTTTTTAAAGAATAATTAATTCATTGTATATTTAATTAAATAAAAGGTAAATGACATGCACAAAAATCAAAATAATTTATTTTTATACTAAATTAAATGACATGTACATTAAATTATTAAAATTTAAAATATGAGATCAGAAAAGCATCCTATGGTCATATTTGTAACTAAAATCTACACATAATTTCACATACGCATAAAATCTACACACATACACATAATTTACTTATTCATTCACTATATATAATTATAACTACACACATACACATATAATAATTTACTTATTCACATACACATATAACGATTTACTTATTCACAAAATATATATAACTTTAAAAAAAATGATATATAATCTACTTATTCACAAAATATAACTTTAAAAAAATTAAACGATTAAAATAATATGAAAACTCACGGCGGCGGCGGCGAAAAGAAGGCGGTACATCGGCGGAAAAGGTGGCGGTGGCGACGGGGTAAGAGGATGAGTTTTACGAGTATGTGTACGGAGGGACGATATTTATAATTTTTTAAAAAAGGATTAGGCGGTCGCTATTTACCGATACTTGACCAGTTTTTAATTTGCGACCGCCACGTGGCGGTCGCTAAATCGCCCGCATTAATAACCTTCAACCGTTACCAACCCGGGTCAAACGTTACAAGTCTACAACCGCCAGGCAACGGTCGCTGGGTTTAAATTTGAAATCAGCGTCCGCCTATGCTGTCCCTGATCACGCGGTAAAAAGTCTTGGTTATTTTTTACCGGCTTTTGAGTTTTAGCGACCGTTTAGGTGGTCGAAGGCGGTCGCTAATCTTCAATTTAGCGACCGACTTTTTAGGCGGTCGCAAATTTTTTTAATTTGAGACCAGTAGTCTAGTTCGGTCGCTAATTTATTTTTTAGAGACCAACTTCGTGGCGGTCGCTAAATTCGATCGCTAAAACGCTAGTTTTTTTTGTAGTGGATTGATCTACTTAAAAGTACTATAAAATAATTTACCTATGATCGAAATTCACGTTATACACACACTCATCTTAATTAAATTAATTGTAAGTTGTAAGAAAATTTCGTCCTATAACCAAAATCAATATGTACTACAATTTGTGGAGTTTTGATGCTAATTAGAACAAAACAAAAACAAAATATGCTGACATTACAACCTTTTGAGAAAACATTTAGATTTATGCCCTTTTAGTTTAGACATATATCACTTTTTCTTATACAGATTATCCAAATTGTCCTTCTGATCAAGGGTGATTGCAGGTGTGATTATGAGTATTAGTACTTTTGATTTCGTTAGTTTAAATTTTGAGATTGCAATTATATAATTTGAACAAATAGCAAACCAGTTAATCATGAGCACTTAAGTTTGAAAATTTAATGTCAGAAAATGGTGAAACAAATTACAAAATTGAAAAGAAGGACAATGATCAAACTCTTTAGCTAAAGGTTGTGTTTTTTTCAAGTTTTCCAGATAAAAAAATCAACTACTTATAATATATGGGATGGACCTCAAAAAATTGCTAACAAGCACAAAGGGAAATTTATAAATTTGAATCCTCTAATTTCTTTTATCATAAGGAAAAAATTGTGTGAAATTGTCTTATGTCATGAAACAACACAAATTAATATCTACCTCTACCAAAATGTTAATGTGTCATGCTCAATTTATACCTCATCCCACTGTCTCATGGTATAAGACAGTCTCACAATAAAATCTACTCTTACTACATTTGATTGTATACACTAAAACCCTGTTAATTATATTAGGGTAAACTGTTATAATGATGCAAAAACGATAAATATATTGGTAAAATAAGAATATTACGTACTGAAAATGTGTTAGCTATGCTCATGAGTAGAAGAAAGAAACTCTGTATTATTATATATGATGAGAGCAACTACAAAATTATAGAATGGGACTACATCAAAATAAGGAAGCTATTTATAATCTCTAATATGTTGAACCTAAAAAATAGGCTCAATGCTGAAATTGAGCCCAAACACAACATTTAAATTCACTAATACTAAGTTAATATCTTTAATTAAAATAATTATACACTTGATGCATGCAAATATTTTTCTTATTAGTGTAATTTAGGAATTACTATACATATAGAGTATGTATGGTGTTAAATTTGTTTATAGTAAAATTCGTTTGCAATTAATTCTCTTTAATAGAACTATTAATATATTTTAATTAAACAACTAATATTTTTGAATGAAAACAACTAATACATTTTAATGAAATAATTAATACTCTCCAAATAAATTTTACCGTAAATACTTTGCCATAAGTATAAATATGGAGCTACTACTATGTTTCCTCATTTTCACACCATAACACGTGATTTGTTGTGATACGTAGGCCAATAACAAGTACACTCAAAACAAACTGATCATGAAGAAAAAAAAGACAAAATTGGCTTTGTCATTTCGGGGTAATAATAGACCTACATATGTATACCAAGGTTGAATTAATATGATTAATTAATGTGACACAAGTATTAGTTGAACAAAAACAATACAAAGTAGATATTTGTAGGGGCGTGAGGAGATGAAGGGGGCCTATGTGCTATAAACAAACTCCCACAATGTATGAATAACAAAAAAAGCACCGCATCGGAGGCGGCAATGAGGCCACTTTGGTGGGCCAACGGTGATGGGTAGGATCATTGTCTTGTCTTCCTCCACCCCACCATCCACGTTCCTTTGCACTGCAACATCATTCCTCCGGAGCAAATTTTATATGAAAATGGTTCATGATAAATTTATCATAAAATTGTTCTAAAGTATCGAATATTTTATCGGGAGAAATATTAATATGGATTCAAGAAATTCACAACAATTACAATATAATACCACTGACCCAAATTAATGATACTCCTTTAATACTCCCTCCGTCCCCGATTAAATTTTCCGTTTCTTTTTGTTGAATGGTTTAAGAAAGTGTATTTGTTTATTAATATATGGTGTGTCACATGTTGACTTTTGGGATAAAGTAATGAATAGTGTTGAAAAGTGAATTGAATGAGTGACACTTTAGTAATATTGTATGAATTTAAAGGTTAAAGTTTATATGTAGTGGAGTGTTGTTTTTTCCATTTATATGGAATGAGAAATTTATTGGGGGACGGCCCGAAAAGGAAAATGGGAAGTTTACGTACCCAGGGACGGAAGGAGTATAATTTTAAGATAAGTTTATCCTTAACTATTTTCATATAATATTTTTGCCTCATTACTCATTTCGATTAGGCAAAATTTGTGTGAGATTGTCCATTTCACAGATTAACATTCACTCATGTTAAAATATTAATGTATAATATCTAATTTATATCATATTTCACCGTTTCATGGGATGAGACGGTCTCACACAAGACTTACTCATTGTATTATTTCAATTTTAATTAGTCACCTATTACAGTTTGAGTAGGTCTTGTGTGAAATCGTCTCATGCCATTGGACGGTGGGATGTGGTATAAATTGAAAATGACGCATTAATACTTTGATAGAATTCGATATTAATTTGTGTTGTTTCATGTCATGAGACGATATACGCAAAAAAAAAAAAAAAAAAAAAAAAAAAAAAAAAAAAACTTATAATTTAGTATTCAATCTTGTATTTTACCATTTAATAAATGATATTATGTAATTAATTAAAGAAATTGAAAAAGAAAAATTGTAGTATGAGATTAACTTAAAAATTATATGGTGGTGCTAACTTAAAAATGATGGTACGAGCTAAATTAGCTCGTAGTACGGACTTATCATATGGTGGTATCAGTGCAAGAAAATTAATTGATCTTCATGAGGAACAAGAATCATGTCATACCCCGTCATTCTGCTTCTCTAGCTAAATGTCTCTATGAAAATAAATAATAAATTTTTTAATGATAGAATAATTATCACTAAATGTTAATTTAGTTATAGTGAACTTAACATATTGGTACAAACTTAAAAATGGTTGTACAAAATAAATTAAATTGTAATATGACCTTAAAATTACGAAAATACATACATTGTGGTACAGATTAGATCTAATTTATCCAATAATTAAAAGGATATAGTTGGAAAAAGTATGAGAGTTGTCTCTATTTTTTTTTATATATGGAGTCAATATCAATAACAAAATGGAATGTTTTCTCTCTTAAGAAGTAAACATTAGATACTACAAATAATAACATTATTGACACCATTTATACATGAGAGTTAATACTTTGCCTACTATATATATATTTTTTTGTGATACTCAAACTTTATATATAAATAAATATGTAAAAGTATCATTTTTTGACAAAATTTTGTGATATTGCACCTATAGAATTTTAGGAATCTCTTTGGTACACACATATATTAGAATATGTGCATGATCAACCAAACTGACAACCATGCATGTGTCATTTATTTATTTAAAATATAGCTGTTAATTTATAAGTTAATATAACACCCTCCCCTGGTAGCAACAAATTGGTAGTTAGATTTAGTATAATGGAATTCCATCCATTATGTGGATCCCTGCATTTAAATTAATAGTTCTAAATACTCATACTGTATGACTTATTTGTGTATTCTCACGGTACGTGGATCTGTGTGAAATGAAATTTTGTAGAAATTATTTGTGATGGTCGAAATTAATTTTTTATTTTTAGAAACAAGAAAATAAAATTTACATTACTATTTAATTTGAATTCATCTCACCATACTTCATCTTATTACACACATAAAATATGCTTATTGGAGTACATGATAAGATTATACTCCCCGTACCCAAAATAGTAAAAAGCAAATACTGCATTTTTTAACTTATTCTTTAAAATATCATTTATTTATACTTACACTACTACTTTATCAACTTTATACCCACAAATATTAATAACAATTTTTTTTTTTTAAATGCGTGTCATTTCCTTTAGGTCAATCTAAATCGAATCGGAGGGTGTATATAGTTTGGGATGAGTGGTAAAGAAAAAGAATTTTTATTTGGAGGAGTCTGAAGTTAAGGGATTTTTTTTTTTTTTTAAGTGAATATGAAATTCATTAGGAACAACTAAAGAAACAATACCAAATGAGAGTTTATGATTTTTTAAAATTAATTAAAAATAAATCGAAAAGGTGGACAGGACTTGCGGAGGAATTTGTGAAAATTAATGATGAATGCTTCACTTCTATCTGGGGGTGTAGCAGGTGGGGGAGGAGTGACAAGGGACTATGTGGGTGTGGTGTTGTGGGAATTTATGAAGAAGTTGAATGTGGGTGAGGATGTTGAGTTATTGGAGGCTTTGACTGATCTTCGTAGGGGAGTTCCCTTTGCCCGGGAGGGGGGTTTGGAGTCGGATACTCAGGCCATTATTTATGCCCTGCAACGGGGTCACTGCTTGAGGACGTATGTTGGGGAAGTGCTTGAGGTGATTATAGCGATTATGGCGACGTTTGAGTCGGTTCTTTATCGATGGGTTCGTCGTACGACTAATATGTATTAGTTTGAACATAATTTGGTCAGTTTGTCTATCTCTATTAATCTTTAGATTTTTTTTTTTTTTTTTTTTTAGGATTTGCCTTCTGGGGCTTTGAATTATGTTTCTGATTAATGCATTGTTTCTTAGTGATAAAAAATGTATAAAACAATATATGAAATAAATGTAGAATAAATAATAGTAAATTAATTGCAAAGTAATGAAACTATAATTATATTTGATTAATCAATTAATTCACAAAATTAATATAAAATAAATAGTTGTAATAAATAAATAATTTAAATTATATCCAATGTAACAGACCCTAGTTGACTCAACAAGTCCACCCTAGGACCATATCATAATCTCCTAACTTCAGAATACATATATTGGCTATGAAACTAGGTGGCTTAGCCCACCTGGCCACCGGGTTCCTTACTTTAGTGAGTGGCCCGGATTTGATTCCCTCTGGGAACGAATTATGGGAGTTATAAGGTGAGCTTGGAGATTTCTTGGAGTATTTGGGGACTTGGTGAACTAATCTAACTACTAACATTTACCGATAAAAAAAAACATATATTGGCTATGAATTTACACTCTACTCAAACGTTGAGCACTTGAGCTATGTTTGTTTCGGGATTTAAGTGTGTGTATAATCATGATTTTACATTCACAGGATGTAAAATTCTTGATGAATAGAAAGTATGTGTTTGTTTTAAGATTTTGACAGGGTGAGATTTTGTTTTATGTCAAATCATGTGTAAAAGTATAGTAGAAAAGAGAAAGTATGAGTGGGAAAAAAGTTATATGCAAGTAAAAGTGAATTGCATTGGAAAGAGTAATAATATTTATAACTTATATAAAGTGAATTTTATTGAGAATAATAATAATAGATTTATAGTTATTTATAGATGTCGATGGAGAACGGGATTTGAAAACTGAATTTTAATAATTTAATAAAACCCTTATTAAAAATTAAAATGAATTAAATTAAATGCAAAGTAAATTATTCTAATTCTTAAAAGAAATATTTATTTATTTTTTAATTGAATAAAACATAGGGTAAATTATTATTATTGAACAATCGACATAAAAGTGGATAATATAGTTTTATGTGGGTGTATTGTTTAATTTAGGAATGAAACAAAAGTAAGATATTTTTGTATGTAATCGTTAGTGTAATGATATGTAATTTAGAGGTTTTTATAGGGGATGAACAGTGAACTATTAAAATAAGATATTGAAAAAATTATTTTAATTTAAAAAAAAAAATTGAACAAAAGTTAAAAAAATTGTTCTTATTTTTAAATAATTAATATATACTAAAATATATAAAATATTTAAATAATTCAAAATAAATTAAAATATTAAAATAATTAATATATATTTAAATAATTTATTCTGATTTTAAAAAATTAAAATATGATATACATATATATTATTGTAAAATAAAAATAAATTTGTATATATATTGTAATTATATTTCTTTTTATAAAAAAATTTTGGTAAAAATAAGTAAAAAAATGTGAACTTTTTAATCTTATGGGACCAAATCTGCAAGAGTGTCCTATGGAACCAAATCTGCAAGTCTGTTAACATCCGTTAGTGGTCGTTAGTTTTTTTGTCTAAGTTTGCAAATCTCGTAACGTTTGGGACTAAATATACAAATTTCGGAACGTTTGGGACTATAAGTGCAAAAAAGATCATATGGGACCAAAAGAGTTTTGGGTAGGACTGATTTTAAAACAATACATGTCCAATGGAATCAAAAGTGAAAAAATCTCAATCATCAACAAATTGACGGTAGAAGAAGGGTTCGGACCTCCGATTATCGAAGAAATCTTCAAAAAATTCAAGTTGAAAATGTGAAATTTGAAGGTGTTCTTGAGATTTTATTCAAAAACTCATGAAAACTGTTCTTGTTGTTCTTCATTTAAAGATTTGAATATTTAAAGGAATACATAGCCAAAATGCCTCAATCAAGAGATTCCAACTTTCTCGTAACCCGGCGAGGACCCCACCAACCAGAGCCTCCTCGGTTGGTCGACGAGCTCATGATCAGCAGGCTACGAACAAAAATGGGCCCTTAGTGGCCAGTAATAATATTCCTCTAGAGGTAGAGGCTTTTACTCGAAATCTAGAGGACTTAGATCACATTATACCCGTGCTGCATGTTAATGATCTTTCCTAATCACAAGGATTAGTGGTTGTTTTTAATTGCTAACTTAGATCACCAGACAATTACGTGTGATTGATCACTGACGTAATTAGTGAATACGAAAATCAGTGTTGAAAAGGGATAAATACGTGTATTGATTATGTGTCTAATTCATATGTATGTAAATCGAGGTGCTTTGGTTTGCGTAGTCGAAGCTTGGAAGTATTTGTATTTGTACTTCTTTTATTTATTGAAATTCAGGTATTTATACAAGTTTTACAAGTATGAGGTATCCTAACCTTTGCACTTCCATGTGTGCATGCTTAACACATGGTAAATTGACTTTTCTGACCTTATCTAAACTAATTTCTATCTTCTAAGTTGGATTTGCTCGATTTAATGAGTTGTCCGCCTTTTCGGGCCTTGTCCTTGAAGAATTGCTAGTTTGATTCAGTTGGTCATCCTTTTTGTTGACTTAAGGTCTTGATGCTTTGGTTAGAGATGTTCGCCTATTGGCTGGAGTTACTCGCCAGGGCTTCATTTGGGCTCACATGGTCTTTACCTTGAAGTTGTTCGCATGTGTAGTGTAGCTCGCCGAGCTGGAATAGCTCGCCTGACTATTCCAGCTTGGTCTGGCTTAGTTGGTACTTAACCTTGTCTTAAGTATAATTACTTCACTTAATTATATTCGCCCTTGTGGTATTTCTACTCGCCTATCAACAATTGCCCCCTAGTCAGTCATTATGTGGTAATGATGTGGGGCGAGCTACATATGGGCTGGCTATAACTTCTTGTTATGGAGGCGAGTTGTTCTTCTTTGGGGCGAACTACTTCAATTGAGCGGGCTGCCTCGGACGAGCAGAACTGGATAGACGACGGTTGGAATACCAAGGCACTGGGTTCAATTCGAGGCATGACGTGGGCGGCATGATTGCCGCCGCCCACGCGCATGCTATATCGAGGTGACGCACCTCCAGATTTTTCGGAATAGGGCTGCACGCGTTCGATAATTGCAATTTGGTCCTCGAAATCTCGCCCTTGTTCGCCAGATACCCCATTTTTCCTTTACTATAAAAGGAAGTTATTTTCCAAATTTTCATTTTTCTCTCCACATTCTCAGCGCCAAAAACCCTCGATTTTTATCTTCAAAAATTTTCTGGTGACTCTCCACCATTTCCGACGACGGTTCTTCCAGCTTTGAGTTTGTAAGGTAAAAATCCACTCATTTTTCTTCCCTTAATGTTTAATTTCATTTTTGTTGGGTTAAAATACCCAAACTCCGCCCTTTTTCTCTAAATTGCCGCCGTCCTTTCATCTCCTCCGCTGGGATACTATCCACCTAGGAACCCCGGGAAACGGCCAATCGGAGAACCCTCTATCCCCATGGTGAATCTAGAGTCTGATCCTGACGCGGTCTCCATTGCTCGCTCTGTCAACTCTGGGGCTCGCCAATCCGGAGAAAAAGTTGTGCGAGCAAATCCTGCTCGCCAGGTTAAAGAGGAGACCCGCTCCGATCCCCACGAGGAGGAAGACGAGGTCGAAGTCCTGCAGCCCGCCCCACTTGACGAACTGGACTGGGGATATTTGAAGAGTATCGACTACCCCATGCCAAATCCAATCGAGCACCAGATCCCGGTCAATGTAGCTCTCCAAGTGGTCTGGGATGACTACGAGAGAGAATATTCCAACCGGTTCACTGTTCCAGTCCGCACAGGGTGAAGACTCAAAACAACCGAGTACGCGGAGAGCTGCATCGTGTCCGCCATTACTGAGGCGGACTTGCCTAAAATCAGGGGGGATTTCAAGATCTCGTTTGATGTACATATGTATGCGCCACTGGCTGATGATAGAGCTGATCACCCACCTCGTGGACTCGCGGCGATCAATTTGGCCATACTCAATGTCGAGGTCACCCTGCCACTACACCCCTTGATCGGCAGTTTTCTCGAGTGGACAAACTTAGCCATCACCCAGCTAACTCATGTTGGGTGGATGAATCTCATGTCCCTCATAGTGTTGTGCGCCCTTGAGGGATATCCAAATAAATTATCCGCCGAGGAGGTTAATTATCTCATGATGTCCACTGCTTGTACTGGAGATGAGGCGGGCTGATATTATCTCAAGGCGCGACCAAATTTGAGGCTAATAGAGGATATCCCCGGGAAAGTGCGGGACTAGAAGCATGACTGGTTTTAGATTGGTGGGGACTGGTGTGCTTCAGCTCGCCCATATGGGTGTCCTGAGCGCATAAACTCTCTGGCGGAGTTTGGGGACCTTATCCGTGAGTCTTATCTCTTCTAAATTTTTGAAGTGATAAGACTAATTTTAATTTCTTCTTCTTTTGTTTCAGGTCCCAAAAATCTCAAGTGGCGAAGTGTCAAGGACAGTGTTGACGACCAGTTCCTGTTTACCGTCAGCCTAATCGCCCTCCGACGTCGAGCTGGTCGAAGTGTCAACCACCTTTGCTCGGAGTCAACTCGCAGGGTAGCTCGCTTCACTATCTACCCTCATCATCTTGAGGCTCAAGCCCAAGTCCCCGACGGTAATGTTTTTGGTCCTGGTGAACTACTTTTGTTCTCATTTGTTACATATTCTTTTTCTAACTTTTGGTTGTTCGCTTCTCTTTTGCAGACCAGCTCGTCACAGTTGCCATCTATCCCTCCTTCCACATCCTAGACCAACACGTTTGGGAGATGCCGACTAAAAAAGGGAGGAAGAAGGGGGATCCACTCACTAAGATGATCGCCCTGGTGGCGAAGGCGGGCAAAGATGACCCAAGGCAAGCGGGCGGGTCAAGCTCTGCAAAACAACTCGCCCCTGCAAGCAGCCCACCGGCGGCGAGCACTCCTAAGATGAAGAGGCTTCTTCGTGGAGATGGTACTCCCGTCTCAGATGCGGAAAGGGCAGCCAAAAAGGCCAAGGTCGCCCAAGGGAGTGGAGCTGCCGCTGCCCGCCCAATCGAGCCCGAAGGTGGGCAAGCTACTTCTGTGGAGCAACATCCTGAGCAACACGTGGTCGATGTCGTCCCCGAAGGACGTGTTGACCATCCTCATAACGCAACCTATCTCGTTTGGGATAAAGGTTGCCATGATGCGTAAGTTTTCCTTTGCTCTAAACTTCTTCTTCTTCTTTTTTTTAACACCTTCTTTTGTGTTTACTATAGGTATGAGCCCGACCAGTATCCTGGGCGATCAAATAAGGTGCACCAATACTCATGCTCGAAGGTGCCTACCTCTTTTCGTGATATTCCGGAGTCCGGACTCCTTCGTCCGACATACCTCCGAGTCCATTGCTCGCTCCTGGAGCAAGGACTTGCACGACATTGAGAAGACCCAAATGTCTCGCGACAATGGTCGGCTATGCTTAATCGAGGCGGGCAATACTTTGGTCGTCGTCCAAAAATTGGTCGACCAGGTTGAGGACCTGGAAAGAGATGCTCGGCAGCACACGGCCACTGTTAGCCGTATTGCTAAAGGGAGAGATGATGCCAAGGAAGAGGCAAAAAATATGGTGGCCAGTCTTCAGGATAAGATGAAAGTGCACCAAGCAAGCGAGCAGCGCCCCCTCGACCTCCACGTCAAATTCTCAGAAGAGCCCAAAGCCAAGATGGCCGAGAACGAGCAACTTCGAGCCGAGCTCACCCGAGTGTAGAAGCAAAAAGAGGTAGCCGAAAGATTTACAACTGAGGCCACGACTAAGATTGCCGACCTGGAGAATCAGCTTGCTAACTCCATCACACAAGAAGAGTTGATTCCCAAGATGGAGACGAGCTCGATTATTGGGTTCGTGACTGCCTACGCCGAGTGCATCCGATTTGTGAATGAATTCGAGGTCCCCCACATCATTGAAGAGATCGGCAAGGAGTTCACAAACTTCGTTGAATCTCACCCTCCTGCACTGGGGACTATCCTTCAAATCGGCGACATGCTCGACTATGGGGTTAAGATTGACTTTCTTAACCCCCAGATCATAATTACAAATCCTCCAGGAGATGAAGAAGAGGAGGTCGTCGAGGGCGAACAGGCTGCGCCGGCAGAGCGAGAAGGCTAAAAAAAGCGAGCTGATGCGGAAGGACTCATTGCCGAGCGAGAAGAAAGTATGAAATCAACCTGAGTAAGGACATCAAACTCGACACTGAGTACTTCCAACTTATTTAGGTGAACCATCATCTCGAGAACGTGATCCCTCACAGGTGTTCCCTCCACCATTTTCTGCGAAAGCATCTTTCGCATGGTGATTTGCCTAGCGGTACGGTTCTGATGTTGAAACATCGCTTTAAGATTGAGCATAATCTCCAAGGCGGTCTCCATGTGTTGGTTTTGGTGTTACAACACATCCGACATTGAAGCCAAGATGGTACACCTAGCCATCTCATCGGAGTCCTTCCAAGTCGTATGCTCTTTCTTAACCGACTTGCTCGCATCTTCGGCAGTCTCATCGGGTTTTGGGGTAGTAAGCACCTATTTGTGGTGTTGTGCGGTTAGGACAATATCAATGTTACGTTTCCAATCAACATAGTTTTCACCGGTAAGTTTGTTATCTTTAAGTATACTAAACAGTGGATTAAAGGGTTGCGACATGATGAACTGAAAATAAAGCATACATTCATATTAATATCTAGAAAAATATAAAATTATCACATAATTCGATCACATCAATTATATTGAAACCTTAAAACAATATAATCATGCATCAGCCGATATCTCGAAACAGTTTAAATATGCCATGTTGAGTGTGGTCCGTGTATTTAAACGCATTCAAGCAGGTTTCAAATAAGAACAATTACAAACCTTTAATTCAAAATTAATAGTCGGCTCCCACTTTGACCACATAAAAATTAACAGTGTCTCCTTTGGGGAGTAAGTTAATATTAATTTCTTATGCCTAATTAATAATCATGATTCAATACAGGATTATTATTTCACTTTGAGCAAGCCACTCGTTGTGAGGGTCAATACCGCTACTTGTAATAATCCACAACCATCATTTTGGAATTTATTCTTGTGAAATCCGTCATTTTGGTCGATCCATTGGTGGAAATGTATTCCAAAAAGACTTCACAAATAAATGAATTTTGGAGGTAAAAAGTTAATCCAATTCTATTATCCGGAATAAAATTGCTGATTAATTATAAAATTCATACTTAGTAATTTTCGAAAGTAAGGTTTTTCTTGGACAATTAAATTAACATGCTAACACATATTATCGAATAATACATGCACGAAAATAAAACATTCATCAAAACAAAAATAAAACACAATGGAGCACTCAAATCCAATTGTCACGGTTTAATTTTTCTTCATGTTTTGATGCGAGAAATTGTCCTAGCAGCTTTCATCGTTCGTCACGAAAAGCTCCCACTCGAACAACAACAATTCATCACGAACGTCCTTCGTTTGGGGTCAGGATGACGTTTCAGCATCATGCATAAAAAAATACACGTAAACAAGATCGTGTGGGCCGAGACCTGGTGAGCAATGACCCAATGGGGCGGGCACCACGTCTCTCGGCGCCACATGCGCGAGAAGCGCCCGTGGGCCACCCGCGCCAGATGATCGTGCCCCGACGCCCGTCGTGCACGGCTCCGTGCGCTTCACGCATGCCATGCATTGGGTTTTGTCGTCCCTGCTTGTTTCTCCCCCATGCACACGTCTATGCACGCGCCACGCATGTATGCATCGTTCAGATACGCTGTTCTTAATTCACCGTCTCTGTCTTTGTTGCGATCCGATTCCAATTTATTTACAAAAAATAAATAAACTTAGATCTAAACTAGTCTATTATATTGATTCAATCAAATAAAAAACAACTAGATCTAAACTTAGATCTACTCATGGATTTTCTCACGAGAAAAACAAATTAGAACGAATCGAATTAAAAACCATAAATTCACACGCATGAAAATTAAAACATTAAAACCATGACAATTGGATACCTGCAAAAAAGATCTAGCAATTCTACTATCCAATTTCAATTTAATGTTTAACAATCTAGTTTCAATTTAAAGATCAGAGCCCGAAACCGTGGCTCTGATACCAGTTGTTGGGGAAATCGGGGTGCCCGGATCTATTCTGGATGAAATTTAAGTACGAAGTTAAATCCAATTATTACTAGCATGAATTAATCCTAAATTAATTCAAATAATAATTAATCCACCAACAAAAAACCATGCATATGAATATTATCACATAAAATTCTACGGCGGAAAAACTAATTTTTTTACATGAATGTGTATCTCTTGAAGAAACGTCCAACTGAGAAGACCGGGACAAGCGAAACGATCTTATCAACCATAAAAGTCTTCTCAAGTATTCTCTCTTCGCCTTATTCGTTTACCGGTGGGAAATGCCCACAAACAATTTAATAATATAAGGGAGGAAGAAAAAATTTATTGCTTTCGACTTTTCAAAATCATGGAACTGTAAACTGGAGATGAAATAATCATCCCCTATATAGGGATGGCCGAATTTTTTAGAGAAATAAGGGGAGAGAAAATCTTTTCTTGGCCTCCAAGAAATCTTGAATATATCTCATATATTCTTTTCTCCATAATAAAACATTCCACAAAATTTTCACCCCTCCTAATATACTTGTAATTTTTAAAAGAGTATGTATAGAGTGAAATTGGTTTATATATGAATCAATGAAGGGTATTAGTTGTTTTCACTCAAGAGTATTGGTTGTTTTTACTGAAGAGTATTACTGATTTACACTGAAGAGTCTTAGTTTATTTTCACCGAACAACTAAGACTCTTTAGTGTAAATCAGTAATACTCTTCAGTAAAAACAAGTAATACTCTTCAGTGAAAACAACTAATACTCTTCGTGGATTTATGTATAAACTAGTTTCACTCTATACTTTGTCTTTTTAAAATTATGGAGATTGAATTCCAAGATTTGGATCTCCTTGAATTTATGAGACAATCTTGTATTCCAAGAATACATATCTTCCATAATATCTTTCTAAGAAAATCAACAAAATCTTTTCTCTCTCTCTAAACATAATTTTCAAAAATAATTAAGAAAAATTAGCAATAATAATTTTCTTTTATTTTAATCACCTTATTATTATCGGGCTACTTATTGAGCTACTTGAGGGATCTTTAGGAGAATTAAGATTGGACCTCCAATGGCTTCTGAATTTTAATATTGACCCCCAATATTATTCAGTCCATTAATATTAATTAATACCACTATCAAATTAATATTGCACTATCCATCTTAATCCATATTAAGATAATATGGGCTCCCGGTTATTATTTTTCATGTTTAATATTATTTAGTCCATTAATTAATTGAGTTTTTGAATAGCTATAAATTAATTAATATCTTTTACCCAGGAGTAAAGACAGCTCAACATTATTATCCGTACCGAAGAAACTAATTCTCCATTGCAAGAATTGGTATGATAAAACTTCTGAGCCCACCAAGGGGACAAATCACACGAGCCGTACTCGCACATGTTTCTCCATATTAAATCTTAACAACCTTCGTATGATTAATATTATTGCCCAAAATACAAGGTTCAAAGTCACAATGTTTCTCACCCGATATGTATCAAAACAATAACTATTAACCACACACGGTCCTATTTAAGTGACGGAGATTAAGAAATCAATAACCACTGAGGTCTAATTCTTCACCTTTCAGAACAGAAGAATTTATCCTTGTTGTAGGTCCTCTTCAACACATACAAAATGTGCTAGTGCAATCTCTTGGTCAAGACAGACCAATCTGAGAACTGCACATCGACCTTTCACGGCGGATTGTTCAATTCCACCTGGATCGTGAATTTGTACGTTTAGTTACAAGGAACTATCAATGTGATCTTCCGTGATCTGGTATCACCACATTAACTACAATGTAACACATACTATATATATTGAACGGTTTGCAATAAATATTTAACATTCATTCATTTTAAAAGCAATTGTGATAAAAAGAATTATTCTCATAAACAAGTGTTTAATACATGAGTTATACAAAGTAAAAGCATACTTTCATGTATGACTCCAACAATCCCGTCCAAGTGCACTGGAACGTCTGGGAAGGCCCTGGGCAAACAGGGATGATGCTCGCCCGCGAGCATCTAAAGGGAGAGCAGCCCCTAATGTTGCTCGCCTTTTAGCCATAAAAGATTGTCTAGTTCATCTTTTGGGCGTCTAGGCCTAGATGGGGCGAGCAACCTCAGTAAACCAGCATATGAGATGCCTCCTCCGAGTGAGCGACTGCAAGGGTAGTTGGTCAAGTACCATCACCCGCCGAATAGCCTCCAAGTCAGGGGGTGCCTCTTGATGAGATGGTTGTCATGAGGAAGTCAATTGAGCTATGCAGAGTCAGTTGGACTCTCAAAAAGGGGTCGGGGCGACCACCTTACCTTCCTCACCATTATCTCTTACAATCCTGAAGGCCCTGATCCAGAAAAAAATACAGTACCCCACAAGCATCCAATAGGAGGAGAGTGTGGATCACAAGGTCCATCTGACCAAATATTTCGACTACCTGATCTCTATGGGAGCAACTGATGCCACCTAATGTCGGAATTTTCCCCTTACTTTGGGGGACCGGGTGCACAAATGGTTTTTTGCCATGCTATCTTCACTCAGGTCGGGAAGGAATTTCTTTACTACTTTTCAACAACAGGGTCATACCTTACCCAGAAACTCGATTGGCACATATATGACAAGTAGATGATGAGTATGATCGATCATTTCTAGAAAAAATTGATAGAATCCTGCTTGAGGGAGAATCAGTGAGCGGAGATACGAAGATTGTGGTTGTAATGGCCGGTTTGTAAAAGGGCATTGAACTCTGGATGGAGATACATCCAGCTTGCCCAAAAACCTATGCTGAATTCTGCAACAAGGGTGGAATCTTTATCTCCATGCGCGAAGTCTTGCAAAAGGAGACGGTAGATAAATTTACCCGAAAGAGACTGTAAAAAAGTTGGGTGAAAGTGGTTACATGGTCCCAAAGAATATTAAAGCATTCAACGAGGGGATCGAGTTGAATGAAAAGTTGAACCAGGTGCTCATCATTTCAATTAATGCGGTGTACAACAATATCAAAGAAAAAGACATGTTTTCTACCCCAAGAAAAATCCAACAGGAGAAGAGCAAGCTCAAACCCAATAAGTATTGTGCCTACCACCAAAATGTGGGGCATTTTACAAGCGAGTGTCGAGACTTGCTCAAACAACTTTGGAGATTCTATGAGGAGGGCAACTGTCAGACATTGTCCGACGAGCACCTGGCAAAAGGCCCCGAGTGAACAACCTTTCAAGTTCAGACGAGGATGATGATGAACAATCCCACAAAAGTAATAAACACAGACGAGGAGCACCTATGGCAGCAGGGCCTGCAAGAGAAATTTTAATGATGGAATCCTCGGGGCCTGTAGGTGGATGCTCAGATGGGAGAGCACCAGCTTCAAAGAGGAAGCGAAAAGCAGAACTAAGAGTCGTAGCCCAGGTTCAAGAAGTGGGAGTCAACCCATCCGTCAAACAAATTCCTGAGTTGACCTTCTTAGAGAAAAGACCTGGATGGAATTCTTACTCCCCATAACAATTCTTTCGTAATCTGTGCGAACATTACAGGGACCAATGTTCACCGCTTGTTGATCGACACAGGAGCATACACCTACATCATCTTCAAGAACACACTTGATTAACTAGGAGATTATACATGGTATATTGAAGATTCAAATCATAGAATCCTAGGTTTTGGTGATGTTGTAACTATCCCATTGGGTAAAGACCCAAAAAAGAGATTGACTAGAATGGTAGAATCCCTGGTCGTTGACCAACAATCTACCTATAACGGGTTCCTTGGTCATCCTTTTTTTAATTTCAAAGCGGCAGTTTCAACCTACTATTACTATATAAAATTTCCAACTTCAAAAGGTGTAGGGTCATTAAAAAGGGACCAAAAAAAGGCTCGGGAATGCCTCCTCCAACTCCACGTAGTGAAAAAAGAGTATTGATGATGGAAACATCCACCAGCTATCCAATCAACGAACCTTTTGTCTTGGATGATACTCTAGATTCAAGAGAGGAGCCAATGGAGCTGGACGAGCAACTTCCCTCTATTGGCAAGCAACTCTAGCTAATTACGAACAACGTGCATCTACAAGGGAACAACCTGTATTAATGAGCGAACAACCCATGTTTACTGATGAGCAGCCTTTAATCAATGACATGGAGGGTTAGTTGATGACGACCAACCAAGATCCTGAACAAGCTGATGATCAATAAAGATATCATATGACGTGCACATTATGTTATTATTTAAACCATGAAGATGTATTATGCCACATGGGCCAAGTAGGAGAATGTAAGATTTTGTGGCCCACGTGCCACATAATGAATTAATTAGATATTAAATTATTAACTTAAATATCTAATATTGAGGTTTAAATAATATTTGATTTGGTCAATTAGGAAAATATCAGAACGAATCTCTCATGTTGATAGACCGTGTGATTAAGTTACATTATGAGTCTTGGAGAATAAGTTTCTTGAAATATAAAAAAATTAATTCTTGGAGAGAAACTACTCTTCTCTCTGCCTATAAAAGACATAGATTATTCCTACAATTAATGAATCAAGTCTACACTTAAGTTTTATGTTCTGTGATTAAGTGAGGCCAAGACAGAGAAATATAATTTTATCAGAAGAATTATTATTGCTGCTCAAGGTTAGTACTCCAATTATTTAATTCATGATTTATAAATTTATGAATGTGAAAATCATGAAGTTTCAAGATCCATGTATAAATTAAATTTATGGTTACATATAGAAGATCAACTTTTGATCCTATTTAATCGATTGACTCGAGCGACACAAGAAAAGTTCATATAATAAATCGTAATTTTTGTGTCGTGTTGAACTTGTTTTCTCACTATATTCTTATGTACGGTGAAAAATTAATGGATAAACCTAAATGAAATTGAGATGGTTCCTCCATGCCTTAAGTATGCTCAAACTGTTTTTACAATAAAAATATTTGGATGTTTACAAAATGGTATAATATCAAATCACTATCTACAGGATAGTACAATGTTAAAAAAAAATATATATACTTATGTTCAACTTTTTTTTGTTCATCTGTTCAATTATTTTGTATCAACTTGTAAAAAGTGGTTTGGTATTATATTATCTTTTGTATTTCTTTTTTTTTCTTTATTATTTAATCATCACTTAATTTTTTTATATGTCGTTGATTTTACATTCACAAAAAATCACTAAATTCATTTCACAAAATACACTAAAATACCCTTATTTTATATATTTTATTTATGCTTTTTTAAAACATATCAAGCCAATGATCATATTTTCAATGGACTAAGGCCGGA
Source organism: Ballota nigra (assembly GCA_947034835.1). Taxonomy (NCBI): domain Eukaryota; kingdom Viridiplantae; phylum Streptophyta; class Magnoliopsida; order Lamiales; family Lamiaceae; genus Ballota; species Ballota nigra. Next base: position 125,369,677 of record OX344723.1, read on the forward strand.
AGGAGCATAAACTAATTGTTTGTTACAAATTGGATAGCATGTGCAAAATGGAGATTAAGATTTGTTAAGGTATACACATTCGATTCTCTAATTTTACCCTTTTTAAAATCTTGTTAGTACTCATTGTTGTACAATAATAACCCATATTATACACGTATAGTACATGCATAAAGTAAAACAAGAAAAAGAGAAAAGATATACACTATAAGGTTGACGCTTATAATGGACGCCCCTATGTGGGTGTATATTTTATAAACATTTATGAACATATATAAGTAAAAGTGGATTTAAAATAATCATGAGAGATTCACACCCATGTGCTCCATCAATCTTACGATAATTAAAAATTGCTTTAGAAAATTAGCCCCTAGGCTAGTAGGAATAATTAATAATGCATGAGACGTTGAAAAGCCTAATTAAAAGTTCTTATATATAATATATATAGTGTAATAGACGTATAATTTTTAACAATATTATTTATTTTTCAATAAATAATATTAGTTATTTTTACTCAGCTATATTAATTGTTTTTATTAAATAATATTAATTACATTATTAAACAATATTAGTTAGTAAATATTATTTATTTTCATGGAATAATATTAGTTATGCATTATATGCACACAAAATTGTTATTCCATCCAAACTGATTTCTGGAACAAGTTAGTGCTATCTGATATTTAAATATATGAGTAGATTTTATATGAAAATGGTTTAGGATAAGTCTAACATATAATTGTTTTAAAGTATCAAATATTCGATCAAGAGTATCGATAATTTCACCAGGAGTATCATTAATCTGGACTCAAGAAAATTTACAACAATTACAATATAATATCACTATCCTGGAATAATGATACTCATGGTGAGATTATCGATACTTCTGATCAATTATTCGATATTTTAAAAAAAATCGTGATAAGTTTATCATGAAATTTTTTCATATAATACGTTGCCTAAATTATTTAAAGATTCTGATAAATATTCTAATATTATTATTATTGAAAGAGTTGTGACGGTTTAAGTTCTTGTTTATCTTACTTGTACTCATGCATAATATAGAATGCTGATCGATTTTAATTTTTATATTTATTTTGGAACTACAAATTATATTTTTATTTTTACCTGATAAATTAAAGCTTTACGAGATACATTTTAATGTATTGTGTGATCCATTTTAGTATGCAAACCTTATTAATATAGATAATAAGAGACTATCGACCATTCAACATTTATCAATAATTAGAAAGCAACACAAAGAATAAGAGTTAGTGTGTAATTGAATAATAAATCAAATACATATAATTTAAATATGTTTTATAGAACACAATGTATCTCACACAATAATTTGTTTTATTTTATAGTTCTACCTAGTGGCAATATAATTCGACTACATAAGTTGCATGCGCTAGTAAGCTATATCAAGTTTTGGTCCATCGATATTGCATACCTACAAAGTACTAATATATTGCAATTATTGCATGAAATTGGACAAATTCTTATAATCTTTTCGACTTGTATATATCCCCTTAACCGAAAGTGTTTAATTATTTGGTGAAGTGATCATGGTCTAAATTATGTGTATCTGATCATGCATTATTTATTTTCCCACTAACTCTTATCATTTTTAATATAGAATTATTGAATTTTAATCGTTTAATGTAAAACGATTTTACGACAGAGTGTCACGCTAAACGTAATCCTAACGAAGTTATTTTCTCCTTCAAGTGTTAAAATCACATTTCATGCTCACTACAAAAAAAACACTGTTTAGCGACGGAATTTGTGACGGAAAATTCGCCGCAAAGCACTGTTAGCGACGGATTTTGCAACGGACATGCGTCCGTTGTTAAAACAGCCGTAGTTAATTTTTGCAACGGATTTTTGCCTTCCGTCGCAAATTTACGACGGACAAAGCCGTCGCAACATAGCTGGGTCAGACCCGACCCAGTCGCTCAAAATTTGCGACGGACAATAGTCCGTCGCAAAGCATTCGGGTCAGACCCGATCGAGTCTACAACATTTGCGACAGACATTAGCCGTCGCAAATGTTTAATGTTTTTTT